>BTCW01000005.1:46400000-48900000 GCA_033239725.1 Echinochloa phyllopogon
TCGGCGATCAGGTACCGCTTCCGCTCCTCGTCCGTGAGCTCTTCCATCGTCGCGGCGATGATGTTGTCCTTGTCAAGGTCGCACGTTGATCCAGACATATTTGGAGTAGATTGAATCGGTTTTTGAAACCAGATTAACCTTCCCCAGCGGAGTCGCCAAAAAGTATGTTGACACGAAAGCGCGCCAACACACTCGAAGATCGATCAAACGCGCAGCATGGCCATCACAACGGCCAACTCCTGACTTCCCGGGGCAAACCGGTCAGACCGGTTTAGAACCGGTCAGACCGCTTCTGGTCGGGAGGTCGTGAAGACCTAGAAACCTAAGCTCTGGAGGGACCCCGTCGGAGCTCGAGCAATCTAGGGTTGCTCTAGGGTCGGCAGGCCACCTAGAACGCCCTTGAACGCCGTAGAGACGAGCAAAGAACAGAATATGGGGGTTGAAAAAGACTAGGGTTTGAGAGATAAAAAGAAAAGGATAAATGTGTTTGATTCGATTGGGAATATCTCAATCGGCCTTCTAGCCTTTATATTTATAGGCCGGGGAAGTCTTACCCCTTCCGAATAGGTTACAATACGGGATTAAACTCGGAATCCTAATCCTACTCGAATTACAGAACCAAACCGGTAACCGGTCAGACCGGTTTGTCCGGGCCAAAGTCAATTTTGACTGTCAACGCACAGCATCGCCGCCGCGTACGTGTTATGCGACACGGTGAACTTGGGCACCCGGAAACGGCCCACGGGGACCTTATTGCGCGCCATAGTTCCCGAGCTCTCGAGCGCCGCCGGGTCGGAGCTCAGCTTGTCCAGCAAGCCCGGCAGGCCGTGGCGGTCGTCCGGGAGGTAGATGTACATGGCGAAACTCCGGTGGTCGCTGCCTTGCCCTTGCGCGTAGGGGAGCCTCAGCACCTTGTAGGCGGACGATGTATTGGCTGCCGGAGGAGCTCGACATGAACGGAACGCGGACGGTGCCGCCGGTGGGCAGGTAGAAGACGCCGTCCCGCGTGCCATAGAAGTCGAACTTGTGCTCCCAGGCCGCCTTGAAGTAGAGGGCGTTGGCGAGGACCGCCGCCGTCGCGCCGGTGATGGAGGCTTCGGGCACGACGTCGTTGATCCGGCCGGCCGTCGCGTTGGCGACCCACTGGTTGATCTGGCTCCTCGCCTCCTCTGGCTGGATTCATGATTCAAAGGAAACAAGGGTTAGAGACTTAGAGCTGAGAGTTCGTATCAGATCAGCGGCAGAGATGGAAGGAAGGCCAAATTGGTAGGCGCGGGAGGCTTTACGTACGTTGCCTTGGAAGGGCGCCGGGCGCGCCTGGGCACGGTAGTGCTGGGCGACGACGCGCGAGTACGCGTCGTTGAGCGGCCGCGCGGCGTCGACCCAGTCGCTGCTGGCGAACCGCACCGTGGCCCCGCCGCCGAAGCCGCTGCTGTCGGCGAGCACGCGCAGCGCGACGTGCGACGCGAGCGCGGCCGCCGGCGGGGCCGAGGAAGGCGACGATCTCGTCGAGCGTGGCGCCACGCGCGCCCGCGCCGAGGAGGACCAGCGCCGCGTGGAGGGAGAGCGGGGAGACGGCGAGGTTGGAGTTGGAGCCGGCGCGGCATGGTGGCCATGTGGCGGAGCACGCGCATGGAGAAGGCGGCCTCGTCCCGGGTGGCCTCGGCGTGCTCCATGGCTGGCTGGCTCGAATATGCTTGGCGAAGAAACGGTTCGGTCGGACGCACCGGATGTACAATTTATAGGTGTGGCGAGGGGGCAAAGGGAAGCCGAGTTGCGGCTGTATGGCGCAACAGGAAATCCAAAAGGTCTAGAGAAACTCTTGATAAACTCGGATATATACAAAGGTTAAACATGGAATCACTGAAACGGGAAACGGAAGTGCTGTGCTGCATCGTGCCGCGTCGGGTTTTCTTCGTACGGCTCACGGCCTTACGTCGTGTGGCTATCGCACTCTAGCATTTAAAAATGAAATCAAAAAAAGTGTCGAGACCAGCCTGTCCAGCAGGCTCGGCAGACCGTCGTGCAGGCGATACATGTCGACACGAGGACTAGCTTATCTGTTCAAATGCAATGAGTATTTTAGATATACATCGACTCCCTGCCATACTGTGCTCTTCTGAAACATGAGGTTACTAAAACTTTAGTCCCGTTAGAGCAAGGATAATAATCACGCCTGCTGCCGGCGGTAAGGAATAGAAAAATAAGATGTGATAACAGTGGATCCCACCACCTATTAATATTATCTATAAACAACAACCAATAAGAATAAAAGGAGATGTAGGATACTCCATCCTTCCTCGTTTATAAGGCATGAGATAACATGACACGGTCTTCTAAATCATACTTTGACTATTTATTTCTTTTATATTATATTAGTTATGGTTATGAATTTATGCTCATTGGAAAGTACGTTTGATTACAAATCCAACCATGTCAAGTTGATATGACAAAATAAAAAATTTGATGGGTAAATTATTAGTCAAAGATCGTAAAGTTACGACAGATTGGCTCTCGCCGACTTGAGCGGGCGTCTGGCAAATCGCCCACCCCCATCTCTCTCCTAATTTCTCTCTCCTTCCCATTGGTTCTCGCCACCTCCACGCCACTTATTATACTTGCTCTTACATCAAATTTAAGAATGCTAATTAGAAGTATTAAATATAGATTAATTAAAAGATCGCAAAAAATATAGATTAATTAAAAAACGTATTACATAAGCGAGTGCTAATTTGCGATACGGATCTATTAGAGTTAAATGCATCATTGATACACAAACTTGGCGAGTGGATGCGTTTAGATACATTATCTTTATAATTGCTCATTTAGGAGCAACAACTTAGCATCTGAGTGCAAATAGGTCACCGACATGACATATGGGCAAAAAAATGTCATGTAGACATTATATGTGTACATTTGATGTTATTTTATTGTTTATTAGGACTCATTTTGATATATACCAGTTTTAACGAACATTCAAGTGTTTATGATGCTGATACAAGATGACCAATATATCAGTACAACACAACAAGTTGAGGATTTATATTACCACTCAAGATTTGTTAAGAGACAGGGAGTGCAAACTGATGTACGAATCAAAAAGTCAAAATTTTCCACTTATATGATGCCTCTTGTTTGTTATTTTATTTCATTTCACCTAGCCAAAAATAACTATTTTTTATATAATATATGATTTTTAAATATTTTATAATATTCTTTGTCTAAAAGTTGCTACAAACAAAATCTAAAAAGATACTACTAAACTAACCTAAATTACATAATTTGTAAGGAGTTTTGCAAAAAACAAAAATGGTTAACACATCGCTACGACACTGCCTACATGTCAATCCATGGGTATACCGAGAAGTTACAAAGGTAGTCTCTGTAATTTTTTTAGCCATGTGTCGATGTGGTGACCTATTTGCACCCACATGTTAAGTTGTTGTTTCTAAACAAGTAATTCGAGAGATGATGTACCTAAATGCACCTACTCGCAAAGTTTATGTACTAATGATGCATTTAACTCGATCTATTAAACCTAATTAAACCATAATTAGACAACATAATGCTACAATAATCATTTGATAATTATCTACTAATTATAGAATAATTAGGCTTGTTAGGTTCGTTTCACGGAGTAGACATGACTTATAAAATTAGTTTTATAATTAGCTTATGTTTAATGCTTCTAATTATTACTTATTCGAGGGACTAAACTTTAGGCTCAAAGATTCAAACACACAGGCATCTTCTTTCCAGCCCCCTGCCATCTGCGATCTACACAAACGCAAACCCCAAGCTAAGACTGAGAAGTGAGAACTCACATCAGTCAAAATTCAGCACAGATCGTTGATGAAGCCCAAAGCAGTTTGCAACAGGGGTCCTATGGTGTGAGGCACCTGGTCTGATGCTGGCGCCAACGCTCGTTGTTGCTGCAGTGGTTTTATGACTTTGGGTGGAATGCTGGTAACCGTGAGATCTTTTGGGTTGGGGTGAACATGAGTCCTCACCATCAGAGGGTGGCTGGATAGCACTGTCCTTTTTCCAGCACAGCCTCACAATTTCAGATATTTTCACCCAGCAGTAAGGTTGCTCTCATCAAAGATCTGCGCCCAGAGCCACTACTAGATCTCTCGTTGAGAAATACAAATTTGAAAAAAAAAGGAAAGCATCAATACTGCCAGTGCCACATAATTGCGCCAATATGACGATTTTGCATCGATCATCAAAGGATATTAAAATAGCATAAATTAGAGTAGCAAGTGAATTGCGCCAATTTACCTTCAAATCATTCATTAGTTCGACACAGAAAATGCTAGAATTCAAGAACCAAGACAATAGAGATTACACTAAGACAATCGCCTCATGGTAGACTTCACAGAGTCCAAGATTCTAAAATACTGGTAGAATAGAGCAGACTGTTCGCCCTCCAGGCCATCTCGGTGGTAACGGTTGCTCCCAGTCAGGTTGTTGCAAGGACTGCCTCCAATCACTAGATCAAATCCACCAATCCTCTTAATGTATGCCTCAATCATCTCATCTGTTAATGTCTGCACATCAGTAATCTCTATAAGTGTGCCTGTTTGCGTCTGATCCCACCAACTCCTTAGAATGGTCCTGTTTACTTCAGACTTCTCAACTGAAACAACAGTGTTCATGCCTACCCCAAGCCTGTGTAGAGCCACCTCTGCTCCTCCAATACCAGAGAACAAGGATAGCACATTAATGCCATGTGGAAACATGTCCCTGAGTACTGAGAGGTGGTACGCAACAGTGTCCACTTGGAACGAATTGCCTAGAGAACGATATCTCTCTCTCCTGCTGATTCCTCTAGTGTGATCCTTTGGGAAGCCAAGTAGGAACTCCATCTCATCTGGCTCTAGAGAAGCAACCTTGTTTAGGCCAACCCACAGCAAATTCCATCTTCTACACTCTTGGAGGACAAACTTCTGAACTCTTGGGGGAGGTGGATCTCCACTATTTGTAAGTGCAAGGCGAATCCTCTCTATCGACTTAACACTAGCCACAGAAGTCTGGAGGCAGTTAAACTTTTGTCTTGGGTCCCACGAGGGCCACCACTTCTTGGTTTGGGGGAAGGCCTCAAATATTGTCTTTGGGGGTAAAGGACGGAGAGGTGACCTATTGCTGAGTGGAAGGTTGTGTATGTAGCCTCGCTTTCTTGCAGCTGCACAGATATATTTTGAGTCTAGAAATTCTGGCTGAATGTCGTACAGGAATCTCGACATAGTTGTCCATACACCCTTGGGAGCAAGTGCAACATTCTCATAGTAGAAGTATGGTGGGCCAATATCCACTCCAGGTAGTGATCTATCCACTGACTTTAACCCGTTTGGCAAGCTAAATCCAACCATGGGATTTGGGAGAGGCATTGGCTCATCAATACTACCATCTAATGGCCCTCTACTTCCTTGTGCTTGACCTCCAGGCCCATTTCTCTTTCTCTTGTTTCCTTCCATGGACCTTCCATTTTTTCTCCCTCCATAGGAATTATCCTGCAGGATGCAGAATTACAAACATAGTCACAATGTCAGCCTATTGAATTAGAACGGACCTTTTTTCAGTTTTAAATGAATGTAAAACCAAAACACACCTCATGGTCAGAAACATTGCCACAATGACCGTTTTTTGCTGTCTGTGAAGCATGTATAGAATCAGCCAAAACAGAAATCGATGCATCCTGCCCTGGCTAATTTTAAACCACAAATATAGTAGATGGTGCAACGTGCATGATCAGTGAACAGGGTCTGAGAAGTATACATATAGCAAGTTCATATCAAAATAGAGACAAATACTTAGAGGAAATCTCTCAAAAGCAGGAGATAAACCAATTGAAAGTGTGATATAGCATCAAACATGGTAATGCTATTATGCAACCGATTTATTCTATATGAGAACATATCCTAATTTCAAGGTTGGAACTTAACCTTGGAAACATGGTTTCAAAAACAACATAGCCTACTTTCATGGTTGGAACTTAACCTTGGAAACATGGTCTCTAAAACAAATGCTTATTGCTGAGGAATCTAAGGCATACTGAGGTTATTGAGAGCATACCACATCTAGTAATAGCCATTGTGGTCTCATCTTCTGGAAACCCCATGTTCACTAAGATATCAAATTTGTCGTCCTTCTCTGACATCTTCTGTAAGAAATCATGCATAAGAAGCACATGAAAGCATTGAGAATACAGTTGATACAGCTAAATAAACTATCAATACAATGAACTTACTAAGGACAAAAATAAAATTATTGAATCGTCATAACTATGGATAAGTCAGGAAAACAATAGATGTTTGGTAGAGAAAAAGTTAATACGAGATAAAAAAAATAGGACCCCCAACCATATTCTAATCCAACCAACTTTCTGCTACATGTAGTCACATGCCCAACCCAAGACTGGAAAATATAAGACCAGTGAAACACGAATGGCGTTGCATTATAGAGGCTTGATCAGTTATTAATTTGTATTCTACCCTACGACTGTAGAACTTGTGAATTAAAACAGTAGGAGATAACGACACACTAATGGTAAATCGATTAAAAATAAGATTTGGTATTCCACAGGGATTTGTTGTTAAAGAACGTCAATAACACAAGAGTTGTAGATGAAATGCAGTAGTTCAAAGTTTATGATTGGCACAACTACCTTGACTACCAATATGATTTTCTTACAAAATCCAGATTTCTAGTATCATGGGAATATGCAGTTCTGCCTAATAGAACCCAATTCTCCCAAGTTTAAGGGAAAAAAACAGATTACGGAGTACGTTTGTGATACAACTATGTAGCTAAGACCTGTTTCAAAACAAAAGGAACAAATGCAAGTAAAATTAAGGAACATTATGATTTTTGGGGTAAGTACTAAGTAGTCTATTTACTGGATTATAACATGAAACATTATTAATACCGAAATATATGTGATTGAATTAAAGTAAATGCACAGTAGGTTTCTCAAAAAGAAAAGTAAATGCATACAGTCAACAAGGGGGAGCGTGAAAATACTTCATCATCGGAATTAAGACCCCTGTTGTCACCAACATCCTCATCATCCCAGTTTTCCAGAATGTCAGCCTCACTGTCATCGACAGCTTGCTGAGGAACACAGCCAAAGTCATTATCAACTGAGGGGTCATTGCCTATCTCCTGCATTTTGCGTCACTTGTAAATACAAATCCTCTTTGACACCATGAGTAAGATCATCAAAGAATAATTAATAAAAACAGGTGCATAGATGAATACCTGGTAGGTAAGAAGAAGCTCAACTAGTGACTCTGCGTCATTATCCCCTGAAAGCAAAAGCAGAAGGCAAATAGAGTATGTAAGATCACCTAGACCCTAAATAAATGAGAAGAAATGGGTTATATGTAGCTACCGTTATCTTTCACGGCCTTCAGAACCATCTCCTCTGGGAAACCCATATCTACATATTTCTGGACCGAAGAGGCAGATGGCCCAGCCTTCCCATTACCATTAGCAGCCTTTCAAACAGACCAACAAACAAACAGCACATCAGGACCAAAGCCCCAACAAGCAAACAAGGTTGCGATAACATTGAGGGTGCACAAGCTAGTTTGGCACGAACCGGCCAAAACCACAGCTTGAGGGAAATACACTAATCATGATCCTGATTCGATTAATGGTTATTGTATTTTTTTCCCAGCCAGTTTGGTCCAGTTGGCAAGCTTGTTTTACACACCTGATTCACCTGAATAATATGAACTGAAGAAGATAATTTGTGAGTTCATGCACTTCCTTACCCATGTCAATGGACCAGGAACATCAATGTTCCGGGAAGCCTGAGCGGAAGAACCAGGACCTGCCGCGTTGAAGGTCGCCGCCTCCTCCCCATCACTGTCCGATTCAAACTTGTCGCTATTGTCGCTGTCACTGTCACTTGCCCAGTACTGTGACACGAATTAAACAGCACACATCAGGCACCTCAATCAACAATTGAACCAAACTACATCAATCCCAAAATCGCACCCAAAATGCAAGTTCTGACTCTTATCCCGGCGCAAAACCCGAACTACTTGGGCAACGCTAGAAGGTACAAAATAAATACGGGAGTAGGAGATTAGGACTACTACAACGCAATAACCTCGCAACATCAGAAACACAAATCCATCACACGGAATCGCCATACAAGCGGAAAATATTAGCATCAAGAATTCATCAAACAAGAAAATATATATGGAAGGGAAGAGGGCAGAAAAGATGAGGCCGGGATTGTGGGGAGTGGGACGAGATCAGCCTCTCACCGACATTCTGGAACCTTTGCGAAGCGTTTCGGGCTACCTCTCCCCCTCGATCCCTCTGTTCTTCTTTGGCCCCGTCGTGGTGGGAAGCTGCGGCGACGGAGTCGGAGACCGCGACGGCGTGGCCTGGCTCCGCCGGCCTCTCTCACCAGAACTCCAGAAAAACCTCCCGCCTCTCCCTCTCGTGGCCTCGACCTCGCCGCGTCTGGAGGTGGTGGCAGTCTGGCAGAGGAGGAGCAGGAGGCCGCGACGGCTACTGGACGGCGCTGCCTGGCTCCGCCCTCTGCCCGCTTTATACGAGGAGACGAGAGGAGACGGGGAGACGGCGAATGTCAGTGCTGCGCCCGCCAACGCCAAGTAGCGCGAGGCCGCGAGCTGTGGGCACGTCGCTGATGATACACCACTGACCTGTGGGCCTGTGGGACCTATTTACTTGCGAGGCAGCATTGCCAGCAGCAGTGCGTCACGACGCTTCGTAAAGCGCAAGGAGCGAGGATCCCGTGTGGTGAATTGGTGATCGATCGGTCCTAGTCACTGCTATGTGGAGTGCTGAGTTAACGTTGTACAGTCCCTTAAGACAGGTACAACATTTTAGTTTAGACAGTTGTTTATTTAATACGTAAAGACAGCTAAATAGACAGCTCTCTGTATGGTTCCTCAAACCATGTACGGCAGTTTAGATTAGACAGCTGTTGTTTATTTGACACACACAGCTAAATAGACAGCTCTCCGTATACCCCTCAGGCTGTTGTTTTGACACACAGAGACAACTCTCTCTATATCCCTTATGCTAGACAGTTGTCGTTTATTTGACACGCACAGACAGATAAATAGACATATATGATAATTAATAAATATTCTGATTAATATTATTTTGTATGACAACAACATATTATTTTCTCATTTAACGATGATCACGTTAGTTTATTTTTCTCGTGTGCACTCATGCATACGGCTTCTGCTCTCACACCCTCACCGTACCGTTTGAATTTTAGAAACACAAGCAGGGGTGGCAACGGATCATGGTCCGTTTGTTCCATCAACAATTCAACTTAGCCCTAACAAAATTTAGCTAAAAACTAGTATTATTTTAGCGGAAAAAGTCTACTTCACCCACAACCTATGAGGGGTGGAACACATCACCTCCTAACCTATAAAAATGAATTTTTTACCCTGAACTTTCTAAAATCGGACAAATCAACACCTGAAGCAGTTTTAAAAAATCATAATAAATCATAGAAAAATCATAAAATGAAAAATCAAATTGTGTTGGACTCCAAATGAGTAGATCTACGCAGTGAACATATAATATGGTATGCTTTAGTAAATTTTTTTACAGCTATAAAGAAAAGTATAGATCTAAAGTTACATGAAAAAATATACTAAAGCGTTCTGTATTATATGTTCTCTCTATATCCCTAATCCGACCCGATCCTTAGGATTTCTACTAGAAAAGTGAGGGCTCCTTACCCCCCTGCACAAGAGTTTATTGAAACCACAGCAGTCTGCCACGGTACAAGACAAGCCACACCAACACGGCCGGGGCAAGACACGCTGACATCGAACATCACACACAACACAGTTGAGCCACGCACAAAATCCTCACTTCCACACCACCAATGCAACACAACGTTGCATGAAACATTCTACTTACTAATGATATCAGGACACTACACGCAGCTGGTCTTTGTTCAGAGGACGTCGTCGTCGTCCTGCAATCCGATACGCACGCCGGCTGCTGCCGCGGTTGGGCGCGGCGGGCTCCTCCTCGTCGGCCGGGCTGACGACGAGGTGCTCACGCCAGAGACTCAAAGAGGCCGGGCGGCGCCGACCATGGGCCCCGCCGTACACCCAGTGGTGGTTGCTCCAGCGGCGCGGGCCCTCGGCACGATCGCCGGTCCAAACGCGCGCGCCGGGTTCATCACCGCGCCGTCGAACGCGCCGCAGGCCAGCACGTTGGCCCACGGCGACCGGTGCCACCGCCCCGGCGCGGCCCCTCTCCGTGGCTCCACCACACCGCCGGTGGCGAGCCTGAGCAGGAAAACGGCGCTGACGACGGCGCCGAGCGCACGGGCTAGATGCGGCCACCGAGGAACGCTTCCAAAGGTGATGGCCGGGTTGGCGTGCCCGCCGGAGATGTTCACGGTGCACGCCGCGCGGCGGCCGCGAGATGTTCGCGTGGGTGTGAGTGTGTGACGCGGGTTTTCTAGCCGAATTCGTCGTACGGCTCAGTGGCCCAAGTCGATGGCTATCGGATTCTTTACTAGCTGAAGGCCAGGTATGACGTCGACTAGGACTCTGTTGTGCCAACTGCAGTCTGAAGAACTGAATATCCAAAGGCTCCAACAAGCCATTGTCCCTGGCTGGTCGATGCATCAATCAACTGTTAGTCTGTTACAATGTCTCAGCCCTACCATCATATTACCAGAATGACAGCCTCGTCTTAGTCGTTCAAAAAAAAGACAGACTCGTCTCTAAGTCAGGCTCTACTGTAAAACAATTAGATAGATACATGCATACAGCAGTGGTGCGCATAACAAATCAGCAACCAAATTTCCAGAGGTAACAACATTACCCACCGATTTATTAGAAGTTGATAACCACCAATTCGTTGGTTACTTCGTTACAATAATCTCTAGCCAGATCCATTGTTAAGTACGCGAAATACAAGCACTTGAGCATTATAAAGGAGTAGATACGGTTTCAGAAAACCAAACGTGACACTGCAGCCTTTTCAGTACATTGCCTTAGCTCCTGAAGTACAGCAGCAAAGTTTGCATTCCTGGGTAACAACTAGATGCTGTCCCCCACAGTTTTCTACCGTAGACACAAAAGGAACCAGCATCAGTGGACAACGAGATGTGTGATTCTCTTGCTCAAGGTGAAGTCACCTTGTTGCGGAGGCGGCTTGAGCGTCTCAGTGGAGTCGGTGTCAATGGAGTTGGCGTCAATGGAGCCGGGGTGGCATCTATCTTTTCTCCTTTTGCAGAGTTCTCCTATAGCATAAAACCATACTGTAAGTGGACAGCTCACAGCTGAACAAGTTGTGAATCAAAAGTTTGATCTCTCTTTGTACTTTGAAAACTAACTCTGGAAGCCAGAAGATATATGATATAAAATCTCTAGAACATGCATATGTAAATGCATACATTTCCATCTGCATAGTTTTATGGTGCACCAGATACAGATCACGAGAGCAAGAGCAACAATAATAATACTACCATTTATTTATCATGACAAATATCTATAACAGCAAGTCTGCAAGGGATGCTTGTTCTGATACGAACAGAAATTGTTCCATTAAAACTAAAAGGACTAAAAATAGAAATGGATGCTTGTCAATATTAATCTATGATTTGAGAAATAGTCACTAGTAATACAGCCCCGCAGAAACAAGTTAGCATGAAGCAAAAAGCACAGCCTGAAATAGATTTATTGCAATACCTGAACTGCAGCATCTCCAGCATATTGTTTCATTCTCTTGATAGGTGTTCTTCTCGAGGTGTTTGCAAATGTGAACTCTCCAATTAGTTCGACCATTGGTGGCTTGGAACTGTCAAAGTTACCATTTGAAGGCTCCATGCTGTTAGCATCTCCTTGCTGAAGTTTCTGATCACAGTTTCCACGAACAGGATCAGGAACCTTCAGGTTGACAAATGGGTCTGTCTTGGGCAACGGCTTTTGCAGAGGATCCTTAAGACTGACAGGCTTGGGGAATGCCAACTCCATAGGAACCTCCAAGCTGCCAGACCGGCCTTGTTTGGGACCTGTCAGTTGTGTAGGTTGCTCTGAGGAGTACACAGGCAGCTGCATGGCTTGAGGTGAAGGAGACACTGGTACCTGCAGAATTTGATGGGGAACTAACACCGGCACTTCTGCAAGTGACTCTGAAGAAACATGCCGTGACGCAGGTGCAGCCATCTTTCTTGATCTTTGAAAGTACTTGAACATGGCAGCCACAAAACCCACAACAGACGAGCATGCCAATATCTGCAGCAAGTGGGTTTCCATTGCAAACCACAGAAATTTTACAGTAGAGCATATGGCTTTTGCAGCTTCTGCTGTATTCTCATACTGCCATAGCTTGGTGTCAAGATTCAACTCCTCATTTTCCAAACACATCCTGTCGTCCAGCTTGTCACTTGCTGATTCCATCGCCTTCTCCATGGAGCCCAACTGAACAAATCGATTTGAGTGATCCTCCCCATCCTCTTGATAGACTAATCCTAAACTGCCATCTTCCATGTCGGTAGTCTGGGTGGAATTGGAATCCAATGGGATCGACTCGATTGGCACTTCTGTCTCATGCTCATCCACTCCAGAATCTTCCTTCAAATAAACCCCTTTCTCACTACTTTCACCCCCAATTGGGCATGTCAATTCTCCCAGTCGAACATTCAGGCATATATCAGTTAGCCCCATCATAGTAACTGCCACCAGATTTCGTGGAGAAGCACTCTGGTCATACGGACGAATCATACCTTCACTGTCCCAGTTGTGGCTTGTACCTTCTTCCAGCACATCCTCTGGACCCATCATATAAACTGTCCCTAACAATCTCAGCGAATCTACTTCATGGTCACCAGCATCGTACATGCCACCAATCCGTCCAATGAAATCAAGCCCATCCTCAGAATGATGAACAGGGAAGGCAGCGGGATTCATACAACACATGTAGCAGAAGGAGCAGGCCACAGCAACGAGGAGAAGAAACAGGCGCCGCGCTGACCGGCCTCGGGACGCGGGGTCCTCCTCCTCCTCCTCCTCCTCCTCCTCCTCCTCCTCGTCGCTATCGCCGAGCTCAGCCTCGGAGTCGCTCCTTCGCGCAGGCGAGACCGGGGACGCCGCCGCCGCCGCGTCTGAGGCGACGGAGCCACCGTCGTCCTCCGAGGCCGCGGAGCCCGAGGAGGTGCTGGAGCAGTCGTCGTCCTCCACCTCCGCGGCGCGCGCCACCCGGAGGAGGATCTCGCGGCGGCGCTCGGGGTCGTAGCGCAGGAACTCCGGCCGCGGCGTGGTGTAGTTCGTCTTCGGGTCGTACGCCCCCGCGCCGCGGCCCGTGAGCGTGGGCGGGCTCGGAGCGGACTTCGGCTGCGGCGGTGGGGGCGACGCGGCGGCGTCCATGCCGGCGGCGCCGCCGCCGCCGTCGTTCCGCTCACCCAGCACCTTCTTCCTCTGCGGCGACGCGGCCCACGCCGGCACGGTACGCTTGGGGCTCGCGTTCTCGTCGGCCTCCATGGCCGCTCCGGACCTCATCTCCACCGGGCTCCTCCGCGGGGAACCTGCGCGAGAGAGAAAGCGAAGGGAATTGAGCGCAGAACTGAGACGAATTAGGTGGTGATGGGTCAGATCCGGTCGGCCGGGCCCTCACCTTGGGGAAGAGCTCGCTCTCGCTTCGGGAAATCCATGGCGGCGCGCGTCGAGGTGAGGTGGATTCGATTCGGCGGGCGGCCTGGGGATTGGTGGAAGGCGGCGGAGAGCCCGGAAGGATGGAGAGGGTGGGGACGGGATGGAGCGTTTCGAAATTCGAACCGTTTGGTAATCCGACCGTTGGGCGACGGCGACGGCGGCCGCGTGGCAGGTTTATATAGCGGCATAGCGCCACCGGCGCCTGCTTGTTTTCATTGTTAGGATGATCTCCGGTCCACACGGCCCAAAGGCCGTGGGCCTTGATCCACGCCCTGATCGGGGGCGCCCAACCCAACCATTGGTTGGTGGGCCCCTGTCACCCTGCGCTATAAAGAGAGGTGGGGGCCGCCGGCTCTAAGTACGAGGTTGACCGTGAGCCGTCAGACCCACCGACACACCTATCCGATCTAGGGTTAGTGCGCAGTTCGTGACGGGAAGCCCCGCCGCCACGACGTCCTCCGACGCCGTTCCAGGCCAAAGCCGGTGGCGACCGGAGGGACGCCGCGACCTACGACCTACACTGCGCATCGCTGCCTTGCGCAGTTCGTCATCAACAGAACGTGACATGTCTTCCTCCATTGGAGGCGATGGTATGGATCTACTCGTTCTTTGTTCATCGTATTCGTTCTTCGTTCATCATGTTCTTGTTATGGTTCTGTTATTGTTCTTCAAGTTTTACTATCAAGATTCAAGTTATTCCCTTCTAGATCTGTGGCTAGTGATCCGTTTACTCTAACAATGGTATCAGTCGCCTTACTAGCGCATAGATCTAGCAGTTTGGAATAAAAATCAGATGAAAAGGATCCGAATCGGATCGAAAGAAACAGAGAAAAACTCGATCTCGAAGGATCGAACAGACAAATAAAACTCGATCTCGATGGATCGGACAGAAACATCACCCGCACCGCGGGACAACGAAAATAGAAACTCAACACCCGAACCCTATCTCAGATCTACCACTCGACAGTGGCAAAGAACAGAGCACCACCGCGGATCCCATCGACGGCGGCGCGCGCACCAGTAGGTGCACGCGCGCGTCGGCGATGGGACTCGCAGCGGCGCCAAGAAACTTCTCCTTCTTCGGCAGAACCTATCTACTCTTTTTTTTTGGCCATGAGGGCCATGAGAAAGTGGACTGGATCTAGAGAAGAGAGAGCGGCACGGTGGCGAGGGGCCGCCGGCCGTGAGCACGGAGGCGAAGCGCCACCGGCTCAGCTGCTGCGAAAGAGAGAAGAGAGAAGAGAGCGGCGCGGAGGCGAAGAGCCGCCGGCCGGGGAGCAGAGCCGCTGGCTCGCGCGAGAGCGAGCGCACCTGCGCGAGAGAGGAGAGAATGAGCTAGGGTTTCGGCGGCCGCGACGCGACGGGGTTTTTATACCTCCTCACTTCGCGCTCGACCGTCGGATATGATGGACGGCCGAGATCGACGCGGGCGGGGGCGCGGCTGCGGCGCTGGGCCAAATTGGCGGCCCAGGCCCAGGTTGCGGCCCGCGCGCGCGAGGGGACTGCCCAGCAGGCCGAAACAGAGTTGGGCCGCGGCCGCGCGCTGCATTTTGGCCCAACAGAACAGTTCTGCACAGTAGCTTTTCACTTTTATTTTGATTAATTTCAGAACATTTGAATAGAATTTGAGAGAATCTTGCCCCTGTTTAAATTTGAACCAAAGTGATAATTTTCAGAGGGTAAATAGAGTATTTTGCTACTGTCCATGTGAATTTATTTAAAGTTTCCGCTGCTAGATATTTATTTTGACTTGCATTTAAATTTGAACCAAAGGGATAATTTAATTTCAAGTCACAGATAAAATTTCAGATTAATTGTGATATTGTTATTTTCTGACCAAAGTTGATAATAACAATATTATAATTTTATAGACGTTGATTGTTGCATTATTACTTTTTCTGCCCAAAGGTGATGAAGTTTAATGTAATAAGGCACTGTTATTATGTTATAATATTCTCACTTGATATGATTTAATTCCAGCTACGAATTCCATGATGGTCTCCATCAAGGACATTCCGATTCTCAAAGGAGATAACTACAATGAGTGGTACAAGAAGGTGGATTTCTTTTTCACCATGACAGAGCTGGATTGGGTTCTCACGGCACCGGTTCCGGCTGAGCCTGTGAAACCAGTCAGAGAGGCTGATATGACAGATGCTGTTTGGCAGCAGACAGAGCAGGCCTATACGGTCAGCAAACAGAAGTTTGATACAGATAATGCCAAATGGATCACTGCCAACAAGAAATGTTTGGCAGTGGTCAAGAACACCATAGAGCCCTCTGTTTTTGGGGCAATTAAAGATTGTCATAATGTCGTTGAGTACTTGGCGAAGTTAAAGAGTCAGTACACTGGCTCTTCAAAGACCTACGCCTCTCAGTTGATCAAGCAGTTGATCAACGCCAAGTACACAGGCGGCATCAGAGAACACATACATCGCTTAATTCACATAAACAATAAGCTCAAGCCAATGGATGAGGACTTGAAAGAGAGTACCATCATTCATTTGGTTTTTGCTTCATTGCCAGATGAGTTTGAGAACTTCGTTGTTAACTACAATGTTAGTTCTGAGAAATGGGACATAGAAAAGACCATAGCGATGTTGGCTCAAGAGGAGGAAAGGATAAAGATAGCACGTGGTAACACTGTTAACCAAGTGCAAAAGAAGAAAAATAACAACAATGCGTCTAACAACGCAAAAGGAAATCCCTCCTCCTCTAAGGGAAAAGGAATTCAGCACTCCCAACAGCACAGGCCTAAGGATGGGCAAACCACAGTGGAGAAAGATCAGTGTCTCTACTGCAAGGAAAAAGGGCACTACAAGAAAAATTGTGCTGCCTACTTAAAGATGATCATGGAAAGGAAAGGTGAGAATGTTATTTCATTCGTAAATGAATCTCTGTATATAGATTATTCCACATCTACTTGGTGGATTGACTCAGGAGCAACAATTCATGTTGCAAACTCTTTACAGGGATTCCGTTCGACGAGAACTACTCAAAGAAACGAAAGGCGAATTAAAGTCGCAAATGGAGTCGAAGCAGAAGTGAAGGCGGTGGGCGACCTTCTCCTAGAGCTCGACACAGGATTTGATTTATTTCTTAGAGATGTTTTCTTTGTGCCTAGTTTACAGAGGAACTTAATAAGTGTATCTCGTCTAGATGATGATGGATATGGATGTCATTTTGGAAATGGCATGTGTGTGATAGATTTTAAAGATACAGTTACTACTATTGCTTTTAAGAAAAATGATCTTTATTTGTTATCACTACGTGAAAGTGTGAATTCCGTATGTGATGTGAATACGCTTGTATCCCCACCTACAGCTCATAATAGAAAACGAAAGAGAACTCAAGATACGTCGTCGAAATTATGGCACTGTCGCTTAGGCCATATTTCGAGGGGGAGAATAGAAAGGCTGGTTAAGAATGACATTCTTCCTCCTCTAGAGTTCTCAGACTTAGATAAATGCGTTGATTGCATCAAAGGAAAATACATAAAGATTACAAAGAAAAATGCTGAACATACCGCAGGTGTTTTAGAGTTAATTCACACAGACATCTGTGGTCCGTTTTCAGTTAAAAGTATAGATGGTTTCGACTCGTTCATTACTTTTACCGATGATTATTCCCGTTATGGATATATTTATCCAATAAAAGAAAAATCAGAAGCGTTGGATAAGTTTAAAATATTCAAGGCTGAAGTTGAGAATCAACATAATTTAAAGATAAAGATAGTACGTTCCGACCGTGGAGGGGAATACTATGGTCGGCACACCCCATATGGCCAAGTTCCAGGACCTTTCGCGAGGTACCTAAGGGAACAAGGTATAGTTGCCCAGTACTCTATGCCGGGCGATCCTCAGCAGAATGGAGTCGCTGAAAGACGTAACCGTACCCTTATGGATATGGTGCGAAGCATGATCAGCTACTCTACACTACCAGTGAGCTTATGGATGGAGGCTTTAAAAACCGCCACCTACATTCTCAACAGAGTTCCCAGTAAAGCGGTGCCAAAAACACCGTATGAGCTGTGGACAGGCAGAGTACCCTCATTGAATCACCTACAGGTGTGGGGGAGCCCTGCTGAGGCAAAGATATTCAACCCGACCATTGGGAAGCTAGATCCCAAGACAGTGAGTTGTCATTTTATTGGCTACACAGAGAAATCAAAAGGATATCGTTTCTACTGTTCTGACAAAGTCACAAAGTTTGTGGAAACGAGACATGCTGCTTTTCTAGAAGAAGAAATGATACGGGGGAGCATGGAAGCTCAAAAGATTGATCTTGAGGAGAGCCGGGTGTGCGCACCCAATCCAATGATTCAGGAACCATTTTTCGAACTACCTGTTGAGCCTACGCTGATGGTGCCAGACACTGCGGCTCCAGCTCCTGTGGTTATTCCTCCTGTGGCAACACCGAATGCAAATGTGGAACCTGTCCCTCAGGATCCTATAGAAAATGTTGCTGCAGATCAGGGGGAGCATCAACAGCCTCCAATAGAAAATGTTCCAAATGTAGAGGCCCCTAGAAGGTCTCAAAGAGCAAGAAAGTCAGCAATTCCTGATGATTATGAAGTGTATAACACAGAAGAGTTTCGAATGGAGGATGATCCTGTTTCATTCGAACAAGCCATGAGAAGCGAAAATTCATCCAAGTGGCTTGAGGCCATGGAAGATGAAATGAAATCGATGAGTACCAACCATGTTTGGGACTTAGAAGAAATTCCTAAAGGAGCCAAAACAGTAGGCTGCAAATGGGTCTACAAGACGAAACGTGACTCCAAAGGGAATGTGGAAAGATTTAAAGCGCGTCTTGTGGCGAAGGGTTTTACACAAAAGGAAGGAATAGATTACAATGAGACTTTTTCTCCGGTCTCATGTAAGGACTCCTTCAGAATCATAATGGCATTGGTGGCGCATTTCAACCTCGAATTGCACCAGATGGATGTAAAGACGGCATTCCTTAACGGGGATCTTGAAGAAAAAGTTTACATGGCTCAACCCAAAGGTTTTGTCGTGGAAGGAAAAGAACACATGGGATGTCACCTAAAGAAATCCATTTATGGGTTAAAACAAGCTTCGAGACAGTGGTACTTGAAGTTCAACGAAACGATAAAGAGTTTCGGGTTTAATGAAAATATTGAGGACAACTGCATTTATGCAAAATTCCAGAAAGGAAATTACATTTTCCTCATCCTTTATGTGGACGACATTCTACTGGCAAGTAGCAATGTCAACCTATTATTGGAAACGAAGAAGTTCCTGTCCTCGAACTTTGATATGAAAGACCTTGGTGAAGCCTCATTCGTTTTGGGAATTGAAATTCACCGAGATAGATCAGATGGGGTATTAGGATTATCTCAACAAACATACCTGGAAAAGGTTCTAGAAAAGTTCTGTATGCAGAGAAGTAAGCCTACTCCTGCGCCAATAGTCAAGGGCGATAGATTTGGGGATTTTCAGAGTCCTCAGAACAGTTATGAAAGGGAACAAATGAAGGCAGTTCCATATGCTTCAGCTGTCGGAAGCTTACAATATGCACAAGTGTGCACACGCCCTGACCTAGCATTTGTTACCAACATACTTGGCAGATATCAGAAAGATCCAGGGCTTGAGCACTGGAAATTAGTGAAGAAAGCTTTACGGTATGTGCAAGGCACAAAAGGCCTCATGCTAACATATAAAAGAACTGATTCCCTAGAGATTGAAGGGTATTCAGACTCAGACTTTGCGGGAGATGGAGATAATAGTAAATCCACGACAGGCTACATTTTCACTCTCGCAAGGGGAGCTATATCGTGGAGAAGCTCTAAACAGACAGTGACAGCAACATCGACAATGTATGCTGAGTTTATAGCATGTTACGAGGCATCTTGCCAAGTTGAATGGCTAAAGAAATTTGTACCCGGATTGAAAGTGATAGACAGCATAGAAAGACCACTAAAGATGTACTGCGATAACCAGCCAGCAGTGTTCTATGCTCATAATAATAAGAAAAGTACGGCTACCAAGTCGATAAAGATAAGATTTTATTCTGTTAAAGATAGAATCCAGGATCACACCATAAGTCTCGAGCATATTAAAACAGAGAAGATGCTCGCGGATCCGCTAACGAAAGGCTTACCACCCAACGTGTTCAAGGAACACGTGGCCGGCATGGGACTAAGGTATTGCCTATGATCTCTGGATTCACAAGGCCCAAAAGGAATAAAGAATCTATTTCTGAATAGAAGCGTGTACTGTGGCTATTGATTCTATCGATAATTGATCGTGACGATGAAATATGCTCTGTACACAAATCTAGGATGAGATAAGGAAATAGTAAAAGTAAAAGAAAAGCGAATGTGAGATCAAAGGGGAGATTGTTAGGATGATCTCCCGGTCCACACGGCCCAAAGGCCGTGGGCCTTGATCCACGCCCTGATCGGGGGCGCCCAACCCAACCATTGGTTGGTGGGCCCCTGTCACCCTGCGCTATAAAGAGAGGTGGGGGCCGCCGGCTCTAAGTACGAGGTTGACCGTGAGCCGTCAGACCCACCGACACACCTATCCGATCTAGGGTTAGTGCGCAGTTCGTGACGGGAAGCCCCGCCGCCACGACGTCCTCCGACGCCGTTCCAGGCCAAAGCCGGTGGCGACCGGAGGGACGCCGCGACCTACGACCTACACTGCGCATCGCTGCCTTGCGCAGTTCGTCATCAACAGAACGTGACATGTCTTCCTCCATTGGAGGCGATGGTATGGATCTACTCGTTCTTTATTCATCGTATTCGTTCTTCGTTCATCATGTTCTTGTTATGGTTCTGTTATTGTTCTTCAAGTTTTACTATCAAGATTCAAGTTATTCCCTTCTAGATCTGTGGCTAGTGATCCGTTTAATTTAACATTCATATGATCGTCGGCCGTTCAGACTGATCTGACGGTGCAGGACTGCAGGGGCGTGACCGCGTGAAGAAGCGAACAGATCCTCGTCTGATCTGCCTGCGGACAGCTGGTTCGCGAACGCTCGTCCGTGTGAATGCTACAAAATTTATCAGGTATTCAGGTCATTTTACAACTATATTCCCATTTCGATCGGATAACTAAAGCCGTTAAGGAGCCGTCACGTTTGGATCGGGCAAGAAGAACCGGAGATAAAACATCACGAGAAGCTGAAATGTTGTGAGACCGAAATGAGATCACCAGAGGCGAAATAAGCCTGGTGCTGGTAAATGCTGTGAACACAACACAGATCAGATATTGAAGGATACATTATACATATTACCGTCTACTTAGGACAGAAGTATCAGTACAAAACATGTTAACTAAATCCTTCGATGATGCTCCGCTTACAATGTGAGGGGTAACACATTACACACTTTAATACAGCGTGGAGTAAACCCCTACTGATTATATTATATTAAGAAAAAAGCGGGTAGCAAAACTTACAAGGGAGGGCTCAAGAAACAAAGAAGGAAATAAGGAAAATTACAAGACTGAATGTAGCCATGAGTACAAATCTTATTTGATTTGTTCTTTTGCTCTAAGCATAACTAGAGCAAATCCCTTCCTGAAAATGTCTCAACAAATTTGAACACTATGATGATCATTCATGAAGTTCAGGTTATTCCGAGTTGTTCATATACTCCAGTGTCCGATGATGACGATGTCCAAAGAGAAGACCAAGTTAAGCTAGTTCTGAAAAGAGGTGAGAACTTCAAAGGGATCACCCACAAGGACGTGGAGATGCAGTTGTTGCCAACAGTCCCGTGCAAATGGATATTGAAGAAACAGATGTTTCAAAGTTCCTTCCAAGGACTTAGAACAGAGTGCACAATCACAGAAGGGAGAGCCATATTTTTTCTTCTAAGAATGTTTTCAAGGACTCAGAACAGCGTGACATTACACAATTTACTTAATTCTGGGCTCCGGCATTATCCGCCATGCGCTTGCCAATATACCTGTCTCTCGCCGCCATGATCACGAGCATCAGCACTAAGACGACGGTTACCAGGACAGCGGTCAGTCCCAGCGCTGGCTCAAACGGCATGTTGACGAAAGCCACGACGGCAACGATGACGAGGATGCAAAACAGCACCAGTATGCTGACGTTCTGCAAAAAATAGTTCGAACAGAGCATGAGCATACATGTCTCTCTGCAAATAGATTGAAAATGCTAGAGAGCACAACCAAGATCAGCGCATGTAACAGAACAAACGACTTACAGCGCAGCACGTGACGGTGTCGGATGCCTCGCCTTCCTCCGGATCCGCCTCGCCTCCGATCATCTCTGGGCCGCTCTCAAGATCGAACTCCATGTCAGGGCCTCTACCAAGATAGAGCTCCATTCCGTTGATGTGTGGCGTGCCGGTCTCTCGTCTCCTCGGGCCACAAGAAGCAAATGGAAATCCCGGTGCTCGTTCCGTTCTGACTTCTGACCGATGTGGCGGTGAGCTCCCCCGAGGGCAAATTTATGGAGGCCCTGTTGCGTGGTGTGACATGGGGGAGTCCGGTTTCCGAATGCGAGCGCGCACGGAAGATGCGCCGCGGCGCTGGCCGAGGCCGAGCTCGACACGGTTAGAGTTCTCCGAAGTCCGAATGCCAACCACCGTATGCTGTTGGTATGCTGGTGGCCCTGAACTGCATGTAGACCTGTCGTCACGAGGACTTTGTGCTGTGTTATCTGCTAAGACTCTGTTTGTTTTCATGGGGCTAAAATTATTGTTTGGTAGTGACTGTCCGAGCTCGATTGTGCTACGGCTAGAGTTTTCCAAACAATGTACGGTGTATATGCGCACATGGATCCTACAAAACTTCGCGCATCCAGACATCCAGTGGCCTGCCAGAACAGGCCTGACGCTCCCGGTTGGACTGGTTCTCTTCTCGTGTGGAGCTCATGGCAGAAGTGGAGGAAGGCTCATGTCAGCTTAGATCCGTAGGCTACGGTTACAGACTCGTCCTCCCAATTCCAAGCAACACTTAATAAAGCACTGGCAAAGCAGAAACGTTAACAGTAGAATATGCACGCAGAACACCACAACCTCCAGAACACTCAACACACGGACCAGACTCTCGAACCAAGCACACACAGGCGGCATGTCCCGAAGTCACGCCGCGTCTGCGCGCGCCCACCGCCCACACGCTGGCTGACACACGAACAACACAGACCCAACGGTTTACAGGTACACGAGTGAAACGGGCCGGGGTTCATCAAAGGCGAACCGAAAGAACTCCTCCTAGTCCTGGCTCATCATGCGGTGGAAGTCGTGGAAGTCGAGCTCGCCGTCGCCGTCGTCGTCGTAGGCGCGTATCATGGCCTCGCACTCGGCCACGGAGGGCTCGTCGCCGAGCTGGCTGAGCACGCGCTGCAGGCCGCGCGGCGTGATCCGGCCGGACCCCTTGACGGCCTCGAACGCCTCGAACGCGCGGCGCAGGTCCTCCCGCTCCTCCTCCTCCCCGCCCTTGCTCTCCACGATGCGCACGAAGTCGTCGAACCCCAGCATCAGGTCCCCGCCGCCGCCGTCCTCCGGCCCGAGCCCGGGCGCGAGCCCCTGCCCCAGCGCCACGCCGGCGTTGCCCATGGACGCGAAGAACTCGCGCAGCTCGCGCCCGGAGATGCGGCCGTCCATGTCGCGGTCGAAGTGGCGGAAGATCTCGCGGAGCTCCGCCGTGCGGTCGCGCCCGCGGGACGTGCCCGAGGACGACGCTGACGCCGACGCGGACGACGACGACAGCGACCGACCGCCGGCGACGCCCGTGGGGGAGTCCGGCGGAGACGAGACCGCCGTGGCCTTGCACTGGCCGCAGAGCAGGCCGGGCAGGCTCAGCTTGAAGCTGCCGCTGCGCTTCCGGGACAGGCGCTTCGACGGCTTGGACACCTCGATGCTCGCCATTTTCTGAGCCTGCTACTAGCTGCTATGAGTGTGTGCGAGCTGAAGCTGCCGGGCGCTGGTGATTGGTGAACACTATGCTTGTGGAAAGAGAGTGCGGCCGGGTGAGCTCGTATATATAGGCGAAGAGAGATACGAGGGGGTCCAGCGCGCGGGGCAGTGTTTTACTGTGCTCAGTGGAAGTTTCACAGGGGATCTGAACCCCCCCCCCCCCGAGGCGACTCGGGCGGACCAAACCCTAGCCGCCGCGCACCCTCTTCCCGCCGCCCTCCACCGCCGGGCCACCGCCGGAGGGAGCGCCGGAAGCCCGCGCAGCTCCCTAGGAAGGCGGTGGCGCGGCTTCTCCTCCGGGGACGACGGCGGGCGCGGCCGCCGCGGCCTACGGAGATCCTCACCGGCGCCGGCGGCCTCGTCTTCGGCGGCGCCGGCTGGCCACGGATCTGGGCTGCCCTCGTCCGGATCCGGTGGCTCTGCGTCGGGGGAGGCGCGGTTCCTCTGCTGTGTGACAGGGGCGAAGGTGGACGGGGGCAGCTACAGTGGCGGCGTCTGGCAGCGGTCAGGGGACGGCGACGGGTCCTGGCTTGCTGTGTCCGGCTGTGCGACCGGCGACGCTTGGTGGCGGTCGGTTGCAGCCGGATCTGCGGCCTACGGCGGCGATAGGCCAAAGTCTTGGCCTGCTTCTGTTGTCGGCGGTTTGCTCTTCCTCTTCCTCGTCAGTGACATCAGGTCAGCGCCGCCGCGGTGGTGGGGCTGGGGGAGTTGTTGGAGCAGGCTGGGGCGCTGTGGTGCTGTTGTGGTCTGTGCCGGGCTTCTTTCGGTGCTAGTGTTGGGAAGCTGAGGAGGTGTGGGCCACTGTCATGCTCTTGTGCGGGCGGCACACATGGTGTTAGTCGGGCAAACGCCTTCGCCGACATTGCTGTCAGTGACCATGGTGGCGGCGACCTTGAGACATCGCTTTTCCCATTGGGGCGCCATGGTGAAGCACCATGTTTCTCTACCGAGCGGGGCTGCCCCCCTAGGGACCGGGGAGTGTTTGTGTTCCATCCTCCCACTCCGGTTGTCTGTCGTTGTGACTTCGCGATTGGCACCTCTGCTTCGTCGCCGCACTCCTTATTGGTGGTACCATCAAATCATATGCCGGGTGTGAGCCCGGATATGCTGCGAAAGGTGTTCCCATCAGCTTGAAGGGAGGTCGGCGTTTTCAGCTATCCTTGGTCTCGGTGTTTCTCCCACCCCAAGTCCCCCTCCGTTGGACAGCCTTTAAGAGGCAGCGGTGTGGCGTAGCTACGAGGGGTGGTGTCGAAAGGTAAAGGCTCGGGTGAAGCTGGCAAGTACGTTGCTCGATGGTAATGTTTCATATGACAACTGGTCTCTTTTTGGCTGAGCGTGAGCCATATGTGTTGTGTGGGAGTTGTTTCTCTCCAAAGTACGTTCCCTTTCTGTAATTTTCTTGTACTATGTGTTGCATTGTGCTTGCAACTTCTATGTAATCTGTGGTTTCGTCACCTCAATTAATGGAAAGTTCAGGTCGGCCTCTGGCCTGCCGTAGTGTTCTCCAAAAAAAAAAGTTTCACGGGGCTTTTTTGTTTTTTCGTGCTTTCTGTCGGAGCTTGGAAGGACCGATCCATCCAAGAGACCCCCCATCCAATGGTCCACTGTGAATTGGCGACCGAGATAGATTATCTTCCACAGGAGCACATCAGAAGCCACACACAAGGGACAGTAAGAAAAATACAGGCAGTTACGGTAGTGATTTCAGTTTAGTGGAACTGGGAGGTTCCATTTCTTCAAAAGTCATTGGCACCGCATGCTAAGAATTCAGGGCGATCGATGCCGTCATATTTATAGTACTTCTACACTTGAAAACCTTAACCAAATCTGCAGCCGAGAAACGCCGTACAAGTTTCAACCAAAGCATTACTGATGTGGCCTGGCCATATCATCACGGTAACCTAACTTGAGCTTAGTTATACACGGGAGGATCATGAGCTAACAACATTTTGTCCGATCGATGGGGTACTAGCTAGGTGTTCCATTCTATGCAATCGTGCTAGGGATATCCCTCCGACCCTCCCAGTCCCACCAAAACAAAATACAACTAGAAGTCTAGAACTATGCTCCTGGTCTCCGAATCCTGTCTCATCATGGCGTACGTGCGCAAGCCCTCTTCTCCACGGCGACTTTCACAGCTGCATTGTTTTTCCTCGCAGCTTGTACAATGCTGGTAGATGCCAAACGCTAGTACTACTATTACTAACTTACTAAGTGAGTAGGTGCACGCCGCCGTCATCGATTAGTTCTGAATGGTTTCGCCCTGACACTGTTCTTGTCGCCTCCTTGAGTGTTTTATATATGTTTCCCACCACATGTTCATCACATTTCTCATCTCAATTGCATCACCAAAGTACCAACACGAAGACCAAGCCGCCCGCTCCAGTGCCAACTGCCGACCCGGGTCACATATACATGCCCTCCCGCCCGGCCAGTGGATGCGCCACAGGAATCACGGCACCAGTACGTGCCTGAATAATGCTTACGCACTTCGGGAGCCCTCTCCATCGCGTCCCTACAAGTTGCAGGTCGCAACAGGGGGAAGTAGACGAAGTGCTAGCTGCCTCACGCCCGATCGAACCACTCCCCTGCCTGGACGACGTCGATAACGAACGAACGGTGGCGCAAGGGGCCAGGCGCGGGATCACGTCAGGGGGTTTTCGGTGCGGCCAGGACGAAGCTTCCTGCCGGCTTCGTCCCGGGATAAAAAGACCTGATCGTGCAGTTACATTGCGCTGCTGATGCAGTGATGCGCGCCCACGGTTAATTTACTCGCGAGCGTTCTCGTATTTTCGTGGGTGCAGTGCGGTGAGGGCTGGCGGATAAGTTTGCGGAGGAATGCAGGATTTGTCACTGGTCACTCTCTCTTACAGCGTTTGGTTAAATCGGTATCGGCCAACGAGGACAAAAGGTGGGTGTAAATTGATCGGGGTCAGCTTCCATTCTCTCTTAGGAAACCAGAAAACGGCCGGAGGAGTCACGTCCGGGGCAGGACGCAGGAGAGGAAAATAAAGAAAAAGCATGTCACGTCTAGTCGTCTTAGGATACCAAAGCGACGGGATTCTCCGGTGAGGTTTACCCGCAACTCTCGAGCTGAGCAGCTCGCTCGGCTTTACCCAGCAGTCCGGCCAGCACCAGCGAAAAGCCTCGCGCTTTGGCCGCCTTTGGGGCGTGGCAGCGCGCGTGTGGCTTTGGAGTTTGGGCTTTGGAAGGCAGGCTGCGCGCATGCATGGCCAAGTGAAACTGCGTGCACGGCGAGCGGGGTGATCGATCGAGTCGAGTCACACAGATCCCAGTGGGTTCGTTCGCCAGAGCTAGCCAGCGAGGGAGGCAGCAGGCGCCCTTGGCTTTGGTAAGTTTCGACGCGCGCGGCGGCCTTTCCGGCGCGGGCCGTTGCTCGGCTTGGTGCCCATTTTGATGCTTCAGCAGAGCTGAGCGTGCGTAAAGGAGAGTTGCTGGCCTGCTGCTGCGTGCTTTTGCGGTTGCTGCAATGCTGCTGGTCCAGAAAGCGTCACGGCAGAGACGAGCAATGTGCACGATCGCCCTCAACGTGCGGGTGCAGACGGCAGGGGAATTCGAGGACCATTAAGCTGAAGGACCGGATGATCAGGTTAATCATGAGATATTGCAAAGGTGTCATCAGATGATCAGATCAGCGCAATTAACGTAGCCCACGCAAAGCAAAGTACTGGCGCCCCCAGTACTAGAAGAGAGGATTAAGCTGCAGATAATAACAATAGTGTAAGTACACTTGTACAGTTGTACTTGATCTCAGCCTTGTCTTTTAGTTTTTTGTATCTTGTGCTTTTTCTGCGGTATTTGCTGGGTCTACATCCTCACTCATTCCATAGTCCATGCAAGGGAAGAAAACTCAAGGCGGCGCCGTGGTTAATCTGCGGTCATGTTGGGGAGAATGATGTGGAGCGAGCATCATCTGCATTATGGATAGTCGTCTACCGAAAACATCTAGCATAAACTTCAAGTAAGGTAACTGAACGCAAAAATTCAATTTCAGATAGCATTTTTCTGTTTCTATGTGGCAGTTTTCGAAATAAAACATTTTTTTAGAAGCGTTCTAGGTAACAGTTTTTTTAGATAATGGAAATTAATCCAGCGTTGAACCCAAGGGCTACGGCCAAAGTTTACAAACGAGCAGCACTTCCGTCCGCTAACTTACCCAAGCATAAAAAAGAAACCACACCATAAAGTTTGAAGATAAATTAGCCTGTAATCCTATTGCTAAATCTCCATCCATGGTAGGAAAAAAAACGCATTGCCAAAGCCTTCAGCAATTGACATGCCTCCGTTATTGCTCGTTTATCTTGCTTATGCCGTTGTAGATGAGCCCAGAACTGCAACTATGTCCCTCTGAACAGTACCTGCAAGTAAGTTTCTATAGGAGATTTGTCAAAAACTAAATCATTCCTACTGAGCCACAGTGCCCAGCACAAAGCAGAGGCCCCAACCAACAATTGACTTTTTAACTTTCCACCCATCCCTACAAGCCATGTATTAAACAGATGATTAAAGCTTTTTTTTTGCGGGTAAAACAGATGATTAAAGCTATAAGGTACTTGTAAGTTAAAAGCAAATTGTACGGCTCTTCAAAGGAATTTAGCAATCATTGTTTGTTCCCTCGCAGAAAAAAGAGGGGAAAACCCGTTGTTTCCCGATGAATATCAGAGTATGATTCAGAAAATCTTTTTGAACAAGAACAAGCAATATGTGTTTCAGAAGTAGCTATTGTGTGCCAGCGAGTCGCCAAAGCTTTACCCCAATCCTGAAAACAAAAAGCTTTACCCCGGCCGTGCTGTACGCAGAAAGCTGCGTGTACGAGCGGGTCAGCTTGGTTGGTCGACGAGACGACGAGGACGCTGCAGGCCTGCAGCGAAGTAAAAAGTCCAGTGAATTGATCGAGCCGAGCCAGCGGGGCGTGGTGACTTTGGTAAGTTTCGAGTTGAATGGCTGGGAGCGAAGGCGAAGCTTGCCTATGCCAGCGGGGCGTGGTGACTCAGATAGAACAATGGCTTGACATGGTCTAGTGTCCTCCTTCCTCCTCCTTTTTCTTTCTTTCTGCTTGTATTTAAACTCTTGTTGCTTTTTCTCCTGTTCCTTAAAAAAAAGCTTGCCTATGCCCGTTTCCATGGTCGAGCAGAGCTGGGCGTGCCGATGAAAAGGGGAGAGCACTGAGCACAGATAGAGCCGCTGCCGAATGCCTTTGCTGCTGCAGTGCTGCGTGCTGGTGGTTCAAAGCCGGCCCAGGAAAGCGTCGTGGCTAAACCAGCGTGCGTGGTGGTCGTCTGCTTACAGGCAGGGTGGGGACCTGGCCTGTAGACAGCCGGGCTGCAGGTACACAATCTGAGGTCCAGTAAACATGGTCGAGTCATTTCGGTGACGTTGGCATATGCTTTTGTGCACCAGATGATCAAGTTACGGGATGACAGATTACTTAATTACGGTGGGAGCAATCTATTATGGTCTGTTTGATTCACAGTTAATTGTTAGCTAGCTAGCTGTGGTGATCTAAACAGGATCGTTGACTTTTTTCTACAACTTTAACCATTCGTCTTATTCAAAATATTATGCAAGTACCATCCATTTTGTTTGTCACATGCTTTACTATTGTAGATATTTTAAGCTTAACTTACTCTTTTGCATATTTACGATAATTTTTTGAATAAGACAAATGGTCAAAGTTGTAGAAAAAAGTCAACGGCGACAAATATTTCGATACGGAGGGAGTACTAGCTAAATAATTTTAGCTGTAATGGATTCAAACAGGACCAGCTAATTCTTAGCTAATGTCCCTTTGACTAACTAAATAGCAACTATCTACTTCCTCCATTCTAAATTGTAAGTCGTTTTGGCAAATCTAGAATTATAGTTAGTAGTATGTATCTACATATATACTTATGTCTAGATACATACTACTAACTATGAATCTTGAAATGTCAAAACGACCTACAAATTGGAACGGAGGGAGTAATTAGCTAATCCAACCCAGTTAATTTCAGCTAATCAACTAAGAAATTTGGGTGGATCCAAACAGAGTCTAAATAGCAACTACTCCCTCTGTTCTAAAATGTAGATCGTTTGACTTTTTTTTGCCACAAGTTTGATCGCTCATCTTATTCAAAATTCTGTACAAATTATCATATTTTTTGTGGTAGCTTGCTTTATTAATATAAAATTTTTAAAAATGTCTCAAATTTGACTATAGTTCCACGAATTTTTGAATAATACGAGCGGTCAAACTTACGGTAAAAAAGTCAAACGAACTACATTTTAGAACGGGGAGTATCTAATTATCTAATTAGCTAGTCCTTCAGTCCTTCCGGGGCAAGAACTTTTCTTTTTTGCGGTGCAACAGAAAAATTGATGCTGTGTTTTCTCAGCCGGTAAAGTTCTGGAAGGCCAGGGCTCGATTTTGCCAGTGCCCAGTTTCAGTTTGTTTTTTTTTTCTTTTTTTCTTTTTTTTTGAGATAGAGTTTCAGTTTGCTTTTAGCTCAAGCTTCTTAATAGGCCGAAACCTCACGCTAAAAGAAAAACCTAAATGGGCCCAACAACATACTGGGCCTTGCCGCAAAGCGAAAACGGGGAAGGGCTGGAATTTCTACCGACTCGGACTCGGTCAGTCGGAGTTCCGAGTTCCGAAAGAGCCCAGACAGACTCCCAAGTCGGAACACCCATCCGTCTCCAATTCTCCATCACACCGTCCGCGTCCATCGATATATACCCCACCCCCGCGCTCAGCACGGCATCATCAAGCAAAACATCACCCACAACACGCACGTGTCTGCCTACCGCCGAATCCTGCGCCCAGATCACCCTGTGAATCTGTGATCACGATCGATCGTGTCCTTCGCAAGATGTCGTCGTTCCAGCCGCAGGAGAGCGGGGCCTCGAAGCCGTGCGCCGCCGGCTGCGGCTTCTTCGGCAGCCCGGCCACCCACGGCATGTGCTCTGTCTGCTACAAGAAGCACCACTGCATCGCCTCTGCCAGCACTTCTCCCGCGGTGACCCCCGGCGCCGCGAAACCGGCGGCGGTGGCGGCACCCGCCGCCAGCGTCGTCTCCTTCGGGCCAGCTAAAGGAGGCGTCGCCGAAGCCGCCGTGCCGTCGTCGTCCTCCGCGCCGGAGGCGATGAAGAAGGCGGAGCCGAGCCGGTGCGCGGCGTGCTACAAGAAGGTGGGGCTGACGGGGTTCGTGTGCCGATGCAAGAAGACCTTCTGCGGGAGGCACCGGTACGCGGAGGAGCACAGCTGCGCCTTCGACTTCAGGGCCGCCGGCCGCGACGCCATCGCCCGTGCCAACCCCCAGGTCAAGGGAGAGAAGCTGCACGGCAAGATCTGATCGTCACGCTTGATCTGATGCCCGTGCAAGGGTTCTTCGGATGCCATGCCGCGTTTTGTGTGGCCGGCCGTCGCGACGATCGCATCAGCTTGTCTCCGATGAACATCCCGGAGGCTTAGTTTCACGAGTGCGCAAGATTTGTCAGATTCAGGCTCATCAAGGCTTAATTCCGTGCGTAATATGCACTCCCCGTATATTGTAATTTGTAACTAGGTTTTTAGCAGTAATAATTTGTAACTAGTTGATGCTTGGGACTATACCATCATTCATATGAATTTGTCTGATGCAGCCTCGTCAAGGCATAATTCCGTGCGTAATACGCACTGTCTGTAAATTGAATTTGTGACTAGGTTTTTTTAGCAGTAATTTGTAACTAGTTGATGCTTGAGAGTTGAGACCATACCAGCATTCATATGAATTTGTTGTTTTTGTCAGATCAAAGATGACATCTACATTCTCGATCGGACCTGATTTGTTTTTGTAAGGCATTATCAAGGGCATATTTATGAGTAGATTGGCGGAGAAAAGTCATCAATCACATGTCCACTCAATGGTTGCAACAAACGAAAGCAAACGCCACACCTTGAGTTGGCAAATGTTTCCGATGTCTGAAAACTGTAACGGTTGTTTTTATTGAGCACTACTGTACTAGTTTTGTGCCAACACAGGCGCGGCAATGTTTTCGCTTGCTGATCTTGTTCCTTGAGTCTGTGGCAGCTCCACATTTCCTCCCCACACTCGTATTCTCTCTTCTGCTAGCATAGCCTGCAACGACCGTTTCAGAGGATCAATAGGGGAAAACAATAATAAGAAGAAAAAGATATACGAGCTAGTACTGTACCTCTTTCTGCCATTTGGTTCTGAAGACGATCGCGAACAGAATCACAGTCTGCAACACCGTTCCAATCAACACGCCCACCCAAATCCCCTGCAACACCCATACAAAATCAACGATTCGCCTTTGAGGAAGATCACCGAATAGTATTTCGTCCTACCGTTGCATTGAGCTTCAACTTGAAGCCAAACACGGCTGCAAGGGGCAGCCCGACGAGGTAGTAGCAGCCGATGTTGACGAACGCGACCAAGGACTGCCACCCGGCGCCGATCGCCACTCCTGCAACCATCAACGGCGACAGAGGCATGAAACAGCCGCGTGCGTCAGCGGTTTCTCTTCTCTTCTGAAGAAAAATGTCAATGTGTGAATTGTGATGCAGATTCCAGTACTCGATCCTACCTGACAGCACCGGCTGGATGCTGTTGAGGAATATGGTGGCGGCGAGGAGGTACCCCAGCTTGGCGGTCTCCCTGACGACAGCGCCGTCGCCCGTGAAAAGCCAGGGCATCTGCTTCCTCGCCGCCAGAGCGACCGCCGTGAAGATCAGCCCGATGGCGGCCGAGGTGGTCGTGGCGACGACCACGGAGAACTTGGCCGCCTTCGGGTGGTTGGCGCCGAGCTCGTTCGAGACGCGGACACTGACAATGAACGAGAAAAAAAAGGGAGAGCTACATGTTTCAGTACCAGTAGCCAGTACTAGTGAGAGCTCTTTAGAAATACAGGAAAGGTGCATGCCGAGAAGCACGAGCAATGTTGGACTGACATTACCTCACGGCAGCATTGAAGCCAAGAGCAACCATCAGCGTCCAAAGCTGATAGTTCATGCTGTTGCAACAACAACACCAACACCAACAAAAGAATTGTAAATTTTGAATTAACTACAAGATCGAACTGAAAACAAGTGGCACTGACTGTAACTGACCATATGGAGATTGCTCCAACTTGAATCTCTGGGTTCTTCAGGCACCCCACCAGAATGAGCACTGCCGTATAGTACCACATCTCTAGGCTGTACTAACAAGACATGTGTCAATTATTTTCTGAGCAGTGAGATTAATGAACACATGGAGGAAGAAGGCGGCTTACGATACGAACCAGAGCATGATAGCCGACGCGATGGACAGCTTGACGAAGCCGCCGAGGCTGGCGAACGCCTTGCGCGAGAACCCCGTCCACGACTCCGGGAACGACCCGCCGACGAGGTACCCGAACTGGGCCGCGTTGAGCAGCCACCAGGAGACGTCGCCGACGACGGCGGCGCCGACCATCCCGCGGCGGAGCCTGGCGACGACGGCCCAGTTGAGCAGCGCGTGCGCGGCGAGCACGGCGCCCGAGATGGCCGCCATGGCCCACACCCGGCTCTGCGCCTGGTAGAACTTCTGGATGGGGAAGTTGACGGCGTAGGCGAAGAGCTGCGGCGCGCACCAGCGCGCGTACCGCCCGGACACCGCCGCGACGGCCGGCGACTGGCGGAGCAGCCGGAGCACCGGGGACGTGAGGAGGTAGAGCGGGAGCAGGAGCAGCGACGTGGCCAGGCAGATGACCCAGGAGCGCTGCATGTACACGCCCAGCATGTGGAGCTGCCCGGCGCCCACCGCCTGCCCGCACAGCGTCTCCAGCGCGCTCCCCATGCCAAGCTGACGCGACGAGCGCAAAGAAGAAGCCAGAGCGATATGCTTAGCTTATTACAGGGCAGAGGCTGATCGGAGACGCGACGCGCCATAGGCCATAGCATAAGAGACAACATGTAGGAGCGAACGCGCGATCGGTGATCTGTGTTACCAGGAGGCCGAAGGCGAGGCCCTCGATGACGCCGTTGACGATGGAGACGGCGGCGAGCTCGACCTTGCCGATGTGGCCGACGAAGGCCGCGGTGACGAAGGCGATCAGGAACTGGAAGACCGAGGCCAGGATGACCGGTCCCGCGACGCGCCACAGGTTCTTCGACTCACCCGACCAGTTCGCGCGCCCGGACACCGCCGGCGCCGGCGCCATCCCTGCTCCAACTCCTCCGGCGCACGCTGCACGCACGAGCTATACACTTCTCGACACGCAGTGGCCTCCTCCTGCACGAACAATAAACTCCTCGCCGTGGCCTCCTTTTGTACGCACAGGTCAAGGTTGGGGGTCCAAAGTTCGCAGCTAGGTTGACCCGGCGTACGTCCTGTCCCGCATGGAAGGAGGGATGCGGGACACCGAGCAGAGCTATAGCTACCGCCGCAAGCTTGTGGCGCGCGACGTGGAGCGAGGGGTTTTTTTCCCGCAGCCATTGTGGATAGAGCTCGCGCGGCTCCGAAGTTGGAGCCAACGGGATGCTTATCCGACGACGACGCGCTGGAGCGGAGCTGCTCGCTGCGGCAGGCTTTGGGGGTCTGAACTCTCAACATAGGAGGTGCGGCGGGTGTGGCAGTGACGCAGTGTGGCCTGGATGTGATTCAGGTGTGCGGTCTGTGAGCGTGACGGTGCGAGTCAAAATGCGTCGGCGGAAGCGGAGTGTCTCGACAGAATTCTCCTCTGCTTCAAGAGGCGGTTTCGAGGTTCAATTTGGTAGCAGACTTTTGAGTTTTGAAGTTCCATGCAACTAGTAAGCCTTTCATCAGCGTGCTCGCACAATCGGCAGTGAGTGAAGTTCAATCAGCTCTGAAGTCCAATTCTTCATCACATAGCCACATAGGAAAACGTTGTGTGTACCTCCGAACAGCTTTCTATCATCAAGGTTCGAAATCTGAAGGTGTCTAGCATCCATTCAAGTGTTTCCTTTTCCACTGTGAAATTCTATACACACCTTCAGGGCTGGTGCGAGCACTATAAAGCCAATATAATCTGAAGGCTAATCAAAGCAACAAAAATCAATATCGTTATTGAATATCTCGGCACATTCTGCGGTTGGGTTTTAGCTTCATCACAAAGAGAGTGTCACACCCGGTATTAAAGGCAAAACCAGGTGCATCTCATATGTGCGCCAGGATCAGTTTACACACATATGGTAGACGTCACAAATGAATATCCATAACCATGCATAACGAAAGAGTATTAAAGTGCATTTATTACAATCTCAGAATTGACTCAAATGTCATAGCGGAAGACTTAAATAAACGTTCATCTAACGAAGCAAAAGTGACTCCATCTCCACAGGCATTGACTGGGGGAGACTCGCCTAGAACTCCTCAAAATCAGTGGTGAAATCCTCAAAATTCTCCCAATCTGAGCAGCATTCCGGGTGTAGTTGATGCAATAAAAGAAAGAAAGAAAACAAGCATGAGCACATGACGTACTCAGCAAATGTAATATGACATACAAGGCTGAGGCAAAAAGGTTGGCTGACCATACTGCAGTAAGCACTTTTAGTTGGTCAAGTTTTATTAAGCAACTATTTACTAGCAAATGAAAGTATATACCACCCACAAATTAATGAATGTCATATTCCCAATATATTCATATAACCACGTTTTAGATCATGTTCAAGTATGATTATCATGTAAGGGTCCAAGCCGCTCTTGACCGTGAGCACGGCTGTTATAACAGTTTTACACTCTGCAGAGGTTGTACACTTTCACCATAAGCCGCGTAAAAGTTCAAGAGAACTTTAAACCCAACCATGTCGAGGGGGCCAATCCTCTTAAATCACACTACCGAGGTGTGACCGCATAGGGACGCTACGAGGCCTTTACAAAGATTCATTAGTAAATAGTAACCCGCTAAGGTTTCCGGTTCAGAAGCAAAGCATAACCCTCCCTAATGAGATCTGTCTCTTACCAAAGCCCACAGCTCAAGAGGACCGAGCTATACCCCGTCAACCGCCACGGCTCTTGCCCCTTTCGGGTAAGGTTACCATCCACTAAAGTCCTTAATTAGTTAGCCAAGACCAGAGCCATATGGTACCTATGGTTGCACTGTTTTCCTGGGTGGTTCTCCATGTTCCAATTAAAAAGATATGATCTTGCCAATTAATTATTTAAAAGAGTATATGGAACATAGAGTATGGGTTCATTTAACCAATCCCAGTTGAGCAAACTAAGCATCATCTACCATCAAAGTTAATTAAATAACCCAGTTTCAGGGACAGGAAAATATAGTGGCTAGGCAAATCCTTAAATAGGAACCCATCAAATTAAGACTCATGCACGGGTGGTGAAATTAATAATTATTAGGACATTTGCATGACATAATACACTTGCCTCCTTCCCAACTCTGTTGCTGCTCAAATCCTTCTCCAACAGTTGGTTCTTCAGAGAAATCCTCAAACTGGTCGTTTCCTAATCGCATCACACATTCACATGCAACAAACGCAGCACACCAAACAATTCCAACAGAAGAAAACAGCAGCACAAAACTAATCTACACATTACAACGAACGCGTGAGCGCGAGAATCACTAAAATCGGAGTTAAAACGCAAAAGATATGGCTTTTCTAAGGTTCAGGGGCTTGCTGGTAAAGTTTTAAAAGTTCCAGGGGCTTAACTGCGAAAAACCAGGGACTAAAACATAATTTTGTATAAAACTATGAGGGCTAAACCATAAAATAACAGGGGCTGGACTGCGGGTGCTATTTTAAAACTTGCAGGGGCTAAAACGAAGGAAAACAGGACCTAAACATAATTATTTTTGAACTAAACTGGACCGCGGGTTGATTTCCAAAAACTTCAAGGGCTCTTTTGCAAAGTGGCTGCGCTGAACGGTATGGACCTGTTTGACTTGGCTGCTCGGGCTGACGTGGACCGTTGGATCTCGATCTGACGGTCCAAAACAGATCTGGCGATGGGCTCGTCGGCGGGGGACAACAGAGCGGCGGCGCCGCTCGCGGACGCGGCGGAGCTTCGCCGGCGCTATGCGCAAACGCGCTAGAGGCCACCAATCAAGACGGGACTGGGTCGAGGAGAGAGAGGAGAGGGCGGCGAGCTCACCAAGCTAGATCTCGACGAGGATTGACGCTGCGACGGCGGCCGGCGACGAAGAATGGCGGCCGACGGCGCTGGAGAACGACGGCGAGCGATGTTAGCGCGGAGCACGGCCAAAATCCGAGCAAGAACACGAAGAAGGGTTTCGGGGCTCCAAGGCGAACCTCCTGGAGCAGTTCTGGTCGAAGGAGAGGCGGCGACGGCGTGAATCGGCGACGGCGGCGCGAAGCTTCAACGGCGGCGGCGCGGGCGCTAGGGTTGGCGGCTCGGTTGGGAAAAACTAGGGGCGCGGCGGCGGCTATATAGGCCCGGGGACCGGCCTCGGCGTGCGTGCCACGAAGGGACTCGGCACGGCGGCGGAACGGACTCGGGGCGGCGCGGCCAAGTCGGACTCGGGCAGAGTCCTGCTCGGCGACGAAGGGGAGAAGAAGAAGCTGACGCGTGGGCCCTACGCGTCAGTGAGAGAAGGTGGGGGAGAAAAAGAATGGGCCGAAGCTGGGCCGAAAGTGGAGAAGCAGGCCGGGAAAAGGAATCGGACCGGGGAAAAGAAAAGAAATAGAGGGGCAAAGTCGATCTGGGCCAAGAGTTGGAGGGGCAAAGACGAACTCTGCCTATTTAACTTTTCTAAAACTTCAAACAAAAGCAAATCAAATTCGAATTTAAACAGAATTTAAATTCCAACTTGATTTACTAGCAACCAAAAATATATGCACCAGCATGAATGCAACAAAAACTTATTTTGACTAAAATAATTATTTAATATGATATTTAAATTGATAAAAAGGCTAGAAATTCCAATTAAATTCTAGAAAATTTATTTAAACCTTAATAAATCCTAGAAACATTCAGATGGTTGCTACAATTTAATTGTGATGAAGATGGTTGCTACAATTTAATTGTGATAAATTTTAGGGTGTTACAGAGAGACCCATATTGAACAAATGGTAAACAGAAGAAAACTGAATTAAGGACAATTCAAAGAAGCACAACGCGTAACACAGTGTCAACATCACGAGGCAGGTGCAGAAAAACTTCAGAGTTCATAGGAACTCTTCCGTCTGCACCTGCCAGACAGAATCACCATATATCAAAGCATTCAGGAGCATAAAACAAAGTTGTTTCCCAGAATTCCAATGGCCTAACAAGGCTAGAGAAGGAATAAGTCGAGAGCATGAAGCAAAGTTGTTTCACAGATTTCCATTGGCCTAGACAAACTAGAGAAGAAATAATTCGTGTACAGTAATCACCCAACAGATTCTACTAACTATCCTTGATTCTTGTTTGAAATCCATCTAGTGCCAGATAATCTGAAACAGAAATATAGAACAGCACGGTTCTTGGATGATTCAAAACTTGGAATAAAGAAAGAAATGATTAGTCATCCTGTCATGATTGGTTTTTAGCATTCACAAAATAGACCCTATTCGCCCATCATACACAACCACAGCTTGAAATCTTTAGGTCATTCCTTGAGACAATGTTCAAACAATAGAGATTTATGCTTATTCATCCTGTTAATGTTGAATTTTACCATCAGTAATAGTACAACACTTACAAGCCCATAACACAGATTGCTACAGACCTAACTGTAGTATGTCATTATAATCTAATAAGAGGGTGTTTGGGCGTATGGTTAGCTTAAGAGCAAGGAATGGGTTCCTCCCACCAAATTTCATGGATGACTCCACGCTGATGGACCATTCCATTCCAGATGAGGTGATTCCTCAAACTATACATCCCATAAATTTTTGTAACGGATATCCAAAAGCAAGGCAAATGTTAGGGCCTGTTAGGTGCCCCCAGATTCAATACTACTCTACTCTGCATCAAGCTGGTGGGCAGGTGGAGGTTCATGTTTTGGTATTGCTTACTCAAAAACAGGTTGAACTGCATATTGGAACACAAGCAATGATGTACCTCTCCTCCATGAGTAAGCAATAAGGATTCATCTTTGACCTAAATAATGCAGGAGACCGCATAGCTTGCCAAGCAGTAAATAGCAAGTGAAAAACAGAGTACCATGCAAGAAAATAAGTAAGCAAGATAGTACAAATAATTTAGCAAACTTCATTGAAGAAATATGAACATGGTCAAACTTCAAGGCAAGAGCACAACAAATGTACCTATAAATTTCAATGACAACTTTACACTTCGAAAATACCAGCTGCGACAGCTTATCACAAGTACTATTACCAGCCATGCATCATTCTACTTCTCTCCGCACTGACAACAAACCATGGGAGCTATCTAAGATGCAATCATGCTATGATGTAACATGCACACCGGCAAGGATCAGAAATATCGCCAGCCACTGGTGATCTAAAATGCAATCAGGCTGGCAATTACAAGCACACCAACTACCAGAAGCAGCACCTTCAAGTACACATCAACCTGCTGGCCTTGCGGCGCCTGGCGCGGGAAGCCATACCCATGCCACCCATGGAAAGAATGGCCATAGCCATAAGGAAACCCTGCAGCAGGCCCATAGGCAGTAGCCTGAGGGAAACCATGCACCTGGAAGCTCAGCAGAGGAAACAGCCCTCCAATGGCGGCCGAGAAAGTGTAGTTTCCCCACCGACCACCAGCCACAGGGGCAGCACCACCGGCACCCATGAACCACGGGTTCTGGTGCGGGTAATGGTTGTTGTGGTCAGGCTGCGGGGCAGTGGTTGGCCGCTGCCCTGTCGGCCTGCTGGGGATCTGAACACCGGCCACCGACCTTGGCCGTGGAGCAGTGGAATTGCCGCCACGGCCGTAGATGGGGACGAGCTTCCCCTCCTCGACGATGGCCTTGCAGACCGGGCACTCCTGGGAGTGTGCGTGGACATGGAGCCACTCGTAGAGGCAGGGCCAGCAGAAGAGGTGGCCGCAGAGGGTGACCACAGGGTCCTGCGCCAGGTCCAGGCAGATGTTGCACTCGAAGCTGCCCGAGTCCTTGCTGCCGCCACCGCCGCTGTTGGTCCTCGCCATGGGCTCGCTGGCGCGGCTCGCCATGCCGCTGGCGCTGGACTCCGATCTGCAGGATGGGGAGATCAATCAGGGCCCGATCCGACAACAAGAGCCAAATAAAATAGGGCGAGCAGGAGCCGCCGCTGCCGCAACCTGAATCCCCGCAAATTTAGTAATAATCCTATAATACAGAGGGGACCGAATCAACCGATTCCGATCCGACATTTCGATTCTACAGCTTCTGCCTTTGAAATAAAAAATTATCCCCACAGAAGACCACTGGAATCCGTCAAGATCATCTAATCTAGGAAATTTCCGGATGACGCCCAACGCATACATCGAAGGAAGTGGATCTGAATCGGCAATGGAGCAACCATCGAACAAAGGGAGTCGCTAGAGAGACGTACCCAAATCCGTTCGAAGAACGCGGCGACCACGCGTTACCACCGGACATCACCGGAGGCCGACGAGGAGCGCGCGGTAGCGAGGAGCCGAGCGGAGATGCGCCGGCGCCCGGCGGCGAGGAAGGGGCCTTGCCGGGATTAGAGATGGCCCGAGCCGCCAACTCGGGGTGCGGGACGCCTCTCGAGTCTCGAGACCGACCGACTGGAGGAGCGGCGCGCGTGCGAGCGGAAGTGCTGGGAAACGCCTCGCCGTCTTAGGTCGGGGGCGGCCTGGTAGGGGCAAGAGAGCGAGCGGCAGGGAGGCGCGGGTCCGTCCGATTCAGATTACACGGACGGATGAGCGTGAGCGGTGAGGGGTTGGCCGCGGTTTATGGTGGCGTGCTTTCTCCACCCAAGTACCCAACGCGTCGTTGGATATTTGGATTGATTCGTGACTCGTGACTCGTGACAGGGCCGCTAGGCGTGTTCTAGGCTAGTGCGCTGTGCGCAGTTGGCCCGTCGAAACGTCGCGCTCCCCTCGTTGTTTCTCTTGATGGCACTGCTAGATGCTGACACGCTTCCCTCCGGTGAAAGAAAGATGGGTGAGATTTTATTGACACCACTGTAACGAATTAAAAACGGCTGAAAAAAAGTTAAGGTGAACTTGATTGATATCTACCTGTATCATTAAGGTGATACATCGTGGTTATCACCATGAATAGGAAAAAAGTTCCCGTAAACTTGATTGATATCTACATGTATCATTAAGGGTGGAATTTAGTGTATGTGGCCATTAAAGCCCACGAAGAAATTTCTAAAATCTTAAATAAATCTTAAAGACCCATGTGTGCATAAGGAAGTGGTGGAGGGGTGCAACCTTTAGTCCCACATTACTAGTTGAGAGAAGGGATGACCAACTTAAATATGGAAGTTGTCTCCACTCCTTCAAATTATATGTGTGGGAAGAGAAGGGAAGCTCCACATGCGTGCGCTCGCCTCGCCGGCCGGGGTGAAGGGTTCACAACGTCTGGTGAGAATGGTCTGCAGCCTGCCGCGATTAGATCTCCTGTTCGTACCCTACGTTGGGTATTTGTTTCACTTTATGATGCAGACATCAATGCCCACAATGTGGATAGTCTAATAGGGCTCGTATGAAACACTTGCACTCAACTTCAATTCAACTGTTCAAGTGAAAAGCTCCTTAGGTCAATCACAACCCAAAAAACTATCATATAGTTTCCATACTTGTCATATCCCATAGACACCACTCATATAAAAACTACATTTCGAATGCATGGTTCTTCAAATAAAGTCTCGTCTAATTATCTTTATTCTCTCTCCTTCCCTCTCCTGTCATCTTTTATTTGATCTTGATTCTCGTGACGAGGTGGTGTCCTATATGAGACATGGTTTCTTTAACTTCTCTCCCTCTCTCTTGCACATCAGTTTTCTGCTTACGTGGCACCATATTCAATGCTATGGATACTAGCTGAGGTGGAGGGTTGAGGATGGCCTTACAGTCAACTATAAGCTAGGAGTGATCTACCTGTGTGAAAGTAAACTAACCACACAACAACTAAGTACTCAGCGAAGAAATCCCATGTATCGCAAAACTCGGATGTGGTTTAGTTTTTGAGGTTTAAAGTATCTAAAATTTATGTTACCATCATCCTTTTTCATGGTCATGGAAAGACAGTTCACATATCTTCATTGTAATGTTTTGCATTCATCTGAAATAGAATATTTTAAACGATAATTGCGACTGCTATGACATATTATGGGTAAAAAAATGAAAAGTAGTAGCATTGTTTTGAAAACGTGGTAGAAACACATACATTTTGTTGTGAAACATAATTTAGTGATCAATTGACAATTAACTATATGAAAGAGCCAACTAGTACTTACTTATGAAAGGGCCACTCCGAAGGGGCATGTCCCTTCAGATGGCCATGCCCCTTAGGTTTGTATAAATATGTAAACATGAACCCATACATCAATAGGGAATTCATTCCATTCATTCCTTTATATTTCTATTCTCAACACATTTGAATACAAACACATATTAATACATGCACACATAACTTACCACTACGTGTAGTATTTCCAAGAGATCTAGCCGACATGTCTCTTGAGTTGACAAAATCATCAGTGACATCTCCCCACAGAGTATGTAATTACCAATAACACGAGAACACAACCATTACGTGCACCCTTTTTCTTGGGGAACGAATAATGCATTCTAGATCTCGAGTCTCAATATCGTGATGTACACTGCCTTGGTAACATCTGGACGCGTGGCGCCATGTTAGGATCGATGACAAATGGAAGTCATGAACGACCTTGCACACGCCATATGACATGGCACCAATTCCTTCGTCCGGGCGAGGTGATCAGAAAGCTGAAAGCAGACACACTGACCGACGGGCTGACAGGTACCCCGGTGTAGAAAAACTCCCAATCACTGCCTATTCCGCATCAAATCATTGATAAACGCAGTAAGCCGTCGCTACCACTGACGGGAACAAGAGCACTCGCAAGCAAGGCAGCTGCGTTTTCTACCGAGGAAACGATAAAATATTGCGAGGCCGAGCTCAGCGGCGAGAAAAATGTCGTGCACGCGCTGAGGAAAAAAAACCGCAAGGGCCGAGCAGTTAGGAATCAGACTACAACGCGTGCTTGCCATCCTCTGGAAGCAAAAGGAACGTCGCTCCACTCGGTATTGCCCCGCATCAGAATTCAGATCGATTCGTGTCGGAATCCCCTGCTTCATGAACTTTGCGTGGAGATGCATATATGCAAAAGCTTAACGCCCAAGTAAAAGATATCATCTGCCTGCCGATGCTAGCTTGTAGTTACCTCTCTTGCCATCATTGTCGTTGCCTCTCAAGTCTTTTTTTCGAAAGACGCCTCTCAAGTCTTAGCCCTTTAACCCCTTTTCACCTGCTGTCCTTCACCGCACCGTGCGACTGACTCACTGTCCACCTGTCTTTTGCATTGCCGCCCCTGCGCGGGTCCGACCTGTCACCGCAACGATCCTTTGAAGGCCATCGTCTCTCGTCTGCATTCGGCCGGTGTTGTAAGTTGTAACTGTACACGAACAACTGCAACTGCTAGGTGCAGTGTCTCAATCATCCATTTTCAAACCCAAATCCTAATGTTCTAGATTGACACTTGTTGTTGTGCTGTTACGGACAGCAGCGCGTATGCTGTAGCTTCTGAAGCTGACGTGAAAAAAAATCAAACCCTAAGTTTTACTGCTGCAATTTTTGTCCATGTAAGTTGGAGTCGTGCTTCGTGGTAGCCACTGCTTGTGCCATTTCAAACGGAAATTGTGGAACATTAATTTCTACTTGCAATCACGTTCACGTCATACTCGCGCATAGTTTTCTTAATTGTACATGCTCTCGTAGTTATCATAGAATAATTTACACGGCAAGACAAGACGAGAAAGGGAGGGAAAGAAATGCAGAGTCTAGACGCGCCTCGAACGAAGCTAGTCCTAGTCCTGCAATCTTGCACCGGCACTCCGGCAGGCAGGACGAGAACGCGTCGCATTCGTATGCGTCCGTCAGCACGCGTACATGTCTTCGCTCCTCGCCTTGACGGCGCCGAACCCGGCGCGGCGCGGCGGCTTCTGCGCGGGGGCAGCGGCGCAGGCGCCGTCCGGGCCGAACTCGCACGGCTCGTCCTCGGTGATGGTCCCCATGGCCGCCGCGCCGCCCTTCTTCCGCGCCGGGCCCCGGACGGCCGGCGCCGCCGAGACGATCAGGGACGCGCCGGCGCCGGCCTTCTTGCCCGCCGCCCCGTAGTCGACGCTCTCATCCGCCGGCTCGGCCGCGACGCGGCGCGGGTGGCGCCTGGCCGCGGCCGCGGCCCGGACGAGGTCGTTGGCGGTGTCCGAGCTGACCCGCAGGCGCAGGGACGCGGCGCCCGCCCCGCCGCCGAACCCGCGCCCCACGAAGCCGGCCGACGACCCCGGCGGCACGCGGCGCGCGGCGCCGGACATGCCGCGCACGTAGAGGTCGCAGGCCGAGTCGCACGCCCGCGACAGCGCGCGCACCGGCGCGCCCAGGCACACGCCGAGCTTCCCGCCACAACCGCTCTGCTTCTTCATCCGCGCGCGCTCTGCGTGGACTTGGCTTCCGATCTCCAGCGAGAGGGAGACAGAGAGAGAGAGACACACAGACACACACAAAACGAACACTACAAAGCTAGGGTGTCTATCAGACAAAGCGATGAGGCTCGGGGCATTTTATAGAGTGGATGTCAACGCAATGGCTGCTTCGGCGTGTGTGGCCGTGTGGTGGCAGTGATGAGCACAATGATGGTTACCCTGGGTGTTTCCACCGGCCTGCCTATATAAACATTGTATGTACTCGTCTGAACGTGGCAAATTCCTACCGAAAATAATTTCTGAATGCAGCGAAGTCCAGGTGCTGGCTCTTTGAACAGGTAGCAGTTTATCTTATTTGCTTCCCTTGCTGGGTTTGTACAGCTATATGTTTAGTTTAGAGCTGTTTCGTCTCGGCAGATGACGATCTTGTCTGAGACGGACAACGCGCGCGCGACGGCGGCTGACGGCTCGTTGGCGCCCGCCCGTATGCACGCATGTGTCAGCAGAAGGGGAAACCTGTATCGCTGTGTGTTGGCTGCAGGTTTTATTCAGCGCTAGTACGTATCGCAAACAGAGATGTAAGTGTCAACCATAGAAAATCGGTGGCCCAGTTGAGGCTGTACAAGCCACGCCAGAAATCGCCGTGAATTGGCCGCTAGTTTCAGAATTGAGAAGCGAGCAGGGAAGACCAGAGAGACAAACGGCACAGCCGAAGTCATGATCAGGCAAGTGCAAACAGGGACGGCGTTTGATTTTAATTGCCCCAGGAAACCGTAGGGAGAGAGCCGACTTCATTGTCCGGCAAACCATTTGTGAAACCGGAGGGAGAGAGACGACCTCGTTATACGACAAACCACTTGACATAACTGGTGGGAGGGAGCTGACTTCGTTGTTTGACCAAAATGACAAGCAACCCAAAAGTACAAAATGCTTTACAATGCTAATGAAGGAAAAGACTTTTAGGCATAGCCTGTGTTTCACAACTCTCAGGAGAAAAATCTCCCAAGAGAATCTTGTATGCATGGAGTACTAAGCGAAGTCTATTTGCAAAACCCTTTTAAGGATGGGTGCAACTTTGCGCGACGAATCTAATGAGCCTAGTTAGTCCATAATTTGCTACAGTAATGCTACAGTAATCATCCTCTAATCGTGCGGTCAAAGGCCTCATTAGATAGGTCTCGCGAAATAGTGCAATGCTGTGAGGATAGTTTTGAAAACTGACTTGATTTAATACCCTAAAGTATTGGTCAAAGGGGCTGGAGAAATTTCTCCAACCCCAAAGAAACACGGTCATAGTATTGGAAACTTGAAATCTTTCTTAGAAGTCGCACATAGGAGTAGTCAAAACCTGGAAAAGTTCGTTATCTGTATTCGCGTTTGTGTTATGAACTTATGATTGTGCCCAAAATTCAAAGTTCAAACTCAATCATGTTCCGGAGATAAAATGATGGCACATTTCCAGATGGGCATGGCAAAAGCAACAAAATACACTGGGAAAATGGGCAGACATGTGCATTCATAATTTGTCAAATTTCATCTCTTCTAGAGACCATTGAGTTTGAACTTGAAATTTTATATGTAATCGTAACATGACCTCATCTATAAATGGTGAACTTTCAAAAATTTGTTTGGAAACTTCTAAATATGCTTTAGAAGGAATTTAAAATTTTCCAACACACAATCAGATATACGTTAATTTCTAGAGTCTTTAGTATAATGCCATCTCCAAACAATCCATGAAACAACCTCTTACTTAACTATTTAACAAAAAACACAAAACAAAGCTTCAACTTAAATATCATCGTATCCCCTCCTTTTAAGGATTCCCTACTCTATTTCTCCCTGTACCATCGTCCTTCTCCACACTTCTCTTTTTTTCTCATATGAACTTGTGTCAAAATGGATTAAAGTCGAAAAATTAGGGAAATAAATTAGATAGAGAATTTTCTATTTAGGAAAATATATAAACTAAAAATAGAGAATCAATTGGAGTTGCTCTATACATCAACAAATGATGTCATAACATTAGATCAGTTAAACCAACTGAAGCAAATCAATATTGGTTTAAGAAAACAGACTACAAAAGAAAACATACGAGAGTGACACCTTTTTCGATTTAGATCTAGCTTCTATACATATTTTTTCGATTATCTCTTCATTGCTCTATCTAAAATATAGTTTTACCTTTATGATTACTTATAGAAACAGTACTACAAATGTGAACCTATGTTTCTTATAAACATGATTAGCGACAATAGAGTATATGTGATAAGCTATAAAAGTGAGTGCTCTACAACTTATTAGCAATAGTACAACTAGCATCACTCTCGTGACGAGGGACAGAAACAAACCCAACACAAACCAGTGGGTTTTTCCCAGGACCATGCTTCTCGAACAGATTTATCTGGCGCCTGCGATCTAAACTAGATCATGACCGTCGATTCTCTCCATCCAATATGCATCCGTGCTGAACCAGCACTGATCATCGCCTCCTTTCCGGTTTTCGCCGGCCGTCGTACTCCCTGTTCTCCGCTCTCTCACTCGAGTCTACCTACCGCCCCACGCCCCCACGACCACGATACGGTCAGTGCTCCGCCGCCCTCCAGCTCCAGCCCGCACCCACGGCACGAGCACAACCTCGCCGCGATGTCATGGCTCGCGCGCTCCATCGCGGCCACCCTCTCCTCCGCCCACTCCGACGACGATGAATCCGAGTCCGCCTCCGGCGACAAGAGCCCGCCGCGCGCATCCGAGCCCACCAGCGCTGACGCCGGGGAGTCCGACGAGCAGCCGGACACCCCGAGCCGCGGCGTCAAGGGCGACATCTCGGAGCTGACCGAGTCCCTCACCCGCCGGTTCTGGGGCGTCGCCTCCTTCCTCGCGCCACCGCCGGTTGAGGGCGAGCCCGAGCCCGAGCCAGAGGAGGGGGATGAGGAGGAGGAGGTGGCAGCGGCGGATGGTCCTCAGTCGCCGCGGATCGACGGGATCCGGAGCGACCTGGCGGAGATAGGCGGCAGGGTGAGGACCGGCATCTCGATGCTATCGAACGCCGGCGCCGTTGCGGAGATCTCAAGGATCGCGTCGTCGTTCCTGCCGTTCGGTCCCGGGGAGGAAGAGGGTCAGGACGAGGGAGAGGCGGTCGGCGTGACAGAGGAGGTGGTGGAGTTCGTGAGTCACATCTCGAACCATCCTAAGACGTGGCTCGATTTCCCCTTGTTCGTCGACGACCGTCGTGCTGATGGTAAGAGCCGGTCGCATCAGATTGGAGCGCTTGAATGGTTTATTTTGTTGCTTGATCGGAGTGTTTGCTAATTGTATGCTAATTCCGTTGCAATAGTTGTGGATAAGCGAAGAATCAGAGGGTTGACTTTAATAGCATAACTGCATAAGCTTGTTCGAGTGGTTAAACCTAAGACTGAAATTGTGGTCTCGGGAGTGTGGTCAAGACTATTCATCTTAAGTTTCATCTGAACTCTAGTCATCTACACTGCATTGGCTTTAGTGAGGGAAAGTACCAATCACTAGTTACTCTGCACACTGCTGTGGATCATTGATTATGTTATAATCGAATATATCTGCTCATGTTTACAACGATTTTGTCAAGGAAATATTATCTGAGTTGTGTTTGCATCTCGTTATGATGTTGTGTATGCATCTCGTTATGATGTTGTGTAGATGTTGATCGAACGGAACCACACACGATACATGATATATTATAATACTGTCAATGTTTACAGTTCCTTTTCTCAAATCTGTATACTAGGTCACAGCTGTTTTTGGAGTTGACAAATATAGGCTCAACATATATGAGTTGAATGACTTGGTATTTTTGCATGCCCTTCCTGGCATCATTTATGATGCACGTCACATTTTGCTTACTGTACTAGATCGATTTGCTCAGGTTCTTGCTTATATATGATATGCTTCTTTGTGTTCAGATTTTGAACTGTCAGATGCACAGTATGGACATGCAGTGGCTATTGAGCATCTTGTGCCAAGCCTATCATACCTCAGAACAGAGCTTTGCTCTACCAATATGAGCGAAGCATGCTTTTGGAAGATCTATTTTGTGCTTCTCCATTCGAAACTCAATAAGCAAGATGCTGAAATTCTTTCAACTCCACAAGTATGCTCGCTATCCTTTGTTCTATCTTTTTTTCTATGCATGTAATTTTCTTTTCTTTATTGAAAGCGGATTATCATGTCTATTTCTTGTGGACATGCAGACTACAAGTATCCTAAAGAAAAACATCTGATTATAAACTTGATTGAGAAGGCAACTTTCATAGATCTTCTCATAAATCAAATCACATACAGATTATGAACTATTAAAATCAAGTAATGGTCTTTTACATGTGAGATATTCTATCTGGAAACCATTTTCTACTCCTTATTTATGACCATTTAATTGGTGTCTGATCCTTTCTATGACCCAGTCCAATGTGAGTAAGCTGAGATCACATTGATTGGTACAGACCTGAGGCTGGGATGGATCTCAAATTATATACTCTATTTCATCCTACTGATTACTCAAGACAAGCTTAACACTATCTGCAGAAAATTAGCTGTGGGTCTTGTGTCTGCAGGATAAGGATCATACATGTATACACATTCTTGCTTGAAGCGGGAAGCCTAAATAACTTATTTATTACTGAGTTAATGGGAAAACAGTAACAAACCAAAGATTGTATAAGCAGAACTAAGCCCAACAGTGACATTTTAGTGTGATAGATGATGCAAGATCATAAAGCTTGATGAGCATTGGATGATGTAGGCACACAAAGCTTGATGATTGTCTTTTGATGCAAATCCCCCCTTTATATTTAACCTTTGTTGATCAAGAATATTTTGTATGTCCGTTTCAAGTTCTCCACCAGTTAGTAGATTGGGATTTATATGTATGTTCAATATTGTCATTTCTTTTGGATATTCTTTGGGTGGGGATAATTTTGATTTCTGAAAATTGAAACCTCCAAAGGGAGATCCTAATTTTTTTTAAATGAAGTATTTCTCTGTATGCTGTATATCCTTCAGTGATTACTCCTTTTTTCAACTAAACAATTCTCCAATCTAGTCACATGTGCGTATGATACTATGATTCATGAAACCACCAAGAATTGCATTGTTAATGTAACGCTGTGACTTGTCGTACAACCCGTGTTTGTCTCTGGATCACATATTCACATCATACTGCTGTCATTATCATGCATTCTACCATACAGTCAACAACTCTAACATATACATAGCATCCATGGAAAGTATACTGAGAACTTAAAGTCCAATGATAAATCTGAACTTTGGAATTAAAGTTTCTTGCTGCATTTTGATTAATTAGACATTAAGAAGTGTGCATACATACTTCTGTGGATTTACCCTCCTAAAAATTGTTCCATTTCGTGCAGATCCTGGAAGCAAGAGAAGAACTATTGCAAAGTTCACCAACAAAGAACAAATTATCATCAGAAAACAGGAATGCTCCCTCCACACAGCATGAAGATAGCGTGCTATCACAATCAAGCATCCAAAATGAGAGTGGAATGTCTGCAGCAGCATCATTCCCAGAACCAACTTCTGATCCTGTGCCAAATGTTGAAGCTGATAAGCATCCGATTTCAACCAGTGAGGCAGATGTAATTGACAAGTCTGTAATTCAAGAAGAGCTGGTGGTGAAAACTGAGGCCAAGAGCTTACACATAGAGAAGTCTAACCCGTACCCCGCACAGGATGATGATGAAAAAGAAGTAGATGATTGGCTACAGGATATGGACCCTGTGCCCAGCAAAACAGGCAACACCGCTTCAATGGGTGCAGGGGAGGAGGAAGATGTATCCTTCAGTGATCTAGAGGATGACTAAGGGACTGCTCTTAGCCTCTTATGCAATCTCATTATCAGCACCTAGCGGAGCTAGATGGTGGCTTCATGAAGAGCACTGGCCGCCACCTAAGAATAGTAAGTTCGTAGCTCTGTGGCTGTGCCACTTTACTGCCTTGTTTTGGATTGCAGTAGCTGGATCAGGACAAAATGCCTCTGAGGCATCCTTGTTGTATGTTGTATCTTGATGCATCTACAAAATCAAGTCTTACTCTGTACATAAAGTTCCAAAAAACGTTTCTGCCTTCTTGCTGTATCACTTCCCCAGCAAACTGCTGCTGGTTTGAGATTCAAATGTAATATATTAGAATCATCCATAGCTGTCAAATATCGCGCATCAAGATACATGATATATATACAGATTCCCTTTTTTTCACAGAGATTTGAGAAACAGGCACATGAATTGGAACGGAGGTAGTATATGAATTGGAAGTCTCTTGATCTTCGGATGGCCATCGGCACCCTGATTGAAGGCACCACTGCACAAGGCAGAATTGATTATGTATATGTGCCAGTACGATACGGTAGCTCCAGATCGAGCACATATCAATATCATGGTTTGGAAATACTAATGAAGACATGAAAGTAGCTCAAAAGTGTGCACACGCATATTCACAATGGAATACAACCTGTATGCCTGTGCATCTTGCATTAATGTCGCAGTAAATTTGAATTCACATGGAAATGCAGAAAAATCACTGTTCTAAACAGGTTTGGACTAATCAAGAGCAAATACACCGATACATTAGCTTAACAAACCAAATGCATTTCCACTGGTTACACTGTCCAGAGTGCTGACAAGCGGACTAAAATGGACTCCATAGTGCCGTGCATGAGATTGTCATCAAGAATGTCCTTCCTTGGCCACACCGTATTCTTCCACGAGCTTTGTCACAAGTCCCATAAGATCAACAAATGCGCTGAAGGATGCTCGTAGAAATCGGGCCTCTACTGCTGCGAAGTGCCTTAATTCACAAATCAGAGGGCTTCAGTAATAGCCTTGGTACAGCAATATACAGCAGTTAGAGATGCCAGAATGGATATACTAACACAGAAAGCTTGCTGCCCGATAGAATCATCTCCCTCTTGACTTTGTCAGGTTGTAACTGCAATCCAGAGCCGCAAAGTCGCCCGCAAAATAGGGATTTGTTGAGTTCTTACAACGCAGCTGATTTATATTGTTAAAAAGTACTAGCAGAATACGCCCACTTACCTCCTTGTCAACTGCTAATGTTTTGTAGACTATGGAAGCATGTTCCTCAGACCCATAATCGACTTCAAAGTTGCTGCAAAACAAGATATTAGTGCTGCACTGTACACTCTACCCATTAACCATCTACAACAGAAAGTCGTTGCAATTTCTAAAAGAGCATCATCTATATTACCACTAGAGCATGGTGTTGAAGGGCCAATCTGGAAAGCAAGCAAGCAACTGATACTGATATTAAGTTACCTCTAGTCCCTCAATATCATAATAAAGCTGGGCTTGCCAAACTAGATCTACGAACAACCAATTACCACAAGTTCAGTCAGTTTTTTGCTCCAGAACAATCATTCATGAAAATGCATGGTTCTCTATATAATACATTATACATGTAAGAGGAACTAGATATTTACTTAAGAAACCAGAAATATGCACCCAAGTTTGCATCAAAAGTATTTGAGATTAGGTGGTCTAGATGCTTATCCTCAGCCTCAACCATACGAGCAATCCTAGAAAACATAAGCATACATAGTTCGATAATGCCTTATAGCCTTGTTCATAAAGTTGAGCAGAGAACCCACTTGATTCTGCTTTACTGGATCTTCCTAATGCCATACAAAAATTGACGGCTACCGTCTGAATAGAAATCCTGCTTGATCCTTATGGACAAAAAAGTAGCATACCATTGTACTTCCAAAGAAAATGCTACATACATCAGTTTAACTGGTTGTCTTCGCGCTATTGCTGATTGCTTTCGATTACTTAGCCTAGCCACTATCTCAACAGTGCCGAAACAAAACTATGACCAATGATCTAACACATGGCTTGTCGTAGATTCCTCACTGACTGGTTGCTCATGCTATATCACTTCAGGTTGAGGGAAAAAAAACACTGGCATACTAACACTATAATATTGCTGCAGGCGCTCGATTATGTGCTGCCGCCTTAGTTTTTCATGCTACTGTTACCATAGATCCCAGAGAGTTATTTTCTGCCTAACCATAACATTACTTCTTTGTGGACATCCGTCGAACACAGAACAAGCAGGGGCTAGCACAGGGCACAGCAGTCTAACAGCAGGCACACTGCATGAAGGAACCGTAAAGGCAAATTGCCTGAGCAAGGAAGCTAAGTATGGGAACAGAACATAGCGAGCTAGGATGGTGGCTAAAAAGGAGGGGGACTGGGAGCGGGGCTGGGTCGCTAGGAAGGAGAGGACTCACCAGGTGAAGTCCCAGCCACCAGAGGAAGATGCTGGTGGAACGGAGGCGTCAGCCATCGCGGCAGCCGGCGGGCTAGCGGGCTGTGGAGGGGAGGTCCACACGCTGCACGCCGGTCGGACGCCTGGGCGCTGCGCGCGGACGAGTTTTCGAGGGGGGAGGCGGCGCTCGGAGTTGAGGCGCGAGGCCGGCGGCGAGGCGGGGGCGGCTGTGGGGGTTGGGACTTGGGAGTCTCTGCCGAACTGCTGACTAGGTGGGCCGGGTTAGCCTTACTCATTTGATATGGGCCATGTAGCCGCTTGGTCCGTGACAAGATGTGCCGTGGGTGAAGGGGCTGAACGAAAAGTAGGTGCCTCCCAGAGCAGGGCTCCAGTAGGATTCTGCTGGAGTGAGTTTTTTTTCCCTTTCGGATCCTATTTTTTAACCTAAAATCTATCGGGAGAGGGCTCTCCTTTTAAGCTCCTGAGACCCCTCCTTATCTCCGTACCTATTCAATCCAACGCTTGTTATTAACACATGAGATTGACCAACTAGTCTGACTGCCGGACGTGAGGCTTCACCCAAATCCATTTGAATCCGGGGAGTTGTGTTGAGGAGAGAGAACATTTCCCATTTCTCTTCCCCATCTCCACAGACCACATCGACGGATCCGGCGAGGCTAGGTGAACTGTGTCGAGGAAGCGGTGACGCCGTCGTAGATCTCGTCCTGGTGCTGGTGGGGGACCTCGCGATGAACCAAGGGCAGGCGACGAATCCAGCAAGGCGAGACCATATGCGGTGAGCTACGACGAGGAAGAGGTGATGCGGCCTACCCGTCGCTTGCCGTGGATCTCGACCCCGGCAGGAGGAGGGGTCTGCGCTGAACCAAGGGGAGGCGTCGTCTCTGGCGAACCAACAAGGGAGATAGCTTCTTCAGTGACCCGGTATGGGAGACGACGGCGTCGACGAGCCGCCGCAGTACAAAGCCGCTTCGTCGACCGGCCGACGGATTCTGCTAGTGTGCCATGTGCGACGCATTGTCACTAAGCTGTTCAGGTGCTTACTCCTTTCCCGTCCCCCTTTTGATCAGGTAACTATCGGATCGAACTAGGATTTGGTTGCAATCAGATCCTGCTCAAAAGTATGAAACTCATCACGGATCTGCTAATTTTGGCTTGCCTATTAGTCTATGATTTTCCACGTTGTATCGATTTAGGTCTACAACTCCCCTCCATTTTTGTTCCCCTTTGCATGTAACTATCGGATCTAATCAAGTGTATTTCATTTCATTTATTTTCATCATGTTCTCCGTAAGAGCCCATCCATATAGCATTGTACATATGCATGGATTATTGCTCTGTACCCCTCAGTTATTTGGGTTTAGTTTGGTTTACCAACTAGTATATGGTTTCTGTCCGTGCCTATTCTATCGTATCAGAAAAATCCTTGTTGTCTATGATATCGTTTGTGTTAATGTGAGTACTACGTTATTTGTTATCTCTGTGTGGATCTATATTTGACAGAGTGGAACTCTAGTCTATCCTGCTAGGAAGTAACCTTACACTTTTTTAGTAGATTTTAGGAATTAAATATGTCAATGATTTTACACATGTTTTCTGTATACTAGTTAGTAATTTCATTCGGTTGCCATTTTTTTTGCAATCTGATTTTTAAGCAATAGCTTGCATAAGTACCATATTAGTTCTTCTGACTCATCAAGTAGCTTGCATACACTACTAATGGTAGGTTAACTGTAAAGATTACCACAATTCACTGCTAGGAAGTAACATTTTGATTACTTAGGTGACTTAGGAAGCAACTTTGTCAATTATTTGCATGAGATACGAAGTAGCTTTTTTATGATTTGATAACACAGTACAGAGCAAGATATTTACTACTACTTTATGCATACATTCGTATACAGACTTTCTTTTCTCATGTCCATTTAATCCTACCCCCAGACCATGTTATTTGTAGACAACAAAAATATGCTACAATGAACATTCATGTGTGCATCAACAACAACTAGTTTGCGAAATAAAGTTTTGTCAATAGGTTTTTATATATTTTTGGCCACTGTGTATTTAGTCTCATAGAAGGATGTAGCTTTAACATTTTTTTTTCTAATGTGTTGTAGTATCTGTTTAACTTGACACATATGCGAGAGTTAAGAATTCCCAGTGAAATCTAAAAGTAATTTGACAGTATTTTACGTGAACGAGGAAGTAAGTTGTCACTTATTTATACTGCAAACAAAGTAACTTGTTACTGATTTGTCTATTAGAGGAAGTAATTTCTATTAGTAATTGCTGCCATATTTTTTACATGCTAGGTACTCCATCACATTTACCAATCTGATGTTCTTTTTTGCTGTAGCAGATAAGGTAAGTTTGGTGCCAACAGAATTCATTAACACTTTTTTTTGTTTTGGTCTATAATTGATGGTGGTATCTTTTTGACAGCAAGTGAAACACATGATGATCAGGTACCTATAAAACAGACATCATCTCTGACACAAAACTCATGTGGTGTAAAATAGGAATAATATTATTTCTACAACATCTTCATGCCTGATGTAGTGATATGTGGAACATATTTTTATTTACTCTCAAAAGTGTGAAAAAAAATCTTTCATCCACGGAGCAAATACCATTTTATTGTACTAGATACGTGGAACATGTTTTTATTTCCTCTTTGATTTGTGTGTGAATTGAGCCAATAAGTAGCAATGATGTGATATTTCTGAATGTCTATATTTATTTACTTTGTGATTTGTGGGAGTATTCTAGCCTTCAGCCTTCACCTTAATATCAACTTTTCAAGTAGAATTCAATTGTAGGGGTAACTCTATAGACACTAGTACTCAAGTGTGTATAAAATAGTTCTGTGGCTCATCAAGTAGCACACAACTACAAACTTTTTAGCTCTTAGCTTCATAATTGCTAGATATCAATAATGAAATTGTGTTTTCCAAGGTTTGGAATCAAGGGAGGGATTAGGGAGATCAATTATTTTTTGCTGCCCATGTGCAAGACTTCTCAATTTACTGGGTTAAGTCTTCAAGAAATCATAGTAAGATCTCATCAAAATATCTTGATGATATATCAGTAAATCATGCATAATAAATAAAGTAACTTCTTACAATTAAAATATCTATTTTAGTACCTCAATAGGAGGTAACTTTTTACATAACTTTATGAGATATAAAGTAACTGCCACCTGCATCCAGTGATTGCCACATATTCAATAGGCATGTCACAATCACATTGCCTCCCAAATTGTGATAGCTGATTCTTCTATGTTGATACTTTCAGCTTTTTGGATGTTAGCTAAAATAGAATTACCATGCTATGAATCTCAAATCGTTGTGCATGATGTTTTACCATGCTTCGTTGTAGCATTCTTTAAAGTTACAAAACTTAAATAGATAGTCTAGCAGTAACTCTAGTGTTTTTTAGTGGGTGTTGACTTGCATAAGTCTTTAATTGGGGCAATAAAAATCCAATGGTGCTTGTATGTGTTATGTGAAGTAACTAATTATTTAAAATACACTGTAAGTAAATTGCCTGTGATGTGGAACATTCAGGAAGTAACTAATTCTGTATTTATATTATATAGGAAGTAACTTGCCCTATCTTTAGTCACATAAGAAGTAACTAGTTGTTTATTTAGATGAGACAGGAAGTTACTTGGCCCTGTTATTCTGCCATGTTGATACTATTATGTTTTTGCAAGAATATTCAACGCATGTTTCTCCTATTTAGTAACTTTCCTTGCATGACATGTGTATGTATATCTTTCAAGATTTAGAGTCTTGCTTGATGACCATGTGATGCCCTCCATGACCAATTTTACATTCATAAATGGTGCAATAACCTTGCTTTTCTCATAACTGAGGCATTTTCCCTTTCACCCTTGATGTCATGTTCTCATGTATCTCTTTCTACATAAGCAAAATCTGTATAAGTCGGGGCATCCCCACGTTCTTTCTAGCAGACTCTAGGGTTACATCATTGTTGCTATCTCGATTTATCATGCTTGCTGGAGCATTTTATTGTGCCTATTAGTTGGACATAGAGTGGGCATGCAACTAAATATGAGTTTACACAAGCATGTGGTTTTAGTTTCCATTGGCCGGTAACAACTGAACCAAGTCACTTTTACATGTTTCTTGCCTTTTTCATCAGGGTTAGGCATTTGGTGAGAAAATACCTTGGTCCGCATAAATATTATTCTATATTTTTGTTGTAGAGTTTTGGACCTAGCAAAGCCTAGTGAAAATTAAATTGCAAGATTGTTCCGTGCTAATGCTTGGGTTTGTACAATTTACCACCTAATACTTTGAAAATGCCTGCTCACTATTGAGAGTAGGCACAATGTTCCTTCAATCAGTTAGTTCTTGAGATGTATTTTTTGCTTTTTTTATCACTGGATGCTTTTTCTCATAACTTGTGGCCTCTTTTCTTCGTGCAGATAATGTATATAGAGGGAAGGGGACAACGGTATCTCTTGAAATACAACATGATATGCAGTATGCTTTTAATATAGGGAAGTAACTTATTGTTCGTTTGTCTAATATGCATAGTAAATTATCCTATTTTTATACATCTAGGAAGTAACTTATACAAAATTCATATGATAAAGAAAGTAACTTTTATTCTGAAAAAGTAACTGGTCATTATTCTGGTTAAACATCAAGTAAGTTTTCCCTTCTTTATTTTAGGAGTAAGTAACTTTATACTTTCATGTCATTTCTATAACAGAAACTAGCAACATGATCATTGTGTTTGGATGATTTGTGTACACTAGCAACAATAAGTTTTCCTGATCTGAGGACCGAATTGAAAGCTTGTGGTAATATGTTTTCTTTGGGGATAGGATATACTGGTTGAGTTTTGTGAGCTGGAAGCAATGTTTCTTTCTGGTGCAATAATCTTTAGTAGTTTATCAGTTCTGTTACATTGTCACACCCGGTTTTAAAGGCAAAACCAGGTGCATCTCATATGTGCGCCAGGATCAGTTTACACACATATGGTAGACGTCACAAGTGAATATCCATAACCATGCATAACGAAAGAGTATTATAGTGCATTTATTACAATCTCAGAGTTGACTCAAATGTCATAGCGGAAGACTTAAATAAACGTTAATCTAACGAAGCAAAAGTGACTCCAACTCCACAGGCATTGACTGGGGGAGACTCGCCTAGAACTCCTCAAAATCAGTAGTGAAATCCTCAAAATTCTCCCAATCTGAGCAGCATTCCGGATGTAGTTGATGCAATAAAAGAAAGAAAGACAACAAGTATGAGCACATAACGTACTCAGCAAATGTAATATGACATACAAGGCTGAGGCAAAAAGGTTGGCTGACCATACTGCAGTAAGCACTTTTAGTTGGTCAAATTTTATTAAGCAACTATTTACTAGCAAATGAAAGTATATACCACCCACAAATTAATGAATGTCATATTCCCAACATATTCAAGTAACCACGATTTAGATCATGTTCAAGTATGATTATCATGTAAGGGTCCAGGCCGCTCTTGACCGTGAGCACGGCTGTTATAACAGTTTTACACTCTGCAGAGGTTGTACACTTTCACCATAAGCCGTGATTCCCATTGCCGAAGCATTGTACCCTTCCCACACCACGTGGACCGAATACTGAGTTTCACTATGAGACCTTTACAAAAGCACTCTAATAAATGATAGCCCGCTAAGGTTTCCGGTTCAGAAGCAAAGCATAACCCTCCCTAATGAGGTCTGTCTCTTACCAAAGCCCACAGCTCAAAAGGACCGAGCTATACCCCGTCAACCGCCGCCCCCCATGCCCCTTTCGAGTAAAGCTACCATAAACCAGAGCACCTAATTAGTCAGTCAAAGCCAGAGCCATATGGCACTCATGGTTGTACTGTTTTCCTGGGTGGTTCTCCATGTTCCAATTAAAAAGATATGATCTTGTCCATTAATTGATTTAAAAGGTAGTAGTGGAACATAGAGTAGGGGTTCAATTAACCAATCCCAGTTGAGCAAACTAAGCATCATCTACCATCAAAATTAATTAAGTAACCCAGTTTCAGGGACAGGGAAAATATAGTTGCTAGGCAAATCCTTAAATAGGAACCCATCAAATTAAGACACATGCATGGGTGGTGAAATTAATAATTATTAGGACATTTGCATGACATAATACACTTGCCTTCTTCCCAACTCGGTTGCTGCTCAAATCCTTCTCCAACAGTTGGTTCTTCAGAGAAATCCTCGAACTGGTCCTTTCCTAATCGCATCACACATACACATACAAGGAAACAATACAACAAATAAGAAACAGTATACCAAACAATTCCAACAGAAGAAAACAACAGCACAAAACTAATCTACACGTTACAACGAACGCGTGAGCGCGAGAATCACTAAAATCGGAGTTAAAACGCAAAAGATATGGCTTTTCTAAGGTTCAGGGACTTGCTGGCAAAGTTTTCAAAGTTCCAGGGGCTTAACTGCGAAAAACCAGGGGCTAAAACATAATTTTGTATAAAAACTCGAGGGCTTACGGGTAAAAAGACCAAAACAGGACCTCGGGCACAATTTTAGAACTTGCAGGGGCTAAAACAGAAGAAAAAGAACCTAATCGTAATTATTTTTGAACTAAATCGGACCGCGGGTTGATTTTTGAAAACTTCAGGGACTCTATTGCAAAGTAGCCACGGCTGACCGGTACGAAAACGGTTTGACTCGAGGCTCGGGCGATTCTCAACCGTTGGATCTCGATCCGACCATCCAAAATAGATCGGGTCGAGGGGGAAGACGCCGGCGGCGGCCGGGACGACGGCGCCGCCCGATTCCGCGGCGGACCTTCGCCGGAGAGTGATCGATCTACCACTACAGAGCACGAAAAGCGACGGGACTTGGTCCTACGGACTCGCGAGGCAAAGACGAGTTCACCTAGGGTGATCTTGACGACTGGGACGACGCACACCCGGTGGCCGACGACGGCGGCGCCATGCGCGGCTCGGTGGAGCTTCGGGCGGTGGTGAACTTGATGCTACGGCCCACTAAACACGACGATAGGTAGACGGGAAGATGGAGCAGGCAACGGCGAACTCACCGGTGGCGAACTCGACGAAGACCGACCGGCGACGGCGACGAACGACGGCGAACCGACGCGGCGGCGGATCTCAAGCAGCGGCGCTAGGGTTTGGGGAGCTCACGGCTTCGATTCCTTGATGGGAAGGACGGCGGGCGGTGCGCGCTTAAGTAGGCCGGGGACCGGGGCTCGGCAGGCGTGCGGCGGACGGAGTCGGAGGCGGCGGCGGCGTCGGGTCGAACTCGGAGCAGAGTCCGAGCCGGGGACGAAGGTGCTGACAGGTGGGGTCCACCTGTCGGCGAGAGGAAGAGAGAAGCGGCGGGGGAGAAAGAATGGGCCGGCGCTGTGCCTAAAGTGGAGAAGGCCGGGCCGGGGAAAAAGGATTCGGCCCGGGAAGAAAGGAAAAAGTGTGGGGAGGAAAAGCGAGCGGGGAAAGAAGCCCAGGGGGCAAACTTGGACCGGGCCAAGAGTTCGAGGGGCGAAACCGAACTCGACTATTTAAACTTTTCTAAAACTCAAACAAAAGCAAATCAAATTCGAATTTAAACAGAATTTAAATTCCAACTTGATTTACTAGCAACCAAAAATATATGCAACAGCATGAATGCAACAAAAACTTATTTTGACTAAAATAATTATTTAACGTGATATTTAAATTAATAAAAGGCTAGAAATTCCAATTAATTCCTAGAAAATTTATTTAAGCCTTAATAAATCCTAGAAAAATTAAAATGGTTGCTACAATTTAAATGTGATGAATTTTAGGGTGTTACATACATCTACTACAAATGGTCATGAGTCATTGTAGAAGAGTATGGCTACAGCTTCATATGTTGTACCAAGATACTTGTTGAGTTAAGAAACTGTCTTTTAAGCTAGGTTCACATATGGTGATTCTATCAAGTTGCACAAAACTATGAACCTGTCATCAAGATTTTTGCTTCTTCCAACATGAACTTTCTGTAATTTATAACATGCTATGCTTTTGAAGTCATAATTTCTAACTTTGCAGTCTCCTGGAAAGTTTTACTGATTCTCATCCATTTTTGTCTTTATTTAGGTACATATCTAAATCTAAAGGTCAACTGAAGTTACTTTTTTCGAAGCACATAGATGGACAAATGCTCTATATGCAGTGTTCAAAATGTTATAGGTGTTGCCTCTAGGATCTGAAATACTCAGATATGGAAAAATTTGTTAAATCATTGTTGTTAAAAAGATGTAAGGATTTGTTTGACATGAGGGTGAAAAAGGATCACATACCTAGACCTTGCCATTCTCTCATAATGCTTTCAGCTGTTTTTCCCATAATTTATCAATGTTTTCTGGATCCATGAATAAGTTGTCCTGCTATTTTTATTTTGGGCTAAGTTACCATTTACATCTTGGTCTGGACTTTTTTTGTTTTTCACTTTTATGTTTTTTTCACACTTTTTGTCGAGTCGATGGGTCTGTTTGTGTTTTTTTTCACGCGCTACGTTCCGACAGTGCAAAACGCCCAGCGCGTCTGCGGAGGGAAGGAAAAAGTTGTTTTTTTTCCGTTTTTGGTTACTGGATCCTAAAGTTACCATTTTAGGTAACTTATGGGGGGCTATCCAGTTAACGCTAACTGGAGAGGGCTCTCCATGTAGTCACCTCCATTTTTTAAGTAGGAGCTGGAGTAGGAGGTTTGCTGGAGTTGCTCTAAGCAGAGATACACCTTATATCTCTTCTTGAAATATACGTACCTTACTTTCCATAATTCCATTTCTGATCGTACTAGTGTTGGCGAGGCTTATTGCTGGTTATTATCAACGTCTCCCTATAGTGTATCTGTTGCTTTCCTTTCTTGTCACACTCATATCTTCTCTATCAAAATTTTCATCCCCTGGACTTCCTTTTAGTTTTTTTGGTAGCCCTATCTTTTTTTTGCTGCATCTCAAAGGGTGGCGAGCCACAAGTTTTGTTTTTATATGCAAAAAAATCTTATCAGCTGTGGTGATGTCTTTGTTGCTGGCTCACCTAATGCCGCCTCTACCACCCTAGCACTCCATTAGTGTGTTCAATTGCAAGTTAGAAGGTAACTGTGTTATCAACTAGCCCGAAAACCACGAAAATTATCAAATACACATCGATCAAGTGATGTCTACGCTCGCCCGTTGTTTCTATAGGTGACGATCGACCGGCTGACGATTGACCGGCCGGCCCAACAACCACTCGCGTGACGCTTATGTGCCCACTTGCTCTCCTAGTGGGCCCTACACCCAGAGTCCGTGACTCATTTCCCTTCCTCCTTCCACTTTATATATCCCGTCTCATTTCTCCATTTCTCATCGTCTCTCTTTCTAGTTTTCTTCACTAGAGGCTCCGACCTTGACCGACGATTTTGCGCCGTCGGGGGAGGTGGCTAGGGTTGTACTGGCCTTGTGCCTCGCCGCCGGGAGGCGACGAGCCTCAACGCGTGCCGAGGCAGAGCGCCAACGCGATGACTCGGCGGGTGGAGCCCTACGAGTGCTAGCGGTAGCAGATCGACATGGATCGAAACTCTCGACGCTAGATCTAGGCGAAGGAGCTCGATCTCTATCACGGGATCTAGACGGCGACGACGCGTCGAGGGTGGATGGTGGATTTTGCGGCGGCAGATCCAGGCGGGCAGTGGCACGTCGATCCTGGTGGCGATTCTAAACAAAGGTGCTCTCTAATGCTTTTTCCCCTCTTGTTTTACCTTTTTTTTACTCTTAAATTTTCTTCCAAATTTTTCTTACCCGTACGCCCCGTGTGACACCCATGTGCCCACTTGCTATCTTTGTGGAGCCTGCACCTATAATTCGTGACCTATTTCCCTTTCTAGTTCCACTTTATATATCCCGTCTCATTTCCTCATTTCTCACTGTCTCTCTTTCTAGTTTTCTCCGCAAGAGGCTCCAACCTCGACTAGCGGTTTTGCGCCGTTGCGGGAGGTGGCTAGGGCTGCACTCGCCATGCCCCTCACCACCAGGAGGCAGCGAGCCTCAACGTGTGCTGAGGGCGAGCGCCAACACGAGGTCTTGGCGAGAGGAGCCCAACGAGCGTCGACGGTAGCGGATCGACACGGATCGAAGTGCTTGACGCCAGATCCAGACGGAGGAGCTCGATCCCTAGCACGAGATCTTGACGACGGCGGCGCATCAATGGTGGCTGGCGAGATCTACGGCGGCAGATCCAGACAGGCGGTGGCACATCCATGCTGCCCGGTGGCGGCTCCAAACAGAGGTGCTCTCTAATCCCCTTTTCCCTCTTGTTTTATCTTTTCCTTTTTTACCCATAAATTTTCTTCCAATTTTTTCTACTCGTAATTTTCCTTCCAAAACTAGGAAAAAATATGTGCTAGTTTTTTCTTTTCTTCCAACAAAATATTCCCCCACAGACGAAGGGAAAAGCTATCCAAATCCCTCACGAAACAAGGTAGCTAGCTGGTATACGCCAGTCGTCCCGAACGGGAAAAAACATCTCCGAACGGGAAAAACCTTGGTGCAAGCAACCCCACCTACCGGATTTGCGACACGCGTCTCGCCTCACGATCCGACGCGCGCGGCGCCTTTGCCTTGCTCCTACGCCCGCCCAGCCCTCACGCGGGACGCCCACCGCACCGGCGGCCGGCCAGCTTGAAACGGCCGCCGCTCCCCGCCGAAAGTGTCCACCGCGAGCCGAAACGGCTATAGGCTGGCTCTCCCGTCGTCGCCCGGGCAAGTGGCCCTCCCCCAAGGGCACGCGACCCGGCCCGCCTCCCACGGCGGCTACCACCTGTCACGCGCCCTGGCGCGCGGCCTCCCCGGCCGGCCGGCCACCCACCCCCGTCGCGCGGCGCGGCGCGGTGACGAGGCAGGCCCGATGAGAGGAAAGCGGGGCGGGGGAGCGCCCGCCCGGCGTGTCGTGGCTTGCCGTGGCCGCCGCCCCCGCAAAATCCAAGCCGAAAGGTCCCCAACCCAAGGGGAAACCGCTGCCGTTCACGCCGGCCCTGCAGCCCCAACTCCGGCGCCGCCCGCTCCCATCCGTCCTTAAGAGGCACCCGACCCCGCCGCGGCCTTCACCATCGATTCGCTCCGATCCCAGAGAAGAACCACCACCTAGCCACCGCCGCCGCTCGCCTCGCCTCGCCTCGCCTCGCTTAGGAATTCCCGGCCGGCTGCTCCGCTCGCGAGCTCGCTAGCTCCGCGCATCCGCGGCGGCGGCGCTTCCACCACCACCACCCACCCACCGATGGGCTGCGGTCGCTCTAAGCTGCCGCGCGGCGAGGACGCGTCGCCGGCTGTCGCGCTCTAAACCCTACGAGCTCGCGGACGCCCACCGCGCGTACGCGGCCGCGCTGGGCGCCACCGGCGCCGGGCTGCGCGACTTCCTCCGCGCCGTCCACGACGCCACGCCGCCGCCGCCCGTGCCCGGCGCCGGCGACGCGCTGCTCCTCACCGCGCCGCGGGAGGGGGACGACGCCGCCGATGCGGTTCCTCCCGCCGTGGTGGCGTCACCGCCGGCCCCGGAGTTGCCTGACGCCGCCTCCTTGGAGGACGACGTCGATGACAGCTCCGGCGGCCACGTATTTTTCCCCTCGCCCTCCGAGTCCGAGTACGATGACGATGACGAGGCCGCCGAGCCCCTCCACCCCGCGGCGCCGGAGCCACGACCACCCCAGCTTCTTCCTCCCCCGCCGCCGTCGCCCCAGCCGCCGCTGCAGACCATGGCCCCACCGTATGTGCCCTACGATCCTGGCTATCCCATGCAGTACAGCTCTAGCTACCCCCGCCGCCGTACAGCTATGGCCCCGTGGTCCCCTCCCCGTCGTCGTATGGATACGGATACGGATACGGTGGGGGCTACGGCGCCGACATGGCCGGCCACAGCCAGAGCTCCTACCATATCAGCTACGCTCAAAGCCAGCCGCCGCCGCCGTATGTGCCCTACGAGCACAGCCTCCCGCAAGCCACCGATCCCGGCGCCGTCGAGTACTACCACTACCAGGGTGAGCCCATCCCGAGCTCCCGCTACGGTGGGTATTTTTCTTCTCCATACCCGCAAGGCGGCGGCTGGTCTCCGGTCTCCGGCCAGGTGGCTGCGCCGCTGCCGACGCCGTCGCCGCCGCGGGCGTCGGCCTGGGACTTCCTGGATCCGTTCCAGGGAGTCGAAAGCTTCTACGACCACCAAGACCACCACCCAGCTCTTGATGCTCCGCCGGCAGCCCATGCTGCGCCGCCTAGCCTGAGCTCGCACGATGCCGGCACCGGCGAGGATGACGACGACATTCCCAAGCTGGAGGACGAATCGGGAGTGGTCGTCGTCAGGGAGGATCACGCGGGGGACGATGAGTGCACCGGCGTGGATGCGAAGCCTGCCGACGAGGACATTCTCGGCGAGGCCGAGGAGGAGGAGAACGAGGGCCACATCGAGTTCAGATCTGATGATGCCAACACGGTGGATAGAGTGGAGAGTGCGGTGGAGGCAGTGGAAGAACAGCTGAATGATGATTCAGCTGGTGTCGTTGAGCCGCCTGCCGTGCCGGAGATGAAGAAGACGTACGGCGATGACGTCGTGGTGGTACAGGAGATCAAGGTGCAATTCGACCGTGCCTCGAACTCAGCTAGTGACGTTTGCAAGATGCTCGAGGTTGGGAAGCTGCCTTACTATCAGAAGAAGAACTCAGGACTAATAAGAGGTTAATCGATGCATTAATTATATTACTGTACTAGATTTTTCTGTCCAAAAGTTTACTGTTTTGGTTTTTTTCTTTCAGTTTTGTTGATGTTTTTTTCAGTTATTATTTGTTGATGACAGAGCCGACGGTTATCTAACGCAAATTGTGTTGCATGCATGCAGTGCCCTCAGTGATGATTTGTGGACAACCTTCAAATGGCAAGGCGATCATGCAGTTCGAGGAGGAAAATGCTATGGAATGTGGGAACCTTTCGTCTACGTTGCAGAAGCTCTACCTATGGGAAAAGAAGCTCCTTGAGGAAGTCAAGGTTCGCAACACACTTTTACTATTTTGGATTCTAGCTTTATTGCCTTTAAACGTGTGATGCCTACAATTTCTAGCTTTGCTACGATACTTAGCTATTTCCTACTATATGATTAACTTTCAAGTTTCCTAATATTGTCAAGTATGGTTCCTTTTATTTCAATTCAATGAGTAGTTGTAGCATAGTAATGTCCTATGTAATATAATCCCCGTAGATATTGGTTTCTTAATTTATAAGGAAGAATGACTATGAATTGGCCAGTTTCAATATTTTTTTCGCTTCGCAATCATCCTAGCTTTTCCTTTGACACATGTAATACCGTTATCCAACTATATTAGACTTGCATATATGTTCCTAAAGTTACTTTCTGTTTAGACCTGTCTTCTTGGTGCTCCTATTAGTTACAGACTCATTTATTTCTATTTATTTACTTTTTTATCACAGACTGTAGAGAAGATAAGGGTGCATTATGAACAAAAACGTAAAGACCAAATCAAGTTGTATCATGGCGGTGCCGAGTCTCATAAGCTTGAAGCTGTTGAAATTGTTGTCAAGAAGCTATCAGCAAAAATGAGCATCGCCATCCAAATTGTGAACACAACCGCAAAGAAGATCGACAACACAAGAGACGAAGAGCTATGGCCTCAGATTCATGAGTTGATCCAAGGGTAAGCAACATGACTCTCCTAAATTAATATAGTTTCACATGAGTATATATGCAACCTTTTGTATGCATCTTTACATTTGATGCTACTTTGATAAATATATTATTCTTCTGATTGGAAACTACTGTGTTTTTCAGGTTTATGCAAATGTGGCACACCATGTCAGAGTGCCATCAGGTGCAATGCCGTGCCTTGTCCTATGCTAGGTGCATAGACTCAACCATGGCAGATGCAAGATTCAACCAAGGCCATATGGATTTGGTCAAGCAACTGGAGCTTCAATTGCTTGACATGGCTGCCAGTTTTGCTGGACTGTTCAATGCCCAGAAGAGCTACGCTACCTCTCTGAATGAATGGTTGAAGAGAGGAATCCAGTATGAGCCCGAAGTAACTGATGATGGGGTTCCTCCATTTTCACCGGGGCGTTTAGGAGCACCTCCTCTTTTCTCAGTGTGTAATAACTGGGCAGTCAGCATGGAGAGGATATCTGAGACTGAAGTAGTAGGTGCAATGCATACTTTGGCCTCCAATGTTCTGGGCCTCTGGGAGCAGCACAGGTCAGAGTGGAGGAAGGCTGTGTTGGATAACAGTAATAACCTGGAAAGGGACCTCAGGTCAATGGACATGGATGAACTGGTGCTGCGCAAGGCGGTAGAGGCGCGAAGTAAGAAGCTGATGCTCGCAACCAATCAGAGGGGCATATCTTCACTTGCACAGGCTTCTGAAGCTCCACACGCTGAAGCTGGTCTGCAAGCGTGCATGAACAAAGTATTTGAAGCAATGGAGAGCTTCGCTGCTGCATGTGAGAATGTGTACAAGGACCTGCACCTCCGCGCTGAAGAAAAAGCTTGACATGATCAAGTGATTGCTGGTACTTAGCGGGGTGACACTAGGAAGGAGAAAAGGATGAAGTAGTGGAGGCGCAAATTAGAGCTGAGTTGGTAAAAATGTGAAATTACCTTTGAACTCCATTAGAATATATATCTTACCGTTTTGGCCCGTGGTAGGAAGTAGGAACCTAGCTGCTCTTTGTGGAGATACTGTACAAGTTCTCTTCTGTGTTATAAATACCTGTTATTAGTGTGCAGCCATGGTCCTACAAAGTTTTCTCGGTTCATACCGTGGCCATTGTGTTACTATAATCAAAGTTTGCAATCGTGTATGGATGAGCTTCCCTGCTACTCGTGTATTTAAGCTAGCTAAAACAAGGTCCTCCTGAAACCGCAGAAAAGAAAAGAAAACAAGGTCCTGAGGCCGTCTTGCAAACATGCATGTAGATCTCTCGCTACCAGCAAAGTATTTTTTTTTTTGCTACGTTCTTGTTTTCTTTGGGAGTGTATATGCGATCTCTTATGCAAGGAGGCAACGGGACTGCAACTTTGCTTCGGCCGGGGAAAAAACTAGTGCAGCGTGGAGCCGTGGAAGGCCCAATAATCAGAAGCTGCTGCTCGCTCGGCTTCCACGCGAGAGCGCTCGGCTCCCACGCAACCAGGCTCGCCGCCCTGGGCTCATAGGCGGAGAGCAGAAACAACAGAGCCAACAGCCGAAACTCCCATGCAGCAACGAATTGGTCAATCGAATTTGCCACTGCTGCGTGCTGCCGGACTCGACACAATTGCACCAGTCCTGCCCGAACCCCTAGCTGAAGAACCATATATGCATGCCACGCCTTTGGCATGTAGAGGGCCCGTAGATCCTTGACCTGCTTCCTAAACCTTTAAGCGTGAAGTCATAATAGGGCACTCTATCTGACATATTTAGTTTCTAGCAACATAGATGTGAAACATGTGATTTGTATACATGTTATCGTGAAACTGATCAGTAATAGCATATTAGCATGTACGTAGGACTGAGTTTGTTTTCCCATCAAATACTTCATATGGTTTTCTTTTTTAGGACAAAATACTTTATATGGTGACTGGTGTGCTGGAATTTCGGGCTTGGCCCAAGAAGCCCACGAAGAAAAATTTAGAATTTCTAAGACCGCCCTAGGGCGGCGAGACGGGTTCACGTCGCGCGTGCGATGCAACGATGGTCTATGTTCGTGGCTCGAGCGCGAAGGCTAGGCCGCGGCGTGCGCGGTGTCACGGCATCCCGTCGCCGCGGCAGGGCATGAGAGCGGTATGAAGCGGGGCAATGACGGCAACACGGCTGGTGGCACGCGGGGCAGCCTCGATGGTTAGTCAAGGCGACGGGGGTGAAGGCAGCGGCACCTGCAAACGAGGGGCACGGCTTGAAGACCGGCACACAAGCAACGACGGGCTGCGGTAAAGCGAACGGCACACGGGCACAAGCGGCTCGAAGGCCGGGCATGAGAGGTTCCATCGCACACATAGCCGCTAGCAAATTTTTTTCATAATTGCACCCAAATAGGCCAGCTAGCACAACATGCCAATATACTCTCCGACGGCTTGCTAGTGCAAAATAGGCCAAAAACAAGTAACAACAGTTCGGGTGGGATCCTTCGGGTGCCAATTGATGCCAAAACGACCCATGCTCCTAGCTATTGCTTTTCCTTTTGCGAAATACTACTTGCTATTGCTATTGCTATTGTGTGTGTGTTGCTGCAGGATTTAACTATGATCATATATATTTAGCTAAGCAACTAGAGCTTTAGGTGCAAGATATGACTACCAGTTAGCTAGATGCATGGTTCAATGCCTAAAAGAGCTCTAGAAGGAAATTGAATATGTGCCTGCAATAACTGCAATAAGTAATGGCACGGTTCCTCCCTTGACACAAGGGCGCTTAGGCGCACCTACTAGTTTCACCATCCGTAATTTTTAATAGCTATGATATTGATCTTTATGAAAAAGATTCACTTTATTTTTGTAAACTTATGTTGTGTCTTTTTTATTGAAAGTGAAGGTAGGTGTTATATATAGTGGATCAAGTTCAGCACAAATTTTTAATGAAATGGTGTTGCACCCAGGATTTGAACCCTGGGTGGGAGCCCCGCAGCCAGTGGTCTTTACCACTCCAACTGTGAGCCCCTTGACCGTATCATAGACTTTTGTTAGTGCTTAGCACACATAATAGTATCATGTCATTTTATTTAATGGTCAATGACATATGTGGAATCAACATGTTGCTCTTTAAGTTTTTTCATGTGACAAAAGAGTAGAGTTTTGGATTTGGTCAAGCAACTAGAGCTTCAATTGCTTGACATGGCTGCCAGTTTTGCTGGACTGTTCAATGCCCAGAAGAGCTACGCTACCTCTCTGAATGAATGGCTGAAGAGAGGAATCCAGTATGAGCCCGAAGTAACTGATGATGGGGTTCCTCCATTTTCACCGGGGCGTTTAGGAGCACCTCCTCTTTTCTCAGTGTGTAATAACTGGGCAGTCAGCATGGAGAGGATATCTGAGACTGAAGTAGTAGGTGCAATGCAGACTTTGGCCTCCAATGTCGTGGATTCCTAAAAGTATTTCTGCTTTGATTTTATTTCAATTTTCTTCGGTACCCTGCTAGTGAAACTATGTCATTTCTGTTTATTAGTTATTAATCACAGACTTTAGAGAAGATAAGGGTGCATTATGAACAAAAACGTAAAGACCAAACAAATTGTATAATGGCGATGCATTATGAAGCTCTCAGCAAAAATAAACATTGCCATTCAAATTGTCAACAAAGATAACATTCTCATAGGCTAAGAGATGAAGATCTACAGACTTTGTGTGTGTGTGTGTGCGTGCGTGTGTGTGTGTGTGTGTGTGTGTGTGTGATGCTCATGGTGGGGATGAATGCACCTACCTATGCGAATTATAAGTTGGTGGACCAGCTCCTCAAGGATGCTGCAGAAGATGAGATCCAGGAATGCCGACCTGTCCATCTGAAACTCTGAATAATTTCTTCCGTTACAAAATACTGGCAATCGCAGATTCGAAGGAAGCCAAATTTGATTCCGAGTAAATTAAGAATAGGGCGAATTTAAATACGAGGAAATAAATATGATTAGTAAGTGGATTGCAATTTAACTACGAGGAAATATGAATCAGTTTTAAGTCACCTAGATATGTGGTAGCGGTTCTCCTCAGTTTTCAACAACACAATGTGTGTTACAAACTTACAGTACATACCAATATATAGGGATGAAATCGGTCGGAAACGGTTGAAAATTTTCACTATCATTTCCTAACCATATTTTTTATTCAAAAACGAAATCGGAAATGACGGTTCGGAAACGGTAGCGATAACAGAAAAGTCGGTACATCCGAAACAGAAATATCGGACTGAAAACATGTCGATATCGATTGAAATCGATAACTTTGCAAACTAATTTCAACAACCAACATTATTACACATTTTTATATTATTAGTTATGCCAATATACATCAAAAGAAAAAACTAATGGAGCTATGTTTTTTTTAGGAACAATGGAGCTATGTAGGGTGGGGATCCATTTCTATTTGCAGCCAAAAAAAACTCATTTGGAAAAGAAAATAGGGTTGGTCTATTCAACACAGACAACATGGCTGGGATTATTTGTAGGCTTACTGTATCATCCTGCCAGGCTAGAAATAAGCATGTACGTGCTATCCTCCTCCATTACATTGTGGCCCACACAACTGAGCACATGAGAGGCGCAGGCTCATAACGCACAGTGGAGGAGGAGGCAGTTGTCCCTCTTGGGCCTTAATGATTTAACTGGGTCGAATTTGGAATTCCGACGGAAAATTTTCGAGTAATTTGATCGGTAGAGCTATTCGGTGATACAAATTCACTATCATTTCCGTATCATTTTTTATTATTTTTTCGTTTTTGTACCGTTTTCAACCTCTATCGTTTCGTTTAATCGGAACGGAAACGAAACTTGGTTGATCGAGAATTTCCATAATCGTTTTCATCCCTACCGATATATATAATGTTATCCCGTGGCATGTGGGTGATATAAATATTTTTCTATAATAACAAAGTATATAAAACTTAATGATCGCTTTTGTTTTTAGAAAAGAAATACTTAATTATGCACAGAAACCTCCCGCGAGCCAACTAGACACTCTCACCAAATAGATTCACTTATCCATATCTTGGCTGTTGTAGATCGAGATTAGGTTTGTCCGTTCTAGTCGTCGAGATGATTTCATCAGAATTAATAAGCAGATGATCCGCGTCCGGTGTGTCGTTTCTGTTCCACCGAACGACGGCGCCGGCGATGTCGTCGACAATGGAAGACGAGGAAGCAGCGGACGTGGCGCCGTGGACGGGGGAGAAGAGGCGCAATACTGGCGGCCCGCCGCCTCCTTCGCCCATCGGTCTCATCGTCTCCTCGTCCTCCGGCGATGCCGATGGACATCGGATCCCATCAGGTTCAGGTCCAGGCGATGCAGGAGCAAGGCGACGGACAAGAACCAGATGATCTTTAGAAAATGGAATTGTCTCCAGATGATGATGATGATGAGTCCGTTTTCTCAGCAGAAGACATCCCGAGAAGCTCTTCGGCGCGAGTGCTTGAACGACTTCTATCCCCACGGTCGTCGCATCTGCTCATCCATACAAGAAAAATTGTACCAACGCCTCTGCGAGCTTCGCTGGAAAGACTACAAGGTCAGTCATGCCATCACTATATATATATTGCTTTCACTGCCACGCCATTGCATCTTATTAAATCAATCCCATATATATATATTTATTTGTGATCGATCGATATGTAAACCAGGGCTCAAGCCCGGCCTTCCTTACACCACGTCATCGCCCAGGAGGCCAGAACAAGATGAGATGAGAACATTTATGCAATTTAGCGTCGCCATCAGTCCATCACACAGGAAAATTATGCTGATTAAACGAGTCCCGCCCACATGAACTACGACACTGTCGGAACACAATAAACGAATCCCCCGGTCCGAGCGCCCTCTTCAGTTGGCTTATCAGCCACCAGTATTTTTTTCTCAACAGAAATCAGCAACAGCCACCAGCAAGCAAGCAGTATTTTTCTCTCAACACAAATCAGTACCAGCCATCAGCCAAGCGAATCAAACACTTAAAATATCAATAATGCAAATGGGGAAGATAAAAGAAACAGTAAAGATGCTGATATTTCTCCCACAAACCATACTTGCCCTTGCATTCACAAATGATGCGGATTCATAAATAAGCTTACTCCTGATGCACCCCGCAAACATCTTCCTTTTGCTGGGTTCACAGGGCATTTTCTTACCCACATGTGAGTGTACAAGAAACGAACAAGTATCACAGTATCACTAATTCAGTATACATTCGTAGCAATTGGCCGAATTATATGGATCCCAAGTTCCCAACAGTATCTCCCTTTGAAGGTAAACTGTCAAGTAACCAAAAATAACCCATCTAACCACTGAAGATTCTTACAAAAGAATTAGACCCCCAAGGCTTTCACAGTCCAGAGTCTCGAGCCATATATCTACATTCTAAAGATTGCACGTTTCACCATTTCAGTATCCCTGACAAACTATAACCCCTCATAATCGGAATCAAATATTCTCGTGTAGTCGTGTATGCATCTAGTCATGTTCATGTACCATCCTGCCCTTCACCTGAAGTGCTCTTTGTTGGCATAACTCGCTCCCAGCAAAAATAAATTCCACCATTCATCTTCTATCACTCGACTTGCTCGCCGATTAGATCGAGACCAACAACCAAGAATGAGACCCCTTGGAACAGAAGGAAATAGAAATGTATGCCTTGGACCGAAAGCAGGCTTCGAGCTGCAGCTGTCAAGAGAAGGAAGGAGAGTGCTAGCTCCTTCCTGTATATCCTATTGTGCTTCTTCTTCCTGGAGTCCTTTTTGAGATGTGATGGCTCCTTTGTTAAGGAGTCCAGGTTGGGTGCAGATCCTATTCTTTGTTGCTTAGATTGCTTCTCGACAAGGGCAATAAGATCGCCCTCGGAAGAACGGCCTGATTTCTTGGTTACAACCCATTCATAGGCACTCCCAAGCTGGAACAAGCCAGAAATCATGGCATTGAATTTGGTTACCGACATGGTATTCTCAAATAGTAGATAGGGGACAATAAATGGAAAGGATTTGGGGGCTGGGAGGATGTTCAACAAGGACATGGTTGCTGGAATGTAGCACACAACCCAAGCAGGGAGCTCAGCTTCAGGAATAAACATTGTCATGGGAAGGATGATGCAGAAAAGAGTGAAGGAGTAGAAGGGTAGAATAAGTTTGCGAAGGAGAAAGAAAAGAAATATCAGGTTGAACTTCTTCCAAAAACCAATCTGCAACAAGCGAAAGAAAGGTCAGCCTCAGCCCAATGATCCAAAAAACGCTATGTAAAAAACTGCGACGAAAACATGCTGATCCAATGCTCTGTATATAATGATAGAGAACTGAATCCCCGATAACAAAGAAATATACACATCGGTAAGTGCAAGAACTATTTATTACTGATTATCTTCATGTTTAAATATTATTTTCCACTTTTCTTTTATACAAGTGTATCGTGCACAAGCCCGGTTTGTTTGTTTGCATGTAAGTTCAATTTACCCAAGCTTTACTCGTAGGAAACTAAATAAACTTCACTACAACATTAGATATAAACAGGAGTACATGAATGACGAGTCTCAAGAGGAGCGGAGCGCAGCAAACCAGAATGGCAAATTGGAAATCTAGTTGTGTTAAAACAGAATAAAAAAATTGCCAGCACTGGCATATGAAATAATCTACCCAAAAGAATTATTTGTGTATCTCTTTTCTGTTTCTAAAACATAATTCAAGGTTTCATAGGGGCTTGAAATTGTGGGGACCATGATTAGAATCATGCAAGTTTCAACATAAGGAACCAGTTCAATCTTGAGAAACCCATTTTCAATCCATCATGTGTGACAAGGGGTCACTAGAATTTGATATTATGCTGAGCAATCCAAATTTCAGAACATGCACAAGAAAAGGTCCATACCTTCGATTTAATAATATCCACAAAGCAGAGCCTGAACAGCTGCATGGGACCAGAATGCCATCGATGTTGCTGTTTTCTGTATGCTTCATATGACTCCGGCAATTCACACTGGCACTGAAAGGATAATGGTGTAACAGAATTTTAATTGTAATCACAAGCCTGAACAGAGAATAAAAATATTCACAAGGTGCTACAAATTTATGCAGGTACCTCAACATCGTTAAGGAACAGAAACTTCCATCCTTTGAGGTGTGCTCGTACAGCAATATCCATGTCCTCCACAGTTGTCCTCTCCATCCATCCACCCGAATCCTCAAGTGCCTTAATTCTCCACACTCCTGCAGTTCCGTTGAACCCAAAGAAATTGAGGAAGATCCCATTAACCTGCTGCTCCACCTCAAAGTGGAAGCAGAGGTTTATGTTTTGCAGTCTAGTCAACAAGTTTTCATCCTTGTTCACAAAAGACCACCTTGCCTGGACTAATCCAACATCCTCATTTCCCTGGAAGTTCCACACACAGCTGAGTCAGACAATAGAATCCAGACTAACCCTTGGATAAAAGAATGTAAGCAAAATGGTCACCAAACCTTGAAATGGGGCACAGTTCGCTTCAGGAAGTCTGGTTGGGGTTGAAAATCAGCATCAAAGATAACCACAAACTCATAGTCTTTTACATAGCTGCAGTTCATGGCTGACTTGAGATTTCCAGCCTTGTAACCATCACGGATCACCCGGTGTCGGTACAGAATGCGAACGCCTTCACGTTGCCACTTCTCCACCTCCTCCCTAATAAGAGCTGATGTGGCAGCATCATCAGAATCGTCTAGCACCTGCACCAAGAAGTTTGACCTTGGCCAGTCCAGACTGCAAACAGCACCAATAGATTGCTGGTACACCTGCATACAAATAAAGCAAGTAACTGCACAGATTAGCCAATAGTTCCCTGCTTCAAGATTGTTCCATACATATCCAATCTTAGACTCCTGAAGTGGTAACAATTTAGTAAACTGTGGAAAGATGCTCACATAATAGACATTAATTTTAATATTTTCCTCCTCCAAGCCTAAGATTAGTACAATGTCTGGAATTCCTTAGAATTATTTATTTGTCCAACATCCTATAGTATTTGGGAATTGGGAGGCCAAGATGCGAAACAGGACAGACACAAGTGTATTTTAGAATCACTTCAGTCCCCCATCCCAAAACTGAATTTCTTCCTTGACCATGAACTCCAATCCCAGAATCGAATTTTTAACAGTTTAACCCACCAAGCACTTGGTAACTGAAAAACCCTAACCAAAATGTAAGTAGTAAATATGTACTATTGCTTTCGGAGTTGTTGCCAAAAATCGAAACCGTTTCATTCCATTTCTAAGCATCACTCCAATCCCCAAATGATACCTAGAACCCTATATCTTGTGTTAGTGGCACTAAAGCCAAGATTCCCCAATCTAAACTATCCTATCCACCACCCGTTGAGTCCGCACAATTGCAGTTTCAGAACCGAATCTTTCGATCTCTGCAACCACTAATGCGGCTAGGGCACTCAACGCCCAATCCCTAAACGTGACCTTGAACACATCCCAACAAAGGAATCAGCAGAGAATCGAATTTTTTGTTTGCTCTTCCACCTCACCTCCTTCTCGTTGCACATTGGAATCTGCACGAGCACCATGGGAAACTCCCCGGCGCCGGCCTCGACGTCGTCCGAACCTTTGCCGCCGGCCTTGGGCACGGGCTTGATGCCCCTTAGCTTAACCCAGAGGCAGCCGAGGCACAGGATGAGGCGGTCGGCGCTCTGGATCAAAAAGAGCACGACGCACGCGTTCGCCAGGAACTGCAGCGCCGGCGCGAGGTACTCGAGGCGGATGCGCACCCAGGACGCGTACCCGGCGGCGAAGAGCCCCTCGACGGAGAGCAGGTCGGGGACGTCGACCGCGAGGTGCCAGCCCTGGAGGTGCGCGGCGACGTCGACGGCGAGGAGGAGCATGGACAGTAGCAGGAAGGCGCGGAGGCAGCCGTAGAACCTGGTGCGCAGGGCGGGGCTCTCCCCGGGCGGCGCGGCGCCGGCGTCGTCGTCGGTCCGCCCCGCCGCCACGCGCCTCCGCGCGACGGCGGCCACGGACAGCGCGGCGGAGGCGGCGCCCGTGAGCTTCCCCGCGGCGCGGTGAGCCTTGAGCAGCAGCACCCACGTGATCTGGCGCGCGTTCTTGCCGCGCCCCGCCTTGCCTCCCTCGGCACCCGCCGCCGCCGCCTCCGACCGCGGGACGGCCCAGTCCGGGCTCTCCATCTTCACCACCACCGACGTCCCGCTGCCACCCCGCGCCTCCCGGCCCCACCACTGCGCCATTGGGCACGCACCTCGCGGCACAACCCGACCCAACCCCCAGACGCCACCGCCCCTTCTCGGCTCCCCCTCCCCGTCGGCGCAGCCAGCACCTCAGTGCATCAACGAGACCACCTGTGGGCGAGGTGGGCGACGCCGACACACAGGGAAGGGAGAGGGGGGCCAAAGATTAATACGAGCAGGGGGACGAGGTGGGAAATGCTGGTGAGGTAGGAGGATGCCGGCCGGACAGGACCCCACGAAGGGAGGGAGGGGAGAAGCGGGGCGGGGCGGAGCGCGCGCACGAGGTGAGGGGGAGCAGGTACTAGCAGAGCGAGGAAGAACGAGCTGCTCACCACGTCGCGGCGGGGATCCAATCCGCCCGAGCTCGGACAAGTCCAACCTTTATGAGCCCTTATTATGATTACCGCGACCACCACCTCCTAATAAACCCTAATAATCAATTAAAACCCCATCTTTTCATTTCCTTTTTTTCTTGTCACCTTCCGTTCTGCTTCCAGCTGGAGAGCGAGCAATCCACGGGAGGAGATGGGGGAGGGCGCGGCCTTCACGCCGTAGGCCGGGTGCTAGAGCGTTTGCCCTCGTCAACCTCTACTCTATACTTTAAAAAAGAGAATATTTCGTTCTATTTATCGAGATTTTACAGTACAGTTTCAATTTCTCCGCACTCATTTATACTCTATCTTCACTCTATATCAACTACCAACCATATTTTATATATTTCTTTTCTCTCTCACCTACCTCACTCCTCTCTCTCTCTCTCCATCTCCCCGCCGCCTCCCATCCCCCACCGGCGCCCATCCCCGGCCGACTCCCCCACCGCGGCCGGCTCCCCCAGCAGCGGGCGGCGACAGCTTCCGCGTGCCGTTGCTCGAGCTCCGGAGGCGGCTACGGCGCGGATCTTGGTGGCTCCTCCTCTTCCTCGCGCCACCCGCCGCCTCCCCTCCCTCTCGCCGCCCCCTCCCAGCCCCTCTCCGCCCGCCGCCTCCCCGCTCACCGCCCCGGAGGAGCCCCGCTGCGCCGCTTCTCTCCCTCTCCCTCTCCCTCCGCATCCCCGCCGCACTGCCCCTCCCCTCCGCAGCCCCTGCCGGAGGCTCCCCATGGCGGCGCCCGCGGCTCCACTCCGCGGGGGCAGGCGGACGCGCGTCGGACGGCGGCCGCGCGGCGGTGGAGCGCCCAGCACGCGGCCCCACTCCGCTCGGGGTCTCCGAGCATGGAGCCAGTGGAGGTGCTGGCGCGGAGCCGGTGGGGTGGAGGCGGCGGCGGCGACAAGGTGGAGGCGGCGGCGGCGACAAGGTGGAGGCGGCGGCCGGCAGGCGGAGGCGCGCGTGGGCCATGCGAGGTCGGCGGCAGCTATGGCGAGGCGGTCTCCGCATCCTCGTCCTCGTGCTCGTGGCCGGCTTCATCGGCGGCGGCGCGGCCAAGCGCGGGACGGCGGCGGGCGGCCTCCATCCCGCGGTGACGGCTCCGCGCTCCTGCGCCGGCCGGGGTTCCGGCTACACGCGCGCTCGGGCAGCCTGCTGCGACGAGGGCGACAGCGGCGGGGGCGTCTCCAGCGACGGCAGCGCGGCGCGGCCAAGCGCGGTGACCCGGTGGCTGCTGCGGCGCGCGGGCGACGTGCAGAGCGGCCAGGCTCCGGCCTCTGGCGGCGCGGCGGCGGCGGTTGCGGATGGAGCCGCGCGGACGGGGTCGACGGCGACGCGGACGGGCGGCGAGCGAGCGGGGAAGCAACGGCCGATGGGGCCCGCGGTGTTTACAGACTCTCTTTCTCTCACTCTGTATTTACCGCTCGCGCGCCGGAACGGAAGGATAGCGAGCGCCTCCCCGTCTCCCGCTGCAGATGATTTTTACCTTGCGTATACTGTAGACACTGTAGCGGAGGCCTTTACAGCACGCCGCTGCGAGTAGCCTAATCACAATTAGCTCGATCAATTAACTAATCGGCCATAACATAACATGACCGATTAGCCAAGGGAGAATGGTGGTCTCGGGATCCGGCAGGTGTCAGTTTCGGCGGTCAGGCCTGGCCAGGCGCTGCTGCCTCGGCTCCGCCGGCCCAGTGGGCAGTCGACAGGGAGCGCGGCGCGTGCGACGCAGCGCAACCAACCAACCGCACCACCGGCAGCGAGCGAGCGGGGCACGTGAGGTGCGGGCGAATGATTCGTCGCGTGGAGCCGGGGCGGGGGCTGTCGGTGGCGACCCAAACCCCTGCCCCAGCCGGCCGGCAGCTGGTAACTGCATGACGGCGCTGCACGACGATGTCACGGCCGCGCCTGTGCCTGTCGCCAACCACCCGTCCCGTCCAGGGAAGCGCGGGGTCCCTCCCCTCCCCTGGGACCGCGCCTCCTGTCGGTCGTGCCTGCGCCTGCGCCTGAGCCCTGCGGTGCCGTTCTCTCCGGGAGGCCCGGCGGCCGTGGAGCAAGCAGACGACGAGGTCGCCGGAACGATCTAGCCCGGCGGGAGTTACTGCAGGCGGGTACCGGATCGCGTCAATAACTGGGGCCCGGCCAATCGCCGAAGTTACAGCACAACTGCGCAGCACGCCGCTGCGCTCATGGCCCCGAAATCGGCTCGCAAAGGGAGTACCGAGCCAGGTACGACAGCATCAAAACGGAGCAAAGTTGCAGGCGAGTTAAAGCCGGGGGTGGCAGCAGGCAGCGGTGATGGCGTCCTGCGGATGTTTCCCGGAGGCCCTGTGCAGCGGCACTGCACAGTGCACACCCAATCAAAACTGCCACTGCGAATGACTGCGAACCAATGCAGAATGACTGCGAATGACTGTGTGCTGTACAAAACCAATGCAGAATGACTGCGAAGCTGACGATAGTATACCTACCAGACCAACACTGGAGGTTATGGTTATATTTCAGACTTCCAGAAGGTGATTCTGCCCTTCTGAACCTGTTTGGGTTGTTAGTTGTCAAGGCCATGGACATGGCTCTCAGGTGTATAGTCCTTCTAAATGAAACTGAATAAATGGATAAATGGAGTTAAGATAGTTGATGAAAAGAGGTGCTAGCTTTTGACGCTAGGACAAACAAGAGATGTTTAGGCAACAGAACGAGCCCAAAATAAGCTTTACATGATTGATAGATACATAGAGAAAGAGTCTCAATTTAATAATCTTCAAGTGGTCGAATAGAAAAAGAACAGCAGGATCAGGAGATCCAATCAGGAAACAAGATCAGACACGGAATCCGTGCAGGACATGGTTTCAGGAAACGGCAGCAAAAGAAAATATAGTAATGCGAAGGCCACTAGATCTCTCTGCTAATTGATCACTTGGCTGAACTGTAGACGTTGCATGGCGATACTGATACATGCTTGATTTGCTTGAAATTTTAAAGAATCAAGTTTGGGAGGGTATCGTCCCGTATATTTTTCAGACAATCTCTGACTATGCCACACTGCTGGATCCATGTGGCGCCGTTCCTGAAATGTTTGAGGCCCTCCATGTTGTACCCTACAGGTAGATGGAGCTAGGCTAGAGGGACCAGCTTCGTTCCATCAATTTTGTTTGTGATGCAAAGAGGGCCATGGTAGCCGTGAAAGGGGGGACAATGATCTACGCTTGTTTTAGGGACTGATTCGTCCCCCTTTCTTCATGAAAATGACCATCCCAAGGCGGGTGCGTAGAGCTGTTATGTAGACTAGAACAGCATGGATTCTCCCTCCAAATCAAGACATCATTATCATATCAAAAAGAGTGAAATCTTCTACATCAAAAGAATAGTTACGATATACCAAATGATAGGTTACTGCATCATCTCTCTACATGTGTATCTCTGAAAGGCAGAAAATGGTGAGCCAAAAACATGCTAGAAACAAAGCCACCAAGATTGGATCTCGCAGCAGATGCTCCTCTGTGCGGCTGTGCCCAGGCAGCGACAAATTCCCCTTGCCCCCCATAGACAGCACCCATGCCTCCATGATAGATTGATACGTGATAGCACAGAGGAGATGGCACGAATCCTGTCCCGACACCAACGCTTTGGATCACTAGTTCTCCATTGGTTGTGCCTGGTAGATCCATCATCCACGGGCCTTCATTTGGTACGTGCAGCGAGCTAGCTAGCTGGACAATGTCAGGTGCAGGCAGTTAGTGGAGCCAGGAGCCTGAATGTCCGTGAACGAACGAATATACCGTGTGGGCGCGTACCGGCAAGGCCAGGCCATGTGTGGCTGAATGTCAGACTTGCATCGCGGGCAGTTCATTTCCTCCATCTCGTCGGGTAACGAGTGAGAAATGTTACGGTTTCTTATCGTTCCAGGCATGTCAAAAGAGAATGGTCTTCAGCAATTTACAGCAGAGGTTATGTATGGCAACGGAACCTGATACTATTACATCATATGCTATCCGGAACTTGCTTTCTTAAGGCTGACCAGCGATGCAGATCATGACACATTATTACGCGCGATCGTACCGTGATCATAACCCCACGCGCGACGTCCGAATCGGCCTTAATGCACCGGAGCCCAAAGCTTGCTTATTCAGGACAGAGTGCCTTGTCTTTTCTTCCTTCCTTTCTTTCTTTCTTTTAACGAAGCCTGACAAATCCTTTAGCCTCCCATGTACTGATATGATCCGGAGTGTATGTACTACATGAAAACTCCGGCGACGTGCTAGGTTTTTCACATGGCGATTACTCTCCGTATCAGTACATCACAACCATTTGTGCGATGGGCCATGTTTGAGCTGCCACAGACCCAAAAAAAAAAGACCCAGGACGCATCGCACCGCGAACCCAGCGAGACGAACACAAAGGGCAGCATCGCCAGCGGAGCACACGCAATCATCGATAGACTCGGACGTGCTCGATCACACGAGTACCTTGCTTGTACGTAGCCTTAACTTGCCAGGCCCATCCATGATGGTCACTCCTGTTGCCGCAATGATGCACGCACGTATGCTCAGCTCAGCTACCGCGAAGCCGAAGCAGCAATGATAAGCCGGAGGTTGCTGCCGGTTCGTGCCGTCGGTTGCCTCTCTGATCGATCCTGGTTCGGGGAGTACGGGAGGACGACGAAGCGAAACGAATCTGGGCGCCGCTGCACCCATCTGCTTCTGCACTGGTCCTGAATGCTTCCTAGGAACAGTTTGCCAATCTCGATGGTACGTGTCCAGCTCGGCCCATATGGATCTTCCACTGCCAGTGCCAGGTGCCCAGCCCGATACCGTGGCAGTACTATTTTGTGTCCTGAAATGTGTCGTGGAAACTTCCCTTGGTGCAGTTTGAACCGAGCTGAACTGACGGTGCGCTGCTCCCAGGAACAGCGCGTGCTGGCCGTGCTGGGGATCCAAGACGTTATCCGCCGCTCCGCCGGCGCCGGCCACTGCCCGAGCCGCCGGCCGGCCGGTTGCTGCCCACCCCTCCCAGTCTCCCACAGTCCCACTCCCAGCGGAAAAAAAGCGGCTGCGCTCGACACGCTCGATGCCTCATTGGGGGGGCACTGCCGCACTGGGCGGTCGCTAGGGATCGAGCAGCTGCGTGCCAGGGCGGCTCAGCGAAGCGAGGAACTGACGCGGCGAAGAGCCGAAGATCACGAGGGAGCGGCGGGTTCTCATGTTTGTCCAATTCTCTCAGCATGCAATGGAGGCCTAGCCGGGTGGCCCAGACCCGACCCATGGCGTTGACGGCGCAGATCTTCATGCAAATGCAGCATAATTTGCCAACACCGCCAGTCTTGCAATGCTCACTATATACTTAAATTGATGCGTGTTATCTAATGGCAAACGGTGACTCTCTTTTCTCACTATTCTCGTTGATTTCGTGCCCTACACACTAAGAGCATCCAATAAACACTCTCAATAATCAGTTTTGAGCATAAAAATGGAAGATTCCTAAATTTTTTCACGTACCCAATACTCACTCTATTCCGAGTCAAAAAGGACGGAGAAAAAAAAAAGCTCCCGTACCCCGCGGAAAGCTCCACCAATCGCGATTACTGTTCACCGTAGGAAAAAAAGAAGCAGCGGACCTGTAATGAATGACGTGGCTGCTTTAACAAGAATGGTCAGAGCACAATTCGTTACCAAACCACGTGCTACGTTATTTCACTGGAACAGCTCAAACAAGAATATCAGAAGAGCGAACGGCTAGCTTCAGAAAATATGTTGGGATCAATTGGTACAGAATTCACCGCATGATGAAGATAAGCACATGTAAAAAATCAGTAGATAATATTGTAAATTTGCGATCCAAATTGGCTCGCTTCAAATTTTAAATTCTAACAGTCCGCGAGCCCCAAGCACGAAAACTGCCTGGAAAACACAAAACATTACAACCTTGCACGACTAAGCCAAAGCCAATAATAACATTGAGCGGCAACAAATCAACCAACCATTCATCACTCAAGCAGCTCGAAAACAAGCAACAGAAAGGCGCTAGCACACTTTTGGACGATGTTACTAATAATAATGACCAATTGACCATACGGGTTTCCTACAACCCATCATTTTTACACCAACCTGGAAGCTATCAACCACTTTACACGTCGAAGCCATCTTGGCGATACAGGAACAGAAAAACAAACAAGTTGTGGGACTCTAAAGCGCCATCCAAAACAGCACGCTGGTCACAATACCACATGCACACAATCAAACCAGCACCTCCCTCTTCTACAACCTGTAAGGCAGGGTGTAACAAAGCCAGTGATGGCTAGTAGAACGGCGGTGCTGCTCACAATACCACATCTTCATAGGGCAGGTAATCGTCAGCCTACGCTTAGCTGTGTTAATTATCATATGAGGAAGGTGATCAGGTGATGAGAAAGCGCCACAGCTTCTTCGCTGAAGATGTCTTCTCTTCATCTTCCTCTTCGCCATCGTCATCAGAGTCCTCATCGTGTTCATCCTTGTCGTCAGCACCATCTCCATTCAATGGTTCAGCTGCAGACTGGCATGGCAAAAATATCAAACCAGTAAGATTGCTAAAGAAGAGGTGTCCTGTATGAGTAAATGCTGAATAACATCTCTAGGAAAATTCAAAATAAATTGTTGCTACTACAACACCTTCGTTTGACACAAATTCTACTAAGAAATCTAGCATCTCCATATTTAACAGTAAAACACGAACCTAACAGAAACGTTGAACATTGTTTTTACCGTTGCATCCAATTTTATATAATCGCGATGTAAAATTTTCCAAGCTTGTGCTGAATAGGTTCAAGCAATATTACCAAGGAAATTAATAATGATTTTCAACATCTATCAGCTTGTTTGGAGGAAAATAGATGAATTCCTACTAGAAAAATAAATCTCTGTTTGCACATGTACAGATGTAATATTAGAATAAGGTGGAATACCAAAAACCCACAATTATCAAACTCAGCATTACTCTGTTCACAGAACAAGATGCAAAACATCAACCAGAAACATTGAGAAATTACCACTGAAATCTCTTCTGAAGGCTCATCGTCTTCGGGAATATCTGAAGTATCTGATTTCCCATTTACAAAAGGTACATCATCAGTAGAAGCAAGTTCTGCTCTTGGATAATGTGGTCCCTTCCCAGATAAACCAACTGGGACTTCATCATGTTCATTCTTAGAACATTTTTCTTCTAGAACTGATGGACTGCTGACATTAGACATGATGATACATAGTAAGAATAACTTCCCAAAATTTAGCATCAATTGAAAGAATTGAGTAAAAAAGAAAGGATACCAGTTGGAATCAATTTCCCCTCCTATTACTTTCTGAGTCAGAGTACTGCTCCTCCGGTGCTTTCGTTTGGGCTCTAAATTTTCACTCTGATCATGAGAGAGTGCATTATTAAGCCTCTTTTTTCCAACTTTCTGACCATCAACAGCATGTCGTACTTCTCCATTTTCCACCTCATGAGCAAATAACCCATCAAATTTACTGGCTAGGCTGAAGTCGTTGACATTTCCCAACTTTGCAGCTGCAGATCTATCATTCCCATCATCAGCACTCTTCTCAGGGGAGCGTTTGAATATCACCTGAGCACATTTCCGAACCCAAGAAATTGGTGTTGAAACTGAAGGGGACACTTCTAATTTCTTCCCAAGAATAAGTTTTGGCGATGAACACTTATTGGGACTAGCATTTTGATCCTCGTCAGGAGATAGGTGAACACCATTCTCTTTAAGGTTTTCCACGCCACCAAGCTTTGATCTCTCACAGTGCCTCAAAGACAGTTGCTTGTTCTCAGATTCAATCTTCAGCTCTTCTAATTCGTTAAGCTGCTGGATTTGATGTGTGATTGCTTCTCTATCTGAATGAAGCAGTTTTCTTTGCTCTTGCAACTTTTCTCGCTGCTCGTTAAGGGCATCTATAGTGTTCTTTATTTCAGATAGCTCTTGTTCTCTCCTCTCTCGTTCCAGCATAGCTTCTTTCCTCTCATCCTCAAGTTTCTGCAATTCAAGCCTGACATGTTCTAATTTTGAGCTGATCGTTTCCTTTTCAGAATTAATGTATTCGAGCTCCTTGGATTTTTTCTGCTCAAACTCCTCTTCCTTTTCCCTTAAATATGAATCTATTTCCAGCTGCCTTGCCTTTGCAGAATTCAGTAACTCTGTTCTCTGGATATCAATGTCTCTCTTGAGATCTTCTCTTTCTTGCTGTATCCTGCTTAGCCAACTGGCATGCTCCTGCTGCATCTTATCCATTAACTCCTTGTGTTCACGAGCGAGGGATTCTGCACTATTTTTGAACTGAATACGGATATTTTTCTTCTCTTGTTTGATGATACCAAGTTCATTCTTGAGATGTTCATCTATTACTCTTCGCTCGTCAGCAATTCTAGCTGCTTCCTTTTGTAGTTCATCCTTTTTCTCGTCAATCAGTTCCCATTCGATCTCAAATCTTTCTTTTTCAGCTAGCAGCCTTTCTGCATCAACCATAAGTTCAACCTTTTGGGCTCTCAGACTGTCAATTTCTTCTTTAAGTTTCATCTGCAAAATAAGCAAATCTTCTCGCTCATTTTGGGTTATTACTAGTTTCTCCTGAGCTTGGATCGCTTCCCGCTTCTCCTCTTCAAAGAAAGATTTTTCCTTCTCCAAATCCAATTTCATATTCTGAATTTCCTCCTTTTCTTTTTGTAAGTCGACGTGCACTGCTTCTCTGTGAGAGGAGAGCTTTCTCTCTTCTTCGTTTAACTCATCTGATCTCTTCGCCAAAGACTCTTCCTTGTGTGTTAACTCAGCAAGCCTAAGGTTGAGATCCTGTTCCCTTTGTGCCACTGCATCCTCCTGCTCATTGAGGGCACTTTCCTTCTGATCCAGCAAGGCTTTCCTCGCCTTGATCTCTTCCTCAAAAGAAGCGAGCTTAATCTCCATCTCGGTGTCAAATTCATGCCTTCTTCTTGCCAAGTCAATTTCTTCCTCCTGGCGCAGCCTTTCAATTTCAGCCTACAGAACATATCAGGACAATTTAGATGTGTGGAACTCAAGATTCGCATTAACTATAATGATAAAATCATACTCTTTCTTTGCTTGCAATTGTCTCTTGCAAAACCAATAATTCGCTTTCACGTCTGTCAAGTACCGATTCCTTCTTCATTATATCCTAAAAAACAGAGCATTTTCTGTGTCAGAAGCACAATTTGAGTAACCAAGTTATACTGCTACTAAAATAATGGAATGAACTTCTGTACAATAGGCACAATTTCAATAACAAAATCTTGCTGCTAACAAAAGAGGAAAGGAATCAATACATACTTCCTCCCTAGAAATAAGTCCCTGCATCTTCAGGTCCAGCTTATTTTTCTCTTCCATGAGAACCTTCCTTTCATATTCAAGATTCAGCTTTTCCTCCTCCAACCTTTTCTCTGAGTGTGTTATGTATCCAAGCCTCTCAAGGATGTTGTCATCCCTCTGATTAAGAAGTGCTTGTTCTTTCAATAATGCCTGCTCCTTTTCATGCAAAATTTTCTTGGTATCATCCAACAATTTCCTCTGGAGACTAATCTCTTTCTCCTTTGATGCACTCCTGCAATAACATGCCTGAATTAAATATGTCGGAAAAATATTTTTAACAAAATCATCATTTCTAACAAAAGATCAGACTGCACAATTCACAAATTACTAAATCATATAAGAGACAATTGATACAGAACTCAAACCTAGACCGTTTCAGATAGGAAAGCTAACTTAATTTCAGAAGAAAATTGAGGGCATACTCAAGTTCAAAAGAAGTTCTTTCTCTTCTCAGCTGATCTTCACGGTCTTCAATGTCTTGCAGACTTCTCAGTGAGGCATTGCGAGTCCGAATGGACTCTGATTCCAAGGATTTTGCAGCAAGAAGTTTCTCTTCTGCTTCATCAAACTTTTTCTGTGCAGCCTCAATCATTTGAAGGGCTTCAGCCAGTTTGGTTTCATATGAAACTTTTATCTCAGCTGTTTCTCCACGCATATCATGCAGAGCTTTTTCAAGCTACATGGAATACACCAAACCAGTATGAGATTAAGGTGTTAGACGAATGGAACGGAGTACAACTCAGACAGCCCTACACAATCCTATTTTGAGGGGAATCAAGCAGACAATCAGCGGTTCTCTTTTGCTCGAATCCTACAAAGTTTCATTAATTTAACATCACAAATGTAACATAAATAATTTTTCAAAGTAACGAGCTACACATGTTTAGCAAGAAACAGAGTTTTAGTTGTAGGTCATAATGGAACATTAAGTACTTCACTATAACATTCTCGATTTAGATCTCCCAGGGTTGTGTTTTTACGTTAAACTAGACTGATCGATATCAGCAGGACATCATGCACCAAAAATACAACAAGCTTAACAATTGGTGGTACGCTTATTTTTAGCTTCGAACAATTAAGCATTAATAATAAATATCAAGTGAGTAAATCCGCCACCAGGTACGTAAGCATTCATAACAATGCGAACATCCCTGTCAATACTAACTCTCTAGTAGTGTATATTTCATATTTTTCAATTGTCCAGTGCACATTGTTGACAAACCAATGGAGAACATCATCTTTTAAGTTTTACACGTGGAATCAAAAGACTGAGATAGTAACATCGAGATGATTAATTGAGACGACATCTTACATTGGATACACACTCCTTCTGAATGCATAAACTTTTTTTGAGGTTCTCTTCCCTTTTCCTTGTTTCACCTAAAGCTGACTGCTGGGCAGCTCGCTCACGCTTGAGCATGATCTCGGTGGCCTCGGAAGAAGCTTTAAGTTGCTCATATTTAGATGTCAACTCCTTCCGCTCCAATAAAATAAGCCCCAGATTGTGCTGATAGTCATAAATCTACATAAAGAGTACTGCACATTATTAAAAAAGAAATCAAAGAACTAATAGCAAAACACAAGTTGCCAATCTTCCGAGAGATTAAAACATGCATTCCTAAGTGATAAGCAGCAGCAACCAGTAAACATACCATATTACAATACACAAGATTATTACTCTGCCACAGATCAAGGGCCACTCACAAGTCACAACATCAACGGGAAACCAGCAATGTATTCAGTTTTAACTAGACTGGATAAATGATAACAAGCATTTACAATGCAGAAGATAAATGCAAATGTTAACAACAAAAAAGTGTCAGGTTCATTATTTTAAAACAGATCATCAGACACTCCACAGAGCCAAAAATGTTCCGTTACAGCTACATCGCCACATAGGATTTTGTAGGAGATGCAGATCCATCATAACTGTGCACTTCTATGAGCTCTAAAGCTTGGCATTTTGCTTTTTCCAAACAAAAGAACCTTATTCATACAACCTCTCTAAAAACAAAGCAACCAAGTATTCAGGAAGTATCTACCAAATTCCCATCCTTGCGGTTCCATAGCTATTAAGTCATGGGAAAAATGACTATGCAAAACGGCACAATTCATAACAGCTACCAATAAAATAAATGAATTGCTTGTAGTTGTAGAGCTACCAAATAACCATTTCTTGGATCCAGCACTCTAGGCAGCAAAAGAACTCAAACCAAACACAGTTCGTAAATGACTGTTTCAGTATTATTAAACAACTGAAACATCCTACTCTAGCTCACTTGACACATTAGCTGCTATGTGGAATACCAAAGTGAATACAAATTAAAACAGGACAATAATAACAGCAGAACTTGTTCAATTGCAACCCAGAGAACGAAACTGCAACAGCCCAGAATCATTCCCGACACGGCAGTACCAATCACCAATAAGCAATTAGAAACGGCTTTTTTAAAGCTGGGCGACTCATCTGGAAGACTGGAACGATACTCACCGCGGTGTGCCCAATAAACGAACAAAGAATGCGAGGCTGCAAGAAAAAACGCCAGGAAGAAATATTCCGTCCAATGAATCCTCCCCTTCCCACCGACAGAATAACGCCATTGCTTCCCCAAAATCCGTCGGCACAGTTCTACTCTACCCCCGCCAAAGAGGAAGAACCCCCGCCTAGGACCACTCCGGGTAGCCAAGAACCACGGACCACGGAGCCAAGAAACCAAAACCCGGCGCATCCGGCGCGAGAGATTACCTCGGACTCGAGCCGCGAGATGTACCCAATAAGCGCGGCCTTGTCCCGGCGCTTGACGGCGTCCTCGTCGAACCCGGCGTCGCGGAGCTTCCTCCAGATCGCCTCGTCGCCCGCCACGCCGCCGCCACCGCCGCCAGCCGACCGCGGGCTCGCCATGGCGAGGGTCCGTCCCGCCGGAACCCTACCAGATCCTGACGCGCCCACCTCAACCGCGCGGCGAGGTCACGCGTTCCCCGCGGCGGGAAGCTCAGTGCTTTTCCGGCCGGGGGTGAGTGGAGGTCTCTCTCCCGTCCTCTCTCGCCCCTCCTTTTCTTTTCTCTCGCTTTTTTCCTCTCTTTCGTGCGGCTGCGGCTGCGAGACTGCGACTGTGTCCTGGGTTTTTTACTCGGGTTCGGTGGGAGGGAGGGAGGGAGAAAAAGGGGTTTGGTTCGATGGGTGGACGAGGAGGGGAGAAATTCGGAATTGGATGGGCGTGCTCCGTGGACCGGGTGCACGGTGGCGCGGTGTTGTACAGGTGGCGAGGAATTGATTATCGGCGGATTCTCTAGTTTATTTCCGTTTATGGGGCAATGCAGGACATGCCAATGCCAACCCGGATGTACGGTGTGATATCGTGATATCGTGGTGTTGTATGGCACATGATACTATTCCCTCCTATACGTGAATTCTTTTTATCAATCTCCAAACAACAATTCAGGCTTCGTTTGGATGTAGATATTGAGCAGGTAGAATTGAATTGGATATAAATACAAAAACAGACTTGTATTGGAAATGGTTACAATGCCAAATCTTTTGTTTGGATGTAGGTGAAATTGATAGCTGGAATCCAATGAGAGGGTCAATACAAATTCATGTTTGGGTGTGCTTACCTTGAAATTGGAATTCACTCTCCACCACGCGCCGTGCCAAATCCTGCAGCAGACCTCGCCGGCGCGAAGCTCGGCCGGACCAGGCCACACCGCCCTCGCCCAAGGCGACGCTCGGGCAGTCCAGGCTGCGCCGCCCTCGCCCAGGGCAAAGCTTGGCCGGATCAGGCCGCCCCGCCCTCGCACGGAGTCCAGCCGCCCTCGCCTAGGTCGGAGCTCGTCTGCCGGAGCGCCGCTGCCCTCGCCGAAGGAGCCACGGCTGCAGGAGAGGGGCGCAAGGTGTTGCGCTGCGGAGGATGGCCACAGCTGGAGCGGAGGATCGGCGTCTGGCGGGCGGCGGGGCGCAGAGGAGGAAGACGAAGATGCGTGCGCGTGAGAGAGAGAGCGACGGGGATAACGTTTCAGTCGGCGAAGGGGGCGGAATTGCGGGGAAGGGCAGAGCGGTAGCTCTAATACCGTCGGGTATTGGAGATAGTTTCCAATACCAATTCCAAAACCATCCAAATTAGGTAAACCCAATACCAATTCTCAATTCCATGCTCCAATATCTACATCCAAACACCACCTCACTGATTTCTTCACCTATCGTTGCCTCTCCATGGAAGAGTTAGGTGTTGCCGGAGCTTCGTGGTGATCGTCTTTCAAACCCCTATTCTCGCCGCCACTCGTCATAGTTGATGTTGCTCCTGTGTCTCCCTGGCCTAACGACCTCCTTGCCACGAGGTTGCCCCTACCGTCCTTAGCTTTTCCCTCCAAACCCGAAACTAGTGAAGTTTATTTAAACCCAATTCCTAATCCCGAACCTTAAACCTTTCGGAGATCACGGTGTAGATGAAGAAGGTGGTGGCACGACCAGAGCACAAGTTGTGGATTGATGAGAGAGGAAAAAAGCAAAAATCCATATGTGAAAAAAAAACTGAATACAAAATAACTTTCTCCGACTAGTATATATTAAGTTGACAAGCTAGCTTTTTTAAAAGGTTATTTCAGTTTCAGTAGTAGGAGCTAATTGTTGTATGAGGTTTGCGGACAAAAATCACTCACACGCATCCCACCCCTGTGAATATAAATATGCAAACTATACACGAATTTACGGTGTAGTACTTTGTTTCTCAAATTCCATTTTTTAAGATTTATTAGGATACTTAAACATAAAAAGGAATTCCACACACATGTTAAAACATCGCTCTTGAGATATCACAGTATGTTTTTTCCCTCTCTCGCTCACACAAAAGCATAGTATATTCCAGCTCTCCATTTCGTGTGTTGACTTACTTTAAATAACCCTGAAAAAGGAAGCGTCATTTTTCATTGATTTTATCTTCTGGATTTTTGTAGGTGTATAGAATTTTCTGGTCAATGAAAATACTCATTCATACCTTTGTATTCTATAGTAATTGTTCAACCAACTAATGCTGCGAAAGCTAAAGCACATGAACGTGTTTGTCTGTGCTGGTGGTGGCTATCTTACCGTGACGCAATGGCACGAGCAATGTGTTTTAACCCTTTTAACTACAGCTTGTGGCTATGCGAAAAAATCCACCCCCGCCCCTCACAAAGCGCCCACCAGGTTGCAGGACGTGGGAAGACGCAGGAAAATGTGGAAAAACAGTGTAAAATGTGAAACTTTTTTCACATAAGACTCTACCCATACCCACGCGGACCCACCTGCTCATGATATACCCACATTTGTAACCACGTCTATACACAATTATCCCGTATTGCTAATAAACAATAGATTGAAGAGTCTTTTCCATATAAATAAAGATCAACTATCTCAAAGATGATGTGTATCTACATTTGAGAATATCTAAAGCTCTCTATACATATACATAAGACCCTTGTAGAAAAAAATTCCCGTTGCTCGGCCAGAAACAACAGTAAAACGAACGAAGAAAATGTGATGTACATCCTGCCGGTTCATACCGTTGTCACCATGAGCTTGATTGGTTTGCTTCTAAATTTTTGCCATGCCTAAGTTTTGGCAAGCCAAAAATTGGGTAATATAGTGGTCAAACATTTTGATAATACAAATGTGAGACACATGCAAGAGTTTTGATAGAAACCAAATAGTAGTCAAAATTTTAGCATGCTCATATTTTGGCCAACCAAAATTTTGGCACCAAACCAAACAGGCTCCATATTTTCAGTTTTATCTCACGATTGACGCAGTAGTGTTTTCGTAAAAAAAAGGACTTGGCTAACGCACGGCCGGCCGTAAATTAGACCTGCCGTACGGCCGCTCCGTTTTTTGGAAAAATAACCAAATCCGTCAGACTTCCTTTCCTATTATAGCAAAAAAAAGGGTGGCGGTCTGAAAAACACTGTCGCTGGTTAGAGCTAATTCTCCCCATCAAAATTACATCCACAGTACCAGACATCCAATATTCAATTGCTTCTGGACATAGACAATCCTGCTTATAATTCAACTCAACAAGTACAATAAAAACACCACTTTTGGGATATCATAAACAACAAGAAGCAAATTAAACATATACCAAGGCATTTTCACCCATGTAAATTCTAAACATCACAGTTTCAAAACTAATAGCATAAAACCATGATTGACTCCACTGTTATACAGACCAAACAAAAAATTGGAGCTATACTACAACTACTACCAAGCTGCCCATGAATGAGCTGCAACTTCACTGCTGCCGATGACGACCTGGTGAACTACCAAGACACTGAAGTACCAAATTCTAAACATCACTCAGGAAACTTGGAGGCAGAAAAGAAAGGCACAGCAGGTTCCAAACACCATTTTGTGGACTGAAATAAGGAAAGAAAAGCTTGGATTAGTGAAAAGAATAGCAAGTTCAGTTAGTATCAAGAGTAAAATATCAACCAGGCTAATTACATCTAGTAACAAATATTATCAAATCTATATGGCCTAATGAAGTAAAACAGTAAAACAGTCAGGTAACTATCGGTACAGGAAATTCATCACTTTACTTTGCCTAAATTACTACTCAAACAATAAACACAATCAGGTCCAAGAAAAATTGCCTGCTGAATTGCATTGTTTTGCCTCAGAAAAGTTGTAAAATTGCCTACCGAATTGCACTATTTTGCTTACTCAAGTTATTATATTCCATATTCTGTCTATATAAGTACAATACTATGCCTAACCGAGAAATGGTACTTTGCATACCCAAAAAATAATTATGTGCCTAAATCTCAGAAGGCAATCACGGTTTGAAGTAGGAGTCATGGCTTTACAAAGGTAAACTTTAACGAGACTAAATTCAATGTCACTGCACTTGTCATGGCTAAAATCAGTGGGGGAGCTTGAGCTAAAAATTTAGTGGGGCCAAAAGTAGAACAACTTTTCCTTAGCAACCCCATTGTCAATATGTTATAAGCATAAAGCATGTACTTTCAGCCAATGGGTACATAAACACATTGCTCACAAAAAGAGCAAAGGAGAAGCTTGAACCTTAAGCGCTGATGCAGCTGCCGGCAATGCTCCTTTGAAAAGGCCATAAAGCTATGCTCTAGCTCTACTTTCAGCCAAGAGCTAAAAAATAAGGTTATGTTAATCTAAAGAATACATGAAGCATGTTATATCTGGGAATAATAATTTACCTACTAAATTAAACTGAAGAACATTACTTTGCTGAACTAATAGCAGTAATTTGCCTAACTAATAGCAGTAATTTACCTAACTAATAACACTAGTTTGCTTAACCGAGGCTAACAGAAAAACAACTTTCAGTTTAGGTAAACAGGAATTAAAACAATCGAGCTCACCTTCCTATCATCCTATGCACAGCCTCCCTAGGGCTCTCTGGTTTCCACTCCCCACTGTATTATAGACATAAAAGAATAATCAATCTTGCAGACTGGCAATTAATTTATGTAGAGGCTGAGCAAAATATCCACATCAAGTGAAACTGATTGAAAAATGAGAACATGACCTTATCTCCATCGTCTCCCACATCTCCTCCTAATCTGCACCATCCACAAGATAATTGACCCAGAATCAAAATAAACCAATGGATTTCTGACTCAAAATAAACTATAAAATTCTAAATAAATAAATTGCCTAATGAAGTACACTGCTTTGCCTATTTTAGAATCATATTATTGCCTAATAAAGTACTTCCAGAAAGTCAAACCAAAAAGAGACATATAGATACTGCAGTTATCTATACTCGATTGTTTGCCTTAGACATTTTCGCCAATACTACAGTTATCTGACATTTTCGCCACTGCGCAAAAGCACCGTAAAACACTAGAAAGAACCTTAGACCGCCAAAGGGTAGCTCACTGGGCCTAGTGCTGCTACATAATCAGCTGATGAGCTGCAGCTAAAGCAAAATAAAAGGCACATGCTAGATGAATAATTCAAGCTAGAATAGTACGTGGTAAAAAAAAGATAGCAGAATTAAGCATGATGCACTAAGACATGCTAATCTAAGATGGATAATGCTAATCTAAGATGGTGATGCTATATCATTAATGAAAAATGATAAACCCAAAACAGTCAAAACATGCTAATCTAAGATGGATAATGCTAACTTAGCTAGCACCATGAGCCCTACACCGAGAGGATTTAGAGGATATCCTAGATGTTATGGTCACCATGCTTCGGCCGCCTTTAAGGCCCAGCCACCACTAGCAAGTTACAACATAGTATGTAAAAGTACAAGTAAATGTCTAGGAAATTATATAAAAACATTCTCTGCATATAAATACATTATGTTAGTTCAGGTTCAGATTTGAAGACAAATATATGTGCATAATCAATCATTTGCGCTCCCAATAACTTGATCTAAAGAAGGGTATTGTTGTACAAACAAAAATATAAAATCATAGCGATAGTACTGTCATTGTTTTGAGAAAACTAGCTAACTATCTTATAATTTATACTAATTGCACCAGCAAGTTATCGTATTATCTTTACTGTACGTATGCTCAAACCGAAAAGAATTCAACTCACAAAACTAAACACAAGCTTGCATGAGAGGAGGAGTACAACACTAAATCGAGTCACGTATTGCCAGAACTTATACAAGGGATAAGCTTACATCTATGATCTAAAGACACTAGCACAACCAACTAAAAATACAGATAAATGGAAACAAAGTAATTGTTACCTGAACAGATAGCCAACCATGAAGACATTTGCATCAGTGGCCTTGAGCAGCACCTGGTTGACACGCTCCTCCACTATCCATGATCTCACTGCTGTATAGCTTCGTATGGACGCAACATAGGAGAAAGCGACAAATCTTGTGAGCAACACTTCAAACAAGCCACATAGGCATTTGATCGAACAGGTTTGAGCGAACTAGAGAAGAGAGGCGCACCAGGATGGCGAGCGCAGCCGGGTCGAGGCAAGGGGGAGGAGGGAGGTGTAGGATTCCATGTAGATCTTGGAGCAGCTATGCACTGCCTCGTCGCCAACCATCTGCCAAAATCCCCGAAACCCTAACTCCCAGTGCGAATCCCAACTTCTAACCCAGCCATGCATCAACCTGGGAGAAAGAGGGGAGGGGGAGGAGGAGGAGGAGGACTGGAGGAGGAGGAGGAGGAGGAGGAGGAGGACCTACGTCGTCAGCAGCCGTCGGCCACCGGAGCTCCATGAACGAATCGGAGGACGGAGGGGGAGGGGAGAGCGCGGGTCTGGAGAGTGGAGACCGGAGAAGCAGTGTCTGGGTAAACGGAGGAAGAGATCTGGAGAGGGAAAATATAAGGTTGTGCGCGATGCCACCCCGTGAGCCTCGGATTAATTACGGACGACGGATACAGCCGGCCGTTCCAGTCGACAAGCGCACGGCCGGCTGAAAAGAAGTCATTACAAAAAAAAAAGGTTGACGCAGCAGCGGTCCCGATAACGAATTTTAGATGCTCGCGAGAAGCTAAAAAAAATATACCCTGTGCAGTGCTGATGGACCGTTGGTTCCGTTTGTATCCTGCACCTGTAGGCTTGGTGCACATAAGCATCCGATGACGCGATCTTTCCGGCAGCATAAAAAAACGTCATCAGGCCAGTCTCAATGGCAGGGTCATCAACATTTAATAGACTGACATATAAGTATTTTTGATAACATGACACGAAATTAATGAAGTGAGAGAAGATCTCAGGGTCATGGTGATGACCCTGGGTCGACACATATACCAATGCTACGACCCTCCATTAAGAGCTCATGACCCTTCACTTGATCACAACATATATAAGATTTAAATGTTGCATTCATCTATGAAATTGTGTCCATGACCCTCCGCATTGAGAATGATAGGGTCATCATACTAAAAAGCTGATGTGACAGACTTGATAACGGTGCTCGTGCCTCTACCACTGGTCTAACAACGCGGAACGCCGCACAGAAGCGTTGAATCAACAAGCCTGACGTGCGGGGTCCAAACTTTCGTGGCCCACACGTCAGCGCACCCGATGTACAGACTCTCGGGTAAAGCTCGCCTTTGGGCCTGTTTAATTAAAAAGAAACTCCTAAATACACTATGTAAAAAGAAGATTTTACATCACATCAAAATGTCATAACATGCATGGAGTATTAAATATAGATGAAATCAAAAACTAATTGCACAGTTTTGTTGTACTCTGCGAGACGAACATTTTGAGCCTAATTAATCAATTTTTGGATAATTTTTCACAAATACAAACGAAATTCTACAGTAGCGCAATGATTACAAAGTGACATCTTACTCCCAAATTCAACCTCTCAATTATAACATCTCATCGCCACCTTTACTGCTGTACGGCCGCTTTGGACCGATAGAAAAAACGCTTCGCACACGCCTGCTTCCCCTACAAGCTACAAGTCGGTGCCTGAGCACGTGGGCCCGGGCAGTCAAGGGGCCCACGGGAAAGCGGCCCGGACGGCGGAGCCGCAAGGCTGGCTGCGGCTGGTGGCTGGTGGGTTTCGGCGTGGCCCGGTGGCGCCCGCTGCGTTTGAGCTGTGATGGCGGAAAAAGGGGGAGCCGAGCAAATTGGCCGGTGCGGTTGTGGTGGGGCCCACAGCCGGAGTGGATTGGGTTGGAGTGTTGGACCGTGGCTATCTGGATGAGCTCAGGCTCCAGCTGCTATGCTCGGAAGACGGAAGTGGCGCCGGGCCGCTCGCATCCGAGGTGAGGGTTTGACTTTGACGGCACCCTCCCGGCCCCACGGACCCCCGGCGGCTCGTCGTTTTTTATCCCCACGTCGTGCCGTGTTCGCGTTCGCCACCAGACGCACGCTGCCAGCATATACACAGTCGCATACATACAGTATACTCGTATAACGAACATTTTTTTTCTAAAGATAAACCAGTGCATTATTTACAGAGGCACGGCACACACATCAACCTCAGCCCAGCCACATTATATGACGCCTGCCGGGCACTACCACTGCGAAAGCGCCATTACATTATCCAGTGCTCATCTGACCTCACCACCACACCATCAGTACATGCATGCGCCATCTGATTACATGCCAAATCATTGATATGCAACGACCACGAGACGACGCAGGCTCAAATTCAGTATCTGACCAGCATGAAAGATCTTCATTCTTCATGACGCAGCAGCTGTGGTTGGCATTTGCAGCGCAAGTGGGGCACTTTTATTTTTGAGATCACGCATTTGGGTCTGGGCGAGACCGCGAGAGTAATTCCTTTAGGATGCAGAGGAGCCCTTGACAGCCACCGGCTGGAAGAGTGCCCCTGTCACCCCATAGTAGTCCGACAACCAGCCAGATACAACCTTCAGTTCCGATTCTCTCAGGCTTACCAGCCAATCTGGGTCGTCTGAAGCCGCAGGGCGCAAATCGATATGATGTGCTCCTGCGTGCAAATCAAAACCATGACAGTCATCTCAGTACAGTCAACACTTGTGCGATCAAGAGGAAGCCGAATATAAGTGGCCATCATAAAACCATGGCATGGTTATGGCATTTCAGTATTTATTGGGTAAAATTCCATGGTGAGTCTGCCATTACCAATTCGACTCACCTCTTCATGATAAAATTTAATCCTACCAAGAGGTAGTCTATCAGATTGCATTAAGTATGGACTGAAGCTAGGATCGGTTGATCCTATTGTATTGTGTCACTACAATAATGGCAGTCTAAAACTAGGAAGCACAATTGAATTACATAAACAAGTATTGAATGTATATTTGGGGACAGCAAAGTACCTAATGGAGCCACAATAGCAATGACACTCTCAGATATATTCTTCAGGACACTGCAATGTTCACATGACAACAAAATCAAGACAATGGAATGGCTCAGATCAGATAAAAGGCAAAGTGATAAAACATATGCCCACCCGCCACCACTCCATGGATCAAGAAGTCCGTTGAAGAATATGATGTTACTACCAAACTTTTCCAAGACCGTAGTAATATTCTGGAACAGAAAAAAAGTACAGTAGGCAAAATCACTCAACTCTTCTAAGAATTATGTCCAGCCAAAATGATAAATAATTCAGCAGGCATTTGCATAGCAGAACCAGTTGCAAAATTTGAGCAATTTATAGTATGTATATAAGGTTCATATAGTGTCTACTTATCTCTCATGCAGTTAAATGACAGTACAACTCAACTCAAGAGCCACACTATGGGAATTAACCAAGGTCAAATAAGGAGCATGAATTATACACTAAATGAAGCACTTAATTAAGATTTTCGTGCTTCAAGGCACCAAAGGTGTATATTGGCCAAGACCAAGAATATCCTAAATCCCTTATCAGGGTTTACCCAATGTCAATCGAAGAATGAAGACATCACTAGTATTTATACAAGTTTAGATTCTGACTGTTAAAATCTGGGGAAATTGGGTAGACATAGCTAATATATTTTCATCTAAACAAGATTAATATTTTTTAATTAAATATATGCTTTTGAAGAAGCTATCTGAGAAGGTAATCAAAGGAACCCATTTGTTCTATTATAATGCCGCAATTACTGAACACAACAATAACTTACATGTTCACCGAACTTAAATATACTCCATATGTTACAAAAGAAGCTAGATGGGAAGGTAATCAAAAGAACCCATTTGTTCTATGATGATGTTTCTATTACTGGACACAAGAATAACTTACATGCCCACCAAACTCTGTAGTAATCCACTGAGGCCTTGGCCTGACACCATAGTTTTTGATGCAATCCTCAGCATAGGAAGCATAGTCAAATTTATATGGTGGAAACATGCTCCTGTCTTCACTGCAAGACATTGGCATTACCATCTCAGTGCAAGCCTGTTTTAATCAATAATGAAAATAAGCCACACGATATAGCATGTCACTATGTCAGCATAGATCAAAGAAACCCAATGCATATAAACAGATTAAAACTGTGGTTTCAGGACCTGCCAATCCCATCCACCCATTCCATGGGGATCATCATTTAGATCAAAGCAGCCAACAGTGCCAGTATAGTTGTAGTATACATTTACTCCTGCATATATGCGTTCCAGAGTACTAGTACCCTCAGGTTGACTGTCGATATTTCTGCACACCTGAAACAGAGAAAGGATAATCTGGTAAGTAGTGACAGCATTAATGAAGTAGAACATGGTAATTTTACATAATGTAATCAACAGGACACGGCAAGACAGGGTTACCATGATTCCTCTAATGAACAGTAGCGTATTTTGAAACTGTACTGAAGATTATTTATTTTTGCATTGTTTTGAACTGAAGCATATGCAGAAATGTGCAATACAATCTATGCAATTTGTGTGTAAGAACTAACTTCTTTAATAGGATTGGCAGGCAAAGGCATGAGAAATTCTGATGGAATTGGGTAATCCACCATGGCCAGATAACTGTATGCTGAGTCCAACCAATCCGAAAGGTCTCCACTCCTTTTCAGGGTCCTACAAAAAATGTACTTTAACAATTATAGCAAAAAAACTCAGAGTAAAGAAAGGAAAATGAGTGAATAGTAAAGGGGGATGACTCACTGGCAAAGGTGGAATGATTTGCTTAGTTTCAAAAGACCATCTTTCCTGTTTCCTTGCTCATCTAATTCTTTCCAAGAGTCTTTTATTGTCTGAAAGCAGCTTAAACTTTCCCTCTAAAGACAAACACACAGACAAAAAACTATGTCATGTTACTCGTATAGACAAAACAAAAAATAGAAACAAGCACACGATAAACGAGAGATACAGACCCTAAAATCATCCGATACGAGATCATAGAATATAGTTGAAGGGACAATGTCCTCAAACTGCAGGATCGGAGCTGATGACGCGAGAGCCCCAACAGCAATGTGAGGATATTTGAGTCTCATCCAAGCAGCTAGCACTGCTCCAATCAACGGTATTAGTAGTGGTACAGAATATAAAATTTCGAGCACAACGATTGGGAAGCTGCCATCAGTCCATCACATGAGAATCACGACAATAACACAGGAGTGCAGGGTTGGCACTGGAATAACCAACTACGTAATCACTAATAATCAAGAGCCGGGCGCAGCACTTAGCACTTAGTCACTTACTTCCACCGTATGAGCCCCCGAAGAGCACAACGGGGCTGCCCTCTGCGGATAGGTTCCTCTTGAGGTCAGTGAGCAGCACAGCGAAGTCAGCAAGCGCCTGCTCGGCCGTGAGATACGCCAAGGACTTGGAGTTGTTGTACGCCTTTGCTTTGCTCCCGAACGGCATGGACTCTCCGTAGTAGCGATGCTGCAGCACTCAAGCGTACATGCTTAAAATGGAAAGAGAAGGCGCAGCAACACGAATACGAGAACGAGACGGGATGCGGGAGAATGATTGCCTCGGCGAAGACGACGAGCGCGGCGAAGCGCGGGGCGGCCTCCCAGACGAGGCCGGAGTTGGCGGCGAACCAGGCGATGTCGCTCTCGTTGCCACAGTAGAAGAAGATGGGCCCGCCGGGGCCGGCCCACCCGGCGCCACGCCCGACCAGGTACCTCTGCTGGAAGAACGCCGCCGCCTCGTCCTCGTCTCCGACCCCGGGAAAGCTGAAATGATCTAGCCGCTGCCGGAAGTACCGGGTCTCGTACTCGTAGTCCCCCACCCCATTGGCTGCCGGCCGCGCGCGCGGCTGGGGCCCCGGGAAGCGGGGCGGCGCGAGCGCCGACGCGGACGCGGGGAGGAGGCCGATGAAGAGGAGGAGGGCGAGGCGGCGGAGCGGAGGAGGCATCATCGTGCTCGATTGTCGCTTCCGACGAGCCCGAGTAGAGTGGTGGAGTTCGTTGGAGCTTGCGAGAAAATGGGGGAGGCTTTCTGACGTGGTGCATGACGTCTGTACAGGTTTCAGCGTGGGCCGTCGCACGTGAACATAGATGGGCCGGGAAATCTGAGCCGGGGATGGGAAGCATGAATGCTTGCGCGGGCCCTCATTGTATTGGGCTTACTGCTGCTTCCGCAGGCTTCCGTGCATCAACGGCGCCCGTCGACGAGAAAGAAGCAGGGAGATGGCCGGGCACCGCTCGACGATCACCCCGCAAGAACTACATGGCGCGCCTCTCCAGCGATCACGCGTCCCGGATCAGCGTTCCGCGCGTGCTGGAGTGCTTCCGGAAGGCGGAAGTTCTACTGTAAAGAGAAGAGCATTCGGCGTTGCAACAACGCAACATGTCACTTTTTTTCAAAAAAACAATGCAACATGTCGAGACATCGGACGGTTTCCGAGTCGGTATGGTGATCATGCAGAATAACTGTGATATGAACATTTTTTCCGATGGGGCACGTCTTGGTTCAATTTCAGCGTGATCGGATCTGCTGGCTGGCTGCAGGTAGCATTAGCTACGGTAATTAGGTACTCTCAGTGCAGCTGCAACCCAGCGGGTGAGCTACAGTAACTGACTACGCTTGTAGGATTCACACATACCGAATCCTACGGGTGAGCTACAGGTTTCATACGCTTGTTTTGGTCTATGTATATGTTCCTCTCATCTTACGACGTGACACAGACTTTAGAGTCGGATTCACACATTCATCATTTTTTTTTGAAGAGACACATATCGATCGATTAGTGTTTGATAAAAGTTTTATCTGCCGATTGAAATGGAATTTTATTCTTCACGTTTCCTATTCGTACGAAATAAAATGTTTTTATTTAGCTCGCACATGAAAATACAATTTCATCTCGCACGCTGTATCGCTAGTAAACCGACGGGAATTATTCAACGCATCACAAATGCACTTAGTTCGCTCCTTTTTGTTTCAGGTTCACAGAAAAATGATGTCAGTTCTACAGAATGATAGTGGTATTTTGGATGCTAGAACTCGGAAAAATCAACCAGAACTAAACATCTGAACAGTACGTGAACACCGCTGAAGGACATTGGCAGACCCCATTCGAGCATTCGTGAGACTGACGGAGTGGGCAACCGCAGCAGCCCAACGGTGGGAGGGCGACGCGCTGCAACCGCCACCCTGGGCCATGCACGCAATCTTTTGCTCGCTCCTCATTGGTCCGCTATACGTGTTCGTCGTCACCCCGCGATGGAAACACGGCCAAACCCGTTTCCCACTTCCAAACAACCAAAAGTCCATCCCCATTGGCGCTGCGGGTGGAGCCACCCCACGCGTCATCCTTCTGGAGAGTTCGAGTTTTCGAGCCTAAAAAAAGCCGTCGGAAATCCAACTCCTCTCCTCGCGCCGGAAGAAACAGCAACAGCAGGAAAGGGGAATTTCGGTTTGAAATCGACCGGAGTGAAGGCGCAGGTTCCAGCAGCCATGGCCGCACGAGCTCGATGGCGACTCCTCGCGCTGCCTTTCGCGCTATTCCTCGTGGCCGGCTCGGCGCACGGCCTCGTGAAGCCGGAGGCCGCGGCGGCGCCCAAGGCCCCCGTGCCGAAGGCCATCTCGGTGAGCTCAAGCGGATGTTTCTCTCTCTCGCTACGAATTCGTTTGCGCCAGGGTCTGATCTGATCGGTTGCGGATCGATTGCGACGCGCGCAGGACCTGAGGGACGCGATCGTCAAGGGGCTGGGGTTCCAGGCGGAGGGGCTCAAGGTGTCCGGGTTCGACGTGCGGGACGCTCTGGTGGGGCACGCGGTGTCGTACGAGTTCGACATCGAGGTCGGCAGGAAGGTCCTGCCGGTGCGCCTGCTCGAGGACGTCAAGCGCTGGGACTTCGTCGACCTCCCCATCTTCCGCTCCCAGGCCGACGCCGACGACACGGCGCTCGCCGAGATCTGGCGGGCAGGGAAGGGGAGCGTCGTCGAGCCCAACCTGCCGCCCTTCCAGCTCGCCGGGCCCATGGAGCTCTGGATCCAGGACGGCGACGATGTCAGGCTTGCCTTGCCGGTAAGTGCAGAAGTTCGTTCCTACAAGTGTGTGAATTGTAATGCTCTTGTTCAGGGTTAGTATTGGATTGTGTATCTGAGATCTTTGGTCTATATGTTGAGTCTAGAGATTGAAATGGCCTGCTCACCCAACGACATCAAAATTGAATTGAACATTAAGATCAGGAAGGTAAGCTAAATGCTAGATCTGAAGTAAAGTCAGAAGGCACAATTGAAATTATCGAAATTAGAGTTGAGGTCGGGAGCACAAGGTACATGCTTATTTGTCTCAAACACAGATTTGCCCAAAATAAAGGGGATTCTTCATTAGTTTACTATGTGCGATGCAGATGGCATCATTAGCTTTCGAATTCTTTGCCTGAAGATTTCGAAGCACATAAATCCAAGTAAAGCGTGTTTGATGATTTCATTATACCAGAAAAGGGCAACTTCCGTCTTTGTGAAATGTGGGAGAAGAATGAATTGAAGTGAAACTGAAAAGTAATTTTTAGACAAATATTGGGTTGGGTCACGTTTGAAATTTTCCCTTTTATTTTCGGCAATAGATGCAAGCTTGTTCCTGAATTGTGGTATGCATAATGGAGCTTCCTTTACAACTCAGGTAGCGTTTGGTTCAGCAGTTTGTAACGTAATCAGATTGCGGAAGGGAATCGATACCGTTAAATATGTTTGGTTTCACATGTTCAGTAATCTGTTACAGTGTAATTCGATACCAGCCTATTCAACTTCGATACTGCCGGTCCCTCGCTGTTATCGCTTCACGGAGCCAACTCTGTAGCAGACTAGGCCTGCTCTGATTCCACCGTCTTCCTCCTCTGGTATCTAATAACGTTACAGTGCCGAACCGAACAAAGTCTGCAATCACTGGTCCCTGCTTCGATTCCACTGTAATCTAATTCCATTTACGTTTGCGATACCGACGCTTGAACCAAACACTGTGTCAATTGCGAGCTACCTAATTGAATTACTAGCAGAGTGAGGATCCTGTCTTTTTTGTCATGTTTTTTCATTTTACGCTACTGTTACATATATCTCACCCTAATGGTGCCTCTAGGTTCCTAGTTAACTGCACTTTACTGCTTTTCCATATGAGAAGTATGTGTGATACATGCAAGTATGTCTTGCTAGAGATGACTTGTATAATTCTTATATCCTGATAATTCATTTATAAATAAATACGAATTCCCTGATGTACTATAAGCTGGCAAAACTCGCTACTTGGGACTCATGCAAGCACGGGGGCAGAGCCAGGCTGCCCTCACTCAAAATTTTGATGCTTCGTTAATCAACAATGTATAAGCTTCCTAAATTTAGCTGCTCTTTGCTGTGCCCTCTCTCAAGTTTTGATCTAGGTTCGCGCTGCATTCAAGACCACCTGTTTAGATACGATGGCTTAATTGAGTCAAGAAAACAGGAATCCGGAGATCACGTTTATCTAGGGACAAGTAAATTATTCTGGTTGCTTGAGTTACTCTCTAATCTCTATTTATTGATATGAATTATGTAGACCCATTAGCTTAAACCTTCATTATAAGATATACTAAATTTTAATGCTTAATTTTCTTTGCAGCATGATGTGGATGCGGGAACCCTGAAGAAAGTTGTTCTCTCTGATGGTGCAGTGGTAACAGTGAAGGGTGCCAGGGCTGTGAGCCTTCGGTTGCCACTTGAACTACCTCTGCCTCTCAATCGTACCACTTACAAGGGCCGCCTCTCGAGCCTACTATCCATTGCACAAGCTTTACGTGGTGCAGCCCGGTCTAATCAGAAGCCCCTGCTATCTCTTCGAATCGAGGGCCCGGCCTCCTTATCCTCGACTCCTTCCAAGTCTCCCAATGACAAGCTCAAGCTCAAACGGTTGGCCCCAGGCCAAGTGGAGCTCTCCTCACGGGCAGGAACAATCCCTGCTGTTGCTGAAGACGATGATGAACCACACAACACCGGATTGTGGCCTCTCTTGTCACTGAATGGATCAGATGGTAGCCTGCAGGGATTTGAGGAGCTGTTGGCCTCGGTCCTCGGAAAGAAAGCAGGCGAGAAGGGGACATTCAAGCTGCTGAAGGCGCGAGCCTCAGCCCAAACCTATGTCAAGATGGCATTCGCAGTGGAGAAGAAACTTGCTGAGGGAGAGGCGAACTGGTCCAACTTCCCTGAGTGGAAGACGAAGCCCAAGAAGCTGAGAGCACACTATGAGGTCCTTGCTCGAGTGGAGGGTGGCCAAGCGATCCCCGAGAGAATAGCGCAGGTGCAGCCTTTCCAGGCCAACGAGGCCATGTCGGAGAGTGCGCTCACCGGTAACGTCACGAGGTCGAAGATGGAGATTGTCCATCCTCCGCCGGTTTACTTCGCTCTATGAAAAGCCTGAAGAGCTGGAGGCTGTTTTTATCCTATCCCTTCAGAGCCATACGCCGATGAGAAAAGCCTTATACAAGAGCCAAGAAGCTTTATTGCCTATTGCTACTGACTGTTAACATTGAAAGTGTCGTTGTATGTTACAGGAATGCTGGTAGCTTTGTATATCAACTCGAATAATGAGCCAGACAAAACAAAAGTTAGTACGAGTAGTTCAGAAACTGTACAGTTTTGGACGCAACGGTGCGAAGTTCTTGCTAGTTTGTCGTGCCTCTCGTATTCCGCATAACATGAGTTTTTTTTTCTGTCCGTTGTCATGCCAATTTGTGCGTTGGTATTCAAGCCGAGATGTCGCCTGTATGGGCGTATGGCTATCGTGCCTCGTCAGTGTCCATGCACCTGGGACTCGCCCAGCCACTGGTTGAGGGGACTCGCCCAACCACTGAAATCCTGAAAAGCTCGCCTTGCCACTCGCCAGTAGAACTGCACGTCTGCACAAGAGCGTCGCGAATATTCTTCTTCGAGCCCAAGATCCATGGCTGCTTCCTGCTTGGGCCTCGGAACATGCGAGCTTGCGCGTGGCCCGCTTCCACACGGTTCGACGCCCTCGGCCCGGCGATCCCTCACCGACTACCATGGCCCACCTGTCGGGCGTGCCCGTCCGTCCAAACTCTCTTCGCTGCCCGCTCGCCGTCTCGACTCGCTCTAGGTTTTCCCTCGGGGCACCGCAACAGCGCACCGTCGACAAAGCGACCGCCGCCGGGGCGTGACACCGCCGGCCCAGCCAAACCGCGCGCGCCGCACCGGAAGCCGCCCAGCCACCGCCCCGGCCTCGCGACGAGGACTACGGACACGAGGACGAACGGATGGGGCGGAAGGGGCGGAAGGGGAAGAACGCGGCTGCCGGGGGCGCCGCAGGCGGTGGTGTGAGGGAGGCGACGCTGGTGCGCGTCACCAAAGTGCTCGAGGACTTCCTCGCCTCCGACGCCGAGGGTTCGCACCATTCGCTTCCTGTTATTTTGGTGGCTGTTTTTGCATTGGGAGCCGCGAGCTGAGAGGTGTTCGAGCGAGTTTTATTTGTGCCCGATGCGTCTGTCAGTGGCGCGTGGGGTATAAGGTTTCGGTCGATTTGAGCTCAAATAGCTTGCCCATTTGTGATCCTTTTGCTGTTTTTTTACTCCATTAGAATAGGGCGATTCTAATTGTATATCCTTACTTCATTAGCATCTTTTGGATTACAACCTGATATGTTAATTATCTACTTTTGTAGTTTACCGATAACCAATTGTACCACTGTTTCTAGCTTAACAGTTGATCGCCTGATCCTTGTAGTATAAGGGAGTATTATACTTTTCTCATCCACATTGTGTTTTATCAGTATGTTTTTAAAATATACGACCAAGTTGTATTTGCACCTTTTCCATGTGTTGATAATCTATGTTTCACACAAAATTTAAATGTTCTCTTAGGTTGCCCAACTGCTAAGTGGCCTGTTCGGTGTCTATACTGTAGCTCTCCACTCGTGCCTTTCTTAATGTGACCAATCGAAGATTAAGAATGTTATCATCTGACCCCAAAATTAACTCAAACTGTTCCCCATTGAGTTGCAACTTTAGTCATGATTGCTGTGAAGTAGTTGTATTCCCCCTTGATTGTTAGGTAAAATTGACATGCAAACATCTTCCATGTTTACATGGCTTTGTATTAGTGGGCGCACATTAAGAACAAACATAGTTACCTATTGGAAACTGATTGTTTAATAAGTTAGTGATGGTAGAATTTTAGTTAAGCTTAAAAGGTTGGTAAGGTGGTAATAATCGCCTCTTATATTGATGGCATCCTTTTCTCATGTGTTGGCCCTAAAATTTAAGTACAGCCCCCCTCAATCTATCTTATGTTACTCATGGGTTACCGGGTCTCTTCCTTGGTGTTATGCTGTGATTGTGAGCTGAATAAAGTGATACCTAGACAATTTTACCTTGCAGTGTACACTTTTGAACCTGATATATCAAGTCAAGAGCGAGGTGCAATCCATAATATGTGTAGAAAAATGGGCATGCGATCCAAAAGTTCCGGGTGAGTAAAGATAACTAGAACTCATTATGCAGAATTGTTTCCGTGCTGAGTTATAAGGAATCTATATCTAGGCTTTCTTCATCTTTAGGTTGCGCCATCCCAATGTTATTTTTGCAGTACAATAGTTGCTCGGTATATGTCATGGTTATTCTGAGTTTGATTTGTAAACTACAGGATGGGGGAACAGAGACGCCTTTCTGTTTATAAAAGCAAAAAGAAGCAGGGGCCTGTTAAGGAAGAAGGCCCTAGCCACCTCAAGTTTTCTGAAGAGGCGAGACATGTTTTGCAGGATTTATTTACACATTATCCTCCTGGTGATGCTGATTTAAATGTGGATGCCAACCGGAATTCTAGTGATAAGGCTGCAAACATCAAATGGAAAATGGATAGTGCCTTTTGCAGGCCAGCAATGAGCAAACTCGATATAGCGAAGAAAGTTGAGATGCTTGCCTCTGGAATAAATGGATCTGCACAGTTGAGGAAGGTCGTATATTCTGGCTAGATAATATTATCTTCCTCTCTTTGCTTTTATAAATGACTGCAGTTTGTAAGTTGCTGCTGTTTATATTAGTCTTATGACACAATATTACTTATTGCTAAAGGTTTACTTGTGAACAGATCATGGAAGACAGATCAAAGCTTCCTATTTCATCCTTCAAGGATGTCATCACTTTGACTTTGGAAAATCACCAGGTATTGTTTTTTGCCAAAGATTTTTTTCACATTTGAAAATTATATATTTTTTCCTTTTAAACAACGCAGGACTGCTGCATGTCATTTCGTTAAGAAAGAGTTTTAGGTACAAAGAGAGACTAAAGAGGCCTCTCTCTAACACACCCAACACCATGGGCGGAGCCCTGTAGGGGCCATAGAGGGCTGTGGCCCCTCCTTGCCATGCAACATTTTCTAAGGACATGTGTTGTAGTAGTGGTGCAATGCAGTCCATCCAGCTCCATTAAAATTGCTAACAGGCAACTAATTCAGCCCACACGCATATCAGTTACATAAACCAGGACCCAAGTGACCATCTAGACGCAAACTAATTAGTCCAATGGTGAGCAACTTACGACAACCTCAGTGGCATCCATTGGCCCATCGCAACATCAGTCCGACACGACGAGATAGAGCCGGCGATATCTAGAGTCCTCCGCATCTGCGTCCTCTGCAGTTCAACCAAGGCCACTCGCCTCCTTGGTCACTCGACCCCTCGACGCACCAGTGCTCGACCTCATCAGTCCGCTGTCAGTCGACGACGGTGTGGTGCCCTGTTGGTTCTACGCGCACAACACGCAGTGCTCGTGGTGCGTTGGCTAGCATTCGAGACGACCACAACTGTAATGCAACAGCAACACCGCACGCCCGCTATTACTTGCACTGCTTCCTATCCTCCTCTCGTGCCTCTACCTCGTGCTCCTCCTATCCATCCTGAATCCGATTCAGTGGTCATTAATTACTGTAGCACCGGCCCCCCCTTGGATGGACTGCGAGCTCCGCCACTGCCCAACACACAAAGTAAATGTTACAAAAGCGCCACTGCTGGAAATCACGTGACCATGACCGTTCCTCCTCACAGAACAGACAAAGAGTCTGGGACAAGTGACCGAGTGAGAAACTCCTTGAGTGCATATTCTCCAGCCATGCACCATAAGCGACTTCCATTGGCCACCAGCCCACCGTTTGCAAAACTACCTGGAGATCTGGGCTTGCCCCATCAAAACCACACGTGTTTCTGTGTTTAGAGAGTGGAGGGCTTTTCTCAATTCCTTAGGAATACTTCTGATAGAAAGTTATACATTTGAATCTGCAATATTGCAGAAGTAGTAAAAGAGGTAATCCAACTTGGAGTTAAGTTGCATCCTAACTTCAGAACATGATACATGGGTTAAACTGGATGCTGGTTCTGTCTTTCTTTTTTTTTTCTTTTTCCTCTTGGGAGTAATGGTAATATTAGACATGACATTTATGCATAGACCACATCTTCAATTCATGTGATTTTTGGTTACAAAGCAAAAAATCTGAGGGCATTTTTTCAGCAAAATGATTGCCAGTTTCCTGGTCACTATTTTCTCCATGTATTATATACTTTGCGAGCTCTGCAGACAGATTCTTTGATTATCATCTGATTTCAATTTGATTCCCCTATTTCTTACCAGGTGGTTCTTATTTCTGGAGAAACAGGCTGCGGTAAAACCACCCAGGTGCAAATTCTTTCAACAGTTTTTGTGTAATACGACCATGAAATAATTATCTCATAGATTAATCTCACATTCATTCCTGCATTAAGTTAGATGTTATTTGTTGTGTTTTTCTTCTAATATTTGTTAATTATTTTTTGTTTTATTGATGTGAACAATTGCTATTCCTTGTCATACAAGATCCGTTTTGTGTGATTGAGGCAGTATTAGTTGAATTATGTCTATTATGTATAGAAACCAAAAAGTTACTTTTGCTATTTCTTCATGCATTCGATGTTATACAGGAAACAGTCTGTAGCTCCTTTCTGCCTGTGTATCTTGTCAGAGGCGGTAGTAACATGTCTCTTGATCTCTTTAACTTTCTTTGCTTGACTCAGACTTGGTGCATGTTATTTACGTTAATAACATCAGTATTCAAACAGACTGATTCCAGGAAACTTTGATGGATTTTTTGTGGTGCCCATAGAGTTATGTGTGAACTGTATAGCTTTTGTGATGATTTGGTGCGGGTATGGGTGGGAATGATATTTTGGTATTTGGCTAACTATCCATGTTGTTCTTATATAGGTTCCTCAATACATCTTGGATCATGTATGGGGCAAGGGCGAATCGTGTAAGATCATATGCACTCAGCCACGTCGGATATCAGCTATTTCAGGCATGTTTGATACACATTATGACAGATTCAGATTGCTTTCGAGTTTGTATCTTCTATATTGCCTGTAAGTTATGCTTTGTTCTATGTGCTATCCAGTTGCTGAGCGAATCTCTGCTGAAAGAGGAGAGTCTGTTGGTGACACAGTTGGATATAAGGTATTGACAAATTGTTATATTTCTCTATATGATGTATTTGTGGTTTAACTCTACTTAGGTCCACTTTATGGCTGTGAATTTCAAAAGAGGAATTAGTGTTCCTCAAAGTGCTTCCAGGCTTGTGTTTTGAAACATAGGAAGTATAACTTTTTTACGTGAACAATTTTCTTCGTTTGATATCTTGTCAGTTGTTTGGGACTTTCACATCAACGTTACCTTTTGAATCTATGTTTCCTGTGCTACTATGTGCAGCATATGTCAAAGATTTCTTTATCTGATGCCATTCTTTGTTTTTTAACTGTAGATACGTTTGGAGTCAAAAGGAGGGAAAAACTCATCCGTCATGTTCTGCACAAATGGTGTTCTTTTGAGAGTACTTATTGGAAGAGGAACTAAAACCTCGAAAGCACGAAATTCGAAGAGGTCATTAGATGATGCTATTTTGGGAATATCACACATCATTGTGGTAATTTTTATACTTAAATATTCACAGAAGTATTTTTATTTCATATAAGTGGTAGCAGTATTGCTTTCATATGATTCGGAAAGCAATGATAAGCTGTGCATTCAAGGCTGTGTTAACTCCTGGGCATCTAGTTATATATAGAGGGAATGTTTCTTTTGGAATCAAGTTATTGCTCATAACATTTACTAACTGGTACATAGTAATTTGATAGATACATCCATGCTTTTGTGACTTCGATGAGATTTAATATTTATTGTGTTGCTATCTTAACACCCTGTACCCTTCTCCATGTATATGATTGTAATGTGCGCCTGCTTTGTTTAATTGGGGAAATTCCTGCTTAAGTTTATGATTCTCAATTTAAGAGTTTCCAATAAATTTGGCCATGATTACTTTTCTGAAATATTATTTTACATTATTTCACTCTCATCCATTGCAAATCTTCTAGATCATTTGCAGAACCTTATCCACACAATGCAGCAGCAAAATCCAAAAATAACAATTACTAAGCCTCTTCATAATATAAATGGTGCGCAGTTCTCCTGCGTTTTCGAGAAAAAAAAACTATTGCTAAGCCTTTTGGTTAAGTAGGTTACTAAGCCTTTTGGTGAAGTAGGTGGCTTACTGTACTGATTTTCCCTCAAAACAGAGCTTTCTGTCCCAAGCAAGTTGGGTAGTAAAAGTAAAAGCCATTGACTTGTTGTCTGGACTGTTAATTTCTCAAAACTCCTTGGAAATTATGTGGACAATGTGTTTTATCATTTTTATTTGATTAACTCTATTGAACTGGTTAATGCTGTTGGGTTGTGCATTACTCTAGATAGGAAATGGTATGAACTAATGATCATTTTTGCTACCTACAGGACGAGATCCATGAAAGGGATAGGTTTTCTGATTTCATGCTGACTATTCTAAGGTATCATGATAAAGCTCGTTTTCTACATAAGTTACTAATAGTGCACATAGTAATACTAATATCTTTCGCTAAACAATTTTATGCAGAGATTTGTTGCCGGTGTATCCTCATCTCCGTTTGGTGAGCAGAATCTTTCTCTGGAGTACAGTTTTTTTTCAGCCATCATACCAAAACACAAAAGATGCTTCGAACTTGTTGTAAATGCAACAGTTTGTTTGCTGCTTAAGGGTTAGCGGACTGGAAGTTCCTTGTTTGTTTGGTTAATGTTACAACATCACTAATCCATCACATTGATTTGTAGACTGGGAGTTCCTGGTTTAGTAGATTAGTGTTGGTCTTTTGCACTGTGATTATCCAAGTGGCGTGTTAGAGTCCAACTCTTTCCCCATTAATTGGATTACCTAACCATGTTTACATCTTAGTATATTGCCAATACAAAAGCAATCAATAATGTATTTTAACAGGTACTCATGAGTGCAACAATTGATGCTGAGCGGTTTTCACAATACTTCAATGGATGTTCGGTCATTAAAGTCCCTGGGTTTACCTATCCTGTTAGTAAACTCTCTCAGATTGGATATCTTAAATTATCTGAAATCTTTCTTGGCAAGTTATAACTTCTTTTTCCTCAGGTCAAAACTTACTATTTGGAGGATGTGCTTTCTATTCTGCAATCTGTCAGTGATAATCATCTTAATACTACAACCAGTGATAAAGAACAGAGAGCCGTTTTAACTGATGATTTCAAAAGTTCGATGGATGATTCAATTAACCTGGCTTTGGTCAATGATGAATTTGATCCTCTCCTTGAGCTTATTTCTGCAGAGCAGAACCCTGAAATATACAACTATCAGCACTCAGAGTCTGGTGTAACACCTCTAATGGTTTTTGCTGCGAAGGGTCAGCTTGGGGATGTCTGTATGCTTTTATCTTTTGGTGTCAATTGTTCAGCACAGGATCATGATGGAAAATCTGCATTAGATTGGGCACAGCAAGAGAAACAACAAGAGGTTTATGAAGTAATAAAAAAACATATGGACTGTAGTTCAGCAAAATCAACTGAAGATAATCAGCTGCTTAATAAGTACTTGGCAACTATTAATCCGGAACACATTGATACTGTGCTAATAGAAAGGTTGCTTGGAAAAATTTGTCTGGATTCCAATGAAGGAGCTATCTTGGTATTTCTTCCTGGGTGGGAAGATATCAATAAAACAAGGGAAAGGTTACTTGCTTCTCCATTCTTTCAGGATTCATCAAGATTTCTTGTATTGTCACTTCATTCTATGATCCCGGCTTCAGAGCAGAAAAAGGTTTTCAAACGTCCACCAGCAGGGGTTCGTAAAATCATTCTCTCCACCAATATTTCAGAGACTGCTGTGACAATTGATGATGTTGTGTTTGTCATAGATAGTGGGAGAATGAAAGAGAAAAGCTATGATCCATACAATAATGTGTCCACACTTCATGCTTCCTGGGTTTCAAAAGCCAGTGCAAGACAACGGGAAGGGCGAGCTGGTCGTTGTCAGCCAGGAATTTGCTATCATCTTTACACAAGGTTTAGAGCATCGTCATTGCTAGACTACCAAATTCCTGAAATAAAAAGAACGCCCATCGAGGAACTTTGTTTGCAGGTACAATGCTAATTTCTATATATTTTGTCCTTATAGATGAAATATTTCATGGACTTCAATTAAATTATCTGTTAATTAGTTACTTGTTGCTGTTCATTAATCCAATCTCCATTACGCAGGTCAAACTACTCGATTCAAACTGCAGAATAGAAGACTTTCTGAAGAAAACATTGGACCCTCCAGTTCCAGAAACTGTAAGAAATGCTATTGCTGTGCTTCAGGATCTTGGTGCTTTAACAGAAGATGAACAACTAACAGAGTTAGGAGAAAAGCTGGGTTCCCTGCCGGTCCATCCATCTACAACCAAGATGCTCCTGTTTGCTATATTAATGAACTGCCTGGATCCAGCATTGACATTGGCATGCACAGCAGATTATAGAGATCCATTCATCCTTCCAATGGCTCCAGATGAAAGGAAAAGAGCAGCTGCAGCGAAAGTTGAGCTTGCTTCGGTGTATGGTGGGTTCAGTGACCAACTCACTGTTGTGGCAGCATTCGACTGTTGGAGGCGTGCCAAAGATAGAGGCCAAGAATCTCAGTTTTGTACAAAGTACTTTGTCTCTTCAAACATCATGAATATGTTATCAAACATGAGGAAACAGCTTCAGAATGAACTGTCTCAAAGAGGGTTTGTTCCTGCAGATACATCTGCCTGCAGCTTAAACTCTAAAGATCCAGGTACTAAGTTCTATGGTTTCTGTAAAAATGGAAGCTCTGAAAAATTGTATATTCTTGGTTCCCCTTGATACTTTATGTTTTCGTTTGTGAACTATACAAGTTTTGTGAAACTCTTAAGCAAGTAGTTCATTTTGCCAGATCTATAGGTAATTATGCCCTAGAGGAGGGTGCATTCTTGCAAGGGAACTGCATTTTTTTGGGAGTGGGGATGTGCGGTGTGGTGGTTAGAAAATGAAGTAATACTATCTTTATAGTTCCATATGTGGAAATATTCCCTTGCATAGTTGTTATCGTATCAGAAATCTGCATGTTCCTCGTTCTTAAAGTAAATAAAAGAATAGCACAGTTTTCGGCGAAACATACATATGCCAAGTTAGTATATTCAGATATCGCCTCAAAGTTTTCACTTTTCTTCCTAGAATGGGTATTGTAATTAACTAGGCTAAATGTCATTACATTTATCAATTCGATGTTTGGTGCATTACAGATTTTCCAGCTTCTTCTATGTTTGTTATTTCTGTTAATTCTTTATTTTTTATTCATAAAGAAGAAAACATCTTGCATCTTGATTTGACAATGAAATCATGTTTAAGTTACACATTTGAAAGTTTCTATGCCATCTTGTAACCAAAACCTTGTCAATCTTCTTTCAGAAGTTTTGCTTTTTGCCTTAAATTTTTAATTGATCAACTGCACTGGGCTTACTTTGAACTCTATTAGGTATCATGCGTGCTGTTCTTATGGCCGGTACCTACCCAATGGTAGGGAGGTTGCTCCCTCCTCGCAAAAATGCTAGAAAAGCAGTTGTGGAAACAGCAAATGGTGCCAAAGTTCGTCTACATCCACATTCCTGCAACTTCAATCTACCATTTGGTAAATCTTCTGGGAATCCACTACTGATATACGATGAGATCACTCGAGGTGACGGTGGAGTGTATATAAAAAATTGTTCAGTTGTTGGAAATCTACCTTTGCTTATCCTAGCTACGGAAATGGTTGTTGCTCCACCTGATGATGATAGTGATGAAGAGGAAGATTCCAGTGAGGATGAAGCTGAGCAAAATACTTTGGCGCAGCACGAAGAAAAGATTATGTCTTCTCCTGATAACAATGTTTCAATTGTTGTTGATCGATGGCTCCGATTCAATGCTATGGCTCTGGATGTTGCTCAAATTTACTGCTTAAGAGAACGTCTAGCTTCTGCTATTCTTTTCAAAGTAAGATTATTGTGCCTTGGCTGATGTGTTTTTCTGAAGGATGCCATGATCTGTCAGGCACCCAGCAAATTGCAATACAATTATTGCTGCATTTACAATCTATTATAATTAGTTTATGCATGCTCTCCTGCGTATTCAAGAAAAAGAAAATTGGTGTATGCATGAGAAAAATGATACTGATGTATCTTCAACATGCAAGTTTTATTTCATGCTGTTCATCCTACTTGCATGGTCTTGTTTGGTTAAAGCATATGGAACTATTAGCTTTTGTATATAGCTTGTTCTCTGATATTTGTGCTCCATTTTTTCTTGTACGTTTTAAATAATATTCGTACCAGCAAATTGCCATACAATTCGTGCTACATATGCATTTTTTGTAATTGCTACATATACATATTTGCGTTGTATCTTTTGATTAAGGCCTGCGGACGATCTTGCACTATTCCTGATCCCTTCAAACTGTTGTCATGTAACTTCTATTACTTTTTATGCTCACCCCTGATAAAACGTGTTTTATACAGGTGAAACATCCTCAAGATGTTCTCCCACCAGCCCTTGGAGCGTCAATGTATGCCATCGCATGCACCCTCTCATATGACGGCTTGCCTGCTATGGTTACACCCAATGATCTTCCAGCGAACCAAGGTTCTGGTCAGAATTCAGCAGAAGCTAGCAGATTCTCCCAGGGAAGAAGAGCTGGTTATATCCAACCTGGTGGTTTCCTCGTGTCCTTGTTAGCTGACAAGCCACATCATGCACCTCAATTTCAGAACTCATCTAACCATTCAGGAGGGGCTTCAGCGCATACTCGGCCATCCAGGACTCTGGTTGGTAGGTTTGATCAGTCCCAGCGGCCTTTCCGCAATTCTGGATCTGGGAGTTCAGCTTCACGGTCTTTCAAAAGGCAGCGCGATGCCGCACGGTGACTAGGACTTCAAGGGTCTGTTTTGCATGCCGTCCGATTGTGCTGGTTGTACTATGTCCCGTCAAGAAGAAAAGGACGAGTGTTAGCTAGGAAGTCACAAGATTTACTGTGTTCGTTAGTTGAAATGAAGGCAAAGAATTATAGCACAGCAATGCATTCCTACCTGATCCCAAATCAGCGGTTTTGCAGGGATGCCCTTCTGTGTACGTTGAACGTTGTTATGTTAGGCTCTGCCGAGTGCCGAGTTCCTCTGGATCTTGTTAAACAGAAATGGCCTGTAATCTGCTCAAATGGTGATCGCAGAAATGGTTGAGACGGGATAGATGTGTATCATGGATATCGCTTTTGTGCCCTTTGCAGTAGGGAAATGCGCCCTGCGTCTCACGTTTCTAATGACTTAATCCTGTGCTGTATGTACTTGTCTTATGAATTAAGGTAGTAAACCAATTGCGAAACCAAATTGATATTGATGTGACGCGGATCATCAGATGCCGTGATTGCCATGGGGGCATCTTTACTCTTTTTTATAAAAAGATAAATTGCGACTGGAATGCAATGTGCTGTGTATCGCCGCATCGGGCAGGTAGCAGGGAAAATGAAATTGCGCGTGTTGCACGTGTCGTAACGTACCACGGTGGCGTCATCCGCCAGTGTGGTGCTGGTACGCCACTACCCTGTTCGTTTGACTGGTGGCTGGCGCTGGTTTTTCTGAGAAAAAAACACTGCTGACTGGTTGGTGGCTCGTGGCTGGCGCTGGTTTTCGCTGAGAGAAAAACACTGTTGACTCGCTGAGAAAAACACTGTTGACTCGCTGGAAACCATCCAGGCGTGGTTATCCGGCGTGATCTGGCACGGTTATCGCGTTGCACGGCTGGCGGATGAGGACGCAGCTTTTTAATACCTGTCGCTGTTGCATTCAATCTTATCGATAGCCTGTCATTTCTGACCGTGGTGTTTTTCGTACGACACAGGGGATGATGTTTCTTGCGCTGTCGAGTGTGGTACATTCAGGTCCACCGCCCATTTCTGATCCCTTCGTTGGACGGCATGCTAATCGTGATGTGAGTATATATGTGGGTCCTCCACGAAAACCGGAGAATAATAGAGTGCAATGTTGGGGGTGTTTAGTTCGTGAAAAGGGAATATGAAGTTTAGTAAAAATGTCACATCGGGCACTGTAGCACATTGTAGCACTTTTCGTTTGTTTGTGGTAATCGTTGTCCTACCATGACCTAACTAGGCTCAAAAGATTCGTCTCGTCGGGTACATCAAAACCATATACTTAGTTTTTTTATTTACCTACGTTTAGTGTTCCATTCATGAGGAGAGAGATTTGATGTGATTTGATGTGATAGGTGAATAGTGAAGTTTGGAGAGAGAATTTTTTACTTTTAAAGGGACTAAACAGGACCGTTGTCACGTAAAACTTTCATACATTTGTAGTTCAATGTTAAATGGGCGGAGATCCAATATTTATGCATCTCGTTACGAACGAATTACCAAAAACATATTAAAGCAAAAACTAGGGTCACATTGAGTTGTACTTATCGTTTTACACTGTGGACGTGTTTGTTTCAGCTTAACACTTCCAGAATATGACTACGAACTCATTTTTCTGAACAAAGAGGGTGAGACACTGAGAGCATGTTTGGATCACTTTTAGTCTTATGACTAAAATTAGTCAAGCTAAGAAAATTTAGTCACCCCCTGTTTGGAAACAAAAGGTAAAGTGATACTCAAATGAGGAGAGATAGAGCAAGGGCATTTATGAGGAGAGAGGAAGATGGGATTTTAGTCTCTTTTAGCTCCCCCACCCCCTACTAGCAAATTTTAGCCTCAAGACTAATTTTAGTCCCTCTTTAGCCTCACCTGTTTGGAAGTTTAGCTCTTGTAAGAGGCTAAAATTAACTAATTTTAGTCACACTGATCCAAACACCCTCTGAGACGCAGGGGCAGAGCTAAAGAGTGGTCCCTGTGGGCCATGGATCAATTAGATTTTTGGCCCAAATCAATTACTCCTCGGTAAAATTTTCGTGTTGGTTCGTTCGTATATCTTCTCGCCTTCGTTCATAAATCTTTTTCTCGTATGTTGATATATTACGTTTAAAGTGTCAAGAAAAATATTTTAGGTTGCCATAGATCCTAGCTACGTCACTACTGAAACGACATAGTTTATGCGTGAATTATTGCTCGACAAACATAAATTAATTGAAGCCGGGCGCTTTCAGTCACCACCATTAGTCTTAACGACTCCAGGGTCCAAAAGTCTTGGTCAATTCTGAAGTGACCTCAATACGCCGCATATAGTACAGCACGATTACGCCATGGATTCGCGAACTTGCAATCTTTGCATTTTTTTTGAAATTAAGCAATCTTTGCATTGAGACTGAAAGTTTCCCAATGCTACCGCCACCAGGTAGCACCGTGACAGCTACATATAATCCTAGGTCAGTATTATACTTATCACTTCTATACGGCTCACGTTAAGCTCTCTGCATTCACCAAGACCGTTCAGAAAAAGATCATGACGCCACAGGTGGCCAGGCCGGTGAAGACCAAGCGGACAGTGAAGGCACGACCTGGAGCTGGCGAGCTCCCCAAGAGGAGCGAGCGAATTGCAAACCAGCCACTAGCAAGGATCCCAACTGCTCAACGCGCGACGGTAATCCTGATGCAGAAGCATGGTATGGCGGCTGGTCCTGCACCACCGGACGCTGAAGCAAAGCTGGCTTACAAGAAGTTGTACGCCGAGGACATGCGTGCTAGTCACTATGAGGCAGTTAAGAAAGCGATGCCTTCACTGCATTGCTCCTGCCCTGCCCTTGGGTTGTGATAGCAGGAGCTAAGCATCTAGGTTGTTTGATTGGCATGTAATAGGAGTAGGCTTGGGCTTCGGCCATGGGTTGTTTCTGCTTTTGCAGATGTTGGTGTGAATTTAAATTTCACCGGAGTTTTGTAAATTGGAACACACTTTTTCGCTTCTTCTTAATACAATGATACTCAGCTCTCCTACGTATTGGAGAAAAATACGGCTCACGTCTGCGATTGAGGTCACTCTTGGAAACTGCGATTGGCTATCGCTGCTGATGCCTGTGTGCATCGGCGCACCGGCGGCACGGGGTTCCTCCTTGCGCAGGGGATCCCGGTGGGTGCCATGGCCATGGCCAACGCAATCATGATTTGATTTTGTGCCGGACCGGTACGGTGACGGTGGAGGACCGCGTCAGCGCGTCCCACCACAGGGCCCGTGACGCGGCGGCTCCCGTCACCCGCGCGACTTCACGCGTCGCACCACCGGGGCACGGGGCACCCCCCGCACGGTGATGTCACCCCCCGCTTTGCTGCGCTCCCGTCCGTAGCGTACCGCATTTTGCTAGCGGAGCCAATACGCCTGGGCAAAAAAAAAGGCAGCCGCGCTTGCACGACTGGGACCCAAGACGAAGATTGGATTCGGTTCAAAAAAAAAAGAATCCTGAATTAATTAAGTTGTATAATGATATCGTTGTTATTCTATAGTCGATGATGGTGACCTTTGCTCCCGGAAGCAAGCATGGTGCGGCGGGAGGCCGCCGGAGCAGCCTCCTTCGTTTCGGGTTCACTGCCTTTCCGTTTCGGCTCTGGTACGAGGGAGGTATGGGAGGCGCTGCAAGTTTTGCATGGAGATGCGTCGGGAACGGCCCTCACGTGTTTCGTTATCATCATCACAAGCGACATCGGAACAATGCGTTATGTTGTGATCACACGTATTGATGCATGTGTGAATCTGCTACAGGTGCGTTATGTGCGATCACACGTGTTAGCTATCTTTGGGAGTGTTTGTTGGATGGATAGCCGGATAAGAGATGATCGGCCACGTTTTTTAGAAGAAAGATGCATTGATCTTAGTCCATTACATCGGCCTTTTTATAAACAGGACCACAAAGAAAAGAAAAATTATAAAGAAGTCTAAAACTCATATTCATCTTTATTGAAGCCTTTAGAGATCTGTTCATCACCGCCGCCGAAGCCACTTCCCAATCGTCGTCAAGCACCAAATCGTCGTCAAGCACCGAGGCCAATCTCTGTTTTCGTTGGTGTTTTGTTCGACGGTAGGATCGATGGAGAGTGAGCCACCCTCCTTTTTTTGTTGGTTATCTTGTCAGTACTCCATCGTTCATTTTTGGTGAAATGACTTGTGAAATATATGGGTGACACCTGCTTCTGTGCTACTGTACTCCGTAGTGGTTAATTATGTACACTAGAGGTCCATTTGCTGATAATTAACATTTTTTAGTATTTTTATTCAATGCACGTAGGTTTCAGATAATCGAACAGGTCTCGCTTCTCCTTTGTTTCCTAGGTCTACCGTAAAGCACCTTTCGCCTTTCCTGACCTGTAGTAATTAATCTGCTTTCCCAGTGCGAGCCATGAGAACATGGGAGATGAACGTCTAGCCGTGTCACGTCAAGACAAGCACAGCTATATGGCTGCGTTTAGTTCCACAAACTTCCCAAAAATTCTCTCTCCAAACTTCACTATTCACCTATCACATTAAATCTCTCTCCTTATGCTTGGAGCACTAAACGTGAATAAATAAAAAACTAATTACATGGTTTTGATGTACACGACGAGACGAATCTTTTGAGCCTAGTTAGGTCATGGTAGGACAATGTTTACCATAAACAAACGAAAAGTGATACAATGCGCTACAGTGTCGGATGTGACATTTTCACCAGACTTCCCTACATCTTTTTGGAACTAAACACACCCAGCTGATTCATCACTCAATCACCCACTCACCATGCAATTTTTGCAGTGGAAAATGTATGAAGCTCGCGGCAGAAATCGGGGACTTGTGAAAAGAAAAGCAAGTTAGTGGTCGGAGAACTTTCTTTCCAGTAAAATTTCAAGCACAGAAAGCTCAAGTATACGTCAATTTCCAGAAAGCCACCTTGGGAGCAAATTCCACAAAGACAAAAGGAAAATTCAGGTCGTTCAACAGTTAGCGACCCTGCAATAAGTGCTTGGACGTGACCCTACAGTATCAATTCCTTGCACGTTTTGAAAAAGTGTTGGAAGCCTCAGAGTTGCTCTTCTTATAATCCCCGTGATTAATAGCAAGAAAGGGTGATCAAATTTTGGATTTTATCTAAATTATTAGTATATTGCTATATGATGCTACGATGACCTAATACAAAAATATTGGCAGATAAGGTTTTTGGTTGGGGACTGGAAGAGAGAGGAAGAGAAGAGAACGCCAAAGCCAGGCTCACGCACACCTTGCCGTCGACGTCACCATGGTCAGGCGTCACTTGTCGACGTATACAAGCCCCCCGGGTTTTCCTGCAATTTGCGCCGAAACACCTCAGGTTTGTTTGTAATTTATTCGAAAAAACTGAAGCCTGTGAGGGAATGGGGACGCAGCAAATCCAGCAGTCCCATCCGACGCCTCGCCCTTCGTCGTCGCCCTCGTCGTCTTCCTCGATCCACTCCTTTTCCATTCCCCCTCCCCGCTTTCCACGCAACTGCGTTCCCCCCGGACTCTCCTTCCACGATTCCATTTGACCTCTACCGCTCCCTCCTCAGCCAGTCCTCGCCCCTACTCGTCGACGCCGCCCAACAATCTCTCACGCCCTTTTCCCCCTGCCGCTACCCTACAGCCCACTTGGATCGGTTCTTTACTTGTTTGAGATTTTAGCCGCCGCTCTTCAGGAAAGAACACCCAATCCTTGCTGTTCCTGGCCTGAGGCAGTCCCGGCGAGATCCAGTCCCGGAATCGGCAAGGCGCCAAGGCTGGGAAGAGTTGGAGTGAGATTCACGGCGGCCTTGCGTGCCGCGTTTACGGAGGGTCACGTCGGGGAGGTTGCTGCCGACGCGGATCTCCCTGGAGCCAGCAAGGGGCGCGCCGAATTGGGGCGTTCGGCCTAGCAAGGCCAAAAAGCTTCAGCCTCGGCTGCCGAAACCGCGTGACGCGACCACCACCACATGCTTGCGGCGGTCCGGCACAAGTAAGGGGGGCTCGCGTCTCGTGCCTGGCCGTTGTGAGACTCGTGGGCGGCCATGGAGCCGTCGTCATCCATCACGTTCGCTTCCTCCTCGTCGTACCTGTCCAACGGGTCCAGCCCCTGCTCCATGGCGCTCCCGCCGCTGGGCCCGCCACAGGCTCCCCCGTCGCCCGCCGGCGAGGGGTGGGGCGGTGGAGGCGCTTCGGGAGGGAGCGGCAGCAGCGTGGAGGCGGTGAGCCTGAACCGGCTCAGCAAAAACCTTGAGCGGCTGCTCATCGACTCGGACCTCGACTGCAGCGACGCCGACGTCGAGATGCCCGACGGTGGGCCGCCCGTCCCCATCCACCGCTGCATACTCGCCGCGCGCAGCCCCTTCTTCTACGACCTCTTCGCCGCCCGCGGCCGCGGAGGGGCCGCGCGCGGTGATGCCGCCGCCGGAGGAGGAGCGGCAGAGGGGGCTGCCAGTGGCAGGCCGCGGTACAAGACGGAGGAGCTCGTGCCCGGCGGCCGCGTGGGGCGCGAGGCCTTCCAGGCGTTCCTGGGCTATCTGTACACCGGCAAGCTCCGGCCGCAACCGCACGATGTGGTGTCTTGTGCTGACCCCGTGTGCCCTCACGACTCGTGCCCGCCGGCCATCAGGTCCGCCGTCGAGCTCATGTACGCGGCGTGTACCTTCAAGATCCCCGAGCTCGTTTCGCTCTTCCAGGTGAGACGCGATTTTTTTTTTACTTTTCCCTTCGCTAGTAATAAGGCTAGTCTCGAAACTGTATGTAGTGTTGTATGTGACTTTTATTGAGTAGAAGTATTGGATGCATAGTTTTGTTTTTAATCTATCCTGTTCAATCCGTGTGTAGTACGCTCAAATTGTTGGGAGAAACTGAACTGCTAAAATTGTTGCTTGCCTTTTTTTAGTAGACAGAACCGAACCTGTTGGCTTGGAGTCTAATTGAATTGGAGTTGTAGGCCACACGGCATATGTACATCAGATTTATTGCTGTGTAGATTGTCGACTGTTGTTCGGCTTTGCTATTTCGACTTATGGAATGCAAATGGTTTAACATGGTCTTCTTATGCAGCGCCGGCTTCTGAACTTTGTAGACAAGATTCTAGTGGAAGATGTCATTCCTATTCTGCAAGTTGCTTCCCACTCAGAGCTGACTCAAGTGGTCGACAAATGTATTCAGAGGATTGCTAGATCAGACCTTGACGATATATCCTTGGATAAGGAGCTTTCTCCAGAAGTTGTCGAAGAGATAAAAAGGATTCGTAAAAAGTCACAAACTGCTGATGGTGATGCGTTCATTTCGGACCCTGTGCATGAGAAAAGAGTCAGAAGAATTCACAGAGCACTCGACTCTGATGATGTTGAGCTTGTGAAGTTGCTTCTTAATGAGTCTGAGATCACATTAGATGATGCCAATGCATTGCACTATGCAGCTTCTTACTGTGATTCTAAAGTTGTCTCGGAATTGTTAGAGTTGGGGCTGGCTAACTTGAATTTGAAGAATAGTCGTGGATACACAGCACTCCACTTGGCTGCTATGAGGAGAGAACCAGCTATCATTATGTGCCTTCTCAACAAAGGGGCATGTGTATCACAACTGACAGCTGATGGCCGGAGCGCAATTGGTATTTGTCGGAGGTTAACAAGAGCAAAAGACAACAATACCAAGATGGAGCGGGGTCAAGAGTCAAACAAAGATAGGTTATGTATAGATATTCTAGATCGGGAGATGATGCGAAATCCTATGGCAGTGGAAGATGCTGTCACCTCGCCTTTGTTGGCTGACGATCTTAAAATGAAGCTTTTCTACCTGGAAAACAGAGGTGAAGTCCACACCATGCCATGCTTGATAAAATGGTTCTTATTGGCTGCCCCTTAAAATTGCTCAAAATTTAAAAAGGAGCGAGTGACATAATGAGAAGGATTTCACACCATTGGATGATAATAACACCTTAGAACCTGGGTTGATGATATGGCATGGTCATCAGCTTTGTTTTATTTTAAGCCATAGATGGAGATTTTCCTTTATGTTATCAACTGAACTGTATTCCCCTGTATCATAACATGCCATGTATCATCCCTGCAGTTGCATTTGCTAGACTGTTCTTTCCTGCTGAAGCCAAGGTGGCCATGCAAATCGCTCAGGCAGACAACACAGAAGAATTTGGTGGTATTATTGCAGCAAGGGAACTGAGGGAAGTCGACCTCAATGAGACGCCAGTCACACAAAACAAGAGACTCCGTTCAAGGGTGGATGCACTAATGAAAACAGGTGAGGTTCAGATCACCGACCTCTTAGCATTTTGCTGACATTTACCTTGTTTAGATCCCAAATTTGGGAGGTTAAATTTGGGAGTATGGTGTCACTTCGTAATCATTACGTCACCATAGCATTTCGTTTATATTTGTAAAAAATTGTCCAAATATTGATTAATTAGGCTCAAAATGTTCGTCTTGCAAAGTACAACAAAACTGTGCAATTAGTTTTTTATTTCATCTACGTTTAGTACTACATGGATGTTATAACATTTTGATGTGATAAGAATCTTCTTTTTACATAGTGGAATTTGGGATCCAAACATGGCCTTAGTTCCAATGCCACCACAGATTCTGCAGACTTGTCTTGCCGTCGTGTGTAAAACGCATGATTGACAGATGAGATATGCGTATAGTTAAGAAAGAACAGACAGAACTGGCGGTCACTCGTTTCATCTTTTGCTTGTTGCAGTGGAGTTGGGCCGGCGGTACTTCCCGAACTGCTCGCAGGTGCTGGACAAGTTCCTGGAGGACGACCCGCAGGACGGGCTGGACCGGTTCTACCTCGAGAGGGGCACCCCCGACGAGCAGAAGGTGAAGAAGATGCGGTTCTGCGAGATGGAGGAGGACGTGCAGAAAGCGTTCAGCAAGGACAAGGCCGACAACAGCATGATCTCCGGCCTGTCGTCGTCGTCGTCGTGCTCCCCGCCCGCCCCATAAGGCCGCCAAGAAGTGACCGGTTTTTTGCCGTATACTAGTTTTGTAATGACGGTCGTAGATCCGGGACAGCGTATAGGGATCGATCGGTAGACTTTTTGTGTGTGTTGTGTGTAGTGCTTACAGTGGTGTAAGTAGAACTATATAGATGTGAAAGGGAGCATGCGCCAAGAACACCGTGCAGAAACATGAACAGATGATCGTTTAGAAGTTCCAATGAGGCAGCAGCAGTGCCTTTACTCGAGTATATGCTTGTTTCGGATGGCCTCTGTAGTTCACTTCCATTTCCCTGGTGCTGTGCTTCGCAAGCAAGAGTACTGTATATGCTTGTGTTCGAAAGGCCTGCTTAGTTCACTTCTCCCTTTCCCTGATGCTGTACTTCGCAAGCGACGGAAATTTTAGTGAAGATATACAGCCATGGAACTGCCGTAGGAAGGAAAACATTTTGCTTGAAACGTATCATGGACTTGTAGTGTAACTTGTTTTATCTGAACAAGGTGATGTCCTGGGATTATGATCGGAGGGAGCTGGGGGCCGACGGTCAGACGGTTGGCCTGTTCGGCTGTCTGTTGTCCTGGTTTTTTTTAAAAAAAACATTGCTGGCTGGTGGCTGATATTGCTTTTTGCTGAGAGAAAAACACTGTTGACTGTACTGATAAGCCAACGAACCGGACAAGTGTTTCGAGTCAACCCCTCACGCGTGGACGCCGACCGTCTTCGCGGCGCCGAATCGCACGTGCCGCCCACCCACCCAGAATCGCCGCCGTGCGCGCCGTCCCAGCTCCACGGCGTTGTCCGCGCATGGTCGGCGTCCTGTCGTGCCTCGTACGCCCCGTGGCCGGTGCGGCGCCCGTGCGCGGCGGCCGTGAGACGGTGCGAGCTCCTTCCACAAGTCCGGTCTCGGTCGCGCCGCCCGCCAGAGCCGCGTTAGCTCTCGCGCGCCTCCAATCTCTCGAACTGACGTGCGTGGACCGCGGCCCGAGCCCCCCCGCGTCACTCCAAGCCCGTAGGCCGCGCGGTCGTCTGGAAACCTCTGCGGCCTTTGCTGAAGCCTCTCCGCGGCCCAGGGAATGGCCGGCCCATTAGCTCCCGTGCTGCTGGTTAAACTTTGGGCCTTGGGCCCTAGCACACTGGCGGTTCCATTAGCATGAGCGAGTCCTCAATTCAACAACATGCGGGCGACTCCTGTCTCCTGGACCAGTGGAGACAACCGAACCGACAGCCAACCGGAGGAGCACACGCACGAGCCTGTACAGTTTGTACTGTTGCATCGAGTTGAGAGGTTGTATCAGCGTGCACGCCGCTTGCTGGGCATTGCTTGGCTGCTTGCTGTACTCGTCACTCGTCACGTATTTTCAAAAAAAAAAACCTCGTCAGTCGGCACTGGCTCTGCCCCGCCGTAGCGAGATTCCGTTGCAACTTTCCTGAGACGTTTATGATTTGCATTGAGGAAGGGGACATTTAGTTTCGCAATCATGTACTTCTCCGGTCTTAAACATAGCATGTTGAGCTAATTAGTTTATCATCAACAGATTTTGTACTTCCAAGTCTTCCATCACATCTTTGCCCTCTAACTCGCTCATCGAGTATTCGAGTTTCTTCCTAAGTGTGAATCAAGTTTTTTTTAGTTTCTCCTTTTTTTCTCTTTTGGAAAATAATAAAACGTCTCTTACCATTCTGGTTTCTTTTTTTAGAAAAGATTTCTGATTTCCTATTAGGAGTATATGTACACACAAAGCTTAGATGCGTGCAGGTGTAAGGATGAGTATTCTAGATAATAGAGAAAATAAATCAATGAGGCTTATATTTTTTTTTATGAATCCAACTTGTTTAGAAGAAGAAGAATAAGAATAAGAAGAAGAAGAAGAAGAAATTAAGTTAAGGGTTTCATTGATGACTAACACAAAAGATCCTATAAGAGGCTAAATTTGGCCCTGTTTAGTTCCCACAAACTTTCTAAAATTCTCTCTTCAAACTTCACTATTCACCTATCACATCAAATCTCTCTCCTCATACATGGAGCATTAAATGTAGGTAAATAAAAAAATTAAGTATATGATTTTGATATACACGACAGGACGAATCTTTTGAGCCTAGTTAGGTCATGGTAGGACAACGATTATACCACAAACAAACGAAAAGTGCTATAGTGCGCTACAGTGTCCGATGTGACTTTTCGATCAAAGTTTACCCACCCTTTTTTACAACTAAACACACCCTTGACTTATAGCACAACAAAGTTGTGAATCAAAGTCCATCGACACAATGGTTCCACAAAAGTTGGACGTGTATTTGAACCAGCCATAACCTTTTCACTTTCCAGCTATGGACATAGTTCCATGAAAATCCTACCTTTTTCAATTGAACCAACTTAAAATTTCCCAATTTCTACTTCTTAGCATATAAGATATCTCACGGCCTTCTAAAGGCACAAGAGAGGTTTTATCATGATATACATGGTGGCTGCAATTAATAAGAAAAAGAAAAGAGCGACGAAGATGTGGGGCTATTTTGTAGTCTCAGATACTCATTGACATGATTTTGGAATATCTAAGCATGATGATGTTGACGTACAATGGCACTGCCCCCCAATATTTATTTCCACAAATGGGCGAGGCATTATTAATACCACCACATCAACATCTCACATACGAATCGAGTTGATATGAATATGTGTGATACTTATATCTCTTCCATCCTCAGTCTATTTTTGCATGATTTTTTAATTATCTGTTATGGTATTTCTTTTCTTTCGTGTCAAGACAAAAAAGGCCCCGCTCGTAATTGGCCATTAGCCCATTATTATTCCAGTCCCCTTCTTCTCCCTTCCACTCGTCCCCTCCCTTCCGTCTCGCACAGGGCGAGGCGAGAGAACTCGCCGTGGAAGCGAAATATAGCCGGCTCCAATCCCAACCCGACCCATCCCACCCCATCCCGATTGCTTTGCACCAAGGCAAGCGCCCCGCCCCGCCCGGCCTCCTCCTCCCGGCGTGCCGTGACCGCGCCGCGCAAGGTAACTAATGCCTTCTCCTTCTTCATCCCCCCCCCCCCTCCCGCCCCCGCCCTGCTCTGTTGGTGCTTATTGATTCCCGCGCTCGATCCTGCTCGCCCTAGGGATCGTGGAGTGGGCTCGCTGCGGGTTTGAGGTGGGTCGGGGTGGGTTTTGATCTCGGTTCTCGTTGCTTTGGTTTGGGGTGGTAGTGGTAGTCTCCGACGGCGGAGCGCGAGGGGATGCAGCTGTGGCCGCCACCGACACCGCCTTGTGGTTTTTTGTTTCGTGCGTTGGTTCGTTTGATCCTGATGGGTTTCGTCCATCGATCGCTGTTCGGTCGTGTGCGCAATGCGCATGGGGGTTGTGGTTCTCCGCTTCTTCCTCCGACGCATCAGGATGTTGGTCGAATGGTCGATGTGTTGACGTTCGGTTACCGGATGCTGCGGCCGTTGTTTCCTTTTGATATCCGTGGCCCTTCTGGGAATCGATTCCATGCCCCGATTGGTCGCAATGTGCGGGAGGTTTTGCTTGTCCTGTTTTTCCTCGCTGGCCGCTTGGATTCTGCCACGAAAAGTTTGCCCCCCTTGCCCCTCTTTTTCTTCGTCCAGCTATCTTTATTCGTCGTGTTCATGATTCCTCATGCGTGCTTGGGTTCCCTTATAACTTATAAGGCCAATCAGCTGCAGTGTTTTCGTCCTCGGAGCTCTTTGCTTGTGAGAGTGGAACACCGCATATTCTTCGGTATCTTCGTGTAATTTTTGCATCATTTTTTTCCCTGAATGGTTGTTGATCATGTTGTTTGTAGCGATTGTTTGTCAGGGGACACATGTCATGTGTTTGCTCAATGCTGATGTTCTTACCAGTGTTCAAATGGCTACAAATACATAGTTCTGTTTGATGGACTCGCCGTTTGAATTCATGTCGCTTTTACTTGTACTGTTATGTTTATAGGGTGGTAGTTGGTCCTACGATGACCTCCATAACTACAACTACCTATGCTCTGGGTTCACACTTGAACACTTTTTAAACTGTGGCGCAGCCAATTTTTAAAATGATGGATCATTTCCCTTTGGTAGTATCTTGTTGCTTTGTTAGCACCTAACTAGTTAGTCTAGTTTCAGTATTTGTGGCGCGGTCATACTTGCTATTTTCCACTAGCAAACAGGAAGCATGAAAGTAATCGAATACATCTGGGTTCATTGTAAGATTTAAAACATCCATACTTGTTTACTGTTCTGTCAAGCTAGGTACAGATCGTTATGGTTTCCCATACACGTTTAATTGTGGGCTCTGTATGGTTTCCAACTTCACATTTAAAGCATCCATTGCATGTTTCATTGATGAACAATGGCCCATATCTTAGGACATCTTCTACATTCATGTGGGCTACGGGATAACTCAAAGTTATTGTCAATATGCAGTGGTGATCATTTATTAGCTTATGCTCTATGTTTGAAAGTGTGCTTCATTATTTGACTTGTCTTTTTCATTAGGTTGTTGAGTGATCATGGACCTGTCCACGACTTCAGTGCTGGCAGCCAAGGCCTACAAGTACAAAGCAGAATCACTTGTTAAGGAGTACCTTCTTGCAGATTCGTATGTCTCATATACTGCCGTACTTGGTGGTATCCTGATGTGCAAGATGGTACAAATCCCACTCTTATCAGTTGAAACTTGACATTCATGATCAACCTACCTTTGAATTAATATGCTCACACGGTTCTTGTGTTCAAATGATATCAGAATTAGAAAAAAAAATCGCTATTGCCTATAGGTAAACTGAGGACTGTGGCGGAACTTAGAGATAAACTTAATTATAAATGGAAGTAAATTAAACTGTTGATGTATCTGAGATTACTTAAAAGTTGAAACTATTTGTGATTTTAACTGCCCATCGTGGTAAGTTCCAAAATTACTGTTGTACAGTTCACTTGGATTTATAGCATTCAGTTTTATTGTGACCTGTTTAGATTCTCAATTTGCAAGTCAGTCTCAGAACACCATTGTACATCATGTGCCAACATAAATCAACATGAATGATTAATTGCCCCATTTTTTTGGCTAAATCTGAGCTAGAACTTGCATCACGAGCTATTGTGTTGTGTGACTCTGTATGTTTAATCCCTGTTGTTCTCTGTTTACTGAAGTTTATTACATTAGGCCAAATGTCTCTTTAGTCGTTTTGTCCTCTGTTTACTAGGCCAAATGTAGCTTTAGTCCTTTTTCATTTGAATAATTTAATCGACTTCAGGATGCCCGAGAAAATTGGTACGGTTTGAATTGAAGCACTAAAGGTTTCTGAAAGTGCTTGAAGTATGATAACATGGGACCATGTGTTACTTCTGCCTAGTCAATATATAGTGTGGTGATCCATAGCAAATTAGCAAGTGTACAGCAATATGAGTAGATAACAACATGCTGGCAATAATTATAGTTTTTGTTACTTCCAACCGTCAAGTCTTTCATGGAATTTGTTATTATTGATCTCCGTGTGCCAGAACTCTAGTTACTTTCTTTTTATATAAGTTCTGCACATATCTTGGCTAAAGTTTAAGTTCTTCGTCTCAGGCCTATGACATCACAAGCTTAATCAGCTCATTGTACTACAAGGGTTATGGTTCACTTACAAAAACTCAGAAGCTTGAGTGGAACAACAGGTGAAACAATCATGTGCAAAAGTTATTTCCAGTTTCACTTTATTGTTTGGAGCACTTATATTCAACATCCACTGTCTACTCGTTTAGGGGCATGTCCACTGTCCATGCGGTATTCATCACAATCATGTCAGTGTACCTGGTATTCTTCTCCAGCCTATTCTCTGATCAGCTGGATGGACCAGTAACTTTTCGGAGTTCAAACTTATCCAATTTTACTCTCGGGGTAAAAGATGTTAATATTCATTCCCACTCAAATAGTCTTTGTTACCATAAACAGTTCTGTTTTCGCCTCATATTAACTGAATTTTAATTTGTCCAGGTTTCTGTTGGGTACTTCATCACTGATCTTGCAATGATATTCTGGGCATATCCTTCTCTTGGTGGAATGGAGTATGTAAGTGAATATATCCGATCATCCTTTTCTCTAGTATCTCCTTGCTTTATTTCTACCCCTTGTGCTGTATTAACATGGCATTGTTACTAAAGAGAACTTTGACTAGTTTCTTCCACAATATGTTGGCAAAAACTATGAAAATATGTTATAATGAAAGCATTTTTCATGGTTAACGTTCTACTTTTAAACGATTGTCTATCAAAATTAGTACTCAAAGTTGGCACTATTTATTGCAGCTCATTCAAACAACATACATTTGAATACGAAGGAAGTTTCAATATTTACTGATTCCGCTGTTGTTCGTTGTTGACCATTGTCAGGTTCTTCACCATATGCTGTCGCTTATTTCCATAGTCTATGCTATGTATTCTGGGGAAGGACAGTTGTACACATACATGGTTCTCATCTCTGAAACAACTACACCTGGAATCAACCTCCGATGGTATCTATTGAAATGAATGCACAATATCTTACAATTATTATTACTACTCAATGTATCTGACCTATGACCTGTTCTGTCATCAAGGTTTCTTGATACTGCTGGGTTGAAAAAATCCAAGGCCTATCTTGTCAATGGTGTTACAATGTTTGTTGCATGGCTGGTATGTTACTACAGTGTAATTGGATGTTACAAGCAATTACCTTCTGTTTGTCATAATACTTACTATGTTTTAATCTAACGCTGCAAATGCATGGATGAGCAGACGAATTGTATAGCCAGATCCACACTTGTTATTTTGTTAGGTTTAATTCGCTGTAAGCTTTATATTGTAAGGGATAGAATGTTCTTTTTCAAATGCTAACACGCAAGAGAAATGCACATCATTATATTAAGAAGAAAATTGAGTGGGAGGTTAGGATAGGAGAGTTATAATTTTTTAAGTGGAAACATGAATGCTATAGATCAGTAGGTGTGTTTGATTGATTTCTTTTTCTGCTACACAGTTAGCCAGTCGTTCTTGTGCTGCTTAGGAACTTCCTATAATTTTCTCTCTAATTGTGGCAATTGCTTCATGCAGGTGGCACGGATAATTCTATTTGTCTACTTGTTTTACCACATCTACTTCCACTATAATCAGGTGCTTTTCTCTTGTTACAATAAAAACAAGGGTGTATCAGTATCTCACTGATGATTTTGAAAACTTGGCTGCTGACAATAAACTTATCTTGTATGTTGACAGGTCAAGCAGATGCACACCTTTAGCTGCCTTCTGATATTTGCTGTGCCCACAATACTGCTTATCATGAACACAATGTGGTTTGCCAAGATCTTGAGAGGCCTTAAAAAGACTCTAGCCAAGAGGCAGTGAAGAGAAGAATGGCAACACAAGCTCACGAACATCGACAGTCATCCCTTCGTACAGCCACTTTACAGCTACATGCACTTCCCAAGTAAAGCCGTCAGTGCAGCTCGTAGCACAAGCTGAAGCCCTTGTACATGATTCAGAAATACGCTTAGCACAGCCGGAAATTTTCCCTGGATGCTCTGCCTTGTAAATACACATGTCTGGTTTATGGCCAAGGATGGTTTTTCTGTGGATCGGATGCTTCTACGTCTTAACAGTTTAGGTAGTAGTCTTCAAATAGGCCTAGAAAAGTTGACATTCGGGTGCTTCTGCTTACAGGTTTAATATGCATCTCTTATCGTTCTGACTTGAGAATTGTAGCTGGCTTCTTGACTACCAGCACAGGCAAAGTTTGCTGACAGTACTTAATATTCAACTGTTCAGTTCTTCATATGCTGTTTCGGTTATTCATTATCAAGTCTAGTAATTCCCATGATGCAGGCGATTTAAGCAGTCGCAACGAGGTAACTGAAAGCACGAATGGTGGTCTGAATTGATTTGTTCGATCTGCTTATGTTATGCAGGTTGAACTACTTTTTTTTATTTGATCAGTCTTGTACTCATTTGGTGGTGTCCAGTGTTTTGTACTTGGAAATGTTCATGGTACAGTATTCTTGCAGAGGCTCTGGGTAAGGCAAGAGGACACGGATTTCTCGTTCCAGGAAAAGATCTGGACACAAAGAAGATTTACTACATGGTTTTGATCTGCACTTCTTTGGTCCACTTTGTTTTATTCTATGCAACGTGTAAGATGTACCCTACCTGAATCATGAGCAACCGTAACAACTGAGTAGAAGTGGAGAGAATCGCTAAGCTTTTGCTACGACAGGCTGCGGCTAAGCAGCGCCTGGAATGACATGAAGAGGTCCTTGTTTTCTGCACCGAAGATCTCATCCGCCTTTCTCAGGGTTTCCTGTGGAGCAACAGTAAACGCGAATATAAGCAATAATTCAGTAATCTTGAGTTCGGAAGAAATCATTTTAAAAACTGAAGCTTGGTTCAGGGTTTCAACCTCTCGAGATTGCCTATGGGCGTTGAGCTCCTTGATGTTGGCAAGAAAAGCCGCAAATTGTTCGTAGGAGAGGCGACTCCTGGGATGTGAAAACAAATTATGCTAACCTTGTATGAAGAACAGGATAAGGTTAGTATAACAGGGCAAGCATGGGCACTAGCATACCTTGCTTGACGAAAGAACTCCTTTCCATCTACTCTAGTGGCGCGTCCTGGAACAGAATGCCAGGACTAGTAAGAACTTGAAAGAAACAAGGGATCTTATAATGTCTTTTAAAATCTTTTTTTTTAACAAAAGAGGATCTGAATGCTGAACGCTAAATGTGGTTGCCTCTGAGATAGCTGATAGCCTGATACGCCCTACCTGAGATGGAATGTCCACGAGGGGGCGAGTTGGCCGCAGAGGACATCTTACTGGAGGGCAGCCATGGCGACATCGCCATGTGGCTTTCCAGACGCGGGGAGGTGGCGCCTGACGTCAGCTTAGGCGACACCGCCGTGGAGTACCTTCTCGGGGAAGTGGCAGCGGTCCTCAGCTTCGGCGCAGGATCCGAGGTGAGGCGTGGGGTGATGTGCGTGATGGTTAGCTTCTGCTCAAACGGCCTCGTCACTGTCCAAGGCAGGGGACACACAAGGAGCATCAGGAGCTACAGAAAACAGTGTTTAACTTTGATGCTTGCAGAATTATGAAGCCGTGTGTCACTGGCAGTGATCGTACCTTCCTGATTTACGCTCTCGGCTTCAGTAGATCCGTCCGATCGAGAGGACACAGGATGGCTATTCGCTAGTCCATCTTCAGAAATGACACGGGATATGGAATCATTCACATGAACAGTGTGTCGAACAGGGTGCAGCCTCAACAGAGGAGACATTGTGCGGGGGGGGGGGGGGGGGGGGGGGGGGGGATACCTTTCCAAGAATTGGCTTTCGCCACCGATTGCTCGCAGGTTCTTATGTCTACAGTTTCCCGAATCTGTTAAAGGAACACGAAACGTGAGTACTTTGAGGACCTCAGCACGTTTTTTTTTCGAGGATCTTAATTTGACTTATTGCTTAGCGCAGACCAACGAAAGGAGTGCAGAGAGGATGATAAACTCACTTGTGAATTGTCGTCGCCTAGCGACTGCATCAGATGCCTCTTGAAGGTTTCCAGCTGCAATATCAGTTAAAAGAATAAACATAAAAAAACTGAGGTCGGAGGCTACAGGTGAGATTACTTGTGGTAGAGAGCGTTTTATAGGGGTAAGCTCAGGGGAGGGTGTGCCGTTTGCGTGCAAGCTCTGTGATCTTGATCGGATCACAAATAAAATGCAGTCACCTTGGCGAGGTCCCTGGCCAGCTTCTTGCAGTCACCGGTTTTTGGAGGCTGCAAAAAGATGCGGCGAGTACTGCTCCCAGCCGCGCGCTGCTGCTGTTGATGATAACTACCGGCGCCCTAGCCTCAGGATCCAGTGCTGTCTCCACTCGATCTCCACCGTACCCCTGGTAACCTTCCCTCCGTCCCGTAAAGAATGCAACCCTCACTTTTTGAGAAGTCAAACCATTTCAAGTTTGACTGAATTTATATAAAAAGTTACTAACATTTATGATACAAAATAAGTATCATTAGACATAAATATTAGTACTATTTTGTATAAATTTGGTCAAAATTGAAATGGTTTGACTTCTCGGAAAGTGAGGATTGCATTCTTTACGGGACGGACAATGACGCGTGTTGCATGATCTCTCCTCTCGTAAGATAAAGTGCTGTGCGGGGGAAAAGAGCCCTCCCTCTACCATGCATCCGAAAGCAGCTCAGGTTAAGGTGACAATGCAGACTCGTGTGCTAGCTCTCCATCTCCAGCCAGCATGGAGATCAAGATAACATCGACGACGACGCACGCCATCGGCTCACCAACCAACCACTCACTCTGGTCATTTCCGAGCAGCTCCTCTCACTTCCGGTCTTCCCATCCACACGATCGACCACACGCCCACACAAACAGCACTGAACTGCCACCGGAAACCGAACACCCAACTCGGCGTATCGTCTCATCGTGTCGTCTAGCCGGCAAACAAACACTGACTCAGTGCGTGGCTCAGACAATGACACGCCCCGGCGCACGGTAGCCGCCGAGCCCTGAAGGCCGGAACAAAAAGGGCGACGGGGGCAGGGTGGGCTCGCGTCCAAAACGGGGAGGAGACGCGGACGCGACGCAACCCCCATCCGCGCGGGGCGCGGCGCTTTCGGCCTTTTCCCGGCTGCCTGGCGTCAGGCCCTCTCGGTGCCGTGCGGATAAGCACGAGGGGAGATCAATCAGCACCAGCGCCGGGGAAAGCTACCGCCGGCCACCCGTACGTACATGGCGCGCGCCCTTTTGACTGTGCATGGGCGTTTGCATTCGGTTGGTGGCCTGGTCTATCCGCAGGGGTGAAAAGGGTGTGCGTGATGGCAGGAAAAATCGGGAGCCATGCAAAAATTGTCTGGCCTACTTGTATGTTTCTACTAGGTTGATTGATGTTTTCAAAAAAAACTATGTTGATTGACATAAACAGGCAGCTTTTAGTTTTAGAATATCATGGGTCCGTCGATCCATTTCGTACCAACACGCACTGTCTTGTGCCGTTCGTTCAAAAAAACATGTTGTATCATAATATGCCCCTGTTTTTAGGTTTATAAAAAAACCGTACCACAACCCACAACATCAATTTGGCTTCATTAAATCCGATACAGATTATGTATGATGGTGCATTTATTGGTTTGTCCTATATGTTAATACTTTTCTTGATAAATTTGAATCTAATTAAAGAAATTTGACTTGAGACAAAATAAAAATGTGAGTGGTAAACTAGTTGTTCAAGATATTCCAGTACTCGTTGGCTGGAAAAATAGAATATAAAATGGACCTGCCAAGCAAAAAAAATGACGTTGAATATAAGATGTTACATGAAACAATGTTCTTTTAAAAATGCAGAAAGTGCATGCGACATATTATAATTTATGTAGCTAGAGAATTTTAAAATACTTAGTGTAGTGACTTGAAAATTTACAGAACAAACTCATCTTAGAAATTAAACCCTTCAAAGTTCACACACTTATGGGAAAAAGGTTCATACTCTGGATCTCTTCCCTTAATTCCACAGATTCTTGAGCAACCTGCGGCTGGGTGAGTGGGTGTAGCCGTGCAGTGCAGGTAGCATTTGTAGCTTTTGATGATTAAACCAGGCTCCTCGGAACATATGCCTTCCAACAAACTGCGTGACAAAGAATATTCCACTTATCAATAATTCACATCCAAAGAAAAATAAGAAAAAAGAGGGGAAAGGGAACTCCTGCTCCATCCAAAAGGGAGCATCCTGCAACACTGCCGTCCACATATCTCAGCTTTCGTCCTTAAAAAAAGGCTCGTGCTGCTTTTGGAGAATCACGTTTGGTACCAACGCTTTCCTTGACAACTTCCTTCTAGATGCTGTTTCAGCTTCGGAACGGAAAGCTATGTGAAAAAGGCTGAACAATTGGAGGCCAACGAAGGGCTCATGACATGTCTCAAGGGGCACTCGAGGCAAAATTATGCTTTTATTATATAAATAAAATGGTCACTATGCTGGACTGGAAGTGTGGAGGCTTTGAGTTGATGGGGTTTGCTGAAATAGTTACGAGAGCCGCGTCAACCTCACACGACAATCCAGTGACCGAATTTGGTTGCAGCTTGCAACTGTGCAGATGAAACAGTAAACAACCCACCACTTGCACCATGCTTGTCTCCTGTTCACTTTGGCTGAAACTTTACTCTGAAATTTTCGGAGCAAAGCATGATTGAAAATTAAGTGGTACCAAAACACCTAAGATAATTGCCTGATTTTGAAGAGATGTTAATCCTATGACGAAAATCTAAATTCTTGGATGTAGTGGTTCGCGATTTAGTTGAGCTCATTGCTAATTTTCAGTTGGGTTAGGGCTAGGTGAGCAGATCTACCTGCCTTGATTTTCTCCCATAATTTCTTGTTTTGCAAGATTGCAACAACGATAATGATTCAACGGTATTTTAAACTAAAAACGTCATTCAACTTGAGGTTGACAAGTGGGGTCTAATGTCACATGATTGTCTTTTAAGTACTGTGGCATGACAATCATGCATGGAGGAAACTTAAGCACAAGTTACTTTCAGTATCAAATTATCAATTCCTAATAGATCAACCAGAGACCAAATATCTTCGTTGCGAAAAAAAAGATGGAGTAGCAAGGAACAAGATTTTACACGTTCGGTCTGTGACAAAAGCTTTGAATAGATATGCCAAATAAATTACATGTAGTATTTCAAGCTGAAAAAACTATGAATGTAGAATTGTAGATAAAGAACACACAACGTGTCTTTAAAAAAAAAGGTTTGAGGCAAAAAGAACCAATACACCAACGCTTTCAATGGAGTGTACACACGATTTGCAACTCTTTCAAATTTAATCCATGACTGCAATTTATTTACCCTATACGGCTCTGTTCATGAGAACATCTCTAAGTACCTTACCATATTTTTTATTAAAAAAATGCAGTAGATATAGTCGAACCATTTTGCATTGTGATCGGTATCGGGGTCCTCATATTTTGTTACCCCTCTATCGAAGCTATCCGGTTACGGTATTAAACAAATGGCAAGATCACCAGAGAATCGAATCCGAGGAGGCATCGCGCACCAAGAGGCCGCGAGTACAGAGAATCGGGACCTACTTTCACAGCCCATTAACAATGGCTCCTATTCACCAGTAACCAATTGCTAACCCGATGCCAAATCCACACCCAATACCACCATTAGTGAGACAAACAATCATAGAGGAGAGAGAAAGCATGGCACTGGAGCATCAGAGGTGGATTAACAACCACACCAAAATAAAATAGATTAAGCTATCTTATGAAATGAAAAGCACCCTATAGAAAGAGAAAGAGGAAAGAGGCACCATTCACACACACAAATAAAAAAGAGATAAATAGGTGAGAACGAGATAGAGTGACATACAAGCCAAAACCACCTCATATTCTCATCTCTACCATTTGCCAATCTCTCTCCTCCCACCTCTACTCTCTCTCTTCTCTTCCCCTTGATGTGTCTTTGGAATTTGAGACCCTATTTTCTTAAGGCCTGCTAGTACTACTATCTCGAAGGAGAAAATCCATTTTATTTTCTTTAGGTTTCATCCTAAATTTCCTATAGTTTTTCCTTTGGGAGTCATAAATTCACCTGCCGCGTCTTGTATTTCGGAAATATTTTTTATTTAAGGCGAGAGAGAGAGAGAGAGAGAGAGAGAGAGAGAGAGGAGAAGTAAGCAGCAGCCGAGGCCGAGCTATCTCTTTCTTTCCCTCACCCAGCTCTCAGATCCGAAGCCGGAAGGAAATCGCGCCAACAAGCCTTAGCCCTAGATGCGCGCCACCGCCTGCTGCCGGTGCTGCTGCTACTGCTGCTTCTAGGATTATTCCTGCGGAGATGCTGGGCGTCGAGCCCGACGGCGGCGGCCGCGGCGGCGGCGCTCCCTCGTCCGCTGCAGGTGAGGTTTCTGGCCGCTGAATTTGCTGCGCTGGTTGGTTTCTCGCCGCGTTTGATCTGTCCGCCGGTTTGTTCGGTTGCTATTGTTTGTTGGCTGGTTGTTGGTGCTGTTCGGGCCGATTTGGTGGGTGGTCGGCGCCTCTGTTGCTGCGTTTCTGATGCGAATCTTCAGGTTCTGATGGAGAATTATTCGAGTGAGGCCTTTGGGCTCAAGAAGCTTAAGAAACATTTGATTTGTTTGCTGGGATCGTTTCATGTGTTGTTGTTGCGTTTAGTTCGTGGTTACGCTCGTAATCTGGTTTGGAAAAGTTGTCCCTTACCGATTCTGAGATTATCTGACGTTTCTTGCTGCAGAGAATTTTGACGCCGGGCAGTACGCCTTCTTCGGAAAGGAGCCACTGGAGGGGTTCGAGCTCGGCGGCTTGGAGGACGCCAGCGGCGATGGCAATGGCGGTGGATTCGGTGGTCCAGAAGAGGGGCTGTATCGCCTCTCCTCTGTTGGAGAAGAGGTGCGGATCCGGAAGCCATCATGTCCACATATCATCTATATTTTCTTACAAATTATCAGCCTCTTGTTGCTCGTTTCTGCGTTTGGTTCCCGTGTATGCTTTATATCTCTTTCTCGGTAGCACGTCAATTTTGCATCATTCGACTGATAGTGGAGGATTAGTGCGGGGAGCAATCCGGAATATATTCCTGTGGGCCGCAAGGGAAAAATTCTAGTGGAACTTAGGTTCACATCAGTAGTGCTGCCAGAATTGGGCACTTGAATGATTGTGGTGGAAGATTCTGTGCTTGATTGTAGGCGGCACCCTTGGTGTGTGGAGCGAATGGTTAGAGGTTTGCTTGGTAGCACAAGGACTTCATTGTTAGGATGGAGTTACGCATGACAGAGATGGAAGAAGGACATTCTTGCACGCATCCTTTTGTTAAATTGTTATAAGACACTGTTGAGCATCATTAGAACATTGTAAATGTTTTTTTGGGAGAAAGGGTAGTGATATTGATTGTCTATTCAGATAAAGTGATAATGATGTAATAAATAGTGTTCACAGTGGCCTTTCTATCTGGTCAATAAGAAAAAACAGTGGCCTTTCTACCGCAACCCTATTTTCGGTATCATTGTGACTTTCAAGTTGATTGCTACCTATGAGCCAGAGAAGTGTTTGAGATTTCGGTGTGGTTGAGCTTCTGGAATGTGTTTCATTTGGTTGCTTGACCCCCAGATAACTTTTTAGGGCAAAAACCGATTTATCTCTGCATTTTGTGATCCATAGTTTATTGAAAAGATAATAACGACTCATTATACAATCAATGGGCTGGTCATAATGTTTCCAGTTGAACAATCTAGATGCTTTGTTGGTAGCTAATGTCAGTTAACATGGGTTACTTTTAGTTGGTAGGAATTAAATATGATGGTCAGAGACTGCTTAGTAACCTTCAAACCTTTGAGCGATAACTTTTGAAGCTGATGAGGGGGGGGGGGGGGGGGGGGAGGGGGGGTGGTGTACTCCATTCTGCATTCTGAAGCCCCAATGTGTACTCATGATGTGTTTTTAATTCCAATTATTGCAACCTGCAGATTGACGATATGAGTAACTTGTCTGACATTGATGATCTTGCAAGCACTTTTGCTAAGGTATGTTTCTTGTTGGTTCAGCGTTTCATGCTGCGTATACTGTTTTGAAACTTTTTTTTTGCGGGTTACTGTTTTGAAACTTTACTGTATTTTGATGTACTGATTCCTATTTTGAAACTTTACTGTATCTGGCTTTGATGTACTTGCTACCAGTTCCTCTGGAATAGAGGTTTTTTATGTTTGCTTTGATTGGTGACTTATGCTGCACCAGTTCCTCCTTTACATAGCAGATTTTTCTGGTGCCATTATGCTTTGTCATACTTGCACGAGCAGCCAGCCCTTAGTTTTTCATGATTCAAAATTTTATCTAGGTAATGGAAATGATATGAGGAGAACAGATATAAATATGTTATTGATAGAGTCGATGAGTTCTCAATGTAACTTGAAACCACAATTCAAACTTAATCGTTATGCTTAATGGTGTACTCATTCAAGTTTGGTTGTCGCCATAGCAGACAGAACTAATATTAGACCGTGTACCAATGAGGCAGTCTCCCCAGCTGGGCCGAATAATGACACAGTTTATACACGCATATGCAGTTCTTTTGGCATGAATCGTGATCTACAATCAAAGCTGAGGCCCACTTAAGGCCTTTTTGCCGCTAAATTCCTAGGCTGTGTGATGGAAAATGTTTGCAAAGGATGCTATTGTTTTCTAAGGATAATCTTGTATTGCTTCCACATGGATTGATGTTTTAAGGATGGCTTTGTTTTGGCCTTTACTTTTGTGCTTACTGTTATATTTTCTTTCTGTTATTTGACACACATTGAGAATTCACATGTTTCACTGGCAGTTGAACCGAACCATTAGTGGAACCCGAAATCCTGGTGTTATCGGGGACAGGCGATCCATTTCAAGAGGAAGTGAGTGATATATATTTCTTCCCTTATGGCATGTTGGTCTGAAGTTTAATATTGTGGGGTTTATTTTGTGGCATGTATGTATGAAGCCTGATGCTCAAACTTTAGTGGTTTCGGAATCATCAGTTCATTGTTTACAGATATATTCTTCCTGCTGTGCATCATCACTGATTTTTTTAATATATTAAATACTTTCTTGGCGTAATTTTTGGCCTACCACGGGTAATTGCAAATTTGAGATTATAACATGTCAAGAGTTTGATATAATCACAACCGTCAGGAAATTTTTGCAGAACTATCTGTCAGTATGTGAAATTTTGTTTGAGATTCATATTTCCTCAAAGTTGATATTTTATGCCAAGGTTCCAATTTGTCACTGAACCATGCAATAACCTTTTCAGGTTCTTTAACTGTTGATTGGACTGAGGATGTAGAGTTTCCAAACTGGGTTGATCAGGATGCATTTGAAAATGAGGAATTCCAGGAAAGTAAAAGATGGTGGTCATCGAATTCTTCAATTCAGCAAGGGGATTCCAACTCCAGGCCGCTAAGTCGAACATCTTCCTATCCTCAGCAACCACTGCAGCACCGGTCAAGTGAACCTATCGTTTTACCAAAAACCTCTTCATTCACCTCCTTTCCACCACCAGCTGCTGCTGCTGCTGCTGGTAGATCACCTTACCCTGCTCAAGGTCTTACACGTCATGGGAGCATTCCATCAATTGGTGCTGGGCTCCAAATGGGTTCTCCGAGCATGTCACTTTCTGCTTCTCCATATCATATGGTTGGACCATCTCATGGGCTACCATACACAGGAGGCATGCCGTATGGTGCTCTTAACCTGCCTGCAATGCAAAATGATTGGTCAAACCAAGCTAACCCTTTCACTGGGGAGCATCTTAATCTACTGCCCAACTTATTGCATAAACAGTTATCGCTTCCTAATAGCCCAATGCCATCACTCCTATATTCTCAGCATCAGAGGTTGGCACAGGTCCAATCATCCCATCAGAATTACCTCAATATACCACCACACCTGTTATATCCCCACCACTCTGCAGAGATAACAGGCAGGTTTGATTCTGTTGGCAGTTCTCATTCATCAAGAGACAAAAGATCAAGGTCGGGGAGGGGAAAACATAACATTCGCTTCTCTCAAGCACAGTCTGATACTGGTAGCCAGAATGGTGATGGTGGAGGTATCAAATTTAGATCCAAGTACATGTCATCTGAAGAGATTGAATCAATCCTGAGAATGCAGCATTCTGCAAGTCACAGCAGTGATCCTTATGTTGTTGATTACTACCATCAAGCTTGTATGGCTAAAAGGGGTGCCACTTCTAAACAAAAGACCAATTTCTCCCCGGCATCAATGAAAGACTTACCATCCAAGTCTCGATCCAGCAGTGATCAGCATACGTATCTTCAGGTTGATGCTCTCGGAAGAGTGTCTTTCTCTTCGATACGTAGGCCTCGGTCTCTTCTCGAAGTTGACCATCCTTTATCCGCTGATGGCTCGCATGATCCGAAGTCTGCTATGAGGCCCCTGGAGAAAGAACCAATGCTGGCAGCAAGAGTCACTGTTGAAGATGCCCTTTGCCTTCTTCTTGAGGTGGATGACATTGACCGGCTGTTGCAGTCTAGCCAGTCACAGGACAACAGTTTCCAACTGAAGCGTAGACGACAAGTCCTCCTTGAAGGACTAGCTGCATCACTTCAGCTTGTTGACCCTCTTGGACCCAACAAATCTAGTCATTCATCTGGGTTAGCCCTGAAGGATGATGTTGTTTTTCTTCGCATTATTTCTCTGCCCAAAGGATGTAAATTTTTAGCACGTTACCTTCGGCTTCTTGTCCCTGGCAGCGAATTGACCCGGATAGTATGCATGGCTATTTTTCGCCATCTGAGGTTCTTGTTTGGGGGTTTGCCATCAGAGACTAGTGCAGCAGATACTACAGTCGCACTTGCAAAGACTGTTTCGGCTTGTGTGCATCACATGGAACTTGGTGCTCTTAGTGCCTGCCTTGCTGCTGTTGTCTGTTCATCAGAACAGCCACCTCTCCGCCCTCTTGGTAGCTCTGCTGGTGATGGGGCTTCTCTAATTATTAAATCAGTTCTGGATCGAGCAACTGAGTTACTTACTGATCATCATGTTGCAGCCAGCTACACTGTGCCAAACCGGACTCTCTGGCAAGCATCATTTGATGCTTTCTTTGGGCTTCTAACAAAATACTGTGTCAGTAAGTTTGAAAGTATTCAGCATATGTTTGTCATGCAGACACCAAGCTCAGTAATTGGACCTGAGGCTTCCAAAGCAACTAGTAAGGAGATGCCTGTTGAACTACTTCGTGCAAGCCTTCCTCATACAAATGAGCACCAACGCCAGAGGCTTCTTGATTTTGCTCAGAGATCCATGCCAGTAACGGGTTTCAATCCCCCGGGCGCTAGAGGCGGGCACATCACTTCAGAATCCGTTCCTGGTTGACGTAACTGAAAGAGATACACAATGGCACAGAGTCAATGCTTTAAAACTTAAAACATTGATGCCGTCTTCAGGTGGTAATTCTTGTATCTGAAGACATGCATGCCCCGTCATAAGTTGTGAGCGAGCTTGGAGAAGTTCCATTGGCTCAGGAAATTAGCCTTCACTTCAGGTTGTGACGTAAGTTTAGGTTTCAGAGTAATCCTATAGACCAACAATCTCCCTTCTGTGGGTCATTTAATATAGCACCCACCTGATGATTATAACAGACTATGCATGTACGTACCTATACTGTTGTAACTCTGCAGTGTTGAAACTGGTGGTCACACGGGGCAATTCAGTTTTTAACATTTATCTGCTCCAGCAAAGAAGACCATAGTGGGCGTAGTTTTTAGCCTGCGAAGAAGACATCAGGCGGGTGGGCACAATCGCATCCCTAGCAGTCTAGCAGTTGCTGTACAGGTTGGGTTGTCAGGGGCTTTCTGCCTGTTCTTTTTTACGTGTGGAAGGTGCCCAGTATCAGGTGTCAAATTATGTGGTCTTGTGTCTTGTTTACTTCAGTTAGGGCAAAATGTGTTCGAATAATAGATTACTCTTGTTAGACTTCTGGAAAGATACTTTTCTTCTAGTTGACCTTAAACTTCCTTCTAAGGTTTCAGGATAGTGCATCATCCAGATACCCACTGATATTGTTGTAGTGGAGTACTGGAATTGGAAGTGTACCCCTTTCTACATTTCTACAGTTGATGTTCTTCATAGGTCATTGAACTGGTTTGCTCATTTGGCTTTTATTTATACTATACTATATTAAGGTACCCAGCTTTTTCCCTCGACGACTAGAGTCGGGAAGGGAATGTTTCGCCGCTAGTCTGGGCGCATGTTTGGTTTGTCCTCTGTTGAGCATGTTCTATTCCTAGCGGAATGTGGAGCTGTCTGCCTTCGTATGTTGTGGTTCCAGCCTTTGAACCATTTCTTTCAGGAATGCTATGAGCCTAGGAGTGCTATTTATTAGGTCCATTTGGACATTATGATGTGAAAAATAATGTCGTATTGACTGCTTTTGCTACCAAGCTATTTTTTTGAAATATGCTTTGTGGGGATCTTGCATTGTTATCTGCTACTGTAAGAATCTCGCCTCGTTTCATCCTGGTGTAAGGCATAGTGTTGTTGCCGTTAGATATATTCTTCTTTTAAAGAGCAAGGGAAGTATAGGACAAAGGGGGTTGCCTATTACAGAAGATCGACATCATGGTCATCCCGAAAGTGATCTTAGTCTTGTGCCAGGGTTTATCTGGAATTGCAAAAGATGGCGTTTGATCCCCTCGGAAATCAGCGGTAAACTTTTCCGTTTATGACAAAGTCGCCACGAAATCCTGCTTTCCAGACGGCGCTAAGCTCGATCAGATGGAAATTTCAGCCAAGAACGACGCATTTGCTACGAACATTGTTCAGCAACCGGAACCTCCTCCCTCCAGTCTTTGACCAACTCTCAGACTCGCAATCAAAGAGCCCGGAAGCAGCTGGCGCCTGGCGGCTGAAAAAACCGGGCGAACCGTCCTTGGTATCATCGCCCTCTAGTATTTGATTCCCATTTTACCCCTGCCCTCTAAAACCACCCAGTGGGATTTCCCCCAAACATAAGGGGCAAAACGGCGACACAAAAACCTCCCGTCCTCGTCCCTCGCTTCGAACCCATCGCCATTCGCCACCGCGGCTACACATACCACACCACGAAACCGCCGCAATCCGGCACCCCGACTCCGCCGGCCGCGATGCAGAGCTCGCTCGCGCGGCCGCTGCGTCCGCCGGTATGGTCTTGTTGCGGCCGGAGCTGCGACCGCCGGAATCCGCGCGGCTCGGTCTCCGTGGTGCGGTGCCGCGCCGAGGCGGCGCCGCCGGTGGGCACGGCGGCTAGGGCGCCGGTGGGGCCGTACACCGGGAGGGACCCCGAGGTGAAGAAGCCCGCGTGGCTGCGGCAGCGGGCGGCGCAGGGCGAGAAGTACGCGCGCCTGCGGGAGTCCATCGGCGAGCTCAAGCTCAACACCGTCTGCGTTGAGGCGCAGTGCCCCAACATCGGCGAGGTACGAGCGCGCACCGATGCTTCGTCCCATTGCGTAACGCGATCGTACAATTGAGTCAAGTTTGAGCTGATCCGCACCGGTGATTTCTGCGAGAGCAGTGTTGGAACGGAGGCGGAGGAGCCGGTGGGGAAGGGGACGGCATCGCGACGGCCACCATCATGGTGCTAGGAGACACTTGCACGCGCGGCTGCCGGTTCTGCGCAGTGAAGACCAGCAACAAGCCACCGCCCCCTGATCCCCTAGAGCCTCTAAACACGGCTTTGGCTGTTGCAAGCTGGGGGTATGATCTCTAGTAACCATGCCTTGTTGATCATCTGGAGATTAGAAGCCGTTGGCTTCTCATAATTGTGACCGACAAATTGATGCAATTGTAACCGATAGCATCAAAGGAGACTCGACAGTGCATTTTTGTCACAGTTATATGCATATGCTGCTTATGTGCTAGATCACATGATTGATATGATGAATGCTGTTCTTTCCAGAGTAGATTATGTTGTGCTAACCAGTGTCGATAGAGATGACTTACCTGATGGTGGAAGTAGCCATTTTGCTCAGACAGTGAAAGCTTTAAAGGTCCGCCCTACCCCATATGTTTTGGTGCAAATTAATTTGTTAGAAGTTGAACTTGGATAAAAGTAATGTGCTGATGTTTTGTGAATCTTCCATTCAGGAGCTCAAACCTGGGATACTGGTGGAGTGCTTAACCTCAGATTTCCGAGGTGACCTAGAGGCTGTTTCATCTTTGGCAAACTCCGGTCTAGATGTGTACGCACACAACATTGAAACAGTAAGGAGTCTGCAGAGAATTGTGAGGGATCCTCGAGCAGGGTAATGTACTTAAACAGTTAAACTGACTTTAGTGGCATATGCAAGCTAGTGAGAATGCTATTCTATTGAAACTCTGGAGGCACTAGTAAGTAGTAACTCAACTTCCATGAATCAGTTTTAAGATTATCAGATATCAGATTACTGAAACATCAAAAGTTCGAACACTTACTAGTTCTAGACTTCTAGGTGTTAGGATTGTGCTATTCTTGAGTACAAGACACATCTAAAGCTCAAATAGTCACAAGTTCCATGCTTTTAGTAATTTAGCATTGTGCTGTGCTTGTTTGCGAAATCTATCCTAAAAATAAACCCAGCCATTCAATATGGCTTTTCCACTTGTACACATGGGTGCATGTACTATCACCACCATCAATGTTCCTCGAGTGATGCAAACTGAAACTCAATGAGCAACCAATCTTCAAATCATTTTAATTTCCTTCAATGAATCCTGAGGTTCTCCGGATGCCTATGCACCCGCATGATACTAATGGCCTGATAAAACTATGGCCAACCAATCTTCTAATCACTGCAATTTCCTTCAGCGAATATTGAGGTTCTCTGGATGTCTATGCACCTACATGTACTAGTGGTCTTATGATAAAACTAATTCCAGTTGTTTTACTCGGTTTAGCAGAACAACATAGCGATTTTGGTTTCTCATGTTTCTTATATTAGAATAATCTGCAGAGTCCTGGGCTCCTGGCTGAAACTGGCCTAACAATGTTGCAGGATTCTGGCACCCATATCGATTTGACAACTGTACTTTTGCAATGTGACCAGATTCAGGCCATTTATGTGTTTTAGTTCGCATGGTCCATCTTAAACAGTTAGAATTGTTCTCTGAGCAAGCATTGACTAATGCTTTCCATCTCCACCAACTTTAGTAATGCTATTATTCCTCTAGATTGCAAGCTGCTCCTGCTAAAGCCATAAATGTTGTGTTGCACAATATATAACATGAAATATGTAGATATTTTTTTCCCTTTTAAGAGCTAGTTACAACCTTAAAATTAGGATTGGAGTCTTCAAGTCTATTGCGGTGATTTTTCACAATTGTGTTACTTTCTAATGTTGGTTAACTTGATTTCATTTATCTGGTTAACTACAATGCTCTAAGGACCTGATTTTAATTGAGTTTTTTGTGACTTGCTGTTTTTCATTTGAGCTCTCCTAGAATCTATTGAAGATCCCAATGTTATGTTGATGGCCTTATTCACAGGAGTTGTGGAAATTATTATCTTCTGGCTGTGCTGTCAGATGCATCATGGCCTCTTGACATTGTAAACACCTCTTCTGACATCTCATTTTTACAGATATGATCAGAGCTTGGCAGTTCTCAAGCATGCAAAAAGCTCCAGCGAGGGCATGATTACAAAATCTTCTATCATGCTTGGTCTTGGAGAGACTGATGAGGAGGTGAAACAAACCATGATGGACTTACGGGCCATTGGTGTTGATATCCTTACTTTGGGCCAGTATTTGCAGGTTAGTTCGATACTCATAGCACTTTCCCATTGAGTCCAGATATCTGTCATCCCTTTTTCCTGTGATTAACGTGGGAAGTACTGTCGCAGCCAACAGAAAGACATTTGACAGTAAGAGAGTACGTGACTCCTGAGAAGTTCCAGTTTTGGAAGGAGTATGGAGAATCGGTGGGTTTCCGTTATGTTGCAAGTGGACCTTTGGTAAGTGATGCATAAGTTACTCTCTTCAATTTTCCCCTGCATATGGCAAATAATAAATACAAATACGAGTCCTTAAAATTTGGTTGGAATATGTACCTGCAGTTTCTACTGCTAATACTAGTGACTTGCAATAACTCACTATATATCATGTGACTTTTATCAGGTTCGGTCTTCATACCGTGCAGGAGAGCTCTTTGTCCAAAATTTGGTCAGAAATAGCAAAAGTGTGTCTTCCTCGTCTTAACCAAATATCTTCTGCAGAAGCAATTCATGGGATTCTTTCATACTGTATGTTAGAGCAGTAAAAACAAGAGTAGGATGGCAAAATCATTCGATTCGTCTGAAAGCTGAGGTCCAGCTTTAGTTTTCTTTTTCTTTCCTGATGTTGCATACACATGCTTTTGCCCCCCTGTTGAATAGAGAAAAAACGAGGATGCCAAATCTTTTCTGTATCATTTGCTTTGACACAATATACGAAAAGCTGTTCAAAAATAGTAGTCCATATGAAACTGTCTCCCTTGTTGTGGATGACACGATGCTTTATTCATCATTTGCTCAAAAAAGAAAAGGAAAAGCTGGAGAAAGGAGAGTTGGCGCTTTATTCTAGTGTCCACGGCTTCACTAGTGTACTTGAATCATGACAAGCGGATGAGCTGCATCCCATGATAAACTTGCGAAGCTGCCGGAACTCATGAGATGCTCTGCATCTCCTTCGGCACTCGGTGCCGCGCATCGTGCACTGCGATGTGATGATAGAAGCGTAATTTGCGAGCTAAAAGAAATCGAGAATGCACATGTTCTTGATCAAACAGCAGTTGGATTCTGGTGCAATGGAAGAGTTCTGGTGTAAAGGAAGAAATGAGATAGAAGAAGAGAGGTCGAGAAAACGAGAACACTCGATTTGCCACAGCAGTTTGGTTCGCAACTGGAAATGCAGACGGTAATGGAATCAAATCACACTGATACTGTAAACGATGTATCATATAACTGTTTTTGTTTGGTTCTGATCTGTAATGGAATCAGAAAGCTCTTGCCTCCTTCGTGGCGAGGTATGGTATGGTTCTCCACAGCCTGCGAGGTACGTTGATGCACTGCTCTACAGACTGCAGCTTTTTACGGGCGGTGCATTGGTTGGCTGGCCTCCTATTACACCGGACTAGGAGCGGTATCGATATCTCTACTGTCCGGTATTCGATTGCGCGGAATTTGATTACGGAAGTGCCAAAATAAACACGTGGTAATGAAATCGAATACGGTATGTAATCGGATCACTTTACATTCACCCTAACCAAACACCATCTTAGATTCTGGAGTAAAAGAAGCGGACAGCCGTAACAGTCACTCCTCGCCTCTTCGCCACGCGCGACAAGCGTGCGAATAACCGGAAAAGTGGAGCTGCGTCGTGCACATGTAGCGCCACCGTGTGGCCCCGTTGTGCACCAGATCTGTATCACTGTAGAACTGTGTCACAGCTCACACGGGCTCCGCTCTGCTCATGAGCACTACTAGTCTACCATCCCATAGGCACTGAATCGAGTTCCTTGAGAATTCAGAGCACCGGAATACAGTCCTATGCACCGCTCTATGCCGCGGACCGCGGTACACGGTCTGTCACCTGCTTCGCGTTACTAGCTCCACTCGTGAATCCTGAATGGTCGGTGCCCACTCCTCACGACCTGTCAACTTCACGGGTCTGTGATCCAGCTGGTCCAGCGCCGGTGAGAACACCGCACCGAAAACGAACGAGCAGTAAACCACCCCTCACCACCTGTAAAGCTGATGGCAAGGTCGCCTATTCTTTTCCGCGAGAGTTCAGTTGAATCGAAGGGACGCAGGTCCGGCCATTGACCTTACCTTACCTTCAAGGGTTCATCAACCCACCCACACACACTCGCACACTTGCAATCAATATAGGACACTCCAAACCAACAGGACCACGCCACAATTTACCGACCAAGAAAAGATCGGGTCGGGCCGGGCGATGGTCCAGGGCGTGGTCAGCTAAGCTAGCCCGTGATGCAATGGCATATTGGCCTTGGCATGGCAGGCGAACGTACCAGCAAATCAAAACCAACCCAAACGGCCAAACCCCACCAGACCAAAAACCCCCGGAGGAGGGGCACAGCGGCCAGGAACCCCGTCTGTTTCCCCTGAGAACTCGCTATCACGCCGCCGCGCCCAGCCGAGGCCGCTTCCCCCGGCCGGCCGGCACAAAACCCAAGATTCGCCAGCGTACGCGCGAGCCGGATCGCGCCGCGTTTTTTGCGCTTCGCCCCCACACGGACACGGTACTACTCCGTAGTGCCGAGTACGCGCGGTCCTCTCGGCGCCAGAGCCCCGGATCCCAACAAGATCTGCGCTGGCGCGCTGCGGCAAGGCAAAATCTGGGGCCGGTCCGGCGGCGCAGAGCCTGCCCGCGCTCACGGGCGAAACTAGCAGGAGGTGGCGCCACCCAAGAAGCGGCGCGCGAGCCCCTGACCTGAGGGGAGAAGCCAACAGCCAAGCCAAGGACGCAGGGTTTTGCCGGCCGCCCCGCACCGCGCCCCACCAAAGTCCAAACCAGGCCGTGCATGTCACGCACCGTACGTCCGGCACCCTACACGTGCACGGCGCTCGTGGTACTTGCCCACAGCCTCGCTACTGCAGCAAGTCAAGAGCTCGCAGCGTACGAACACGAACCATGTGCCCACGGGGCACGTCTCGTTGTCACGATTTTTGCTGCTAGTACCATCGGTTGTCACGAGAAGGTCGTGTAGTATCTCCGGTTGCCGTATCACTTGTAGAGTACATACATCCTCTGTTCATCGGTGTCTACATATGTACTCTCGATAAGCATGTGCGGTTCCTCACTCCCTCCGATCCGCCGCGGGAGATTGCGATTTGCCAGGACGGGGAGAAGAGAACCACCCACCCAACGGCTATCTACCTGACCTGACCTGTGACCCCTAACGGTCTCCCACGCCTCACCCACGCTGGACGGCTGCTACGACACATGCGGTGCACAGCCCTACCCAACTTTATATTTTTTTTGCGAGTACCCAACTTTATATTAGCATGCCGGAATCTAAAACATTCTTCCGTAATCGTCCCTTCTGGTCCTAATCATTCGTCCGCGCTCAACTGCGCTCGTGCCTCCACCCACCGATTGGAGAAGAAGAAAACAACGCCGCGGGCGCGGGCGCGGGCGCGGGCAGGCTCCCGGGCTCCACGCTGGCCCCGCGGTGCGTGCTCCGACGGTGCACCCGGCCACGCACAGCGCGTCAGCGCCGCCCGGTACGAGACCGCGAGATGCCAAAGGATGCCGGACCGAATCTTTGGAGGTGTAACTCATGTTCGATGGATGAGCGTGCGAATCTTTGGCTTCCGTTTGTGTCCCGTCCGGTCCATCCGTCCATGTAACGCGGTACCAGTGGCACGTGTCTGCTCCCTCCGTCCCTTAATAACCGTCGTTCGTTTTTTTTTTAATAACCGTCGTTCGTTTGGGATAGAGGGAGTAGCCGTTTACCTGTAAAAGGTTATTTTTTTTCGAGCCAGGTCAGGTGCTGCATGATTCACGCCATGAACACTTGCCGGGCATGATTAGAATGCTTTATCCGACTCGACGCAATCATCTCTCGCCCTTTTCCCTCCCTTTCTCCCGGCCTCGTTCCTTTGACAGGCGCACTGTATGTCTATATTATTGCCTCCACGCTGGACCTTCTTGTCACGTACAATCGCGTCTCGACGACTCCGGACGGCGGCGATCATTGCCGACGCGCTCGGTCGGCCGGCAGAGTAGGTAATGGACCTTTGGACCATCTCATGTTGCCATCATCAGCTACAATGACTATTCTTCGTCTCCGGCGACGGCGAGCTGTGTGGCCCGGCACGGAAAAGCAGTGGGAGACAGAAACCCAAAGCAGAAAAAGCGAGCCATGGCAAGCGTCGCACTCGCACTTTTTGAGTTGCCTCCAATCAGAGGCGAAAGGACCACAGCAAGCAGGCTACCAACTGCAACAGTACTGCTCGCTCTCTCGCTTTCCTCGGTTTATCTGGTTGACTGATTGCAGCCTGCCTGACGAGCGCTGTCCCGGGAAGGGCACACTCATCTGATCAGTTGCCGTGTTAGGTCACCATCATCGGTGACATCGTGCTTGTTGCAGTAGCAGGGCATACCTTCCATTTTCCAGGCGAGAAGCCGAGAGAAGAGTACACCCCTGGTCCCGTCAGAATTGTACGTTTTGGGACAGCTAACAGGAGCTGCAATTAGTTACTTTTAGCGCTCTATGAAACATCAATTATATCTGACCTGAACTCCTGAAGGCAGTATATATAAGGTCTCGTGGATGCTTAATCTGCTATACCCCGTACATGTCCAAGAACAAAAATGATGCCACCTACGATTGGTATTTGATCCGATGATAGGAAATATGCACCGTAGAAAGAGGAGGATAGGATTTCTCTGGTTCTTCAGTGACTAGTGGCCTGTCAGGTCGAGCTTTGATTTTAGGGTTCCGGTTTCTGCGCTTTGGATCCATGAAACTTTTGGTGCTCCCCGATGATCATTGGATGTGCCACCTTTGGAACGGAGGATCCATTTGAGTGAAAGCGATAGCATGCCCTGCCGGCAATTGCAGAAGCACACCAAGATTTTTATACTCGGCGAGGAGGTGGAGGCGAGCAGGAGCAATTTTGTTTCCCGAGAAAGTGCAGTCAAAGTGGCATTATCAAATGGACACGCTTGGTCTTGTGCTCCAAAGCTCAAAGCGACCGGGGAAAGATGAAAAAACTGGGACTGATGTCCCAAGCGCCCGAGATCCCATGTGGTTGCAGTTTCTAGTGGTGTTTCTGCAGCGATACTGTCTGTACCACCTACCGTAGGGAAAATAAACTTGGTTTTGCAGCTACAACATTTTGTGAACATTGCATTGCAGCTCTTGCAAGGTGAAGAGCATGTACTTTGAGCTGAAACCTTGGGAAATCAATAGTTTCAATATAAGTAGTGAGTATTTGAGTATTTCTGTGTTTAGATAGACGCAATCAAGAATTTACTGAGTAAGGAGGACGAAAGTTCAGTTTCACCTGAAACACGGTACAGCTTGTAATTTTGATCAGTACCCTCTTTCTTTATCGCCTGCATGAATCAGTACACTGCTTAAAGAATCAATGCTACACTAAATCTTCTAAAAAAGGAGGTGACTTAATGCTCATCATGTTCCAAAGGGGGAGAAAGAAAGCAATATAATCATCGACCTTCTTTTTTGCTAGTGCTTTATTTTCTACCAGTTTTTCTAGTAGTGGTTTATTTTGTGCCTGCTTACTGATGCTAGCAGTCTGATCAATTCAATTCAGTAGTTCTAAAAAAAAGGAAAACGGCCTACATCCAGAAAAAAACCAGTATATTCACTGTAGGAGAACCGACCGTTCGGTATCGTCGTTCCGCGCTGATTAGCCATGCATGGGCCAAACCATTTTTTTCAAGTCACGGCGTATATTGCAGCAGCAGTAGAACCAGTACTTGGATGTCAATGAATTAATACGGGTGTGGGTCGTTGCCGCAGGACAAGCTTTAAAATACTGTATCACTTGAACTGGAGTACTGGACCAATCCATCACGCGAGGCGTGTGCTGTGCATACACTTCCATGGCGGCTCGGTGGTTAGTTTGGATCCGCTAGAACTGCTGTTCTATGGATTCGAGTACCAATCCATCACTCCTCTCTTGTTTTGGAATAGTAAGCATCGCAGTCCGTTGCAGTATTAGGCTCGTAGCTTCATCCAACACGATATCACGAATAGCGATTAGTGTGTTTAGTTAAAAAGGAACTCCCAAATACACTATGCAAAAAGAAGATTTTCCATCACATCAAAATGTCATAACATGTATGGAGTATTTAATGTAGATGAAATTAAAAACTAATTGCACAGTTTTGTTGCACTCGGCGAGACGAACATTTTGAGCCTAATTAATCAATTTTTGGATATTTTTTTACAGATACAAACGAAATGCTACAGTAGCGTAATAATTACGAAGTGACATTTTACTCCCAAATTTAACCTCCCAATTTTAACATCTAAACACCACCCAAGTTCTGTGTACCAGTCGAGCGCTACCATAGTCCATAGTCAAAATGGAGCGGAATCAAGGCACCGTTATCAAGGCTGCCGAGGTCTCCCCTGTCCTTTGAGTCTGTGTGATTGTGGCACAGCCCCCCCCCCCACCCCACGCTGATGCGCTGAGCTGAATGTCACATCGAATACCGTAGCACACTGTAGTACTTTTCGTTTGTTTGTGGTAATCATTGTCCTACCATGACCTAACTAGGCTCAAAAGATTCGTCTCGTCGTGTACATCAAAACCATGTACTTAGTTTTTTTATTTACCTACATTTAATGCTCCATGCATAAGTAGAGAGATTTGATGTGATAGTGAACAGTGAAGTTTAGAGAGAGAAAGTTTGGGGAAGTTTTGGGCCCTGTTTAGTTCCCAGTCACATCAACAAACTTTCAAAAATTCTCTCTCCAAACTTCACTATTCACCTATCACATCAAATCTCTCTCCTCATGCATGAGTACTAAACGTGGGTAATTAAAAAACTAGTTGCATGATTTTGATGTACACGACGAGACGAATCTTTTGAGCCTAATTAGATCATGGTAGGACAATGTTTACCACAAACAAACAAAAAAGTATTACAATACGTTACAGTGCCCGATGTGACTTTTTCACCTCAATTTTCACCCTTTTTCAGGAACTAAACACCCGTGGATTTGAAGGGAAGTGAACACCGCCTTCTCGCCAACACGCGGAAAAGAGAGCTGCAGAAGCAGACACCCAAACAATGGCCGCAATTAAAATACCAGTACTACGCAACACAACAGTGGCCGCACTGACGACCAGCTTTGAGGCGAGCACCGAGCAGCACAGCGGGCACAGCACACTTCACACGGCGAACTGTAGTGTGAGCAACCGAGAAGAGCTGAGACCGTACACCACTGTCCCTCTTTCTCCCTGTCCGGCCCTCTCTACGCGCTGCGCTGAAAAAAACTGTAGCGTGAGCAAACTGAAGTAGAGGTTTTTAGTCGTCTTGATACGAGAAGAGGGTTTTAACGGGGGAGCATTTCTTCTCCTAGTTCTTCCCCGTCTTCTTGATGCATCCCTTTCTTCTTCTCTAGCCTCGCAAAGTCGCACAATCCTTTATTGGGCGCTCTCGCCTCCTCCTTGGGCGGCGCAGCCGCGGGCGTGCAGCGCACCTCCCTCTCCCTCTTTTCCTCGCCATTAATGTGCCGCCTGCAATCCCGGTACCAGTAGCGCCCCGCTTCGCCTGAAGGTTCGGCCTTTCACTCCCATGGGCGGTGGGCGCAACTAGCCTTTCTTTCTTGGTGGTTTCTGGAGCCTTGCGGGGTGAGCGCCGAGGAGATTTGGAGGGAATGGGGGTGGCGCGGAGGAAGGAGCACCGGGCGGCTGCCGCCGCTTTCCTGTTCGCGGTGGTGATTCTTGCGGTGTTGGCGGGCGGCGCCGGCGTCCGCGCGTTCGAGGATGGTACCGCGGTGTACATTGTCACCATGAAGCAGGCGCCGGTGTTTCACAGGCGCCTTAACTTGGAGAAGTTCGGGAGCAGCAGAGTTGCCAATGCCGCAGGCGGCGGCGGGGCCGGAGGCGGAGGAGCTGGGGACACCCCGACCACCAGCGTGCTCAGGAAGCCGAGGTAGGCAGCATTTTTAATCGAACATTGCTGACTGTTTTTTTATTCATTGTTTGCAATTTCTTTGCCGTATGATTCACTTTACTCCCCTTTTTTAGACTGATTAAGTCTAGCCCATTGGCATTCACCTGATGTAATATGAAAAATCTCGCTCTTTTGTTGGGAAGTTTTGGGCTGTCTTGATTGTGCTGCTCCAGCATTCATATGCTTTATCTACCGACAGTTCTTGTTACTGCTGTAAATTGCTGGTTATATGGGGGGTTATATTATGCTAGACGATTTTGCCGCGTGAATGATGTTGGTGTTGATACTGAACCCCTGCTTGTCATGTCATGGCCTTATGAGATATGCAATTTACAACAAAAGGTTTATGTATGCAACCTAGTTCATTCTGGTGAAGGTGGACCTTGGTACAATGTTGGATTGATACATTAATTATATGTTTTTTTTCTAGCATCAGCGGGCAAAATTACCATACTTGTAGAAATGGGGGACAGTCTCCATTTTGGCTCTTTCTTTTGCCCGGCATGTGCTAAAATGGAAGTATATCCTTCAATGGGATGCATTTCCCTGATGAAGATTGTGGCATGTCCTGAATTTTTTTTGCTCTTTTTATTTTTGGAAATATAGTAATTTGTTTTACTCTCACAAATGTTAATTGTGGTTATGCAGACATGGTTCTTCCAAGCCTATGAATTATGGCTCATACCTCATCCGCCTTCAAAATTTACTATTGAAGAGGACACTAAGAGGAGAACACTATATAAAGCTGTACAGCTACCGCTACTTGGTTAATGGTTTTGCTGTTGTCATCACTCCTCAGCAGGTATCCTATTTCTTGTATTTTGTTCCTTGTGCTACTTTTAACTTGTACTGTCATTATTGCTTGTCTATAACTTGGTGGGGAAAGCGCTAAAACTAAAGAATCAAGGGGTTCACAACTTTTGATTTATTGGATTTTGGATCAAGATGATGAAAGTAGAAATCATGGCAATCTAGATAGTATTGATATTTGCCATGCTACCCTGATTAATTCATTTTGATACTTAAAACATTTTTTTTATTCATGATGTCCTTCAAAATGTGTTCGCTCCTTCATATCTTTTTTTTTGGCCATTTCTTAATTCTTATTGTTTTGTTGAACTGTCAGCTCATTAGAAGACTGTTTACATTTATTTACTTTTATGGGTATTTGACTTGTTTTCTGCTTGTACCCAAAGGCAGACAGGCTATCTAGGAGAAACGAAGTAGCAAATGTGATGTTGGACTACTCAGTTAGGACAGCAACAACTCACACCCCTGAATTTCTTGGACTTCCGCAAGGAGCCTGGGTTCAAGAAGGTGGTCCGCAATTTGCTGGTCAAGGTGTTGTCATTGGCCTCGTTGACACAGGAATAGATCCAACTCACCCTAGCTTTGCAGATGATCTATCTACTGATAGTTATCCAGTGCCTGCTCACTACTCTGGCATTTGTGAGGTTACAAATGATTTTCCATCTGGATCCTGCAACAGAAAGCTTGTGGGTGCTCGGCACTTTGCAGCATCTGCAATAACTAGAGGAGTCTTCAATGCTTCTCAAGATCTTTCTTCACCATCTGACAGCGATGGCCATGGGACGTGAGTAGTATCTTCTTATTTACCCATCTGATTGTTAGGTTATCAATCTGCATGTCTAATTTACAATAATATGTCTAAATACGAGACTACGCATGCCATTGTTAACTCTGTCCATAAAACATATGTAGCCTATTGTGTACATGTTGAGCAGGAAGTCATGTTAGCAATAGATTGATCGCATTATGATGAAAGAGATGAACTGGAATAAGATGCAGATAGGATGCTAGAAATTGTTATGTACTGTTGTTGCATTTTTGTTAGTTCTTTCTTTAGATTCAATAATTGCTGCATATGGGAGCAGTCCCTTGGTTGGATGTATTCTTAGTCTTAACAAAATGCATTAAAAAAGTAATACAAATCACGCCATGGGAATCATGTAGTATTATTTTCCTGGATATTTTTCTTATTTTTTTGAAATTTGTCATTACAGGCATACAGCATCCATTGCAGCTGGTAATCATGGGATTCCTGTTGTTGTGGCTGGGCATCAATTTGGAAATGCAAGTGGCATGGCTCCTCGTGCTCAGTAAGATCATTGCCCTCTGCTTTATAAAGGTGGATATGGTTAATTCCCCCAAACTAATATAATAAAGTGTTTCATCAGCGTTGCTGTCTATAAAGCTCTTTACAAAAGCTTTGGAGGTTTTGCTGCTGATGTAGTGGCCGCAATAGATCAGGTAACGTTCTGCCATTGAGCTTCTTATAATGTGTTGGTTTAAGCACAAGACACTGTTCCATCGCAAAATATAACCTTTTGGCGAAGATACAAAATAGCAATAATCATCTAATGAAATTATTCTAGTTACTTAGGTATGAGAGAGTACTACCTGAAAAAGGACAAATCTGTATCTAGAGTTCAAGCAGCGTGTCTGACCATGTTTATGAATATGTCAACTAAAAGTCTAACATGTTTTCGGTAAATATTTATGTCGAAGTTCCCACAGTATCTTGAAAAGTTTCAATGGTGTATCCTTATAAAGACCTAGCATCCCACTACAAACATATCTCTACATTGTGTTTGCAGGCAGCTGAAGATAATGTTGACATCATAAGCTTATCCATTACTCCTAATCGAAGGCCTCCTGGACTGGCTACATTCTTCAATCCAATAGATATGGCACTTCTCTCAGCTGTAAAAGCTGGCATATTTGTGGTGCAAGCCGCTGGAAACACTGGCCCTTCCGCTAAGAGCATGTCTTCTTACAGTCCTTGGATATTTACTGTAGGAGCTTCTGCACATGACAGGGTATATAACAACTATGTTGTACTTGGCAACAATTTGACCATTCAAGGAGTCGGGCTTGCTCGTAAGTTCCTCTGAATTGTTTCCTGTACGTACATAGTTACATTTATATAATTGTAACTTGTGCTGATTAATTGTACATACAGCTGGGACGGATGGTGATTGCATGTACACTCTAGTTGCTGCACCTCATGCACTGAAAAACAATACAGCTAGTCCTACTGAATTGTCCCTTGGGGAGTGCCAAGATCCGAGTCGCCTAGATGCAGATTTGATAAGAGGAAAGATACTAGTGTGCAGCTATTCTATAAGATTTGTACTTGGTCTTTCTTCAGTTAAGCAAGCTTTAGATACAGCCAACAATGTCAGCGCTGCAGGAGTTATATTTTATTTAGACCCATTTGTTCTTGGCTTCCAGTTGAACCCAACCCCAATGCGCATGCCTGGACTTATAATTCCATCAACTGATGACTCTAAGGTAGGGCAGTCGAGAGCACAGCCCAATTATTCTTACTGTTTCTTTCTTCCTTTCCTGTGATTTTTTGGTTTTACTGAAGATTGGCTCAGCCGGGAGCCTGGTCATCCATTGTATCCAGTTTCTTGAATTTTTTTGACTTTTGTTCAAACCTCTTCCAGCAATTGGTGTGGTGAAGCTTTATTAGCTGTCTTTTATTGCGCCTATTTTGGGCTTCATGTTGATTTTCGTGTGATCTTAAGACATTACAAACAGAAGATAGTTGATACAGAACCATTATGTTCTTGATGTTTTGAGCCAAAACTTGTATGTGCAATGCTTTTTCCTGTGCTAACTAATTGTAACACAATATTCCAGGTATTTCTCACTTACTATAATGACTCGCTAGTGAGAGATGAGACATCAGGCCAAATTGTCAGCTTTGGCGGAGTTGCGAAAATATTAGGGGGTCTAAATCCAAACTATGGAAATTCTGCACCGAAAGTCATGTTCTATTCTGCTAGGGGTCCTGACCCTGAGGACAACTCACTTTCTAATGCTGATATCTTGAAACCAAATCTGGTAGCACCTGGAAGTTCCATTTGGGGTGCTTGGAGTTCCCTTGGATTGGATTCTGCTGAATTTGCTGGTAATTTGAAAAATTATCTTCTTTACAGCCCTTTTCTTATCTTTCCTGGATGTTCCATGAAATGTAAAGATTTAAACAGTTTATGTCTTTAACCTTGTTGAAATGGCACACTTTTTTCAAGGCGAGGAAGGGTACACCATACACAGTAATGTTGAAAGAAAGGGTCAGATATTGACTAATTAATTTTGCAAAAATAAAAAGGATGATAGGAGGTTTAGATGATTAGATGACTATTGTTGCTGGCCTTCTTAAATTTTTTAGGCACACACCCAAAAAGGGACTTGTACAAGTACTGTTCAATTTTGCCATTAAAGCCCGTAAAAGAAACTTGTCTGCCTTTGCATTAGAGTCCAACATTATAGCTTTTTTCTTTCTGTAATAAAACCTGTCTAACTCTTGTTTGTTTTCTGATGTACTCTTTTAGGTGAAAGTTTTGCAATGCTCTCGGGCACAAGTATGGCGGCACCCCATGTTGCTGGCCTTGCTGCTCTAGTCAAGCAGAAGTTTCCTTCCTTTAGCCCAGCAGCTATAGCTTCTGCATTGTCTACAACTACAACTCTTAATGACAGGCAAGGGAAACCAATCATGGCACAGCGAACATACAGCAACCCAGACTCAACACAATCTCCTGCTACAGCTTTTGATATGGGGAATGGCTTTGTCAATGCTACTGCTGCTTTAGACCCGGGGATCATATTTGATTGCGGTAAGTTCTACACTTATATGATTATTTCCATTCTGGTTATGTTACCACATTATCTTCACTTGAGCCTAGCTGTGGCAAAATCAGCACTAGTTTCCTCCTCCGAAGTGGTTTGTTTCCGATTACTTGCAAAAGCAAATTCGTTTCTGACCAACAATCTGTATGGCTAACGTGTAAATTATTCCTTCTAAAAAATTACAGGTTACAATGATTTCTTCTCCTTTCTCTGTGGCATAAACGGGTCTGGCCCAGTAGTGACGAACTACACAGGAAACAGCTGCACAGCCTCCACCATGACAGGAGCAGATCTAAACCTACCCTCAATCACCATAGCCGTGCTCAACCAGACAAGAACCATTACCAGAACGGTGACCAATGTGGCGGCTGACGAGAGCTACACAGTCAGCTACAGCGCCCCCTATGGAACCGTGGTCTCTGTGGCACCGACACAGTTTGTCATTCCAAGTGGGCAGAAGCAGCTCGTGACCTTCGTCATAAACGCCACCATGAACAGCTCTACCGCGAGCTTCGGGAGCGTTGGGTTCTACGGTGACAAAGGCCACCGGGCGATCATCCCGTTCTCGGTGATCTCCAAGGTTGTATACAGTTCCTGATGACTGACGAGCTGAGGTGATGATGCAAACCAGGGCCCTAACTATCCAACATATTCAGTGACGGACTTGACTGCGGGTGGCGTGGAGCTTACTTTGACTAGGGATTTTTTGTTGGTTGTGGTGTGTACATTCTGAAGCATGTTTGATGTAAGTAGCTGAGTGATTAACTAGTAACTGTAAAAACAATGTACCAGGGCAACCTATTGCCGTGGATGGGGAAATCCTTCTGCAACAGAATGTTAAATAGCATTCTGCTGGCGTTTGAGTTTATTGAACGATGTTTGTGAGATATATATGAACCGTCAAACCCTCAGTTGCTGCAGAATGGATGGCGAATCCTGAGACATTCCTTTTTTTTTTGGTGAGGACTGAGACATCCCAACATGACCATGACGTTCGCATCATGGCTAGGATTTGTTTGCAAATACGGGCTGGGATCGTGGCTACAACAATATACAATCGCGGAAGAAGTCTACGTAACCCCCCAAACTATTGAGTCTGGAACACTTCACCCCCAGAGTACAAAACCGGATATCCAACCCCCTGAACTATATAAACCGGTGCACATGACCCCCTAGGGTGGTTTTCTTGGGTGGTTTTGCAAACAAATTTATAGAAAACCCCTAAAATGATTACAGTGTCGCAAACAGCTCCTTCTACGTCTCTCCTCCCGCATGTCGGACCATCCTCAACCTCCCGACGTCTCCTTCAGCTCCGCCGTGAGCCCTTCAAGCTCGAGCTGGAACTTCTCCATGGCGTCCCTGGGCAAGCAGATGGGCACCACAGAGGCCGGAGACGCCGGCGCCGGGCAGCGGGTAAAACGCTCCGACTTTTTGTTTTTTGGCCCTTTTCGCGAAAGATTAGCACAAATAGACCCTTGACGGAAACATTTCCAAAAATGGACCCCGACCTCGCCGCCAAAAACCATGGCGTTGAGCTCCAACGGCTCAACGCCAGGGACTTTGGCGTTGAGGTCCAACACCAGTGGCATCGTGTCCGCGTGTTGTGGCGCTGACGTGGTGGAAAACTCGGCGCCAAATGCTATGGCGCCGACCTCAACGCCAAAATTTCTGGCGCTGATCCAGGCGCCAGATTATTTGGCGCCGACCTGTATTTCAAGCAAACAACACTCTTCCCCTGTCCGAGACTCCTCCCTTCCTTTTTTCCCTCTCCTCTCGGTTTTGCTCGTCCCTAAACCCGGTCAACACTTTGAGGAAGGGAAACAATGTGATTATTATGGTTGTGATGTAATGCACTTTAAATTTGTGTTGCTAGGTACTTGAACCTTTATGTAGTTTATATGATGTTCTCATCTCCAAGTCGTCTATTATCGTATTATTTCATTTGTTTGTTGAACTGAATTCATTTTATGCAATGCACAACAACGGTGATGACAACACGCACAAACGAGTTTGAATAAGTTGCATGCGAAGTACATAATACATCATTCACTGAATAAAAGATGGCATGGACTAAACCTAACATGCCTTAGGTAATTCAAACCAACAACAAGAACATAGATGGCTTAGGTAATTGAAACCAACAATAAGAACATGGTTGTAGCACGTGACTACGATAGGTTACTCCTAGTAGTGTCCCCACATAGCAAATTGTGTTGCACCTTTTCCATAGTATCCTCCCATTGGAGGCGGCGGCGGCGGCGGAGGAGACTGTGGCGGCGGAGGTCCATCCTTCTTGTGGCATGCGCAGGTGCAATCTGGGTCCTTGCACAATGCCTCCTCAGAACCGTCAGAATTGGTGTTGTCATCCTGGTTACCGCTGCTCATGTTCATTTCTAAATCGAAGATACGATTCTGCAAGTACTCGATGTACTCCTGATGTGGATAAATTGGAGCAGGATCCGCCCACCTAACAAAACCACAGTTTTCTGGAGCCTTGGAGGACTATAACAAAATAACTAAAGTAAGTTGTTGAAACCAATATGAATGAAAATGTGTCTACAGAACGAAGAGATATTTTACCCAAGCTCGTGGGCATTTGAAGAAACGACGGCCTCCATCAAACCCCTCTGTCATCATTTGCAATAAGCAATACTCCCCATGCGCGCATTTCGGCCACTCTTCTTTGCGGTTATTGTACCCTCTCAGAGGACACTCTCTACTGAAATCACTTTTGCTCTGAACTGGAAATTCATACACTGCCTCCTCAAACTCACCGGGACCAAGAGACCCTTCCCACACAATGGCAGGTCCCTTTCTTCCCGCCTTTCCTCTCCCAGAGCCGAAACCCTTCCAGCTAGACGACCCTCCAGACATTGCTACTGATGTGAATGTGTGGCTCTTCATTGTGTGTGTATTAGGCCGAGCCATGTTCATTAGTTATGTTGTGCAAGCGTTAATGCATCTGAAAAGGCTAAGATATATGTTCTGAAAAGGCTATTTTGAAGGACACTGAAAAGACTATAGTGAAGGACACTGAAAAGGCTATTTTAAAGGACACTGAAAAAGCTATGTGGATTGTAGACTTTTCAGGGAAGCATGACAGTATTAACAGTTGAGAAGACCCGACCATGAACACATTGTTCATTGGATTCTCTTTATGTACTTTGTATATCGTGCAACTGCACTACACGAAGTTTTCTAAATGGATTCATATTGTAGTAAGCTTGTCATTTTGTAGTAGGATTATCATTTTCTAACCATTAAACTAACCGATAGCTTCTAACCATTGAACAAACGGAAAAGGACATGTAAATTCGATGGAGCTTCCTTTGATACTATTCACGGAAAAAATTCGCAAGAGCTTCCCTTGATTTTATATCATCCACAAGCATCACAAAGCACATACATCACAATAACAACATAAATGGAGTCCATAATAACAATCCATACAACCCATAATAAAAAGTCCACAATAAAAGTCCATACAGTCCATAATAAAAATTCATAAAGTCGCAGAAACAATTTGGTAGAACTTCCTCTGTTTTTCTACCATCAAAAGCCCCAAACATCACAAGTAACATACATCACAAGTTCACAGCCACAACACATAAACCGTCCAAGCAGTCCATTCATTTCGAAACCGTCACTTCCTCCTAGTCTTATCCTTGCCCTTGCCAAGAGCGTCGGTGCCTGGAGTGTAACAGTCACGTGCGCGACGCTGCCTACGTGTGGCCACCTGTGAAGACTGAGGAGCATCTGACAGCTGAGACGGTCCAATCTCCTCTTGAGTTTGGTCCACGTCATCGTCGTCGTCAAACTTAATAACATGACTCGTAGAACCTGTAGCTGTACCACATTGAAGTCAAATAGGGTCAAGCGTGTACCAGTTAGCAATTTTGTACCACATTGAAGATGTAGTTTTTCATGACGTGTACCTGTCAAAGGGTCGTGGACATCGTGCATCGTCTTAGGCCTACAACCACAACGAGCAGCTGCACGCCGTAGGCGTGTAGAAAGCCTCTGTTTGCCAAGTGAAACAAGTTAATATATGTGCTCGATTCATATCAAATGTGATCGATTCAGTACTAGTTCTAGATCTTACATGTAGGAAGCCAAGCGTGTTCTCGTCGGTGACTGTCGGACGAAACCTCTCAATGTCTTGTACCGACCTGTTGAGGGTGTTTCCCTGAAAAAAAGGAAGACGTTTATGAACATGAAATGCATACAAATTTTGGCGTTAAGCTCGGCGCCGTGGTATTTGGCGTTAAGCACGGCGCCACGTCACGCGGACACGATGTCACTGGTGGTGGACCTCGGCGCCAAAGTCCCTGGCGTTGAGCCGTTGGAGCTCAACGCCATGGTTTTTGGCGTTGAGGTCGGGGTCCATTTTTGGAATTGTTTTCGTCAGGTGTCTATTTGTGATAATCTTTTGGGGAAAAAAACAAAAAAATTACTAAAACACTTGGTGGCCGAACGGGATCAGCGACGGCTTGCCCGTGCCTGACGCCGAGGCGAGGCCATGCTGGAGCCGGGTCGCCAGCGCTGTCGTTTCTGCTGCTGCACCCGCTGGTGCTCGCGGGGCCGCAGCCTCTTGGTAATTTCCTGGGTACCTTTTGTATCAGCTGGAAGCAAATATGGAGTAACTAATCGATTGGACTAGAATCTGCTTGTGCTTTGATCCGGTGTGCGCAGTCTGACTTGAAATCCATACTAACAGTGAGTCAATTTGCATCGATCTTAATGCTTGGAGCTTACCAGGCTCGCGCGCGGCCGGACGCCCGGGACAAGGTGGAGAAGGAGGCTGCCGAGGCAGGCGAGCAGCCGCCCCGTCTAAGGGAAGGGAAGGTGGAGGAGTGGCGTGGAACGACAGTATAATCATGCTAGAGGGTTTTTTGTAAATTTGTTTGTAAAACCATCCAAGAAAACCACTTTAGAGGGTTATATGCACCGGTTTCTATAGTTTAGGGGCTAGTTATCCGGTTTTATATTTTGGGGTGAAGTGTTCCAGGTTTAATAGTTTGGGGATGTCCTAGATTTTCATATTATAGATCTCTACCACCAGCACCTGACACCAACGGGGTGGTGGCGCAGTTGGCTAGCGCGTAGGTCTCATAGCTTGATTGAGTAATCCTGAGGTCGAGAGTTCGAGCCTCTTTCACCCCAAATATTTGCCCAGTGATGATGAAGCGCTCTGATGACATGATGGGTCGTCACAACCATCTGATTTCCGGATGACAAAGAGCTTAGCGGAGCTTGGCCCCTTTTTTTTGAAGTTTCCTTTTTCTTTTTTTCTTTTTTACCAAATCAGCCTCGGTTCCCTCTTCGTTATCCTGAGCCCCTCGACCTCCAAAGCCCCTGACCAAAAACCTCGTCGCCCGGCTCCCACTCCCACCGCACCGGCGCCTGCCGCCGCACGCGGTACCCGAGGAGCGGCTACCATGGCGTCCTGCTCCCACCCCTGCCGGCTCTTCCCAGGTAGTAGCCTCTTGCTCCCCGTTTCAATTCCGCGCGCACAGCTTTCCTCGCGTCTCGTCAGTCGTCACAGTTCACAATCGCTCTGCCATGAAACAACACAGGCATTTCGCCGGCGGCGGTTGCCGGCCCCGTCTCCGCGCCGGCTTCGGCGCGCTCCTGCAAGCCCTCCGTAACTGCCTGAACGCCTCAAAACAGTTCAATTTCGCCTTCTCATTTTGCTCTCCGTCGTGTCTGAATCATGCTCATTTTGTGCGTGCGTGCGCAGAAGGTGTTTGCTGGTTTGCTTCACCGGAGGAGGCCGTTGTTCTTGGGGGTGCGACGGGCCAGGATCAGGTGCGTCAAGGACGACTCGATCCATTTCGACCCGTCGAAGATCGAACCGCCGCCGTACTCCAGCTACTTGGATTCCACGTCAGGCCAGCTCGAGCCGGCGTCCGGCGCCCGCGCGAGCATACCTGGGAAGGAGTACTGGCCGGAGGGCACTGCGGCCCGCGTTAGGGCCGCGCGTGCGCCTGCGCCGGCTGGGGAGTCGGCTGGAGCGCCTTCATTTGGCACGAAGCCCGGGAGCAGGAGGAGAGGGTACAAAGGGCAGGTGACGTCAGCGTCAGGAACGGAGGGTGTGCAGACCGACGGCGGCAAGGATGATGGTGAGCCTGTTGTGGCCATTGTAGACTCTGGGGATGATGCGTCCGAGGAGCCAAAGGATTCGGCGGATCAGTATGTCATTTATGAGACACCGGAGGAAGAGGAGTTGAGTGAGTATGACATGGACAAGATGATGGGGCATCCACATCCGTTCATTGACCCGGCAAAGGCCATGTCACTAGGGGAGCCCAAAACCAGTGAAGAGCTCTGGTGGAACTGGAGGAGGAAATCTCAGAAGGAGGAAATGTGGTCAAGATGGCAGAGGAGACGTCCTGATGTTGACACGGTAAGTTCCCTTGCTTGATCGTACTTGGTAAATTGGAGGCAGTGATGTTTCCTTTTATTGGGACTGTAATATAAGATACTCCATACACAGTAGAGGTACTGGCGTACTGCAAATATTCTCCTGCTGCTGTACTATTGGGTATTGGCAATGCTACTCTCTAGTATTTCTATGCCTCATTCAGAGTTCAAATAGACCAGGTGCCGGCAGAACCTCCTATGGTCATTCAGTGTCATGTTACTTGGGATGTCTGTGCTGAAGAAGCTAGCCAAGTATCTGGTATTTGTAGTGCTAATTACTAGTAAGTGTAAGTGACCATGTTGGCAATTGGCTTTTGGGTCTTCAGTTCTTCTAGCATGTACTGCGAGCATTAGAAGAGTGCCATAGGTGTAAGTTTGATGCTTGTGCTTATGGCATTGGCATCCGTGCATGTTTATCGATGTGCAGGATTTGTCTGTCTGTATCGTGTGACAGGTTGAGTCTTTGCACTTTTCTTCTTTATCTTGATTGGTGTTTCAACCAACTTATGTTTCCACGACAGATTTGAGCTTCAGTCCACATTGTAAGGTGTAATGTATGTTCTGTCATTTTAGGTTTTTGCAAAGGCAATGGCGGAGACTGGGCAAATAAAAATTTTTGGGGACCATCCTTCACTGACAGAAGCTGCTCTTGCAAAGACAAGAAGACATTTGTACAAAGAGGAAAGGTTGACTTACAGCCATATAATACTGGAACTATTTGATTATAAGTTCGTGTAGTACATCTTTCTCAGATGATTTTAGAAGACTTATGCACACCTTGTCTCAATTGCTAATTTCCTCCAAAGCATTTGAGTTGGTAGTACCACTACACGCTGTGCATGGTCTCATTGTTTAAGCTTTCCAAAACATATTTAACTGCTACTGAATTTTCACCTTCTTTGAGTTATATAACATACTACAAAGATGTGGATGTGGAGACTGACTTAGATGTGCCTAATTTCTTACTGCCCGCAGGTTGGGCATTACATTCTTATAGATATTGCATCAGGAATATGCTGAGGAGCAGTTTTCTGTGATTTAACATGGCTACCATACCTGATAATATTTGTTGCATTTGATATGCAATAAAAACAGGTTAGAAGCAGAGCAAAGGAGACTAGAAGAAATAGGGCCGATAGCATACTACTCAGAATGGGTTGAGGCTTATAAAAACAAGGATACATCACGTGAGGCCATACAGAAGCACTTTGAGGAGACTGGTGAAGATGAGAATGCTCAACTTATAAAAATGTTTCAACACCAAACTGCTGGGGAATACCGTATCATGATGGGCACTGATGTGCGTATTCAACGAGATCCTTTGGCCATGAGGATGCCGGAAGACCAGATCAAACAGAGTATTTCTTTGCTAAAATCCTCCTTCATTTTGTGCCTTGTGAACATCTTTGAAGTCCTTTTTTGTTGCTGCTGGATAATTATGTGTTGTTCGTCTTACAAGCTTTGTTTATCCCTCCAAAGAGACATTCTGTTTTAGTATGGTACTACGTGGACTGCAAATTACTAGGAATAATTACATAATATGATTAGAAACTAAGTATCAACAACCAGTCATACACCTCTGAGGTATGTCTGTACTGCAGAACCTTCTGGGTAATTTCTATAATCCCATTAGCTGATTTGAGTTTGCATTTCTTGAACAACTGTGCTCCTTTTTCTTGCATATGACAGGGTATCATTTGGGTGGCCACCTTAAAGTTAATATACTCTGACAAATTGAAAGAACATATGTTTTGAATATGAAGCTTTAGTTAATACACTGTATTGGGGCATATACTTACCAGGACTTAAGTTCCATATTTTAATGTGCAGTTTGGGGCGGCGATCCTGTCTATCCAACAATTAATTATGTTCAGGATCCTGAACAAGTGATTGACTACAGAGGTCCAGAATTTCATGAGCCTACCCCTGAAGTTGTACCTTACCTGATGGAGGTATCGGATAGCACTACGACTAAACTCATATTGTTTGCACTTTGCTAGCTAAGATCTACCAGATCCATGTTTATAAAACTATCACTTAGCAGCCATAACCAGAAGCATGACCTTTGCTTTTAAGTGCATTTAGTATTATGAATTTGGCTAGAAAAAATGCCAATCCAGTGTCGCTAACAGGAGTCAAACTCTTACTTGATATCTTTCTTTCCCCCACTCAGCATGGGATAATGATCACAAAGGAAGAGCTGTATGCACGTCTGAATGAAGAGAGAGATGACGTCAATCAAGACATAACGGTATCGTCCATAAACTATCCTTTTAATTTCAACTGATAGAGTGTCTGATAGAGTGTTCAGGTAGGGCTAATTCTGCTTTACATATCTAATTTATGATGGCAGTATATTCCTGAAGTCAAAGATCCTATGGCTACTGCTGTTGATATAGGAGATCATTCTGTAAGTGCACATTCTAAACATTTCTTTTTTTCCTAAGAAAATGTTTGCCAAAGATTCTCAAGCCATTTATCCTATACAGAAAACGTAAATGGATTATGAAAGCTTATGCATTTAAAATGCTGCTTGTTTCACTATGTTTTCTACTTTTGAACAGTACAATGAAGACAGTGATGATGAGGACGAGGATGTCAACAAAGGTGCTGCACAGCCTGAATCACTGGAGGTACCTTACCATCACAGACGTATCTTTACAGGCTCTTTTTGGGGCAACGATACGGGAATCTCAGTTCACAAATTTTCTTATGGGAGGTGAAATGTGGCCTTTCTCATAGATTGTAGCACCAATATAGTGGGTGATCGCCAAAAGTAGAAAGTGGATTATTGATTACTTCTCAGAACCTATCGTTTCTTTAAACCTTTTTCTCTACAAATAGGACGAGGAAGATGATGGGGACGATGCTGAGGAAGGAGAAGAGAAAGTGAACCAGAATTGGAGTGTTCTAAAGTCTACTGGGCAGGCTGAAAAGCCAAAGGTACATATGATATATTATGTTTTCTGGTCAGAGAAAAATAATGAAGGAATCTTTTAGCATTCACAAATATGGCAACCAGTTACTTTGTTGTTGGTCTATACTGTGTCAATCCATGAAAATTTTGTGATGGTGATTGATTATATGGTTAGGCATGTGGAGATTATGCAACACATATACATGCTCTATCAATATATTACCCTGTATCTTTTGTAGTCTTTCTTGATGGATACACTAATACCAAAATAATATGCTTGCTCCTTTCTGCCTTGCAGGAAAAAACCAAGAAAAGTGAACTGTCACTAAAAGAAGCCATCGATGATTCTGAGAACCTAACTGACTTTCTTATGGAATTTGAAGAAGATGAGTAACACTCTGGGCATTTTGCTATTCTGTATCACACGGTGAGTAAAAAGTGAAGCATACAAAAGTACCATTTACTATTACAATTTTATAACTTTCTGGAACAAATAATGCTACTTTTCTCCAGAAAATCCTTAGCTCAACCCACTCGATATACTTCATTAATTTGCTTGAGTTTAAATCCTACACAATAATACAAAATTACAAGTAATTTTGCAGTAATATATAGTTCTAAAACTGTTGTGAGGACTGGAGGAATGAAAGGAAGCACTGGTCGAATAGTCCCTTAATCATATTTGTGATTCTTCCCAAGGCTTGAAGCTGCACCTCTAATTAGCCTGAGGGATTCCACAAAGTCATCCAGCAGCTCATGAGAATCTGGAAATTGTGCCTCATCCACTGCTAGATTTACCATCATAGTGTTAACATAACTTTGAAAATTAACTGTTAGGGCCTGCACAAATAAGGCAAACAAAAATAGAAGTTTAGCTTAACTTGTCTTAGACATATCTTACCCAGACTCGATTGACCATAAAGTGCTTGAGTTTTTAAGGACACTTGTTAAATGACCATTTGTTATTCTTGTAAGTGATCATCTGTTACTTGTTACTTCACACTGTACATATATGAGCATATCAAGAGTTAAAATCCATTCACAAGTAGATGCCTGCGGATATAATGTTATATTGTCAATGAACATGTCCTAGCACTGCTAATGATTAGTACCGATGCTTCTTTAAAACTTGAGGATGTGACAAGTTCTTGCATTTAATAAATGCCATTGCATAATTAGGTTCTCGTGTACTTACTTCTGGAGGCCCATATCCGCTAGGGGCAATGAAGACAACCGGATGTCCACAAAACTCTACCTGCTCAACTGGACCAATCATGTTGGAGAACGATATAGTTGTATGAGAGATCATGCGATGGAAGATAGCTCCAGCTACCTGTTTTGATTCGCATGTTGCAATGCTATCAGAAACAAGAAACGCAGATAGAACATTCTGGCGCTGATGCTGAAAAATTGACAACCATCTGCATGCTCATAAAGAAACTAGGGATATGACAGGGCCACCTATCTGGACCGTGCTAATTCTCTAGATAACGAATAGGTGGTTAAGAATCAAGAATTCGTTATTAGTATGAGCTTAGCCATTTGGATGCTGGAACTATGTTAGCCTGGTTACACCGTAAATAAGATGTCTCAACCAGGCTTGTTACCTTGTTTTTTTTCCTTACTGAGAAATTTATCAGTTAGTAACCAGTGTTTTGTCCGTATGAAATGATCTGATCACATCAGTTAGCATTTACCAATGTTCTGGCGGTACAAAAACAAGTATCAAGCTGGCAATATGTACCTTGAGTCCAAATATTTTGAGTATAAATTCTGCAGCTAAATGAGTGAAAACCACTTCCAACGAGCTCTTTTTCCTATCCACAATCTTCTTGGCCTTGCGAACATACTGTAACGGATCATCGTGCAAGCCGATGTGGAACGGAAGGATGATGAAGCCAAGCTCATTCCCCCATTTCACGTCGCTTTCCTTGCCGGACCGTATCATATTAACGCATGCCTGCTCGAGATCAGAATTATCATCATTTTTTTCACTCCATAAAATTATGGTTTTTTTAGTGTAACTCCATAAAGTTATGGTAGATAGGTGAAATATATGTTTGGTCATGCGTCCAGTTAAGATCTTACTTGCAGGCTGGTAGTTGGCCTTAAATTGACAAGTAGCATAGATCGCACACGGATCTCCTTGCTGGTGTCAGCGTCACCTGAAGTAGCAATAACGAAACAGTTAGAGCAGCAATCTGGTCGAAACATAGAATTGCCGTACTACGTTTGCCAACGGTCACCTGTTTTCCGAAAGTAGTATCGCGATAGGGCAGCGTAGGTCACCCCAACCAACACATCGTTCACTGTCTGTGCAGTTCAATCATATTGTGGTCCAGTTCAGTCCATTTAAAAAAAACAGAGAGAGGAGAGACTAGCATGTAAATATGGATCAACATATACGGAGTATAGAAGAGCTCCTACGTACGCAGTTCATGGCGTTCTTGACGAACTTGACGTCGTCGAGGCTGAGTCCCCGGTGCACGAGGCGCTTGCGCTGGTGCGGCTCGAGGTTGACGCGCTTGAACAGCGTGCGCGGGTCTCTGAGGAAGAGGATCGTGGCGAAGAAGGCCACGACGTCCACGGCGGTGTGCCAGGCCAGCACGACGAACGACCACGCCCAGGCCGCGAACGCCATGGCGCCCGCGGACACCGGCGGCCGCGGCGTCTCCCAGATCGCCCCTGTGCGCGCGGGCGGCGGCGGCATGGCCGGCAGCCTCGCCGGGTCGGCGGCGCTCCGCGTGCAGGACATGAGGAGCGTGAGCAGCGACATGCCGTCGCCGAGCGAGTGGTGCACGCGGATCGCCGCGGTGGCGGCGGCCTCGGAGGTCGGGAAGTCGAGGATGTGGAACTCCCAGAGCGGGCGCGACTCGTCCATGGGCAGCGTCGACAGCGTCGCCACGTAGTCCTCCACCGCCCTGTCCGGGTCGCGCGCCACCGCCGCCGCGTCCAGCTCCGGGCAGATGATGTGGTCGTCCAGGTTCACCTCCGTCGCCACCCACCGCGGGATGCGGTCCTTGGACGCGTCCTTCACCTAGCCCCAACAACAACACCCACGATAAGAACGAACGAGGCCTCTAGCTAGCTCTGCACAGCAGTATGCAGCATAGCAGCAGCGTGGTGTCAGTGTGGTGTGTGGCTATATGCTACGTGTGCAGCGTACGTACTTGGATGCTGCGGAAGCGGGGGTAGCGCGCGAGCTGGGCCTCGATGCCGGCGCGGGCGGCGGGGAGGTTGACGGGCGTGGCGATCCCGATCACGACGACGATGTAGAAGTCCTCCACGAGCCTGGCGGAGGGGCTCACGGGCACCCCTTCCTCCGCGTCGTGGCCAGCCCACCCGGCCCAGGCGCCGGTGGCCGCCGTGCCATTGCTCGCCGTGTGCACCGAGAGCTGCGGCCGCTTTCGCAGGGTGGCCACCGCCGCCGCCTCCATCTGGTGCGGTTTTGCCATGGGCTAGCTATTGGGTTTCCCACTCGAGTGGTCAGTGGTATGTGTGATGGACATATGATATGGGGCATTGATCTGAATTATATAGGACAACGAGTGTAGTTAACGAGCTCGTGGTGGCTGCTTCCACGAGCTTCAATAGTTGGACACTTGTACTTCTACACCAGTATGATCCTTACAAAAAAGGAAAAGAAAAAGTGGTCTATTTTAGCCAACTGCCAACGAAACCGGCAGTAAATGTCCTCGGCAAAGCTGGCAAAATGTTGATGTGGTGCACATTGGTATCTTTCAGCAGTCGAGTCAAACAGAAGGCGAAATGCAGTGACACGTTGTCCTGTAGCTGGTCAATGATTCAGTGATATACAGTAGATGCTTACCCTGGTGACCTGATGGTCATCAGAACTTTGCGTGCATTACTACTATAGTGTCGGCACAAGCAGAATTTCGCGTTACATTGTCGTGCGAAAAAAGCAACCAACCTAGCTAGTCACACGCATAAAAAACGACATCCACTGAAGCACGTACTCAAACAAGGATGATGATGTTGCCTAAACATTTATTATTAAATTAAAGATAAACACCACGAAGCAACTACGGTATACACTTTGAATCGGAACGGCCGTTGGCGTACGGCGTCTGTATCGCATCAAGGGTAGTATTTGCGGTGAACTATACTGGTGTCATCGGTAGGTAGCTCGAGCGTATCAATCACCCCTCATTCACTCGGAAGCTGAAGAATTAATCGACGGCGTTCGACCGAGAGAGGGCTCCGGTCGTTTGGCCATTAATTGGGCGAGCAGCTGCCAGCGCTTTTATGGCGTGGTTATCAGATGGGTGATTAGGATCCGCGACTCCGGTGCCGTACGCCTGCGGTTCATGGGCCGGTCGTGTGTAGTGTAGCCGTGGTGGCAAAAGGTGTTTCTTTCATGTTCCACCCTCTCTTCAATGGCGCTCGATCTAATCCCAATTGCTCTCTTGTGTTGGTGGCAAGCTGGCTGTTGGCAGCAGCGGCGTCAGGGGACGGGACCTCATTCAAGGAAGCTGGTTGCACTGCAAATTAAGCCATGCCGGCCATCTCTTCGCCAACTGCTGCTTCTATCGTCAACCAGGTTTTGGCACGACATCCTAACGCCCCTGCTGGGCCTGGGGGACAGGACAGACTGTCGGCAGTGAACACCGCCACCGTGCATGGCGTGCTGGTGCTGCTATGATGTGGGAGCCCGTCGTCGGGCTTGTGTTCTTGGCAAAGAACATACTATAAGCGCGGCATGTGACTCGGCGTTCAGGTTAATCGCGTGGTATTGGTATGTTTGGAAGGAGATGAATGAATGCCGCACGTACGTGTTCAACTGAACCGACACGATCCGCGAGGAAGGGCCTCTAGCTCGGTTTCATTCAGGCCGGCGTCAAAAGCATCTTGGGCTGGGGGCAACACGGCCCAGTTGTCGGACCACATGGAGCACCTAGCTCGCCGCAGTTAACCTGACGGATTTCTCAGTTATATCACTGTTGCAGTGTATTCACATGTATTGGATCGTGTCTTCTACGCGTTGAAACGGTGACGGAGGAATGCCTAGGGCTACTGTGGCCGGCCCAATGTGTTGGGCTGATTTGTCCATATCTTGTCACTGTAGCTACAAGAGGCCTAGTCAAGTTAGTCCATCGTATCCATTGAGCAGCCCAATTCAAGTTAATCCATCGTCTCTTTTTTGTTCTTTTTTTTTTGAGGAAGTCCATCTTCTCTATCAACGTCTCTATTGAATGGCCTCAGGGAGCTGCCAGAGAGACTGAGCGGCGAGGTGTAAAAAGATGCATCTTGTAGTGATCGAGAAAAAAACTCAGTGAGAAAATTTTGCCCACTCTTTCCGTTGAAAATCCAGTGGGGTAGATTAAGAGCTGTAGGATGCTGCTGCATCGATTTCGTGATGTTTTCTCTAGACGATTTTCTGATTCCCCAACGATAATTGTGCGCAGTGATAATTGTGCGTGTTGTTCATGTTCATTTCCTCCGTCTTGACTCTATTTAATTAGGCGTCCCCAATGATTTGACTGTGTTTCCATCTGTCATCGCATCCCCAGCTGCCCAACAGATCGTGATGTAGATCGATGCTCGATGGATTTCCCAGGCCCCAAGCCGCGTGTCCTTTCATCTCTAGTTTTCCTCCCACAGTTTTTTTTTGACATTTGATTCTAGCAGATGTGATTAGGGTAGGGTATCGTTCACAGTCAAAATTGGCTCCGGCCCAGCCAAACCGGTCTGACCGGTTTGGTTCTGTAATTCGAGTAGGATTAGGATTCCGAGTTTAATCTCATATTGTAACCTATTCGAAAGGGGTAAGACTTCCCCGGCCAATAAATATAAAGGCTAAGGCCGATTGAGATGTATTTCAATCGAATCAAACACGTTTATCATTTACTTTTTTATCTCTCAAACCCTAATCTTTTCCGACCTCCATATTCTGTTCTTTGCTCGTCTCTACGGCGTTCGCGTTCTAGGTGTCCTGCCGACCCTAGAGCAACCCTAGCTTGCTTGAGCTCCGACGGGGTCCCTCCCGAGCTCGAGTTTCTTTTTTTTTTTTTTTTTGAAAAGGGATACTTTATTAATTTTTCAGTTAGATACATCGAGGTGATACATCCGCCTGAAAAGATCCCGGCCTCTGCCAAGTGACACACAGCCAAAAAAAGAAAAAATAATGTTCCACAAACTCCGGGCCTAATTAGCTGCCAATCCTAAGACTAGACCGCCACCCATATGCCCGGCCAAAAATAACCGTGGCCGCTTGGACCAAACGCTGCGACGCCACCACAAGACTGTCCCGCGATGATGGCCGTTGAAGGATAGACCAACTGCGGAGCAAGTGCGCCGTTGTGAAGATAACCTGCAAAAAATTTGGAGACTTGTTATCGAAAACCACTGCATTTCTGCAGCACCAAACCGCCCAACATAAGGCTGCCGCGCCTACAAATATCAGAGGTTTAAAACTTGGTGGTACAAAATTCAGCCAACTATTAAACATGTTAGTCACACTAGATGGTTTAGGTAAACCCCAAGCCGCGTAGACCGAAGCCCATACCATACGTGTGAATCGACACTCCAGAAAAAGGTGCTGAATGGTTTCATCTTCATGACAGAAAACGCATTGCTTACTGCCATTCCAATTTCGTTTCGCCAGATTATCTTTAGTAAGAATAACACCTCGCTTTATAAACCATAGAAAAATTTTAACCTTAAGGGGAAGTTTTGATTTCCATAATCTCTTATTTGTATTTGGTACATTTTGGTAGATCAGCGCCAGATAATGTGTTTTCACAGTGAAAACACCTGTCGGGCTCAGACTCCATTTAAATTCATCTTCTTCGTCAGTAAGGTTTATATTTGCCAGCCTTGCAGTTAAATTATTCCACATTATCAGTTTAGGTCCAATAAGATCTCTACGCCAGGATATATTGGGAATCTCCGTAGTAAGTACTTCAGCCACCGTATCCTGCTTTTTCCTCGCTATATTATATAGTTGGGGATACTGCTCCATAAGAGTCCTATTACCCAACCATTTATCTTCCCAGAATCTTATCTGGGACCCATCTCTCATAGTGAACGTGCCAAATTTGAGAAAGTCATTCTTAACCTTCATAAGCCCAGCCCAAAAGTGTGAATCCCCGCTTTTCCATTGGACCTGAACCAAAGGCTTGGTCCCTAGATATTTGTTACGTAGAATTTGTTGCCAAGTACCATCCGTTGTAAGCAGACGGTATAGCCACTTGCTGAGTAGGGCTATGTTCTTAAGTTCTAGATTGTGTATCCCTAGTCCTCCTTGAACCCGTGGGAGGCATAAGATACTCCACCTAGCTAATCGATATTTTCTCTTATGCTCATCACTCTGCCAGAAAAATCTAGACCGGTAGTAATCCAGCTTCTTACGAACTCCACTTGGAATTTGGAAGAAGGACATCATATACATCGGGAGACTACTAAGAACTGAATTGATTAAGGTTAGCCGGCCTCCGTATGAAAGGTTCTTCCCTTTCCAACTGCTTAGGCGGCTTTCAAATCGCCCCTGGATCCTCAACCAGTCATTATTAACCAGTCTCCTAAAATGTATAGGAATGCCTAGATATTTGACAGGAAAGGTTCCAGGGTTACAACCAAATAGTTCTTTGTACTGATCTTCGTTGTTCTTAGCCTCACCAAAACAATAGATTTCACTTTTGTGAAAGTTTATTTTGAGACCCGATAACTGCTCGAATGCACAAAGAATATTCTTCATGTTCTGAGCTTGTTCCAGGTTATGATCTAAGAACAAAATCGTATCATCAGCGTACTGGAGTATGGAAAGGCCGCCATCAACTAGATGGGGCACCACACCCTGTATCTGATTATTCGTTTTAGCTCTATTGATTAGAAGTGTGAGCATATCAGCCACTATGTTGAAAAGGATAGGTGATAGCGGATCACCTTGTCTGAGACCTTTTTTTGTCTGGAAGAAAGGACCTATTTCGTCATTGACATTGATCGCGACACTGCCACCCGAAATAAAAGATTTAGTCCACTCAATCCACTTGGATGAGAAACCTTTTAATCTGAGTGTCTGTGTCAGGAAATCCCATTTGACTTTGTCATATGCCTTCTCAAAATCAATTTTGAATATAACTCCACTCTGGTTTCTTCTGTGCAGTTCGTGTACTGTTTCATGTAGAATTACTACTCCTTCCAAAATATTCCTACCTCTCATGAAGGCTGTTTGTGTAGGGCTGATAATGTTTTCTGCTACTGAATTAATTCTGAGTGTTGCCACTTTCGTAAAAATTTTGAAACTGACATTCAGTAAGCAGATGGGTCTATATTGCTGTATTTTATTAGCCTCTTTAACTTTAGGTATCAAAGTAATGACTCCAAAATTGAGACTGAACAGCGGTAAATCTCCGGTGTGTAACTCATGAAACATAGTCATCAGATCACCCTTAATAGTCTCCCAAAAGTGCTGATAAAACTCAACCGGGAAACCATCCGGCCCTGGTGCTTTGTTATGTTCCATGGTAAATATGGCTTCTCGAACCTCTTTTTCAGTAAAAGGGGCCGTGAGAAAATCGTTTTCAGCCTGACTTACTTGCGTAATATCATTTGTTCGCTCGTCCAGGCTAAAGTGACTCTCCTCCGGAGGACCGAATAGACCTTTGTAAAATTGGGTAATGTATTCTTTGAGATGTTGTTGTCCTTCTATTCTATTGCCTTCATGATCCAGGGAGAATATTCTTTTTTTCCTATGTTTACCATTTGCCACCATCTGGAAGTACTTGGTGTTATTATCTCCCAACAGGACATCATTCACTTTGGCTCGTTGATAAAACCTCAATTCCTCCTCTCTTAGGAGTTTTGCGAGATCATCCCGAGCGTTTTCCAGTTGTTCTCTCTCTACCTCTGTTAGGATTCGTTGTTCGGCTTGTATATCAAGTGTTGTCACAATGCGTTGGAACTGATCTTTTTGGGTTTTGTACAACCCATGGCGATGTCGAGCCCATCCCCGGATATGCGTTCTTAATGCTCCCATTTTCCTATTCCAACGTTGGACTGAGTTTTGCCCTTGTATCGGACGATTCCAAATCTCTCTGACCTTCTCTTTAAATTCCTCTTGAGTCAGCCAACTAAGTTCCATCTTGAACTGTTTAGGCTGACCAGAAAAGGCTGGGTTACCCGTTTCTAGTAGCAAAGGAGTATGATCTGAAATCCCTCGATCTAACGCCCGAACAGTTACCAAGGGGTATTTGAATTCCCATTCCGTGCTCATCAAGACTCTATCTAGTTTTTCATAAGTCGGGTCCGGAAGAGAGTTAGCCCAGGTGAATTGTCTACCTGACAACTCAATCTCCCTAAGATCGAAGCTATCTATGACTGCATTGAAAAGGAAAGGCCAACGGGGATTAAAATTATTTTTATTCTTGTCCCTACTATGCCTCATGATATTGAAATCTCCTCCTATCAAAGCTGGCAGAGGGTTCTGTTGGCAGGTCCGTACTAATTCCGATAGAAAGGCAGTCTTAAACTCCTCCTGAGCCGGACCGTACACCGCCATCAGAATCCATTTGAAATCATCTTGTTTATTTCGCAGATGGAATTTAACAAAAAATTCCCCTTCAACGATAATAGATAAATCAAACACTAGGGAATTAGTGCCCAAGAGGATTCCTCCCGACCTACCCCTAGGTGGCAAGCAGTGCCAAACAAAATCCGCACCCCCTGAGAGACGATTGATATTTGTACGAGACATATCTTGCTTGCCAGTCTCCATAATTGCAACAAAGTCTAGACCATGTTCTCGTATTGCCTCCGATATATACCGGTATTTAGCCAAGTCTGATAGACCTCTGCTATTCCAGTAAATGCCTTTCATTGAGTAACCATGTTATGTTTGTTTTTCTGCCTATGGCGTCCTTTATTTTTCTTAGACGCAGACTTAGTTCTTCGACCCGATACTTGGAGATCACATATTTTCGTGTCCAAGTCCAAGTCCAAGTCATCTAAATCCACATCTGTTAAATCCTTTACTAAATGCGATAGAAGATCATTATTAATCTCATGTTCCTCCCCCTCACTATAGTCAAAAGGATTATCTACCGGATTAATTTTTTCAGCACTGTGAGATTTAGTTTGCACCACAGTTTTGTCAGCATGGATCCGCTTAAGTGCACTGTACGATAGATTAATTGTATCTATACTCTTACCTAAAGAGACCCCAATAGAATTTAGATTCGTAATGCACAAACTTTTAGATGGCTTACCTCCACTGGAAGGTGTCGTAGTGATCGAGTGCTGCGATGCCAGGTTACCATCCAGGTTCCGAGCCGCTGCACGTTTCATAGCCTTTTCCATAATCAGCTCATCTGCAATCGGTAGTCCAACATCAGACAGCTTATTATTAGTTCTTGCACTACGACGTTTGCCATCCATAAGTAATGAACCAGTACCTACGCCATCAGGTCCCGAACCTGTGCCAGTCGATCCCGAAGGTGTTGTTTTAACCGAAGTTGTCGGACACATCACCGGGCCATCTGCAAACACAGTAGGAGATGATGAGATATCTCGATGGACAGGGCTTAAAACAACATTCAAAGGTGATTCAGTAACCTCACCTATGCCAGACACCAATTTCTGTCCCTCGTTCATCATATCCAACATCTTGGCACCCGTAGCAGGTGTGACCGCCTCCTGACCGCGTCCACCCGGACTGGCTGCCGTGCCGGCCACCGCCGCTTGGTCGCTGGCCACAGACAGGTGAACACCGGCTGGCCGCTGATCCCCAGCCACCTTGTCGCTGACCTGCTGGCTGCACTCAGCAGCTGAGTGCTGACCGCTAGCTGCCTGCTGGCCGACTGGATCCTGGCCGCTGGCTGGCTGGCCTCTGGCTGGCTGGCCGCTGGCTGGCTGGCCGCTGGCTAGCTGGCCGCCTGGCTGGCCGCTGGCAGGCTGGCCACTGGCTGGCCGGCCGCTGCCCGGCTGGCCGCTGGCTGGCTGACCGCTGGCTGGTCGGCCGCTGCTCGGCTGGCCGCTGGCTGGCTGGCCGCTGGCCGGCCGCTGGCAGGCCGCCACCTGACCACCGGCAGGCTGCTGGCCGGCCGTCTCTTGGCCGCTGGCTGGCTGCTGTCCGGCAGCCACTTGGTCGCTAGGTGCAACCAAGTCGCTGAGTTGCCCCTGACCACTAGCCACCATGATCTTCTCATCTGCTGCAACATTCAAAAAATGGCATGAGGTTCCAATTTCATAACGAGTAACTCTATTATATAAATTGGAACGACAAGGAGGAGATGTATTAAGAAGGAGCTTACTTTTAATATTACCCTCAACGCGAAACCCTCCCTTCGGCGGGGTCACAGCTATCAGTGGTAATGGTTCACCTGTTGTCATCATCACCAGTGGTTGCCAAGGTGGACAGGGTCTATTTTTTCCCAGCGGCGTGAGAGCCAATTGCATTGGCTCCGGGCCACTTCCTGTATGTCCCCCTTGCTCAGTACTGGTTGAATCATTAGTAGCATCTTCCCCTCTTCTTTTCTTTGCAGCAGTGGACTCGCCCTCCTCTTTGCCATTGCCCTTATCTGACTCGGGGTCATCTTGGTCCATAAAGTCAGTCGCATCTGGTGGAGAGACAGCTGGCACAAAATCTTTCTCTTCCAACGTGTATGTGATATGATAGCCAGCGTTACCGAAGACCAAGTCAGTAGTAATGGGAAAGAAGCTCTTCTCCACTACTGCAATCTTCACTCTGATAACACCCAGCTTCCTATATGTCAACATGTCCACTTCCCTGGTGCTACCAACTTCTTGGCCCAAAGCCCAGAAAACCAAAAAGTGCCGGTACTTATGTGGGACATTGGTAAGGTGTACCCAGACTTCCTCTAACTCATATGATGGGACAATATCCTGGTCACTCTGCCATTCAGACACAGTAATGGTGACCCCGTGATTTTTCAGTTGGTAACCAATGTCCACCATGCTGCGTAAGGTCTCTACATTAGGAAAAGCCACCAGAAAAGACCTCTCACCATGTGGCAAGGCTTCCCAACTCCATTCTAATCTGGTTATCCTTGCAATTTCAGATTGTACTACCTCCGCAGTAATTGGTGGTCCATCCACTGACACAAGCCCCGTAGGGGCCGGATCCGGTGTCTCCAATTTGTAATCCACTTCATTCACTTGAACAAAAGCCATACCCTTTTTGACAGACCCATGCAAGGATGTGATATTCCTAGGCCACTTCAGAATGGGGCACTTGGCAGACATATGAGAATTCTTTTTGTTACAAATGACACAATCAAGATCTGCCCGACATTCATCACTAACATGACCGTTGCACTTACAGCGAAAACAGAAGGCTCTCTTCTTTTTCAAGGTCTGCGCACCCCCTTGTTGCTGACCATGCTGCCGAGCCTCCCCTTGTAAGCTTGATTCAGCATGTGATACCGATTCAGTACCTTGCACTGGCTGCCAAGTTCGTCGAATATCTCCTTGACCCACAGCAGCGTTGGATGCTCCAGCTCCCTTGACTCCTCCATCACCGCGTCCCCGGTTTAGACCTTGATCGTCCCCTGGGGCGTGGTGCTCCTGCCCACCGCCACCATCTTGACGTCCACGTCCATCACCGCCACCCCGGTCTGCTTGCCCTCGACCAGGGCCATTGCTGCGGCCGGCCGGACCACGTCCAGGGCCTTTACCGCGGCCGGCCGGACCCCGTCCAGGGCCATCACGGCCGGCCAGGCCACGCTCAGCGCCATCCCCACGGACAGCCATGCCACGGTCGCGGCCGTCTCCGCGCCCCGGCGGTCCACGGCCATAGCTGCCGCCCCGCCCTTGCCAGCGGCCGTCACCACGATCACCAATAGGGCGTCGACCATAGGGTGGAGCCCTAGGGTGGTTTTGCGGCATGGGTGATTCCGCAGCGACCTCGGCGTAGGTTCTCCGGAGATCCAATTCGCCAACACCCTCTTCGCTAACCCTAGCTCCCTTGGCGTATATTCTCGGCGCAGGAGACTGCGCTTGGCGGCGCTGGAGTGTGGGCCGACTTGGGAAAACTGCCCACCAAGGCTCACGTCCGCAATCACGGGGCCTCAATCTCAATTGCCTACTATCTGACGTGGGTCCCTGAGGTTCTAAATTGACTCTCAAACGTTCCGGGAGAAAAGCGTCCAATGTAATCTGGCCCGATTTCCTTTTTGGCAAGGGGCCCTTCCATGGACGTATTTTGAATCCTTTCGGTTGCAATATATGCTTCTTCATAGTGTGATGAGGGATGGGATGAGCTTGATCGTTAAGCACCGTTTCGTCATCAGTGGTCTGATCAACCTCCCACCATCTAGTACCCTTCGGGAATCCAACTTGATCCCAAAATTTTTCAATTAACACATCGTCGCTCTCCCGGCTGGAGATTTTCTTTGTTGAATGCATCATAGTTTTAACAAATTCCTGCGCTTCGTCTGAGGTGAATCCTGCCATGATACATTCATGGTAGGCCTCCTCAGGACACCTGAAGCTTCCTGTACTAGTCTCCGTCGATGAGCTGGCCAAGGAACAATGATCTATTAGCGCTTTGGCACCATTCATGTCACCAGAAGACAAATTCTTCATGCACTCATGGTAGGCCTCCTCAATTGAGTCAGCACGATCGTCATCGTTCGAATCCGTAGAACAATGAGCCTTGCTATCGAGATGCTCTGCAATAGGGCCATTGCAATTTTCAGAACGAAAATCCGCCATGACACTATCATGGGCGGCTACATCCTGAACTGAAGAACTCTCTGTTACTTGTGTTGGCGACGACCTCAAAGCAGCTAACGAAGTACCTCCAGGATCATCACCTGCATTCAAATCAGTGAGCAGATAGTGTACCTGTGTTGGCGCAAGAGTGAGCCGTCGACGACGAACTACATCTGTTCCCTCGGCTTGCGTCGATGAAGAGTTCCGGCTGTTGCCGGACCTGCTACAGTGGGCGACCTCCACTGAATCGCTTTTACCTGACTCCGGATGTTCATCGCCGCAAATCCAAAATCTTGAAGAGCTGCGCTGGTCAGCGAGGGGGTCGGAGCCTCCCCGTCGTCGACCGGCCTGCTGCACTACCGGCGTCCCGTCTTCGTCCATCAGCGCGGCGCCATGGATGAAGATCACCACGAATTACCAGAGAATGACTGCGAGCGACGGCGCGCGCCGCCAGTCTTTCCAGTGTGGTGCTTCTACCCGCTCAGTCGAGCCCGCCGGCGAGGTGCCGACGGGGGCCGGTGGCGGAGACGCTGTCGCCTTGAAATCGCCCGATCCGTGATTCACGGATCCAGCTCGAGTTTCTAGGTCTTCACGAGTTCCTGCTTGAAAGCGGTCAGACTGGTTTCAGGAACCGGTCAGACCGGTTTGCCCGAGGAGCTCAGGAGTTGGCCGTTGTGACGTCTGTGCTGCACGTTTGATCGGCTTCAAGTTTGTTGGCGCGTTTTCGTGTCAACAGGTATGAGTTGTTTAATCGTTTTGCCGTTGATTTTGATTGATTTTTCGATTCGATTCCTAGCTCGGTTCTTCTGATTCGGTTCCCTGTCTGATTTAGTTGATCTATGTGTTGATATTTGTATATGATTGCCCTTCTGATATGCGGCTGTATGTAGCTTTTGTAGGTTCGTGGTATATTTGTTCATGGTGATTATTTCGAATTGAGATTGCCATGTTCAAATAATATGTATGGTCTAGGTTTCCATGTCCATAGACGCGCTTGCTTTTCTGTTAGATTTGATGGCCCCAACTTGAGATTGGTTTATAAGGTGCTTGTGTTTCAGTTGTTCTTAATAGATAAGCGTATTTTCAGAGCTTTGTTGCAGATTAATTTCTCTAATTTTTACCAGTATCATGTGTTATGTCATAAATATTTTTGGAAGGAGTCCGTGAAGGTAGCAGGGCAGTGCATATGCATTAACGACATAGTTTGACACTAGATTAATTCTTTTTTTGAATGATTCTGTAACTCAAGCAAATGTTATACATTGTGGATTAAGTTGCTGAAAATGAGAACTTACGTCTGATGTCAAAGAGAATTAATTGTTTTCTTATTACTTGCTTGGTTTAGTTATACCTTGTACGAACTTATTATTTGTTTCTTTGCTAGCTTATATGTTAGGTGACAAAGTAGGTTGTGTTCTTGTCTTAAAAAGTAGGTTGTGTTCTATTTTAATCATATGCAGTAGGAATTTACTTTAAGTTTATATTTTTTTACTAGTTGACATTACGTTGGCCAATTTTCTGTATTACTGTGCAGTACGCATGTATAGTGGATTAAGTAGAAAGATCATGTCTCACCATTTAATTAATACTCTGTTTATTTGAAATTAAGTAGTAGGAATTTGATTGTGGGCTTCTCCATTGTCTCTTATTCTACTTTCTTGGAGCCATAAAACCAAACCAGAGTGTTGGTCAACTTCGATAAGTCCATACTCCGAAAAAAAGTCCACCGGAGTGGTTTGTGGTCAAAGCATAGGTGAAAACATAAGTCTTCTTTTTTTTTCTTGGTCTTTGCTGGTTCCTGTATATTAGTTTGTTTATGTAATTATGTGAATCTTTTTCTTTCAGATCATTGAATATACATATATTAGTTTGCACAGATGTGTCTGTGTTGTTCACTCCCTATATATGTGCTTTTTTATGGCAATGAATAAGAATATCTTAATGACATGCAAATTTTTATACATGAATAAGTTTAGTTACATGGTGATTTTACTATTCTTACACAAGGCGATGTGATATAAATTTCATGTCTTTGTCTTAACTTTTTATCTTTTTTTTAGTAAATCTGCTCTATCTAAACATATTTGCTTTTCTTTAGGGATTTCACTAAAACCCAAATTAATATGTTAATCTGCATTCCATAGAAAAGATTTGTCATTTGAGCAATCTGCTTTCTGAGCTCATCGATAGGCTCTTCAAGACCTCTTTCCTTCAAGTCATCATTGTCGACTCCAGTCGCAAGGCTGCAAAGTTGCTGGGACTCCATGATGAGGAAAGTGTCCCAGTTTCTGCCCATCCAGATCAGCTGGTAAAAAGATGGCTTCCTCTTCCTATATATAGTTGTGTTCCATTGTTCCTAGTCTGAAGAAACGTTTCTGATGTTTTTTTGGTTCTCTGCTACTGCTGTGGATAATCAAGAGGTGAGGTAAATTACTAATATGCCTGGGATGACAGGATATCATCAGCTCAAGAAGATCAAGGTAATTTTTTTCTCTAGGATTTCTTGGTCTGATCATATATGTCTAAGACATGTCTGGCCTAAAGATAATAAATTGTATTTCTATCTATTTATCTCCAATCTGTAATATATTAATATCCTGCTTATGCGATTGGTTTTTTTTTGCAGATTTCTTTCTTTGTTGTTCCTTGCTATTTCTTTGTTCCTGTTGATCTGATGGTTCAGTGCCTCTAATACTCAAGCTTGCTAATTGAATGTGAATATGTAGTTACCTTGGTAACTACATCTGTGGTAGCATGGTAGGCTCTTTTGATATGCCAGTAGGCCATAATTTTTACTTTGCAGTGCAGATAAGATCTTTTGATGTGGCTGAATTTTATTTACACTATAATGTACTCTCACATACTAGTGCCAGAATATTGGAAAATTTCAATTATAAAAACTTTGTGTCAAGTTCCCTTTTTTCAAATAAAAGTACTCGTATCATATTTACACAGTTATTATACTATATTTACATTATTTAAGTCCATGTAAACCATGTACTCGTGTAGTGTAAATTCGAGTTTGGGTTCAACCAAACAATCTTAATCAATCTGTAATATGTATTTCATTTTAAAATTGTTGTATCTAACTAATCTGCTTTAAATTCTAAGAATCTAAAATGTCTAAGCAATTTTTTCATTTTGTGGGTTTCACTGGCTACCCAAATTAATCTGGTTATGTGTATCCCATACAAAATAATATGACATATCTGACTAATCTGAAATTAATCTTTTGAAATATGTAAATATATGTACCATTTGCTTATATTTGGGGGTTTTCCTAACCACACAAATTAATCTGGTAATATGCAATACATAAAGAAAAATCTGACTATATCTTATATTATGTTGATCAGGTTTCAGTATGGCTTTTCATCTGCAGAATAAAATGTTTATGATCTAGTAATTGTTTAGTTTCTTTAACACAATCTTTAGTATGATGTGTAATGTTAATCTGTAATTCGGATCCTACATTCCTACTTTGTAATTTTTGAATTTGCATAGTTTGTATACAAGCAGGAGAAGAAGATTGTTGTATTACTGATCCGGCATCATGTTTTACTAAAATTGAGAATTTCACGTGTTTAATATGCTTCTCTAAAATTCTCTCTGATTTCTGTGTCAAATAACATATTATAATGTCAAAAAATTTCAGCCGCTAGATATAAATCAAATGGAGGGAAAATCGGGTGTTGAAGTACCATATAACACCTATACTCTGGGTCACTCGGAATCGAGTGTTTCAGAGCAACCTGACACTCGAGTGTCAGATACCCATGGAACACTCGAGTACAGAGTAGACAACTCCTAATTTATAGAGTTTTTATTTAAACCTTGGTGGCTATTGGTTAATGGATGGTTGTTTGGGAGATTTCCCTTCAAAGATAACCATAGAGTAAGATAGTTAACTAGTGCCTATATATGTAGGCGTTAAAATAGATAAATGACACCACATTTTAAATTATTTTATAGATAGATATTCAACCAAATTGTGGGCCAAATTTGGTAATGAAACAAGTACAAACATTGTATTCCAATCATGAATAACTGTAATAATAAAATTACGCTGGAGAAGCACTTGTCATATATGTCTTAGTTCCACTTTTAAAGTATATATATCACGTACTTGTGATGTCTCATGTCAGTGCCGCATTTCAATTTGTGCGATATCGTATTTGTTCAAAAAATTGTTCAAGCACCATAAACTATGAAATGGGACAAATAGATGCATAAGACCCGTAGCATCGCACGGGCATTTCTGCTAGTTTATATAAAAACAATATGACAAGTACAATATAAAGTACATTATTCCATGGCCCCGCATGCGATGTATAAAAACAACTTATTATGCTTGAATGGATAATTTAGAAACCATCAGGTTTCGATCATCACCTGCACGGCTGCACGGCCGGGTCGAAGATCAAGTACTGTAGAATATAAATATAGTAGCTGATCGACTAGGACGCCGACCAAATCTAGGTGGATTTTATTACCTGAGCCATCCGAGTAGATTAGACCCGGATCTCAGTCATTATAGTTGCGAGCCCAGATGAGGCCAGCTGCAATAATCTCCATTTTATGGAGCAGGGAAGCAGCTCGATCCTGCACCACCGCCCACGCTTCGCGGACGTGCCGTTCCTCCGTGAGCGTGCTCCCGATGGCGCACCTCAGCATGTAGACGCCTCCCACCTTTGCCGAGCTCATGTACGGCCCCGAGCTCGTCGCGTTCACCTCCTCCAGGAGCCTCCTGTTGAGCTCGTTGGCCGTCTTCTCGCCGCCGAACTTCTCCGGCGACCGGAGCCGGAAGCACACCAGCGCAAACCGCCTCGGCGCCGTCACCTCGAACCTGGCGTCTGCCCTCACCATGCCCTCGAACGCCGCGGCCATGCGGACGTGGCCGCGGATGTGGTCGCGCAGGCCCTCGACGCCGTAGCAACGGAGCACCAGCCAGAGCTTGAGCGCGCGGAACCGCCGCGTCAGCGTCACGGACCAGTCCTTGTAGTCCACGACGTCGTGCCCCTCCGCCGCCGCGTCCTTGAGGATGTACTCCTGCTCGGTGCCCAGCGCCGCCGTGAGCAGCGCCGGCCTCCGCGCCCACAGCGCGCAGCAGTCGGTGTTGGCCAGGAGCCACTTGTGGGCGTTCATGCTGAACGAGTCCACGGCCTCGGCGCCGTCCATGGCGTGCCGGAACTCCGGGCAGACGAGCGCCGAGCCGGCGTACGCCGCGTCCACGTGGACCCACGCGCCGTGCGCCGCCGCGACGGCGCACAGCTCCCGGACGGGGTCCACGGCGGTCGTCTGCGTGGTCCCGATCGTCGCGCACAGGAAGAGCGGGACCAGCCCGGCGTCCGCGTCGGCCTGCATGGCGGCGCGCAGCTCCGCCGGCGAGAGCGCGAACGCGTCGCCGCGGCAGGTGGGGAGCTCGCGGAAGCCGTCGCGGTGGATGCCGGCGATGCGCGCCGCCTTGCGGAAGGCGAAGTGGGTCTGGTCGGAGCAGTAGACGACGAGGTCCCCGATCCTGCGGCTGCCGATCTCGGCGAGCTTCCGGTCCCGCGCGGCGACGAGGGCGCAGAGGATGGCCTCGCACGAGGTGCCCAGGAGCGTGCCGCCGCCGCCGCCGCAGAACAGGAGGCCCTCGGGCAGGTGCAGCGCCTTGCCGAGCCAGTCCACGGCCACCATCTCGAGCTCGGTGGCCGCGGGCGAGGCGGCCCACGTGAAGGGCACGGCGTTGATGCCCGCGGCGAGGGCCTCGCCGAGGGCGCCGACGGTGCTGCTCGACGCCGGGAAGTGCGCGAAGTGGCGCGGGCTCTGCCAGTGCGTCATGCCCGGAAGGACGAGGTCGCGGACGTCGCGCAGCGCCGCGGCGAACGCGCCGGGCTCCGGGCGCGACGGCGCGTCCGCGGGGAGCTGCCGGAGCAGGAAGCCGGGCGTGACGCTGGGGTGCACGGGGTAGTCGCCCATCCTGGCGTAGTAGTCGGCGATGAAGTCGATGACCAGGTGCCCCTGCCGCCGGAACTCTTCGGCGTCAAGCTGCCGGGCGCCATGCAGCGGCGGCGGCACTGTCTCCGTTTCAACCGGAACGGCGCTGACGGCAATTCTGGTGTTGTTGATGTGGCAGTGCGAGGGTGGCGCCATGTGCGCGGAGACCGGAGAACGTACGCACATGCACTACCGGATTGGAGCGGGCGAAATGATGCCCAAATTAGCCGGGCTTTTATTGAGCCCGCTCCGGCAATGCGGAGCAGACATCATGCCGGAGGGAAGGCTGAGGACCATATGCAGATTTGCCGGTGGCGTAGCTAGGGCTTAACTCCAATACGGGAGTAATGGAATCGGTTAGCGCTGTTGTTCGAAGGTGGACCGTGGACGCATCCAGAAAGTTTTTATGGAAACAATGCGCCTGATCGAGCTAGCAACACCAAACTCCAAACCACCGGGTTCATGGCCGACTTGTATGCCGTACGTGTACGGTTCTCCATCGGTGTCCGACATTGATCAGCAATAAACGCGTACTAGCAGAGCCGATCGACCCCGACGTGCGACGGCTTGCCAAATCCAACGTGCAGACTGTAACGTACGACCCCTTCGCCGGAGCCCCATGCCGGGAGCCGCCGCCCGTGCCCGAACGGGGATGGGAACGACGTGGCGGCCTGGCGGGAAGCTGTACGTAACGCTCCTCGATTAGCTTCCAACTCCAAGCCGACTAGGATGGGATGGGGGAACTGGAGTTCAGGATCGATCAGTATCCATATGCAAGCAAAGTAGTGACTCCAACCTGGCTACAGCATTGAACTTGCAAGCAAAGTAGTGTTGTCATGGCCCTTATTTAGATCCCAAGTTTCACCCCAAAATTCTATAGGTAAAAAGAAGATTCCCATCACATCAAAATATCAGCACATGCATGGAGTACTAAATGTTGATGAAATTAAAAACTAATTACACAATTTTGTTGTGCTCTGCGAGACGAACATTTTGAGCCTAATTAATCATTTTTTGGACAAATTTTCACAAATATAAACGAAATGCTACAGTGGTACATTTATGGCGAAGTGACCCCAAACCCCCAAATTTGCCTCTCCCTATTTTGCATCTAAGCCCCTGTATAGTTCTCAAAATTTACCCCCAAAGTTCACTATGCAAAAAGAAGATTCACATCACATAAAAATGTCGACACATACATGGAGTACTAAATGTTGATGAAATCAAAAACTAATTGCATAGTTTTGTTGTACTCTGCGAGACGAATATTTTGAGCCTAATTAATCGATTTTTGGACAATTTTTTTTACAAATACAAACAAAATGCTACAGTATCGTAATGATTACGAAGTGCCCCCAAACCTCAATATCTCCACCCCTATTTTGCATCTAAACACGGCCTAAACAAGGCCATAGTATAGATAATTCAGCCATCCATCAATCCGTATCCATATGCAAGTGACTGAACACCACCCAAGCTCGAGCTCCAGCAAGATATACCTTGCATCTTTTTTACTATATAAAGCAGCAAGATACATTTGACAGACAGCACCGGACGCGCAAGGCAATTGAGCACAGCGACCGCTCGCGGGGCTGTTCATACACACAAAGCCAAACCCTGTGCCGGCGCGTCCGCGTTGCACTTGCACGAGTCTCGCGGAAAGCAGTAAACGCATGCTAGCGACGGTTCCGAACCAGTGAACCACCCGGGAGGTATCTATCACCCATCTCTTTTTCGGACGCATGGAGTACACCGATTAGCATAGACGACAAAGATCGGTCGAGCACGGTCGAGATGCTACCATACAACATTCATTACAAAATGTGGATAGATGGATCTTACCATCCTCTAGCATCATGTAAAAGCTAGCAAGTTGACTCGGTAATAGCAATTTCCTATGTAGTAATTTTTTTAACGGTAATGATAACTATAGGGCGTCCGATCCGCGACGTTCCGTCGGACGCCCCCGGCACCGTTCCGCGCTCCGAATAAAACATCCCCTGCACCGTGCCACCCATCGCCGTTGCAAAAAAATCCGCACCAACTCTCTGCCGCGCCGCAGCTGCTCGCTCTTCCTGATAGCGCGTCGCCCGCAGCAGTGGAAACCTAGATCCTCGCGCCGGATCTCGCGCTCTCTTTCGCCCCTGTCTCGCTCGCCTGCACGCGTCTGCTCCCTCGCCTGCACGCGCTTCCTGCTTGCCGCAGCGCCTGCTCCCTCGCCCACCGAAGCTCGCATCTCCCTCGCCGTCACCATTCACCAAGCTCTCAGTTGCTTCCTGGAGTACACCTTTTGGGCCCAAGGCCTTCATCACCGTGCTTGAGGCCTTCGGTCACCGCGCATGCCGCTCCCGACGCCCAAGACGGTGGCCGGTCGCGGGCCGCCGTCTCCCACGCCGTCCTCCACCACCGGCCGTCAGAGGAGCTCCAGCGATATTTAAGGCGTGCAGCAGGTAGGATTTTCTGTATGTTTCTGGGTTTGCTCTATATTTCGAGAGCATATTTCAAGTGTTTCGGATGTTCCGGAATGATGTTGCAACTGTTTGATGTGGTTGTTGTAAAAGCAGATCTGAGATGTTTTAGGGTTTCGCTCCATATTGCAACAACATGTTTCACGTGTTTTGGATGTTCCAAAAAAATGTTGCAACTGTTTGATGTGAATGTTGAAAAAATAGATCTGGATGTTGCAATGTTGCATATATTTCGCATGCATGTTACAAGTGTTTCATCTGGATGTTGCATTTTTATTGGGATTTTTTTGACTACTGCCGTGCGTGGCTGAGAGTTGTGAGCGCGTGTTTCTGATGTTGCAAACGATGGCTTTTTATGTTGCACGTACTATTGTTTGATGTTGCATGCGCTATTCTTGAATGTTGCAAAAATTTAACATGTTGCACGCAACATCATGCCCATGTCGCGGCGGGATTTTTTTGCATGCTATAGTACCGTTAGAGAAGAATACTTGGCTATGGTTGTGCCACGTCACCCTCTTTTTTCCCCTTTGTTTTAACTCCCGTGTGTGAAATGAAATACTTGGCTCTCCTTGTGCCACGTCCGCGTCCGATTTCTCATCGCACGTCCGGACGCTAGCTTGACCGTTTTTTTAATATAAATGCTATCTTAGCACAATCTATTTCTTAGTAACGTTGTCTATCACTTGTATATACGAGTATATGCCTATAAATAAACTCCCAAGCGGCACTCGGATGGGCAAGTTACAATCGCGTTTGTTTTAGTGAAATGGGCTTCACTCGAAATATCAGATTGGGCCGACCAGATCATCTGGACCAGAGGCGACGGGCGCGGATGAAATTCAATGCAACCAAACGTCCAAGTCCAGCAAGCAGCCAGCAGGATGGGAAGGCAGCCAGTATACGGGCAGCCCACGGGTCACACGGGCTCACGGCACGGCCGAGACTCAGCCTCGTCTGAACCTCTCAACCTCCATCCAGTGTGTGTGATTGTGCTCAAAAAAAAATCCAGTGTGTGTGATAGTTGACAGGTCAACTTCACCGTCGGCGAGTTTCGTGTCGCGACGTCGCTTGCCCCGATTTTGCCGGTTGAGCTCTCCAAAATCCAAATATAGCCATACAATACAAGCGGATCAATGGCTGCTTCGGATAGGCGTAATGACAGCATATATCTTTTTATGTTAGAAATTTAGGCAATTTTTGGTACATTTTAATTCCAGAAATTATCAACAAATTCATGATAATTGTGAGTGATCTAGTGAGAGCAAAGCATGTGCTAGTGTTCAAATTAAATCTCATACAAAACATGAACAACAAGCAGAAACAGAGAAGATTTAGTGTGTACCAGGGACGGAACCGGAACTGGAGGTACCAGAATCGCCATTATCAGTCATTGTGACTAGCCTGCTTGAAGTAGTCGATCTGATTCGGTGCAGTGACGAGTTGTTGCGGTGGCGTCCCTCGAACGACCTTCAGAAAGTAGTCGTTCGGCTTGAGGAAGAAGGTCGCCGGGAAGTAGTCGTACAGCTTGCGTTCGCCGGGAGGTAGTTGTACCAGGTGGTGAAGACGGCCGCCGGGAAGTAGACGAAGTAGTCATTCACAACGGCGAGCAGGCGCGTACGAGTACGCTCCCCAAAAACCTTATCACCCGTCTATCCCGAGCAGGATCTCAAGGCAGACAGGATTCGGAGGCAACTGCTCACGAGAGTGTTCTCCAGAAAGGAGTACCAGAAAGAGAGCTCAAGTGTGTCTGCCCATGGAGGAGAGTCCTCCTTATATAGGCGCCCAGGGTAGGAGAAAGGGGATGCACCTGGACAGTCTTGAACAGCATTGATTCCCTGATCAGTAACGGCCAGCCTTGATGCTCAAATCAGTAACGGCTATCAGTTACTAGTCCTGTCAGTTACCAGTCCCTCGTGAAGACCGTAACGTTTAGACTTGACTGGCACGGCCACGGCGAGGCGAGCGAGCGCGCGCGTGGCACGCCCTTCTCCTTTTACCAACTTCACAAGCGGTCCACATTTGGTCCACCATTTAAGTTAGTTAGGATTCCGTTGACTCTCAATCCGGGATTTAGACCCCTAGCATTTATTAGTGGACCTTTAATTTCTTTTAATTAATTGAGACTAAAATCTACCAATGGCCCAATTAATCCAACATTTCATGTGACAGGATCCCAAAAAACTTGAATCCTAGCATTGTGTCACCGGACACTTAAGATTGCGAAAATGCAGTTATTAAAAAAAATGCCACTGTAACTGTCATCCTAAGGGCATTCTTGCAAAAAATGAAAAAGCCAATGATAAACTTACAAATACACCTATTTCCAAAATGGAAAGCTTAGAAACGGACCGCGGGTCTAACTTTTCTGAAAATGACAGTAATACTTCAGTCTATAATTGATACAGTGTCAGGAGAACGACCCCTCAAGATTTAAGAAAGAAAGGGCTCTCAGTAAAGAAACCTTCGGGGCTTACTTGAGGAAAGTACAGTTCAGCCAGGCCTAGAAGGAGCATAAAAGCTCAATTGAGAAACATTCCATGGTTTCTCTTCACAAATGACATTCAATTCAACATGCAGTGACCCAACACAAGCACGTATATATACTTACAGGGACGCGAAGTGGCCACGACAATGGAATCAGAACTCAGAAAGGATGGTGGGCGTCTTTGTCCAATTCTTAAACGGTGTGATAAATACTCCTACATTCATCCGAAAAGCATCCCACCATCCTGAAAATAAAGAAAAGAGAGTTCAGTGCAACACTAAGCAACCTTAATCCCAAAAGTTTGTATTGTATCAGAGTTTCAGTAGATCATGCAAAACTAAAATGCTGTGCTCTTTTTTTTAACAAGAACTGCCTGTTTTTTGACTGATGAACAAAAACGCTACACACCGAATGCAGAAAGGAAATGCTGGGATCAATTGTAAACACGCCCAGGTGGTAATTAGGAACAATCCTCAATCAATATAAGTAGCAAACATGATTATAGTAAAACATTGTTTAGTCACTTCCAAAACACAAGTTTAAATTTCAATTCAGTCATGATCGATGTGCTTTTACAGATGGAAATGAACCACTACAGTATACCTTTTTCAACGGAATGAATGTAAAAACAATTAGGTTTCGATCATCTATAAAAACTCCAAGTACAAAATGGAGATTATATATTGCATAAATCTCTACCTCTCTACTTAATTATAAAGCAAGGATTGTTTCCGCGGTACGTCATGATTCTACGGTACGTCATAAATAATATTAAACCCCTATCGCACTTCCCCACCTGCCCAAAAACGTTTCGTTCCCTGAAGCAGTAATCGAGTCACCTACGTCAGAATTCCGTCCTTGATGAGGACTCTGCTTCCGAGTGCCACGACGATCTCATATATATATATATATATATATATATATATATATATATATATATATATATATATATATATATAGATTGACAAAAGAGCTCAACGTGTGGCTCGGCCCTTGGATACGCTGGGCATTGTTCATTGACGACAACTGCAGCTAGTGGTACTCCATTCCTAGACGGTCGAAAAGCCCCCAGCATGTGCATTGTCAAGCTCACCTTCTGATTCAGTGATTCCGATCCACAACACACAGGTGGTGTGCGATACTAGTATCGGGGTGAGGCTGGAGAGAAGATCGGCATATACCTTCACCGGCACGCAACCATCGAAACTCGGCATCCATGACCTGACTAGCATTCGTTGTCTCACAAAAATTTGGGCTAGACATGCACGTACAGGAAGTACCGCAGCTACAACATTGATCGGCCTATGTCTCCTACAGATGTGCCCTGGCGCGGAGCATGTCGACATGTCCCTTGACCACACTGGGACCGATTATATTCCGTCGTCGCTGATGGCGAACCCGTGACCCATCGATATGTCGACGGAAGCCCTGAGCGGATGGTATTTTCCATCGCATGATCTTCTCATCCTTCGCTCCCAGCTGATAAGGTGTCCTTGCTTGATATCTTTGTGTCAACATTGATCATACCCCTGGGTAAGTTAGTACCGATATATATGTTAGCCTAAATCTTATTAGTTCGAGGCCAAAATTTACAGTTTTTAGATAATTACACATATATATGGAGTACATCTTTTGAATGTTTGATTTAATTTTTTCTCTCTCCGAACTTTTAGGGCACTCATGAAGTGTCCTTTGATGCCCTTACAGATAAGCGCAAGATTATATTGGCCTAGAAACTCTAAAAGAGGCGGAAGTAACGAGCTTCACAGATAAGAAGACACAACCTGTGAGTATGTTATCTGGGGGTTGCAATATAATTCAAGCAAGCGCGAGACTCTGAGTGTTGTGGCACCAAAAATAAGGCTAAAACCAGCTATTTGTTGAAATGGTTGAGGGCAGTAGAAGACAAATATGATAATGGATATCCGACGAAGATTCCAACACTTGCCAGAGGTGTTGGCATTTCAGGGAGAATGTCTTCACTTGGTGGATACATTAACGTGGATGACAGATCCAATATAAATCATGAATCCACATGTTCAATAGATACAAGATCCACAAGTTGGGAGGTGAGGTCCACTAAGCTGCTGCATTTGCAACATTATTTATAAAAATTGATTATATGCATATTGTTTAATTATTCCCTCAAAATTTTCTCTAATGATAACTTCAAAAAATTGTTCAAGCACCATAAACTATGAAATGGGACAAATAGATGCATAAGACCCGTAGCATCGCACGGGCATTTCTGCTAGTTTATATAAAAACAATATGACAAGTACAATATAAAGTACATTATTCCATGGCCCCGCATGCGATGTATAAAAACAACTTATTATGCTTGAATGGATAATTTAGAAACCATCAGGTTTCGATCATCACCTGCACGGCTGCACGGCCGGGTCGAAGATCAAGTACTGTAGAATATAAATATAGTAGCTGATCGACTAGGACGCCGACCAAATCTAGGTGGATTTTATTACCTGAGCCATCCGAGTAGATTAGACCCGGATCTCAGTCATTATAGTTGCGAGCCCAGATGAGGCCAGCTGCAATAATCTCCATTTTATGGAGCAGGGAAGCAGCTCGATCCTGCACCACCGCCCACGCTTCGCGGACGTGCCGTTCCTCCGTGAGCGTGCTCCCGATGGCGCACCTCAGCATGTAGACGCCTCCCACCTTTGCCGAGCTCATGTACGGCCCCGAGCTCGTCGCGTTCACCTCCTCCAGGAGCCTCCTGTTGAGCTCGTTGGCCGTCTTCTCGCCGCCGAACTTCTCCGGCGACCGGAGCCGGAAGCACACCAGCGCAAACCGCCTCGGCGCCGTCACCTCGAACCTGGCGTCTGCCCTCACCATGCCCTCGAACGCCGCGGCCATGCGGACGTGGCCGCGGATGTGGTCGCGCAGGCCCTCGACGCCGTAGCAACGGAGCACCAGCCAGAGCTTGAGCGCGCGGAACCGCCGCGTCAGCGTCACGGACCAGTCCTTGTAGTCCACGACGTCGTGCCCCTCCGCCGCCGCGTCCTTGAGGATGTACTCCTGCTCGGTGCCCAGCGCCGCCGTGAGCAGCGCCGGCCTCCGCGCCCACAGCGCGCAGCAGTCGGTGTTGGCCAGGAGCCACTTGTGGGCGTTCATGCTGAACGAGTCCACGGCCTCGGCGCCGTCCATGGCGTGCCGGAACTCCGGGCAGACGAGCGCCGAGCCGGCGTACGCCGCGTCCACGTGGACCCACGCGCCGTGCGCCGCCGCGACGGCGCACAGCTCCCGGACGGGGTCCACGGCGGTCGTCTGCGTGGTCCCGATCGTCGCGCACAGGAAGAGCGGGACCAGCCCGGCGTCCGCGTCGGCCTGCATGGCGGCGCGCAGCTCCGCCGGCGAGAGCGCGAACGCGTCGCCGCGGCAGGTGGGGAGCTCGCGGAAGCCGTCGCGGTGGATGCCGGCGATGCGCGCCGCCTTGCGGAAGGCGAAGTGGGTCTGGTCGGAGCAGTAGACGACGAGGTCCCCGATCCTGCGGCTGCCGATCTCGGCGAGCTTCCGGTCCCGCGCGGCGACGAGGGCGCAGAGGATGGCCTCGCACGAGGTGCCCAGGAGCGTGCCGCCGCCGCCGCCGCAGAACAGGAGGCCCTCGGGCAGGTGCAGCGCCTTGCCGAGCCAGTCCACGGCCACCATCTCGAGCTCGGTGGCCGCGGGCGAGGCGGCCCACGTGAAGGGCACGGCGTTGATGCCCGCGGCGAGGGCCTCGCCGAGGGCGCCGACGGTGCTGCTCGACGCCGGGAAGTGCGCGAAGTGGCGCGGGCTCTGCCAGTGCGTCATGCCCGGAAGGACGAGGTCGCGGACGTCGCGCAGCGCCGCGGCGAACGCGCCGGGCTCCGGGCGCGACGGCGCGTCCGCGGGGAGCTGCCGGAGCAGGAAGCCGGGCGTGACGCTGGGGTGCACGGGGTAGTCGCCCATCCTGGCGTAGTAGTCGGCGATGAAGTCGATGACCAGGTGCCCCTGCCGCCGGAACTCTTCGGCGTCAAGCTGCCGGGCGCCATGCAGCGGCGGCGGCACTGTCTCCGTTTCAACCGGAACGGCGCTGACGGCAATTCTGGTGTTGTTGATGTGGCAGTGCGAGGGTGGCGCCATGTGCGCGGAGACCGGAGAACGTACGCACATGCACTACCGGATTGGAGCGGGCGAAATGATGCCCAAATTAGCCGGGCTTTTATTGAGCCCGCTCCGGCAATGCGGAGCAGACATCATGCCGGAGGGAAGGCTGAGGACCATATGCAGATTTGCCGGTGGCGTAGCTAGGGCTTAACTCCAATACGGGAGTAATGGAATCGGTTAGCGCTGTTGTTCGAAGGTGGACCGTGGACGCATCCAGAAAGTTTTTATGGAAACAATGCGCCTGATCGAGCTAGCAACACCAAACTCCAAACCACCGGGTTCATGGCCGACTTGTATGCCGTACGTGTACGGTTCTCCATCGGTGTCCGACATTGATCAGCAATAAACGCGTACTAGCAGAGCCGATCGACCCCGACGTGCGACGGCTTGCCAAATCCAACGTGCAGACTGTAACGTACGACCCCTTCGCCGGAGCCCCATGCCGGGAGCCGCCGCCCGTGCCCGAACGGGGATGGGAACGACGTGGCGGCCTGGCGGGAAGCTGTACGTAACGCTCCTCGATTAGCTTCCAACTCCAAGCCGACTAGGATGGGATGGGGGAACTGGAGTTCAGGATCGATCAGTATCCATATGCAAGCAAAGTAGTGACTCCAACCTGGCTACAGCATTGAACTTGCAAGCAAAGTAGTGTTGTCATGGCCCTTATTTAGATCCCAAGTTTCACCCCAAAATTCTATAGGTAAAAAGAAGATTCCCATCACATCAAAATATCAGCACATGCATGGAGTACTAAATGTTGATGAAATTAAAAACTAATTACACAATTTTGTTGTGCTCTGCGAGACGAACATTTTGAGCCTAATTAATCATTTTTTGGACAAATTTTCACAAATATAAACGAAATGCTACAGTGGTACATTTATGGCGAAGTGACCCCAAACCCCCAAATTTGCCTCTCCCTATTTTGCATCTAAGCCCCTGTATAGTTCTCAAAATTTACCCCCAAAGTTCACTATGCAAAAAGAAGATTCACATCACATAAAAATGTCGACACATACATGGAGTACTAAATGTTGATGAAATCAAAAACTAATTGCATAGTTTTGTTGTACTCTGCGAGACGAATATTTTGAGCCTAATTAATCGATTTTTGGACAATTTTTTTTACAAATACAAACAAAATGCTACAGTATCGTAATGATTACGAAGTGCCCCCAAACCTCAATATCTCCACCCCTATTTTGCATCTAAACACGGCCTAAACAAGGCCATAGTATAGATAATTCAGCCATCCATCAATCCGTATCCATATGCAAGTGACTGAACACCACCCAAGCTCGAGCTCCAGCAAGATATACCTTGCATCTTTTTTACTATATAAAGCAGCAAGATACATTTGACAGACAGCACCGGACGCGCAAGGCAATTGAGCACAGCGACCGCTCGCGGGGCTGTTCATACACACAAAGCCAAACCCTGTGCCGGCGCGTCCGCGTTGCACTTGCACGAGTCTCGCGGAAAGCAGTAAACGCATGCTAGCGACGGTTCCGAACCAGTGAACCACCCGGGAGGTATCTATCACCCATCTCTTTTTCGGACGCATGGAGTACACCGATTAGCATAGACGACAAAGATCGGTCGAGCACGGTCGAGATGCTACCATACAACATTCATTACAAAATGTGGATAGATGGATCTTACCATCCTCTAGCATCATGTAAAAGCTAGCAAGTTGACTCGGTAATAGCAATTTCCTATGTAGTAATTTTTTTAACGGTAATGATAACTATAGGGCGTCCGATCCGCGACGTTCCGTCGGACGCCCCCGGCACCGTTCCGCGCTCCGAATAAAACATCCCCTGCACCGTGCCACCCATCGCCGTTGCAAAAAAATCCGCACCAACTCTCTGCCGCGCCGCAGCTGCTCGCTCTTCCTGATAGCGCGTCGCCCGCAGCAGTGGAAACCTAGATCCTCGCGCCGGATCTCGCGCTCTCTTTCGCCCCTGTCTCGCTCGCCTGCACGCGTCTGCTCCCTCGCCTGCACGCGCTTCTTGCTTGCCGCAGCGCCTGCTCCCTCGCCCACCGAAGCTCGCATCTCCCTCGCCGTCACCATTCACCAAGCTCTCAGTTGCTTCCTGGAGTACACCTTTTGGGCCCAAGGCCTTCATCACCGTGCTTGAGGCCTTCGGTCACCGCGCATGCCGCTCCCGACGCCCAAGACGGTGGCCGGTCGCGGGCCGCCGTCTCCCACGCCGTCCTCCACCACCGGCCGTCAGAGGAGCTCCAGCGATATTTAAGGCGTGCAGCAGGTAGGATTTTCTGTATGTTTCTGGGTTTGCTCTATATTTCGAGAGCATATTTCAAGTGTTTCGGATGTTCCGGAATGATGTTGCAACTGTTTGATGTGGTTGTTGTAAAAGCAGATCTGAGATGTTTTAGGGTTTCGCTCCATATTGCAACAACATGTTTCACGTGTTTTGGATGTTCCAAAAAAATGTTGCAACTGTTTGATGTGAATGTTGAAAAAATAGATCTGGATGTTGCAATGTTGCATATATTTCGCATGCATGTTACAAGTGTTTCATCTGGATGTTGCATTTTTATTGGGATTTTTTTGACTACTGCCGTGCGTGGCTGAGAGTTGTGAGCGCGTGTTTCTGATGTTGCAAACGATGGCTTTTTATGTTGCACGTACTATTGTTTGATGTTGCATGCGCTATTCTTGAATGTTGCAAAAATTTAACATGTTGCACGCAACATCATGCCCATGTCGCGGCGGGATTTTTTTGCATGCTATAGTACCGTTAGAGAAGAATACTTGGCTATGGTTGTGCCACGTCACCCTCTTTTTTCCCCTTTGTTTTAACTCCCGTGTGTGAAATGAAATACTTGGCTCTCCTTGTGCCACGTCCGCGTCCGATTTCTCATCGCACGTCCGGACGCTAGCTTGACCGTTTTTTTAATATAAATGCTATCTTAGCACAATCTATTTCTTAGTAACGTTGTCTATCACTTGTATATACGAGTATATGCCTATAAATAAACTCCCAAGCGGCACTCGGATGGGCAAGTTACAATCGCGTTTGTTTTAGTGAAATGGGCTTCACTCGAAATATCAGATTGGGCCGACCAGATCATCTGGACCAGAGGCGACGGGCGCGGATGAAATTCAATGCAACCAAACGTCCAAGTCCAGCAAGCAGCCAGCAGGATGGGAAGGCAGCCAGTATACGGGCAGCCCACGGGTCACACGGGCTCACGGCACGGCCGAGACTCAGCCTCGTCTGAACCTCTCAACCTCCATCCAGTGTGTGTGATTGTGCTCAAAAAAAAATCCAGTGTGTGTGATAGTTGACAGGTCAACTTCACCGTCGGCGAGTTTCGTGTCGCGACGTCGCTTGCCCCGATTTTGCCGGTTGAGCTCTCCAAAATCCAAATATAGCCATACAATACAAGCGGATCAATGGCTGCTTCGGATAGGCGTAATGACAGCATATATCTTTTTATGTTAGAAATTTAGGCAATTTTTGGTACATTTTAATTCCAGAAATTATCAACAAATTCATGATAATTGTGAGTGATCTAGTGAGAGCAAAGCATGTGCTAGTGTTCAAATTAAATCTCATACAAAACATGAACAACAAGCAGAAACAGAGAAGATTTAGTGTGTACCAGGGACGGAACCGGAACTGGAGGTACCAGAATCGCCATTATCAGTCATTGTGACTAGCCTGCTTGAAGTAGTCGATCTGATTCGGTGCAGTGACGAGTTGTTGCGGTGGCGTCCCTCGAACGACCTTCAGAAAGTAGTCGTTCGGCTTGAGGAAGAAGGTCGCCGGGAAGTAGTCGTACAGCTTGCGTTCGCCGGGAGGTAGTTGTACCAGGTGGTGAAGACGGCCGCCGGGAAGTAGACGAAGTAGTCATTCACAACGGCGAGCAGGCGCGTACGAGTACGCTCCCCAAAAACCTTATCACCCGTCTATCCCGAGCAGGATCTCAAGGCAGACAGGATTCGGAGGCAACTGCTCACGAGAGTGTTCTCCAGAAAGGAGTACCAGAAAGAGAGCTCAAGTGTGTCTGCCCATGGAGGAGAGTCCTCCTTATATAGGCGCCCAGGGTAGGAGAAAGGGGATGCACCTGGACAGTCTTGAACAGCATTGATTCCCTGATCAGTAACGGCCAGCCTTGATGCTCAAATCAGTAACGGCTATCAGTTACTAGTCCTGTCAGTTACCAGTCCCTCGTGAAGACCGTAACGTTTAGACTTGACTGGCACGGCCACGGCGAGGCGAGCGAGCGCGCGCGTGGCACGCCCTTCTCCTTTTACCAACTTCACAAGCGGTCCACATTTGGTCCACCATTTAAGTTAGTTAGGATTCCGTTGACTCTCAATCCGGGATTTAGACCCCTAGCATTTATTAGTGGACCTTTAATTTCTTTTAATTAATTGAGACTAAAATCTACCAATGGCCCAATTAATCCAACATTTCATGTGACAGGATCCCAAAAAACTTGAATCCTAGCATTGTGTCACCGGACACTTAAGATTGCGAAAATGCAGTTATTAAAAAAAATGCCACTGTAACTGTCATCCTAAGGGCATTCTTGCAAAAAATGAAAAAGCCAATGATAAACTTACAAATACACCTATTTCCAAAATGGAAAGCTTAGAAACGGACCGCGGGTCTAACTTTTCTGAAAATGACAGTAATACTTCAGTCTATAATTGATACAGTGTCAGGAGAACGACCCCTCAAGATTTAAGAAAGAAAGGGCTCTCAGTAAAGAAACCTTCGGGGCTTACTTGAGGAAAGTACAGTTCAGCCAGGCCTAGAAGGAGCATAAAAGCTCAATTGAGAAACATTCCATGGTTTCTCTTCACAAATGACATTCAATTCAACATGCAGTGACCCAACACAAGCACGTATATATACTTACAGGGACGCGAAGTGGCCACGACAATGGAATCAGAACTCAGAAAGGATGGTGGGCGTCTTTGTCCAATTCTTAAACGGTGTGATAAATACTCCTACATTCATCCGAAAAGCATCCCACCATCCTGAAAATAAAGAAAAGAGAGTTCAGTGCAACACTAAGCAACCTTAATCCCAAAAGTTTGTATTGTATCAGAGTTTCAGTAGATCATGCAAAACTAAAATGCTGTGCTCTTTTTTTTAACAAGAACTGCCTGTTTTTTGACTGATGAACAAAAACGCTACACACCGAATGCAGAAAGGAAATGCTGGGATCAATTGTAAACACGCCCAGGTGGTAATTAGGAACAATCCTCAATCAATATAAGTAGCAAACATGATTATAGTAAAACATTGTTTAGTCACTTCCAAAACACAAGTTTAAATTTCAATTCAGTCATGATCGATGTGCTTTTACAGATGGAAATGAACCACTACAGTATACCTTTTTCAACGGAATGAATGTAAAAACAATTAGGTTTCGATCATCTATAAAAACTCCAAGTACAAAATGGAGATTATATATTGCATAAATCTCTACCTCTCTACTTAATTATAAAGCAAGGATTGTTTCCGCGGTACGTCATGATTCTACGGTACGTCATAAATAATATTAAACCCCTATCGCACTTCCCCACCTGCCCAAAAACGTTTCGTTCCCTGAAGCAGTAATCGAGTCACCTACGTCAGAATTCCGTCCTTGATGAGGACTCTGCTTCCGAGTGCCACGACGATCTCATATATATATATATATATATATATATATATATATATATATATATATATATATATATATATATATATATATATATATATATATATATATATATATATATATATAGATTGACAAAAGAGCTCAACGTGTGGCTCGGCCCTTGGATACGCTGGGCATTGTTCATTGACGACAACTGCAGCTAGTGGTACTCCATTCCTAGACGGTCGAAAAGCCCCCAGCATGTGCATTGTCAAGCTCACCTTCTGATTCAGTGATTCCGATCCACAACACACAGGTGGTGTGCGATACTAGTATCGGGGTGAGGCTGGAGAGAAGATCGGCATATACCTTCACCGGCACGCAACCATCGAAACTCGGCATCCATGACCTGACTAGCATTCGTTGTCTCACAAAAATTTGGGCTAGACATGCACGTACAGGAAGTACCGCAGCTACAACATTGATCGGCCTATGTCTCCTACAGATGTGCCCTGGCGCGGAGCATGTCGACATGTCCCTTGACCACACTGGGACCGATTATATTCCGTCGTCGCTGATGGCGAACCCGTGACCCATCGATATGTCGACGGAAGCCCTGAGCGGATGGTATTTTCCATCGCATGATCTTCTCATCCTTCGCTCCCAGCTGATAAGGTGTCCTTGCTTGATATCTTTGTGTCAACATTGATCATACCCCTGGGTAAGTTAGTACCGATATATATGTTAGCCTAAATCTTATTAGTTCGAGGCCAAAATTTACAGTTTTTAGATAATTACACATATATATGGAGTACATCTTTTGAATGTTTGATTTAATTTTTTCTCTCTCCGAACTTTTAGGGCACTCATGAAGTGTCCTTTGATGCCCTTACAGATAAGCGCAAGATTATATTGGCCTAGAAACTCTAAAAGAGGCGGAAGTAACGAGCTTCACAGATAAGAAGACACAACCTGTGAGTATGTTATCTGGGGGTTGCAATATAATTCAAGCAAGCGCGAGACTCTGAGTGTTGTGGCACCAAAAATAAGGCTAAAACCAGCTATTTGTTGAAATGGTTGAGGGCAGTAGAAGACAAATATGATAATGGATATCCGACGAAGATTCCAACACTTGCCAGAGGTGTTGGCATTTCAGGGAGAATGTCTTCACTTGGTGGATACATTAACGTGGATGACAGATCCAATATAAATCATGAATCCACATGTTCAATAGATACAAGATCCACAAGTTGGGAGGTGAGGTCCACTAAGCTGCTGCATTTGCAACATTATTTATAAAAATTGATTATATGCATATTGTTTAATTATTCCCTCAAAATTTTCTCTAATGATAACTTCAAAAAATTGTTCAAGCACCATAAACTATGAAATGGGACAAATAGATGCATAAGACCCGTAGCATCGCACGGGCATTTCTGCTAGTTTATATAAAAACAATATGACAAGTACAATATAAAGTACATTATTCCATGGCCCCGCATGCGATGTATAAAAACAACTTATTATGCTTGAATGGATAATTTAGAAACCATCAGGTTTCGATCATCACCTGCACGGCTGCACGGCCGGGTCGAAGATCAAGTACTGTAGAATATAAATATAGTAGCTGATCGACTAGGACGCCGACCAAATCTAGGTGGATTTTATTACCTGAGCCATCCGAGTAGATTAGACCCGGATCTCAGTCATTATAGTTGCGAGCCCAGATGAGGCCAGCTGCAATAATCTCCATTTTATGGAGCAGGGAAGCAGCTCGATCCTGCACCACCGCCCACGCTTCGCGGACGTGCCGTTCCTCCGTGAGCGTGCTCCCGATGGCGCACCTCAGCATGTAGACGCCTCCCACCTTTGCCGAGCTCATGTACGGCCCCGAGCTCGTCGCGTTCACCTCCTCCAGGAGCCTCCTGTTGAGCTCGTTGGCCGTCTTCTCGCCGCCGAACTTCTCCGGCGACCGGAGCCGGAAGCACACCAGCGCAAACCGCCTCGGCGCCGTCACCTCGAACCTGGCGTCTGCCCTCACCATGCCCTCGAACGCCGCGGCCATGCGGACGTGGCCGCGGATGTGGTCGCGCAGGCCCTCGACGCCGTAGCAACGGAGCACCAGCCAGAGCTTGAGCGCGCGGAACCGCCGCGTCAGCGTCACGGACCAGTCCTTGTAGTCCACGACGTCGTGCCCCTCCGCCGCCGCGTCCTTGAGGATGTACTCCTGCTCGGTGCCCAGCGCCGCCGTGAGCAGCGCCGGCCTCCGCGCCCACAGCGCGCAGCAGTCGGTGTTGGCCAGGAGCCACTTGTGGGCGTTCATGCTGAACGAGTCCACGGCCTCGGCGCCGTCCATGGCGTGCCGAAACTCCGGGCAGACGAACGCCGAGCCGGCGTACGCCGCGTCCACGTGGACCCACGCGCCGTGCGCCGCCGCGACGGCGCACAGCTCCCGTACGGGGTCCACGGCGGTCGTCTGCGTGGTCCCGATCGTCGCGCACAGGAAGAGCGGGACCAGCCCGGCGTCCGCGTCGGCCTGCATGGCGGCGCGCAGCTCCGCCGGCGAGAGCGCGAACGCGTCGCCGCGGCAGGACGGGAGCTCGCGGAAGCCGTCGCGGTGGATGCCGGCGATGCGCGCCGCCTTGCGGAAGGCGAAGTGGGTCTGGTCGGAGCAGTAGACGACGAGGTCCCCGATCCTGCGGCTGCCGATCTCGGCGAGCTTCCGGTCCCGCGCGGCGACGAGGGCGCAGAGGATGGCCTCGCACGAGGTGCCCAGGAGCGTGCCGCCGCCGCCGCCGCAGAACAGGAGGCCCTCGGGCAGGTGCAGCGCCTTGCCGAGCCAGTCCACGGCCACCATCTCGAGCTCGGTGGCCGCGGGCGAGGCGGCCCACGTGAAGGGCACGGCGTTGATGCCCGCGGCGAGGGCCTCGCCGAGGGCGCCGACGGTGCTGCTCGACGCCGGGAAGTGCGCGAAGTGGCGCGGGCTCTGCCAGTGCGTCATGCCCGGAAGGACGAGGTCGCGGACGTCGCGCAGCGCCGCGGCGAACGCGCCGGGCTCCGGGCGCGACGGCGCGTCCGCGGGGAGCTGCCGGAGCAGGAAGCCGGGCGTGACGCTGGGGTGCACGGGGTAGTCGCCCATCCTGGCGTAGTAGTCGGCGATGAAGTCGATGACCAGGTGCCCCTGCCGCCGGAACTCTTCGGCGTCAAGCTGCCGGGCGCCATGCAGCGGCGGCGGCACTGTCTCCGTTTCAACCGGAACGGCGCTGACGGCAATTCTGGTGTTGTTGATGTGGCAGTGCGAGGGTGGCGCCATGTGCGCGGAGACCGGAGAACGTACGCACATGCACTACCGGATTGGAGCGGGCGAAATGATGCCCAAATTAGCCGGGCTTTTATTGAGCCCGCTCCGGCAATGCGGAGCAGACATCATGCCGGAGGGAAGGCTGAGGACCATATGCAGATTTGCCGGTGGCGTAGCTAGGGCTTAACTCCAATACGGGAGTAATGGAATCGGTTAGCGCTGTTGTTCGAAGGTGGACCGTGGACGCATCCAGAAAGTTTTTATGGAAACAATGCGCCTGATCGAGCTAGCAACACCAAACTCCAAACCACCGGGTTCATGGCCGACTTGTATGCCGTACGTGTACGGTTCTCCATCGGTGTCCGACATTGATCAGCAATAAACGCGTACTAGCAGAGCCGATCGACCCCGACGTGCGACGGCTTGCCAAATCCAACGTGCAGACTGTAACGTACGACCCCTTCGCCGGAGCCCCATGCCGGGAGCCGCCGCCCGTGCCCGAACGGGGATGGGAACGACGTGGCGGCCTGGCGGGAAGCTGTACGTAACGCTCCTCGATTAGCTTCCAACTCCAAGCCGACTAGGATGGGATGGGGGAACTGGAGTTCAGGATCGATCAGTATCCATATGCAAGCAAAGTAGTGACTCCAACCTGGCTACAGCATTGAACTTGCAAGCAAAGTAGTGTTGTCATGGCCCTTATTTAGATCCCAAGTTTCACCCCAAAATTCTATAGGTAAAAAGAAGATTCCCATCACATCAAAATATCAGCACATGCATGGAGTACTAAATGTTGATGAAATTAAAAACTAATTACACAATTTTGTTGTGCTCTGCGAGACGAACATTTTGAGCCTAATTAATCATTTTTTGGACAAATTTTCACAAATATAAACGAAATGCTACAGTGGTACATTTATGGCGAAGTGACCCCAAACCCCCAAATTTGCCTCTCCCTATTTTGCATCTAAGCCCCTGTATAGTTCTCAAAATTTACCCCCAAAGTTCACTATGCAAAAAGAAGATTCACATCACATAAAAATGTCGACACATACATGGAGTACTAAATGTTGATGAAATCAAAAACTAATTGCATAGTTTTGTTGTACTCTGCGAGACGAATATTTTGAGCCTAATTAATCGATTTTTGGACAATTTTTTTTACAAATACAAACAAAATGCTACAGTATCGTAATGATTACGAAGTGCCCCCAAACCTCAATATCTCCACCCCTATTTTGCATCTAAACACGGCCTAAACAAGGCCATAGTATAGATAATTCAGCCATCCATCAATCCGTATCCATATGCAAGTGACTGAACACCACCCAAGCTCGAGCTCCAGCAAGATATACCTTGCATCTTTTTTACTATATAAAGCAGCAAGATACATTTGACAGACAGCACCGGACGCGCAAGGCAATTGAGCACAGCGACCGCTCGCGGGGCTGTTCATACACACAAAGCCAAACCCTGTGCCGGCGCGTCCGCGTTGCACTTGCACGAGTCTCGCGGAAAGCAGTAAACGCATGCTAGCGACGGTTCCGAACCAGTGAACCACCCGGGAGGTATCTATCACCCATCTCTTTTTCGGACGCATGGAGTACACCGATTAGCATAGACGACAAAGATCGGTCGAGCACGGTCGAGATGCTACCATACAACATTCATTACAAAATGTGGATAGATGGATCTTACCATCCTCTAGCATCATGTAAAAGCTAGCAAGTTGACTCGGTAATAGCAATTTCCTATGTAGTAATTTTTTTAACGGTAATGATAACTATAGGGCGTCCGATCCGCGACGTTCCGTCGGACGCCCCCGGCACCGTTCCGCGCTCCGAATAAAACATCCCCTGCACCGTGCCACCCATCGCCGTTGCAAAAAAATCCGCACCAACTCTCTGCCGCGCCGCAGCTGCTCGCTCTTCCTGATAGCGCGTCGCCCGCAGCAGTGGAAACCTAGATCCTCGCGCCGGATCTCGCGCTCTCTTTCGCCCCTGTCTCGCTCGCCTGCACGCGTCTGCTCCCTCGCCTGCACGCGCTTCTTGCTTGCCGCAGCGCCTGCTCCCTCGCCCACCGAAGCTCGCATCTCCCTCGCCGTCACCATTCACCAAGCTCTCAGTTGCTTCCTGGAGTACACCTTTTGGGCCCAAGGCCTTCATCACCGTGCTTGAGGCCTTCGGTCACCGCGCATGCCGCTCCCGACGCCCAAGACGGTGGCCGGTCGCGGGCCGCCGTCTCCCACGCCGTCCTCCACCACCGGCCGTCAGAGGAGCTCCAGCGATATTTAAGGCGTGCAGCAGGTAGGATTTTCTGTATGTTTCTGGGTTTGCTCTATATTTCGAGAGCATATTTCAAGTGTTTCGGATGTTCCGGAATGATGTTGCAACTGTTTGATGTGGTTGTTGTAAAAGCAGATCTGAGATGTTTTAGGGTTTCGCTCCATATTGCAACAACATGTTTCACGTGTTTTGGATGTTCCAAAAAAATGTTGCAACTGTTTGATGTGAATGTTGAAAAAATAGATCTGGATGTTGCAATGTTGCATATATTTCGCATGCATGTTACAAGTGTTTCATCTGGATGTTGCATTTTTATTGGGATTTTTTTGACTACTGCCGTGCGTGGCTGAGAGTTGTGAGCGCGTGTTTCTGATGTTGCAAACGATGGCTTTTTATGTTGCACGTACTATTGTTTGATGTTGCATGCGCTATTCTTGAATGTTGCAAAAATTTAACATGTTGCACGCAACATCATGCCCATGTCGCGGCGGGATTTTTTTGCATGCTATAGTACCGTTAGAGAAGAATACTTGGCTATGGTTGTGCCACGTCACCCTCTTTTTTCCCCTTTGTTTTAACTCCCGTGTGTGAAATGAAATACTTGGCTCTCCTTGTGCCACGTCCGCGTCCGATTTCTCATCGCACGTCCGGACGCTAGCTTGACCGTTTTTTTAATATAAATGCTATCTTAGCACAATCTATTTCTTAGTAACGTTGTCTATCACTTGTATATACGAGTATATGCCTATAAATAAACTCCCAAGCGGCACTCGGATGGGCAAGTTACAATCGCGTTTGTTTTAGTGAAATGGGCTTCACTCGAAATATCAGATTGGGCCGACCAGATCATCTGGACCAGAGGCGACGGGCGCGGATGAAATTCAATGCAACCAAACGTCCAAGTCCAGCAAGCAGCCAGCAGGATGGGAAGGCAGCCAGTATACGGGCAGCCCACGGGTCACACGGGCTCACGGCACGGCCGAGACTCAGCCTCGTCTGAACCTCTCAACCTCCATCCAGTGTGTGTGATTGTGCTCAAAAAAAAATCCAGTGTGTGTGATAGTTGACAGGTCAACTTCACCGTCGGCGAGTTTCGTGTCGCGACGTCGCTTGCCCCGATTTTGCCGGTTGAGCTCTCCAAAATCCAAATATAGCCATACAATACAAGCGGATCAATGGCTGCTTCGGATAGGCGTAATGACAGCATATATCTTTTTATGTTAGAAATTTAGGCAATTTTTGGTACATTTTAATTCCAGAAATTATCAACAAATTCATGATAATTGTGAGTGATCTAGTGAGAGCAAAGCATGTGCTAGTGTTCAAATTAAATCTCATACAAAACATGAACAACAAGCAGAAACAGAGAAGATTTAGTGTGTACCAGGGACGGAACCGGAACTGGAGGTACCAGAATCGCCGTTATCAGTCATTGTGACTAGCCTGCTTGAAGTAGTCGATCTGATTCGGTGCAGTGACGAGTTGTTGCGGTGGCGTCCCTCGAACGACCTTCAGAAAGTAGTCGTTCGGCTTGAGGAAGAAGGTCGCCGGGAAGTAGTCGTACAGCTTGCGTTCGCCGGGAGGTAGTTGTACCAGGTGGTGAAGACGGCCGCCGGGAAGTAGACGAAGTAGTCATTCACAACGGCGAGCAGGCGCGTACGAGTACGCTCCCCAAAAACCTTATCACCCGTCTATCCCGAGCAGGATCTCAAGGCAGACAGGATTCGGAGGCAACTGCTCACGAGAGTGTTCTCCAGAAAGGAGTACCAGAAAGAGAGCTCAAGTGTGTCTGCCCATGGAGGAGAGTCCTCCTTATATAGGCGCCCAGGGTAGGAGAAAGGGGATGCACCTGGACAGTCTTGAACAGCATTGATTCCCTGATCAGTAACGGCCAGCCTTGATGCTCAAATCAGTAACGGCTATCAGTTACTAGTCCTGTCAGTTACCAGTCCCTCGTGAAGACCGTAACGTTTAGACTTGACTGGCACGGCCACGGCGAGGCGAGCGAGCGCGCGCGTGGCACGCCCTTCTCCTTTTACCAACTTCACAAGCGGTCCACATTTGGTCCACCATTTAAGTTAGTTAGGATTCCGTTGACTCTCAATCCGGGATTTAGACCCCTAGCATTTATTAGTGGACCTTTAATTTCTTTTAATTAATTGAGACTAAAATCTACCAATGGCCCAATTAATCCAACATTTCATGTGACAGGATCCCAAAAAACTTGAATCCTAGCATTGTGTCACCGGACACTTAAGATTGCGAAAATGCAGTTATTAAAAAAAATGCCACTGTAACTGTCATCCTAAGGGCATTCTTGCAAAAAATGAAAAAGCCAATGATAAACTTACAAATACACCTATTTCCAAAATGGAAAGCTTAGAAACGGACCGCGGGTCTAACTTTTCTGAAAATGACAGTAATACTTCAGTCTATAATTGATACAGTGTCAGGAGAACGACCCCTCAAGATTTAAGAAAGAAAGGGCTCTCAGTAAAGAAACCTTCGGGGCTTACTTGAGGAAAGTACAGTTCAGCCAGGCCTAGAAGGAGCATAAAAGCTCAATTGAGAAACATTCCATGGTTTCTCTTCACAAATGACATTCAATTCAACATGCAGTGACCCAACACAAGCACGTATATATACTTACAGGGACGCGAAGTGGCCACGACAATGGAATCAGAACTCAGAAAGGATGGTGGGCGTCTTTGTCCAATTCTTAAACGGTGTGATAAATACTCCTACATTCATCCGAAAAGCATCCCACCATCCTGAAAATAAAGAAAAGAGAGTTCAGTGCAACACTAAGCAACCTTAATCCCAAAAGTTTGTATTGTATCAGAGTTTCAGTAGATCATGCAAAACTAAAATGCTGTGCTCTTTTTTTTAACAAGAACTGCCTGTTTTTTGACTGATGAACAAAAACGCTACACACCGAATGCAGAAAGGAAATGCTGGGATCAATTGTAAACACGCCCAGGTGGTAATTAGGAACAATCCTCAATCAATATAAGTAGCAAACATGATTATAGTAAAACATTGTTTAGTCACTTCCAAAACACAAGTTTAAATTTCAATTCAGTCATGATCGATGTGCTTTTACAGATGGAAATGAACCACTACAGTATACCTTTTTCAACGGAATGAATGTAAAAACAATTAGGTTTCGATCATCTATAAAAACTCCAAGTACAAAATGGAGATTATATATTGCATAAATCTCTACCTCTCTACTTAATTATAAAGCAAGGATTGTTTCCGCGGTACGTCATGATTCTACGGTACGTCATAAATAATATTAAACCCCTATCGCACTTCCCCACCTGCCCAAAAACGTTTCGTTCCCTGAAGCAGTAATCGAGTCACCTACGTCAGAATTCCGTCCTTGATGAGGACTCTGCTTCCGAGTGCCACGACGATCTCATATATATATATATATATATATATATATATATATATATATATATATATATATATATATATATAGATTGACAAAAGAGCTCAACGTGTGGCTCGGCCCTTGGATACGCTGGGCATTGTTCATTGACGACAACTGCAGCTAGTGGTACTCCATTCCTAGACGGTCGAAAAGCCCCCAGCATGTGCATTGTCAAGCTCACCTTCTGATTCAGTGATTCCGATCCACAACACACAGGTGGTGTGCGATACTAGTATCGGGGTGAGGCTGGAGAGAAGATCGGCATATACCTTCACCGGCACGCAACCATCGAAACTCGGCATCCATGACCTGACTAGCATTCGTTGTCTCACAAAAATTTGGGCTAGACATGCACGTACAGGAAGTACCGCAGCTACAACATTGATCGGCCTATGTCTCCTACAGATGTGCCCTGGCGCGGAGCATGTCGACATGTCCCTTGACCACACTGGGACCGATTATATTCCGTCGTCGCTGATGGCGAACCCGTGACCCATCGATATGTCGACGGAAGCCCTGAGCGGATGGTATTTTCCATCGCATGATCTTCTCATCCTTCGCTCCCAGCTGATAAGGTGTCCTTGCTTGATATCTTTGTGTCAACATTGATCATACCCCTGGGTAAGTTAGTACCGATATATATGTTAGCCTAAATCTTATTAGTTCGAGGCCAAAATTTACAGTTTTTAGATAATTACACATATATATGGAGTACATCTTTTGAATGTTTGATTTAATTTTTTCTCTCTCCGAACTTTTAGGGCACTCATGAAGTGTCCTTTGATGCCCTTACAGATAAGCGCAAGATTATATTGGCCTAGAAACTCTAAAAGAGGCGGAAGTAACGAGCTTCACAGATAAGAAGACACAACCTGTGAGTATGTTATCTGGGGGTTGCAATATAATTCAAGCAAGCGCGAGACTCTGAGTGTTGTGGCACCAAAAATAAGGCTAAAACCAGCTATTTGTTGAAATGGTTGAGGGCAGTAGAAGACAAATATGATAATGGATATCCGACGAAGATTCCAACACTTGCCAGAGGTGTTGGCATTTCAGGGAGAATGTCTTCACTTGGTGGATACATTAACGTGGATGACAGATCCAATATAAATCATGAATCCACATGTTCAATAGATACAAGATCCACAAGTTGGGAGGTGAGGTCCACTAAGCTGCTGCATTTGCAACATTATTTATAAAAATTGATTATATGCATATTGTTTAATTATTCCCTCAAAATTTTCTCTAATGATAACTTCAAAAAATTGTTCAAGCACCATAAACTATGAAATGGGACAAATAGATGCATAAGACCCGTAGCATCGCACGGGCATTTCTGCTAGTTTATATAAAAACAATATGACAAGTACAATATAAAGTACATTATTCCATGGCCCCGCATGCGATGTATAAAAACAACTTATTATGCTTGAATGGATAATTTAGAAACCATCAGGTTTCGATCATCACCTGCACGGCTGCACGGCCGGGTCGAAGATCAAGTACTGTAGAATATAAATATAGTAGCTGATCGACTAGGACGCCGACCAAATCTAGGTGGATTTTATTACCTGAGCCATCCGAGTAGATTAGACCCGGATCTCAGTCATTATAGTTGCGAGCCCAGATGAGGCCAGCTGCAATAATCTCCATTTTATGGAGCAGGGAAGCAGCTCGATCCTGCACCACCGCCCACGCTTCGCGGACGTGCCGTTCCTCCGTGAGCGTGCTCCCGATGGCGCACCTCAGCATGTAGACGCCTCCCACCTTTGCCGAGCTCATGTACGGCCCCGAGCTCGTCGCGTTCACCTCCTCCAGGAGCCTCCTGTTGAGCTCGTTGGCCGTCTTCTCGCCGCCGAACTTCTCCGGCGACCGGAGCCGGAAGCACACCAGCGCAAACCGCCTCGGCGCCGTCACCTCGAACCTGGCGTCTGCCCTCACCATGCCCTCGAACGCCGCGGCCATGCGGACGTGGCCGCGGATGTGGTCGCGCAGGCCCTCGACGCCGTAGCAACGGAGCACCAGCCAGAGCTTGAGCGCGCGGAACCGCCGCGTCAGCGTCACGGACCAGTCCTTGTAGTCCACGACGTCGTGCCCCTCCGCCGCCGCGTCCTTGAGGATGTACTCCTGCTCGGTGCCCAGCGCCGCCGTGAGCAGCGCCGGCCTCCGCGCCCACAGCGCGCAGCAGTCGGTGTTGGCCAGGAGCCACTTGTGGGCGTTCATGCTGAACGAGTCCACGGCCTCGGCGCCGTCCATGGCGTGCCGGAACTCCGGGCAGACGAGCGCCGAGCCGGCGTACGCCGCGTCCACGTGGACCCACGCGCCGTGCGCCGCCGCGACGGCGCACAGCTCCCGGACGGGGTCCACGGCGGTCGTCTGCGTGGTCCCGATCGTCGCGCACAGGAAGAGCGGGACCAGCCCGGCGTCCGCGTCGGCCTGCATGGCGGCGCGCAGCTCCGCCGGCGAGAGCGCGAACGCGTCGCCGCGGCAGGTGGGGAGCTCGCGGAAGCCGTCGCGGTGGATGCCGGCGATGCGCGCCGCCTTGCGGAAGGCGAAGTGGGTCTGGTCGGAGCAGTAGACGACGAGGTCCCCGATCCTGCGGCTGCCGATCTCGGCGAGCTTCCGGTCCCGCGCGGCGACGAGGGCGCAGAGGATGGCCTCGCACGAGGTGCCCAGGAGCGTGCCGCCGCCGCCGCCGCAGAACAGGAGGCCCTCGGGCAGGTGCAGCGCCTTGCCGAGCCAGTCCACGGCCACCATCTCGAGCTCGGTGGCCGCGGGCGAGGCGGCCCACGTGAAGGGCACGGCGTTGATGCCCGCGGCGAGGGCCTCGCCGAGGGCGCCGACGGTGCTGCTCGACGCCGGGAAGTGCGCGAAGTGGCGCGGGCTCTGCCAGTGCGTCATGCCCGGAAGGACGAGGTCGCGGACGTCGCGCAGCGCCGCGGCGAACGCGCCGGGCTCCGGGCGCGACGGCGCGTCCGCGGGGAGCTGCCGGAGCAGGAAGCCGGGCGTGACGCTGGGGTGCACGGGGTAGTCGCCCATCCTGGCGTAGTAGTCGGCGATGAAGTCGATGACCAGGTGCCCCTGCCGCCGGAACTCTTCGGCGTCAAGCTGCCGGGCGCCATGCAGCGGCGGCGGCACTGTCTCCGTTTCAACCGGAACGGCGCTGACGGCAATTCTGGTGTTGTTGATGTGGCAGTGCGAGGGTGGCGCCATGTGCGCGGAGACCGGAGAACGTACGCACATGCACTACCGGATTGGAGCGGGCGAAATGATGCCCAAATTAGCCGGGCTTTTATTGAGCCCGCTCCGGCAATGCGGAGCAGACATCATGCCGGAGGGAAGGCTGAGGACCATATGCAGATTTGCCGGTGGCGTAGCTAGGGCTTAACTCCAATACGGGAGTAATGGAATCGGTTAGCGCTGTTGTTCGAAGGTGGACCGTGGACGCATCCAGAAAGTTTTTATGGAAACAATGCGCCTGATCGAGCTAGCAACACCAAACTCCAAACCACCGGGTTCATGGCCGACTTGTATGCCGTACGTGTACGGTTCTCCATCGGTGTCCGACATTGATCAGCAATAAACGCGTACTAGCAGAGCCGATCGACCCCGACGTGCGACGGCTTGCCAAATCCAACGTGCAGACTGTAACGTACGACCCCTTCGCCGGAGCCCCATGCCGGGAGCCGCCGCCCGTGCCCGAACGGGGATGGGAACGACGTGGCGGCCTGGCGGGAAGCTGTACGTAACGCTCCTCGATTAGCTTCCAACTCCAAGCCGACTAGGATGGGATGGGGGAACTGGAGTTCAGGATCGATCAGTATCCATATGCAAGCAAAGTAGTGACTCCAACCTGGCTACAGCATTGAACTTGCAAGCAAAGTAGTGTTGTCATGGCCCTTATTTAGATCCCAAGTTTCACCCCAAAATTCTATATGTAAAAAGAAGATTCTCATCACATCAAAATATCGGCACATGCATGGAGTACTAAATGTTGATGAAATTAAAAACTAATTACACAATTTTGTTGTACTCTGCGAGACGAGCATTTTGAGCCTAATTAATCATTTTTTGGACAAATTTTCACAAATATAAACGAAATGCTACAGTGGTACATTTATGGCGAAGTGACCCCAAACCCCCAAATTTGCCTCTCCCTATTTTGCATCTAAGCCCCTGTATAGTTCTCAAAATTTACCCCCAAAGTTCACTATGCAAAAAGAAGATTCACATCACATAAAAATATCGACACATACATGGAGTACTAAATGTTGATGAAATCAAAAACTAATTGCATAGTTTTGTTGTACTCTGCGAGACGAATATTTTGAGCCTAATTAATCGATTTTTGGACAATTTTTTTTACAAATACAAACAAAATGCTACAGTATCGTAATGATTACGAAGTGCCCCCAAACCTCAATATCTCCACCCCTATTTTGCATCTAAACACGGCCTAAACAAGGCCATAGTATAGATAATTCAGCCATCCATCAATCCGTATCCATATGCAAGTGACTGAACACCACCCAAGCTCGAGCTCCAGCAAGATATACCTTGCATCTTTTTTACTATATAAAGCAGCAAGATACATTTGACAGACAGCACCGGACGCGCAAGGCAATTGAGCACAGCGACCGCTCGCGGGGCTGTTCATACACACAAAGCCAAACCCTGTGCCGGCGCGTCCGCGTTGCACTTGCACGAGTCTCGCGGAAAGCAGTAAACGCATGCTAGCGACGGTTCCGAACCAGTGAACCACCCGGGAGGTATCTATCACCCATCTCTTTTTCGGACGCATGGAGTACACCGATTAGCATAGACGACAAAGATCGGTCGAGCAAGGTCGAGATGCTACCATACAACATTCATTACAAAATGTGGATAGATGGATCTTACCATCCTCTAGCATCATGTAAAAGCTAGCAAGTTGACTCGGTAATAGCAATTTCCTATGTAGTAATTTTTTTAACGGTAATGATAACTATAGGGCGTCCGATCCGCGACGTTCCGTCGGACGCCCCCGGCACCGTTCCGCGCTCCGAATAAAACATCCCCTGCACCGTGCCACCCATCGCCGTTGCAAAAAAATCCGCACCAACTCTCTGCCGCGCCGCAGCTGCTCGCTCTTCCTGATAGCGCGTCGCCCGCAGCAGTGGAAACCTAGATCCTCGCGCCGGATCTCGCGCTCTCTTTCGCCCCTGTCTCGCTCGCCTGCACGCGTCTGCTCCCTCGCCTGCACGCGCTTCCTGCTTGCCGCAGCGCCTGCTCCCTCGCCCACCGAAGCTCGCACCTCCCTCGCCGTCACCATTCACCAAGCTCTCAGTTGCTTCCTGGAGTACACCTTTTGGGCCCAAGGCCTTCATCACCGTGCTTGAGGCCTTCGGTCACCGCGCATGCCGCTCCCGACGCCCAAGACGGTGGCCACAACACTGGAACCAAAACTCAGAATCCACAGATGGGGGGCGTCTTTGTCCAATTCTTAAGTACTCCTACATTCATCCGAAAAGCAATCCCACCATCCTGAAAATAAAGAAAAGAGAGTTCAGTGCAACACTAAGCAACCTTAATCCCAAAAGTTTGTATTGTATCAGAGTTTCAGTAGATCATGCAAAACGAAAATGCTGTGCTCTTTTTTTTTGACTGATGAACAAAAATGAATGCAGAAAGGAAATGTTGGGATCAATTGTAAACATGTCCAGGTGGTAATTAGGAACAATCCTCAATCAACATAAGTAACAAACATGATTATAGTAAAACATTGTTTAGTCACTTCCAAAACACAAGTTTAAACTTCAATTCGGTCATGATGGATTGGCTTTTACAGATGGAAATGAACCACTACAGTATGCTTTATAAGCACATGAAATAGTTATTATAAAAAAAATGTAATAGTTCTTCAGGTAACCAGGCAAATGGTATCTCTGTCCCATAAAATCGGAATACACGAAAATAAAGAATTCATCTTCGTTGCCAGTACCAGCTTGCCTAATCATCCAGGAACCATAGCATAACGATCTTAACCTCCTGCCAAGAATGTTTCCTATGCTAGTTTGAAAAAGAAAGGAACTACACGAATAAGGAGGCCGCTTATGCTGACAGATGACTTTCCAATATGAAAATGAGCCCCATACTTGTGCGTTAATATGCCAATATATGGCAAGGCATTGAAAGTTTGACGGTAAATTGTTAGCACCAGATAAATATATAATCTAATATGCCCACAAACAAAAATTTCTAAATTCACACGCCACAGCTCTTGCCTGAATATGTACAATATTTGTTACACTCATCAACCAGCTATTCTACTAAACTTCAATCAGAGAAAACCATGATTCATGCTACCTATATCGCATAACAGGCTTCCTCAGAAAACTATTATGAATACATTGTGCCTGGTCAATCAGGCAGGTCAAGGAAAATATTGAAATAAGATAACCACAGTCTGCAACTACGAATTAAATAGAGTCTAGACTCTAGAGAGTTGGCCAATTCTGCTGTCTATGCAGTCAAATAACGCAATGGAAGTCACTAAAATGAAATACCAATACTTAATAGCTGAACAGATCCAGAACTACACCATTTCAGGAATGTATGCTATAATAACCTCCATAATGATGAAACAAAATGAAACTCACTTGTGTAGTATATCACTTCCATTTTCAGTAACAATTGTCCTTTTGTGCTTCCACTTTAGGGGGGAAACAGCTTTTATAGCTTATCAGTTCTATTTTTCGCAACAATTATCATCGTGTGTTTCCATTTAACAAAATAATATTTGCTCCTTTTAGATAATTATTAATAATGCACATCAGCAATCTTTCAATATTTTGGCAGCAATTCAACCCATAAATCATATTTAGAACTGTAAAGTGGCATGTTACCTGCCAGAAGGGGTAGAACACTCTGGAACTGAATCCCAGGTGTTCAGAACGAGTTCATCTCAAGGCAATACGGGCTTCTCTTGAGAAGCACCTTTGCTGCAGTCCGATATGGCTCCTCAAAGGCTTCTGAAATCCAACATGCACCAACATAACCAGCAGCTCCAACCCCTTGACCCTCCCTCAAAGCATCCTCGCTTGGTCTGATCGCCACGAGCGTGGCACCCTTCAGCTGTGTTCCCCCTGGCAACTCGATGAGTGGTGCGTAGTACAGTCGCATGCTGAGTGCAGGCATGAGTGTGCGATGCGAGCTCGCTGACGCCGAGACGGGCCACACCCGCAGCTCCTGAAGTTGCCTCTTGTCCATGGTGAGCATCCCCTGTCCATCAGCGTCAGTGAGGTTCAAGCTCTCCAGCGTCGCGTGGCTGGAAATTATCGGCTGCAGCAAGTAATGCCTCGCCGATGCAGCAATCAGCGAGCTGATGGTCCAGACGACGCGGAGCTTGAGGCCTCCATTGGTATGGAGCGATTCAGGTAGTGTCCCCGGGTCTTCAGTCTCCCTATTGGAATCGGGAGAGGCGGGCGAGCTGTCGGCGGCATCAGTTTCCGGCTGAGTGGACGGCGACGACGGCCTCGACAAGACCGACGAGGCGCCGAGGATGACGCAGCTGCCGAGGGTGGACCCGAAATCAGCCTTCCACTTTAGGAGCACGCCGTCGTCGATGCCGAGCTCGCCCGAGGGCAGCTCGATGTGGAGCCGCCGCAGCTCCTTGAAGGAGCGGAGCACCTCGGAGGGCGAGTGGTGGGAGACGTCCGCGGCGGGCGCGGGCGGGGAGGCGGGCTGCGGCTCGGAGCGCCGGGAGACTGCCGCGGCGGCGGGGGAGAGGATCTGGCCGAGCGCGTGGATGGGCCTGGCGATGCCGCCGAGCAGGACGCGCGCGAAGTGCGCGAGCGCGCCGCGGCCGCGCGCGGGCGCCGGCGCCGGGTGCTGCTGCTGGGAGGCGGGGGCGGAGGGCGGCGGGTCGTCGGGGATGACGCAGTCGACGCGGACGAAGACGGAGTCGACGAGCGGGACGAGCGCGTGGAAGCGGCGCGAGACGAGGGCGCAGCGGCCCAGCGCCTTGACGTCGCCGATGCGGTTGAGGACGTCGAGCAGCACCGCGTCGTGGAGCCGGTCGAACTGGTCCTCGCCCTCGGCCCCGGCCCCCGCCCCGCCGCACGGGCGCTCCTCGCCGTCCCCTTCCTCCTCCTCCCCCCGCCGCCCCTCCTCCATCACGCTGCCACGCAGATCGGGATCCGGAGGGAACCGTCGGCGTGGCGCTGGTGGGAGCCGGTCGCCGCGGGGCTCGATTGGATTCCCCCGCGGTGGACGTGGATCGCTGGCAGTCGGCACGCACGGCACGGCAGGGCAGGGCTCACGGCTGCGAGGGTGAGGAGGGGTGGGGTGGGGGATCGCCTCGCCTAATCGCAATCGGCTCGTGTGAGTGTGGGGGTGTGCGTCGAAAATGCGATGAGGTGTCCGCCGCGGACTGGGGGAGTTAAGCTTGGTGCCGTCCGTGGTGGTGGCGTGCGTGGCGTGTGGGGGTCCGGGTCAGGATCAGGGTCACGCACGGCGGTGTCCGCGCGGTAGTGGGGTTTCGGGTGCCGCAGGCCGCGCTGGGACGGGGCGGTGCGAGCGACCGGCGCAGACAGCACCCACGCAACGGGGACGACGTCTCGGCGCGCTTCGGGTTCCACTCGAAGAGATCTGCTGCCCCCGGCCAGTGGCTGCAAAGCCGGCGGAACCCGAACGGAAGAGGCCGTCGCTCTCCCGGCGAAATTCCGATGGCAACGGCCGCGATCCACCACCCAGGCACCGCGCCACCAATGGGATGGGATGATCATGATCCGCCGCTGCCTGCCCCGGTGGCCGGCGACTGACTGAGCTGGGCTGGAGCGAGCACAACACAAAGCATCGCATTCGCATCGCCCTGCTCTGTGGGTGCCGTGCAAGCGAAGCGAGGGACCCCGATAAGGATTGCCCACTCACAGTCACAAGCCTCGCCGGGAGAGCGAGCAGTGCGCGCGCCCGCGCCAGGCGCTGTTGCTGTGCAGTGCGCCGGCGTGCCGAGAACAGCGGCACCCCCTGCCAGCCCGAGCCGTCCGATCCTCGACGCCGACGGCTGCGTGTACGGCCGATGCCTCAGCGTCAGGTGCTTGTGGTTTGACTTTGCACGTTTGTGGCCGTGGGGATGGGAGAGGGTGATTAAGGCCTTGTTTAGATCCAAAATTTCACCCCTAAATTTACTATGCAAAAAGAAGATTTCCCGTCACATCAAAATGTCATAACATGTATGGAGTACTAAATGTAGATAAAATCAAAAACTAATTGCACAGTTTTGTTATACTCTGCGAGACAAACATTTTGAGCCTAATTAATAAATTTTTAGACAATTTTTCGCAAAAAAAAATAAAATGCTACAGTGGCCGACCTGACGCGCGTCAGGCCGGCCAGTCCCAATTCGGGGATTCGCTTCCGGCATCTAAACGCGGCCTAAACAAAACCCGCCTGCTGTCAGAGCAGCAGCAACCAGTTGGATGACGAGATGATACTGATGAGAGGCGAGCAAAGCAGATCGCAGATGAGATGCAAGAAATAATCCAGATTCAACGCTGGCGAGGTGTCGGTGTCAGCGCTCGGCACAAGGAATCTGGCGCTGGTTAAACAAGTTGGCCCGCCTGCAAGAACCGACGCTGCAGCCCGTGCGTCCCGGAACGAAACGACCTGGAAGCACATTGTGATACGTGTGGAGCACGTGATGAAACGACCTACCATGCTCTACTTGAATGCACCTATGCAAGACAGTTCTGGATTCGTCTACGCGAGCTCACTGGTGTCAAACTCCCAACCTTGACGCCGAGATCGTGGTCATCAGAACTCCTGGAGGACAGAACTTGCGATGAGAGGGATAGAGCGATAATCTTATGTGGAATGTGGTCGATATGGCGGTCACGGAATGATCGGCAACATGGGAAGGCACCCATTGACATGCGGGCGGCGATCAACTGGGCAGTTGACGCATGTTTCAGCTTGATTTCAGCAAAAGAAAATGAGAGAGCTGATAGAAGACCGATGCAAATTGAGCGCTGGCAGTGTCCGGCAAGGAATACTCTGAAGGTCAATGTTGATGGGGCTTTTATAGCAGAGCAAGGATCAGGTGCTATCGGAGCAGTGGCAAGGGACGCTGAAGGCAGTTTCCTGATGGCGATAACAAGACGACTGCCAGATGTGGGGTCGGCTCTGGCAGCAGAAGCGGAAGCATTGCGAGATGGTGTGCGCCTGATTCAGTCGGTGACAACAGGCCCGGTGGTGATGGAAACTGACTCCCTAGAGCTAGTCAGCTTATGGTGTAAGAGGACGATCCAGCGCTCGGAGCTAACGCCAGTCTTTCGTGATATCGAAGTACTAGCTGCATCGTTTTCTTCTTTCCTTGTAAAGCATGTGAGGCGCTCAGCTAACAAAGCGGCTCATGCATGTGCCAAGTCTGCTGCTTCTTCTGTTTTTGAGGTTTGGGCGAATGACCCTCCTAGCTTTCTAGTGCCAGTACTGCACGATGATTGTAACCATATGAATGAATGAATGAAAGCAGTTGTTCTCAAAAAAAAAGAAACGACCTGGAAGCACTACGAGGACCTTGATCTGACTGTTGGGAATCACTCGAAAATCACTCACCGCTGCGCACTCCGCTTGTGATGCGAGGGACCGACGGCTGAGGCGAGGACAAGCGGGGCTGCGTCATTTGGCGATTGGGTGTGGAGTTGGGGGATGATTGGATTGGATTGGTCTACGCTTTTTGACGGAGTGTCATCGACGCAAACTTCGGTCTCAAGCGACTGCTGCACACGGCTAAAGTGGCCTCTTTTCTCGCATGTAATCCAGTGCGCCGGCATGATCATGTATGCCTCTCCCGGATGCTTCCAAAGAGTGGGGTTGATTGCTTGCTTGTTGTGTGTGCCTGACGTCTGATGCGACCATCGGCGACGTGAGACAGCAACCCACACAATCGTTTTAAAAAAAAAACACGGCGAGACGGCAAGAGATTGATCTCCAATTATCCACGATTGCCCTTTTTGCTCGCAGTTCCTAGATTCTTAGTTGGGCCGAGCATGTTCTCTACCCACACACAACGCACGGTAAACTATTGGGCCTTTTCTATTCTCATCAGTCTGACGGTGCCAACCTGAACAAATAGCATTCTCCCAAAAGTGTCCAGTCCAGTCATCTTGAACTTGAAGGATCCCATGTTCGAGCAGAGCACATGTGCACCTCAGGAGAGCTTTTACTGTACTCGCATATCTAATCTACACTAGTGGCGACCCAGAAGATTTCTTGGTTTTTTACCAACCCAACCCATAGCATGAACTATTCCTTTGGCACGGCATGACACGTGACAGTTACGGTACCAACTAGGCTTTGGTAAGATGTTCCTGGAGGGAATCAGAAAAAGGTCAGCGGGTGGTGTACGGAAAAGAGACATCCGTTTCACTTTCAGCGTTCATGCGGTCATGTTTAACTGCCTGATCATGATATAGAACCGGAGCCATACATATGTAAGGAAATAGGTTTTAAAATAGAAAAAAAGGCAAGAAAGATGGCAAACTCACCAAAAGCATAAAAATTATGACCACAGCTCTGAAACCAAAAGGAAATGACACGTCTTTTGCTGCATGCAATTTTTTTTTAAAAAATAGGAATGTTATATGCACCATGCAATGCTGCAAAAGGTCAAATACAAGCCAACTAGCCGGCTCTCACAGTATCACTCGTCGACGTCGCTGGCTCACTGCAAGAGAGGGGACGCACCAGGCCGATAACGTGCATGCACATTATCAAGTTATAAGTAAGCAGCTAGGCAAGAATTGCCCACAAAAAAAGAATGGACAGTCCCTATATTATCAAGTTATTAAGTTATCAAGTTATTAGCAGAGGGAAGAGCTCTTTCTTTTATGCAAACTATATTAGACTATGTAATACCAACTTTGCTTCCCCACAATGCAGTGCTCCTGCATTTTTTTTTCAAAAAAAGAAAAGAAAACGAAGGGACATTAGCTCGTTACCACAAAAAAAAATAATGATCACTAGCTAAACAATGGTCGACCCTAAAAATAGCAAAAGCTCGACCTCTGCACTGATGTGGGGCATGGATAAACTAATTGTACACCATAATATTCGTACCATTGTTGGTAAATATATTTCATAACTGTTGACTCCTAAAAAAACATAAACATATTTCCATAATAAACTAAGCAGCATTCCGGCAGATGACATATCTAAACGTGAGGGAACAAAAATATATATAGTTTTGTTTAGATGACTACAAAACCATCATGACCTTATTTGAACTGCTATTTTCAATACATTGAACCCGGTGGTTACAACATGTATCCCATTTGCTAAAGAGGTTAGCCCTACTCATCCACATAAGAAGCCGACCTAGTAGAGGGCCTCCATCTCATCCAAACTAAGAGGACCTCCATCTCATCCAAACTAAGGATAGTTCATAAATTGTTTGAACTAGAGTTGCTCCAGGGGTCCAGGCTCTCTGCACCAACAAACATTCCAGTTTTGGAATATTGACCTATATAACCCCATCAAAACAAAGGATAGTTCAGAAATCGTTTGATCTAGAGTTGCTCCAGGGACCAACTAAGATTCCAGCCTTTGGAATACTGACCTATATAACCTCAGTTTGATTGGCATATCTAAAAAGGGATGCCTGAAAAATTGGCATAGTTCTTTATAAGAACAGAGTATAACCATTCCAAATATGCTATGTCCATGGACCTAGGTTCAAGTTGATAGAGATGGAAAACCATTCAGGAGCTTTGTTGGGGAATTTTTTTCAAGCTTCATTTGCCCTGGATACAAATATCCTATCCAGACACACCTGAATCTGATTGTTGAATACTCGAAATATATATGATACCGATTCTTCAGTCAAAGACAACTTCACTTTGTGTGCTGTCCAAAAAAAAACTGAAATGCTTGTAGAGAAAGTACAAAAGCCATGCGAGCACTTGTAACAAAAGTTATACTCAGAGACACTTCAGTATTATGTTGTAGCCGGATGAAGAAAGCAATATCGTACAACAACTAATAAGTCAAACGTTAAGACCCAGACACTATCCATAGCTTCATCCTGAACCATAGGGTATGAGCATGCTACATCCTTCACCAGAAAATCTGTAATAACGACTGTCAGTTGATTCCCAATTAAAGAGTGCATGCTTTTGTTTTTCATTCACATACATCAGATTTTCATACAATAGCACAGAAAATAATTACAATGGAAATAAGAGCAAGGGTATAATGAACATAGTCGATGAAATAGAAAACATAGTGAAATACCTCTAGGTCCACTTATAACTCACAATCACCAACCAGAATAAACTCTTTACAGGCCTCATTACCATGCCTGCGACAAACATACAGACACAGTGAAGCAACTTTTCAGAAGAAAAATGACATATCATACAGAGATGATAGCATGATAACTTCTTCCAAATTTTTAGTGCAAATACTCTACAATAATGAAATTTTCTAAAACCAATTATCTTATGACTTATCTAGATTTGACCAAAAAATCCTTCAAAAGACTTGCATTCCTATCCCCGTGAGCATAAATACTTCCAGAGAAAACTATCCTGATTACAATAGGATGAACGAAAGATTGACAATTTCCAGGTCTATCCATACCAACAGCATCGTTTCATCAGCTTGCATAAGCGCCCATTCAAGCACCTACACAAGTCCAATCACTGATGGCATAGGGCTGCATAATTCCTTCTGCACTACTCACCTTACAGTCTTGCACGATTGCCATTTGAACTGTCTATCAGCCTTCTGACAAAGAAAATACAGGTTAGAAAAGACTTGTCCAAATTGTAAGTACCTCAGTTCTATAGTGAGTCTGATGAGCTAATATCAACCCACATTTCCGTCCATATTCTAGAAAACTGCTGACCAGCAACAAGGGTTTACAAGTTCAATCGCCAGTGCCTGATTTGTCGCTGCCTCAACTCCCAGACCTCTCTCCATTGCAAACTGACATTTAAGGCAAACCATATCAGATTATGAATCATAGACCAAACTTTCAAAATGTAAGCTGCAGGATTGCAGTCCAAGAAAATAGCAAGTAAATTGGGGGAAAATGCTTATCTCAATAACTGGCCCTTGGAAATTTCTATCCTGAAGCTAATCATCTCATGGAAGTTACATACCATGGATATCAGGCTCAGGACTGAAGGCCGCTAGATTCAATTCATGGAGCAACAGAAGCTAAGAAACTTGCATTGACATAAATTAATTTACCCTAACCCTAACCATTTGGACTCCCTAATTTTCCTACCCCATTGCGAATTGCAGAAGCTATACAATTCCAATTTAGCTAATGGTAAAAGTAGCGATACAACATATGGTATGGCGTGCGGACTGTGTCAACACTCCATCAGCATGCATAAAACTGATAGCCCCTGACGAACAAAAAAAACCATGCGAACTATCTACAGCAGAAAATTATGTTGTTAACTTTTCGATACTAGTGTACTACGATTGGGGAGTCTCTTGTTGTTGGCATACATAGTATAGGAATTAGGCACCACACTAACAAGACCCCAGATTGGGAATAGGGACCCGGGCGTTGTGTACCTTCCCAAACTTGAAGAGACAGAGCTGCAGCGTGGCGTTGATCAACGCCTCCTAACGCCCAACGGAGTAGGCGCCGCCCGTAATGTCGCCGCCATCACCGTCCCTAAAGATCCCAGACCGATCGGAATCGAACAGGAGGGAAAGACGGAGGGCTAAGATGGTGTTCACGACGGCGGTGCTGCATATTGCGTCCTCTGGTTCTCCAATCACAGGACTGTAGAAGACCTCATGCGCCGCGATGGCGATGCGGCGGTGTTCACGGCAGCCTGCGCCACTGCCAACAGCCGCAACGGCGCCATGGTGCGTGGGTGTCCATGGCATCGATGGCAGGAATGGCGGCGGGGGATCTGGGGTGGACAGCGGAGCAGAGGGCCTCGCCGGCGGCGGAGGGAGGGCGAGACGGTGGTGGAGGAGGCGGAGAAGCCCCGCAGCCGCCAGGCTTCCCCGTGACAGCGCCGGCGGTGGCCGTGTCGGATCTGCCGCTGCTGTAGGGGTGCCCCAAAGCCGAGGGAGGGTGGTGTCGGGTGAAGGGAGGGCGACCGGCGACGACGCAGAGGAAGCGGGCGGTGGCGATCAGCCTCGCCAAGTTCTGATGCAGCGGACTCAGGGAAGGCGGCGGTGGGGTGGGCCGTGGGGGCGGGGTGGTTGTGTGGGCGTGTGGCCCACTTGCCAGCACCGTCTGACTGACATGGGCCGGAACGGGGTAGTAGGCCGTAGGGGCCTAGGCCCTAGGGGGGCCGAGGCGAAACAGCTGGGACACTTCCGACTTCCGATCACCGAGTCCGACTTGGTTCATCGACTCCGACTTGCGTTCGTCTCCGCGCCATCTATATAATCGCCCATGAGGTCCGTGGAGGTCTCAAATCCTAAGAAATTCTGGCGGGTGAACCGAACGCAATGGCGGCAGCAGCGTCCATGGCCTCCAGGCTCGGGTTCCCTCCAGGCTTCCGTTTCGTGCCCAGGGACGAGGAGGTGGTCGCGTACTTCCTCCTCCGCCGCATCCGTGGCCAGCCCCTCCCCGTCGGCGACATCCTGGAGGACGACCCGCTGAGCGCGCCGCCGTGGCTTCTCCTCCAGAAGCACGGGCGGAAGCGGGACGCCTTCTTCTTCGCGGCGGGGCGCGCCATGAACGGCAAGGGCAGCCGCCAGAAGAGGAGCTGCGCCGGCGGCGGGACCTGGGAAGGCCAGGGCAAGCGCAAGTGCGCCAAGGGCAGCGAAGACGAGAAGCTGAGCGTGCTCGTGCGCGGCGAGAAGGTCGAGTGGCAGAAGTACGCGCTCAACTTCCACGAGGATGGCGTCAAGGGAAGCACCGGCTGGGTGATGCACGAGTACTCCATCACCTCGCCGCCCGACCTCGCCGCGTCGCCGATGAGGGTGTACCGCATCCGCTTCAGCGGCCACGGCAGGAACGCCAAGAAGCGCAAGAGGGATGAGCTTGGCTGGGGCAGCGACGAGGAAGAGGAGGAGGAAGAGGAGGAGCAGGAGGAGAGCGGTGAGGCACGCGCCGCGACGCGTCCCAGGGTGGCAGAGGCTGGTGCTATGTTCGCCGGTGAGGGCCCGTCGGCAACGCTGCCCGAGTACGTCGGTTCTTTTCCCCTGGTGGAGGTTGATGGTGGCGCCTCTGGTGCTCTGTTCGCCGGCGAGGGCCCGTCGGCAACGCAGCCCGAGTCCGTCGGTTCTTTTCCCTGGTCGAGGTGGATGGTGGCGATGGAAATCATGCTGGATTGACGGAAGCCGGAGCAGGGAGCGCATTGGCGTCGGCGACGTCGTCGGATGAGGAATTGCCGGCGCCGGTGGACGGCGGAGATGACTGGAACTTCATGTGCTCCTTGACTGATTTGCTGCTCGACTACGACTTTTTCTCAGGAGCAGCTGATGCTGGAGACGTCTCAGTTCCGATGGTGACAGCTGCTTGATCGAAATCGAACTGGATTGTTTAACCGCTTGATTTGTCGTTGTAGCTTGAGATAGCGAATTGCTGTATGTGTTGATTCTGTGCGGGGAGAGTGCTCCAATTCGTATGTGCTTGCGTCCTCTGGGTTTGTACCTTGGTTACAATTAAAATTCTTGACATGTTCAAAGAACAAAAATAGTTGATGATGTCCTCTTCTGTGTTGACGATTATTAGTCCGATGTTGGATCAAATTTCATGCCCCTGCTTTCGATTAATTTCATTTCTAACACAATACTCCCGTATGATAGTGAGACTGAGAGAACCATGAACATGTTGTAGGGAGCGATCATTGCGAACTTTTAAGTTGCATCGACGATTTATAAAACAACAACCCCAGTGAAAAATAGTTATCGACTGGTCTCTCATCATAAGTTCATGACACGACAGAGTTGACCTAGCTCTGTTTTTTCCTGTGCGCGTGTGCTCCGGGGACAAATGGTAGATTTATAAAACAACAACCCCAGTGAAAAATAGTTATCGACTGGTCTCTCATAAGTTCATGACACGACAGAGTTGACCTAGCTCTGTTTTTTCCTGTGCGCGTGTGCTCCGGGGACAAATGGTAGCAAGATGTAAACGGATGAAGCACGTTGTGAGTTCCAGCGGCCGAATCATCCAGAAACAAGAGTATTTCAGCTCTGTTTTTCCTCTGTGCGCGCGTACGGCAAGCATGTTTTGGCGGCAACTGGAAGATTCGAATCATGCTCATTGAGTAGAGATTCCTAACACAAGAGAAACCAGGCTTTCTCCCAAGCCGGGTCTTACAATTTGCATACAAAGTGTACCGAGCCATATTTCAACACGGCAAGCAGTCATGCATATGCCTAAAATCGATGTTCCAGTAAAACTACAATTAAGTTATTTAACATATGAAAATAAGCAATTAGTCGATTTATACAACAGGAACTTTGTCGGCAGCTTTGGGGATTACAGCTCAAAATGACCAAAGTAACGTGCCTGTTTTTTCTTTATAAATCTAGATATGGTAGAGACATCACCATGAATGATTATCTGGCCATCTTCCATATAAATAGCACCATCCGCGTATTTTAATTCTTCCAGTCGATGAGTCACCCATAATGCAGCGACCTCCCCGTCGGCAGCTACAGAGTTCCTTACTGCCTTTATAACACCCATCTGCAATAGCAGGAAACAGGGATTAGAGCACTCATTTTGTCACTCATTGCATATCAGAAACAGAAAAATGATTTGCAAACACAATTTTTTTTTCACCACATGGTTTGGCATAAAAAGTTACAGTGAAGTTGGCAATAACTTATCTAGTTATCTGAGGAATGCAAACCAACATACCAGAAAGAAGACGGAGAGGGATAGCAATGTACCATTCAGTGAACCATAAAAATCAGAAAATGAAGGTTTGTACCTGGTCATGTTCATCTAAGAATGTTGTCAGTTCGTCCAGAAGTAATACTTTGGATGATTCAGCCAAAGCACCAGCAATTGCAACTCTCTGTTTCTGCCCACCACTCAGAGTTTGGATTGGCCTCTGCTTTGGATGAAGGATGTTTATGAACCTTGTGAAAACATTAGATTATAATCCAAAAGGTGGATTTCAGCTGCCTACTTGAGAGTAGCTCAACATCCCGACAGCCTCCAAAGATTTTGATACCCTTGACCTGACCTCGTCTAATGGAAGGTTGAGCTTACCAAGACCAAATGCGACATCAGATTCCACTGTAGGCATCACAACCTGCATCCAACAGGCAGCAAAGACTGAGTAAGCTAATGTTCTTGCATGTGAAGACATGCATAGTCTAGAAATGTCTGTAGTACATCCTAGAAGTCATTTGATTCCAGTGCATGCATTGAGTGATCAACATAAATGAATCGTTTCTCAAAACATGCAAGGTCACAAAGTTAAGTTCAGCAGCCAGTAGGAGATATTTGGTTCAAAATTGACCCTTGTAGATGTAATGCTCCAAACAAATAAGGCTATTAAGGTACACGGGACAAGATTCACAAGTGATGATTTCTTTCTCTTGCATGGTTACAGAATACATCAATCATGAAGACTTCTTACCAGTGTCCTTATCGTATTATAATCAATTTGCAGGATTCAGTGATTCATTAATGCTAGAAACAAAGCTCTGAGTAAGTATCTTATGGCATATAAGTGCGTATTGTGTGAATTTCGATGCTCCAGAAGAACATGCATGCCAAAGTTTTTTTGTGACAGGTTGGCCATGTCTATGACGTAGTTCTCAGCCAAATAATTACATGCATCAGACATAATTCACTTGTCAAATACAAAATATAATAGCCAAAAGCTGCTCAGAGTTTAACGCATAGGCTGGTACATGCTACACTGAAATCAAAATCAATAGATGTTATGCAAGTAACTGTGTCAACACTACTTCAGATTCCTTTAAATGTAGTGTGACAACATTTCTGATAGAAAACTACTAGCAAAGTAAAAGTTACCACCTGGTGATCAGGATTTTGGAAGACATAGCTGCATGGCCTATTTATATACACTGTACCGGCCGATGGATGTAGAAAACCTGCTAAAACCTGGAAAAGCATGTCGTTAGCATTTATTTCCAGTGACACCAATAGGAAATTAGTAAACCAATTCTCAAAGTTCCATTACCTATTACTGCATTTGTTTGTTCTTGTAGGCATATTAGGATCTGAAAAAATCTTTTAGAGGTATACTTTGACCCCACCAATTTGTCTTACAATATATCATGAATTGCTACAAAATAAATGCCATATTGAAGGATCTTTTGAGTACGCTATTCATATAACTTTTATGAGCTAAGCATGCATATAATTTGAAAGATTGTTAATCAGTATGAAATTTGACTTTAGAAATCCTAATACACCTGCTAAAAGTGAAGAGAGAAAGTAATTAGGAACATGCCGAATGCAATTAGCTAACAACTTCGCGAGGCAAAAAAAAGGGTATTTTGTAAAACTAATTCATGTCCTCTGCCTTCAAATGATATATGTAATAGGCTAACAGCTCTTTTTTCTTAATTTATAAGGTTCAAGGACACTATATACTGGCACAAAAAAGAGCACAAATGAACTCTGCCTAACTGTTGTTGATTGCTAGTGTTCAATGACATTTTCTGTCTTTGTGACGATGCATCACACTTCAAAAGTTATGTGCAATCGACACCATAAAGATAAAACTAACTTTCTCATTGGCTTTAAAATGAACTTTCTGTTGATCCTTGATGGAACTGAACATTGTATGAAGAAATATCATATTCGTATCTTCCAAGTGCATTGGGCAGTGCACACAAATTTCTTCGTTTCAGATTAAAGACAACTAAGCTATTCCGTTTTATTGTTGGACGCAGACATGAAATCCAGGTATCCAACACTCATCTAGCATGACATATTGGATGTTGAATCCTAACCCATAAGCTGCTACACCTATCGAATAATGCAAGTCGGAGATATTCAGTTCTAAGCCCCCAATTCTGATCTATGGATAAAAAATGGGCGCAAAAAACAGGAGATGCTGTCCCCTAGTTTAGAGGAGGAACCTTCAGCAGGGTGGACTTGCCACAACCGTTGGGGCCAAGGAGCATCCAGAGCTGCCCGGGCGGGACGTGGAGCGAGCAGCCCTTGAGCACCGGCAGCACCCGCCCCTGGCGCGTCGTCACCGAGAACCCGACGCCGCGGCCCTCGATGGCCGGCGCGGCCGGAGGTGGGGAGGCCGATGCGCGCACCTGTAGCCTTCGACGAGGAGGAGCGTCGAGGATGGGTCGAGCGGTGTTGGGGGAGGACGACGCGGAGGTGCAGCAGCGGAGGGGTCCGACGCCGCCGGCGAGGCCGTGCGTCATCTCGGCGAGCGGTGGTGAGCAGGAGTATGCCTGGGCCAGTCCACTACCTGGATCGGCCTCGGCCATACAAAAACTGAAGGGCCCGATCAGGCAGATGGGCCGGGCTAGCGTGGGCCGCGCCAATAAACGAGAAATTCCTAAACGTACCAGTTCCTCTGAAAAACGCACTTTTCTTCTCTGCGAAGAAAAAGACGTACTTCGTGTAAAAAAAGAAAAGAAAAAAAAAGACGTACTACTATTTTGTGACTGTTGGTACTTCCGAGTTTCAGGAAACAACAAAATGTGTACTTCCTCCCATTGTACTGCTACTTATTTACATCAATCAATGTGTCACAATAATATATCGCTTACTGTGTATGAAAAATACATGTAAAGATAATTACTACTACATCCGTAATTTTTTTTTTAAAAAAAGTAACATCCATCTACTAGTATGATCTATGCATCCTGTCATCCTCATCCAACCAAACACTGCCTAACTATCCGTGGAAAGGATCAGATAATTGGTTCCCGGCCCACGGTTCAACGCACTCATCCACGGCAAGCCTGCCTGCCTAAACATAGCAAGCGGCTTGCCGACGCCGAGCCCGCGCGGCTTATACCTGTACGCAAACCGCCCACGCCGAGAAAAAAAAATATTGGGTGCAGCCGGGCTGCAAACGTGCCCCGATGCAGGACACGTGGACAGCCAGAAAATCCGAGGGCCGCCTGGTCTGCACCTCTGCTCGGCTCCAACCAAGCCCCGCGTCCACGCTGGCTCGGCTCCAATGCTCGCTGGCCGCTTGGCTTGGCTCGGCTCCCACGAGGAAGAAGTGCTGCCGTCGCCTCCCTCGTCGGGCGACGACATCACCGTGCAGTAACAGGCCTTCTCCGCCGCGAGATACGTGCCCGCCCGACCTCCAGATGCTGCTTGGCGGTGTGTCCTCGACCTCGCTGACGGCAGAGTCGCTAGCGAGCACATGGTGCCGAGATACAGCCTCGTCACCGGGCCGTGCAGCTCAGTACTACGTATCGTCGTCGTCATCGACACGTCCTTCGCGGAAATGGGACTGTGGTGGCAGACGAGAGAGCTACGGCGGCGGCTGCGCTTCTTCTTGTTCTATCTGGAAGCAAGCCGTCAGCGGGCATGGGAGCCGAGCCAGCCGCAGGCATCCGTATTCCGTAGGGGCATGGAGCCGAGCGACGAGCGAGCGAGAGGCGCAGACCAAGCGGACGTCCGATTATGTGACTATCCACGTGTCGTACATCGGGAGCGGGGCTGCACCCAGGGGGGATTTACTGGCCGGCTGCCTCCCCCGGTCGCCGTTTTGGTTGGCGTGCAGCGCCCAGCCCTCCCGGCACGGGGTCGCGGCGCAGTACACATTTCTCTGCCCGCCGTGTTCGCACACGCGGGTGTGTGTTTGTACTACCCGCGTCACCAACCCATCTCTCCCTCCTCGCGTCGTACTGCACGCCGCCGCGCCGCCTATATACGCAGCCACGGCAGCACAGTCCGATCGGCACGCAACGGCGCACAGCACAGCACCCCCACACGCTCGCGCGCGAAGGCAGAGAGAGAGAGAGGAGAGAACCCACAACCCAGCACGCGCGAGGCCGCCATGGACATGGGAGGGCACGACATGGGCGGCATGGCGGCCCCGCCGCCGTCCGGCGGCGGCGGCATGGGGGCCATGCGGATGCGGTACACCCACATGACCTTTTTCTGGGGCAAGAACTCCGAGATCCTCTTCACGGGCTGGCCCGGCGCCAACGGCGGCATGTACGCGCTGGCGCTCGTCGTCGTCTTCGCGCTCGCGTTCGTCCTCGAGTTCCTGGGCTCCCGCAGGATGGACTCCCTCCTCTCCGTCGCGGCCGGGACGAACAAGCGCGCGGCGGCCGGGGCGGCGGTGTACGCGGTGCGCGTGGGCGGGGCGTACCTGCTCATGCTGGCGCTCATGTCGTTCAACGGCGGCGTGCTCCTCGTCGCCGTCGCCGGCCACGCGGCGGGGTTCCTGGCGTTCAAGGCCGGCCTGTGCGGCGACGGCCGGAGCAAGCAAGAGGTCGAGCCGACGGCGTGCTGCTAGGTTTGCTGCGACGACGGGTTCCGGCGAGCATCGGTGGGTTTGTTTGTCTAGCGTTGTTTTCTATTTGGATGTTCAATTCGTGCGTGCTGCCTGCGATTTACTAAATCCATGTTGGCGTCTGGCTGAATCACAATGGTGATTGGGAGTTGTGAATTTGGGAATGGAAGGTTAAAATTCCTGTGATGAGTTGTGAATATCTTGGATGTATCTTCGTCACAGGCCATATAGTCGATTTATGGTGTATACCCCAGTTGGCTACTTGGCTGTATCTTCTTCAATCTGTACCATACCCAGCTTGTTTGCGAGTGCGTGTGCATGCAGGCTCCCTCTGTCCTTCTACTTCTGCTTGAGCTTGCTCAAACCAAAATGGCTTGTCTGCATGTCATGCGTGCATCGGCAATCAGCAACAGTTGAATCGTTGTAGCTGTAGCACGCCATCTTGAATTTCTTCTGGAATTTTGTGTTTACTCGTACTTTTTTTTGACGGTGCATGAAAAATAATGCAGTCCTGTTAAACAAAATGGGCAGCCTAAAGTGCTAAACGCCGATGTTTGCATGTTCATTCGCTTTACTGCCGTTCTCTCACCTAATCTCTGACGTCGGAAAATCTGCGAGGAGCCGAGGACTTCCATGCGGCAAAGTTTTCAGAAGAACGGGTACTCCACACTTCCACATGACTTGCATTGTAAAGCCGCTTGTTGTACTTGTACGTTGCTCTGCTTTCATCACCGTTGTAGAGAACATAACCAAACCTTTTTCAACTGCCCTGGAAATTCTCTTCCTGCTCCATCTGGAAATTTGCCTTGCAACCTAAGGGCAACCGCAGTGTATTTGGACTGACCGGTCAGTGGTCCGAAGTTATAGTTATCTGCAGAATGTTCAAGGTTTGGATGGGATTCCCTATCAAATAAAAGTTCTCGTCAGAGAGATACGGGAGAATAACGATATGAAGAGGAATTTATTTTTTACTTTCTGTGGACTATCCATAGCATTATGGGTGACCATAGTTATCTCTCCGCTATGGACTAATTGTACAATGTATTTGGACAGGTTGAAGGAGGGTCTCCTGTAGTCCTGTGACCGAGCCCGTGATAGCTGGCTTATTCTCACATCATGCGGTACCGTATCCTCTTGGCAAATCGCAGTTGATCGGTTGGGACTCGGAATTAAAATCCAACCAGTTGGGATTCTAAAATGAGCCCTTTTCACGATGGAAGCATCCAAATGAACACTTCTTCTTTCCTTCCTTCCTTCCATTTCCCTTCACCGTTGACGCTATGTTCCGGCGTGCAGCATGGCTCATATTATAGTCACTGTTGCCGTACATGGCTACACGACCGTGCGATTGACCGAATATGTTACTGTCGGGCTGATTCATGATAGATCATTTGTAATATCCAACTGTAAAAAATGAATCGGCAGTTTAATACCTTATCCATACTCGATTTGGGTAGGATGTCTGGCAGTTGGCACTCCATACCATATACAACCTGTATTGAGGTGGTGTCTAGATGTTAGAATTGGGAGGTTGAATTTGGGAGTAAGATGTCATTTCGTAATCATTGCGCTACTGTAGCATTTCGTTTGTATTTGTGAAAAAATATCCAAAAATTGATTAATTAGGCTCAAAATGTTCGTCTCAAGTACAACAAAACTGTGTAATTAGTTTTTGATTTCATCTACATTTAATACTTCATGCATGTTATGATATTTTGATGTGATAGAGAATCTTCTTTTTGTATAGTGTATTTGGGAGTTACTTTTTGGATCTAAGGCCCTGATTCTGTTTCTGTGCGGAGTATGTGAATGAGCCAGTTGTTCTCCGGGATTGGCCCGCCTGCATATGTTCATCAGCCTCCAAATATACTACAGTGCAGGGAAACGTCGAGCACACGCAGACAGCAAAATCCATATTGCTGCTTGCTGGCAAGTCACACCTTCCTTGCTGAGTTGTTGTGTCCACTGCATCTGGATTTCTTGTCCAGGTAGCAAACCGCTGGTGACTGCCAAGCCGTGCCCGCCCGCGGCAGCCGTTTCGCCGTGCAGCGCTCGGTCCGGCGGTCCTCCCGGCATAGTGTGTCGCGGTCGCGGCACAGTACACATTGAAAGAGTACTTGGACCACGCACACGTACATTTTGTTGACGAGGAGCCTGCACGGGTCCATTCATTCAATTCGCAGGTGGAGGACGGGTGGTGCAGAAAGGAAGATGAGCTCGCGCCGGCGGCGTGCTGCTGGGTCTGTTGCGAGCTGCGACAGCGGCGCCGATGGTGATCGGTGGGTCTGTTTTTGTGTGGCATTTGCTTGTGCGTGTTCGAATCGTGTGTGCCGCGTGCGATTGACTGAACCCACCTTACCGTTTGGCTGAATCTCGACGGTGGCTGGGAGTTTCGTAGCACCTGAATCTGGAAATGAAAGGCTAACATTCCTGTGATGAGCTGTGAATCGGTTGTATCTTCTTCACGGGCCATACTCGATATATGGCGTAGTTATCTGTATCTTCTTCAATCCATACTGTTTGCATGTGCCGATGTGCAGACCGTGTCCTTCTACTTCTGCTTTTAGCATGCCTGCATGTAAAATATACCCAAAATAATGGCTTGCCTGCATGTGTGCATCAGCCATTAGCAACCATATGAATGGAAAGATTGTAGCTGTGGTACACCATCTTCGGCTTCTTATTTGGTTCTGTATTTACTCGGCCCTAGAAGAATAACTATGATTGATCTGAAATAATTTGTTGTTGTTAAACAAGTAGGCTGGCTAAGCGAGCAAAATTAAAATTCTCAATTCAGTACTGATATCGTATTTTTTCTAAATTTATTCTAATATTTAACCGACGTTATTTTTCTCGTGGTAGGCGACGTGGTCGTTGACAACGAAGTGTCTATGATGACTTCACCAGCCTCTCGAGTCTCGACATATACCAGTTCAGTCTCTTAGGGGTAATCATAGGTGTATGGTTTACATGTGTATTTACAGCGGCGAATGTGCGTGTGTGTGTTAGCCGCTCTTCTCTCATAAGCGAGATTACCTGTCTATCTTTTTAATAAAGAGTCAAGGAATAAGAGCTGAATTACTTGCCACTCTTAGCAAGAAGACTTTTTTAGATCCAAAGAAAAATTATATTATATCAAAACTGAGTACATTATCACGTCACACACAAAGCTCGTGAAAATAATAAAGTTACATTCAAGACTAATCAAATATTGCTCTTCATCTTTATAGTACTCCCACATCATGCAGCTCCAAATCTCAATCCCAAATCTATATAAAGATTCATATGAAAGATCGCACAGGCATACGCTTAACAAGTAGGCTGAGAACGAACGTTTAAAGAATGAGGGCCAACATCTCCGTAGGCGAGGATGAAGAGGCAAGACGGATCCTAATTAACCAAAATCGATTTTATTGTTACGTCTTTCTTATTATTATTATTTTTGTCACTGATGAAGAGGCAAGACTGATCCTAATTAACCAAAATCAATTTGAGGAGCAGAATTATTTCCACGAGTCTTTTGTCGTGTCTAGATCTAGCCAAAAAAAAATATAAGAGGGTCTAGAGACACTAATTTCACAATGGCAATGTTGTCTTCATCTCACCATGGCTGTCAGTACACTTAAATCTCCATGCTGCCTTTTGAAGAGAGTTGTTGACGTTGTCGTCGTCGTCCTCCCCTACCTTCATTGAAGCCACCAAAGATAACACAAATCTATCCAACACCCTCAATGTAGCCGTATATAACGAGAAGAAACTAAATCTTAAAAACTAAAAAAAACTAGTATAAAGAAGACGAAACCTTAAATATAAGACTAGATCTATAAGGAAAACGAATCCCACAAGATTGCTAGAGATGAAAACGGAGAGGCATCATAGCGGTGGAAACCGAGAGGACCAAGCGAGGTGATGGACGAACGGCAACGGCACGGAAGCCCCCGCGGCGGCAAGAGCCCCGTGCGGCGCCGTAGGCGTCTAACATTAGCAAGAAGTCCTAGAACACTTCAGCAAACCCTCTAAACAAGCCTCCAACCCAAATTTAGAGAGTCAAACAAAAAAGTTAAATTCTACCAGTCCCCTTCTTGGCCCCATATTTTTTTGGAGGTCCTCAAATTCATCCCCTTACCCTCCATTCCTATAGGTTTAGGGAGCCCTCCATTTTTAGGGGTTATTGTTGGAGTTAAAACAAGTTTTGATGCCCTTCAAAAATAGAAGAAATCATCGTTTAATATTTAAAGGGCCTAATTTAATTTAAGTGCTATTGCTGGAGTTGCTATTATGGAATACATATATGTGCTTTCTGATGCAAAACATAGAGATCTAAAAAGATGATAGAGCGGGCTAAATATCGCGTGTGAGAATGATATCAAATTCATCGCCTAGTTTTAAGTCAAACATGTGAGGCCAAGCATTTTTCTTTTCTGCCTTTGTGGTAGTACACTGTCGTTCCCGAAAACTATAAGAAAAGTAAAAATCATTCTTGACTTGCAACTGAAAATGTAACATGGAGACATGAAGATAAAGAAAATGCTCTCGTTTCTCAATAAACATATTCCAGCTTAAATTTAAAAAATGTTTTTAGCTTGACGACAACAAATCCCAGCTTGTTCCATGAACCCAGTCAGCCTTTCCGATGCATGCGGAGGACGTGGTTGACCTGTAGATTCGGTCAGTTCACTAGGCCGTCGAGCACCTCCGATCCGTACTAGTATAGCACACAATATCTGCACGACTGCACGCACATTCGGGTGTACTACCATCCCCGTCTTTCGCTCTCGTTGCGACGTACGGAGTACTGCACGCCGCGCGCGCTTCCTATATATGTAGGCCGCCGCGGCGGCACACTACGATCGATCGACGCACAGCTCAACACCCCCGCACTTCACGCGACGACAGAGAACAGGCGCGCGGCCGCCATGGACATGGGAGGAGGGCACCGCCACATGGGCGCCATGGCTCCGGGCGGGGCGCACGGCGGCGGCGTGGGGATGCCGAAGCCGAAGCGGTACATCCACATGACCTTCTTCTGGGGCAGCAAGACCGAGATCCTCTTCACGAGGTGGCCCGGCGCCGGCGGCGGCATGTACGCGCTGGCGCTCGTCGCCGTCTTCGCGCTCGCGTTCCTCGTCGAGTTCCTGGGCTCCCGCAGGCTGGACTCGCTCCTCCCCACTACGGCCGGGGGCAGGGCGGCGCGCGCGGCGGTGTACGCGGTGCGCGTGGGCGGGGCGTACCTGCTCATGCTGGCGCTCATGTCGTTCAACGGCGGCGTGCTCCTCGTCGCCGTCGCGGGCCACGCGGCGGGGTTCCTGGCGTTCAAGGCCGGCCTGTGCGGCGACGGGCGGGCGCAGGTGGAGGACGGGTGTAACAAGCAGGGGATCACGCCGCCCGCGCCGGCGGCGTGCTGCTAGGTTTGCTGCGACGACGAAACCGTCGTACCGATGAGGCGATGATGATAGATGGGTTTTGTTTGTCTAGGGTTGTTATTTTTGCTGCGTGTTCAGTTCGTGTGCGCCGTCTGCGGTTAACTGAATAATCCTTGTTGCCGTTTGGCTGAATCACGATGGTGGTTGGGATTTGGGAATTGTAGCACCTGATCTGATAATTTATTGGTGTTTGAGATTTATGGTTTATAGTTTGGCTGTATCTTCTTCAATCCATATCATACATTCATATACCCGGTTTGTTTGCAGCTGCATGGCATGCAGGCTGTGTGCCTGTGTCTTCTACTTCTGCTTGAGCTTGCCTGCATGTAAAAAAACAGTCGAACCAAAATGGCTGGATCGAAGGCTTGTAGCTGTACTACACGAGTTTCTTCCGTGGTTTAGCATTTGTTCGTACCTTTTACGGCGCAATAAAAATAATTAGGCTGTATTGATTTTTTTTTGTTCTTGTTACGGCTGGCTTAACGCAAATGTTTGCGTGCTCAACTACTTGCTCCTCACGTAAGAAATTCCCCCTCCATTCTGTCAGAATTTTAATGCAGCAAAGTTTTTCAAAGGACTGCCTACAAATTCTCTTTCCCATTCCATCTGACCCACTCACCTTGCATCCTTGACTGGATCACTGTGTCGGAGTAAAAAGCTTGACGTTGAATTGTCATCTGGCCTAGTTTAGATGCAAAATAGGGGGTGGTAAATTTGGGAGTTTAGTGTCACTTCGCAATCATTGCGTCACTGTAGCATTTCGTTTGTATTTGTGAAAAATTATTCAAAAATTGATTAATTAGACTCAAAATGTTCATCTCGCAGAATACAACAAAACTGTGTAATTAGGTTTTGATTTCATCAACCTTTAATACTCCATGCATATGCCGAAATTTTGATGTGATGAGAATCTTCTTTTTGTATAGTGAACTTTGGGGGTGAAATTTGGGATCTAAACAAGGGCTACGTCACCTTCAGTTAGGCTGCACCAAAAAATGAAACTCGTGAGCTACGTACCTTGGCTCAGTGCAAGCTCGATTTGACTCTTTTCAACGAGTTAAGCAACCATTTTTGCTCATCTAGTAACGAGCTGGCTCGAGCCAGTTCACAAGCCACATGGGTTAGAAGTCATGATAGATTAACGAGTAAATTATTAATTAGTTATGTTTTGTATATTCTTTTTTTTGCAGGAAAATGTGCTTTCATTTCATTTATAAGTACAATCAAGTTTGAGTAGCCCAGAGATACATGAAGGGGAATGACCTCTCCAAACCGCACAGTGCCCTGTACGCTTTGCTAAACAGGCAAGTTCATGAGCCACTCTATTGCACTCTCTTCCTATTTTCCTAATCCTCACCTCGGGAAGCAACATCATGCATGCTTTCGTTTCCTGTATAATGTTTGAGTAGCGTGCTCTGTCTGTCTCCTTCTGCAAAGCCTTAATTACGTACAAACAATCCGACTCTATGATTGTGGGCTTGCCAATCCATTCCACTGCTAACTTAACACCTTCTAGACATGCTAGTGCCTCTGCTTCTTCCACCGATGAGCATCTCTGAATTTCCTTCCACGCAGTCAGCAGCACCTGACATGTATGGTCCCTGATAATTAGGCCAATGCTCGCCTCCCCAGACTCTTTACGGAATGTGGCGTCCACGTTGAGCTTACTCCGGCCCTCCATAGGTACTTCCCATCTCAAAGCCTCTTTGACTGTTTCCTTGATCGTATCATTCCTCTTAACCGGCTTCCAGGAGCTAACTATCTGTGTCTTTCCTTTTATATCTAGAGCCTCCCCATGTCGGATATTCAACAAAGAGGTCCAGTAATTCTTTACAAAATTAGCTGAATCTAACACAGTTCCCTTACCATGTACAGTATCATTTCGTAAGTGCCACGCCCTCCAAAAGCAAAAAGGGTTTGTGCTCTCAATTCTATTTCTATTCTATCCATCAACAAAAGGAACCATTCCGGACCAGACCTTGTGAGCATGTACTCTGGAATCAGATCCCAGTCCTTCCTTAGTTCTTCACGCAGAGCTCTCGATTTTGTACAAGCAACCACAGCATGGAAGCCATCTTCTTCCTCTCTTCCACATATTCGGCAAGTGCTGTCAACCTCTAGGGTTCTCCTCTTCCTGTTTTGCATGGTAGCAAGCCCCTCATTTGCCAACTTCCATGCAAATATTTTTATCTTTTGAGGTACTGGGGTATCCCATATCTGTTTCCAGGCCCTTCTCTTTCCATCCACTGCAGTACTAGTTCCTGCCCCATTCCGTTGATGGATAAAATCCTGGAGTGCAAGCTTGTAGGCACTCCGTACAGTAAACAAACCAGTTTTCTCAAAGTACCAGGCAAGCATATCTTCTGTGTGTCTACTTGGTAATCTAATCTTTAGCACTTCCTCTGCGTCATGATCATGGAAGATCGCTTTGACAAGTTCCCTATCCCACTCCATCACATCCCTATGAATGAGTTGGGACACCCATCGCAGCCGGCTCCTTGTTCTTTTCCTAGTTATTTTCATTAGTGAATCTCTTGGTATCCAGTTATCTCTCCAAATTTGAATTTTTTCGCCATTTCCGACCCTCCATACTAGCCCTTTCTTTAGCAAATCTAATCCATATTCAATTCCCTTCCACGAGGGCGATGAATCCGTAGGAAAAACAGTATCAATTAGTTCGCCCGTTGGGAAGTACTTGGCCTTCAGAATGCGAGCACATAGGCTTTCCGGATGTGCCACTAGTCTCCAGGCTTGTCTTGCTAGTAAAGCTTGGTTAAATAGTTTCATGTCCCGAAAGCCCATTCCTCCCATATGCTTAGGTAGTAGGGGTGGGCGTTCGGGTTACCGGGAAAGTTCGGGTCGGATTTTTCGGGTTTTGAAAAATTCGGGTTTTGAAAATTAAAACCCGAAATTTGTCCACAAGAGTTCGGGTCGGGTTTTTTGAGTTTTTGATAATTTCGGGTTCGGGTAACCCGAACTAGCTCATTACAACAAAGTGAAAGAAACTTTTAGTAACATTTGAGAGACCTAATATCATTTAAGCCTAAAAATAACATAATGATGTATCTATTAACCATAAAAAAGATCATACTAACATAGAGCAATAGTGTTTTGACATAAGAGGTAAAGAAATATATACTATACTACCCTTTGAGTTGTCTTACGAGTTATAATATATAGACTTTCTAACATATTTTGGATAGTTCGGGTACCGTGGGCTCAAACCCAAATTACCATAATTTAATTCGGGTTACGTGATTTTAAACCCGATCTAACTTTGGGTTTTTCTAGATTTCGGGTTTTTCAGGTTCGGGCTTGGGTTTTTCGGGTTCGAGCTTCGGGTATCGGGTTTTGTGCCCATCCCTATTAGGTAGCATCATCTTTTCCCATGCTATCCAGTGTACTTTCCTCTTATCTGGTTCATCTCCCCACCAAAAGTTACGAATCATTTTCACGTACTCCTCACAATATCCACCCGGTAGCTTGAATATTCCCATCACATAGGTTGGGATGGCTTGAGCAACAGCCTTTATCAATACCTCCATGCATGGTTTATAGTATATATGATATATTTTAAACATAAAAAACCAACAGTTATTATATCTTTATGTTTAATATATGTTATATGAGTCCTTTATGTTGGTTGGGAGGTACCCCTAAGTATCTCTTAATACCTCTTCAAATTAATTTCATTAGATAATTTTAATCCCTGGTAAGATGGCCATTCCTCCTCCCGTCCGGCCACGCGCCCTGCTTCGTCAGCCTCCTCACGGGCTCCGCCCGCCGCCATCTCACGCTGCCCTACGACGCCCACGCTGTGCGCCTCTGCGGCTCCCACGCCGGCGGCTGGCTCGCTGTTGCCGCCAACAGCTGGCACACGTTTATGTGCTCGTCGACGTCTTCTCCCGCGCGTGGGTGCCCCTGCCCGACCGGATACGGATCCCCAGGCACGGCATCACCACCTGCCTCATCGTCACCGCCGCGCTCGTCTCCGGCGTCTGACAGCGATGCATGACGACGACGGCGGCGGCGCTCCGCTCGGGTTCATCGGCCGGCTAAACTGCGGCGAACTAGGCGGCAAGGACTGGCGCTAAAGCTTCGCCACGACCTCCTCTACAAGATGCGCTAGCAGAAAGTCGTGGAAAAGAGGCGGAGCATAGCTCCCCTCGACAACCTGCCATGGCTCGGCCGCGCTCTGCGGTGGCGCCGGCGTTCCGGCTCGGCGGCGCTTGCGCCCGGGTCAGGAACAAGCTCTAGAGCACCACTAGGACCTAAAGAACAAGGAAGCAAGCCTAGCTTGGCGCCTACGACGTGCTAACCTTGCTCCCCTCAACGGCCTAACCTTGAGAACGACCGACGGCTGCTCGAGGTGGCGGCGGCTCAAGGTTGAAGATGACGGCATACCGCGACCGTGAAGCTGGTGGCTGGACTTGAAGTGGTCAGGGGCGTATCTGGGGAGGTGTGGTGGTGCTATGGACAGAGGGAATCGGGCAGCGGTGGGTCGACGGCGACGACGATCGTGAGCTTGACGTGCGACGATGAACAGAGACGAGAGGGGATGAGAACGATGCTGTATATATTCGAATTCTCACCGTGTTGCTGCTATCCATCTCCCTCTTGCCTGGCTGCTCGCGTGGCAGTGATCAAAATCACCGCATGGTCTTGAGCGGCAAGAGAGCAGGCATGTAGCTGAATGCTGCTGCTATGTTCAACCTACAAGCAGTACTTGCGTGTACTCCAAACTCTCACATTTGGCTACTGAAATTTCTCCAAAAATCAAACTTAAACTTTGTCCAAACTTCAAACAGAACTAATAGCTGATACTTAGAGATACATTTCTTGTGTAAAGGGCTTGACCAAAACACCAACTATGAGAGAGATTTGAATCTATGAAGATTGGCACTTTTCACCAAATATCAATTCAGTTTCGTCAGTAACTTCAAGCTGACCGACACATCATTTCTAGGGATGAAAACGAAAATGATAATTTCCAATTATCGAGAATCGTTTTCGAGATTTTACCGAATTTAAGGTCTAAACGGTTATCGAAAAAATGAAAACGAAAATTATTCTAGCGTTTTTCGAGTGTTTTTGAAAAAATACAGTATTTAATCGGTATTCTACCATCGGTATATCAGATTATAAGTTCCCAAAGGCGCCAATCAGTTCAATACATTGCTACGGTTGACCTAGTCTTTCGTACTTGACCCAAGTCGGTATTGATTCAACAGCTGCCTGCGTCTGCCAATCTGTAACACCCAAAATACTCAAATTTAAAATTTTTGGCATTTAATTAATTATTTAATGCTTTCACCTATTTTATAAAGGCTAAATAATAATTTTTTTAAAATTTAAAATCAAATATAGGTGATAGAAACATTTATTGTTGCATTCATGCTGCTGCATTTATTTTTGTATTGCTTGTGATTCAAACAAGAATTTAAATTTATTTAAATTCAAATTTGAATCACCTTCTTTGGAGCTCTAGAAAAGTTGTTAGGCCAATAGTTCGCTTTAGCCCCCTGAACTTTTCTCAAGTCCAGCTTTGCTCCCCCAACTCTTTTCTTGGTCCGGCTCAGCACCTCCTCCCCATTTTCTATTCCCCGGCCCACTTCTTCTCCCCCCCGCGCGGCCCAACTCCCCGAGTCGGCCCAGCTGCGCCACCGGCCCACTCTCCCTCCCCTTCCCCCGCGCGGCCCATCCGCTCGCCCGCGCGTGCCCCGCCTCCTCCCTGTCGCTGCCAGCCCGGCCCCACCTGTCATCTTCTCCCCCCCACCTTCCTTTCCGAGCACCGCTGATGGCGCGGCCGGTGCTGCTCCGCCGCGGCAGGGCCCGCACGCCGTGATTGCCGCCCGCTCCTTACTTAATGACCGACGCTGCTGCCTCTCTCACCCCCACCGCTGCAACCCTAGCAGCGCCGCCAAGCGCTCCCGAGCCTCCCCACCATCTTCTTCCGCTCCGCCGGCGCCATTGCCGGCCATCTCGCCGACTCGGTCGACGACGAGCGAAGCCAAGGCCGCTCTGAGCTTCCCCGTGCCAAGGCGGAGCTTCGCCGCCGCTTCTCATCGCCGACCCGCTGCCGAAGCACCTCCTTCCCCGCGCAGCGCCGCCGCCGAGCATCGGGCTCCGACGAACATCACCGCCGGAACCCTCTAGCTCCAATTCCCCCCCCCCAAGAGCATCCCCAGGAGGTAAAGCAGCTCCTCCTCCCTTCAATCTTGCCGTAGCTGCACCGTAGAGCCACTCCCCTCGGCCGCCGATGGCGAACCGCTGCCGGACACCGCCGTCCGGCCAACACACCACTCCATGCTGCACTTTTTCACCATGGTTGCACTTGTGACACTCCCCAGCAGTTCCAGAGCCAAAAACCCGACCCTGTTTGCACCCAAAACTCACTCTCCGCGGCTCATCGGAGTTCCACTCCGCCGCGCACCGCCGTCCGACCCTCTCGCCGACCAATCTACGACTAGAACCCCCTAGATGCACTCGCCATCTTCTCCTGAAGCCGTAGGACCAACCCTCGTTCGAATCCGTGCATCCTAGCGCGAGTTAGGCCAAAGTCCGGCGAACTCCCTCCGTCGGCCGAGCGGCGCCGTGGCGGCTCCGTCTTCCCCGGCGAGCCCGAGCGCTAGGGCCATCCGATCTCAGATCAACGGCCTAGATTAGAACCCAGCGTACCCCTTCGCGTTTTAAATCTGAGCCGTCCGATCTCGGATCGATGGCCGAGATTAGATCAAGCCGATGCCCCTTCGCGTTTTAAATCTCAGCCGTCCAGATCAGATCCAACGGCCGCCACGCGTCCTGATCCGGTCAATACCGGTCAGCGCTGGCTCTTTTGCTAAAGAGCCCCTGGACTTTCTGGAAATTAACCCGCGGTCCTTTTCAATTCAAAAATAATTACGGATAGGTCCTGTTTTATTCGTTTTAGCCCTAGAAATTTTAAAACTTTGCCAGTAAGCCCCCGAACCTTAGAAACGCTATAACTTTCACGTTTTAGCTCCGATTTGCGTGATTTTCGCGCTCATGTGTTCGTAGCGAAGCGTAGATTATTTCTAGCTCCTGTTTTTGTACTGTTTTTACTGTTTGGTGTACTGTTCTAATAGATTAATTTTGTTTGCATGTAATGATTGTTTTGGATGCGTGCGTGATGATCGTGTCCAGTCGGTGAGCCCGTAGCGTTGGACTTCGAGTACGTTGAGGACGTGCCAGAGCAGGATTTGCAGCAGCAGCCGTACTCCGAGGAAGGCAAGTATATAGCACGGACAATCCTTGCTACATATCTCACTTTTAATACACTGTTCATTTCATACGCATGTGTCTAATACTGTTTACCATTAAGGTTATACCTAGCATTTATTTTCCCTGTCCTTGTATTCGTATGGGTTATTGCACATGGGTAGCATTTTGCTAGGCGCAACTACTGTCACTTTTGCTTAACTGTTAAATTGGTATTAATGGTCAACTTCAACCTTAAAGGCCGTATAGGATGGGAGCGAAGGAGCTGGAGCAGCTCAAGAAGGAGTTGGACGAGTTATTGGCCAAGGGGTACATTCGTCCGAGTGCTTCGCCATGGGGAGCACCGGTGTTGTTCGTCGACAAGAAGGATGGTACACAGAGGTTGTGTGTGGACTATCGAGCCCTCAATGAAGTGACCATCAAGAACAAGTACCCGCTGCCAAGGATTGATGATCTGTTCGATCAGTTGAGGGGAGCTTGCGTGTTCTCCAAGATAGATCTTCGCTCGGGCTATTACCAGATGAGGATCCGCCCGTCAGACGTACCCAAGACCGCTTTCACTACTCGGTACGGGTTGTATGAGTTCTTGGTCATGTCTTTTGGATTGACCAACGCTCCTGCATACTTCATGTACCTGATGAACAGCGTGTTCATGAATTATCTAGACAAGTTTGTGGTGGTATTCATTGATGACATTCTGATCTTCTCCAAGACCGAAGAGGAACATGAAGAACATCTGAGATTGGTGCTGCAGAGGCTTCGGGAACATCAGTTGTATGCCAAGCTGAGCAAGTGTGAGTTCTGGCTGAAGGAAGTGGCATTTGTGGGACACGTGTTGTCCAATGGAGGAGTGACAGTTGATCCGAAGAAAGTCAGCGATGTGTTGAGCTGGAATCCGCCACGGGATGTGAGCGAGATCAGGAGTTTCCTCGGGATGGCCGGTTATTACAGACGGTTCATTGAAGGATTCTCCAAGATCGCTAAGCTGCTGACTGCTTTGCTAGAGAAGAATGCCCCGTTTGTGTGGACAGAGGCATGCCAGGTCAGCTTCGAAGAGTTGAAGAAGAGGTTGACTACAGCCCCAGTGCTGGTATTGCCAGATTTGGCTAAGAGTTTCTCCATCTACTGCAATGCATCCCGTCTAGGACTGGGTTGCGTCCTTATGCAGGAGGGCAGAGTCGTGTCTTATGCGTCTAGGCAGCTGAGGAAGCATGAGCAGAACTATCCGACGCACAACTTGGAGTTGGCAGCTGTTGTACATGCTCTGAAGATCTGGAGACATTACTTGATTGGGCACAGATGTGACATTTACACTGATCATAAGAGCCTCAAGTATGCCTTCACTCAGTCAGATCTGAACATGAGGCAGCGCAGATGGTTAGAGCTGATCAAGGATTATGATCTGGAGATCCACTATCACCCAGGGAAGGCCAACTTGGTGGCAGATGCTCTGAGCAGGAGGAGTCATGTGAACAGGATCACTGGACACTATTTGCCTGAGGAGCTCAGCCGAGAGTTTGAGAGGATGAGTCTGGGATTCGCTACCAGCATCACAGAGATGGCAATGGAGCCCACACTCGAGCAGGAGATCCGGAGAGGTCAGCTGCAGGATGAGAAGATCAGAGAGATTGTGGGAAATGTTGCATTGGGAAAGGCCCCTGGATTCAGAGTTGATGATCAGGGAACTCTTTGGCATGGAAAGAGGATATGTGTGCCAGACATAGCGCAGATCAGAGAGATGATTCTGAGAGAGGCACATGACTCAGCTTATTCGATCCACCCAGGCAGCACTAAGATGTACCAGGACATCAAGGAGAGATTCTGGTGGTACGGATTGAAGCGTGATGTGGCGACTCATGTGGCATTGTGTGACACTTGCCAGCGAGTCAAGGCAGAACATCAGAGGCCAGCTGGATTGCTTCAGCCGTTGAAGATTCCGAAGTGGAAATGGGAAGAAGTTGGCATGGATTTCATCACTGGACTGCCCCGCACTCAGAGAGGATTTGACTCCATTTGGGTGATTGTTGATCGTCTGACCAAGGTGGCCCACTTCCTGCCAATGAAGACCACTTACAGAAGATATGCGCTTACAGTCCGATTATTATGCTTATGATTGAGAAAGTGACAAATTTGAAGATCGTAAAGGACACTCAACATAAGCCTATTCACCCTCCTGTGCCACACAAGTTCAGAGCACCATCTCCTCCACCATCAGATGCAGAAATGGCAGCTCAAGACACTCAGATTCAGCAGCAGGTACCGCTGCAGGCCAGAACCGGTCTGACCGGTTCTCCAAACCGGTCTGACCGGTTTGGACCTGGCAGCAGTACAAGGCCAGAAGGACGGACCTCTCCCATTAAGAAATTCATTTCCATGTTTACTGGCATTTGCAAAGGCCAAAGGGATGTCCAAGTTGATATACGGCAGCAGAGGATTGAAAACAAGAAAACTCGTGATGAGTTCAAGAAAATGCGTGCCGCTTTGAATCCGAACGATCCACCTTCACCCATCTCACCACCTCTAGAGCTACCAGAGATTCCCCCACTTCGCGACATCATGAGTGACCATATGAGTGCGGGATATGTTGAGGAATATGGTGATATGTTTGGTTATGGACAGGCTGGATCGAGTTCACAGCCACCGCCACCCCCTCCACAGTCGTTTGGTACTTATGGAGATATGCCATTTATGCCGACTTCAGAGGGTGATTTGTTTGGCTCATCATTTGGTTTTGCACCTCCTGATCCTTCATATGCATATGGTGGCACCGGTTCGTCAATGGCAGGAGTCCAGTTCTCTAGTGCACCATCTCCATCTCCTGGAGATTTTGCATCACAGGCAGCGGCTTCTCTTTTTGGACCTACTTCAGCTCCTAGTCATGGTGATACTAGCCCGACTTTCTAGTGGCGAGGAGTTGAAGATTGATGGGAGCATGACTACAAGCTTCTCCAGGCCCTTTATGGATGATTGATGACAAAGGGGGAGAAGAATGGATTAAAGCTTATCTCGAGTTGATCTTGTAGTCATATAATTGTAATAATTTCGATCTTTATCTCTTTGTGGACTTGAGAAACTTGTAATGTGTGCTACTGTGTGTGATGAACTCTTTTATATATTCTAAGTGATCATTTGATAGGGTGTTGCATGTATTGGTTGATGAAATGATTGTTTTTCATGGTTGCTGTCTGGGGTGAAACCGGTCTGACCGGTTTCCCAAACCGGTCTGACCGGTTTGGCCCATGGCAGCGGGGTGAAACCGGTCTGACCGGTTTCCCAAACCGGTCTGACCGGTTTGGCCCGTGACAGCAAGCATGCGATTCTCTTATTTTTATGAGTGCTATACATGTCATATGCATCACACATTGTTTTATATTGTCACACACACTTGTTCCACATGTTGGATGCTAAGATATAGGGGGAGCTCTCATATTTATTGATTATATGTGAATTTGGCATTTAAGGCCGAATTTTTGAAATTCTATTCAATGCACATATTGAGGGGGAGCTCATCATATATCTTAGTCATCTAGAGCTTAATTTCAATATCTTTTTGTAAGCTTTAATCATGTTGTCATCAATCACCAAAAAGGGGGAGATTGAAAGTGCATCTAGGCACTTATATGTTTTGGTGATTGTGCATGACAACATGATTAGTCATTTAACTTGTTTGTCTAAGTATATGAGCAGGAAATAACAAGAATACAAACAAGTGGTAATCATCCCATGCAAGCAATGCAAATGACAAGTGTGTGATAATGACAAATGAGACATGGACATAAGTAAATTAGTTGGTCTCATAGATAAGATACTTGTCAAAGGTTTTGGGATAAATTACTTGAAGAAATTGGGAAGTTCTTTGGGCTTGTTCCATGGCAATGGATACATTCAAAATGAGACATGATTCTATGGATAGTATATGGTCTCAAGTGCATTGATGCTTATGGACAAGTTATCTACCAAAGAATATATTTCAAATCAAGTGAAGACATGGATTTCAATGTGGATTTCATGATGATGCAATGCAAAGCTAAACTTAAATTGACAAGAGAGGATGGAAGGGATCAAGCTAGATGCAAGTGACGTTCCTAGCAAGGAGAAGGGCAAATGGGTTTTGTAGCCGAGGTACCTTGTTTGGTGGAAAGGTCTAGCCGTCTAGTTTGGGTTTCTATACATCAATCAAGTCATATCAAGTGAAGCAAAGCGAAGCATCTAATCATTGTCGATCATATATATTGGAATGGCTTATGAATCGATCCATGCAATGGAGATTCTAAGTCATTAGCTCAACAACGGGATTGCTCATCAAGACATGAAATGTTGAAGCCCTCAAGTTGAAGAATGATCAAGTATGGCATCAATGAAGACATACAAACTCAAGTGGTATTCTATTTATTGCTTTAAATCTTGAGTTTAGGAAATGCCGTTCTATCAAGAGGGATGCAACATTAGTTGTCTTGGCATACACCAAAAAGTGCTCATTAGATCAACCCATGTGAGATAAGCCTTGAGAGATATACACTTGGGAACATTTGTGCTGAAGTCCACCCAAACCGGTCTGACCGGTTTGGGGAACCGGTCTGACCGGTTTGGGACTTGGGTGTGCTGAGAGACCCCAAACCGGTCTGACCGGTTTGGGAAAGCGGTCTGACCGCTTTTAGGCTTGTGGTGCTGTGCCCGACCCAAACCGGTCTGACCGGTTTGGGAAACCGGTCTGACCGGTTTGGGGTTCTGACAGGGTATAACGGCTATATAGTTCGTAAACCGGTCTGACCGGTTTGGGGAACCGGTCTGACCGGTTTCCAACGGCTATAACGGCTAGTTCTGGTTTTGAGGGGTATTTATACCCCATACCCCTCTCCTTTGAGGGGTGCTGGTTATAGTGCCTTTGTGGCTCGTCCAAGCTTATCCCAAGCACCAGCATGCTCTCCCCAAGCCTCTCTTTGTGAGAGTTGAGTGAATTTGTTGATATTCATTGACTTGGGTTGAGGGATGTACGTGTTGTGAGCAATAGATAGCAAGTGATTGATCATATCAGCTATAGTGAGCATATCCTTAGTGTTGAGCACTTCCGGTGAAGCCAAGCATCAATTGGAGCATTTGTTACTCTTGGAGGTGATCCTCCTAGACGGCTAGGCGTCGCCGGTGAGCTACCTTCGTTGTGGTAAGCCACGGATTGTTGTAAGGGCTGGCCTTGCCTCCTTTGTGAAAAAGGGTCAAAAGTTAGTGGAACCGAGGAAAGTGGCTTGGAGTGGATAAGCCCGCCTTTCGTAGGCCCTCAACGGAGACTAGGACTCATCGTGTCTTTGTGACAGCCTTAGTGGCAGCGGTGAAGTCCGAACTTCGGGAAACAAATCTTTGTCTCCATTGTTTACTTCACAAGTTCATTTCTAGCACTTGAATTCGCTTCCGCATATCTCTACTTGGTTGTGCTCTAATTGTGTGCAGGGACTTAGTGAACCTGCTTGAAATCATCTACAAGAGCCCATCATCAAGTTTGGTTTGTGCTAGAACTCGTAGAGGGGGAAATTTCACACATTCGGTTTTCTCTGTTGAAAACCGGTCTGACCGCTTTTGAAAAGCGGTCTGACCGCTTTTCCCCGGGCAAAGCGGTCTGACCGGTTTTGGAAACCGGTCTGACCGGTTTCAGTACTAATTGTGTGAAAAAGTTTGTAAATTGCAGGATTCACCTATTCACCCCCCCCTCTAGGTGACATCAAGGTCCTTTCAATTGGTATCAGAGCAAGGCCTCACATCCAAGCTTAACCGCCGTGAGGAAAAGATGTCGACCACTTGTGAGGTAACATATGAGCCACTAGCTAGTGACGGCTCAAATTATTCAATATGGTCTTGTAATGTGCTTAATGATCTTAGGGCTATGAGTCCTATACTTGAGAGAATTGTAGTTGAAGGCACCGATCGTCCGAATGTTGATTGGAGCGTTTCCAATCCAACCGAGGACGAAATGAATTGCTTTCAACTCAATTCTCATGTCGCTAACTTCTTATTTGATGTTGTGAGTGATGAAGTTAGAGAAAGAATTCTAGAAGATGAAGCGACTCTATTCGATGCTCATCTCGTTTGGGCTAGAATTGAGAAGCTCTACTCCAACATCAAAAGCGACACGCAAGACCAAACAAGAGCCGAGTCACATGAGGAGTGCTCTACAACACCAAACACATGCACCAAGCCTCATGTGACGGACCCCGTGGAGCCACAAGAGCAAGAAGGCCAAATTGCCGCTTCTCTGCAGAAACCGGTCCGACCGGTTTCCCAAACCGATCTGACCGGTTTGGGCAAGAAGCGTGCAATTAGCCACAAGAAGGGAGGCCGACGCCGCGCAAGCCAAGTATCAAGCTCACAAGCTACATCATCATCCAAAGATGAGGTATTCATGCTCAACAAGTCCAAAGAAGAAGAGAAGGCGGAAAATTCAAAGGATGAGACTATTCGAGCTCTTATCAAAGAGCTTGAGGAAGTCAAATTCTCCAACGCCACTTTGGTTTGTAAATATGAAGCTATTGTTGATGATTATACTTGTGATGTACTTAAGTTGGCTTCCATGGAAAAAGAAAATAAAATGCTCAAACAAAATTTGGAATTAATTGCTAGCAAGCATGAGATGCTACAAGTGAAGCATGATGAACTTTCGTGTTCCCATGAAGAACTTGTAGAATCATATGCTTCTTTAGATATTGCTCATGAGATTACAATCACTTATTTGAAATCTATTGAATCTCAAACACATATTTGCACATGCTCTTCAATTCAATACAATTTATCATGTGCTAATCCATGTTGCTCTCAAGCAAAACGATCTTGGTATGATGAAGTGTGTGTAGAGTCTTGTGAAGACCTTATTGCTCAAGAAAATGAAGAACTCAAGCAAGAGGTGGAAAGACTCTCCAAAAACTTGACAACTCTTGAAAGTAAGAGCTATGCACAACCTTCTCAAGATAACCGTGAATTCATGGTGAAGAAGCTTGAGAAGGGATCAACCGTGCAAAGCTCTTCTATTCAACATGTCAAGCTCAACACAAGCCAAGATCAAAGAAAAGAAGACAAGCCAACTCTCTCCAAAAGACAAAGAAATTTGGAGAAGAAAAGATGCTTTGGTTGTCTTGAGAAAGGGCAGCAAATTGCTTCATGTCCAAGCAAAGTGGGACCACACCAAGAGAAGCAATTCATCAAGCTCAACAAAGGCTTTCTCAAGGCCCAAGCTAAATTCAATAAAGAATTGGCTAAAGAGCAACAAGAGAAGAAGACAAACAACATCAAGCACAAGACATGCTACACATGTCGGGAAAAAGGACATCTTGGTAATGATTGTCCAAATGGTAAAACTACTAATCCCGACATTGTCCATTCTATAAATGTGAAGCTTGGGGATTCTACAAATGTCCCTTGTGCCTCCAAGTTGATTTGTTCTCCTAGGAGTGGCACAAGAACATTTTGGGTTCCTAAGCATATTTGGACTAACAACAATGGACCCAACATGAGTTGGGGACCAAATTGTGCTTGATAAGATTGTAGGAAAAATGAGATGCATTGGTGGCTTGGCTTGAATGATAATCTTCAATGATCAACTAGCAAGTCAAGAAAAGTTGCTTCCGCTACGTACTCTATACCCAATGTCATCTCGGTAACTTTGTGCTTAATGGATCAAGTTTAAGTCACTAGTGCCTTTTGTAGGATCAAGTGTTTCCAAGTGTTGAACTTGTGACACTTGATAGTGACTTAGACTAAAATTCTTAAAATTCTCAAATTCCACTCATATATGCCATGTGATGCTTTTAATGGCTCTCTAGTAGAGCAATATTGTGTTGAAATTGCAGTGGATCAAGTTCCGACGAAATTCGAATCAAGCATCGGAAATCCACGCCACTTGGTACAAGCCTGGCAAAACCGGTCTGACCGGTTTGCCAAACCGGTCTGACCGGTTTGGCCCAGGCAGTTGCAAATTCAGCACAATCGTGTTAAATGAAGTGTTTAATTAATGTTTTAAGCATATGAAATGTGGTATGTTTAATTGCTTCTCTGTGGAGCAGATTTGTATCATTTTCAGGGCATACCACACAAGATCCGACACTGAGGCCGGAAGATCCGACCAGATGATCCGGGCAGCTCTGTGCTGCACTCCAACAGGCCGGATGATCCATCGGAAGATCCGAGGTAAAAGCGGTCTGACCGCTTTGCCAAACCGGTCTGACCGGTTTGGCCGCCCCTGCCTGAGTGAAACCGGTCTGACCGGTTTCCTAAACCGGTCTGACCGGTTTGGCTCTGGGTTTTGGAACTTACCCATTTGAGTGAGAAATAAAGATTCAAGTACTACATTTCATAAATTTCTCATTCTTGGCATATGCTATCCATATTAATACTTTATTTGCTAAATTGCTTGGCATAATTGATTTTAAGTGATTTTTGTGTGACTTGACCATTTATTGAATTGATCCCCTCCATGTCATTCACAAGGCAAAGTGCATGTCTCATATCGTCTACATATGATGCACATATCTAGGGGGAGATTATTTCAATACTTGTGTCCTTGGGACTAACATTTTCTTTTAGTGAACTTGTAGTCTCAATGGTGAGAGAATACTTCTCTCAATTGGAGTTGTCAAATCATCTTGTGATTCATGACGGTAACACGATAGTCATTCTCTTCATGAATCTTGATCTCAATTTGTGTTTTGTCAACTCAACATAGTATAGCATTAAATTCCTTAAATGGTTTAATCTTTCAATATTAGTGCATATGAATCCTTGCTAATCTCAAAAGCACTAAAATAAGGAATTTGATCTATATTGTGTAACTTCATGATTAATGACCTATGTCTTCCATGCCTTATTTCAAAGTCATTGATTATGAAATCATGTGTTGTGCACATTAACGTTTTCTCTCTATGTTGATCAATTGGCTTATATCATGAGAGAATTCATATGACAAAATTGATAATATTGCACAACACATTCCACTAGAGGCCAAGGTATGTTTTCTATGAACTAGTTTTTACCTTGTGCATCTAGGCCCTTGTCATGCTAGTGTGTGCATGTACATGCAAATGTATTAAGCTCTCATGCGTTCATTATATATTTAGTTAACATCTTCTTGGTGATTGTGTAAGCTAAATATGTTAATGTCGTTGTGTGCTCAATATACGTGCATGTGCTTGTGTGATATAGGATAGTTTTTTGAAAAATCCTACTAGCATGCTAGGTTGTGTGTGTTTTTGAAAATCTTTGTGTTTTGGTCTTTTGACCGTTGTTGATCTATTTGTGACTATTGTTAAACTTGCTTGATTGATGGCTAGTCACAAATAGTGAAACTTTCTCAAGTCCATAAAATCCTTTATCTATCTTTTGTCTCCCATTTCTTTCGGAAGAAACGAAAGAAATTTGATTTATTGGAAATCTTATCATTTCTATGGACAATCTTGAGTAGTTGAAGAAAATTCATATCATATATACTCTCAGATCAAGTAAACAAGATTTGGATTTTTTTTTTCCACCTTATTGGACAAAGCTTAGTTGTTTGGGGCAAACCGGTCTAACCGGTTTCCCAAACCGGTCTGACCGGTTTGGGCCCAAACAGCCAAGTCAACTTTTCTGTGGAAATTTTTGGATTTTTGAAGGCCAATATTCATCAAAATGGTTTATAAGATCAATAGAGCCTGTGTTGGAACAGTTTTAATGCAAGATCCGACTTTGTGACGGATGATCCGACTGAAAGTTCCGAGCAGCTCTGTCTCGAGTTGGTTCTGGCCCGGAAGATCCGAAGATTATCAGAAGATCCGACATATTCCCGGAAGATCCGAAGTTCATCAGAAGATCCGATCAAAAACCCGGAAGATCCGAAGTTCCTGACCTGACCCAGCTCCCTGGGGCAAACCGGTCTGACCGGTTTGCCAAACCGGTCTGACCGGTTTGACCCAGGAAGGTGGGCCAAGTGTTTTATGGCCACCCGTGATTCCCTCTCTCTCCTACCATACTCATTCAACACCCACCCTCTCTCTCTCCTGTTCTTGACCGAGAGAAAGCGCCCCAAAGGCGATTTGGAGTTTCAACCAAGAGAAAAGTGATCTCTCTTCGGATTTGGAGTGCCCCAAGGCTGTTGATTGGATTCCCCATCAAGTTGTGCACTCAAATCATCTTCTCTCTCAAGTTCTTGGTTATCAAGGTATTCAAATCTTCCCATCGCCCGATCTATGAGCTCAATGCATATCTATCAAAACCCTTCGGTAGAATATCTTCTGGCATGTCTAGGAACATATCCCTAAGAGATGGATTGATTTGGTTGGCTACATTTTGCGCAACAAGGATTTGCACCCTCACTGCGCAAAGCGGTCTGACCGGTTTGGCAAACCGGTCTGACCGGTTTGGGCAGTGAGGGCCCGAGTCCCTGTTCTGCACCGTGTTGGCTCACATATGGACTAGGGATGTCATTTAGTGCAATATTTGTTCAATATTCCAGATCAAAATCTGTCCAGATCGATCCCTAACTTGTTTTGGAACAGCCCAGGCAAAAGCGGTCTGACCGGTTCCTAGAACCGGTCTGACCGGTTTGGCCCAAGGCTGCCCCAAAACTTGTTTGGTGTTCTTATCAATCCCAAACTTTATCTAATCTATTTCTGGGAAATTATATCATCTTTTTCTGTTCAAATTGATCCTCAACTCGAGTTGGCTCCACTCAGACCAAAAGCGGTCTGACCGGTTCTAGAACCGGTCTGACCGGTTTTGTGCTGAGTTGATTCAAATCTTGTTGATTGTGCTCTATCCAGTCAAATTCTTTTGATCAATCATATTCTGGTTCTTGATACTTTGTGTGTCATTTTGTGAACCCAGGAAAGACAGAAAAGATGCCGAAAGGTTCCCATGCCGAGAGAATTAAAAAGAGCAAGTTTGATGCACCCGGAGGAAGTAGCTCGGGAAGGGATTTGAGGCCTAGGAGGCCAAAGAGGGCAGCAGCAGCAGATCAGGAAATTGAGGAAGCGGATGTTGAGAGAGACTCAACAGATGATGAGGTTGAGGATGAGAGTTTCAGGGTTGAGTACCGCCATGGTCAGCCGGCAGATATTGATATTGATGAGGAAATGGCTGCCGATGCGGATGAGGATGTGGGGGCAGAGTATGATGATACTGCTGAGGCAACTGCCCCACTTGTTCTTGAGATTTGCAAGCCCACTGGCCCAGCTAGCAGGAGGATCACTGATTATTTAGCTAGTGGGATGACAGATACAGTGAGGAGGCTGAGGAGGAGTAGTCCACTTGAGGTGGACAGGACAGCGACAGATTACAGATTCTGGACCCTCTTTCAGCAGGATTTCTATGCCACTGCCATCATGAAGAAGACAAAGATCACAGCCGAAGCACAGTATGTGGATTGGGATTATTTGAGCAAACAGAACAATCCAATCTTCAATGACATTATCAGAGTTTGTTCTGAGAAGAGAGTCAAACACCTCATGGGTTTCAGGCACAGTTGGAACAAGGAGGTGATAGCTCAGTTCTATGCCACTGTGTACTTTGGCTATCTTGAGAGGAATGGTGCACGAGAGAGAGCTTTACATTGGATGACGGAAGGTCAGCGATATCACATCACTTACTCTTCCTTTGCTACTCTCTTGAGGGTTGATGATGAGGACGAGGACACTGTCAGGATACATGACCGTGGGGTTATGGAACCATCCGAGATCAAGTTCATGTATCCAAGGGATCAAAATGGCAGTTGGGGGAAGGTGAGCGGTCTTTATACATACTATGGAGTTCTTTATAGATTGCTTAGAAAGACACTCACACCTAGAGAAGGCAACACCTCAGAAATATCGCTTTATATGAGGAATTTGATGTATTATCTGAGGATTGGTGAAGAAACTCCTCCATTTAGTGCTGCTGATTTCATATGGCATGAAATCAAGTCTATCTCTGAAAGTCCTCAGAAGATATGCGCTTACAGTCCGATTATTATGCTTATGATTGAGAAAGTGACAAATTTGAAGATCGTAAAGGACACTCAACATAAGCCTATTCACCCTCCTGTGCCACACAAGTTCAGAGCACCATCTCCTCCACCATCAGATGCAGAAATGGCAGCTCAAGACACTCAGATTCAGCAGCAGGTACCGCTGCAGGCCAGAACCGGTCTGACCGGTTCTCCAAACCGGTCTGACCGGTTTGGACCTGGCAGCAGTACAAGGCCAGAAGGACGGACCTCTCCCATTAAGAAATTCATTTCCATGTTTACTGGCATTTGCAAAGGCCAAAGGGATGTCCAAGTTGATATACGGCAGCAGAGGATTGAAAACAAGAAAACTCGTGATGAGTTCAAGAAAATGCGTGCCGCTTTGAATCCGAACGATCCACCTTCACCCATCTCACCACCTCTAGAGCTACCAGAGATTCCCCCACTTCGCGACATCATGAGTGACCATATGAGTGCGGGATATGTTGAGGAATATGGTGATATGTTTGGTTATGGACAGGCTGGATCGAGTTCACAGCCACCGCCACCCCCTCCACAGTCGTTTGGTACTTATGGAGATATGCCATTTATGCCGACTTCAGAGGGTGATTTGTTTGGCTCATCATTTGGTTTTGCACCTCCTGATCCTTCATATGCATATGGTGGCACCGGTTCGTCAATGGCAGGAGTCCAGTTCTCTAGTGCACCATCTCCATCTCCTGGAGATTTTGCATCACAGGCAGCGGCTTCTCTTTTTGGACCTACTTCAGCTCCTAGTCATGGTGATACTAGCCCGACTTTCTAGTGGCGAGGAGTTGAAGATTGATGGGAGCATGACTACAAGCTTCTCCAGGCCCTTTATGGATGATTGATGACAAAGGGGGAGAAGAATGGATTAAAGCTTATCTCGAGTTGATCTTGTAGTCATATAATTGTAATAATTTCGATCTTTATCTCTTTGTGGACTTGAGAAACTTGTAATGTGTGCTACTGTGTGTGATGAACTCTTTTATATATTCTAAGTGATCATTTGATAGGGTGTTGCATGTATTGGTTGATGAAATGATTGTTTTTCATGGTTGCTGTCTGGGGTGAAACCGGTCTGACCGGTTTCCCAAACCGGTCTGACCGGTTTGGCCCATGGCAGCGGGGTGAAACCGGTCTGACCGGTTTCCCAAACCGGTCTGACCGGTTTGGCCCGTGACAGCAAGCATGCGATTCTCTTATTTTTATGAGTGCTATACATGTCATATGCATCACACATTGTTTTATATTGTCACACACACTTGTTCCACATGTTGGATGCTAAGATATAGGGGGAGCTCTCATATTTATTGATTATATGTGAATTTGGCATTTAAGGCCGAATTTTTGAAATTCTATTCAATGCACATATTGAGGGGGAGCTCATCATATATCTTAGTCATCTAGAGCTTAATTTCAATATCTTTTTGTAAGCTTTAATCATGTTGTCATCAATCACCAAAAAGGGGGAGATTGAAAGTGCATCTAGGCACTTATATGTTTTGGTGATTGTGCATGACAACATGATTAGTCATTTAACTTGTTTGTCTAAGTATATGAGCAGGAAATAACAAGAATACAAACAAGTGGTAATCATCCCATGCAAGCAATGCAAATGACAAGTGTGTGATAATGACAAATGAGACATGGACATAAGTAAATTAGTTGGTCTCATAGATAAGATACTTGTCAAAGGTTTTGGGATAAATTACTTGAAGAAATTGGGAAGTTCTTTGGGCTTGTTCCATGGCAATGGATACATTCAAAATGAGACATGATTCTATGGATAGTATATGGTCTCAAGTGCATTGATGCTTATGGACAAGTTATCTACCAAAGAATATATTTCAAATCAAGTGAAGACATGGATTTCAATGTGGATTTCATGATGATGCAATGCAAAGCTAAACTTAAATTGACAAGAGAGGATGGAAGGGATCAAGCTAGATGCAAGTGACGTTCCTAGCAAGGAGAAGGGCAAATGGGTTTTGTAGCCGAGGTACCTTGTTTGGTGGAAAGGTCTAGCCGTCTAGTTTGGGTTTCTATACATCAATCAAGTCATATCAAGTGAAGCAAAGCGAAGCATCTAATCATTGTCGATCATATATATTGGAATGGCTTATGAATCGATCCATGCAATGGAGATTCTAAGTCATTAGCTCAACAACGGGATTGCTCATCAAGACATGAAATGTTGAAGCCCTCAAGTTGAAGAATGATCAAGTATGGCATCAATGAAGACATACAAACTCAAGTGGTATTCTATTTATTGCTTTAAATCTTGAGTTTAGGAAATGCCGTTCTATCAAGAGGGATGCAACATTAGTTGTCTTGGCATACACCAAAAAGTGCTCATTAGATCAACCCATGTGAGATAAGCCTTGAGAGATATACACTTGGGAACATTTGTGCTGAAGTCCACCCAAACCGGTCTGACCGGTTTGGGGAACCGGTCTGACCGGTTTGGGACTTGGGTGTGCTGAGAGACCCCAAACCGGTCTGACCGGTTTGGGAAAGCGGTCTGACCGCTTTTAGGCTTGTGGTGCTGTGCCCGACCCAAACCGGTCTGACCGGTTTGGGAAACCGGTCTGACCGGTTTGGGGTTCTGACAGGGTATAACGGCTATATAGTTCGTAAACCGGTCTGACCGGTTTGGGGAACCGGTCTGACCGGTTTCCAACGGCTATAACGGCTAGTTCTGGTTTTGAGGGGTATTTATACCCCATACCCCTCTCCTTTGAGGGGTGCTGGTTATAGTGCCTTTGTGGCTCGTCCAAGCTTATCCCAAGCACCAGCATGCTCTCCCCAAGCCTCTCTTTGTGAGAGTTGAGTGAATTTGTTGATATTCATTGACTTGGGTTGAGGGATGTACGTGTTGTGAGCAATAGATAGCAAGTGATTGATCATATCAGCTATAGTGAGCATATCCTTAGTGTTGAGCACTTCCGGTGAAGCCAAGCATCAATTGGAGCATTTGTTACTCTTGGAGGTGATCCTCCTAGACGGCTAGGCGTCGCCGGTGAGCTACCTTCGTTGTGGTAAGCCACGGATTGTTGTAAGGGCTGGCCTTGCCTCCTTTGTGAAAAAGGGTCAAAAGTTAGTGGAACCGAGGAAAGTGGCTTGGAGTGGATAAGCCCGCCTTTCGTAGGCCCTCAACGGAGACTAGGACTCATCGTGTCTTTGTGACAGCCTTAGTGGCAGCGGTGAAGTCCGAACTTCGGGAAACAAATCTTTGTCTCCATTGTTTACTTCACAAGTTCATTTCTAGCACTTGAATTCGCTTCCGCATATCTCTACTTGGTTGTGCTCTAATTGTGTGCAGGGACTTAGTGAACCTGCTTGAAATCATCTACAAGAGCCCATCATCAAGTTTGGTTTGTGCTAGAACTCGTAGAGGGGGAAATTTCACACATTCGGTTTTCTCTGTTGAAAACCGGTCTGACCGCTTTTGAAAAGCGGTCTGACCGCTTTTCCCCGGGCAAAGCGGTCTGACCGGTTTTGGAAACCGGTCTGACCGGTTTCAGTACTAATTGTGTGAAAAAGTTTGTAAATTGCAGGATTCACCTATTCACCCCCCCCCCCTCTAGGTGACATCAAGGTCCTTTCACCCCCCCCCCCCCCCCGCGCGGCCCAACTCCCCGAGTCGGCCCAGCTGCGCCACCGGCCCACTCTCCCTCCCCTTCCCCCGCGCGGCCCATCCGCTCGCCCGCGCGCGCCCCGCCTCCTCCCTGTCGCTGCCAGCCCGGCCCCACCTGTCATCTTCTCCCCCCCCCACCTTCCTTTCCGAGCACCGCTGATGGCGCGGCCGGTGCTGCTCCGCCGCGGCAGGGCCCGCACGCCGTGATTGCCGCTCGCTCCTTACTTAATGACCGACGCTGCTGCCTCTCTCACCCCCACTGCTGCAACCCTAGCAGCGCCGCCAAGCGCTCCCGAGCCTCCCCACCATCTTCTTCCGCTCCGCCGGCGCCATTGCCGGCCATCTCGCCGACTCGGTCGACGACGAGCGAAGCCAAGGCCGCTCTGAGCTTCCCCGTGCCAAGGCGGAGCTTCGTCGCCGCTTCTCATCGCCGACCCGCTGCCGAAGCACCTCCTTCCCCGCGCAGCGCCGCCGCCGAGCATCGGGCTCCGACGAACATCACCGCCGGAACCCTCTCGCTCCAATTCCCCCCCCAGGAGCATCCCCAGGAGGTAAAGCAGCTCCTCCTCCCTTCAATCTTGCCGTAGCTGCACCGTAGAGCCACTCCCCTCCGCCGCCGATGGCGAACCGCCGCCGGACACCGCCGTCCGGCCAACACACCACTCCATGCTGCACTTTTTCACCACAGTTGCACTTGTGACACTCCCCAGCAGTTCCAGAGCCAAAAACCCGACCCTGTTTGCACCCAAAACTCACTCTCCGCGGCTCACCGGAGTTCCACTCCGCCGCGCACCGCCGTCCGACCCTCTCGCCGACCAATCAACGACTAGAACCCCCTAGATGCACTCGCCATCTTCTCCTGAAGCCGTAGGACCAACCCTCGTTTGAATCCGTGCATCCTAGCGCGAGTTAGGCCGAAGTCCGGCGAACTCCCGCCGTCGGCCGAGCGGCGCCGCCGCGGCTCCGTCTTCCCCGGCGAGCCCGAGCGCCAGGGCCATCCGATCTCAGATCAACGGCCTAGATTAGAACCCAGCGTACCCCTTCGCGTTTTAAATCTGAGCCGTCCGATCTCGGATCGATGGCCGAGATTAGATCAAGCCGATACCCCTTCGCGTTTTAAATCTCAGCCGTCCAGATCAGATCCAACGGCCGCCACGCGTCCTGATCCGGTCAATACCGGTCAGCGCTGGCTCTTTTGCTAAAGAGCCCCTGGACTTTCTGGAAATTAACCCGCGGTCCTTTTCAATTCAAAAATAATTACGGATAGGTCCTGTTTTATTCGTTTTGGCCCCTGGAAATTTTAAAACTTTGCCAGCAAGCCCCCGAACCTTAGAAACGCTATAACTTTCACGTTTTAGCTCCGATTTGCGTGATTTTCACGCTCATGTGTTCGTAGCGAAGCGTAGATTATTTCTAGCTCCTGTTTTTGTACTGTTTTTACTATTTGGTGTACTGTTCTAATAGATTAATTTTGTTTGCATGTAATGATTGTTTTGGATGCGTGCGTGATGATCGTGTCCAGTCGGTGAGCCCGTAGTGTTGGACTTCGAGTACGTTGAGGACGTGCCGGAGCAGGATTTGCAGCAGCAGCCGTACTCCGAGGAAGGCAAGTATATAGCACGGACAATCCTTGCTTCCTATCTCACTTTTAATACACTGTTCATTTCATACGCATGTGTCTAATACTGTTTACCATTAAGGTTATACCTAGCATTTATTTTCCCTATCCTTGTATTCATATGGGTTATTGCACATGGGGAGCATTTTGCTAGGCGCAACTACTGTCACTTTTGCTTAACTGTTAAACTGGTATTAATGGTCCACTTCAACCTTAATGTTAAAACTTGCCTTTTTAGCAACTTGGATCAGGGAGCTGGGGCTTGAGTGTTTTGCTTGGCCCCAGTGTCTCTCCCTAAGGACTGGTTCGTAAAAGCGGCAACCTGGGAGCTTGTCGCCGCCACCGGAACTATAATGGCTCTGGTCTTGGTTGAGTAGCTTGTACGTCTCTAGCTTGGCAGTGGTTACCGAGTGGCCTACGGCGTTATGGGAGGTACGGTGCTGGGTGTTCTCCGATTCCACCGAGGACGGTAGCCCCGTCGGCTAGGTCACGTTAGACCCAGTCCCGTGTTGGGAGCCCCCGTGAGTGCGGGAGCTCCGCACGTTGCGCCATTTACTTTTGTTGGCATGATTTGCCGGCGCGTGGACGCCATTGACCCCCTCACGTTGCGCCCTGAGGGTCAGTCAATCTCGGTGCCTAAGTTTTCACCGCCGTATAGTACTCCAGCGGCTACTGACTTGTTAGGGTGTCTTGTGAAAGCCTCGTAGCGTCCCTATGCAGTCACACCTCGGAAGTGTCGATGTGCGTGGTTGGGTGTAAAGTTCTTCTGAACTTTTACGCGACTGGTGGGAAAAGGGCGAAACCTCTGTAGAGTGTACGATCTATCATGATAGCCCGGCTCAGGGTCACGAGCGGCCTGGATCCTTTTATGATTAGAAGATGACATTTATTACTGTTTAATGATGACTTACATTAAATTAATTTGGGATACAACTGGGATTCATCTAATGTAGTAGATGTGATTAAAACGAACCAACTAAAAGTGCTAATGCAGTTAAGCCAGTGTCTAGCCTTTTTGAGCCTTCATAACCCGTGCTATACTTGCTAAGTAATTCCATTACTTATACTTGCTATTATTATTCATTTTGAGCAAAATCCCGGACGGGTAACAGATTGGAGTCAGGCTGACTATGAGGTGGAGTTTCCTGAGGACTTGCCGTATTTCTGAGTTGGCGTTCTCCCAGTCAGAGTCCCCGTGGGATATGCGGCTACGCTTAGAGAGAGTTTATTAGTCTTCCGCTATCCATGTATTTCATTTATGCAAACTCTGATATAATCGCTACTTTATGTTGAATAAATGAAGCATTATACTCTGAATTTTTACCATATTTGTTCGCTATATGTGTCTGTGGACTTCCTGGGCACACATATGGCCGCATTCGGGTTTTGAGTAAATCCGGGTGTGACACAATCCGGTATTGCCTAGACTTGGTATTATTCTATTGTTACGTAAGCAAGTATGCCACTATGCATGCTTTTATTGCTGTGTAATATGTATGTGACTATGTAGGGTGGGATTAATATAAATTGTTAGTATTTGTCGTATGAGATAGGTCAGGTTGGAGGATTATTGCCATATTTTATAGCTTGATGTGTTTACCGTTTTTTCAAATATCTTTTTGATGGATTTCAATCGTTTTCAATATTATCGGAATACCGACGCCGTTCTTGTTTTCGATAATATCGTATCGTTTTCGTTTTTTAGAAATAATGTGAAAGTGAACGTGGTGGAGCCTTGTTCCGATCGTTTAATTTTCATCCCTAGTAATTTCTTTCGATCCTTGGCCCTCAACATAAATTAGCAAATAATCTTATCCTTCAACCAGTTATTGTCTATATGGTTGATCAAGTATTCCACTTTCCATTTTTTTAACTTGCAGACTAAAAATTACATCAGGTCTGATTCCAAATTAAGACTCACAGTACCTCAGTTCAAAGACCTTAGTTCAGTTTTATCAGAGTTATAGGTGCTTGTAAAATCTACTCATCCATTTAGAGCCTAAACAAAATAGCAATTCTTTTGTTGCTTGGCCCCAGAAGCACTCCATGTTGATCACCAAGCTAGCATTTTACTTCCACCTTGTGCTATAATTTCTTCAAGTCTATATACAATTTATGAAGGAAAGTCTTATCCATACTTGGCATTTACCCACTGTCTATAGAACTTAAAATCAAGCACTGAGATCATGACACATGCAATTTGATTTCATTACATGTACTGCCATATCACCAAGAGCATTTTTTTTATACTTGGTCCTCCCCGTCCCATTCAATGCTGGGCTCGTTCAGTGGTTCTTCCCGACCGGCGTGGAGGACAACCCCGGTAATCATATCCCTTATCCCATGTGGACCGGGAGGCAAGCAACTCCAGGATGCTGCTGCAGTGCCCCATAATCTCCTACAACGTTCTAGGACGCGGCGGTGCTCCGGCGAGCCACGCAACTAGCATGCGAGAGCACGGCGCCGCGGCCCCAGAGCAAGAGCGCGGACATGTGACCGGCGCGCGTCAGCACTGGGTGTGTACGCGGCGGCGGCTGCGTCCCTCAACATCCGTGCGGACGCGCTCGCCGCGTGCACCTCGCGGCCGCCGGGGAAGGCGGCTGCTGGTGAGACCACATCTTGACGTGCCGGAGGCTCGTCCTATGCTCGGCCGCCGCTGTACAGCACGCCCCGGTGGACAACCACTCCTCACGTGCGGCACGGAGGCCCCGACCGTCCTTCCCAATGGCCGCCGCTTGGTCCCGCCCGCGCCTCCCTTATATTATATCAATCATTCAATCCAAACTATACTACTAATATTTTATACAAATCATTATAAATTAACTAATTTATCTTTGGTGTGAAAAATTAATCTCGCAACGACAATTATCTCGCACTCTTTTTTTGTTTCAGGTCCCACCGAAATAATATGCTCATGTTGCACACTGACCCACATTTAGTATGCATATTGAGTACCTTTTATTTGGGCACCTCTTGATAACTCCTCTGTTGTGCTTACAGCAGTCGAATCGAGCGACGTGAGCCATCTAATTTTCATGTTATATCGGCGATCTTAAACTTCTACCTCGTGAACCAAATAAAGAGCCCGCTCCAGCTGGTAATGAGCCTAGCTGAGTTTTTTTTTACTCGTTTGTTTAATAAGCCGAGCAGAACACTAGCAAGCTATGCCGGCTGGGTGTCCATCCCTACCTTCGGTACAGGGACCTACCTATGTTCAACGAGTAACGACTAATAAACAAATACGGAGTATAGGTTATCGTTGCCCTGCCAGTTTGTTTGATGTCCGAAGTGTACTGCATGCACACTTTAAATTTTATCTCCGCTCACGCTAAAGGGTCCCCCTCCTTTAGCACCGGGTGGTATTACGACCCGGTGCTAATGTAGGTGTCACATGCTACTTTAAAAGGAGCGCATCTTTAATCCTATCACATGCGTTGTGTAGGTGAGATGGTTAGGTGGGTGCACGCGCGCGAGCCAAGATGTCTTGAGTTCGAATCCCGCAACACGCAAATATGCAAATATTTTTGGCTAGTGCCCCCACCTTTAGCACCGGTTATTTGACCCGGTGCTAAAGGTGGCACCCTTTAGCCTTTAGCACCGGAAGATTGGCACCGGGTGGGAAAGCCCTTTAGCACCGGGTTTCCCACCCGGTGCCAATGTGCATGATTCTGGTAGTGATATATATGTGTGTGATGACATGGCAAAATATTAATGAAAAAAAAGGAGAAAAGAGTTTTAAAAACTGTAAAATGAAACTGCCATAATCGTGGTTCCTTCGGAATCGTGCTCTCATTTACCTGCCCAATGATAAAATCTCATCGGTGCCTAGGAGTCAGCTACGTACTAGTACATTCATACCTCTCTATGTCACCACGGGAGCGGCGAAGCGCGCTGCCCTTTCTAGTAGACTATAGTAAAACGAGTTGATCAGTTGGTACGCAGACCTAAAATCCAAGCAGTTGAGCTTCAAAAGTTATAGCTCGTCAGTTTCGACGACGGAAGCATCCAACTGAAGCCTTTTTCTTTCCTTCCTTCCGTTCCCATCACCGTTGACATTTTTCTGTTCTGGAGTGCAGCAAGCCTCGTACTATAGTCACTGTTGTCGTACATGGCCGTGTGCGATTGACTGAATTTATATTACGTTTGCCTGATTCATGATGGCAATCTTGGGTTGCCAACTGTAAAAGTTGAAGCTCCAAAAGGATATGTGCAGAGGCTGTTGTTTTCCAGTATATTGGCTCCTGTCTGCACCTTCTTCAGTCCGTACTCCACTCTCGGTTTAGGAATATTAAGATGTTTAGCCGGCCCTTCATACTGTACCTGTGTTGATTTTGCATGTGCATGAGGCTACTATTTTCCGGGATTGCCTTAATTGCCCGCATATGTTTATCAGACTGCAGACGACCGGAGTGAGGCTCCGTTTGGAATAGAGGTTTTTCACAGGATTTTCAAAGGAACGTGAATCCTCCATTTTGCTGATGTACTGTCACTACACGTTTGGAACGCAGGAAACAGCAAGAACCTTTCCTCCGGAAAGGCAAGATCACCTGTACTTTCACCGGAAACAAAAAATGAGGTCGGATCCAAGAGAATGCATGGCTCGCTGCTCACGCCTTGTACTCAACAACCCTGAGTAGCTTCCTCTCTAATTTGCTTAAGAGCTCGCAATCACCATTAATTGGACCGATGCACTAATCCCCTTATATTATATAGCTTATATATATTAATGTTGTTTTTTATTAATCCTGCTCAAATGTCTGTTGTACGTAGGAGTTGAGAGTTGAGAGTTGAGGTCTAGTTATTCGATCACTTAGGAGACTTAGGAGCAGCCTATTTAGGCCTTTCCAACGGCTAAAAAAAACAACTCCTTTCAGTTTTTCACTCCTAAATACTCAGTTACTGGCTCCACGCCTGTACTTGCTCGTCGGAAAAGGGAGAGATGCTTGGGGTCTTGCTCGTGCAGTTGTCTCCAGCTAAGAGCAAGGTCTGCAAGTTTTCTTTTTTTTTCTAAAAGTAAATTTCTTATCTGACACCAAAATAATGACTCATTCTTTTCTTGATCCTAAAAAAAATTGCATTTCTTGTTTGACATCGACTTTAACTTTTATTCATAAAATAACACTGCCGTCAATTTTAAGTGCTAACACCGTTAAGTGGCACTTGAAAAGACGTTTTTGCCCCTCATTCGATTATGTGACTATTTTATCACATATGTGAACTTTATCCATGATCATTATTTATGAATGTATGTGTGAACCTCATGCAGTTGTATTATGTGTTCATTTGTCACGTACAAATTTAGTTATAAATTCTATAAAAGAAATTAATTGCCAAAAATAAAAAATATAAATTTGATCAATATAATAAAAATGTGATAAATGATGTAAAAGTTACGCAGCAGCAGCAACAGTGGTAGTTGCATCAAGTGTGGTAAAAGTATTTACAGTATGAATGAAGGGCAAAAATATCTTTTTAAGTGCTACTTTAACGATGTTAGTACTCAGAATTGACGGCGGTGTCATTTTGGGAATGAAAGTTAAAGTCGGTGTCAAACAAGGAACGGAATTTTTTTGGGGGGGCAAGAAAGGTTTGCATCATTATTTTGGTATCAAATAGGGAATTTACTCTTTTTCTAATGCTGGGAATGGGTTACCAAGCTCTTCAGTTCATTCGTATTCCTTCTTCTTGACATTTCTGTGTGCGAGTAGCTCAAGGGAGAGGTGACATGAAGATGAATGGATAAGGAAAACGGAAGTGGTAATGGATGCGTGATCCTTAGGATGTGGATGGACTTGTTTCCTGCATGCAGAGAGGACATGATACATATATAATTCGGTAATGCTTTAGCTCGGCCGTCCGATGCGTAGCGTCCGTCCGGACGCCGAGCGAGCCCACGTGACTCCTTCTCATCTACATCTATCCATCCTTATCCCCTCCGACATGCATTCAATCCTTATCCACGGCTGCCCCCCATTTTCCCGTACGCGTCGCCGGCCGCTCTTCCGTACGCGCTGCCGCCGGCCGCTCTTCCGTGTGCCGTCCCTGGCCACTTCTCCAAGCTCCAGCGCTCCTCCGCTCGTCGCCCCGTGCGCCGCCGCCCCGCGAGCCACCACCGACGCGGCCGTCCCGCGCGGCGGCGCCCCACGAGCCACCGACGACGCCGCCGCCCCGTGCTGCTCCTCCACGCGCCCACGCCTCCACCGTCGCCGTCGCTTCATGCGCCGCCGCCGCCCCCCTCCTCGCTCCTACACGCATCGAGCAGGTTCTCACCCATAGCGCTGAAGGGAGGGGAGGGGAGCGGAGGAGGGAGGCGAGCACGGTGGACGGCCGGGATGAGGAAAAGAGGGTTTTCTGGTGGGTGAGCAGGATCCAGAGCTCCTCCGAGCTCGAGCTGGAAGAAGCCCTTATGTTCTCTTTGGCTCCATGTTGTTTGATAGTGTTGCAATATCTTTTTTTGAATGTTGCAGCTCTATGATTTTTTGGCTCGACGGAGGTTGCATGAAACCGAGCTGTTTTGTTTTTTTTCATGTTGCAGCTGCAAAATTTTGATGTTGCAATATGTTTGTCTTGATGTTGCTTGAAGTTTGATCGGATGTTTCATATGAAATTCGATTGGATGTTTCATATGAAATTGGATGTTTCATGAAACATGCTCTGATGTTGCGGTGGAAACTTTTACTCAACTCACGTACCAACTAGATGATATTTGATGGCGTGCGTTTCTGTACATGTCCCCGATGTTGCAACCGACGGCTTTTTATGTTGCAGATACTATTGTTTGATGTTGCATACGCTATTTTTGAATGTTGCAAAAAAGTTACATGTTGCATGCAACATCATACCCATGTTGCGGCGGGATTTTTTCTGTGCTACAGTACCGTCGGGGAGGAACGCTTGGTTGTGGTTGCGCCACGTCACCCGTCCGATTTTTTGTGAGGCTTCGGACGTCTGGGCGCTAGCTTGACCGTATATAATTAACCGTGTGTAATAAAAAGGTATTAAGTGCTAAGCTTCTTTTACAGATATCATGGTTTTGGGATTCTTGTGCTATTCCTGCATTCCAAACATCTACACTTGTGAGTTTCCTTTATTCTTCTATTCCTCTATTTTGCATATATTTATTCCTCTCCTATTCCTACGTTTTTATATAATTCTTGTATTTTTCGTTTCTGTGTTCCAAACAGGCCCAGCGCACGCAGAAAGAGATCGACATTGGCAAGTCACTGCCGTTTCAAAAAAATAATAAAAAAAGGCATTGGCAAGTCACCTTCCCGGATGATGTCCGGCCAACGGCACGGGTGCATTTGAAATTCATCTTCAGACGATTGTACCACCTGTACTTTGTACGATGAGGCCATAAATTAGACACCCGCGCTCCAACGTCATGCATGACAATTCGATCAGCTACTAGCGTACTATGGTATTGCCACTTGAGGCCTCTAAATTTCGTCTTCCCAATTTTGACGATGGGAGCATCCCAAACGAGCCCTCTTTTTATTTCCACGCACTCAACGGTTGACATTCTGAGCCTGCTTGCTGTTCTATATACTTGTAGTATATCGCAATACCAGATCAGACTGCCGGCTTGCCGATGCCGAGTCCGCGCGGCTTACGTGGAATCTAAAAATGTCAAAACGTGGAATAAAATAAGTAGTAGCATCTATGCATCCTGGCATCCTCTGACGTACTATCCGTGGAAACGAAATCAGATAATTGGTTCCCGGCCCGCGGTTCAACGCACTCGTCCACGGCTAGCCCGTGCGGCATACGTGTACGCAAACCGCCCACACCGCGCCGTGCGCCCCGCCGCCCCCGCCCGCCGTTTTGCCGTGCAGCGCCCAGCCCTCCCGGCACGGGGTCGCGGCGCAGTACACACCCCTGCCGCCGTGTACGCACACGCGGCTGTTTGTACCACCGCGTCCCGTACCCATCACTCTCCCTCCTCGCGTCGTACTGCACGCGGCCGCGACGCCACGGTAGCACACTCCGATCGACACGCAAAGGCGCACAGCACAGCATCCCCACACGCTCACGCGCGACGACAGAGAGAGAAGAGAATCAGCAACCCAGCACGCGCGAGGCCGCCATGGACATGGGAGGGCACGACATGGCGCATGGGGGCGATGCGGAAGCGGTACACCCACATGACCTTCTTCTGGGGCAAGAACTCCGAGGTCCTCTTCACGATGTGGCCCGGCACCAACGGCGGCATGTACGCGCTGGCGCTCGTCGTCGTCTTGGCGCTCGCGTTCGTCCTCGAGTTCCTGGCCTCCCGCAGGCTAGACTCCCTCCTCCCGGCCGCGGGGGGCATACCTGCTCATGCTGGCGGTCATGTCGTTCAACGGCGGCGTGCTCCTCGTCGCCGTCGCGGGCCATGTGGCGGGGTTCCTAGCGTTCAAGGCCGGCCTGTTCGGCGACGGGCGGTTGCAGTGCAACAAGCATGAGGTCCAGCCGACGGCGTGCTGCTAGGTTTGCTGCCACGACGGTTCCGGCGAGCATCGATGGGTTTGTTTGCCTTGCGTTGTTTTCTCTTTGGATGTTCAATTCGTGCGTGCCGCCTGCGATTTACTGAATCATGTTGGCGTTTGGCTGAATCACGATGGTGATAATTGGGAGTTTGTGAGTCTGGGAGTGGAAGGTCAAAATTCCCGTGATGATCGTCTGTGAATATGTATCTTCATCACAAGCCAGTGGTGTTGTTCTCCATCGAGTTTCCATGTGATGAGCTTCTTTGCATGTGCGTGTGCATGCAGGCTCCAGTGTCCTACTGCTTGAGCTTGTCTATCTGTACGTAAAACACCTCAAACCAAAATGCTTGTCTGCTGTGTGCATCCGCAATCAGCAACAGTTGAATCGCATGCTTGTAGCTGCAGTGCGCCATCTTGAATTTCTTCTGGGGTTTTGTGTTCACTTGTTACATTTTTTTCCCTTACGGTGCAAGAAAAATATATAATGTAGTCCTGTTAATAAACAAAATGGGCAGGCGATGTTGCGTGTTCATTCGTTTTACTGCCGTTTTCTCACCCTCTCTTTAACGTCGGAAAATTTGCGAGGATTTCCGTGCGGCAAAGTTTTCAGAAGAACGGATGCTCCACGAGACTGCATTGCAAAGCAACTTGTACTTTGGCAATCTTGGGTTGCAAACTGTTGAACCTCCGCTCCAAAAGGATACTATTGTGCATGTGCACGAGGCTGCTGTTTACCAGGATTGGCTCGCCTGGCTGCAGTCGCTGCACCTTCTTCAGTTCATACTCCGTACTCCCTCCGTTCCCTCCATTCTGAAAAACTGCTCCGTGCTCCCTCCGTTCTGAAAAACTGACGTTTAGGACAAGGTTTGGGTCAAACATTAGAAATATAAATCATTAATAACTTTTAAATTATTACGTTTACAAATATGAAAACTATATGAATATATTTGTCTTAAAAAATATTTTTATAAAAGTATACATATATCACTCTTTGATAAATATCTATCTATTATATTAATAAATTAATATAATAGTGTTAAAAGGAGTCATCACGTTCGCCGAAAGGACCAAGAAATTCTCACGTTAATCTAAAAAAGAGAAGAATATGGACCGTTGGATCTGACTTTATGAAGATCCAACGATCTAAACCAGGGATGGCAGCGGGTCGGGTACGTGCGGGTAAGGCATTTACCCGCCCGCGAGCGTACCCGCACTGACGGCCTTTACCCGCCCGCAAGGCTGCCCGCAGGTAAAAAACCTTACCCGCACCCGCACCCGACGGATATCCGCGGGTATCGGGTAAACCCGTCACCCGCCGCCGCTGCCCCTTCCTCCCCGATCGCCTTCTCCCCTGCGCGCTGCCTCCGCCTCCTCCCGGCGCGCCGCGGCCTCGGCAGCGAGCGCCGCTGGCCCACGCGCCGCGGGCGTCGGCCGTGCAAGCCACTACGAGCTCGGCCGCGGGCATCGGCCGTGGAAGCCGCTGCGAGCCCCGCGGGATTCGGCCGTGGGCCGAGGGCGAGGGAAGGGGCGGCGCTGCGCGCCTGCGCCGGCCGCGGCTTGCCGCCGACCGCTGCCGAGGAGACGATGGACGCGACTTGCGAGGGCAGGCCGGCCGAGTGGCTTGGGCGAGGAGATGCTGTCGACCCTCGTGGCCTCGTCCCCGGCTCCCCGTGCGCGGTGCACCGCCGAGCGTCCGAGCCGCCGAGGTGCGGGTGCGCTTCCGCGAGATCCAGAATTCCAGAGAAACGAGAACGGGAGAGGGGGGCGCCGCGGGTGGGAACTGGGGAGGCGACTGACCGGCTAGTGGATAAGGTGGGGGTGGCCGGGTGGTGGTATGGGCTTTAATGGGTTTTAATGGGCTTTTGGCCTTTGGTTATATATGGGCCTTCTATTTTAAACGGGTAGCGGATATATCCGCGGACGAAAGTTGCCGCCCGCTAGCTGCCCGCGGGCGAATTTTGTTGCCCGTATCCGCGCCCGCGGGCGGATTTTGCTACCCGTACCTTTGCCTGTCGGGTCGGGTATCCGCGGATACCCGCGCCCGCGGGCAAAACTGCCATCCATAATCTAAACTAACTCTAAGAGTCCATGTCCAATACAATGAGTATCCAAATCTGAAATTAATAATTATAAAAAATATAAAAATGTATATTATGTTTTGAAAAATATATAAATCAAAATAAGGAAGCGTTTTGAAAATCACAATCTATTTATAGTACGTGTTGATTCAATCCAAATATACAGAACATATATCTCTCTAGCTGAATTGGAAAGTGCAAGTCCTGATTTGCTAATAATCTAACCAGTGCTCATATATAAAGGGAGCTCTATCTGTGTAACATCCCTAAAATTTACCATAGGAATTGTTGAATGCAAAAATTCGAAATTAAAATTTTTTTTTGTGAATTGTTGTGCTTGCAAACAAAGATATAAGGTTGTCTTCTCAATTTTGCTCCCTTTGCTCTTAGGCTAATTCAAATTCAAATTGAAGCGCTAAGGATTAAATAGTTTGATTTGGCTCTTATTCGTTTTTGTGGTTCTTTGTTTGAGTTTGAATTCAAATCCTAGATTTGAATTCAAACTATAAGCTAACTTAAAATGAAAAGCTACCTAATCTATCTTGGGCCCAATCTAACCTAAACCGCTAACTAAAGTCTGGAAACCACCCCTGAGCTTTCTTCGGAGCCGGCCAACCCAACCGAGCCGGCCTGCTAACCTTCCCGCTCGCGACCCAGCAGGCCCAGCAGCCCAGCGCCCCGCTAACGCCGCAGCCCAGCCGTCCACCGCGTCGCCACCGCGTTCCCCTTTCCTCTTGCTGATCGGCGGACCCCACCTGTCAGCTTTACCCATTACCTCTCCTATCTCCTTCAGCGCGCGGCGCCCCTCTCTACTTTCCCTGCCGCCGCGCCCTTGACCCAGCCAGCGCCCAGGACTATCCCATCGCGCGCATTGCGGCCCGTCGCGATGCCGCCACGTGTAAAGGGGCGCGGAAGCCGTCATCTCTCGTCGTTCGTGCCCGCAGAGCCCTAGCGGCCGCCGCCCTACAAATACCCCCTCCGCGGCAGCTCCCAGCCCTAGCCGCCGCAGCCCTTCGGGGTTTTCCTTCTTCTTCAAGCCGATAGAGAGGGAGGGAGAAGACGAAGGAAGGAAGGGTGGAGCAGAGAAGCGGGAGGCCGGAGTTGAAGCCGAAGCCAACGCCGAGCGCCGCGCCGCCGCGGCGCCACCGTTCGTGGGGACGCCGGAGAAGAGCCGGACATGGGACACAGTCAAGCCGCCGCCGTATCGCGAGTCTTCGTCGAGCTGCTGCGATCCCCTTCTTGACCCGAGGTGAGCCGGCACCGCCGCTCCCCTATCTTCCTCTGTTCCGGCCATGTCGCCGCCGCTCCGCCTCCGCAAGCCTTCTCTGGGACCCCAGCCTTCGAGCTATGGCCGTTCCTCTGCAGGACCCCGTCGCGCCGCTGTCGAACCCGCAAACCGTCGTCGCCCTGCAGTCCTTGGCCGTTGTGGCCGCCGCACGCCGGGGATGCCCGTGCCGGGCGAGCGCGCCATGGCCGCGCTGCGGGCAAGCCTAGAGCTCCCCCCCCCCCCCGGGCACGCGAGCCACAAGCCGCAGTCGAGGCTTGGCCTCGTGTCTGCGTGCACCAGCAAGCTGCTCGCCGTGCCAGCCCGTGTGATCTTCGCATGTTGCTCGAGCGTCGCCGGCCGCCGTGGCGCCATAGCCGCGCCGCCGCCGCTCGCGTTGGGGAGCCGTCTCACCGGCCAAGCTCCCTACTTCTTCTTGCCAAAAGTGCTCGCCCAACCCTAGCCGAGCCTTAGCCGTCGAATCCGAGCCCCGCCAACCTCCTTTCCGTCGATTATCGTCGAGGGCGTCGCCGCCGGCCGCGCTCCAGAGCGCGTCGTGAGCGTCCGCGTTCATGCCTTGGCTAACCTCACCGGAGACCACACCAAGCCGGCCACACTGAAGCCGCAGAGAATCCTGGCGCGGCCACATCTGATCCCATGGCCCGGTGCACGTGAACCTCACTCACGACTCACGGTGGACACGGACCACCGCGCCGACGCCTAGCCTCCGCGGGCCGGAAGCCATGCTTCCTGGGCCATGGCCCAATGCCTAGTTGGGCCAGCCTGTTACTTTCGGCCCAAGTGCAGCCTGTTATCCTTTTCCCTTTTTTCTTTTTCCGGAAGCGCTGACAGCCCGGTCCCACGTGTCATAGATAGGGTTAGGCTGACCAGTGGGCCCCACTGACTACTGACCCCGCCGACCGTTGACCGGTCAACGTTGACCAAGTCAACACTGACGTCATCCGGGTCCACGATGACGTCAGCAAGGCTGACCCCACTGATGACGTCAGCGTGATGTCATGCTGACGTTAGCAGGCTGACTTTCTGCTGTTTTTTTCGGAAATCATTTATTAATTTCAGAAAAGATTTAAACTTCAAAAATTCATAATAAATCAATCGTAGCTCAGGAAAATATGAAACCAGTTTCTATATTTTTCTAAAATCATGACCTACGCGTTAGGGTAGAGTTTGATGTTCCTTGGGTCTTCTCTCCTCGATGTTTTGGTGTTTCTTTGCTATTAGCCGCGTCTTATTTATTTTCCGCAACCCTAGGAGCTCCGGAGAACCAGGAGGAGACGGACTACTACTACAACTGCCTTGACGAAGAAGAGGACCTTTGCCCAGGTTCGCACCCGACCAATCTCTGAAATACCTACTAGACATGCAAACTAGTATGCTAGCGCTTTACTTTATATGCATGATGATATGCCTGCACTGCCATTTATCTACCTTGTTTCCTTGCTACCCATTATCCACTTTATGAGTATGCTATGTTGCATGTGTTGGGAGGGCTGTGATTGATCTTCTTGGCGTGAGTGGGTGGGCTTGGAAAGGTGTAGTGCAGCTAGGCAGTGGAGGCGAGTAATAACAACCCGATCTTATGATTGGGTGCTTGGGGACTACACTCGGGAAATTCCTACGGAGTACCTGTTGCGGTTATATGGTTCTTTGGTTACTTTTGAGGAGTTGGGCGGCCATACCTATAATGGGTGCCGATTGCGGACCGTTGCGGCGGATCGCTTTTGATGTTGTTACTCGCTTTGCCGATAATTAAGGACCATGTCGATGGCGGCCTTCAGTACGGGAATTATAGTGCTCACCGTCTACCCAGAATGGGGAGGGTTCCAGCAAGCCTACTTAGTGCGGTTCCAGACCTGTAGGAGATTTGAGTTTGATATGTGTAAGGGGGACTCGTTGCGGCATACTCTCCCTGATCTACCACTGCCCCCGACTGGCCCCGGTGGGAAGGTTTCACGACCCTGGGGCAGCTATTAGCTCAGATTGTTTTCCGAGCCTAGGGAGACAGTATGGCACTGTTACTTCTTAGGGTTTTTGCTGTGGGCTGTGTCTCAAGACGGCTCATTACCGTTTGCAGCCCGGATGGTTCCAGGAGTGCAACCTCTGCAGAGTGAAAACTATACGTATAGCCGTGTCCACGGTTATGGACGACCCTTCTGATTTCGTATAGATTAGCCCGGGATTCTGCTTTCTTACCTCTACCTTGGTTGGATTGAGAGTTTGGTCCAGCGTTGCTGATGAGACAAGGTGGGGAGGGAGTTCACCGAGTCGAATAGTGAGAGCAAGGTGCTGGTGGATGTTGTTTGCGGGAACCTGCTATGGCAGGACGAGCCCGACGTGGTTGTGAAGCTGATGGTATGGTTTGGGGAGTGTGATCTCTGGTGAGATAAGGTGCTGGTGATGAGATGAACTTGGGTTTATTATTGCTGCGCATAGGAAACCCCGGCTTTTACCCTTGAACACTTTTAATACTAGTTAGACCACTTTAAAGCTTGCTGCATATATGGTTGGTGACGTGGACCTGTCCCATTCCCTTGGGGACAGACTTTGGGTACACAAGTGAAGACCCCGACCACGAGTTCAACCAGGATGGGTGGTACGACTGAAGGTTACGCGTTGCGCTCAAGGATGCCTGTGGAGCGTGGACCCAGATGATCTAGCTACCGCTGCGTAGCAGTTTCTTATTGTCCATTTAGCCCAGAGGCTTGTATCAGACCGTTATGTTTTATATATGTCATGTTTGGATCTCTTTTATCGTTGTATGGATGTGATATTCGACTGAGATGAGTTCTGTACGAGATAGCTGCTATTCCTGGGACTATCTCGAGGGTACAGGGAGTCGGATTCTCATCGTTGAGAATCCGGTTCGTTTCAATATGTGTCCATTAAATTGTTTCGTGTAGCAAACCAACCATCTCTCGAGCAAAGGGGAGCGGGAATATTGACGAGGAGCTCAAGCATCCAGTAAATCAGAGACATCGGCGAGCATGACTGCTGATGAGATGGTCAACAAATGCAATCGAGGTCCTAGGGTAGGAGGAGCTGCTACTACTATGTTAGTTCGGCGAGGAGCAGAGAACTGCTCTTGCCCATCCTGCTTCGTGCTTCCAAATAGAACAACGGCGTTGCTACAAGAACGCTACATGCATCAGGCATGGAGCCTCCCCATATGCCGCCGCGTCGACTAATACACAAGCATTAGGCAACGCGTCGACTAATAAAGCGATACATCGTGAATGAAGGCGCGCAGGAACCATATACGCCACATATTCCACATCTGATAAGTACAATGACAAATGAGGCATTCTCGATAGACGTCGTGCTCGGGAACGATGATGGAGTCGCAAGCAGTGCGAGAAGACGAAAGATTGGTGTGGTACCACGGGACGACGAGAGGAGACAAGGTATCGCGGATTGATCAGATGAAATGTCATGGATTTTTTTAAAAAATTACAACTTTTCAAAAGACGGTGGGTTGATTTCAATAAATATTAGGGGGTTTGCAAAATTATAACATAATTCATAATTAGTTAGAAATTATCGTAATGTTTTTGTTAAAATTTATATAAAATATGGCACCATATTCGTTAAGAGGGTTAGAAATTACTTTTAAAAAAAGAAAAGAATATATAGCACCATTGGATTTTATGAAAATCAAAGTGTCAATATATAGAACCAACAACTAAATCATATAACCATAATAGAAAAAACAAAAAAATAGCATAGCATCAACACGAGTGTGAAATTAAATAATCTAATTTGCAGCGGCATCACGTTACCAAATAAGGTAAAAAAAACTAGGAATTATTCCCGTTGCCGAGGCATCGACTCTATCTACAATTATATTATGCGCATTTTGGATTAAGGAGGAGGGCTTAGAGAAGATAACGATGGAAGAGAAAAGCTTTGTGCCAGCATTGAAGTGAATAGCTGCTGGAGTTGCTATGTAATGAAAAAAACGAGAAACAGAGGGCAACTATATTCAGTAAACTCAAGCAACAAACATGTGCCGCAATTAACAATTATTACCTGTCGAGAAGCAATCAACGACAACATCATTTTTTTCTCTAAATTGTAAGGATGTGTTGCCTCCTCATCTATAAGTGGGTAGCAAATTTGTTGTGCGTTTATTATAAAAACAAAATGGTGAAATTATATCGAGTATCAACCAAAATTGACTTTAGAAAAATGTCGAGCATCAGCCAAAATTATATAAAATTTTTGTTCAATTTTGGAGTTTAAATTGATTCTTTTATGAGGGAAAGAAACGTTTCAACTTACACTATTACTCAGCTCAATTTCACCATTGCGTGGGGAAGCAGAAAACCAAAAAAGAGAGCAGAAACTTGAGGGAAAAAGGAGCAATAAAAGTATGGATAGGTGTAGTAGTTCTGATTATTTGTGTGTTGCCATAACGAAGCTCGTAAGTGTGTTAAACATAAAGAATAATTTATCATCATATATAAAACTCTGTGACATAAATTTATACTACAAAAAATACAAAGTTATAGTATTTTTTAATAAATACCAAAAAATATGTTGTATAAAAGTAACAAAACATATCGCGTAAAAATTACCAAGTTGTTAGCATAAAAAATTAACTAACTATGTTGTTTACTTTCTAACTATATATATAGTTAGATTTTGTTGCATGCCGCAAAGCTTAATGATAAGAAAAGAGTTTGAACCATACGAAAAAACAACAGCAATGAAAAAAATAAAATAATTTAGATAAATATATTTTCAAGTAAACCAAGTTGTTTATATAAAAAAGCTAGCTACCCGCGTTGTTTACGCGGACCACCTTGCTAGTTTTTATAATAACAAGAGGTCAAAGTTGTGTTTTGTAAACCGTGTCGCTGTCCTAAACGTCAGTTTTTTCATAACGGAGGGAATACTTGGTTTAGGATGTTTGGCCGGCACTTCATATTGTACATGTGCCCTCGTTTAGTTCCTAAATTTATACCCCAAAGTTATGCAAAAATAAGATTCTCATCACATCAAAATATCGGCATATGCATGGAGTGCTAAATGTAGATAAAATCAAAACTAATTGCACAGTTTTGTTGTACTTTGCGAGACGAATATTTTGAGTCTAATTAATCAATTTTTGGACAATTTTTTACACGTACAAACGAAATGCTACAGTGACGCATTTATGACGAAGTGACCCCAAACTCCCAAATCTACACCCCTATTTTACGTCTAAACAAGACCTGCGTTGATTTTGCATGTGCATGTGGCTACTGTTTTCCGAGATCGGCTTGCCCGCAACGCACATGTTTATCCAGAAACGCATTACCGAACCGAACGTATATACGTTCGGTCTTGCATGTTGCACTTAAAAACTTTCAATTTTTTGAAACTTTGCACGTACAACAGTACTAAGTAGATGTGAATTAAGATTCAAACAAATTTTGTAAAAATTCACACGAAAAAATAAATTTCAGCCGTTAGAGGACAAAATCCAAGATGGCTGAAATTTGTTTTTTTCATATGAATTTTTATAAAAGTTTTTTGAATCTCAACTTTTGGTATAATTCACATCTACTTGGTACTATTACGTGTGTAAAGTTTCAAATTTTTTTAAAACCTCTAGCTATAACCATGCATAAACCTTGCGATCGCTTATATGTTCGGTGTTGCCCTGCTCGCAAACCGCGTCACATGCCGTACCGGTTCGATTTTGTCTCACGGCCCCACGTGTGTGTGCTACAACGTTTCTCTCCTCCAGCAAAAAAAGAAAAAACATGCATATACAAAAGTTTCTAAACAAAATTTTTTTGACAAAAAGTTTCAAACAAAAATTTTCAAAAAATAAAGATAAAAAAGTTTAAGAACAAAAATTTAAAAGAAATGTTATGAACAAAATTAAAGAGACAAAAAAATAGGACAAAACTTTGGAACAAAAACATCGAGAACAAAAATTATAGCCAAAAAACTTTGGGAAAATAAAAAAATGTTTGAAGAAAACATTTTGGAAGTAAATATGTATGAGCAAAACTTCTCCAAATAAAACTTTGTAGCAAAATCTTTGGAAACAAAACAATCACAAATAAAAAGTTATTCAGAAAAGAAAAAAAATAAAAAAGAGCTCCGCCGCACAGTTCCCCAAGCCAGTGAGCTCACCGTCGGGCGGAGGTCCGCAGCTGCGCTCCCGCGCAGCGGCACAGGAGCGCTCGCTCGCCGCCGGCGGGAGCTCTACCGCGGCGCGGCCCTTGCAAGCTGGCCGGGTTCACGAGGGCCCGCCAACTCGCCGCCGGGGGAAGCTCCGCTGGTGTGCGGGGAGCTCGCCGTGCTAGCCCAGGCCCGCCGCTGTGCTCCCACGCCAGGGAGCTCGCCGCCGGGGGAGCTCGTCGCGCTTGCCTAAGCTCAGCGTTGTGCTCCTGCGCTGGGGAGGTCGCCGCCGCGGGAGCAGAGCTCGCCACCGTGTTCCTGCCTGGGGAACTCGCCGCGTCAGGAGCTCGCCGCTCCCACCGCTGAATCTAGATCGGGGAAAAGAAGGTAGAGAGTACAGGAAAGAGGAAGATGCCGGGGAGGGGAAAGGAAATGATGGCTATGGGACCCACGCACGTGAAAAGAGAAGGAGAAGGTGTTAAGCGGTCGAATCGACCGGAAGTCCCTAGATATGCGGTCGACTGTAATATTAGTATTGCGGTTTTCGCTCCGTATGTTTATCAGACTGCAGACGACCGGAGGGAAAGGCGAGAGCACGCAGAAAAGAAATCGACATTGGCAAAGTCACTGCCGTTTCAAAAAAAAAAAAGGCACTGGCAAGTCACCTTACCGGACGACGTCCCACACCACGGCTGCAATTGAATTTAATCTTCAGACGATTGTACCACCTGTAAGTACGATGAGGCCATAAATTAGACACCCGCGCATGACAATTCGATCAGCTACCAGGGCACTAGAGTATTGCCACTTGAGGTCTCTAAATTTCGTCTTCTCAATTTTGACGATGGGAGCATCATCCCAATCCAAACGAGCCCCCTTTTAATTTCCACGTACTCCCCAGTTGACATTCTGCGCCTGCTTGGTGTTCTATATACTTCGTATATCGCAAGACCAGATCAGACTGCCTTTCCGGGGTGCAAAAGGAGAATAAAAAGAATGGCACAAAAAAAAGGAGAGTAAAAAGAAAATCAAGAATGCTGCCGTACAACTAGGCTCAGAAAGAAAAGGCCGATGCGTTTATTTGGGCCGTGTTTCTTTGGGGTGGAAAAATATTTCCACCACCTTTGACCAATAATTAAGGGTATTAAATAAAGTCAGTTTATAAAACTATCTTCACAACATTAAACTATTTCGCGAGACCTATCTAATAAGGCCTTTGACCGCATGATTAGAGAATGGTTACTGTAGCATTACTGTAGCAAAACATGGATTAATTAGGCTCATTAGATTCGTCGCGCAAAGTTGCACTCATCCTAAAAGGGTTTTATAAATAGACTTCATTTAGTACTCCATACATACAAGATTCCCTTTGGAAATATTTTTCCGGGTGGGAAAGAAACATGGCCTTGGGCCTAGCGTAGGCGGCCTGGTCCGTCTAAGCGACGTAGCCGGCCTTCTCCTTCTGCATGGTCTCCGCGATCTTGGACCACTTGGTACGGACGGTGATCACCACCAGCGAGCAGCCTTGGCATGTCAGCCCGCAGATCAGGCCCATCCACAGTCCCTGCACAGAAGTGTATTTTCAGAGTCTAATAATCTGATACTACCTCCATATCGTTTTATTTGACGTTAGGTAGTTCAAAATTGAACTAAGCAACGTCAAATATTATGATTTGGAGGGAGTATATCTTCTTCTTCTTTTGAGATCGAGTCTGAAATATTCTTCTTCTTCTTTTGCGAGAAATCTTCTTCGTTTGTTTACTGGGGTCTCAGAGAGTAAGGGTATATGGTATATCTTCTTTGATGGAATCCGACGAGTTGCAGCGGGGTCGCTGCATCGAGGGCTCGAGGCAACAGATGCTGACTGCCGCACATCATCACTGGTTGATAGTGTGGTTATTTACCTTGGCGTTGAACTTGAGCTTGAAGGCGAAGAGGATGGCCAACGGCATGGCGACCAAGTAGTAAGCCACAAGGTTGGTGAGCGCCGCGAGATGCTGCCACCCGCAGCCCCTCGACACGCCTGCACGCCGGCCGGTTCGTCATTCCTAAATTCCCAATCAATATGCGTGCGTGATCGCCGGCCGGCAGAGCCCTCACCTGACAGGACGCCCTGCGCCGAGTCGAGCACGATGGAGATGATCATGAGCGGCGTGAAGGCGGCGAACTCTACCACGATCACCGCGCTCCCGCTGAAGAGGCTCGCCCACAGGTCGTGCCCGAACGCCAGCAGCAGGACGAAGGACACGCCGAGGAGCACCGACAGCTTCAGGGTCGTTCTCACGGCGTTCTTGGCCTTGTCCACGTTCCCGGCCCCGATCTCATTCGACACCCTAGTGCTGCAAGGTGAAAGCAGATCGACGATGTCACCGTAAGCACAGGGGCGGCAGTAGCTGAAGCGGGCAGTGAATCAAGATATGACAGCGCCCGTTATTACCTCACAGCGGCACTGAACCCGTAAGTGATCATGAAGGCAATGGCCTCCGTGCTAGTGCTGCACACACATTTGCTCTGCTCATCAGCTTGTTTTACACGAGTCATGGAGTAACAGAAATTATTATTATTCTAGCTAAAATGATGTAGGTTTAGTCTCGAAACGACTTACCACATGGCGATCAGCGACGTGCTCACCGTGGAATTGGGGAGCAGGCCGGCAACAAGGACCAGGAGCTCAAACGCCCAGATCTCAAGGCTGCAACAAGATCACGATGTCGCGCGCGTTATTAAACACGTGGGTAAAGTACAGCAGCACACAGCGACCGCATTAAAATTCAATTAATCGCGACGGGACAAACGCTTACCAGACCATGACGGCGGACGGCGCGGCGAGCTTGGCGGTGGGCAGCACGTACCCCAGGGCTTCCGCGGAGAACCCCTTCCACGTCTCGCCGAACGCCTCCGACCGCAGCACGTACGCGAGCAGCATGAGGCAGGACACGGCAAAGGTGGCCGAGATGGCGGCGGCGGCGCCGGCGAGCCCCAGGCCGAGCACGTGCACCAGCAGGTACGCCAACGCGACGTGGAGCGCGAACGGCGCCGCGGAGCAGGCGACGAGCGGCGCGACGGCGGACTGCGTCTGGAGGTACCGGAGCAGGCACTGCAGGAAGCCGAACGCGAAGAGGCCCGGGACCTGGGGCGCGACGAACGCCGCCGCCGCGCGGGACACCTCGGGGTCCTGCCGGAGGAGCAGCAGCACCGGCTCCGTGAACATCCACAGCACGGAGACGAGCGCGGACACCGCCGCCGACAGGAGCAGCGACGACTGCAGGTAGAGGCCCAGCTTGCGGTGCAGCCCGGCGCCGTAGGCCTGCCCGCACAGCGTCTCCAGGGCGCCGCTCATGCCCGTCTGAAACAGCCATGGTTTCCTCGCATGTTAACGTACTGTGAAACAATACTATGATTGCGCTTCGTCATGAGTGTCGAACTGTCTAACGAAAATTAAACCATGTAATGTAACTGTCCACGCAGCTGTCGTGGGGAGCTAGCTCTGTTAAAAGGTAGGCCCGCCCGGACTGAAGACGGCTAGCTACCACATCAGCAGGCAGCAGGCCAGTAGCCACGAGATGAAGTGGCATGCTCAGCCATTCAATTTGGGTAGATGGAAACGGGTGGTTTGTTGTGGTCGGCGTAGCTGTAGTAGAGGCTGACTTGACTGGAGAGGTAGACTGATTTCTGGCACCGAATACGCTGTGTCGCGGTTACCCTTACGTACTTTACTGTCTAACTGACAATCCCCAAACCGTCAGTGCAACCAACAAAACAAAATTAGGAGAAATGATGGTGAATCATGAATGATCTAGCAGTTTGTGCGGCTGTGTACGTGCGAGTAGTTGATACGTACGACCAAGGCGTAGCCGGTGACGGTGGCCCAGGAGTTGCCGAGCGTGGCGCCGGCGAGCTGGACGTCGCCGAGGTGGCCGGAGAACATCACGGACACCAGCGGGATGCCGTAGTAGAACATGTTCGTCAGGACCATCGGCACCGCGAACTGCAGCTGCGCCCACGCCTCCTCGGTGTCCACCACGCGCCCGAGCCACGGCGAGCACAGGGCAGGAACCCCGTGCGGCGGGCGGCGCTGCTGGCCGCCGCCGCCGCCGTCGCTCGCGCGGCAGCCGAGAAGTGGGGCGGAGGACATGACGCCGGCCGGCCGAGAGGAGCTGCAGGGGTAGCTGTGGCGCGGTGCGGCTTGCAGCCAGGAGATTTCGCTTCGCCCCTCGGTTTCGCTTGATTGGGATAAAGATCGTGTGACCAGTGTGACAGGTGGTGGACTGGTGGTTTTCGATGCGCCGCGCCATGTACGGAGTATAGGATTTATAGGAAAGCCGTCCGGGAGCACTTCTGATTTCTGACAGACTGACACGGCGAAACTTCCGTATTAGTTAAGTCATATACTCTTACTGTACGTTCTAACTCTCGTTTTCTAAAAAATCAAACAATTTTAAATTTAGCCTAATTTATTTAAAATAATATTAACATTTATGATACAAAATAAGTATTACAAGATTAAAGATGTAATATGTTTTCAATTTTTTGTACTAAATCTATTTAGAAACATATATATTAATAAAGTTTGTGTATAAATTTAGTCTAATTTAAAATTGTTTGACTTTTTGAACGAGAGGGTGCATTCTTTTTACCACGGAAGGACTATGTTCTTCATTATTAAGAATCGGATACTAACTCTTATGTCTACAAAACTTCACACGTCAGTCTCATCTGATTCAGAGTTACGTATATGAGACTATTCAAATATATCATCTCTCTTCGACATGGATCAAAAAATAATGTGGCATAGCTAATTATCGTTGGAGGAGGCCGGCTCCATTAATTTGTGGTCCATGAGCCGGGGTCCTTGCAGTCATTGTCGGCTATGGCTATAAGTTTGTCATCCTGTTTCTTTTTAGTGCTGGTTCTCGATTCGCTTGCAACGGTAATTAATGACCAGACGGGGATGCTGACATGTTTAATCCGTATGATCAAATACTTCCTCAGTTAAAAAATTTAATTCTCTCCTCTCAAAATATCAATCAATTCAAAATTTAATCAAATTTATTTATTTTCATACTAAATCTATTTAAAGACATAAATATCAATATTTTTTTTAAAAATAAACTTACTATTATTTTATTTCTTAAAAAACAAGAAGAATTGCATTTTTTTGAAACAGGACAAGTAGAATCTAAACTCATTTCCATCTTCTCTTTGACATGTGTCGTATGATTGTTGATCTCAAAGTTTAGCGTCCCACGGTTCACAATGCGGTATTGCTAATTTCTCTCCGATATAAAATCCTTACCACTCGCTGCATATATAAAGACTTCCCAACGGTGTTACCGTGGCCGGTGGGCCGTCTGTTACTTGGTTAAGCCGTCACCTTTTTTTTAGAAGGAAAATGTATTGATCTTAGCACGGTACACCGGTCTTTTTACAAACAGGAACTCAAAGAAAAGAAAATTACAGAGAAATTCAAAACTCCTATTCATCTTCCTCAAAACCATCAGGGATCCGTTCGTCGCCTACTCACCTCTTGCGTCTACTATTCACAAGTCAAAGGATTAGTTTTTTTATCTACCCAAAGTCGAAGCTAGCGAAAACTTCATGGTGAAGCATACCGATTTTCTAAGCAGTCGTGTGGTGAAGATGAGTAGTAGAACTTACTTCGTGCGTGGTGGCAGTGCACCATCCGTGTTTTCGTATCTAGTTTGAGGTTGCTTCATTGTTCTACGCAGAGAATCATAACATACATGATTGCCTCTCTAGACGAATGGTATTTATTTTGTGAAACCTAGTATAAATTATTCCACTTCTCACAAACTGAGCTGCCAGATCTTATTCCACCTATTTCTTAACTTCCACAATGTGGCTGAGGACCCAATAAATTATGTTTCCACTCTCATTTGTACATGGACCTACCCCTACTAGTTTAGGTTTGATTCTCGCTCATTAGTTTTCTTGCATATTTCTAGAAAAGGAAGTGCCAAAGATAAGTTTTTGAACCTCCTATAATATATATCAGAATCTAAAAAACACAATCTACCAAATAATTCACAAAAATAGTTCAACAAATCCATCATTGGACCATCCTCTACCAATTACGAAATTAAGGTGTGAAACAAAAAAAGATGACGTTTGAAAAAGTAAGAACATAAAGAAAAAAAGAGAAATATAATTGCAGAAAGAAAATGTGAAAAGGACGGGAGAAACACATGTAGAAATAAATCTAGAAAGAAATAAAACCAATTATGTTGAATGAAAAATATCGCCGATTTGAAACGTGGACAAATGACGGAAATTTGGCTCGTGATAGTCTTATTATTAGACTTGTGAAACAAAGGGAGCAAATTAGACATCTATTGAGGTATTAATTTTCACCTTGATTATAAAAACTAATATCAAGAACGTTTGTTTGATATACTCGGAGATACTCTTTGGTGGTAAGTCTCTTTGGCGCTAAGTCCCAGTTGAGTGAAGGCTTATGCATGTATTTATGTTCCGGTAATGTTTAAGCAAAATATCGATGTTATCGCCCAACCCAGTGGTTGTCGGAATCCTCAGCCTCCCTCGTCTTCCGGTAATGCTTGAGCAAAATAATATCGATGTATTTCCCAATCCAGTGAAAACATATCATCAATTTTGCATCCCAACCGAATATATCTTCAATATTGCATCCCAACCTAGTGGTCCACGGCATCTTGGCCTCCACCAACCTGTGATAGCATGATGGAGCTCAAACCCACCAAATATTGCATCTTTTGTTTTACTTTTTCTTCTTCTCTTTCCCGGTTCAAGCTCATGTGAATATTGCATCTTTTGTTTTACTTTTTCTTCTTCTCCTTCCCGGTTCAAGCTCATGTGACACTAAATGGACAAGACCAAATAAGTCACAAAGCCCAAGTTAATTCTTTTTACAACAATTTTGTTATTTATATCTCTCTTTGTTCTTAATATTTTATTAATCAAGAACATTTGGTTGTTCCATAAAACAATATGTCAGCATTTTTTATTTTTTTCAAGAATATTTTCTTCTGCAAGTAGAGTAATTATGATACACTACCTCTGTTCTTAAATATATACAGTTGAATACACTATTTAGTTTAATTTGCTTGTTCTAAACATAACATATCTAAGAACGGAGGTAGTATATATTAAGTTTTTCTTTACGGAACAATTCTTTTATTCGACAAAAGCATCTTATTTCTTCTCTGGAATAAAGAATGTTGACGTACGGCTTAGATCAGAAAATGGGCGCCCAAAACTGAGGCATTATTTGGGCCTAGCTTAGGCTGCTGTCTATCTAAGCGATGTAGTAGTGAGCCCTTTCCTCCTTCACAGCCTCTGCAATCTTGGACCACTTGGTGCGGACAGTGATCACCAACAGCGAGCAGCCCTGGCATGCCAGCCCGCAAATCAGGCCCACCCACAGTCCCTGCACAGAAGTTACAAGTTACTGTAGCTTCAGAGACTGATCTTCTTGGTTTGTTAGTTGTGTGTGAGAGTTAGGAATGAAAGGTATAATTTTCTTTTAGAAAAAAAGATTGAGGAAGGGTATCTCTATCTTTTCTGGAGTACAGAAAGTTGTAGCAGGCTCGCCGGGTCGAGCCAACACATGCGTACAGTATTCACCTTGGTGTAGAGCTTGAGCTTGAAGGCGAAGAGGATGGCCAGCGGCAGGGCGACCAAGTAGTAAGCCACCAGGTTGGTGAGCGCCGCGAGATGCTGCCATCCACCGCCCCTCGCCACGCCTGCACACGCCGGTTCATCAAGTCCAGGATTCAAGGCAGGCATCCTAACAGTTAACCCACCAATCACCGGTGTAGAATTATTGTAAGGGTGGATTCGGCGGCGCCGGCCGGTAGAGCCCTCACCTGACAGGGAAGCCTGCGCCGAGTCGAGCACGATGGAGAGGATCATGAACGGCGTGATGGCGCGGAACTCGGACACGATCACCGCGCTGCCGCTGAAGAGGTTAGCCCACAGGTCGTGCCCGAACGCCAGAAGCAGGACGAAGGAGATGCCGAGGAGCACCGACAGCTTCAGGGTCGTCCTCACGGCGTTCTTGGCCCTGTCCACGTTCCCGGCCCCGATCTCATTCGACACCCGGGTGCTGCAAAGTGAAAAGCAGATCGACGCGGTCACCGGAAGCGCAAGCCAGCAATATAATAGCTGAAGCTGACAGTAAATCAGGCACATGGAAGCAGCTAATCGGCAGTACTTCATCAGGGTCCAGGAGTGCGTACCTGACAGCAGCACTGAACCCGAACGTGGTCATCAAGGCGATGGCCTGCGTGCTAGAGCTGCACACGTTCCGCTGATCAGTTAGTGTCATGATTACCCATTGCATAACTTCAATCATTCTAGTTAGTTTTGTAGGTCTGCCCAAGCGACTTACCACATGGCGATCAGTGGCGTGCTCACCGTGGGATTGGGTAGCAAGCCGGCGACAAGGACCAAGATCTCAAACGCCCAGATCTCCAGGCTGCGAAGAGACCACACGAACACGACGTCGCGCGCGTTAAACACGTACGACGCACGGCAGCAACATTCAACGAGGACCAGCATTAAGGATCAAGAACCCGGCTCCATATATGACTTGCACACCACTTACCAGACCATGACGGCGGACGGCACGGCGAGCTTCGCGGTGGGCAGCACGTACCTCAAGGCTTCGGCGGAGAAACCCTTCCACGTCTCGCTGAACGCCTCCGCCCGCAGGATGTACGCGACCAGCATCAGGCAGGCGACCCAGAAGGTGGCCGAGATGGCGGCGGACGCGCCGGCCATGCCGAGGCCGAGCACGTTCACCACCAGGTGCGTCAGCGCGACGTGGAGCGCGAACGGCGCCACGGAGCAGACGACGAGCGGCACGACGACGGACTGCATCTGCAGGTAGCGCAGCAGGCACTGGAGGAAGGCGAACGCGAAGAGGCCCGGGACCTGGGATCCGATGAACGCCGCCGCCGCGCGGGACACCTCGGGGTCCTGCCGGAGGAACAGCAGCAGCGGCTCCGTGAACATCCACAGCACGGAGACGAGCGCGGACACCGCCGCCGACAGGAGCAGCGACGACTGCAGGTAAAGGCCCAGCATGGGGTACAGCCGGGCGCCGTAGGCCTGCCCGCACAGCGTCTCCAGGGCGCCGCTCATGCCCGTCTGAAACAGAGATTTCTATGTTAATGGACATTTTTGTTTGAACAAACAACATCCATGCTTAGCCATTCAATCTAGCGACTCGTCCGAAACCGTAGTAGTACAATCAACAAAACATGATCAGGTGAAATGCTGAATGCTCTAGCGGGAGATCTAGTTGGTGAGGTGACGGTGGCCCACGGGGGCTGAGGCTGAGCCGACGAGCACGGGCCACGCTCCTGGCCATCGGCGGCAGCGGGAGCGGTCACGCCGTACGTTACCATCGGACTCGGGTCGGGGGAACCGAGCAGCGTAGCTGAGCTAGCTATGGCTTGTTGCAGTTTGCGGCCGACGGGGATCAGGCCCTCGGTTGGGACTTTTGGATAGACCAAGAAAGCGTGTGACCAGGTGGGTGTTTGCAGTAATGAGACCGCCGCACCCTCTCGACCTCTCCAGAGCCCTACAGTAGAGAGCGGCGGCCGGAGGGCGATTTCGCTTCCCTGCGTCGATTCACCGTCGTCCTCACCTCTGGCGCCTTCGCCGGCGTCGGAGGAGGAAGGGGACCGGTTGAATCGACGGCGGCCTTATTTCCCCTGTGTATATTAGTTAGCTATATAGTAGGGTTAGGGTTACGGCGGTGCTTGGATGGCCGCCGGTGCTTTTGCTGCTCCTGAGCGTCGCCGGTGGAAGCTGGAGTGGTAGATATGGCGACGTCGTCGACTTTTCTGCACTTCCTTTCCGCGGTGTTGCTTCATGGAGAATAAAGGAAGGGCTCGGTAGATCTGGACCTCTGGTGAGTGTTCTAGATCTTGTCAGCTTCTTCTTCTGTCCCTCCCTCGTCTTCGTTGGCGCCGCCGATGGTGTTTCTGGCGGAGTTATAGGGAGGTTTGGTTACCAACTTGGAAGACCGGGTTGGTGTGTTGTTACCACCTTGTCTGGTGGTTTGCATCCCCTTTTGGGTTCTCTCTACACCGGCGTGTTGGGGCTGAAGCTATGCGAGGCATCACACCTCTTCTACACCGGTGAAGGGATGGCTTCTGGCCATCCAGATCGGCCTGCTCGTTCAACGGTTTCACGGCATGTTGGTTTCTCCGATATGCTACTCTGGGTGCCATTACAAAACTTTGAAGTTGCTTCGTCGGGAAGGTGGCCGGCTTCAGGGCGTCTCCTCTAGCCGCCGGCGGCGAGAACGACCGGGAGCTTCTTACAAGGACTTGTTTGCAATTTTTTATTTTTCCAAAAATGTCTTTGTAAGTTGTATGATGTAAACTGCCAGAATTTCATGTGAAATAGAAACCCGGTTTCTCAAAAAAAAAGGTGGGTGTTTGCAGTATGATCTAGAAGTCCATCCGGTGGTGTCTGCAGGGTCTCATTCGACGGCGGTTCGTGAAAGCTCTCCGCGGTGAAAACTAAACGTTGGCGTTGTTGTGCCTTTGCCTTCCTAAAGGCGTTGTTTGGAGCTCTTGTTGTAGCCGTTGGTGGTGGAGTTTTGGCTCCGTTGGATGGTTGGGTCCGATAGATAATGTTTTGGTCTCTTGGCCCTTTAGTTTGGTCGTCTAGGGTAGTCCCGATCTATCTCTGGCGAGAGGCCTAGAGGGTCCTTTTAAGGATCTGTCGGATGTTGTTGTCCTACGACGTGTGCTTTATTGTAAACTGGTAATTTTTAGTATTTTTTTATACTTTATCAATAAAACTGGCTTCGGCCTTTGGAGGAAGCCCATCCGGTGGTTGTTTCCCATGCGCCGCTGCGACGCACGTATGGCCAAACCGGACGGGAGCACTTGCACTTCCGACACGTACAGATGCCGCGGGCCGCCTCTAATAATTTGTGGTCCGTGAGTCCATGCCCAGTGTCGACCAATCGAGACCAGACCAGACACACGTGCTCCACGCGCTAGCAGCAAACCATTTTTGTTCCCTAGCAGGCGAGTGTTGGGATGGGGCCTTGGACCTTCATTTTTGTTCCTAAGTAGGCAATAAAGGAATCGAACTAAGCCATCTACAAACTTTATCATACTGAAATTTGAGGCTGCAATGACATCTAACATGAGCATCAGTAGTCATTGCACGCATCCAGTGTTTGATTATCTAGAAATGTGATGGCGACTCGACGTAAGAGTACGTCAGTATTTGTTTTTTTAGAAAAAAATGGGGTACGCGTCGGTACGTGTAGACTGCAGATGAACAAAGCTAGAGCCTATAGGTACTCAGTAGAGTGATTTTTGGCACCGAACGGCCTGTATGTGGTCATCACTGGCTCACATTTAGTATGTATCTTACGTTTACAGCTTGTTAGAGTGCTGTTTACTGACAAAGACGAAATCATCAGTACAATCAACACAACAAGATAAAGTGAAATGGTGAATGATCAGGCAGGAAGGACATTAGTGCGTGAGGGGTGTACGGGTACGGTAGCTGATACGTACGACCAAGGCGTAGCCGGTGACGGTGGCCCAGGAGTTGCCGAGCGTGGCGCCGGCGAGCTGGACGTTGCCGAGGTGGCCGGAGAACATCACGGACACCAGCGGGATGCCGTAGTAGGACATGTTCATCAGGATCATCGGCACGGCGATCTGCAGCTGCGCCCACGCCTCCTCCGTGTCCACCACGCGCCCGAGCCACGACAGGCACGTGCCAGCAAGGCCATCAGAGCCCCCGCGCGGCCGCGGGCGGCGCTCCTGGCCGTCGGCAGCCGCCGCGGCGGGCGCGATCGCGCCGGTGCCGTCGGGCGCGCGGCAGCCGAGCAGCGGCGCGGTGGACATGATGATGACGCCGGCCGGCCGAGAGGAGCTGGGCTAGCTGTGGTGCCGCGCGGTCTTGGTTTGGCTGTTTGGGTGAATGAGCGAGTCGGGTGGGTGGCTCCCGATGCGCAGCGGCCGCGCGATGTTATAGGCAAACTGGCCGGGAGCACCTTGTTACACGGTTACCGCGGGCCGCCTCCGTAAATTTGTGGTCGGTGGGCCCGTGACTGTGAGTCTGTGACCATGTTTTATTGCTGTTGCTGTCCCTCGATCAGTTCGCTTGCCACGATACGGTGAGTGGTGACTGGACGCTGGTGTGTCTTCGCTCAAATTCAGCCGGCATGGCATGTGGAATCCGACTTGGTGTCATATGTGGCAAGTGTACGGCAGATGACCCAAGTCTCAACTCTCGACCGGGACCGGCCACGCACACGTGCTCCACGCGTAATAATTATTCACTCTACCACTCGCTGCAAACGACCTGCTAATGATTACGGTGGGCCTAATCTATTTTGTCCATTCTTGTACTTGGTTAAGCGCCGGTCTCTAGCGACTGGCATTAATCGAAGTTTAGTTTTGGACTTCGGTACTTCAAGTATGATTCTATGGCGAGTACATTTTGGTTTCTCTATGAACAATATTTTTGTAAGGGTTGACTCCTGGAAGAGTTCCACTATATTGTTAGATTTTTTTTCTTGGTTTCAAATATCTTCTTATATCAATTAAAATATTTTAATTTTTTCTAGTGTTTTTTCTTAGTGGTTTGCTAATGGTGCACTTCCCTAATCTTAAATATATGACATTTGTGACAAGTAAAATTTTTATTTTTGAACTAAATAGCTTTTCTAAATGACATATAATCGAGAACATGTATATTCTTGGAAACTTTTTGGGGGCAGTTTGGATTATCTTTTTTCAGATAAATATTTTTTTGTACAGCATATTCTTAAAAGCTTGCTAGTAGGGCTCTGGATATTTTGGTTTTAAGAGATCAAGAACCGATCGGCGGTGTGTGGGGAGACAAAAGACCGGCCTTGTTCCTAGTTCGTCTCAATCCTGCACTCAAATTTACCACATGCATGCAGCTACCAAATGGATAGAGGCGTGGAAGAGAAAGGCAGGAGAGAACAAACTCGTTCCCATGCCAATATCTCGCTTGTAGCTTGTTCATGAGTATAGGGATCTCGGTTCTCACTCTACATGTCTGCGCAAAAAGTACGTAATAATCATTTGGTAAAGGTCCGTCACAGGCTCACCGCAAGCGGAGCCGGCCGGCAGACCGACGTCCACGTCGCCGTCGCGGAAACAGAAGCAGATCGAGCGCCAGCATTCTGTTTTCCCGCTTGCATTGCCTCCTGAGCTCCCGGCCAATTCCCGCGCCCTGTCCCGCCTTGACGACGGCGACGCAGCCTCCCTCCTCTTCCACCCGCCGCTGGCTAACTCACCCTCCCACCCGCACGTCGCGGGGACCAAGGCCAACTCCCTCACCGCCGGGCCGCGACGCTTCTCGTTGAAGCAGGAAACCTATCCGAACGACCCATAAGCAGTGGCGTACGCCGCGTCCGGGAAGGTCTCGCGGAGGCCGCGTTCGCTAACTACGGCCGCGAGGACGACTTCGCCAACCTCGCCTCCCACGGCGTCGGCATCGCGGGCAAGGTGCTGATCTGATCGCGCGCGCGAGGACCCACTGCAAGGGCATCGTGCATATATAACGCGCACGCCGCGGGCGCGGTGGTGTACGTACACCGACCTGCCGGAGTACGGCGGCGGCGCAGGGGAAGAGTGGTGTTGAGGTTTCCCGACGCGCCGTGGCTGCCGACTAGCGGCGAGTAGGTGGGCAGCCTGTTCCGGGGAGTGTCCGACCCGACCACGCACGCCGATGTGGCTATCGTCGGAGGGCAGCGAGAATCTGAGCGTGGAGAAGACCATGAACACCAACAACATAGTACCACCGATATATCCCGGCGCTGCCGGTGTCTGCGCGGGACGCGATTGAGATCCACTGTGCGTTGGGTTGGGCCGTGGCGTCGGCTGGCTGGCAGGGCCGGCAGGGCGGGCCCGTGTACCATCACCTCGGCCCCAGCCCCGCAGCCCGGCAGTTCTGAACCTGACTTGATTACACTGTACGGACGGTCTCTGACGCCTTTGTCTCCCTTGTCTCTGATGCAGTGATGCTTCGGAATTTGCAGGGGAATGGTACGTTGACAACGATTGAGAATGTCTTTGCGAGTATTTCAACAGAAAAAAATATTACTACAAGCGTGGTGACGACGGAGTGGAGCGGCCACAGCTAAACCAATCTTTTTCATCCTTTCAGAGATCTCTTCGAACGTTTTTTTTTGAGAGAGATATCTTCGAACGTTTGGTACGCTAGTAGTAACAGAACGGAGGGCCAGCGGTGCAATAGAACAGTGTCAATGAGCTCGCGCGCTAGACGGAACAAAATCTTATGCGTGGTCATGCTATTCCGCTGATCGCCTGATCATGTGGTGAAGATAGGGAACGGCGTCTCAGACAGATTTCTAGTGGCGCTAGTCTCGTCTCGCGCAGCAATTTCCACGTGTTACGCGGCCCCGTAGCTGGCCTTCTCCTGCTGCATCGCCTCCGCGATCTTGGACCATTTGGTGCGGACGGTGATCACCAGCAGCGAGCAGGCTTGGCACGCCAGCCCGCAGATCAAGCCAGCCCATAGACCCTGCATGAAAATTTTCGATTTCAGGGATCGAAGCAATTTGATTTAACTGAAATCATCTTCGTTCGGATATGAATTGCAGGCTCGATCTCGGAACTGATCACTGGTGGACTGACTCTTTACCTTGGTGTAGAGCTTGAGCTTGAAAGCGAAGAAGATCGCCAGCGGCATGCCGATGAGGTAGAAAGCCACCAGGTTGGTGAGCGCCGCGAGGTGCTGCCATCCGCACCCCCTGGCCACACCTGACAGGACGCCCTGCGCTGAGTCGAGCACGATGGAGATGATCACGAGCGGCGCGATGCCCGCGAACTCCGACACGATCTCCGCGCTCCCGCTGAAGAGGCTCGCCCAGAGGTCGTGGCCGAACGCCAGCAGCAGGACGAAGGAGATGGCCAGGAGCACCGACAGCTTCAGGGTCACGGACACGGCGTTCTTGGCCTTGTCCACGTTCCCCGCCCCGACCTCATTCGACACCCGGGTGCTGCAACGCGGCCGTCGTGAGCACAGGGTAACCGTAACTGAAGCTGATAGCAAAAGAGCAGGTGGTGAAACGAGGTGATAAACGGCAGGAGAACGTGTACCTCACAGCGGCGCTGAACCCGTAGGTGATCATGTACGCGATGGTCTCCGTGCTAGAGCTGCACACATACATTTTGTTGATCAGATCGCTTCAAGTTCACGGCGAGTCATGGTTTGGAATCGGTCGGTCTATATACTGACTGCAGAGGACATACCACATGGCGATCAGCGATGTGCTCACTGTGGAATTGGGGAGCAATCCGGCGATCAGTACCAGGAGCTCTATCGCCCAGTACTCAAAGCTGCAATGATAATTATTAATCGTCGCTCGCGTTAACACACGCAGCCGGTCAGCATTTACACCGACCGCATCAAGAAATTGAAGAAGAAGAAGCGATCGTGCAAGAACACTTACCAGACCATGACAGCAGACGGCGCGGCGAGCTTCACGGTGGGCAGCACGTACCTGAACGCCTCGGCGGAGAACCCGTTCCACGTCTCGCTGAACGCCTCCGACCGCAGCACGTACGCGAGCAGCATCAGGCAGGCGAGCCAGAAGGTGACGGAGGCGGCGGCGGACGCGCCGGCGAGGCCGAGGCCGAACACGTTCACGAGGAGGTGCGCCAGCGCGACGTGGAGCGCGAACGCGGCGGCGGAGAAGGCGACGAGCGGCAGGACGACGGACTGCATCTGCAGGTACCGGAGCAGGCACTGCAGGAAGGCGAAGGCGAACAGGCCGGGGATCTGGGACCGGACGAACGCCGCCGCCGCGCGGGCCACCTGGGGCTCCTGCCGGAGGAACAGCAGCACCGGCTCCGTGAACACCCACAGCACGGAGACGAGCGCGGCGGCCGCCGCCGACATGATGAGCGCCGACTGCAGGTACAGACCCAGCTTGCGGTACAGCCCGGCGCCGTAGGCCTGCCCGCATAGCGTCTCCAGGCCGCCGCTCAGGCCGATCTGGAACATCCATCCGCACGCATATTACTTCTGTCTGTCGATCATATATATATCTGTGTGTACATACTGCATCTAAGGAATTGCACGAGCAATTCAGGTATATACTCCTATTGGAGATGCATAACCTAGACCAAATTTTCAGTCATAGAAACTAAATTGTCTTGTCGTTTTAATCACAAGCACACTCTAGAGCACACGTTAGTGCTACGGCACTAGCTAAAGGATGCTCAAGTAGTATTCCGATTACTATAATCCTCAAAATTCTATTACGGTTAGGATAAAAATGAATGAAATAGATAATTATAAAATTGCATAAAAGACCACATGTGTTATGTTATGTATGTAAGCTTGTACTTTCTATAATCTATATATGTTCTTTTCAATGTATCTGCTGCGGTAAAGATTTTGTAAGGTTTGACGGTAACCGTGATTGCGTTCCAAAAAGAGCTGAGTTTGTCACTTAGTATAGTCATCGTACATTAGTACTATTATTGATTTTTTTCTCACAATATTTAACTATTCATACATTAGTATTGCATGTGACTTGGGATAGTCATCACTTGGGATACATTTTATTTATTTTGTATATTTATCATAAAAATACTTTAAATCTGATTTATTGTTTTGTATGTTTAAACAATTTTTAAATAAAATAAATATGGAGTAGTTAATATTAAGAAAAAGTCAATAGAGAATAATAATTTAGAGGTGTTGAGTACGCCATAAAAAATCAAATGATAATGAAAGAGTGGACTTAAGCAGAGTACTACAGTAACAATGAGCTCAAAATGAATACGGCGCGCATTCATCTAGCACGGGCGTTGAATATATGCAACCTACTACTAACGATCGGCCCCTTTCCCGGACTGAGAACACAGTGCATCATTATTAATGCTTTAATGCTAGAATGGACCAGTCGATTGGTTAGGTCCATTATTGACCTACTATTAGAACCTACTACTAGTAATCCATTCCTGGTATTATTCGAAAAAAAAATCATTACCGATAGAAAGAAAAAACAATAATGTAGAAGAGATTTACATGATGCAGGAGGGGAACGATGGATGGATATGCAAATTTAGGAGTGAGCAATGCGTGTGAGGGCGTGCGAGCTCTGCAGATAGATACATACAATAAAGGCGTAGCCGGTGACAGTGACCCAGGAGTTGCCGAGCGTGGCGCCGGCGAGCTGGACCTCGCCGAGGTGGCCGGAGAACATGACGGACACCAGCGGGATGCCGTAGTAGAACATGTTCACAAGGGTCATCGGCACCGAGAACTGCAGCTGCGCCCACGCCTCCTCCGTGTCCACCACGCGGCCCAGCCACGACGAGAGCAGCGGCGGCCGCCGCCGCCGCTCCTGTCCGTCGGCCGCGCGGGAGCCGAGCAGCGGAGCCGAAGACATGGCCGCCGCCGGCCGGGAGGATGGAGAGCGACCTGTGGGCTGGCCGGCTAGCTGTGGTGGCGTACGGGCCGGGCCGCCGAGGTATAGTTGAGTGGTGGCGCCGCTCGCGGCGACGGGGTCGTCGCCCTCGATTGGCTTTGGTTGGAAAGGCAACAGGTGTGAACAAGGCGCGGCGTGGCTGGTATGAGTAATGAGTGCGAGTTCATTCACCTCGCACGAGCTCGCGACTTGTAGTCACCGCGTTCTAGGCGCCCGCGTGTAGTAGTGGAGTGTGTGGTTCTGTCGATCAGCTAGCTCAGCGCTGGTGCCATAGGCAGACGCTGACATATTTCACATGCATGCACCAGCTTTGCCCCGCCCCCCCCCCCCTCCCGGCTTGGGTGTGTTTAGTTCCAAAACAAGAAGAGAAAATTCGGTGAAAATGTCGCATCGGACACTGTAGCGCACTGTAGCACCTTTCGTTTGTTTGTGGTAAACACTGTCCTGCCATGATCTAAATAGGCTCAAAAGATTCGTCTCGTCGTGTACATCAAAACTATATAATTAGTTCTTTTATTTACCTATATTTAATACTTCATGCACGAGGAGAGAGATTTGATGTGATAGGTGAATAATGAAGTTTGAAAAGAGAATTTTTGAAAGTTTGGTGATGTGATTTGGAACTGAAACAGGGCGTCGATAGATACCGATCGTACTATTGTGGCCAACATGCGCTGCTGGTCAATCAGTCCGCGACGTCTGGTACTGTAGGTCGGACCGGGACCAGCCACACGTGCGTCACGCGAGCCAGCTGGGTGACTACGCTCTCGTGTTACACGGACATGCAGAGAGCTACACGCTTGGCTCGGCTTCTCGTTCTCCAATATCTTTCGTCTTGAGTTAGATTTTCTAAATGACGATTTTCTAATGGTCGGCCATATGGTGCTTGTCGCGGCGCTCGCGTCCCAGGAGGGTCGTGTTCGTCCTGGCCCATGTCTTCGCCGTTCTGGCCGCGCCCGCAGCGCCCCCCTGATCGACCTCATGGATCGCTGTACGTTAACATGTGGCCTTGCTCTCGACCGGTCGGGTCCGCCGGTCCCCGGCATATCGCTCTGAGATCTGGTCGATGTGCATAGATGGCTCGCGTTTGGCGCGTTGCCGGCCACGCGCTCCCGGTTCCAAAACATGGCGATACATACAACAGCAAGGGCAAGGCTTATTATTACCACGATACAAAAGGGTTTCCACTTTCCAGAAACGCGCGAGCGTCCCTATGGGCTCACGTGTGCGGCTCGGTTTGTATATACGCGTAGCAAGATTGAACAGGTGTCTTTACGCACCTGTGTCTAGGTATATTATTGAGTCTTTTTTAAAGTCACTCCGATGTCACACGGTTGCATCCAGACAGCATAAGGCCATACTGTACGGATGCAAGATGTTGGAAAATTAAACAATTGACTTACTAAATTCCGAATCACATAAAACATAACAAGTAAAGAAACTAGCATATAAAACTCTAACATACTAGTTGACACAAACAATATAAAGCATGATCTCAATCACAACATACATGCTGAGTGATTGCAATCATATGTACCGAGTTATAGACAATAAAGTCGTGAAGATGAGTGGTGGTGAAACCACGACGACGACGCTGGGAACGGCTCACAACAACTGGCGCTAAAGACAATGGTGTCCTCTATGTTGAACTATGAAGGAGGGTGATCCGTGTTGACGAACTTACTTGGGCGGTACAATAGTGAGTTGGGGCAAAAGAGATAGATTTCCGTAGGCTTCTCTTGCTTAAGCAATAGAATTCTAGTCTGAGACACAGCCTTCTGACTCGAATCAAGCTTCCAGATCAAGCCACCAAAAATAAAAATAGTAAAAGTAAGCTTCGCTACTGTAAGGCAAGTGGGGGGACTATTCACGTCGGTGTTGCACGCACACGCACAAGCACATCACCTCATCCAGCCAGGCAAGCCAAGGCAACACGCACATATGAGATTTATTTCTCGTCACACCATCACTTAAAGACACGTGGAAGAAAGGATCCAGAAACGGTTAAGTTGTTGGCGCAGCAAACTCTTATCGGTGAGGGGTCGTTTAATTTTGATTAACTCGATCAATCCTAAGTAGTCTTCCTATGTTTATACTATCCTTTCTTGAGGTACCCAAGGGTGTGCTGAAGAGACTGGACTTTTATAGATCTAGTTTTTTTTGGTAGTGTGATGAGCATAAAAAGAAATATAGGTTGGCCAACACTTATTCGTTTTGCTCTCATAATGAGTCTATTCAACATTTATTTTTTGACTGTCATCTTGCATCATTTATCTGGAGAGTTGTTCAAGTTTCTACTAATTTACCTCCCCCAACCAGTATAGAACACATATTTGATGGCTAGTTGGCGGGAATAAATAGGAAGCTCGGACTTCAGATATTAGCAGGAGTCAGTGCCATGTGTTGGACAATCTGGTTATCCAGAAACGAAGTGGTATTTGACAATGGCCTAGTGCCTTCTTACTTGCAGGTACTATTCAAAGGAACACATTGGATCCGATTATGGTCTTTGCTACAGAAAGAGAACGACAGACCTGCATTGATTATGGGTTGTAGGATGCTTGAGACGGTGGCCATAGAGATCTTTGCTACACATGGTAGGGATTTCGAAATAGAATTACGTTTTGATGTGTTTATTTACGATGTCGAAGTTGGAACATTTTATTTATAGCTTGGACCTTCAGAATTTTATTTTCCTCATTCCTTGACTTGTTGAAGTCATAAATGTGTAATAATAGACTGCTATATGCATTGATTGATGCAGCGGCTATGATATCAATGGATATTTCCCTTTCTAATAAAAAAATCATTACTTGAAGACAAACTCCATACTTATATTAGTCATTTTTTACTTCCACTAATAATGTGAGACTAAAGATCAGCACTATTTTCTTAAAACACATACGTATAGGTCTTTGGGATTTACTGAAAAATTCTAAATTTTTGTTGAGCCATGGTCGTAAATTTCAGCAGGGAGGACGGGATCGATGCGAAGTTCAAGATGTACCACCGATATGGGATACAGGTAGATGATCCCACGATATGCGATTTTAGAAAAAAACAATATATATCACTGTAATCTTTAATGACTTGACCTGTAGTTGCGCTTACGAACAGCCGTTGGACCACGATGTTTTAAAAATAAATTACCGTTTGTGGATTTTAAGAATTAATTGACGCTACGGACTTTTCTGAACATGCGTAGGCCATGTTGTCCCTACTGACAGCAACGCCTGTTCTAGCTCCGCAAAACATCCGCCGCACAAGTTAAAGAAGAGCATCCCATCCTACGGATATACAGTATATGCACACATCCGAATCCACGGAAGAACCGTGCGCAAAGTGAAGAAATAGAATAAAAAAGAGGAAAGAGAAGAAGACAATTGTAATATGGTTTTCGTATTTTTTGGGGTTTATTTCGGACGCAGGAAATCACAAACGGTGTTTGTGATACCCCCATCACAAACTGTCACAAACGGTTCCCAAAACCGTTTGGGATGGGGCTTGGGAACCGTTTGTGATGGGGCTTGCTGGAGCAGTGAAAAAGAGGTTCACTAAAGCAATGACTCTCAGAGTGCAATTACAAAGCAATATGGCCAACTGAAGGTAGCTGATAAGTTTTCTTTTAAACCTTTTCATCTAAGTTTGAGTTTTTAACTTCACGCATGTCTTCGTATTTTTTAGATTTATTTTAGAATTTAATGACATCATGTTTTTTATGGTAGGTGACATGTCTGTCACAGTGAAGCGACTCTAGTGGCTTCGTCAATTTTGAGATCGATTGGTTCAATCTCATGAAGATGCTTATAGGGATAAATTAGTTACGCGCATGTATTTATAGGGATGAGTGTGTGTATATGTATATATATATATGAGTGTATGCTTCCGTACTATGTTTGCAGAAGAAAAAAAATGATATGTATGTGAACTCTTATATTTTCAACACATATCATCAATAATTTATATCCAAATATGTTTTTTGAAAACAACACCCAACTTAAAATATACACACGTACTAATCTTTACCAACACAAACAGATATGGTATTTTTCTTACAAGCGTTCTCAAAAGACTGAACATTTATATTCGATATTAATCTATTTTAACTACGTATATACCAACTACCCGTATTTTTAAGATCAAACTAGCCCGGAGAGCTATTTATTAGCACGGCAACGTTGTACGTGGTTTTATATATATAGAAAGTATCAAATGATCGGATACAGGTACGACGTGGACGTGGCAGAGCTGGGTAATGGAGACGTTACTAATTAATGGTGACTGCGACGAGCTTCCATCCATCCAGAAAATTAAAACGCATACACGTGATCGATCTACAGGCTACAGCGTAGTACGAGGGCGTGTCGCACGGCATATTCTCCTGTTCATTCCCTCGTGGAACATGCTACGGCACATGAGGCGGAGTTGTATGGTGGCCCTCCATTTTTACGTCTGTCTGTGGCCTAAAATTCGTGTGTCCTACGGCGTGCGTACAGAACGCTAGCAGACGCATAAGACCAGACACGGTATCACAGTAGTAGTGACTAGTGAGGGGGTCCGTGGCTGTCCGTACGCCCAAGTTCAGCTCGGCGCTGGGGCGCTGGCATAGCAGACGACGTACGCGCTGGCACATTTCACATGGACGCGCGCACCAGCTTTGGCCCCGGCAAGCTCGACACCGATCGTGGCCAACATGCATGGCGCTGGTCAATTAATCCCGCGACTTCTGGACTACCCGGGTCGGACCGGCCGGGGACCAGCCAGTACACACGTGCTGCACGCAAGCTAGCTAGCTCTCGTGTTACACGGACATGTAGATAGCTAGTACTATACGCTTGGTTTTAGTATGCCCGTCTCGAGTTGTGTTTTCTGGTGCAGGCGCGTAGCGCTCTGCTAGCTACTCGAGAGTGATCGTCCAGGCCCTGTCGCCGCGCGTGGCTCATTGCCAAGCAAAGCAAAGAATGGAAGACACGTTCGTCCCAGCCCATATGCATGTGTGTGTATCCACCGTGACCGTGGCACCGTACCGACCGTCCAGCCGTGTTCTTCGCCGTGCTGGTCCAGCCATCGATCAGAGCGCCTAGCTGACGCCTAGCATGGATCACGGCACAACTAGCTTAGCATATATCTGGCCATGCTCCCCGCCGGCCGGGGCTCCCGGCCTCCCGCATATCACTGTGGTCTGGTTGATGCATGATGGCTCGCGTTGGCGCGTTGCCGGCCGCGCTCCCGGTTCCGAGACAAGGCGATATGCCGATATACGACAGAAAAGGGGGCTTGCCACGACTCAAAAGGGTTTTAAAAGACGTGCGAGCGAGCGTCCCCTGTTGGATCGCGTGTGCAGCGTCGTTTGCATCCGCGTGTTCGGATTGAACTGGGCCACAGTTTTCTTTACGCACTGTGCCCGCCAGGTACAGTGTTGAGTCCGGTGTCCGGTGCCACGCATGGGTGGGTGTGTCCAAGCAGCAGAACGTCCAAACTACACGGATGATGAGGGAGGAGAGGATCGGTGGAATGTTTTGACATTTCAAACCCGCCAGCCAAGCCATCATCACTGCTATGAGTTGTGTCTGTTCAAGACGGTACACAAGGGTAGGTCCGGTCCGACCGTCCGGGATAGATCGATAGACGCACGACGGCACGTGGCCCTGAAAAGTTACAAAACCCTAATCAGGATACTTCACACCCCAGCTTATTAGTCAAAGGCTTAAGGGTCGGATTGGTTGCCCGCATTTAGGCCCAGCCAGGCTCCCCGGATGCAAGGCCTGCTGATTGGTTGCGTGGTTGTGGACTTCAACCAGGCTCACGACGTGCAAAAAGAGGCCGCAGGCCTGGCTCGCCGGAAACGCAGGAAACGACCGTTTCCCATGAGCCAGGCTCGCTTCATGCAGGCACGCGTGCTTGGTCCAGCGTACAGACTCACAAAAGCATATGGCGCATGCAGTTGAGCAATGAACCAATCAAAATCTTGTACAAGCCTGCATGTCTAGAGACGCGAACCAATCAATACATCCCTACACCTTGGAAGCCTGGCCGGCCAGAGCCTGTACCGGTGGTGCGAGCCAGGCTGCGGAGAACAGCCAACCAATCGGATAGTATCATGGTATCTTCAGTATCTCGCATCTCTTATTCCTCACTTCTCCGCATCCTTTTCTCTCCGGTCAAGTTTTGCCACTTGTGAGGAGCAGGACATCCATGTCTGCTTCAGGCCTTCAGCGATCGTGACCCCTATATATGCTAAGTTTTTCTCTCCTCCACGTCACCGCCCTGTGTTCATTATTCATCTTCTTTTTCCCCCCTAGAAAAAGGGCTAAAACACTGCCATCTCATATTAAGAAGAGAAGCAAAGCAAGTTTTTACATATATTCTAGGCTTGAGCTTTAATTTGGAGGATGTCCAAGTTTTGTTCTTTATTTCCTAATGTTTCACATGATGTAGATGGTCAGTGTTATCGACGGATTCATGCATGTTGCATTCTTCTAATAGTCCGTCAGATTTTTCTTCAATAATTTGGGGTGTCACTATAGGCTACATGGAAAACGACTAGCTTGTACTCCCTGTGTTCAGTTTTCAGTATTATAAACAATTTAGGGAGGGTGGGCTTAGGGAAAACTGGAAAAGTCACTAATGGCAGGCCTCTCTCTCACACAGTGGTGGCTCGCGCAGGGGTGGCGAGGGCACGAGGCAATATGACACCACTGATCCGGCCAGGTTATAGTGTGGTGGCAGCGGTGAATTTGGTGGCTGGGAGCCATAATCGGAGACGGGAGAGGTGTTTTGTCGGGCCGGGGCCGTCACGTCGTGCCTGATCTCGCCTGCCATGCAAGAAGGGATAAGAGAACACGAAAAACCGAGAGAAGAAAGGATGGAGGTAGACGGGAAATACCGTGGCGTTGGATATGGAGCGCTCGGCTGAAAAAGACCCTGTTTGGAACCGCAGCGGGGAGAATCGCTTCTCAGATAAGCTGTATAGATATGAAAATAACGCTAATTTGAGAAACGGGTCTGAACCAGCTTCTGCGTTTTAGTACAAATGGGGACGGTGGGGAGAAGCGTGGCCAAAAAAACTGTAAAAAAGCGAGCCGTTTGGCTTCTAGTTTCAGCTTATTTTGGCCATAAGCTAAAGTTAAGCTGTTTCAAACGGGGCCAAAGTCTAGTGGCTGGTGAGGACAAAACACTCAACCGGGCAGCCCCTTAAAACCAATGTTCATGTTTCGTTTTCATTTCAGTTGTATTTTGCATACAAATCTCATATACATAGCACTCTTATTATCTTACTAAAAAAATACACACAAAGGACTTCATTCTATACTCGCGACTCAACTCAACGATCATATTACAATTTACACATGTATAAACGCTAAACTAGCCATGCAAAAATACGCAGGCTAGTCAGCTTCTTCAAAAATCGACACTCTACCTGCAGGATCATCATCACTCCTCCATGTACACAATTCTGAGCCCTCCGATCCTCACCTTCCCTCTCACCGGCACCAACGTCACGGTCACGCTGTCGTCCCCTTGGGCTCCAAGGTCCTCCAACAGCTCATTCAGCGCCACCGTCATGCTGGTCCGTAGCACCGTCCCTTCCTTGCCGGGATGCTTCAGGGTAGTGAAGGTCCCGGCCATCTCCCTCCCTCCCAGCGGCACCTTGTAGTACTCCCTCGCGTTCACGTACACGTCGAACCTGACGAAGTCCCCGGCGTCCGCCTCGACGCCCTCGACCACCAGCACCTCCTCCCGCGCCCGCTTCTCCTCCTCCTGCACCTGCAGGCTCCGCCACCGCCGCCGCGCCGCTCCCGGCGGCCGCCTCACCTCCGCGGTCACCGCCGCGTCGAGGGACACCGGGAAGCGGACGGACCCCACCCGGCCGCCGGCCTGCTCGGGGTTGTTCACGCCGGGGGTGACGGGCGGCCGCGCGCTGAGCCACGGCATGCCGACGCCGCCGTACCTGTAGCGGAGCCTCTCGGTGTCGAGCACGTCGCGGACGGTGATGCGCACGAGGCGGGCCTCCTCGTCGTAGAGGAGGAAGGAGGAGTCGAGCCAGTCCGGGTCCGTGAAGTCCGCGTGGCGCTGGCCGTCGGCGCCGGAGAGGCCGCGCCAGGCCTCCCAGAGGCGGTCGATGTTGGCGTGGTGCGGGTAGAAGATGGGGTCGCGGCCGGCGGAGTAGTAGACGCCCATGTTCTCCACGTTGGGCCGCGAGTTGTCGCCGGTCCAGGTGTGCACCGTGTTGTGCGGGGCCCACTCGACTGTCCCCGGGCCTGGCATCTCCGGGTCGCCGGCGCGGTACGGCTGCCCCAGGAACAGGGACGGCAACGCCGCGCCGCTAATCATCTGCAAAGTTTCGAAAAAATATATAGGTAAAAAAAGACTGAATAATAATACAAGTAAGATTTTTCATTCGTCAATCTCTGTAACCGGTAGCATGCATTCTGTAATGCTAACCTCTAATGAAATTTCACCTGAACAAATAAACAAGAGAACAGATCGGGAGCGCACACCTGCTTGTACATGACCCGGAAGTTGTGCAGGACCTGGTGCTCGTCGGTCAAGTTCTTCTCCTCGCCTTGAAAGAAATCGAGGTCAGCGACCTTGGGCGGCATGTGGCTGGGCTCCCGTATGGGGTCGTACAGCGGCGAGGCCTCGTCGGTGAACACCTCCGGGATGCCCATCCCCTCGGGGACGTCCCAGCTCCAGACGGGCAGCGCGAAGCCGGGCTCCCCCAGGAGCTTGGCGGCGATGCGCTCGAAGAAGTAGAGGTAGGCGCGGTGGAAAGGGAAGAAGAGCCAGGAGAAGTGGATCTGCACGCCCACGTCCGGGTGCCCCGCCTGGCGGTGCGCGCCGGTGCAGTAGGCGCAGTGGACGTTGGCCTGCTGGTAGAAGCTGCGCGGGTCCGACCTGGGCAGCGCCTTCATCAGCGCCACCGCGCGCGCGTACTTGGCCATGTACTCCGCGCCGACGGCGTGCACCGGCCGCCGCGTCCGGAGCGGCTCCGACGGGTCCGGGAGCGTGAAGTTGATGGGCTCCGACGCGGACAGCGGCGGGCAGCACTGGAAGGGTGGAAGCGCGTCCGGCGGGAGCTCGCCCTTGACGCACAGCTGGTCGGTCACGACGGGCCGGCGCGCGGAGGTCTTGTTGGCGCCGCCGCCCGGGGACAGTAACGGAGACTCGGAGGCGGCGGCGTCGCCGGAGCAGGAGAGGAGGTACGGGTCGAGGCCGGTGGCGGAGAGGATGCTTCTTGACAGGGAGTGTGTGCATGGGCTCGTGGCGAGAGGGAGCAAGGTGGTAGCCGCCGCGGCGAGGACGAAGAGGAGGAGGACGCGGAGCGCGAGCAGAGCACCATTATCGCTGCTGCTAGTGGCTGCCATGGCGTCTGCGCTGCTCACGCTGCTCGTCGTTCCAAGTTCGAACTGCTAGCAATGGTTGCGGACACAGTTAACTTAAGCCGAAGGATGCGAAGGGAAGACAGCGAGCGATACGCGTGCGTCTCCTACCTACCACACGCCCTCCGGGCTGATATGGCAATAATTCTTTGTGGGTTTGCATTACGAAATTGGCAAAAAATCTTTGGTTTTCTGTAACTGCTCTCTACTTATGTGGCTGTTAAGCGATGTATCTCGGTTGTTGCCAATCGCGATCGACATTTAACTTGAATTTGGATCGGCATTTAGCTGCCCGTGTGGTTGTAGCTGCTGCGAACGCCTGGGGCCTTCGTTCCCACGAACTTCACGACGGAACGAAGAAGGACATCTTTTCAATGTGCAGCATAGGGCTGGGGCCTGCTTCACTATTTCTCTCCGCCGTGTGGGGACGTACGGGGCCTACTCCGGGCAGCCCGAGCCACGATTAGCACCTGTGCGGTTCTCCATTTCTCTCATAGCAACGTGCACTCTGCAGCGCTTGGGAGAGGCGCTGTACGCCTGTCTGGATTCGCTCCGTCCATTGACGTACGGCGTACCGGTAGCATAGGTTGATACGTGTCCATACGATGTCCTCACCATCTTGTTGTTGTTGGGACAAGAAGTTCAAAACCCAAAACAAATTCTACACCGCAAAAACACGGATATGAGCGAGGTATCATAGCGAACGGAACACTGTATTACGGGAGTAGTTACACGTCGCTTCGAGTGATCAAACTAGTTTTGTCCCCTGCAGCAAGTTTTTTTTTCTTTTTTTGAAAGACCAGTTACAAACGCAAACGCTCACACGCACGTACACCCATCCCTATTGATCATGGACTTACTAATTACTAGTTGTCCTATTCTTCGTGGCCCAATAAGGTTTTAATTGGGATGACATGTGTTACATATATAAGCATGTTTGTTTCCATCAATGAAACATGCAACAAAACAGTAAGTAAAAAGTATTTCAGCTTAAATAGTGGATTTTCATGTCTAAAACAATCAAACACAGTATAGAATAATAAAATTTCACCATTGCAACAATGAACAATCCAAAATATTACCAACAGTGAGTTTTTACATTAGAGAAATGAAAATGTACCATGACACAATAAATTATTTTCACTGCTACAATAATCCAAAATATATCAATAACTTTTCAATACTATAACAATGCAAAATTATGTCATGAAACAATGGATTTTCACATTGGACACAATCAAATTTACTACAGAACATTGAAATTTCACAATACAACAATCCAAAATATTCTACTAAAATGAGTTTTCACTATTAACAATACAAAAACAAACCACAAGACAACATGTTTTATTGCCGGTCCAAAACAGAGCAATAGCTTTTTAGCGCTAGGGCAATACAAAATATACAGGGGTACAAAAATTTTTGCAAGGAACCAACACATCAGTCGACGTTATGGAAAGTTTTAACCCCAACTACGCACAACATATGCTTCAAATCTATCTACATCTACCAGTATAACAAAATTCACTCAAAATAATGGCGCCTTTCATTATTCCATGTGCTTTCTATGTTTAGGGATATCTCTCTCAGTTATGTGGTGACTTATCGAAGAAAACATTAACATGAATGGTCACACTCATCGTGGACCCATTAATTGCTTAGGCCCTGCCTAAACCAGTACGCAATAATAAGGCAAGTCTCAGTGGGAGTTTTATGGAGAATTTCATGGCATTAATGTGCTGATGTGGCATAGGAGAGAGAAGGAAGAGTTTCATGGTTTATGAGAGAAGTTTCATCATCATGAAACTCCTTTGGCACAGTTACCTAGTTTCTGAACTAGGTATCCGTGTAGTGACACTGTGCACTGAGACTGACCTAAGAGCATGTTTGACATAGCTATGGATCTTTGTTATGTATGCTAACAATTTAAACTAGTTTAATTTTTAATATTTACTATAAGTTATAGATAAATATTTGATGTACTTCAACTTTAAAATTTGTTGGAGATATAAATACCCAGACACCCAGCTCCAAAAAATTCACCGAAGTTTTAGAACTGGAGCCGGAGCCAATGGTCCATATGTAGTTTGAGGTGCATTCGTAGGAATTGCTTGTGAACGTTTTTCGAACTGTGTTTCGGCCCTGCTAAGGCCCTTTGAGTCTAGTTGAGCTCGTGCCATGAAGGCTGCTGAAGTGGAGTCTAAGGCCTACGCATGTCTTGGGCCATTCTGGACTTACTTCTCTTGCTCGGGTGGCTGGGCCGGCTCTGACGAGGGCAATGCCCATTAAAATGGGGGGATTTTGGTGAGTGGGCCGATTATGATGAGTGCGTCTTGAGGTTTCTTTTTTTAGACAAATCGGCGCAGGACTCCTGCCGTGGATTTCACATTTTTTACGTGCACTGGGTATATGCAAGCAGGCTTGTTCGGTAAGCCTGCAAGGCTGCAAATATATCGTTGTTTGGTGAGTTTTAAGGGAATATTGAACCATAGAGAAATGCATATTTGCGGGTTTATCGACAAACCTGCTTGAACCATAGAGAAATGCATATAGCTTTCTTATTTGAACGGAAGGTACTGTGCCAATGTGCCAAGCGGCAAGGCATAAGTGCATAACGCAAGCGAAGTACACACGCTGCACCTACTACTACAACTGAACGGACGGAATAAGACCAACATCCTCCCGTCTTATTGACCTCGGTCCTTAAGCATCTGCCTACTAGCTCTTCCTTCTAGTACTATGCTGTACTATCTCTCTTTCGTCTCTCCCCTCTTTTTTTCAGCAAAACTGAAAGCTTAAAAAGGAGTCAAGACCACAAGGAGGGCGCTTGGAAATCTTAGAATTCCAGCCCTTTTTCGGTGGACTTGAGCACTAAATGGGTCCAGTACTACTACTATATTTCCGGCATATATATGCTCTGCATGCGCATGTTGCAAAGCGTCAATTATTTTGGCTTAAGCATGGCTCTAGCTCGTACAATTCAACAAGCAAAAGATAATCAAAAGCAACACTTGTAAACGACCCCGCTGATCAGGGGCGGATACCAGCCCAGGGCCACTAGGGCCATGGACCTAGGCGTGGCCCAAGGCGTGGCCCAAAAAATCCTTCATAGCCTCTTTAATTTTTCTTGGCCCAGCCCAGCTATGTTTTATCTAAATTAGCCCTACTCTTCAACCTAAATTGACACGGCCCAGCGGCTAGCACCATCTCTCATTCTCTCCGGACTCCCTCGCGGCCTGCCGAGTGACGGCCTCGTTCTTTCCTCCCCCGACCTGCCGAGTCGCGACCGTCCGTCCCTGAGCTCACCCGCCGCCGCCTAACCCTAGCGGCTAGCGCCGGCGCGCCGCCGCCTAACCCTAGCGGCTAGCGCCGGCGCGCCGCCGCCCGCCGCCGCCGCACGCCCGCACCAGCCCGCAGTCCTGCTAGTGCCAGCCCGGCTGCGCGCCTGTGCCGTCGCGGCGCCGCCCGCCGGGTGCCTGCGCCCCTACTGCGCTGCGCCACTACGCACCTACGCCGCAGGCCGGCCAGCCCGCCACGGTCACCGCTCGCCCGCTCGTCTGGGCGCCTGGCTGCTGCTGTATGCTGAAGTCTGAAGAGCCTGAAGTCTGAAGAGGTGCAGTAGAGCATGATGAAGGGTCAGAGCAAGAAGAGATGCAGGACGAGGACGAGGATTAACAAAATTGACACTAGTTAGGTAATACATTACTTTTCTGAATTTTTTTATAAATTTCATTGTATGCTTCAACTTTGAATTGAGATATACTCAAAATCATGGTTTTAGTTGCCTTTATGCGCTATCGTACGGTATTACCGTTATATTTTCATGTGTGAGGGTTTTGGTAGTCTAGTCGCTTTGGCAAGTGGCCTTAGGCGTCAAAATGATTTCTGTCCGCTACTGCATCCTAAAGACAAGAGGCGCCTGAGCATTACAGTATTACACACACCACTAACTAACCCCTACTATTACATGATGCGCTCCAATTTCTGTGTTTACTGCTGTACTCTTTAGGGATTACCCTTCTTCGTTTCCAGCCGTTTCGACCGTCATGGAAACGCTGTCGAGACGGGCCACACTGTACGTTTCGTAGCATCACTTCGTGTCGCTGTTAGCACACTGTTTCCAACAGTACTGTACCTGTGGGCCGGGGCGTGCATGCCATCGACACTGCCTAGTGCGTGTTGCCGTTCGGTGCCTGCCCCGCCCTGCACGTCACGTCGGCTTCTTCGGATCGGACGCGCGAGAGGGAACGGCCGGGGCGCCGTCCCTTTTGGCCGGGAGCACGAGCCGAGCGCGATAGGGCTGGGTCACTGGGTGGCGGTGGGCAAGCAAACAGAGACTGACCGATCCCCCGTCTCCGACCCTGTGCGCCGGCGACCGGCCGGTCAAGCTGGAAAGCAACGGCACACGCCGCCCGTGTCCTCTGCTCTGCGGCGTCCCGGCCGGCCTCCCAATAATTGTGCTGGTGGAATTGGTAGGTTTGCACGCAGCGTGATTGTGGACTTGCGGGGTTTCTAGCTATTAGCCCCTCCAAAAGGTAAGGCGCAGCGCGTATATTATATCGCACCATGTTCATGTGCTGGTTCAGCAAAGTCGATCGCCGTATCTTCTTGCTTGGGAGCATATGCGCGATGTCAGGGGATTCCACATTTCCACGTACTATTTGATACTGTACTCATATACATAAAAAATATGGTAGCCTAGCGATATTAAACTCGTAAAGCGCAAGTGCAATTTGCGGGTGTCTGGTGTATTTTATAAGAAACTAATCAGTATCATCAGCAATTCAAGAGGCGAATAGTAGCATGCATGCAAGTGGCGTGGAGAGTCTGACGTGAAAGGTGCAGGTGCAGCTAGCGAAAGTGCATGTGTTTTCCGTAGTATACTCATAAACTGGCAGCGCACACATCCCTGTCGCGCGCCCCGGCATCGCAATCTGATCCGCTCTCACCATTGTTCTTTTTCACGCCAGGATTCCTTTATCTGTTCGTCCAGCTGGCCTGGCCTTGGTCTAATCAGCACTGCAGTCTAACATTACTCGATGATACTGGTACTGTTTCGCTGTCCTTGGTTTTTTGTTTGGATTAACCAACGCCTTTCGTGATTGGCATATATCTCTACACCCCGATGCGATGCATGCAAACATGTTTCACAGAAACGAAGGAGACGTCTCGTCAAATATCTCTGCAATGATCTGCGTCGTCGTGCTCTTCGATATAAACTTGTCTTTGTGGACACGGGGACGGGCCGGGGGTAGACCAACGGACCTGCCAAGCAAGCTCTGCCACGGAGAACGCGTCCTCCATTTGCAACTTCCACTTGCGGCCTGACTCCTGAGGCTGATGGCTTCACTTCACTGCAGCACGGCACGACGACTCCACCTAGCTTGTTGACTAGCTCCAAGATTCTTGTGTTTTGAATAGAGCAGTTGAGAGGTGGATTACCAAAGTTATTAGTGACAGGGAAAAGAGGAAGACCCAATTATTGGATTAAGGGGGCATTATCATGGGGAAAATGTTGAACACCAGCATAGAACTGATCGATCAAAAAAGGGGCAAAGATTTGATAATAATTTACAGCACAGTGATTGGAAAAAGAAACCTTCCAAAATTAAATCGAGCACGTATTGCCATTTCTCCGGAGGCATGCGCATACACGAACACGCAGGAAAAAAAAAGGGAAAACGAAAACAAGATCGATCGCCAGCTCTCTATACACAGCTACTAAACCAAGAAGCGACCTGCAAAATCGGTCACCAGATCTTGGCGTCGAGGACGAACGCTCCGGCGTCGTCTCCGGGCTCGTCGCCCGCGATCTGGTCGAGCACGAGCACGATCCCCATGGCGAACGCCGCGTCGAAGCCGGGGCTCACCTTGAGCACGAACACGTCCCTGCCCATGACCACCTGCGTCCCCTCGTCCACCTTCCTCTTGATCTCCGCCACCAGCTTCGCCTTCTCCCCCTCGGCCCTGGGCGCCGCCACCACGCGGCAGCACCGGCGCGGGAAGGACCCGTCGACGCGGAGCAGCTCGGGGGCGGCCGGCGAGGAGGAGAGCGGCGGGAGGAGCTCGACGATGGCGCCGGCCGCGGCGCCGCCGAGGATGGAGGGCCGGCGGGCCGAGAAGAGCGGCCTCTGGCCGCCGGCGCGGGCGCCCAGGAAGCCCTCCCAGCGCTGGTGAAGGGACGGGCGGCGACGTCGCACGGTGAGGAGCGGCTCCCCGGCCGGGCCGAGCAGCGCGAGCTCCCCCGGCGACGCCGCGCCGCCGCCGTGGCCCCGGCCGTAGGTGTCGGCGCGGAAGGCGAGCCCGCCCGTGCGGTGGTCGTAGGCCGCGAAGCCGTCGCCGGGGGAGAAGTGCGAGGTCTTGCGCACCGTCAGGACGCGCTCCTCGGGGTCGCAGTACTCCGCGCCCACGATCGCCATCGCTGCTGCCTGCCTGCCTGACTGGTCGAGCTCGAGCTTGACGCCGCGCGCGCGTGCTTATTTGCTTGCTTCTCGGCGGCGGCTGCTCCCAGGTCAGGTCTCTGCGTGACGAAGCGGAGGCTGCTCGGAGATTTTAAGTAGGGGTGAAGCGAGGGACGGCGGGCGCGGTCGGTGGAGATTTCAAAGGCAGGGATCGGAGCGAGAGATCAGAGTGTTGATGCCGCAACGCCCTGCCCTTTTGAGGCGCCTGGACTCGGTCCACAGGCGAAGGTGAACGAACGAACAACGGGTAGCGTTTAGTACTCGTGTCATCAGATTTCAGATACATGCAGTAGAGATTAGGTGTACGTATCGATGGATTCAACCGGATTAATGGTGGATTAAGAGGCAATCTAAGAAAAATACTGCTAGTGGGATTAAGAATCAGGAATGGTGGTCATCATGGTTTCTTAAACCTAGAAGATCATGTCGATCGCATAAATCTAGCTTTGTTGACCCCGGGTGTACAGAAGACGAAATACTAAGACTACGAATAGTTTGCTAAGCAGCCGACGATACAGCCTGGTGCTGGTCCCATGCGCACGGCACGCGCGCAACACATGGCGATCGAGCTCTCGTCGGCTCGATCGAGAGGACGCACGCAGACGCAGCTGCCGACCCGCGGCGCTCGGTATGGTACTCGCTTGTCGCTTAGAACAATATCAACAGAGTGTTGGCAACGTGAACAATGCACATGGACGAGGAGGCGTACGAGGTGCGAGCGCGGGAGGCGCCCTGAGGCCACACACGACGGCGCGCCGTGTGTGGTGTGACGAGGCCGGGCCGCGCCACACAGCAACAGCAGCCGCGGCGCGCCTACGAGTGATAGGCCGAAAGCTATTATTCCTCGGTGGGGCAGGCGCACTCGCCCAACCCCAACCCCGGGCGCGCGCTCTCGCTCTGGTGCGCTTCGTCGTCGGCCAGGCAGGCAGCAGGACACAAGCGTGTCGGTCGGTGCCCAGGCGTCTGATTCCTCGCCGCTCGGGTCGCAGCGAGTCGACCGGCGATGGGAACGTGTGACGCTGGGCGGGTTTGGGCGGACGATCAAAGGCGAGGCCCCCTCGTGCTCGTGGAAACGAGTGGATCTCAGCCAACGCCGCGGGCTCACGGTTTGGACTTTTTGGTCACGCTGTGCCGCGGTACTGGCGCCTAAAGGATCTGACATCTGAGTGAACTGGAAAATTGATGGTGTTTCCTTTTTCTTGGTGGATCCAAGAATACTTGATCTTGCACGCCAAATGTCATTGCTCTGCTTTGTTGTTGTAGCCCGGTCGAGTGCTAACATCAATGTGGTTTCATTCTACTGAATTTTGAAGTTTACGAGCACGTAACAATCTGAATTATCGGTTGCAAAAAGGTAGCTTTGGCGCTCTGCTACAGTTTTTTTCTTTTAAAATTGCTAATGATACTTTGTTTGAAACAAGTTGCTGATGCCGCATTTGAGATTTGACAAAAACTGTCGTGTGAGGATTCCAATCGGATTATCTTTCTTCTAGATTCGTCGGCACGTAATCAATATTGACAAAAGAAACAGCAAAGAGGGGGTTCAGTTGTCTAGAAGTTGATAAGAGCTGAAGAGGGACGTTCCAAGCGCACGTGTCAGAGACTCCACAGCGCTTAGACAGTTTAGACGTGAAACTACAGCTGAGTCCGAAACCTGGCAATGGTAACGCTCGAGCTACTATAGCGATGGCAACAGTAACTCGATCAATCACCGCCACAAAAAACAGTGAGGCAGGGTTCTGAAAAGTCGTTACGTGCGCATCTTGCCCAGTCACCAACCTGCGTCCACTGCTACGGTGACGTGTTACACCTTTTCCCCGCCGCTGACTCAGCAGCCGGTGCACGCCAAACACGTCGGCGTCAGAGGAAGAAGAAGCTTCCCCAACTCCGCGGACCTCCATGCAACTCCAGAAAATATCCCGTCGCATATTGGGATGCATGGCCAAGACACGGCCGGGTGAAGCGGTATCATGGAACCCTGCCTGTAGTCTGCCGCACTGGACCCGGGCGCCACGTACTCCGTTCCGTACGAGGTGGGGTGGGGCGTGGCCGTGTGGGGTTTGGTGTCGGATCGGAGGCGCCATGCGGAGTCCACACCGTACCTTCACGGGTTGCCATTCCGCCGCCGTGGCGGCGTGTGCGGAGGCCGCCGCCGGGCGCCGACAGCTTACGTTTTGTGCGGGTTGGGGCGACGGCAGCTGAGCCGGTGAGCTTGGTACGGTGCGTGCCTGCGTCGCCAGGATTCAGGAAGAAGCGTCGCCGCTCGGCCACACCAGATTGTTTCCGCGGACAGCAGCGAGTCACCACTCGCCCAAACGGGTGGAAACGTGCGGGTGGGTGGGGTGGCTCGAGGTCGCCGGCCTCTCGATCGTCCCCGTAGAGGCAAAACAAGCGCCGAGTTCACGTCTTGGCAGGTTCACTGTACCACCGCGCGCTGGCACCGACCGAAGAGAAGAAGTTAACCTCGCACGGCAAGGGCTGTGTAACCAGAAAGCGATGACCATATCAATCAAGGTAAACGAATCAGAGTTTGGTTCACCGGACCTCTCCGGCTCTGCTCCCCGTTTCGGCGACACCAGCATCACGCGAGGACCCCAGCTCCGGATGGCCGAAATGCTGAATCAGCATTCGGTTCACGCCAGTCAAAGCACGTCCGCGTCAGCTGCGGACCTGCAGAATTGGAAATATCCCAGCGCCATGCGTTGCCACTGCTTCCACGGAGTTTATCTCTTTTGGGCAGGGCAGGTTAGATTCGAGGTGACGCGAGGCGGCGTCCGCACGCGACGCGAGCTTCCCCGATCGGCCACGCGCCACGTCGCTGCCGTGACGCGCCCGCGCGAGGACACGAAGGCAGGTATGTGTGTCGGGATTCTTGGGGGCCCCCTCCGCCGGCCCTCGTGCTCCAAATTGACCCTCGTGGCTCGTGAACCCGCCGATCGCGGCGAGCGGAGTCAGTAGGAGCGTAGGGGCGTGGGGCTACAAGGGCTATGGAACGAACGCTCTGGCTGACCGGCGTTTTTCCGCTGCTCCAGAGCGTTCGATTCGAACTCTCGGATGTGACATTGTGATGCGGATGCCGAGCACCTTGCACAATGCACAAGCGGAGCAGGCAGAAAAAGAAGATTAGGATAGATCATCTACTGCTGATAATCATTCAGTTTTTCGCAAGGGGTGCAATTATTGAGGTCGAGCACAGATGATTCAGCGCAAGGGCTGCCAATGTTGAGAACCTGATCGTGCTGCGCTTCATCAGGGATATGACCATATAGGAGAAGTCACCCTTGTCAGCTGTTACCCGTTCAGAGAAGTCAGAGGCGCGCCGTAGCTGCAACTGACCGACACCCCCTTGTCAGCTGTTACCCGTTCAGAGAGCAAAGACGGATACATTGGAACAAAATCGTGACGACAATTTGATCGTATCATTGAATTTCTCTTTAATTTCAACCCTCAATGCCAGCTATTCCTGTTTCGGTGTAACTGTAATTGTTGGCCTATTGGGCAACCATGGCTGTCAGAATGTCAACTTCTCCCTAGCATTTCTGATGAAAAACGCAAATCCAGGAACATTAGTAGCATATAAGCAGTTTTACCGTTACTTTTTCCCGTTGTATAATGGCATAAAAGTGGGATAACAGCATATTTTGGTACGTCACAATTGATAAGCCCAATTAAATCATCCAACCTTTTTAGTGGCATTGCATAGAGATGAACATTCATGCACCAAAACAAATCCAATGCATATGACTCCCTGTCATTTGGAAGTTACAACGGCGATAATTATGAAGAAAAATGTATATCCCATTGTACATGTGCGCCTTTGCAGGATGATATGTTGAAATGGGCAAGTGTGGAGTTTGAATGATTGGGATTCCGACAACCACCTCAGCAAGATTGGGCAGCAAAGCAAAGGAATAATGACAACTCATGCAACCACCACCATCCAACACGTTAAGCACATCAGAGGCATCATGAACAAAGACTGAAGAAGCAAAGACTCCTCATTGGCACTACTTTGCAGTTGATTCAATTTATCCTAGCACTATTCTCCATCCTGGTAAAAACCGTTCTGCAACCACCCATTTCAGATGATCTTTAGCATTGGGTTCTCGACATCTGAGAAGAAAAAGGGCAGCAGTAAGCTCCACGGAACATTTCTATCTGCGCTGATAATGAGTATAGTTACACGAAAGACCATTATGTCAGCTTGGCAGCAAATCATTGTTTTGCTTCAGAAATCTGCAAGCATACTGGAGTAACTTTATGCTAAGTAACATACACACATGATTTACTTCTATAGTGGGCACAATTCTAGCATGGTACTGAATTACAGGTAAACAGAGGTGCCCCACATGGAAAGGATATAATAATCAATAATCAGCACAGATAAAGAGCAGAGATGGTGATGTACCTTACTATGGCTTTGGCTCACTGATGAACGAGCCCACACTCTTGAACCAGCGTATGAGGTTGCGGTGATCCTTTACATAAAGCCAAGCTTGTAGAAAAGGGAAGAGTTTCTCATTTATGCCACGGGCTTCAATGTAAAGATGGAGTGCATCACGAACCTTTTCATCCAATTCTCTGCCCATTAAAAAACAATATCAGTAGAAAGTAGTATGTTATCACTCATGCGGTCTGTTTCTCAATCCTTTGTTGCTTTTATCAGCAATGTGTTTGTCTTGTATCCAATTTAGCACCACCACATGAGCAAGATTTAGCCAACCAAAAGTTAGATAGACAGGGTAAAGAAGAATTACATAATGGACCATCGATATTACATTTAGTACATTTTATGTACTGCACATTGCATAGAAGGCGCTGAGGAGGCACATGCACTTATCTGCTCCAAATCCTTATGGCACCAGTGACTTCACCGATTGGCTCACCAACAAACATTTCAGTCAAACAACCAGAGCAGTCACAACCACAAGAGACTTATTTGTGGCAACTAAATGTCTGTAGAAAATTGCTATTTTAGGAACAAGGATTTTTTTGTTTAGTTAGTTCAACATGTATAATACTCCAGCAGTGCTGGAGAGTGCCTCGCTACATGATGTGAGCAGTGACTGAAAAAAGGAATTGGTGACAAAGGAAAAAAAAATCAAACTCTGGCATACTGGTACACCTTAAATTCTTCTATATTCAGAAGGTTCAAAATGAGTTTACTTAGGGCAGAACAGGTAATGCAGCCCAAATATCTCTTGTTACCACCTTTAGGATACTATAGTTCTTGGGGGGGTGTTCAGGATATGACACTCAAATCCAATTGCAATTCTGAATTTGTGATTCAATGCCTCACATTCATATGTAGCCCCCTGAACCCCACGTCATTGAGTCACCTTTTGATTTGCCAGTGAAGAGTATTATCATTCTCATAATCCATTCTTTTAGAACTAATAATCAATCAGTGCGAAGTCAATGCATTCCACAATATTTTGCACACTGCATAAAGACACTGCATGTGCACTAATAAGCACTATCATTTCCCTTAAGACATCAATAACTTCACCAATTGGCTCATCAGTCATCACATAACCTTTAGAGCAATAATGGAAGCAGCCATCATTAAATAGACACAGTGCTCATGGTTACCGTATCTAAAATATCTGTAGTATCGCAATTTGCTGCAGGTATTCTGTTTAGCATAAGGATTTATTTTCTTTAGTATCTTTAGTTTTAACTCAACAAGGTTCTCCAGATATGTTTGTGATCGGGAATTGTCTCAAATCATGGTCTAGTGAGTAGTCACTGAAAAGTAGAATTGGCAAGAAGCATAATTAACATGCCCATGCGGGTGCACCTAAAATTCTAACAACTATTAAAGTTACCAACAAGAGACAAGTTTTATTTGGAGCACATTTCGACATGGGTATGCAAACAGAATATTCAGACCACTGTCGGATAGCTCTTTGTTCCTACCGGTTTCAAACTTCCAAAAACCAACAGATTAAAGCCACTGGCTAGTGGCTACCTACATCGTCTACTGGAGTATCGAACCATCAATTATGGTCCATCTTAAGATCAGAAATATTATCTTCGAGCTCAGGCCTTCAAAGTTAAATAAACTAATAGCTAGAGATCTCAGAAAATACTCTTAACTCCCAATTCTGCTCCACAAACAAGGTCAACGAGTAAACAAAATTTGTCCTCAGCACAACCGTTCTAACATCTCCTAAATTTGTGGTCATACCTGTATTGCAGTATAGTTAATTACCTCCTAATCAATCCTACTCGAGCAGTAAATCAAACTCCTCAAAAACGTACAAAAAGTAACGGAACATCAAATTTTCTCATGCACTAGGAAGAACAACTCACTGGAAGATGCGCCCCCGATACTCTCCACCACCCTTCGAAGCAAGAGTCCCCTCCCACGGCTCGGAGTTCTTTGACCGAAGACAGACCGAATGGATCCCGACGGCGTCCGGGTACAGCCCGCAAAGGAACTGCAGCGACTTGCCTGTCCCGGGCTTTGAGATGTCAACGTGGAGGAAGAGCTGGCCGATGGACGCGCCCAGACCTGCGTCCCCGCCGGCGCCGTCGGAGTCGGAGTCGGCGTCGGCGGGCAGGATGTTGGCGAGCCTTGCGACGGAGATGGAGATCTCCTCCCCCGCGTCGCCGTACTCGCGGCGCAGCACGGGGCTTGAAGGCTGGTCCAGGGCGCCCTTGACGATGGTGAAGGGCTTGGGCGGGCTGGTCTTGGGCGGCGGCGCCATCTTGGAGACCTCGAGGTAGTGCTCCTTGAGCGAGCGGAGGAGGATGGAGTTCACGGCGGAGGAGGAGGCGGCCGCTGTGGCCGCTGCGGTTGGGGAAGGGGATGGCGAGGTGGAGACCGCGCGGCGGCAGAGGGCGGCCGCGGTGGGGGCGGCGCGGCGGAGCATCTTGGGGAGCAAGGTGGGGAAGAAGCGAGGGTTTAGGGGTTGGGAAGGAATGGGGAACGAATCAAGGTTTAATTTGTGATCAATCAAGGTTTCACTTTCACTGTGCGGCGGAGGGGATTTCGGCGCTGCTACTGGCATGTGGGTCCTGACGCAACAAAGTGTGTTTTTCCCTGCACTATTATTTTCTGCATTGGGTCATAATCGATTCTGTCCGCAAATATAATATTTTTCATACTAAGAGTGTGTTTAGTTGTAAAAAGATGTGGGTAAAATTTGGTCGAAAAGACACATCGCGCACTGTAGCGTACTGTAGCACACTGTAGCACTTTTCGTTTGTTCGTGGTAATTGTTGTCCTACCATGACCTAACTAGGATCAAAAGATTCGTCTCATCGTGTACATCGAAATCATATACTTAGTTCTTTTATTTATCTACATTTAATATTTCATGTATGAGGAGAGAGATTTCATGTGATAGGTGAATAGTGAAGTTTGGAAAGAGAATTTTGGGAAGCATGTGAGAACTAACAGGGCCTAAATTCGTGGCCACAAAATCCTATGACCTGTATAAAGTTCACCACATTGTGAAACAGCGGTTGCCATTGGAGAATATGGTGAAATTAAAAAGACTTGTAGTTGTAGTGCTAGTACGGTGGATGTGAGGTCAGAAGCTAGAGGAAGCTCATTTCAAGGCAAAAGGTGTCTTTTTTCCCTTTACTACTATTTCCTGTATTTATTTTGGATGTGTTTAGTTCAAAAAAGAGAAGGTAAAAGTTTGGTGAAAAATGCATATCAGATACTGTAGCGCACTGTAGCACTTTTCGTTTGTTTGTGATAAATATTGTTCTATTATGACTTAACTAGGCTCAAAAGATTCGTCTCGTACATCAAAACTATGTAATTAGTTTTTTTATTTAACTATATTTAATACTACATGTACGAGGAGAGAGATTTGATGTAATAGGTGAATAGTGAAGTTTGGATAGAGAATTTTTAAAAGTTTGATGATGTGACTGGGAACTAAACAGGACCTTATATCAAATACTTTGATTTCCCTAATCTGAACCTAAAATTGCAGTATTAATCAATTAATTTTTTTGAAGAAATAAAGTACTTTAGATGGAAAGCGTCATTAAAGAGTAATCGCCCAACGGCACGCGTAGAACAAGACCAACAAGGCGCCGGCCCCTTCGCTTCTTCGACATCCTTCTAGAGCCACCCAGCCCACGCGCGGTTTCCGCTCCACTGGATTGCTTCCCAAGACAAGCCCAAACCGACCAGAAATAAACCGCAGCCGAAGCGGCCCACACCCAGATCAGACTCCGATTCCCCAATTCGATTCGGCCCCATGGGTTGGCGTTGGCACGACGACGGCGACAGCGGCCGGGGCCTCGCCGGCGTCCCCGACCTCGCCGGCGGCGGGGAGCAGTGCGCCACGCGACGGGTGGTGCAGTCCCGCTGCCACACGGAGGAGGTCGAGCCCGGCCGATTCGTCCGCAAGTGCGAGAAGACGGAGCAGCTCCTCCGCGACTGCGTCGGCAGGTATGTTAGCCCGCGCCTCGCGCTTCCCCTCGATCCGTTCTGCCTTCCCTGCACGAACCGCGTCTTCAGGTTATTATGTGTTGGTAGTATTGATGGCGCGTTGTTATTTGGGTTTAATCGGTGGCGATTGTGATTTTACGTTGTGGTATCACCGCACCTGTGAACTGATTTGCGTGAGATGCCAGACCGGATGAGGCGATTCGGGGTTCAGGGGTTCAGGGGACGATTGACTTAATTATGAAAGCGAAATTGTGTGCCGGAGCATGCTGGTCGACTGTTTCCATCTTGATGAGTTGTGAAATTACTGGCTTATATGCAACCATTATCTTCATGCTTACAACTGGATGACTATGCCTGTAGTTTTAGGTGCCAGCTCGAATGGATTATAGGGTTAAAGTTATAGTACTTGAGGCTAATTTAATTGTGCTCGACTTCCATTTCCTAGTAATCAGCAATTTTTCTAGTTTCAGGTGTTGCTATCACTTTTGAGTGTTGTAAATTGTTGTTGGTAACTTGATGACTTGATGTTCAGGCATTTTCATCATGTATGTGTTATGGGCAGTTGCGAATTTTACAGTGCTGTATTTTAAGTCTGGTCTAATTAGTGAAATGATATGAATTGCTTGGCATATTCTCCCTGTGAGAAATTTCAAGAATTGACACTTAATTCGTGAGTGTGGTATGTCAGAAGGGACAGTCGATGCTGTTTTTATCGTCAAAGATAGAAGCATCTCGTGGAGAAGATATAAGGTGTAGTAATATTGAAATCAACTCAAGTTAGCATGTCTTCTTTAGATTTATGGCAGCCCAAAGAAAAACAGCGACAGGATGAATCCCAGTGTATTTCCAATCTTGTATGGCATTACAAACTTCTTTGCATCAGTTTTCCAATTGTCATTGCATGCAGTCCATAAATTTCTTACTGACTACCCCATGCATGCTTTATCTTTGTTTAGGCCCTCTGAACTGGTGGAATCCAAAACTGAGAACACTGAAGAAGATGTCACGGAAGAAATGAAAAGTGGTTCGCTTTCTGTTGGCTTTCCAACAAACGAGCCCTTTGGGTTCCCAGGACTTCGCAGAGACATGGAGGCCCTCGAGAAAGGATTATTTGGGAGCCTTGGCAGTGTCTTTGATGAAGCTGAACGGATGACGAACAATTTCTTCAAGTCTTTTGGCTTTCCTCCTACTCATGACAGGGAATCAGGCCCATTCCCAAGGCAGCCTGCAGAGAGGCATATTGAGGAAGGCACTGCAAAGAAGACAAAGGAGGGTGACTACTCAGAATTCAGCAGCCAGATTTCAGATGTGTAAGCATCTGCACGCAGTTGGCATTCATAGTTGAAACCTGTGAAGGGAGAGCTGTGCTTTACAATCAGGTCCCTTGTATGTTTCTCTTTAGAACAAATTGCGTGCTGGCAACTTGCCGGTGCCATTTAGCGTCGCTTAGTATGGTAATCGTAAATTCATAATGGACAATGGTAGATGGAGAAGCAGTTTACCTGACTCTTGCAGGTATATTTTCTGGATGGTCGGTTTTCTAGGCCATTTTGTATAGCACACTGTTTGCAGACCCTGAAATGAACAAGTTTGCATTCTCGGCTTTCTCGCGGCACAGGCTGTGTTTTGAGCTGAAGTTCATCATAAATTTTCTTACTAGTTCAATGTCATATGCGGCTGCTGCTCCCTCCCCCAACACCCCTAGCTTGTTTTTGAGAGAGAGAAAGCAAAAGTCACATGGGTAACAGACAAGGACCCTATTCGCTTGACTTCTGCTTATCCAGCCAACATTATTTTTTTCTCACAACGAATCAGCATAAGCCATCAGCTAACAGTGTTTTTCTCTCACAACGAATCAGCATAAGCCATCAGCAGAAGTCAAGCGAACAGGGCCAATCTGTGCACTCCTCACAGCGGGGCTATAATCTGTAGATTTGGCCATGTTTGGAACAACTTATCATCAGCTTATGGCCAAAATAAGCTGAAACTAGAAGCCAAACGGCAAGCTTTTTTACAGCTTTTTTTCACCATGCTTCTTCCCACCGCCCCCATTTATACTAAAACGCAGAAGCTGGTTCAAACTCGCTTCTCAAATAAGCGCTACTTTCATATTTATACAGCTTATCTGAAAAGCGATTCTCACCGCCGCAGTTCCAAACAGGGCCTTACGTTTGTGCCCTAATAATGGCTATAATCTGTCGAAAGCAAGTGGCGAGTGAAAACGCGCGGCACCGGCGTACAGGCAGAAAGCAGGTATCAAGCACCGGAGGCCATCGCACCCGAATCGAGCGCATCGCTTGCACCCTGCCGAACGATGGCGGACTCGTAGCGTGGCCTCTGAAGGCTTTACCAAAGACAGCAGAAGTACAGAACGTTGCTAGCTTTATCTCGGCTGGAGCCTTCGCCAGAAATGAATTCCGAGGAAGCTTTCCACTCGCGCAAGGCCGTCGGCGGCATGACTACGATGACGCGTGCTCAGACAATCTTTCACACAAACACGAACTCGCGTAAACAGTTTGATGACTTTGATCTAAGCGCGTCATCAGTGGACTGCAACCGGTAATATTTCTGCAGACTGTAAATCAGCTCCCCTTCGAACTACACTCTACCCGAACATTTGTTGACAGAGGAGTATATATATCTGTATAAAGTCCAGTTTTTTTTTCAGATGTAAACTTCACAGAATATCAGCTAACTAGGGCTTGTTACAACCGCTTAGAGTATCCCGAACCATCACACTTCTTGCAAAGTATCAGCCCTGCGTGAGAAAATGCATAGTGTCAGAATAGATCCTGAAAGAATATCCACTGCAACCAGCTTCAGTTTCAGTTTTTCTTTTTCAGTTTCAGAACCTGCTCCTCTGCATACACGGCACTCGACGACTCCATTTTCAACCTTCATTTTGCCATCATTGCAGAACACACACTTCGTACCTCCTAGTTAGCAACACAGAGAAATATTAATACAGCATACATGTACTAACGTACAAAACATTATGAGCATGTAACCTGAACGTGGTATTGGTGAACTACATTTAGTGACTAATGCAAAGGGATCATTTGTCTCAGTAGCATCTTTGCATGTTTCTATCTTAAAATGGCCAATAATTATTGCATATAATCAAACATGTCTTTTCCATCCATCAGTAAAGCGGTGATGTAAAGTAGTAAATATGCATGGACATAGCTATATAGATAGGGTAGGTAATGTAAATCTGTGCTGATAGGAAGCTAAAGGGACTTTTCCAGAAAATTAAAGGACACGCAATTAGCCCAAACATTAGCCACCCTCTTACAAGTTACAATCCGCCCCAAGTGAACCATTTCCAGGGCTATTTTGCTAGCCATAATTTTCAATGTATACAAAAGAATTATATGTAGATAATTTCCATCAATTTGTAGGGGGGCATTGAAATTCTAAGAAAACGACCAAACAAAGCACCGACCCCATTTGAACTATAATCATCTAGAAAATGTGTTAGCAGACTAAAGTCACTAAACCAAATAACTAACAAATTGGGCCATTCACAAAAGCGCCTATCTATAAATATGTCAGTCAGCTAGCTAATGGTGAGCTCCCACTTAGATGATGCGGTAAAAGGATCCTATTATATGTTACACATGTCTTAACATACATCACGGAACCACCATACACCACATTATCATCCATCCCCGTTGTTTGCTCACATTCAGATGAGTTACCAGCCATCAGCAAACGGATAGGTACTGTTTGCCGTAGGCTTTGGAGTTTGGAACAATCATACAGCAATGCATATCAGCAGGCTAATTACTAGACAATCACCCATTCAACCGGCCAATGAAAGAACTAGTGAAGAGCTGCAAAATACCATTTCCAGCGCACCTGTCGCACGGCACCGGATCACCCTGCAACAAGGCAGAAAAGAGCATCACAACCCGAGACCGGCAGCCTGCCATTCAGCAAGAAGATAGAAACGGCCATGGCGGAGACCTTGAGGCCGAGTACGAGGGAGAGGGAGACCGCGGATATAACGGCGGCGGCTATGATGATTGTCTGCGTGTCGATAGGCCTGAGCAGGTCGCCCCCGTAGCCGTACGAGGCCGCGGCGAGGGACCGCGGCGGCGGAGAAGAAGGGACCGGGGATCCGAGCGGGACCGGTGATGCGCCTCCGTGGTGCCGCCTGGAGGGGAAGGACGGCGGAGCGGGAGCGGAGGCGCAGCGGCGGAAGGAAGCGGAGCGGCAGGAGGAGGCGGGGCAGAGAAGGGAAGCCATGGGATGGGAGGAGGTCAGGAGGGAGAGCTGGAGACCAATGCGGTGACACGTGGCAGCGACAGGAGGACGTTGTTCGGATAATTTCTTTTTTTTCCCTTTTCAAGCCTTTGCTTTATTTACAAAGATTCAAATCACGTAGAGCCTGGGGATAGAAGGGGAAGTAGGAAGAGAAAGGGGCGATTTTGTAGGAGTGATTGGGCGACACTGCTTTCAAATCATAATCCCTCTTTTACTAAACTTCCGAATCTTTAAATAGTCCTTAGTTATAATGGTATTTATATTGCTAGTTAACAAGATTATTCGAAAATTTTAATTCACACGTTTAAACGTACAGTTTCGTTCTCCGGTTTCAGATTCCACAGAAACAGCGATCATCCAACCAGCCTGTTTCCACAAAGAACAGCCTGCCTTCAACATTCTGCCAAACGTCACCACTATAGCCATACTACCCAGAACAAACGACGTAAAAACTCCTTTGGTCAATTTCAGCTGCTCACCGAATAATGTGCCAAATGAACCAGTTTGAACATTTCAAACGCCAGCCTAAACTTCATCAAAAGTAACCAAAATAATGCCAACCCATAGAAACAACAGATAGCACTGAATCAATTGTTAATTTAGACCTGAAACAGGTCCCATGAGGCTAATGTCAACAGCTTCTCACAGAACCCTGATGGGGAACACAAAAAAACATGGTAATCAACCCGCCCATATACAGCTTCCAGAAATTTCCTACAAAGGAAAAGTTGCTATAAGAACCCTGTACAGCCACCAAACGAACATTCTTTCAATAAACTGCCATGGATCTAGACTATGCAGAGACTCCACCCTGTACATGACCAAAAACATAAAGAAACTGCTTTTGGAACAAGACAGCGCCCTCAGATCTGCATTTGCAAAGCAGCAGACCAAAACAACATACAGTGAGACATACTTCAGGAGACACCCAGTTCCAACTAAAGATGTTACTAACCATTCATTTTCACAATTGATACAAGGAGGCACTCACCCTTCATCACATAAAAAAATATCACCAGCTTCAGTTGTAAATCTTCACTGGTTTCTCAAAGGAATGACGGTTCTGCAATTGCTTCAATCTACTATCAGAATATGCCCAATAATATATAACAGTAAGCCTTAATGTTAGCATTCTCAGCGTAATACCTGACTGGCTAAGTAGGACCTTATTGGGGTAGTGGCTGTGTGCTCCAATCCAAGATGATGTTCCCACCCCCCATAAATAGGTTTTTGTTTCTAGAAATAAAACGAAAACATTTCATAAGTCTTCAATAGTTTGATGAAAGCAGCTTCTTATAAAAAGGAATCTGTCCCCCAAAGGAAACTTTAACTAACCGGAAATCGGCTCAATACAACTTCTGAATCTTCGAGGTATTCTGTCCGACCGAATGAAACATAAGCAAAATTCCACTGATGAAAGAGACATAAGATATTATAAGTATTAGAGGAACAAAGGTATAAAAAAAGAAAGAGAACAAACAAAAATATAACACTACGCCACAACAAATACTCCTATTACTCAATCCAAACCTTCAAATTTAATTTAAAATAAACTAGACTAAGCTAAAGGGGAAATAGGTGGCCTTATAGTTTATATTAAGGAGAAAATAGGCACCCAAATTCGCCTCGACGAGGACTTAAACTTGGGTGGTCTCGCGTACATCCAAACCCACTACCAACTGAGCTAGGCTCAATTTCTTCAAATTCAATAAGACAGTTAAAACCAGCAATTGTGCCATGGAAACACAGCAATGGTATACACCTTAAAACAGAATAAACAGAAAGTTGAAAAAAATGATTTCAAATAGACAGTAAATAGCAGTTAATGGAATGGATACTCCAGAAGTCATATGATTCATAGATCGATCACATAACATTGGTTGAAATACCTTCAAGAACTGTTCATCAGGAACTTGAAGTCTCTTCTGAATCCGTGCTTTGATATCCGACAAAGCCTCACCATCACGAATTAAAAAGAAGAAAGGTTCTCCAAAATATTGAATATGCTGAAGAGATGAAGTGTAAGTCAATGAAAGTAACAATCACGGAACCACAATACTTCTCAAAAGGAACAGTAATCATTTGTAAAACATAAGAGAATGATGGTTTCTTGAGGGGGACAAACTAGGTACAGAACACATTTTATAATTGAATCACAAACCCAAATGAAAAGGCTTTGGCAGGTCAAATACCTGTAACTAGTCAGAACCGTAAATAGTGGTCCACAAAAAGTAGCAAAGTAGCAATTAGACCCCAGTCATTTTGACTACAGCAGTAAAATGGTATGATCTGGTTCCCCTGTCAATTTTATAACTATTTGAAATTTCTTTTTTTTTTCTTTCATGTTTGACACAGGAGGGCCGTGCATCATTTCAATAAGAGAAATGACTACTTAAAATTTCAATCTGCCCAAAATGCACCTGGTAAATATTAAATGATGGCCTACATTAACTAGGCAATTCAAATACAGCTATAAGCAAAAATAAACTACCAATCCTCATAAAGCCTCACCAAGTTCAAATATATTCTCCATTTGTATGACCTATTTACAACAAGTATTTTAAGAAAGATATATTTTCCCTAGATTTTTTTCAAATGAGTTTGAAAGGATCAAATTACAGAAAGCATCCTTGAAGATCAAGAAATAAAATGCTTAAAGATATATACATGATTCTCTTTGAAGAAGTGATAGACATGAACCAAGCGGTCTCGAGGCCCAGCATTTTTCTCTTCCTCAGGAACCTGGGTGAAACAACCGTGCGAGGGGGTAAAATTTATTTTCAGAAACATTGTGACAATAAAAAACAATGTGTAGAACAAAAATCTCATTAAAAGTCCATTGGAAAACCAACGAGCATAGTGGTGCATACCTCTTCGATACGAAGGGGTCCATTTTGGTCACTAACTGAATCTATCATATCTCCTGGTAGATACACCTAAAATTTATGAGGCCATCAATTGATGAATATAAGAGAGCAACTTGGTAAATGATGAACATGATCTTGATCAAGTAAAGGAAAATGCAACTTTCTATAAATGAAGCAAGTGTTAATGTGTGTACAGCCATAATGCATTCCAAATAAAAAGAAAGAAGCACCAACAAGAACCACAAACTCACTATCACTCCCAAATCCATTCTAGTTCACCCACATGCATACCACTCAGCTGATGCACTAAATCTTTGGCAGCATTAACACGGGCAGAAGGCCCTCATCTCCCATCTCAATCTGTCAGCAAAAGGTATCTACTGTCTTCAATGACACCACATAGCAGGCACACTGCTATCAAGACAACTACCAGTATCTTGTTAGAAATAAGTCTTGTGTGTGCGTGTATCTAGTAGTACTATTGGTGCATTTAATATGTTTTTCAGAACCTATATGGCTATGTGTCTTTAGTTAAGAGTCAAGGGGTTAGGTTGAAATTGTGCCGTAGTAGTTATAACACCCCCCCCCCCCCCAAAAAAAAAAAACCTGCTATCTATGGCTGAGCTTATTGGGCTAACAAATCTATAGTTGAGAGAGACCAAAGCAGTCTAAGCAGACATAGAATTTAACTCCCTGCAATAATTGCCCAGTCCATTAGATAGATCACTTCTGTATATCTAACAAGATCAAGAATTTCGTTTGTATACAAGATTACTTAGTTTTTCTACCTCCTAGGTATGTGATGTACAAAGAAAGGGAGGTAGTTTATGTGGTTAGGTCCCCACTCAAAGGAATATAACATTTAAAAGTGTATCTGCTCACCACCCAACAACCCTCCCTTATCCCAGACATACAGCCCTCCAAAATAGCTAGTGGGATTATGCCATGACTGGTGCAATTCCTTCAGAAATAACCTGTAAATTTAGAGGTCCACTGATCTCACAGATCTATAAGCCCCTGGCTACCTTTTGGGTTTTGTTTGAGCTGCAGCTTTTGGGCTTTTGCAGTACTAAATAGAAAAGGATATCTTACATTCAGTAAGAAATAGGACTATTAATTACCTTGCATATCTTGTGAAGGTAGACATCGAAAAACCGGAATTCAGCATCGTTACAAGAAAGTTCAACCTAATAAAAGGAACAAAAGTATGTGAAATGAAATTACCATGCCAATACCAGTACCACATTCAAAGAATTTTTTGCAATTATTGCAGCCAACATACCTTTGTCTTTAAGTCTTCAATCAAATCAAAAAGACTGTTACTTTTTGGTGACCGCACAGTGTGAAATGACACCTGACAAGAAAACAGTGTCTTAGAACATGGTCAGAAAAATAAGGAGCTGCACAAAACGTATAGAAACTAACCTCGTAGTTTGTAGCATTTTGAAAAGCGATTCTCAGTGTTTTCAGACCTTCCAGTTCAGGCAACGGAATGTCCAGTGTCTCATAATATAATATGTCACACATCTGTTAAATCAAACAAAGCTCACATAATCTGAAGAGAATTATAATCAACACTCAGAAAATAGAGTTCAAACCTGATTGTGATGATGTAGCATTTGTGAAAGATAATCAAGACCTCGGTATTTGATGTAGTGAGGTTTGGGTTGGTGAGAAAATGGATTGTGTGGAGTAAGACGGATTTTAGAAGGTTCATCCAGACCAAGTTGATGAGCAATCTTCTCGACAACATCATCATATGTCGAACGCTTTGAACTTCACATGTAATATTAAAATGTTACTTGTTGGCACAGTATTATCAATAAATGGATGCAGACTCAACAAAAATCATAACACGTACAGTTCCAGAGAGAAGTGGTCTTCTTTTGGCTTCTCGAGCAATCTGAAACGGACAACCTACAAATGAAACAATTATCTGAACAAATAAATCAACAAACCACTAGGCACTATAAGGTCAAAAGGTAGAATGCAAATTTTCATGGAGATTTCAGGCTAACAAGTAAAACTAACATCACAGGCAAACAAAAACTCCAAAAATAAGAAAATGAGGGCACGAGAGAGTGAGATGGTACAGTTTAATCTGAATTTCACAACCAGACTAAGAAATATGTAATGCCTACTAGGAACTAATCAATGTGATTTCAATTTTACAACCGAATTGAGCTCACTCGAGGCCTGCATTGAACTGTGCAGTCAAACAAAGTTGTCCCCCTTTTTTTTGTTGTGACAAACATGCAGTACATCATTGTGGAGTAATTTTGACCCATTCCATTTCTCAAAAAATCAGAAACCAATTAGAAAATGCCTAATGCCTAATAGTTCAGGGTCTGCCCACAAATGAACCTCTAATGAAATTTGTCAAACCACAATAGTATTTCAGTGGCATTCATAAAAAATCCCTTTCAAATGAACAAAAAAATGCCGGATATATTTACTATTCACCACACACAAAAACTCATGTCACCTACATGCCAACACAAGATTCCCTAAATTAACCTAGAAAAAAGGAAAACCAGAAACAAACTCAGGCCTCATATTGATGCAGTAGATGGTCTAATTGGTCATGGTACATATGTGAACACACCAGCATGCTTGTTAGGCTGGAACTTAAAAAATATGAATTAATTGATTGTGGCTCACTTATACTAGGAAAAAAAGTAAAGAGAAACAATAAAGGAAGATGAAACGAGAGCAGTAGCCCAAAAAGAATTATCAATCGATTAAGTGGCATTTCTGTTGCAATTTATAATGGAAGGACTACTTTCAAAACAAGGGAACTATACTGCAATATTCCCCATAGTTGGAAATCTTATTTACATACATTCTGACATACAAAAAGGCCAAAACTGGCCACATGAAAACTATGAACAGACATACAAAAAGGTCAAAACTGTCCACATGAGACAACCAATTAGAGCTTTTGTCCTTAATGAAATCAAGCAGCAATTATATCATCTTTTCAGCAACACTCAGATCAATTATGCAGTACTGACAGTTTACCAAACCAACAAAGTATAAAGTCGCATCATTTCCTTGTATATTATTTCAATACACACGCAGTTAATTCCAATTTTGCAAGCTCCACAATTCCAACAAAATAAGATTTCAACAGTCTAACCAACCACCAAGGGGCATTGTCATTGACATGAGACCTTGTTCTCGACAAGCAAAAAATGCACACTTCAGAATATACAACCTTCTATTACAGATGTTGATAGATGGCATATAACCATTATGATCATATGTTGTTAACAGTTTGCAGGAAGTATGAGACATGAAGTAACTCGGGTAATTGAATGAAATGGTACGCATATGCCGCTAAGCCGCATGCCATGTAAATTACCTGTCTATTATGAATATATTCGAAGAAAGAAGACACAGTAGGATAGCGATATTGATCCATTTTATCAGGCAAACAGCGTTTTTGGTAACATATTATATCACCATTGTCAATCTGCCAGCATCATATAACAGGGCATAAGTAAAGAAAAGATAATATCAACAAGAACAATACATTAATATAAAAAGTGGTACAAACCTGGCTTGAATGGAAAGAAACATGACTCACAATAGGTTCGCACATCACAATTGGTTCAAACTTTACTTCCTAATTAAGAGAAAGGAAAATAAGTAGAAAGCACGGATACTTCTTAAGCGTCATCTAAATTTAAGGAAAATAAGGGCTGATCCTCCAGCGAAACCATTACTAACCTCATAGAGCTCAATATCTTCATCAGCTGGAAATCCAGCAATCTCATTTAACCATTCTACAATATCAGATGGTTTTCCTGATACTTTCACAAAAAAATTTCCAACATATCTGTTTTATAATAACAAGGGTAATAACTATTCAGTTTGGTTGATTGGTTGAACAATACATAAAGAAACAAATATCTACAGCAGAGAGAGAGAAATAACCTTAGGTCTTCCTTCTCAGGATCATAGAGCTTGAAGAAAAGTAATATATCTTCCTTGGTTTTCACAGGAGGAGCGATTGGCTGATTCTCCTGTATGTGTCATAAGCTATGTGAGATGCCAAGAGATAGCAAAGTATCCCCATGTATATGAAATTATATTGATTAAAAAAATAAGAGGCCAAAGCAATCCAGAAAAATATTTAATCACTTAACCTGCCCGAAATGAACCTCCAAGAACAGTCTTACTTCAGAAGTCTGTAATTTGGTTACAGTTGCATCTTTAAGCAGGCCAATCTGCTCGAAGGAGAAAAGATTACTTTAGTTGTGAAAATGAAAAATGGTAGGGTTATGGAATATCATAATAGTAATTGGGTTGATAATTCATATAGGCCTTGTTTAGATCCCAAATTTGGGTGGCCAAATTTGGGAGTATGGAATCACCTTGTAATCATTGCGCCACTGTAGCATTTCGTTTGTATGTGTGAAAAATTGTCCAAAAACTGATTAATTAGGCTCAAAATGTTCGTCTCGCAGAGTACAACAAAACTGTGCACTTATTTTTTAATTTCATCTACATTTAGTACTCCATGCATGCTATGACATTTTGATGTGATAGGAATCTTCTTTTTGCATAGTTAACAGTACAGGGAATTAGTACCAGATGAATGACACAGAAAACATGAGCATATAAGACCTCTGGTTGATTAGTTGCATTAGCTATCCTATGTATATAGTGACAGAGGCATACAGCCACAAATATAAGCTTCTGAACTTCAGACAAAGTTTCACAAAATGCTACAAAAAGGCTACTAATTCTTCAGCTCATTTTTGTTTCAGCCACCACAAAACTACTAAAGACCAGAAAAGTACACGTGAAATCACCATGCGACTGAAAAAAGAACATTTACTCATTGACAGGCAAAGAGAGGAAGCACATGCATGGACAAACAAGAGACGTCACGTTGCCCATAGAACCAGCAAGTGCGATTAGCCACCTTAGGCCAAGTGAGAGCTAGGGGGGAGGGCCCAGGTTGCATGATGACAACAATGGGCAAGTGCAAGCCCACCCCTTCACTCCAATATCGCAATGCCAGTTACTTGGAAGTTGGAAGAAAACAGGAGGAAATTGCCACATGAATCAAACATTGAAAATGGGCATTCCACTTACAGCAGTTTTTTCCTCCTCGAAGGTCAATGGCCGACTGGGCCTGTAGGTACTATTCTGCCGCTTAGCCCACACCCAAAATCGTTGAGATTCTACCGGGATGCCAAATTCTTTTGAAAGCTCCTCCTGCCAAGAGAGCATGATGAAATCATTTTAAAAAATTATTGCCTGACAAAAGATAATAAATAAGACAATATTCTGATTTTGATATAACAATTACAAAATGTATCCTAAACAAATGCAATTGTTGCAACAGCAGTCCACAGAGGGCTAGCTAGAAATTTTCAATAGGGCATGTGCTGGCGTTCACTGGTGTCCAGGGGTAATAGACCATACTTGCTAGATATTAACAGCTGCAGTAAATTAGTTGCAAGTACCAGTTGGCAAGCCATATTCTACCAACGCTATTTTCATGGGACAAACCTAAGCAACTCATCGGTATTATGATAGTTCAAATTAAAATGGTCCCACTGCACACCTTCTAAAAAAATTACTCAAGACACAAGAGTAGCATGAAACTCCTGGAAATGATTGCATTATTAAATATGCTTCGAGTATCATAATAATTCTTAATTCTGATTACAACAGTTGATAATTAGTCGAGTCATCAGATAACCGTGTTTTCATGTCTAATGCCCTAATCATATGGTCACAAAGTATTGTAACCCTAACATAAAAGGGCCTCCCAACGCTGACCTACTCAGCTACTCTGGCCCTACTATCCTCTGCACCCCATCTCTCCTCTATTTCGTCTCTATCTCCCAGTCTCCACCCACCGGCACTACTTGTCCCTGCCTTATTACGTCTCATAGATACCACGCAGCAGTCTCCTTCATCGCTCGCACGCCTCCTCTCTCCTGCCTGACCCGCCTGGCACTATATTCTCAATTCCAATCAAGCTCCCCAATTGCTACATACCCGGCTCCTGCAGAGCCATTACCATGGCCACCACTAACCACTCAGCACCAAACACCCTTCCCGCCTCCAACGCCCACTGGCGGCTTCTCATCACCGCGGCCAGCGGCACTGCAGGCATTTCGGCATCCCAGCTCACAGCACGGAACCACCACTGGCTGGCTAGCCTCCCCAAAGATCCCTCCACAGCCATCGGCAAAAGTAAATTCGAACATAAAATACTAGCATTCAATTATTAAAAACTTTGGTGACTGTAGAGTAAATTAGAATATATCAAGATTTCAATCCCCTTATTCAACAAATTTGAATATAAAAACTAATGTTCAATTATTTAAGTGTACTGTGAACACTTGAAACAAGATGAAAACTCATAATGCAGCAGCCAATACTCGGTATTATATAGTACAAAATAAAAGGAAAGATAAAGGGTAGTAAAGTAGGTCACGTAATTAACTCGGAGGAAGTAGCTTAGTACTCTACAAAATCAGTAATCATAATCAAAATGAACCATATGGCCCATGAATTACCTTGACATGGTTGATTGACATGTTCTTAGGTGCACGAAAGCTATGAATCTTGTCAAAGTCCACGAGATCAAAGTGCACATGTCTTCCAATTTGCTCTTTCAAATCAGAATCCCGGGCGACCTAAGTGATTGTTTAAATTTAGTACTGAGAAATAGCCGCATCAGACATTGGAACAGACAAAATCAAGTAAAACCTTCAGTGCAGTGAACATGTGAGCCTCAGCTTTCTCCTTTTTTCTGTACTCCTTCTCTTCATGTTCCTTTCTTAACCTAACCTGGAAAGGCTTCCCTAATATTAAAACAAACTCTGGACCTTAAAATATAAGTGAAAATTGAATAAAGAAGTATTACCTTAAGGTGTTCTGATATGTCTTCCTCAGCCAAATCACAGATAATTTTCTCTCTGTCGCTTTCTCGGATGTAAACAAGCATGTAAGCATTTGAATGCTTAGTAAATCTAAGCGGGGTCGTATTTAGTCCAGGATTGGTATGAGGGAGCTGCAACAAAGATTTTTCATAAGAACATCGTGTACTTAAGGCCAATTGAAGCAGTTTTTGTGTTTGCAAGTATAACCTCTTCTTCACCTCCGTATTGCTCCTCCAACGCCCGCTTCATGTCTTCTTTTGTCACCCGTTCGTCATCAAACTTGTACCTAAATTTTCAATTGGCAAAGTAAATGATTAACAAATGTCACAAATCCCTCAAGAAGTCAAGAGACTGAACAATATAGTGCAGAATATTTGTAGATAAGGACAATCCTCTTATTCAGCTGGAAAAGGACAGTCTTCAAAACGAAATTTGTCATGATTTATGATTCGCTATTAGATGAGACGATCATCAGTGACTAAAAGAAATAAGGAATTATTATAGTGTATTATAAAATATTTATTTGTCTACTTAAATCGAAAGTGTACGGACTTCATACAATGTTTATTGTACAGCTATTGCTTGAATCACCTTATTAGATAAGGTTAAAAACAAATACACGATTTAGTATCACTGAAACATCTCTGTTAACTAGTGCAATAAGAACAATTCGATTCAAATATCAAGCTGAAAGGTACCATTGATCAGATAGTGTCGGGCGAATAAACGCGTAGTAGTGTCCTCCATGAACTCCACCACTGTGAACTAGTACGCTGCAATGAAAAGAGGCTACAAATTAATATAAAGATCCAAACTCTTCTCAAAAACAAAAACCATCAGTCTGCATCTAGCTAGCAATTACGGAATATCGAGAATCGTATTAATCTCACGAGCAAATATTTAAAAGAAAATATCACACCTTCACCATGTTAGTTTGTCCACTATTATGATTTACAAATGGGAAACATAAAAATAAAAAGGTATCTAAATAAGATAAGCATAATTAATATTGGTGACAAGTAAATTCCAACACACTAAAAGTATTTAGCAACGACCTGTGAGATTTTTGTTTTTCACGTGACAAAAGAAAACGGTAACTATTACCTGTGAAGTGTATACAGGTTACGCACACATCTATCAGCCTCTGGAGAAAGATATTTTCCATCATCTCTATCAAGATCCAATTGAAGTGGGAACTCATAGCGATCGTTTATCTACATCATGCAATCAATTTAATTAAACAGAGCAAGAATGCAAGTAACCTATAAATAAACAAAAGAAAGAATCCTGAATGTGTGCCTTAGATGATAAATATTTCCATGAAAGAACTACATTAGAATATCTTTTCATTGACAATTCTTGCAAAGGAACCTTTAATTACTCTAATCCTACTGAAAGATTGGATCATCAGCCTTTTTATGTTTCAAAAGTGAAGCCAGAGAAAACTAAGCCTTGAACATGAAATATGACAGCTGAAAGCTCCAGAATGGTTGATGGCTCCTATGATATAAATACAAAACATTGACAGCTCTAATTTTACCATATCTAAGACGTTCAAAAAATTAGCCCCAATAGAAGGGAAATCTGCAGATGAGCAAAAAGATAAAAATAAGTGCAGACCTTGACCATTGTATCCCGCACAAAATCGTATTCGAACCGTTTTAACTGAAGTTGCAAGACTGGAGGGAAGTCAATAAATAGCATCCCTTTCTTGGCATCCTGGAAAAAAAAATTCTTTCAAACAGCAGAAACAATATAACAGTTACCTTCAGTTACTCTTTTCTATCAGTTCATTGCTGCATCCTAAGTTAGCACTTAGGGCCCACAATGACCCAAATAACAATTAGATAAAGTCAAAGGTAGGTTCAGTAGTTCAAACCAATTAGATGCAGCCAATCAGCAAAACCTAGATTACCATGCTACACCTATACAATCTGATTCACTGAACTGACAAAGTTTAAAATGCAAATAGAAAAACCTTCTAAAATTTGACTGCGCATTTGGAAGTGCATATATATCAATGCCAAGATGAGCTCACCTGCAGACCATGTTCCTCAGATTGATACTTATTGTTGCCTTCTAACTTCTCCACTGCAACATACTTATCAAATGATGCATAAACATCAGAACATCCCTTGACATCAAGTGCAAGATCTGTGAAAAAAAAAGTAAACAAATGAATCATCAGACTCTTGACAAGTAAAATACTAAAAAGAAAGTCCATATTTCCCCTGGTTACCTACCATAGAATGACTCTTTCCTTGTAGATTTGTAGTCAACATTAATGCACTCAATATAATTCATATGGTGACCCTCAAATAATTTTTGTATTGCTCCTTCCACGGTGGTTCCCTGAGATAGAAGTAGCAAATAAATGGAAGGGTGGGGTGGGGGGTTCTTTCAACAAAGTTGGATGGCAAACCTTCATCTTGTTCTCCAGCTTTTCACAGAGAACTCTATTTAATTCTTGAACATCATGCTGCATGAATGAATCATAGCTGTCCCATCCAAAAGATTTGGTGAGCTCTTTGGTAGCAACACTATTGTCACTATGCTGAAGTTTGTAAAAAAGACTTTGCAAAGCCAACGGAATGCTCCCAGAAGGCGTATCATTCTCTGTAGTAGGCATATGATATACAGCCTAAAATTTTAATATCAGTATCAGCACCACACTGAAGGATCAACTATAAGACAAAACTAGAAATGATGCCCCACCTTCCGAAAGTAGGGGATGTGATACAAAGTCTGAAGAAGAGAGTTCATGTAACAGGTAGCTCCTTGATTCTTCAGGCCAACATAACCAGTCATCTTTTTCGAGTCATAGTTCCAGAAATCAACAATTTTACGCACAGCAACCTCAGCTTCAATAATGCATTTATCATTCACAACATATCCTTTACTTGAATCATATAGATCCATCAAAGGCATAAAAGATGTGAAACCCCAATCACTTTCTCGGGCATTGAAGTGATGTGTTGCTTCTGTGGAGGGAAAAAGAAACACATCAAACAATGGCAGGTAAGTGTCAATTAATATGCTTTCTAAAACCTGATAATTGGCATAAAAACAAAAAAGTAAATTTCATACTAGATTGCATCTTGATCTAACAAAAGAAAAGATGTCCTTCAACAAAAGGAAAGCAAGGAAAGATGTTAGTTACTCTACATTGTGCATTTTTTTCTTTAATAGGCTTTTTATGTTGTCGTTTCAGAGCTTTATTTTCCTTTGCTCTTTATCCGCCTTGAACACTCCCACCCATATTTTTGACAGTTGGAATACTTTAGCTTCCCAAAATTCAGTTGAATACACATCTAAACATGTCAGGACATAACACACAACATTGATGTGTGCCATACTACTATCCATTCATTTCTTAGGAAATTTGTTCTACCAACCAACATAGACAGAAAATGGCAATATAAGATCTTAGTTACCCTGCATTATGCAGTTTTTTTTGCAAAACATGATATTCTATTTATCTTCTATGCCTTTGGGGCTTTGACTTCATGTATTATTCTTTAAACTGAACAGCACCCCCCCCCCCCCACCCCACAAAACCTCTATGTTTCGTAATTTGAAATAATTGTAATTGCCTAATTTGCAGCAGAGAAGACCCCGACTGCACTAAGAAATGTCAAGGCAAAATGAAACATATAGCAATTTTTTTATGTAATGCCTGATAAAAAGGTCACCTTACTTTAGAGATGTCATTAGAAGAAGCTAAGTGTTTATCTTCATATATAATCAGAGTCAAATTCATGCTGACCAGATGAAACACTTGCACTCATGCAAAAACCCAAAAGGCAAGCAGTAATACAACTAGGAACACTAAAGAAATACTGTAAATTTTACATCAGATATATAATCAGGGTGAGAGATAACAGGAAATACCTTTTCTTAACGACATTTTGCTGTCTAATTGGTTTACCACAGCAAGGCTGAATTGTGCATACCTACTCCAGCCAGGAGGCAGCAAGCTCGAATCCGCTACATCCAGGTACATTGAAAGGTGGTCTACATTGTTTCCTCTGGGGAAGAGGAGCACTCGCCTGCGAGGAGGTAATATAAAGCTGAGCTAAGCTCTATAACTGGCTAATGTACGATTACAAGAATGAGCTGCTGCATTTACTCACCATTTGTATCCTCCGACGACAAATTCATCAGAGTAGTGCTTTCTAACATTGCGTTTGAAGAAATTTTCGATGGACCAAGTAAACCTGGATGTAGAGGGATCTGGCACGAGTTGGTTCTCACTGGTGGATGCAGATTCTGCAAGACAACCAAAGAAACAAGTGGTGAGTTAAGGAGAAAACAAGAAGTGATGGGATTTTCCATCCTTCAGGATTCACTGCACTTCAACCACAGTATCAATTGTCATCAAAATAAAAAAAAACTACAACCATTGTACCAACTATGCACACACCTAGCACTTTGACCCATAAAACTAATAGCAGACACCACTGACAACCAGAGTTAGCACTAATTTCATAACCTAACAAGCCCACAAAGTTCACATAGTGACCATAGGTAAAATACTCACTCCCACAGGTAGCATGATGAACAGAATGTGTGTGCAAGGCTGCATAGAGTTTGATCTCTATCAGATACTCTAGTTAAACAGCCCTATAAAATATCATCATAGTCCCAGATGCATGAGAATAACTGTAGAAGCCATATGTGCACTTAGAGCATTTGAGCATACGCTTCACAATATTCAGTCAGAAATTCCATATGGTTCATTCTAAAACAATCAGTAAAAGTTGCAAGCGAGCAATGAATTGTGATCGTGTTGCAGAATTTTATTCTCTTAACCATTTCATGGTCCAATACTCCAATCATTTCTGTTCATCTAAAAACACAGCAGCACCGTAACACCCAACATATAGGTTATATCTACTTCACAATAGAGACAAACATTGGAAGACGCCACAGAAGATGATAGAAAAATTTAAAATAAATTATTTATAATTTCTATATATATAGGGTTTGCCAAACCAACCATGTTGACAATTATTCCAATATCATGATTAATAACAGATATATGTGCAAAGCAGTACTTTTTAAGTGGCAAACAACAGGTATCAAAAACTACGGTCGTGAGAGAGTAGTGATATGGCCCTAATCATGTCTCAAAGTGGAAAATAAGGAAAGGGAACTGCAAAGACAATGCGTTATTTAGAAGAAAAGAACTCCTGTGGGTGCAGCCTACATCAAACTATATACTCAAGAAAACCCCGAACGAAATAACTCACCTTCCATCGGTTGGGGGCCCTCAACGGCATCCTGTTGCTGATGCGGACCCTCAACAATATCCTGGTGCGGGACCAGCATCTCCTCATCTTGTTCCTGCTGTGGAAGCTGCAAACAGCAAGCAGCCGGGGAGTTCAGATAAGAACAAGACAAAACAAACAGCCCTAACCCATCACCGCTGCACGAATCTAATACAAACCACCGCGGATCGCGAATTCCTTCGAATCCGCGCGTTACAGTGAGCAAGCGAAAATTGATCCGGAGCTCTACCTCGGGTGCCCGCGGGACAACCATGCCGATGTGGCGAGGCGACTCCAGGGCCGGCAGGCCGACGGAGTATCAGATCGCGGCGGCGATCGCCGTGGATAGGGGATTCGGATATGGCACTAGGGTTTAGTAGTAGTGAAAGAAAAGAGAAGATGAAGAGGAGGGGAGAAGGGGGAGAGTAGTAGAGGGAAAAAAAAAAGAGGGTTTCCGGTATAAAAGCTGCGGGCGCGGCTTTTCTGACGAACCGGGCTGCTGTTTGGGCTTTTGGAGATCGAACCGGGTTGGCTTCTTCACCGGCTGGAGTCCTTACGAGATACGAGTGTTCAGCGTGCGTTTGGGCGTTTGGCATTGCTTCGTAGGACGATAGGCCGCGGCTTCTTTAAAAAGGGTTTCGGCCGTGGTGGTTTATATAGTAAAAATAATTATTTTAATTGAGTTCTAATTGTTTCGAAACAACAATTTATAGAATACTTTCTAGTTGTTAATAAAAATAGATAAAAAGGTGAAATGGAATCAGTATCCTTGTCTTTTTTTCTCCCCCCTATTATCATTTTCTTTCTTTTTATTTTTACCAGCTTCATCTTGACTCCTCGCACACCGCTGCTCCCTCCTACTTGCGTCGCCGTCGACCTACGCCTCAGTTGTCGCCACCGACCTCCACCCTATGTTGTTCGCGCTGCTATCGACCTCCGCTCCGGCTTGCCCATGCCACCGCGGCCTCCTCCCTACCTCCCCCACACCGTTGCCGGCTGTGCCTACCACCAGTCGCCAACTCGTGCTGCCCACCTCGACCACACTGCTGCTTATGTGCGCCTGCTACTGCTACCTGACTACAGGGCCACCGAAAGCAATTAGCAAGGAGAGTAAGGAGCCAAGGGGAGTAGTTTTTTGGGCTCCCTCCCCTCCCAAATCTCAATCGCTCTATGATCTGGGGGCTTCTCCCTGAAGCTGGAGGTGGCGACCCCATTTGATAGGGCTACGGTAAAAAACGACAATAAGACGGACCTTTCCAAATAGGGCTCTAGTACTAGCGTACTGCTTGAAAAAAATCAAAAATCAACTGCTCCAACCATTTGGTCATTTCAAAGAAACACGATAAGATGTTTGCATATACCCACACGGCCACACACACTTGTTATGAATACATACACGCAACCATACCTTATATAAGCACACTTTCGAAAGAGTTGGTAGAACTTGGGATTGACGAAGAATAGCGTCGAGTAATCATGTAATAAATGTAGAACAAAATGTGAGCACTCGTATTGAGTCGGGAACTCAAACAAGGTGAGCATATCCCGCCACAAAATAGTTTTAAGACAATTTAACACACAACTTTTACATAAGTTGTTTTTTCTTTCATCGCAGTATCATATCTTTTCAGTTCATGGAAAAAGAAATAAATACTGTGAGTTGGTGTCAATAACAATTCATACAATGGTTCGAAGTAACCTTGTAATCCTATTTTTTTAAAAAAAATTATGAGATGAGATGGTTTCCCGAAACAACTATTGCCAGGCAGTTGTGGCCAAACAGCGCATGCGATCCCAGGCCGTCAAAATGGGACGCCTGAGGCTGCTGCTCGAGCCAGGCAGCTTCTCAGGACCGTAACCAAATTAGCCATGCTAGTACACCAAGGGGAGAGAGGTCGAAATTGTTGCTCATCAGGCCGCAACGAGGTTTAGTGCATGGGGCTCCAAAGATGATGCCCCACAAATTCACCTGATGGATAGCAGCCAACGCTGCTTCCCATTCTGCTGGAGATCGAGTGCTGCTTGCCCTTACAGTTTTTCCCAGCGCGCCTGCTGCTTGGAATGCTCCTGTTTCATCGCGGACTACAAATCCGCATCCTTCTGATTGGCTATTTATTTTCAAAAGAGCCATCGACGTCAACTTTCAGGAGTTCCTTTTTAAGTGTTCAAAGTCCGACAGCAGGCCGGTATGCTATGCGGCGGCTGACTGCAATGTTCCGGCCACATTCTCTCGTGTTTTTTTTTCTCGCTTCGCTGACCACCTACACTGGCAGCAGTGTGCAGGTTTAATTTTGACATTCAGACCGCATCGTCTTTGAACATTCCCTTTGCCGACATGCTGCTAAGTAACTTCAGGCGTGTGTCCACCATTGCTCCTTCACCCATTTGCATTTCAGAAAGAGGTATCGATTGATCAACTCATATCGATATCAACTCCTCGACGGGGCAGACCAATGACATTATCAAACGAATGAACAATATGTAAGAGAACATACAAAAATCGAACAATATGTAACTCCTTCAAGCGACACATGTATCTCAATTCTCAAACCGGCATTACAAAAAAGTCAGGCGGCTGCCCGAGGACGGGGCAAACAAATGGCCCCTTTGGTCGCCCATGCAGCACTGCCGTGCACCACAGCAGCGACGGTGAGCCGCCGCCGCCGGTCACCTCACGCATCCGCACATGCACCGCTAGCGCCACGCGCTCGTGCCGCCGGCGCTGGCTGGCCATTCGCTCGTACAGCTCGTCGGGGAGGCCCAGCCCCTCGCCGGTGGCGACGACGGGAACCGAGCCCACGGCCCCCGGAGGCACGCAGAAGTCGGGCAGGTGCCAGGTGGCCGTGCGCGAGCGGCACGTCTTCGTACGGCACGTCCACGCGGTCGCCCTTGCCGCAGATCTCCCAGAACCTGTTGGCTGTTGCCCTCGTTGTTGACGTTGACGCGGAGGGAAAGGTTGAAGGTGGGCGGCGCCGTCGCGTCGACGCTCCGGTCGAGCCCCTCGACGCCGAGCACCTTCACCCAGAACTCGGGGGGCGGGCCACGAAACCGAAGAGGATGTCCCAGATGATTAGGAGAACCATTGTTGAGCACAACACAGTGATTGCTGTGAACACAAGGCACTTTGCTCACGGATTCCTCTCCAGAAGATCCCGGCCATCGTCTTCGTGATCTAAGAGCAGGGATGCAAGTATCTATGTTTTTTGAGTCATTGGGTCGATCCAAAACTTAGAAAAATGAACTAGAATGGCATCCCTTGTAATTAATTTGGAAGGTAAAATGAATTAGGATGGCTGACCCAAAAAACACCATTGGGTACCCACTTGCATCCCTATCTAAGAGGCCGGCGGCTGGATTGTACCGTGTGCCGGCGAAAACGACAGGAGGGCCGAAAAGGGAATTGGACAAAAAAAAAAGAACAGGTCGGCAACTGGACCTGGATTTGATGGACACCTTCGTTATCTATCGTGCGTTTCGTATTCTGACATGTGTAATTTGGGACTTTGCTGAGATTGTTAAGGTTAGGACTCCTATTTGGTTTCCGACTGTACTCCGCAAGAAAGACACACATGAACCAGTGTTCCACATAACAACTGCTATAACAACGCGCCTTTGTATCCACCAAGCCAGGTCCAGTCATTAGCTTAACCCCTGCTTTGGTTTCTCGCGGTCTTCGAGTCATCACCTTCCCGATACGACATCCATGGGCGCCGGCCTACTGGACGATGAGCGCGGCATCTTGGAGAGGCAGAACAAGAAGCCGGCAAGTGAAATCGTGATTGCATTGTCCATCGCGCTATGCATACCGTTGTTCCTGCTACTGATCCTCGGCAGTTTCACGTACGACTTCTGGGACCTCTGGCCGCCCGAGTTCTGGGTGAAAGTGCCCGCCGTCGAGGGGCTCGACCGGAGCACCGACGCGGTGGCCGCGCCCACCTTCCACATCACCCTCCGAGTCAACTACGAGCGCGAAGGCAACCACCTCTTCTGGCCGCTCTGCGGCGAGGGGGGCCGTGTGGACGTGGCGTACGCCGGCGTGCCGATCGCGCACGGTGACCTCCCCGAGTTCTGCGTGCCCGCGGGGATCGTCGGCTCGGTTCCCGTCGTCGCCACGAGCGAAGGGCTGGGGCTTCCAGACGAGCTGTACGAGCGCATGGAGAGCCAGCGGCAGCGGGGCGAACGCGTGCCCCTGGCGGTGCGTGTGCGGATAGACAAGTTGACCGGCAGCCGCGGATCGCCCGTGGTGCTGGGGTGCACGGCGATACTGCACGGGCAACCAAAAGGGCCATTCATCTGCACAATGGTCAAGTAGCCGCATGACCAAAAAGTTGCATCTGTATTGGATTCATATTAAAGTAGATAGTGTTGATTTTGTGGCAACTGGCAAGTGACACTATTATATTGTAAAGCGAAATAAAGATCAAGACCACTTTAAAATATTTTGTCCCCTATCAAAATATGCCTTGTATGTTGATAAAAAGAGTGAGTGTATAATAAATTAAAAAACAAACACTATATATAGAGTTCATTCCTCCTAGTGTTGGACACGTCTATTTTTTAACGGGCATTAGAAAAAAATTGGAGAATTTGACCGAGAATTGGCCAAATAAATGCCTACTTTGGTCGCTCCAACAATCTAACTAAGAGAGATATTGATACACCTCTCTCTCATAACATGATATTCAAGGTTGCGTGCTTCGCTCTTTCTACTCGTCAACAAAAGTTCCATCCGTATAGACTTTATATTAAAAAAATGAGACAATATATCGATAGTTTGGGGAGTAGCACTACATCAAATCTCGATATACGCCGGTTCAGACTTTCGAATATGCTCATAAAGATAAATTTACATATGTGTATTTGTATAGATGAGTATGCATACACATAAGTGTTTGTATCTAAATACTAAATTAATGCGTTAGAGGAAATAATTACATCACATATAGAACTGTCAGCGCTATTCGTTGTCCTAATCCTGACAAATCTTATTATTTGGTTTCGGCGGAGTACATGAGATTGCTGCACAGCAGTCTCCAACGGTTCAACCAAGATCCTGTTTATTTTAGCTTATAACCGATTTTCTAGGCTCGATGACTCCTAGTCAAATAACTCATAAAATCAAGAAATTTGAATCAAGAATCCAGCTGGATTCTCGATTATGAATTCTAAGACTTTTCAGTTCTCCAAAATCGTACAAAAGCTGAAACAAAAAAAATCCAAGTCTTTTCTCTGTCTCAAGCTACAAATAAAATGAATCGGAGATAGTATCTTTTAAAGCGACGACATTCCAGGAAAGTCATCGTGCGGTTGCCCCGCGATAACTTGGCAGAGAAACGGGCCCTTTGGCTGGCCGTGCAGTACCGCCGTGCACCACAATATGAAAGGTGACCCACGGCTGCCGGTGATCTCGTGCATCCGCACGTGCACCTCCAGCGACACGCGTTCGTCCCGCCGGCGTTGGCCCTCCATGCGCTCGTACAGCTCGTCGGGCAGACCAAGCCCATCGCCGGCGGCGACGACGGGAACGGAGCCCACGACCCGTGGGGGCACGCTGAAGTCGGGCAGCTCGCCGTGCGCGAGCGGCACGCCATCGTACGCCACGTCCACGCGATCCCCCTTGCCGCAGACCTGCGAGCTGCCGTCTTCGTTGTTGACGCGGAGGGTGACGTGGAAGGTGGGCGCGGCCACCGCGCCGGCGCTCCGCTCGAGCCCCTCGGCGCCGGCCAGTTTCACCCAGTACTCGCTTGGCGGCAAGGAATCATACGGGGCTACCGCAAATAGGAAGAGGAAGAATGCCAAGGAAAGTGTGATGATTGTTGCTTTCGCCATGCACTCTGCCCATGGGTGCCTCTCCATGAAATCCCTCTGATCCTCGTCATCCTCTAAGAGGCCGGCGGCCATGGATGTCGGCGGAGACGTACGATATGCGGAGGTTCGAGAAACAAAGGGGATAGAGTAACAAGTCAACGACAGGATATCGGAGCTTGCTTTGATGGATATACACGACCTCGTTATCTATAGCCGGCGCCAACTTCACGTTCTCTTTGATAACGTGTTCGTATGACGTCTTGCTCGCGAACTAGACCCCGAGGCAAAATAGGACACCAGCAGATTATAGGATGTCATAATCCAGAACGCCATCGAACATATGCTGCTTCTCCGACTGTAAGGTGCTGTACACAATGGGCCAGGGCATCGACAAGACAATAATGGCTATGAGAGAAGAGAACACTGAAAGACGATTAATACATTAGTATTTATGCATTTAAAAGTACAACGTTCAAGAATATCTCAAGAAAATGCCTGGCCTCTCAGCTCTGTCATTATTTTATCAGAATTTAACAAAATACACAAAGCAAGTTCCACCGGAAAAGCTGGGCAATGAATTTGAAGTTTCCCATTCTAAGGCCAGTCTCAGTGGAGATTTCATGGCATTAAATACGCTGATGTGGCATAGGAGAGAGAAGCAAGAGTTTCATATGATGTGAGAGGAGTTTCGTCATCATGAAACTCCTTCGACACAGTTACCTAGTTTGTGTTCTAGATAACTGTGTAGTGAAACATTGCACTGAGACTGGCCTAACATGTGAACCATTTATAAGATACTGCTATGGTTTCATATTCAAATCTCAAACAGTGCAAGGCATGTAGGTAGAAAAAAGTTCCTGAAAATGTATAAGATTTCCGTGGGCAGGAGAGGAAGCTGAAATAGGCCCTTGGCGCCTTCATGGTGACCTTCTAGCCAGACTTGAGCAATTCATGCCCGGGGCTGGCTCGCATGATGGCCCGGGCCAAACCCAAGCAACATGCTTTGTTAGAGTAAACTTGGCACGGAAAAATTTCAGGGACCTTATTATAGCCCATCAATTAAAATAGTAGGAAACCCAAGGCCAGTGAAACGATCACAAGAGGCCGAGGGGTTGAATAGGATTGTAACTAAAAACACTAGCGGCGGAAATTAAAATTGCCGGACCTTCCTATATTGCACTGAAACCTCCGATGCATCGGAAGTTCCGAGAAATTATGGGAAACTCCTACAGAGCTATGAACTTTGATTGAGATTGAAATACAAACTTGATTCTTCATATTCCTTTTGAATCAAAAGATGAGTTGTGATGCCTAAAGCCACCCACACGTGATTTCTGCCAAAAAAAATCACTAGCACATAGATTAGGCTAGAGCAAGCTCTATGCATAGCTAGAACAATAGGAGCTCAAGAAATGCAAATAAACTCATAAGACAACAGATTTGTTTACCAAAGTTCACTTCAAAAAAAAACTAATCTTTGTTGAGGCGCCTCCTAAGACACCGGGTCCAGCTACCAACCCTATTCTCCCCTAGGGTCCGAAAGCCAAGCTTGAGTTACTTACTATGAATTATGGAGGGAATGACATTTTACAAACTTTTCTCTGTGAATCTTTGCTGCTCTCGATCTGTAGGACGACATGATCAACTCTGCCGTAGGACAACATGATCTACTCTGGAATGAATTGTCACCATATGACCGATCTTTACATAAATTGAATTAGGTATTGAACAAATTGTGCTATTCAATGATCCTATAGTGAAATGATCAATTGATTAATGCCTATGTTAAAATAGCATCGTTGTGTATGTATTTTTCCTCTAGCTGGCCAGAGAGATTTTTGTGAACTAGAGAGCACGAAATGTATTAAGAAGATACTTGTACCACCGATAGAGCTGGTAATGTTATTCCACCTGACACATCTTATCCCGTTATCCTCCATCGAAGATAGCAAATCATCAAGAACAGAACTACCCCTATTTTGCTATGAAATTTTAGAACAAAGATCATGCCAGCATAAATGATTATTAAACAAACGCAACCCACATATTCTTTTAAACCGATGGTACAATAAAGTCATGCGGTTGCCCGGCGACAGTTCGGCAGATAAACGGGCCCTTTGGTTGGCCGTGCAGTACCGCCGTGCACCACAATATGAAAGGTGAACCGCGGCTGCCGGTTATCTCGTGCATCCGAACGTGCACCTCCAGCGACACGCGTTCGTCCCGCCGGCGTTGGCCCTCCATGCGCTCGTACAGCTCATCGGGCAAGCCAAGGCCATCGCCGGCGGCGACGACGGGAACGGAGCCCACGATCCGTGGGGGCACGCAGAAGTCGGGCAGCTCGCCGTGCGCGAGCGGCACGCCATCGTACGCCACGTCCACGCGATCCCCCTTGCCGCGGACCTCCAAGCTGCGGCCTTCGTTGTTGACGCGGAGGGTGATGTGGAAGGTGGGCGCGGCCACCGCGTCGGCGTTGCGCTCGAGCCCCTCGGCGCCGGCCACTTTCACCCAGTACTCTCTTGGCGGGAAGGGAACCGACGGGGTAACCGAAAATAGGAAGAGCGATAATGCCAAGAGGAATACGATTATTGTTAAATTCGCCATGCATTGTGCCCACGGATGCTTCTCCATGAAATCCCGCGGATCTTCATCTTCTAAGAGGCCGGCGGCCATGGATGTTGGCGAGACGTACGATGTGCAGAGGACCGAAATTAAAAACCAAAGGAAAGATCGGAGCTTGCTTTGCTGGATATATACACAAGTGACACCTCACCTCATTATCTATAGCGCAAACTCCCTACGTCTCGTACGGGGTCTTACTCGATCGCGGGCTAGTCTCCGAAACGAAATAGGAGCCGGAACATTAACAGACTTTGCAAAGTCGCAGAAGCAGACTTCAAACGTGCAGCCGGAACATTAACAGATGTCTAAATCGAAAGCGAAATCGAACGACATACATGGAGTTTCTGCAGTCCGATCCGGCAATGGCAATAGTTGTTGTACATGCAGCATGCCCTTTTTCAAGCACCTCCGTATCGATCGATCCTGCTGCTTTTCCTACTGACAGGTGCTGAACAAACAATGGGTCAGGGCATCGACCTCGAATCGGCGACGGCCGAGTCCTACCACGCCATGGACGCCGACGATCCGAAGCACGCCGCATGTGGCCGGGGCCGCCGCGGCTGTTGCTCGGCTGTGTGTTTCCCATCGGCCGAGAGCGAGTTCTTCGTGCCAGTCATGACAGCCATTACTGCAGTCGGGAGCTTGCTGGCGGTACTCGCCATCTTCGCCATAATCGCACTGACCTACCGCGAACCCTCCTACTCCGTCCACCTCACCGGCTACGACGGCATCGACCCGGGCGCCGCCGCCCGCATCGTCTCGCCGGCGTTCAACGTCACGCTCCGGATGAACAACACCTGCGTCGACAGCGCGCGCGTGGCCGTGACGTACTCGGGCGTGGCGCTCGGGTGGGCGCGCGCGGAGCCCCGGGACTGCGCGGCGGGGCGCTGGGGCAGAGACGTCGAGGTGGTGGCGAGGGGAGGCAGGGTGGGGCTGTCGCAGCGGCTCCGCGACCGCATGGCGTCTGACTGGCGCTCCGGCTCGGTGGAGCTCGACGTTAACGTGATGATGTACCGTCAAGGTCGTCAGATTGGCACGGAGATTCCTCGGACGTTCGACGGCAAGGTTAGGATGATGAAGAGGTGACAAGAACGATCTACTTAGCTATAGGTGGTGGGGTGGTGTGTGGTGGTCGATGGACAAAACTTAGTACTTCAGACTTTGATTAGAAAGTCTGAAGCAAAACTTAGTACTTCAGACTTTGATTAGAAAGAAACGTTGGTTTTGCATGTAAATTATATACATGCTTACAAAATCAATCATATAAGTTGCAGGTCATTTATTATTTATCTATAAGTATGCAGACCTTTTTACAAGAACATCCGTTATCCAGAACGTCACATATTACTTCTGGCCAAGTGAGTTAATACTGTGCAAATCTGGAACCATTGCTACTAAAACAAATCTCTTTATACGTTGGTTACAACTTGGGCCTTTTGGATACACCAGCCCAACAAATCTGTTGATACGTTGGTTACAACTTGGGCCTTTTCGATACATCAGCCCACTTGCAGCCTCTTTCCCAAGAGAGGCGCGTAGACACATCCAGCCCAAACCGGTGCGGCGGTGCCTGCTCCGGGTTATTTATGATCGGCGTGTTCTTCCGATTTCTCTAGCGCTCGCCGCCTCCTGACATCCTCTGTCCTCTTCCTCTCCCTTCTTTCCTCGCCGACCCACCGGCGAGCCGTGGTGCCCGCCCTCGTTGCAGGAACCACACCAACCGAGTAAGCTACACTCTGTGACGAACTCTCACTCGCCGGAACACCACCGACCCGCGATGGCCGAGGAGGTGAAGCACGTGGAGACGGCGCGGGCCGACCGCCCCGTGTGGCTCATGAAGTGCCCCACCGTCGTCTCTCGCGTCTGGCAGGAGGCCGCCGCCGCCGCCGCCTCGAACCCCGAGTCCGGCGGTTCCAACCCTAACCCTAACCCGGTGGTCGCCAAGGTCGTCCTCTCCCTCGACCCTCTCCGCGACGAGCAGCCTACCAAGGCAAGCCTCTCCCCCCTTCTGCTCGCTGCTGCTCCATGCCCTGTTCCTGCCTGTGCCTGATTTGTATGGTAACGTAGACCAAACTGAGGGCATGGGGATGGCATTGGTGAATTTAGCATGCCAATAATTTGTCTTGATGTCATTGGGAGGTTCAGCGGATATCTTGATTTTGAGGGCGCTTCTGAGAGCTATGGTGATTTGAGTTTTGACATCCGAATGATATTTTAATGGAATATGTACTCAGTGCACCTGTTTTTCATTATGTGATTATGGTAATCTTAGACCTTTGAAGCAATGCAAAACATCCCGACGAGGATAGTTGTTTTTCTGAATGTTTGGTATATTTCCACTCCCAAAACAACTGAATCCACTGATTTATCGATGCAATCATGTTAAACCAGGTCAGAACTTGATTGTCCTTTCAAAATACAATCATTTTAAAACTTAGGCACTTGGCTATAGCCATAACCTGAAAGGAGTTAATTGTAGTTGTAGGTGTCTGTTACTTTTTCTTTTGGTTGCTGTTACATTAATAGTTGTATACTGTATGACACCTAGGGTTACCCTAAAAAGCGTCATGTATGATATATAGTCCTTCTGAAACTTCACTTTTATGAAAACCTGCTTCCTGAATCCTTGGTATGCAACATGCAGGCGCCAACACAGAACTAACCTTGATGAATGATAAGGGCAGCTCATAGTTTGCAGAGGAAAGCCTGTGCATCTTACTGCCATAAGAAAACACCGGATTTTAACCTTCTGCACCATGAAAACTGCAGAAGGGTTTAGCATAATATGACTTTGCAATTAATTTCTGATATTGTATGCTGTACCTTGAGGTTTAGAGGTTATCTTTGGTGGTCAAACATGTTTTGCTTGGAGTCAACAACATGTATAGTCGTGTTTGCTTGCTCAATATTTCTGTAGAACTCAATTGCCAATTTATATGCCTGCATTCTTGTTGGAATTCAGCAGCAGGGATAGTTGGATTTGTGTTTTCAACATTCATAAGCCAAATTTATAAGCGTACCTTAGTAGCTAGTAGCGCCAGAGAAGGAAAAGGATGGACCAGAGAAGGAAAAAGTTGGGCTTTGTGCAGCTAATGTATTTACTTAATGATTATGTCCAGCTATTTAGTATCCGATCAGAAAGAGCTTCTTTTTAGTGCTACTGCTACTCTCTTGTTATGTACCTATGTTTCTTACTCCGTGTATTAATGGCATAACAGTTCAAGATGGAGATGGCTCAAACCAACAATGGCAATACACCAAAGAGTTACTCTCTGAACATGTATAATGACTTTGTGCCAATGTGCATTTTTTCTGAGTCTAACCAAGGTTGGAACCCTCTCACTTTCCTCGTGATGTTTGCTTGTGTCTTCATCATCTTTATTTGGATTAATTTTCCTCTAATCTTAAACTCACTTATCGTTGTTAAGTACTCCCTCTGTCCCAAATTGTAGGTCGTTTTTCGTTTTCTAGGTACAAGGATTTTACTATGTATGTAGTCATATGCCGATTCATTGCAAAAGCTATGTATCTAGAAAAGCCAAAACAGCCTACAATTTGGGATGGAAGGAGTATAAGCTTTTTAAATGTAATGTTATATATATGCTCTCTTCAGTAAAAGAAAAAAATCCCAATGGAGTACATGCTGCCAAACTTCAAACTATGTTTATGGTCATGCAGGTCAACATGTGCTAAAAGATATATGCAAATTCATCTAAAAAAACATGCTCCTGGAATACTTTCAGTTTTAAAATACATATTGATGTGATATGATGTAAATTGGTTGCCCAAGTTGTGTCATGTAGACTGTAACAATGTCTAAAACTGTCCAACATCGTCTATTAAGGTTAAATAGTTTGTACTGCTTGCTAGCCAACTTTATCGAACCGTCTTCAGCATTCTTAATGAGGCGGTTTGCCATGCTTGTAAATGTTGTTTTGCCTATCATTTTGTTCATGAATTATAATATCCGAATTCCATGCATCATACTCATGTGGGGAATAAATATCTGCTCAGTTTGAAGTTCACAAGCCTCATCTTCTGTGGTAACTGCTAATTCATACTGTCCAATTGTATTATCACACTACTTATTGAAATGTGGACACATGCTGTGTGCATATCACACTAATATCTTTGTTCTGGATGTAGACCAGTCCAATGCTCTAGTCTTCATCTGCTGAAGTATTTTCTTTAAGCATCTATAGTCTAAACTTATTCTCTAAGCACCCAATTTGATATTTTGATTCCACTGTTAACTCACTTTGTTCTTCAGCAATCATGCATGTATTTGTGTAAAGGTAGCATATTAAGATTATGTTAGTGCATGACTGTGCGGTAGTCAGGAAGACACTGTGTTGCTTGTATTTTCTGAGGCTTGCACACAGTCTAAGATGTTTAGCTCTGAACTATATTGTAATCACCTTTCCCCATATGAAACAATTGTGACATCACAGGGAAATACGCATGTGAAGGAAAAGTCGAGAACAAATTTGACATGAAACCACACAGTGAAAATCTTGTGGATTATGGGAAGTTATGCCGTGAGAGGACTACTAAGTCTATGGCTAAACCAAGAAGAGTGGAGGTGACTGATCTCCTCATTATTTCCCCCCACACTTGTGCATTTGTCTCAATAAAATTGCCCTTTTCGCCTTCGCCACTTGTAGATACTTGTGGATGACAATGGAAATCGCATGAGACCCATGCCTGGCTTGGTTGGCTTGATACCTGTTTCAGGAGCAAAGGTACTAGTTCTTTTCTTTCTCAGCATAGCTTAGGCAACTCCCACACTGTCCAGTGCCTAGTGCCTATGTTACTAGTTTGAATTCTGGTTGCTATTTTTTGAATTGTAATGTCCATAAACCCGCTGTGTTTCTATGCTAAATACTTAGGTATTCTGCTAAAGGGAACTCATTATTTACATTAGTTTGCTATTCATTCAAAGACATTGCAGCAGTCATATTTTTCTTAACTATTTCAATTGATGGTATCGTGGGTCATGGCCATGCAAATATTAATAAAGAATCTCATTACTATTTTTTTTGGTTTATCAGGAGAAGAAGAAGCAAATACAGCCAAAACCTTTTGAAATGAAAAGAACACGAAGGGATCGTAAAGAAATGGAGAATATCCTATTCAAGCTTTTTGAGAGGCAGCCAAATTGGTCGCTAAAGCAGCTAATGCAGGAGACCTACCAACCTGAGGTACATTTCTCCTTTCTTTTTCCCTGATTCTACTCAATGAAAGCATTGGTTCCCTACTACAGTAACTGCATTCTTTTGCCATAAGGCTTCACTTACAAATTGTCTGCACTTGTCTCATCTATTCAGCAATTCCTGAAGGAGATACTGAACGACCTCTGTGTCTACAATAAAAGAGGACCAAATCAAGGGACGCACGAGCTCAAGCCTGAATACAAGAAGTCGACTGAGGACAACAATGCTACTTGAGTAGTTCTTGTTCTGATTCGCCAAATCTGAATTCTCCAGTTTCGACGGATAGGAACTCCAGCATGTTAGTTGCTCGTATTAGTAGTCTCGCTGGTGCTTGGGAACTCCTGTATGTTTATGCCACTGGCGGCCCTATGAAAACACCCGAACCTTTTAATAAGGATCCAAATTTTGTAAATAGACCTAGCCTTTCTGTGCTGAACTGGTTGTGGCTGAACAAGATGATTCTAGGATCAATTGAAACAATAAATTCCAAAAAAAAATGTTGACTGGTGTAAATTCCAAAAAAAAAAGTTGACTGGTGAATTTTCACCACCTCTACGAGATCATGTACGGCTGCGTGACATGTAGGATGCACATCTCCATTAAGGTCCCACCTGTGTGTGTCCCATTTTATTCTTTTTCTTTTTTGAAACAGAGGTGCGTCTCATTTGTACAGAAGGTTCTTTTGTTAATTGAGCCTCGAGGGGAGGTTGATTTTTGCCACCGGCACAGGCCCTTTCTGAATCGGAAATCCGAGATGAGGAACCCGGCAGCAGCGGGCGCCGTCACCGAGTCGGCGGAGCTGGTCCTGCCGTTGCTGTCGCCTCGTGACCTCGCAGCCGCTGCATCCGCTTGCCGCGCCCTCCGCGCGGTCGCTGCCGCCGTCACCACGCGCCGCGCCGCCGATGCGGCCCGCGGCCTGGAGCCGCTCCCCATCCCGTTCCTCAACCTCGTCGACTCGAAGCCCTACGCCTACTTCCTCTACACCCCCTTCTCCCTCACCCGGCTGGCTCCCGGCGCCTCCTCCCCGGGCGCCCAGCCGTGGGGTGGCGCCTTGGCGCAGCCGCCAGTCCCCACCTGGCCCCGCCCCAGCCTCGACGGCTTCCCATCGGCCGTGTGCGGGTGCGCGTGCGAGGCGGGGGAGTGCGGCGGTCCCCAGTGCGCGTGCGCCGATGCGGAGGCCGACGCGGCGGGCTCGGGCTCGGAGGCCGGAATGGGGAGCCTCAGGGAGTGCGGCGACGGGTGCGCGTGCGGACCCTCTTGCGGGAACAGGCGGACGCAGCGCGGCGTCGCGGTGCGGCTGCGCGTCGTGCGCCACCTGCAGAAGGGGTGGGGGCTGCACGCCGCAGAGGCACTCGGCCGCGGGCAGTTTGTCTGCGAGTACGCCGGTAAAACCATGATTTCCCCTTTTTCCATTGTTTGCTAAGTTACTTACCAATTAACATTCTTAGACTGATGCACAAGATATGAGTTGTCTTACTGACACATCCCTATTACTCGCCCACATGTGTTTTCAGTTGGTTGGTTGCGTATTTGTTGCCTTGCATTGTTCTTGTTTGTGTCAATGTTGGGAAGAAACAGATTTATTTGAGAAGTACATTCTTAGAGGGCAAGCTCATCATACCTGTGGATTCACGTTGAAAACGTTTGCAGTCAGGTGGGATAGTAACCTTTGAAAAAAGGACTAAATGAATCATTCCTTTTGGGTGTAAGATGCTTTCAAAATAAGTTAACTAGGTAATATATCAATAATAATTTGGTACTAGTCTACTAGAGCTTAGATGCACCAAATCTATACAAAAAAAACTACACTACATGGATGCTTAAGAATGGTTTTTTTGTGCTACATTAAAACTTGGCTGCTGGAAAAGATTTAGTTAAGAGATTAGCTCACAGGGTCACTGAACTTTATGTGTCCCTTCATCATCCTGAAGCTTATTAAGTTTCAGCTAATTCCTGCACAGCTGCTGTCATGTAAGATCGAAGAGTTGGTTTTGTTTTGATCAGGACTTATGTATCTTATGTTTGGCTCATAAGAGTAGCATGGTGACTAGATCAGCTCATTATCAGAATAACATGCTTGCGTGCTAATTATTTGGAAATATAGTCTAGACTTGACTGTAGGAATTACTTGAGGGCTGATGAACAGATTACACTCTGACATCTTTTCAAACTGCCCTTCCTTTGTTTCCCTCAATTTCAGTTTGCAAATTTGCATTGATATATAACCGTTGTTGAGTGTTGACGCCTAAACTTACTTTCCTGGGCATCTTCTTATGTGAGCTGTAGGCGAGTTCTTGACAACTGAAGAAGCACGGAAGCGGCATAGGATATATGATGAACTTGCCTCTGCCGGTAAGCTTGCGCCTGCACTCATTGTCATTCGAGAGCACCTGCCTTCTGGAAAAGCATGCTTAAGAGTCAACATTGATGCGACCAAAGTGGGAAATGTGGGTCGCTTTATCAACCATTCATGTGATGGAGGCAACCTGCATCCTGTCCTAGTGAGGAGCTCTGGTTCGTTACTCCCAAGGCTATGCTTCTTTGCTGCCAGAGATATTGCGGAAGGAGAAGAGCTCACCTTCAGCTATGGGGATGCTAGGGTTAGGCCGAAAGGTTTGCCCTGCTTTTGTGGAAGCTCGGGTTGTTGCGGTGTGCTTCCTTCGGAAGAAACTTGAGAGCTGATGCCATTATTTGTAAATGTCTTTCGAACGAGTTTGATTGTATCTACCTTTGAAAGAGCATTGGCTTCAAAAGAAGCTCCATTGCACATTCTTTTTGCTCGTACCGTAATATATGCCACCAATAACGAGTCAAATTTTGGTGAAGAACATGTTCGCAATGTGATTCGTTTTGTCAGTTGGACACACGTTTCCTGCTTACAATTGCTCGGCAGGCCCTTTGACTGTCAATGTTCTTCACTTCTTCTATAGGAGGCTATGCACGACTGCCAATCTTGCATGATTGCGCCTCACCGTCTGATGCCTTCATCCAAAACAGACTCCCAATCCCCCTTTTCGTTTCTGCTTTTTCGCAAGAATGCTTTGTTTCTTCCGTGCAACTTCACTTCGACTACCATTACTTAAGATCTCTTGGCGTGAAACACGTTCATCCGCTATCACTTAAGATCTCCTGACGTGATACACGGTCATCTGCTTGAGTGAACACAAGGACGCATCACAGATGTGTGGGCGTGTAGCTTGCGTAGGCCTGCAACGTCGTCGTTTCGGGAGGAGCAAGAATTTGGACTTTCGGAGAGGGCGACATGAATGATCAGTAGTCAGGTTTGGGAGAATCCGATAAGACACGAGTCGCTCTCGTCGGAGGGAGAGCTCAAAGCTTGACATCTTTGAACTCTGAACGCGCCGCTCCAAGTTCCCACCCCGTGAAACCCGCAGGCGCCGACCCGCGCGAGCAGCGTGCACCCCCTAGCGAAACGGAGCTCATAAATCTTGCGTGCCCACCCACGGAGTAGTAGCTAGCGCGCCGTCAATCCATGCCCAGGTGCCGCGCGCGATCCGCCACTCCGCCAGTGTCCGGCTGCTCGCGCCTTCTCTTTGAGCCCCTTTGCCCCGCGCGCGGGTGCCCGCCACGCTGCCGCGCGCACGGCGTCGCTAGCAGCAGCACATGCATGTCGCGCGCGATGCAGCCGCCCGGCAAGCGCGCGGGCGCCGCGTCCGTCGCCACGGCGGCGGTAGGTCCGGCCCACGCGCAGGCTCAGGCGCAGGCGGAGGAGGCGGCGCCCGGGGGGCCCGGGGCGCCGTGCGGCGCGTGCAAGTTCCTGCGGCGGCGGTGCGTGCCGGGGTGCGTCTTCGCGCCGCACTTCGGGGGCGGCGGCGTGAGGGAGCACGGGGCCGGCGCCGGCGCCGGCGCGGCGCAGTTCGCGGCCGTGCACAAGGTGTTCGGCGCCAGCAACGTGGCGAAGATGCTGGCGCGGGTGCCCGTGGCGCTGCGCCGGGACGCGGCCAGCACCGTGTGCTACGAGGCGCAGGCGCGCATCGCCGACCCCGTCTACGGCTGCGTCGGCACCATCCTCGCCCTCCAGCACCAGGTTAATATTAGCACCATGGACCAAGCGATCTTGATACAGCAAGCAGCAACTAGCCCAGAACGCCGACCAACGTCGTGCATACTTCTCGCTTCCTCTAAGCTAATCTAGTTTGCTCTTCAAATGCTAATCGCGCAACAAATCATATAATGGTTACGTTCCATGGCTATTTTTAGTGGAAATTTCATGGTCGATTAGGACAAGACGATGCGGTTGCCTTTTTTTTCAACCCATATTGAGAAATTGTACAAGCTAAAGTAAAATAGCATAGTTCACGCAAGCGGATACCTGCTATACCACAAACAAAGCATGTGAAAGTACTCGGCCATAAAAACGTACTAGTAGTTGTAACTAACTTTGACCACCAATTTCTTGTGCAAAATACTTCAAAATCTCCTATTACATTATCTAACAAGAGCTCTGTACATACAACAACAGGTGGCTCTCGTCCAAGCCGAGCTTTCCATTGCGCAGACCGAGCTCCTCAACCGCAGGCTGGCCCTGGCAACGGTGAATCCTGCGTACTCCGCCGCGTCGCCGACGAGCCAAATGGTGAACTGCGGTCCTCTTGCGCAGGCGGTGGATTTCATAGACATTGAGCCCGCGATGAGGGGCTTGCCGCCGCCTCTCCTACCATCGCAACAACCGCAGCGGGAGGGAGAGCAGGATGTCGGCAGCCCAACCATGCACGTTTTCTCGCATAACGTCTCGGGGAAATAGAAAATCTTGTAGCTATATTTTCTTGTTTGCATGTGTATTTAGATTTTTGTTTTATATGAAACTAATTATAGTGGAGTTATCTCTGCAAAATGACTATTATGGCCCCCCTTAGGTAAAGAACTTCTACAGAAACACGATCATTTTCTATACTAGCAAGAACGCACGTGCGACACACACGTTTCTTAATATAAAAAAATAAGATTATATAACGATAGTTGGCCAGAGACCGTATTGGTTACGAACTCGACGATTCCACGCAATTGCGTATTTTTTTTACTGGGACGAGGCGTAATGTTTTATGATTTCTTCAAAAGTGTGACTAAAGAGTCCAACGAAAATCGTGGGTTCGAAAAAATTCTATTGTGCTTGATTTGTGGGCCCGTCGGCCTCGAAAGTTTTGGATCTTTATAGTATATAGATTTGGCCGTGTAAACAACTTTCTAATCATAATATCGATTTTGGAACAAAATCTAAACATATACTGATAAACTCCCATGAATGGCAGGGATAAGTTATAGCTGCCGGTGATGCAAAGAATATGGAAAGATGTAGGGGCACCAAACAAAGTGATGATGGTCATCACATATAGCCAGCTAGTTTATGAACATTCGAGAGCCTAAACTCAAACTAGATTTTGCTATCATGATTCATGAGTTAAAAGATGAATTCCATTCTTCTACTATGAAAACATAAACTCATCTCTAGACATTCCAAGAATTAGATGCAAATTTGACTTCTACATACTACACTAGTGCCATCAAGAGGTATCTTGAGGCTTAGTTGTCTATTAATCATATATGAGTTGTCACCTAGTTGTTTTATTGTATTCAAGTATGAGCTTTTTATATAGTTATCATATTAGTTGTGGTAGAGTTTTTGAGCAGTTTGGTCTCAAGTTTGTATGATTATTTTAACGTAGTTACCAGATGAACAAGTCATTCACCTAGATCTTGGAATAGATCTTTAACCTAAGGGCTTTGGATTAAACTCTTGCTACCTATGAATTCGGATTGAGCCTTTTGATGTAACTTCATCTCTAGAACGATATCTAGCTCGTCTGATTCCTTCAACATTTTATATTGTTTCTACCTATCAACACCTTACAGTTGTTCCCTCATAATAGAATGCTACCTCACAACAGAGAGTGGCCAATGCATGAAAGAGATGGAGAGCAATGGCATTGCTTCAGCTGAACCTAGATTCGTCTAAACTTGATCATCAGAGGAAGTGGTGTACGAGATGAAAAATGGGTTGGGCCAATATACTATTTTCCATAATTCTAAAATTGCAAAATTTAAATTGAATTTGAGTCTTTAGCTAAGATCACAATTACAAGACTTTAAACATAAAAATAAAACATAGATTATACCCACTAGAATTGTAGAATCAAAACTCATTAATTCTTACCTCAGAGTTGTAATATCGTAGGATAGAGTTTCTCCTTTTTCTTACCTAGTTCTCTTCGGTGCTACTATTTGCATTTTGTTAGATTAATAATTTCTAATATTTTCTAAATATTAAATAAGTACCTAGGCTTTAGGAGCGGCGTGGGTCATCGTATAGCCCAACCCTCTCCTTGCTCCACACCTCAACCTCCTCATCTCTATCATATTTCTTCATCTCTCTACCTTTCTCGATTCTAACCAGCCGACAACACTTGTGATCCTCCTCCGTGCGGCCGAGCTCCACCTTGATGGATCTAGCTTGCGATTGCCAAAATCCGATCGTCGCTAGACTGTGATTGAGCGCCACCTCATCGGATCTTATTCATGGTGGTTGAGATCCGCCTCCAACATGTTGCGTCTGACCCTTACCTCTCTAGATCTGACTTGTGGTAGCCGAGCGCCATGTTGCCAGATTTGGCTCATGCCGACAGAGATCCAACTACAGCACACGGTGGCCAATCCTCACCAAGCTTTGACTTTGTCCTGCATCGACCAGGCGACACTTTGTCAGATTTGGATCACGGTGCAGGCAAGTCTCGCTGAATTTCGACTTTGGCCTACTACGGTCAGACGCCACCTCACCGAATCTGGCTTATGGCGATAGAGATCCACCCGAATCCGGCTTACGACGATAAAGATCCACCTTGACTTGAAGGTCGTTGTGGGTGGCATCACCACATCGGTGATTTGCCCTTCCAGAGAAGAGTGCTATGTCATAGCTCGTCAACGGCGACATGTGCTTTACTCTCATTTTTTCTTTCTCCTCTCGCCCTTGTCAGTTATTTTGTTGCAAAAGTTATAGAGAGATATACATCACCTACATTTTTTGATAACCAATAAAAAATAACTTTAGAGGCAAAATTGATAATTTGCTGAAGCAAATTTCATTTGAAAACGATAATTTTTTTTGAACGAACCAGCATGAGATTGTGCTAATTTCATTGAAATAGAAGAAGATGTTACAGCTAGCCGGGTAATTTAGTACAAGAGATTATTTTCACGCTAATAGGGCTAATAATTTTTTGATATTAGGAAGATGAATAATGCTTCATGGGTGCCGGGTGCGTATCGTCTTCTTGTAGAAACCTACTCGTTGGGTACGTGCCTCTGCGGGCGTCGATGACTGGCAAGGGGCCAGCGATTTTGTGTGTAGGACACCTCCAAAGTGCGGTTTTGTGTGTGACACATTGCACTCGTTGATTAGTACCGTGGACACTGCGATTCTGTAGTTTTGTCTGCAGGACACCGCATCACATGAGAGGACCATTTTGCCCTCTGCCGGAGCCCACCTGTCATCTTCTTCCCTCTTCTCTCTCTTCAACCTCTTCCCCTCCGCCGGCGGCCGGCCTCTCTATTCTCACTCCGCTACGCTCTGGTCACCTCTCTCGAGTTGCTCCGTGCCGCGGGCTGCCGCCCTGTTCCCTCACCACCGCCTGGCTCCACCCCACCCCAGCGGACGACCGCCGCGGCGGCACGCCACTTGCTGCCCGTCTCGCTCCTCCAGTGCGACCAAGTCGCGCCCCACCTAAGCGGACGGAGCAAGGCCGAGGTACTCCAGGAGGGCCCCGCGAGGCCGAGGCACGCCGGGAGGGCCTCTTCATTCGGTAGCAGGCGACCCTGGCGGGCACGGGCATATTCGGCGACGGGTAGCTCCGGACCTCCGGTCGCCGTGGGCACGGGCATCTCCGGCGGCGGGCGGGCACGGCAACTTCAGCCATAGGCCGCGGGCGCTGGCGTCTCCGACTGGCGGGCACAGGCAGCTCCTACCGTAGGCGGCCTACAGATCCGGATGGTGGTCATGGCTGTGGGCAACTCTAGTGCGGGCGGGCAGCTCCAGCCAGCCGGCGGCCGGCGCCGTGGGCACGAGCTGCTCTAGCACGCGCGGGCGGCTTCGGTTGGCGTGGCTGTTCTGGCACATGTGCGAGCGGCTGCGGCTCCGGCGGCACCGTAGCAGCGGCCAGCGGTGCTGCACGCGAGGTTCGCGGTGGCCAGAATTTGTTTTGTTTAGTTTTTTTTGGATCCGATGGGGAGGAAAGGGTAGAGAAAGGGCATTCTAGTCTATTAACTGTGGGTTGTGTGTTGCAGACAAAGCAACATTTTTGCAGTGTCCCTGAGACTAATTCGACGAGTAGAGTGTGCTGCGGACAAATACAATGTTTGAGAGTGTCTCACAGACAAAAATCCCAATGTTAAATGAAAGTTATTGTTTCCATTGAGAACAGTAGGTGGCTAGGTGCCGTGCCCAATCCTCGAAATAAACCACCCACGAGGCCACACTCCTTCGACCGAAAAGGCAAGAAACGTGAAGAGAGAAGGGGACGAGCCGGCACAGGATAGAGCGGAGAGAACAGAGGCGAGGCACCCAACGCTCGTGACTCCAATCGAATCGAGCCCCGAGCAATTCTCCACATCAGAGTAGAGACCAGATCGCGGGAAAATGTACAGGTCGCGGCTGCAGGAGCTGTGCCAGCGGCGACGGTGGACGCCGCCGGTGTTCGAGCACACCCGCGAGGGCCCCGACCACGTGCCCGTCTTCCGCGCCACCGTCACTGTCCATGAAGAGAAGTTCAGCAGCCCGGACGAAGGGGCGCGGTCGGCGAAGGAGGCGTACAACCTCGCCGCCATGGCCGCGTTCGAGCACCTCAGCTCGCTCCCGAACGCGGCATCTGCTCCGCTTCCGGCCGCTCCAGCGGTTCGGCCGCCCGGTGAGTTGCTGTTCGGCTCGGTACAGTTTTTGGGTAAAATAGGGGGTTGTGTTGTGTCCCTCGGTTTCTCTCGTCTTCGCGATAAGATTGCTTTCCATCCATGATCCCCATGCCATAGTTTTCCTTTTTTTCCCTAGAAAATTACTTTGAATCTTTTAAAAAATAGAAGAAATACTTTGATTTTTTTCCTTTATAAAAATTGAAAAACAAGTATCCTTGGATGGTCGTGTGGTAGCATTGTACTTTCGCCCCTTCGTTTTTCTTAGTTTTATATGATGTACTCCGTATGTATATTTAGTTGTTCCCTGATGCCTGAGCATTTTTTTAAGAATCACTTGCCATTTGGTTGCCTAGCTTCTGAAAGTACTCCTGATTATCAGATGAACTGATGAGGATTTGAACTTATTACCAGAACAAAATTGTTTACAGGCGTATTATGGTTGCAATAGAAGAAAATGATCCCTATTTTAGTTTACTACTATTACAATGGGAGTACTGGTAGCAGACATTCATGTAGGTAGATGGCTCATCTGCACACTTTATTCTTTGATTTCGTATTGATGGCACCTGATTTTGCAAGGACACCGTAAGATTCTTGTAGCCAGCTGACCCTGAAGATAAAAGTCTGGTGGTTGTATAATGGATATAGCAGAAGCACCACGTGTATCTCTGAATACATAATAAACTTCACAGAGTCATGTTGAACTAATTTAAGAATTCAGAAGTTGTCTATAGGTTTAGTAAAAGAGTTACACGGTTGCATATCAGGAGCATTCATCATGTGATCTATATATCCTTCCCGGAAAATTGTTATTATTCTGTGTTCCTTTTATGTCTTAATTAGTTGGTTAGTCCTTTACCAGGAATCTGTTGTAATTTATTATCTCGTGTTATAACAATCCTTTTATCATGGCACTAGAAGTGTTTTTGCTCATTTAAGATTCTTTTTTTGCTTTATCTATCGTACTCACTAGTTTTTTTTATTTATTGTAGAGACCCAGATTCCTTACAAGACTCAGTTACAAATGTATGCTCAGAAGCGAGGCAAGTACCTGCCTTCATATTGTCCCATTCATGGAGGATCTTTTCACGCACCTCTATTCAAGTCAAAAGTAACCATAGACGGGCAAACATTTGAGAGCCCAGAATACTGTCGCACACTGAAGGAAGCTGAAACTGCTGCTGCCAAAGTTGCTCTGATGTCCTTACCTCAAGAAGCAAACCCACCACAGAAAGTGCTGGTTGGTTCATTTCTTTGCTTATTCTTTTATTTTTCACTTATGGTGCATTAAGTTAGCACCAGATCACCTATTTATGATTACTTATACACTCTTCAGCACTTGCCAACTTCCAATTGTCCCGTACATTTGGGTCCAATGACATTCTGTTCTATATCAATAAATCAAACTTTAAGATTGGGAATGATTTGTACAAAAGGACGTATTTTAATGTCTAATGTTCTACTTTTTTTTCGCTCATTTTGACGCGCAAATGTATTAAAATGCATGCCATTTCATGCCCTGTTGGCAAATAAGTCATGTAGTTGTGAAGTTAAAGGCCTGCTTCTAGTTCTTAGGTCTGAATTGTGTTAAAGCCTGAGGAAGTCACTTCCACCCTGTTTCTACTTGTTAAGAAAGTGTCTGTCTTGTTACCACTTTTACATTATTGCTATTGTTTCTGGTTTGTGGTTCTTGTTCGGCTTCATCTCTAGACTATCCGATTTGCTTGGGACTAAACATTTCGTTATTTTTCTATTAGATTGAAACCATGATCCGACTATGTAGATACTAGGGCTGTATGAATAGTGTTAGAAATTCCGTTAATAATCATTGAACTGTGGTCATTTACCATATCAACTACCAAGCATATCTCATCATGCATAAACTTTGCCTGCTTCTAAAACTTATACTTGCATCTGTAACATCCTGCTCCGAAGGTTATCATTCCTTAACCAATGTACCTTTTGACAAAATGTGAATGTGGCAATAAGCGAGTAAACTCTGAAAATTATCTTTTCTTGGTGCCTTGGTCAATTGCAATAATGTAACTGTTGCAGGTGCCTAACAGCTAGCCTGAAGCAAGGTTCATAAGAACCAGATAACACTTTGTAAATAAATTGGGTCATGAGAGCTTTACTCTGTAACTTCAGATATGGCCTAAGCTTCTTTAATCATTTAGTAGCAGTGCAAAGTTCATGGATCAAATGCTCTTAGCTTCTAATATCCCAAACACATTCAGATTATTATTACAAGGTACAGTATCTGCTAAATTTCAGTTATACTAAATTAAATGAATCCTTCAAAATTTTACAGGTTCCGTCAGTATCTTATAAAAATCGTCTACAAGAACTGGCTCAGAAAGAAAACTTTCCCTTGCCTGTCTACATTACAACTTCAGATGTTTCAAATCATTCTGCCGCCTTCATATCAACTGTGGAAATTCAAGGTGCAACTTTTCAGGGAGAGCCAGGGAACACTAAGAAGCAAGCGGAGATGAATGCTGCTAAGGTTGCTTTTGAACATTTCAAAGACAGTAAGTCATTAAACTACTGAAATAGCTGCCTTCATATCAAGAACAAACTTGCTCACCATAGCTAAATTTGCAAGTATCTTCTCAACTCATTACATTGGATCAAATTATGGCATTTCTGTTCCGAAAGCTTCATTCTTATTAACAATATAACTTGTTGTTGATTGTGATTGCGGTCCCTCAATATGTCTGTTGAGTGATATACCTGCTATGCATTAAGAACTGGCATTGCTATGATGATCGGATATGTACGAATTATATGTGTGATATTTTGCTTTTGTAAAACCTTGAGACTTTCTCAACACTACTAAATTCTCACTGTGCACATGTGCAGATAGAAACAGGAACTGCTACTTTACTCTTAGAGTCTTAGTATCATCTATGACTACCTTTTATGATTTATCTATACAACATATATCAGTGTGCACTTAATTACAAAATTCATAGCCTCAGTAGCAGTTACTGATATATGGATCCATCGTTAAGACTTGTCTAGTTCATAGTTGATAGTTATATCTGTTTCCATATTCATACTGCTTTAGAATTTAAATTAAAAGTATACTGACAAACTTACTATTCTGATCCTTGGTTACAATGTTTCAAAACCATGCTATGGTTATAGCTCATGTGGATTCTGTTTTGAGTTTTTTAAAGATACTGCACCTATCCAACCTTGTTTTTTTTCCATCTATGTATTGCATATGTTAGCAACATCTTCCTTTTTTTGCCTTTCAGGGAATAAAGGCTCTGCTTGTTCTGCTGTACATGGAGGACCATCCATGCAGCAAGGAACCATGAACCTGTCTTCTGGACGAAAGATAACGATTATAGAACCTCAGTTTTCAGTTCCCATTGTATCAATAACAAACCAGGGCAAGGATAATGACTTTGATGTCGGTGAGTTCTCTGGTTACATTCCTTTCATTCCCTTTCTTTGCAAACTACCACCTCAAGTACATGAAAATTTGGCTGTGTGCAGTTGCAAAGCGCAGAAACTTTTCCTTTTTCAAAAGAATGTACATGAAAATTTTATATTCCTTAGTCTACGCTGGGATTAGCTTCAGATCTTAGGGTCAGGGATGGATGGCCTCCAGGTGACATAGCTGCAGTATTGTGATATCGTCGTGGCTGTGCTGCTATTTACCCTGAAATTTGATATTCTAAATCACATAAAAAAATCGGATCATATTTTCCTTAACCAGTTAATCAATGTAATGGCCACTGAGAGGTCTTGATTAATTTTGGTTGGCCACATCTTTTTCTAGCATCCATTGTCCATGATATTTGTGTTCCATGTTTACATACTGCAACCCGTGACCAAAGGTTCTCGTGGTGTAACGGTTCCGGGGGTCAATGAAACCCCTGTTGCCGGCCCGGTTTCGAATCTTGGCACCAGCTTCTTTAAGACAAACTCAGAGGGACGTCTCTCCCTCTGGTCGAGGTTTTTTTTTTCATACTGCAACCCGTGTAAATTTGTTTTTGTATGTATGCCTTTGGATGATACTGAGTTTTCTCCATGTAATCTTGATTTTCTTTCATTAGCTCATGTTATATGTTCATGTGCAGTAAACAATGGCGCTAGATCAGCTGCCTCTGCTAACCCACTTCCTGTTGCTGCTACGACACAATCTCTTGATGGAACCACTGAATCTGTAAAGCTGGAAGTTGACAAATTATTCCTTCCAGAGCCAAGCACAGAAGATGTAGCAATGGAATCATCCCTGGAAGTTAACAAACTACCCCTTCCAGAGCCAAGCACTGAAGCTAAAGTAATGTGCACACCTCTGCATGTTGATGAACCACCCATTCCAGAGCCAAACACTGGAGTTGAAGACATGATGGACTCACCTCCGCAAGTCGGGGAACCGCCCATTCCAAAGGCAAGCTCAGAAGCTGTAGCAATGGAACACACACCGACTGTGGATGATCACTCACCCCCCATAGCTCCAACCAGTACCTCTAGTGTCACCGTGGCAACTAGTACCAGCTCCGATGGATGCGGCTGCTACATGTCAACCAACAGAATCCAAATCTACCCTCGCTGCAATGACATGGAGATCCCGGAAGGCGCGACCATGCTTCCCTTCAGTGACGACGTGTGGGTGGCCTTCAGCCTGCCCTTCAGTGATAACAAAGAAGGTAATTTGAACTCCGCAACGTGATTTTATTGGAAACCCGGATCCATTGCCATGTGCTTGCTCTTGCTCCCCACGACCCCACTGAAGCTGTTCTCTGTTGTCGAAACGCAGGTAGCAGCACTGCCGCTTAGGAACATTGGACAGCACACAAGAGGAGAATTGGCGGATGCTCTTGTGACGCTGACGTAGCTTGTGCCAAGCTTAATTCATCTCCGTCGTATGTCGGCTAACTGGACCGCCATTCACTGCAACTATAACTAGCATTTCGTTTGTGGACCATTTAAACATCTATTGCATCTGGCTGATAAAGCTGCTTGCTCAACCATGTGACCGAAACCTAAGTTATACTCCTGACTGGGTTATAACTGAGAAGTAGAGAACCTGAACTTTAATTGGACCATCCGCAGCATCCGTCCTGATCAGAGTGTTTTTTTTTTCGTGTTTCGTTGAGTTCGTTTTCGTGATTCGCTCTCCTCTGCGTGCGCTTTTTGTTCAACTCTTGAACACACTTATTTGGCAAATTGGCAAGAGAGTTTCGTGTCATTTAAATCCGTTTGGGCGCCGAAAATCTCCCCTCTTGTTTATGTCTTTGTGAAATGTTTGCACTCCCCCTGGGATGTAGTGTGTGCCCGCTGCTTGTTGGGAGTCTATGGCCGTCTGCGTCTGCCTGCCCTCCTGCAGCCGTTACGGGGTGGCCCACTGGCCCTGTCACGTTGCTGACGAGTGACGACACGAAGACGACACCGCACACCACCACCACCAACAAAGCAAGCGCCGCTTCGCTGCTCGACCCCCACCACCTCGCACCGCCGCCCTTTCTCTTGGGTCTTCGGCGCCTCGCCGTTGCGCGCAGGCTGCAAGCCCTGCAACACGCAGCACGGGGGCGGAGGCTGACCGCGCCACCGTTTGTCTGCCGCTGCTCCGCGGTAAGGATAATCCCCAACTTTACTCTTCCACCTTGCTACCACCCGGCTGTTGCCCCCTCGGGCCCTCCTGCCTCTGCTCTCCTTCTAGATCAGCTACATCTGTACTCCGCGTCGCGTCCGCGAATGAGGTTTCCGCGGGGAGGCGGCACCGTTTGTTTTGCAAGATTAAGAGTGGGCTGATTTGTGTCGATTGAGTTGGGCTGGATGCCCGCTATTTTATAAGACCGACGGGGACGTGCTTCGGTTGACTTCCACATGGTTGGTTTCTCGGTCTCTTCTGGGTCCTGAGAACAATTGACCTGATGTGTTCATTTTTATATTTTTGTTTGACCATACGACTGAAGTACTCGCCATGCGGATTGCAATTCTTCTATTTTCACCAGCTGGAAACGGTTTTCATTTTGCCATGTCCAATGCCCAATGCTCTGTACATTGTGTGGTTATAGTTGGATCTGAAACTGGCACTTACATAGTGACATGGACACAAATAAAGATACTTAAACTTGATACGTGAATAAATTTGTGCTGTGAAATCTTTCTTTTTATGAATAAGCATGCAACAGGAAAAGTTGTAAGGAGGTATCAATGTTTTCCCTCTTTTGAATTGTATAAGGTAAAGTACCACAGCAGACACGATGTGCTTTTCCTTTTCTTGTAGAAAACCTGTTGGGTGGTACTTTACTTCTTAATTAGGCCTTGTTTGCTCGCTTCGTACACATTCACTTCCTTCTTTGTGATCTGGCAGCCCATTTTAACTTCTCTCATCTCTAAATTTTGATTTAGGGTCTCTTTCAAATTCCCTGGAGGATCAGAGATAAAGACCAACTGTTCTGAAGGAAGTTTTTAGAAATTTCCAGACATGACAGGATCGAATATTTCTTGGGCTTGCCTTCTACTGCTATGTTTTGCTTCGATGGGAGATGCAGAGTACATGAAGTACAAAGATCCAAAGCAGCCTATCAACACTAGAATCAATGATCTTATTGGGAGGATGACCCTTGCTGAAAAAATTGGCCAAATGACACAGATAGAACGGCAAGTTGCATCTGCAGATGTCATGAAAAAATACTTCATAGGTAAGTTCTATATAAGCTTGTGAATGTACATGAACGTATAGGGGTGATTGGAAATATTTGCTGTCTTGCATATGGATTTTGTTTAGGTGATTAAGGAAAATGAAGCTTATAGCACTCCACAACTTTAGCTCCTTTGTGACAATGTGATATCTGAGTCTGTTGTTATGCAACTTGTAATGTCGAACTTCTCTGCTGTTTGCTAGGTAGCATCTTAAGTGGTGGTGGAAGTGTTCCTGCTCCCCAGGCCAGTCCATCAATTTGGGTTAACATGGTAAATGAATTCCAGAAAGGTGCCTTATCAACACGTCTAGGAATTCCTATGATTTATGGGATTGATGCTGTTCATGGTAATAACAATGTCTACAACGCCACCTTATTCCCTCACAACATTGGGCTTGGAGCTACAAGGCACGTCTCTGATAATCTATGTACTACATGTTTGCAATATGATAAGCATCTTACATGGCAAGAAGGCCACGGTTTTCATCAAGACTTTTCTTGGTCAATTTAAATTACAATAATACTGTATGCTTTGCTGGATACAATGTTCTAAAATTCACATCGTTTTAGCAAAATAAACTTGTTTCTTGTTGGCAAGCAGATTGTCCAAACATTGTCAACAAATATGTGTAGATATATAATCACCTTTGTCTTTCTTGTGTTGTTAGGGATCCTGACCTCGTAAGAAGGATTGGTGTAGCAACTGCTCTCGAAGTACGGGCAACAGGCATTCAATATACTTTTGCTCCATGTATTGCAGTAAGAACATATACATAGTTTTGTTGCTTCTGCTATGCACCAGATCTGCATGAATTTTAGTATATTCTTGTTTCACTAGAAGTTATATTGATCAGTAATTATTCTTATAGCTTGGTTTAGGTTTGCAGAGATCCAAGATGGGGCCGATGTTATGAGAGCTACAGTGAAGATCACACGGTTGTCCAGCAGATGACAGATATTATTCTTGGTTTGCAGGGAGAGATCCCAGTCAATCATACCAAGGGAGTTCCATATGTAGCTGGGAAGTAAGATATTCTTTTCTCACTGGTGATAAAAATGGAATGGTAGATGTAAAATGTAAACCGATACTTAAGGCACCTGCATCTTTATCTAAGTAATATTTTGAAACTAATCGTCTATATGCCTTGACGGCACTCTACCAGTAAATTACGTACTATACGATTGAAACTAGTGTTGGGGAGCAAGCAGTGCTAATATGTTGCCGTGTGGAAGAATTTTCTGTCTTGTCCTTATACCTAAGCTTATGGTTTTTGCAGGGATAAAGTTGCTGCTTGTGCTAAACACTTTGTTGGTGATGGTGGAACTCATAATGGAATCAATGAGAATAACACTATCATTGATGAACATGGACTGTTAAGCATTCACATGCCACCATATTATGACTCTATCATAAAGGGTGTTGCAACTATTATGGTTTCATACTCAAGCTTGAATGGTGTAAAAATGCATGCGAACCATGATCTAGTCACTGGCTACCTGAAATCCAAACTACGCTTTAGAGTTAGTAACAATATGCAAGACTGCAACTTAGTTTACATTACTTTGCCATGATCTGTAACTTAATTTTGCATATTTGCTGATTGCAGGGTTTTGTGATATCAGACTGGCTAGGAATAGACCGTATCACCTCACCTCCTGGTGCAAACTATACATATTCTGTGCAAGCTGGAATAAATGCAGGGATTGATATGGTATATGCATTTCTTTTTAGAAAGCTATTGCTTGCATTCATACTAACTGCTGCATACATGGTTGATTAACTTCTCTGGAAACAGGGTTTGTGATCAATGAAGTTTACTTTTCCACCATTTTTCTTTAAAAACTTTGGATCACCTCAATTCCAGATCATGGTGCCATACAATTACACTGATTACATTGGCGATCTGACATCTCTTGTCCACAAGGGTATCGTCAATATGAGCAGAATTAATGATGCCGTAAAGCGTATCCTTCGAGTCAAATTTACTATGGGCCTGTTTGAGAACCCATTAGCTGATCTTAGCTTTGCAGATCAGCTTGGAAAGAAGGTTGGTAATTGAGAGCATGTTGTATATTACTTCCATATTTTGCACACAACCTTCTCAGGTTACATAGTGATAAAAACCCAGTTTTCATGGATGACTAGGTTGGGATTCATGCTATTAAGCAACTTAGTGACTGTGTATTTTAATTTAATACAGGAGCACAGGGAATTGGCTAGAGAAGCTGTCAGGAAATCACTTGTTCTCTTGAAAAATGGGAATTCTCCTAATCAGCAATTCTTACCTCTGCCAAAGAAAGCTAGAAGGATCCTTGTAGCTGGAAGTCATGCTAGCAATTTGGGGTATCAGTGTGGAGGATGGTCAATTCAATGGATGGGAGCCAGCGGAAATATCACGACTGGTATGTGCATTTGGTATACATATGATTCTTTTGTCTCTAACTGGAGGCCTTGAAAGTATTTAAGTACAACGAGAACTGTATTTGTGCGTATTCTTTTTCAGATTCTGTCTGCTTATGGAATAAACTTAATTCCCAAGTTGAAGTGTCAGCATTCATTGTAGTTATTTTCCATACAGCTAGGTGTCTTGGTATCCCTTAATAGCATGGGTTGAAGCATCGTTTACATATCAGAAGATAGTATCCCTAACTGCAAAAGCTACAAGCAAAAATGAGTATATTCATATTCACTCTTCAGAGCTCAGATGCATCACATCAAAACAAACCCTTCATTTCTAGTTTTTAGATCAGAAAACAGACACATCTGCTAATTTCCATGAATGGTTGAAAAATATTCACACATCACAATTTACCTAGATAGCATGTACATGATCCACAACAATGTAATGACTGTGACACTATTGCTCTACTGAACTGACATGATTCCTGACTAAAAATTTAGAATATACTAATTTCCTGATAAACTTCTGTGTTTTGTTTAGTAGCAAGTAATAGTTGAAATATCTAAAGCAGCAAGCTCTGCTATATTTGTCATTGCAGTGATTAAATATCCTCTGCAGGGACAACAATTCTTGATGCCATAAAGTCCACTGTTGCTGACTCAACGGCTGTCATATACTCTGAAAATCCTGATGACAGTTTCATGAAGCATAATGACTTTTCATTCGCTATAGTTGTTGTTGGCGAGCCACCATATTCTGAAACAGTAGGTGACAGCACTGACCTCACTATACTAGACCCTGGTCCAGACACAATCAGAACTGTGTGCTCTGCAGCTAAATGTGTGGTGGTTATCGTCTCTGGCCGTCCTGTTGTTATTGAACCATATGTTCCACTGATGGAAGCACTTGTTGCTGCTTGGCTTCCTGGCACCGAAGGTCAGGGTGTCGCTGATGTTCTTTTTGGGGACTATGGATTCACTGGAAAGCTCCCCCATACCTGGTTCAAGTCTGTTGACCAGCTGCCTATGAATCTTGGAGATCCGCACTATGATCCACTCTATCCGTTCGGATATGGTTTGACAATAAATTCATCATTGCCAGGGTAAGCATAAAACCTATTTGAACTATTGATTTTTTTTTTGAAAACAAATTAAATGGAATAGCACCAGATGATCTGTCATTTCTGATTCTCATTTGTCGTTTCATCGTGTTTGCTGTTCTCAGGTTTTCGGGTACTGACAGTCTGGTGCATACGAAGCAAAGAATGATATATGCTGTGCTGTGTTCTCTACTGTCATTGGTGCTGATCAATGATTTGGTCATAGCTTAGGCGTTGTAGACTACTAAGTATTATTAGCCGTGTCCAGTGTTGGCAGTGTCGGCGATTATTCCTAACTGCTTAACGGGAGTGACTTGTTGGGTGATACCACTACAAACTGTTATTTCATCAATCAAATTATCATTTGTAATCTTGGTTTCTTCCCCCATCTAGCGAGGTAAAAGTAAAACAGGAGCGTGTATACATCCAGCAGGTGGCTTATACAAGGTCAACTGGTCAATCAGTGAAAATCGGTACAATTGCTGTCCGAAAATACTCATGCTGCAGAAGTTACATCTCTGGTCGAAACATGCCGCAAGCCTCTAGTCATAGAAACCAGGTTCTAAAAAGTACCACGCGCAAGGCAATGTCTCCGACTTATGTCCATGCAGCCTCACCCTGCAGGTCATCACCTTCTGAGGGAATTCACCGGCGGCGCGGCGGCCGACGACGCTGTCGTCAAAGATCCCCACGTCGACGTCGAGCTCCAACGCGCCCGACCGCCGCCACTCCGTCGCCATGTGGTCCCGGAGGTGCTCCGGCAGCCCCACCCCCTCGCCCCTGGCCACCACCTCCACGGTCTTGTCCCGGCGCTTCCCCTCGCAGTCCCACGGCTCCGCGCGCGCCCAGCCGAGCGCCACGCCGGCGTACGACACGACCACGTCGGCGCGGCCGGCGCACGTCCAGTTCATCCGGATCGTGACGCCGAACGCCGGCGAGACAACCCGGTCGGGGCGGCCGAGGTCGATGCCGTCGTGGCCGGCGACGCCGACGGCGAAGGACGGGGTGTTCAGGCCCTCCACGTAGAGGTAGGCGCCGCCCAGCAGCGCCATCACGAGGAACGACGCTATTAGCAGCGGGTACCCGATGCGTTCCTCTTCGCTCATGCGTGACCAGCGGCTGGGTGCCCTGTATCCCCAGACAGGCGGCGCCTCGTCGTCTCGCGGGTCGGCGAAGATGTCGTAGTAGTCGGCCGGCCGAGCCGCCGCGTCTTGGAGGTCGATGCCGAGACCCATACTGTTCTTCATCCGTGCTCAATCGTCGATACGATCAGTATACAATCCAAGGGATATAGCTAATAAGCTTATAATCATCTCACGAGTCGTCTGAACCGTGCGCTATTGTGAAACGTGATCGATCCTGCGCCGAATCGCTAGTACGAGTTGAACCCGGCCAGTGTCCGATCAGTATTATCCTCCATAGACCAGAAAGCTGCGCTCATAATGTATCTTTGCAAAACAAACAGCCGCCGTGGCCATCAAAACCGGGTGGAGAAGAGCATGGGTGCCATCAATACCCTTTGTGGCTGTACGAATAGAATTCGTTTTCCGATCCGTATAACTATCATCCATAAACCGGAGCTCATGATGATGTATAGTATGGTCGATCTGCAGATAAACGTATATCCGGATCCGTATCATGTCATCAATGCCCGCTCTCGTCGATATATCGTCGTCATCGTCTCGATTAGCCATTGTCGTCGAGCATATATAGAGGATCTTCGAACTCATCGGTGCCATGGGCGCCACCGTCGTCGACGTCGTCGCAGAAGATAACCGGTGCCTGCGTTTCCTGCAGAGGCATCCCCAGCTCCACGACGCGCTGGCCCCGGCGATCGTGGGCGCCTACCTGCTCCTCATCTGTTGGCTGATCTACACCCCGCCCGAGTTCTCCGCGTCCGTGTCGAGCTTCCAGGGCCTGGACCCGGGCAGCCGCGCGGGCGCCGCGCCCGCGTTCGCCGTCACGCTCCGGGCCAGGAACCGCGACGTGTGGCGGCACTGCTTCCGGCCCGGCAGCGCGGTGGTGGTGTCGTACGCCGGCGTCCCGCTCGCGCGCGGCGACCTGCCCGGGTTCTGCGTGCCGGGGCGGGGCGTGGCGAGGGTGCGCCTCGTCGCCGCCGGCGAGGGGCTGGGGGTGCCCGACGCGCTGCACGAGCGCATGGAGGCCCAGCGCGGGAGGAGAAAGCGCGTGGCGCTGACGGTGCGCGTGAGGCTGGACGACGACCTCGTGGTGCCGCACAACGTGCCGTCGCGTTTGCTGCTCTGGTGCGAGGCGATGATGGATGGGCACCCGGTGAACAACGGCTCGTCGCGTTGCTCGGTTCTTGATATGACGAAAAAGTTTAGAGTAAAGTGAAGCTTTTATATTTATATATATTCTATAGGAAGATACGACGGCATGAATTCTAGGGAGATGTTTGCCCCAGATTTGTATTGAACAGAGATCTTATGGATGAGAGATTTATTTGTCTGCTATACTCCTCACCTCATGGTCAATGTCGCTTGTGCTCTGGAATCCTTTTTTCTTAGAACCTCCATAAACTCCAACGAGATTTAGGATTAGGGATTTGGATTTAAGGGTACATGTGGCTTCCGGGTTGTAGAAGTAGAAGGATGTTGGGGGAGGTTGTCAACTTGACGATTGAGACGACGAGGCCGCAAGCGCAATAAGGATGACGAGACGGGGAAATGCATGGAACATATGTGGATGCCGCATGCTAATCAGCTGTAGTGCACGGCAACTAATTCCTCTTAGGCTACCAAATGACCAAGGCTCAGAAGCAGAGCGCTGCCAGGTGCTAATAAATGGTTTCCGGGTGGTAAGCAAACAATCAGGACATGTTGATTATATATGTTTGTGCACGGGCATCGTGCTGTATAACAGTATCAACTGTTGCAAAACTATGATTCAATCTGCCCAACCCATACCAAGACTACGAAGGAAAGTAGATGTTGAAACACCAATGCCCAAAGCATGGACCAGTACCGCAGTAGTGAACTAAGCACAACATATACCGTTCCTTCCTCATTATCTATCAGATCGTCGGCACCTGAAATCTCTAAAACAAGAAACAATATGAGATGTCATGCAGTGGGCTGAGACAACACCTCAGTCTCAGGCAACATTCATGCAGTACAAAAACTGAACAAATCTGATTCCATTAGAGTAAATTGCCTCATAGCTTTGTTTACTTTTTCAGGTTTTGTGCTTACTAAAATGCCCAATTACTGGCTTGAAAATTGTTTTAACTCAAGAAAAATGTTGGGCATTTGGCCTTATGCCATGCAGAGATTCTTCTTTTGTTAGTTGAGCGCAACCCAATCAAGCTCTTTGGTGAACCATTATCTTGTAGTCATATTAGAAGTTATATTGCTGCTGCATGTATTGTGTAATTTGGTTTGATGTATAACTTATGTACAAATAACTTCCTATTGGTCGTAGGAACGGCTGCTAGGATCTGTTTCAAGAGCTAATCCACTTCTCTTTTTTTATTTGGTAATAAGGCCAAAGTTGGCATGGTGTATCCATTAATGATGTGGTTGTAAATAATACAGTGTTTAGATCCTGCTGCATAGGGACTAATGCTGAATGAATATATGTGGCACTGTAGAAGCTAAATTTATAATAAGTAAGAGTGTTGTTTTGAAATTAAACACTTACATATGTCAAAACTAAGTTTGGAACAATGTATTTATGTTCCTAATTACCAAGATTGTCATAATTTGCCACAAAGAGTAGGGCTATATAGATATAACAATTTTGCCTCACTCCTCGTCTTTGAGACATACGGCTGTCTCGGCACATGCGTACAAACTAATGTAAGTGATGCTTAATGAGACATTTACTTGCACGCAGCAACTAACAGCTGAGAGCTCCCATAACAGAAGAATCCATAGGTCATATTCAACACATTACAGAAAGACTTCTAAAATGTAACATACATAAGCTTCAGTTAGTTGTGCTGTCCTCTGTATACTTCTTGTATTCAGGCTTGAGCTCATGAGTCCCTTGGTTTGGCCCTCGCTTGTTGTAGACACAGAGCGTGTTCAGTATCTCCTTCAGGAATTGCTGCAGGGAAAAGAAAGCACAGGCAATTGGTAAGCATGCCTTTGATATCAGAAATGCAGTAATTGCACTGGGAAAACCAATGCTTCATCTCTTGAGCAGAATCTGGAAAAGATGATAAAAATACCTCAGGCTGGTTAGTTTCCTGCATTAGCTGCTTCAGTGACCAATTCGGCTGTCTCTCGAAAAGCTTGAATAGGTTTTTCTCCAGTTCCCCACGATCCATTCGTGTTCTTTTTGTGTCAGGTTTTGGTAAAGCTGGCTTCTTCTTGTCCTGACAAACACAAATATTACATTAGTCCCCTGATGAAACATTTGTAAATAAATTTTAACTCAAAGAATTTGAACTTTGCAAAAACAATTTCCAAACTCTGGAAACGTTTTCCATAGAAAGTGTTAAGGTATGAGACAAGAAACCCTGATTTCAGAAAGACAGCATCCAGTATTTAAGCAAACAATGCAACCCAGGTAACATAGCATTGAACAGTAGGGGAGTATCCTTCGATATGTTAGAAATAAACAACTACCTTTGGGCCAGAATGTACCAGCATGTTGCCAGGCAAAGGCCTCATGCCTTTTCCATTGTCATCTGTAATTAACTACCAAGGTGCACAGCAAAAAGGATCAGACTAATAGAAACAATTCAGAAACAGAACACTAACAGGTAAAAAAATATCAGTAAAAGGTTACCTCCGTTTTTCTTGGTTTAAACATGGACATGTTGGTCCTCTCGCGACATAACTTCCCATAGTCCATAAGATTTTCCCTGTGCGGTTTCATGTCAAATTTCTTTTCAACTTTCCCTTCGCAAGAAAGTTTCCCTATAGAAAAATAGGGCTCAATTGTGTGGTACAGGAAACAAGCAAAGTAAATAGCTTGTAATTAAATTATTAACAAATATGAGCATATAAACATAATTATGGAAATATCATTTGAGCATAGTGCATATCATGTGGGGTGTTGTACACCAAGGATTCCCAAAGGCAGGAAGACAAAATATGGTGCAAGACAGTTTTGGAGGGAAAATGCAAGTGTAAAACATTAACACGAAACAAATGGTCACTTTCTTCAACATTAGTTGTCATTTACATACATAATGATCAAGCTAAAGCCTATAATATACCGTCAACAAGACATCTGTGTTTACCACCTATAGCATGTTCATGCAAAAACCAAAGCTTAGTATGTTAGCTTTACGTAAACACCTATGTGCTGGGGTGCACCGGACATAATTTCCTCTGTGCAGTGAAAAGAAACACACACACACATTGAATTACTCATATATTGGAATCGTTCCTCAATTGAGCGCTTATACTAGAATTAAGTTTAGACCATAGACCAATGTGCAGAAGGATGCGCTAAGGAATGCAGAAAATTATATTGCCCGATTGGTCAACAGGGAAGCATAGCCCAAAGATATTAATAAATGCATCCTCTACAATAAGTTATAGTCCAGTTTGTACAATCAGAACATGGAGTATACCAATCAACAAGAAAAGACTGGGGCCTGAAGGTCACAATCACAATCATGTCCTTGTTCCTTTGAAAGTAGATTTGACCATGTCTCAGAATGTGATCTAGATATTAAAAACCCCAGGCAACATATTCGGCATTCACATGGACTGCAAACCACTATAGAAGCAGCCAGAAGTGACAAGCTCTCCTGTTGTTACATACTGGAGACCATTTGGTGAAATTGGTTAGCAAACTACCCCCCAACTAGTTAATGCTATACCCCCTCAAGTTATTATTTTCTTCCACAATAAAAAGTTCCTAAAATATAACTTGAAGTGCTACTTTATTATATTATAAATTGTTTTGAACTACTTGTATCATTAAGCATATGACTGAGCATTAACCTCATAAAGATGCTGTTCAAATGTTAAAATAGTTTGAAAGAATGCACTCTAGAGTGGATCTTATTAAAGACGGATCAAATAACCAAGCATATGTTTGCTACAACTACTTGCAATGATTGGTGTTCACTATGTTGTTCATAAGAAATTTGCACAAAAAGAGAGAAAAATATGTGGAAACATCATGAGGAAAGTTAAATACGCTTGCCTCCAACCTTGGTTAGACTCAGAAAAAATGCACATTGTCACAAAATCGCCGTACATATTCAGAGAGTAACTCTTTGGTGTATTGCCATTGCATGCTTGAGTCATCTCCATCTTGATCTGTTGTGTCATTAAAACCACTTAAGAAACATAGGTACCATAAGTGTTAGATATAGCATACAAAAAGAATGCTCTAAAACATTTCTATCTGTCTTATAGTGACTGGAATAATTGGGGGCATATTACTGAACAACAGGGTAGACATTTCTTCAATCTCTCTACACTAAAACATGAACTGCATGAATCACAACTTGCCTAGCCCGGCCTCTGAGTGTAGGCATAGAAATTGATAATCGACTTCTACATGAATATGGAGAGCACAAGTCACTTCTAAATGGTTCTGAGACAGAAAATCAAAAGCAATCCAATCTATTGAAAAATGAACTAACATGAAACATGTTCAGTTAAAATATCATCCATGGGGACTGATCACTCTGATAATCAACTTCAATTTCAATCCGCTGAACTTCCACGAACCATATCGCAATAACTTGGCGGCGTGCTACATTCACCAATCCCATCCGTCCCCACAGTTCGGTCCACGTTGACGTACAGATCGAGCACAAATCCATCGAAATGCAATGCACGGAACAACAGCACACATTGAGGCGAGATGATGAGGGGAGCACAAACTCAGGAGGAGGAAGCTTGCCTGGGAAGGCATGTCGTCGTCACGGAGGGGATCGAGGGAGAGGATGACCTTAGCGACAACCGGGTTAGGGTTAGGGTTGCCACCGCCGGCGTCGGGGCCGGGCGCAGCGGCGGCCTCCTGCCAGGCACGGGCGACGACGGTGGGGCATTTCATCAGCCACAAGGAGCGGTCGGCCCGCGCCGTCTCCAGGTACTTCGCCTCCTCCGACATCGCCGCGGGGTCGGTGGTGTTCCGATGATCAGGCTTGCCGTGTCCGGTTGGGTGGGCGGTTCGTGTGACGGGGGCGGGACCCGGGAGCGCTGCTTCTGCTTGCAGGTCGGTGGGATGGTTTCTCGATAGATACTCGAGAAGTCGAGAGGAAGAGAGGAGAGAGAAGAGGCGGTGAGTGCAAAACAACGGGGCTTTGGGCTGGAAAAGTAGTCGCGCGTGGACAACGGGCCTCACTCAACACATGATGCAGCTCGTGAGCGGGCTGGTCCCAGTCTCAACATACACCAGTTTAAAAAGGTGTATTTTAAGAGTTTACAAATTTAGATGACACATCAATATAAATTTCGAAACCATTAAGTATTTTACTCGAATATGTGTCCCAGTCTCAACATACACCTTTCAGTTGAGTTTGCGCGAGCAGCTTCCAGAAAAAAAAAACAATTCAAGCGTAGACCCTGAATTCTTCGGTAAAAAGGTCAAATTCGGCAATCAGACGTGTCGCTTCGACAGGTTAGCCGGCATCCAGCATGATCCTCGTGCCGCACGTAGCCAATCCAGCGACAACACCACGCGTAGCGCAACGGCCCAGCCTAGACGGCGAGCCGGCGGCGACTCATCCGATCCTTCTTCGGTTCTTCCTCCGGCTCCGCGCGCTAGATCGTAGGCAGGCACCAACCAAACCACCACCAGTCCACCAGGCACCAGCCCACCACGGCACCGCGCATCCCCCGCTGTCCTCGCGCGTTCCGTCCCATACTGCCCGTCCACCCCCAGCCCCCAAATCCGGCTTCCCCCCGCAACCAAAGCTCTCCGTTTCCCCACGCCTCTCCAATCCCTCCTCCCACACTCCACCGGCCCTCCCTCCAGAGCCTTCTCCGGCGCCGCCCCTCGCCGCGGCGCCCCGAATCTAGGGTTCCCCTTTCCCGCCGCGGGCCGGATCACGCTCGGTCCGCGATGCTGCCGTGCGCGAGGTCGGTGCTGCGGAGGAGGGGTCTCGCGTCGTCCCTCCTGCGGAGGTGCGGCGGGGAGGTCGAGTGTACCGCCGGCACGGGGGAGGCTCTCGCCAATGCCAGGTGCGCGAGCACGCTGGCATCGCTCGGCGGCGGGCGCGTGCTCGGGCGCGGCGGCCGGTGGGCCGATCCACATGCCGACGTGATGGGCGCGGGGCGGATGACGCGCACGCAGACTAGGTGCTTCCTCGGGTGCGGCGACGGGGAGGAGGGGAGCGTACTCTCCAAGGTCTACGAGGAGAGGCGCGTGATGGGGTATGTGGTCAATCCAGTGAATTGCCTTGTAGTTGTTCGGTCAATCTATTTGTAACATGGAATCCATTGGTGATTGTGGCGTTGTTGTGATTGCTATGGTGAGCTTAGGTACTCCCCGGAGCAGATGTTTGCAGTTGTCGTGGCGGTGGACCTCTACGAGGACTTTGTACCGTGGTGCCAGCGGTCCAGGATCATTAGGCGGCATGACAACGGCTCATTCGATGCTGAGCTCGAGATTGGATTCAAGTTCCTTGTTGAAAGCTATGTATCTCACGTAGAGATGGAGAAACCCAAGTATATCAAGGTGAGGATTGCAAAATCAACTCGCTATCACTTGTGTAGATTATGGTCTGCAATAGTCAATAAGGACTGTAAGAGAAACATCCTACTTTCAAGGTTCACCATACACAGGACTGGACATTTGACCTGTTATCGGTTTGCTGCTAATTGCTTGCCATGCCTATGGAAAGCCACTAGCAAAATTTATCTATCCGTGGTACTACTAGCATTTGTTTGTAATGTTGAGCTGCAAAATCTTTGAATGAAGTATTTATTGTAGGAGGTGTTACCATTCATAATTGATCCTTTCTTGCTTAACTGATAATTGTACTTATAGCTAGGTTTCTTGTTTGGTTGGCACCTAATGAAGCTGATTCTAAAGCCATTTAAATGTTTCTGTAGTTCCAGTAAAAAAAGATGCCTAAGCTATAGGTACTGTTCTGCAATGATAATGTCCATTTCTTCAAAATAAAGAGCATTGCTCTCAATTTGAAGAACTCTTAGCTACATTTGGGGCGTCTTTTCTCCTCACTAGTTAACAGCATTGCAAGGGAACGAATATAATTGTTGGCTAGGATTTATCTTATACCCTGAATATCCTTTCTGGAAGTTAAAATTCCTGTTAAAATTGTCAATACTCAGTAATTATACTTTTGGTCCATATCGGTACTCCATAATTCATTATTTTTCTGCCACTAAATAATATCTATGCTCTTGTTTAGCCACGTGGTGGTCAGATCTCAAAAATGTTACCTTAGCTGATGTAGCGATAACTTGATAAGTGCCCCATTTGGTGTTGGGCAATTGTTGCTATGGATGTCAATCTATTCATTTCTTAGGTACACTGATTAAAATTTACATAGAATCTGAGCATGTCTTCTAGATTTAGTGCTCATGGTTTGTACAATCAGGGAGATGCAAGACTGATTTGGCCTATGAATTTAGAGGGTACATGTACAGAACTATTAGAAAACAAAGTGCCTTGAGATGTATATCAGATTGCCAAACGTCTGTCTATAGTGGTGCTTTCTGTTGAATAGCTTGGATGACCAAGTAAACTGCAACTTTTAGGGTGAAATTAACTTATTCTATGCAACTAAGATGCTCTATTGTGTCAATCTCTAGACGATTGATGTGTCTGATTTGCAACAGAAAATATTGTTCTAGGTATAAAGAATTGTGAATTGATCATACCTGTAGCATCTTCTGACTTCTGGGTTCATATATTTTTCATCTTGTGGTTCCATGTTGTGTTCAACATAATAGTGGTAGTTTTCCCTTTCTTTTTTTGAAAGAGACTGATATGGTATTTTCATTCTATTGCTATATCTATCTTGTACTCATCATTTTGCCTATGCTTGAGAAAATTGCTTTGTGTTGTCTTAAGCTTCTGACTAGTATCACCTGTTTGCAGACAACAGCATCTGAAAGTGGACTTTTTGATCATTTGATAAACGTTTGGGAATTTAAGCCTGGTCCTGTTCCTGGGACCTGTGACCTCTACTTCTTAGTCGATTTTAAGTTTCAATCGCCATTGTATCGTCAGGTAATCAAGGTTCTAAAGATATTGCACATCCATTAACTTGTCATGTGGCTGCTGTTTCTCTCACAACCACATCTCTTTTCTCAGGTTGCATCGATGTTCTTCAAGGAAGTAGTTTCACGGCTAGTGAGCTCATTAAATGATCGGTGTTTTAGAATATATGGACCTCCTGTACCAGTGTTGGAAAATACTTACGGACAAGGAAGATGAATCTGTTATGAATCCAATTTTGAAGTATGTGCCCTTCGAGGATTCCTTGTAGTCAACACATAATCCTTCCCTTGATAAGCCATCATAGTGCCATTTAGGGCACCATCAGGCAAGAGATTTGTCTTAAGGAAATCAGCCACTGTTGAGTTTTCATTCTTTGGCTATTTCTGAGGTTATTTTTTATGTATTACTAAATTTGTTAACCCATGTATAACAAGGAAATGGCCATTCCTCACGATCATTTACCGTCTGTCAGATCCTGATGATTTTTTTTTGGGTGAACTACATGTCACTATAAGCTCTTTGCGCACTAGTTTATGTGACACCGTCTCTTGAAAAAGTTGGCATCGAGAAACGAAGTTTATGAACTCAAGTTTTGAGAGCATTATACCAAAGGTCTGGTGTTCATTTGTTAATAAAGTAATAGTGTAATCTGAACAGCGTTTACTGCCTGATTGCATTTTGAGTTTTTGACAATGCACGCAGAACTTCAAAAGCAGGAGAAGTAAAAATATTGAGCAGTGCCTTCTCAGCTGTCCAGCACCCAAGTCCTCAGAGCTGTTAGAAAGAAAAAAGGATAGCCTGTTGCTGATGATCACAGCATTAGTACAAAAGTAACGTTCTTTTTCTGCCCCGTTTATATATCACAGCGTTGAATTGTACGGTACACAAAGAATAATGGAATTGTTGCATAGAAAGAAAAAAGAACAGCGTAATTAATCTGACTCTTCTAGCCAGCTAGCTTTGAGCTTGCATTAGCAAAATGTACGACCGATGACCGAATCCTCACGAGCCGCGAACGCTTGCTCCTTCCTTGTCTTCGGGTGCGTCTAGCTCTTACAGCCGTCGCACGCGCCGGTTCCGATGAGGCCGGAGATCAAACTCGCCAGCTTCCTGCCCGCGGCGCCCTGCCTGACCGCGTCAATGTCTCCCCCGACCGCGCACTGGGCCGCTGCCTCCTCGCCGCTACCCCCGGCGCACCACTGACCCGGCGTGACGCCGTCCAGCGGGCGCCGCAGCACCTCCTCGTCTATCCTCTGCAGCAGCGGCTCGTCGTCGCCGTCGCCGAACCGCCCGGCGAAGGCGGCCCCGCTGCTCACCAGGGCGTCGTACCGCGACCGCTGGTCCGCGCCCTGCGGCGGCGGCACGTCGAACCGGACGCTGTGGTTGATGGTGCTATTCCGGAAGTGCGGCGTGTTGGCCATGACCGTCTGGAAATAGAACTCCGCGGCGTCCAGCGTGTTGCTGAAGTACATGAGCAGCGTACGGGCCAGGTTGTCCGGCGCCGCCACGCAGTGCTCCACGAACGCCCGGCTCAGTATCGGCCAGGGAGAACCTGCTGCCATCAAATGCATCGTTAGTCGTCACTTCGTCGGTTGCGACGAGGAGGTACAAATGTTTGACCATGATCGAGCGTAGGCTGCGGATTTGCACTGGAACACAGAGAGAGATGGCGTTACCTCTGAAGAGCTCGAACGCGTCAGGCTTCTCCCGGTGGCCGGACGAGAAGGAGAGCTCGGCGTTGGTGCTCTGCAGGAGATTCTGGTCGAGAACAACCACGTGATGGGTTTCAGAATCGGCTCTGTGATCGATGAAGTTGAGGTCCCTCGGCACGGAGGAGAAGGCGTAGAGCAGGTCTGCACACGCCCACACGCTACACTGTCAGCGACACGACAAGATACACGACGGAAAAAGAACACAAACGTGATGGCCTGAAACTAAACGCACCGTCCTGCGTCACGAGCGGGTAGTCCGCGGCGCCCAGCGTGACGAGCCAGTCCCAGTCCGCGCCGACCCTCAGCAGCACGGCCGCGCCGCGGAGCACCGCCGCGACGGCGGACGGGCCCCGGCCGTCGAGGGCGTCGCCGTTGCCGACGACGTGCACGTTCCCGTACTCGAGGAACGCCTGCTCCGACCGGACGTAGCTGGCCAGCCTCGCGCGCTCGTACGCGCCGGCGCCGGCGTCCAGGTGCAGCAGGTACCGGTTCCGCGGGTGGTACACGGCCTTGAGCAGCCGCGTCACCCGGAGCCAGTCCCCGCTCCCGCCGGTGATGTAGTACGCGAACACCGGCGGGTACCCGGGCCCCTTCCTCGCCACCAGCGCCCCCGCCGCCGCCGACGAGTCGGCGTCCGGGCTGTAGGGGTCGTCGTACTCGTACGCCGCTCGGTTGACGATCGAGCTCGACACGTAGCTGAGCACCAGCAGGCCGGTGGTCACGGCGGCGAGCGTCGCGAGCGCCGACCACGGCGAGCACGCCTTGAGCCAAGAAGAATGAGCCATCCTGGACTGCGGGGAGGAGCTTGGGAATTTGGGATTCCTGCCTGCCCGTGAGCGCGGCGTGGGTGATGCGCGAGGGGAAACGGGTGATGCTGCTACTAGTAGTTGGCGAAGTGTCAACGCTCGAGCTGGCAGCTGAATTTGGCTGGGATCGTGGAGGAGCAAACATATAAGCCGTGACGCAATGATGAGCGGGCGAGTATTAAAATTCCGGCACGACGCTATGACAATTAACAGGGTATCTTTTTCGATCTCTTTGGCCTCGTTTAGTTCCAGAATTCTCACACCCAAATTTACTATGCAAAAAGAAGATTATCATCACATCAAAATATCATAGCATGCATGGAGTACTAAATATAGATAAAATCAAAAACTAATTACACAGTTTTGTTGTACTCTGCGAGACGAACATTTTAAGCCTAATTAATAAATTTTTGAACAATTTTTCGCACATGCAAACGAAACGCTACAGTGGCCGGCCTGACGCGCGTCAGACCGGCCAGGCCGAATCGGGGCATCTAAACGCGGCCTTTGTTTTCTGGTGCCGCGCTACGCGCAGGGCATATGGAGACACGTACCGGCGCCACCGGAGGACGTGCGCCCAAGGACCAAAGGGAGCCGGCTGAGAGCGAAAGAAATGGTATAATATAATAGGCGAACGGAAGGTACGGACTACGGACGCACGACTGCACGAGACAAACGCGAGGTATCGAGCTCGAGCCGGCATGTTGCGATTTATTTTAGGCAATTGCTATTTATCTGTCAACAGATTTATTCTCAAAAATCTGTCGAATTTGTGTTCGTAGGATCGTGCTTTAGGATCTGTGCTGTGCGTTTTCCATATCTCATGTCAACTACGCAGGCTATCTTCTTATTGGGTCCGTCCGTGTGTGCCGCAACCCGTTAACTCAGCTACCCGTCAGAACTTTTCGAATTCTGTGCCGCATTATTCCCTCTCTTTATTTTGGAATGCAGGAAACGGTGCAGCGCACACTTCCTATTCCTAATTTAATCCCCTCCTACTCTATTCTGAAACAGTAGTACAGTCTTGGAGTTCTAATATTTTGCATTTGTGCTTCCTTGCAACATGCTTAGACATCGGTGAAAAGATAAGAAAAAAAAACAAGAGCCTGCTACTGTAAACTAGAAAGAGACTGCTACTGTTGTGTTGCAATATATCAAGTGCCCTTCTTTTTTTATTGCAGTGTCAAGCCATATTTGATTAGTTTCTGAACACGAATATACTGCCATTGTTTAAGCCATATTTGTCCCTGTTTATACTGATTCTGATAGATCTACATTTTTTCAGGTCATCAGATTCCATGGATTTTTGAAAGTACTTAGAAGAAAGAAAGAAGAATTGCATGATTCAGAGTAGCTGCAAAGGATTTGTACCTTTAGTTTGGTTTTCCCCTTCATTTGCCTCGTATCTTTGCTTTGTCGCCATTGCTGCGCATGCCGTAGCTTTTTCCGACGGCGGCGGCGTCGGCACCCCGTGAACCTGGTTCTCTCTTCAGATGCAAGTTGATTCCTTTGTTTTGTTTGTAAGGTGTTTCATATATGGGCCTGGGCCTTGTACTTGGTTTTGGGCTTGGATTATATTGGATGTTTGACTTGTTTGTGTTCTTATTGGATTTTGGTTTTTGTTGTACCCGTTAATCTAAAATCTGACAGATTTGTTATATTGCTATCTGTCAGTTTTTAGTTCCTTACGTGTCAAATTTTGATTGGACAAAAAAGTGACAGATTTTGACTGAAGAAATCTGTCGTCAGACAGATAAACAGACCCTTTATTTTAAAGAAAGATGCATTGATTTTAGCCCATTAAACCGGCTCTTTTACAAACAAGGTCTCAAAAAAAAGAAAAATTATAAAGAAGTCTAAAGCTCATGTCCATCTTCCTCGAAGCCTTCGGAGATCCATTCGTCACCGCCGCCGAAGCCGCTTCCCATGCGCAGCGGCGGAACGTTCCAGTTATTGTTGGAATGCCGGTGCAGCCGCGGGCGCAGATTGAAACACGTCCGAATCAGAGCAGCTGCTTGGTCTCCAATCGTTGTTTCTGCAAATTCACACACTAGGCCCTGTTGGATACGAAGTTGGAAAAGTTTTAGAATAAGATGCAATTATTTTATAAAATACTTTATTTTTGAAAAGTTGTGGTGTTTTTGAATAATGTGGAATTTATAATTTTGAAAACTATAGTATTGACAACACTGGTATTTTGGAGTTTTACAAACTCCATTGTTCACGTTATATCATTTTTTCTAAACTATGGTTTTGCACACTTCTACCTTTTAAAACTATAGTTTCTTGATAATACGGTTTATTAAAACCACGACATCCAAATAGGACCTAAGTAACAACGTTGAAAGAATCTTATGATGATGGAGGAAAACAGGTTAAAGGTACGTAGTACCACCAAAGTGTGGTGAATTCAGAGCGTAAGGTCTTCGCTGATTTTTTTTTCGATATTTTGGTCACGGAAACCGGATGAAGTGGTATGCACCATGCAAGCTGAACACATTCAGTGGTCGACCATAACAAACTCAAACCCAGTGATGAGGACATCACCACGTTGGACATACAAGAGACGGACTCTTCCCCGGGGTATAAGTCATCACCACGTCGGACAACAACTTCGGTTCGGATTCAGCCGACACGTCTGCACTTCAACTGCGATATCTCCCTCATACGACGTCCAATCAAGGTGTTCTTGGATGCATTGGAACCGTGACTAGAGCTGAGAGGCTACGTCGTCGCCGCTTTCACAAGAATACGACAGGTATGGGAGGTAACAGACACCGCCGAAGCCAAGGTAATGGTAATGATGATCCTTGCGTCAAAGTTAAATTTACTGTACCATCTTTTTATGGGCGTTATGATGCGGAAGAATATCTAGATTGGGAGATGACGGTAGAACAAAAATTTGCTTCCCACCTTGTTCCTGATAAACATAAGGTTAGACAAGCAACCAGTGAATTTAAGGATTTTGCTATAATCTGGTGGCAAGAATGTGCTTCATTAAACATACAACCAACTTCCTGGAATGAACTTAAAGTTGCTATGCGTGATCGTTTTGTTCCTGCCTCTTATAAGCGTGATTTGCGTAAGAAATTGCAACGTTTAGAGCAGGGAAATATGTCTGTTCAGGAATATTATGCCGAGCTACAGAAGGGTATGGTTCGTTGTGGGGTAGTAGAGGATCCTGAGGATAAAATATGTCGTTTTTATGGTGGTTTGAGACACGATATTCAGGACATTGTTGACTACAAAGAGTTTACTACCACCAACCAGTTGTTCCAGCTTGCTATGCTTGCAGAAAAAGAATTGCAGGGACGAGCCAAGACCTTCACACCGTCGCCGGTCGCAAGTGCACGTCCGACGCCACCAACGAGTGCACGTTCGACAACGCCGGCGCCATCTAATGTGCCGGTTCCACAACACAAGAAGCCACTTTCTACCTCTACCGACAAGGGGTCGTCAAGTAAATCTGCTAGTATCGTGTGCCACCGCTGCAAGGGCATGGGCCATGTCATGAAGGATTGTCCAAGTACTCGTGCTTTCATCGCTTCGCCGGATGGTAATGGATATGTAAGTGCTAGTGATGTTGAAAATGAATTAGTTGTTGCGACTAACTTTGTTGCAGATTCGGAGGACGACAATGAGGCTATAGCAATTGACTCCGAGGCTGCATCAGCGGGGTTCCAAAATTTGGCTCTTGTTCAGCGCGCATTGAGTTCATAGGTGGAACGTGAGGAGGAGAAGATTCAGCGCAAAAATTTATTCCATATGTTCCTCATAGTCAAAGATTATCGTGTGCTCACCATAATTGATAGTGGGAGTTGCAACAACTTGGTGAGTTCAGATTTGGTAAAGAAGCTTCACTTGCCGACACGTTGCCTTAAACATCCTTACCATTTAGAGTGGTTGAACAGTAGTGGTCAAGCTAAGGTAACACAATCAGCACGTATACATTTTTCTGTTGGTTCTTATCATGATTCCGCTGATTTTGATGTTGTCCCGATGAAAGCATCTTCTCTTTTGTTGGGTAGACCATGGGAATTTGATAATGATGTTGCACACCATGGTAGAACTAATACATATACTTTCATGCATAAAAACAAGAAAATTACTTTGCTTCCTTTATCGCCTGCTAATATTAGGAAACATTTTCAAGAGCTTGCTGCACGAGATAAAGCTAAAATTGATAGTGTTGGGTCTACTGATGATAAACCACCAGGGATTAAATTAAAAGGAGGTGCTTTTATTGCTACTACATCCGCTGTTGCTGCATTATGTGATAATCCTGATGCTCCTTGTTATACTATGCTTAGTCGAGCTATGTGCTTTATTACAGATGATCTTTTATCTCGCTCTTTGCACGTTCCTGTTACTAACCTTTTGCAGGAGCTTGATAATGATGGGATGGCGTCGAGGACGACTCCAATTCAAGAAGGGGAGGATGATGAAGACATCACCACATTGGACATGCAAGAGACAGACTCTTCCCCGGAGTATAAGTCATCACCACGTCGGACAACAACTTCGGTTCGGATTCAGCCGACATGTCTGCGCTTCAACTGCGATATCTCCCTCATACGACGTCCAATCAAGGTGTTCTTGGATGCGTTGGAACCGTGACGACGAGACGCTTCTTTTGGTTCTGGTTTTAGCTCCAGAAGATTCGTGGATCATTCTGTGTGACCATGAAAGGTGCTGCGTCACCTGTTTTGGGTCTTTTCAGGCTTTGTATCGTGTCGGGCCTTCGGCCCATGTCATGGGCGCGGCGCCCCAACCCTAGATCGCCCCACGACATTAAATTCAGTAGCCGCCGTCGTTGAGACTCGGGTTTTGCTTAGATTATTCTGTCAAGAACAGTTTCGCCGTCTATCGGTTTGTAGAACCCCAACTTTCGATCTTAATCATACATCTGCAGAGTCACTTCAGATTGAGTTGCGTTCTTTCGAGTTCTTGCTTGTGTTCTTCGTTTCGCAGGCAGGGATTAGCCTTCTCGGCGAGGTCAACCGGGTTGTGACACGGTTGATAACCAGAGGAGTCGTGGTGCTAAGATTGCGGGGTTCGAGTCGCTGACTTGAAGCCGGATCGGTGTGTTACGCTCCGCCCGAAACGAATTATCCTTCACCTGACGGAAGATCGGGCAATCCCGTCCCCGTCACTCAGTGCTCAGGCAGGGTACAGCTATTAGAATTAGCCGCCTACGAAAAAAACCAGTTGTTGTTTTTTAGGAACGCTTACGAAAATTCAGTTGCTCGGGCGTCAAAATAGAATTTTGCAGTCTTCTCTCCGTGGGCTTGACCAGTCGTTGGGCTACACAATCCACGCTAATGAGGCCCATTGGGCGCCCAATCTGGTATTCTGATGGGTCTCTGGCTGGAATTCCGTTTCTGGTATTCCGGGCATCCACACCGAAAATTGGGCCGGTGTTTGCAGAGAAACAGAGGCAAGCGACCAACGATACTCCCTCCAAGTCAACTCAAAGCTAGTCGTCGTGAATCGTGACAGAAAAAAAATGGATAAAGAGATACAAGAGGGGAATGCCTAATACATTTTTTTAGAAAGAAATCTATGAAAGAAAATAAGACCCTTCTGTTTCTGTAATTCGTACGATTTCTATTACTTTTCTTGTTTTCTTTCCCGAGTTGTTCCTTGTTGAAATTTTCACTCTCCTCTCAAAATTCAAATTTTCCTTTTCCCTGCAATCTATTTCGTTTTTATTTTCCAACAACGCTCACCATAGCAATATTCGATGTACCCTTTTCGCAATCACGTTTATATTTGCACACCGCCTTCTTTAAACTTTCCGGTGCTACGGTTGCAAGGGCACGCATAAAATGCATAAAATACCACTGAACTAGATAAAACCGGCCACATCACCGCTGTACTGCGCAGAAACTCCACATGCTGCAGATGGGAGCAAACAGTCTGAAAAGGATAAGCATATGCGATGTGCCTAGAAGAGAAAGAGAAGCGCGTGATGGATATCTCACACTCTGATTGACCATTTTAGCCCTGTAGCTGTAGGAGACTACTTTGACTCACACAAGTCAGAGGTGTCACGACCCGTTCAAAAGTTATAAGCACACAGAGTAATATATCGATCAAGACTCCATACCCCAAAATGTGCACGCCAAAAATAACAGTGCTTACGCTTTTAGCTAAAATACAGAGCATCTGAGCATGTTATCTCCCAAAAATACATTCGAGTGCAAGGCAACATCCAAGAGAAAAGATGGGCAAAAGTAGAAATGCACACACGTCTCGGCGTTAGCTCTACGGTGATCGGTGAGACAGGCGACCATTCCTCCAGCTAAAGAAAAATCTTACTACTGGTACTGCTGACAGACCTGGACGGCGGGCCCCACCACGCAATGCACGTTATCCGTGGCGCCTCGAGGCGTCCCCGGCGAATCCTGACCCTTGGATCCAGCCAAGCTCGCATGCAGGCGCCCTCCCTGCCTTCCAAACGGAGGACGGGGAAATTAAACAACGCGATTACGCGAAGCCTTCAAAAAGCCAGCCCTCCTCCTCTCCCTTCCAGACAGCCAGCCACAGCGCAGCGGTGTGTGTGTGTCTGCGGGAGAGACCAAACACCAACCTCTCCCCACCCGCGACCCATCCCTCCACGCATCCCCACCTCGCCGCCGCCGCTGCCGCACGGTCTCTTCCCCCGAGGTAAGCGCCAGACCCTTCCCCTTCATCCGTTCCTCCCACGGGGCCGATCGCCGGGCGCCGCGTCACGGATTGGTTGCCGTGTCGGCGGCGGCGGCGGCGGAGGAGGCAGAGGCGGCCGCGGGCGATCGGCGCGGCGCGGACCGATCTTAGTGGCCGGGGCGTCTGATCGCGCGGCGATCGTTCCGGCGCCCGCCGATCTCCCCGTTTCGTGGCGGAAATTTAGGTGGCGGCGCCTGTCCCCGCGGTGCTGTTGGTTCCGGTGCCGTTTTCTGGGGGCTGCCGGGCGGATTTCGATGAGGTATTGGCGTGCGTTAATCGCGCATGTTTTGATCGGTTTTCGAGGGACCAATTTGGTGTCGAGGAGATCGGGATAGGATTTGGGGAGGGGAGGGGTGATGGGGAGCGACTGTTGGGAAATCTCATGTTATGTCTTGCGTTGATTGGTTGGCCGCAAATGGGATAAGGGTCAGGCGCTTCTGTGTGAGTCGTAGATGCCAATCGCCAAGAAATGAAGGCCTGTTTGTGTGGGCTTGATCACAGGATGTGTTCTCTCATGTTCCCAGTGATATTTTATGCTTGATGGGTTGATAGTAGAATGTAGTACCAGTGTATTGACTACTTACCGGTGCTGCTGTGGTTTTTGATTGACAGATTCGTAGGCGATTGGAAGTGCATGGGGAGAAAGGATGCCAGAGTTGCGTAGTGGAGTCCGGCAATCTCGGTTGAGGGCAAAGAAGGTCGAGGATCTTGTGGCTCAGGACCCTGCTGACAACTTGGTTGCGGCGGCACCTACGGTGGCAGGAAGGCGTGGTAGAGGAAGGGGCGGGAGGGGTGGAGGTAGAGGAACAGCCCGGGGAAGGGGAGGAAGAGGGCGAGGTGTTCCAGTGATTGACTTGGACCCTGACCAGCCTTGTGAGGTTCTTCCAGGAGCTGGTGTTGGTGGTCGCGCTGCAGGTGGGGCACAGCCCATTGAGGGATTTGCTGATAAGGCTTTGAAGATGGATGGTGTGAGTGCTGAGAAGATTGCCGGCGCTGAAGATGAAGGGACATCCCCAGTTCCAGAGAAGGTGCGCTCTTAAGATTTTACTTGCATGCTTTCCATATCAGTTTTATCTCTTGCCATTGAAGCTAATGTTTGGCAGTGAAGTTATCTTAGAAAAATGGGATAACAGTGACAAAATATAGATTGTGGCAAGATGTCATGTGGCACATGGACTAGGCAGAATTTATTAATGAACGTAGTTCAGCTGTGCCTATTTTCCAAGCAGCTTTTCATCATGTCTCTCTGAAACCTCTACATATGTTAACTATTTTACATCATCATAATCAAGTGATAAACAATGCAGCATCTTCTTCCTTACGTATTTGTAATGGTATATCTGAAATAAATATCCTTGCAGTTTATAATGAGAATAAACGAATCTAATGCTCAAATAGTCATATTAATACGCTTAATTCTTTGCTTGAGGTGTAGCTATGTCTAGACGTCAGGGATAGCTTGTGGATCAAAGAGCTAGTAACCTAAAGAAGTTAAGAGTGGGTTATAAAACAGAAAATTATGGATTCACAATGGGTGGATATCATTTTCATGAGGAAAACAGTTTCCTTAAACATCACATTGCTTAATGTGTTTCTTAGTGTAATTAGACGCAGTCAGACACATGTGAGTTTGTGACATGGTGGGTGCAGAAGCCTGCATTCATGTTTTGTTTGTCCGAGCCTTCCATGGAATTCTACATGATCTCTTCCGAGCAATATAAGTGACTGTCTGTAGGTGCAGTTGCTTTTATCCTCTAAACTTAGCATCATATTGTGCATGCTTTCTTATATTTGACATGGATTCAGATGTAAAAAGTATTGATACCACTTATGTCTATTTGGAGACTTAATTTAGTCAAGTGAAAGTGCAATGTATGGTTCTTATTGCCCAACCTTGCCACTGAGCCTTGGCAAGGTTGGTCAAGGGAACCTTGCTACTGGAGGAGAGACATTTTGGCTATCCCTCAAAAGCTAGGAAATCCTTGCCCAAATTCAAACCAAGCATGGCAACCAACCATACTCTGCTGTCCACTTACTAGGTAAGGCTAGGCAGGGTGGGCAAGGAAACCAAATGTGCCCCTAATTAGATCAAAATGTGAAGCTCAGATAATTTTTTGGTGACTAGGTGAATCGAGTTTTATGTAGGAGGGAAGCGGGCCTTCCCAGATGAGAACATGATAAAACCATTTGCATGCATATGTAAATAGGCCATATTGCAGTATTCTGCATCCAAAGTATTATAGCTGAGGTCTAACAAGGACTTGCTATAAAAGATATAGACAACCGACATCTTTCATCATCTCTTGAGCACTCTAAAGCTGGATATATTGACTACGTGTAGCCATCAGATATCACTTTACTACATCTAGTTAAAAAAAATCTACTGTTGCAAACCTATACCTAAATTCTAGCATGCATTTGTAAATTCAAACATGAGAATCTTACCGAGGAATGCCTGGATAGAGTGACCATGTATTCCAGGTTCATTTTTTTTAGTAATATATTGTTGGTAACTGGCAAGAACTAACAGCTCTGGCCAGTGCAAGTGTGCAACTGGGTTTGAAATTTTGTTCACCCTGTAATGATAAATAACTTTTGCAGGTCCAAGTAGGCCATTCTCCGCAATACAAGGTAGAGCGGAAGTTGGGCAAAGGTGGTTTTGGTCAGGTTTATGTTGGAAGAAGGGTTTCTGGGGGAACAGAGCGTACTGGACCTGATGCTTATGAGGTTTACATCTAGTTTCTGCTCTTTAATTTTCTTATAAAGGATATCCTCTTATATGAAAGTAATACTAATACATGGCTTAATGTCTGCAGGTTGCTTTGAAATTTGAGCACCGCAATAGTAAGGGTTGCAATTATGGCCCTCCATATGAGTGGCAAGTTTATAGGTAATTACATTATATGAATGCGTCTATTGCATTCTTGCAGAAGAATTTTACAGATCATACAGAGTTATACAAAAATGTACCTTGAAACATGATGACACAAATCAATGTCCTAGTTTTGTGTTTGGTTTAGTATCTATTGACTTACATTTTAACCCGATACACAAAATATTGAATGGCTAAGTTACATCGATGTCTACTTCCATTACTATTGGAACTCTGTTTCTTTGTTGTTTTGCTGGTTCGGCAGCATTCTGGTAAATATGAAAGCTTAGTATTTGCTACTTTTGAGGACAAATCTTGCTAGTTATCCCCACTAATTTTAATGTTTTTGTTGTGCATGTGTTTCAAGTGCTCTGAACGGATGTTACGGTGTACCTTGGGTTCATTACAAAGGCCGGCAAGGGGATTACTATGTTCTGGTTAGTTCTTATATACACATTGCTGAATCTGAGTTTATATTACATAACTTAAAAAATAAACAATACAACTGTTCCAGGTGATGGATATTCTAGGACCTAGCCTTTGGGATGTCTGGAATTCATTCGGGCAGACGTAAGATAACTATGTTCTATCTGCTTTGTTTTGCTCATAATTTTTTCTAAGCAGCTGACTGATCACCAATGTTTGATTCAGGATGACAGAAAATATGGTTGCTTGCATCGCTGTAGAGGCAATTTCTATACTTGAGAAACTACATGCAAAAGGGTAACTGGTGTATTCACTGACTTTTATTTGAACTACTGAATCTCCCTATTTGTTTATTTATTTATTGGTAAATTTCTGTCAGGTTTGTTCATGGAGATGTTAAACCTGAGAATTTTCTACTTGGCCAACCTGGATCCCCTGATGAGAAAAAACTTTTTTTGATTGATCTTGGGTTAGGTACGTCATGGCACTTTTCCGGTGATAGATATTGTTTGCGAATGTTACTTTGATTTAACCAATTTGTCACACTAATCCGTGTTAACATTCTGTGAGCTATGTTTCACATGCTTCTTAAACTTGATATGTACCAATGCTGATGTAAAATTTGAGTTAACAAGTATTGATTCCTTTCATTTGCACTGCAGCATCTAGATGGAAGGAAGGAGGGCCATCTGGGCAACATGTTGATTATGATCAGAAGCCAGACATTTTCAGGTATGTTTTTTTACCACATATGTGCTTATCATATCCTCTCAGTACATTGACCTTAGTTTTCCCCTTTCTCAACAGAGGTACAATAAGATATGCTAGCGTCCATGCCCATTTAGGCCGTACTGGTAGCAGAAGGGATGATCTGGAATCATTAGCATATACGTTGATATTTCTTCTCAGAGGAAGGTTGCCATGGCAAGGCTATCAGGTTTGCTATCTTTCTTTGGATGGAATTGTTGAATCACGCCATCAAAATATTCTTTTGGTTATTGACTATGTATTATGTTGACTTTCATATCTAGTGAGTGAATGAAACTAATTTGTAATAGTTATACGCTTGAAGCCATTTTCTCTTTCTTTTTCTTGTTGGATTCGCGGGTCTTGTTTATTTTCTGTTTCTGGTTTCTTTTTATGACTGAATTCATTTATGAATTGAGCTGTTGTTTGAATACTGATTTATGTTGCAGGGTGAGAACAAGAGTTTTCTTGTTTGCAAGAAGAAAATGGCTACGTCTCCAGATCTATTATGCTGTTTTTGCCCACCTCCATTCAAACTCTTTCTGGAGACTGTGACAAACATGAAATTTGACGAAGAACCAAATTACTCGAAGCTTATTTCCCTTTTTGATGAATTGATTGAGCCCCAGCATTTGAGGCCTATTAGAATTGATGGGGCATTAAAGGTTTGTGTTTTATGACATGGAATGGAACTTCTGATTTTGTTATACAGTAGCTGTTGATGCATTTTTGTACTATCTGTCTTAAATTTATATTTGATTATTTTCATATGTAGGCTGGACAAAAACGTGGACGATTGCTTGTAAATTTAGAAGAAGATGAGCAACCAAAGAAGAAAGTTAGACTTGGAAGCCCCGCAAATCAGTGGATTTCAGTTTATAACGCTAGAAGGCCTATGAAGCAGAGGTAACTAAGTGAATAATAGGTCCAATGTGCTCAGTTTTGAAGTTAGACACTCTGTGTGGTGGTCCTTACCTCCTAAAGTAGGCGGTATGGTGTGGGCATAATTCGCTAGTGGCAATAGGATGGCATTTTGATAGTTTAAGGGTCAGATAGATGTCTGTGTACATTTCTGCGCGGACTTTTGTTTATGCATGCACAACTGCTTTTGTTTCTCTGTGGTAGCCTGTTTGAATGCAGGAGTTACTCAACTCCTTGGGGGTGCTTATAGTCTTAATTCTCATTAAACTTTTTGAGATATTTTTCTGGTCTTTGTCAAGGAGCAATAGGTGTAGATGCTATATTCATACAGTTATGCTTCCTTCAAGATTGCAGATTTTTCATAATTTCCATCAAAGTATGTAAATTGTTAGTGATTTGCCATTTTGAACGTTAACAATAATACCGCTGGGCTACTGTTTATCAACAATTAAATGTATATCACCTAGGGAATGCAAGTTAAATGTTTATCAACAGCTTTGTGCTCTAAAATGCTTTCTTTCCTTTCAGATACCATTACAATGTAGCAGATGCAAGACTTCATCAACACATCGAGAAGGGTAATGAAGATGGGTTGTTCATTAGTTCAGTAGCATCGTCAGCGAATCTTTGGGCCCTTATTATGGATGCAGGAACTGGTTTCACATCCCAAGTCTATGAACTTTCACCCATATTCCTTCATAAGGTATGATCCCAGTTCTCAAGCATAGCGCTTTTCTAAGCAAGGCTACATTTTAAGTTGCAAATTGCCTTTTCTTTTTGCATTTTAGGATTGGATTATGGAGCAGTGGGAAAATAACTACTACATAAGTGCCATAGCTGGTGCAACAAACGGGAGTTCCTTGGTGGTCATGTCAAAAGGTCTGTCCTAATTGACACTGGGCTCTTCTATTGCATGTGTATGAAAAATCTTTTAGTTGTCTACTGTTGCCACTGGCCAAACATACACGGAGTTAAAATGTTCTATGCTGATTTGTGGATGCTGCTGCATGCAAAGCAAATGGTTTTAATTGGACAGCCTGGTGTTCACATTTTTGTTTGCTATCGAGTTTCAAGATATGTTACAACATAATGTTGAGAATGCACACAAGAAAGCAAATCACATGGATGTTTGATATGACATACTTCTAAATCTGGACCTAAACCAGAAAGACCGAATGAAAGTTCCTTTTCATACTGTTGGATGCAAGCGCAACTAACACAAGTTTTTTGCTCATAGTTTGTTTTCTGTGATTCTCCAGTGGTTCATATTCAGATATTTGTCCTGTTCTGCGTCCTTTCGTTTTGCCTTATCTGCATTGAATATCTATGCATTTCAGTTTGAGACCATATGAGATACATCACTCCTGAACCTATCTACACTTTGCAGGAACTCCATACACTCAACAGTCTTACAAAGTTAGTGAATCATTTCCCTACAAGTGGATCAACAAGAAATGGAAAGAAGGTTTTCATGTTACGTCAATGACAACTGCGGGAAGCCGCTGGGGTGTAGTTATGTCAAGGAACTCTGGATATTCTGAACAGGTAGTTCAATGAACAAGTTACATAATCATAATGTGCGATAAACTATTATTGTCTAGCCACTACTGCATATATAACCATTTGTTAAACGGACAAAGTGAAGTGCTGAGGATTGTAAAATGGATATTAATATTCCTTTTGTAAACATAATATGTATGTTGTACATCCACTGCTTGAAATCAATTTGATTGTGCTTTGTCTTTGTTATGTAATGCAGGTAGTAGAATTAGATTTTCTGTATCCTAGTGAAGGTATCCACCGACGCTGGGAGAATGGATATAGAATAACTTCTACAGCAGCCACTGGTGATCAAGCTGCTTTTATATTGAGTATACCCAAAAGAAAGTTGATGGATGAGACACAAGAAACTCTTAGAACATCTGCTTTTCCAAGCAACCATGTGAAGGTATGATCAATATTTTCATTCTTAACTACACTGTCAAAATTAGGTTGATTTATTTGGACTCTGAATCACAAGAGTTGCTCTGATTTTGTGTCAGCTTGGCATGTAAATTTGCACATTTCACATTTGTTGTAATATTTGGCACCCAGAAGCAGGGACTCAAAACACCCCCATCTAATGTCGACGATGTGTTATGGGTCTTTTGCAGGAGAAATGGGCCAAGAATCTTTACATTGCTTCAATATGCTATGGCCGGACAGTGTCATGAGGCTTGCTCGGCACTGCATCCCAAATCGGGAGAGAACATATTCAGATGAGTAGATACGGAAAAAATCAGCAATTTTTGTTGCTGCTCTCTGTTACTCTGTATGTGTTAGGTAAACTGGTCAAGATAACCATCTTACCATGGCCAGAGTAGGAGCTCAAGAAAGAACAGGAAGGAAGGTGGAAAACAAGCAGCCAATAAGCAGACGAGGAGGATGTGACCCGGCTAGTGTTGGTGCAGACGCAGATGGCGTCCAATATTTTGCATCAGCATGTTTTGCTTCGCTCCTGACTGCTGTGCAAGAGTAGACAGCTTGTAGCCTCCTTCGGAGGCAAGTCAATCTGAGAACCCATTGTGTATAGCGTATCATGTCATTGCATTTTGTTTAGTGGAAGCCAAGTTCCATGTTTCCGGAACTCTGGAAATGCTAAGTTATTGTGTGAGGAGAACAAGTGTACTGATAAGATTCGTTGTATCGATTCCATTATTCGATAATTCTCATTGTAGTGATTAATGCAATAATGATGCATTACTTATCATCACGGAATTATATGTTTTTGGTAGTGTCACATAAGGATTTGTTACGTGATCATTACAATCAACCCTGGAATAACGTATGAACGACCAGAGCAGGAAACTAGTGCAAAAAAGAACATGGTACTCGAGCAATGAGCCTCAAAGCAGTAACCGAGCCAGCTACATAAAGTGAGATCAACTAGGATAGCACTACAAATCTAGGTTGGCAACACCAACTTAAGCTTAATCGATCAAGTCTCTAGCAATATGAACTCCTCGCGGACCTCCTCCTTCAAGCCTCCCCTCGTCAGCTCATTCCCCCAGCTCCCTGATCGTGGCAGAAGGAAATGGTGTCATGATGATTTACTACTTACTGCTGGTAAAAGAAGAACAGCGTATGATAAGCGCACCTGTGACTTCTATTATTCACCGAGCAAAGAGCACAGAATGATTAAGATCAGGAGGAGCGCAATGAATTTCGTGTCAGATTCCTCCGCTGTAGACATAGTTGCACGGGTGGGTATGAGCCAGCAGGTGCAGCCGTGCAGGATCAGTAGTCTGCATGGTTGCAGCAAAACGAAGAGGGTGGACAGTAAAAGAGGACTCACGCCACGGATTTGGCTGCGGCGCCGGCGCCGCCTGTGGTGGAATGGCCGCGGGGGGGAGGGCGCCGAGACCGCCGACGAGGCTCGGGCTGCCGGCGCGGACCGCCCTGTTGTTCTTGGGCCACGGCTCCGGGGTGCGGTCGGGCGAAGGGAACTGGCCGCTCGCTGCGTCCTCCTTGGCCACGGCGCCCGAACTTGCCATCACGAGGAGGAGGACGGCGCCGATCAGGAGGAGCGAGGGGAGGCTGGAGGCGGCGGCGGCAACCTTCCGGGACGCCATGGGTGGCCTTGGCCGGGCGAGCGAGCGACGTCGCGATGGCTGCGGCCGGGTGGCGTTGGGGTTTTTGCGAAGGCTACGTACGGGGAGCGCTGCAGCTGCTTCGGTCACACACTCACACTGGAGTCTGGAAAGAGATGGCCGTGTTTCACAACTCCCACTTGAAAAATCTCCTGAGGGAATCTTGTTTCACAACTTCACCAAAAAAAATTTTCTAAGGAAATCTTGCATGCATAAAGTATCAAATGAAGTTTATTTGCAAAATCTTTTTAGGGATTGGTGCAACTTTGCGCGATGAATCTGACGAGTCTAATTAACCCATGTTTTGCTACAGTGATGCTACAGTAACCATCCTCTAATCGTACGGTCAAATGCCTCATTAGATAGATCTCGCGAAATAGCCTAATGTTGTGAAGATAGTTTTGTAAACTGATTTATTTAATACCCGTAATTATTGGTCAAAGGGGCTTATAAATTTTTTTCACCTCAACTAAACACGACCATGCATGGAGTACTAAACGAAGTCTATTTGCAAAAAACCTTTTAGAGATGGGTGCAACTTTGCGCGACGAATCTAATGAGCCTAATTAGTCCATGATTTGCTACAGTAATGCTACAGTAATCATCCTCTAATCGTGCGGTCAAAGGCCTCATTAGATATGTCTCGTAAAATAGTGCAATGCTGTGAATATACTCCGTAGTTTTATAAATTGACTTGATTTAATAACCTGAAGTATTAGTCAAGGGAGCCGGAGAAATTTCTCCAACCGCAGAGAAACAGTGGCTGCTGCTGCTTGTTCAGTCCAGTCAGTTGTCGATCAGTGTGGGCCAGGCGCTTTGTGCTTGATGTGAGATGTATGTACTAGCACCGGCGAGCTTTTCGTGTAACTGGCAAGCCGGGCGGCATCGCGTCTAGCCGAGGCGAAGCATTTTTTCACAATTGTGGTAACTGAGAGTAATGGGACGGAGGTTGGCCTCTGGGTGGGTACCGTGGGTGGGTGTGTTCGCGCCTTCGCGGAGCCTTCCGCCCCAAGTGCGGACGTGTCGAGTGGGCGTGAAGATCCTGAGCCTTGATCGGCCGGCCGGACGGGTCCGTGGCTCTCTACGCACGGGAGCCCGATCGATGATCGATCGGGTGCGCGCGAGCAGCAGGAACAGGAAAGCAAGCAAGGCGCTTCTTCTCGGCGCAGTGAGCCACTGAGCCAGTGAGTAGTACTGATGGCATGCAGCCGACGCGTTCATTGGGCCCCGCGTGTCAGCGTGTGCGTACCTGCAGCGTCACCACGCGTGTTTCCACAGACGGGGAAGGAGGTTTGGAGTGGAAGCTACTAGCTTGTAACTTCTTCGCTTTTAAAAAAAGAAAAACCATATTGTTCATGCCGGTGATTAGGTTGGCATGTGTTACTGAAGATCATCCCACCCGAAGGTGCGCCAGAGTACAGAGCAGACAGCTTGTAGGAGGCAAGTCAATATGAGAACCCATTGTGTATATCGTATCATGCTGTCATTGTGGAAACCAAGTTCCATGTTTCTGGAGCTTTGGAAATGCTAAGTTATTGTGTGAGGAGAACAAGTGTACTGATAAAATTCGGTGTATTCTGTATTGATTCCATTATTCGATAATTCTCATTACAGTAATTAATTCAATAATGTCGAATTACTTGTCATCATGGAACTATAAGTTTTGGTAGTGTCACATAAGGATTTATGACGTGACCATTACAATCAACCCTGGAATAACGTATGAACGACCAGAGCAGGAAACTAGTGCAAAGAAGAACAGGGTACTTAGGCAATGAAGCCCAAAGCAGTAACCGAGCCAGGTACACAAGTGAGAGCAACTACGATAGCACTACAAATCTAGGCCAGGTAAGCGACACCAACATAAGCTTAAGCAATTAGAAGTTCATAGCAAGATGCCTCATGGTCATGGAATGGACCTCTCATCCTTCAAGCCTGCTCTCATCAACTCATTCCCCAGTCCCCTGATATTGACGGAATGAAATGGTGTCATGATGGATTATTACTTACTGGTGGAAAGCAAGTAGAAGAACAGTGGATGACGAGCGCACCTGTTTCTTCTATGGTTGAGAGAGCACACGTACAATGAGTATGATCAGGAGGATCAAATAGATGTTTTTGTCAGATTCCTTCTCTGTGGACAGCAGGTGGTAATTAATGAGCCAGCAGGTGCAGGATCAGTAGTCTGCGGTCTGCATGGTTGCAGCAAAACCAAGAAGGGGGACAGGAGAGCAAGATCGAGGACTCACGGCGCGGAGGTAGCTGCGGTGCGGGCGCCGCCTCTGGTGGAATGGCGGCGGATGAGCCCTTGGGCGCGGAGGGGAGGGGGGCGTCGACTCTCGAAAGGGCGGGGCTGCTGCTGGCGCGGAACGCAGCCCCGTCGTTGTTCGCGGGCGGCGGCGCCGGGGCGCGGTCGAGCGGAGCGCTGTGGCCGCTCGTGGCGTCTTCCTCGGAGACGGCGGCCGGGCTTGCCATCGCGAGGAGGAGGGCGCCGATCAGGAGGAGGGAGCGGAGGGTGGCGACGGCAGTAAACTTCCTGGACGCCGCCATGTTGGCCGGCGAGCGAGCGAGATGCGACGTCGCGATGGCTCCGGCCGGTGTGGGGGGTTTTGCAACGGCGACGTACGAGGAGCGCTGCAGCTGCTTGAGTGGACTCTGGAGTGTGGAAACAAATCCCAGTTGGATGGGCTGCTGCTTGGTCATGTATCTATCAGTGAGGGTCTGTGGGGCTCTGTGCTTGACGGCTGTGGCCTGTGGGTGGCACCAGCAAGCTTTTCGCATAACTGGTAAGCGGAACCTCTTGCTTGACGTGCTTTGTACAGAACACAGGGTGCTCAGCCAAAACCACAGAGATATATATGGTCAGAACAGAAAAGGAAGGCAGCAAACCCTGCGCTACTCGATCATGAGGAGAGGTTCTGCTCGTTTAAGAGCAGCTCCAGCGCAGGTTCGATTTTGCCGTCCAAATCCAGTGAACCTTGGTTGCGTTCGGTTGCTCTAGTCCTGAGTTCGTTCATGTGGCCGAGAAAAAAATGCTAAACTAATCAGATATTTCTTTGTTCACGCCTCTCTCTCCTATCGTTAATATGTCTTCTCAACTCGGTGCTTAATATTTTACTGCATTCTCTCCTATAGTCCTATCGTTATTAATGTCTTCTCAACTCAGTGCTGACTATTTTACTGCATATGAGGACGTACTGCTCGGTTCGCATCTTGAATATGGTTCGCTTTTGCTAGAGTTGCTCGCGGTTTGGTAGCCACAGTGTTCAAAGCGAACCGTGAGAGGCGCGTGGTTCGGTTTGGACCAACACTGGAGCTGTTCTAGACAAAAAAAGAGAGAGGGGAGTTTCAGGTCGAGCGAATTTAACAGTAAAAATGCATGCTGCATGCAGCACTAACTAATAACGGGCATGAGCTGCACATAACACATGATATATGACTTCACCATGGTTAGGTCCTATAGCACTTTGCATAAGATACGAACATTGCTCTGCACTTTGCAGCTTCCACAGCTACGTGGTCTTCTAGAGCAGCTCCAGTGTTCCCAAAAATCGAAGCACCGAACAGATCACGTTGTGGCTATTAAACGATGATGTTAGACTGTAAAATCGACCCACATGTTTTCAGTTTGAATTGGGCTGAATAAATAAATGAGCTAGCCATACAGGCCTTTTGTAGATATAGAACGTTATTCTTTTTCGTGTTTTCTCTGCAGCCTGGATCCCGCCGATTGAGTTTTTTTTTAACAAAACCCACCCATCGATTTTGATACTGTTCGTATCGAACTGGAGTTTTTTTTCAGCTTGTGCGGATTCGTGGACTCTACGTGCCGAACCACCACTAGAGCTACTCTAAGCACCATGGGTTCTGGGCCCACGCACTGAGCTCCACCAGGGTTCCCTGTAGAAGTATTGATCAATTGTGTTTGCATATGGTTGTTGATTAATTTGATCTGTTCTATTATGTAGTGTTTAGATGGCACGAGAGGGCTAAAAAAGTAGTGTTGGCGGGTACTTGACATTTTGGATCTCGTGAGGGTGTAAAATTGCAAATGTCACCTTGCAACAAGTAGAGCGATCGAACCTCTCCTTGTCGTCTCTAAAGATATGAACAAATGAAAAAAAAGAAAGAAAAAAATAAAAAAGGTAAAAGTTAGTCCTAATAAAGAATCTCCTCACATATGAACAATACTAGCTTACTCTTTATCTTTTTCCCCTCTCTCTTCTTTTTCTCCTTGTCCACTATTAAGTTTTGACTCTTTTCTCTCTTTCGTCTCTACTCACGACTTCTCTTTTTCTATAGAGCTTGTTCTTGCATTTGCAGTTTGAACGATCTTTGTCCTTATAAGGGAGGGTATGAAGAAATTTATGATCATTTTCATGTTTAACAAGCTCACGAGTCAAAACTCATGAAACATGATGAATCACATAAGTTAGGGGCATCGTCCTTTGGCACTAAGTTTCACCCCCAGAGCTCCTTTGCTGTTTTATGAAGGCCTTAGGACAACTGCGGTAGTGATGTATGAAAAAAAAAAGGTTAATACAGTGATAAATAAATTTATTTTACTATCTCAAAGTATGTCAAGAGTCCTTGTTTAACTCCCAAACATTAATTTGTCTTGGTTTACTTCCTGTACTTGGAGGCGAAGTGACGTATCTAGAGAGCAAATAGTAAATGTACCGATGATTTAGGATATGTTCTAATGTATGAGATTGTACCTATATTATGTTATGTTATATTATATTATATCATAGGTATAAACAAATTATATTACGTTATACCGTTAACATCAGACTAGGTTGCCCCTGTTTTTTTTCGTGCCTCAAACCTCACACTACACTAATTAATCCAATTTACTCATTTTTAAATATTAGTACGTGACATTATATACATACAAGTGTAAATTGTACCCCAAGATAAAGTTTCATTATCTGAAGAAGAAAAGGTATTATCATTGTACCGTTGTTAGGAGTTGGAACTTTTTTTTGGAAGGATAGAAATTAGAACATAAGTCACCCTCATAGCTTTTTTTTTCTCGAAAATATCTCTACTTAGCGCAGTGCTCGTAACTGTACTGGTACAAAATCATGTTTGATAGAGCTAATCAACACACCAAGATGCTTAGCCAACCGCAAGATGCAGAACGAACGGCCCGGCGACCTTCTTCCCGCGAAACAAAAATGATGGCAACCACTAACATCGAGCGCATCTAAATCTTCTCTTCGTCGTCGTCCTTCCGTCTCTCCTCAGATCTCACCACTCACCAGGCCCGCCCTCGCGGCCTCCCACTTCCGATCCCCGCGAAAGCACAGGCCAAAACCCTAACCCCTAGCCTCGTCATCGCTTCCCTGCCGCGCCTGAGGAGGAGCAGGGCGTAGGCGGAGGCGGAGATGGCCTTCATGGCGGCGCTGGAGGCTGATCTGCGCGCGCTCTCCGCCGAGGCGCGCCGCCGCCACCCCGCTGTCAAGGACGCCGCCGAGCACGCTATACTTAAGGTCCGCATCTCCCGACTTACGCTCACTTCACCAGTGATCATGATGCCGCCACCCATTTCGCGTTCCTGCCGCGCTCGCCCGTTCAGGATCCATTTAGCGGCGGGAGTAGCATCCGACCGTTTAGACGGATAATTGATTCCGGAAGTGCTCATTTCGCTTTGGTAACTCTAGTTCTAATTTTGTCCTGCGAGAACAGCGTGTTGTGAATTAGCGATATGGGAATTGGATTGCCCCAAATTCAGTTAAAACGGCTGGAACCTCCGAGTGGGATTTCAAATTCCTAGCTGCAATTCGTGCTTCGTGGCTAAGTAAGCTTAACGATTAATGCTTAGACAAGCCTGTCCACTAGGTAAGTGTAGAATCTCTACAACGATGAATGATTTTAGGTGGAGTTTGAGGCTTAGGTTGCTTTGACTGAAATGCTTGGAACTGATTTTGTAACTTGTCTATGGTTGAAGTGGAAATTCTCAAGCTCATACCAAATGCACACCGTTTTCATGGTTTTGCAAGAAGCGTAAGCACCTATGCCCAAACAAGAATAAACCACGTTGAGCTGGAGGAACTTTTGTTTCTTCAAGTTGAAGGGTTTATTACCTAGTAGGCTAGCAGTCCTATGTTCCATGGTCCATGTGCAATTTGAAAGTTTTGCTTGGAAACTATATCCAATGGAGGGTTGTTGTTATAAACTCATAATTTCTGGTGCTTTTGAGAACTTCTATGTGTAAGGTTAGGTGTTTGCCCCCCTTTTGTATGTGTCGATGTGTGTCTAAAGACTACAGTGTGACCGTAACTTTATTGTCCAAATCATCAGTGAATAAATCTTAATAACTCTAAATTAACGGCAATATTCTCTGGTGCAAATTTGTTTAAACATTTAGTTAGCATCTGATTGTACACTTGTACTTTGCCCATGTGGACATCGATTTTAATGTTTTTTGCTGGAGAGTTCAAACCTGTGGAAACTCATCCCACTATTTCGATTTTATACGCTTGAGGCAGTTTTTGTTGTTGTTATCATGGATGTAACCAATTATTGGGTTTATGGCATTGCCATTTGGGATGGGTCTCTTTTGTGCATGTTATTTTGCAGTAGAATGTTTAAGCATATCCATCTAACACCCCCCCCTTCTCTAATCCAAATAAAGTTATGGCTATATATGTGTAATGATTAGTTGAGGAGCACACTTTTTGACCATTTCTTGGGCACGGACATTATTTTAGTTAAACATGTTAATTCTGCAAAATACTTTAAGTACTGTGTTATTTTTTCTCTGACAAGACATCTATTTTCATTTTAATCTTGAAGCTCCGATCTCTATCTGGCCCAAGTGAAATAGCTCAGAATGAAGATATACTGCGGATGTTTCTGATGGCATGCAGCGTTAAGTCAGTGAAGTTGAGTGTAATAGGACTATCCTGTTTGCAAAAGCTTATATCACACGGTGCTGTTGCATCATCTGCATTGAAGGAGATACTAGTGACTTTGAAGGATGTGAGTTCTTGCCTTCTTACTTTTTGATCCGCAAATGTCTCATTCTATCCGTTTTGAAAATCATGTCCTAGATCAATGTACAAATCAAACCTGATATTCTGTGTTATCTTTTAGCTGTCATGCTATTTACTGTTTGTCTGATTTGAGTTTGAGCATATGTTTTCCATACACCATAATTCCAAACCCGCATCAAAACTATCTAGATGTTTATTCTTGTATTATAACCTTCTTTATTTTTTTCTTCTGTGCATGTCTTTGAGATATTTGTTTTCCATAATCGTCTGTAGTTAGCAGCATCCTTGAACTCATTGCTCTGAATTCTGTTGTTTGTTTCATCACAGCACGCAGAGATGACAGATGACACTGTTCAACTAAAAACTTTGCAAACGATGTTGATCCTCTTTCAATCGCATCTACATCCTGAAAGTGAGGTATCAACTATCAGTGGTTGTAATTTTTTTTCTTTTGTGTGGAAGGCTTCTTATGCCTCACTTGTTTATCTAGCCTTAGAACATGCGAAAGCTTCTATCTATCAAAATAGTAAACATAAAGCAGCAGTAATGAGCCAACGAGTGCAGGCTGTTGGAATTCAAGTTGCAAGATTTTTAATGTTTTAAAACGTAGTGCTGGTCGAATATGTTTCAGTTGGCTCTATAATGAATATTGCTAGAAAAGTAACTCGTAAGTTTCAAATCTGCTGCGAGGGGTGGGGAGCATGTATGTTTAGTACCTCTTGTATTGTCTTTGAATCTTGATTGTTTCTATTGGTTATTCTTTGGGGCACAAATAACGGTTGCAGTGTCATTCCATGAATGCCTTCTCAGGATAATAGAGTACCATCAGTAGGCTTATCTTATCCATAGATTGTTTATGTTTCTTTCAGGAGAGCATGTCTCAAGCTCTTGGAATATGCCTTTACTTACTCGAAAACAGTCGATCTTCTGACAGTGTCCGCAAGTAAGCTCATTGCCATACTGTTGTCTCACTGATTCCATATCCCTTATTGTGATATCCTAAATCACATATTGTTCATTTAGTACGGCAGCAGCTACATTTAGACAAGCAGTGGCATTGGTCTTTGATAATGTTATTCGTGTTGAATCACTTCCCTCCGGTAAAGCTTCTTCAGCAAGACTCAGTTCCCGTGTTAGCTCTGTTGCTGATAACGTCACTCAGAGCTTTAGTCACACACTGTAAGATTCCGTCTATTTCTTCATTGATTATGCCATTAAGGAAATTCTTAACTGCTAGTTGATATTACAACAAATCACCTAAACTTTTAGCCCAAAATGCAAAACCCATACATTTTTAAATCTTTGTCCTAATGCACATGTTTTACTTACTAAAAAGTTGCACCGATGTATTCTGCTAGATTCTTCTTAGATGCACCATGCTTGAATTTTGCTTTGTTTATGTAGTTCTGTCATGGGCTTGTAGTTTACATGGATAATAATATGACAAGTTCCGCATTTTACTTGCATTCTTATGATTTCCTCATTCTAGTTAGATTTGTAAAAGACATTCTATACCCAAATACATGATAGTACTGCATGAATGTTAATGTTGTTTTTCTGTGTATTGGTTTTGCATTTCTCCTTTTTTGCTCTATTGATTCAGATTGATTTACATGCAAGGTCACTAGCAAGCAAACCTGGAGAGCCTACCATAAGGGAGAATTTGAGTGATGTTGGAAAGCTTGGACTTCGTCTGCTTGAAGACCTGACAGCTCTTGCTGCAGGTGGATCTGTATGTGCGAACGATTTCTAATAACACCTTCTATTTTTCTGGCAATAAGGATATACAAAGTGTTTTCTTTGATTCTCTTCACATATATTGTGGGTGTCTCCTGGCTTTTTTCCCTCCAGGCTACATGGCTTCGTGTTCATTCGCTGCATAGGACATTTGCCCTTGACATACTTGAGTAAGCTCATTGAGTGCCACAATGAAAAATTTTGTTATGCTTTCATTTGCAGGAATTTTATCTATCACTTGCTATCATATAAGAGTTAAAAATTACTGGTCCTCATGCTCTACCTTAGTTTAGGGTCAAGTCTTGACTGCATACTTTGTGAAGAAGCTGCATATAGGACAAGTTTACTGTAAATGTTATCTAGAACATGCATATAGAACAATCTAAGCCTTATCTGGACATGTTATTTTCCAGGTTTGTGCTATCCACATATGTTGCTATATTCCGGGCATTGTTATCTTACCAGCAGGTTTGTGTTCCTGTACAACCTTTTATCATTTTTTTTTAAAATCACCGATTGATAACTTCAGAACCTCTTAATAATCTGCCAGGTCTTGCGTCATCAAATTTGCTCACTTCTCATGACTTCACTCCGCACCAATGTGGAGGTAGGATCATTGAAATGAGGAGTTTGACTTTAGTGATGCTTAATTTGCAGCCTCTTTGTCTGATCTGATTTTTTTTTCCAGCTCGAGGGTGAGGCAGGGGAGCCTTCCTTTCGTCGTTTAGTCCTGCGTCTGGTTTCTCATGTCATCAGGCTCTACAGCTCTTCACTTGTTACTGAAAGTGAGGTATTGTTTTGCCCATTCTCATATGCATCCCAATCTTGGTACGCAATATTTAATGTAGTCTAACCAGAAGCTTTAGCCGTCTGCAATGGCGATTAATGATTGTATTTGAACTTAAGACTAAATTAATCATGGGACTGGCTATTTAGGTTCAATATCTTGGGAATGCACCATGCACAATCTTAAAGTAGCAGAACAAGGACAAAAAATTCTTGTCCATTAGCTTATACCCACATGAGGTATATTAAATACCATAGGTCAGCAAAATTTTGAAAAGATCTCTGAATCATTCAATTTAGACATGACTTTGTATCATGTCAGTAATGAGCTCTAGTTCCCATCGTCTAAAATTGATGTACAGTAGATCTTAGACTTAGATTAGAGATTCCATTCTGCAATTTTGAGGGTAGTTCCGGCCCCGAGCATGCAGGGAGAACTGCGTAATTAGAAATGCACAGCTATTTCCCCTGATATGGTTGACCATGATATTGAAATTTACCTCTTGTAGTTTGAGTTTACATGTAACACTTTGAACAAACCAATTTGGGTATGAAATAAGCAGTCCATTATTGTATGAATGCTCATGGTATTTTTAATTCATTCAGTTATGTTAGCCTACTTATGCTCATGCTTCCATTCACAGGTGTTCCTTAATATGCTTGTAAAAGTTACCCGTCAGGACTTACCATTATGGCATCAGATACTTGTTCTTGAAATTTTAAGGGTAAGTTTCCTTGGCCACAATAGAGATTCATGATTGTTGATAATTAATCTTTTCTTATTTCTTTTTCAGGGTTTTTGTGTAGAAGCCTGCACTCTCCGCTTGCTGTTTCAGACGTTGGACATGTATGTATTATATCCACAGTGCTATTCTTGAATGTCTCTTGATATATTCATTTCTTATTTCTTCTTATGGTTGATGGATTTGTATATGCCTTTTCTCCAGAGACTTGCTAATCACACGTATTGTAGCATAGAAACTTAGGATTTTTTTTTCTGATACCATGTAGAGAGGTAGAATGGGGGAAACACCACACCCAATCAGGGGGGTGAGCTTTCATATATATAGCCAATGTGGCTTGTATTACAAGGAAACTATCCTAGTACAAATCAATCACAATCAGCTATACATAGCAACTACAATCAGCTATATATGTCAGGCGCTATACATTTCCTAATAGTAAGACTGGCGCTGGAGAGCCATAAAGACTTTTTTTTGCTAGAATCGGTAGATGGAAGCAATCCTGTAGAAGCTAACACTATAACTTTTGGCTTTTAACATATTATAATCAGCGGTCAACATGGCAAGCCATTTCTTATATTATAAATGTTTACTTTTCAAATGTTTATGAAAGGTGAGGTATGCCTTCAGAAAGTTTTTTATCTGTTTTTTTTTCTTGAACAACAAAGGAGAGCTGCACGTCATTTCACTAAGAGAGAAGGAGTGCAATTACAAACAACAACAACGACCAAAACAAACCTAAGACCACCTAAAGGTCTAAGGCCAGCGACCTGAGGTTTTGTATCTGTTAGGAATCAGTGTCGGAAAAATACTGTAGATGTCTCTTTAAGTTTCCTTATTTTCTCCTGGTGATTGGATGCACATAAACCTTGTCACGAGCTTTGAAGATTCCTATATTTGATATGAGTAGTTGTATGCTTTTCATTCATCTGAAGAGTTATCTGTTGAGGCTTTTGATGAAAAAGCTCCTTGTTATGTTTCTATTTTGTATTGTTGCATGGCCAGAAATTTCTTTTTGTAGCTCATTAACTATACATGTCAGTATGCCACTGCATTGGTGCTTTATGTCTCTGAGCATAACATTATGATTGCTTTTTTTTTGGGAGAACTTACGCAGATATCTTTTTTTTCTTCTGTTAATGATACAGGAATCCTGTGAATACTAATGTCGTGGAGAACATAGTTAGAGCACTTGCCTTGGTGGTAGCTACTATTCAGGTGGTATTTCGTCCCTTGCTTCAAAAGAATACCATCCTTCTTAATTACTCTTCCGTCCCAAATAACAGTTTGTTTTAGCTTTTCTATATACAGTTTTTGCTATGCATCTAGATTTATAGTTCTTTGAGCTTGAGCTCTGAAGGTCGATGGCCGTTTATTCTTCTGTGTCAGTGGTGCGACTGTAATCTTTGCTTTGGGGTGTGTATGTGGTGTTCTGTACTCGGGGTGGGTTCCTCCAGGCTGGTGTGCTTTTATTCTACCTTAATGAAATGACGTGCAGTTCTCCTGCATAATTCGAGAAAAAAAACATCTAGATTTACACTATGTCCAGATACATGGTAAAAACTATGTAAGCCGTATGTAGAAAAGCCAAAACAAATTGTAATTTGGGACGAAGAGAGTACATGTTTGTTTGAACTCATTTTATTTGAGAATTGTCCATTGTTATTCCCTTAACTAGAAATATTTCTCTAGGCTTCAGATTCAAGTGAAGAGACTCTAGCTGCTGTTGCTGGAATGTTCAGTAGTAAAGCTAAAGGTATTCTGTAGTTAACAAAGTCTGGTTTTAAGTTACTTCCTCTGAGCTTATTGTTTTGTTTATTCAGATTTTAACTAACTCCTGATATTGGCGATTATCATACACAGGGATTGAGTGGAGTATGGATAATGATGCGTCCAATGCTGCTGTTTTGGTTGCTAGTGAAGCACATACCATCACTCTGGCCCTTGAAGGCCTCTTAGGTGTAGTTTTCACTATTGCCACTTTGACTGATGAAGCTTTAGATGTTGGTGAGGTAAGAACTAAGAAGAGACTATTCTTATGATTAAAATAATGAATCTGAGAACTGAAAGTTATAATGTTTTTTTGTTTCTTTTTAGCTTGAATCACCAAAATGTGAATCAAATAGTATGGAATGTAGTGGACAGCTGGCCCTTCTTTGTATGGCTATGGTCAATTCAACGTGGTTAACCATCCTTGACTCTCTCTCGCTTATTTTGATGAGGTCAGCTCAATCTTTATACTTACATGCACTTTCCTATAAATTATATGATCCTCACCCCCATCCCCCCCACCCCACCCCCCTGTTCTTATGGTTGTGGTCTTATGGGTAATCCAATTAACAGGTCACAGGGGGAAGCTATAATATTAGAGATATTGAAAGGATACCAGGCATTCACTCAGGTGATATAGTGATAACCGAATATCAGTATCCCTCCCATGATATGGCTTAAGGGCCACTGACCTTCTGTTGTTTTTCTGTTTTATCATTTCCCATCCTTTGTGGATTAACTGCCTTGACAATCTGAACATGGGATGCATTTCAGGCTTGTGGAGTTCTCCGTGCTATAGAGCCCTTAAACTCTTTCCTAGCATCACTTTGCAAGTTTACAATCAATAACCCGAATGAAGGAGAGAAGAAAAGGTATGCCACTGGTTTCCTGTTGCCTAGAATATCACATAGCAAAATATCTTGTTTTTGGAATAATATGTTATTTGCCTGCAGCCCCCTTCTCTTCTAAGTTCCTATTGTTCTTTTTTTTTACATGAGATGTGATGAGTACCATTGTAATATGGTTGATTAGAAATATTGTTTAAGCGTATCTTAGTGATTTTGCCTGCAATATTCATCCGTCTTGTAAATTCCATCTTTATAATTTGACTATGCTTAACTTCAAGGGTCTATGAACTCCTAAACATTCAGTCCAATTAAATTTCTATCTTAAGCGTGTGATGGCGCTAAATTTTATTTTTGAGTTTTTAGTTTGGAAACTAAGATTTGGAAAAACTTGAGGATTTTCAGGGCGTGCTTGTTGTTTTATTTTCAAATTTTTGTGGACACATGTGTTCCTTTATTTTGGTAGGATTGGAACCCCCTTTTTCTTTCGATGGCTACAAGAGTATCCACAGTCTTGTCTGTCACATGAGGCATCACTAATGACCTCATTAAGCATAATATTTTTCTGTTTTTTTTTTCTCGAACATGCAGGAGAGCTGCATATCAATATATTAAGAAGGAAGGGTATAGCACCCAGTCACCAGTACAAAGGTTTTTCCAAGGGAGGAATATCCCAGGGAAAAAAACCCTTCACACACACACACACACACACGCTATAGGACTCCTTTTCTTTTAAGACAACCCTTGACCAGGATACCTTCTAGACTAACTGTTGGGCTTCAGGGCTTCGTAATATTTTTCTGTTCCTTGTTTACTTCTTGCTAATTGGGAATAGTTGCTGTGTATTCCTCCAACCCTAGATGGGTGGGTATATGGTTAACTGTACATGGGCCCTATGGGCTACATATGACTATACTCCAACACCCCCCCCCCCCCCCCCCCCGCAGTCTGAACTACCGGCGCAGCGGTGTTCAAGACTGGACAATAAAGAAAGACAACACACAACAGGGCCCCCCGCAGCCACAACTAGCCACCCGCTATGTTGAGGCTGGAGCGAAACTCCGAGAATGTCGAGGAGGGCAGACCCTTCGTGAAGATGTCGGCAAACTGGGAGGTGGTCGGTACATGGAGAACCCGAACATCGCCGATGGCAACCCGGTCGCGAACGAAGTGCAAGTCAATCTCGACATGCTTCGTCCGTTGATGCTGAACCGGGTTGGTGGAGAGGTACACGGCGCTGACGTTGTCGCAGTAGACGAGCGTGCTCTTGGCGAGCGGGCTGTGAAGCTCCGCCAAGAGCTGTCGAAGCCAGGACGCCTCTGCCACGCCGTTAGCGACAACCCGGTACTCCGCCTCGGCACTGGAGCGGGAGACAACCGGCTGCCGCTTGGACGACCAGGAGACAAGGTGCTTGATGTGGAGGACACCGGAGGCCTGGCTGTGCAGCTGAGCGACCGTGGGATCGGTCAACGCGAGCTGAGAGCCAGTGATCGGTGTCTGGCGGGTGGAGGAGGCGGCCTGCTCGACGACGGGGGCAGCAACAGGAGGAGGTGGCTGCTGTCCCATGGAGGCGAGCAGGAAGTGCTCGGCCTCAGCCACCTGGCGCGCAAGGGCGTCGGCCGCGGTCTGCTCCCGCTCCCAGGCGAGAGCAGCTTCGCGGGCACGCGACTGAGCGGCGGCGGCCTCCGTCTTGGCAGCGAGAAGGGTGGCAGCGAGGGCCGCAGCAGCCGGTGGCGCGCCGGGGAGGAGCCCCTGCTGCGGGCGAAACGCAGCAGCGGTGATGGGCGCGTCCACCGGCGGCATCCCCAGGCCGCTCCACGCGCCGCTGGAGGAGCCCGCGGCAAGGCCCTTGCCCTTGCCCGCGGCGGCAGCGGCGGCGGCCGCGTCGAACGCGGCAGGGGGGACGCCACCCGCGCCCACGCGTGGAGCAGGGACCGCGGCGGCAGCGGCGGCGGCGGCGGCGGCGAGGTCGGCGCCGAGCAGGGGGTCGGGGAGGGTGCCGCCCGCGCGCATAGCAGCGGCGGCGGTGGCGGCGGCGACGGCGGCGTCGGCCCCGCGCAGATCGGTGCCGAGGAGGCCGCCGCCCGCACGAGCAGCGTCGGCGGTGGCGGCGTTGGCGGCGGCGGCCGCAGCGTCGAGGCTGCGCGGATCCGTGCCGAGGGAGCTGCCGGAGAGGGTTGGCGGCGGCGGCGGCGGCGCCGCATCGTCTGCAGCCACATCCGGCGCGGCGGCGGCCATGAAGGCCCCCGCGCGCGCGGCTGCGGCCATGAAGGCCCGCGCGCGCGCGGCTGCGTCGGCGGGAGGAGGAGGCCGAGCTGCGGCTATGTAGGAGAGAAGGGGGGGGGGGAAGAAAGCAGAGAGAGGAGGGTGCGGCGGCGGCGGCTAGGAGGAGGGAGAGGAAGAGAAAACCCTAGCTGATACCATGCTAATTGGGAATAGTTGCCGTGTATTCCTCCAACCCTAGATGGGTGGGTATATGGTTAACTGTACATGGGCCTAGATGAGCCTAATACATGGGCCCTATGGGCTACATATGACTATACTCCAACACTTCTGTGGTATTAGTATTGTGATAATTGATGTGTCAAAAATGATAGCTTAAGTGACTACTGTAAAATATTAAACACAGATCTTGATGGTTGCTTGTTGGATTATGACTTTGCTAATGTTCATTTACACTTGTCTTAGCCCAAAACCTGGAAATTCGGGTGTTTGTTTTTCATGTGATGACTTTATTTACACGGAATGCTTCAGTTGTACCTAAAGTTGTGTCCGTATCTGCTGTCATGAGCTTTCCACAATTATTCACACTTCTTATTTTTCCATTCATATCAATGCCAGTATCTTGCAATCTCCTGGATCAAAGAAGTCGGAGACTTCAATGGATCAGCGTCATAGTATTATTCTCACACCAAAAAATGTGCAGGCAAGTAGGGGATGAGCGCAATATCACCTACAGCTATATTACGTTACCTTACTTTTTTTCACATATATTTACACTTGTTTCATTTTGAACCAGGCACTAAGGACCCTTTTTAATGTTGCACATCGATTACATAATGTCCTTGGCCCTTCCTGGGTACTGGTAAGTAGAGAGTTATGTTATTTTCTACCATTTTTTAAGGAAAAAGTCCAAATTACTACCCTCAAGTATGGACAAAGTCCGGATAATCCCCTAAAGTATATTTTAGTTCATTTTACACCCACAACTATCTTAATCAGTCCAATCTACCCCTTTGCAAAATTTATGTTTTTTGTTTCTCCATGCATAAGTGGTGTTTTAAGTTCACATTTTGTGGGATGATAGAGGGCCACATAAAGTTTTTTTAAATATAATATGACATTTTCATCATTATTTCTCATAAAATTTTATATCAATATGGTTAATTTATTATTACATATCATAGCCTTTCAAAATAATGATGAAAAATTCATTATATATTTTTTTAAAATATTTTATGTGGCCATCTATCATCCTACAAAATTTTAATTTAAAATACCACTTATGCATGGAGAAACAGAAAAGAAAAATCTTACAAAGGGGTAGATTGGACCGATTGAGATAGTTGTGGGTGTAAACTGAACCAAAACATACTTTAGGGGGTTTTCGGGACTTTGTCTATACTTTAGGATAGTAATTTGGACTTTTCCCTTTTTTAAAGCGAGTTTCATGAATTACTGCTATCCTTGGAATTGTAGGTACTGGAGACTCTTTCAGCACTTGATAGAGCTATTCATTCTCCACATGCTTCCACTCAGGTTACAGTCCACAGTTTCCTTGTTAAATTTGCTTACGAGTTTGTGTTATTGAGAAGTCGCTATACTCTTGTTTTTTTTTTCTCGAACACGCAGGAGAGCTGCGTATCATTATATTAAGAAGAATAAAAGAGGGTTACAGAAACCCGTACAACACCACACCACACCCCACTGCACAAGGGAAATTCTCTCTCTACTGAAACCGAACTTGACCCTAGACCAAAACTCACTCATTGGCTGGCACTAGAGCGAGGAGATGTGATACCTCTCTAGCTCCAGCCAAGCTCCAAGAGTGCAGTTCATCTCTAACAGAAACTAGGACACCATCAAGGCTGGGAAGGATCCCATCAAACACGCACCGGTTACGATGGTTCCAAATAGACCAGGCTACCAAGATAATGATGGAATTGAGACCCTTCTTCACTTGACCATCTACTCCAATGTTAGTGCTTTCCCACCAATCATCAAAACATGTGTCTTCAGGCTTGGGAGAGAGATTTTGCAGGCCAACCTTCTGAAGAATCCTAAACCATACTTGGCGAGCGAAAACGCAGGAGACTAGTAGGTGGTTTATTGTTTCTTCAGCTTGATCACACAACGGGCAACGATCAGGGTGAGGGAGACCCCTCTTCGCGAGGCGATCTGCTGTCCAACACCTATCATGCGCCACCAACCACATAAAGAACTTGCATTTTTGCGGCGCCCAACATTTCCAAATCCTCTCCCATGGTCTGAATTGTACAGCACCAATGAAAAACCCTTCGTAAGCTGATTTTGCAGAGTATGATCCTGACGCAGAAAATTGCCAAATATGCAAGTCTTCCACGTCTGGTTGCAAAGCCACCTCAGAAGTTAGATCCCACACTTTCAAATATTCTGCCAAAACAGCTACAGTAGTAGCCCCTTGGATATCATGAACCCATCTCAACCCAGTAAGAGCATCAGAGACTGTCCTTTTCCTTCCCCTGGTAGATACAGAGCTGAAAAGATTAGGTGCCAGCTTGGCAAGGCATTGACCTTGCAGCCACTTATCAGTCCAGAATAGTGTGTTCTTTCCATTGCCTACTTCTGAGATTATGACCATTTCGAAGAAAGCTCTTACTAAGGGATGCACTTGGATTTGGAAGGCCGCCCATGGGCGGTCTGGTTCAGTTTTTCCAAGCCACAGCCAGCGCATCCTGAGAGCCCACAACATCTGCTGCAAATTAGATATGCCGAGCCCACCCAATTCTGGTGGCCGGGTGACTTTAGGCCAAGCCACCAAGCAATGCCCACCCTTCACTTCTTTTCTGCCTCTCCAGAGAAAAGCCCTTCTAATTTTATCAACTGCTTTGAGAGCCCAGGGAGGAAGATCCATTGCCATGGCTAAATACACCAACATGGAGGTGAGCACAAACTGAACCACCACTTTTCTTCCTGCTCTTGTGAGTAGATCAGCTTTCCACCCAGGGAGTTGGTCTGCAATCCTATCAATGATTGGTTGGATTTGTTGCTTTGTGAGCTTGCGCAAGGAGAGGGGCACCCCCAGGTATTTGCACGGGAAATTCGAGAGCTGGCATGGAAGATGATCCTCTATAATGGAGTTATCCTCCTCAGAGCATTGTATGGGGAAGACATTGCTCTTCTGCACATTAGTTCTCAGCCCTGATGCATCTCCAAAAAGCTGAAGGAGTTCCAGTGTCATGCCAATATCACCAGCAGAAGGTCGTAGGAAGATCACTACATCATCAGCATACAGCGAGATCCGGTGTTGCAAAGCTCGCCTGGCAAGTGGCTGCAACAAGCTTTCATCAGAAGCCTTTTTCACCATGAAGCACAGGACATCCATGACCAAAATGAACAGCATTGGGGATAGTGGATCTCCCTGTCGAAGTCCTCTCCGATGCCATATTGTTTCCCCTGGGCTGCCATTGAGAATTACTTGTGTGGAAGCAGATGCGAGAAGCCCACTAATTATATCACACCAAATAGGTCCAAAACCCAAATGCCTCATGATCTCTAAAAGAAAAGGCCAAGATACAGAATCAAAGGCCTTTGTGATGTCCAATTTAAGGAGGATCCGAGCTTGCTTTTGTTGATGAAGGTAGCGAGCAGTTTGTTGCACAAGCATGAAATTGTCCTGTATAAAGCGACCTTTGATGAATGCACTCTGATTGGGAGACACCATTTGGTCCAACCTTCCGGCTAATCTGTTGGCTAATATTTTTGTGATTAGTTTTGCCACTGAATGAACTAAGCTTATCGGACGGAAATCTTTGATACTTGTGGCCTCTTCCTTTTTTGGCAGCAGTGTTATATAGGCTGAGTTCAGCTTTTCAAAATTTCCAAATTTTCGGCTCCAAACAGCTGACACAACAGCCATTAAATCCACCTTGATGACCTCCCAACAGGTTTTGTAAAATTTACCAGTGAAGCCATCAGGGCCCGGCGCCTTGTCTGGTGGCAGGGAGCTTATCGTCTTCCACACCTCTTCTTCAGAAAAAGGAACTTTGTTTGCTAACATTTTATTACCAGAAATATGCAGTGTTTCCTTTTTTTGAAAATGAAATATGCAGTGTTTCCAGTGTCTAATTTATCTTAGTACTATCATTTCTTTGACACTACCAGTTTCTCTCACAGGAAGTATCAGCTTCTGTTTCAAGACTTTCAAGAGACACATCTGGACAGTACAGCGACTTCCATATTCTTTCTTCTTTAAATTCTCAGGTCAGGAGGGAATGCTTTGTTTCTTGTTTGTTTGCTTCTTCTAGGCTGTTTTTCATCTCTTGTGTGCATTGTCCCTATGCTAAAGTGCATTTTGTCTCATTCTTGGAGAGATTTGTTTGAAAGTTGCTGCTTTTCATGTTTTAACTACATTTTAATGCTAAATTGCATTTTGTTTCTTTGTTGGAGGAAGCTGTTTGAAAGTTCAGCCTTGATGAACATAGCTGCAGTGAAGTCACTTCTGTCTGCATTGCACCAACTGTCAAGTCAGCACATAGCTGGAAGTTCTCAATTATCAGGCCAGCAGATCGGGAGCATTTCATTTTCAGTGGAGCGCATGAAATCAATACTCGTCAACAATCTGCATCGTGGGTGCTTTCTTTACGAAGCATTGTTTTAGATAAAATAACATACATGAATCAGTAATGATCTTTTATGCTCTAGACTAGAAATTTGATCAGGTATAAATACTACGAAGATGCTACTTTTTTCAACAGTGGCAACTTGAGGTTAATGAGCTTAATTTGCAGTTGGCATCACCTGTATTTGTGCTTGTGAGACATGTCATACTTGTCCATTCAGTGTGGCATTAAGGTCATCAAATATTCCTGTCGATCTATAGCATTTACTACTGCATGACATAGTTCATATGAATGGATGAGTATTGGATTTAGGAAGATCAGACCATTGGTGCACTTGATGATTAGTCTTTACGGTGTAGTGTAATTAATGTGGAGTGTATTTAGGAGATAAGGCTAACTGGCACCCACAATTTTTTTGTTAGTTCTGCTATTGATTATTTATGTTATTTATCCTGTTCAGGAGTTGAACCGATATGGGATCAAATTGCTGCTCATCACCTTGAGGTAGCACATTATACAGTGGTAGTTTTCTTTCCATTTATGTAACTCCATGATGATCTTGGTAATGGCAACACTTGCAGCTTGCCAATTGCTCCAACCCACAATTACGAAGTATGGCACTGGATTCATTGGATCAATCCATTTGTTCAGTAGTGGGTTCTGAAAAATTTCAGGGCATCAGTTCAGCACCTCATCAGTTTCAAGAAAGCCAAGTAAGGGCTCAATAATTTTTGTCTGCTGTTTGCTCTGCCTGTGCGATTTGTCTGACATTTCTGCTCCTGTGCTTGCTAGTTGGTCAATGAAAGTGAAACTGTATCATTTGAGTATGCAGTTTTATCTCCATTGGTGATCCTCTATACCTCCAACAAGAATGTTGATGTTCAAATGGGCGCTCTAAAGATTCTTTTGCATGTTCTCGAGGTACTTGGTTTCTTGTATATGCTTTTCTATATGTGCATCAGACAATATCTTCTTACCCGTAGTGTTTCAGAGACATGGAGAAATGTTGTCATATAGCTGGCCCAGCATTCTTCATATGTTAAGGTGTCACTGCTATTCATTCATTCCATGGTATATGTTTTTATTTGACCTCTACTGCTTTCTTACATCCATATTTTCTTCCAGGGCGGTTACCAATGCATCAGAAAAAGATCTCATCTCATTAGGGTTTCAGGTAAAATTACTAAATTACTATTTACTAAGTTTAGCATGTTATGATTTCGCTATGGGAAGTTTCCTCCCTTGCATCTTGGGCCTGTTATGTTTATGCCTTCATTGGACTATGAAAATGGAATGGGATTATGGGACTACATTACTCAACTCTAGAATGGAGGACCAAAGAAGCATTTTTTATAGTACCGATAACTAATGTTGACCTGTAAAAGCTGTTTTAAATATGCAACTAAGATACAGTGGAAAATATTTCAACACTGATTTTCTTTATACTGGTCAATTTAGTTAAAACAAAAGGATAACAAATGTGAGTGCTCATTTGTTTTTCCTGTTTCTTATGGAAGTGTCGTACATCGTAATGTACCATGCTTTGTTACTAGCATATAAGTTGTATCATGCCCTTTAGATATGCTTCAACTCAACGATTTAATTTGCAGAGCATACGTGTAATAATGAATGAAGGGCTGGCAACTATACCTGTTCAATGCCTTGATGAGTAAGTTTCTCAAATCCACTGTTTTTAGAAATGTTTGTTTTTTCTAATAATAACATCGTATTTGTTTCCTATGAGAGGACCTTTTCCCCAGATTTTCTGTGGTTATTTCAAAACAAAACAGAAACCATGGAAAAATAGGAAGCAAACATGTATAGTACCTTCTTGGATTCTATGAATTGACAGATAGTAACAGATCTAAATTGGATCGATGAACACTTTTTTCCGATGGAGAGGGACAATATCTATAGTACTTGAGACTGTCGATTATGCGGCGGGACTCCATCATTGTGGCTCGTGCCAGTTTAACTTGGGGATTTGCAGCTTATCATCCTTTCATGACTGTTGCCAATTGGTCCACTTTTTTTTAATGTAAAAGTACCCACTCAGCAGTCAGTAAATAACATGCTGATTTTTCTTTGCTTTCATATATGACATGTCTTGTTTTGTAAAATTAGTTAACATGAAAGTAAATAGCAACAAGAACTGGGAAACTAAATCAAAGTATTGAAGTATCGACTTCCTTACAATCTCATTGGAAGGCAGACCATGGATCTTATATAAACGATGTCGTCAACATAAATCCTGATGAATGATGGACGATTCAGAAAATTTCATTTGCTATACCTTAGGGCTTGTTTGTTTAGCCTGCAACTTTTCATAAGCTGGTTTCGGTGGGCTACTTGTAAAAACCAGCTTTTGGAAAGCTGAAAACTGTCTTTGTCGATTGGCTTTTGCATGAAGGAAATGTTTAATACATGTGATACCCCTCACAAGTGCATCCCATGGAAGCTAGCAAAGCTCCTCCAGACCTCTTCTGGCTTTATTGCAAGTACAGCTTTTGGCTTTTTCCGGAAGCATGCTGTTTGTTTCAGCTTTTGGCTTCTCATGAGCCAACAGAAGCTGAAATAAACAGAGTTTAGAAGCCAACAGAAGCTGAAATAAACAGGATTTATAATAGTTTGCTTATGTTGGACACTATAGTGCTTTAGGTTGTCAGGTTTACAAATTACAGATACCCAACTGGTATACACACAAAGTATACGATATCATGATGTTGAGTATGTCTAACTTGGTAAACTGCACTGACAAATAGGCATTATGTCTATCCCCTAGTTATTTGGACACAAGATTAGGGCCTAACTAGTGCTCTCAGAGGTCATGGGAGATTGTCTTAATAAAGAAGGATCATTTGCCATCACTTGAAACATTTTGTGCTATCTGTGTCAAACATGACTGATTGAATTGGTTGATTAAACAAACTTCGTTTAAATAGAAGGTTAGTTAACAAAAACAAAGGTATAAGAAGAGAATTCCAGCTTGGCTTCTCAGTAAGGCTTTAAAAGTAAAAGTTCACAAGAGTTCTATCCTCATCTCGCAATGAGTTGTATCTTCAATTTTCTTCACTATTTGTTGCAATTTTCTTAAACTTTCTTGTGTCAACAAATGCAGATGCATTTTGGTAACTGGAGCATATGGTACCCAGAAAACTGAAATCAACATAAGTTTAACTGCAGTTGGCCTTTTGTGGACTGCTACTGATTTTGTTGTGAAGGGATTAATCAGCAATTCTGTTGAGCAAGCCAATCACATGAATGAAGGTGTGTGGTCACCACATGTAAGTATACTTCCTCCTCCTTGATTTCGTGTATCACTAATATGTAGCTCTCCTTTTGCTTTGCAGAGGCTCAGTCGGGTGCAACAATTAAAGAGACACACATCAAGCAAGTTCCACCAAAACAAGTTGTTGATTATAGTAAACTTTTCTTTTCAGTTTTTTCTGTCCTCCAGAAATTGGGTTCAGATGATCGTCCTGAGGTACATCTCTCAACATACCATCTGTTTTGTTCATGAACACCCATGATATTGTTGAGCAATTTTTTAGTAGCTCATTGAATGATAAGCGATCTATGTATGGTACTGCTGTTGTGCTGTAATATTAGTAATTCATGGTAACATTGGCAGCCTATGTATGTGCAATGCATATACAATGCACACTTCTCATTCACATTTTGAAAATAAAGTTTGACAGTTTCCTTTAAGAAAAAAATCTCCGTGCTAACTTGCCTGGGCTACATCATTTCAATTGAATATTAGGCAGGCACACATTTTCTTAATGCCAATAGCTTTATTGTACAAACTTATGCCAAGTTTTTTCCCCTTTTGATTTCAAGGTCCGGAACTCGGCTGTTAGGACTCTCTTTCAGACTCTCAGCACACATGGCCAAAAGCTTTCTAAAAGCATGTGGGAGGATTGCCTATGGCTATATGTTTTCCCTATGTTAGAGCATGTTTCCCACTTGGTAAGTAATGTCGCAATTAGGTGGCCATTTTATCTTTTACCTGAATCTCCTCTGATGATGATTAGGCTAAACCTTCTTTTTAAGGCATCTACCTCATCTCGAGATGAGTGGCAAGGGAAGGAGCTAGGAACTCGGGCAGGCAAAGCTGTTCATATGCTTATCCATCACAGGTTTATAATTTTTTCAGAGAACCATAAACAATAGGTGTTGGCTATTAACTGAATATGAAACTACTGCTTATCAGAAAATAAAGGTTCAGGTGCTATGATCTTTGTAACTTGATCTGGGGGAGCCTTAATTGACCTTTTTTTTTTGAGGGGGCTTCAATAGAACATCAATAATTTATGGTTGTTAGCTTGATGAGGAAGACACCTGGATACAGCTTTTAGCTTTTGGTACTCCCCATATGCTTAATTGCACTGGCATCAGACAGTATTGAACTCTTGATTTCTTTTTAAGCTTGCACACCATATCAAATCTCAAATCAGCGAGTTAACTGCTGCGAGGAGGGAGAGTTTTGAAGTCCAGGAGTTTCTTCTCCTTGCTAATTGCCTACTCATGGAGTTACGTCTCCTTTCTTTAATTGACTTCTTTGTTTTTGCAGTCGAAATACAGCACAAAAGCAATGGGATGAGACTATTGTTCTTGTACTAGGTGGTATTGCACGACTTTTGCGCTCTTTTTTCCCTTTCCTCCAGCAATTGAGCAAATTTTCTTCTGGTAATATTTTCTTTACTGCTTTCCATACTTATTTTGGTAATCTGTTATTAATTTCAAGTAACATTTCATTGTATTGAAATATGTTCAGGTTGGATGCTTTTACTTGATTTCATAAAAAATGGCATCTTAAATGGCAGCAAGGAGGTTGCTCTTGCTGCCATAAATTGCTTGCAGACATTTGTTGGCGCAAACTGTCCAAAGGTACTTTTTATCTTGTCTAGAATTGTCAATTTTACTTTTTATTTTGTCTGGTAGGAGCTACTTAGTCTGCCCTGCAGGCCTGCTTGCTTTATTCACCATAAAAGTACTTGCTGTTAGGGAAAATTCCTTCCATGCCATGCCAATTTCACTGCATTTTCCCTATTGTCTTTCTTTTTAAGAAATGCATTTGAACCAACATCAATTTGTACAGAAAGAAGTCCGAAAAATGAACATGAGCCTTGACCCAAAGAGTGCAATGGTGGTAAACGAGATTACCAGGTGTAGGAATGCAATTTGCTAGGAAATGTAGTCACCTGATAACAGATAAATTGACCTACAAGTTACAAGTTCACTTGTTTTTGTTTTTATTATATCTGAATAATACTTTATATGTATTTTACTGGAAAAGGTATTTGTTATTACTTTGGTTGAAATTGCATGCATTGGACAGGTTGCATAGTTCAGATATTATTTAGATAAGGTAAGCATCATGAATACATGTTTCATGAATATATTTTTTTCAGGGCAATCTGGAATCTTCGTATGTCAAATCTGTTCTTGATATTTATGAGCTTGTTCTTCAAACTTCACCAAATTTTAAGAATGACTCAACTGACAAAGTGAAGCAAGAGGTCCTCCGCGGTCTTGGTAATTTATGACTTCCTGTTATCCTCCGAGCATCAGATATTGTGATGAGTTATTAATTGTGTTTCACTCCCGCAGGTGATCTTTACGTTCAAGCACAATCTCTATTTAATGATGACATGTATCTAAGGCTCATGGCAATTATGCATCTTATGATTAAGGCGACCATGACTCCTACTGATTATGAGAATGAACTGGTATACCTTTGCGTGCATATTTTCATTGATATAGATTTCTTGCTAGAATACGGGGGTTTGACCATTAAGTTTCTTGGAGCATGCTTCTTATTCTACAGTTCTGGTTTTGTGTGAAACAGGGCATGAAAATACAGCACTAGATAATCCTTAAATGTATTCCTCGTAGGCAGTCTTGGAACATGTTTCTTTTTTCGATGCTTCTGTCCTGATACCTTTCATGCTTCAAATTGGGGTAGATCCAGTGTTGAATTTCTTGTCTCAGTTAGTCTTTTATGCTTTAGGGTAGTATCCCTGCTGTACAACGAGGTATATTGGAAATCATTCCTATGCTACGCCCGACAGCTATGTTGTCTTCCATGTGGACGCCTCTCCTACTTGAGCTGTTGTGCTATCTTAATGGGCAAGAAGGCCCCCTCCAGAAAAATAGTAAACAAATACATGGTCAGAATTCTGATGCGCTGGTGGACGGTGCAAAGCGTGCCCTCGGTAAGACATGTTCTGGTACCTTATGTAAGTGTTGCATAATCTGAGAAAATATATTTCTTATTGATTAATTCTTGCGTAATTTGCTATGGTTACAGTTGAACGAAGTAAGCTCAATGGAAGTGGTACGAAACTGGATAGCGCTGTGGGTTGTGGTTGGGGTATTTTGTTTGTAGAAAAGCTTGTGCCAATCATTGTCAATCTTTTTCTGGAGGCTCCACCGAATGAAAGGTTTAGTGCCTCTCCAGAAGTCATTCAAGGTCTTGGGAGGTAATTTCTTTTTTATATGATAACATAATGCAAAAGTAAGAATACATTAACTTTTCAGGAAGTCTCTATGCTCATTGCAGAACAGCATAATTGTTTTATACATATTATTATTGATTTTCTCTGTAAAAAAGTACATTTTTTTACAGCTATGAAGAAAAATATAGATCTAAAGCTACAGCAAAAAAAAAGTACTAAAGCATACCATATTATATGTTCACTGTGTAGATATACTCAGTTGAATTCCAACACAATTGGATTTTCCATTTTATGATTTTTCTGTTATTTACTAAATTTTTTAAAAATTTCTTTAGGGGGTAATTTGACCGGTTTTGGAAAGTTTGGGGGGTGATATAGACCATTTCATAGGTTGGGGGGTTATGTAGTCCAACCCCATAGGTGAGGGGGTGATCTAGACTTTTTCCTAAAATCTTTTTTTCTCGAACTACGCAGGAGAGCTGCGTGTCATTTCATTAAGGTAGAGAGAAAAAAGTACAAGAACCAACACAGTACCACACCCACACTAAATTTAAAAAGACGCGCTACAAAGAAAAGGAAAAAACTTGACCATGGACCTAAGGGCCTAAATGCCCAAAGCCGGCGACCTCAACAACAGCTCCTGGAGCTTTTTAGCTCCAGCATTACACTAAAGGTTGCCCTCGGTGTGAACAGCCCGGAGAACCTCCTGAATGCTAGGACTAGTCCCCTCAAAAACACAGGAGTTGCGGTGCTTCCAGACCTCCCAAGCCACTAGGATAATCAGGGAATTTAAACCTTTCCGGTCATCCTTAGGCACCAAAGAAATTGCTGACCACCACCACTTGGAGAAACGAGACACAAAAGGATCTGGAGTCAGATTGTTGAGGCCTAGCTGCTGGACCTTTTCTTTTTTTCCCCTAAAATCTAGATTCTAGATAAAGTGTGAATGACCCCACAAAAAAAAGATAAGAGTGAATGAAATTGCCATGGTCTTCCTTTATGCTGAATCTGAACTTTGTCTACTTAGGTGCATGAATACAAGGAGAGACAACCCAAGGGGTACCCTTTGGAGAATATCTGCTGAATGCTTCAATCGTGTTGTGACAGATGAGGTGAGGCAGGACAATGCTGATTGCAGAAGTGATATGAATTCATATAGACTTTCTAGAGCTCGTTTCTGGAAGGAAGTCGCGGACGTGTATGAAACCTTTCTTGTTGGTTCTTGTGGACGTGTGTTGTCATCAGATGTTCCTTCAGCTGACTCTATTACAGCTGATGAGACTCTTGAGATGAGTGTCCTCACTGTCTTTGGAGATGATATTCTTAAATTGCAAAAGGATGCTCCAGTTGAGGTTAGTTAGTCAATGAGAAGTATTTGTTTACCTCTTGCAGTTGCACATAACACCTACTACTTCTGTGGCTTCTGGCTTGGAAGTCAGTTTTCTCCTGACCTTGTAAATGCTCAAGTGTGATGATCACATTCTTTCAGGTTTTGCAACGGCTTGTGAACTGTCTTGATCGCTGTGCTTCACGAACAGGATCCCTGCCTGTTCAAACTGTTGGTCTTTTACCTTTGCACTGCAGCCGATTTTCGTTGAGCTGTTTGCAGATGATGTTTTCTTTATGCAGGTATAAGCACTGTACAAGTCTATCTAAAATAGTGTGATCATGTCTAAAATAATTTGGCAACATCGCTCATATTTGAAGAAACATGCATGTAACATGTGACGGATTTGGGGAATGGTGGATCTGTCGAAAAGAATAGTGGGTGGATGATAGAGTCTTATATGCACCTAACTTTTCATTTCTCCTTTTGTGCGCACTGCCTCTATTAGATGTGGACAACATTATTATCTGCTGAAGCTGAACTGTGTAAATTTAGAATTCAATGTAGCTATTTTCTGTGGTTGCAGCTGTATACCGAAGGAATGCTCACGTGCTGCAGCATCAGAAACCAGCAAAGTTTCAATTTCCATTCTTATGAAGCGGTGTGAGGTTATACTTGGCCAGTTTTTAGCTGATGAAAATGACCTAGGTATCTTCGAAATTCATATTTATATTCTTGAGCTCGTTTGCCTCCCAATATTTTCTTTATAAACAAAAACCTACATTATAAATATACTTCATTTTATAAGTTTAAAACCCCCGTTGATCTTGTCGTACTATTGATGTTTGCAGGAGAACATCCTTTACCGAGTGTGAGGGTTGAAGAAACGATTTGTGTTCTTCAAGAGCTTGCTAGACTAATCATAGACATTGATGCAGCTAATGCTCTGAACATACCTACATATCTGAAAGAAGCTTTGGGGGAAAACAAATCGCATGGACGGGCTCATTTATTGTCCTTGCTTCCCACTTTCTCTGAGCTTGTTGTCTCTAGGTAAGAAAAGGTTTCTAGTAAATCTTACAATTTTCAGGCACAACTAGCAGATTGTGCACCTTGGCACTGCATGTCTTCGTTTTCTTTTAGTGGCTTGCCCTGCTGGATTATAAATCTCTGATCATGTGACATGATGGAGGCCAAAGCTGCTTCAATGTTTTTCTGCCCCCGTTTCTGTTTATATGTACTATCAACATTTTAAGTAGAAATGTTTTTCCCGCATACACTTCACATGCAACAAGAAGACGAACTCTCATTAGTGTGGCATAGATATTGAGTATTAGGGACTCAGTCTTAATCTCTATAATATTGGAAGTGTAGATAATTAGCATCCAGTTGTAAATTTCTCACAGTTAACCTTCGCATGTCTGTTGAGATACCTGCCAAATTTTGAAAAGAAACAGGCCAAATGACTGCAAACTTAGTTTGAACCATCTGGCACTGCTAACCTGTCAGTTCCATTCTTCGAGACCATGGTTCCTCCTTGAATGTTCTGTTTGTTAACAAAAAGCTGGTTTTGTTTAGGATCTCTGAGGAAGTGATAATACATGTTCTTTCCATTTTTCCCATTTGAGTCGATTTTGCATGATCACTTTGGGACTCTAAAAATAGAAAAGTCAAAAGATGTAAGACCCTCATTTTTTTAGCATCAGATTTCAAGCAATCAAAATTGCTGCCAATATCATGTGTGATTTTTGTAAGGTTAGATTTGATGTTTGTGGTCAGCAATGAATTGAACTAGGGAGAACATAGAACGCTGTTGGAGTCGATAATCGTCTGTGTTTCTTAGGATAAACAATAGCTAAGAGTTGGCTTTGGGGTTTTTATGACCCAACTTTGCTTGTGGTAGCGTAACTTATTAATTGTTGTTGTCCCTGCTGATCCAACAGAGAAGCAAGGGTGCGGGAGCTTGTACAAGTGCTGCTCAGGCTCATTTCCTCGGAGCTAGGACTACAACGTCTGACATAACAACTAATGATTATACTCTGTTTTCTATTCTTTTGTTGGATGAAAATCATATAGTTTTGTCAGTACCCCCACCCCTCCCTCTGTCTCTTACAAATTTGATTGAATTTGTATTCATCATGACAGGCACCTTAGGTGCGTGTTGCATGTATCTAGGAACTGAGTTTGTATATGTAACATTTTGATGGGAAAATATGGTGGCTGTTTCTGTAGTATATAGCCCACATTCTTTCGGCATTTTGACGTAAGGAATACCCCTTCAGCCACTCATCTAAGTTATGCCACTCCCCTGTACCTTTTGACATGAATAAATGTTGGAGATGTCTTGAAGAACAGAATGCTTGGCCACGCGGATAGCCTTGCAAGTAAAATCAGGCTAAGTTGTTTAAACTTGCACATGATTTTCATTGTTACTATGTATGTTATGACGTTTTTATTCAGTGCTGGACCAATTTACGTGACGTATGTTGTATATCTTTTTTTATTTATGAAATTTCTCCATTCCAGACATGTTGAGAAAGTCTGTTTATAGTTTTGTATGCAACTGGGCTCCGATCTCCAATACTAGATCAAATCTGCTGTTCGAAATATCTGAATGGATGTTCATGAAATAAAAGAATAGATTTATGTACGTGCTTATCATAGTTGGGAATGATAATAACTAAGTACAATAGTTGCTACTCCATGCACCACAGGTTGACTAAGAGGTGATAGGTAACCACTAGTACATTTTCATCAATTAAAAAAAATCACTTGTACACGTGCACTGTTGGAACCATTGTGCGGAAGTCTTCAATTGTCTTGGTGAGGTATATTTGGTCGAATGTTCAATTGATCCTTGTTCTTCGACCTCGCTTGGCCGGTAGTATTTTTCTCTCATAACGAATCAGCACCAACCACCTGTCACCAGCGAGCCAGCAGCGCTTTTTCTCGTATAGATCGAGTTGCATATGAATATATAACAGTTATAAGCCAAACAAAAATGTTCGTTCTGTATGTGTTCTCTGCTTTTATCATCGAATTATCGCCACTATACAATAAAATTGAGTGGGAGAAAAAACATTCAATCGGTAAACGGAGCCGGTCCAGCAGTCACTTCCCTAATCCTATTCATGAAGAATATAACAGTCTGTTAAAATAAGTTTTCATCAGGGAAATTTGGGTTGTCACTAAGCTCAACAAGATGCATTTCTCAAAACGAATAAGGTGAATATTTCATTTAGATAATGCAAAAATCCGTATGAAAAATATTGAAACCATTTTGGGCTTCGAGACAATTCCTGGCCCAGCCCAAGAACCGGCACTACACATACTTCGACGTTGGGCACACTGCTCCCGCGAGTCCGCGACGCCATCGTCCTTTCGCTCGCCTGCGCGGCTGCGCCGTCAAATCCGCCCTCCAGCAATCCAAGTGCGCCAGCCCGCCTCGTGGTCGTCCTGCTCATGCTCCTCCATTTGCCGGCACTGGATTTCCGTGGAGTGGCGATCCATCGGAATTAGGTTCATTTCTTCCTTTGGTAAGGAACCCTAACTTGCTTGGGTGGATCTTAGTGAGTTTAATCCTGATTTCATTTCTGATGATAAGTTTGTAGGGATTCTGGTGGTAGGCCAAATTAAATCCATTTCACCTTTGGCTGATTGTCGATTGTATCCATGTGTGTAGACTTACCATGGGCACAAGACTTATGAAGGGCTTAAGCGGGAACAGGCTCCTAGCACAGTGGAGCTCAGCTGGTGGGTAGCTATTTTCTATTCTCTTCACAGAAGAGGCTCGCAGTTTAGATTCATATACTGCCACAATCTTTTGGACATAAAATGACTGCTACATTGTTGTTTCTTGTCTATAGATCTTTACAGTAAATCACGAGCATTCAGCTCCACTGTATCTTTTTCTGATCTCGATGAGAAGAATGACATGTGTGGCGAAGGTGATGATGATTTTAAAGCTCCTAGGAAAAATAAGGAATATGAATTCCGTGGTGTATTCCGGGTAATTGATATATTCTATGAGAACAGTTATTCAATGGATGAATTTGACTTATTTCCAGAATTCATTCTTGCCAGGCAATTATTTGTGGGAAAGTTGGACGAGTTCCTATGCAGAAAATATTAAGGAACGGGCACACAGTAACTGTATTTACTGTTGGGACAGCTGGTATGTTTGACCAGAGGATAGAAGGTGATAACTTGCCAATGCCAGCACAATGGCATCGAATAGCTGTCCATAGTGAGCAGCTTGGTGCATATGCTGTTCAGAAGTTGGTCAAGAAGTATGTCGTCTAAATAATAGGATTTTTTCTTCGTCTGCATGATATGACATCAGAACTTTGGTTCATAGTGTTAGTTTTACTGATCGAAGTTGTTATAACCGTGTATTATTTCAGTGCTGCAGTCTATGTTGAGGGTGATATTGAGACTAGAGTCTACAATGATAGCATCAATGGTCAAGTGAAAAATATACCAGAGATCTGCTTGAGACGTGATGGTATGTTAATTTCCATTCAAGTGTCAGTTGTCCTTTTTTCCCTGTAACACCATTCTATAGCAAAATAACTTAACTCATATGGGTAAATTCATCCCTGGCTAGCTATATTGTTTACTGGAAATGAACTTTCCGTGTTAACTATGTTTTCCTTGCTGTAGACCACATATCTACTAATTGCAGCCTAAATGTTTTCACTTGTATCAATATACCTTATCCCAATCTATTATGAATAAATGGCATTGTCGTCCTTTAGATTTTTTTAAGCTCTAAGTTTTGTCCATTTCACCTTAAAAGAATTATTCTGTGCAGGCAAAATACGCTTGCTTCAATCAGGGGAAAGTGATGTCAGCAAATCATTAGATGAATTAAGTAAGTTCAGTTTGCATCTAAAAGGTTTTACATTTCATATGGACATGTATAGAACATATGGATCGTTATCAGTTCTTATGCACGACTAGTAACTATGCAACATTGTAGTTCTAGAAATGTTTATCTGTGTTCCTCTTGCTTATAGGCTAGCGAACCCCATGTTCAGCCAGTAATTCAGCAGTCACTTTGTACTGTGATTTCTTGTGCAGTTGGAAAAATGGAAACTTAATTGCCTAATAGTTTTATTCATAAAGACATGGATCCAGTAATTCAGCAGTCGCTTTGTACTGTGATTTCTTGTGCAATTGGAAAATTGAAACTTAGTGCATCGCGGTTCTCAAAATATCATCACAACAACGTTTTGATGTGGCAGGGGAAGGACTATTCTAGTGCAATGCAAAGGACCGTCGGCCCAGGAGTTGGACAAGCGTTAAATTTGCTCGTTGTGCCGCAAGCTGATGGAAATGCTCTTACTATGTTCGGCAGCAGTATGTCTAGGAGCCATGTTCTTCGTATCCTTGATGCAAGAAATCTGCTCTCTTCCAATTTGTTTAATTTTTTTAAAAAATTAGCTGAAGGGATGATCTTGAGCATCTCCAAGAGTCTATTTTGTTAGCTAAATATGGAGATTGTACCCCTTTTATAAAAATAGAAAACTCTCAAATTTAATGTAGTAGTTCAAAACTGGGTCCACGTCATCAATTTTTTTCCCTCCTACGTCGCCGCTGCCCTCTTATTTTTCCTTCGACGTTTTTTTTTACGTTTCTTTTTTCCACCTACGTGGGAACAAGCGGATAGCGAGCCGCCTAGGCTCGGGAAAAAAACGCGGCACGAGGAGCGCATAGAGAGCTGGATGGATGGCTAGCCGGATAGATTAGTTGTTGGATGAGAGATTAGCTGTTGGATGGGTTTTTTTAGGATGTTTTATTTTTTTAGCAAGAAAGAATAAATAGAGAGTCTCTTAGAGATGCATAATGAAATAAATCATATCTAGGAGTGTACGACGTTTCAGCCATTATACTTCATAAATTTCCAGTCGTCACTCATTTTATCTCGAGCTTGGGCTTCTTTTGTCAGACATGATTTGCGTGTCTGGAGAAAACCTCGCCGTTATATAGTAAACAGAACTGCGCATGTGGACACTGTCGCGATTCTTAAACCAATGCTTTTAGCCTTTATGACAGACGCTTGAGAACCTTATAGTCATAGCAGAGAACCTCAAAACTATTTGCCTCTAGTTCGATAGTTTAATCTTTTTTCTCGACACTTTCATCTTTGTTCTATTAAAATCGAATGGGTTCGGGGCTTAATATACATGGCACGATTACTTCTGGTTTCATTTCATGGCAATGAAAGATGCGCTGCAGGTTTACTTCTGATGCAGGAACCACTTCATTTCATTCGTGAATCAAAAGATGCGCTGAAATAAAATCTGTACTTTTTTTAGGGTAAAAAGTCTGTACTTCGTTTCATTCGTGAATGAAAAATGCGCAGCAGGTTTACATCAGATGCAGGAACCCAGCAGCCCGGCTCTGCTTGGGGCCGCTTGTCATCCCGGCCCAGGTTGTCTAGGGCCAGTAGCCACGGGTAGCCACCGACACGACAGCGCCCGGCCTGTTCGAGGCGTTGATGCCGGACTAAAAGTGTTCCCACACGTTGATGTTATCCTAGATCATTCACCTATGGGAATAACGTTGTAGATTTAGATAAATTTTATCAGCTTGATTCCAAAATTGTTGACATAGTAAAAGGTGACCCAAAAAAGATTTGTCAATTGGTCATTTTTCGAGATGATGCAAGTTTTCTTAGAAGAAAACAAAATAGACAAGTTCATCTAGGAATAATGTTATTAGTCTTGATGAGTAATTCTTTTGAGATGAAGGTTAAATAATAGTTGTAAGATATGTTTAGATGAAAAGGAAACGAAAGAGGTGATTTCAACCAATGTATGTGCTTGTAGTAAAGTTGGACCCCGATTAATTCATATTTGGCACAATAAACTTTAGGGTCTAATTTCAATTTTGACACAAGGTCCCTCGAGTTTGTGGGGCGGCCAACAGATCCTATGTTTAACATGTAATAAAAAAAGAGTAGCACATAAGAGATGGGAAAACATAATAACTTGAAAACAAATAGAAAATTGTCTTACTCCTAAGTTGAGTTGTCACTAGTCATAAATCTGCCGACCCTTTTACGTGTATTTTTTGTTTTTGTTCAAACTATTAGGTGCTCCATTATCAAGTCATATTGACTTTCTAAGACTGACATCAAAATTATGTGAGAAATAACAATAGGATCTAGATTCACCAGTGGGTAAGTCTTTAATTCAAATTATTATTATCTTAAAATAACACTATCCAATAAAGGGAAATGAACATATTTAACGTAAATATTTTATCACTTTGTATATATCCACCCATATTCTAAATGGTCTAGTTAAACTATAACATCAAGGTAATCCATTCATCTCAATTCAATAGATATAGGAAAAAGTCTAATTCACCCCCCAACCTATGAGGGGTGAAACACATCACCCCCAACCTATGAAAATGGATTTTTTACCCCCTGAACTTTCTAAAACCGGACAAATCACCCCCTGAAGCAGTTTTAAAAAATCATAATAAATCATAGAAAAAACCTAAAATGGAAAATCAAATTGTGTTGGACTTCAAATGAGTAGATCTACGCAGTGAACATATAATATGGTATGCTTTAGTACATTTTTTACAGCTATGAAGAAAAGCATAGATCTAATGTTATAGGAAAAAAATATACTAAAGCATTCCGTATTATATGTTCACTGCATAGAACTACTGATTTGAAGTCCAACACAATTTGATTTTTTATTTTAGGTTTTTTCTGTGATTTATTATGATTTTTTAAAACTGCTTTAGTGGATGATTTGTCCGGTTTTAGAAAGTTTAAGGGTTAAAAAATCTATTTTCATAGGTTGGGGGTGATGTGTTACACTCCTCATAGGTTGGGGGTGAAGTAGACTTTTTCCATAGATATACCAAAACCATCCCCCAATTCACAATTTTGCATCTTACTTAAAACCCTGACATATTTATCCATCCAACAACATCACACTATTTTCGAAGAAAAACTAAAAAAAATTATAGGAGGACTAAATTTACACTAAAAAAGTCATGAATTCGTAACTCCCCGACAGAAGAAATGTCTCACCGGGAGGAGCCTGAACGCATCTCACCTCTCTCCTCGGTCCTCTCCGCGGTCCAACCCCCATCGTCACCTCCACGTCATAACCTCCTCTTCCCCCATCTCCTTCTCACGCGAAAGAGGCATCCCCTCGATCGGAACCCTAATCCTCTCTACCCCGCCCTTGGAAGTCACCACCACCACCGGCAAGGGAAGCGGAATCGGAGCACCCCCAATCAGGTAAGATGGTGCTCGCGCAGTTGGGCGGGAGCATCTCCCGCGCCCTGGCGCAGATGAGCAACGCCACGGTGATCGACGAGAAGGTGCTCAACGACTGCCTCAACGAGATCTCGCGCGCGCTCCTCCAGTCCGATGTCCAGTTCAAGATGGTCCGCGACATGCAGACAAACATCAAGCGCATCGTCAACCTCGAGGCGCTCGCCGCCGGCACCAACAAGCGCCGCATCATGCAGCAGGTAGGGGCGTATTGCTTCGTTGTCTCGCCCGCCCAATCCGTCGAAAGCTTCGAGGGATTTCAGTGTAACTTGGGGATAACCTGCATCTTGTTGATTGGCCAATTGATCTCTTTTGTTGCTGCTGTAGGCCGTCTTCACGGAGCTGTGCAACATGTTGGATCCCGGGAAGCCTTCCTTCACCCCCAAAAAGGGCAAGCCAAGTGTAGTCATGTTCGTTGGTCTGCAAGGTCAGTTATCCTGTCGCTACGCGATGCCTCATGCTAGCTGCACATGTGCCCTAGTAAAATCAATTATCAAAACATGATTTATTACAATCTAGTCTAATTCGAAAGCCTTTGTTCATTCTTTCTTTTAGAATAGCATGACATTTCCCTCTCCCATTTTAACTTATATGAAATCGTTCAGATCGTTTTACAGCTCATAATAATGTTCACAGTGAGATTGATCATCTCTAGTAATCCAATTTATAAATTTCAGGCACTTAAGCTCTTACATATGTAAAGAACTAGCAAGAAGAAAAAGATAAATACATCTTTAACTCTCCCATTTTTGCATGTGCTCATATGGGGTTTGTACTGTGTCAAGGTTGTAAATACCTGAAGGCTGGTCCAGACCAGTGCCAGCAGCCTAAGCAAATTGCGCACTTTGAATCTAATTATTGAGCATTTCTTTTTGTCTGACAGGATTTTTCTACAAACTTAACACTGCTTAGATAAGTTGTTAGTTTCTTTTTGAATGTTTCTGCTTTCTAGCATAGGTAGTAGATCACTTGTAAGAAGTTGTCTATAATATCAAGCAATTTCCTCAAGGATCCTGAAGTCCAAGGTTTTAGTTCAACATATGGGCTGTGGAAAATTCCAATCGTGCCATTACAATTTTCAAAATTTTGAAAAATGCCACTGTCTGTGTCTAAGGTGGCCCCCGTCTGTCAGTGACACACCGACGGCATATTTCCAAAATATGAAAATTATAATGGCATGAATCCAACTATGAAAAACATGAAGATGGATGCTGTGAATCTGTTATGTGTGAAACACGATGATAAAGTATCACTCATTTTCATTCTGGCTGAACTTGGTTGCACAGCAAGTGATGCTATTGTAGCTGATGTAGTTGGCCTATATATAATATCTATGGCGTGCAAAGATACCCTGGATCCTTAATTAACCATGATAACAATTTCCTGTTGTTATCCATTGGACTTGTCTTCTTACAAGGTAACGTCATTTCCATGCAGGTTCTGGTAAAACAACCACTTGTACCAAATACGCATATTATCATCAGAGGAAAGGATTCAAACCAGCACTGGTTTGTGCTGATACATTTAGGGCTGGTGCTTTTGATCAGTTAAAGCAAAATGCAACGAAGGCCAAGATCCCCTTTTATGGAAGGTGCTATAACACTCAATTTCAGTTATTTGTTAATCCAGTTCTTATATCTGTTCTCTCTAACAGTTGCTTTGCAGCTACATGGAGTCCGATCCAGTGAAAATTGCTGTTGAGGGTGTGGAGAGGTTCAAGAAAGAAAACTGTGATCTCATCATTGTGGATACAAGTGGAAGGCACAAACAAGAAGCAGCGCTCTTTGAAGAAATGCGGCAAGTTTCAGAAGCAACAGTATGTGCACCCGAAATTCGCAAATAAGTTATGGCTTTCAGCAATATCCTGAAGAAACTTAGCGAAATTTGACCACCATTCTTGTGTTTGTCCTGCAGAAACCAGACTTGGTGATATTTGTGATGGACAGTAGTATTGGTCAGGCTGCATTCGATCAGGCACAAGCATTTAAACAAAGTGTCTCTGTTGGTGCGGTGATTATTACAAAAATGGATGGTCATGCGAAAGGAGGTGGCGCTCTTAGCGCGTTAGTATTCTCTGCCTTTTATTGCAATATTGGTCCTGGTTCAGTTTCCTCCTCTGTAACCTATGATTGTTTCAAATAATCCAAACTAGATGCTTTCGTTTTATTTTCGCTACAGCCCAGATACATTTTCCATAGATAATTACACATTGTTTAGTTCTAGAGAAATGATGCAATGAGTGCTCAACCATGAAGGTAATGAATGAATTTAAGCAAGTATTGGAGCTAGATGGTATTATGTGATAGCATGGTGTGTTGCAGTGTTACTATGTTTTTAGGTGTAGGTTTATGTTGTTTAAAGTCTGGTCATGTCAAAAAGGGAAGTAGTGACGAGCTGCTCAAAAAGGGGAGTAGTGTCATGGGCAGTTGGAGGTTTTATGGGCCGGTATCGGCAGTACGGGAGGCCCATTAGGCTTAGGATTAGAGATAAGCTTAGATCTCCTACTTAGGCGTTAAATAATCCTCTCTCTATATAAGGAGGGGTGATGCACCAATTTACTGTGTGGCCCAACACTATCTTTATTTGTGAAGTGTTTGTTTCATGCTGTTTGTGCAATCAATTTTGTCCCTTCATGTATGCGTGTGCGTTTATGATACCTCACTGAATTAGCCACTCATATTCTCGTTAGCTATTTCAGAACCTATGAGCAACTTTAATATTCCTGTATCTTTGTTTCTTTCCAGGGTCGCAGCAACAAAAAGTCCTGTCATATTTATTGGAACTGGAGAACACATTGATGAATTTGAAGTTTTTGATGTGAAGCCTTTTGTTAGTCGCTTGTTAGGTAATAAAGGCATGCTGTTTTACATCTTTATATGTGTGTGACCTTCCAATAACCTTGATTTGTGTAATTCACAGGAATGGGAGATTGGTCTGGCTTTATGGACAAGATTCATGAAGTGGTACCTACCGAGCAACAGCCTGAGCTTCTGCAGAAACTGTCTGAAGGAAGCTTTACTCTCAGGCTTATGTATGAGCAGTTCCAGAACATTCTGAAAATGGGTCCTATTGGCCAGGTTAGCTACTTTGAGTCCTTGACATTTCTTAAACATCTTGTCAAAAGCAACACAATAATAGCGGACTCTTTGATTAACTTTTGTCAGGGTTTACTTTTTTCAAATAAACTTTATATTTGGATCATTGGCAGGTCTTCTCTATGTTGCCTGGATTTAGTTCTGAACTAATGCCAAAAGGTCATGAGAAGGAAAGCCAGGCTAAGATTAAGCGGTACATGACGATGATGGATTCCATGACTGATGCAGGTGATCAGCTACTAGAAGTTCTTTTTTATAAATTACTCATAGTAGTATGCTAGAATTGTAATATTCATGCCTGAATTCTTGTCTCAGAGCTTGACAGCACAAATCCAAAGCTGATGACTGAATCACGGATCATTCGGATTGCCCGGGGGTCTGGCCGGCCTGTAAGGGATGTCATGGACATGCTGGAAGAGTACAAGCGGCTCGCTAAAATCTGGGGCAAGATGAAGGGGCTCAAGATCCCGAAGAAAGGAGAGATGAGTGCACTGTCCCGCAACATGAATGTTCAGCACATGAGCAAGGTCCTTCCTCCGCAGATGCTGAAGCAGATTGGTGGCATGGGTGGTTTGCAGTCTCTAATGAAACAGATGGGATCAAAGGAGATGAGTGGAATGTTCGGAGGCATGGGTGGCGAGCGGTAATTTCAGAGAGGCAACATCAGAAGTTTTAGGTGGATCATCAACGGGATTCTAAATCGAGATCTTTGAAGTTGAGCTTTAGTGCTATGATTGAGATCGCTGTCAGAGTTTCCCTTTGGATTCGCGTGCGCCATGTTGTAAAATGTTTGATTTCCACACAGGCTTACTGTAGCTCCCTCTTTACACCTAAAAATTTAAAGTATGAACCGTATGCTGGCCCTTGCGGATGGAAAAGGTATATTTTGACAGAAAAAAAAAATCTGTAGTTTCAAGCTCGATGCTTTGCTCCTTTGCTTTGGCTTCTGCTTCGCGCCGCTGTATTGGCTAAGCATATGGATCCGGCTCGAAGGAAGTAAATTGTAGCCAACAATTTTCAAAGGCAGACAGAACAAACGTGGAACATTGCATGTCAACGATAAAACTACAAGCAACGTGGGAAGCTTGTATTTTTTATTGCCAAATAAACACGGATGCAAAGAACGCTGAACATACACCGTCCCTTCGTTCGACGAAACTGCTTGCCTACCGAAGCGAGCTCGAGGCGTGCGTGAACATACACGACGTAACAAAACTACTGCGCTGTAAAGGAAACAGGCGGCGATCCATGCCCCTCCAGCCTCCACGGGCACTCGAAGAAACTGGAACGCCTAGAGCACGGCCACGGCGGGGACATCATCGTAGTCGTCGTCGTCCGCCTCGCGCAGCGCTCGCGCGATGGCTCGTACGGTGGCCGGGCTCGTCCTGCAGCACCCTCCTATGAGAGAGGCGCCCGCCTGCCTCCATTCGCTGACGCACGACGCGAAGTCCGTGCCCGACGGTCGTGTCCTGCGACGCGTGAGCCTCCGTGGCCATTGTTAAGTCGAAATAAACCAAAGCAGGGTGGGTGGAACATATAAGCACGTGATCGACAAGGAACGAGCACGCACCACCCATTCTTTCGTCTCAGCGATGTACGTCTCGCCGCTGTTCGGGCACACGATGATCGGTTTGCTCGTCACCTGAAGATTGACGAGTTCAGAATGCAGAGCGTGAACAAGTAGAAACTGGCAGCGTGAGATGAACGACCTTCTTGATCGAGAGGATGAGCCGGTGGATCAGCCTGGGAGCGGTGCAGTTCACTCCGACGGCAGCCACCCTCTCGCAGGACTCGGCCACGGCCGCGCACTCGGTGATCGGGTCTCCGCTCGCCGTGTTAACCCCGTCCTTGGAAGTGAACGAGAACCAGGCCGGAATCCGTATGCCGTTCTCCTCCAGGAGCTCCGCGTAGGCCTGCAGGCTCACACCCGGGGCAGCCATCATCAGGCTCAGCACGTACGACACCATTTGCGCAGAGAAATAGGAGTACAAATCTGATCCCGTTTGCCTTGTGCAGAGAAATAGGATTACAAATCAGATCCCGTTTACCTGTGCTTCGAGCTTGTTTGGGATCGTCTCGAACGCAATCAGGTCGGGGCCTGCGCCCGCCAGCACCTGCAGCCGCCTCCTGTGGAAGCTCTTGAGCGCTTCCTTCGTGACCGACTTGCCGTAGTCGCCACTGCATCAACAGCAATCAGTTACCAAGCAAGTGTCGCAAAACTCAAAAGCCACAGTTTTTCAACTTCCAGTGGCCAAACAGACGGATCACACATTCGGCGTGCGTGCGTGCCTGTACTCGGAGCCGTCCGCCAGGTACGCCCCGTAGCTCCCGATCGAGGCCGCCACCAGCGCTACCGGCGGCCGCGGCTGGCCATCCACGAAGACTCAGCGCGCCTCCTGCGCGACGTGCCCGCTACGACGCAGCAGCGCCTCGCTCTCGTCCTGCGACAAGCCCCTCGATTGGAACCCCTGGATCGTGGCCTGCGACCACAACAACGACCGCTTCCGTCGTGACAACGTGATACTACGAGCCGGGTCAAACACGAGCAAAGGGTTGGTAGTACGAGGATCTCGTAACAAAGATGATGATCGAGCGCGTGCATGCGCCCTGCGCGCACCTGGTAGGACGCCGAGGTTATGATGTTCGCGCCGGCTTCGAGGTAGTCCAGATGGATCTGCTCCTCACAAAAGGGAAGATTTTTGTCCAGTTAGCCCAAGTCGCGCATCGTGTACGTCGTCTCGGTTGATGCAACGAGCAAAGGAAATTATTAGCCACAGTGAGTCCACAGTCACGACGAGGGTGAACTGTCGCTGCTTGTGTGCCTGACCTTGCGGATGAGATTGGGAGCGGTGGCGAGGCACTTGGCGCTCCAGAGCGCGTCCTGCAGGTCCGCGCCGTGTGCCTCCAGCTCCGTGGAGAGGCCCCCGTCCACCACCGCGCACCCGCCGGCCTCCCGCACGAAGCCCCGCAGCGCGCCCGCCGCGTCGCCGGATCCTCCGCCACCACCACCAAGCCCCATCTTCAGAATGCAATCACCGCCCGGTTGAGCACGAGCACGACGACGGCTGAAAGATTCGGAGGCCTCGATAGGATTTGGAAGAAGCGCGAGCCGGGGTGGACACGACTTGTCGTGGTGCCGGGGAGAACAGGGTGAGCTCGTAAAATAAAACTGCACGTGAGTGAGGGTTTGTGGCTCAGGCGGTCAGACATCAGAGCGGCAAGGGCCTGGCAGCTTGGGGGACGTGTGCTGTCAGCGGAAAGCCGCCGGCGGCCACGTCAATGAGCTGCGCTGCACGTGTCGTCCCGTACTGACAGTGCATTCCGCGTGCCTGCACGTCAGGTCGTCAGCAGGTACCCCGCCGGTCCGGCCCGTGGTCGTCGCAGCACGGCGGCACGAGTAGCGCCTTGGATGATCAATTGTTCCGGCAGCTCGTTTAGAGCAACCCAGCGGAGCCCTTCAAATTGAGGTCTTCAAAACTTATTTGTAGGCCCATCTTTAAAAAATAGAGGCCCAAAATAAACACTAAACTCCAGTGGGCATATGAACTCGGGCCTCTATTTCTCCGTGGGCCCACCTGTCAGCCGCATCTACCTCTCTCTCCTACTTTTGGAGGGGGAATTGGAGGGCCTCTAGGAATGGAGGCTTGGAGGGGAGATTTGGAGGCCTATGCAAAATACAGGCCCATTTGAAGGTCCTGCTGGAGTTGTGTTTTTCTCCAAGCCTCTAAATTTTAGAGTAGAAACCCATATAGAGGCCCCTGCTGGAGTTGTTGTTAGAGCAACTCCAATGGAGCCCTTCAAATTGAGGCCTTCAAAACTTATTTGCAAGTCCATCTCTAAAAAATAGAGACCAAAAATAAACACTCAACTACAGTGGGCATATGAATTCGGGCCTCTATTTCTCCGTGGGCCCACCTGTCAGCCGCATCTACCTCTCTCTCCCACTTTTGGAGGGGGAATTGGAGGGTCTCTAGGAATGGAGGCTTGGAGGGGAGATTTGGAGGCCTACGCAAAATGCAGATCCATTTGAAGGTCCTGCTGGAGTTGTGTTTTTCTCCAAGCCTCTAAATTTTGGAGTAAAGGACGATATAGAGGCCCCCGCTGGAGTTGCTCTTAGAGCCTACCACGTGCATCAAATGCTTTTTGATTCTCTGTCCGCGTGTCTTCAACTCCAGATCTCAGTTGATCTCTTCATACATGGATGAACGTCTAATGGTGAAATATGTTAGATCAGTCTTAGTGGAAGTAGATGTTCAAAAAATCTTAATGGAAGTTTTATGAAGAATTTTATGGTATTAAATATATTGATGTTGCATGCTTTTATGAAGGAAGAATTGAGAGTTTTATAGAATATGAGAGGAGCTTCATCTGTTACGTTTTTAAGTAATTGTATAATAAAATTATGCACCGAGACTGACCTTACATTCTATGTCGTCGCTTCTTTTTTACGTTTCTTAATTGAAAAGGATTATTTCTCTCTCTAAAAGTCAAATTTGATCGACACTTGCTGTGTTGATAAAGGCTCACTCCGAACTCAAAGTACTGATGTCTTGATGGTGTGTATCCACTGATATATATATTTAAAAGAATAGATACAGTTTTATAAGACCAGACTAGTCTAAGTGAAATTTCATGTGGAGTTCATGGTATTAAATGTGCTGATGTGGTATATGAGAGAAAAGATAAAGTTTACCATACGAGAGGAGTTTCATCACCATAAAACTTCTTGGCACAATTACTTAGTTTCTGGTCTATGTAACCGTATAGTGAAACTATGCACTGAGACTGATCTAATGAATATATAACCAACGGTTCAAATAATCAAATATGGCTAAGAAATATACCGACCCCCTCGTTCTCAAAGAATGGTTTGTTCAATTCATTTTTTTCTTCAATTAGCGAACAAAAAAGTTTGTTGAATTTGACAACAATAAACGTTCAACCAGCTAACCGCCAGTTTTCCACAAAACCCAACTCGCGCAAAGAAACAAAAAGCCAAACGAAATGCGAAGAAGTCAAAACCGCGGGGTCGCACTCGCACGGCACGGCCAAAAAACCGGTGGAGCCTGCCCAAACCTCGAAGCCTCGAACCCAGCAAAGTGCCACACGGCCATCCTCATCACGTCCCCCCTTGACTCCAATGAATGCGATGCGAGTCGCCCACCCACCCCACCCCGTCCCCCGTCGCGAATCCCGAATGCTCCGCCACCAAACCACCTCCACCGACGGCAGGCAGCCCGCAAAACCGACACCACCTCGAACCCGCCCACCGAAAAGACCATCTCACCCTCGTGTCCCCATGCTCTCCACCGTCGACACGCCTCTGGAGCCTGGGGCCGAGGGCAGGGATAGTTTGGCCATTTCGTAAATCCGATCAAAACCTCCCCAAACCCAACGCACCGGCTAGTCGCTCCGCTCGCACCCGACCTCCTCCTCCCTCCCTCCCCTTCCTTTCCGCCCGAAGTCTCCACGCTCCCTTTCTTCCGTTTAAAACCTTCGCTTCGTCTCGACTCCACTCGGCCGGCCATTCTCCCTCGCCCAATCCTCGCGCGCGTCAAACCCTAGGGCCCCGCGCCTCCCCCTGGGAGGCTCCAGATCCAATGGGCGCGGCGCCGTCGACGCCGAGGCTGGGGGCGGAGGGCGCGCCGCCGTCGCCTGGCGCGGCGGAGCAGATGTTCGCGGCGCTGGTCGGCGAGAAGGCATACCCGATCTCCTCCGAGTTCTGGAAGCAGCTGCTCGAGCTGCCCCTCACCCTGCAGTGGCCGCGCGACCGCGTGCTGCAGGCGTGCCACGCCTTCGGTGAGTGTCGGCCCCCCTCTCGAGATCCACGGCCTCCCCCTGCGACTCGGGGCTGCGCTGATCGCTTCCCTGTGCGCGTCCGGTGAATTTTTCTTTTCAACCCCGTCTGCGCGGGTTTTCATCAGTGTGCCAATGCGGATCATGTGGTTTCTGTGTGCGGGCGCCCACCGCGGTGGGCTCACTCACGCCTTTGAGGCCAAGCACTGGATTGATCGGGGTGTTTACGGCATGCCTGCTACGCTGATTGCGTCTCCGGGGGAGGCTTTAAGTAATGATTTCTTCGGTTTGCGAGCTTGCATGATGTTTATGATGGCGATTCTGGGGGGTTTAGTTGCCGTTCTTGCGAATTTCATGCGGGCGTGCTGGAATCGGCGGGGCATGGGTTCGTATGAACGCGAGTTTTGGTTGGCATGCCCTTGGTTTTGTTCAAATTATGCCATATTGCTAATCATGTTGGCAATTTCTGCGTTTCTGTGTGCCTTGGTGGCCGGGTTTATTTTTACTTGGACTACTTCGGCGAGTACCTTTATTTTGGTGATCTGAATGCTCAGGTTGAAGTATAGTGATGGTTTGACTGGTTGAAAGTGAATGCATTAGGTTCTCGCTCCAATTTGAACATTTGATGGAAATGCTGTGCTTTATTGTATAATTGGTTGATTTGTTTTGGAGTTTATGGCATCAAATGCATGGGGATCAAATTGGGACCAGCATTTGTGCTTTATGTTCTCAGTAATTAGTGACGTTGTGGATGTGCCAGTGCAACAGGCTATGTGTTAACAATTGCTGATACTATTTCAAACTACGAATTTAGTAAACTTGATGCCTCTGCATATTGTGCCACTTTTACTTTTTGGTTACATGATTGGGTTGTCAAATTTAACTCGTAATATGCTTATGAGTCTTAGTTATGTGCATCTGCAGCCCAGAACAACTACCAAACAAAGCATCTTTCAAAGATTTTGATCCATTTGGTTTGGTGCTTGCAAGAGTGCACCTCAACAACTTCTGTATCATCTGTCGTATATCTGAGGGCAATCAATGCTGCATATATCTCATCCATATTTCTCAAGTTCATCATTGAAAATGCAAAAGCGGATAATTGGCAAGAGCTATGCCTTGATATTGACAAGAGTGAGAAGGGGATGGAAAAATTTCCTGCAGGTAATTGATTACAGACATGCTAAGCATGCTTATTCTGCAAGCTGCTGTACGCACATTATCATATAAGTGACTTGGCTGGAATTCTAATGACCTTTGATGTTCCATTGATCCTTGAAGAAAACACTGTGGAGTATTTTCTAATGAGAGGCGTGCTGAACTATATTGGTAGTGTAGATGTAAGGTATCTCATTCAACACTTTTATATGCTAATCTTTTCCATTTAATGTATGCTTTTTATTTGATCTAACTGTTTTATTTTGTTCTGCATTAAGCCCGGAATCATGCTACCTACATCATGAACTTCTGAACTTGATGCTAGTTCTTATGTCAACTCAGTTATGTTCCGGACCATCTCCAGAACCAAAAGATGTGCATCCTTTCATTGATGCAGCCATGCTTCAGGTAAAACTGAAATTAGTGGAGCATCATGTATGCTGATTTATTTTCAGACATTCTTGAGATAAAATTTGGAGTGTATCTCCATGCAACATGTTTTTTTCTGCAGGACAGCTCCATAGTGGTCTCAGTGGTGCAAAAGTTGTTGCTCAATTTCGTAACACGGCCAAAGTTTCCTCAAAATGGTCCACACCCTGTTTTTTCTGATGATGGTAGACCTGGTGTTCTGCAGAGAGTTGGCTCGGCAGCTGGTAATGTGGTTTTCTTCAGCTAAAATGTTTTTCTAAGAGCTTGAGTTACTATGTTATCTTCATGATGTGTGTCATGTGATTGCCCTAAGCAGTGTGTTGCCTTCTAAATTTTTTCAGCTTAAGAATGTTTAGAATGTATCAACTGTCTTCTTTTTTTTGTACTTCACATGCCAATTTTAATTGATATTCCTTTACTGCTCATGTTCTAAAATAATCATCTTGTCCAACCCTTGTTTATAATTTGCAACAGTATGCTTGTTAAAATTATAATGTCCATTTTATGTGTCAGTTAATGCCAGAATATTTATGTATATTTTTTACAATACCAAAGATCTTAGAACCTTCTTGTATCATTTCTGACGTTGGGCTATCCTTATAGTTCCTAGTTTGTGCTAAGCAAGTGTATGAATTATTGGAAATCGTAACTCTCTTTTCTGATTCTGCAGCTAATTTTGTCTTGCTGCCATATTATACGTTCAACTACCTTGTAAGCTCAACTCCTGAGGGTGCAACAAGTCAAGTGGCAGATAACAGTTTACTTGTTCTGCTTGTTATGATCCACTACCGGAAGTGCATTTCAACTAATGAGTCCTTTCCAAGCAACAATATATACATGGGTTCAGATACCAATGACAAGGATGCTCAGGTTTTTCATGAGAATCCTTATTGCAAAGCGTTAAGCAATGCTAAGGACATTCAATGTAAGATGCACCAGTACTACAGAGAAACTGTGGCACTGATATAGATCTCTAATTTTTACACAAATGAATTATGCTGCAGATGATCGCGCAGATGTTGAAGGAAATGCTCAAGATGGACCTGTTGTCAGATTGTCTTTTGCATCATTGTTTGACGCTCTTGGAACGTAAGTAACGCCTCACTTGCATTTAGGGATATTGCTCATATCTTAGTTTGTTAGCTGCATGCCAAATTGTCAAATATTTGTGTGCTATTCTAAAAAATAATGGCAGTGTTCCATTTTTCCGTTCCATTTTTCCTTGGAAAAATGAACAGTATGCAGTTCTCTATGGTTGGAGACTAATATATTGCATATATGTTCGGGCATTTTTCAAGGCGCATTATCTAGGTCATAACTTGGATCGATCTTATGTTTCTTTATCATATCCCAGCATGCACACATTTTATTACTAGAAAAGGCTTCTTGTAGTTTACCTCATTAGTTTCCCCTATTCCTACAGATGTTTAAATGATGAGAGCTCGGTTCTGTTGCTCTATTCCTTGGTCCATGGGAACTGTGACTTTCAGGAATATGTCCTGGTTCGAACAGACTTGGATACTTTGGTAAGTTTTGTTAACTTCATTTATAAACTATTATTGCTGGGGCAAATGGGCTTGGCAGATTGGTTTATGCTTCGGATCCATGAAATAGCTGCAATTTTGAAATATTTAGCTTTTCAACGAGTATATTAGCATTCATCATGGTTTTGATTAGTATCATATGCACATTGGCCTCTTTCATGAACTGGTTTATTTAGTTTGTTGATTAGGAAGATATTTTATTTTGTAAATAAGACGTGTTCATTTATGAGTTGATATCAGTCAGCCTAAAAGGTTGAGAAGTGTTTTTGTCTAATTACATAACAACCGTTTATTTTCTAATTTAGCTTTTATTTGATGCAAGCTTATTTCTTGTCAAATATTTTAACAGCTGATGCCTATCTTGGAAATGCTCTACAATGCATCAAGGAAGACTTCAAATCAGATCTACATGCTGTTGATTATTCTCCTGATCCTCAGTCAAGATTCAACCTTCAATGCTAGTGTGCACAAATTGGTAAGCAAGCTAGTTGACTTCTAATTTGCCCATTGCAAAATTATTGATGACATAACATGGTAACTTCAGGTGCTTCCGGCTGTTCCTTGGTACCATGAGCGCCTCATGCATCAAACATCTCTGGGATCGTTGATGGTTGTAATACTAATCCGGACCATCAAGTACAACCTCTCCAAGCTAAGAGTAGGTATCAAAATCTGTGTTGTTCTGTACAGGAAAGTTGAAACACTTTGTTTTTTATTTACCGCATTGGAAGTTTGGCTTTTGATTGTTCCTGCTATTTGATGGTAGAGTTTATGCTTTGTGATGACACTATTGCTGGTTACTAACTGTTGAGAAGTTTATCTACACTTGCAGGACGTCTACCTTCACACAAACTGTCTTGCAATATTAGCAAATATGGCTCCTCATGTGCATAGGCTGAGTGCCTATGCATCACAAAGGCTGGTTAGCCTCTTTGACATGCTTTCTCACAAGTACGCTCTCTTTCTCTTTTCTCCGATTCTTTTACTAGAGTGCTAACATTCAAGTTGTACCAAAGTAACTTGTTTGCTTATGTGTACAATGCGCTAGATATGCCAAACTAGCTGAGTTAAAAAATGACAAGTCTCACAAAGTTATCTCCGATCAGATGGAAGCAGACAACATCGCAGATGATATGGTAGTCTACATTATTTTGTTCTGTATCATCATTAGCATGCTCGCTTATGTTTCTCTTCTTTTTTTCTAAATAATTATTTAATTTTGCAGTCTACGGAGCTTCACATATATACAGATTTCTTAAGAATTGTTCTGGAAATCATCAATGCAATCCTTACGTATGCATTGCCTAGAAATCCTGAGGTATGTGCTGGCAAGCAAATCAGTTTACTTGACAGGAAGAATAGCACTGCTTCTAACATTCTCTTTCTACAGGTTGTGTATGCTGTATTGCATCGTCAGGAGGTTTTTGAGCCATTTAAGAACCACCCACGTTTCAATGAACTGCTGGAGAACATATACACAGTATGTGTTACTTTTATCTATCATGAACTTTTAGAAGTACACATAAAAATATTTCCCAGATTCTCATCACATTTTATGCTGAATTTCTGATAGGTATTGGATTTCTTCAATAGTCGAATGGACATGCAACAATTAGATGGGGAATGGTCTGTGGATAAGGTACTTGAAGTCATCAACAAAAACTGCCGTTCATGGCGTGGAGAAGGGATGAAGGTATTCATTTCATCTTTTCCCCTCCTTAACTTTATGTATTTATGTATGATCTTATGTTAATAAGATTGGTTGACAATATGTATCAACTTATTTTTCAGATGTTTACCCAGTTAAGGTTTACATACGAACAAGAAAGCCACCCTGAGGAATTCTTTATCCCATATGCATGGCGTCTTGTCCTATCACGGGGGTAATCACTTGTTTTATATACGATTCAAAATTTTTAGATAGATCTTTGGCAACATGCAAGTAATATAAATAGCACGTCTTAGGCGTGCTATAATTGGTACTGTAGAGATGCCTTAGAAATGCTGTTTTACCAATATGGAAAGTATCTTGATTTATTCATTGGATCTTGGCTTACAAGGTACTAATAAACTTTCACATGTAATTCTGATAATTTTTCTGCAGTCTTTGGTGGCCAACTAGACATTTGTGAATCAGTTGTTGAGACATTTCCTTTTTAGAATCTAGAGCCGTGTCTTAGTTCATTCCTGCATGTCAAGGCTCTTCAACTCACACACTGGTTTGTCGTTAACTGTTTTGTGTATTCACAACAGATTCTCCTTCAATCCTAGTGCCATAAATCTGTTCCCTGTGGAGATTCACCTTGATGTAAGTTGCTCCCTCCCTCGTGTTTTAAGAACTATTTCCAAGTAATAATGTGCAGTACGTGTGCCACTTCATTCTCCTTGTGACATTTTCTTTCTGCTAAAACGATTTATTCCCAGGATGCACCGTCCAGTGAACAAAAGGTTTAGGAAGAATGATCTGAACCTGAGTTCTGACGAGAACATAAAACATCTTTTTGTTTCCTCATCCTGGCAAAGAGCTTGTTGTAAATAGGCGGCGTATACCACCATATGGTCGAACTGTACTCATTCTTTTGTATTAATATTTTTGTTGTTTCATAATGTGTGTACGACGACTGAATGGAGGGAGAGATTGTGCAAGGGGTTAGATATTTTGTTAGTTGGGGGTAGATGACTATGTAGGGTATACACACAATTCGTTCATAAGTTATTGTTGTATTGTACCTTTAAACTGAAAGACCCTGTAACCTGATCCCACTATGTACTGTTAACTTGCAACGAATCTGTTTTCCTGTGCTGTGAAGTGCCGCCTCTGCTCCTACTGTCTGGCTCTGGCACCCTCCGTTTCTATGTGGCTCTTGGTTTGAGAGGAGTTGGTCATCACTCTTTTACTATGTCCCATTGCCACCTCATTGCCACCTCAACCTTGACAACCGTATGATTAATATTGCTAGAGGATAATCATAGGTTGTATTCATCCAAACCCTAATGGGTGGGTGATATAGTATCTGTACATGGGCCTCTAGATGGGCCTAACACAAGGGCCCTATGGGCTACATATCTACACACCAACACCCCCCCCCCCCCCCCCCCGCGGTCTGAACTACCGGCGCAGCGGAGTTCAAGACTGGACAACAAAGAAAGCAACAACACACACAAACTACCGGCGCAGCGGAGTTCAAGACTGGACAACAAAGAAAGCAACAACACACACAAGGCCCCCCGCAGCCACAACTAGCCACCTGTTATGTTGAGGCTGGAGCGAAACTCCGAAAACGTCAAGGAGGGCAGACCCTTTGTGAAGATGTTGGCAAACTGGGAGGTGGTCGGGACATGGAGAACCCGAACGTCTCCAATGGCAACCCGGTCACGAACGAAGTGTAAGTCGATCTCCACATGCTTCGTCCGCTGGTGCTGAACCGGGTTGGTGGAGAGGTACACGGCGCTGACGTTGTCGCAGTAGACGAGCGTGCTCTTGGTGAGCGGTCGAAGCCAGGACGCCTCTGCCACGCCGTTAGCGACAGCCCGATACTCCGCCTCGGCACTGGAGCGGGAGACAACCGGCTGCCGCTTGGACGACCAGGAGACAAGGTTGCCGCCTAGGAAGACGGCGTAGCCTGAGGTAGAGCGACGAGTGTCTGGGCATCCAGCCCAGTCAGCGTCGGTGTAGACCACCAGCTCAGCCTGGGGAGACCGGTGGATGACCAACCCGAAATCAACCGTGCCACGGACATAGCGAAGAAGGCGCTTCAACGCAGCAAGGTGTGACTCACGGGGATCATGCATATGGAGACAGACCTGCTGAACGACATATGCAAGGTCCGGCCTGGTGAAGGTGAGGTACCGCAAAGCACCCGCAAGACTCTGGAAGGCAGTAGGGTCAGCCACAGGAGCACCCGAGTCAGCAGACAACTTCGACTGAGTATCAACAGGAGTAAAACAGGGCTTGCAATCTGACATGCCCGGCCCGCTCCAGGATATCAAGAGCATACTACCGCTGGTGAAGGAAGAGGCCGGAAGGACGAGTCTCCACAGTGACTCCCAAGAAGTGGCGGAGCTGACCCAGATCCTTCATGGCAAACTCCTACTGCAGAGACGAGATGATACGCCGAAACAACTGCTGACTGGAGGCGGTGAGAACAATATCATCAACATATAGCAGAAGATAAGCAGTCTCATCCCCGTGCCGGTAGACAAACAGAGAAGTGTCGGACTTGGCCTCCGTGAACCCCAAGGTCATCAAGAACGTGGCAAACCGGGAGTACCAAGCCCGAGGAGCCTGCTTCAGACCATAGAGAGACTTGTTGAGCCGACAGACTAGCTCCGGACGACTGGAATCCACAATACCCGCTGGCTGGCTGCAATAGACAGTCTCGGACAGAGTGCCGTGGAGGAAGGCATTCTTCACATCCAGCTGGTGCACAGGCCACGAACGAGAGAGCAATCGAGAGGACCGTGCGCACTGTAGCAGGCTTCACCACTGGACTGAAGGTCTCATCATAGTCCACTCCAGGCCACTGAGTGAAACCCCGGAGAACCCACCGAGCCTTGTAGCGCCCCAGAGTACCATTGGCCCGACGCTTATGCGTCCAGATCCACTTGCCGGTCACCACATTGCAACCAGACGGACGCGGCACGAGGTCCCACGTCTGGTTGGCAAGAAGAGCCTCGTACTCCTCTTCCATCGCGCGACGCCAGTTGGGATCCACCAGGGCGTCGCGGACAGAGGAGGGCACCGGAGAGATCCGCGGCTCACTCTCGATGGCGGAGAGAGCCGCGGGTCGGAGAACACCAGCCGCCTGCCGAGTCACCATGGGGTGCACATGGCGAGGGTCCCGATGGACTATCGGCGGGTGGTACACGGCCGGCTCGACACGGGAACGAGGCGGCGGCGGCGGCGGAGGTGGCGGTGACGGCTCCGGTGGAGGTGTCGGTGGAGACGGAGCCGTCGGCTGGCGCTCGAAGACGCGCACAGGGGCTCCAGATGGGCTTAACACAAGGGCCCTATGAGCTACATATCTACACACCAACAAATATAAGCAAATGAAGCCATTTCAAAAAAAATATATGAGATGAAACTCATGGTGATGAGGTGATTACTCGAATAAAACACCCTTGTATCATTGATTTGCAGATATTATTTTAAAGAAAAGTGCCTGACGATAGAATAAAACAAAAAATCCCGAATTTGTTCACAAATTAACTCGCCCATGCTGTTGAAAAGCTCCCACCAAACCAATGATCAATGAAACACGTTATGTAATGAGACGTTCAAACACCCCCGTTTCCCTTCATCACGACTATGCTAACTGGTGTGTTCCGAACAACAGTGGCCGTCTGTTCACTTTTGATTAAACAGCCTGAAGCTTTGATTCACTTTGTACAGATGCTCCATAATACATTCATTGGGAGCTAACACATTAGCTGGGTCGGTCGACATGCACCCTGAGGTACTTGTCTAGGACATTCTGAAATACCTGCATCAGAAAAACAATATCGTAAACATGTTGAGGTTTGATAATGAGAAAATCTGCAGAAGACGGCTAGTTTGTTTCACAAGTCATGAGATTATTTCCATGATAGCAAGCATAGCTAGTTTGCTTCAAGACTGTACACATTGTGGCTTAATGATATGTATTGAAATTGAAATATTTTATGAAACCAGAAGTACCTGAAAAGAAAACAATTCCTTTCCATTGAGAAGTGCATCCATTGCAGCGTACTGGTCCTCAAACACGCTGTAGAATGTCTTGTAGAACTCAGCCCTACATCACGCCATTAATCGCCATTCAACAGTTTAGAAGTGTTAAAATGTGGTCCGTGTTAGGAAAATGACAGGAGACAGTACTCACTGCTCTTCTTTTGTGGTTTGTTGATCCATCTCATCGAACTTCCTAGTCAGTATCTCTGCTCCTACTGGCCCGAGCATGTTGAGGACTAAAGCTTCTAATGTCCTTGGGAAAGTATGCTGAAAAGTCATAGACGTTTAAGATGGCTCAGCTTAACAAAAACAACAAAATATTGCACTCTGCACATTGGATTTGGAAAGATAACGTAAATGCAACAGTATCAACTGATTGATCAATACGTGATGCATACCACCATCACAAGCATCATACTCCGCAACTCAAGTGGTTCAACTGGCAAAATGACTTTTGCAACAGGATCTTTGTCCAAGAGGGACGAATCATCTGCAGCAGCAATCTTAGTTTCACCTATTTGGTTGGAAGATGTATCATGAGGCTTGGGTTCTGTTATGTCATTTTGGTGAACCACTTCAGAACTGTCGTGGACCAGTGAGATGAGTTCATAAAGTGCTTGGACAGTGGAGGGTTCCAGAGTTTGCAATGGTGAATCCTTTTGCAAATTGAATAGCTGGAAACCTGTTAAAGAAATAATACAGAAATTATTATGTGTGTTGGGATCAAAACAGAATTGCATCCAAAGAAACGGAATAAAAACAAATATAAAGAAGGTAGCCATTGATTCAATTCTATCTGTCTTTATCTTTACTTCTTCAAAGAGTAGGTGGTGGTGATGGTTGGTTCTAGCGGATTTTCTGTGCATTAAATTGTGTATGCATGTTTGTTGTGGGGTATATTCTCTCCAGATAGTTGTACTCATATGGTCTCTACATATATTAATGATTAGATAGAAAATTCTAAATTTGTGAGTGATGGCTCTGTGGTCAATTTTATTTTATTGGAGAACCGTTGCAATGCAAGGGCACACGGCTAGTAAATGAAAAAAATGCAGAAGAAACAAATATATGCTGGCGTATGACATCAAAGTATCAAACTACCAACAAAACTATAAGAGTTATTGTGTTGATGAATATAATCAAAATAATTCATTGGGTGGAATCTAGGATGCGTCAGGTTGCATAGAGTATTGACCTGTCAATGCTTTGTCCATATGCTGAATATTGGTGTAATCTTTCGAACGACAAAAAGGACTCTTTTGCACCATTATGTTCTGTCACGAACAAGGCAACATAAGTTATTCATTCAAAGAAACATAAACCTATTCACTCGTCGGAAACAGGAGTGAAGAACCAAGGATACAAGGAGAAAGGTATTGCAAAGTGCATGTCCTGTAAATAGACTAGGTGACTAGAAATCAGTAGCACACCCAATAAGGTTGATGAGAAGAAGAGCCTGTTTTCCCTTTTTTTAATTCTCGAACACGCAGGAGAGCTGTGTATCTTTGTCTTAAGAAGAAAAGGGCCTACTTTTCCTTATTCTACTACCATAAACAGAAGAGGATAACAGGGCATACCATCTCCTTATCCACCAATCTTCACTAGAAATCATTTGTAGAGGTAGAAATCCACGAGACAGTGTGGAAAAACAAGGGTAAAACAGTCAGATATTTAGGTTGAGACAGGTATTGCAAAATTAAACATTTAAAACAGACAAAAATAATTGGTGAGTAATTAATTTCACCAATGTCCTTCATATGTAAAGTCACATTTTTCAGCATAGAAAATATTATCCTCAGTATCATGTGGGCCAACACTATAGCCATTAGTCGGCACCAGTGGGGCAGGAAGCATGGCAGCAGCTACTCCGCCTCCTCTAGAAGCCACCTAGGCTTAGAGAACAGTCCTTGAGATATTTTGTAAATTGTTTACTTATATAAGTTTAGTTTGTTTAGTTAGAAGTAAGGTTGGTATAGAGAGTTTGAATTATATTGATACATTGTTCAGGGGTAATTCTAAGAGCTAAATCAGTTGCATTAGTCTAAATTTTCGTGGGAAGAAAGTTTTAAGGGAGCTACTCTATGAATTGACCTTAGATGGTAACATATGCCAAAACATACCAAAAAGGTAGCTTACATGACAAATATGCTTTTATCACTGTGTTGCTTGCTAAAGCCTAGGAGTGGCAAATGGAAGGTTGCTAGGAAGACAGGAAGTACAGAATATTCATACACTTAGTGGCACCATGGACAACCAGTCAAGGGCTAATGTATTACGGAGTATATGTTTAAGGAAATGTACATAACACTAACAGTCTAAAGCGTCGTAAAATACCTGCTCAGGATTCGGCGTAGATAGTAGGCATCCATATGTTCTAACATTTGAGTCATTATTCTTGACTTCCACCAAAAGTTAATTGCTATGGTTAAATCATCACTGTCCACTTGGTGATACCTGTTACAAGTACGCTCAAACTGTTAGCTGGTTAATGTCGTACTGGTTTATCAGGTGTAAATGACACAATAATAAGTGTTAGAATGTAATAGTCAGCCCATACCGGGCGTACGGCCCATTGGCCTTGTACACTGTAACCCTAGCCTATTAGGCTAATATAATGAAGGTCACCCCCCCTGGTTTGGGTGTGCGGTGTTTCTCTACATGGTATCACGCTAATTAGATCCTCTTCTTCAGCTTTCTTCCTCTGCCCCGCACCAGGGTCGCGCGCTCGTCGCGCAGCCGCCAGGCCGCGCAACCCGTCGGGCCGCCCCACCCAGGCCGCGCGCCCGTCGCGCCGCCCCACCCAGGCCGCGCGCTTCGTCGCGCCGCCGCCAGGCCGCGTGCCTCGCTGCTCCGCCGGATCCGCGCCGCCGCCATGACGGGTACCTCCGGCGCCTCCGCGGATGTCGTCGCTCCGCCCTTCTACGCCGCCTACACCTCCATCAACGTGAAGCAGCAGGTGCCGATCGCCCTCAGCCTCGAGCGCCCCAACTACTCCAAGTGGAAGGCGTTCTTCACCGCCCTCTGCGCCAAGTACGGGCTGCTCGGCCACATCGACGGCACCGAGGCTCCACGTCCGACTGATCCCGCGTGGTCTCAGCCGGACGCGTGCGTTCGCGGATGGATGTACGGCTCCATCGACGACATCGTCCTCGACCTCGCCATGGAGCCCGATCAGGATGCACGCGCCCTGTACGTCTCCATCGAGGCTCTGTTCCAGGCGAACAAGGAGTCCCGCGCCGTCATCCTCGAGCAGGAGTTCCACAACCTGTCCCAGGGCGACCTCTCCGTCGACGCCTACGCCCAGCAGACGAAGCGCATCGCCGATGCCCTCCGGGAGGTCGGCCACACCGTCTCCCCAGCGCAGCTCGTCCTCAACCTCCTGCGCGGCCTCGGCCCCCGTTTCCGCACCACTGCCGACATCATCGCCAACACGTCCCCGTTTCCCAACTTCAAGGCTGCCACCAACATGCTCCGCGTCAAGGAACTCAGCCTTGGCCCTGCGGGCAAGGAGACCTCGGCTTCAGCCCTTCACGCCTCCTCCACGCCCTCCTGTACGTCGCCGTCCTGCCTGTCCACCTCTACTACGTCCAACAGTCGTGGGGGCGGTGGCAAAGCCAAAGGGGGCAAGGGCAAGGGTGGGCGCGGTGGCAACCAGCAGCAAGGCAGTGGCGGTTTCGGCGGCGGGCGCCCGCAGCACCAAGGCGCCGGCTTCGGTGGTCGTCAGGCTCCTCAGCCGGCCGGTCCATGGGTTTGCTACAACCCTTGGGCTGGTCCGTGGCCTCCACAGCAGCAGCAGTGGACAGCGCCAACTGTGCCACCTCCACAGGCACACACAACTTTCGCGCCGCCCCAGTTCTCTGCTGCCGGCGGCCCCCCAGCGTACGGACCTCCAGGCGGCTGGGATGCGACCAGCCTGATCGCCGCCCTCAACCAGATGGCGGTTCAGGGGTCTGCACCCTGGGTCATGGACAGTGGAGCGACTTCCCACATGTCCTCCAACGACGGTATTTTACTCTCCCGTCTCCCGTCGCCATCGTCCTCTATTACGGTCGGCAACGGTCAATCTATTCCTATTCTTAGTCGTGGCACTTCCTTTATTTAAATAGCTGATCGTCCCTTTTACCTTAACAACGTTCTTGTCGCTCCACAACTCACTAGTAACCTGTTATCTGTTCGACAGCTTACTCGCGATAATAACTGTTCCATTGAGTTTGACGCCTCTGGTTTTTCTGTTAAGGATCTTCAGACGAAGACGGTCCTTCTTCGGTGCAATAGCAGCGGGGACCTCTACACCATTCCACATCGTCTACCACCTCGCTGCCATGTCGCCGTCGTCTCCCCAGAGCTGTGGCACTCACGTCTTGGCCATCCTGCACCTGCTGTCGTCACCACTCTACACAAACTTTCAGCTATACAGTGTAATAAAGCAGCGCGCCGCCCTTGCCATGCTTGTCAGCTAGGCAAACACGCTAGACTGCCATTTGCTAGTTCGGTTTCTAGTACATCTGCACCCTTTGAACTCATTCACTGTGATGTCTGGACCTCTCCAGTTTCGAGTATTTCTGGTTATAAATTTTATCTTGAGCTGGTTGATGATTATACTCATTATTGTTGGACGTTCCCTCTCCGCCATAAATCCGAAGTTCATGCACATATTGTTCAGTTTGTTGCTTATGCTCACACACAGTTCAGTTTCCCCGTACGCTGTTTTCAGGCAGATAATGGCACCGAGTTCCTCAACAATGCCACCGCCACCTTTCTGGTTAGCAGCGGCATCCTGCTTCGCACCTCGTGCCCCTACACATCCGCCCAGAACGGGAAAGCTGAGCGGATGCTTCGTACACTGAACAATGCCATTCGCACGCTTTTGATTCATGCTGCCATGCCTTCATCCTATTGGGTCGAAGCTCTCTCCACCGCCGTGTTTCTGATCAACCGGCGGCCCTCATCGTCCATACATAATGGTATTCCCTATCATCTCCTTCACCGCAAGATGCCATACTACTCCATCCTTAGAGTTTTTGGTTGCCTGTGCTACCCGAACCTCAGTGCCACGACTCCCCACAAATTGTCTCCTCGCTCCGCAGCGTGTGTCTTCCTCGGTTACCCTCCTTCCCAGAAGGGCTACCGGTGTCTTGATCTCTCCAATCGCAAGATCATCATCTCGCGACACGTTGTTTTCGATGAGACTCACTTTCCGTTTGCGGCTTCCAAGCCTCGACCGGATTCTTTTGACTTTCTATTACAGGACATACTACCCGCGGCTGCTCCGTCCACCTTGGACGTTGAGCACAAGCGGTCCTCGGAGGACGACAATGACCCCGTCGGGCTGGACCCTGCCATCTTGTGGCACAGCGGCGCCTACCGGCTGCCACAGGTGCCCAGGCCCGCGTCGGCTGCAGTACCTCCCGTCGGTGCCGGCGCCCCAGACTCTGTCGCTATGGGGCAGCGGTACGACGTCCACTACAGCCGCCGTCCACCTCCGGCCCCGGCTCCACCACCGCAGCCAGAGCTCCCTCCGTCCACGGAGCCGGCTCCGGCACCGCAGGCGGCGGTACCTCAGGCTCCAGAGCCTTCCGTACGGGAGACTCGTTCCCGGACGGGCTCTTTGCCACCGCCCATGCAGCGGTATGGCTTCACCGCGGCGGCCGCCAGCCTGGCTTCGCCGTTGCCAGGCAACTCCCGCGCCGCGCTCGCCGATGCCAACTGGCGCGCGGCCATGGCCGAAGAATACAAGGCGCTCGTGGACAATGGCACCTGGCGTCTCGTTCCTCGACCACCTCGCGCCAATGTCATCACCGGCAAGTGGGCTTCAAGCACAAGTATCATGCTGACGGCTCTCTGGCTCGTCACAAAGCCAGATGGGTCGTTCGTGGCTTCTCGCAGCGGTACGACATCGACTACGACGAGACGTTCAGCCCGGTTGTTAAACCGGCTACCATCCGGGTCGTCCTCAGCATCGTCGCCTCTCGCTCCTGGCCGATACATCAGCTGGACGTCAAGAACGCGTTTCTTCACGGCCATCTGAGCGAGACGGTCTACTGCCAACAGCCGCCCGGCTTTGTCGACCCGGCGGCCCCCGACAATGTTTGTGTCCTGCAAAAGTCCTTGTACGGACTCAAGCAGGCGCCCCGGGCGTGGCACCACCGGTTCTCTGGGTTCGTCCAGCGGTCTGGCTTCACTGCATCGACCTCCGACACGTCCCTCTTTATCTACAAAGAGGGTGCCGACATCGCCTACTTACTGCTCTACGTCGACATCATCCTGACAGCCTCGTCGACCTCACTTCTTCGTCGCCTCACCGAGCTCCTCCACTCCGAGTTTGCCATGACAGATCTCGGGGATCTTCATCACTTCCTCGGGATCTCTGTCACGCGATCTGCTGACGGCCTCTTTCTATCTCAGCGCCAGTACGCTGTGGATCTGCTCCAGCGCGCCGGCATGGCTGAGTGTCACTCTACGGCGACTCCTGTGGACACTCATGCCAAGCTCTCTGCTACTGATGGCGCCCCAGTGGCGGACGCCACTCAGTACCGCAGCCTCGCTGGTGCTCTACAGTACCTTACGCTGACTCGCCCGGACCTCGCCTATGCGGTTCAGCAGGTCTGCCTCTTCATGCACGACCCGCGAGAGCCTCATCTTGCGATGCTCAAGCGTGTCTTGCGGTATGTTAAGGGCACCCTGTCCACCGGGCTTCACATCGGCACAGGTAGCATCTCCAGCTTGACTGCCTACTCCGATGCTGATTGGGCTGGTTGTCCCGACTCTCGGCGCTCCACCTCAGGCTACTGTGTCTTCCTCGGCGACAACCTAGTCTCTTGGTCCTCGAAACGACAGACTACGGTCTCTCGTTCGAGTGTGGAGGCTGAGTATCGTGCTGTTGCGCACGCTGTGGCCGAGACTTGTTGGCTTCGTCAGTTACTTCAGGAGCTCCACGCACCCATCTCCTCAGCGACGATCGTCTACTGCGACAATGTCAGTGCCGTCTACATGACCGCCAATCCAGTTCATCATCGTCGCACGAAGCATATTGAGATAGATATTCACTTCGTCCGTGAGAGGGTTGCTTTGGGACAGGTCCGGGTGCTCCATGTCCCATCGTCTCATCAGTTTGCGGACATTATGACCAAAGGGTTACCTGTACAGTTGTTCACTGACTTTAGGTCCAGTCTTTGTGTTCGTGACACTCCCGCTTAGACTGAGGGAGGGTGTTAGAATGTAATAGTCAGCCCATACCGGGCGTACGGCCCATTGGCCTTGTACACTGTAACCCTAGCCTATTAGGCTATATAATGAAGGTCACCCCCCCTGGTTTGGGTGTGCGGTGTTTCTCTACAATAAGGAAAACAGAAGTTGCTATGCTACAATATGCGAGCTGTCACAAATATTTAGTATCCTACATCAGTGCATCCTACATCCAGAAGATTTCAGATTAATATTGTGAAATAAACTTCACTTCAGATTCCAAATGCAGATTAAAGGGAGCTAAATATCTTTTTCAAAAAATCCAGAGACTGAGATGCCAAATACCCAGATTCAAGTGTTAGGCTGTGAGCATCGTAGTAGTATAATCAATGACAAAATATAGAGGTGTACCATCCTTCTGGTATGAAAAGAACATCGCCGCAATTTAGAATAACTCTTTCAGAATATTCTTTCATGCATCTTGCCCTTGTATAGCTTGAATAATCTGGCTTCTCAATGCTGACAGAACTGGCAAAAAAGTATTTCAGACTGCAAAATTTTGAATTACCCCAAGATAGTTCAAAAAATCAAAATACTTCTTGAGTGGGGGACTCACCTGTGATTGGAGGCCTCACCATACACAGGCATTGGGTACAAAAATGGGGATGCAGACGGAGGCCACAAAGTTACTGTGTGAAAATTACAGGAGAAAGAAATCATTAGCCTAGGTTCCTGTAGATAATCATCAAAGGGCAGCACACATAATCTGTACGACATACAGCTACAAAGACAAGAATCCTTTACCAAAATCAAATTTGAAAAGGAGAAAGAGCGGAAAAAAATGATTCCATCTGCGATTGCAGTAAAAGGAGTTTCTACACTATCCCTAATTGACATGTTCACCAAAGCACCAGCAACGCAAAACATGGGGGCACTTTAAACTATGTCAAAACATTGTTTTTGTGACACTACCCGTCAATGGCTATTAGAAGCAATTGGATTATACAAGAAACTTTCGCAAATAAATTAACTGTTTACAGCTATGTTAACAGTCCAAAACAACGTCAAACAACGAATTTCCTAATAACATCAAATACTCACCTTTTTTGCACCCAGCCAACACACAAAGAAGGTTATGGTGGGGATCGTAATGAGTACTTGATCTCAAGTGAGCCCCATTCATCCAAAAGTTTATGGATGAAAATGGTTTTCCTCTCAGAAATATAGGCTGTAGAAATAAACAGAAACAAATTGAAAGAACAATCAAACTTCAATGTACAACTTCAAAGTCATTAGAGTAGACTATTTTGGCTAAAAGGCAAAATTTGCACAGACCTCCTGAATGTCTTCTTTCAAAACTTCTAATGAGCACCTTTCTTTGTTCTCAGCGTTCATAATAGATACCTGCTAAATCCAAATTACCTTCTTTTAATGAACGAGGCAGGAGAGCCACCGATTGTATTAAAAGAAGAAGGCCCAACAATAATATTATCTACTACAGCCTGTTGGCCAGGCCACCGCACGTGCCGCACAATGAACTATCTACACCCTCCAACCACAGCGGGTCTCCACCAAAATGGCCCATGCCAATCGCCAGCCACTACACAGCCACACCACCACTGCCTCCACACCATGTCAGCCTGGGCTCGCTGAACTCTGTGACGGTGCCAAACTCCCGAATACCACACCATGCCAGCCTCTACTACAACGCCACGAGTGCCCCACTGAGGCATCATAGCAAAGCACCACGCATCTCCGCGCAATGTTATTAAATCCATTTCCTATCTACACATTCTGTTCATATGGTAAAGGCTTATAAAGTGGGCTTGCCTGTGCTAGATATACTTGTTCCGAGTTCTCTGAGCTGCTTGAACAAGTAGGCTCCTCAAGGACTCCCTGATCTATTGAGGAATCACCAGCAGCATTCATGTGAGTCAGGTAAGACTTGCACGACTGAATGAACATGGAGAATGGAACAGACACCTAAATGGATGAAAAACTAGCATTAGCACCTCAATGCAACCTATTCATGTTGCTTGTTTACAGCTTGCAAGTAGCAATTCAGAGCAAAAACCAACCCTCTCATGGCTTCTGAGATCCCCATAGAACACATGCCCAGTGTTCGACATCATAGCTTCCACAGCGACATCTGGTCCCACTTTTTCCTGAAGAACAATCAGACGAAGAACTAAAAGATTGCAGCCAAAATGCCTCATGCGCACTAGGAGACATGCTAGGAAGAAGAAAAGAACAAGAGAGAGGATTGATGGTAACCAGCAGGTAGTCGAGGCCGCCATGGAGAGGATCCCACAGGGAGGAGGCTGCCCACCCCTTGGCCACGGCGCGGAACACCTGAAGACGCGATTTCCCGCACACAGGAACATATCAAGACCCGAAGTGATGGAAGCAGGAGAGCTTCGGGAAGACGAGGAGTAGAAGGATTACCGCAGGGACGTTCTTCGGCTCAACGTCGGTCGCAAACTCGTCAGCGGACGGCGGCGACGCGAAGCGGGCGGCGCGGAGACCAGCGTCCGGCCGCGCGCCCACGAACTCCCCCTCTTCCGCAGGTTCCTGCATTCCTCCGCCCATCGCCGCTCCGGAGCACGGAGCAGTCTCGGGCTCTCAGCTGTACTGTAAAGCGGAGGCATCGACATGGGCTGAGATCGGTGCAATCTGGGCCTGACGCCAGGCCCATCTGATTGATACGCTCAGAGTGGGCCTGGCTACCTAGATAGCAAGATTTTTTTTTTTTGCAAAATGTTGATCAATAATAGTCCCAAATTCATGAAGCTCATTAGACCCAAATTAAAAGTGTCTATCAATATTAGGTCCAAATTAAAAATCTATATCAACATTTTAACATACTAGATTCAACAATTTTTAAAATTAATTCAACATCTAAAACCAATAGATTCAACATTTTCTAAAACAATGGATCAACATTTTGCAAAAAAAAACATTCAACATTTTTTAGCCTATTTCAACATCTCCAAATGGTGAACGTAACATATTTAGAAACAAAAATCAACATTTTTGAGATTATTTTTAATCTTCTTCTAGTCATCGTCGGCGGTTTGGGCGGCGGCGGTTTGGGCGGCGTATAGGGATCACAACGGTAGCACATAGAAGTCACAACGATGGTGCTCAGTGGCGGCGACGAAAGAAGGAGCAGCGCGCAGAGCCGCAGACACATCCACGGAGGCAGGCAGCGGCGGCGCACAAGCATATCTAGGGGTGGATGTCGAGCCAGCCCGGCTCGTTAATTGGCTCGGCTCATTGGCTTGTTTTTGGCTCGGCTCATTGGCTTGTTTTGGCTCGGCTCATTCGAGCTCGTTAGCCAAACGAGCCAGCTCGGCTCGGCTTGTTAAGGAAACGAGCAAAAATCTTGGCTCGGCTCGGCTCATTAAGCTCACGAGCTAGAGTTAAATTTAAAATTGTTAAAATAATATATAATTTTAAAAAATTTAGTATTATGGTTATATAATTTTCTAGCTCGTTTGGCTCGTGAGCCAGCTCGAACTTGCTCGTTATACTAACGAGCATCTTGCTCAACTCGTTAGAAATATACACCGAGCCGAGCCGAGCCGGCTGCGATCCGAGCGAGCTAACGAGTTTCGATAATTTTGTCCAGCCCCGCACATCCATGGAGGAGGCTGCGGCGGCGCACGAGCACATCCACGAAGGAGGCTGCAGCGGTACACGGGGTTGATAGAGGAGGTGCCGCACAGAGAAGGCAAGGGCAGCACACTAGGACGCCGGAGGAGTTGCGAGGGCAGAGCATGGTGGCCGCTCGTGGAGACGACGGAGAAGAAAGCCATGGCGGAGCGCGCGGAGAGGATGCGAATGACATGGTTGTGGAATAAAAAGAACATCTAATAGTCTAAATTGTTTGCACAGATCTCAAACACCGAAAACCATATGAAAAAAACGAAAGCTATATAGGATTTCGTAAATTCTCAGCTCACGCTCATATATGCGGACTGAAGGTAATCATACGTAACAGCGCATGTGCCATGTCTAGTTGAGAAAGCTATTTAAGTATTTATCAAGGTTGCATTTGCTTTTTTGTGAGTATGATAACATCTCTATATTTGTATTCTTTCATATGGTTAGGTTTCTGGTGGTAGCCAGGCTATTCAGATTAGAGATCGTAGAGTTGACTTGGTGTCATATTTTTTAATTTATTCTAGGAATATAATATGATATTATGATGTGTGCATTGACAATCTTAGGAACTATGTCCAATCTCTTAAAGATGAGCATAGAGGTATACCGTGCATACGTATATTTTTATGAAATAATCTCAAGATGATGTGTCCGACGACGAAACAGGACAGGACACCTGCAGTGGCTTATCGATTCAGTTTCGCATGTGCTTATAAAGGTATAATTTACGTGTGTATTCATAGAAAATATATATTATATTGTAAATAAAATCTATTGCAGATGAGTATATTTGTCATGTATGTATTTGAAAAACATATGTATCGAAATACAGAACCAACCTCCTTTAATAGCTTGAAATTTATATTAAATTATAGAGAGTACAATTTGCATGCAGATATATTCTGATTTGCATGCATGAAATCAAGTACACCATTATTGATATATTGAAATTTATTTAGATTCTATTGTAAAAGGTTCTTATAAACGAGAAAGAAGCTATAGCCATTATCTTCCGTTCTTGATGGTGCTCAACCATCATTCATCTCAAGAAATGCAACGCAAATCAGTAATACGGAGTCTGGAAGAAAGGGTCCAACCAATGATGATGGTGGCTCCTAAGGATCGCTGCAAAAAAAAAATGAACATTGTTATAACCACACCAAAATGCATTTGATACTAGCTGAGGCATTGCCGCGGATACAAGCAGGTTGTTGTTTGGTTGGTTATGCATATGGTTGGTGCCACAACTTTTCTTCAGAATGCCTTGATTTTATCACCATAACTATAGTATCGATTTTTCACGCCCCACCTTGTGCGGCGGCGCAGCCGCAACGTGGCAATCAATGACAGCTAACCAAACACACGGCCCCTGAAAACCCTTCAATGTTCACCGTCTTTTCTCTATAGAGGATGATGTAGATCTCATATCAGTTGAGACCTAACTCTATCTTGAATAATACCCACAAAAAGAAAAACTCTATCACAAATAAACCTATTAGGAGACTATTTGTATAACTGCTAGCTAAAATTTTCGTGTATGAAATGACTATATATATATATATATATATAATTGTTGTTGGAGATGAAAAGTTATTAGAAATCTCGACGTGAAGGTTAGGCAGATAAATCAAACTCAATGTTAGCTAGTCGCATGCTCTACATGGTATCACAAAGATCATGAATTAAAGGATAACAAGACAGAGGTGTAGCTTGATCGAGGTGTCTTGATTTAACCCAACTAGCCAAGATCTCATGTTTATTTATATTTGATTATGCTGAAAAATTCGAAAAGATATATCTACTGAACGAAAATCTCAAGTTCATAACACATACAAGAGACATGAACCATGGTATTTATAGGATAGCCTAATAAATATGTTGGTTGAAATTCAGTACCAAGAAGAAAGAAAAAGGGCCAAATAATTTCATGACTATAATTCCTTCATACACCCTAGTAAAAAACTTATTCCTCAATTTTCTCGTATCTAATTTTTTTCGATAGGTAATACACATGCTCACATATTGAACCCTTGTTGTTTTGAGGCCGGGATACCCACCCCTACTAACTGTTTGCACACGCAATTTCCTTTTATGTACGCACCATTTCCTCTTATATATACTTATATTGTTGAAATATTTAAATAAAGCACTATGGTTTCTGAACACAGATAAGGATCATAGCAGACCACTTTCCAACAATAATTTCTATGTACACGCTTTCTTAATTTCTTGACGGAAGAGCAAACAGAAGAGCAAACATAAGAGTATAAATCAAAGAGGCCAAATCTAAGGCCATGTTTGGATTTAGCTGGTTAGCTGAAATTAGTTGGGTTGGACCAGCTAATTTGATAGTGTTGACACTCAAATTGGGCCGAAGGCCAAACCGGTCTGACCGGTTTGCCAAACCGGTCAGACCGGTTTCGTTCTGTAATTCGAGTAGGATTAGGATTCCGAGTTTAGTTCCATATTGTAACCTATTCGAAAGGGGTAAGACTTCCCCGGCCTATAAATATAAAGGCTAGACGGCCGATTGAGGTATTCCCAATCGAATCAAACACTTTTATCTTATATTTTTGTATCTCTCAAACCCTAATCTTTTCCAACCCCCGTATTCTGTTCTTTGCTCGTCTCTACGGCGTTCAAGGACGTTCTAGGTGGCCTGCCGACCCTAGAGCAACCCTAGATTAGCTCGAGCTCCGACGGGGTCCCTCCCGAGCTTGGGTTTCTAGGTCTTCACGGTCTCCCGACCAAAAGCGGTCAGACCGGTTCTTAAGACCGGTCAGACCGGTTTGCCCCGGGTGATCAGGAGTTGGCCGTTGTGACGGCCGTGCTGCGCGTTCGATCGATCTTCAAGTTTGTTGGCGCGTTTTCGTGTCAACATACTTTTTGGCGACTCCGCTGGGGAAGATTAATCTGGTGCTACAACCGATTACATCTACTCCAATCATGTCTGGATCGACGTGCGACCTCGACAAGGACAACATCATCGCCGCGACGATGGAAGAGCTCACGGACGAGGAGCGGAAGCGGTACCTGATCGCTGAGGAGCACTTCAGGACGCAATTCCTGAAGGGCTTCAAGAAAGATCGCGGTGGCTTTGTCAAGAGGGTAGAGGAATTCGTCATGCCGGCTTTCAAGCTGGCGAACGACCAAGTTGAAGAACTTCCTAAGGTAACTGGCGAATCCTCTGATTTGTTGCAGCAAATTACTCGCATGATGGATGATAAATTACTTGCTGCACAAACAGTTACTAGTGAGTTGATTGCTAATATGTCGGGTAATTCTGATAAGGGTAAAAATAATATAGAATTTAATGAATTGCCTAACTCAACTCCTAGCTCATCAGGCATGTCAGAGCATGTTTTAGATCCTAATTTGGGCATGCCGTTGAATTTTTATGCGGGTCAAACACCTTACCCTGGTTCGGTCCCCGAACCGGTCAGACCGGTTTGTATAACCGGTCAGACCGGTTTGCCGCCCAATGGCAGTCAGGCCGGTTCCATGAGTTCGGGGGCAACTAGTGCGATGGTTTTATCAAATACTACTAGTTCTGGTCCTGTTTTTACTGTTCCACGCACTACGGTTCCAGGAGGTATACCCTACGGATCTGGCTCATTTCACGCGCCGATTCCGAATACTTCCTATAACACAACATATGGTGTTCCCCGCATTCCACAAAACAGAGGTGATGGGAACTATCAAGCCGAGTTAGCTAAGTTCAAAGAAGACATAGCAAATACCCTTAGAACAAGACTCGGGCTTGAATTGGGTAGTTCACGCTTATATCAGAAACCGTATCTGCCTGAATTTGATTTAGTTCCTTATCCTAATGGTTGGCGTGTTCCTGATTTTATTAAATTCAGTGGTGAAGATAATAGAACTCCTTGGGAACACATTAGTCAATATGTTTTGCAATTAGGGGAGGCATCATTTTATGAGGCATTGCGTATACGGTTGTTCTCATTATCCTTAACTGGAACTGCCTTTTCATGGTTTTCTTCGCTTGCTCCTAATTCTATTCAAAATTGGACTCAATTGGAGCGTAAATTTCATGATCATTTCTTTAGCGGAGAAAATGAGGCTAAGTTATCTGATTTAACATCGGTTAAGCAAAGCCGAGAGGAATCGGTTCTTGATTATTTTAAGAGATTTAAAGATATTAAGAACCGATGCTTTAACATAACTGTTTCTGAAAAAGATTTAGCAGATTTGGCTTTTGTAGGCTTACGGTCTCATTACAAGGAAAAATTGGAAGGTTCTGATTTTCTCACTATTAATCACTTGCAAATGAAGGCCATGAGTCTAGAATTGAAATTTAAAAATGCAAAAGAATCTGCTAAACCCCATCGTTCGAATGTGCATATTATTGATAATGATTCTGATAGTTCGGACGATGATAAAGAAATTTATGCCGCTGAATTTGTTTGGTCATCAAAAAGTAAACCTGGTTCTTGTCCTTCATTAAAGCCGATCCAGAAAAATCGGCAAGAAGAAAAATTTACTTTTGATGTAGCCAAGTGTGATCGTGTTTTTGATGAATTGCTTAAGAATGGCTTTGTTAAACTTTCTCATGCAATTCCACCAGCCGATCAATTGAAAAATCGTGCATATTGTAAATGGCATAATTCTTTTTCTCACGCAACAAATGATTGCAATGTTTTTCGACGACAGGTACAATCGGCCCTTAATGAAGGTCGATTAGTGCTCGCTGAAATGCAAGTTGACAAGGCTCCTTTCCCTGTTCATACCTTGGATGTGAACACCAAGATGCTGATTCGGCCGGAACAAGCCGATGGAGCTAAAGGGAAGAACGTGGTGATTGGAGATCCGAGGCCGGAAAAAGTTGATGATAAAGTTCCGGCCAGAACAGTGATGATTGAGAGGACTCTTGATGGAAAAGAGTCTCTGAAAATTACAATTAACACATCAAGACCCGGGGGGCAAGGAAGTTCTTTGGAAGAGAATCGGTCCGCTAGCCAGGCGAAACCGGTCAGACCGGTTTCCCAAACCGGTCAGACCGGTTTGTCTCTAGACCGTCCAAGAACTTTCAAGCCTAAGCGCCCGGAAGTGGGTACTTGGAAATTCAATGAGCCAAAGATTCAAGGGAAGGTTCTGAAGCAAGGACCTACTTTTTCGCAGCTCATGAACAAGTACACAAAGGCCGTTCAAGTTGATCGGCCGACAAAAAAGAGACAGAGGTCACCACAGCGATGGAATAGTCCTACAGATTATAAACGTCGTGGTGGTGCTACTGGAAATTCGGTGCATAACCGATTGGGCTCGTACCAACCAGGTCACTTGACCGCTTTTCAAAGCGGTCAGACCGGTTTTATGAACCGGTCAGACCGGTTTCGGTCTGAGCCAAGATTTCATGTTCCTCCTAAGCAAGAATACCGTATCAAGGAGAAAAAGGAGGATATGCAAGCCCAAGCCAGTAAATTTATAAAAATTGGCGATATTCCAGTGGCTATGCAAGACTTGGGCAAAAAGCCGATAGTCATTGGAGATTCGGCTCCTGTTCCAGCCAAAAGGCCGGTCATAGCTAATGATCATGAGGCCAGCAGCAGCAAGGGCGTAAAAAAAGTTTTTCAACCAAGATGGTGTCCTTCTGGGTTGACTCATACACAAAAGCGGAAACTTCAGCGCTTGAGGAACAAAGAGAAGAGGGAACAGGAAGCCGAGAAGCTGAGGGATGAACATTTCAACAAGTATAGACCCATGATTCCTCAGACCAAGACCTGGCAAGTTGTGCAGCCAGCAGCACAACCGGTCAGACCGGTATCAGAAACCGGTCAGACCGGTTCTGATCAGCCCACCGCTGCAGAAGCGGTCAGACCGGTTTCTGGAACCGGTCAGACCGGTTTGTCGACAGAGGCAGGGGCCAAAACTACTTCAACCATCCATGCTACTCCACCAATTTCTCCAGTGATTGAAGATGAAGAATTAGTTGATTTTGAGCCTTCTCCAGAACGTGACAACATGGAAATTAATGTTGTCTATTTATCTTCTGATTATTATGTCGTGCCAGAGGAGGAAATTTCTCATCTTCAACTTGGGCCTCGAGATGCTGTGTTTCAGAAACCTAGTGAATCGGAAAATCATCTCAAGGCTTTGTATATGAGAGGGCACATCAACGGGAAGCCAATTTCTCGTATGTTGGTTGATGGTGGAGCTATTGTGAATCTCATGCCATATTCTCTCTATAAGAAGATTGGCGGGAAAGACGAAGAACTGATCAAGACGAACATGACGGTCAGTGGAGTTGGTGGAGGTGATCCCATTGGTGCCAAGGGGGTGGCTTCTATGGAATTGACCATCGGGAGCAAGACTATTGCTACGGCTTTCTTCGTCTCTGAAGTGCAAGGTAACTTCAGTTTAATCCTTGGTCGAGATTGGATTCATGCGAATAAATGTATTCCGTCTACCTTGCATCAATATCTTATTCAGTGGATCGGCGATGAAGTTGAAGTTGTCCATGGTGACAATTCTTCCTTTGTTGCAACGGCCGATTCCGACTCTCTTAGTGCAAATGAAAAGGTTCAATGTTTGTCGGGCATGGACTTGACCGACTATGAGTTGATCAGTTGCACCAAGGATGGTTTTGTTCCTGCTACATTAAAGCCGATGGAAAATCGGTTGAATTACTTGCTGTAATTAATGGAGCAACGGAATCAACAGAGACAAACCGGTCAGACCGCTTCTGGAAACCGGTCAGACCGGTTTGGGTCTGAACAGCGCCGACCGAGCCAAACCGGTCAGACCGCTTCTGGGAACCGGTCAGACCGGTTTGCATCTGGACAGTGGCTTCAAGACCGAATTGATCATCATCGAGCTCATTCGGCCGGCATGTTTGAAGCTATTGAAGATCTTGGTGATATAGACAAATTGGGTCAGGGTTTTACATCAGCTGATCCTTTAGAAAAAATAGATATTGGTGATGGTACTATTCCTAGACCTACTTTTGTAAACAAAAATTTATCGGCTGAGTTTAAAGCCGAATTAATAAATTTGTTGAAAGAGTATGTCGATTGTTTTGCTTGGGAGTACCGTGAGATGCCTGGTTTAAGTCGTGACTTAGTTGAGCATCGTTTACCAATAAAAGCCGGTTTTAGACCTTTTAAACAATCGGTTAGACGTTTTAATCCCGCTATTTATGACCGAATAAAAGAAGAGATTAATCGTTTATTAGATGCTGGTTTTATTCGGACTTGTCGTTATGCGGAGTGGATTTCTAATATTGTTCCCGTTGAAAAGAAAGATTCGGAAAAACTTAGAGTTTGCATTGATTTTAGAGATCTTAATAAAGCCACTCCCAAAGATTCATATCCTATGCCTATAGCTGATGTCTTAATCAATGAAGCTTCTGGACATCGTGTTGTTAGTTTTCTTGATGGTAATGCCGGATATAATCAAATCTTCATGGCCGAAGAGGATATGCACAAAACGGCCTTTCAATGTCCGGGATTTATTGGTTTATTTGAGTGGGTAGTTATGACCTTTGGATTAAAAAATGCTGGTGCAACCTATCAAAGAGCTATGAATTTAATCTTTCATGATTTACTTGGTGTTATTGTGGAAGTATATATTGATGATATTGTAGTTAAATCGGATGGCTTAGATTCTCATTTAGCCGATTTAAGACTTGCTCTTGAGAGAATGCGGCGGTATGGTTTAAAGATGAATCCACTCAAATGTGCTTTTGGTGTTTCGGCTGGGAAGTTTCTTGGGTTTGTTATTCATGAGAACGGCATAGAAGTTGATCCCAAGAGAATTGAAGCTATGAAGAAAGTCGAAGCTCCTATTTGCAAGAAGGACTTGCAAAGGTTTCTAGGCAAGGTAAATTTCTTGAGAAGGTTTATAATTAATTTGTCTGGAAAGGTTGATGCTTTTACTCCTTTACTTCGGTTAAAGAATGAAGCCGATTTTAACTGGGGGGCAAAACAGCAAGAAGCTTTTGGGAAGATCAAAGAATACTTGTCTTCACCACCGGTGCTTCGGGCGCCTAAGCGAGGAGTCCCATTTAGACTTTATGTGGCGGCTGAAGATAGAACTATTGGAGCTGTTTTGACTCAAGAAATCGGCAACAAGGAGTATGTGATTGCTTATGTAAGCCGACGGCTCATTGATGCAGAAACAAGGTATACTTTCATTGAGAAGCTATGTTTATCCTTGTATCATGCTTGTACTCAAATGCGGCATTATCTACTATCTAGTACTTGCATCGTGTTGTGCCAAACCGATGTGATTAAACATATGTTGCAAAAGCCGATATCTAGTGGAAGAGTCGGCAAGTGGGCTTATGCTTTGGTTGAGTATGATTTGACTTGTGAACCTTTGAAATCAATGAGAGGTCAAATTGTAGCCGATTTTATTGTTGAACATCGGATAAATGATACTTGTGAGTTCGACGTTGGCTATGTTAATTGTATACCATGGAAGCTATACTTTGATGGATCGGTTTGCAACGATGGTCAAGGAATTGGTGCTGTTTTGATTTCTCCAAGTGGCGCCGTTTTTGAGTTTTCAAACCGATTGGAGGAAAAGCGAACCAATAATCAAGTTGAATATGAAGCTCTTCTATTTGGTTTGGAATTTTTGCAAGACATGGGAGTAAAACATGTTGAAGCTTTTGGTGATTCGCTCCTGGTGGTACATCAAATATCAAAGGTATGCCAATGTTATAATGGTCCATTAAATGCATATCTTGATAGATGTCTCAATATCATTGCTTCTTTTGATGAATTTACTATAAGACATATTCCGAGAGAAGATAATGATAAAGCAAATACTCTGGCTCAGAAAGCATCTGGTTATATGGTTGCAAAGAAATATTTCTATCTCCAAAAACCGATACGAACGAAAGCCGAGATTCTGGTTCTGGACGAACCGGTCACACCGGTTTCAGAAACCGGTCAGACCAGTTATACTGCCAGAACCGGTCTGACCGGTTCTGAAAGCGGTCAGACCGCTTTGTCCCCTGACAGAAGCGAAAATACTTTGGATAATGCTAATCAATCCAAAGTTAAAGATCAGGATTGGAGAGTGCCTATTATCACTTATTTGAAAGATCCTGGTCGTGGTGCAGAGAAAAATATTCGGCGAGTATCATTTAAGTATATTTTACTTGGTGATGAACTCTATCGTCGAAACGCCGAAGATTTGTTGTTAAAATGTCTTGATTCGGATCAAGCCAAGGTTGCCATGGCTGAGGTCCATGAAGGAATTTGTGGTACGCATCAATCGGCTCCGAAGATGAAATGGTTACTTAGACGAGCCGGTTTCTATTGGCCTACTATGACGGCAGATTGTTTTAAATATTACAAAGGATGTGAAGAGTGTCAGAAGTTTGGAAATTTACAACTTGTTCCTGCTGCATTGATGCATCCTATTATTAAGCCATGGCCGTTCCGAGGTTGGGGATTGGATTTTATTGGGCAAATTAATCCTCCATCATCAAAAGGACATCGTTTCGTGTTGGTTGCTACTGATTATTTCACTAAATGGACCGAAGCGATTCCTTTGAAGAATATAACGCATCGAGAGGTGATTGAGTTTGTTACTCAAAATATTATTCATAGATTCGGTATTCCTCAAACATTGACAACGGATCAAGGTACTTCTTTCATGTCTAAGGAGGTACGTGAGTTCACCGAATCCTATAGAATTAAGTTGCTCAATTCATCTCCATATTACGCTCAGGCTAATGGACAAGCCGAGTCAAGTAATAAAACTTTGATTAAATTGATCAAGAAAAAGATAGCAGAAAATCCTAAAAGATGGCATGAAGTTTTATCTGAAGCATTATGGGCTCATCGTGTATCTAGACATGGTGCTACTAAAGTTACTCCTTTTGAGCTTGTATATGGTCAAGAGGCCGTTTTACCTGTTGAGGTAAATCTGGACGCTTATAGATTGGCTAAGCAAAATGACCTTGATGCTGTTGATTACCACAATTTGATGTTGGACAATATTGATGAGGTAACCGACAAGAGATTGAAGGCTTTGAAGGAGATAGAGAAGGATAAGCTTCGGGTTGCTAGAGCTTACAACAAGAAAGTGCGAGGGAAATATTTTCAAGTTGGTGAGCTTGTTTGGAAGACGATCTTGCCTATTGGATCAAAAAGCAACAAGTTTGGTAAATGGTCACCAAGTTGGGAAGGGCCTTATAAAGTTGTCAAAGTCATCTTTGGGAATTCTTACATGTTGGAGACACTGAAAGGAGATTCTTTGCCTAAAGCTATCAACGGAAGATATCTGAAGAAATTCTATCCAAGTGTTTGGCAAGATGCGTGAAGATCAATGGCCGATATATTGTTGAATATCGCCCTTAGTATAAATTTTTAGCTCCTGAGTTGTATTTGCTTGCTTTTTAGTTCTCAAGTTCACTAAAAACGCAGGGGGGCATGTGTTGACACTCAAATTGGGCCGAAGGCCAAACCGGTCTGACCGGTTTGCCAAACCGGTCAGACCGGTTTCGTTCTGTAATTCGAGTAGGATTAGGATTCCGAGTTTAGTTCCATATTGTAACCTATTCGAAAGGGGTAAGACTTCCCCGGCCTATAAATATAAAGGCTAGACGGCCGATTGAGGTATTCCCAATCGAATCAAACACTTTTATCTTATATTTTTGTATCTCTCAAACCCTAATCTTTTCCAACCCCCGTATTCTGTTCTTTGCTCGTCTCTACGGCGTTCAAGGACGTTCTAGGTGGCCTGCCGACCCTAGAGCAACCCTAGATTAGCTCGAGCTCCGACGGGGTCCCTCCCGAGCTTGGGTTTCTAGGTCTTCACGGTCTCCCGACCAAAAGCGGTCAGACCGGTTCTTAAGACCGGTCAGACCGGTTTGCCCCGGGTGATCAGGAGTTGGCCGTTGTGACGGCCGTGCTGCGCGTTCGATCGATCTTCAAGTTTGTTGGCGCGTTTTCGTGTCAACAGATAGCTACTATTCAGCTAATAAAAATGGCATTAGCTGAGAATTAGATAGTCCTGTTTGGATCCACCACAGCTGAAGGCCTTAAACATCGAACTAATAATGAAGATGCATATAAGAAACTATGGATCTATGAGAAACAAGGAAAGAGAGGTGCACAGTGAAGTAAACAAAAAGGATAAACAAGAAATCATCGGAATAATTCAGAAGCAAAGCAGGACAAGAAATAATATGACTACAGTGACAAACAATATAACCAAAGATTACCCAGAAATGTTGCGCTCTTAAATTCCTAGGCCAACATCTGGTTCTCAGGCTGTGAGAGGACAGTAAGAGCAACAGTTCCGTGGAGAGAACCACATCGATGACTCAAATAATGACTCACCTGACAGCAACATATTTTGTATCCAGATGCATCTCTTCAACTTAGTGATATCTCACTCTCGCTACGGATTTTTTATGTGCGAGCCGTTTTCATCTGATCAATCTACCTTGTACACATAATATTTTTCTGTGGCGGCGAGGTAGGACAGAAATATAAAGGCTAAGGGCGCCTACTTTTTTTCCTGTGCTCCAATCAGCAGGTGAAACTGCGCAGCACGATCTGAATCTATTATAGGCAATTAGCCAGTTCTTCATCACAAGAAGATCAGAAGAAGGGACTAAAAGAAAGATCAGATCATGCTGGCAGCTTCAGCTCCTTAATGTGCACATATAACCACATCGATCTGCATGATGTTAGTATAGTCGCTATGCAATATCAAAGAGGACTGGATATATAGTGGGTGTGATGAGGAGATGGGGATGGGTTAGGGCACGGGAAGCTCCTCATATATAGAGAGCAGTAGAAGCTGAAGCAATAATACGCCATCTCAGTTAATGTTAAACAGAAGAAGGTTAAAGTTCAAAATGGGAGGAGCTGAATTTTCGCAAGATTTTAAATGTCGAAAAAGCTAGCTACGGGCTACCGGTGGTCCTATGAGCGAGAATACAGAGGAATATGTCGAAAAAACGATGTTCTCTTGCATGCGACGATGCTGATGCTGATGCTCACAGCACCATGAGCAGCATAGCACGCATAGGCTGGGGGTTAGCTAAGGTTTGTGCAATTGTTTATATGTACCCCGGACACTTTTTGTGCTCCGATTAGCCGGGGCGTGCGCAAACGCAGTGCACAAGGCCAACTCGTTGCAGCGAGCTAGGGTACACGGTGTCTACTACACGGGACCATTGCTTATTGCTAGCTCCTTTGTCTGGTCCCATGTTATATAGATGGCCACCGTGCCGTGCGGCACGGCACGACACGCGGCACGGCCGTGCCGTGCCGTGCCGTGCCGCGCCGTGCCGCCGTGTCGACCGTGCCGTGCCGGACCGTGCTATGGGCCAGGCCTTCGGCCCATGACACGACACATGGGCCGTTTACCCGTGCCGTGCCGCCCACCGTGCCGTGTCGACACGGCACCACTCCGTCGCCCGCCTTGCGCCGCGCCACCCTACTGCCGCGCCGCCTTGCGCCGCGCCGCGCCATTGCCGAGCCGCGCCGCGCCACTGCCGAGCCGCACCGTCGCGGGGCCACTTGTCGCGCCACCGGCCACTGCAGGGAGAGGGAAAGCCGGAAAGGGCGGCGCACGAGTGAGGGAGTAGGGGTCCAGGGGAGAGGGGCGGCGGTGGACGGTGGTGGGGGAGGAGAGGAGCCGCGGAGGGGCGGCGGTGGTGGGGGAGGGCAGCGGGCGGTGTGCGCGGCTGGGGCGGCGGCGAACGGCAACGGCGGCGGCGGATCTGGAGCAGTGGAGCGAGAGAGACAGAGAGGACAGAGGAGAGAGCTGCGCGGCGCGGGGAGGGGATGATTTAGGGTTAGGGTACGAGGGAGCGGCCGGCTTATATACGCAGGGGTGGGCTATTGGGCTGGGGTTGGGCCGGCCAAAAGAGCCGTTGGCGCGGTGGCGGCCTGGCGGCCGTGTCGGCCACCGTGCCGCCGTGTCGGCCGTGCGGTCCAAGGCCCGCATGGGCCTTCGGGCCGTGCCGGCACGGGCACGGCGGCAGGCGTGCCGTGCGGCCCATGGGCCGTGCCAAAAGGCCGTGCCGCGGGCCGTGCCGCCGGCCCATGGGCCGCATGTACACATATACCATGTTAGCCGCTAACCAAGAGAGCGAGCCAGTTTCGGGCTTCTGATCGAGCTAACTTGCACGCTAGCGCTCTTCTGACGATGCACGATTGGTTGTACATACAGCTACACCAGGACAAGAATAACTAAGAACTAGCACGGACTTTTGGTGCTGATTCATGCTACAAGGTTAAATTTGGCTAAGTTATTTTCATCTATATAAATTTGAAAAAAGAAACTTATATGCTCACGTCTCTTTTATTTTCAGAAAGACTGCTACGGACAATCACAAGCATGCATACTCACTTATATAAATATACATGTATAAACACTACTCCTATAAGAACCTTCGAGAGATCGTGCCGGCATCCGATTTTAAGATTCACGAAGTCACTGCACACGCCTTGCTATCGGTGGGGACATCACCTACCACTGAAAAGAATGGTATCTATTAATTTTTAGAATAAATCCAAGAAAATATGACACACATGCCGAGTCGAATACTCGAACTCAAATAGACAGGTTCCACGACAAAAAAAACCTTACCAGTTGATCTACGATCAATGCCCATGCCTCTAGTTCTCCTTCTAGGGCGACTCGAGCGGAGCTGTGCCCTCACGCCGTTGGAAGCCTACTCTGCCACAAAGTTGATGATGATGACTATCTTTAGGCCTGTCCCAGGTTTCCAAATCTATAAACTAGCTACCGAGCCAAATGTGTTTCATACAGATGAAACTCCTCTCAGATGCCATGAAACTCTCTCTTCTCTCTACTCTACCATATCAATAAATGTGTTTCGGCCGAAGTGCCCGATTCGGCCGAACCGTGGGGTCTCCATCGCCTTGTCTTCGACGCTCCTGATGATCTCTTGATAGTGGTTGTAGGTCGGTTCGCATGTGGGAAACTTCGGGCGAACCTACCAGGTCCGTTGCCTCAGTCGCCCTCCGATTTATTGATATTGCTTCATGGACGACCAGGATTGCCCCATCCGACTGGGTTCAATAGGGTTGTGCTTGTTTGCCCCGGATCAATGACGTCAACGATCCGTGTGGCTTCTACAGGTCACCACTTGATTATGCTAACGTGGAATCAACGCTCTGAGCTTTCCATGAGTGTGTTTCCTTCACGAAATTGTACCACATTGGAATGGGCTAAGGGGGGCCGAATTGACCTTTTTGCCCCTTAGTCCTTGTTTGTTGATTTATGTACCTGCTGAAGGAGTAGAATAGATCAATTGCTCACTTGTATTCATTGACCTGTGTGGGTTGTGTGGGTTTTATACAGGTACATGAGGTACAACAGAAGGAGCGGTGATGGAGCCGGGCCGCGCGGAGGGAGCGACATCGTGGCGTGGTGACTGCGTCCAGGGCGCGCGGATCGCGCGGAGCGCGTGCGTGGCGTGCGGAGCGTGCGGACGCGCGTCCGCGCGGCAGCTGCATATCCGCGAACGGTTAGCGATTCTGTTAACACCCCCTCAATCGCAGCGGTGGATTCGCCGACGCAGAGATTGTTGCGGAAGCCGTTGAAGACCGCCGTGCTTAGCCCTTTCGTGAAGATGTCGGCAAATTGATGCTGTGTTGGCACATGAAGGACACGAAGTTCGCCGACGGCCACCTTTTCCCGAACGAAGTGGATGTCAAGCTCGATGTGTTTCGTGCGCCGGTGATGAACGGGGTTTCGTGTCATGTAGACCGATGAAACGTTGTCGCAGTAGGCCATCGTCACCTTGGAGGGTGCGCAGTGGAGTTCGCCAAGCAGGCTGCGAAGCCATGAGCACTCTGCCACTGCATTTGCAACGCCGTGGTACTCCACCTCCGCGCTCGAGCGTGAGACCGTGGTTTGCCGCTTGGATGACCACGACACGAGGGAGTCACCGAGGTAGATGCAGAAGCCTGATGTCGATCGACGGGTGTCAGGGCAACCCGCCCAGTCTGCGTCGGAGTACGCCGTGATCGCCGTCGGGTCGGAGGCGTGGAGATGCAGGCCGAGCATCGGAGTCCCCTCGACGTAGCGCAGAATGCGCTTCAGCAACGACGCATGATGATCGCGAGGAGCATGCATGTGGAGGCAGGCTTGTTGCACGGCGTAGGCGATGTCTGGCCAGGTGAGCGTTAGGTACTGCAGCGCGCCGGCCATGCTGCGGTACCAGGACGCGTCACGGAGTGGAACGCCACCGTCGTGAGAGGTCTTGGAGTTGGTGTCGCATGGCGTGGGCGACGGCTTGCAGTTGAGCATGCCCGCTCGCTGGAGGAGTTCGTCGGTGTACTTGGCTTGACTGAGGAAGAAGCCCGAGGGAGTGCGCTTGACTTCGATGCCGAGGAAGTAGTGCACGGGCCCCATGTGCTTCACCTTGAACGCGGACTTCAGTCGGTCGATGAGACGCTGGAGAAGCGGCGTTGTGGAGGCTGACAGAATCATGTCGTCGACGTAGAGGAGGAGATAGGCCATGGACTCGCCCTGTCGAAGGACGAACAACGAGGAGTCCGAGCGGGCCTGAGTGAAGCCGATGGAAGTGACGAACTCCACGAAACGAGTGAACCAAGCGCGTGGAGCTTGTCACAGTCCGTAGAGCGAGCGTGACAGGAGGCACACATCGTTGGGACGATCTGGGTCCTCGAACCCTGTAGGTTGTTGGCAGTACACGCGCTCGGCGAGGTTGCCGTGGAGGAAGGCATTCGAGACGTCGAGCTGATGGGCCGGCCACTTCTTGGACGCGACGACGGTGAGCATGGTGCGGGTGGTGGCAGGTTTCACGACGGGGGAGAAGGTTTCGCCGAAGTCGATCCCCGGCCGTTGGTGAAAACCGCGCACCACCCACCTGGCCTTGTAGCGCTCAAGCGAGCCATCGGAGTTGAGCTTCTGCTTGAAGACCCACTTGCCGGAGATGACGCGAGCACCTGGGACCAAGTGCCGTTGGCCATGAGCGCGTCAAACTCCAGCTGCATCGCCGCGCGCCAGTTTGGGTCCTTGAGGGCGCCGCGGACGGACGAGGGCACGGCGGAGAGCTGTGAGGCCTCAGCAGACAGCATGTACTTGGGGTTCGGCTTGTGGATCCCGGCGCGAGCACGGGTGACCATGTGGTGCCTGCGCGTCGCAGGCGGTGGTTCGGGCGTAGCTTGTGGTGTGGAGGCCGGACTTGCGGCTGTTGGCGACGCGTCGTAGATCGGCGATGAAGGGGACCGCGGGTGCGGACTGGGCATCGCATCGCCTGAAGATGACGTGGGCGCGCACGCTGTTGGTGACGGCGTGGACAATGGAGGCCACGGGGGCGCAGTGGGTCGAGGTGGTGGTTCATCGCTGTCGTCGTCCTCTGTTGAAGAGTGTTCGGGACGTGCGCCGGCATACGGAACGGGAATGCCTCCTCGTCGAAGATGACGTGCCGCGAGGTGAGAACTCGACGAGTGTTGAGGTCGAGATAGCGCCAGCCGCGGTGGTCGCTGGGGTACCCAAGGAACGTGCACGCCGTGGATCGTGGGGAGAGCTTGTGCGCCGTTGTCGCCGTGGTGTTGGGGTAGCAGAGGCAGCCGAACACGCGAAGGTCGGAGTAGTCCGGTGGAACGCCGAGGAGGAGCTCGAACGAGGTGACCGAACCTGTGGCGTGGCATGGACGCCGGTTGATCAGGTGAGTCGCCGTTGCCAGAGCTTCTGCCCAGAACGCCGTGGGTGCTGCACTATGGAGAAGCATGGTTCGAACACAGTCGTTAATCGTGCGTAAGATACGCTTGGCCTTGCTGTTCTATTGGGATGTGTATGGACAGGATAGGCGAAGGGAGATGTCGTGAGCAGCGAAGTAATGGCGTAGGGCATATGTGTCGAATTCTTTGCCATTGTCAGTCTGTAGTGCGAGTAGAGGGAGACGAAATTGGGTGCACACATAAGCATGAAATGACTGAATGACATGAAAAACTTCAGATTTTTGTCTAATCGGGAATGTCCATACATAATGTGTGAAATCATCAAGTAAAACAACATAGTATTTAAACCCTGTATTGCTGAAAATTGGTGAGGTCCACACATCTGAATGAACGAGTTGAAAAGAGAAATAGGTATGAGTTTGAGAAGAACTAAATGGCAGCCAAACATGTTTGCCAATTCGACATGAATGACAAGAATGTGCTGTCGATTTATTACACTGAAAGGGAAATGAATCTAACACTTGAGACAGAATGTGAGAGCCAGGGTGCCCAAGGCGACGATGCCACAGATCCACGGTTGTTGACGACGAGGCGGTGAGGCCGTGGTGCTGTGGCAGACGCAGTGGGTAGAGATCGCCCGTGCTGTCACATCGGAGAGTCTCTGTTTTGGTGTGAAGATCCTTGATAGAGAAACCATGGGGGTCAAATTCAACTGAAACATTATTATCACGAGTAATTTGACGAACTGAGATTAAATTCTTAATCAGTGAAGGTGAAATAAGAACATTGCGCAGATGTAAAGGGGTGGAAGAAGTTGGAACTGAGGAAGAGGCTGCATGTGTCACCGGGAGGTGAGCGCCATTGCCAACAGTGATAAAAGAGGTGGAGGGGAGGGAATGGGAGGAGTGAAGAGTACCGGCATTGGACGACATGTGGGAGGTCGCACCTGTGTCCATGAACCATTCGGTGGCGCTTGGTGGCTGGGTGGCGACGCCGGCGGACTGCAGCGCGGAGTAGAGCGCCTGCTGATCAGGGGCAGTCATGTTGGAGGAGAAGCCGGTCGGTGGCGGGAGCGCCGGCGCTTGAACCATCATGGCCTGCTAGGGCTGGAATGGAGGACGGGGGCCCAACACACCAGCACCAGGGGCCCGAAACGGCATGGGCCAGGCCTGCACGAGGCCGGTCCACGGGTTATAGCCCGCAGCCCAGGGAGTCGACGAAGGCCGCGGCTGTGGGGCACCGCCGGGGTTGACGAAGGTGCCGGGGTAGCCGGAGCCGCGTCCGCGCTTCTTGCCCTTGTAGCCGCGGCCGCGGCCTCCGCCAGAACCAGATCCAGATGCGGAATCGGCGGATCCGGTTGCCGGCGCGGCGGCGACAGCGGTGGAGCCAGGAGCAGTGCCAGTGCCGACAGAAGTACCGTGGCCGGCGATGAGGGCCTGGCCGGCCTCGGCCTTGGCGCCGTGGGCGTCACTGAGCTCCTCCAGAAGCAGGTATGATCTTGCAGTCATGAATGTATGGGGTGGGAACTTGGATTTGATTACCGGCTTGACGTGGCGGTACTTGGGATTGAGCCCGCGCAGGAGGTTCAGGACTTGGTTGGGTTCAAAGACCGGATGGCCAATGTCCCGGAGGGCGTCGGAGAGCCGCTTGAGCTTGGTGCAGTAGTCGTTGATGGACATGTCACCTTGCTGGACATCGCGGAACTCCGCCTCCAGGTACACAACGCGCTGGAGCTCGTTGTCGTGGAACTGCGCCTCAATGTCCACCCAAAGCGAGAATGCCGTGGTGCGGGGCTTGTGGATGATGTCGAATATCGCCTTGGAGACGGTGGTGTAGATCCAGTTGATGAGGCAGTTGTCGATCATGCGCCACTCCGCGCCGCGTTGAGCCATTGGCGTCGGCGCCTTGACGTGTTCGTCAAGGCCGAATTTGCCGAGGACGCAGTCGAAGAAGCAGCGCCACTGGGAGTAGTTGGCCTCGTCGAAGTCGAGCTTGACGGGAACATGGGAGCGGATGTTCACCGTCTGAACAACGGCCGCAGAAGCTGGCTGCGGCGGTGTAGCATCGGAGAAGTCATCGGAGGAAGCAGAGGAGTTGGCTGGGGAATGAGCCATGGCAGCGGAGGGTGAGCCGAACGGGTTTTCCAGGTCGGAAACGTCGGTCACTCATACCATGAAGGAGTAGAATAGATCAATTGCTCACTTGTATTCATTGATCTGTGTGGATTTTATACAGGTACATGAGGTACAACAGAAGGAGCGGTGATGGAGCCGGGCCGCGCGGAGGGAGCTACGTCGTGGCGTGGTGACCGCGTCCAGGGCACGCGGATCGCGCGGAGCGCGTGCGTGGCGTGCGGAGCGCGCAGAGCGTCCGCGCGGCAGTTGCATATCCGCAAACGGTTAGCGATTCTGTTAACACCTGCACGTCACATGTTCATTAAAATTCGTGGAACTTTATTAGAAGTAAATTAGAATGCATTAATTGAACCATATGTCCTCGTTTATTTCAAATATTGATGGTCAAAATTGTGTCATAGGGTCAACATGAAGCCCATGCTTGGAAGTAGCCCGGGGAGCCCAAGATCAAGACTGAGGCGGAGCTGCCGAGCCTGACCTTTGGCGAACACGAAGCCTATACTCGGCACAGCAAAGCTCATGCTTCAAGCAACGGCGATGTGGCGGAGCATGAGCTAAGGGCAACAGTGCGTCAGAGCCGGAGATTGGGCGGCGGTGGATCTCGACCTCGGCTGTGATGGAGCTCAAGCTCGGTGTCAGATCTATGCTCTAGTAGATGCGCAAGGGTGGTGAAGATTAGCATTGGTGCAACTAGGACGCGGCAGAGTTTGTGCCCGTGGCTGCAAAGCTCGCGACCATACAAATGTGGTTGACGTAGTCGGGAGAAAAGGTTGCAACAAAAAGCAGAGGCCTCTCTACTTCATCCGTGGGAGAAGGGCCGGAAAGAGGAAGTAAGGAGAGTTAGTTTTTTCTGCTCTCGGTTTCTATTTTTCTTAAACAGGGGTTAGGGTAGGGAGCTTATTGGAATTGCTCAAAACTGTTATATCTGCAGATGAGGATATAATTGGGCCATGTTATCGCACGACCGGTCGCGCGTTAGGGAAGCGCACGACCGGCCGCCGGAAGCCCACCACCGCGGCTGACGCTAACTCGTCGCCGTCGACTTCTCCACCGCCTCCTTTCACCCCGCCGCTGCCGACCACCGCCGCCACCGCCGCTGCCGACCACCGCCTCCTCCACCCCCGCCGCCGGCACCACCCACCGGGCGTCCCCCATCTTCTCGACCGGCGGCGCCATCACCGTCCGCTGCCACCGCCGGGCCGGTCGCCGCCCCGGCCTTCTAGGGCCGCCGGTGAGCTCCGACCCGGCAACCCCGGGCGCTAACCCGGCTGGCGGCGGCGCGCGTGGGTCGCGCTCTCCACCGAGGGCGACCGGTCGTGGATTACATTTACCGATATAATTCCATGTGGATTAGTTGGCTTTTTGGGCGCAAGGATCGCGGGCCTCCGCTGCGACTGCCCGGAAGCTGGGCGCGCGCGGATAAAGCTGCTACCTCGACGTCATCGTCATGCATCGCGTGCCGCATAAAATCGCTGCGCTGTACGCCTGTACTACAGTTTTTCTTGGATCGAGAAAGCGCTTGATGCGGTTAAAATATGGTCAAATGGACCGGTATAATATATGGATTCAGTACGCATAGAGCACTGCACTGATGATAATCTTTTTTACTGAGCGGCGGCATGAACGCCAAATTGCTCTAGCTCGATGATTATCAAATCAGTAAAGGTTTCCACAAATAGTAGTTACAATCATGCAAAGAAACATGGGGTCGACACATGTACAGATTCCGGATATCTGTTCCACCTAATATTGCAGTCACCCGCCTAGACCGTTAATTTCAAAAGAAATTTATCTCGACCGATCCATCGATGAGTCGATGACTACGATCATGATTCAGGCGAGTTCATGTCTACTATATACAGCTGTAGAGCCACCTGGGAATGCCAATAGCTTAGAGCTACCGGCCTGTTCGGCTAGCTGGTGGCTGGCGGCTGGTGCTGATTTTTGCTGAGAGAAAAACATTGCTGGTTGGTTGATGGCTGTTGGCTGGTGCTGATTTTTGCTGAGAAAAAAAAATACTACTGACTGGTTGCTGATAAACCAAGCGAACAGGGCGAGCTCAGCTCTGCATGTAATTAAGCTCTGCAGACGATAGTACTTCCCTACGCAGCTACCAGTAACCGACTAACCGTAAGGTGCGGGCAGAAGCTAGCTAGCTAGCTAGCGCGCCTCGGCGGCCGGCCGGCGGAGCGTGGGCGTGCGTACTTGCAGATTCACACGGCCAACGCATGCGCAAATCATCGGAGGGGCGCACATCACATGCGAGCACGCGCGCGTGCCGTGGTTCATGTGCGCGCATGCATCCACAGACGACGCACCTATCCGTGGTCCATCGCGCTTGTTCCGAGTGGCTAAACGTACATATTCACACTACAAAATTAGGTGCTTTTGAGCAAATGTAATCAAAGTGGATTTCGTCATCTAGAGGAGCAACTTCTTACCAACAGTCACTGACAAGTAGACGTCTACTCTATAGAGAAACATAGAAGGACTATCTGTCGGTCAGTGTTTATGTATGGTTTATAGGGTTATACTTTTGCAAACAGTATTGCAGCGCAATCTATAACACGTAATAGTTTTTAAAGAGAAAAACTTTTCATAAAGTATTGGTCAAACGGATCTAGCAGTTCACGAGGCTGGTTGGGACCAAAACTAAAGAGAGAGAAAAAAATCCATGTTGCTTACTGGCATGGCATGGGTGTGGTCTCAACACTCAACCATTGACTATCATCGATCTTCGGAGATGTTGGTGGTCCTGGTCCACCACGCGTCGCTAGTGCGCTGCATGATCTGCCGGCATGCATGCAGGAATCGGGGACTGTCTGTACACCGGTACCCAGGATGCACCGAAAAGCAGCTTCATATTCGTAGTATCATCATTCTTGTAAAGTCAGTAATATAGTATACTGTACGTAGTTTAGCGTGAAGTAAAAAACATGGGATCAAACTTCGTTCGCACGACAATCCTCGTAGTCCTCGTGGTACTCTTTTCATTTTAAAATATAATGCATTCATAGGGCGTTCTAAAGACTAACTATATTAATCAAGTTGTGTACATGTATATTATATATAAGAAAGTTGTATTCTTAGATTCACATTTCAAACTAGCAAGAATACACATGCTGCACATGCACGTTCGGTAGAAAATAAGACTGCATAACACTCCACGAGATTAAGCTACGCTATTTAATATATAGAAGATATATAAAATCTCATAATTGAACTACAATTCTTTACAATATGCAGTGTTAAAAGAGAATTAGGAAGGTAAATGTTCAAAGATCAAATCAGATCAGAAAGGTCATAGGCATGGGTAGGTAGAGGCGTGGGTATACGAGGCGGGTAAGTTTTTGGCCGGTGAAAAAAAGTAGCCTCCCAATGGTGGAAACCCTCTAGAAAATGTTGTTTTTCATTTAACATCGTAGATTTATCGACACACTTTCCCCCCACGGACCCAACATAAGGGTTCTTTATGAGGGGTGGGTAGGAAAATCTGGGTGGAAATTATTTTCAATTGTACTTGATCATAATATTTTTGGATAAAAATTGGTTGGATATATATTAACTGACTATAAGCTATAAGAGAAATTTATGGTCAAATTATACTTGGAAAGACATTTTTATATCCTAATATGAATTATAAAAAGATAATGGAGGGGATACATGTTAAAGTTCACAATTATTATGAATTCACAATTTCCTTCTCCTGATTTTGGCGAAAAATAGATTAAATATGTAAATCCTCTGTAAATATCGAGGGCATCTTGCATCTATATCAAATAGTAATTTACATTCCTACATTCTCTCAAGTATTCTAAGGTGAATCACAGGTAACCTATCGAGTACTGGACATATATAGGCATGAGGTTTGATTCATCCAAACAAGCCCTAATGTGAAAGCCTAGGTGCAAGGTTATATTATTATGTCTCTTTCTCACTGTCCAACACTCATATACACGGTTACACACCTTATATTCACCCAAGGAAGATAGATAACGTTTATGATATCACACTTTAAACAATAAATGATGAAAATATCCATGAATGTTGTTCATGTTATGTGCCACCGTGGATAAGACAACACACATGGCATCTGGACGGATCAGTGAACTTGCACATGAATAGCATGCTGCTTCGCTAGGTTTTCATTAAATCCTCGCTTGCCCATTCAACAAAGGGTATGGTTTACCTGCAAGTAGGCTTATGAGTTGGTGACTTGGTGGCATAACACACCACAAACATTTCATCTCATTGTAAATATAAGTCACTTAGAACACCAATAGTCTTAGTTTTACTAGCGATTTTGTGAATATATATTATTTAAACAGAGTTATATATATCTATACTATAAAGAGAATTAGATTTGAAAACACGTCTCACCAACAAAAAAAAACCCACACCCACCTCACATAGGACCCACCTGTCGGGAAAATTGGTTGATGAATGGTCAAAAAAGAGGGGGGAGGGACATTCCTATGTTAATTTCCCCCTCTAAAGTCTAAACCCAAAACTTTTTTCACCCAAAAAAGGTCCCACCTAAATATACCCACATTTGTACCCACGTCTATACACAATTATCCCGTATTGCTAAAAGACAATAAATTAGAGAGTTTTCTCCATATAAATAAATGCCAACTATCATGAGTTTTGAGAATACCTAAAGCTCTCCATACATGAGAGAGCGAATATAAAGTATTTTTAAAAGCGCTTTGCACTAAAGTGAAGTGATATTGTTTTAGTACCTACATGTCATCAATAAACGTGCGTGCCGCACGTGCGTTCTTGCGTGCGTTCTTGCTAGTGATTTGAAATAACTTACACAATAAACTACTAACACGAACCATATGTTGTTTGCAAAGAAAAAACACGAACCATATGTTATCACTCTATGTAACATTTTATATATTGATGGCCAGGCCCAGAGGTAAAATATTCGCCCAACGAAAATCTCAATACCACCTACTGTACATTTGCAACTGGAGAGGGAGTACCTGCCACTGTAGCATTCCCTGTGATCTAATGCAAAGTCACTAGTCTCGCATCACGGAAAGTTTCAAGTTTTATCAATCCCAGTAAATAAAAAATTTCAAACAAATGAGCTAGATTATCTATCAACAGCCACTACACTAGATTGAGCTGGCTATAGCAATCATAAGCGACACATTTTCTTAGGAAAGCATGAGGTGGAAAACAACTTCCACCCTGTACGAAGGTTAACACCAGAAGGGCCTGTGGAAGTCTGTGAAGCAGGCTAGTAGCAGAAAGGGAGGTGTAGGCCATGATTACACCAAAAACATAACATGTCCCCCTCCAACTCAACTGGATCCAGCTTTAGTGCCAAACAAACCATGATAATGCTACAAATTAAATCCCTGAGACAGGGAGCATGACTTGGGAAGAATCAGATGTGCCCACAGGCATACTTAAACCATTAAACCTGCGCCGAAAGCATGATTGGTTGAAATGTTCTAGTTGATGCCCATCACATTCTGTCAAAAAGCAAGCCTTAGGATCACTGTTCTTAATATCTGACATTTATTTTTACCAACCTGTTACAGATTTATTAGAAACAAAATAAACTCTGGTGCTGCTCGTAAAAGGGTCCATGTCCCTTATCACAAACTGATACTTTGCTAACTTAAATCTCCTGCAGGCACATTCATTTGTGACAAGCTGATAGCAGGTTGAAAGAAGAATAAAATAAACTTCATGCTCCCAATGTTTAAGACTGCGAGCAAATAGCATGTCCTTGGTTCAGCAAAAAGAATAGAGCCATCCTGTTAAATCATGCTTCCAATATGACTAAGCCTGTGATTAAAGGATTCAGCTTTGCTCCTGATTTTCAGTAGACCCTATTCTAAACAAATTGGGTCATGTTAATGAATGATGTAGTCATAATACAATCAGATCAACAACTTTACTTAACTTTTCAAAAAATATCAAGAGGAAATAGTGACCCACAAAGCTATTTTTTCTTATGATGTCCCTGCACTACAAATACTACAAGGCTCACAGGCAACAATATGATGTCTTGCTGTGCTCTTTCTAGTTAATCTTGAGGTGTCCACCATCAATCCATCATGGTCTGTGGGTCTCTTTTGCACATCCCCTTGTCTTTCATATCCGAGAATTCCTGTTCCAGGTTGAGCTTGAGCTAACTAAAATGCTGTTCTGGTTGCTTATAGTATTTCAGAACTTGAGCTCTGAGGTGTTGTGGGTGGGGAGATCATGGGAAACAACGTCACTGGACAACAAGGTATGCATTGTCTGATTACAATCTGCTACCTAACAATGAGGTTTCAGTATTTCACTAATTATCTTCTTTTCGAAATTTTAGTATCCGAAGAGACCGCTAACGGAGTTCAAGTTGACAAAACCATTGAGCCTTCAAATGGTTCACCTTGGCTCAACAGCACGAACAGTGAGACAAGTATGGCTAGTGGTGTAATAATTAGGCAAAATTCAGTATAATAAATCATCACTAATCTATCTGTGTATGCTAGATAATGAGAAGGATGGCACTGAGGATGTAAACTTGTCTCAGTCCTCAAAGGACCCAATCATTACCAATGCTGAAGATAAGCAGGTGGCCTCATATCAAAATGTTTCATCAGATAAGATTGAAGGCTTAGATGAGAAAAACAGGGGCTCAATTAAGGATAACACATCAACACGAGAAGATGACAAGGGTAGTAACTTACCAAAAGGTTAGTTCAGTTCTCCCATTCAGCTTCTGGCTAGCTTGGTACCTTGCCCTATCATTTTTATTTACTCGTTTAATTCAGATAAGTTCTCCCCTTCCATAATTAGTGAAGAAAAGAAACATGGTTATCATAGAAATTTCAATAATGTCAGTGGTAATAATGAAAATATCCCCCTAAAAGGAGAATGAAAAATGGCAATATGAATATAGAGATTCCGAAATAATGCAAATATGCTCGAATTAGGCAGCTGCCCTGCTTAATATGTCATCATCGACAAACAACTATGATTTCATGAAAAAAAACTTCAGAATGTAAAATTTATGAGTATTTGCTAACACAAAAACATCATACTGCATTTAGTTTCCCTGTAGCTCTGAATTCTCTTAACAAAAACAAGCAATTTGGTACAGATGATGAACCACTGAGGGAAGAAGCAATTGAAACAACAGTATTTTCTCCCGAAGTAATTGCCCCTACCATCACCATGGCTGAATATGTGACAAGCAACAAGGACAGTTCAATCTCTAGTGTAAAAATCAAACACCTTATGCATGGGACTGGATATACAAGTGAAGAAAATATCGAAGGCAATTACAAACCATTATTACAGGAAAATATAGAAGGTTCACTAGAAGATCTGGAAGAAGCTAGCAGTCATGAAACTGCCCCCATGGGTGGTAATCTAGCTGGTGAAGATACAACTGAAAACTTAGAACATGGATACACTGAGGTGCCAATGGTAGAGGATAAATTGATAGCAATGCAAGGAGAAACTACAACATCGACAGAATCAATTGTCAGCACTTATCTTGATGCTGATGACTCTGAGATCAAGGAGGTTGTTATAGAAGATAAGACTGGACAAAAAGACAGTCCCCCAGATGTGCAGCTATTAGATGGCATAAACATAGAGATATCCAAGAATGACAGCATACAAACACAAATATCAAATGACGAGGAAGAAATCAGTGCAATCAGCAAAACAACAACAGTAAAGCTTATGATTGACATTGATGAGGCACTTGAAGATGATAAGCATATTGATGGATTGAGAAATCAGGATGACGATAGTTCAGAATGCACATCATGTGACAAACTCTATAGTGGGAAAATAGTTGTAAAGTGTCAGTCATCTTTAATAAATCCAACTGCAATAAATGACCAAGAACTGGGAAATGAACAACATGAGAGGGTAGTTGCTTCAAGACAGATTTCAGGTGCTGTTATTTCAGAAGTGGAGCATACTGGCACAGAAACAATATTCAAGGAAGGAGTTGTTGAGAAAACTGTCACAGTTTGGAATCTGGAAGATAATGTTGCAGCGGAGAAAGAACCTGAAGAATATGATGGTGACTTTGTCAGTATTGCTAAGGTCGATAGAAAGGATTTCACAGACTCGTCTTCATTAAATAGTCATCTTATTCTGAATGAAGTGAAGGTACAAAGAGAAGTTAATGGAGTAAATGGAGCAGTGAAGTCTGATAAAAAGGCAGTAAAGGAAATTCTAGAAGGATACAATAAGGTAAATACTGAAGGATTATGTCTTCATGTTGATGCACATGTAGTGGCAAAGGAGGGAGGGGACTCATCTAATCTACCGATGACCACGACATCAACTCCTCTTCAATTCCTAGAAGATATTGACGAGGTATACATAACCAGAGATACACAAGAAACTATGGCCAGCTCACAAGTTGAACAGTCTCAGCAGATTCTGCTTGAAGAATGCAAGGTTGTGAAACTTGAGAATGGTGAGATTCTTCACAATTGCATGCAGTTGGTGGGAGACAACTCCAATGTAGGCATAATATCTACTGGTGGTATCAACCATGAGAAAGTAGGTACAAACACTAGAGCCTCAGATTTTACCTTTGAAACCAACCAGAAGGAAGTCACAGCAAGCCCTACAGCTACAGGCTTTACTGCTAAACGCAATCAGGCAAAAGTCGAAGTCACAGCAAGCACTGCAGCTACAGGCTTTACTGTTGAATGCAATCAAGCAAAAGTCACAGCAGGTGTTGATACAGCTACCGAGGAACAACATCCGTTTCAGACATCAACTCCACAGAGAGAAGCCGGTGAAGAGACTCCATTACTTCAGGCAGGGAAAAATATAGGTTTTTTCAGTTCTACTAAACAGCATAGCCAAGTAGACGTGGAAATCCCCATGACTGACATTGCTGTGATGCCATTTAAAACTGAAGCTGAGGAAGAATCTGAGAAGAGCCCACTGTTAAGCCCCAGGGAAGCATCAGGGGGAGACTTCAGAATACCAAATCACTATACAAGAAACAAGAAATCATTTCAGAGCTTACTGAAAGAAGGTGAAGTTGGAATGTGGTCCCCATTAAAGGAACCAGAATCAAACCAAGAGAGTAATAGCATGGTTAATTCTCCAAGAAGCAAAGAAAAGCTGAAGCCAAGATCCTCTTTTTTTACTAGTTGCATGTGTTGTACCACTGCTAAGAACTGATGTATGGCACCGAGTGTGAGTTTTTCCTTTCCATGATTCTCCAGTGTTTGGTTGATTGTTTTGTCCTACATGCTTGATGATTGAGTTAGTACAGTGAAACACATACTGCGGTTCCCAAGATATAAATTCTGAGATATCACAATCTATACTTGATTGGGTATTTGTAAATTTGCACTGGTGTAAGTGATGAGAAGAATGAATGTCCTGGATTTAAATCAGCAACCATGTACCCACGTTTTCTCGAACACGCAGGAGAGCTGCGGGTCATTGCATTAATAGGTAGAAGAAAGTTTCGAATACACGTCGAATCCACGGCTGGGGTTAGTTTTTTATCACATATGCGCCCGCTAAGACAAAGAACTCCTTGCACTAAGACTGCCAACCATGTACCCACCGGTCTAAAGAGTTATCTAGATAAATACACCATTTGTGTACTATGCACACGAATAGCATTTTAGTATCTAATGACTCATCAATAATTGCTCTACTCCCAAAATAAGGCATAACCCTTATGAAAGGGGGCGGCTCGGGCGGCCGGCCAGCCGCACCACGTCAGTAAAAATTGTATTTTATCATTGGATCGGGAATCCACGGCGTAGGTGATTGGTGATGGAGCGGCGTAGGTGATTGATGGAGCAGATAAAATATCTGCTCGAGTACCACACGTCTTTCTGGGACCGGCTGGAACACTCTGGACTTCTCCCGTTTGTCCTCCTCTTAAGACGTGTTTCTTGGTGAACTTTTCTCGGTCTCGTCTTCTCCCATTTCTCTTTCACTCTTCTTCTTGGGCGGCGTTGCGGCCTAGCAGGCGGCGCGACGACGGCGTGGGCGGTGACGGGGCGCCGGCAAGCGAGCGCAGCGCGTGGGGGCTGCAAGTGCGCGGGCGGTCGGTGGCAGCAGGAGTGAGCGGTGGATGAAAAGGGAGGTGCACGGGGCGCCGACAAGCGGGTGCGGCGCGTCGACGTCGAGGCCGCAGGTGCGCGGGCGGTCGGCGGCAGCAGCAGCGAGCGGTGGACGAAAACGGAGGTGCTCTCCTTCGCCCCGCGCCGCCACTGTCGTCAGCGTTGCTCCCACCCCTTTCTCTCGGCGCCGCCTCCCACCCCTCCCTGTCTCTCCCATCGGCGGTGTCGCCTCCGCCTCCCCTCGCGCTCCTCCGCCTTTCCCTCTCCCTCTCCTCCGCGCCCCTCCCCTCCGCCGGCGGCCACCCGCGCCGCTCCCTCCCCAGCGCCACGCCGGCCTTCAGCGGTGCGCGGTGGCCGGCTCTTCGCGCAGGCGGGGCAGGATGGGCGCGACCTCGTCTTCCCGCTCGGATTGAAAGGAGGCGGCGGCGGCGTGCGGCGGGCGGCGCGCAGCGGGTGGCGGGCGCGACGGGCAGCGTGCGCGGCGGACGCCGGCCGTGACGGCCGCAGACAGCTGGCGCGGCGCGACGACGGCGGATGGCTGAGTTGATCCATGAGCTGCAGAGGGAGCGCCAGATGGCCGCCGGCGCGGCGTGGGCATGGTCGCAAAGCCCGTTGGCTGCGGCGATGTGCCTCTCGGTCTGAACCCGGCGGCATGGCCCCCGCTTCAGAAGTCGCAGAGGCAGCAGCCCCATGCGCCGGCGCCCCCAGTCGCAGGCATGCGTGCAGTGTTCCTATCTCCGCCCGGCGCCAAACGCGAGCGTAACAGCATCGGTGTTTTCCTCCCCAGGCCCGCCGGCAATCTCGCCGGCGTCGTCCCTATATCGTCGGCCAGGTATCTTGCTTTACCTTTTTGCTTCAGCACAGGTGCAGCTGTGCAAGGAGGTGCGGCAAGCAGCAACGAGTTGTGGGCTGTGGGTGTGCTGCGTGCTTCCGTGAGAACAAATGGAGACGGTGGCGTTGGCTATTGGCAGGCGTCAAGCATAAAGTAGGCCTTGTCTACCTCGCCGGAGAAGATACTGAGAACCGGAATTCGTAGGTAAACCACAAAAGGATAATCTAACTAGCTGTCTGTAACGTGTTCGACGTTTTGCCTGTGTAGTGTATCTCTTATTTGCTTCTTCATTTATTGTAGTGATCCAGATATTATGGAAAAAAATAAATGTAGACTACGATAGTTAGAGCCAGTTATAAAGTTCAGATTGTCAGCAAAATATGATCCAATTTTTATTATTTTTATCAGCTACTATAGGTTGTTATTACAAATTTACGTAGATTAAACTGTTTCCAGCTGCCCAATGAGCATTTAAAGCTCAATTTGATTATAGAAATATGAGATGAGTAAAATGCAGCAGGTCTCTAAAGGTTCCTAGATTGTGTTAGACATTCGTACCCTTTTCTTGCAAAAGCGAGCATGGTTACCTGAACTATTCGGAATATCAATGCACTACTTCAGACGAGGGATCCTTTTGGTGGAAAGACTTATTGCACCTGTGTGACAAATTTAGAGGGGTGGCAAACTGCATGGTGGGAAATGGTACAACTGTCCTTTTTTGGCTAGATGTCTGGAATGGTCACTACCTACAGGAAAAATTGCCAAGGCTTTTTTTCCTTTGCCAAAAATAAAAAAATCTCGGTAGCTGCCTTCTTATCAGAAACTGATATGTTCAAAAATTTCCATCTGCCTTTATCTGAGCAAGCCCAGCAGGAACTTATACAGCTACAAGAAATTATACAGGGAATACAGATAAGAGAAGAAGATAAAGATCAATGGCATTATATTTGGGGATCCCATAAATATACATCAAAGAAGTTCTACAACCATGCTTACAAAGACTTTCAACCCCCAAGACCTTTCCTCTGGATCTGGAAGTCAAGATGCTGCAACAAACTAAGGGTCTTCTCTTGGCTATTACTAATGGACAGGCTAAACACCAGAAACTTACTGAAAAGAAAGAATTTCAAGATTGAAGGGAATAATTACAACTGTGTTTTATGTACATCTCAGAGAGAAGAAACAGCCATGCATATGTTCTTCACATGTCCTTTTGCAACAATTGTTGGCGGGAGATTGGAATCCAATGGCAATATGGAATCCCTTTCTTTCAGATGATGGAACAGACCAAACTCCATTTTAATGGTCACTTCTTCATGGAGATCTTCATTATTGCAGCTTGGCAAATTTGGAAGCAAAGAAATGATTTAATCTTTGAAAATAACCCAGCCAGCATCAACAGATGGAAAAACAAAGTCAAGGATGAATGCCTCAATCAAGCTCATAGGATGAAAGAGTCACTTAAAATACCCTTCATTTCCTGGGTCAACTCCCACTTGTAATTATGTGCATAGCTTTCCTTTGTTTCTCTTTGTACAGCTCCCGTAGCTTCTGTTAGTAGGTATGGTTTCCTGTTGTTAGTCTTTTTTCTCTTGCTTGCACTCCAATTTACCCTTTTAAAATAAAAATCCTTCACAGTGGGGGCCTCCCTCGCTGTGTTTCCAGTTCAAAAAAAAATGCACTACTACAATCAAGGTAAGATGTTCTAAGAGCATAACATCCATGCTATGTTCATATGCTTCTGTTAGTTATCTGCCTATGTTGACATTTATATATTCTGCACCAGCCTACTGCCACCAATGCCATTACTGATCTGTGATATGCCTTCTTATGGTTATTAACTTACATGCAAGGTTGTGGTTGTGGATAAAGTATAGGCTATAAATAATTCCTGAGGATGGGCAGATTTTGGTTCTAAATGGGTCTTTTGGCAGAAATGATTGGTGGTTAATGATTTGATGGTGGCGTGTTCTTGCAGATTTGGTTTGTCTGCCTAGCACGCCATTATTGGCTAATTTCTGGTGGTGTTTTGACTGTGCCTTCACGTAAGCAATATATAATTTCTTCTCTACATTTTCCCTGCTTATGATATTCATGTGGCCTGGCATGCCATAGTTCAGTAGTGACATAGATTCTGTGCTTAAACGTAAACTGATCAATATACCGATTGATGTTATTGAGCAATCACGTGATGAAGGTTTATTACATCTATATAGCGTTCCCTTTGGTATATTGGTTTTCTAATTCTTTATATTCTCAGGTAACTAACTGAATAATTAAACTTTTGGAATGATCTGGCACGATTTAGGTGGCTCTTGATAGGGACTGAAAACAATGCTGGCTAAGTGAGCATTTCAAAATTCAGCCAGCTTTCCATATATATGTTTGATTTGTTTTTTTTTTCATTTTGTTGTTTCAGATTCAGATTTTTCTTTTATGGGAATGCATTTGGTTTTCTCCCCTTGGTTATGGGTTAGCACTATAGTACATTTTTTATTATGTAATGCTTATAATTTTATAACATGATTTTGATTCACTGCTTGTGCAATATTTTCAGCATTTGCATTCTTGATTTCTGCAATCCATCACTTCCTGAGTCACAAGAGCGGCAGTACAAGGTGGATGAGGGACTGCAGCTAGGTCGGCAGTGTGCAAAGTTGCCATGTGTGGAGATGCAAAAGTAGCTGCTACAACATGGATGCCCTCCCGCCTTGTCATTGGCTAGATACAGAAATATTGCTGGGTGGAGATGAGCTGCTGCAGCATCAATGCCCTCCTACATTGCCATCTAGAGATAAAAAGATTGCTTAATTAGGTATGTTCATCTCTCTCATGTTATGCGAACGCTTACAACCTGTTTGGTTAATTGACCAAGAAATTGTCTATTTGTTTCAAAATAGAATAATAAATTATGGCACATTACTTATTTTTCCTATTTAGGTTCCTTTTGATTAACATTGTCAACTTAAGTTCCTATAACTCTATTCTATGTTCTTTATTAGGTCAGCTCCCTGATTGGATACAGAGTATTAATTCGATGTTGTGACAGCTCCTTCTGATTCTTTACATGCAGATGTTCAATTTTTCACCTTATTATGCATGATATGTTATTATCTTTCTTTGAAACAGTGACTGACGAATGCGTCCTTTTCCTCTAAATTGTGCATATTTTGAATAACAGGAAGAGTTTAAGGCAATATTGTACTTTGCATATGGTATATTAGTATATGGCCTTTATCTCCTACAAACAATACTTCTCCCTAATTCTATTTGCTTAATGTTTGAGTAGATTTTATATATTGCAGCAAGATGTGTTGATGGCGGCCTATTGATTTGAACTCTTATTCTTCATCCCTTTTGGGATTTTCTAATTTGGATCTTTTAGCTAAAGGTAGTCTGCTTGGTCTCAAGGTATGCCAGGTCCAATACTGCAGCCTGTTGAATATGTTTGTGTGACCTCAAATTTGTTGTCAAGTAATTTGCAGATGCAACCTAATTTCGCCAGTCCTTTATCTGAGTTGATCCAAGTTTGTGAAATGCAATGATACCAGATGTTGTGCCGGATCCATAGTGCTCTGTTTCAATGTGTCAATCGCTAGCAGAGAATTCAGAAACCCCATTACCTAACCACTTTTCAATTTTAGCTTTCATTTGTTTTGGGTGAGGATTAGCAGGTAGGTAGGTGGGGATCTCCATATCTGAGTCCATGACCTCAGTCTGGCTTGTGCACTTAGCAGAGATAGTTCTCGCTGGTAGATTTGCAGAAACTTTGAAAGAAAAAATAGAAAAATAAATGCAAAAGTGTTCAACTGGAAGTTGGCCTTATAATAGTTCTCCAGTTACCAAGTAATTTAGCTTGCCTGATCAAGTTTCTTTCATGTCAAGTCTTGTGCTTCACCTGTTAGGTTATGCTCGAAAAAACATTCCCTTGCCTTAACATTATTTGCCTTTTTTCAAAAATGTTCCAGGATCCATTCTATTCAGTTTACCTGATTTTAATTAAATTATTTTCCCCAAATTTTATTTAAGTTTGTTGCTTGCAACATCTCAGTTCACTTGGCATGGCTTGAGGCGATTTGTTGATTCAAAGTTCTTTGCTTCCTTATTACATGTATGAAAGTTTTTCTTTAAATAGCTTATAACTAAGGCATCTCATTTGGCTTGCACATGTTGCTGAAAAATGCTGCAGCCTGCAAGTTGTTGAAGTTGGCATTGACAAATTCATTTTGAAATGACCAAAGAAGGACCAGCTTTACTATTGTTTCCTGGTGTTAAGGCTCAATGTCTTTAAAGTTCGACGATCGGTGCCCTTGCAGTTATAAATATGTTATCAAGGCTTATACTAACCCCTATATTTTGACTGTTTGTTTGCTTCGTTTTTTTTCTCTCTCGCAGTTTCCATAAGCAAGGTCAAATTACAAGTACCTAGATGGAGAAGAGCAATTTTGGAAGACAGTAAGTTGGTTCCTCTTTTTAAACAAAATCATGCTAGATTAAAAAAGATTCCACATTTTGCGTTGTTCACCATCTGGACCAGTTTGGATTGATTCTGTAGTCCTGTTTGCTGATTGTCAGGTCTTGGCTGCTTCTACAAGACTACAACTGCAGTGGACAGTGTTGTGCCATTCCATCTTGCTCATCCATCTTGCCATGGTGCCGGCCTCTAGATGCCCCCTTAACAGTGTTGCCATGCATGTAAATTCTACAGGATGTGTGGATCTTCACCAAGCAAGTAAATTCTATTTTCGATTTTTTATCTATTGAGTTCTATAGAATATACAATATGAATGAATTCAGTTTAAAAGGCTGATTTTTTGTTGTTGTATCTATAACTTGGTTCCTGTTGTTCGTAAAATCTGAAACTTTATCAAATGGTCATGATGATGGAATGACATGTTCTTCATGGGGGAGAATGCCTGCATGGCTCAATCAACCGAATGTAACTAAATTAAAGTAACTGCTCCCAGATAGTCTATTGATAAGAATATCTATAACTGAAATTTCTTTAGGAGATGAGACACTTGGGGGGAAAAGTCTATAAGGCTCAATCAATTGGAGGTAACTTAAAGTAGCTGGATAATATATTACTAAGAATGTCTATTTGCACACTAAATATTCAGCATAGATCGAATCGGGCAATGTCCTTATCCGCTTCTGTTTCCTGTTTGCATCACTTGGCATTGAAGAGAAGGTTTGATAATTGGTATAGTTTGTATTATGTTTTAGACATAAAAAGCTTTGCCATTTGTTATTTTAATATAGTTACAATCAACTTTCCCCTTCAAATATTTGTTTGCAACATTGATTCCAATTAGTATCAAATCTTAATGGAATATTGTGGACTTCGGCATTCATTTGCTCCCTTTAATTTTATATTGCTGATTCTCACCTCTTATCCTTGATCCATCTTCCTTGGGATATATGTTGTACTTCTCAGAACATCACCATGCTTCAAGCAATTCTATTATTGACTTCTCTTTACTACATCTATACCAAGCTTTCCTGTATAGCTTGGTAAAGTAACTTTACATGATATATCATTCAAATTAAATACAAAAAAAAAGTTAACAGCGCTTCTAATTGCAAATGATCCTTATCTGCAGAGTCCTTTCATATTAGGACATAGCACAGCCAGAGGCAAACAATATTTATTCTTTAATTTGTGCAGCTATATTGTACCGTCTTCATTTGAAAGATTTGGCTTTGTCAACAGCTACAAAGAGGTCAGAAAAAAAGGATTAACAATTTTTATGTCCCTTGTCTAAGGACTCCTCATGCCATCCTTTTGAAGACAGCTTGAAAAGAAGATACACCAACTACCTTTGCCTTGTCAGTTGTATCGTTGTAGTACAAATCACAAGCTTCAATTCATTTGTGTGCCACTTTGAACTTATATATATAATTACAAAGCTTTCGAAAGAGCTAAATATGTATGCCATTTGTATTTGATGTCTTTGTCATGTCAACATGTATCAATGTGCTACATGGCTATATAATTGTATGGCTATTTATGCGCTTAGGGGCGCGCGCTGGGCGCGCGCCAATCACTAGTATATATTTATACGATGTCAGCACGGCCTACATGTCCTCACTAATCTCCCCATTTTCTTTACTTTTTTCTTGATCCAACACTACTAAACATTTGCTATGGTACAAAGCATTCTATTTTTAGCCAGATAGACAAAAGCAGATTTAGTGCATCAAAATGTTCACTTCATAGTTCAGAATATTTTTTTCTCAAATAGAAAGTTGTTTATTATTACGTTAAGAAGAAGATACACAAGAGTAAAACACACCCAAAACATCCTCACATCAAACTAGACTAGTTAAGAATAATTTACCCAATACTCTTTTAAAAAGGGCAGACTTAATAAAGAGTAAACCCATTTAAAAGATTAAAAAAATCTACTAGTCTGTGATCTTTCACGTTAGCTGATGAAACAAAATATAAACCACTGACCTATCAAAATGCTCCTCTGATTCATGAATAATTATTTTATAACATGCATTCCCCCATATCATGAATTAATTAGTTCACATGCTACCCAATTTCCTATCTTCTGAGAGGACGCTTCCCATGAAGTTTTCTGTGTCATATGAAATGTTGGTCAGCCAGACATCCATCATCAAAATTTTGTCTAAAATTTTCCAAAAAAAAAAAACTAAACTGGAATAAGAGAATATCATTTATGCTACTCATGTTTCATCAAATCAGTGCAGATGTCATGAAATTTTGTAGACAACTCTGTCTGAATCAAATGATTTCCTCAATTTATCCGCTTAAACAACCTGATTCAAAAGAGATAATAAGATACATAAAATGGATAATGTACAAAATGTTCATGTTTGCATACTGAACGAAATGCAAATAATGTTAAAGATATATACAGTCAAACCATGTCAAATTCAGATTTTCAATGTTTCCCTGCGTAAACTCATATAAGGTATGTTTCGATCGCGCTGGTCTGAATTTATGGGCAAATCCTCAATGCAAGGTGGAAAGGCACACATACAAGAGCATGTAAGAGGCACATACTACCGCAGCCGCGATCTGGAAGAGAAGGGTTTTGCCAACGGCCAACGGGAATCCAGATGCTTAATCCGCGATCTGGAGGAGGAGGGAGGCTAACCGGAGCAGGAGATGGGGCGCGTGTGGTCGCCGCGGGGGAGGCGGCGGTTGACGACAAGCGAGATGGCTCGGACGGGGCGAATCGAATGTCGACAGGGGTCTCCAGTACATCACCGGTCGGAGCTCTCGAGTCCTCCTGCGTACCCCCGCAATGGACGGTGGACGGAGCGCAACAATCGAGGCGGCACCGCCGTCCTATTCTCGCCAGCCGGCTCACCAGAGTCTCAATGCCTTTTGACGGCACGAGACATTGAAATGTCAGAATAACTGCTTCACTAGTTCCATGTAGGTTAAGGATGAACCGTGAATCACACGCCCAACGGCTCACAAATGATCCATGGAGAACTAGAAAACTAACCATCAAACAAGCAGTGCGACAGTTTAATCGAATGTCGTGTCAGCATGGGAAGCACATAAGGCCGAATGTCGAGACTGTTGTTGTCAGGGCTAATTTGGCCAAAGCTCTTGTGATTGTACGGCCCCGTTCGTTTGGCTGGTGGCTGGTGCTGGTTTTTCTGAGAGAAAAACACTGCTGCCTGGTGGCTGGTTTCTGCTGAGAGAAAAACACTGCTGGCTGATACTCAGCCAGCCGAACTGAGGGCCATCCACATTAGCTAGGGAGCACACAGTACTCTTGTACAACAATTGACTTATTTTGACTTACATAAAACACACGTGGAAATGGTAGATTATTGGTTATGGTAGAGTTGGCATAGTTGATCCATATACAAGTATTCTCTGGATACCACTGTTTAGCAGATTTGCTATATGAATTATTTTTCATCATTATTATGTTCACCAAGATACTCGTATGAAAGGGCCAAGGTCAGGGGAGGTAGGGTTGCCGGAGGAGATCCGATATTGGCGGATCTAGAAGAAGGGTTTGGGGCTTATGGTTTGGGGGCGACGGACGGGCGGTCGGCCCAACAGCGGCCCCGAGCGGCGAGGGCACCTCCGGCGGGGGCAGTCGAGGCCCTGATGTGCAGTGCTGACGGCGAGGGCGGAGAAGGCGACGGCTGGCGAGTTAGCGTCGGCCACGATGGTCGGCGGCGGTGGCGAAGATGACGGCGATGAATGAGCGTCGACTGTGGCGGTGGGCGGCGATGGAGGCCGCTGGAGCCAGGGAGGCGGCAGCGGGTGGCGCGTTCATTCAATGTTATAAGTATATTAATTTTGGTTTCCGCACTTAATCCGTAATAGAGCAAATAATTTATATAGCTATTTATATTTTAATTCATACTACCTTAGTAGTACTAAACATTGGGAAAAGTAAAAATGACAATATTAAACATACTCAAAGAGGGAGAAAATAGATAACAAGTGGTGCGCTAATAATGAGGTGGTGTTCTAGTGTAACAATAGGGTACAAATAAGTAGAGTTTTGTTGACTTTTCTTTCAATTCGTGGCTATTCGCCTATTTGTTGTCTGTTGCATTGCCGGGGATGTGTTCCATTTCGATGCCACTGTAATTTTGTTTTCGCAGAATGTTACTCCGTACCATGTTGCTACTACGCTGGTAATATTGCGCCAACAATGTCCAAATAAATTCCTCCTCGAACGTGGGCACCATCTCTCAGAAGTCAGAACTCGGTGTCAAATGGTAGAATTCTTCGTTTTGCTTTTCGGTTTCAACACAGTTTACAGCATCTCGATCGGTACCGTAGTTCCCGTCTTCAGAAGACACAGCGTCCCTATCCTTCTCTCACACATCCCTCCTTCCGCCTCGGGCCCGCACGTCCCCAGGCTCGAGCGCGATGCGGCGGCGGCACCAAGGCCTTTTGCTTCTCTTCCTCGCCGCCGCCGCTCTACTCCCGGGCGCGGCCGTCGCCGAGGGCGTCACGCCCTCCGAGGCGCGCCGGCTCCGCGACGAGGTACGACCCGCACCTCAGATCCGCCGCTCCGCTGAAAACTCCTGTACCCATTGCCTGTTCCGTAGCTCCGCCTCCGCGCGAAGCGACACGCTGACTGGTGATTTTAGCTTGAGGTGCGAGAAGTATGGTGTTGGATTGCAAGGGTGCAGCTGGCAGTCTGCTTGCTTGGCGAGCTGATTTTGTAATTCAGTGGATGATTGGGCGGAATTTTCAGCTTGCTTAGATTGATGGTCTGTTTATGCGTGATGTGAGTTGATTAAGTGGCAGTTTTGTTGTTCCGTTAGTGCACATTTGCTTTGGTTCATGCTTATAGCTGGTGATTTTGTCGATTCTATTAAAAATGGCCCTACCTGATCGTTAGGTTGTGCTTGTAGGCGTGTGCCTCAGTTGTATGTTTCAGTTCAGGCCTATTTGAGTAGGCCTGCTAGTTACAATACATCAGCATTGGATGTGCCATGTCTGATTCATACTGGCTGGCCTTAGCAATTAAGATTAGGCTACCATAGTAGAAATACTGTATGGAGCTTGAAGCTGATTTGGCTTGCTGAACCCAATCTATAACTCAATTTCCAACCTTTCATGCGATGCAGCTGGGTCCAGTACAATTCTCTGAGACAAGTTCTCCAGGGAACTACCTATATGTTTATAGTATCTTCCACATCCACTCTTTTATGAAAGCATGTGTTAACTTGGCAACTGATCATATTCATAATCTTGTCTTGGATTGACTCGTACCAACAGGAATAACTTTCTGAGTTTTGAGACTGCATGAAAACAAGTTAGCCTTGTTGTTGAGGCCCTATTTTAATAGCAAGTTTTATTTGCTTAAACACTGGCTCAAAACATGGTATCTTTTCATGTAGGTGAAAGATATGTTCTATCATGCATTTGATGGGTACATGAAGTATGCTTTCCCACTCGATGAGCTGCGACCCTTAAGTTGCCAAGGTGAAGACTCCCTTGGTGGTTATGCACTTACTCTTGTAAGAAACCAAGAAATTGGTCATTTGTGCATATCTACCATCTATCACCATCATGGACCTGTCATCATTCATGGACATTTACTTCATTGAACAGATCGACTCTTTGGATACCTTGGCTTTACTGGGTGATAAGGAGAAATTTGGTGCTGCTGTGGAGTGGGTTGGTAAGAATGTCCGCTTTGATATTGTAAGTAAACATGTGGACCATTAAGTGAATTTGGTTTTACTAGCCACAGATCTCAATGAGTATTCACTATAATCAAGTAACTGTTATTGGATTTGTTGTATCGCCGATACACAGTGGATTCTTGAGTTTGTATATAATGAAAATGGGTAGACTCTAAGTTAAATTTATGCATCCATTAAATAGAGAGAATTGTAGTTATGCTAGTTTCTGATTAGCAGCAAGATTGCTAACAGGTAGCTGATAAAATCATTACCATGTTATGTAAATATGTAATTCACAATGATGAATTGAAATCTCATTTCCAAATTTATATGTATTAAAACCTTTGCAACTGTCTTTACACTATTGTTGCGATTTTCAGCCAAATGCTACTTTAATTCTCTCATCCGATAGAAAGTACTTCAGCACATTTTCAGTATTTCCTATACACATTCGAGGAAAAGTAATTCATATAAACCGGACAGATTATAACTTTGCATTTTAGAACTCATAGACTGTTGGAAATTTTAATTGAAGTGAACAAATGCTAAATTGGGCTGGCTTGCTCTAAAGAGCCATATTTGGCCATTGAGAGTACGGTACTGTAAAATCGCACATTTTTGAAAGATTTTTACTTGTAACTTAGGTAAGTCATGATGATTACATCTGCACTATGTCAAATTTTGCATTTTGGAAGCTCTGCACTAATAACCAAATGGTATTCTTGCAAGATTATCACTCTAGCTGCTAATATGTTATTATGTTCAAATGAAATTGCTCTGTATGAATTGACAAAATTAGGTAGGTACCATTGCATCCCATTATTGGAAAGATTCTTTTGGTAATTCCAATTTTCGTGTGTTTTTCTTCTGTATGAAACTCCTAAGCATACTTTTATGTTTGTGCAAATTTGCCATATTGTATTTCTACTTCTATGCAATGTAGCTGTTTCAATTGTTTAAAGGTTAAGTGTATAGGTCAGAACACTACCTTTTGGCTACAACATTTAGCAGCCTATTAACACCAACTTTTTCTTTCACAGTATATGCTATTTGAATAATCATGTTTGCTCGCTGTGTATGCAGAACAAAACCGTGTCGGTTTTTGAAACCAACATACGTATCCTTGGGGGTCTGTTGTCAGCTCACCTGATTGCCAGTGATTATGCCACTGTATGTCTGTTTTATTCTTTGTATTCTTTTTTCCTTTGCCTTTAATCTCTTTAAATGATTTCCTAATAGTTTCTATTCACTGAGTGTATTACTCTTGAACTTGAACATCATCGTTTTTTTAGTATGACACAACACAAGGAGTATATTGATATGAACTAAGTACTGAAGTGTGATACTGATACTGATACTGATACTGCACGTGATGTAAACTAAATACTGAAGTATGATATGAAAGCAGTACTGAAGTTGCGAGGAAACCCAAATTAATGTAAGAAGATGATATTGAAAAAAAAAACCCAGACCACAGGTAGAGGTGTTTCTAAATTTGCAAAACTTAACAGGGTTAAACCAATAGATATCTAATTTAATTCGAGTTTCAGCCTTCATGTTCTATTCATACCTAAGCCTTGAGAGGATTTCATAATTATTATTTTTAGGCAATAAAATTACCATATATGAGGGTCAGAGCCAAAAAAAATACTGTGACTTTTTTGCTTTATTTTCAATCCAAATTACATATTCCCGTGTATTAAGAATACTTCTAGGCCAGAGATTTTTGAATCATTACAGTTCAAAGTGGTCCAATACTTATTGTTGCTTCTCATCGACAGGGTATGAGAATCCAATCTTATGATGATCAGTTGCTTCATTTAGCTGCTGACTTAGCTCAGAGGTTGTTGCCCGCATTTGACACTCCTACAGGTTCATTTCCTATTCTATTATTATAATCTTCCTGGAATGAATGGATTATATATTGCATCAGACATTTGATTTCCTCCTTTTTAGTGGTTTTGGCTATAAAAGGACCGTTTCTACTGGTCGGGCATTGGCACTTAATTGTAATCATCCTTTTCCATCCTGGCGACACACGCATTTGCTCCTTTATAATAGCAACAGAAATATACTATGAACATTGCTTAGTGATGGGAAGAACTTCAGGATAGTCATATAACACTGCCTCTATCCAAGTTTGCGGACTGAAAAATGGTGCCAAATAGTTATGTGGTCGTTTCATATTTCCAGTAGTTTGTTACTTCACTGCTTTATTGAATGCAATTGTTGGAGACAAGGTTTATCTAAGAAAGGTGGTTTGCAAAATGCAAATTGTGGAAGTCAAGTCACACTTTCAATTGAAACCTGCTTGCACCTGACAATTTTGGTACTCCTTACTGTGGAACTGGAACATAAATCTGTCCTGAACTCTGAATGTTGTTCAATATCATACATAAAACTGCTCCGTATTAGCTAAATATCCCCCTGTTCATATGGAAATTCTCCATTTCCTTCCTGTCAACTTAAATGAAGTAACCCTTTCACCTTTTTGACATTATCTAGTCTTCCTAATTTCATGTCTTTCCTGACTAGTGTTGTTTTCTTCACAGGTATTCCGTTTGGATCCGTCAATTTAAAGTATGGAGTAGATGAAAATGAAAGCAAGGCAGGCTTCTTTCTTCCTCCATTTTGTTGGTTGTAGAGCTTGGCAAACAGAAACAGTTCTGCATGCCTATTAATGATGTTGAACCTTGAATATTGATTTTGGAACCCACTAAAAGAAGGGTGTACCCAATGCTGAAAGCTCCTACACAAAATGGGATCTAGGGAAGGAAATTTTTAGGCAGCCTTACTTACTCTTCTTTATTTGCAAGGAGGCTGAGTGGAGAGACTACCACTACGCCAGGCGTACCCAGTGCTGAAACCACTAAGAGAACATACAACTGGGATTTTGAAGCGTCTATCTCACATTTAGTTTCTGTCCATTTTTAGTTTAGTAGCAAATATCACCCCTTCGACCTTGCCTAGTTCCATTTGTGCTCAGATGGACATAAATAGTCTTGAGTTTCAATGCTGAGTGGCTGACACTCTGTATGTTACTCCAGATGACATCAACGGCCGGTGGTGGTACTTTGGCACTGGAATTTGGCATATTGAGTCGCTTGACGAATAATACTGGTAACTGTCATATATAATTGTGCACTGTTTTGATGAGTGAACTTATATCTTACATTGTCCGTTTTCTACATTATTGTGATATCTACCTGTACAAGGAAAAAAAACTGGACAAGACAGCCCCTCTGCTTTGAATTAAGAAGCGGGGCTCGAACCCCGGTCTCGTGGCTGAGAGTGAACTCCACTAGCCAATAGCCCACAAGAGCACCTGCAAACTCTTCTTTTTGGTGGTTTGTTATGTTGGCCACTTACTATGTAGGGTACTATATAGTTTATGCAAACTTTTCAAGCATTCCCAAGTGCATGTCTTATTATTTTCTTATTTGAATAGTTATAAAGTCTACGTCGTCTGCTAATTAGCAACTACAATGTGTGAGTATAGACTTAACTAATGTAAAAAAAAGGGCGTACCCAGTGTCATCTTGTAAAAAAGTGCATATGTATATCGGCTTTCAGAATATTCTGTTAGATGTTCAGAACGCAATAATGCATACAAACAAACTTTATAAGCTGAAAGTATATATCATGCTTAACATAACACACTAAATATGCTTCTTGGTCTGTTCATCTCATGATTCATTTATATTGGACTATTGGTCATCTATTGATAAGGTAAGAGTGGAAAAGCACGAAGAACCTTTTCCTCGCCCTCCCCTAGAGGCTCTTACTACTTTTAGGGTTCTTCTTGCCTTTCAACTTATACAAAGGTGACTCTTTTATAGAGATTAGAGACGACTAACTTGATCCATAAGAAAATATCCTAACCAACTTATCTAACTTTATCTCTGTCCTAACAAACTAACTAATCCAATCCGAGATACTGTTCACGCTCTACACTACCACATGAACAGTACATATCCTAACTAATCCTTAGTGCTAACAAACTTGAACAACTAACCCTAATCTGTTGCTGCCAATCTAGTCCTGGCTAGGTCTGGGCCACTTTACCATAGCGTCTTTCATACTTAAAAAGGAAGGAGAAGAAGGAAAGCCGATAACACCTCTCTCATCCTTTTAACTTCTTTAGCCCTAACAGCGTCTTTTTTGTCGCTTCTGAACAGTGATTTTGGTAATATCTTATACCATAATTTTAAGTTTATTATTACTCTGGTTGCAGTTTTTGAGCAAGTTACGAAAAATTCAGTGCGTGGAATATGGTCACGCCGATCAAAACTCAACCTTGTTGGTGCTCATATAAATGTCTTTACTGGTGAATGGACACAGAAGGTTTGCTTTTGTCCTCTCGGTGATAGTTTTAAAGCAACTGCCAGCATTCTGTTGTTGATATTTTAACTCATGTATTTCATTGTGTTGGAGTATAATGGTATATTAGGCCCATCTAGGCCCATGTACTCATAACTATATACCCACCCTTCTAGGGTTGGAGTAATACAAGGAGATTATCCCCAATAGCATGGTATCAGCTAGGTCTTCTTGGTCCTCTTCACTGTAGCGCCGCCGCCGCCGCCGCCGGCACCATGGCCGGCCGGCCGCCGCAGCCCCCTCCCCTCTCTGCCTACTTCCCCCCTCTCTTCTCCTATGCCGCCGCCGTCGCGCCCTCCTCTGCTGGCGCGGACGCGCGTGCGCGCGCCATGGTCGCGGCCGCGGCCGCCGCACCAGAGGCCGCCGACGCCGCGCTGCTCCCGCCGGCGCCTCCCCTTCCACCGGCGCTTCCCCTCCCGCCAGCGCCTCTCCCAGTCCCGCCGCCGTCCTCCCTTGGTGCCGCCGACGCCGCCGCCCTCTCTGGCGCAGGGACGCGCGTCCAGGACGCCGCCGCCGCCGCTCTGCATGCGGACGGCCATCTCCTTGGCGCGCGCGCGGGCGGCCCTCCCCTCGGCGCCGCCGCCCCTGTCTCTGCTCCGCCCGCCTTGGGAGTCGGCGCGGCTGGGGCAGAGGTGCCTGGCGCCCGGGCCCTGGACGCCGGGACAAGGGGTGCGGCCCAGCCTGCTGCCCCGTCCAGTAGGCCCAGCCATGGCCTGGGGCTGCCCTCCGCGGCGCCCCTCCCCTCCGCCGTCTTCCACCTCGCCGGAGCGCCACCGGCCGCCGCGGCCCTCGCTGCTGCCCTCCTCGCCGCCAAGACGGAGGCCGCCGCTGCCCAGACACGTGCCCGCGAGGCTGCCCTGGCCTGGGAGCGGGAGCAGCTCGCGGCCGACGCGCTAGCGCGTCAGGTGGCAGAGGCGGAGCACTTCTTGCTCGCTTCCATGGGACAGCAGCCACCTCCTTCTGCTGCGGTTCCCGTGGTCGAGCAGGCAGCGTCTTCCTCTCGCCAGGCGCCGTCCACTGGTTCTCAGCTGGCTCTGACCGATCCCTCGGTCGCCCAGCTGCACAGCCAGGCTTCCGGCGTGCTTCACATCAAGCATCTCGTCTCGGTCGTCCTCGACCCGACGTCCACCTCCTACGCCCGCTGGCGTGATCAGGTCCTCATCGCCCTCCGCCGCTACGTCCTCGACGACCACGTCCTCCTCGACACGCCGGTCGAGGCACGTGACATGACGTGGCAGCGCCTCGACTGCGTCGTCATGTCCTGGATCAACGGGACCATATCCCTTGATCTCCAGGACCTCGTCAGGACCCGCGGCGGCACGGCTCGCCAGGCGTGGCTGGCCCTCGAGGGGCAGTTCCTCGGCAATGCCGAGGCTCGTGCCCTCCAGCTCGACGCGTCCTTCCGGACGTTCGAGCAGGGGGACCTGTCGGTGGGCGAGTTCTGCCGGCAGATGAAGACCAAGGCGGACGCTCTCCGCGACCTTGGGCACCCGGTGCCTGAGCCCACCTTGGTGCTCAATGTGCTGCGGGGTCTCAACAGCTCCTTTGATCACCTGCGCACGTGGATCACCCGCCAGAAGCCGTTCCCCACCTTTCTGCAGGTCTGGGACGACTTGGTCTTGGAGGAGATCACTCGGGGCACCAAGGTGACTGCCCCCCCGACCTCGTCTGCCTCCATGACCACCAAGGCGCTGGTTGCTACACCGCCGGCTTCTGCCTCTCCGTCCAGCTCCCTTCTTGGTCCTCCTCCCTCCGGGCCGAGCGGAGGTGGGGGGGGGGGGGGCGCGAGCGCGGGGGCCGGGAGCGTGGCGGTGGTCGTCGGCGTGGAGGTGGCCGCGGTGGTGGTACCTCCTCGACCGGTGGTGGCCCGGGTGGGGGTTGTCGTGGGACGTCCACGCCCGCTTCTCCTCCTGCCTCTGCCCCTGCTCCTGGAGGTATGCCCTGGCCATCCTTCGCCAACCCATGGTCAGGGCGTATCTCGATGTGGCCTTTCCCGGGGCAGGGGGGAGGAGGATCTCGTCCGTCGCCGGCCATGTTTGCCGGTCCTCCTCTTGGGCCGGCCTGGCCCCAGCCCTGGCCGGGGTGGGATCAGGCTGCCCTGGCTCAGACTTTCAGCACCATGGGCCTGACTCCACCTCTTGGTCCCGAGTGGATCGCTGACTCGGGGGCCTCTTTCCACACCACTCCAGATGCTGGTATACTCTCTTCTGTCCATCCCCCCATCCCTCCTATCCCACTTCTATCATGGTTGGTGACGGTTCTTGTCTTCCCGTCACCTCCGTGGGTTCTACTTCTGGTCCTTTTCGCCTTTCCAGTGTTCTTGTAGCTCCTCAGATGGTCCACAATCTTCTTTCCATTCGTCAATTTACTGCTGACAATTCTTGTTCTATCGAATTTGACACTTCTGGTCTTACTGTGAAGGATCTGGCCACTCGTCGTCCTCTTCTCCGATGTGACAGCGAGGGGCCCCTTTACACTCTTCGCCTTCCGTCTTCCGTTGCGCCTCCTCCGTCAGCTGCTTTGGCGATGACTCCCTCCACCACCTGGCACCGCCGTCTCGGTCACCCTGGTCGGGATATTTTGTCTCAGCTTAGTCGTAGTGCAGACATCTCTTGTACTAGGACTTCAGCTGAGCCCTTCTGTCATGCATGCCAGCTTGGTCGTCATATTAGGCTTCCTTTTTCTTCTTCTTCTTCGCATGCTTCGCATGCTTTTGATCTTATTCACTGTGATCTGTGGACCTCTCCTGTATCCAGCATTTCTGGCTATAAATACTACCTTGTGGTTGTTGATGATTTCTCCCATTACTCCTGGACTTTTCCTTTACGCGCGAAGTCCGAGACTTTTCCCACCCTCCTCCACTTCTTTGCCTGGGTGTCCACTCAGTTCGGTCTCACTGTCAAGGCCGTTCAGTGCGACAACGGGCGTGAGTTCGACAACCACACCTCTCGTTCTTTCTTCCTCTCTCGCGGGGTTCAGCTGCGCATGTCTTGTCCGTACACTTCCGCTCAGAACGGCAGGGCTGAGCGCATGCTTCGCACCACGAACGATGTCATGCGGACCCTTCTCATCCAGGCCTCTCTGCCCCCGCGCTTCTGGGCTGAGAGCCTCCACACCGCCACCTACCTTCTCAACCGCCTCCCTTCCACTGCTTGTCCTGCTCCTACTCCCCACCACGCTCTCTTCGGTACCCCTCCTACCTACGATCACCTTCGTGTCTTCGGTTGTGCATGTTACCCTAACATCACCGCCACTGCTGCTCATAAGCTGGCGCCCCGTTCGACACGTTGTGTGTTCCTTGGTTACTCCCCTGACCACAAGGGGTACCGCTGCTATGACCTCACCTCTCACCGGGTCATTATCTCTCGACACGTTGTCTTCAACGAGTCGGATTTTCCTTACTCCACCTCCCCCTCACCTTCTCCTGAACCTGAGCTGGAGTCCATGTTTTCTGACCCGGTGGTTCAGCCACCATTTCCTTCTTTTCCTTCTCCTGCAGGTTTTCGTGGTGCGGCATCGACACCTCCACCCGTGCCACCGTGCGTGGCCTCGGTGCCGCCTGCAGCGCCGCCGTGCGTGGCCCCGGTGCCGCCGTGCGTGGCCCCGGTGCCGCCTGCAGCGCCGCCGTGCGTGGCCACGGCACCTCCAGCCGCGCCGTGCGCGGCCTCGGCACCCCCCACCTCTCCGTCGCACTTCGCCGAGCCGGTCCAGGTGTACCAGCGTCGCTCGGTACTAGGACCGGCGCCCGGTTCTCCGGCTCCGGGCCCCGGCGCCCCGGCGCGCTTCGCCGAGCCGGTCCGAGTGTACCAGCGTCGCTCGGTACTAGGACCGGCGCCCGGTCCTCCGGCTCCGGGCTCGGAGGCTCCTGCTCGATACGCGCACCCTGTGCGCGTCTTCGAGCGTCGTCCGACGGCCCCGTCTCCACCGACACCTCCAACGGGGCCGTCCCCAACACCTCCACCACCGCCGCCGCCCCGCTCCCGTGTTGAGCCGGCCGTGTACCACCCGCCGATTCTCCATCGGGACCCTCGCCATGTACACCCCATGGTGACTCGGCAGGCAGCTGGTGTTCTTCGACCCGCGGCTCTCTCCATCACCGAGAGTGAGCCGCGGCTCTCTCCGGTACCCTCCTCTGTCCGCGACGCCCTGGCGGATCCCAACTGGCGTCGCGCGATGGAAGAAGAGTACGAGGCGCTCCTTGCTAACCAGACGTGGGACCTCGTGCCGCGTCCGTCTGGTTGCAATGTGGTGACGGGCAAGTGGATTTGGACGCACAAGCGTCGGGCTGATGGTACTCTCGAGCGCTACAAGGCTCGTTGGGTTCTCAGGGGTTTCACTCAGCGGCCTGGAGTGGATTATGATGAGACTTTCAGTCCAGTGGTGAAGCCTGCTACAGTGCGCACGGTCCTCTCGATTGCTCTCTCTCACTCGTGGCCTGTGCACCAGCTCGACGTCAAGAATGCCTTCCTACATGGCACTCTGTCCGAGACTGTTTACTGCAGCCAACCAGCAGGGTTTGTGGACACCAGTCGTCCGGATCTAGTCTGTCGGCTCAACAAGTCTCTCTATGGTCTGAAGCAGGCTCCTCGGGCTTGGTACTCTCGATTTGCCACATTCTTGGTGACATTGGGATTCACGGAGGCCAAGTCCGACACTTCTCTTTTTGTCTATCGACATGGTGATGAGATTGCTTATCTGCTGCTCTATGTTGATGATATTGTTCTCACTGCCTCCAGTCAGCAGTTGCTTCGGCGCACCATCTCCTCTCTGCAGCAGGAGTTTGCTATGAAGGATTTGGGTCAGCTCCACCACTTCTTGGGTGTCACTGTGGAGACTCGGCCTTCTGGCCTCTTCCTTCACCAGCGACAGTACGCTCTCGATATCCTGGAGCGGGCTGGCATGTCAGATTGCAAGCCCTGTTCTACTCCTGTTGACACTCAGTCAAAGCTGTCCGCGGATTCGGGTGCTCCTGTAGCTGATCCTACTGCCTTCCGGAGTCTTGCCGGGGCCTTGCAGTACCTCACCTTCACCAGGCCGGACCTTGCATATGCTGTTCAGCAGGTTTGCCTCCACATGCATGATCCCCGGGAGTCTCACCTTACTGCCTTGAAGCGCCTTCTTCGGTATGTTCGTGGCACGGTTGACTTCGGGCTGGTCCTCCACCGGTCTCCTCCTACTGCGCTGGTCGTCTACACCGACGCTGACTGGGCTGGGTGCCCGGACACTCGCCGCTCTACCTCAGGGTATGCCGTCTTCCTAGGCGGCAACCTGGTCTCCTGGTCGTCCAAGCGGCAGCCAGTTGTCTCCCGCTCCAGTGCCGAGGCGGAGTACCGGGCTGTCGCTAACGGCGTGGCTGAGGCGTCCTGGCTTCGACAGCTCTTGGCGGAGCTCCACAGCCCGCTCCCCAAGAGTACGCTCGTCTACTGCGACAACGTCAGCGCCGTGTACCTCTCCACCAACCCGGTTCAACATCAGCGGACGAAGCATGTCGAGATTGACTTGCACTTCGTTCGCGACCGGGTTGCCATCGGCGATGTTCGGGTCCTCCATGTACCGACCACCTCCCAGTTTGCCGACATCTTCACGAAGGGTCTGCCCTCCTCGACATTCTCGGAGTTTCGCTCCAGCCTCAACATAACGGGTGGCTAGTTGTGGCTGTGGGGGGGCATGTTGTGTGGTGTTGTGTTTCTTTGTTGTCCAGTCTTGAACACCGCTGCGCCGGTAGTTCAGACTGCGGGGGAGTGTTGGAGTATAATGGTATATTAGGCCCATCTAGGCCCATGTACTCATAACTATATACCCACCCTTCTAGGGTTGGAGTAATACAAGGAGATTATCCCCAATAGCACATTGCATTGTGGAGCCAAGCAGCATACTGTCAGTGATAAATATCTTGTCAAGATTATGATCTGCGAGTTCTGTTTATCATGAACTATTGCTAATGATGTTTACCCTGATTTCAGGATGCCGGAATTGGTACAAGCATTGATTCATTCTATGAATATCTTCTAAAGGCAAGGAAGGCCACCACCTTTGATTATTCTTGGTGTTCATAGTTATTCATTCCAGTACCTGCAATCACATTTTCTTTAATTTTTTAAACAAAAATCTTTATATTATTACATAAGTATTCAAGGTACAACATACGCTATTATCATAAAGTGAGTTAGGCCACAGGTTCTTCAAACTTTTTTTTGGGTCAACTTCTTCAAACTTGTGTACTATGCTCAAGTAAGTTCATGAGCCCGAGAGTTTCTTTCATTTTGCTTAAGCCCGGAGGCAATTGTTTGTGAGTGGAAGTGCTTGTGTGTTCTGAGCGCCATCACTGAACTGTAACTGTAAGAACCATTTTGGTCCTGATGCAATGCAGAAGATGGGGCAGGGTGTTGCTCTACAACAACAACAACAACAACAACAACAACATAGCCTTTTGTCCCAAGTTAGTTGGGGTAGGCTAGAGGTGAAACCCAAAAAGTCAAAAAAAAAACAGAAAAAGAGTTAGAGGAAAGCAGAAAAGAAAGCAAAGATCACGGCTCAGGCACATTAATTGCTAGTCTCCAAGCGCTCCTATCCATAGCTAAATCCTTAGAGATATTCCACTCTTTAAGGTCTCTAATAACCGACTCGTCCCAAGTTAGTTTGGGTCGACCTCTACCTCTCTTAACATTATTGGCCCGCTGTAGAACCCCACTACGCACCGGCGCCTCCGGAGGCCTCCGTTGTTCATGTCCGAACCATCTCAACCGATGTTGCGTCAATTTCTCCTCAATTGGTGCCACTCCGACTCTATCTCGAATATCTTCATTCCGTATCCTATCCCTTCTTGTGTGACCACAAAACCAACGCAACATACGCATCTCTGCTACACTCAGTTGCTGTATATGTCGCCTTTTTGTAGGCCAACATTCAGCACCGTATAGCATCGCCGGGCGAATCGCCGTCCTATAGAACTTACCTTTTAGCTTTTGTGGTACCCTCTTGTCACAGAGGACACCAGAAGCTTGACGCCATTTCAACCAACCGGCTGAAATTCTATGCCTAACATCTTCATCAATGTCACCATCCTTTTGCAGCATCGATCCTAAATACCTAAAGGTATCTTTCTCGGCCACCACTTGCCCATCAAGCCTGACATCTCCATCTTCATATCTAGTCCAGGAGATCTGGAACTCTAAAAATAAAAAAAAACAATTGAACTCAACTCCAGGAGCCCAGTGTGCCCTAAGCAAGTATGTTGCTATATTCTCAGGTTCCTAACTTACTTGAACATAGCACACAAATTTTAAGGTCCCCAACATAACCTACTCTCAACAAGTTCCAGTTTAGGTTATGAAGTTTTCCTTGATCTATATCCTTTGCTAGATCATGGACAAAACTTGGCTCATCAACTAGCTGGTTCATTCTTTCTTTTCTTTTACTATCATGCATTTTAACAGTTATTTTTGCTTGTCGACATTGAACAGGCATATTTATTGTTTGGAGATGAAGAGTACCTGTATATATTTCAGGAAGCTTACAAGGCTGCCATGCACTATCTCCATCATGATCCTTGGTAAAAATCCTAATTCCTATTCATGTTGACCTTTCCTTATTCAAGAACATTACTTCACTAGGTTCTTTTTTTAGTGGTTGGAAGTTGGAAAACGATCCTGGTTATATTAATGAGCAAGCTGATATAAATCAAAGTAATCTGCACTCCTTTTCGTTTTGTAAGGCACACATGTATATCAAGATTGAACCTTCTGATTCTTTGCCTAAACATTTGTAAATTATAGGACATAAATCTGGTACCGTTGGATTCACATTTGAAATTACTTTGTATGATATAAATCTTGTGGTCATGAGCAATGTAGTATAAAAGATAATAATAGTTGAGGAATGGCTTTGAAGACTGCATCCGATCAAACTCCGCTTTACATTTTGAAAGATGGGAGTATTTAGTATCTCTGGCACAAAAAAGGTGTAGCTACATATATGTGATTATGTTTGTTAAGCTCCTTGGTAATGTTCTGGGCACCCTCCTTTCAGTTTTCTCTTCAAACCAATATTTGAAATTCAATCCCAGGTATGTGGAGGTAAATATGAATTCCGGTGCTACTGTCTGGCCACTATTCAATAGCCTGCAGGCATTCTGGCCAGGACTTCAGGTTTGGATTACTTATATTTTAGAAATATTTGTTGTGGCCCTGTTGCCCATATTCTAGACGATTGCTTATTCTGCTTAGATTTAAGGTTTTAGCCGGAGATGTTGATCCCGCTATTCGAACACATGCTGCCTTCTTCAGCGTCTGGAAAAAGTATGGTTTCACCCCTGAAGGTTTTAATCTCGCTACATCCACTGTCCAGGTAATGAAACAAATTTTGTTCCCAAGCCTTGTGGCAGGATGCAACTCTTGAACTTCAGACTATCAACCTCAAACTCTCATGGTATGCTTAAATACAGAAAAAGGGTTGTAGCAAAATTGCATGAATTGGCTGAAGTGTTAGTTTTTTTTCTTAGAGATAGCTGGGCGCACTAAAGTTGAAGTGCAAAAGAGACATGACTTATTTATACTTTGCACTGATATTACTTTCTGATGTTTCATAGAATGGACAAAGGAGCTACCCACTACGGCCAGAGTTGATTGAAAGCACATATTGGTTGTTCAAGGCTACCAGAGATTATAGGTGTGTCTCTTTACGAGGTGAAGATAGAATTTTATTTTGTTGTATATAAGCAATTCAATCTTTTAGTTGCAGTTGCCCTTACTGGTAGAAAGAAAGGTAGAGTTGCTTTTGGAGTGCAGTAGTTGAGGCTCAGGGACCTCTGGTGACTGGTGTAATTTTCTCAAAAAATATCAAGTAGTAACTGTTTCCATGTCAGGAAGGGGATGAAGTGCACAAAATCACATCTGTTATACATTCAACTCAATGTTCACATTTGCATTGTCAGTGCAAGATTCACCATCTTCTATAGATTTTGTTTAGATTGTTTCTTCAAACTTGGTTAAGTTCACCCAAACCATTCAAGCCAAATTTAATCTGTCATGATCTACTTATGTCCTACTTGTACTAACCCAAGGTACGTCTGCTATTTTGTTTTGCGTCCAAAGTCAAGTCTGATCTATGCATGCGCTGATTAAGGTCACAGCACTTGCATTGCCAGTTTGTGTGGCTGTTGTTTCAGTGATTTTTTTAGTAGTATTGGTGTCTAATCCATTTGATTTTGGCCTAGAGATTCAAAATATAGTTTCATTAGTACCAAAAAAAAATCACAGGATCCAACACTTCTAACTGACGCTATCAGGATTTGATACTAATTTCATTCAATTGTTTGCCCTAGCTTTAATGTTTTATCTTTGTATTAATGCAGATACCTTGATGCTGGAAGGGACATATTAGCAAGCCTTCAATACGGTGCTAGATGTCCTTGTGGCTACTGCCACATATCAGATGTGGAAACCCACAAGCAGGATGACCACATGGAGAGTTTTTTCCTTGCAGAAACGGTGAGCATCTCTACAGCCCATGCTGCTGCCATTGTTTCCTTTGCTGATATGACGGTGGTATGCCTACGATGTTTCTGCCTTTCTGGCAGTGGGAGTGTATGGGGCGTCTGTGATTAACTCAGGATCTAACAGACCAAACTCAGATGACAGCAGTTATACTAGCCTTAGCATTTTGCATAAAGATGTCAGATGTCAATTTAAATTATTGCTAAGCTCCCGTTTGTACAAAGATATGTCTGTGTTTACATAATTTGCAATATAGCCCTACTTTTGCAGTTTTACTGTAAACTTCATATGTATCTGATTATCATGAAAGCCCTTGGTTTATTTACATTTCAAGACTTTATTCTCTACTGCTGAAATCTAACTACCAGTACATACCAGGTCAAATATCTCTGGCTTCTTTTCGATTTAGCTGCTGGCCCTGATAACATAGTTGAAAATGGACCATACAAGTAAGTATGATACCATGGATTCAGTAAGTGCAGGTGTTTATTCAGGTTCAGCATTCGTACTTACAGTGCATCATTGGCTCTTCAGGTACATATTTAGTACAGAAGGTCATTTGCTACCTGTTACTCCTGAGATAGCCTTGGTAGACGAGCACTGTTCGTATTTTGGAGCATTCTGTAACGGCGGTTCAGACCGTGGATATGGTACAAGTGTTAGTTCTACTGAGCATCAAAAGGCAAACTATACTCAGTTAGATGATATCCGAACCCCATCCAGTCACTATTCAGCAACCGACATGTTTACAACAAGAGGTTACATCAAGGTAACTCTGATCTGTTCCTTGCAAACATTTTTTTCTTGGTCACTGCATCTGTAAGCCTTGTTGATAGAAAACGGTAGTGGATTATGTTGCGTAAAGTTTAATCTATCTAAAGAGTCTACTAATGATGGGTTCCATGGGACATGGAATGGTGTATCATCCTAAAGTTAGCAGTTATTAATTAATTGGAATTTGGAAGAGATGAATATGACAGCAAGGAGAATGCTGCTTGATTTCTGCCTCAATCTGGTGTATATGGCATCCTATTCCTACCATTAGCAGTTATTAATTAGTTGGGAATTAGGAAGAGATGAATATGACAACCAGGAGAACATAGCTTGCTTTCTGTCTCAATCTGGTGTATTTGTAACCTTGATACATAAAAAAAGGACATCATGTTTTTCTGGTTTTATTCTATTTGAATGCCAGTCCTGCTAAGAGAATCTTCTATGTTTTGTCACTTAAATCATCTAGCACTGTAAATACATGCACAAATTTCAGTGTGTGTTTCTATGTTTGTGTCACTTAAATTGTGTTTTATGTTTTCTTTTCTCCAAACTTAATGCATCCTTTCTGTTAGGGAGTTTGTCCAGGATTGACTCATGCACAGAAACTTGGGATTTCTTACTCTGATGAAGAGGGTAACAATATAGAGCAGACTTCTGAAAGTCACGAGCATCATCGTGAATCTGCAGTAGAATCTAGCATCCAAGCTCAATCGAGTTCTATTATATTGATCTCTCACCAAGTTGCAAGCCAACAGGATGAGGTGTTGGACAGCAGATCTGGAAGTCAAGATGACACAGATATTATGGTGACAGCTAATTCTGATTCCATAAGCCGTGATGGCACTGGTAATTCACTCGGAGCATACATGGAAGAACATACTGAGGACACCAACCGCACTTCCGGACAGACAGAAGATGAAGAGATCACTCAGAATTTTCAGTCGGAGGAGGATATTAGATGACCCTTAGTTCATACAGGGACCAACTTTTGTCACTTATATGCGGAATTCAGGGTCAAAGCTCGCCGAATGCAGAACTAGTAAGCAAGCAATATTGAGCTGGGTCGAGGCGTCGGTATCTGTCCGCTTCTTGATAAGTTAAAATGAGTTGTTGAGGTCATGGGGCCATTGATGCATGGAGGACCGTGACTTGCAACCTCAGGAATTGATCTTTTACTTTCAGATATGTTCTTTCTATAGTATGATATTATAGGGTGAGCATCTACTAATTTTTTGTTTTCTATTGGTTGCATAGATTATTTTGATTAATAGCAAATGCAAAGTTTTGTACACCAGAACTATATGAAGAGAGAGTGCCTACATCATGAGCTTTATTCTAGCACAGATTATCAATTTGTTGCTACTAGTGAACCATAAAAAACAGCAAACGAGTTTGGGGACAGGAGAAAATACCGAAGTCAAAAGGTTATTTGGGGGCAGTTCTAGCTCCACTGATTCTTAGAGCTGCAGTTGGAATAGAATTTTAAGCCACTTCAGTTTTTTTTTTTAAACTTAGGTTGTAGATTCGAAAACCCAGGAGCTGAAGGTAACGTGCTCTTGATATACAAGTGGGAATGGAGGCACCACTGTGGCGGAGGACGTGGGTGTGGGGTTGTGTGGACGAAGTAAAGCGTGGATGGAGAGGGAGATAAGCGTTTGGCCCAGTTAATCGTGTGGCCTCTAAACAGCACGAACTGCTCAAATCTGAGCAGAACGTATTCCTGTGATGTTGCCATATATGCGCGTAATCTGAGCAAGAACACATCTCGCAAGAGTGAAGCTTAGATACAAATAGCCAAGTCCGAGATTACACCGATGACCACCGCCATGTTTACATCCGGATCAATAGCAACATGAGAGGATGGATGGACAAGAAAGATTTAGAGCGAGAGACCGGACTCCTCGTCCTCGTCGAGGTCAGAGGTGTAGACGGTGTAGAGGGACCAGATGAGGCCGAAGACCCCCAGGAGGATCCACCCCAGCAGGTTGTTGCTGAGCCCCAGGCTGAGCCCGGTGCCCTCCGTCGACATCCTCTCGTCCACGAGCGCCAGCGCCGGCCCCGCCGACGCGGTCACCGCGCCCGCCGCGGCCAGCAGCGACGCGCCCGCGCCCTTGGCGCTCACGGGGGCCGCGTTCTTGGCGTCCTTGGAGTAGCTGCACCGCACCCTCTCGCTCCTCGCCCTCAGCTGAGGCAGACCTGCAAGATCAAGATGTACACCGATCGAGCTCGCCGTGAGCACGCATGGATGCAAGCACAAAGATGACCGAAGAAACTGTATGGAAGTACGTGCCGCCTACCTAGAGCGTTGGGCCTGGCGATCGCGGCGCGGGCAACGACGGTGGTCGCCGCGGCGGCGCTGACGGTGGCCATGGCTGCTGCTGCCGCTGCTGCCTGTGGATCTCTCGCTGGCCGCTTGCTCTGCCGGGTGCTGGAGGGTGGTGTTTCGTGGCTCGCGTGCGCTTGTTGGCGGCGATTTCCTTTAAATGCGACACACGAAATTATCTCGAGCCGATGTGGCTGCAAATCGTCTGTCGCCGCCAGGATTGGGTGAGGCACGGGATTGGCTATCCTTGCACCCGTGGCCTATCCGCTCGTGGCCAATCGGCGTGAGCCAACTGGACCCGTCGATTTCTCTCGTGTAAATGTATGGACATCTGGACGTGGAGTTCGGTGCGTTTGTGTCCATCTCCTGCAACAGACATCTAGTGAGATCTCAGTGAAGGTTTTATAGGTGTTTTATGATATTAAATTTGTTGATGTGGCAGAGAAGAGAGAATATGAAATTTTATGGCATGTGAGAGAAGTCCTCTGACACGATTACTTAGTTTTTAGTCTAGGTAACTGTGTAGTGAAACTGTGTAATGAGATTGACCTGAGATACTCTGATAGTAATTTCAGAGGAAGCTATGCTAAATGGCAGTTTGCAATGAATCAATACGAGTAAAGAGTAATATTTGTTAAAATGAACTAACCTACTTGGAGCTAAGAAAAACTAGTTTTTCCTTATTCACTTTTTTGCTTCAGATCACTTCTTTCATAGAGTTTATCCTATGAACAAACCTACTCGGAGCTAAGAAAAACTAGTTTTTCTTTATCCGCTTCTCGCTTCAAATCACTTTTTTCATAGAGTTTATCCTATATCATCATTAAAGAATCACTAGCATGGTGATGGCTTGTTAGAGCGTCTCCAACAACATGGTTAAATTTAAACACATAAAACAAAGTTTCGGTCTAAGAGAAAAGAAGATTTCCAGAAAATGTTTATACCCCTCTTCAACAATATATCTAGATACCTATAAAGCTTTCTATATGTATTCTTAGAGTTGTTCGGGGTTTTCCATAAAATATTCAAGACACGGAAAAAATATAAAAAGGTTACAGGTTTTCACGAGAGCCTATTTGCAAAAGGTCAATGCCATGGCAAAACCCCCTCCCGCACCTAACCACTGTCCCCAAGCCTTATTTATGTCCTGCTACGCTCCGGGTTGGAGGACGGGCGCACGGCTCCACCGCCTTTGGATCCTCATCCGGCCTTCTTGGGGCAGCGCGCCGGCGAGCTCGAGGGTGGATCCAATAGAGCTCGCCCACACGCATCAGTGCTCAGTTACGGCCACAATCAATGGTCGAAAAACCTAGGAGTTGGGGAGGCATGTATCCCCAGCGCGACGCCTTTGAGTTCATCAATGGCGGCGCCTCCGCAGCTGGAAATGATGGGGGCATGGTTGGTGGGTGGAGCTAGAGCACATGATCGGAGCGGTAGGAGGACCTTGCCCTCGCTCGTGCTCGCACAGGGTCGGTGGTGATGCAGCTGAGGAAGGTGCTTTGCATTGGCCGCCCATCGCCTCCGGCCACCCTCGGTTGCCTCTACGTACCATCACTGCTGGCTGGAGCTCGCGAATCAAGTGCAAGCTTCAATTCTCACCACACCGGCAAAACAAGATCCTCGGTTGGAGCTTCACCCACCTGTCACATCGTATCAGGGCTTGAGCTCGGCTTTAATTTGTTGTTGTGGCTAATTGGCTAAAGTAGAAGGCAACGGTATGGACAGATAGAATGAAATGATGCTGTCACCTTTGAGCACCTTTTGGTGACTAGCCACCCGCAGTAGTTCAGTAGTTGTAAGCTGACAACAACAGACGTACAGCTTTTGGGGTGGGCGTAAAGCCCGTCTCTTGAAGTGCTGGGCGGTGGCACGCAGTCCGCGACTGCGCGCACCACCCCGTACTCCTCCCGCCGCGGGCCGCGGCCACCACCAGTGGCATGCCGGCATAATGGTGGCGCAACAGCGACCATACCATCCACATCACGACGGCGGTCGGCACTTCTACCAACAGTGGCAGGTCATGTCAGTCTGTTATAAAAGAAAAAAAGGTCGTGTCCGAGTTGTGGAAGATTTAATTAAAAAAAAAGAGTTGTGCAAGACTGGGAGTTGGGCCGAACTGTCTCTGGGCCGAGCGCGCCGCGTCAATATGTGTTGTTTGAATCCGGACTTACGTTCCTACTAAGCGACATCGGTGGGAGTTGCTATCTTTTAATATCCAATAGACGGTCTCGTATAGTAGCATGTAATTTTAATATAACTTATCAAATACCTATTTAATAAAATTATTATTTTTATTGTCTCAAAGTAATAAAATACCTCTTAATTTGTGGATGAAAAAAATATTATTGGTTGCATAGCAACAAAAACAACTCATATAATGATGAAAGAGTTGTCTCGTAGTACTAAAATTTAGATCATAAGACACTTGTTTTGGTCGCTCCCCCTCCTTCATTCATAAAAAATATAACGTGACACTACTTAAGAGTTAAGACGGGTAGCAATGTATTTACCCTTATCCGGGTGATTTTGCATTTGGTTGTCAATCAACTTTTGGGCCAATGAAATAATAACATGTAAAAATACCAAAACATAGGGAAAATGGTTTATACAACTAAATAACTAACATTATCACTCAAAAGCACAAGATTGGACAGCAATGGAAAAACAAAGCCTTAAGTGCACAAATAATCGAACGTTGGGCACATATAAAAACATCTGTCCACATGTTTACTAACGGCAGATACGTAATAAAAAAACTGAAACGGATTACATTTTGAATAGAGGGAGTGTGCTGTTTTAGGAAAGAGTGTAAAGTCCATATTGCGCAACGACGGTACATCAGAATATATACATAGTGGAAGGTAAACAAAACAATACTTAGCACGAAATGTTTGATTATATTTGTTAAATCCTGTGGTGCCTACAAATATTATTTATTACATTGTAGATTCCATTCTAAGGGGCTGAATCCTACTCGGTTTATTTTTCCCGGAGAGAAGAGTCCAGGCAATCCTGCTCATGCATGACGCTACGTTACTCGCTTTATAACCTTGAACACTTTTGCGATTGGAGTCGTGCCATGCGTTGAACTTGTAGACCTTGAGCACAAAAACGATTCATGAGCATGTTTCCACACGGAATAACCTTATAATATATATACGCGCGCCACGTCCTCGCAAAATAATAATAAAAAACTATGCATGCCACGGCGCTGTGCTCTATTCGATCACTTTTGGAGCTAGGCACCAAGCCGGACGACGACGCACGTGAGCCGGAGACGGGGCCAGCGAAAGCGAGTTGAACCATAGTTTCTACCGCCGGTACACTGGTAGTGACGAATCAACGCGAGATGTATATAGTTAAATATATCTATCTATATTTAGTAGACATTTAATCCTGCCCACACGGCTTCAGCGACAAAGACACTAACACGCGGCACGCTGGTTCTCAATTAGCCATTCTTTCACCGTGCACGGCAACACGCGGAGTTCACTTTCCAAATTTTTAAAAAGAAACACGTGTGTCACAGTCCTGTACCCGCACACGGTCCTATCCTCTCCCGCTAACAGTAGAGAGTCTGTACGGCACACTTTCAACGTGTACGCGTCTCTCCGCGACCGGTCAAAGGAACCGTGCGCGGCCAGGCTTGCAGAACCTTCTGCCCGCCACGCTTGGGTACGTATAAAAGCAAGCGCGGACGCGCGTGGCGCCAAAGAGCAGAGCGCGCGGCGCCCGCGGCGAACTGCGCGGCCATGGCGGATCCGTTCTACTACTTCGGCCACGGCCAGTACGCCGCCGCCGTCGACGACGAGGACTACCTGATGAGCCTCGGCCTGATCCTTTCGCCGCCGGCGCCAGCAGCGGTGGTGCCGCCGGGCAGCGCGTTCGAGGTGTACCAGGGGCGCACTCCGGCGTCGCTGGAGTCCCTGATGGGCCGCCACGGGCAGCAGTACAGCTCCGGCGCCGGCGTCGGCGCCAACGTGCACCGGAGGATGTTCCATTACCTGAGACACATTGTTCACCGCGACGCCGCGGCCTCCTCCCCGGCGCCGGCGGCCGCGGACGACACCGCCATTGCGTCGCAGCAGTCGCACACGCCGCCGCGCAGCTCACGGTTCCGGCACATCATGCGCGAGCGGCTGCGGCGGGAGCGCCTCAGCCAGGGCTTCGCCGACCTCCACGCCCTCCTGCCCCCCGGCGCCTCCTCAAAAGTTAGTCACACAAGCCACAACACACACGAGCGCTTTCCGGCGGCTTGTCTCATCTGTACTGAAACTGATCGGATCACGTACGCACACTGATTTGTGCGCAGGGTGGCAAGAACGACATCATAGGCGCGGCGGCGGGCTACATCAGGGAGCTGGAGGGGAGGAAGGGGTGGCTCCGCGCCAGGAACCAGGAGCTCCTGGACAGGGCTGCTGGCGCCACCGGCTGGAGGGGAGGAGCGAGGAATAACGCCGCCGCCGCCGCCGCCGGCGGCGGGGAGGACATGGTGGTGAAGGTGCGAGCCGAGAGCGAAGACCATGCGGCGGCGGTCGACGTGTTCGAGGCGGTGCTCCGGCGGCTCAAGGCCATGGAGGAGCTGCGGGTGACGGGGATCCGGTCGCGCTTCTGCGCCGGCGGGATGTGGATGGACGTCGGAGTGGAGGGCCGGGTACGCGCCTACTTTCATGTGTCACTCTCCTATATAAAATAATATCTGTTGGACGTGACACTTGCCCGGAATAGGTCAGGCCTCATGTGAATTTATTCGGTACCAAGAAATGTTCAACTCCAACCCCCGTGACAAGTCAAAGCACCCGTTTGCCGTTGAGCACCGCACAAACAACTTGATGAGCAGTATTCAGGGGCCATCAGCCATGTACCATTTCTTTCAAACACAAGCGCCGTGTACCATTTCTTTCAAACACAAATTTCCTCTTTTTTCTCGAATACGCAGGGAAGCTGCGCGTCATTGTATTAATAAGAGAAAAATAAAGTTTAGGACAAGGTCACGGTGCGACGAAAACCAACACAAGCGAACCAAACACAAACTTCCTCAAAACCGTGCAAACCATTAACAGCAGTGGTTATTTTTTGTTTTATTCATCAATTGAAAGTGATTTGTTTTGTTCTTTTGGGTGGTGTGTAATTGAAAGCAGCAATGGTCCATCAACTATATCATGAAAGCAATATATTGTACCCGGAGAAAAGAATGGTCTTTTGATTATTACTCAAGAAAAAGAATATACGTTGCCAAGTGAAGTCTTGCTTCTCTTAATATAGTTTTTTTTTCTTTCACTGTTTTGATTTCTAATTTTGGTGTATCTTGTACATGAAGGTATCCACGCATGTGGTGGACAATGCAATAACAAATGCCTTGATGGAGGTTGCTCGGAATGAACTCGGCAAGCAAGATCCAATAAGCAGCAACCCGAGCTTTAGCTGTCAAGTCGAAAGTGGTGTACCGATGGGTTAATGTTTGACCGGAACCGATGGGTTAATGTTCGTCACCAGAACTCCAGAAGAGTAGCTATAGATTATTTAGGGTTTAGGGTTAATGTATGTCATCTAGTATTAGATTAATTGGACTGGCCTCATTTATTTGCCAATTAAATTATTAAATCTTATGTTAATGTTTTTTTGCGAGTATATGCTAATGTTTGAAGTTACAAATGTAATATCATCCTACATGAAAAGTTAAGAGCCTTTAACTAGCTTAAGATGTGTACACTCGTGGAGTTAAATAAAGACGAATGGATGTTAGGGCATGTACAACCCATAGACGAGAGGTTAGAATCTCGAATTGCGCATACAGACAGGTGTACAGACACTTCGTACAACCCATAGACAGAGAGACCGTCTGTAAGCTGTTTAATGCTTTGTATGGAGGTTAAAATCAACTACAAATGCACTTGTGTATACCATTGTGTGGCTAGTGGCATAAACTCCAGCTACAGAAATCATAGAATTTAGCTGCAATGTTTTAGCACCTTGTTTACTATAGAAATAACATGATGGGGACGGGATGGCCGATCTTCCGTCAGGTGAAAGATAACTCATTTTGGGCGGAGCGCAATACACCGATCCGGCTTCAAGTCAGCAAACTTGAACCCCGCAATCTTAGCACCACGACTCCTCTGTAAGCTGTTTAATGCTTTGTAAGCTGTTAGACAAAGAGACCGTCTGTAAGCTGTTTAATGCTTTGTATGGAGGTTAAAATCAACTACAAATGCACTTGTGTATACCATTGTGTGGCTAGTGGCATAAACTCCAGCTGCAGAAATCATAGAATTTAGCTGCAATGTTTTAGCACCTTGTTTACTATAGAAATAACATGATGGGGACGGGATGGCCGATCTTCCGTCAGGTGAAAGATAACTCGTTTTGGGCGGAGCGCAACACACCGATCCGGCTTCAAGTCAGCAAACTCGAACCCCGCAATCTTAGCACCACGACTCCTCTGGTTATCAACCGTGTCACAACCCGATTGACCTCGCCAAGAAGGCTAATCCCTGCCTGCGAAACGAAGAACACAAGCAAGAACTCGAAAGAACGCAGCTCTCAATATGAAGTGACACTGCAGATGAATGATTAAGCACGATAGTTGGGGTTCTACAAACCGATGACGGCGAAACTGTTTTCAACTGATTAATCTAAGCAAAACCCGAGTCTCAATGACGACGGCTACTGAATTTAATGTCGTGGGGCGAGCTAGGGTTGGGGCGCCGTGCCCATGACATGGGCCGAAGGCCCGACACGATACAAAGCCTGAAAAGGCCCAAAACAGGTGATGCAGCACCTTTCATGGTCACACAGAATGATCCACGAATCTTCTGGAGCTAAAACCAGAACCAAAAGAAGCGTCTCGTCGTCACGGTTCCAACGCATCCAAGAACACCTTGATTGGACGTCGTATGAGGGAGATATCGCAGTTGAAGCGCAGACGTGTTGGCTGAATCCGAATCAAAGTTGTTGTCCGACGTGGTGATGACTTATACCCCGGGGAAGAGTCCGTCTCTTGTATGTCCAATGTGGTGATGTCCTCATCATCCTCCCCTTCTTGAATTGGAGTCGTCCTCGACGCCATCCCATCATTATCAAGCTCCTGCAAAAGGTTAGTAACAGGAACGTGCAAAGAGCGAGACAAAAGATCATCTGTAATAAAGCACATAGCCCGACTAAGCATAGTATAACAAGGAGCATCAGGATTATCACATAATGCAGCAACAGCGGATATAGTAGCAATAAAAGTACCTCCTTTTAACTTAATCCCTGGTGGTTTATCATCAGTAGACCCAACACTATCAATTTTAGCTTTATCTCGTGCCGCAAGCTCTTGAAAATGTTTCCTAATATCAGCAGGCGATAAAGGAAGGAAAATAATTTTGTTGTTCTTATGCATGAAATTATATGTATTAGTTCTACCATGGTGTGCAACATCATTATCAAATTCCCATGGTCTACCCAATAAAAGAGAAGATGCTTGCATCGGGACAACATCAAAATCAGCGGAATCATGATAAGAACCAACAGAAAAATGTATACGTGCTGATTGTGTTACCTTAGCTTGACCACTACTGTTCAACCACTCTAAATGGTAAGGATGTTCAAGGCAACGTGTCGGCAAGTGAAGCTTCTTTACCAAATCTGAACTCACCAAGTTGTTGCAACTCCCACTATCAATTATGGTGAGCACACGATAATCTTTGACTATGAGGAACATATGGAATAAATTTTTGCGCTGAATATTCTCCTCCTCACGTTCCACCTGTGAACTCAATGCGCGCTGAACAAGAGCCAAATTTTGGAACCCCGCTGATGCAGCATCGGAGTCAATTGCTATAGCCTCATTGTCGTCCTCCAAATCCGCAACAAAGTTAGTCGCAACAACTAATTCATTTTCAACATCAGTAGCACTTACATATCCATTACCATCCGGCGAAGTGATGAAAGCACGAGTACTTGGACAATCCTTCATGACATGGCCCATGCCCTTGCAGCGGTGGCACACGATACTAGCAGATTTACTTGACGACCCCTTGTCAGTAGAGGTAGAAAGTGACTTCTTGTGTTGTGGAACCGGCACATTAGATGGCGCCGGCGTTGTCGAACGTGCACTCGCTGGTGGCGTCGGACGTGCACTTGCGACCGGCGACGGTGTGAAGGTCTTGGCTCGTCCCTGCAATTCTTTTTCTGCAAGCATAGCAAGCTGGAACAACTGGTTGGTGGTAGTAAACTCTTTGTAGTCAACAATGTCCTGAATATCGCGTCTCAAACCACCATAAAAACGACATATTTTATCCTCAGGATCCTCTACTACCCCACAACGAACCATACCCTTCTGTAGCTCGGCATAATATTCCTGAACAGAGATATTTCCCTACTCTAAATGTTGCAATTTCTTACGCAAATCACGCTTATAAGAGCCAGGAACAAAACGATCAAGCATAGCAACTTTTAGTTCATTCCAAGAAGTTGGTTGTATGTTTAATGAAGCACATTCTTGCCACCAGATTATAGCAAAATCCTTAAATTCACTAGTTGCTTGTCTAACCATATGTTTATCAGGAACAAGGTGGGAAGCAAATTTTTGTTCTACCATCATCTCCCAATCTAGATATTCTTCCGCATCATAACGCCCATAAAAAGATGGTATAGTAAATTTAACTTTGGCGTAAGGATCATCATTACCATTACCTTGGCTTCGGCGGTGTCTGTTACCTCCTATACCGATGGTATTCTTGCGAAAGCGGCGATGACGTAGCCTCTCAGCTCTAGTCTTGATGAGATCAGGCTCGCCATCGGATCCAAAAATAACATCATCATCGTCGTCGAGGTAGTCTTCATCAAAGGCATCCTCGTCCTTGGGCTTGGGGGGGTTGGACTCGAGGTTCTGAACCCTTGTTGTCAACGTGGAGACTCGCTTGTCCACACCCTCAATGGTATGGCAGGCAGCATTGACCTCCGTCGTTAACTTGCTCAACTCCTTCATGAAGACATCCTTCAGGTCGGTCGTCGCCTGCACCAACTGACTAGACAAAATAGGGATGTCGCCTGGCATGGTTAGTGAACAACAAAATCCCTATAAACTATGCAGTCGGCTTTGGTGGACCTACACCCTCACACACACGTCTTACCAAGTTCTTGCCAGGTTCTTACCAAAGCAGGCAGCGGATGGTACAACCGGTGGCTGGTTCGTGATACCTGTGAGGAGGTAGTACCAAGATTGCAAGGGTCCTTCGCTGCACTGACCTGAAGTATAATTTGTGGAGCTCTGGGAAGGCAAAGTATGTAGCAAGGAGTAGCAATGCACGAATACAGATTAGCAAAGTTCAATAAGTATCCAAAGTACAAGTCACAATTGCTGGCGTAGACGTATCCTAGACGTAGCACAACAAGTGAGAGCAAGAAACGATGGACTCACAAAACGAGCAAAACAGCACCCTTATGCAATTGTTTTTAATCTTTTCAGCAAAAGCCCTTCGAAACCTTAGGACTAGTAGGAATCACGAATTTTTTATTTTTTCAACTATTTTTTTTATATTTTTATCCGAACACGGATATCAAAAGCTCCAACCACACAAATTTGCAACTTTTTTGGAGCAAGGATGCGGTCTACAGAAAATCAGGAACGTTTCCTGAAAAACTGAAAACGACTTGATCAATTTTTTTCTTTATCTTCCCGATTTTTTTGAATTTTTTGGCTAGGGCAAACAGGGCGAAGCCGGGTTTGGTTCCCCTCACAATGGAGTCACGAAGCTGCTGTAAAAAATTGAGCCAAAATGGAGCACCGAGCGAAAAGTTATGCCCGTTTTACTGAAGGTACCTCAAGTTATGGTTTTCGAGAGGCACACGATATGGTTCTTTGGAGGCTCAAATCGGCAGGATGCGCAGCAACGGCTAGGGTTTGCACGATGAACCAAGAAGCGATGCGATGCAAGGCGATGAACACACGCGGCTCGCAACCTATCTAGGGCATGCACGGCAGGAGTTCACACAAGGCGGCTAGCGAGGGCAAGTCGAGTTATGGAGTGGAACGACTTGTAATCTGGTGATGGTGGTGGATGAGATAGCGGCGGAAACAAACAAATCACGCAACGGGCGATTGAACTACGACACGAACACGACCTAACCAGCAACAAGACTCGACCACGGACACGAACTCAACAAAGCCAATCTGAAACGAAATTGCAAGGCGAAAAGGGGTTCTAGGACAGCGGAATTTTTTTTGTAGGCAATTTTCTGCACTATATGATGAAAGAAAAAACACGAATCTAAGACTAGGGTAAATCCTGACGGTAATACCCGAGTCTCTGATTACCACTTGATGGGGACGGGGTGGCCGATCTTCCGTCAGGTGAAAGATAACTAGTTTTGGACGGAGCGCAACACACCGATCCGGCTTGAAGTCAGCAAACTCGAACCCCGCAATCTTAGCACCACGACTCCTCTGGTTATCAACCGTGTCACAACCCGATTGACCTCGCCAAGAAGGCTAATCCCTGCCTGCGAAACGAAGAACACAAGCAAGAACTCGAAAGAACGCAGCTCTCAATATGAAGTGATACTGCAGATGAATGATTAAGCACGATAGTTGGGGTTCTACAAACCGATGACGGCGAAACTGTTTTCAACAGATTAATCTAAGCAAAACTCGAGTCTCAACGACGGAGGCTACTGAATTTAATGTCGTGGGGCGAGCTAGGGTTGGGGCACCACGCCCATGACATGGGCCGAAGGCCCGACATGATACAAAGCCTGAAAAGGCCCAAAACAGGTGACGCAGCACCTTTCATGGTCACACAGAATGATCCACGAATCTTCTGGAGCTAAAACAGAACCAAAAGAAGCATCTCGTCGTCGCGGTTCCAACGCATCCAAGAACACCTTGATTGGACGTCGTATGAGGGAGATATCGCAGTTGAAGCGCAGACGTGTCGGCTGAATCCGAACCGAAGTTGTTGTCCGACGTGGTGATGACTTATACCCCAGGGAAGAGTCCGTCTCTTGTATGTCCAATGTGGTGATGTCTCATCATAACAAATCATAAAAATTCGGACGTGGCTCAAGGAGGTCCAAGTGAAATGCAGTCCACCGTCCACACATGACACGTCTATCCGACGCAAGTTAGCATCGTTCTCATCCATTCAGTCCCATTTTTCTCTCTCAACTCGCTTGCCGTGCATGTGGGGGACGGCGGCGGCGAGCGCTCCCACGGCTCCCGTGCTCGAGCGGCCGGCGGAGGCTCCTCCCTCCCATGCTCGAGGTCCTGCTCCCGTGCCGCAGCTCCGCTTCTCGGTCTCCTCCGTGCATGTCGCGGTGCTCCTCCCTCTCGGGGAGCTCGGAGGAACTACAACGAGTATTCTGGGCGGGGGTTGAGGAGGCAATGACGGGAGCTTCGGGAGGGTGGGCGAGCTCCCCCGCAGGCGCGCGGCCGTCGAATCGAGCTTCACAGCCACCAAATCGAGCTTCGCAGCCGCCGAATCGGCCTCCGCCATCGTTGAAGCGAGGCTCGCTGCAACCGGATCGAGCTGCGGGGCAGAGGGCTGCGGAGTTGGAGAGCGTGGAGAGGCCAGAGAAGATGGCTGCGGAGTCGGAGCCGGAGCGCGGTGGAGCAGCCCACCTCGTCGTCCTAGGGCTCGAGCTTGGGCCTGCGGCGGCGGATCTGCGAGGTCACATCGGCGTGGAGCTCGTGGACTGCGACGACGACGACGTCCGGGCAGTGGTGCGGTGCCCCCTCCACGTCCTCTTCCTCAGCAGCGCTTCTCTCCGCCGGTCGGCGGGTCTTCCCACGACGACGACGGGGCTTCAGCTCGCGCGCCGGCGCCGGCGGAGCTCCAGGCCGCCGCGGAACCTCAAATTTGGCGGGACGAAGGTGGTATGGCGGGCCGCTGCAGGCTTTGAGGCGGGGGCGCGCGGGATCCACCGGCGCGGGGGATCCAGGGCGACCGTCGATGGGAGAAGACGACCCGTACAGCGTGTCTCTTCTTCGTCGGTTTGGCCTCGGGGAACGACGCGCAGGCGTCGCCTGGTCTAGCGACGCGCGGGTCGTCTGTAGGGAGGCTGTAACACCCTAAAATTCCATCACAAATAAATCATAGCAACATGATTAGATTTAATTTTCTAAGGACATAATTAAAATTTTCAATTAATTTGAGCCTAAAAATATTTGAACATCATTTAAATAATTTTTTGAGCAATAAGTGTTTGTGCATCATTTTTGGTTTGCACGTCTTTTGTTTGATTTGTGTGAGAATTTCAAAACCGTGAAAAAGTCCAGAAACCGTCCCTAAACTCTCTCTCAATCTCTCTTTCTCTCCCTCAGCCCAGCCCATCTCTCCCTCTCTCTTTTCTTTCCGGCCCAGCAGCGCGCGGCGCAGCGCCCCCTACCGGCCTGCTCGCCCCCCCTCTTTTTTTTCCCTCCGCTTCGACGGCCCGCTCCCCGCTTCTGGCCCAGCCGTGGCCCATTAGGCTTTTTCCTCTCCCCTCTCGCTGACAGGTGGGGCCCACCTATCAGGCTCGCCTCCTACCTCCAGCCGCGCCCCTCCCCTGCCTCGCCGACCGCCGCGCCACTCGAGCTCCCTGCGTCGCTCCCTGTACCGCGCCCCTTTCCTCTCCTCTCCCACTGAGCCGCAGTAACTGCCACTCGCCACTCCACCATCACTCCGCTCCCCCACTCGAAACGGACGCACCACCAAGCTCCCCACCACCGAGCGCCATTAATGGCCGACCCCTCCCTTCCCCTCGGCACCGACCCATCCTTCCCCTCCCTCCGCTCTATAAAAATGTCGACCGAGCCAACCAAGAACCCCTCTTCGCTCGCTCGCACCTCGCACACACCTCGCGCAGCTCGCTTCCACGCCGTCGCCGCCGCGTCGTCGATCCGCTGCTCCGGCACTGCTCCACCCCGTCTAACCACACAGGAAGAATCGCGCTGAGGTAATGAAACTCCCCGACCCCTTCTCGCTCTCTGTCTCGCCCTCTAACACCCCGACCGCTCTCGCCGGAGTAGCCCGCCGCGATTCAGCGCTGTTTGCCGTCGTCTGCCGCCCTCAGCGTGCAATTCACGACGAGGACCCCCTGAACACGTTCGCCAATCTCCCAGCTACATCCAGAGCCATCCTGCGTTCGAAACCGTGGCCGGGACCTTGAGTTCGGTGAAATCCCGGCGAGTCCGCCGCCGCCCCGCCTCTGTTCACCGTCGACCGCCGGCCTCACCGCGCAATCCTCAACGAGATCACTCCCAACACGTTCGCCATCTCACCCCGGTTCTGTAGCACTAAACCACACCCAAAACCGAGCCCCGCAGCTCGAGTTCGAGCTTCGCCGGCAAACTCTTCGCTCGACGCCGCCGCCCGACTGCCCCCTTCTCTGTCAGCCGTCCGATTCGCATCCGACGGCCCACATCCAACCCAACCCGAGTCAATCCGGCCGAGTAACGGTCAACCTAGGCCGTTTTGCAAAAGAGACCCCAAACTTTTTCTTAATCAACCCGCCGTCCTGTCTAGTTCAAAAATAATTAGATTTAGGTCCTGATTTTTACAGAAAACACCCTAAGCTTCACTGTTTTTATATCCCGAAGTCCAGCCCTGTCAGTTTTGCGCGTTAGCCCTCTGTTTTAACGCGTATTTATGTTTTAGTCCCTGGTTTTCGTAGTTAAGCCCCTGGAAGTTCTAAAACCTTGCCAGCAAGTCCCTAAAACTTGTTTTAGCCATATCTTCTCCGTCTTAGCTCCGTTTTTAGCGTTTTTGGTGTCCAAACGTTCGTCTTTTTGAGCTTGTTAGTTTTAGACGCTTGTTTTAGTCTGTTAGAGATGTTTGATGTACTATTTTTCTTATTGTTTGTTGTATGTTTTAATCGTAGATCTCGTGCCAGTTGCAACCGAACCGCCCGTCGACGCGGATCAAGAACAACTTTTTGAGGAAGAAGATCTTTTTGTAGACCAAGGCAAGTGGCCCTCCCCGCATATTCTTTTGTCCTATATAATTGCATGACAACTAAAATTTACTTTTATTGCATTAATTTGATGGGAACACCTTTTTAAGGATTTACCTAGTCTTTCATCCATGATTTCTTGTAAACAACCCCGATTTAAATAATATTTTGGGTTAGTTATGCTTAGCGTTGCTATACTTTGGGAATGATAAAATTTGGATCTTTATAAAATATTGATTATATCATGACAACTTAATGGTTAATGATGGTTAATGCAAGAAAACAATTCTTTAATCGGAACATGGAGAACCACCCAAGAAAACAGTGCAACCATGGTGTCAAAATGGGCTCTGACCTTAGCCGATTAATTAGGTGTGTGATTGTACTGATGGCCTTATCCGAAAGGAGCAGAGGGGGTCTGGGGTTGCAGGGGTACAACTCGGTCCTCTTGGGGTAGCAGCCTTTGCTAAGGTGCTGACCATTAGGGAGGGTTATGGTCCGCCCTAGCTGTAACTCTTGTGGGTTGTTGGACTTTTGCATACCTTTGTAAAGGCTTCGAAGTGGACCCCTAGCCACTCACCTTGGAAGTGTTTAAGGGCCTAGCTAACCCGGGCAACATGGGGAACACGAGCTATGGTGAAAGTGTATAACCTCTACAGAGTGAAAACTGATCGATCAGCCGTGCTCACGGTCAAGAGCGGCTTGGACCCTCACATGATAATTAAACTTAAAGACGGAATATAAATCGTGGTTTTACTCGTGGGTTTTGGAATAAGATGTTCTTTTAAATGCTTAGGTGGGTTGGTATAAACTTACATCTAGTAAATAGAAAATTGCTAATAAAACTTGATCAACTCTAAAAAGCTCACTGCTGTGAACCATAGCCTATCCTTGTGGCCTTGCATTTTCACCCCGCTTGCTGAGTACCTAGTTAGGTGTACTCACACTTGCCATTGCTAATTCAGAAGAAGGAAATGGAGAAGAATACTACAGCGACTACGACGAGTTCTGAGGCTTGTGCTTCCCCCAGTCAAGATGCCTGTGGAAGATCGAAGTTGAAGACACCTCGTTTAGCTATCGCTTGTTCTACGATAAAGACCTTCGTGTCTCTCGAGAGTGTAATATGAATATTATAATAAATCCCTTGTACTTTAGAATACTGTGTTTTGATATTACACTCTTTTGTCTATCATATGTGTGTAAACATGATCCTGGCGCACATATGAGACGCACTTGGTTTTCCCTCGAAAATCGGGTGTGACAGAGGCGCGGGGAGTTTTTCGCAAATGTGCCACCCAAGCGACGCGCCCAACAGACGGGTTGTACATGCCCTTAGGCACGCTCATCTTGCCGTCTTGCCGGGCAAATGGCAGTACGAGATGCATGCAAGGTGAGGTGATGTTTTACCCTTTGGTTGTATTCACTTCCACCAAACTTTCTAAAATTTCCTCTCCAAATTTCACTATTCACCTATCACAAACCTTGACCGTGTTTAGTTCCCAAAAAGCAACCCAAAGTTCACTACTGGCTGTGTTTAGTTCCAAAATTTCTCTCTCCAAACTTCACTGTTCACCTATCACATCAAATCTCTCTCCTTATGCATGAGCACTAAACGTGGATAAATAAAAAAACTAGTTGCATGGTTTTGATGTACACGACGAGACGAATCTTTTGAGTCTAGTTAGGTCATGGTAGGACAACGATTAACACAAACAAACGAAAAGTGCTACAGTGCGCTACAGTGTCCGATGTGACATTTTCACCAAATTTTACCATGTTTTGGAACTAAACACATCCTTTCTCTAAGATCCGATGAGACCGTCAAAATGGCCTGGTTCTTACCTTTTTTTTTTACGGAACCGTTGTGTCAATTCAGATCGACTATGTCAACAAACTCTATTAATTTGAAGAACATTGGTACATTTCTTGGTTCCGATAAATGTGTTAATTTCAGTACTACTATGTGCAACATGTATGTTTGAATAATACACTGTTGTTTATATTTATCATGATTTATTCTGTGCAATTTTGTATATTACAAAAGCAAACAAAAAAATTGCAACTCGCGCAGTGCGAGGATTCCAAGCGTTTGCCTTGGAATCTTACGGAAGATCGAGATAGTCTTGGCAACACCGTGCGGCACGAGTGTAATGCACAATCCACATGTAGTACAATGCAAATACTGAAATAGGCAAAATATGTCAGTCGGAAAAGAAAAAAAATGGGTTCGGTTCAGGTTCGCGAGACCAAGATTATGTCATTTCTTATTCCGCTTAAAAACTTGGGTACAAAAGAGATCAACTAGCTTAACTACACAACTACATACATACTAGTCCAGCAAATCGATGAGAACCTCTGGGAATCGAAAATTAGGCGTGGCACGAATCTGCTGCCTGCACACTGGCATTGCCGGCCAGGAGCACGGCGGCGGCGGGCTACGGGGACGGGAAGCATGCCTCGCTGTCGAGGATGGCCTGCTTGAGCTCCCGCTGTATGGACGCCCTGGCCTGCGACGCCACCAGGTCCTCCCACACCGACCCCGCGCCGCCCGTGGGGTGCCCGTCCGGGTATAGCTCGTGCACGCAGTTGGCCTCGTCGTTGATCCGGCTCACCCGGTCCAGCAGCCCGATCTCCTTCACGTCCACCAGCAGCCGGCTGTCTTTGTCCTTCCACCCGATCAGCTGCAGATCGATTATGATTATGGTTAAATTATTAGAACGGCATTTCGATCAACAAGAGCCTGCTCGATCAGATCGCATTAAATTAATCGAGGACCCCGTACCTTGGCGCCGGCGATGGTGTTGGTGCTGTAGAGCCTGGCGTTGTCGACGAGGTCGCAGTACTTGCGGAACGCGCCGGCGAAGCGCTTGTGGGACTTGAGCTGCGAGTTCACCCGCACGGCTCGCCCGGAGATGATGGCTCGCCTGATGCCCCTGACCACGGCGAGGTAGGCGTCGCAGATGATGCCGACGATCTCGATGCGGTACGGCTTCCGGGCCCTGGGCGCGCCGTGATGCCGCTCGCCGTCCTCGTCCTCCTCCTCGGCGACGGGCTCCCAGTACTTCTCGGTGGTGGTGCCGTCGGCGGCGACCTTGTAGCCGACGCCCATGCGGTAGCGCTGGAGGTGCACGGACCGCGCCATGGCGATGGTCTGCAGCACGAACGGCTCCCACGACATGGTGCCGTCCATGATCACGTCCCGCCCCTCGTTCAGCGCCGTCACCAGCAGCGACGCCGCCGCGTCCGTCGACGACTGGTGCACCTGGACGCGGCATGGCTCTGTCTGGGTCACGTCTCGATCTGGTGCAAGCAAGCAAGGGATTGGATCGAGGACGTACCAGCTCGGCAGTCTGCAGCATGTCGTTGTGGTGGCCGCGCGAGCTGATGGCCTGGTAGATCACGTCCGACTCCTTGAACGCGTCGGCCTCCACGAGCACGGCGTTCGGCCTGGCGTCAACCCAGAACACCCTGCACGGCAGTGAACGAAAGATGATGTTTTCCCGAGGCTGCACCTCATGGTATATTGGTGACAGGATTGGAGCAAGCCGAGAGAGACAACAACTCACTCCTTCATGATCTGCTTGAGCACGGTGCTCTTGCCGGCGCCCATGCCGCCGCCCATGAGGAGCAGGACGGGGCTGCGGTCGCTGTGCGCGGCGGGGACCATCACGTCCGTGCCCGGCCGGTGGTCATGGTGATGGTAGTGTATCCCGATGGCCTTGAGCTCCTCCACCAGCGTGGTGAACAGCCTCGTCACCTTCAGCTCCCTCGTCACCCTCTCGAACCTCATCTTCCTGTACAAGCCCAATGAAGATTATTAGTTTGTTAGACAACAAGATTCATTTCTTGTTGCACATTTTGTGGCGCCGTACTCCTTTGTAGATGCACGGTAGTATATGTAGTAGTTACCTAGTAGCCTCCATTACCATTCTTCTGAGTTTCCTTCTAGGATGTTCATGAGTCAGAACCTATGTAGGTGAACCGAACATTAATTAGGATGCATTTGTCCAGCACTAAAAGAGACGTCGATTATTCATTCTCTGGCGCGAAATACTGTTCTTTTTCTCACGCTTCAAGTGGTTCGAACGGTACCTGCGTGATTATGTGGGTTGCGAATTTCCAGTGGAAGGAGAAGTAGCCGAGGATGCATTTGTCGAGCTCCTCGATGAGATGCACGAGCAGGGCGTCCGGGTTCATATTGTTGTGGAAGAAGGCCAGCAGGTTCTGCTCGTAGCCCTCGGTTTTCTTCAGGTAATCGTACGACAGCGCGCACAGGTGCGGGCACTCGCTCAGATCTTCGAACCCGATCTGCGTCGCTGAAAACATTCCGATCAACCAAAACCAAATGGACCGCGTAAGGCCATATTTTTACATGACAAATATGCTCTCTGTTCTTAAATATACATACTATTTAAAATAATTAACTTAGTTTAAAATTTAAATAAGTCATTCTAAACGTCGTATATTCAACAACGGCGCTACTATTTCAATTGGCATGAAAGAATTCAAAGGCAAGCACGTAATTAGCCATTAGCCGGTCAACAATTGCAAAACGTAACGTACGTAAATGTGGAAAAAACGGCTGCAGGACGTGCGTACCGACGTAGTGCGCGAAGGTCTGGATCTCGTGGACGCGGCCGCCGGCGGACACTTGCAGCACCGGCACCACGGGCTTTGGGTCGCGGTGGTCCGTCACCGCCTCGTCGCCGCGGCTGCCATCGTCCGCCGACGGCTCCGCGGCGCATTCCAGGCGATCGGGCGCAGCCGCGCGATACATGAGCCCATCTACCGGGTGGAGCTACGCGGCGTCGCCTGTGGTGGGGATTGGGGAATGCGCCTTCGCCTCTGCGACGCGATGCGATGCGAGCTTGAGGCCACCAGAATCGAGAGCGCGGGGGGATCCAAAGGATGCGGAGGTGGTGAGAAAGAGCGCGCCGAGCCGAGCCGAGCGGACGGAGCGTGTGCATGCATGGGCATGGACCGGCAGCCAGCGGCACCATTTCCTTTTGTTGGGTCCTTCGTTTGCCGTGGGTATACTGAGATAGAACAATGCGGCTACGCGGGTAACGCGGATGCATCACGCATGCTCGTTTTTTTGCCAAGCCGCAGGGACTACACTGAAACGGTCACCAACCAAACATTGAGACCTGTATATCATATCGAATTGGGTATATTTTATCATAACGAATGGCCTTCGAGATGTTCATACACAATGCATCTTCAAATTCAGCAACCAGTGGAAATTGTCTCCAGCCAATCGAAATTGTCTTTAAGGAAGTATTAGTTAATAACAGTCGTACATTGTACCATTTTCTGTCAGCAGCTTCCTATGTACAGACAGGATATCACAAAGCACCTCATCCCATCACAAAAATAATCAAATCATATATGCTAATACAAGAAGCTGATGTTACAACTGATCCGCAACTCAGCCAAAAACGAAATCCTGATACATCTGGGCATATACCAAGGATAATAAAGATAGTGGTGTCGCCTTTTCAGACCAGCTGCAGCTGAGCAGTAGCCATGACACCGCAAAAACGAACCCTGCAGAGCTTATCGTGGCGAAATTATTGATGCCACATCAACTGGCTGATACCATTAAGACAACTAGCAGGATGTATAGAAACCTCCATACTTTGGTACTGCTGTCAAGTGCCGACAGAACGAAGCAGTTCTCTTTCTCTTAGCTTCATACTCAGCTCTTCTTTTGATGGCAGCTTCCATTCATCCTTCATGGCAGCAGACCACCATGCCTTCAGCTCATCCTGGAAAAGTAAACATAAGATTTCCTACCTTAGACCACCATGGGCTAAGACAGTCAAAATACCAATTTCTGTGAATTGATATTATAATTCAAGCATTACCTCATGGAAGTCATGGTTGGATACAAAGCGGGAATCTACTTGGCAGGTTGAATTTCTGATTGTTACAGAAAGGTGATTCCTATCCAGTGCTCCTGTAATACAAATCCATCTCATTTAGTCTCCATTTCATTTAACTACTTTTTATTCCTCTTAAGAAATTACGTTGGCTCTGCAAGAATTATCATGTTGTATTCAATTCACCAAATTAAAGCAGCCGTTTAGTCATTTACCGTTCAGGCGGGCAACATGGTATCCAGTGCCACCCAATGCTTCCTCCCATTTACCAAATCGTAGTCGCACGAAAAAGCCATCTAAGGTAGTGTGCATGATCGGTGATCTCAGCCATCTGTCACTCAACAAAAAAGAGGATTAACCATCCGCTTTTCAGTTCCTAGGATACTAAAGCATAGTTTCAGAGTCAGCAACCCTGAGGCATAACCCTGTTCATTGTTGCAGGGTATATGAATCACATATTAAAAGTCCTAAGTTATCCTGAGAAATGAAATTAGTGCAAATTTTTCTCCACTATAGATGAGACAGGTGCCATTCCTCATGAAAAACAATAAAATGGCTCTATGTAGTCTTGGATAAGGCGAGTTCTCTGGTGCATTTTATGGTTATGAACCAGGCAGTATATATTTGCCCCCTGGAATGTTCCCTGACATCATTATTTACATGTTCTCTGTCTTACAAGGAGAACATATTATGAATCACTTGAATGCAAACGTACATGTTCTTCATAAAAAATGCACATACTTCCTAGAAGGAATATTTAACCAACAGAACTCAAAGCTGATCCCAAAAGTCATGTGGAGTACCTTATTATATCCGAGCGAGACATGCGAAGCCTATGTAAGGATCCAAAAACAATACTTGATTCATCATAAACAACATTGGGCATAATGCCATAAGGTACAATCTGCTTGTTATCTGGCCGACCAGCCATAAAATCTGAGACTCCTCCCTTCAATCCTACTCTTCTTCTATCAATATCTTCAGCCAATGTGTTCACTTCCAAATTATGCTGAGGAGTTGATTTTCCAGCTGTGCTCTCTCCATGATGCTGACGCTCACGTTCAGATAAAATGTTTCCTCTTAGTTCTTCATTATTTTGAGTACACAATTGTTCCTTACCTTTTTCATCTGCCCACAAAACTATTCTTCCATTTCCGCTAGAAGATTTATGAGTTCCATGACCCACCTCTGGTTCATCATGGCCGCTGTAACTAACAACAAAAGAGTTCGTTTTGTGATTATTCTGTTCAGGCATTCCACGATCAGATGGGATAGCCAATCTTACTGCAGTGGTGTTTGCATGTCTAAGTGCGTCCAATCTCTTTGCAAAAACAGAAGCAATTGTTTCAGATTGCTTAGGTTCCTCTGGAGGCATTGCTGGACATTTACTACTTGTTGCACCATCGCTGCTTCCTCTGCCAGTGAAGTTTTGAGTACCATTTGGTTCCTTCTCTGCATTAGAATTTTGAAGAGATGGACAATACAACCTGTCACCCACAGCCTTTGGGTTAACAGCACTCTCTACATTGCATGGTGTTGCCTCCATTAATTCCAATGATGTTTTTGGCAAAAGCCGACTTACCCACAAGCTTTCCCCAAAACCACCTTTATTTCTTGTTGCATCATTTGAGCAGCCGACAGTGCAGTCATTTTGTTTTTCTTCTAGAGAGTTAGAACAAAACTTACTGGAGTTGGGCAGTTTCATATTTCCTTCTAGTCTCATTGGGAAAATATCAATTTGATTATGAATTTTTCCTCTACCGCCACCAGAAACCATCTGGAACCGTTCAGCAGTCACATCAAGAGTTTCTCTGCCCATGCCAATTTGTTTGTCCAACACAGAATTGACATTATTTAATTCCAGGGTCAGTCTATTGAAAACATGTCCTGTGCAGTTGCTTTCTGGTTGATGACAGTTATTTCTTGAAGTTACCATAACATTATGAGTATACAGAGACTGGAAGAGTGAATTGAAGCCAACAGAGTGCATAGGAACGCCACTGTTGTTTTCAAGTGGCAGGGGAGGTGCAGCAGACCCCTGTCCTGTACTTGCTGAAAACTTCTGATCAAGTGGAACAGCATCTTCATCAAGCACGGGTAACCCATTTGTGAGTGACGACATCCAGTTAAAGAACGAGCTACCACATTTTTCCAATAAACCTGAGCAAGAACTCTCATTGTCTCCCCTTCTAAATCTTTTGTTTCCAGAAGGCAGCGTGGCTGCAGAACACTGCACATGCTTCCGCTTTGCGGCTTTTGTACTCGTACAGCTCTCTATGCTCTCATTGCTGTCATCACTCTCCTTAGTATTGCTAACACAATTACTGTCATTGTACACAACTTTTTCTTTGCCCTTCTCAAGCTTTCTGGCATCAACTCCGGGTGCTGACTCACATTTTGCAACAGCATTAACAGCAGATGCTGGCTCAACTCTCGCAACAACAGGCCCATCCTTATGGCTTTCCTCTAGAACCGGATCTTGGCGATTGCCACGAGAATAAAATGCTGGAATATCACTAATTACATTGCTATCATTGAGCGGACTTTGAACATTTCTGCCACCTATAAAACCTACCAATTTGCCTGAGACCTCTCCTGCATCACATGAAGCTCCTAAGGAAGAAGGTGACAATGCGTTCTCTGTGTTCTTTGGCAACATAGGGTCTTTCTGACAAACTGCTTTTATTAATCGAGCGCGCCATGCATTAGTTGCCCAAGATCTTTCATTATGGACAGTGGTTGCACAGTAAACCTGGTTTTCTGAAATACTAGCCATGACTTCTTTCCCGGAAGGTGAACCTACAAAATGAAATGATAAGTATTTATTCAAAAAAGATTTTTTCTTAATTATTTTTCTCAAACATTGAGTATTACTGTGTGAAGCATCCTTGCAACATCTTGTTGGATAACTACCCACTTCCATGTCCTCAGGCCCTTCTTTCCCTTCGTTCATAACATTGATCCCTTCACAGCACAACACGAGTTTAGCTTTCAACAAACTAATCACTGAGGGAATGATCATCAGATGATAGATAAGAGAACTTCTTTAGCTTTCTTTATCCTATTTGGACTACGAAGTATAACATAGTTATTACATATGTATTCAGATGGCACATGAATTTCAAAAGCTAATGCCATAGTACAGATGCTAGGTAGCAAAGTTCCCTAACAAACCTGAAAAAACAGAAGAGACATAGCTTCATGTCACACGTACAATTCGCTCTGACTATATGAACGGGGCTTTATATTAATTGAACTGGACCTTTCTAACATGATGAGCAGCTGACTAGACCAACAAAGATCTGGCAAATGCATATCTTTGGGCCAAAAGGACACACACACAAATAATTGTCTTCAAATAGCTAGCTTACTAAATTAGATTGTCTTTAGGACTTACTCGAATCTTGCTCCTGCGATCTCATAGACGTAGATTGCAGGGCATCAATGTTTGTGATTCTATTTGGATTAGCTGTTACTCTCACTGAGGTGTCACTGCGGGTCCGTAGCTGTGATGGCATCTTTTCTGACACCTCTAGGTTATCATATATGTTATCACTGCTCTTTGCACCACCAGCACCACTTTGTTGAGGCGAAGATATTACTATGCTCAGCGTATCTGCATTCCAGCGAAGAGAAGCCTTCCTTGTGCTTAGGCTGGACGCTGCAATTTTAATGCTCAAACCCTCATCTGGAGACCAAACCAGCTCAGAGAGGGGGCTCATACCGAATTACTCGACTGCATTTACACCTGCACCTGAATGTCGACAATAGGCCTTCAGAAATATATATAAATATTATATTATATAATATTGAGTTTTTGCAAAATCCTGGTAATGCAAGATAGCAAATGGCTAAAACTACAAAGAACAAATGAGCATGTACTATGCTCTCTATATAGAATGTTGCAACCATCATAGAGGTTAGTTCTTTCTCAGTAGGTATTAGGGAACCATGCAACAGAGATTGTAGTATTTTCATAAAGTAGGTGCAGAAACTTGTATGATCTCGATCTTTCCTCTAGAAAGAAGTAAACCCCCAAACGAGGTGAGTGCACGGATCATGACGTGAGAAAACACACGCACCCAACTAAAAAAGGAAAGCACCATATGCATCCAATTGTGCTTGTTTTTTTGTTTAAAAAAATACAGAAAGGTACCGAAAGCTGAAACATGCCGAAGACATCAGCAAGAGAGCGGATAATTAAGTATAACGATCTATGATGTGTAAGGCAGCAACAGCCGCACCTCCGGGAGTAGCGAATCACTACCATCCCATCTCACTGCATTCCCCGCCCCATCGCCGCGCGCCGGGTGAAGCAGCGGCCGGCCGCCCTCTTCCCGGCTCCCGCACACTAGCACTGGCCGCCCAGCGCGGTATGGCTACTCTCAGCAGGCGGGGATCGCGGCGAACGGTGGCCAGGGGCGGGCGGGCATCCGTCCCGTGGAGCGTCCCGGCGCGGTGAATCTGGCTGGGACTGGTAGCGGCGGCCAAGGAGTAGGAGGTGGAGGAGGAGGAGGAGGAGGAGAACTCGGGGCGCAGCATCGCCGTACAGCCGAGACGGGGGAGACTTTGTTGCATGCGAGGGGAGGGTGGCCGCCGCGGGGACATGAGGCGGAGGCTGCTCCACGTAGAGGCCGCGCGGGACACAAGCCGCCCGTGCGCTGGGTCTACCGGTGTATGCGCTCGGGGGAAGCCCCAGCTCCGCCTCTCGTCTCCGCGCCCACTTCGCCCCCACGGCGGACAGGAGATCGGGCGGCTGCGGCTCGTCGCGGCGGCGGATCGGCGGATGCCGGCCGCCGGATTGGGGAGTGGCGTGCGGGGGCAGCGGGCCTTGCCCTTGATGAGCTGTCCGTCTCGTGGTGGGGCAGCGCGAGACAGGGATGGAATTGGGATTGGGTTGGGAATGCGATTGGGGGGACGTGACGGCGGCGAACGGAGGGGGAAAGGATAGGAAGGGATGAGCGCCGCGATCGCCCCCGGGCCCGGCCTGGACCTTCCTCTTTCGGAGCGGACCAATCATGCGCTGGCCGGCAAATCCAGGGTATAATTTTCGGCTTGCGTTCAGATGAGATGAGACTGGAGCTAGCTACCCCAAGGACAGTGTGGGGGACTTCGTGGAGTATATTTGATTGTGGGCTTGGCTTGAGAAAGCGAGCGTTTTATATGTACCGCTTCTTCGTCTCAAAAAAGAAAACAATATTGGTTTAAAAATGTAGCTTCTGGCAAAAATTTAGATCGATATGAGGACATAACATATATTTGGACGTCCTTTATATTTTGGCCACTGTCAAGTCAAAAAATTATTGAATACATTTCTATTAGCCCTTGTGTTCAGGATTGTTCAAACCTGAGACTACACGTGAAGTATGTAACACACTGACACTGCTTTCGACCACTTCTTTTCTTTTGGCAAAATATAGAAAATTTGGTACGTCATCAAACTAAGTTTCAAGATAAATGATAAACCTAACTCGATTTTGTGAATTCTAAGATCATATATGCCGGGTAGGGTTTGCATGAGTGTATTCATAAAGATGAGTGTGCGTGCCTGCGTCCGTACCGGTCTTTTGTAGAGAAAAAAAACTAAGTTCATCATTATAGTTCAATCAAAATATTCGAAAATATGTTAATGGACAAAGGTTAATGATGTTGACTATTCACAAACCAAAAACATATTGCTTTGCCACCTAGGGTCCAATATTTGCTTCCTTACAGCCGTATATGTCGCAAAACTAAAATTCCCCTGAAATTGTCAACTTAAACTATAACCCACCTCCACAACCGTCGTCGTTGCCACAAGTAACATCTTCATGCCCCTTGCTAACTCAAAAACGACATGTATTTCATGTATGGCGGCTGCTCTATTTCATCCTTCCAATTTGTGGTACCACCTACCACATTTTATTTTTGTCATTGATACCCATCCATCAATCGCATAGCAGGACCACTGATCTTGAAGTTTATAAAAAATGGCTACTATGCATTGATACTTTAATGAAGAAATTGCCATACTCCAATTGGAATGGATATCGATATGATCCTCTAATCATAAGTCACTATTAACTTAAACTACAATTTATTAACAAACCATAAGAAAATTGCACAATTGCAAAAAATACATTTATTAAAAATGCACATATATCATTCAAAAATATTCAATCTCAATATATATAAAGTAGTGATAAAATTTTTAATGTATTAAACACGTGCAACTCATAACTATACTCTTCTATGACATGTAGTGATATAATAGAAACTTCACCTTATTCCACATTTTTGTCCAACACTACCGTTATGCATAAGAGCAACTCCAACAAACACTCTAAATAGAACCCTAACCCAAGCTTCAAGGTCAAGTAAAAAAAATTGCACTCCAATGGATCCTCTACTTAGCCCTCTATTTTGGATAGGCCTCCAAATTTATCCATCAAGCCACCATTCTTGAGGGTGCGAGGGTTTCTACGGAGCCCTCCATTCTTATGGTTATTGCTGGAGTTAGAGCAAGTTTTGAGGCCTAAAAAAAAGAGGCAGTCCCATTTAATATTTAGAGGGTATAATTTGTGAGTTACTGCTGGAGTTGCTCTAACTTCCCTAGATATTTTTTTCATGATAATCAACGAATTTTTATGAGAATATAACTTTCTTGGATGGAACTTTCTATTTTTTGGAAAATTCACTTAAAATTTTATACACATAAGTTTCCATTGTTCAACTTCTAGAATATTTATTCAAATTTTTTTGAATAACTTGTTTTTTGCATAAAAATTATTCAGAATAACTCGGTTACTTTTTATAAAACTTATTTGAATAAGGTTCAAATAATTCAGAAAAAAATTATCCTGGCAATATGTATTAGGACTATAAGAGGAAGAATTTGATAGATATCAAAATATAAGCATACAAAAAATTTAGTATATATGTCAACAATTATTATAGACACGTTGGGTCCCAAAAAAAATTGGTTCCAATATAACCATGCATCTAGTATTCTCCACACTTTAAATTACATAGAGGATTGACGCATACTCCCTCTAGCTAGAATCATTAGGGCACTGGCACGTTGATAATACTGCTTTTGACAAGTATTTTGTGAAATATATAAAGTTTGGTACGTTACCAAATTAGGTTTCAAGAAAAATGTTAGCTAAAAACTAATTACATCATTAAAGTCCAATCAAATCAAAACATTCAAAAATATGATAATGGACAGAGGTTATGCGACTAAAATAGTACATATCCACCACTTCTAATTGAGGTCCAATTCCTTTCTTCCATTGCAACCGCAGGCAAAAAAACTCTTGCAACCGCAGGTCACAAAACTGAAGTTCGATGAAATCGTTAGATTGTATCACCGACCACCCCAACTATTGCCACTGCTTGTAACCTTCATGCACCATTTCATATAAACCTTTAACTGAGAAATAAAATGAAATGAAAGTCTAACTCTCAATGTAAGAATTTTTCATCGTGTTGGTACTATGTAAGTTAAATTTATTCCCATAAAACTCGTTCATTTTTTCTTCATAGTCCCAAGCTTGTCACTACATTTATTTATGTGGCCATTCGCAGTGGGAATTTATAGACATTAAATTATACATCATCTTATCAAATATGATGACATACAGAGTATTTATAAAAAGAGAGATGACCACAGTTTCATGGGGTGCTCACCACTCCAAATATGCCAGAAATGGAACCTACTATAAAACTCTACCTTCTCTCTTATGCCACGTCAGCGCATTTAATGCTATGAAACTCCCCATGAAACCCCCACTGAGATTGGCCTTAGATGCAACATTTAAGTGAGTGTTATTTTTAGAAACATGCACTGAGAGTAGTTTAGGCCTCCTCTAATGATAAAGTCAATTGCTGGCTTAATAATAATGTCGTGTAAGAGATATGTTCTTCATAAGTTAAGAGTCAGACACTAACTTTTATATCTACAAAACTCTATGAGTTAGTCTCAGACTCACATGGTTTAGAGTTGCATGTATAAGATATATTTTATTCAACACATAATTTTTTATATCTTATTTTTTCTCTTTTGTACATAGATAAAAACTGATGACACACTCACGAACTAGCTAACATATTTTTTTGTTGAAATCACGAACTAGCTATCGTTGGAGGACTCATGGAATCTTTTGCCGAGCGGAGGGCTCCATTCAGCATGCGCGCCCGCCTTACCACGATTTCAACGCACGCTAATGACTCCTCCAATCCTTAATCATCCATCGTGGCAAGTAGGCGACGTTACTTCTCTACGGGCCCCCCGGAGCTAAGCTACACACTGCTTAGCATCCAACCTACTCTGCTAATCCACGTCCGCAGCGCACAAGACCTCAACCACCGCGCCGCGCCTTTCGGCTGAGGCCGGCTCGCGTCGCTGTCCGGGCCGGCCCCGGCGTGGCGACGCCACCGCCCTCGGCGCCGCCACCACCTCGCCCCCGCTTTCGTCTTTTGCCCCTTCCGCGGGCGGGGAACCAATCAAACTATATACAGAGAGTGCTGAGCGGAACAGGAAGGGAGGCAAGTGGTCGGTGATCGCCACCTTTCCGCCGAATCATCGCCTAATACTAGCCGCCAGCTTAGCTAGCTAGCGGCAAACCTTTTGGCCGCTGCTCCAGACAAGACCTCCCGCCAATCCATCCTGCCGCAGTCGCAGATCGGGATCTCGCGAGGCTGATTCGTTCTCCAGGTGCGTTCTTGCCTGTTCTTGACTCCACGCCGCAGGTTTATGTTAGTTCTTCTCCCGCCTTGCTCAGCTCTCGGCTTGTGAGCTTCTTGGTCGAACCTAGCTTTGCTGTTTCAGTCCATTTTGCAGCTTTGCTGGACTGGATGATGCTACCGGTCAGCTACTTGAAATTCTTGTTGGAAACTCGAAGTTCCCGTTCTGTTGACTGGAATCGTAGAATTCTAGCTTCGATTCCTGTGGGATTTAGCTATGCTGCCTGAGTTTAGTGTTCTCTGGAAAGAATTAGGTTTGAATTCAGTCCGAAGAAAAAGAGAGAAATAGTACCTCTGAACAAGTTTCTGAATTCAGATTAATTCTCCCTTTTTCTGAATTGAGCCAACTCTCATGCTCCGTGGTGTTGCCCTTGCAGCAAAATTTTATGTGTTCTTTTGTTATTTCCTGTTCAAGTGGCATAATTGGTGTGTGTTTACTTGAACTTACTCTTTGCAATATTCTCTTGGTCCTGGGTGCCTGTCAATTGCCATTACGTTTGGTGCGGAGCGCTTTTAGTTTATGTTTTCTAGTGCTTCCCAGCCTGGTGCTTGGGCTCCCTGCCTTTTCTCCACCAATGATTAGCTTTAATAATTCACCAAAATGTTCTTTTCTTTTCGACGAACATCCATCAAAACGTTCTCAACTTCTCTATCACACTTAACTGTTATGTCAACGGCTCTATAAGCTCTTTTTCATTTTTATCAGGCAGTAGACGTAAGATACTTCTAGCATCTAACTCACAGGTTGTTCATTAACTTCGTTGGTTTCCTTGTAGACATCCTTATTCAACGGCAGTCATCTCAGAGGCTTTGACCGGTCTTGACAGATTGGAGCAACCGTCTGAAGATTTGACAGACCATTGGAGATGGGTACAAGGATGCCAATCTTACGCCGAGTATCGAGCGCACTGTCCACGGCGTTGCTGGAGTGGATCTTGATGCTGCTGCTGTTCATTGATGCGATTTACAGCTTCTTGGTCACTAGATTCGCCCGACTCTGCAGATTACCAGCACCATGCCCTTTCTGCTCCAGGCTCGATCACGTCCTGGGCAACGAGAAACCATGCTTCTACAGGGAATTGATCTGCAAAACTCACAAGTCGGAGATTTCATCCTTGGCCTTCTGCCGCCTACACCAGAAGCTCGCGGGCGCCCAAAGTATGTGTGAAGGCTGCTGTGTGAAATCAAGCGATGAAGATCAAGCAGATGAACCTGTGATGGATGTCAATGAACTTGACAGTGATCAAGGAAATGATGTTGTTTTGAATTCTCCTACAAGAATTTGTTCATGCTGTGGACAACATTTTAAACGACAGAGCGTATCCTTGCAATCTAGAAAGATTGCACAACTAGAGTCTACTGAAGCTGTTGGCTTACCAAATGTTTGCACGGATTATTCTGTAGCATGTCAAGTGGATGAGTCTTTGGAACCTAAAGATATTTACCACCAAAGTGATTCTATGTCTCATGAGAGAGAGAGCCTGCTACAGATGACATCTGACTCTGAGGTTGAGGTTCCTTGTGCCCATGACGTGAAAAGTTTGGAAGAAGACTTGCAAGAAGATGCAGCTTGTGAACAGCCGCCTGTTCCTCCTTCCCCTGAGGTGATCAAGGAATCTGAAAGTAAGCTCGAGAAGGAGCTTAATGTTACTGACGTATGTGATTCATCCTCGCCATGTCCTGGTGCGGATGACCTTCCTGATAGCGGGATTGATGGGGACCGGATGGAAGAAAAGGGAAGCGCATTAACGGAATGGGCATCCCAGCACGCTACCATAGCTGTTAGAGAAGATTCAGGTTTAAAAGGTATTTTGTTTCACAAACTCGGACAGTTTACATATGATGCCACTTGTTTTCATTTGATAGATTCAATAATAGGGTGACTAATCATGCAGATGCCGATATTTCACAAATTCCAGCTGCATCAAGTGATGAACAACCTAAGATTTTTAGTGAAACTGAACCATCTCAGAGCACAAATGAAGACAACGCTGACCCATTTACATGTCAGTTCACAATACTAGAAGAGCACTATGTTGTTTCAGGAGAAAGAAATACAAAAGGTATGCTCTCCTGATTCTTGATTGTAAGAATGAAAATGGTGTTTTGCATTTATCCATCTAACCCCAAAAAAAAATACTAGATAATCTGGAACGAGCTCCTGGGCCAGAAATTACTGGTAGGTCAAGTGGGGAATTTCCCCAGAGAACTGCATCAGCGACAGATCCACATATAACTGAACTCGCAGCACAGAACATTCACCACGTTGCTTCAGAAGGTGTGGATGTTGAAGGTTTGTTCGTTTTGACCTTTCTTTCTGATATTAGCATTTATACACATTTGCTAACTTAATCTAATTAAAGGACTATTATGTTTCCTCGATCAGATGATTGCGGGGATATCTGTGTTTCACAAGTTGGTGCTGATTCAGAAAAAAATGGTGAAGTTGAAGGTTCTACTAAGAAAATTGAGCCCAAAGGTGAGATGGGGACACATGAACTGGTAGTCCAAGATCCTTCTTATACTGATCCCAAAGATTTTACAGATAAAGGTTAGTTAACAATGCTTTCTGTCCGATACCAATTTTAAGGTCAGTACTTACATATAACTATTTTGCTCAGATTATGTGGACGAAGTTCACATTCCAGCAGCTGCTATTAGATCAAGTGGTGAAGTTCCTCAGGATCATGGTACCGTTGAGGACCCAAGAGCAGGTGGAGCCACTGTTGAAAGGAGACCATCTCTAAGCACTCAGATTAGCATGAACGAAGCCTATAGGCTTGCCATTGGCAGCAACAGTAGCTTGCCATCCCCAACATTGACGGAGGTGATCCTTGGAAAGGACTCTACTTCTAGCATAAACGAAGAATTAAGGCTACTGTTATCACAGCTCTCAGCTTCCAGGGGGCTCGAGGCGCCATGGCTTGATCCAGGGCCTAGCCCCCGTGCATACGGACGTGGTGATGAGCTGGTAGTACAGAACATTACCAAAAGAATTTCACTGGAGAGAAACACATCCGGTTTGGATTCACTAGATGGAAGCATTGTTAGTGAGTTGGAAGGTGAAAGCACCATTGACCGGTTAAGACGACAGATCGATCTTGATCGGAAATCGATACATCTGCTCTGCAGGGAACTTGAAGAAGAGAGGAATGCCTCAGCCATTGCTGCAAGTCAGGCGTTGGCTATGATCACCAAGTTGCAAGATGAGAAGGCTGCAATGCAAATGGAAGGTTCACATTACCAACGGATGATGGAAGAACAAGCAGAATATGATAGCGAAGCACTTGCAAAAGCTAACGAGTTGCTTGCTGAGAGAGAGCAACAAATAGAGGAACTGGAAGTTGAGCTTGAAAGCTATAGGAGACAATATGAAGGTGAACCAATAGAGAAACATGCTAAAGCCTCGTTTAAAAAAGAAAATGCCCATACAGCTTTGCTTGCAGAAGGTGGTCCTGAAGTTCCTATGATTAACACACCAAGGGGCACAAATTCTTTGATGACTTTTGAAGAGGAGAGAGCATATATAGCCACTAGTTTGAGGAAGTTGGAGCAGAAGCTTCAATCCTACTCCAATAACAGCACTTCTGATGATTTATCTAGTTCAGATGCTATAGAGGATGACCTCTCGAACAAAGCATCTGTCGCAGAAGACAGCTCATTACATTGTCAGGATAGCTCAAGGAACAAAAAAGAGCATATTTCCTTGGGTAAGGGTGCCAGCTCATCGATATTGAGTGGGGAGGTTGATCTAACCACAGTTCAGGAAGAGATTGTAAGCTTGAACAGAAGGCTGATGACGCTGGAAGGTGATCGGAGTTTTCTTGAACATAGCATAAACTCCCTCAGAAATGGAACCGAAGGTTTGATGTTTATACAGGAGATTGCTTGCAACCTGAGAGAACTACGGGCAATAGCTACTGACGAGTAGGCTGCATCAACATGTGCAATATAGGTTCCAACTCAGCATGGGCATTGTGAATTTTGTATCACCTAAATCAAAAGATTCTTGTAACTAGGATGCCAGATACTACTGTAATTATTTTGAATGAACTTCCATTTTTTTTCTGTAATTATAGGAGGCAGACAATTTTAATCAAAGCTTTTGAGTCACAAAAAAATACAAATGACGTAAAAAAGTATGTGGACATGACCTGGCAGTGGTTGAGACTTTCACAGTACCTTTATCCGGGCTCCAAGTTTGCATTAGAGACTTAAAATTGCTTGTCATGTAGTTTTCCAACACTGATGCTGCGAAGTCCAATCACGCTTCCACATTCCCCAAGCCCCTAATCATAGCCAGCACAACCTCACACTGAAGCATGAAACAAAAAGTTCCGCAACAATGGGCGGGGCGGCGGTTTACCTGCTTTGCTTTTTAACAGCAATTACGTACTCCCAACAGCAGAAAATAACATACAAGCACTATAGTGATATACTTCGTGCAGATAACTCATTACATGATCTATCCTTTCTTTCCCATTTGAACTTTAGAAAAATCAAAATAAAGGCCATGGCAAACCTTAGATTAGCACCATGGTCGGTTACAACAAGTGTTATTACTGGTTGTATACAGGCATCACCATTGCCCGTTGGCACGGCGATATAGGTATTCTGGGTATTCCCCATTCACCCTCCCACTTGCTAAATTATAGTCCCCCAGCCTCTGTGAGAATGTATTAGAATTAATTCCAAGGTTCACTGCTGGATTTGGATGGCTATATGGCCAAGGCTTTGGTGCAGTCGAGTCCAACCTTCCATTGGAGTAAACATCCAATGTGGAAAGTTGCCCATCTCGCAGCCTATGCAGAGCACTCTGTGTGTCATAGGCCCTCTGGTAACCCTCATCATAGTAATGGTCGGTCAAGTTAAACCGGCCAGAACTACTTACAGAAGCCATTTCAGAGTCTGCAATATTGCCTCCTGAAGGAAATCGCATGCCAAATGTGTGATATTCATGGAGCGGAGAGGCAGTCATACACGCACTGCTTTGTTCTTCGTCAAGCAAGTCATTGATAATATCAATGTGCGGGAATTCTTCACCCACTGGCCCCTGCTGCTGGTGTGAAACAAAACTTGCAGGCATCTCACTCTGGAACTGCCTATATCGTAGTACATCCAATCTTCCCTGTTCTGTTCTGCTGCTGCTCACTTGCTGATAAGAAATATCTTTCCACGGGTGCTCAGGCACGTTGCAATTGGTTATTTGCTGGTTAGGAACATCGTCTTTCCACATATGTCTGTTAACATCTCTATTACCTTTGCTTGAGTGCCACTTATCAAGAGTTTCTGACTTGCTAGGCCCAAATGTGTAGGTTTGCCTACCTGGTAATTGGTCATTCCTTTCAATAGAAGACGCCATGACAGATGTTGCTGATGCATATGCTGACAATGGCTGTGAAACTGCAGTATATTGGCCAACAGAAGTTGTTTGCTCAAGACATGATTGGGTTGTATCCAGGCTAACCTTACCAAGGAAAGCATCTCGGTAGGCCTGTGTTATAATTGGGGCAGACGGGGAAGACTCATCGCTCAGTCGTTCAGACACAGTCAGTGAGCGCGAAAGCAATGGAGAAACTTGGACTGACGGTGTAGGTGGCGCTGACCTTGGTTCCTGGAACAGAGGGGCACTTGTAGGCCTTGATGTTGGAGTTTCAGTTCTGGGTACAGAAGTGACTACAGCCTTCTCAGAAACTGTATCTTCTTGAGCTTTTGAGATAGATGTAGACGGAATCTGTCGCGATACTGAGTTATGCTGCAAAACTTTATCAACTCGGGGTGTGGGTGATTTTGGGGCAGCTGGTATGGCTTTAGCAACTTTATCAAGCTGTGATGTAGAAGATTTTGCAGTTGCTTGAGTAGCTTTAGCAACTGTATCAACCTGTGGAAGAGGTGATTTTGGAAGAGCTGGAGTAGCTTTGCCAACTGTATCAACCTGTGGCAGAGGTGATTTTGGGGGAGTTGGAATAGCTTTATCAACTAGCGGTGACCCTGAGGGCATCAAAGTAGCTCTCTCAATTTGCTGACTTGAACATGGTACATGTTCTTCGCATGATACTGGCTCAAGTTTACTTGGAGTGGGTGTGGCAATAGGCAGAGATTTGGTGTTTACAGTGGATGTTGCCATTGCTGGAACAGCTCCATTACTGTCATCACTTGTGGCTACAGGTAAAGACTTTGGAGGTGGTGCATTAATATTTCCACCATTAATAGTTACCAAGGATTGCTCTGGGCCCTTCCGAACCTGAGTCGTCTTTTCCAAGGAGTCAGATGAGGATGTCGAGGATGAACCTGCTGCTGCCTCAGCAGCTGCCTTCTTTTCCAAATGGGCCTTGAGTAGTTCCCTTCCCTCAATTTCCTTCTGAAACAAGCATAAATGGAAATTGACGAATCAATTTATTTATCAGCAGATAAATAAAGTGCTACAGAACAACTATAATCTTGATATGGAATGACTAACAAAATTAAATAAAAATCCAATTCAGGAAATGGATCATCAACAACAACAACAACAACATAGCCTTTTGTCCCAAGCTTGTTGGGGTAGGCTAGAGGTGAAACCCAAAAAGTCAAAAAAAAAGAGAAAAAAAAAGAGAAAAAGAGTTAGAGGAAAGCAGAAAAGAAAGCAAAGATCACGGCTCAGGCACATTAATTGCTAGTCTCCAAGCGCTCCTATCCATAGCTAAATCCATAGAGATATTCCACTCTTTAAGGTCTCTAATAACCGACTCGTCCCAAGTTAGTTTGGGTCGCCCTCTACCTCTCTTAACATTATTGGCCCGCTGTAGAACCCCACTACGCACCGGCGCCTCAGGAGGCCTCCGTTGGACATGTCCGAACCATCTCAACCGATGTTGCGTCAATTTCTCCTCAATTGGTGCCACTCCGACTCTATCTCGAATATCTTCATTCCGTATCCTATCCCTTCTTGTGTGACCACAAAACCAACGCAACATACGCATCTCTGCTACACTCAGTTGTTGTATATGTCGCCTTTTAGTAGGCCAACATTCAGCACCGTATAGCATCGCCGGGCGAATCGCCGTCCTATAGAACTTACCTTTTAGCTTTTGTGGTACCCTCTTGTCACAGAGGACACCAGAAGCTTGACGCCATTTCAACCAACCGGCTGAAATTCTATGCCTAACATCTTCATCAATGTCACCATCCTTTTGCAGCATCGATCCTAAATACCTAAAGGTATCTTTCTCGGCCACCACTTGCCCATCAAGCCTGACATCTCCATCTTCATATCTAGTCCCACTGAAATCGCACATCATGTACTCGGTCTTAGTCCTGCTAAGTCTGAAACCTTTGGACTCTAACGTATGCCTCCACAACTCTAACTTCCTATTAACACCTGCTCTACTCTCATCAACTAGCACCACATCATCAGCAAAGAGCATACACCAAGGGATATCACTTTGTATATCCCTTGTGACCTCATCCATCACCAGAGCAAATAAATAAGGACTCAATGCTGACCCCTGATGCAAACCTATTTTATTTGGAAAATCACTACTGTCTCCACCATAAGTGCGGACAACCGTCATCGCATCCTTGTACATATCCTTGATAAGGGTAATGTACTTAGTTGGGACTTTGTGCTTCTCCAAAGCCCACCACATGACATTTCTTGGTACTTTATCATATGCCTTCTCGAGGTCAATAAAGACCATGTGCAAGTCCTTCTTTTGCTCCCTATGTCTCTCCATGAGTTGTCGTATTATAAAAATCGCCTCCATGGTCGACCTTCCAGGCATGAACCCAAACTGGTTTTGGGTCACACTTGTCACTCTCCTAAGGCGATGCTCGATAACCCTCTCCCAAAGCTTCATCGTATGGCTCATCAGCTTAATCCCACGGTAGTTAGTACAACTTTGAACATCTCCCTTGTTCTTGAAGATCGGTACTAATATACTTCTTCTCCATTCCTCAGGCATCTTGTTTGACCTAAAAATGAGGTTAAAAAGCTTAGTCAGCCATACTATTGCTCTGTCACCCAGGCATCTCCACACCTCAATGGGGATACCATCAGGACCCATCGCTTTACCTCCCTTCATCCTCTTCAAAGCCTCCGCAATCTCTGCCTCATGAATTCTCCTCACAAAACGTCTGTTGGCGTCGTCAAATGAGTCATCCAGCTCAAGCGTCGAACCATTCTCCTCATTAAATAACTTATCGAAGTACTCTCGCCATCTGTTCTTGATCTCCTCATCCTTCACCAGAAGTCGATCCGTCCCATCCTTGATGCATTTGATTTGGTTGATGTCCCTTGTCTTCCTCTCGCGGATCCTCGCCATCCTATAAATATCCTTCTCCCCTTCCTTCGTGCTTAGCCGCTGATAAAGGTTATCATATGCACGACCCTTTGCTACACTCACAGCTCTCTTTGCAGCCCTCTTTGCTAATTTATAGCCCTCGATATTGGCTGCACTCCGATCAAGGTGAAGGCGCTTGAAACATTCCTTTTTCTCCTTAATAGCCATTTGCACCTCGTCATTCCACCACCAAGTGTCTTTCGCTTCTTGTTTTCCTCCCCTACTCACGCCAAACAATTCTGAAGCCACCTTCCGTACACATGTTGCCATCTTTAGCCACATGTCGTCTGCATCTTCTCCGTCCTCCCAAGGCCCCTCGCTTAACATCATGTCCTTAAATGGATCATCAGAGAACATTTTTTTTCTTTTTAAGGATATCTACCAAGTAATATGTTACAAATATGGTAACCAGCAATAAGTTTTCAGACAAACATTTCGAATGTAATCTTGATGTATCCAGCTAAAGTATATTCACATATCTGGAGGCAGTTCATGTTTTTTGTGCAAGTGTGCATACAACAAAAAAGGGAGAAATTGGCGCCTATCAGAACATGTGTAAACAAGTCATATGTGCTCTCTAGCCGAAACATTATCCACACTATCTTAGCAACAGCTCCTGTGTTGACTGTTCAAATTTCAAAGCATAGTATTTACAGTATCAGGCACCTGCATCTTACATTTTGTAGTTTTTCCAGAGAAAAAAAATCTTGAATTTTACAAACTACTATAGTTTCACTCCAATACAATGAAAATCTCAACCATTAATCATGAAGCAACAATCTTTTTGGGAAAATTATATCTCAAAAGGATTATTTAAATTCTAAATTGGAAACTGTAAGCTATAGAAAGTATAATAGTAATATAAATAAATCTGACTCCAGAGAATCAAAATTGAGATAGATACATTAACTGAAAGAGTGAGTTCAAGCAAGGCAGTTTATCCTAAGCGATTGAGTGAAAAATCAAGAATAACTAAACCACAATTAGAAAATAATGCCTGACACTTTCTGAGAAGAGTAGTTTCACCTCGTGTAGTCGCTGCCCAAGCTCACGAAGCCTATCTTTTAATGTGAGTAGAGCCGTCTCTTGGTCACGCCTTGGAACTGGACTACAACCATACATATTGCGATCTGAACAGCTAGATGAGGGAAGATCATCTTCGTACTGGGAAGTGATTATACTGCTAATGACTCTGGTGCGCCGATTTCTCCCTCTGTATAGTTATAATAATTAACAAAATCCAAGTTCTGAACAGAAGTATTGCAAACTTTTTTCTTTGAAAAGTGAAGTATTGCAAACTTAGATGTTGCTTACTAACCTAGTAATATGGCTTGTACTGTCTAGCAAGTTATTTATTTTGCCTCGTATGCTGCTCACAGTAGCAGACACAGATGTTACCAGCGACTCGATGTCCACAGTAGAATCCTTCTCGCATGCCTGCACATTTTTCATCTCTGTTAGCATTAATCTTGTTACTAGAGAGTTGTGTTAAGGGTCAGCTAGGGTCTAGGTCCATTCCTATTACTGCTAGCTATATTTAGCTCGTAGTTAAAAAGAATAATATGCAGATCATATGGTCATTTACTGCATTAATTAGGAGGACATCATGTGCAGATGTGCAGCCTGGATCAGCTATATATATGTGAGAAAATGATGAGGAGCTGGTGTGGCCAGAGTCAACAAAATACGTGTACGGTGCTGTGTTCTTATGGGTGTGCCGCCAGAGCACAAGTACTAGTGTGTTTGTTATAAACACCTAGAAAGTGAGGGAGTGATTTCCAACAATCTCACTGCCAAAATCATTCATTGCATTCACAGGTTGTGTAGTCTTGTCACACGTGTCAGTTTGGCATACCTCAACTGATCCATCTATATTGTCTGACACATCTGAAGCACCATCTACAGAGTTGTCAAGTTTCACAGACAACAGTTCTGCATGCTTAGAATTCTCCCTATCATGATTTGTGCTTCCATCTCGACCCATTTCTAGAAAATTTGGATCAGGTTTCTCCTCTCTTTCCTTGTCCTTAACCTTACGACTGTTCTTCTTTTGTTTGGCCTGAAATTATTAGTGTAAGAAAACCAATATCTAAAATCTGACGTAATAAAAAAAGAAATGGGGACAACTGGGAATTAATAAGAGATATACCACTAAAGTAGAAAGTAAGAACAGATCACTGAATTTAACTTGCAATATGGTATTAACAAAACTGGTTTTTGGTCACGCAAAGCTTCCAGGCTTCTAGCGCACTTAACAGCAGCAAAACAGGATAACTTGCGAAACATTAGGAGCTACAAATCAGAGCTTACTCTATTTTTACTGAAACAAATAGAAAACCGTCAGAAATTACTTGATAGTTAATGTTTGATGAACCTTGGGACTATGGGCAGTGGTTGCATGGCCGCACGATGTGCACGGCAGAAGCAGTGCACTGGCGAACAGCAGTTCACATCCAGGAACTAGTTAGTTTGCATTAGTTAGTAGCATAACATACACACATTATAATTTACATGCTATTTGGCTTGGAAGCATAGTTAGCTTATTAGACACATATCCATCTATTAGCCGAATCAATCTGTTAGCAGTTTAGCAAGCATGTTGGGTATGGCCATATAACGACTTCCAAGTATGTCATCTCCTTTGTGGGCAAGCAAGAAATAAATAAGTTTCAGCATGAATGAAGTCTAATGCAGCAGGAATGAGCCCTTCCTAAGATGAGAGTATTCTCGCCATTATTCCATCCTGCCAGTGGTTCAGACCCTCCAGGAATTTACCTCCACCCTCGGTCCTCAGACCCTTAACCCAGTCCATATCATGATGATATATATCAATTCTAACTCAGTCGCCATACGAACAGTTGTCTTTTATGGTCGTTAACTTATAGCGGAAATAATACAGACTTTGCTTTAAAGGTCCCCAAAAAAACATTGCAGCAGTAAAGACGTTTAAACTTGATCACATGACCCTCTGGAATTTGAAATGTTCTTCAAAAAGGTTGATTCTAGTCAAAGGAAATGGGCCAGGATTTTAGTCACTTTAGGCCCAAATAAAATCAGGCCCCAGTTTTCTTTTCTCGGCATCCCACTAAGAAAATTGATTGGCATCTATAAGTTAACACCAGGAAGCTATTACAGCAACTTGCCAATAATAGAGCAGATATGACGAACCAACCTGAGGTTTGAAACTCTAGAGAATAGGAAACTTGCCATGCATCACGCAAATCAAACAAGAGCACTGAAAAAATAATCATCAGGAATACTAACAGAAAAGTAACAAATTCATGATGTATATATTCGTTTGATTTTTCTTCTAGTTAACGAACCTGTTCAAGCAAACTACAGTAATAGGAAAGATTTCATCATGTCACCCTGATCCCAACCACATTAAACCTGACGTGCAAAATCAAAACAAAGACAGAGGGTCCTCTGAACCACATTAAGAATGCAACCTGTTTTTTCTTAGCGCGCTTATCCTTCTCAATGGCACAACCCCGCTTCCCTTTCTCATTCTCAAGGAGTTCCTCTTCACGAATAAGCTCCTCTTGTCTCTTCAACGCAACAGCTTCTTTATAGGCAACCTCAATCCCACTAACATGAAAGCAAATGTCAGGACATCAGAGTATGCCATTACATCTCTGGCAGAATGAGAAATGAATCCAACTTGTGTATACAAAACATTTATCTGTGATAAAGAACTGAAGAACACACTTTGATGCAAGGAAAAAAAGAAAATAGATTGAACAATTTCATAGGTACTCAAAATATTTTGGTTGAAAGGACTAAGCATGATGTTTGAGGGGAAAAAGAGGACTAAGCATGAGATGACACCAGAACAAACAAATTTGGAAAGACAGATGAAAACATAAATGGTCGAGAATATTCATGATCTGGACGGTAAATTAATCACACAGGGATAACAAGATGATCAAAATAAATAAATCTTATACCTAAATATATGAGACAGCACAAAAGTTTCAAGTATCTTCTGACCAAAAACAGTTAGGCGCCTTTCTTCACGCTCAATAGAAATTTTGTTAACTTCTCCAGAACCACCATCCTGGAAGGATGAGAATAATAAAAAAAGTGAGCAGCAAAATAATAAGTACATTGCACAAAATATTAGTAATGCTAGCAAACTCAGACATAAAGACCACAAGCAGAACAGTTGATGATTGAAGAAGATTTACACTGCCACTTGTCACAAGAAAAGGTACCATTTTTGTTAGCATTAATCTTGTTACTAGATAGCTGTGTCCAGGTTCAGCTAGTGTCTAGGTTCATTCCTATCATTGCTAGCTGTGAAAGGTCCTCTAGCCTAGTGGTTAGAGAGCTTGAGTAGCACCCAGTAGGCCCGGTTTCGAATCCCAGTGGGAGCGAATTTACGGGGCTGGTTTTAAAGAAAATCCCCTCGCCGGCATGGTCGGGGTTCAGGGATTTTCCTAGACCGGGAGAAGGTCACTTCTTAAAACAAAGCCGTGGGGCGGTCTTACCCCACCGGCCTAGTCTCTTTTTTTTTATCATTGCTAGCTAGATTTGAGCTCGTAGTTAAAGAGAATAATATGCAGATCATATGGTCATTGGCTGCATTAATTAGGAGTATATTATGGGCAGATATGCAGCCCTGTATCAGTTATATATGTAAGAAAACCATGAGGGCTAGTCTGGCCTGAGTTAACAAAATACTTGTGTGCTGTTGTATTCTTATGGGTGTGCCACCAGAGTAGAGATACTAGTGTGTTTGTGATAAACAACTAGAAAGTGATGGAGTGGATTACAACAATTTTGACTGCCAACCTCAGATATAGAACTTTCAGGACTGAGGAGTGTGGATTAAACAAATTTGGAGTTTAGTGAAGAGTTCAAGGGGTGATATGAACTTCTCGAATAATTAAATCCCACCCCAGAAATTAACACACCAATGACAGGTTGGAGAGTAACTAATCTAAGTGAGGAAGCATAATTAGTAGAACACGAGTTTATTTTCCCTTTTTTTATGTGTGTGTGCCTATCTGCTGGTGGTGGTTCATGGGTGGGTGGGTGGGGGTCAGCGGTATTTGGGTCAATCCAAAACTCATCCAAGTGAACTAATCCAGATTCCAAAAGCAAGAAAATGGAGCGGAAAAAAATTAAGACAATGATCCAAATACCCATTGAGTACCCACTCATCCCTGATAGGAAAAACAAAGTTAGTGTGGCAACACTTGCAATAGCTGAATGATGTGCTAGCTAGCAAGTAAAAACATTTCAAGGACAATAAAATGAATTAGCAACGTGATCGACAGAAGACGGAAAAAAAATTAAATACTGAATGCAAAAGAAGTAGACAAATTTTGAGCTAAACTAAGTTAATTCATATTTCATGCAATGAAACAGAAGAAACACTAATGTCATAGAATGGGACAATCATGATAGAATTCATCTGTGGGAGAAAATCTAATCTTGACTATAAAACTAAGAGCGGATTAATCACAAAACAAATACCTACCTTAGCACGACTTTGGGGACATTTGTCATCTTTTGATGACAGAGATTGACAAGGCAAGGGCTCGAAAGCTGCCCTCTCAAGCAGTGCTATGAAATTACCAGCCAAAACAAACATGTCCATATCAATATGGACCATAGGTGCTGGAAGCTCCTCCAAGTCCATTGATGTTACTGTTCCTTTCTTGCCATTGCTATGGCCCTCAAGTGCCTTCAAACCAGTATACAGAGCATCCATAACTAATGTTGAGGTGACTTCTTTCTCGAGAAAAAAATGCTTCACCACTACTTTCAATATGGTGTCGCTCTTTTCCCTGGACATGCGACGTTTTGTTGTGGGGTCAATGTCGAGCCAGAATGCACGGAAACTGCAACAGAAAGAAAGATCAACATGCATTAGAGTATACCAGTAAGAAAATGACAAGCATTAAACCTTTCATTGTTGAATAACATTCAAAAGGTTCATTATCTAACCTGGACCACCTCGTTTTATCATCAATGAGCCTGATAAGTTTGCGTCTGCGTTCTTCAATAAAGCGTCGGTAAATTTGCTCTATGTTCGTCATGTATACACGGAGCAATTCTCGACGATAAGGGCGATCAAGACAACGAAATGGTCTATCTACTTTCTCTCTCCAGTACCCAAAAACATATAAGATAATAGTCACATATTAGTTTTTGATTAATTGATAAGGACTCAGTATGAAGAAGAAGAAAACAATGAGAGAGGCATTCTAAAGTATAACTGAACTGAGAAAATAATAGGTGTACACAAGAACAATAAAGATAGAAGCTAAGGTTCAAACAACAGTAGGTAAAGGGTGGGCCTCAAATATAAGGAACACTGGATGAAATACAACAGAATACATGCTTCTTGCAATAAAACAAAATAAAAAGATTCCAAAGAAGGTTTCTACTGCATGTGCAGTTACATTTTGTAACATAACAAAGATAGCAAAGTTAGAAGTTTAGAAGTCCATGTTTGAACTACCTAGAAGAGAACAGATACCGCTAACAAGACCACCTCAATGAACTATTCATAAAAAATCTCTGGTACTTTAAAAACATGGAAATTGCAAATCAAGAAGAATATTTGTGGAATATTTCACTGGGTGAGGAACTCGGGTATAGTTTATACTTTATATTTAACCATAGGGATCCTAGGTTGTAAAGAATTTATTCGTTCTAATCATGAACACAAGTGAACAAAAGGCTCTAATCATGAAAACTGAAAACTGACAAACTAACTACCTGATTACTTGAACTTGAGCTATGATTTCAAGAACATCATCAACAAGAAAACCATCTTGAATCTTTGACAATTCCATAAACTTTTTCCATCCCCAATCATGTTCCTTCTTCCAGAATCTGTGTAAGGTGTCTGCAAAGTCACTAAGTCAAGCTCTGAAGCTGGATGTTTAGTATAGAAGGAAGAAAACATCATTTCAGATCACCTGAATATTTAACTTTCTTTGGATCAAGGTTGCCCACGGCTATCGTAAACTGTGCAAAATGGCCCCATCCTTAAAGTGCCAAAGCCATGATTAGAAAGGGAAAAGATATTCAGAGGACAAAAGATAGTTTAGGCAACATAGTAGTACCAGACCTGGGAGGAGTTTGTCATGATCAGCAACACAAAGAAACAACGATAAGTGGTTGGAGACATCACATCCTTGAGGGTAAACTAGAATATACCTGCACAAAGTAACATTTGCAAATGAGCAAGAGATTGACTTGCCAAAAGAACATCTAATCAGTATGCATCACAAACTGAGTTCTTAACAATTTAGAATACTGAACTCAGAAAAACACATAAGCTACTCAAAAAGGGTAACAATAATAGCATACCATGCAGGAGATAAGATGGTTTACAACTTTACATAGACAGATAAAGTAACTAGTTCAAGGGTATTGGAAATGTTATAAGAACTAGAATGCAGAAGAAAGGGAGTAGAAGATAGTCTAATAGCATTCTCCAGACTCGAGCTTGAGTTTGGCACTGGTCAAATAAAACTAAAATCATTGATAGGATATCCATAAGGCAACAAAACCAATTTGAGAGAATCATTGTGGTCCAGCAATTGTCAAAGATAACAGTAACAAAATAATCTATGGAAGCCAATAAAGTTATAAAGAACAACAATACTCACAACATACAACCAACAGTGGCAACATTCATACTTAATAATGAAGCAGGAATCTTTCAAAATACAAAGGACCTGTGGTTTGATATGTATATCTTCAAAACCCGACCAATTTTTTTACTTTCCACAAGACAACAGTAATCAAGGTATCAAACTATCAATGATGTACAATCAATCAACTCCTAGCACAGATTCAAGATTCGCAATCGTGCACAATGTAAAATAAGAAATGTAAAACTCAAGCAGACAATGTAGCACCATGCTGAAAACAAATGAAAACTACCCCAGCTAATCATCAACCAAAATTTACATAAATTAGGAAAAGGACAATTTATGTTTATCACTAACAATGAGGGCACTAGAGTTTAACACCATTATGACAACATTTGGCAGTTCTCTTACTTGCAGCACTGTCACATAAAACAGTGAAAAAACATGAGCCCTAGAATAAGAAAAGAAGAAAAGAGGGATGCCACAACATGTTTTAGTCAGCCATCAAAGGGAATCCTACCACTTGTAACCACCAGCTTCAAATGGTTCACTTTTCATTTCTCTCTTCTTCTCCTTAGAAAAGTTATCTATTCTCCAAGTATATCGCCCAAATAAATCCAAAGGTCTGGGCCCTGAGATCATAATTTTCAGATATGAGTTCAATGAAATGCAACCACAACTGACACCCTACCGGTAAAATTAAGAAAAACAATATATATAAATGCCTTGCCGGAGGGCGGGGACATGTAAGAAACTGACTACAGCTACCGGTGTCAAAATAGATCTGAACTGAGAACAAGTACCCAGATTTGTCCTTTAGTCAACTAACCACTAATACAGGTGAATGGACATGATTAGGTTGTAATTGAGATAATATAAGTAAGACTTCAATTCTACATTAATAAGTAATCAGAAGCATTGGAACAAAAGTTTTTGAGAAGTTCAATTTTATAGAAGTGATTTATTCATTCACAAGGATGGGAATAAAGTGCATGACGATAGCCTAAAAATATATAGGTTACTGCACGGCTTATTTTGAGTGCAAGTACCCATGTGGTTACAATTGAACACAAATGTACATGAGCACAAGACATACTGCTACTGATACATGTAAAAAAATCAGACCAAATCCTCGAGCACACTGAACAGTTAGCATCCAGGTTTTAGCCTGCATGGATCAATTACTCAATATACCTTTAGTAACTTGCAAAACTCTCAAACATAAAGATAAGAAAGTAACCATCAAATATCTCCAAGGAGATATATCCAACATATATGTTGCAGAATATTTCTAAGGCAAGTGTCAGTGCTTTAACCAAGAGAAGCATCATCCTTTTAGCAGCTCCAGCAAGATGCAAGGCTAATGGTACAAGTAGCTAACTAATGCTGAGCCCTATGTAGCAAATTTATCATCATACTTACCTGCTCTAGAAACCGAATCCCATGGACCCTTTCAGGATGTAACATGGGAAACTTCCTACTTCAATTGGAGTGCACATGGTTAAGAGTTTAGGTTTCTCCAGCAACTTTTTGCTCTGCCTTCAGATATAGTGCATTTCAAAATTTAGATTACATTTGATTCAGGGTTAAGATGCAAATAGATGCTTGGCCAGAAAAGGTTGAAGTGTTTGGCCCACATAATCCAAGATTAAGCCAACGCACAAAAGGGGCAAACAGTATTTTAGACTAACTATACTTGATGCATAACACAGAAAATGAGCCAGGCCAACCTAGCTGGGTCAGGATTGGTAACCTAGTTATTTTAGGTCTGAACAACCCAAAAGTGCAATATTCAGTGGGAAGACTGTCGTGCTGATAAAATTTTTACATCAGTAATGGACCAGAGGAATAAATTACTAATCATAGAAATAGTGATGTTTGTTGATGTTTCCTTCAAACAAATACACTGAAAAAAAATATAGATCTTTCAGTTTGTTAGTTGTAATCTCAGCCCATAATGACACACCGGACATCCAGCACTATTCAACCAGCTCTATATCTAAGTGTCATAAGTAACTAGTCATCAGAAAATGGTAGATGTTTTCTTTCTCCTGAAGATGGTATCCATTTTTTTCTGAATTTGATTTGAATGTAAGGCTAGCAATAAAGGTAGTCCATCACGCACCAGGATCATTGTCATCACCGTCGTTGTCCCAAAAGGGAGGGGATGTTGATGGGATCCCATTATCAACCTGCTCGCAAGATCGCCACTCAGAAAGTGAATCACCAGATACACAACGATCCTCGTTACCCAACCCAGTGCTGCTCGCAGCAGAATCATCAATTATGACAGCACCAGCCATCAGGCTTGATGTTCCAACAGTTTTCTAAAGTCACACGGCTGCATATTGAAACAACAAGCACAAAGTTACATTGAATTCAGTACACTTACAGTTCAAGTCAACAGATTCAAATGTATGATAAATTCTCAAGATTTCCATTGGAAGCCCCAGAATTGGTAATAAAGCCATACATCCCATAAACATAGCATAGGAATCAAATTACCACCCAATTAAAAAGGTGCCTCTGTTGCAGGCTCAATATCACTAAATTTTATTGGAAAGAATGGGCAGAAAATCAAGCTAAAGCTACTACTCCAGCCAGGGCCGGACTAGGTGTCGGGACTAGGTGTCGGGCATAAGGTTCAGTTAGGCTTAGGCACCCAGAAGCCCATATGGTGCCAAGAAGCAACTCGTGTTGAATATAACCAAACCCATGGATGGATGGAGTGAGATAATAGGGCACCACGCAGCATAACGAACCGATTGTAGATAGAGAGAAATATTAGATTGAAACGAAACCAACTAGTATGACAACCGAATCCATCCAAGCAAGCTATTATTACTTCCAATCCGCGCTGGCATGGATCTCCGCATCACTAGCACGATAGACGAGCGGCGGACTGAGCTACGGTGGCGGAGGATCCGGGGAGAGGGAGAGGGACCAGCGGCCTGGAGCCGCTCGGGCTGCGTTGGTAGCCTACCACTCCCTGCCCTGGCGAAGCATTTACCTGCGTCCGCGGCGACCAACTGCCGGCGAGAAGCGGCGAGACGAGCTACGGCGGCGGCGGCGATGCTCTCTGGACGGCAAGAGGAGAAAGGGAGCAGGCAGGAGAGAGAGAACGAGCACTATAATATTTGGATTAGGAGCTTAGGGTGTGATGTGTTTCTTCCTCCAGCGGTCAGCTTGCTTCCGCCGAGATGCGCGCACCCGTGCGGCGGGGGACGCCGGATGGAGACTTGCAGTAGCCTGCGCAGTCCGCAAGAGCGGAGAGCCAGCACCCCCAAGTCACCTCAACCAGTGAAAGTACACGCGCAGAACGGCCGTAAAGGTAAAAGTATTCCTCGAGCACATTTTGACCCGAGTATAATAAACTATACAGAACCAAATAATCATAAAACCGCATATTCAAAATAAATTATTCCATAAAGTTACAGACGTGGGTTTCGTAAAGTTACATAGGCGGTGTTCACTCGCCGGAAAAGGGAACGTGAATTTGGGTGAAAATGTCACATCGAACACTGTAGTGCACTGTAGCATTTTTTGTTTGTTTGTGGTAATTATTGTCCTATCATGACCAAACTAGGCTCAAAAGATTCGTCTCGTCGTGTACATCAAAAAATCATGTACTTAGTTTTTTTATTTACCTACATTTAATGCTCCATGCATGAGGAGAGAGATTTGATGTGGTAGTGAATAGTGAAGTTTAGAGAGAGAAAGTTTGGGGGAAGTTTTGGATTTGAAGGGAAGTGAACACCGCCATAGAAAATTATATACTTTGCAGCTAAAAATTTACTAGACTTGTGATTTGATGTGGTAAATACTACATTGTTAAACAGATTGCAATATTTTTTTGTCATGGTCCTCCCAAATTTACCTATACTCGTCAAGAAAGATTCGAACACTATCATGCGGAGTTTTTTGAACTACAACTTGTTGTACCCTAATCTAATCTACACGTCGAACGAGTGAAGAAGGGTGGAGGTACACAGACTATACACTAAATCCTTGGACTTCAGTGCGGTAGGGAAATACTCCGTAGATCCGACTGATCCGCTAGCTAGCCGGAGCCACCCAAATCCCGTCGCCATCTTGCTTCATCCAATGATCCATCCCGCCGACCGTCGAGCGTCTCCCTGCTCAAGCCCCGCTCCTCGACCGGCCTCCTTCCTTCCCCTCACATTCTCTCCACTGCCGCGGGAGACAACTGCGATGCCCGCTACCCACGCTCGCCGCCAGCAGGGAGCGCGCCGTGCGACTGGGTTCGGCGTGTTCGACGACACGCCTGTTAGTGCAGCTGCAGCCGCCCGCGCGGTGGCCATGCGTGCGAGCCGCTCGTCCTCCCGTCGGCGGTCGGCCGGCAGTTTTGTAGAAAGGAGGACCCTCGACCGCATTAACGGTGAGCTGTTTCTTGCACAACTTTTTTTTAAAACGAAATTTCTTGCACAAATTTGTTGTACGTGGCGCGCAACTCCCCGATAACATGGGTATCAAAATTACCTTGGACATGGTACTTCAATTTTGCTTGCCTAGAAGTAGCAGAACTGTGGATAATGCCCTGATTGTTTGGCTTATCAGCCACCAGCCAGCAGTTTTTTTCTTTAAAAAAACAGCACTAGCCACCAATCAGCCAGCAGTGTTTTTGTCTCAGCAAAAAACCAGCACCAGCCACCAGTGTTTTTCAGCTGTTTATGGAATTCTATGCACCATATGTTATGCTAAAAGTTATTATGAGTTCCATGATGCATTCTTGATCTTTCTTCAATGCCAATAGCAAACTAGATTTTCTTAGGCGAGTTCAAACCTTGTAATAGCAATTCATAAATAGAACAAGCAGCGACCCTTGTGACTACAAAGCAACCTTTCCAAAATATACACCAGTCAGACCATTAAAAAAAAGGAAAAGGAAAACAAAGATCTTCTCATTTGATAATATCATTATCTTTGAAGTCCCAGAAACACTACAGCTTAAATTGGAAGCTGTGGCAAAATTCCACTGTTACCGAAACTGTTGAATGATCTGGACAGATGGTATGTGTTTGACCCTAACAAAATCTTCACCAAGTTCTCCCAATCTATCAATAAACGAACTTGGCATGCCCACCAATCTCAGTCTCTGCAATGTAGCAAGGGACTGCAGCCCGGTAGGAACTGTCACAAGATTTTCACATAACATGATCCACACTTCCAGGACACATGGCATGGCTCCATCATCAACATCCCATTCCTCCAGTTCCTCAAGCTCAGTTATGATAAATATTTTCAGCTTTGGGAAACCTCGGCAGCAAGATCTCATTACTTTCCCCTCATATGCTTTGTTCAGCTGGAGGAACAGCAGATTTGGCAATTGAGCAAGAACTGAAAGTGGATCTTCTTTCAGTTTTGAGAAGCTCAGGCGCAACTTTTTAAGGCTATGTAGCTGACCAAACCAATCTGGCAAGGTCTGCAATGACCCAGCTAGGTGCAACTTCTGTAGACATGACGATGGCTTCAGTCTTGCAATACCGAGAGGTTTGATATCATCACCTGCGAAGATGGATAGGTATGATAGTTCCTTCAGATTGTTCACTGATGAACATAGTTTTTCTGTGTCTTCATTGTTTAAGTCCTCTATAGAAAGCTTTCGAAGCTGAGTAAGGCTTGCAATCTCATGAACAACAATCGTACTTGCTTGCAATCCAGTTATTACCTGGAGCTTGTCAAGCTGGGCAAGTCCCATTGGGACACTAATGCTTTGGCCATCTTGTCTCATCTCTAGATTTCGTAAGTTCCTCAAGCACTTGATTTGAAATGCAATTGTATTTATCTGAGTCTTCCTGATATCAAGAGTTTGCAAGTGATAGAGTTTTTGCAGCGTCCTTGGGAGCTTCTTCAATTTTGTTCCCCTCAGCCCAAGATACCTCAAGTGAAGTAGTCCCCCTATCTCTTTCGGAAGGTTTAACACATTGCCATCTTCCAAATCCAAAATTCTTACGAGGTCAAATCTCTTTGCATCAATGTTGCTTTTCAATACAACAGGTCCAGTACTGCTGAACATGAAAATAGAGCGCAGTCTTTTCTTGTGTTCTTTGCATGATGATATATGGGATGTCTGCACTGAGATGCGCCGAGCACTAGTACTTGCGCCTTTATCACGACAAATGACAGAAAAATTCCCATTTTCAGACAGCAAGATGGCAAGATCGTGAAGCAGATCATGAACTCTGCATGCTTTTACTCTCCCGCTGCTGCTAGCGACCGCCACTTCTATCATGCTTCTATTAATGAGCTCCATGAGGTACTTCTCTGCAGTTGTTTCAAGTGTCTCATCATCTTTCTCTTGCACAAACCCTTCAGCAATCCACAGTCGAACCAGCTTCTTTCGGGAGATCTCTGAATGATATGGGATGACAGATAGCAGCAGAAAACATGGTTTCAAAGGGTGTGGGAGGTCCTTGTAGCTTAAGAGGAGTGCCTGTTGAACTCCAGTTTCACCATTGCTTAGATCCTTCTGGATTCTTGCCAGGACACATCTCCATTCGATTTCTGTTCTTTCTTTGCTGGACATCATGCTCCCTGCAGCAACAATAGCAAGGGGCAAACCAACACACTTCTTCACAATGTCCTTTGCGATTTCCTTCAGATCATCAGGGCATATACCATCTTGCAAGAATGCCTTTTTGCAGAATAAATTCCAGGAATCCTCAAATAGCAATGGCTCAAGCCGATGAAGATTGATCTTTACATCAACAATTGATTTGGCCACGATGGCATAACGGGTCGTCACAAGGACCCGGCTGCCGCTGCTATTTTTGGGCAATACCAGCTTGATCACATCCCAGAGCCCTGTATCCCACACATCATCCAACACTAGCAGAAATCGCTTACCATCAAGGCCACTCAAGAGCAGTTCTTGGAGGTGCTGCTCGTTGAGGTAGCTTGCCTCAGCAGAGGGGATCTTCATCAGGCCCTTGGCCATCTCGCGGAGGACACTCAGCAGCTCCGCCGTGTTCGACACATAGACCCACAAAGTGCGGTCAAAGTGCTTCTTCACATCCGGGTGGTTGTACACTTTCTTGGCAAGCGTGGTCTTTCCAGCTCCACCCATGGCAAGCAAGGACGTGACGCTTAGCTCTGAGCCGCCGCCTAGCACGTACTGGAGAACTGCTTCTAGGTCTGCTTGCTGTCCTACAGTATCTCTGTCATGAACAAGGGGAGACGAAGAAAAGAGGTCACGGATCCGTTTCTTGCTAGTCTCTGCAGGTCTTTGGACTGAGTATTCTAACCGACGGCGAGAGATATCGCTCAGCTGGCTCCTGATGCGCCTGATCCGAGCCCCAACTTTGGTCCGTACTCTTAGGTTACCTAGGATGCTACAACTGCGCGCCTGACTGGCGTCGTAGACATCAACAACATCCTCCGAATCAAGCATGATGTCCCTAATCTGGTGGACCCATGCTTCTGTGGCCGCGCCGCCATCGCCGCTGCACGCCTCCATCTCGTGGAGGAAGAGCTGCATGCTGTGGAGCTCATCGCGGAGCCAGCGAACATCCTGGCCTGTGGCGAGGAGGCGCTGGCCCTGGTCGGCTACTCCGGTGGTAAGCAGGGATGCTATGCCATGGATCAGGGAAGCAAGGATGGTTTCTGCCATGGGAATATCTTTGGTTCTGAGAGTTGTTGGACAGACGATAGCCAGTCCAACTTTTCGCTTAGTCTCACTGTCTCTGAGAAGTCAATGTCTGCTGTCAGCTCTGTAGTATAACTTCGATTTGAGCAGATATTTCCACTTGTTTATGCCAAACAATATCTAAGCCTAACAGTGATTACTTCTTCGATGCTCCATACATTGATTATGTTCCCTGAACTTGTGCGTGTTTCTTCAGGAAAATATACCACCTACTTGGCCTGCCACAGCTGACAGCTCAAGGTGAATGACAGCTTTCTACGCCAAAGGCCCGGATTTACCAACAGTTAAACAGGAAGCAATACGGGCGTTAGAAGATATCTAACTGCAGCAGCTTTGATATGAGGCAATGTTTGATTGTGAGAGGCAAATAGATAGGATCAACACATGTTCCATCATAAAGCAACGATATATTTGGAAACTAGATTTTTTTTCTTTTTTAGGTTCGGGAGTTATCTTTGTATTGTATAGTTTATGGGCCTGTTGATTGCGCTACCGAGCCCAACTGTCAGCAGCACACAGAATGCTTCACCATCCTGCTGGGCCGGCCAAATCTGGAACTCAAACATTACACTTTCAATAAGAAAAAGTCCACCTGACCTCCCTCATCTATTGATGTTGTCTGATTTTCATCCTCAAAGTACATAACCGGATATCCTACCCCTAAATTGTCTGATACCGTACAAATCACACCCCTATCTAGGTTTGATAGTGGTTAAGCCTAAGTGGCGCCACATCATGTCGGAGGGTTGATAATTCAGGGTCAAATAGACTTTACAAAAAAAAGTTTACAAATAATTCTCAACAAAATATCCAAATATTTTTTCTATCCTAAGATATGTTTTCTTATCTTAGAATATTTATAAAAGTTTTGTGTTACAAATACATATGTAACCAGTTTTAGATTTTTTTTTCTAAAATCACACTCTATACTTTGATGCCTAGCTAGGATGTTGGCGTCTAAAGCCATGTTGTCTTTATACGTTGGCTGTTTTGACTAGTTATAATAGATAACCAGAGCATCTACTAGCAAATAAACATAAAATGTATAAGACAAATTTTGACCCTTCAACTATCAAATAACTTGTTATATATTTTTTTCAAGCTAAAACAAAATTTGTCCTAAGATTAAACTAGATTTTATTTTAGGAATTTTAATTGCATGCTTTTGAGAAATATTGTATTTTTTTAGTAAAGCCTATTTGACCCCTAACTATCACTTCTAGTTTACCCTTCTCGAGGCTCACTAGTGCTACGTAGGACGACTGATATGGTGACTCGTAGGTCAAAACCACCTTAAAAACTAGCCAGGGATGTTATTTGTTCGTTATTGGATAGTTTAGGGTGTACGTAGGATATCTGGTTTTATACTTTGAGGATGAAAATCAAATATCGTCAGCAGATGAGGGGGCTCCTGTGGACTTTTTCCTTTCAATAACGTGAAATCCAAAGCCTGTATGGATGTATGGTCCAGTTTCTCTGACCTAAGCTCTCTGTCTGTGACTCCGCCTCCATCGAGTTGTGAACTTGCGATCATGAATTGGTTATAGACTTATAGCGTTATAGGCTTGGCTAAATCTAAATCAGTGCAAATGGTGATCTGGAAACACTTGGTATTTACTAGGCACGAAAAAATTCCTAGCCTCGCCTTGTATGCTTGTATGGGTGTGTTTAGTTCCCGCGAAAAGTTGGTAGAAAAGTCACATCGGACACTATAGCGCACTGTAACATTTTTCGTTTGTTTGTGGTAAACATTGTCTTATCATGACCTAACTAGGCTCAAAAGATTCGTCTCGTCGTGTACATCAAAACTATGCAATTAGTTTTTTATTTATCCATGTTTAGTATTCCATGTATGACGAGAGAGATTTGATGTGATGTAATGAGACTTTTGATAGTAGAATTTTGAGTGGAAGTTTGGAAACTAAACACAAAATCAAAATCTCCCTAGCCTTACCACGAAGTCACAACTCAATAATTATGAAATTAACACGACTCTTCGTCTCTTCTCGTGCATGCATGCGTTTTTCGGATCTACTTGAAGAATCAAAATCATCAGAAGCTACAAAAGTTACGCGCGCAACTTTTGGTCAATTGGTCTGGCTCATTTTATAAAAAAAAGAACTTTTGGTCTGGGATGTCACGACTCACGAGCCGGTCCGCAATCTCGCATCTGCCAGTCAGTCAGTCACCAATCAATCATACTCCGTATACTGCAAAGCCAGCCAACCATTCGAGTACAGGCTACGCTAGCGAGTCAGCAGCAGCACCAAAACAAACAGGCAAACACGACAACGGCACCATTTTTTGGTGGGCGATGGCTCATCGATCGCAGAATCCTGCCTGCGATCGCCCTTTCTGACTTTCTGTGCAATCCAACGGATTCACAGGTCTGCGACTGCGAGGCTGCGAGCCTGCCAGCGACCGGATGCATTACTCTCCCAGGCACGGAGGCGACAGGCCTGCCGAGTGCCGGCGGCATGCATGCCACCGGCGACCCGGCTGCGCCGCTGTTCGCCGTACGTAGAGTACACGCATCGAGCTAACGGCCTGCTCCCGGGTCCCGGCGCAGCAGATTAGATGCCCGCGCATTCTTCCTTATGAAAGGAGGCGGTGTCGGTCCAAGCCAAGACGGTACACGATAGTAAAAAAAAGTTACACCGTCCGATGAAATTTTAACGGCGCTCGCGATTCGTTGGACTTTAGATTATTACCAGTCAAGTTTGTATACGTGTCTGTCGTCTATTTGCCTAGCTAAAATATTTTCTCTCCAGAGTCTTCTCCGGTTCTCCTATCTTCATCATTTCTTATCCCCATCTCTCCTCTTCCCGGCGCATGGCTCACCGCCGAGCGTCAGGGCTGCATAAGCTCCTCCGTCGCCGTCATTACTACTCGAACAGATGCCGTGAGTATACCACACATCGAAGGCAGCGGCACATGAGTACAGGCAGCGTCCATGGCCGCAGGACCCTATGCCGTCGCCGGCGACGCGTTGCCGGCGGCGGTAGGCGGAGGCACAACGGCCGGTGCAGGTTTTTCTTGGACCATGTCATATCCGTCGCTTTCTCTTCAGATTTTTGTTCTGTCGTTTTGACTTCCCCTTTCTCCCGTTCCTTTTTCACTTCGTGGGTCTGGTGTTCTGGTAGTCAAGTGGATCTGGTGTTCTGGTAGTCTTGTTGATTTTCCACATATTTCTTTTCTTCCCATCAGATTTTGTTTCCCTGGCGTTTCTTTTTCTTCATTTTCCTAGTGGACGCCATGGCCGGCATTTTTTTGGGTGGGCGCCATTACCAGCGACGCCTGGCAGTAGAGCTGCTGGATTTGGTTTCCCAAATCTTGGCCCATGTTCTTCCTTTTTCGAGACTTGGTCGACCATGGATTTTCTTCTTAACCCTTTTGTTTTTCTGCTGTGAGTTGCACGTTTCTCTCCCCTGTCCCCTTCTTGGTTCTGGTTTAATTTTGGATCTTGATGCTCCCTGCCGCCCTTCTTCATTCTGATTGATTTGTTCCCCTTCCATTCTTTTGACTTCGGATCTTAATCTCTGATTTAATTTGTTTTCATGCTCGTGGACAGTGAAACAAAAATTCAATCCTCTCTCTCAGATCTCATTTTCTCTGTTCTCAGCGCCGCCATATAAAAGAAATGCCGCCGCCCCTCTCCTCGGCTCACGGACGGCTGCAGGCGCGCGAGCAGCGGCCCTGTGCTGCTGTGCGGTGGGGCGCGGCCGTGCCCCTGTACGGAGACCGAGTGGCGGCTCGAGGCGCTCGGGCGCGTCCCTCACAGGGCAGACGGGCGTGGGGCTGAAAGTCGTTGTTTGGTTTTGGTAATTGAGTGACAACTTAGGTGGACTAATATATGTTTAAGTGAAGTACACAGGTGATTAGTCCACAGGTAATTATGTGATGAAGGAGCTCATTGCATATGGGACATGACATGGAGTCATGTGACTAAGTGGAGAAGATCAAGACAAGACTTGGTTTGATGGACCGGTTTGCAAGTGTGAAGGGCAAGTCAGAGGCTAAGCGCTGAACCGCGTGGCGGGATGCTTGAGTAATGACTTGGCGCCGATGGACCGTTGCAACGGTGAAGAACAAGTGAAGTCAAGATCGATGAACCAATAAGTCGCATGATGATATGAAGTGGATCATATCATTCGTGATGATGTTGGTGCATGTGTTGCATCAACATTGGAGAAGATGAAATGGAATGCGCAAGGCAAAGGTATAACCAATAGGCATTTCATTTAACCGGTCATAGGAGAGTAGAGAAGTTTATGACCGGATTTAGGATAGATGGTCGTACTATCAAGAGGGGCAAACATGTTTGCATATCGGTCATCTAGTGCCACTTGAGTGATCTAACATTGCGATGTTGCAAGGATCGAGTGGCGACTAACATTGTGAAAGGCGATGTTGAAAATCTTTGAGAGAACAAAGTTCCGACAGGGAGTCGGACTGTCCGTGGACAGGGCTCGGACAGTCCGTAACTCGTGGGTTGACTTGAGCGCAGACTTGAGAACTTTGAACCAAGTGTCGGACTGTCCGTGGGAGTGCCTCGGACAGTCCACGGTTTGTGAGTGGGAAGAATAATTGAATATCTGAGATATTCCGTTCGGGTGTCCGATCGGCTTGTCCGATCGTCGCTCGGACAGTCCGTGATGAGGTCTCGGACTGTCCGTGGTGAGTGCTGACCTGTGGGGCCATGAGCTTACCTCCGAGTAGTTGCATTGACTTCCGAGTGGTTGGGATAACCGTCGGACTGTCCGTGGACTGTTGACGGACAGTCCGTGGACTGTGCACTATGAGAAGACCCACTCTGTCGATCTCTTGAGCGTTGTGATGTTGCTAAGATTGAGTGGCGTGGTGAAGAGAGTGAAAAACCCTTTGAGAAATGTTTGTGAAAATGCTAACTCACTCACACATAAGATGGTACACTTATGGAGTTGGCACATTTGCAAAAGGGTTGAAGAAATTGGTTGATGGCCATGGGTTGTGGTGATCTTGGTTTGCAATTCTGCTTTGATCTAAAGTGTTTTGGGTCAAGTATTCAGTTACATTGGATAGTCCTCTGAATGAGTTTTCCATAGAGTCCAAGATCACATAATTTGGACATCGGAGGTAGAAGTTATGGGCGTTTTACCGAGTGCCGGCTGTGCTGAAAATAGAGTGGCGGACCGTCCGCGATCAATGGCGGACAGTCCGCGGATAGGTCGGACGGTCCGCGGAAATGGATCGGACAGTCCGTAAATTCGCCCGGTTTTACCGGAAGGTTCGGGGGTTCAAGATCTAGGGGGTCGGACGGTCCGCGGGTGACTGCGGACGGTCCGCGGATGACGAGTTTTTGACCAACGGATCTCAACGGCTAGTTTTTTGAATGGCGGACGGTCCGAGAATGCACTGCGGACGGTCCGAGGTAGCCGTTAGAGCTCGGGAAAAGGATGTAACGGCTAGTTTTCCCCTCCCCTCTATAAATAGAAAGGTGCCCGGGCCTTGGGAGAGGTGGAGCACCTTGGGAATGTGTTTCCCATGGTTGTGCTTGCCTTGGGAGTCCACTAACTCACTTGTTCATGCGAGATTGCGAATCCATTGTGAGTGAGTGCGAATCTAGTGCATTGCTTTGAGAGATTGCATCGAGTGGCACTAGGTGTTCGTGTTGCAAGCCGGTTTGCTTGTTACTCTTGGAGGTTGCCACCTCCTAGACGGCTTGGTGGATTGAGGCTCCGTTGAAGCACGCAAGGAGATTGTGCGGTGCTCCGGAGAAGGATTTATGAGGGGGATTGTGCTCACCCCGTGGGGATCATGAAGAGCAACTCTAGTCGTGTCATTGAGTTACCTCACTTGCGAGTGGTGTCTTGGAGTGCCCGGAGTGGCCAGCGGCTTGAGAGCTTTGTCCAAGAACCATCGAGGTGTTGGTCGACACAACGAGGACTATCTTGGTGGAAAACAAGTGAACCTCGGGATAAAATCACCGTGTCAACAAAGTCTTCTCTTCTCTGTTGAAACGAACCGGATTCCCAATTACGAGAATCCGACTCTCTGTACCCTTGTGATAGTCCCAGGAACAACAGCTATCACGTACGGAACTCATTTCAGCGGAAATCACATCCATACATTGATTAAGGTCCTCAAACATGACATAAATACATAGTGATATGGTACAAGCCTTCCGGGCTAAACGATAGAAGGAAAACAGCTACGCAGCGGATAGCTATAAGCTTCTGGCACTTCGGGGCTTCACCTCCACAGGCATCCTTGAGCGCAACGCACAGCCCTCATTGCGTCATCCGTCGTGGTGGATCTTGTACTCGGTGTCTTCTCCTGTGTACCCAAAGACTGTCCCCAAGGAATTGGGACAGGTCCACGTCACCAACCATAATATGCAGCAAAGCTTTATAGTGGCCTAAACTAGTAGTAAAATATTCAAGGGAAGTAAGCTGGGGTTTTCCCTATGCGCGCAGCAGCATTATAACCAAGTTCACCTTATCTCCAAACACTTTTCCTCACAAGCACATACTCTCCCCGAACCATCCATCAATCTCACAACCGCATCGGGCTATTCCTGCCTCAGCAGGTTCCCGCAATAGACATCCGCCAACTCCTTTCTCTCGCTAGTCGACTCGGTGAGCTCCCTCCCCACCTTGTCTCAACAGCCTCAGCTGGACCAACCTCTCATAACCCAAATCAAGGATGAGGTAAGAAAGCAGAATCCCATGCTAATCAGAATAAGCCAGATGAAGGATCGTCCGTGACCGTGGACACGGCTATATGTATAGTTTTCACTCTGCAGAGGTTGCGCTCCAGGAACCACCCGGGCTGCAGACGGTAGCTAGCCGTCTTGAGACACAGCCCACAGCAAAGACCCTAAGGAGTAACGGTACCATCCGGCTTCCCTGGGCTCGGGAAACATCTGCACGCTAACATCTGCCCCAGGGATGTGAAACCTTCCCACCGGGGCCAGTCGGGGGCTGTGGTAAATCAGGGAGAGTACGCCGCAACGAGTCTCCCTTACACGTATCATACTTGAATCTCCTACAGTCCTGGTACCGCACTCAGTAGGCTTGCTGGAACCCTCCCCATTCTGGGTAGATGGTGAGCACTGTAAATTCCAACGTCCGGGTCATCCCGATACGGCCCTTAATTGTCGGTAAGGCGAGTATCAGCGTCAAAGCGATCCGCCGCAACGGTCCGCAATCGGCACCCATTATAGGTATTGCCGCCCAAACTCCTCAAATCCATTAATCTCAAGTAATCCATAAATGTACCCGCAACAGGTACTCCGTAGGAACTGTCCGAGTGCAGTTCCCAAGCACCCCGATAAAACGACCGGGTTGTTATCACTCGCCTCCACCGCCTAGCTGCACTACTCCTCCCAAGCCACCCAACTCACTCCAAGAAGATCAATCACAACCATCCCAACACATGCAAGCATAGCATTCTCATAAAGTGGATAATAGGTAGCAAGGAAATAGGGTAGATAAAAGGCAGTGCAGGCATATCATCATCATGTGAGTAAAGTAAAGCGCTAGCATACTAGTTGCATGTCTACTAGGTATTTCAGAGAATAGCTGGGCGTGAACCTGGGTATTGCTTGTCCTCTTCGTTCTGGTAGTTGGTGTAGTCGTCAGCTTCCTTCGGCGACTCCGGACCTCCTATTTACGCGAAAAGAAGATAAAGACGGGAGCTACTAGCAAAGAAACACCAAAACAGCGAAGCAAGAAGACCCAAACAACACCAAACTCTACACTAGCGGATAGGTCCGGATGACGTCAGCGTTGACGTGGTCAACGTTGACCAGTCAATGGTCAGCGGGGTCGGCGGGGTCAACTGGGCCCACATGTCAGTCTAACAGAGAGGGTGATAGGTGGGGCCGGCTTGTCAGCGGTGTTAAAAGGAAAAGGATTAAAGGAGGCTGGGCTGGAATTGGGCCGAAAGTGGCTGGCCTGGCCCATCAGGGAGCTGGGGCACGGCCCAGGAAGCAACGCTTTCGGCCCATGAGCGCTGGCGCTCAGCACCGTCGTTGTGGACTGCGTCCACCGTGAGCCAAGAGGTGGGCTCACGTGCGCCGGGTGCACGGGATCGGTTGTGGCCGACTCAGGATATTCTGCGGGTGCTCGTGTGTGAGGATGGTGTGGCCATGCGTGTGGCTGCTCTGCCGACGCAACGGAAACGCGACGCGGCGCTCCCAGGCGCATGCCGGCGGCGACGGCGATGTCGATTAGGATCAAGGGAAGTCCGGCATGGCTCGGTTTCAAGGGAGATGTAACAACCCTAAAAATACCCTTAGGATTTGTTGAGTGCAAAAATGTGAATTTAAAAATTTTTGGTGAATTGTTGTGCATGCGAACCAATATTTAAAATTAATTCTATTGTGCTCCCAAATTCTTAAGCAATTTAAATTTGAAATTTAAAAATCAATTTGAAGTGCTAAGGATGAAATAGTGTGATTTGGAGTTATTTGGATTTAATTGGATTTTTGGTTGGTTTGAATTCAAATTTTAGATTTGAATTCAAACTCTAATTGGCTAAACTATATCAAATCTATCTAACTGTTCGTGGGCCCAAACTTCCAAACCCAAGTCCGAGAAACCTCCTCCAACTCCCTTTCCCGAGCCAAACAGCCAATCGGCCCAGCCGGCCATTCGGCCCAGCTGCGGCCCAATCTTCCACCGCGTGCGCGCCGCGTCTCTCTCTCTCTCACTGACAGGCGGGTCCCACCTGTCAGCTTTCTCCCTCACCTCTCCTTCTTCCCCGCGCGCCGCTCCGCTCTCTCTCTCTACCGCACGCCCGTGATCGCCGAGCCCATCCCATCCACCCCGTGCGGCCCGCTCGATGCGCGCCGCGTGTCCGCGCGCGCTTGGCCGTCTCATCTCGCCGTCCGTGCCGCGGAACCCTAGCGCAGCCGCCCTATAAAAGCAGCCGCCGGCCCTCCTTTCTCTTCCAGCGCCGCCGCAGCCCCATTGGGGTTTCTTCCCAATCCAATTCGAGGGGGTGAGGAGAGTGGAAGGTGCGGAAGGGGTCGAGGAAGGACCTAGAGGAGAGGAAGCGGGTCGAGGAGAAGCCAGCGCCGTCCCCGCGTCGCCGCCGCCGAAGCCGACGCCGCCGTCCGTGGAGGTGCCAAGGATTAGCCGGACCCGGGATGAACGTGGACGCCGGAGCTTCGCCAAGCCACGTCGAGCACTACCCCGAGCTGCAGCGAACCTTGACTGGCCCCTAGGTGAGCGCCGTCGTTTTCCTCCCTTTCCTTCCCCATCTCCGGCAGAGCGCCGCCGCCTTGCTAGCCCTTCTGGGACCCGGTCCTCGAGCCGAGGCCGTCATCTTGTGCAGGATCCCGACGCGCCGCTCTCCGCACCGCAACCCGCCGACGCCTTTGGCCTCTGGACCCCGGCCGCCATGCCATCGCCGCGCACCGAGCGAGCTCGGACCGCGCGGGTGCCATGGCCGCGGCGCGGTCAAGCCCGTGGCTTGAACTGCGCGCGCGCGAGCCAAACTCACCGCGCACGCACGCACCCACACAGCACCGAGAAGCGCGTGCACGGCCCTTTTTGGCCAAGAACACCCTGTGTTGTGTGTCGCCACGGAGCCGGCTCGCCGGAGCACCCGTGCCGCCGCCGTCTCTCGTCGGGGAGCCGTTTCGCCGGCCAGGCCATCCCCTTTTCTCGTTATCTGCGTCCACCGAGCCCTAGCCGAGCTTCTACACCGCATCTTGGACCCAGCCGAGCCATTTCCGGCGAGTTCTGCCGCCGACCATCGCCGCCGGCGTGCTCTGGTGCGCGCCGCGCGCGCGTTCGCGTCGCGCCGCGGGAAGCCACACGCAAGACCACACCGGCACGCCACACAGCCACCCGCAGACGATCCCGAGTCAGCCACAAATGGATCCCGTGCACCTGGCTCACGTGCACCGCCCTCACGGTGCACCGTGGACTTAGTCCACCAGAGCGGATCCAGCAGCGCCCCTTTGTGGGCCTAAAGTTGAACTTTAAGTCTGGTTTGCACACTTGAACTTTTCCGGCCCAGTCACTTTCGGCCCAATTCCAGCCCAGCCTTTGTTTAATCTTTTTCTTTTTCTTTTAACTGCGCTGACGTATGGGGCCCACATGTCATACACTGCGTGTCACTGACCGCTGGGACCCACTGACCAGAGTTGACCCGTTGACCCGTTGACCGTTGACCGGTCAACGCTGACGTCAGCAGGGCCCACTGCTGACGTCATCCTAGGCGGACCCCACTGCTGACGTCAGCATGACGTCATGCTGACGTCAGCAGGCTAATTTTTGTCTGTTTTTCTTTTTCGGAAATTATTTAATATTTTCAGAAAATGATTTAAACTTGTAAAATTAATAATAAATCAACCGTAGCTCAGAAAAATATGAAACCAGTTTCTATATTTTTCTAAAATCATGACCTACGCGTTAGTGTAGAGTTTGGTGTTATTTGGGACTTCTTTCATCGCTGTTTTGGTGTTTCTTTGCTAGTAGTCGCGCCTTATTTTATTTTTCGCGACCCTAGGGGCAGATTGGCCCCGGTGGGAAGGTTTCACATCCCTGGGGCAGATGTTAGATCAGATGTTTCCCGAGCCCAGGGGGACAGGATTGGCGCCGTTACTGTTTAGGGTCTTTGCTGTGGGCTGTGTCTCAGGTTGGTTGCGGACTAGCCTTGCAGCCCGGATGGATTCCTGGAGTTCCACCTCTGCAGAGTGTAAACTATACGTATAGTCGTGTCCACGGTTATGGACGACCCATTTCTGATAAGTTCCGACTAGCATGGGAATCTGCTTTCTTACCTCATCCTTTGATTTGGGTTATGAGAGATTGGTCCAGCGTTGCTGATGAGACAAGGTGGGGAGGGAGCTCACCGAGTCGACTAGTGAGTGAAAGGCGTTGGTGGATAATGTTTGCGGGAACCTGCTGTGGCAGGACGAGCCCGATGGGAATGTGAGGCTGACGGGTGTATTCAGGGAGTGGATGTGCATGTGAGGGAAGGAGTTGGTGATGAGATGAATTTGGGTTATTGCTGCTGCTCGCATAAGAAAACCCTGGCTCAAACCTTGATTATTTCTATACCTTAGAATAGGCCACAATAAAGCTTGCTTCATATTATGGTTGGTGACGTGGTCCTGTCCCATTTCCTTGGGGACAGACTTTGGGTTCTCAGGTGAAGACCCCGACCACGAGTTCAACCAGGACGGGTGGTACGATTGAAGGGTGCGCGCTACGCTCAAGGATGCCTGTGGAGGAGAGGACCCTGATGATCTAGCTACCGCTGCGCAGTTGTTTCTTATTGTCGATTTAGCCCAGAGGGCTTGTACCAGACGCTATGTTTTATATATGTCATGTATTGGATCCTTTATCGTTGTATGGATGTGATATTCGACTGAGATGAGTTCTGTACGAGATAGCTGCTATTCCTGGAACTATCTCGAGGGTACAGGGAGTCGGATTCTCGTCGTTGGGAATCCGATTCGTTTCAGTTGGTATCAGAGCCATACTTGACCGTAACGCGTAACCCTTAGAACGGAAACTTAGGACAGAAGCTCTAACTGAGTCCTCTACTGTATATGAAACCCCTTGGACTATTTGAAAACTATATATATGTACATCTCAACTATTTACAAAATTTTTACCCTTACCTTACCTTACTAACTTGCTAACTTACTAACAACCCACTAACTGTCTGGCAGATGGAAGCAAGAGGATCAACAGATGAACGACGGGAGATCAGGACCACCGGTGCAGACTGTGGAGGTTTGGCAGTGCTACTGAGGGAGGTGCTGTGTACAGTGGGGATAGACGTGGACAACGTCTTCTACGAGGGCTGGATCTACGGCCCTGGCGAGGGAGTGCACACCCGGTTGCAGATGGAAGTACCCAATATCCCTGGACGGCCAAGGTCACTGATGCTACGGGCAGCTACCAACGAGAGCACTTTCAGTCGGGCAGTGCAGACTATAGCCATGAGGATACTCCGACTTGCCACACTTGTGTACCAGAACCAGCTCAGCCACACTCGTTTCCGGTACCTACCGCGGGCTCTTGAAGATCCAACTGACAGAGACGCAGTCAACTTGCAGGCTCACGCAGCGGACCGAGAGCGGAACGTGACCCTGCGGACCTCAGTTCAGTGCATGATCGAGAAGGAGTACTTAAACATTGGCCTAGAGGAGAAAGTTGCCAAGCTAAGAGAGAGGGTATGGAAGCAGGACATCCAGCTGATGGAGAAGGACAACAGGATCGCCCTACTTGAGGAGCGCCTCGAAGCTAAGGCAAGGGAAGTCAGAGCCTTGGAATACGAAGCTCGCAACAACAGGCAGTTGGCAGGGCTGATCCGAGCAACTCACCATGCTCGAGATATCCGTCTAGAAGATCAACTCACAGAGAAAGACAAAGCACTGTCAGTCAAGGAAGAAGAGATAGAAGGACTGAAGGAAGAAGTATATTGGTTGGACAGTCTCAACTCAGAACTTCAGGAAGAGGTGGATAGCTACAAGGAGAAGAGTGGGCGAAACTACCAGCTGATGAAGTACTTGAGTCTTCAACAGATTATGGCAAAGGATGAAGCTCGAAGGACCCTTAGTAGTTGGATAAGGTCAGACAGGAAGAGGGTAGCAGAGGTGATCACAGTGAACCAGGGACTTCCAGAGGAACGCAGAGTTGAACCCAGAACAGAGCACTACAGGGTCTCACCAAGCCGAGTTGAGCCGATACCACTACCTGAGGCTCGAACCCTTACCCCCGAGATGACAAGACTGAGACAAGAACTGGCACCCCTAGAGCAGCAGTTGGCAAGACCTGAGGTGGACATAGTGAGGTTGGCAGCGCGCCTCATGGACACTCTCCACGACGACAAGCAGTGATCAAGCAGCAGACAGAGACTGAGGCTGTGAGGTTGGCAGCGCGCCTCACAGGCACTTTCAGCAGCATGAGATGGATGCAGTAGGCAGTATCAGCAGATGTCAGCTGTAGTGATGAGACTTGTATCTATCTTCATGAGTAGATGTTTAGACTTAGTAGATCATGACCACCTTTTGGCTCAGCCACGATGTAGCATCCGCTTAGATGTACTAATCCTCAAGGTTCCAGGAGCTGACCTCGGGATAGTACTCGTGTCTAGGGTGTAATGCTGTAATGAATGATCGATCTTTGTGGCTGTTTTTGCAGTTTTATTGATGTTCATCTTGAGTGTACTTTAGTGTTGAGTCTATTTCATGTGTGCAGCTCCTACTCTAGTTACGCTAACCTAACCATTACCGACCGCCACTAAACCTGCTCTATGAAAAATACAGCGAGATGTCGATCCGAAGATCCAACCGACTGCTTGAACGTTTTGAGTAAGCTGAGCAAGAAGAGGCAGCAATGGCAGCTAGAGGCAGAGGACGTGGCAGGGGTCATGGTCGCGGAAGAGCAACAGCTGCAGTTGGAGGCAGGGGTCGTGGACGCGCAGCAGGCGTGCTCCAGCCCGAGAACAACGCACCAGGTGGAGAACAGGAAGTGAAAATGGAAGAACCAGTAGTGGAACCTCAACAGAACCAGTAGAACGACCAACAACCACCGCCACCGCCTAACTTGGTAGAAGTAATGACTACTCAAACACAGCTGATGCAACAGATGGCACAGGCCAACACTCAGATGATGCAAGCTATGCAACAGATATAGGGAAACCAGAACCAGAACCGGCAGGGACACCGTGAGGAAGACCTACAAAGGAAGATTGAAAGGTTCATCAGGCTGAAAGCACCCACCTTTGACTACTCAAATGAACCACTCGACGCACACGACTGGTTGCGTACCATCGAGATGAAGCTGGACCTGACAGACTACATTGAAGAGGAATGTGTGGCCCTTGCGGCGCACCAGCTTGAAGGCGCAGCGAAAGCGTGGTGGGAGAGCTACTGTGACTCTCACGCGAACCCTGCTCAGATCACCTGGCTAGAGTTTTGTGAAGCTTTCAAAGAGTACCACATCCCAGAACAAGTCATGGTGCACAAGGCAATAGAGTTCAGGACAATGACCCAAGGTGGTTTGTCTGTAGCTGAGTACGCTCGACACTTTGCTAAGATGTCAAGGTACGCTCCTGAAGATGTCAACACTGAAAAGAAGAAACAGTTTTGGTTCCAGCGAGGCTTGCACAGAGGTCTGAGGACAGCACTCGTAGCGAGTTCACACAGGTCACTCAGAGAGCTGATCGATAGGGCTATCGCAGTTGAGAAGGAAAGAGTGGGTCTTGAAGATACCTGGCGAGAGAAGAAAAGAAAGGCTGAACAGTTGCACAACCACAGACTGAGTCAGAGGCCGAGGAGTGGCCAGAGCAACATACTCAGGAGAAGCTTTCAGCAGAGCAACAGCCAAGGAGGCTCAGGGTTCAACAAAAACAGCTACCAGGGTAACCGAGGCAGTAACAGCAACAGCTTTGGCAGCAGAGGCAACAACTACAGCAGTTTTGGCAACAGAAACAACAGCTACTCAAGTCAGGGAAACCCCAACTGGAAGCCAAACAACATGCCCAGAATTGGTGGAGGAACCTCAGTAGTCTGTTTTGCTTGTGGGAAGCCCGGTCACAAGTCCTTTGACTGTCCGGAGAAGAAGAACAAACAAACCCCAGCCAAGGCACCGGCACCTGGAGGACAAGACAGGCAGCCAGCAACAGCGCAGAGGGGACGCCTCAACCACCTGACAGAGGAAGAAGCCGAGGACGCTCCCGACGTTGTGCTCGGTGAGTTTTTAGTAAATGGCATTCCAGCTTTGATACTGTTTGACTCTGGAGCAACTGGATCTTAAATCTCGACAAAGTTTGTGAAAGAGCAGTCACCCCCGACAATACCTAAGGCTAGACCTATAGTCACTACTTCTCCCTTAGGAGAGCTTAGGTGCACCTTAGAGTGCCCAGCAGTTAGTCTGATGATAGGTGGGCAGGAGTTCGTAGGAGACCTGACAGTCCTGAAGTCAGACGGAATTGACGTGATACTAGGAATGGATTGGCTTACAGAGCACAAAGGAGTAATCAGTTGCTCACCCAGAACAGTTGAGTTGACACACCCTAGCGGAGTTAGAGTAACAGTAGAGCCACAAGGAAGAAGAACAGAGAAGAGACCCAGAACATGTATTCTGAGACAGTTGGTGTACTCTATCGAGAAAAAGACGATCGAAGAAGTACCTGTAGTATGTGAGTACCCTGACGTGTTTCCCGAAGAACTACCAGGGCTACCACCTGACCGAGATGTAGAGTTCATAATCGAGCTGCAACCAGGCACAGGGCCCATTGCCAAGAGACCGTACAGAATGTCAGTGGAAGAGTTGGAGGAACTCAAGAAGCAGCTGAAAGAGATGCTAGAAAGCGGGGTGATTCGACCAAGTGCATCCCCATGGGGATCGCCAGTGTTGTTTGTGAAGAAGAAAGATGGGTCAATGCGCATGTGCGTAGACTATCGATCCCTGAACGCAGTGACGATCAAGAACAAGTACCCATTACCGCAGATTGATGACTTGCTAGATCAGTTGAAGGAAGCCAAGTACTTCAGTAAGATTGATCTGAGATCGGGATACCACCAGATGAAGATTAGAGAGGGCGATATTCCCAAGACAGCCTTTGTGACTCGGTACGGGCAGTACGAGTTCACCGTTGTGTCCTTCGGTTTGAATAATGCACCCGCCTACTTCATGAACATGATGAAGAAGGTATTCATGGAGGAATTTTACAAGTTCGTAGTGGTGTTCATTGACGACATACTAGTCTACTCAGAAACAGCCGAGGAACATGAGGAGCATCTAAGGATTGTACTAGAGAAGCTGAGGCAGCATCAACTCTACGGGAAGTTCAGCAAATGTGAATTTTGGCTGGAGAAAGTAGCCTTTTTGGGTCACGTGTTGACAGCTGAGGGCGTAGCAGTAGACCCAGAAAAGATTGAGGCAATAGCAGAATGGAAGCAGCCGAAGAGTGTCACGGAAATCCGAAGCTTTCTGGGTTTGGCCGGTTACTACAGAAGGTTCATTGAGAACTTCTCCAAGATTGCCAAGCCAATGACCGAACTACTCAAGAACAATGTCCCGTTCGAGTGGATGGACAAGTGTGAAAGAAGTTTCCAAGAACTCAAGCACAAACTCACTACAACGCCAGTATTGACCCTGCCAGATATTCGCAAAGATTTCGTAGTCTATTGCGATGCTTCGAGACAAGGTTTGGGATGTGTTCTAATGCAAGAGGGCAAGGTTGTTGCTTACGCATCAAGGCAGCTAAGGAAACATGAGGAAAACTACCCCACCCATGATTTAGAACTGGCAGTAGTGGTACACGCATTGAAGATCTGGAGGCACTACCTGATTGGCAACAAGTGCGATATCTACACGGATCACAAAAGTTTGAAGTATTTCTTCACCCAATCCGAACTGAACATGAGGCAGAGAAGGTGGTTAGAACTGATCAAATATTACGACTTGAAGATACACTACCATCCTGGCAAAGCCAACGTAGTGGCAGATGCCTTGAGCCGAAAGAGTTATTGCAACAACTTGATGATAGAAGAAAGTCAGCCCGAACTAGCAAAGGAATTGTACATGCTGAAACTCGAGCTAGTAGAAGAAGGAAAACCCCAGGAAATGAGGGTGAAGTACAACCTAGAAGATCGAATCAAAGAAGCTCAAGGAAAGTGTCCAGAAATCCAAGAAGTAAAAGAGGATATCCAGCGAGGAGTGGCACGTGACTTCCGAGTAGATGAAGCAGGGACAGTATGGCTGAAAGACCGTATTTGTGTACCGCAGAACAAGGAAATCAGGAAAACAATTCTCTCAGAGGCTCATGAGTCCAAGTACTCGATACACCCAGGATGCACCAAGATGTATCAGGATCTGAAGGATAAGTTCTGGTGGAAGAAAATGAGAGAGGACATAGCAGAGTATGTAGCCAAGTGCGACTATTGTCGAAGAATCAAGGCAGAACATCAAAGGCCAGCAGGATTGCTGAAACCACTGGAAATTCCAATGTGGAAGTGGCAAGATATCAGCATGGACTTTGTGGTTGGCCTACCTCGCACTCAGAAAGGGAATGATGCCATTTGGGTCATAGTTGACTGGCTGACAAAGGTAGCTCACTTCATACCAGTCAAAAGCACATACCCAGTGAGCAAACTAGCAGAACTATATATAGACAACATTCTTAAGCTGCATGGGGCACCAAGAAGTATTGTGTCAGACAGAGGACCACAATTCACGGCTCAGTTCTGGAAAAGCCTACATCAAGCCATCGGGACAACCTTGGAGTATAGCACAGCTTACCACACTCAGACAGATGGGCAGACCGAAAGAGTGAATCAGATTCTTGAAGACTTGTTGAGAGCATATGTTCTAGCTTACAGCACAGACTGGGAGAAGAGTCTATCTTATGCAGAATTTTTCTACAACAACAGCTACCAGGCCAGCCTGCAGATGTCCCCCTTTGAGGCACTATATGGCAGGAAATGCAGAACACCTCTAATGTGGTCAGAGGTGGGAGAACGAACGTTCTTTGGTCCAGACATGATAGTGGAGGCAGAAGAAAATGTGGCCAAGATCCGAGAGCACCTGAAGGTAGCTCAGAGCCGACAAAAGAGCTATGCAGATAAAAGGAGACGAGATCTAGAGTTCGAAGTAGGGGACTTCGTCTATTTGAAAGTGTCACCCCTCAGAGGGCATAAGAGATTTCAAGTGAAAGGGAAGCTAGCACCCCGTTTTGTAGGACCGTATCAGATACGGGAGAGAATAGGAAAGCTAGCCTACAAGCTAAACCTACCTGAGGACTTAACTGGAGTACACCCAGTGTTCCATGTATCTCAGCTGAGAAAGTGTCTGAGAGTACCAGAACATGAGATCAAGACAGAGGCATTAGACCTACAAGACACCTTGGAGTATCTGGAGTACCCGGAGAGGATACTAGACAGAGCAGTCAAAGAGACCAGACGCACAGCTATCCCATTTTGCAAAGTGCAGTGGAGCAATCATTCAGAAAGGGAGGCTACTTGGGAGAAGGAGTCAGTACTGAAAGAGAAATACCCCCACTTGTTTAAACCATAGGTAATCACAAATCTCGAGGACGAGATTCTTGTGAGGGGGGGAGACTGTAACAACCCTAAAAATACCCTTAGGATTTGTTGAGTGCAAAAATGTGAATTTAAAAATTTTTGGTGAATTGTTGTGCATGCGAACCAATATTTAAAATTAATTCTATTGTGCTCCAAAATTCCTAAGCAATTTAAATTTGAAATTTAAAAATCAATTTGAAGTGCTAAGGATGAAATAGTGTGATTTGGAGTTATTTGGATTTAATTGGATTTTTGGTTGGTTTGAATTCAAATTTTAGATTTGAATTCAAACTCTAATTGGCTAAACTATATCAAATCTATCTAACTGTTCGTGGGCCCAAACTTCCAAACCCAAGTCCGAGAAACCTCCTCCAACTCCCTTTCCCGAGCCAAACAGCCAATCGGCCCAGCTGCGGCCCAATCTTCCACCGCGTGCGCGCCGCGTCTCTCTCTCTCTCACTGACAGGCGGGTCCCGCCTGTCAGCTTTCTCCCTCACCTCTCCTTCTTCCCGCGCGCGCCGCTCCGCTCTCTCTCTCTCTCTGCCGCGTGCCCGTGATCGCCGAGCCCATCCTATCCACCCCGTGCGGCCCGCTCGATGCGCGCCGCGTGTCCGCGCGTGCTTGGCCGTCTCATCTCGCCGTCCGTGCCGCGGAACCCTAGCGCAGCCGCCCTATAAAAGCCGCTGCCGGCCCTCCTTTCTCTTCCAGCGCCGCCGCAGCCCCATTGGGGTTTCTTCCCAATCCAATTCGAGGGGGTGAGGAGAGTGGAAGGTGTGGAAGGGGTCGAGGAAGGACCTGGAGGAGAGGAGGCGGGTCGAGGAGAAGCCAGCGCCGTCCCCGCGTCGCCGCCGCCGAAGCCGACGCCGCCGTCCGTGGAGGTGCCAAGGAGGAGCCGGACCCGGGACGAACGTGGACGCAGGAGCTTCGCCAAGCCACGTCGAGCACTACCCCGAGCTGCAGCGAACCTTGACTGGCCCCTAGGTGAGCGTCGTCGTTTTCCTCCCTTTTCTTCCCCATCTCCGGCAGAGCGCCGCCGCCTTGCTAGCCCTTCTGGGACCCGGTCCTCGAGCCGAGGCCGTCATCTTGTGCAGGATCCCGACGCGCCGCTCTCCGCACCGCAACCCGCCGACGCCTTTGGCCTCTGGACCCCGGCCACCATGCCGTCGCCGTGCACCGAGCGAGCTCGGACCGCGCGGGTGCCATGGCCGCGGCGTGGTCAAGCCCGTGGCTTGAACTGCGCGCGCGCGAGCCAAACTCACCGCGCACGCACGCACCCACACAGCACCGAGAAGCGCGTGCATGGCCCTTTTTGGCCACGAACACCCTGTGTTGTGCGTCGCCACGAAGCCAGCTCGCCGGAGCACCCGTGCCGCCGCCGTCTCTCGTCGGGGAGCCGTTTCGCCGGCCAGGCCATCCCCTTTTCTCGTTATCTGCATCCACCGAGCCCTAGCCGAGCTTCTACACCGCATCTTGGACCCAGCCGAGCCATTTCCGGCGAGTTCCACCGTCGACCATCGCCGCCGGCGTGCTCTGGTGCGCGCCGCGCGCGCGTTCGCGTCGCGCCGCGGGAAGCCACACGCAGGACCACACCGGCACGGCACACAGCCACCCGCAGACGATCCCGAGTCAGCCACAAATGGATCCCGTGCACCTGGCTCACGTGCACCGCACTCACGGTGCACCGTGGACTTAGTCCACCAGAGCGGATCCAGCAGCGCCCCTTCGTGGGCCTAAAGTTGAACTTTAAGTCTGGTTTGCACACTTGAACTTTTCCGGCCGAGTCACTTTCGTCCCAATTCCAGCCCGGCCTTTGTTTAATCCTTTTCTTTTTCTTTTAACTACGCTGACGTATGGGGCCCACATGTCATACGTGTCACTGACCGCTGGGACCCACTGACCAGAGTTGACCCGTTGACCGTTGACCCATTGACCGTTGACCGGTCAACGCTGACGTCAGCAGGGCCCACTGCTGACGTCAGCAGGCTAATTTTTGTATGTTTTTCTTTTTCGGAAATTATTTAATATTTTTAGAAAATGATTTAAACTTGTAAAATTAATAATAAATCAACCGTAGCTCAGAAAAATATGAAACCAGTTTCTATATTTTTCTAAAATCATGACCTACGCGTTAGTGTAGAGTTTGGTGTTATTTGAGACTTCTTTCATCGCTGTTTTGGTGTTTCTTTGCTAGTAGCCGCGCCTTATTTTATTTTTCGCGACCCTAGGGGTTCCGGAGAGTCAGGAGGAGCCGGACCACTACGACAACTGCTTTGACGAAGACGAAGACTTTTGCCTAGGTTCACGCCCGACCATTCTCTGAAATACCTATTAGACATGCAACTAGAATGCTAGCGCTTTACTTTACTCGCATGATAAACCTGCACTGCCTTTGTTAATATCCTGTTACCTTGCTACCTACTACTCACTTTATGAAATATGCTATGCTATGCATGTGTTGGGATGGTTGTGATTTGATCCTCTTGGCGTGAGTTGTGGGTGGTATGGGAGGAGTAGTGCAGCTAGGCGGTGTAAGCGAGTAATAACAACTCGATCGTTTGATCGAGGTGCTGGGGGACTGCACTCGGGCAGTCCCTATGGGGTACCTGTTGCGGGTACATGGTTATTTGGATACTGGGTTACTTGAGGAGTTTGGGCGGCAATACCTGTTATGGGTGCCGATTGCGGACCGTTGCGGCGGATCGCTTATGATGCTGATACTCGCTTTACCGACAATTAAGGACCGAGTCGAGTTCCAACTTTGGACGTGGGATTACCGTGCTCACCATCTACCCAGTATGGGGAGGGTTCCAGCAAGCCTACTCTAGTGCGGTGCCGAGACTGTAGGAGGATCGAGCTTGATATGTGTAGGGGGGATTCGTTGCGGCGTAATCTCCCTGATTTACCACGGCCCCCGATTGGCCCCGGTGGGAAGGTTTCACATCCCTGGGGCAGATGTTAGATCAGATGTTTCCCGAGCCCAGGGAGACAGGATTGGCGCCGTTACTGTTTAGGGTCTTTGCTGTGGGCTGTGTCTCAGGTTGGTTGCGGACTAGCCTTGCAGCCCGGATGGATTCCTGGAGTTCCACCTCTGTAGAGTGTAAACTATACATATAGCCGTGTCCACGGTTACGGACGACCCATTTCTGATAAGTTCCGACTAGCATGGGAATCTGCTTTCTTACCTCATCCTTTGATTTGGGTTATGAGAGATTGGTCCAGCGTTGCTGATGAGACAAGGTGGGGAGGGAGCTCACCGAGTCGACTAGTGAGTGAAAGGCGTTGGTGGATAATGTTTGCGGGAACCTACTGTGGCAGGACGAGCCCGATGGGAATGTGAGGCTGACGGGTGTATTCAGGGAGTGGATGTGCATGTGAGGGAAGGAGTTGGTGATGAGATGAATTTGGGTTATTGCTGCTGCTCGCATAAGAAAACCCTGGCTCAAACCTTGATTATTTCTATACCTTAGAATAGGCCACAATAAAGCTTGCTTCATATTATGGTTGGTGACGTGGACCTGTCCCATTTCCTTGGGGACAGACTTTGGGTTCTCAGGTGAAGACCCCGACCACGAGTTCAACCAGGACGGGTGGTACGATTGAAGGGTGCGCGCTACGCTCAAGGATGCCTGTGGAGGAGAGGACCCTGATGATCTAGCTACCGCTGCGCAGTTGTTTCTTATTGTCGATTTAGCCCAGAGGGCTTGTACCAGATGCTATGTTTTATATATGTCATGTATTGGATCATTTATCGTTGTATGGATGTGATATTCGACTGAGATGAGTTCTGTACGAGATAGCTGCTATTCCTGGGACCATCTCGAGGGTACAGGGAGTCGGATTCTCGTCGTTGGGAATCCGGTTCGTTTCAGGAGAATCGTTCGGCTCAAACTCGTGAAGGTGTTTGGCGAGAAAACGAGGAGGCTCGGCCGTCACTGCGGCTCCCCGATGAAGGTGGGCGGCGGCGCGGCCATGGCGAACAGGCAGGGCTGGCGGTGACGGCGGAACGCGGTGTTTTACGACGGCTCAGCAAGGGAAAAAGGGCTCGCTCGCAAGCTCGGGCTCCTGCTGCTGCTAGACCGCGAAGCTACGGTCCTGGGTAGGTGCGCGTGCGCGGCGACACAGCCGCCCGTGGCCGCGCACGGCCTCGGCGTGCACGCGGTGACCGGCGTTCCGGGCCACGGCAGCCTCGGCTGCGGAGTTTGTCGGCGGCGGCTTGCAACGGAAGGAAAGCGGCGCGACGAGAACCTGCAGAGAGTACACGGCTCGAAGGCCGGCACACAAAGGATGGCTGGCTTCGCACGACGGTGCAACGGAACGGCGGCGCTTGGCTGGAAACAGAGAAGACGGAGGGGGAAAACGGGGAGCGGCGGCGGGCAGCTCACCGTGGGCGAGTAGCTGTACGCAGCAGCTCGTCGAAGACTTGCGATTCGCGTCGTCGTGCCCCTTGGCTCCGGTTCCAGCTTCTCGGCGGCTGCTCGCGGTCCTTGGCGCCACGGCGGCGTGTCGGCTTCGGCATTGTCGTGGGGAGGCAAGACCACGGCTTCTCCCAAGCTCCTCCCTTCTTCTCCTCCCTCCCCGGCACCTTTTCCCTCTCTCCCCCTCTCGAATTTCTGGAGAGGAAACCCCAATTGGGGCGGCGGCTTGAGCAGGGAGGTGCGGTGCTGTGGGGATTTTATAGGGCAGCGCGGCTAGGGTTGCAAGGGCACGGACGGCGAGATAGGTGGGCGTCCGCGCCCGAGGACACGCGGCGCAATCGCGTCGGGCCGCCCAAGCCTCCCCGTGCGGGATTGGCCGGGGCCCTGTGCTCGGCGCCGTGCGGGAAGAAGAGAGGCGTGGGGAAGAAGGTGAGCAGTGCGGTGTGGGACCCGCTCGCCAGCGGCAGAAGGGAAGGAAGGGCGCGCGGCTGCGATTGGGCCGCAGCTGGGCCGGAAGTCAGCTGGGCTCCGGAAGGGATGGAAGGAGCTGAGCTGGACTGGGCTGCGGGGAAAAGAAAGGGGGGAAGCTGGACCGCGGGGTTTGTTTGCGAGCTGAGGGAAAAGCTTAGGGAGATTAAACAGACTTTGGAAACAGAATCGGCCCAAGAGAGTTAGAAGGGTTTTGAAATTAGTTTGGTTAATGATTTGAATTCAAATCTAAGATTTGAATTCAAATCCAATCAAAGAACTAAAAAGCCAAATAAAAACCAAATCACCTCTAAATTTATCCTTAGCACTTCAATTCAAATTTTAAATTAAATTTAAATCACCTAGGAATAAAGGGAGCAATTCGAATTCAACGTTATATGTTTGTTGGCATGCACTCAATTCACCAAAAATTTTGAAATTCACATTTTTACATCCAACAATCCTGCGTAAAATTACGGGATGTTACATCTGTGGTTTGCACTTCTTGATCATAAGCATTGTATTTACTTTCTTATATATCTTGTGCTTGTGAGGTTGCTCTTATAATTAGTTGGCTTGTGTAGCTTGCTAGTTGTCTTCTTGCTTGTGTAGCTAGAAGTAGTGATCTTGTGACTAATTAGCTTGTGTAGCTTAATTAGTCTCTTTGCTTAGTTTGTGTAGCTAAGTAAATTGAGCTTTGGATTAGACTTGTGTAGTCTTGTCCATTGAGCATTGCTAGTGAGCTTAGGTGCTTTGTGCTTTTGCTTACTAGTTGTTTAGAAGCTCCCCGGTGTGTGAAGTACTAGAGGCATAGGTTTGTGTGACATTGCTCCTAGAAATAATTAGGTGAGCTCGTGCTAGCTTGGCACCTTATTCACTTGTTTAGATTCCTTATAAGGTGCTAGTGAACATAGATAGAGGGGTGTAGTCTTGGCTAGACCGATAGTTTTAATTCCGCTGTTGATTCGGTTAGCCGGCGCGATAATTTTTAGAAAGGACTATTCACCCCCTCTAGTCCGCCATCTCGACCCTCGACCCTATAGGGGCCCGCGGTGCCCTCACTCCTTGGCGCGGCCCTCGCGAGCGGAAGGCGACGGTGGCCCGTGGGAGCACGAAGGCGGCGGCCACCGCTGCCGCCGGCGCAACGTGCAGACAGGATGCAGCAGCACATCGCGTAGGCGGACGGCAAATGGCCGATGCGTGGGAGCGAGCGGAGCAAGACATGCAGGTGGTCCTGGGTGTTCGCACCCAAAATTGGCAGTTGCCTATCAGGCCGAGGGCAACCGGTCAGACCGGTTCTAGGAAGCGGTCAGACCGGTTTTACTGTAGCCGATCTGGCAACGGCCAAACCGGTCTGACCGGTTTCCCTATCCGGTCTGACCGGTTTCTCCCGTGTTGGAGTAGGTTTAGGACTTTAGAGTTTTATCCCATATTGTAAACCAACCTAAAGGGGTACGACTTCCCCACCCTATAAATATAAAGGGTCATGGTCGATTGAGAATAATGATCCAATCGAATCTATCAAATCTACCTTTTATCGTTTTGTCTTTACTTTTATCTCTTTACCCTTCTCTTCCAACCCTACCATGTTGTTCTTCCTTCGTCTCTATGTCGATTGAAGTCGTTCTAGGTGGCCTGTTGATCCTAGAACAACCCAAGGTGCGCCTGTCCTGACGGGGTCCCTCCCGGACGGGCGTTCGTTGGTCTCTCGCCGGGCACCGCCGGCGAAACCGGTCTGACCGGTTATCAAAACCGGTCTGACCGCTTTGCGCGGAAGGGCAGCAAGGAGCTACTCCGCGTGCTTGTTGTTGGCGCGGTTTCGTGTCAACATATTTTGGCGACTCCGCTGGGGACGAAGTCTCTGGTTATCATGGCTGATTTATCAAGTCATTTGATGTCGTGTAAAGAGCTGATTGAAGAATATTATCAAGAATATGACAGAGCAATTGAAAGGATATTCTTGTCTTGCTTCATTAAGACAGAACAAGGTGTCATCAAGATTAAAGAGTGTCAGCCACCATCGACCACCGCCATATTAAAGGAGATACAATCTTCCGGTACTATATCTACCCATCTATATGCCTATGTTAAATTTTTGATTACTCAAGAGGATAAGGTAGATTCAATTCCTGTCGATCAAGAGTTGGCTATTGAAAAGCCGACTAATGCTATTATTGATCCTTGCAACTTGCCAAATTGTGATGTTGTTGGTCAAGAAACAAATCGGCCGTCTCTAGCCGAAATTGTTGATCCAAAATCCCCTAGCCAGAGCATAGAGGCTACATCTAGCATTTCGACGCTCGGGGGGCAACAGAACAAAGGCAAAGGTGATGGTTGCAACACAACCAGTCTGGCCGGTGCCCGGACCGGTCTGACCGGTTCTCAAACCGGTCTGACAGCTTCACCTAGGGCTTCAAAAAATAAATCAAAACCAAAGATGGTTAAGCCAAAGAAGCCCGAGATTGGTGTTTGGAAAACCATTGAATCCAAAGGCCGTCATAAGCATCAAAGAGAAAAGTCGAAGTGTAACAAGAAACTTCCGGCTAAGTCTCAAAGACAAAAGATTGTCAATGATGCTAGTCGGTCTAAAAATTTCAAACAATCAAAATCTTCTCCTAGGGAGAAGTTCCATAATCGGAATCGGCAATGGAATAATTTTCACAAATCAATGTCGTTTCCACCGTATGGATCACCTACACCGATGCCATGAGATTTTTGTTTTAATATGCCTTATTCTTATTCTCCTTGGTATTATAATTCATATATGCCATCTCTTCCTAGACATTTGTGTTCAGATTATATTACTTATAGGGAGCCGGTAATTAATAAGCCATCACCTATGCATAATGACCGTTTTGATCAAAAGAATCGGTCCACACAGAAAAATAAGCGTAAGGTGATTAAACAAGTCTATCGTGTCAAAAAAGATGGAAGATTAAATAAAAATTCAGATTTGACACTAGACGTAGAAAAGCCGTGTATTGAAAAATCATCGGCTAGTTCTGTTAATCAAATTGTCCCCAATAATAAGCATATCACAAATATTATAGCTGAGCAACAGTCATGTTCAGCTGGGGGGCAATATGATCTCAGTGTGACTGGTTCTGAAGGAACCGGTCTAACCGGTTCTAAAAACCGGTCTGACCGGTTTGACAAAAAAATTGATAAATCTGCAAGTGTCACTTCAAAGAGCAAGGTGATGAAGAAGAAGCCAAGCTTTGCTGAATTGTTACATAAATATCAGAAGATAGCCGAGCAAAAGCAAAGTAATCGGTTAGAAGATCAAAGTTGAAATTTTTCATCACCAAAAGCAAAGAAGCATCAACGGTCATCTCATTATTCTTCAACATTTATTCCGTCGATGCATGTGCCATGTAATGCGTATCCAAGTATACATGATTACAATTCATGGTTTTGATATAATCCTTGGTCTTCTTTTTACAATTATCAATATTATGCTTCTGATGTACCAAGGAACTACAATTGGTTGTCATGGCCATATCAAGATTTCAATTATTAGATGACCTGATCATTGAAGATTATTTTCTGGCACGCAAGCTTTGCCAGAAAACAGGGGGGCATATGTTCGCACCCAAAATTGGCAGTTGCCTATCAGGCCGAGGGCAACCGGTCAGACCGGTTCTAGGAAGCGGTCAGACCGGTTTTACTGTAGCCGATCTGGCAACGGCCAAACTGGTCTGACCGGTTTCCCTATCCGGTCTGACCGGTTTCTCCCGTGTTGGAGTAGGTTTAGGACTTTAGAGTTTTATCCCATATTGTAAACCAACCTAAAGGGGTACGACTTCCCCACCCTATAAATATAAAGGGTCATGGCCGATTGAGAATAATGATCCAATCGAATCTATCAAATCTACCTTTTATCGTTTTGTCTTTACTTTTATCTCTTTACCCTTCTCTTCCAACCCTACCATGCTGTTCTTCCTTTGTCTCTATGTCGATTGAAGGCGTTCTAGGTGGCCTGCCGATCCTAGAACAACCCAATGTGCGTCTGTCCTGACGGGGTCCCTCCCGGACGGGCGTTCGTTGGTCTCTCGCCGGGCACCGCCGGCGAAACCGGTCTGACCGGTTATCAAAACCGGTCTGATCGCTTTGCGCGGAAGGGCAGCAAGGAGCTACTCCGCGTGCTTGTTGTTGGCGCGGTTTCGTGTCAACACTGTGCCTCTGTTTATTTCTTCTTTTTTCCCATCGCATTCTTCTTCGTCAATTTGTTGATTGCATGTGTGTTCGATTTGGATTTGTACCTTGTTTTGATGGCAGCGCAGACCTTGTATATTTTCAGCGTCGATGCAGTGTAGCATGGTGGAGTGGGGCTACCGGATAAGCCTCTCCGCGCGGAGAGAGGAATAGCGAGCATCAGGGATGACTTGCTAGCTAGCAAGTTATGAAAAGTGCAAGCCATTCAGCCTCCTTTTCTTCTTATTTTAGTGACCTAAATATTTTCAAAATTCTTCGGTCTTAGCAGGTATGTTATACGATGTGTATATGTTCTATTTTGTGCATTTGGACAGTAGAGTATGTATGCAGTGGTATTCAACTTATATTGGATTATAAAATGGGCTACGCATCATTACGACATACACACAGCAATGACCGCTTAGCCTTCTTGTGGAATCTAAATGGAAAAGAAAATGCATTTAAACTAATTTCAGATTGAGAGACTCCACATAATTGCGCCAAATAAATTCAATTGCAGTCTAATTTCTGTGGATGGACATTACAATGCCTGTAGAATATACTTTAAGAGTTTAAAAACCATTGGCATAGGCTCTTAAAAATTGGAATTATACAATTTTATCATAATTTATTTATTTGCCCAGCCATTAAAAGCTTCGAAGGAGCTGAAGCCTGAGCCAATGCATCTACTGGGCACACGATTGCGTTCAGGGGCAAGGCGCACTACACAGCGGCGGCCACGAGCGAGTAGACCTGCGGTTGGCCACAGCAGCAACATCCGTAGTGGCATGTGGAGGTAAAACAGGGCCACGGCAGCTGTTGCGGCCGCGCAGAAGACAATGTTTCAAGTAGTGAGCAATCCCTCTCCACCCCTCCCGCCATCTTCCTCACCACTGAAACCAACATTCAAATGACATTTTAGCTTTCTCTTCCCCTTTCAGGGAAATTAAGTTAAGTTTGATGCACCTCTGACATTTAGTTTTCTTTTCCTTTGAGGGAACAGAGGCTTTGGATTCATGTTCTTCAGAGAGCAGCAGGATTGTAAGTTTGATATTGTTATAATTATTTCCTCTCACTTTGGTGTTGTCTGGTTTAATTACAATAAGAATAATTTGTATTAGAGTTGCATAAATTATATGCCTGCTCATGCATCTGCCTTTTCACTTATATGGATCTAGGATCTCATCTTCTAAATGAGTGCAGTCTGCTACATAGATAGGATTATTTCTATTAGAGTTGCATGGCTGCGTCCTCATGCTTCTCCTTTTTCACTCATGTTGGTTCAGGTTGTCTCTGCTTGCAAATAAGTAGTGTTTTATTTCAGTACTGTTATAACTCTCCATATTTGTGTTATAGTTTGATATATGTGTTTGAGTTCCCTTTATCGATCTTGCTTGCTGTTGTATATCACCTCTTCATGAGCAAATTACCTTTTCTAACATGTTTTTTTTGAAATGATGACCTTTGCAGTCGTACACTCATCAATTGGTTTTCAAAGCTGATGTCCATTATGAATGCTCCTGCTTTCCGAACCTGGTATGCCTATTTTCCAACTCCTCCCCCCTTTCGTATTCACTAACTTTAGTATCTGTGGATCAGTAGATGCATTGTTGTGCTCCAAAGAGAGTACATGTTTATTTTTTTTCTTATCTTGCTATGGAATAGTAATGATCTGATTGAGCAATACGGGTTATTGTTGCACCTAGATTAGAATCAACGCATGCTTTGCATATGGACCCTGCATTTAGATTCCAGTTTACCTGTCATACCTGTGTGTCTGTGCTCCAGTTTTTTTTATCCATCTTGCTTGTTGTTATATGGAAGCTCTTCTTGATAAGTTGGTTACCTTTTCTAACGTTTTCTCTAGAACAAATGACAACCTGTTTTCTGCACTGATCAGGTGGTTAGTAAAGCTGCTGCCCACTTTGAATGGTCCTGTTACACAAACCTGGTACGTCTGTTCTCCACATCCTGCTCCCTTTCATATTCACTGATGCATTGGTGTGCTTGAAATATAGTACATGTTTCCTTGTTCCTATCATTTTACTAAAATAGTCGCTCTCTCATTAGGCAATGGTGGTTATTATTTAATATACACCCTGTATTTTGGTACCAGTTTATCTATGGAAACTGTGAGTCTATGATTATGTTTGGTAAATAATTTGGTGCAGGACATATGTGATTCTAATTCTAGCTCTTTTCCCTGTTATGTTTGCATTTTCAATTGTCAGGGCCATTGGGCAGCATAATGGACTCTTTCCAGGTAAGTTCAGGATCTGCAAATTGAACTGCTCTTTTATAAAGATTTTTTTTAACTCACAAACATCTTATGTTCTCTGCAGCAGTGCCCTCTCGTCAATTAATTGCTCTGCAAAATGTAGACATTTTGTTTTATATTGGTTCATAGTACGTGTTGCCTAAGGTCTACATTTTGTAAACCAGTTGCATGCATGGTTCTTTCCTTCCTGCAATGATTCTTTATTTCAACTAAGTGCACATTCAAGTCAGTAAATGCATGTCAACTCTGATTAATCTCTGGGTTTCTATTGATTTCCACAGGTAATAGCGAATGCTGCCTAATAGATAGCAATGGCCTTTATGAGAGCTGTGCTAGAAGGTTAAAACAAGTCACCCCTCCCATTTACTTGGTTTCCCCCCTTATTTCATATGATGGTTACCAAGAATCTCTTTACGATGAATACAAATGCTTATACTGCTTTATTTAGTACAAGTTCTTAACACTACCTCCTGCAATTATCTGTGTTTATCATACCTTCTGTGCTATTCACTACACTCAGCCAACTACATTCCTTTTTTAGTAATTATAGGATGAATGAAAATGTCTTGAAGATTTTGTGATGAAGCATTTTCTACTTGAGTTGAATTTTGAAAAAATCGATAGGTCAAAGTTGCAGATTGCAACTGGTGCTTAGCTTAATTTCCAGATTGTAAATTTGTGTGTTTTCCCTTCATTGACACTTACTTTGAATAGAATGCGTGGAATCCTTCAATTTGTACTTCGTATAAATTCATACTTACTAATAATAGAAATTTTACCTGATTTGAACTTCGATCGTCTAAACATCTACAATTCTGTATTCACGAAATGCTCAACATAGTTCATTTGCACATGCCAGTTTTTTGTGACTCATCCTGCTATTATTTAACTCTCTTAATTTAAATTCAGCATAAATTTCATACCAAATTATCCTTGAGCTTTAGGTCCTGGTGTTATAGTTACTAATATAGTTTTGCTATTAGTGATGTCGAGATGGTTTTTAGCTATTTGTTGACAGCACCTTTCTCTAATTTGTGCATATGTAATTCTATGTGGTGATGCAGGAGCAGAATAGTGATTTGTATGGAAAACTCCTGAAGACTGACAAGTGCCTTCTTTAAATTCCACTTTGCATGTGTTACATGTCATACCGAATCTGTAAATAGGCTGAGGCTGGACTCATTTATATTTAAAATAAAAATACTGATCTTTCGCATTGCACATAGCTACATTGTTGGTTGTTGCAATGAACATTACTCTTTTTTTTGTCTTCAAAGTGCCTTCTAATGACCCTAAATTATTCTGTTTTTTCAATGAACATTACTCTATTTGTTTTTGCACATAGCTCTGATGTCTATACTGTTATTGTATTCTCTCGGTGGCTCTTTCGGCTCATGTCATCATTTTAGGTTGTTCAGTGCCTTCTAATGACCCTAAATGTACTTATGTTTTAATTTAGAACAGCCCTTACCAATGCTTTTTTTGGGTCTGAATATGTTTGATTATTCTGGTTAATTTCTAAGAGATGACGTACTTAATTACCTCATCTTACGCTTATCTAATATGCTTCCATCAATTCTTTATCTATTTTTGCTACCCTTACATAACATATTATGTCTCCATGCAGGGCGCGCGCCAATCACTAGTGGTAATTGGTGTTCATCCGGCCGGGACCGCCGGGCTGTTACCTGAGACACCCTGACTCCTGAGCGCGCCAATGACCAGCGCCAGGACGAGGCGGGTGGGTGCAATGCAACTGAACGTGCGGCGGGCTCGACGTACGCGTGCGTGCGCATAGGTCAAATCGCGATCGCCGGAGGCCCCCCCAGTGCCGGCGGCCCGTGCGACACATCGGCGGCGGCGGCGCCCGAGGACCACGACCACCGGCGCGCAGGGGCCGTGAACCTGCCCTCGTCCCTGCCGGGTCCCGGCCGCTGCGGCACTGCCATTCTGCCAACGTCCTTGCTCACCACCGCCAATCGCACGATGGTATTCCTCATTTCCCCCCTCCCCTTTCGTGTTTGTGTCGCGATAATGCGGTGCTCAAAAGCGGGCCATGCGATGCTTTTGAGCTTCTGGCCTTGGCCGCTTCCATGGCGGACGTGTACCGGCGTACCGCGAGATGCCGCCGTGCCGTGGGCTTGATCGAGTGCACCGGCGGGGACACCGACTCCGGTCCGGTCAGCCAGTGCCAAAATGCTGTACTACGGAGTACTACGCACGAGTGAAAGTGGGATTATTATGCACTACACGCCTACAGCTTCAGTCGTGCAGTACAGGTTGCGAGCGGCACAGTGACGGACCACTCGACCCTGCCATGGGGCACCTCCATCTCCATGTCTGTCCAACCATTGTCAATTCTGCTTTTCATTTTCGCCTCTTTGCGTACACCGTACAGGGTATCCCGAACAGAGTCTATATGCTTTTTTTAAGAATGAAACATGTACTCATCTCTATAGTACTGCATAATCTCATCTCAGCGACATCACGGGTCGCCCCCATACCAGAACGGCAGTACCTAGACTCCTAACAGATGACTAAGGCCCTGTTTGGTTGAAGGTAACTTTTTTTAGTGACTTTTAGGGACTAAACTTTAGTCAGTTGTGCTGTTTGGTTGTAGGAACTTAAAGTGACTAAATGTAATTTAAGTGACTGAACAAAGACCATACTACCCATGCAGCCTTGCACTCACACCCATTGGCACCAAACAGTCAAGTGGGGCATTTAATGAGGGTAGTGGGGGGAAAAGTCAGTAGAAGTCCCAAGAAGTCACCAAAATGGAGCTTATGGACTTATGGGATAGTGACTAGAGTTTAGTCCCTTTTAGTCACCCTGTTTGGCATTTTTGGGACTAAAAGGACTAAAGTTTAGGTGACTAAAAAAAGTCAGGGTAACCAAACAGGGCCTAACACAGTTCATTTAACTTCCTATGAACGATGGTCCTTGACTGCCTTCCTTTCTCAAAATTTCCATATTCAGGCCCCGTTTGACAGCTCCTAGAGCCGATTCTCTGGTAAATCCAGAAAGAGCTCTGTCAAACAGTTTTTTATATAAAATTGATTCTCTACTGATTATGTGAAGTGATTATCTAAAATGAACCAATAGACTGGGAGCTGAAAAAAATAGCTTCTCCTTATTACGTGAAGTGATTTTCCATCCTGATTTTGAGAGTTTACAGTAGAGAATCATTTTCAGCCACAGAATCACTTTTCTCCGAGAATCAACTTCCGTAGAGAATCAGAATCAGATGGAGCTCTACCAAACAGACCTCAGATTCTACCCCTATATCATCTAGGCTCCTCTCCCTCCAATATTATAAGTTAATTTATTTGTATGGGGGTGTTTAGTTCCCTGAAAAGGGTGAAAAGGAAAGGTGAAAATGTCACATCGGACACTGTAGCGCACTGTAGCACTTTTCGTTTGTTTGTGGTAAACATTGTCCTATCATAACCTAACTAGGCTCAAAAGATTCGTCTTGTCGTGTACATTAAAACCATGTAACTAGTTTTTTTATTTACCCACGTTTAATGCTTCATGCATGAGGAGAGAGGTTTGATGTGATTTGATGAGATAGGTGAATAGTGAAGTTTGGAGAGAGAATTTTTCCTTTTCAAGGGAACTAAACAGGCCCTATGTTACGAGTAATTATATATTAAAACATCATACTTGTATATATTAAAAATGAAGAGAACACAACAGTGACCCTGCTTGGCTGCTTGCAATTAACTTGTGACATGCGTGACGAACGCGTACTGCGAGATGTGTTCAAACTCGCAGGGCCATGGACTGATGGGCAGCATGCGAGATGTGTTCAGACTTGCAGGGCCGTGGACTGAAGAGCAGCTTGAATGCGTGACTTGATGGCATCGCAGTGGTGTGATAAAAGTGTCGCAGGCAATTGCCGCGGAGGCGTGGAGACATGGCACATTCCTCTGCTATCATAAAGCTATCATTGCACCCTAACCATTTCGCTTTGGTCCCCTCTGCCATTCACTTTGACTCTTCGCAGTTGTTTAGTTCCCAAATTTCACTATTATACAAAAATAAGATTTCTATCACATTAAAATATCGGCATATGCATGGAGTACTAAATATAGATGAAATCAAAAACTAATTATACAGTTTTGTTGTACTTTGCGAGATAAACATTATGAGCCTAATTAGCTACAATATCGCAATGATTATAAAGTTTTAACTTTGACATGCTAAAGTTGGGAACTAAACAAGGCATTAGTCGATACGATGTTCGTGCTCCTGCGTAGTCGTGTGCGCGATAGGACTTGACATGGAGGGGCAAATCCGGTTCTTTTCAAATCAGAACTAGTGTTCACCTGTTTTGTAAAGGAATTGTCTGCGTGAATGTATGATCTACTAGTAACTGATTACCTGTTTGTAATTGAACTGTCACACTGTGAAATGTGAAGCCTATGGGCCATGGAGAATAGTACTACTCGTCCTTCCAAATTGGAGATGGTCAGATGGATAAGAGAAAGAAACAGAGGCAGCAGGAGGCGGTATTTACCACAAAAAAATCACTTGCCACATTGACATTTAACCACCCTAGCCCTATACAGAACCGACTGACTATTCCACCACATCACGAACCACCCACATTTGTACATCAACCAAAGCTAAACTCGCTATAATAACCAACTAAATAATCTTTCCTCGTATGGTCACCGCTGTAACTACCTACACGAACCTCCTAACCATCAGTAGCTGCCCGATCGATCCCCACAACTCCGCCAAGAGTCCTGTCAGTGCCGCGCGCCTACGAGTCGGCGACGAGCGCCGGCGAGCCGGCCGGCCGGAAGATGCCCTGCCCGGTGGCCAGGATGGCCCGGGGGTCGTACTCCGCCTTGAGCCGCGCGAAGCGCTCCCACCTCGCGGCGCCGAAGTGCTCCGCCCACTCGTGCTGCGCCTTGTGGTTGGGCAGGTACTGCTTGGCGCCGATGCCGGCCTCCTCGCAGAAGTCGAGGATACGCTGGTTCTGCTGCGCCAGCGCGTCCAGGCTCTCCGACGCGCCGGGCAGCGCCGACCGCAGGAACGCCACCAGGTAGAACACCTCCTCGTCCGGGGTCACCACCGAGCTCCTCGGGTCCCACCTGCGCAAGCACAATCACAGAGCACCGGGTCAGGTCAGGTCATTGTCCGGTGTCCAGTTCAGAAACTGCAATTGCCACGCAACCTAATCGGAGCTCGAAAGGCTGCAATAGAGTATGGAAAAAGCGGCGGGTTTTAGCAGGATCGTCTGGCGATTCCTGATGATACGGCTTTTTAGGTTGTTGTGATTTGTGAATGTGCTGGGGGAAGCTGAAAGCAACAACGAACAATTGGTGCATCTATCTGGCCACTAACCCGAACCAAAGTAAAGGCGATCGATCGGGTTTCAGCTCAGCATTCAGCAACGCCCCGATTCTGACCGTGCCGTGTAAAGCTGCCGCGGCGCCGGTTTAAAATGGGTGGTCGGCGCCACCAGAAGCGCGCGTTGCATCCACGGGCAACAGAAAAGACCCTGTCGCGCAAGTGCGCGGTATGTCCGCTGCCATTCAATCAATCAGGCGCCCGGCCGGATTCGGCGAACTCAATTCGGGCAATTAACTAATCCGCGGCGATCGGCCGGTGATTGTGTGCGTGGCGCCAATCATTGCGCACTCGGTCGCAACAGCGAGGCCAGGCGGGCCGCGCGCCACCTGCGGTGCGCGTGCGCTACCGCCCCCCCCCCCCCCCCCCCCCCCCCCCCCCCCTCATGTGACCGCAGGGCGGCGCCGCCGGACGGCGCTGGGACGTGGCGGGGCTCATGTGCTGTCCCCGTGCAGTGTCTCGTGAACTGCATGTGGTGATGGGATGGAATGGAAGGCTGGTTCGTTCGTTGGAAGCGCGGGCGGCGGCGCGCACGCGGAGGGCGGCAGCCAGCCAGGCAGCTACTGGATGCGATGCGATGCGTTGCCAACTTGTCTTTGTATAATGGAGGGGTTGACTTACTTGTGTTTGTTCATGGGGTAGATGAGGATGGGGCCGCCGGCGCCGGCGGTGCGGCCGCCGAGGACGCCACGGAAGACGCCGCGGTCGAACTCCTCGATGCGGGACGCCGGCACGAAGAGGTTGAGCCACGGGTGCGGCACCTCCCACATGCCCTTGGCGCGCAGCTTCAGCTCCGCCTTGTGCACGCGGTCCAGGAAGTCCACGTACGGCAGGTCCGTCGTGAACACCGTGCCCGGGAGGAAGTTGAGCTCGCCCAGCAGCGCGTCCACGTCCTGATGGAGAACAAAAAAAAAGAATTTCGTTAGCTTGCTTTTGCCTCGCTGCGATTGCTTGCACGGACTAAAATATTTGCTTTGCCGACGGAACAAGATCTAGGAGCAATTCAGGATCCTCTTTTCTATGGTGATCCGCACACGCATGTGACTGCCATCACACTATCATCATCCAGGGCTCAATTATCTTATTGCGGCCTAAACCGGCTATAACTAACTGAAAACATGGCTCCAATGATTGGCTCGCCGCCCTAAATGGGGCGGCTTGTTATCCGGCATTATTTCATTTGCAAGCCGAAAACCGAGTCAAGTATAGTAGTAGTGTTAAAGAAAGAAAGAAAGAAAGAAAGAAAGGCGGCGGCAATGGACACTGACCTGGTCGACGGAGCCGGCGGTGGCGTCGTCGTAGTTCTTGGTGACCTCGAGGCAGTAGAGCACGCCGGAGTGGTGCTTGAGCGAGCTGAGCTTCACCGGGTTCTGCGGCGAGAAGAAGGAGGACCGCCAGTTGTTGATGAGGCCCTCGGCGGCGACGACGAACCCCTCCACGTAGTCGAACCGGCGTACGCCGGCGCCGAGGGAGATGAGGCGCTCCTGGTCCGCCGTGAACTCGGTGAAGTTGGAGTAGAGCGCCCGGATCCACCGAACCTGCAACCACCAACCACGCATTCCGCCCGTTAATTAAGCAGCTAGATGGCTTAATTCCTTCTCCTTAGATTACATCAAATTCCGATTAATTAGCAAGGGGATTAGCTGATGGTACGTTCGCTAAGCACGGAGGGGAATAAAATCTTGCGAAAGATCCCACGAGCTAAACAAAAACCCGACGAGACGACGACGACGGCGAATCGGTCAGCAGATCGAGCAAGTTGATCGATCGAAGACGAGGACCCACTGATTGCCATCAACCCAACCCAGCCCTGCACGCATGACCACCTGACCGGACGCATAAACTATTCCGGCAGGCTCTGTCTGACGAACAGTGTAACCAACAAGAAGACTGTTCCGAGCTTTCCGGCGGCCGAAGCAAAGCCGGAGGAGCCAAAGCCAGATCGAGGCGTACGTGTCGTACTGCCACCGTGGTGGTGGTGCCCCGGGCCTCCTTCCTGCTCGATCAGGTCGGCTACAGTGATAGATAAGCAACACGTACGCGTGTGGGGGTGGGGGCTTTTCAATTCGGATGCTGCAGATGTGGCATCCGTTTCCGCCTAACAAAAAGGCGTTGGCGGCCGGCAGAGGCGCTTTCATTCACTCCCCCGCGCGCGTCGCGGATGAGCGGCGCGGTCGCCACTTGCATGGCCGGCCGGTGTGGGGGTGTGCGTGTGCCCGAGCTCCCTGCCGGGTCGGTCATTAGTTGGAAAGCGAGGCCGGTGACGCACACGCGCAGCGCGGGGGAGGACTGATGGGTGACGCCGCATGAGACACGAGTCACGAGAGGGAAAGTGAAAGGGGGACGCGCGCGAGAGATATGATGAATAGATGATGCTAGTAGCTCCGTGAGTCCGTGCCTCCGTTCCTCTCGAATTGACAACGGCGACGGGCTAAACAAATGGAGCTGAGGCTGCTGTATATACACTGGTAGTGGTACTAATCAACTGGTGAATAGTACTAGCGATAAAGAAAGAATGAATAGATGAAGGTGATCGAGGGAGGGAGGAGAATGTCGTTGCGGTTGTTACCCTCTGGGGAGCACGCTCGAGGGCGATGCGCGCCCGCGTGATGATGCCGAACTGGCCGAGCCCGCCGAGCGCGCCGAAGAAGAGCTCCGGGTTCTCCGTCTCCGAGCAGGTCACCACCTCACCCTTCCCTGCAAGCACGTACACGTGCGTCAGTCTCGACCACTTGCATGTACTTGTTGGCCAGGCCGCGGAACGCGCGCTCCGGGTAGCTAGCAAGCCAGCTTGGGGATAAGCTAAAAACGGCTAGCTAGCTAGCTCCATACGGCTACGTACCCGTGACGACGTCGAGCTCGTAGACATTGCTGATCTGTGGCCCGTGGTGGAAGGCCTGGCCGCTGATGCCGGCGTTCGAGAGGGTGCCGCCCACGGAGAGGTAGAGGTAGTCCGTCCACGACCGCGGCGCGAGCCCGCCGTGGGAGAGCGTCCAGTTGAGCACGTCGATCCACAGCTCGCCGCCCCACACGTCCACGTAGTGCCCGCCCAGCGCCGGCGAGTAGGCCGGCAATGCCCGGGCCTCCCCGGCGGCCCGCGCCGCGGCGCCGGGGCCGTGGCTCATGTCCACCACCACCCCGCCGGGGGCCTGCGCCTGCCCGCTGATGGAGTGGCCGTGGCCGCGCGCCGAGACGCGGAACCCGCGCGCCGACCCGTGCGCGGCGCGGACCAGCGCCGCGACGTCGCCGGCGGAGCGGGGCTGGAACACCGCCAGGGGCGGCGCCGCGGCGCGGGCGAGGCCGCCGAAGTCGCGGGACGCCTCGAGGACGTCGGACGCGTCGACGCTGAGGCGGCCGCCGCCGCCGACGTCGCCGAGCTGCAGGAGCTCCGCGGGCGGCTCGACGGGGAGCCCCACGGTGGAGAGGAGGGAGGAGACCAGGAAGAGAAGCATCGACACCAGGCACCGCGCCATTGCCGCCAGCCTGACCTTAATTATCACAGCTCCGTGCTCTTCCTAGGCTCGTTGGAGGTGGGGAGAGGAGCTCTACGTCGAGGCTGAGCAAGAGAGGAAGGTGTGGGGAGCTCTACGTCGAGGCTGAGCACGAGAGGAAGAGAAAGGGAAGATGGGATGGTGTGGAGTGCTGTGAGGCGGCGGCGGAGGTGGCGTATTTATAGGAAGGGGTGGTGGTGGAACTTGGAATTGGAAGGCTGGAGGGGGGATTAATTAGACACAAAGTAGTTAGGGGGGGAGGCCGAGGAAGATAGGAGAGAGAAGGGAGTGACGCTGTGCCGAGGGGAGGGAACAGAGAACACGGACGGGCGGGCAGGCACGGGGCCGCGAATAAACAACTCCGGAGGCGCGTCATGACTCATGCACATCCCGCGCACAGGCTTGCCGCCCAATTTTCTTTAGCTATTGACTGACCGGCTAGTGGGGGTACTTGGACGGCGCGCTTAGCTGGGCAGAATCCTGCGCCCGCCTGATGAGGATCTCTCCGGTTCGGACGCTGAATTCTGCATGTACATACCACTGCGATAACTTCATCAAAAGATACATGGACGGGGAACTTTACCGCGTAAGAATATATCGTAGTGCCTTTTTTTTGCACGATAAAAGTGCGCTTCTGGAAGCTGTGACGAAATTAGCGAAAGGGGCGTTTCAGTCCGAAGATAAGACAGGCGTAACGACATTACTTGTGCTAATTGACTTGACCGTGGAAGCACGAAGCAGGCAGAGTCCAGAGCCCTTGGTTAAGCATATACTAACCCACCCGCATTGCTTTTTTTCACAACGTTGATTCCTAGTGATTGCAGGTACTACGTTTGTTTCCTGCAGCCATGTGCAAGCCGTGGAACTTTTGGGGGTGGTGAGCTCTGATTTTTAATGTTCTATCCGGCGGACGAAGGAATTCCCAGCGCCGAGGGAGACGGTTGCCATGAGCACTCAACCAAAAGAGAGATCCTTCTCCCCGCTTCCGTATCTTGACCAACTTTTCAGGCCCTGCGTCCATCCTCGTCTCGCCGGAGGCATGCAGATGGGGAGAATCCACGGCTCCCGGCCTACGCATTTTTCTATGATCTGCCACCTCTCACCTACGGAGTAGTCACTAAATAAAGTGCCCGTAGTACGCACGCCAAATCCTCCGCTTTCCTGACGAGGCTGCAGGCATTTCTTCGAAACTTTACTGAAGTATACTACCAGAATGATCAACATCTGCACCGGGTGAGAAAGCCCTTTAGCACCGGGTTTCCCACCCGGTGCAACTAATCCGAGGCTAAAGGGGTACCCTTTAGCACCGGGTTGAATAACCGGTGCTAAAGGGTCCCTTTAGCACCGGGTGCAGCCACGACCCGGTGCTAAAGGGCCTGCCCCGCAGCGCCTTTAGCACCGGTTCGTGGCTGCACCCGGTGCTAAAGGGCCTGCCTTTAGCACCGGTTGCTGAAGGCCCCAGATTTCTTTTTTTTTTGCTTTTTTCAGTAGCCATGCATGCACGTCTATATACGTATATATTCTAATACGTGTATTCTAATGCGTATTCGGCCGACTCTATATTCATATTAGCTGACATTTCATCAAAATAGAAGACATATATATTACAAAAGTAGATATTCATGCATGTCAACTCGAGTTATATATATTTAAACTGTATTTTCTACTTAATTAAGATTGACGACTAGCTTGTTGGACTGTCCGGCACGTCCTCCAGTATTGGCGAGTGGAATTCTCCTCGGGGATTGACGACCTCGTCCCAGATCCATCCGACGAGCTGTTCTGCAATTGCGTCAATTCTTTCTAGCTCTAGGGACTCTTCCTTCAGGTTCAACATCTATAATTTACAAATAATTGAAAGATATTTAATCCGCCGAGTTGGAGACAATAATTGTGCACTTAATAATAATGGAAATGTGTTTATTATTACGTACCATAATATCGTGTTGTGTAAGCTTTTTATGTCCCCAATTCCACATGTAATCGCAAACATAGTATGCACATAAATTATTTCCCGGCCCCTGTTTGGCACACTGTTGACCAAAAGAAATTAAGTAAAATTCATATAATATATTAGCCGAGGCCTACATGTACAAATTTCTTGCTTACCGGAAAGCCAATGTTCTATTTTAGTGTTTCATGTTGAATACCCGGCTGTTCTTGACGAAATTGAATCCAGGCCCTGCGAACAAAAAAATTGAGTTAAGTCATTGCGAGTGTAAGGGGTGAATTAAGTAGGGGAAAATATACATCACCTTGTCATCATGTCCATGATGTTCTGCAGTTTTTCTTTTGGAGTGTGCAATGAATCAAAGACGTTCACGACACCCGGTCAGGACACAATATTATTAGGAACCAGTGGAATCTGTATACATGTATACATTATAATCAGAAATGAAATAGTACACAAACAGTATAAGAAGAAGCTTGTGTATGTACTCACTCGATGTTGTACGGGATTAGTATGGAGTCGCAGTAATTTTGTTTCTTAATGTACTTGTATAGGTTTCCATATGTTTCCTCAGGATTCATAAATATCATATTTTCACTTATCCTTCGAGGATACACGAAACCAACGTCATACATCCCGGATCTCCGACATTTTTGAATCTCCATTCTGCATATGTTAAGCAATAAATAAAGCCCGCGTCATCATAGATTGGAATTATTGTTTTCAAACTGTGAATTATAAGCAACAACAAAGTACTTACAGTGTCCAACAGGTGATCAAATCCACGTCCATGGCGTCGCGGTGGTACAGCTCATACATATCCTTAAACCTCAGCCAGACCCAATCCTCGTCACCATTGTAGAAATCATGGTCCTTCACGCCTACTTTGATCATGCGCCGTTTATTCCTTTTTTATTCTTCCAAGTACCACTCATGGAATCGGCGCATCTTCGTCTGTAGCTTGCTCTCCATTTCAGGAGGGACCATAGGCTCGCCAAGCTTAAACGGTCACTTCAGCGTTGTGTTTACAGGCACCTCTTCTTCCCCCAGGACTTGCGCTCTGGTTAGTCCAGTCTCGGCCATTACTCTTGCACGTTAAGCTCGTCCAGAGATGGCAATGGACCCAAGGGCCGCTGAGGTTGCTGGCCGAGCTGTGGAACCTTTTTGGATGGGCCCCCTCCTTATCTGCAGCCTTCCGCTTCCGGCGAGATTTCAGTAATGAGCGGTCATAGTCTGTTACTATTACTTCCTTCTGTTGACCCTTGCTCAAATTACCGATGAATGACTTGACGACGGTGGGATCAAGCTTCGGCTCCGGCTCAGGTTTTTTCCTCCACTCGGCCATTTGCCTCTTTGTGTCTGCTTTGACCGAGGCTTCGAGCTCCTCTAGAGTCTTCTCACCCGCTCTTTTCTCTGGTGCGGGCTTCTCTCTGGTTTTCCGCGCCTTCTTTGCTGGTGGAGTGGGGGCAGAGGCTTTAGTGCGGCGTCCCCTCTTCGGCGGAGGAGACGGAGACCTCTTCGGCGGAGGAGACGGAGACCTCTTCGGCGGAGGAGACGGAAACCTCTTCGGCGGAGGAGACGGGCTTGCATCAGGAGCTCCCGGAGAATCATCATGATCCGGTGGATCTCTTGGAGGTGACGGAGGCTTGTTGGTAGCCGCAGGTGTACCGGGTATGACGACGTCTGCCTTGCTCCATAGAATGATGCAGTGAGAACACTGACCGAGTTTTGTTTCTCCGTCACCTCCGGGGATGTCAAGTTCCAAGTCTTCCCAGTTGGTGACGACTTGCTCCACCTCAATAGGTACGTAACCATGTGGAATGTCATTGCAGTGCCATTTTTGGCCTTCTTCCACACGTTTGGTCATACCGTATGCGACCTGATAAGTTAGTAGTCACAAAGAAAGTTAGTAAATGAATGGTATTTACGGTGAAATGTATGCAGTACGAACTAAGGTCGCATACGTACCACCACAGCTAAGTTCTTCTGCCTGACGACAAGCTCGCACGCGGTCCGTTGAGTTATTTCATCCACGGTGTAACGGACCGCTTCGGCGGCCTGTGTGGAAGCGTGACTGCTTTGATATTGTTGTGGAGGGCTAATAAGGGCCGCATCTTGGAGAGGTGCATGCTCTGTGGAACCGGTCCCGCCTGCGGCTTGTTGGAGAGGTGCAGGCTCTGTGGAACCGGTCCTGCCTGTGGCTTGTTGTATCTGCAGCCAAGCTACCTTCATCCGTCGCTCCATCTCTGACTCCATTTCTTGGAGCTTTGAGCCCTGGGCGGCAACCGTTTGCTCTAGGTCCCTCACCCTCTGCTCATATTCGGCCTTCTTCCTCGAACGGCTCCTATAGGTGGCGGCGTGCTCTTGGAAACCTTTCTTCCATGAGATGCTTGTGCCTACGCCGCGCGTCCGTCTAGGATGCTCCTTGTTCCCTAAGGCATAGGTTAGCTCATCTCTGTCTCTATCAGCAACAAATTCTCCCCTCTCAGATGCCCTGAGGATATCGAGGAGACGCTGAGCTAGTTCTCGCAAGTCCTCGGGAAAAACTAAGGAGCCGTCGATTGGGCTTAGGGTGCCTCCATGACCATAGTACCAATGCTTGGTCCTTGTGGGCCAGTCATGTGTCGCTGGAGTGATGCCTCTAGCATATAGATCTTCTTCCATCTTCTCCCATTTAGCGATGCTTGCCTTGTAACCTCACGAACCCATCTTATGAGAGTACTTCTTTTTTGCGGTGTTTCCAGCGTTTCTAGCGCTAGCCGTTGCACCCTCTTCGGAGGTTTTGTACTCAAGGAATGCTTCCCACTCGTCATCAGTGATCTTCTTATACTTCTCAGGATCCGGGGCCTCTCCGGTTTTGAGAAATTGCGAGTACAACTTCTTCTTGAAATCCTGAAACAGAACTGCCATCTTCTTCATTGTCCAATCCCTCAGTTCTGCTTCATGAGTGCTAGGCCAGTCGAATATTGCCTTTAATTCCCTCCATAGCATCTCCTTCTCTGTATCGGGGAGCACGTACTCCTCAGTGGGGTCCGTGGACTTCCGTTTTCTGATACTAATGGGCACATTGTCCCGTACAATTACCCCGCACTGAGATACAAATTTCTTGGCCACTTTTGGGGGCTCAACTAGCTCCCCGTCATCCTCCACTCGGGTGATGTGTAACTTGACATCCTTCAGCTTCTTCGTGGTCGATCGTTTTGATTTCTTAGCAGAGGCGGCCTACACAAATTACATATATACGAGATGATATAGAGATGGTATACATAATTGACATGTACAATACAAATTTATGTTATCTATATACACACCTGACTAGACGAGGGCTCGTTACCGGCCCCTTCAATAGTGCTGCCCTGGACACGTTCGCCCTGGACATTGGCGGCCCCTTCAACATTTTCGGCCCTTGCAACATTGTCGCCCTGGATATTGTCGTCCCTTCCAATGATCCCCAACACATCATCCATGGACATTGGTTGGGTTACAATATTGAAAAGTTGATTCGCAAAGAACGTGTCGTTGTCCTCTTGCATGGGTGGGACAGGGGTGTTGTTGTCCTCTTGCATGGGTGGGACGAGGTTGTTGTTGTCCGTCATCTATAGAATTAAAAATAATTGATAAGAAATATTTACAAAGCATACATATTTCCAATATTTCTAACATTTTCGCTAAGGGGGTCGGTGCGTGAAAAACGGATTCGCCAAGGGGTTCGGGTGCGCGGTGTGAATTGATTCGCTAAGGGTTCGCTAAGGGGGTCGGTGCGCGAAAAACGGATTCGCTAAGGGGTTCGGGTGCGCGGTGGGTTCGGGTACGCCATAGAATTTCCGATAATAAATATTTGCGATAGTATACATTATACAAACATATAACATTTCCAATATACATTTAAATGAAGCACATATATTTCTAATATACATAATTTTAAAAATAATTGATAAGAAATATATACATTTAAATGAAGCACATATATTTCTAATATACATAGAATTTCCAATATACATTTAAATGAAGCATTTTTCAATATACATTTCAAACATATAACATTTCCAATATACATTTCAATGTAAATATCTCCAATACATTTAAATGAAGCATTTTCCAATATACATTTCAAACATATAACATTTCCAATATACATTTAAATGAAGCACATATATTTCTAATATACATAGAATTAAAAATAATTGATAAGAAATATATACATTTAAATGAAGCACATATATTTCTAATATACATAGAATTTCCAATATACATTTAAATGAAGCATTTTCCAATATACATTTCAAACATATAACATTTCCAATATACATTTCAATGTAAATATCTCCAATACATTTAAATGAAGCATTTTCCAATATACATTTCAAACATATAACATTTCCAATATATAATTCCAATATAACATTTCCAATATACATTTCAACGTAATTTCTAATATTTTCAATGTATGTGCTTAGCGAACGCGTTCGGCTAAGCGCATTCGGTTAGCGAACGCGTTCGCTAACCAAATGCGAATGGCCGAACACGTTCGCTAAGCAAATGTGTTCGGCCATGCAACGGGTACCTGCACACACAAACACGTACACGGCATGAAGGCCGGCTCACAAACATGCACGCACGGCACGAAGGCCGGCTTCACAGAGGCTCACCGCGTGATGGGCGGCGGGCGACGCCGGCGCGGGGACGAGCGGCGGCGGCGGCGAGGGGAAGAGGAGCGGCACCGGCACGGGGACGACGGGCGGCGCGGGGACGAGGGGCGCCGGCGCGGGGACGACGGGCGCAGGGACGACGACGGTGGCGGGGACGACCGATGGGCGCGGGGACGGCGGCGCGGCCCGGGACGAGGGCGGCGGCGCGGCGTGGGCGTGGGGACGACAGGCGACGGCAGCGTGGGCGCGGGGACCACGGGTGGCGGCGGCAACGGGCGGCAGCGGCTGAGGAGACGAGGGGGCGCCGGCGGTTTCGATCTGGAGGAGAGGAGGGCGAAGTGAGGGAGGGGAGAGAAGTCCCCGGCCTATATAGGTCCGGGGCATTTAGCACCGGGTGTAGCCACGACCCGGTGCTAAAGGCCCCCGTTTAGCACCGGGTCTTTCCACCACCTGGTGCTAAAGGCCCTTTAGCACCGGGTCTTCTACACCCGGTGCTAAAGGCCGTAACTGTGCGCCAGACGAAGGCCTTTAGCACTGGGTGCAGCCACGACCCGGTGCTAAACGCCCTTTAGCACCGGGTCTATACAGCACCTGGTGCTAAAGGCCGTAATTGGCGCCAAACGAAAATTGGGGGCCTTTAGCACCGGATTTTAGATCAACCCGGTGCTAAAGGCCCCAAATTTTCGTTTGGCGCCCAGTTTCCAAACCGGCCTTTAGCACCGGGGGCTACTATTTGGGAATCTTATAAATATAGTTTTTAATATATAGTTATTAATACTTGTTTTAATTCAGTTATTAATACATATTAAAAATATATATTAAATAAGAAAATCTTATAAATTACTAGAAAATCAATATAAAATTCTAGAAAATCTTATAAATTAATAGAAAATCTTATAAATTAATAGAAAATCTTATAAATTAATAGAAAATCTTATAAATTACTAGAAAATCTTATAAATTACTAGAAAATCTTATAAATTACAAAAATTGATAACTAAAAGAAAGATTTTGGAACATTAAATGGTCTCAGATGAAAAAGTCATGAATACCAAAATTTCATATCTCATCAAGATCTACAATCTTTATTTAAGTCATTTTTGCATTTGAGAAAGTGGTAGTATACATTGTTCATTAATCCTAGATTCACTCGCATAGTTTCTAAAACTTTGTTAGAGACTTGTCAAATTTGTACTACATGTTATTACCCATTTTGAAAATGACAAAATGACCTAAATAAAGATTGTAGATCATGATGAAATATGAAACTTTGGTTTTCATCAATTTTTCATTTGACATCACCTAGTGTGAAAAAAAACCTTGGTTGTTGTTGTCATTTTTAATTCAAAATTTGGATTGTTCAAACAGTCTCACACGAGAAGATTTTTCAAAATAATAACATTAATAAGTTTCATAACTTGATAGAGTATGATTTTAGGAATTTTTAGGAAGAAAAATGATCTTTTTTGAAGTTTGTACGGGGGAGAACGACTAGTTACAACTTTTATACAGAGATTAAAAAGAAAAATTGTTCTTGTTCATCCAGTGACGTGGCATGTATGTGCCCGGTGACGTGGCCAGCTGCCGCACGGCCTCCGTGGCCAGGCCGGTCTTTGGCCCCGCCGCACCGGTCGTGGCCTTTAGCACCGGGTGCAGCCACGACCCGGTGCTAAAGGCCCCCCTTTAGCACCGGGTCTTCCCACCACCCGGTGCTAAAGGACCTTTAGCACCGGGTCTTCTACACCCGGTGCTAAAGGCCGTAACTGGCGCCAAACGAAAATTGGGGGCCTTTAGCACCGGATTTTAGATCAACCCGGTGCTAAAGGCCCCAAATTTTTGTTTGGCGCCCAGTTTCCAAAATCAATATAAAATGCTAGAAAATCTTATAAATTAATAGAAAATCTTATAAATTACTAGAAAATCAATATAAAATGCTAGAAAATCTTATAAATTAATAGAAAATATTAATAGAAAATGCCCGAATCCCATCACGAGGGGAGACTTGGTGAAAAGGGCACACTAGGGAGAAGATTTTCTATTAATTTATAAGATTTTCTATTAATTTATAAGATTTTCTATTAATTTATAAGATTTTCTAGCATTTTATATTGATTTTCTAGTAATTTATAAGATTTTCTATTAATTTATAAGATTTTCTAGCATTTTATATTGATTTTCTAGTAATTTCTAAAACTACATTACTATAAGCCTTATAACTATTCACAAGTCATACAAAACAAAATACTAACTAGCTTGCCTTCTCTCTCCATTTAAAACACAACATGAACACTCTCTCCACCATGAACTCAAGCTCTCTCCTCTCTCTTCTCCAAGAACACAAGCTCTCTCTAGCTAGCTTTACTTTGATTCACAAATCCCTCTATTTCTAAATCATAGAAGGATTACAAGCTAAATAAAACATTAGAGAATGAAAGAGTGTACCTTGTAGTGCTCCTTAGATGAGTAGAATCTTCACAAATTTTGAAAAAAATTTGGGCAGCACCTCCCCTCCCACGGCCGAGCAGCATGAACACAGCGCCTAAGTGTTCAGCTGGCTCGAGCGGGGGAGGAAGAAGCCCCTATATTCAAACACATTAGCACCGGGTCGTGGCAAGACCCGGTGCTAATGTGCACCCTTTAGCACCGGGTGCAGCCAGCACCCGGTGCGAAATGGCAAAATGGCCTCGGCACATTAGCACCGGTTGCTGGCTGCACCCGGTGCTAAAGGGGGCGCATTAGCACCGGGTCTTGCCACGACCCGGTGCTAATGTGTCCGCCCTGACACATCCACACGCCGCCCCCGCTCCTAGCCGTTGGACCCGGTGCTGAAGCCCCATCAGCACCGGGTCCAAAAATGGCCGAGGCGGAGGAGGCGGGCGGATGTGAAGGATTCTGGTAGTGACACGTGGTACTGCTGCGGTCCTACCCAAATCTTCAGCGAAGAACGTGCAGTAATACTCCGTATACACCTAGCAAGAGCTAGGTACTCGTTGCAGACTTCGGTCAGCATATCTCGGGTTCACCGCTGGGTCTCTCATTTTCGTCCACAGTGACCTAGAATATGATGCTGCCCTAGCTAGGGCAACACTATGGAGCCGGCAGACCGATCGGGCTGGCAGAGGCTCATTTCGAGGAAATCACCAAAGTGTCGTCTCCTGGCGCAGGGATCGACGATCGCACAGGATCACGCGAAGATTTGCCTCTTTTCTCACTTTTCTGCCCGCGTTGCTGGCGGTCCGCCGGCCATTGGTTTCGCGAGGCGCGAGCCGCGGGGATGCGTGGTTTTCGTCTGAACGAGGCGCGATGAGGTGAATCTATAGCCGCCGCCCGCCGGCGGCCCGCCAGGGTGAGGGCGTGCGCGCCATGCAAGTCATGTGACGGAGACAAGACATGGTGGCGGGCTTGGATATTCTTTCCACGACTTGACGAAGGGGAAGGCCGGCCGCTCGATCGACCCGAGAGGATATCGATCGCGTACGCTTCCTGCTTTTTTCTCCTACCAAAGGCCGTGTTTACTTCCCAAATAGGGGTGGAGAATTTGGGAGTTTGGGATCTATTCGTAATCATTGCGCTACTGTAGCATTTTGTTTGTAGGTGCGAAAAATTGTCCAAAAATTGATTAATTAGGCTCAAAATGTTCGTCTAGCAGAGTACAACAAAACTGTGTAATTAGTTTTTTATTTTATCTACATTTAGTATTCCATACATGTTATGATATTTTGATGTGATGAGAAATCTTCTTTTTTGCATAGTAAATTTAGGAGTTTTTTTAAGTAAACACGGCCTAGGCGATCGGAATATCGGGTCGATCATCAGCCATGCGTCAGAGCAGTATCACTATCACCCCCATCGATCGAGCCGAACGATTCATCATGGCACGCGCGCACGAGCTGACGACCTTGAGACGTGTGCCGCATGCACGCACACTCTTCCAACGGCTCGCGCTGATAAAACGTGGTCTGAAAACAATCGCGGCAATCTTACCTACCTGGTGCCATCATCGTGCGACTAGCGAGCGGGCCCGAGCACGACGACCGCTCGGTTGGCGCTCGTGCTGGATTTTCAAGGCTTGAGCTTGACGAGCATGTGATCTCAGCCGCAAGTCGCCGTAGTAGTGTTAACGTCAAACGTGTGACGCGCGTACATTTCGCAGGGATCCATCGACGTCAATTAGCTAGCGCCGTATAGTGTTAACTCACGCCGTTGTCAAGCCCGACAAGCCGCACGCCGGTCATAGTCGTAGCGTTGGCCTATTCGCTTGGCTTATCAGTGATCAGCTAATAGTATTTTTCTCTCAGCAGAAATCATTACCAGCTATCAGCCAGGCAACAGTATTTTTCTCTCAACAGTCAATACAAATCAACACCAGCGATCAGCCACCACGCACGGACGGAGACCTGTCACTACATCCCCGTACGCGTCGTCATGCCATGCATGCATCACCGTCGGCCAGGCCGGCGTGCATCATGCATGCCATCGGTCGACCGGATCTCCTTCTTCAGTTCTTCACCGCCATGCACATGCATGCATTCTCGTTCTCGATCCATATCCCCCGATGGAGCCGAGATGCATGACCGACCCCAAGCGAGATTATTCTGCCCCCGAACAACCGTACGTCCTGCCCCGTGGTCCAGCCGTACGCGCCTACGTCCGGCCGGGCCCCGCCGGTGTTAAAGCGCTTTGCGAGGCCAGGCCGCCGGGGCCGGGGCGATCCCCTCCCGGATTCGCCGTCGAGATCTTCATCTTCCCTCCGCGATCCGGCCGCCGGATCGACGAATCGCTCGCTCGCTCGCCATGGGCGCGTGCACATGACGATGCGTTCTACCGGGTACGTGCACCGGCCGGGCACTTATTGCGCGTGCGTCAGTGCGTGTCGTCCCGATCAGCTCCGAACATCCTGCCAGCATGTGCCATGCAACAATGCAGGTGCAAGCACCTTACTTCGAGCCTTCTTGCTTAATTTTGCTTGCATTCAAATCAAGGGCACACGTAGTACTGCGTCGGCAGTGTGCGTACACGTTTTAATGGAGGTCCCCCGGTACCGAATCCGGGAGATACACCGCTGCCGCGCGCGTCAGCCTGCCCGAGAACGCCACGTAAGACGCCAGGCGGCAGTAATGGCTTCGATGGCTTAGCTACCTGCACGTACTATACTGCCATTTTGTTTTCTTTTTTTACATCGTATCGCTGCTGGCCTGCTGCATTGCATACGACGACGAGGACGATCGATCGATGTCGGTGACCACGGACCACGCACGCCGGGTCGTCGTGTGCGTACGTGGCGGATCCGGCCGGGCGTCCATGTTGCCGGAGGTGCCGTGGCGCTGTCTGGCACAATTATCACGGGACAGGGTCACAGGGAGACGGGGCGGTCCCGCCCCTCCTCCTGTTCTGCCGGTACAGAAATTCCATGCCGCGGCCTATGGGTTTGCTCGAACAGCACACTGGACACGAGTAAAAACCTTGCTTCGTAAAGGCACTGCATGTGGTACAGTACACACGGTTTTTGGTTCGTGCATGGTCCTTGAGATGTTTGGCTTTTGTCGGCACTCTGCTCGCCCCGAAACGTTTAAAATGTGGGGTCGGTTAGCAATTACTCGTAGTCTTAGGTCCCCGCTCAAACAAAAGGAAAAAAAATCATTCCGGTTAGTTACAAAATCTAAGTAGTACATGAGCATTCGAGTAAGATCTAATCAATTACGGAGTATATTGCATACTTTGGCCGTCCTCAATATATATTTAGTTTTGGAAGAAATCTATTTTTGTCCATCGAACTATAGCCGAAGTTTGGTTTTGACCATCGAACTCGAAAACCAGAAATATTTAGCCATCGAACTCTTAAAATCGTTCATAATTGGCCATCGGGCAGTTTTAGAGAGTAGTTTTGCTGACATGGCGGCGAGGGCCCACATGTCAGTCGTCCTCCCTCCTCTCTCTCTCCTTCATCTCCTCTCTCTCTCTTCCCTCCTCTGTTTCCCCTTCGCCAGCGCCACCTCTTCCAGGACGGCAGGGCGCCGGCCGGGTCCGCCAGCGCCGCCTTCGTCGCCAGCAGCGCCCCGGCGTCCACGTTGCCGGTGCCAGGGGAGGAGCAGGAGGTAGTGGAGACGCGTCGATGTTGCCATTGGGGTCATCGTCAGCATCATCACCCCCCACGGCGGCGCCGGCCGACTGGAGGTGCTGGCCGAGGGTGGCGCGAAGGCCGGCGGCGACGCCCATCCACGCCTGGCACTCCGCGGCGCTCGCTCCTCGCCTCCTCCTCCCGCTCCTCCTCGCCGCCACCGCCGTCTCATCCCAGTCGCCGGCCGCCGCGCCCTCTGTCTCCAACTCCGACGCCGCTGCCCAATCCCCCACTTCCTCCTCCTCCTCTTCCGCCGCCTCGCCGGGCCCCTCTTCCTCTCCCCCAGCATCCAAAAACCACCGCATCTCCACCTTCCCCGCCGCTTCCCCGTCCTACACCGGCACCAAGCTCACCTCCCCGGTCGCCGCCTCCGCACCCACCACCACGGCTTCTTACCCGCCGACGCCTCCCCCCACTCCTGCCCCCATCGCCTCCTCCCGCCGTCATTGCCTCCCGCCGCCGCCGCGCCGGCGCAGGCCCCTGTCGTCAGCGCCGCCCTCCGACCGTCCTCTCCCCGCTGGTCCCCGCGCCGACGAGGCTCCCTCCCCAGGGCTCGCCCCCGCGCCGTCGTCGTCCCCGCCGGCCACAGAGATGAGGGTGCGTTGGCGAAGGGGAAACAGAGGAGGGAAGAGAGAGAGGAGGGATGAGGGCTGACTGTGGGCCTGCCTCCACGTGGCAGCCACGTCAGCAAAACTACCCTCTAAAACCGCCCGATGGTCAATTGTGAACGGTTTTAAAAGTTCGATGGCCAAAGATTTCTGGTTTTCGAGTTCAATGGCCAAAACCAAACTTTGGGTATAGTTCGATGGTCAAAAATGGACTTCTTCCTTTAGTTTTATATAAAACACAAAAAAGAACACACATGCATATGCATGGATTGCATCGCCTTCAAAACACTAGCATGGTAATCTACTGTACATTTACTTGAATATTTTTTGTTAAATACTTGAATATATTTTAAACTGCATTTAAAAAATAGTAGTAGGTCAAAAGTGATACATTAAAGAACGTAAAATACCAACATCATATCGAGTACTTGGCCCGCTACTTCGAAGTCAAACTTAGAAAAAGTACCAACATTAACTACATCTAGTTAGTTTTATTAAATTTACCACAAAATATTTATATATGTCCCACAAAAAGTGCTTTTGTAAGATGTTTAGGACATACGGAGTATATGAGTAGTAGTCATAAGACATGACCCTTTTGCTCGTAATAAAAGCAATTAACCAACCAAATATTGATAAAGGACGAAAAAGTCACAAAACTGAATGCATCTTGAAAATGAAAAAAACCCATCAATTGAATGCACATGTGCCTTGGTAAAGGAAAACTTAATTATTGGATACATATGGAATTAAATCTATGTTACCCAAAAGCTAAAGCTCTATTTTTTTCGTGGGACAAATTTTGAATGCTAAAAACACAATCTTTATGGCACAAAATGATTACTTATTTGGCATTATTGTTAATATATTTTTCGAAAACTTGATCAAAATTAGAGTAGTTTGGTTTAAAGTAAAACTAAATTCAGCAATAATTGGTGAAGGGAATATTAAGGATCGAGGACCTACTGGTGCGCTAACTTGAATACCAATCCGTGCAAAGGGGTTCGTCAGAAACATGTGACCGGCGGTGAGGTGATCAACCATTTTGTTTGAGAAGTTGCATGCGGCCACTGCGCTGCGAATGTCGATCAGCATGAGGTCATGAGACGGACGGACGGATGGGCGGATGCAGGAATGGTTTCGTCACATGCGCATCCTCGTGTTTGTCCGGTCCGCACAAGCGGGCGAGCGGTGCAGTTTTCTTGCTGCCGTAACGCCGATCTCTTGCCCGAACCCTCCGCCAACGACGTCACACGCACGTACGTATGGCAACCAGATGATGCATATCTCAACCATAAAATCCTTGGGTGACGTGATACACGCGTTTATCTGGCGCATCGGGCATCATCTCATTCCCACTGCACGTTACCTGCCTCTGGCTGCGTACCAACGTGCAGCTGCTGTGCTTTGATTCGTGCCCGTCGGGTCCGGACGAACGTAAGATGTCATATGCCAATCCACGGACGAGTATATATCATCGCTAGCTGCATGGTACATCGGCGTTTCTTGCATCCAGCTTGCGTGCATGCACCGTACCTAAAGAATTTAACCACGCGTCCACGCGGCCATGCTGCCGTTTTCCCAACGTTATATCGTGGCTAGCTAGGAATTATAACAGCGGTTATTAACAAGGCACCAATGTCAATGAACGTGACAATAAAATGCATGCTCTAGCTAGAGAGGTTATCATGCTAATTTCAGGGTGTAAAGATAGAAGTACTGCTACACTAGATGTCAACTAGCACCTCCATGTAGACCGATCATATCAAACCCGACGACCTTAATTAATCGGAGTGACAGCAAACAACATAGAGACGTCAGATGAATAATCCGCATGCAGGGCCACACCCCTGTCAAGACGGGGACCCCCGGCCCAATGCATATGCGTGCACAGTCCGTGACGTATTCCTAATTTGGTGCACTCACATCACGTATACGTCGTGGGGGCAACGGCGCAACATGCATTATGCGACCGATCTAGTACAGTACCCGTTAAATAATACTCCGTATATAGGTTCAGTACCACGTACTGAAGCGACACATACACACGCTCAGTTGCCCACTAGTCCACCACCACCACCACTGCTCGCCGAAAAGTACGTGGAGAGAAAGAGACTTATCAGTGACGACGGATCGTCTGTTTTTTACTGCGAAGGAGGAGGGGGAGCTAGAGCTAAAGCTAGCAGACAGCACAATCGGCGACGTGACTAACCCTGCCAATCCTAGATTAATCTCGGCGGGGCACTTGGGGGTCGTTTTCAGGCGGATTTCGGAGGGATTTGCGTGCCACGAGAACGTGATCTGGTTGGCCACCGCGTGCCGGACCTAACACACATATGCTAGGTGCACACGCAGACGACGCAGTGCAGTTCGTGCAGGCCCCAGGAGAGATGTGATATATATATATATATATATATATATATATATATATATATATATATATATATATATATATATATATATATATATAGACACACACACACACACAAAATGGCAAAGGCATACATATAAATCGATCAATGTGGCATGCATGAGTGTATAATCTAGTACGGTACTTTAAAACTGTATGATCAGCTAGCCACAGGTGGCGAGCAACTTGTTCGGAAAAAGAACTAACTAAACAACGACTGGTTTCGCCGTTGCTTATGTCTCTTTAGGTAGGTACATCTGGTCGACTGAGTGGGTGTTGCTTCTGGCCGGATTGCGCACGCAACAGGTAACACATAGCGCTATTTTATTGTGTGTTTTTTTCCATTGCAAGGAAGAAGCATATGCAGGACCGAATTTGATTTGTTAAATATCGTACATATCGACGTATTATATTTTGTTTAGTTTAAGAGGGAAATGCACGTTTACTTGACCATTTCTACTCTCTGATCCCGTAGGCTCTTAAATCTATTATCTTGATTACAAATTCAATTCATTTTATTTTTTTTAAATATATAGCTTTTACTATGTATCTAGGTATTCATTTGAAAACGAACTGTAATTTGGGGCGAACGGAGTACATATTTAATTTTCAGTCATAGTTATGAATTCTCAGCTTACTCAGTGTGATTCACTAGGAATGTTTTGTAAGGATCTAAATCTTCATTCAGAGAAATCCAAAAAAAATTGCAGTTTTACATCATGAGAAGAAAAAGAAAATAGGGTACATTTCAGCCTTAATTTTTTTATGTACGCCTTAATTTAATTTAGTCTAATTCATTGTCCCTTGTTCAAGAGAAACCACTTACAGAAAGAGTTTTTACTTTTTACCACTATCTTAAGCACACATTAATTGTGTCTTGTGCTTTTGACCTTTCAAAGTCAATAGGAAGCCACCCTCGGCCACAGGTCACTTGACCAATACATAAATACAATGTGCTTACCTGAAAGTCAATACAAATGCATTCCAATATACAAACGGTTGGAGAATGTACCAACTGAATTTTTTATACGGAACAAATCCAGTAGAGTATCATACACACCTGGAACTGAGATCTCGCCCTTCATCATGCAAATCCGGCGGGGCCGTCCAACTCGTGATGCCAGCGCTAGATCGAACCGGGCAACCGAACCACAGGGATGCAGTGCGCGTGGGTCGGGCCGCCCACTATTAATGCAACAGCACGTGCAAAAAACAATTCGGGAGGACTTCTGTTTTCTAACGCTCCACTTGCATGCGGAACCGATTCATGCTCGCGTGTCTTCCTGAAAACTTTATAGATTGTACGTCGTTGTCGTAAATTATAAATTCAGCTTTCACATGACCTGATGGCCGTATTATTGTGAGATGAGATGTAATTATTTGGATCTGAGGCAAATGATCCGCTAATGGAGACATTTTAGTAGTTGTATCTGAACTCCTTTGTCATACCTTCTTCCCAAGTTATGTGGCCAATGGCCAAATTTGACTGCCTTTTGATGTTTTATCTGATTTGTTTTTGAATACTAAGATTTGCCAATCTGATATCTTGACAAAACTATCTTGTTTTTTTTTTCTAATGATGATGTACTTTCAAGCTTAGCTGTACGCTTGTACTGATAATTGCGTGATAAAGCATGCATTTGCTCTATGGTCTAGAAGTTCTCTCATTTCTTATAGTACATTTTCCAAAGAGATGTGAATAATGACCAGATTTGGATGCCTTTTCAGGTGAAGATAGGATTGTTTTTCGGATACTAAGATTTGAAAACCTGATCTCTTGAAAAAAAAACACGCTCTTTTTTGTTGAAAAGTTTAGCCATGGGCCTCAACAAAAGATTGAGTGATTGTTTAGTTTTTTATTTTCCCTCCTTTTTGCACTAAATTTTTAGGAGTATTTTTTTTTTTCAAAAACCATATAGGTGTACTCCAGTTGCTTAAACATATGCACACTTGTCCTTATAAGAGACTAAAAACCTCACCTTCTCTATTAATATAGTAGACCGCCACGCCGGTTTGTCTTAACAAAATTATATATAAAATCGGTGGATCTTTAAAATTGACAAACCGTGTTGTAAGGAAAAGGATGTCAAACTATTTGGCGAACCCTACTCAACAAGGGTATAACCACCCCTAACTTCAACAACACTAAACATCCGGGCTACTATTTCGTCCTCTTTAGGTGATTTTTTTTGCTAGATAGGTGACACATACATCCGCACACGCTTTTACATGCTTACACTTTTACAATTTCATTTTTGATTTGCTTGTCTGAGAAAGCTCGATTCATGTATTCCTGATCACACCACCGTTAGTCTATTATTATAACGCGTAAGGCAACTGATGATCAGTAGAGGAATATTTACATTCGGTCATGTGTGTCACAAAATATTCTCCGTTGATCACGACCGCTCTAGAGGCAAACAAGCCGCCAGTTCTATCTAGACAAGCTTTATCACAATCTTGTGTGTCACCCCTAACAATATATTGGTGGTCAAAAAGGCCAATTTGACGCGACCAAATAAACACTGCCCGGCTCCACAGAAACTTGGAAAGCGCACACAGGATTTCGCAAACGGCTAATGACCAACGGCATTGATATATACTCCGTAATCGCCATCCACCACCCACGCAAAGAATGTGCTTTAGCTACCTGAGCAAGCTGCTAACTCGCTGTCACGACTGAGTCGTCGCCGAGTCCACGCCCGCGGCCGCCGCCGCCCCCGACCAGGGTCAAAGAGTCCACGCGCGCCCGCGCGCCGCGGTCTCCCGGACCTAATCTGCCTACGTGGATTCTCGCTGACCCGCGGTCAGCGCTCCTGGAGACCGAAAGCGAGGTGTCGCTGGCCGCCCCACCACGCGTGGCCACCCGCGGCCACCGAGACCCCGTCGCCGCGCCGAGCCGCGCTCCTCGTGTCGTCCCGCTTCCGCGCCGCCCCCGGGTCGCGGGATGGCCGGGCACGGCACGAGCGAGAGGCCCCCCGTCCGGGAGGCGCCAGCCGCTCGGGCCGGACGCGTGTGTTGCCGCGGAAACTTCCGTGCCCTGTTGTGCTGTCGGGGCCGGTTGCCGTTGCTGCGGTGGCGGCGGCGGCGGCCGGTGCAGGTTTAAATCTAAACAGTTTTGGATCCGGTTTGACCATGTTGACCACATCTTTTTTTTTTGCGGTGTTGGAGGTGTTCACGACGGAACCAACAGCTTCGATCTCCACGTTTACGGTGGAGCGGCCCGCAGGTGAAAAGTGATTTGGATGCGTGCTCGTGGGTCCCGGCTCAAACAGTGCAGCATGTGTATTTGGATCGGTACCATTACAATTCTTCAAAGTTGGAGATATAACACTACAATTCACCTATTTGAAAACTTATCATTACAATTCTTGCTTACTTTGAACCATAACATTATATACGTCTTTGATCCCATTGAACATGTCTTTGATTCCTTTGGACCCACAGGAGATCTACGTATTTTTGTATTGCCCAAAATACCCCCGATACCTCTCCTCAACCCACTCGCTGACGTGTGGGACCCGGACGTCAGGTTATCTTCCTCCTCCCGCCGTGGAGTCCGGTGTCGCGGTGACTACCGGCGAGGATGAGCACGCGCAAGGCTGAGCTCGCCCGCGGCGGCTGCGCGTGCGGCGGAGCTCGCCCCCGCCGGCACACGCGCGAGGCGGAGCTCGCCGCCGCGGCTGCGCGTGCAGCGAAGCTCGCCCGCGGCGCGCACGCGTGAGGCAGAGCTCGCCCGCGGCGACTGCGTGCCAGGCCGCCGCGCCATCCCATCCCCCACTGGCTGCTCCCCTCACTCCCTCCCTCCTCCCGTCATCCTCTTCCTCACCTTCCCTCCTCCACCGTTCCAGCCATCGTGGCCACCCTACGACGGCGACATCATGTCCTTGAGCTTCCCCGGCGCTAACCACACCTATCCCAAGGGTTCTTGACCCATCTCGGGTGGTGGAGCACCGGCCACGCCATCAATGGCGGCCCGACGGTCCGGTGGGTGGCGGCGGCACCGGCTATGGAGCTGCGCCGGAGGTCTTCAAGCGAGCGCGCAGGCATCCGCGGCTTGGGGGGAGTCTACCTGTGCAGCGAGATCGAGGGAAGGCGGCGCGAGCGAGGCGGTCGACTGTGGCGGTCATGCGCCGGCCATGGCGGACGGCGGCGACGGCTGGAGAGGCGAAGACGTCTCGAGTGAGAGGGCGAGGAGGTGGAGAATGTAGCGGCGGTGGTGCTGAGCCGATTTGGGCGGGCGCAACGGCGAGCTGCAGGGCGGAGCGGTGGATCGACGGCGAGCGGCGGCGTTCGGGCGGCGAGCGAGAGATACAGAGAGAGAGAGAGCGCCGAGAGAGAGAGTGAGAGAGATAGAGGGAGCTGTATTTGTATACGCCTGCAGCTGGGCCCAAGGTGTCTTCATACGTATAAAATGGTATGGTTCAAAGTATACAAGAATTGCAATGGTAAGTTCCCAAATAGATGAATTGTAGTGTTATATCTCCAACTTTTAAGAATTGTAATGGTACGGATCCAAATAACCATATATGAGAGTATCGCCGCATGGCGGCCGGCTGAGACTAGGACGCCGTGGCGGGGGAGCAGTAGGGCAGCGCGATCCGGTTATCTATCCGTGCCAACAACGTGCCCAACAGGATGACCGGCCGGCGGGCTCCACCGGCGGTGCGCCGGCGATGCCGATAAGGTAGAGGGGAGCTTTTAGCTCCAGTAGCACGCGTGCCCCTGCTTTCATCAACCAGCACGCATGGCGCGGCGTGCCGCTGCCGCCGCTTGCTGGGGCGTACGCTAGCTAGCTATAGCTGAACCCCTCGCATCAAGTGTTCATCCACGACCTGCACCCGGCTCGATCGCGAACGAACCGATCGAATCCGATCCCCAAAAGAGCTTTCGACCAAGATTTGGAGCCCGTATCGGCAGGATCATATCGATCTCGCCACATGCCGTGCAGTGCCACCACCACCGCCACCAAAGATGGCTGTTGCACACGCGCGCATGAGCCCGGCGACATTCCCTGCCCGGCACGTCGTACTTGAGGATATGGCGAGATCGATCGTCCAAAGTTAGAAAAGACGGAGTAGGGAGTGTAGCCAGGGCCACCCATTAACAGAACAAAACGTAGCAATGGGGGCAATGGAGATGGGGCTCACTCGCGAACGTGTCTGTGAGGTGCGCGCCTATCCAGTAGAACAGTGTCCAGCGTCCTTTCTCAAAAGACAGCAGGAGGCGATCGGGAGGAGCGATCGGATCGCCGGCGGGGCACGAGTTGATGGCGGATGAGGACATCATGCGATCACCCGCCGATCCATGCAAGTTGAGTGCAGATCGGTCGAGAGATATGGTGCCAGTGTCGGTCGCAGAGAGCACGCATTGTTGCTGAATTGTTCTCAAGGACTAGGGCCTTATCCGCCTGCCGGTCAGGGGTCACCCCAGCTTTGCTCGTTCCCTGAGCAAGGACGGTTCCCGATAGAGATCACAGATCACGGCTGCAGGATGTGTATATCTATCCATCTTGCCCGTGCCGCTGGCCACTGCCACCCCAAAAGGTGGCTCAACAGGGGTTTCCTATGGGCATAATCGGCGTTTTCCCTGCTGTAGGTCCTGAAAAAAATAAAAAGACAATTGACGAGAACACACTGCTATTATTATCTGTCCAAATTAATGATTTTCTTATCCTTTATTCTAGTTAGAGAGGGCTCTCTGTTTCACCTTATCACGAGAGCCCCTCACAATCACCGTCAATTTTAAATCCTATGCTTATACGTCTGGCTGGTTACCCAATAGACGTGAGTTCACTGTCTCATTTGGTCGTTCCTATCTTTTCCCTGATATTTCTCTCTCCCTTCCTCTTCCTTTTACTGGTGCTTGACGAATCCGGGAGGTGAGCAGGATGGTGATTGGGGGTTGGCGCGGCCAGCGAAGGTGGCCCGCGGCGAGCGCAGGCGGCACCCTTGCCGCGCCGAGGGATGCGGCGTGCGACGAGAAGAGGCAACACACTGCGGCGTAGAGCGACTCTACCACTCAATTCCGGGTATGTAGACTGGAGGATTCATCCAGTGGCAATGGGAGGGGATGTCTTCGACGAGCCTGCGCCGAAGGGAGCAGCTTCGACATGGTGCCAGCGATTTCGGTAAGGGGTCATACAAGCTCACAGATCTGAGGCCGTAGGTGAAGACCTCCTTCATACGTTTGTTCATTTAGATACATTAAATTAGATGGGTTTTCGATCTGGGTTGCTATTTGGATTCTGTTCAATTAGATGGAACATGGCTCGATTTGATTTGTGGAGTATTTGTTCCTAATGATTTCATCTGTCTACTAGTCTAGGGTTTGGTAATTACTGCAGTTTAAATCAACAATTAGTATAGTTTTGATCCCTTTAGGTGAAGCATCATCGAGCAAATATTATGTTATGTTAGGATTAAGGATACCAAACACCTTAGATTAAGTAGTTCGGGATTTATCACACCAGAACACAAGCCCATCCTATTTACATGGACAAAACAACTAAAATCAATGCACACCGTGCTAAATTTATTTTTTGGTAAGGGAAATGAGAACTTGTGATGGATGTGGCTATTTACAATCCGTTTTGATCTTGCTATTTTTCTTGTATTTTAGGGTCATTGCTATATTTCTTTTCGAGTGTCATTATTGGTTGCGTTGTCTTCTCTGTATGTCTGAAATGCTAGATTCCTGCCTCCCTTATGCTACTGGTTTGAATATATCAGTAAAAGGACTCATATATAGTAACATGAAATGTTTTGGCTATAGTGGTCACTTCTTTGTTTTTGTATATTGTCCTTGACTGTCATGTTTCTATCTGGATTTTTGTAATGTTGATCAAGCTTTTTTCTATGTGCCAACTAGTTGAACATAGATTGGACATGCCGCTTAACATAAACTTAGGCAAGGATGTGTTTTTAGTTTTCTAAGGGTTGGTAAATTGCTGAAGCAATCAACCAAATCACTTTTACATGCTTCCTTCCGTTGTTGTCCGGGCTAGGTATTTGGGAAGAATATAGTAATTTATCTTTGATTTATATAATATAGAAAGTAACTAAACACTGGTTACAAACATGTAGGAAGTAACTATAATTTTTGGTACTGTTTATTTTATTAAGGAATTAACTTATCCACTAACTTAGATAAAATAGTAACAATGCAGAGAATTTCTTTGTTGGCCCCACTTTGGATGTAATTATGAGTTTGCCCTCCTTCTAATATTTTGCACTACCCTACTACTTGAACTCCCAATCTAATTAAAAAAGCTATCGCTAAAGATACAATAATTATGAAACATTTTTGGGCTCTGCGGGTGTGTTATCCAACATATCATCCTATTTGTTTTCTCTCCTTTTGGTGCATTCTTGGTGCATTTGGTGTAAAACTACAAAGCATCAATCTCTTGTTTCTTTTTTTTCAGTTGAAACCAGATATAACTGGGAAAGATAATTTGTTTCTTGGATACTGTCTTCATTTGGATGCTTTTATCAACTATGTGTACCAGATAGTTTTGAACCAGAGGTATCCCCATTTGTGAATCCATGTTAATTTCCTTTTTCATTTTGATTACTACCATGTATGCTATAGTATAGCATCACACCTTTTATTTCTATACGTGGACAATTTGGATGGGAATTCTGCATTGTATATGAGATGATGAAAAGATAAAAATGATGATGAAGATGCTGATGCTAACCATATTGATGACACATGAGCTATTTCTTCCTCTTTCCATCACAGATTGTTACACATACTTGCATATTCAGTTATCCACATGTTTGACTCCATTTCATAAGAAATTAACTCAACTGTGTATGAAATAGGTATAGCTAACAAATACATAACTCCTATATGCATCAAAAGTAACTTTGTGACAGTTACTTCACATACAGTAAGTAACTTTTGACTATTCTTGCACATGTGAAAAGTAATATATGTATATCCATAAGTAACTTAGAAGTAACTTGTGCCCAATTTTCACAGATTTTCTATCTTTTCATGATGCTACACAATTATTGTCGACTCATGTAGGATTTGCGCTATATATTTTTAGTCAATCTGCCCATGTTTTCATGCATGAGAGGTGCAACCACATTGATTATTACGATGTGATATTTGTTCAATATAGTTTGTTTTTTTATTGAATCTTATCTCTTTGCTTTTTATTTCACATCAAGGGGGAAGGCATATGCTGTTAAATACACTCAAAAAAACAGATATAATGTGTGAAGAATACAAGCAACCATGTAGTTGTGTCTCCTTTTTTACCACACAGTTTTTTAGAAATGGTTTTCGCTATGTCTCAGGTGCAAAGGCTACTACCATGGACAATTAAAAGAAATCAGAGAATTCCAATGAAAAGAAATCATTAGTTAGGTACTATTTTTTGTCTTTCAAATTTTATTTTTTTCATATGATATTTCATGTGTACTGAAAAGTGATCTTTAATTCACAATGTACTTTCTCTCGTATTGACTTTGTATGCAATCTGCCATGAGGTAATGTTCTTTATCTATGCCTCTACATGTAGCAAAACTGAAGCTAATCCATGTTGTTAACCTCTGATTATTTTCTTAACAAATCTTATTTAGCAGGTAACTCAAAGTAACCTGTCCCTGATTTTGAACCCGTAGGAAGTAACTAATAATTGGTTCACATGAGATAGAAAGTAACATGCCCTTGTTTTGGATCTGAAATAGAAGTAGCTTATCATAGAACTATATGAGACATAAAGTGATTTTCCCTATTTTGAAACATATAGGAAGTACCCTACATTAATATACATGTTACATGCAGTGATCTTTCTTTCCTTTTGCACTACAAAATAACTTATATGAAATGCAGCTATAAAATACTCCAGATGTAACTTATCATTATTTGCGTGAATGAGAAAGTATCTTATCAATAATGTATATGAGAAAGAAAGTAACATGACACTAATTTTCCCAATAGAGAAAGTAACTTATCAACATTTTAATTAACATAGGAAGAAGTAACATATATGACAGAAGAATATAATATAGGAAGTAACTTGCCATATCTGCATTAGAGATGCAATTGTGTGTTACTAATGTATTAAATGTTCCTAGGGTAAATGTAATATCATACATGCAAGTTTATCCAGTAACTTGCCATAATGTAATAATTCATTTAATGAGATTGAATTTCATCATTTTCTGATTCTCCAGTGACATGGTTTATCCAGTAGCAATTGTATATAATATAATATTATCTGTATCGCTTGGCATAGTGAAGGTGATGTTGATGTTAAGTGAAGTATGCTTAGAACATTGCTGGTAGCGGGGAGCAACAGTCAATCATTAAAAATGCCCATTTGATAGCATGTAACTTCAGCACACAAATTGAAAAAAATATTATGCCATAAGAAATAAATAATTATCTTGAGATTTGTCTCTAACTATCTGTTTGTTTTGCATGTGCAAGGTGAATATTTCATCTGAGGTCCAACACCGAAAGTATCTGAGGTGGAATAGATGTTCCTGTAAGCACACATGTATAAATTGGTTGCGAAGATCTGTTTATAGGATAGTCAATGCATACCTGCTGCTACACATGTTATGTTTGAAATTTTGATTCAAATATGTTATTTTCTGAAATCAATTTAAAGTTTGCTATGCCTCGATGGGCTGACTCTTGGATCTTTTGCTTCTCTATTGTTGATATGCATTGAGATGCTCTCATCTTTGTTTTTTCGTGTTGTGACAGCAGCAAATTCACAGCAGTGTCAGCACTGCAAGTTAGTATGTTTTTGTTGTGCTTTTGTTACTTATTTATGCATCTTCTATTTTATGGGGCGTTATTTTATCTTTTATCATTGGTTAATTGTTTAACTCTTTTTTGAATTTTTTTGTTTGTGCGATTGGCATGTAGGCACACCTTCAATCAAGAAACAAAATTCTTTTTTATGCCAGCACTCACAAAAACACGTTCGCGGGGCACACACCATGCTAACCGGATCAGGAATAATTAAGAATGCTAAAAAGGAAACAACCGGGGGCTCTCCCCGTAGCGCTAAAAGGAGAGGGCTCTCCCTCTAGTCACCTCCCTTATCTTATTGTTTTTATCCTGCACACATAGTACAGATGAGAAAGAAACAAACCCTATCTATGAATAAAAAATTGTAAAAAAAATCCGAAGAATTGTTCTCAACCGTAGCAGCCTCTGGTTGAGTGGTCACGAGCCACCAGCGTCCCAGCCTGCGCGATCCTGCCTTTCCGCTCCCATCTTTTGGAAGTACCAAGGAAGATATGGCAGCGGCGCGATCGCGATCTCGTTCCAAAAGGCGGCAGGGCGAGGTGTCAGCGTGCGCCGGCGACAGGCAGCGCCTCCGCCGGACCGGCTCGCTTTAAGGTGGCAGGCTGGCAGGCGAGACCGACCGCCGCAGCCGCAGCCACCACAAAGAAACGCCTGCGTCCATATTTTAACTCGAGCACGCGCCGTTCGCCGCCGCCGGCGTCCCCGGCCCGGCCCTGAAATCGCTTTCTGTCGAGATGGCGAGACCGGCAGCGCGATCTCGCGCCGTCACGCTCGCCCACGCCCACGCCCCGAGTTCCCGATTGGCAGGCAGAGTCGGCCCAAGAAGGCGATAGGCTCCGACCCCGATCCGCCAGTTCGTGGGTGCGGCCTGCGGCGGAACCGAATTGCGCGGTGCGCTGCGCTTCGGGCAGGAACACACGCACAGGCACAGCGTTGGCGTCAGCTTCCCTCCTTGCTTTGCCTAGTGGGGGTGACGGGCGAAACTGGATCAACACTATGCCACTTCGCTCGCTCGGTGGCCCGGCCCGATCCGAAAGCGACCGCCGATCCTGTGTCCGGGAGCACCAAAAGCCGGACACAGCCGGCCGAGTTCGGAGATGCCGGGCCTCGGCCGGCCGGTGCACCACCGCCGCACGGGCACGGGAGCGCGATCGGGCCGAGACCTAACATCCATCGACCTCGCTGCTACCATTGTGCTCGCCACTACCCGGCCAGGGGGGTACACGTTCTTGTCCCTGGTCTCCTTGGCCACATCCGCCTACGCGACGGTGGGCGCTAGTGGCGACGGAGATCGCGTTGCGGGTTGCAGACTTGCAGGCAGCTTGGCGCCTACCGGTTACAAGATCTCCAGGCGGGCCTCACATCGCATCTGCCGACCAGCGTGGGGGTCGGCTCGGCCGCGATTCGATTCCTCGGAGAGGCCGGCAGCTACGAGATACGCACTCGTGGCCGGGCGGCCAAGTGGTGGATGCAGAATAGGGCTACTGGCCGAGTACTTCAGCTTGGCACAGCTCAGTCACTGCGCGCGGTCTGCGACAGAATGAGAAAGAATGAGGGGGGAGCACAGGCAGCGCACATGCGGCACAGTTGACTAGAGAGGCAGGGGGCGAGTGTGCAGTGCACAGACAGACACGGAGAGGAGGGGTTAATGCAGTGCATCCGACAGGGATGCAACCCTGCAATTCTTTTTGCCGTCAATCCTGTCCTGCGTGCTCTTCCTCTCGTTCTGCCCTTCTGGGCCTGAAAGTACTACCCATAGGCATTTCAGGAATCTTATCTTCAGGACGGTTCGCATGTCTCTGTTTCCATTAGCTGGAAAACGCCGACTAAATCACCGCCATTGCTAGTTAAAACTCCAACTGGGTACTGCGGCACGTCAATCGTCCGCCCGTCATGTCTGATCCACGGAATTGTTCGAGGAACATGGAACATTTGAGCATATGGTCCATTTGGATCAGATAGAGGCTGGCAAAGGCTCCACCCGCCCTTTCGGATTTTCATCTGTGCAACTTGGTTTGCACTTTGCAGTGCTAGCAGAGACTCTCGGTCATGCGATTTGGTACCACAGGACTTCAAGTTGCTTGCGCCAGGACAAACTTTCTGTCACTAGTGTAATTAATGTGCTCGAATGAGTTCTGGGTGAGCCACTTACAGTACACTACTTGCGTGCTTGTGCTATAGCGAGACACTTGGGGTGTGCTGCCTGCTTGTTCTTTGCCCACTTCACAAGCTTGGTTCTCTGAATCTCATCTCTCGGGCTAGTGTCAGGACCCACAACACCTACGCGAATCAGCAGACTTTTTGATGTTCCCCTAACCAAGTTGGCTTGGGTTAAACTAACGAAACCTGTCTATCTGCATAACTAACCAAGCACTAGCGATGATAATAAACACCTCTGTTGTGTGCTGATCTGTCTGAATATCGAATGAGACACTGACTGAATGATGGCGCATTTTTATGTCCAGTGACAAGGTATCGAGCACAGCTGTGATAAGATGATGCATGGAACAGTTCTTTTTAACAAATCGTGATCAACATATCAATTCAGAGATTTGGACAAGTATACGGGGACCAGATACCGACAATGCTCAATCTCTTTATTCGAAAAAACAATGCTCAATCTCAATATCTGACAAACAAATCACACAAATTTTGAATACACTAGCACACCATGGTTCCTCAACAGCATACCATTTTTCGTGAACAGTAAGCCACTATTTACTCGTAAGAACAAAATAGACCATGCTTCCTCATCGTTCAAAATTGCTTACTGTCTTGCCGCATACTACAGGGAAAACACTCAAACTGCAAACTGTACTAACTTAACAGCCTTCAATTGACACCAGAATACCAGATCCCAGAGTAACCAGGCTCAGAACAGATACCTGGAGATGTAGTACTTGGAATTGGAAGCGCTAGCAGTTTTCACTTCTCCCAACCAGTGCTGCATGTGCACACCGATGGCGTCCAGGTACAGGCTGCTCCGGCCATGGAAGCCGACCACCTTCCCCTCCGTCCTAGCAGAGGTGAAGTAGGTCCCGATCTCGTCGCCGAACGGGCCGTACTTCCCTCGGCTGCTGACGAGGGTGATCGATCTCAAGACTCTGGGCCCTTCTTCCACGCACTTGTTGTAGTAACCGTAGATGCAGGTCAGGACCTCGTGTGGGTAGTCAAGCTTGATCTGCACAATTTGCATTCGATCATGATATACACACATAATTGAATGGCACTTCACATTTAAAAGTCTGATGATTTTCAAGCAAAAGAGAAAAAGACTATATTACACTTCGTGATTTGGAGAGAATATGTGAGTACTCATAACTTACCCTGTGCGTTATCTGACCACCATTTCCATGCTTAGTAGACCAGATGGATTGCCCACTCCTGTCATACTCGATCTGAACAGAACCGATAAAATCGGTCCTCGTGATGTAGATTTGTTTGACGCCCGTGTAGACACCATCATCCCATGGCTTGCCTCCATCCCCACCCCATGGTCCTGGCCCTATTGGTATTGGTTCTTTCACTACACCATATGTAACCTACAAAAAGAAGGAAATTCAAACTCATTTCTCCATTAGTACTAACACTTCTTTCGTTATCATTTCAGACATGATACAACTACAACCAAAAGAATTGGTTACCTCGTCTCCAATTTCCCTCCGTCCTAATGCAAGCATATCTGACTCTCTAGACGGACTCGTGCCGGTTAATTCTGTGTCAACTCTCTGTGATAGCACCTTGCCTTCCAGAACATGAACTCCAATGCTGTCGATGTACCATCCCGCCCTGCCATGGAATCCTACTATCCTTCCATCGGTCAAGCAGCTGGAGAAGAACGTGCCATGTTCATCCCCAAATGGTCCATGGCTCTTCTTCGTCGTGTGGAATGTGAGCGATTTGATCACCGTTCGGCCCATGATCATTGTCGAGCCAAAGTAACCGGTTATATGAGTCAAGATCTCTGACGGAAAATCGAATACTACCTGGCAAACAAAATTTCAAAATGCCATATACAACTAAAAAGATTAGTTTGTAACCGCTAAGAAACCAAAACAACTCTGATACTGAAATTGCATCACCTTTTCAGGTCTAGATCCCCCACTGACTCCACGCTTGTCACCCCATATCGCCTGCCCATTTCGATCATAGAGAACCTTCATGGAAGATATTCCTAGTCCCCGTGTCAAATTGATTTGTCGGACACCAGTGTAAATCCCATCATCAAATATGGTGCCACTGTTTCCACCCCAGGGACCAAATCTCACTGGGGTGCTAATAGTCATGGTCCCATTATCTGAATAGAAACTGGGAATTGATACCATCTGCAATGCAAAATTCACAATATGAATGGCTTTTCCATCTAAAGTTTTTATAACTAGATAAAGGAATATCCTCGGAAATGGAGCCATTTCAAACTTTTTCTGACAAAGTTCATTTGATCATACCTTGTTCATCTGAGATGGATGAGGATAATGCTCCTTGGGAAGACTGCTAGTCAGGACATTGTAGCTGTCACCTCTGTCCTTCACTGCAAGAACCGTGTCATACCCAGCACTGCTATCTGCATACCTGTGACCGTTCCTGTCATATGATCTTGTGATGCTCCGAAGTGCAGATGGCGTATTTTTGGACAGCTTGGTGTTATTCTCTTTGCTGAGATGGCAGCCTATGGAGTGGAGGCAAGTTCCGGATCGCCCGTGAAAACCGATGATCTTGCTGCTGGACACAGGGAGTGAGAAGGATGTCCCTTGCATGGTGCCAAAAGGCCCGTACTTGGAGCAGTTGCTCTCAAAGGTTAGTGAACTTATGACAACTGAACTTCCTACTGCACCGTAGCAACCACTGATAGATGTGAGAACTTCTTGAGGGTAATCAAGTTTCACCTATTGGAAAAAAAGGACAACCTTTTAGTGTGAGATGTCTTGTAGTAGCACTACATCACAAAAATTTAAGAAGCAAGCAAAGTGCTGACTGCTAAGAGCAGCATTCTGCTCAACTCTTGACTGAAGAACTGCAAACCTGATCGGTTTTTGAGTTTCCACTCGCAGTCCCATGCTTCTCTGACCAGACTGCGCCTCCTTTCAGGTCATACTCGATTTGTAAGGAATCAATGGCCACACCATGACTGACGATGATCTGGCGTACCCCAGAGTTCACACCATCGTCCCAATGGTCTCCTCCTAGACCTCCCCATGGTCCAACCTTCGTTGAATTCTTCCCGGTAAAGCCTCTGAAGCTCTATTGAATATGAACGGGTTGAGATTTTGTCCCAAACGAAAAGGGGAGCAAAAATCTGAATGTTGAACTCATGATCCACAATCAAAGTAATATAATTACGACATCCATGATCGCTCAAATCAGTTTATTTTTGTAGCATAATTTTTCCAATCAACATTCCATGAAAGAACAGATATGCTTTTAGGATTCTTGCTTTGCACGAAGCTATGATCCTTCTCTAAGTGCAATGCAAAAGGAAATTCAATTCTAACTTCAGTCAGGTTGCAGAGATCAAGCAATTAGATACAGGTGATGCGTTGTGTGCAGCCAAGCCTTACCAAAATCTTTCTATCAGATAGGATGGGACAAAAGAAAATTTTCAGGATAGATATTTTGCGTTTAAGATGTCATTCTGACAACCAAGAAAATTGCTCAGAGTATTTGCCAGAAATCTTAATTCGGAGATCAAAGAAGCGAGCATGCTGAGTTCAACCATAGATAGTTTCAGAACATAATTCCTATAGACTAAATCATGCTCCTGAATAATTCGATTCGACCAAACAGAGTGCATCATTCAGTTCCTTTTGGTGTACGAACAATTAGCCAAACATGAATATATAAACACATCAAGTTCAGTAACAAACAGGAAGGGGGCAGTACCATGTTCCGTTGTCAAACAAAGCCCCCAACACCTGACAGAGAGAATTAAGATTGTACTGGCTAGTGCCTGGTGACGAGCTCACTAGGATGACTTGAAACAATGGCCTGCCTATTTATAAAGGAACATGTGAAATGGAAGACTAAAAAGAGCAGGCATAACTTCGCCACAATTTCACAAGCTGGCAGCAGCACTGACGGTTGAAGAAGCCTGAAAGCTACGTAGGAACTCGATTCGCCGGCCTGGGTGATCGCCAAAATCTCTCAACTCATTCACTCACGGGAGGGCCATGCCGGCAAGAAGCAATTTGTTTCCAACCGCTCGCTCTCAGATGTCACTTTTATCTGATTTTTACCATCAACTTTGCATCAGTCCTGTCCTAGTGTTCACGTTCGCGACGCAGAGCTAAAGAAGCCGCACTCCTTTATTCTGTTTGATTCTCCAACGCGGAGGATTTTTCACCTTTTGTTCTGTTGGTTTCTCCTATTTTGTTCTGTCGTTTACGTTTTGGTCCTATTGTTTATTGTTTACTTTTCTTTTGGGAGAATTCTTGGCGAGAAATGGGTTTTTAATTACACTGCAAATGTTGAAATGTTCAGCAAACTAGTACAAAAAGATTTGGGGACCATTGGAGAAAAGGGAATCCCTCAATGAATTTGAAGGATTTAGTTTAAATTTAGCATAAAATTTCAAATTTTAACACTGCCCAAGCCATGCCAACGGAGGGGAGGAAACTGCATTTTCTTTTGGGAGAATTCCTTGGTGAGAATGTGCTTTTAATTACACTGAAAATGTCGAGCAAATTAGAACAAAAAGAATTGGGGACCATTCGAGAAGAGGGAATCCCTCAACGTATTCAATTCAAATTTAACAGAACATTTCAAATTTTAATTTAAAACTATGTGCCGAAGCCACACCAACGGAGAGAAAAAGAAACTACTTCGGAGCCAGGCCCGTGCGTAAAGATTGAACCCAAGTCAGTCAGGCTCGACTAGCATTCCATAGAGATTGTTCATAGTTAAGATACATTACACTACATAAAATTTTAACATAGTTTTATTACTTGGGTTGCAAGTTTATTTTCATGTATGTATTCACACAGCCAACCAAACATATACCAAAACCAAACCACCCTCCGCATCCATGCAGCCTACCTGGCCGGCTGACCCCTGCACTGCCTGCCATGGGGGTAATGCAAACCATGAACCATTTTCGGTAGAGATGAAGGAAAGCCATATCTGTTAGGACAACTTAAGTGGGACCTTCACTAATGGAATCAGAGAGCACCAGTGGTCTAGTGGTTGAATAGTACCCTGCCACGGTACAGACCCGGGTTCGATTCCCTGCTGGTGCATTTTATTTTTTATATTTTTTTCCCTCGCTAGCATTAGCTAGGTTCACAATTATAACTCTTACTTCCTCTGTCATAAATTACAAAGATTTTTGCTATGATTCAACAAGACAGGTTAATTCGAGTAAACATCTCGTTTAACGAAGCTGCGCACTGATTCAATGAGTATCGTTGACTTGTTACATGGTTACATATAAGAAAATTCAATAAATAATCATCAAGCTATGAGGGGTTGCTGTACATAAAAGCAAATTCAATAAATAATCATCAAGCTATGAGGGGTTGTGGTCACATGTTTACTGAAGATCTATAGACATGCAACTTATATTTGAGCCTATCCTGCTTCTATTTTCAAGGAAACGCAAAAATATACACAAGCATGTACAGCTAAAATACTGTACATATACAAGTAAATTTACAAGAGTGATCGGCTCCCGTCACCTTTATTGCTCTACTTGCGCATCATTTGGACTTCCTCCTGTCTCTTCTTGAAGTTCAGATGGCGCCTTAGTATTGGAAGTTCAGATGGCACCTTAGTATTGGAATCACCGCACTGCGAATTGCGTGATGATTCTGCTCGATCAAATCGTGAAATCAATGATTTCAGCATGTTAGACCTCTTTATTAGTGTGCCCAGTGCAGAAGATGCTGCCGCCCGAACAATTGCATCTGGCGATTGGCTCATTCTACCAACCAATATTGCAAACACCTTGATACAAAAGAATGTTAATCAGCTCATGAAGAACTAGACTAAATAAACCACCAGAATCCAGTATTCAATACCTGAGAGAAATAAGGAGCAATAAATCGCTGATCATCTAAAAAGGATAGCATGCAACTCACTAAACAAACTGCGTTTGCTCTTATGACCGGCCAAGGTGCATCAAATGCCTAAAACAAGTAAAAACAAGAGTTGGATTTACTTTAGTAATCTCTCATTGTCATTGGACAATTAAGAAAAAAAACTCCAGCAACCAAAGAGTAGGGTTTTATTTTTTGAAAAGTAGAGTTGTTTTTTTAATTAAGAAGATATAGGCAGCCAAATTCGGTTGATGAAAGCCATGAACCTGAGTGGTGGGAATGTACACCGACACCTCACACCAGCTGAGCTAGGCTTGGTTCCTAATGTACGAATAAAAGGAAAACTGTACCTGGATAGCAGATTCTAAGTAGCTGTCAACTCTGGCAGGAGACAGTCGGCACAGTTGTCTTGTTAAGTCCCTAATGAAGTCTTCATAATCGGTACTGAAGTAAAAAATTACTGGAAATGTCACTTTTAAATAAAATACCAAATCACAAAACAAATAGCTAGGAAAGCTCAAAACAAACCGGCGATCAGAAGTAAAATACTGCTTGCCGAGGAGCAAAGACAAACCATCTACTTCCATCATCGGTGCAAGGAGCTGGAATGTGTTCTGTTTTGACCAAAAAATGAATAGTAACATATGCATGTTCAAGCAAATGTGTGGTAAGGGAGCATGATGATTATATACCCGACAAGCAAGACGAACACTTGGGTCATCATCGTGAAGATGGAGGATCAGACGGGGAAGGGTGGCATGTATCTGCATTAAGGACAACAAAGTTAACACCTTGAGAGGCTAACAAAACAAGCAACAGTAGAAAGGCACATGATATGAGCATCAAATTTAAAATATATCTAGTTTGTAGTTCCAAAAATTAATATGTCAAGAAAATCACTCATGGATGGCAGCATCTTATAAAGCATTTTAAGTTTCTAACTTCCTTGGCACTTTGTGGTCTCTATGACAGCATCCTACAAAGGAACTTACAAGATAACAGTAAGCACCACAATGCAACTGAATGGAAACTGTATCTTACCTGCTCAATAAAAGCAGTCCGCTGCAAACCAACACCATAGGCACTTAAAGCACCATAAGCTGCAAATGCATTGGACCTCATTTTCGTATTCATTGAGACCTGTGACATGACAGTTGCAGAATAGGATCAAGGTTGCAAATAGCCCGCTATAGCTTCGCTATAGCTCCGCTATAGCTTTTTGAGACAAATGTCGCTAAATATCACCGCTAATGCCGCTAACTCCGCTATATCATGAAATAGCCCCGCTAAATTTAATAGCTTAGCTCCGCTAACACCGCTATGTTTGACTTATGAACTTGTATACTTGTAATTTATGAACAACAATGTATGATTTATGATATATCTTGTGAATTGCGGCTCATTTTCTTATGTATTCACTAATGTTTGCATGTACTTACGGAATATGAGCTGGAAATCATAAAATTGGTAATGTTTAGGGCTAAATTTTGATAGTTTTTCACATACCACTAAATGCCATAGCTTCTGCTATAGCTGCGCTATAGCTCCTATAGCTTTTTTTAGAAGTACTCCGCTAAATCCTATAGCCCGCTGTTTGCAACATTGAATAGGATACAGCCATGAGCTGTCAATACAGAAGTATAAAATTACACAGAAACATGGAAATTTTAAACAATTTAAGTACAAAGAAAACTCCAAAAGGAACACCAGTGGAATGTGATTTATTCATGCAACATGTAAAATGTTAAGCTTCCATCGACAAGAGAACAACAGTCATCTTGCATCACCAAAACCTTATTTAAGAAATATCTGTAAGAATGAATACCAAAAAATTGAGCGTTCTTAAGACAGAGAGCAACCCAAAAATCCATGAAGCACTTAGGTTCAATGTACCCGTTATCACCTAAGGCAACATTGGTAGATGGCTAGTTGATACCAGAGCAAGTGCGTCTGGTCTTGACAACATTGCCAGCTGATACCAGAATCTCAAAGATCCATCACCACTCTGATACAGTATAATCCATGCACTTCCTCTAATTTTGCATCATCCTTTCTACAATTATCATTTAACAATATGCAGATCGCCCAGCATCATGCCATTAAAACAGCAAAACAAAAACACATGTTCTGGATGGTTACCTGGAGATTCCACAGCCTTTTTAAGAGATTTATTAAGATGGGATCAACAGCGTCTTGTTCTGACAAATTAAGAACCTAAAACCAGTCCATGTGTTTCAATTATTCTGTTAATATTGATAAAAAATGGAATTTTATTAAAAACAAGAACTCACAGTTAACAAGCATTGCACAGCAGTTAATTTAACAGACTCGTTCGGGTCTTCAAGTAGTGCTAATATTACGCCTAAACCTTGCTGGATGTATTTAAGCATGTGGCTCTCAGGAATCTGAAAGAGATAACAAAAGACATATGGATGATTCACTCAGCAATTAGACTAGGTTAGTGCACAAGCCATAAAACCAAACAATTAAGAGGAAAGAAAACACGGATCTGATAAGTAGACAAAATAACATAGATAAGTGCATGATAATCCAACCTATATTACTCAATAACAGAACAGTATCTAATGAGAGAACAGGTATCCATGCTGTGCTTAGAATGATGACCTGCACAAGTCCACGCAAACAGAGACTCCTGACAGTCGGTGAATCATCAGAGACATGTTGACACAATTCCTCAACCAACTGTTCAAGCAATGTAGGTTCTTTTTCACTGCATGGCAAGTAAGCGGAAAAGGTTATCAGTGAGTTTAGTGGTATGGGGAATAAAAGTGGGACATGCTTGTTTTAAGTCCCATGCAAAATTGAACCTGATTCCAAATATGAAACCAGAAACTAAATATACCAGAGGTGCAGAGGGCAATTCCAGATTCAATTGAATTAGAGAAAAATGCATTATTGTTAACTAGGGAGTTATTCAATTACATGTGGCGTATAAATTCTGACAGTGCAGCAGCAGCAGCCTCCCTTTCAGCCCTCTGATTTCTGTTTAGAGCTTTACTTAAGACAGCACATGTTGGCAGAACCTGTGGTAATAATAATATATATACATCAATGATTTCGCTAAAACATCATATAAGGATACTCTGCAGTCTAGAAAAAATACATCTTTTGGTCGTTTTACTGAGGAACTGCATGCAACTTCCTGAACAATATCAATCCACTTCTCAGTCTGTTCTCGGTCTCGAGCTAATATCTATAGATGGTAGGTATCTTACATAGTCAGAATCACTTCACATATTTGGAAAGAAAAAGCAATTAAGAAAAGCACCTTTCCCATTTCTACATCGCCAACACACTCACAAAATGACTGAAATGCAATTAACAATGATCTGCAGAATATTCCCAAAAATAAACACTCCTTTAGTGTGGGGAGCACGCATGGCTTTTTGCGGCGTTCGTGTGGTGGAGGTTGGGCCAGGCAGCCGCCCCCGATCGGGACGAACGCGCCGCGCCGAGACCCTGGCCGGCGAGAACGACACGAACCGACCCCGTGTGGAATCGATGCGCCCATTGTTTTTAGGGTGCCAGGGATCTCGGTTCGTCGTCGGTCGCCGCGGCCAGACCTGTACAAACTTCCGAGTCTGAAACGTTCGAGTAAAACACAGGCTTTGCAAAACTGAACGACAATCCGAATTGGTTCAGCATATCAGAAAATGGCAGCAAAACTATCACAAACCATTCCCGCATCACAGTGCAACAGAAAAAAGAAACAAAATTCACCCTACAATTACCATGCTAGGCGCTAACACAAAGTGAACATTACCAGCAGATTCCATTCCAGGGCGTGTAAATAAACTACAGTCTCCATAACATCAGCAACTCAGCAGATGAAAAAATGGTGTCACCGAGACTATCTGGCCTCCTCGTGTGCCCACAATCAGTCACGTTTCCAGGGCTCATTTCACTAGCTAGTTGTATCTGTATAGCATAGCATGTTTGAAATGAATTAGGTTAACATAAACCATGTAGGGCAGATCGATTTGTTGCACATTTGCACTTCAGACAACACATCGAGCAACAAGGAACCATCTTGCAATCTCGTAACAGATTAAATAGCACAACCAGATCATAACATATAATAACAGATTCAATAGCACCACCAAGTCATCACATGACTGATTAAATAGCACCAACCTGATCATCACATCACAGATTAAATAGCATGACCAGATCATCCCATTAGCTGCTAGACAAGTATGGGACGGGACCATCAGATATCACGTAACAGATTAAAGGAATAGTATGGGACGGGACCATAAACCAAAATAAAACCGTCAGGAACAAGGGTGCTATTTAATCATCACATAACAAAATAAATAGCACCAACCAGATCATCACATTAGCTGATAGACAACCATAGAACACAACTAGATCATCAGATATCACATAACAGATTAAATAGCAAGGGACTACAAACCAGAATAACACCATCAGGAACAGGAGTGCCAACCAGAATCACATAACAATATAGGTGCCAACAATATAACACAAGTAATTTAAGAGTACTCATGGTAACAGCCTAGTACATGCCAGTTCCTTCACAGGCATTTTCACAAACACAAGGCGTACACCACCAAGACCAGTCACTTGATTCCAACCAACAGACAGAAAATAATCAGGAGCACCAGCGACGCCCTTTTGGAGATGAAAAGGGGGCTAGGGTTTTAAACGCTCCAAACCCACGGTCGGTCGCCGCCCTCAGGGGGAGGGGGGCTCACTTGGGCAGCATCTGCGCCGCCGCCGCGGCAGCCGCCTCCTGCTGCTGCTGGTAGTTGAGCGTGCGGCGGAACAGCATGATGTGCGGCTCCGGCCGGTGGATCGCGTAGTGCACCCACCCACGGCTCTGCTGAACGCCGATCGCACGCCACTCGTTCTGCAAAAGGGGAAAGAAGAAAGAAATTCCCCAGAGAGCCCCAACATCAGACAACCAAAACAGCAGTGCAAGAACGCCATCTACACGAATGCAGTTGGAAAAGTTGGAGTTTACCTCGGAGAGGAGGCGGTTCTTAGGGAGGAGCTTGGCGACCTCGGGCGGGAGGACGACGTGCCTGCGCCGGATAAAGGGGATCAGGTTAGGGTTTAGCCAACCACTGCAATCCAAATAGATGGAGAAAGGTAATGATCAGGAAGCTAGGGTTTCGCCTCTACCTGTACTCGTAGGTGTCGTCGAAGTACTTCTCGGAGTACTGGATCTGGCCCATGTCCACCCCCACACGTCTCGATCAACTCTCTACAGAAGAGAAATCCCCAAAATTTCAGCAAAAAACCCCCGAACACTGGCGGATCCACGTTGGGACGAGTACCCCAGAACATTCCGCTGATCTGGAATTGCACGAGTACCTTCCCTTCTTCTCTTGTGAGTTTCCGAGCTCCGTCAGCCCTCCTGGATGAGTGAATGGCGCGGCGGCGGTGGCTGCTAGCGTGTTTTTTTTTTATGGAGAGGGGAGCGTGTTGGGGGAGAGAGACGGTGGGGAAGGATGGGATGGGGTTGGGGAGGAGCGTATTTAAAAGGAATCGGAGGGGCGCGACCGTTGGTGCGTGAATGGACGGGCGAGATGGCCCGGGCCGGATAGTGCAAGTAGTCGTTGCGGATCGCCAGCGCCGGATTCGTGGGCGGCGTGGGCTGGATTCGCGTTCAAATTAGGCCGAAGCGTGAGAACGTGGATGGATGGGGGAGTTTTGAATTTTGAAATCGCGGATTGGCGCGAGTAAAATATTACTTGAGCCGATTTGCCCGTTATTGTCCTGTTGCTCTCCACGAATGAACACGAATACGGTTTATGCGATTTTGTTTCCGTGTAAAAGTAAGGTCTGTGTTTTTGTTGCTAGTGGCATGTTCAGCATAGCGATTTTCACATGGAGCCGTTCACAGTTCACACTGGCCGTAGGAATCTGTGAATTTTCTGTGGTTTTACGTAAATTCCAAAAAGCTGTTCCGAGATTTGAGATGGGAATGAAATTGTTTGGTGCCGTTAGTATCTTCCAGACGAAGCAACCCAACTGTTGTTGCACACTCCCGCATAACGGGCCGCAGGTTTTTGTGGCATTAATGAGAAACTTCCGCAGGAAGCCAGCAGGAAACTTTCGATCCGAAAGGAACCTGATCCGGACACCGGGCCCAGTTCATCAGTGCTGTGGAGTGGGCCGGAGCTTGCCAAACAAGTTTTGTTTGGTGGAAAAAGTCCATTCCACAACCCTCATATATCGCCGTCGTCTGATTTTAGATCCTCAACCGCGAAACCAGCCGTTTAGGACACCAGAACTATTGAAACCGTCTATTTTTCAACCCTCGGTGGTTTTGATGGCTGCTTTGGCCTACGTGGCGCCACATAGGCATGTCTGACGTGGAGTTGGGTCTGACGTGGAGTCGGGTCTGATAGGGAACGCAACAGGCTATAGCGCATACGCCCGTCGCCGCCGTCCGCCCGTCGATCGCCATGGGGCTCCCCACGCTCCCGCACCGGCGTCCGCTAGGATCGCAGCCACTGCGTCCCCGTGCCGCTGCTACGCCCACGCGCCCGTACATATCCACGCGGGGGAGGGCTCCCCGTGCTCGCCCGCCGTGTAGGAGCCGCCGGACGTCGCCGCAGCGATGCCGTCCACGAGCCAGATTCAGCACGCCGGCCGCCCCTGCTCGCCGCCGCCAGGGAGCTCCGCCAAAATCTGCCGCCGGCGCGCCCCCTCGCCTGCGCGCCACGGGAGCCTAGTCCTCAAGCTCCGCCGCGGGGCCGCCTCGCCGACGTCCTCGAGCTCCACCGCCAGAGCCAGCCGTCGTCGTCGCCATTACGGGAGAGGGCGGGCGGAGCTCGAGGCCGTGGGAAGCCGGCCGCCGCCGCTGCCCTGGGCCCGCGCAGGCTGGTTGGCGCTGCCCGGCGCTCGTCCTGGCCGCCGTTGGCCGGCGGAGAGGGCAGAGCACAGGAGGAGCAGGGGGAGGGCAGAGCAGGAGACGGGGAGGGAGCGAGGGGGCCAGTGGAGAGAGAGGGGGGTACCGCCCGCTCGAGCTCCGGCTCGACGTGTACCGCCCGCTCGAGCTCCATGTCGGCGGTGGCGAGGACGGGTGCGGGGGCGTCCCGGGCCGGGTGGCTCACCTCGCCTCACCCACGGCGGCGGGCGAGCATGGTTTTGGCGCGGCGGCCTGGGGTGGAGGCGGGGCCATGGCGGCCGGGGGACGAGGCGGGCTGCGGCGCGCGGGGAAGGATGGGAGGGGCTGTTGCGCGGAGGATGTGGAGGGCGGCAACGGAGGAGGGGAGGGGGCGGCGGCGCCGGTGAGGTGGGGGATGGGGAGCGAGTGCGGGTGAGGCAGAGGGAGGCGGAGGGAGAGAGTGAGGAGGGAGGAGGAGAAAACGTAAATAAATATGACATGTGGACTCCACATCAGACTCAACTCCAGGTCAAACATGCCTATGTGGCGCCACATAGGTCAAAACAGCCATCAAAACCACCGAGGGTTGAAAAATGGACGGTTTCAATAGTTCGGGTGCCCTGAACAGCTGGTTTCGCGGTTGAGGGTCTAAAATCATACAACGGTGATAAATGAGGGTTGTGGAATGGACTTTTTCCTTGTTTGGTGGAGAAGTCTTGCTTGCCCGGGCCCAACTTGCTGTATCCCTCCAGCCCAAAGCCTTCAGCTGGGCCGATCCTGCGCATAGTAGTTGTTCTGCATCAGCTGCTGAGAGAAGCTGAATCTTGTGATGATGAGATGAATTTCGGTAACACTTCTTCGTGAAAACTAGCGGATGATAAAATTCTGAGGCGAAAAAAATACATTTCATCAAGCAGACAAAACGTAAGTGTAACGATGCTACTGCTACGCATCAGAAATGGTTAAGTAAATCCAGGGACGAAGCCAATTAGCAGAGTGTGAGGAGCAGTTAACAAACTGACAAACGATGGTATTTCATTCCGTGTTTCTCTCTGCAGTCCTACTTCATGGAGGCTCTAGTTTCATCAAAGTCTAAAGAAGTTCAAAGTACGACAGTGTTTGTCAAGAAGACGGTTCTGTGAATTGTATAAACTGCTTCATTGTTTATGCCCTCCGTGAGGCCCTCCCAATGGCCTGGAGAGGTGGTACCCTTTCTGAAGAAGACCAGTTATGCCTTACTTGCTCAGAAAGGCCTTCAAAGAAAATGGTGGGTAAGAATCCTGCTCCAAGAGTTCAAATGTCATGTATGCATCAAGATGTAAAGAATACCAATAGTAAAATCTGAATTCAAGTGGAATGGTGAGGGGTAAAAACTTCTGAGAACAAAAGACGTGTAAGCAGTCCTCTCAAATGAACATATAGCATCACATCACTAGAGGATGCAGTCCTCTAAATGAACATATAGCATCACATCACTAGAGGACATTATGCAATGAGCACCAAACTAAAGACGAAACCTTATCAAATATATGATACAGAATTGTTGGCAAGTACTTAGAGATGTTACCTTGCCAACTTCCTGCTGTAGGTATTGTCTAACCACAGTTGCTTGCTGTACCACTCTCTCCAGTGATGAATATGCAGGCAGATTAGCATGTGCTGTCATTGATCATAGCGGAAGATCATAATCAGATAATGGGAAATGGGGCTTATGATGGCAGGAGCTAAGCATGATACTTTTGGACATACCAAGGACAGCTCGATTCAAGCTATCTGCAACATTCTGCCTGTACTCTGGGCTTAGTAGATGAAACATAGGTGACTTCTCAGGCTCTTCATAAGCCAGGAGGGCCATAAAGTCCTATACAATGAAAAGTTAGGTTTTAATATGCTTCTAAAACATCGGAAACACATACTCAATCCCTTGGTCTGCTTTGTTAAAAGATATTTGTTTTAAACAGGCAGAAGGATCCTAAGACATGTAGGTAGTAGGTTTAAGGAAAAAGTACCTCTAGTTTCTCAACATACTTGGGAACCTTTCCAAAGGATGTCAATTTTTTCTGGCCAAACTCAAGAGCTTCTGTGCTGTTAGTCAAACCAGACAAAGCTGATTAAAAATTGTAACAATATTTTTCCCTCCTAGTGAAATTTCACAAACTCACCATTTTCTAGAACGAACTAGCTCAATGAAGTGAAGACTTAGAAGATCAAAATGTAGATCCATATCATTCTCCAGCAAGTTAGGTGCCAGTTCTTCTGTCAGCTCTATGGCTTTCAGGGCATTCCCTTCTAGCACAAAATTAAAAATAGCTGAAAAAAATATATGGCGTTAGATGCAAACGGTGCTATCAACAGATAAGTGGGAATAAAAATACCCTAATACAAAACTTTTGCAATTTCATATGATCATGGCCTACGACGAATTACATGAAACACAATAAATGGCCGTTGGGAAAAATTGAAGAAAAAAATAACATTATAATATGAATTACCTGGTAAGAAAACAGGACAACCTAACCCATAGGTCGAGTGCATCTTAGAGAAAATCAAATTTATGCACCACTTTATCAATTCAATGAAATCCTATTGTCCTAGTAAATTTTGATTTGAACTAGCATTTTGCACCGGAGCGCAACAAATCATATCCAACCACTAAAGCTGTGACAAAAGACAATGAACAACGGTAATCTATATTGACCAGAAATGGCTACATATAGTCGTTAATTAAGCACGGATGAGTTACTGGTTGATGATAATAGTTGTAGTAAGGCGATCAAAGTTTTTTTTCTTCCAAGAACACAGTGATCATAGCAATACTCCACACCTACCATTAATTCAAAATCATAACAGAAGGCTGCAAATGAATATGAAGATCAAATAGAAATGCTCAGATTTTTTCTTATGGGACAAGGCCATTCTTTAACAGCTGGTGGTACCACTTCAAAGATGAAATGAGCGTACACGAAACTTCTCCTTTTAGATTGGCTGCACTCTCTGTAATTTTCTTGTGTTTTCTCTTCTTTTCCCTATACAGGTTAGTTAGGGAAGTTGGCCTCTTCGTTCCTTTTTCAGTTTAACTCTAGTTCTGTTTATTCCTTTCTTAGTCTGTTTCCTTTCTACTGTATTTGGCTGACCTTGGTCAGTTGTTTTATAAAAGCTTGCTGTTGGGGGGAAAGAAAAGAAGGGCAAATTTCCTGTATAGCACTTCCCATGAACCGTTTGTCCGTTTTGCATACATACTACACCCAAGCTCCAAATTACTATTCTACCACGGATTTGTTCCCTGTATTTCCTTTGTTATGGCTCAGATTGGGCGACATTGCGCTGGGCTCCCATGTCGGGAGGAGAACCACCACCAAATTCAGGCCAGGCTACAAGATCCCGGCCATGGACAAGCTGTCCTCCAGAGCCTCATGAAGTTCTATCACTTCCACCGTGAATGGCTGTGGCTTCACCAGCAAAACAGTTGAGAGGATCCAGTTACGATCCAAGGCATTCCTTTTCAACTGTGTGGCTCAGTGCTAGATGGACCAAAAAAAATGGGAACTAAGTTGTGGGTAAACTAGTAATCTAGGCGGAATGGATGGCATGCTTGCAAACCGAGTACGGGATAGTGGTACTGTGGTACCCTGGGCAATTTGGCCTAAGAAATATTGCGGTAATTTATCAAAATACTATGTATACAGTAAGTGCTTCAATGTGAAATATGACAAATAGCACACCCCCCTAAATAATATAGATAAAAGATTCAGTATTGACCTGCAAATAAATACCTTTACGCTTATCCACATTCACACTATAGTCAACAGGTAACTTCAACCCAGTGCTGGATAGGAATGTCTCTGCCGTCTCTTTAAAACAGTTGTGCATAAGATAAGATAGCACTATGTTTCGGACATCGTTGTCACTGACTGACTGCAGTAGTGAGAAATTAATGTCAATAGAATACTACAGCTTAACAAAGATGATGATATAGTATGTATTAATCCACTTATCCAGCAAAAGGAAGTAGCAAGTAATACCCATAATTGAATATAACAACAAAGGGTCGAACATGAAGCTGTTGATAAAGTTGGTGTAGAGCGTTACTACACCATAAATATAAATGGTGGGCTCAGAAGTAAGGGTGGAACCATATTCCCATATGAGCCACACAACTAGTGACATGTGACGAAAGTGGTAGTGACTTTGAGGTAATGCAAATCAGTTCAGTAACAGCTTGGGAAAAGGTAGCGTTGGGTGGATCATCTTATGGTCCCAGACGAGAGACACAATGGCAAGGACATACATGAGCAGGTGAAATGGATCAATGCTCAATGTTAGGCAAGCAACACAATTCAGTTGGGACATTTGGCTCAGGCATTTGTCCAGCTTTTTGGTGCCATATAGATGTGTGGATTGTGGGTAATACTAGTAATATGGCATGGCTCATCAGCCTTGGTGTTTAGGCACTTTCATCTTCTTTACCACAAAGGCATAACTATTTACCAAACTCCACTCCTTCATTAACAGAACAGAACAAGATTTATTGAGTAGTTCAACTATTTGCACTAAACATTCAATTAATGAACAGAAAATCGGATTGACTGCAGCACTGCACTCAATATAGTTACCTACTATGTAAACTACTGAGCTTTGCTGTCCCCGGGCATAAAGCAGAATTGCCCCTTACAATTCCCAATCCAGCTCAATGACAAAGCTCCAAACTTCTTTTCACTGCAGAGCCACGCAATCCACAAGTTCAATCTTTCCTCACTGTAAGTCACCTACCGAACTTCCAATCTCGTTTTCAAACCCTAACACGAGCGCATCCTCATTAAGCAACTCCAAAAATCCAAGTAACCATCATTCAGAACAAAATCAAGTAACTACACCACCTAACATACAACAAATCCAATACCCGAACGCTACGCTGAAAACACCAAATTCGCAAACACCGGGAACAAATCTACTCGAGACACACATCGGGAGCGCCAGACTAAACAAGGAATACAAATACAATGATTGCACGAGTGATGATGGAAGATGGGCGCGCGTGGAGAGTGAGCGTACGACGTCCTCGTAGAGACGCGGATCCAGGTCCATCATGACGGAGGTGAAGAGCAGGGCGACGCCGGCTGCGAGGAGGAGGCCGCTGGGAGACGGAGGCTGTTGCTGCCCGCTGCTGGGGCCTTGGGGAGCCGGGAGAGAGGCGAGGATTCACGAGAGGATTTGACCCCCGTGTTTTATTTACCTTTTTGCCCTTTTTGTCTGGATTCACTCGTTTTCGAGGTTAAGCGATAGTACAGTCACAATCACAATACAACCCGTGGCCCTTCGGAAGTTCAGATTGTTTAATTTATTATTGTATCTCTGAATTCTTTTGAATAAAAGTGTATCCCTAGATTTTGTAACAGAAGAATTAAAAAACTACGGGACTCCCGCTTTTGCCGCAAACCACCCTATGCGAGAAGGAAGAAGATAAAACATGAAGCAAATAAAACGATGAGAATGCAAGATAAAAAAACATGAAGCAAAAATTATGATAAAATATTATGAACGGAACTATATGACATGATTTTTTGGTGTATAAAAATAATAAATAGAAAATATATGAACAAAAAATAATATGAATAGAAAAGGAGCAAAAAACTATGATAGAACGTAAGTTAGGGAGTATTTCTGAATAATAAACTAAAAGAAGATAGAAAGGTCTACAAAACTAAAAAGAATTTTCTGGAACAAAGATACAGGGAATGAGACAGAAATGCCAGATCCGCCGCCACGTGACGCCCTCCATTCTCCGGTATGTCGGCTCGGTCACATAGGAGCTCAAATTGTGTCCTTCAGCGGCGAGGCATGCAAAACTTGATGGACGCGGAGCCTCGATTCTAACTCCGATGAGCAAAGGTGTATAGAAGCCTTTGTGGCCTCCTCCCGAGCGTCTCCATGGTAGTGTGTTGACGCGAGAGCATCTCGCCGACAGATCTCATCGGTGGGGATCCAGAGAAGGAAGGAAGAGAAAAGGAGCAGAAGGTGTGTGAATGGACATGTTTGTCTTCACACAAAAAACATGGAATATATGATGACAATGGACAGTGGAAACCAATGGTTCTCAAGACAGTGGACAATTGTAATACCATCATTCTGGATAGAGTACGGGAGTTTGATGTTGCCAAGGCTAAAAGCGAAGGTTAGAGAGGTTATTTGTCGTATGAATACACCATTCCCTACCATACACCCACAGGTACATGCCGAATGTGAACATGGACTTTACATTCAGCACACAACACTACTACACAAATAGCTTATATTCCTGATTTATAACCTTATTTAGTCTAAATACCCAGATGAAATGCAGTGTTGGAATTGCTCGGGATTGTAAATCCGAGACTAAAGACGTGGACGAAAGACCAAAAGAACAATAATGCATGACTCCCCGAACCTGTGGTCCGTAGGAATCAAACCGAAGACATTTTATCCGTCTCACATAGCTTTTCTTACCACCTCACTTACACAACACATATGATTTAATTAACTTGTGTATGACCCTTTAGTCCAGATTAGTAACACTAACCCGAACTAAAGTCTCTATGTTACCTCTAAGGTCTTTTAATCCCGATTGGTAAAATAAGGATCCTTTAGTCTGAGTTGATGTTACCAATCAAAAGTAAAGGACCACACTATACTCTCTTAGCTGTTAGGCCGAGGACTAACGTGGGTGTTTGGCCAGGACTAATGAAGAGGATATATGGATGTGACCTTCTCCGGCAGTGCAAGTTGAAGCAATCACCAATGCAATGTACCTTTTCTTCTTTGGGTGTGTTTAGTTCCAAAAAGAGAAAGAGAAAGTTTGGTATCATATCGGATACTGTAGCGCACTGTAGCACTTTTATTTTGTTTGTGGTAAACATTGTTCTACCATGACCTAACTAGGCTCAAAAGATTCGTCTCGTCGTGTACATCAAAACAGGGTACTTAGTTTTTTTATTTACCCACGTTTAGTGTTCCACGCACGAGGAGAGAGATTTAATGTGATTTGATATGATAGGTGAATAGTAAAGTTTGGAAAGAGAATTTTGAGCTTTTTGGTGGAACTAAACTGGGCCTTTCAAGTTTCTCTGCAGTGAGATGGTAGCAGCGACAAGTGCTGGAGCGGAGCAAGCGATACATAATCGTCCGATTGACATGCAAGGTAAAGCAATGCCGATGGTAAGAGGAGGTTCAGTATGCAGACCGAAGAGAAACATGTGGTAGGGCGGTACTACATGAGATCTTCTTGCTTCTCGCCTTCTCCTTCAGTCTGAGGGGGATGTTGGCCGATGGATTCTACGGCTCTTTGGCTCCAAAAGTCAGCGTGTTGGATGGAGCAGCGAGCAGAGGCGACCATCATATAGACGTGGTGGATGGATCCACTCATATCTTAGACAAAATCTTGGTTCCAATCGTTAACGCAAAGCGCTGAACCATTGGACTCAATTTTTATGGGGGCAATTTCAATGATCCAGAATTTTTGTAATGAAGAATAATTTGGCGGGAGAGAAGAACCCTGTGGGCATTGTGGTCTGTGGCGCGTGGGAGCACGCCTTGCTGCCGCCATTGGTGGGCGTCGATAGTGGTGACTGGTGAGGCGGGTGAGGGCAAGGGAATGGGAAGACGGAGGATGCGAGAGGGCGGAAAAAACTTGGGTGCAGCCGGACTGCAAACTGCGCCCGGTGCAGCCCTATCCTCGATACGCGAGAAGCGTCCATCCGCATGATCCGATGTTCGCGCAGCCCCGGCTCCCAGGCGCGTTATGCTCAGCTCACCTGCGGCTTTTTGCCGGCTTGCCGCCGGCCCTCGCTGCGCTTGCGGCAGCTCTCCCGTTTCTGAGTTAGCAAGTTGTTCCTACACATCTGCACCACGCCGGCGGCCAATCTATCAGGCAACCTTGAGAATCGGCGCCAGTTTGCGATGAGGTCCATGGCCGGGGGGTAGATGCACAGGAACTCATGAAGCAAAATCAGAAATCATGTGGTTTCCCATCTATCAAAATAACTGATCTGACGAAGCAAAATTCAAGTAGTATGCAGAGCTTATTCGTTTATTAAACAATAACTATCAAGCAGCCTACTAATCAAATCGGTCTCTATATTAAACCGTAACAGTTGGGGCAGAGTGGCATACATCGTCATGGGTGTGATGTTGGGGTTGAAGCTAGCTTCTCACGGTGCCTAAGACGGAGCTCCACCTCGTTGCCCTGACAGTCTGGCACCCGTTGCGGCGTTGCCATAGAAGTGCATGCGAAGCTCCTCGGGCCGTCGGGCGTCGGAGCGGAGGCGAAGCGAGGCAGCAGAAGATGGAGGACCCGGCTCGGAGAGCCGTCGCGAGCGCGGGCGAGCCTAGCGCGGAGGAGCCGAGCCGAGCCAAGCATAGCCTGAAAGACCTAGGAGCCGGGGCGACGTGAGCGTTGGATCTCGCGGACAGACGCGTGTCGCGAATCCAGCATGGGGCTGCACCGGGCGCTGTTTGCAGCCGGTCTGCACCCAAAGTTTTCTCCGAGAGGGCGAGGTGTCGCTGCAGACCAGGCATGCGGCGACTTGCGAGACGGCAGTTAAAATGGTTGGCTGTGATGCCCAGGCGGGACAATTAGAACGCGCAATTTAATAGTCGTCACGGAGGAGAAGGCTCTTGCCGAGTCGGTCACGCTGCACACTCCACACACGGAGGAGAACGTTCAGGTTCCAACTCGCAGCTGACGCGCTCACGCTGCTCGTTGGACCACGCCGCCATAACCATGCCGCCGTCCTTGAAGCTCCTATCGCCGCCTGCGCCGCCGTATCTCCTCCTCTTTGTCCTCCTCACGTCAGGCCTCGCCGTCTCCCCCAAAGTCGCCGCATACGTAGACTGCGGCGACGCCTCATCCTCGGCCTCGCCTCCTCCCTCTCCCTCCCCTTCCCCCTCGCCACGGTCGCCGCCCACCAACGGCAGCGGCGTCCACGCGCCGTTCCGCGCGAACCTCCTCGCCCTCCTGGGCGCGCTCCCGCGCGCCGCGGCGCCCACGGGGTTCGCGTCCCTCTCCCTCGGCGCCGGCCGCGACCGCGTCTTCGTCCGGGGCGTCTGCCGCGGGGACTTGACGCCTACCCAGTGCCTCGCCGACCTGCAGGCGGCCGTCGGCAACCTCACCGCCGGCTGCCCCGACAGCAGCCGCCGCGCCATCATCTGGTTCGACGTCTCCTACGTCGCCTACGCGGACACCAACGCCTCCACCCCCCGCGAGGACGACTACCGCGTGGTCCTCTACGACACGCGCCTGGTCGCCGACCCGGCCGGCTACCTGCGGGCGTACGGCCCGCTGATGAGCCGCCTGGTGGCGCGCGCGGCCGGCGAGCGAGGGAGGCCGCCGTTCTTCTTCGCCACCGGCGAGGTGCGGTACAACGCCGACGACCCGAACGGGACCATGTACATGTACGGGATGGTGCAGTGCATGAGGGACATCGCGGCGGCGGACTGCGAGCGCTGCCTGCAGGCCTCGGTGCCGCGGCTGCCGTACGGCTCGGGGAACCAGGGAGGCGCCGTGCTGGCGTACAACTGCTTCCTGAGGGTCCAGGTGTACACGTACTACGACCTGGCGCTCGACGGGCAGCCTCCAGCCGCCGATCCGCCGCCGCCGCCGCCGCCGGTGCCGTCGACGACACCGCCCGCCGGGGAGACAAGCGGTGAGTGTGAACTCGGGCGGGCATTCAGTCGTACAGGAAAACCGTTAAATTGTCCGTCGTCTGTTGACTCTTGACTTGGTGTGCATGATCGTTGACCCATATGACACCCGTCACACCAGCAGACCTTTCTGTATAGTATCCGTTGTGACAGTCACTTTTTGGTAGACTGATTCCTCAGGCCCCGTCATCACCTGAAACTGAAAACATTATTTTCAGGAACCTGGAGACCAAGAAACGCCATCCTTGCCGTCGTCGTTCCACTCGGAACACTCCTCCTCCTGGTGCTCGTGATGCTGACCGGTGTTTACCTGCGAAGGAGAAGAGTTGGCAAAGAGCAGTCCACGCCGAGAAGGGCCCAGGACGACAGCAGCACGACCTATGTTCATCCGGAGAAATTCACGCTGCAGGCGCTGAGGGCGGCAACCGGCAACTTTGCCGCAGGAAACAAGCTTGGAGAGGGAGGTTTTGGAGAAGTCTTCAAGGTTACCTACTTACCTTTCACTCGAGATTCATCTTCCAGCTCGTGAGCCATGCATTATCGACAAGAACAATTTGTAATTCTCTGATGATGGCTGACAAGTCCGCAACTTCGTATGTTCGCAGGGCAGGCTTGAGGACGGGCCTTATGTTGGGCGGTCTGGCGATGCAGAAATGCAGTGATTTTTTATAACAAATCTTCAAATTTTTTGCAGGTTATTTTCACGACGTCGCATTGGCTCCGCACTTGGTCTATCCTTCAACGGCCTTCGTCGCAGGACAGTCTTGTAGCGGCGTCGCAGTGCTTGGTCCAAGTGGCCAAGGCTATTTTTGCCCGGGCGTTTGGGTGGCAGTCTAGTCCTAGGATTGGCGGCTCTTAGTGTCCGGAGGTCGTTAAAAACTGTTATTTTTTTGGCTGTGTGTCGTTTGACAGAGGCCGAGATCTTTTTCAGACGGGTGTATCACCTCGATGTATCTAACTGAAAAATTAATAAAGTATCCCTTTTCCAAAAAAAAAGGCTCGAGGACGGGCAGGCCGTCGCAGTGAAGAGGCTCTCCAAGGGCTCCTCGCAGGGTTTCCAAGAGCTGAAAAACGAGCTGATCCTCGCCACCAAGCTGAAGCACAGGAACCTCGTGCAACTTCTTGGGGTTTGCCTGGAGGAGACGGAGAAACTGATCGTTTACGAGTACCTGCCGAATCGGAGCCTAGACAGTAGCCTTTTCGGTATGCCGTACAATGCACACAAGTTGAGGCCATCCCGCTGTAGTCTTTAGCTTCCCCAATTCTCATGATCTCTGCGTGTCTCCTTCTCGCAGATGCAGGGAGACGGCAGCGGCAAGCGCTGGGCTGGAGCAAGAGGTACACGATCATCCGCGGGGTCGCGCGCGGCCTGCTGTACCTCCACGAGGAGTCCCGGCTCCGGATCATCCACCGGGACCTCAAGCCCAGCAACGTCCTGCTGGACTCGGACATGAGCCCCAAGATCTCCGATTTCGGCCTGGCCAGGGCGTTCTGGGGAGACGAGTCCAGAGAGGTGACGAGACGAGCGGCTGGGACCCTGTAAGTATGCCGTAGCAAACAGCCTGAGAGGCTTTTTTTTAAAGTAAATTGACATATATACCATTGTAGCACTTGGCTTAACGTCTAAAGAAAGCTCTGTTACACGTTCGCTGCAGCGGGTACATGTCGCCGGAGTACGCGTACTACGGGCACGTCTCGACCAAATCGGACATGTTCAGCTTCGGGGTGATCGTCCTCGAGATCCTCACCGGCCGAAGGAACACGAGCTCGCCAGCTGAAGAATATGGCAGCAGCAGCAACAATCTGCTGATCTACGTGAGTATCGGCCGGCTCGTCAGGCCGAGAAGCTGCCTAGCCTGTCGGAATTTTCTTTTTCCTTTTCCCTTCTGAAAATGGGAGTTTCCAGGCAATGGACACTGTGTTCACACTCTACCATATCCTTGCTACTCTGCTGCTGCAGGTGTGGGAGAAGAGGAGGCGCGGATCCGTGGCGGACGCCGTGGACGCGTCGCTGGGCGGGCAGTACGCCCGGGCGGAGGCGCTGGCGTGCGCGCAGGTGGGGCTCCTGTGCGTGCAGAAGGACCCCGGCTCCAGGCCCGACGCGTCGGCCGTCGTCCTGATGCTGGACGGCCAGTCGGCGATCCAGCAGAGGCCCTCCCGCCCGGCGTTCTGCTCCGGCGGGTCGTCCGTGAGCGCCGCCTCGTCGTCGCGTGCCGGTGCCGCCGCCCGTGGGAACGGAGCGCGCCACGGGGGGCGTCGCTCCGCGGCCGATCCGGTGTCGGAGAACGGCGTGACGATTTCGGAGCTCCAGCCGAGGTAGCTAGACTGCATGCACAGGATCCAGAGTTCCAGACCAGCAGGGTTCCGCACTGAGTTGAGACTCGAGATGGGCCTGGACTTGGACGTCTCTATAGTTGTCACGGACAACATTCGAGGCCCATTTTAAAAGTGGACCGGAACTTTTGATGGTGAATCTTACAGTTACAGCACCAGCCCAAGACGCTGATGAGCCTCCTCTGTATCCAATCTATCTTTCGACACTCAATAAACAAGATCAATATGTAGTAGCTGAACAAAATAAGTGATACAGGATATACAAGCAGAAATGATGTAAATGCGATCAAGGTCCATTAATCTCCTTTACCCGCCCAGCTAGTCTGCGTCATGTTATGCTGGCAGAAACTATCTACAGTACACTATATACTTCTTCTGTAAGTAAAGAGGCCATCCTCGTCAGTCCGTTTTCTGTTTCCTTCCCCTGCGCTGACCTTCAAGCTCAACTGGTCAAGATCCGATTAGAGGGCCAGTCATCAACGTCTGCTGGCCGATTATATTTCGGCATGAACTAAAATTCTATAGCATCTGCTTTTCCTTGAAAAGTTCTACTGTAGGCATCAGCCCGCTGACAAGAACTTTGTCATCGATCAAGGATAAAGATTTTACATCCTAAGATTTCTGAAAGTGGAGGTGAAGAGGAGAAAGAGGACGCACATAACAATGTGATTACACCACGGAAAAGTTCACTCCAAGCACAGAGACTTGATCTTTATACTCCTTTTATATATGATTTAGATGACGTTTTGGATAATGACACAGTCTTCAAAACATAACTTTATCTTATTATTTTTACAAAAATATTTATTAATAAAATAATATATGTATATTTTTATAAAAATATTTTTTAAGACAAACCTATTCATATAGTTTTCATATTTCTAAACTCAACGACTTAAAAGTTATTCGTGATTTATATTTCTAATGTTTGACTAAAATTTTGTTTAAAACGTCATCTAAATTCAATATGGAGGGAGTACATGATTAAGTTACACGATGAGCCCACATGCCACAGACTGAGAGCCTGAGATCATGAGCAGCTGAAACAAGGGCAAACCTGGTCCGGGGAGAACTTAGCATTGCTATTCTTCCAAATCTTTTGTTAATGCCGCGTAGTTTCATTTTCTTGAAACAATTGAGGCTCTGGACTATACGTGGTTATATTTCTTGAGATATCATATTTCGTCCTTCCGTGCCATTCTAGTACCTACTAGTTTTTCTTTTCTACTATGGCCTTGTTTAGTTCCTAAATTTGGGAGTTTAGGATCTCTTCGTAATCATTGTGCCACTGTAGTATTTCGTTTGTACGTGCGAAAAAATGTCCAAAAATTGATTAATTAGGCTCAAAATGTTCGTCTCGCAGAGTATAACAAAATTATACAATTAGTTTTTGATTTCATCTACATTTAGTACTACATGCATGTTATGACATTTTGATGTGACGGAGAATCTTCTTTTTTATAGTAAATTTGGGAGTTTTTTATATATATACTTCTTGGCCGCAGCATGCTCAGCCACGACATGTGTATGGTTGTCGAGAAGCAGATAAATGTGCTCGGCTCCTCACACCGCTATATCTACAATCCTGACGCTCATTTTTTTAAGAGTGATATATAAAGCTTGTGAACCTACATATCTAGATAAAGATAACTGGTCCCACCTGGCGTCCCGACGTAAGTTTTGGATTGGACATAACGATGGATGCACTGCACTTGTTAATGCTCAGCAATATGTTCAATATATTCGAGAGATAAAATCGTGAATGATACGAAGATACAGTCCTAAATCAATGATAAAGCATACCGAGTAACAAATAAAAAAATAATAAAGGATACCGTGAGAAGTGTTTTACACTCTACTGGGAGACCTACACACTAATTCTGTAAATGCAATCAATTCAAGGCCGGTTGATCTACTTTTTCTTACTAGCCTTGTGTAGTGATATTCGGGCAATCCCACATCGAGAAACGACCGTGGTTCCTATACTATCACATATATATGATATATAGACACTGCACGTAAGAACTATATATTTCTAGTGGATGTTTTTTTTAAAAAAATTATCCTCCTATAGGAACTACACTTACAAACAATTATTTGATATTACAATTTAATTCAATTATTTATTTTCTTGTTTTCCCCATTATTTATTTTGCCTTCAGAAACCATATAACTATCTTTGGCAAGCAACTACTTGTACCCATATCTTTGTTCTGAATAGTTCCAGGAAAAGATTAAGCGAACAAGCAACTAATTGGGAAAACAGAATCCCCCAATTTGTCCATAATCATCTCTTGATACAATAGCCCTTGTTTTCACGCGACTATTATTTTTATTATGGATGTGACACGATATTAATAGGCAGATATGATATGATAGGCGATAGGATAGGATAAGATACAGAGTTACAGTCTTACAGGGCATGGGTCAGCTGTACACAATTTCCATTGAAGTATATGGGTAATTAGTTAATTCATAGGCACCCTACCTTACTACGATATACATTATGCAACTCTGATAGATACAGCGTCGTATATGACAGTAGTAGGATACAAGAAGATGAGTTCATATATAGGCTCTCAAATGAGTTTGACCTAGTATCTCCCAGTTATGTTGAAAAATTCGATGTTGGAAAAGGCTAATAAAGTCCTTGAGTTCAGTGAGTTAGAAAACTGTACTGGTGTTACGATGATGGACCGCGCCTGACAGCCCAATCCTCTGCCAGCGGTCAGCCCACGCTTCTAAACAAATATCAATTGTATTATTATATTTCTTATGATTAGATATTCAAAACAAGATCACACTTGAAGTATATTTGGATGACATCATTTTTTCATAGAACATTCCATTTATAAAGCTGGAGCAACGATGTTCAAAAGAAAAGTGTTCCAGATTCATGAGAAATTTGTTATAGGTTAACCTTCCAACTTTAGTAAAAAATGGATGACGTTTAGATTAAATATCCAATATTTAGAAAAATAAGAAAATATTTACTTTGGATCTTTGTTGGATTTATTTTAACCAACACAAAGGTTCAATAGTAGGCTACTAGGCTCTAAAAGAATCTAGCAGATCGAGAGAAAAACTAATTTAAAGTTTTAAAAGTGGTTCATCTACCCCGTTGCGTGATGGGCCATTGCAGTCAGTCCGATCACCATCACAAGTTCACAATGGCCGATCGCTACCTCTCACATGATCTTCTTGCAGCAATTCCATCATGTTTACAGCAGTGGCATCGGAGTATACCACTAGCTAATACCACCTGGTGATACAATATATCGTACTCATATATATTTAACACAAACTCCAGCATTATATTAATATTGAAATTATTGTGCTGTAACAAAGCCAAACCCATCTTAAAAATATAACTTGTTCCACTCACCTTGTTACTATCCACATTATCCAATGCTATGTCGACCTCTTATATAACTAGCGCAGCAGCAGCTAATAATAAGCATTGCCATCCGTAGTAGCATAGCAACAATATGGCGCCCGCGCAGGAAGAGCTAGACACCCAGAACCTGCTGCTCCAAGGTTACGTGGAGCTCCAGCAGCACGCGCTCTCCCATCTCAAGTCCATGGCGCTCGCGTGCGCAACTGGACTAGGCATCCCCACTGCCATCCACCGCCGCGGCGGAGCGGCAACCATCTCCGACCTCGTCGCCGAGACCGGCCTCCCCGAGGCCAAGCTCCCGTACCTCCGACGGCTCATGCGTGTACTTGCCGTCTCCGGCATCATCGGCACCGCCGCCCAACCCTCGTCTTCCGCCGGCGAGGGTGGTGAGACCGTCTACACACTCACTCCGGTGTGCCGCGTCCTCGTCCACGGCGGCGGCGGCGGCGTTCAAGCAGCTTCCTGCGACATGTCCGCGCTGCTGCGCCTCCTGACGCGCCCCAGCACGACGCTGGCCCCGTTCTTCAACCTGGAGGCGTGGTTCCGGGACGACGACGGCGGCAAGACGGCCTTCGAGATGGTGCACGGCATGTCCCCGTGGAGCCTGACCAAGAAGGACGCGTCGTTCAACAAGACCCTGAACGACGCGTGCGTCGCGGACAGCAGCATGACCATGAACGCCATGCTCAGAGAGACCGGCGTCGGCGATAATATCTTTCAGGGGCTTAGCTCCTTGGTCGACGTCGGCGGGGGCCACGGCGCGGCTGCCATGGCCATCGCGAGGGCCTTTCCACACATCAAGTGCAGTGTGCTGGACCTCGAACAAGTGATCAGCGAGGCGCCCAACGATGCCTCGGTGCAGTTCGTCGCCGGTGACATGTTTAAGTTCATTCCACCTGCAGACGCAGTTTTACTGAAGGTACTTTATACAGACATCATTAATTCATTAACTACTTTCGTTGCACCCATCTCTCTCGTTTCTTGATGGCAAATATATATACTAATGTGGATGATGTGCAAATGAATGTGTTTCAGGGTGTTCTGAATTGCTGGGATGACGACAATTGCGTTAAGATACTTCAAATGTGCAAGAAAGCAATTCCGGCGAGAGACGCCGGTGGAAAAGTGATAATAGTAAATATGGTGGTAGGATACGGGACACCAGACGCAGCCGTCAAAGAGGCGCAAGTGCTGGTTGATCTATACCTTATGCGGGTCGGTGGGATCGAGAGAGAGGAACGTGAATGGAAAAAAGTTTTCCTGGAAGCTGGGTTCAGTGGCTATAAAATCATGCCGATATTAGGGACAATGTCGGTCATTGAGGTCTTTCCATGAAAATCGGTGAGGAGCTAGCTAAACTAAGATAATAATAAAAACGAATAAGTTAGCAAGAGAGCAAGAACCTGAGTTGCATCCATCCCCACCAGGATGGGTTCGATGATGATCCATGGTCACAAATAAATCTTGCTGCATACCTCGTATATCACTGATTCAGTCAAATGCAGGAATAGTTCGATAAGATGTAAACACTGGTCAAATGGTTGTGAACTTACGATGGATGCAGTGGAGAAGAAGACTTTTATCAAATTTAATGATAATTTCCTTTTTTAGCATAGTCTTTTCTGTATTGTTCTTGTTTTCCTTAAGATAAATCAGATATAAGATATCCTGTTGCATTTTTTTTTCAAAAAATATTCCGGCGGCACCTTTTGTCAGAAAGAAAAGGACAACTATTATATGCAAATGCCTGAACCGAAATACGTCACTGAAGCTATTCTCATGTGAAGTAACGTTGTCCAGTCCCATTTACAAAACATTTGCATCTGAAGAATCTGACCCCATGCTGCTGTTTATAGACAATTGCTGGAAGACCTATTGCACTCGCACCATCAGAAATAAAAATACTAAGCTATTATCTGTATTGGAGGCTCTGAACAGATAATTATGCTCAACTCCTCACACAGCTGTATTCACTAAGACTGGCGCTCGTTCTTTAGAACGGAACGAAAAGCCTGTGAATCTTACATAAGTACATAATTGGACAACAAGCAAGTATACTGCACACACTGCACTAGTGAACAAGTAGTTCAATATATTTGCGGAACAAAATCATGAATGATACAAGGTACAATCCTAAAACAAATGATACAGGATAAACTGTCAGAAATAATTTACACTCTACCGGGTGACCACTACTTCTGTAAATACAATGAAGGCCGGTCGATCTTTTTTGCCCAGCCTTGCGTGGTTTATGTTACAAACCATGCGTTGGACGTACAATGCACGGAAAAAGAAACAATGCCTTCGTTTGAATCATGCAGCAGAACCAACGTTTGCTGTATAAAAGGTTAAAAACATCTTCCATCACTACTCCAGCAAGCCACATCACAAACGGTTCCCAAGCCCCAAACCCGTCCGTGATGTCCCGTGGCATCTGAACCGTTTGTGATGGGGTATCACAAACGGTTCGTAATGTGATTTCCTGCGTCCGAAATAAACCCCCAAAAATACGAAAACAATAGGGAAAAAATTTATTTTCATTTGGGGAGGCCACCAGCCCTCCAAGCAAGCCGCGCCATCTATGCGTGTAGCCTCCTCTAACCGCTGCACCACTCCGTCACCTATGACTAGATACCGTTTCGATTCCTATCATATTATACCAAACCGAGTTTAAATTACTTGTTTGAGGCCCTAAACGACTTCAAATCAAAAAGTGTTGAACTACAGAGTTTCCTAACTTTTCAAAACCTACAACTTTCATGTTGACCGTTTTTTCATCTGAGGCCGTTTACGAAATTTGAATTTCAAATTTGAGAACATTCAAACTTAGATCTAGATAACTAGATGACTTCAAATGAAAAAGTGTTGAACTACAAAGTTTCATGACTTGTCGAGATTTACAACTTTTATGTTGACCGTTTTTTCATCCGAGGTCGATTGAAAAAACTCAAATTTCAAATTTTGAGTACAAACTTACTTTTCATTAGTAAAACAAATTCAAATGAAAAAGTGGTAAACTACAAAGTTGTATGACTTGTGAAGATCTACAACTTTCATGTTGACCGTTTCTTCATCCGATGTAGTGAGAGTAACATTGTTCACAAATCTTATAGGTCTCTTATAGTTTTAGGAAACTAGAACTCTATGAGAGAGATGGATTTTATGAACAATATTCATATGAATTTGTCAAATGAAGAAATGACCAAAGTAAAAGTTCTACATCTTGAGAATCCATAAAACTTTGTAGTTCAACACCTTTTGATTTGAAGTGATTTACTAGTTCAAAATGTGGTTTGAACGTGTACCATACACATCATCACAAAGGGTTTAAAAAACCGTTTGTGACGAGGGGCATCACAAAGGGTTCGTATTACGAACCGTTTGTGATGTGTATCATCACAAACGGTTCGTAACACCAACCGTTTATGATGGCATCACAAACGGTTTTTGCTACAAACCGTTTGTGATGGCCTCACATCACAAACGGTTTTTAAAGAACCGTTTGTGATAGCATCACAAACGGTGTGATGGGGGTATCACAAACGGTGTTTGTGATGGGGGTATCACAAACGGTTTTTTGTGATGTCGCTTTCTGTAGTAGTACATGATATGGAATCGCTAATTAGTTTTAGCTCGATTCCATACAATCACTGTACCATCTGAATCAGATGAGCGCAGATAATTCTCCCCATGGTTCCAATTCCAAACAAAGGTCTTGTTTAGATCCCAAATTCCATTATATAAAAAGAAGATTTCCATCACATCAAAATGTCATAACATGTATGGAGTACCAAATGTAGATGAAATCAAAAACTAATTGCTCAGTTTTGTCGTACTTTACGAGACGAACATTTTAAGCCTAATTAATCAATGTTTGGACAATTTTAAGCATAAATACAAACGAAATGCTACAGTGACGCAATGATTACGAAATAACACCACACTCCCAAATTTGAAATCTAAACAAGGCCCAAGGCTGTGTTTAGTTTCTAAACTTTCTCTCTTCAAACTTCACTATTCACCTATCACATCAAATCACATCAAATCTCTCTCCTCATGCATGAAATATTAAACATGAGTAAATAAAAAAACTAAGTATATAGTTTTGATGTACACAACGAGACAAATCTTTTGAGCCTAGTTAGGATATGATAGGACAATATTTACCACAAACAAACAAAATGCTACAGTATACTATAGTGTTCAATGTGTCTTTTTCACCCCTTTTCACAAACTAAACAGCTACCAACTCTCCCGATAAAAAAAGAAAACAGCCCCCAACTCCAATTACTGGAGAACCATGTCCCTTCAGGAGAACAAACGGTCCCATTGGTCCCTCAATGATGAAACAGGACTTATTCACAGTGTCTTGACTGTTGACCCGGCCCAGCCCGTGCACGCCCCGAAACGAAACCAGATATCACAAGGGCTTTCACGAAAAGAAAAAAACGGAAACCCCATTCCATTTTCCTCCCGCCGCTCCATTTCGAAACCCCCAATCTCAGGATCCGCGGCGACCATGCGGCGCGGCGGCGGCGGCGGCCGCCGGCTCCCCAAGTCTTCACTGGCGCCCTCCGCCCTCGAGGCCACCCCAGGGCTGGACTCCAGCGCCATCCCCATCCGCAACCTCGACTCCGCCTTCTCCCGCCGCGACTCCGACGCCGCCAGCCTATGCAGCAGCCGCCCCGCTTCGTCCGTCGGCGCGGGGGTCGGCGCCGCCCCCAACTTCTCCGACCGCGCCACACAGGCCGCCGCGCTCCGCATCGTCAACGCCTTCCTCGCCCCCGCCGTCACGCTCCGCGGGCCGCTGCCCTCCGCGCGCGACATCCAGACCGCGCTCCGCCTCCTCCTCGACCGCATCGACTTCCCCGTCATCGAGGCCACCTTCGAGGACGACCTCATCCATGCCCTTCGCTTCCTCGGGTGCCCATACAAGATCACCCGCTCCGCGCTCAAGGCCCCCGGCACCCCGCACTCGTGGCCACCGCTCCTCTCCATACTCCACTGGCTCACCATCCTCGCACACTCCAATGCCGAGGCCTCTTCCCGCCGCGAAGCCCCATCTGATGACCTCACGCTCTACACCACCCAGGGCTACTGCCACTTCATGTCGGGGGATGACGCCGCTGTTGCGGCCCTCGATGAGGAGTATGTCACCAAAGCCCGGATGAAAAGCGAGGCTGCCGTTGCAACAGTCCGTGCTATGGAGAAAGAGGCACAGGAATTGGAGGCCGAGGTGAATAAGCTCACCTCGGGTCCCTCGCGGCAGGAGGCACTGCAGGCAGAGAAGGAGGCCTTCACGGCCGATGTGCACAAGTTTGAGGAGGTAGTGAAGACTTGGACAACTAAGATCAATGAAAGGGAAGAGGCATTGGTGGACTTGGAGAAGGAGTTGGAGGCGAAAGTGTTGGACGGCCGACGCATTGCAGTGGAAAATCAGGAACTGATGAAGAAAGTCGACGCTCAGGCGGTGCATGTGCGGGATGCCAATCGGATGCATAGGGAGATGCAGGTGATTGAACGTGACATTGCCAATGCTCAGACTGGAAAAGCAGCACTGGAGGATAAGGGTTGGGAGCTTGATGCTATGCTGGTTACCAAGCTTGAGGAGATTGAGGGGCTTGCTGAGAAGTGCAACCAGGCCCTCAAAAGGTATGAATGTGCCTCAGCACCTCCTATAATTTCTTCATTCTTTGAATTTGTTCCTCTCCCGAAGCAATGAACCTTATTGTCTGTAGATGCATCTAGGAACTGATTGAATAATGTGGACTGGACATGGACATTAGTACGGGATAGTTTGGTTGGACATACAAAATTGGACTAGGTGGGGGTATATGCCAAACAGTGAATCCTGTAATTTTTTTTACCGTGAAGCATATTGAGTCAGTGATTACGGAGCAAATGATTTTTTTCAACGAAATCTGGGGAAAATAAATATTTTAGTACAATTTTGGGGCTTTTGAATAGCCAGCTGACATCATCTGTTTTGTTTATTATCAGCTGGTTGATATGTGATCTTTTTACTGTGATTTTGTTGTTTGTATTTGCTTTACCAGCCACTTTTGTTAATTCTGTATTGTGTGCTCATTTTCACACTGCTGGGCAACATTTCAGGTTGAAGCTTGGTATTGATTTTCAATACATGATAAATTCAAAAGGATCCTCTCCTGCTGAGATGCTAGGTCCCGGTTACAAAACAGTGCTGAAACCTGCACTTATGGCTTATGATGAGGAGACCAAAAGGATCGCTGTCTCAAATCTCCAAGAGTCAGTTGATCTACAAAAGCAGGTGCAAGGAAATATTAAAATTCTTGAGGAGGAACGGAATAATATTTCCAGTCTCCAGGCTCAACATGATGAGGCAAGTCCATCTTTACAAACAGCACATTACATTTTATAGCTCAGAATAAATGTCATGGATTATACTGATGTGATTAGACTTAAGGGCTATCTAATCTGTGTCTTTTGTAAAGGTCAGTTCTTTTTGTAAGAGAGATGGCCAGTGGACATGGTATATTTGTTAGCATATATGTGAATGTCTTGCCAGTGGGGCTAATGAGTATCTTGAAGACTCTAATTCACAGATTCAGAGAAATAAAATGATGAATATACCGATCAGTCAAAAGTGTCAGTAGCAGTTGTCAAATCTTTGAAATTGGGTTTTGGTTTTTGCCCGTGTAGGAGCATTTCAATGATTATTTTATTCTGGCTTGCAGCCTTTTCCGGATGTTCATGAATTCCTTATCCTACTCTCTTTTCATGGTGATTCTGGGCATGTGCTTGGCCCTGACTCTTACAGGATAATTATTGAAAAAATAATAAAGTCGAACATCTTGTATTTGCTGTTGTCTAGATGGTTGCTCGTTTGAATGGGCTGGATCGTGAAATCACAAATGATGAATCAAGATGCACAGCCGATGCTGCACGGATGCAAAATGAATTGGAGAAAAGGAAGAATACGTTGAGTTCTGTTGCGAAGGAGGCAGACGAATTTCTTAAGGTACTTTCATTTTCTGTTTTGTTAGTATTTAAAATGAGTTCCTTTTATTAGTCTAACCACATTTGCAATCAGATCATTTAAAAAAATTGATTTGATTTGGTAGAACTCGGAGAAGAGGCTTCAAGATGCTATACTCAAAGATGATGAAGAAACTCGGGCGGCTGCTAATGAGCTGCTGCAACTTGTTGATTCCATTGCTGAGTATAAAGAGTTCATGGAAGCAACAATTGCTCAGAGGAGGAAGGACCTATATGAAGCGGCAGATCACATTGCCTCTTTGGCATCCAAAACGTCATCACCCAGTTCCCCTCATAACTGAATGATTAGGAAGTTTCACATTAGGTTGCTGATTCCCCTTGTGGTCAGCTGCTCTTCCTTGAGGTCATGAGATCATCATTATGGCCTATGTTGAGTTTGTTTCACCTAAAGGAACCAAGTACCTAAATGTTTAGCAGTTATTATTACTTGGTCGTGCTGTGGCTGTATATATTGCTTTAGTCTCTGTTGCCGGCATACTTATTGTGTCTTAGGTATTGCCGAGCACTCGAACAACATATTCCATGCTACCTTAATACTTAGGCATAACTGCCCTTGTGCCTTTATCTACAGAGTACTTTCTGAGCATTTATCCTGTTATGGTTGTATACTTGTATGGCAATTACTCCACTGATTTTTTTTTCTTTTCGAGATGAGGCGCTGCCCCATTTCCATTACGATCAACAGAAATACAGGAGTTTGTTCACCACTTAGAAAAAAAAAGGGAAAGGTGACAGACCGACACACGAACCTGCCTCAGGCCGGCCGGACCTGAGACAACCTGACACAGAAAGATGACATCATGTGCCTCCCAGGATCCCCATACATTTTGTATCTTTAGTAACCTCTGCTTGTAGTTTTTGCTGGAATGAACTTCACTTTACTACATTTCAGGAGCACATGCGACGCGCTGGTGATATCTGTTTCTCTGATGTATACCATGAGGCCAGAGGTTAGTAATTTTAGCACTCCTAAACCCATTTCCTGTTGTTTCATTGCAGCATACCGATGTGATCATTAATTGTTTATATCTTGTGGCGTATTATAATTGATAAGAGAGTGCCATTTTAACTTATTTATTTCCTACCATCTGACATACATCCAACAAACAAATTGCCTTTTTTTAGAGCTTGAGCCTGCCTTGTACAAACTTCTATATATTCAACTCTACATTTTTAAGCATATACTGTGACCTAACCTTCTAGAATGTGCTCCTCGAAAGTTTAACTCTACCACAAACTTCTAGGTAAATCTTTCAGTGATGAAGTAGGGAGCATTGCATCCTTCAGAAGCATGCCAAGTTGGAGGGGGGAAACTAGCTTAGAGTAGGCAGTGATAGGGTAGAGAAAAGGGCATCACCAGAATTTTATGGTTTTGACACTTTTTGTGCAGTATCAATCAATCATCTCTATACCATGGCAGCACCTCTCTGTTTCCTTTAGTTTTTTCCTCATGGAGAAGCTTCAGTCTACTCCTTATTTTTCAACTTCATACATAACTTACCCTGAGTTAATGTTTTTCCATGTTTAACAAACAATTGCATACATATATGGAGTCAAATTATATTCCCTACTCCATATTTTAAAAGAAAAAAGGACTCTACATATGAAATTCACATAGATTTTAATCATAAACTGCTGTGAAAGGAAAGGTTTCATATTCTTGTTTTCTATCAAAGCCAGAAGGGAAAAAACAGTTAGGTGCCAAGATTTTAATTTGATATTCTTTGGAATGCCTCCTGGTTTATAACACTGATATGCTTTACCAATTCCTTTATCGTCTAATTAGCATGACTTGAATTTACTCTGTGGTTCGGTGATTAAACATACAGAGCTTGCTGGCTAACCTGCACTGCTCAAGGTTTGCTTTTGTGTATGTCCTATATCTGGCCATGCGGCAATCTGGGGGACTGCATTGATAGAATATTGGTTGTGTTGAGAAACGGAGTGGATGGTTTGTGACTTTGGATAGTAGAGCTGGATTGTGATGTATGTGTGACAAGTTGCTACAACCAGTCCTAGGAGGAAGATAGGACTGACAGTAAAGATATGTGAAGTGGATCTTGTGGTGTTATTGAAACATTTGTCAACTATATGCACCTAAATTTCAATGACTCCATATAAGTGGACCTTAAGTCACAAGTTTATAGTTTTTGTTTAATTAATCTTTCCAACCTGGTAAAAAAAATTATGGTCTTTCGTAAGCATTTTCTTGCTGACGTGCATTCTAAGTTTGCTTTATTTAACTCAAAAAGTTGACATTGAAAATGAGATTGATAAACCTTGTTGAGTTTGCCTATTTGCAGTTCTGAATTTTTGACACTTTGGCTTTCCTTGTAAGAGTTTGTTCGGTTAATCTACTTACCAGAGTTTGCAAGAGATTGAGTTCCATACCAATATCTGTGGAATGATTACTAATCCTCTATTGTACCCATATAGAATGGATTAAATGAAAAAGACCTAGTATGGCTACAATCCAAAACCCTTTGATTTATTCTTTACTAGTAGAGTGCACGCGCGACACGTGCGTGTATTAAAAAATTATAGTAAACATGACTTTTATCCTTTCAAACTGGATCGAATTTCACATTCTTACATTATTTTTTTTAAAAACAGAGTATCTTAAGTATTTTAATGAGTTAAGTTCTACAAATTTCATAGTTTCTTAAAATTCTAACGAAACAAAACAAACTTTTAATTTATATGAAAAGAAGGGAGCTAAAGACAAACTTTATCCAGATAGTATATTCGTCTTACCTTTCTAATGAAGTCGTCGTAGCAGCGTAACTCCAGGCTGAGGTATCTAACTAATACTGCTGCATTGACTTGCCAGCTGCATATATAGGAACGTCGTCGATCCAATAGTGTAACATGAATTGTCAAGGATGTCACATGAGGAAGCTGCGGAATCCAACCTTTGATTATGTCAACGTCTTGCTTCTTTATCATCTGATCAAATTGTGAAAAGGTCAAAAACATAAACGAATAAATAAATCTCTGACGTGGAGTGTGGAAAGAAGACAACATGACAATTTGAGAACACTTATTAATTGCATCATGTAAATGATTCAGTTTAGGAAATTTTGCAGCAGGACATTCTTCAGTTTTGGTAAGTGCCATGAGACATTGGAAAGAGACTAATACTATGTCCTAGAGCTAATTTCACGATGGAGCAAAGTGTCCTTTAGAAGAAAAAAAATTCCTTCAGATTATTGTTTAAACAATTTTGAGGCAAATCAAGATCCTAGAACAAATTCAAGTTCATCGAGTAATTGAATAAATATATTAATGCACATAGTTTGCAATTCCTTCAGGGTTTGGAGTAGATATATATTTCTCCCTAGATGCATATATATGGCATATACATACCTCTGGAACTTCAAGAGACGCTTCAAGGCATCTGGTTGATCTACAACTTTTGAGGAGGCTATGCTGCCATCGTTTTTATCATCGTATAGGTACCCATGTGAGCACAAACCAATCTTGAGTCTTCCTACGCTTGACAAGTCACCATTGGCGTCAATATGCAAAGGTCGTTGATGTACCAACAACTTAAGATCCTCTAGGCTCGAAGCTGAGACCTTGAGTGTTGAGTCCCTCTAGGTCGTAGCAGGCCTGCACATGGAGAACCCGGAGGCTAGGAGTCCTGAGTTCCAAGAATTTCAGCTCATCAATCTCCTGCAGCGACAGATCCGAAAGTTCACCTGCGTAGATCAGAAGCGGCTCCTCTATAAGCATTCCGATGACACGAGGCGGGCAAGGACGTGGCCATGGCCAGCCTCGACCTCTATGTTCTCAAGTGAAAGATCCCTAAGGGACGCGAATTCCACGGTCGGAGGCAGTCGAAGTATTGCGTCATCACCTAATTGCAAACGCATGGTCTCCAGCTTCACGGAGCTCGCAAGCCCATCAAGGGCCATCACAGGACTCTCAGTGAACCTGTCATTGCCTTCATCTTCTTTGCCTTTGTAGTGCCATGGCAGATACAGATCAAAGGTTAAAGATTCCACCCCGTGCTGCATAGCGTAATGGATCCACCCCTGCGCGGCTTCGATGCACGGAGGCACGAGCTGTTGGGCTGCCTTTTCGTGCTCGAATATGTCGAACATGATCGTCAGGTGCTTGACATGGGGCTCTTACTGGGTAGCACGGAGCGTCAGGGCGTCGTTGACGAAGGCGATGAACCGTCGGGCGCCGGCTGAACTCTCGCCGGCCGTTGGAGTTGAACCGGAGGGCCGTGACCCGAGTCCAGAGGCCACGCCACCGCTGCGAGAGCGCGTGGGTGCGCAGGACGGCCCTCGCGTCGGGAAGCAGCTCGAGGATGCGCACGAGCAGGTCGTCGCTGAGGTCGCCGATCAAATCGCCGCCGCCGCCGGATAGCATCTCCGTTCGTCGTGCCTCCGATTTCGACCGCACGTCTAGGAAAGATCGAAGCACAGCCTGGCTCGTATGATTTTATTATCACGGTTTGAAGAGTCCACGCCCGTGTGGATGTTATATTGGTGGGTACACGGGGTGGGTAAAGAAATTTCATGGTGAGAAAAGTAATGTACAAAACGACAAAAACTCGCTAGAACCATCAGTTTTTTAAAATTTTCCACGTCGTTTCCACCGTTGGACCCGACATGTGGTTTCTCTGTGAGAGGTGGGTAGGATTATTTTGGGTAAGAAGTGTTTTTAAAAGTACTGGATCCTTATAGTATAGATAGATAGATTTGTTCACATTTATTTTTCCTTTAGAAACCATATAACTATCTTTCGCCAGAGCTAAAAATAACACCCACACATGAATTATTGAACTCAATGGTTCCAAGAAAAGATTAAGCGAACAAGCAACTAAATTGGAAAACAAGATCCCTCAATTTGTCCATAATCAATTCTTGGTACCATAGCCCTTGTTTTCACGCGACTATTATTTTTTATTATGGATATGATATGATATTAATAGGCAGGTATCACTGATTCAGTCAAATGCGGGAAGAGTTCGATAAGATGTACCCACTGGTTAAATGGTTGTGAACTTGTGGTGGATGCAGTGGAGAAGAAGATTTTTTACCAAATTTAATAATAATTTCCTTGTTAGCACGATCTTTTCTGTATTGTTCTTGTTCTTGGCCCCGTTCGCTTCACCTACGATGATTCGTTGTTAGAGAAAAATATTGTTGGCTGATGGTTTATGTTGATTTGTTGTGAGAGAAAAATACTGTTGAATGATAAGCATACGTTTTCCTTAATATAAAATCAGATATAAGATGTCTACTAAGTACTGCATCTTTTTTTAATAATATTCCTACGGCATCTTTTGTCATGAAGAAAAGAGAAGTATTTTATGCAAAAAAATGCCTGAACGGAATACGTCATGGAAGCTATTATCATGTGAAATAACGTTGTCCAGTTCCATTTACAAAACATTTGCAGAAAATTGTGCTCGACTCCTCGCAGCGCTGTATTCACCAAGACTGGCGCTCGTTCTTTAGAACGGAACGAAAAGCCTGTGAATCTTACAAGTACATAACTGGACAACAAGCAAGTATACTGCGTACACTGCAAGTGTGAACAAGTAGTTCAATATATTTGCGGAACAAAATCATGAATGATACAAGGTACAATCCTAAAACAAATGATACAGGATATACCGTGAGAAATGATTTACACTCTACCGGGAGACCTCTACTTCTGTAAATACAATCAAGGCCGGTCGATCTTCTTTGCCCAGCCTGGCGTGGTTATGTTACAAACAATGCGTTGGACGTACAATGTACAGAAAAAAAAAACAATGCCTTCGTTTGAATCATGAAGCGGAACCAACGTTTGCTGTATAAAATCATCCTCCATGATGTGGAATCGCTAACTAGTTTTAGCTCGATTCCATATAATAACTGTACCATCTGAATCAGATGAGGCCAGCAAATTCTCCCCATGGTTCCAGGCAACTCCAATTACTGGAGAACCATGTCCCTTCAGGAGTACAAAAGGCCCCTCAATGATGGAACAGGAAAGCTTAATATGTTGGTAAATAGATTAAGCATGGCACGTACCTGTAGCTTATTCACACACGAGTTCTTTGGGCGTGCCAAATCATAGAAGTAAACATTTGCATCTTCACTGCCAGTAACTTCATGTTCAAAAGAAAACACGTCAATAAGAACCTTTTTGAAACCACAAAAGAAACTCTGGTTCTTAAAAGAGGAGCACATTTTTTTTCTGACGTTCTAAATGAACTGATTAGCATGTATTCAGGAAAACATAGAATCAAGTGCCGCAGACGATTGTCTTAGTGCTGAACTACAAACAAGGTTGTAACCCTTGCCGTTTACGATGGCATTGTAATTGGACCCTATTTTTTTTCTTAATATAATGACATGCAGTTCTCCTTCTCAATCAACAAAAAAATAATAAAAAGACGATGATAAGCAGTGCAAAGGAAAGTGTGGCAGCACTCGAGTGCTAGTGGCAGGAAGAAGATAGAAATAATCACCGGGTCACCAACAGCTTTAGGTTTTAGGTAACCAGCAGGTAATAGCTACAAACATTCGAATAAGTTTTGATTCCCACTCACCTATGAACTCTCCTTTCTCAAGGGAAAGAAGCGGACAGAAGGAAGCACGGATAGTATGCACCCGCGGACCCAGTTTTAAAGAGCATATGAGAGTCAAGTATCCCTTAGCATCTGTTGCGATGCTGAAATGCAAATAATACAAATGTGGTTATATAAGGTAAAGTCCGCTACATAATAGACTGTTATAAAGTTTAACACACCTGAAGAAAGATAGGTTTCCATCTTGAGCACAAGAAAGAAGCACAGGACAACGTGCTACCAGAGAAAAGGTGCGATACTGGATGGTTGTAATAGGAGATTTGCTCTTACTGCTCTTGCTCTTGTGAGTTCTAGATAGTGAACCTGTATGCGAGTTCACACTAACAGTATATATGTAACCCTGCACGTTTCACGCACCCATTAAAAAAATGTGAACATCATATATCATCTCAATAGCTAACAAGTTCGATTATTGAATACCTGTGCATCACCAGCGAAAATAAGCTGCCCAGTGTGATCAATATCCAAAGCTGTAACCGCAGCATCAAAGTTAAGTTTGCTGATTACTCTCCCGGTGCTAAAATTTATTGCCTAGTTTACAAAGATAAATGGATCACAAGGTGGGTAAAAACAACTGCAATGCAAGGGAAAGTGCTGGTAATTAAACAATTTTACATGATATTAGCTATCAATTACATCATCTATATCAAAAGACAGAGGAAGAACATAATGTTTGACTTTGGAAGCAAAAGGTGAACAAGTTTACATTGATTTCCTTGTTTGCGTTGCCGACTAGAAGCAAATTATTGTTCACCTGCAACAGAGGTCGAGAACATGGTAAATATGATATGATACAGTAGATAACTCATGATGATTACCATGCAAAGAACTATTAGCAAAATAGATATAGGGAGATAGTACCAGGGAAATAACGTTGTGCTAAGTTGGGACTTACAGGATGAAAGCAAATGCAGAGCTGGGAAGAAACTCCATATACAACCCTAATGCATGTGCCTTTAGAGATTTCCCATACTCGCACAGTTTTATCCAGGGAGCATGAAGCTATGTACTGGTTATTAGATGAAAAATCAAAATCTGTAATGTGGTCAGAATTTGATAACCACGAGACACAAGATACATAATGAAGGAATAAATAGGAAACTGAAGTTTGGATTTATCATGTGTAATCCATTTCACATTGATATAGTAGATGTGTTTTCATATCTCATACTTTTTTCTAGTTATGGCAAAACCCAAAATACAGTTAGTATATGTATAACTTCTGTAACCCAATTTATATGCTCAGCAATACAGGTTTCCTCAAGACATCAATAATTCAACAGCAGATACTATTAATACTAGGAAATCAGCATTGACTAAGCTACTGATTTTGTGAAATGGGAGGGGAAATATTTGGGCATGTGTAGCAAGCCTTTGTTAGCTTTCGCTATGGCAAATGAAGGTAAATACAAGAGAATAGCTTTACTAGAACAATTTTGTGTTATCTAACCTGTGATACTTTTAGAGTGTCCAGTCAATTTTTGAAGAACAGATGGTGGTTCAGAAACCTGGCAGACCATCAAATTGCCATCTGCTGCACCATATGCAAGCAGATCCGAACTTGCGTGGCCAAATTTCAGTATCGTAACTGCCAAGAGCAAAATCAGTCCTAAATGAGAATTCTACCCAGATCTATCAGATAAGAATGCCTGATCACTGAATGAAGAAAAATGCATAGCCTGGCTATAAGAAATAACCTGAGGTTTTGCAGCTGTCAAAAATGCAGTGCATTCCAACAAACGAATATGCACGCTCAGCGAATCTGACATGGCGCTCAGTATCACTCTGCTTAGAGCCAATACTCACGGTGCGGCTTAACACACCACTGTTAGTTCTCAAGTCCTGCGTCAAACATGTTGTATCAGAATTCAGAGCAGCATGTTTAGGCATCTCTTGAGTGAAATTATCCACAAAAACCTCTTGGTGCAGGATCTAACAATATGAAACTTGAAGTACAAGGAAAAACAGAAAGAAAAGGTTAGATGGCACGGACCCGGAGAGAACTCCAGCTGTCTGCCTCTGAGAATGCAGGACCCGGCGAGGGAACCCACCTTCCACTGGCCAATCGCAAATAACCATGTTGTTAGATTCCACCTTATCATACATTAAGGGACTACGATTGCAAGCAAAATACGTACTAGTACCAGTGAAATAAGTATGGGCATATGGCCACAAGCTAACAAAGGCAATTAGAGCAGGCCTCAGCATTGTTCTTAATTCGTTAGCTACAAGCAGAGGCAGGCTGGGCAGGCGACAAGACACGAGCAGAAAAAACTAAGGCGGACCGACCTGTTGCTGGGCGTGCTGTGGGCGCTGCCGCCGTCGATGCGCCGGAGGAGGAAGTTGCGGTAGGCGACGTAGCCCTTGCCGTTGCACCGCCACTCCTGCGCGCAGCAAAGCATCCCCCAACCCACCAATGAATTCAATCCGTCCATTCCCCAAAGCTAATTGCGACACCAACGCAGGGATCTCAGCGCGAGGGAGCAGAGAGGAGGGGATACCTACGTACCATGCGGTGCTGGAGGGCGGAAGGTGGCTTGCGGCGGAGGAGCAGGCGGCGGAGGGCGGCGTAGTCGTCGTCGGGGCGGGAGGACGACGGGGTCGGGGGCTGGAGGACGCAGCTGAGGAAGTCCGGGTCCGTGGGCATTGAAGGGGCGGCGGGGCACTCCGGGGAGGAGGAGGAGGAAGCGGCGGTGGCGCAGGAGGCCGAGGCGGAGTCCGCGGCGGCCATCGCCTCCGTCTCGCCGGCCGCGTGGCCCGCCGTTCGCGCGCGCCCCGGGGAGAGATCAGGGGCGAGACGGGGGCACGGGGCGGGGGCTTGGATCTCGGGCACTCGCGTCGTACGGGTGGTGAGCTGGCAAAAGCGGTTGTTTTTTCCTGTCCGTGCGCACGCCGGAGCTTGGACATCTGATTTGGGTTTTCTTTATCAGACGAGCTAAAGAGTTCTCGAAAGAGTCGAAGACGAGAGATTGGCAATGCACACAGTACCAGTACCAGGTCGGCATGAGCATGAGCATGCGCATGTCACAAACCAAGCAAAGAGAAACCGAGCGCACAGTTGACTGTCGTTAGTGCAACCATATGAAACATGTAGAACATGTATCATCATCGCTGCCGCGGGCAAGACCGACAGCGGCAGACTGTGGCTGCAATTTTGCAATATATGCTGCGAAACCGTAGTATTATTATTCTTGAACATCTATAGACGAATACACGCAGCTCGGCAATTCACACATCCACGACCCACGCTCCAACATTGTCTTCACATCACCGCGACCTGCAACGTGAGCTGTGCACGTGAAATTCTCTTATGTACACAATCAGAGTAGAGCCACAGCCACTCCGTTTCACTCTCCACACTTTTTTTTTCCCTTCCAACGGAGGAGGAGCAGCGAGAGCGAGCGCTGATAACTAGACCCAGCAGGCCTGAATCGGAGGCTTGGTGAGTGGTGTGTTCGAGTCGATGCTTATTGATCGTGAGGCACCCACAAGGACGAAGACGAGCTGCAGCCTGCAGCATTGGTCATCATCATCACTGGGAGTAGTCGGCGGAGTCGTTCGTCGGCTCCCAAAACCGATTGGTGAACCACACGGCGTCGGCGGCGACCGCGCTGCCGTCCTGGTTGCGGTGCCACGTGTAGTAGGCGTGCGTCCGGTTCTTGATGTCCAGGATGGCGTGCCCGAAGCTCGCCTCCCTGAAGGCCGAGTACCTCGGCTGCGGCTGCGACATGCTGCAATTTCGCCGAGCAGAGACAAGGCAATGTTTTGATGAGGGAATATAGGCAGGCCGTCTTCTCAAAGCTCAGGAGCTGGAAATGGGGTGGTGCCACTTACTTGGTGGCGAGTCCTTCCTGGTTACCTCCATCGCCAATGGTGATGTAGACTGGGGCAGATTGATCAGGGATTGGCGTGCACAGGCCATTCACAACGTTGTACGCCACATTTGATATCCTGTGCTGTGATCAGAGAACATTAAGTGTCAGAATTCAGAAATTCATGATTGCTTCATAGCAGAGTGCAACCATGCACAATGAACTGAAAACAGATTTTACTGGATACAGGTCATATAACTGAAAGGTTAGAACAACTAGAAATGTGTACTCTAAGAGAGTACTTAATTTGGTTAAAAAAATAAGAGAGTATTTAATTACTTGCAGAAAAAGGAATATGAGGTTAGCTGCTTACTGTCCGCTCATAGGCATGCACATGTCCTGCAAATACAAGATCAACTTTGTACTTGACGAACCATGGCTCATACATCACCCTCATGGTTTCACCCTCCATGTAGTGATAGTTATAGCTATTGTACCATGGAGCGTGCATGAGAACAATCAACCATGGTGTTTCACTCCTGTTCACCTTGGGAAACTCAGCTTCAAGCCACTTGTACTGTGGAGTATATTTTCCTGAGAAGGAAGCAACAGCATGGATAAATCATCATAATTCACTGGGGTCCCTAATTCATTCTAGTAGCAATCAGAAAATATGTCATTGTATGTGCCTAAGGTTACAATGCCTCATTCGACCAAAGCGGATGACTGAATTACTTGCATAGTGTAATTTGTAATGTTGTGGTTCAGTATTTGCGATAAAGAACTAAACCAAAGAACCAATGGAGCATACACCTACCGTATGATGAATATGATGCCAAGACAATAATGTAAGCAGAGGCCCTCTTAATGGAATACCAGTAAGGTGCTGTGCTACCAGAAGCCTTGTAAGGGGTGGGGTACCTGTTGCTGTATGGCTTGAATGGCTTTGTTTCACCCTGCAAATGCGCAGCAGAATGAACTTCTGAATGTACATAAATAACTCCACTGAGGTATCTCGTTTTTAAACTGTAAAAGCATCCACTATACAGTATACAGACGTCAATGTGAACAGAGTACTTACAAGTTCAGGAGCAAAATCTATCTCATGATTTCCAGCTGTCCAGATCCATGGTTGGTACGCGACATTCCTCTCTACAAATCTTGCCCACGTATCCCACCTCACATTATCATGATAAGGGTAGTTATCTGCATATGACAGATCTCCAACAAATAGCACTGCCTGCGCTTTTGAATTGGACTCGTAATGAGCAAGTGTAACATTTGAGTCAAAGCTCTGACCGAGATCACCTGAAAAAAGAATTGAAATAGTTTCAGCGATATCAGCCATTGCTAGATATGGAGGATTTGAGTTCTGACATCAAACTAGCAAATATGTGTCCATTGTGCTCTGTAAGATGATGGATAAGGCTATAGCCTCAGAAGATTGAGAAGTACCTATGAGACCAAATGTATATGGAACATCTGGGCCGCTTTTTGGAGGGGTCATGAACCAAAACTTCCTAACTGTTTGTCCAATTCCAACAGCATAGTAATACTTTGTGTCAAACTGCAACAAAGATAGATATCTGAGTTTCCATATAAGGGGAAAAAAGGCAAACATCTGATAAAAAAATCGATGAGCTAGTTACCTCCAACTTTTTTATTGTGCAGTGATGAATGTATCCTGAGGTATAATTGTAGAACGTATACTGAGTGTGCTTTCCCTCTGCAGTAAAGTTAAGGTTGTCTTCTGAAGTCCCGTAAATCACAGTACTCGAGCCAGGCTCAATTGTTGTTACCCATGAGATTATCATGGCTGTGCCATCATGGTTGCCTTGTGTGATGTGAACCTTTCAGAGCACAAAATCAATCAGCATCAGAGTGAAGATAGCCCACTGACTGTATGCGAGCACAGTAACATAGAAAAAGGGAATGGACATCAATCTCATGGAAAAAAGCATCATAATATTTAATTCTATATGGAGTGAGATTAAGAACAAAAAGGTTAGGACAAAAGTAAGAACAAAGATGCCTAACAAGGGCGCCCTCCAATCCACATTTAACGGTCAAACAAAGATATATGACGGAAAGCATTCACAGAGTTGCCGATAACTTTAAGAACGACTAAAGCAACACAAGTTAGCGAAAAGGTGGTACGGAAGCAGTATTTCTAACTAACTCAGGAGCAGCGAGCTCTTAATGTCTAATTTGTGGCCTGAAATTAAGTAAGGGTGGAAAGTAGCTTTAGAAGCGTAAATGTATAAAAGAAGAACTGAACACAAAAGATCTGCAATTGATCCTTTACACTCATGGGATGCCCTGTAAATCAATAACATTGTAATCATGATATTAAGTAGGTTCAGTCAAAATTTGCCAAAAACACTAATAGACAAATTGTCATCTAATTTCTTGTCCTGCCTGTTTATTTTCTTCTGACAGAATGACAAAAACTACGGAATTAAAAGGAAGATAGAAGAAGGATACCAGGATAGATGATAACCTTTGTAAAATACAGAATTAAGAAGATATGAAAAACATAGCTCGATCATTATTTGGCCAGAGCTCAGCATTCGGGTAAAAAAGGAAAAATTACATCCGTTTGTAGTGCTGAAGGGTGTTAATTAGTAAGCCAAATTGGACAGCTGTTACCTGCCATGATCTATGTGCTCTGAAAACCATTCTAACATGGTTCATAAACTACCCTAAAACGGTTTTTCAGTGTAGAAAAACTGAAAAACTGACAGTAGCATATGTCGTCAAAACCATGCAAGTTCACTAAAGTTGCATAGCTTTTGAAATGGAATTTCAATTCAAGAACATAGTCTGACTAATCAGAGCACGGAACTAGAAGCATACTAAATGAAAACGGTCGGAGTTAACGACAACTGCAGAATATAATCAAGCACACAATAGACAAAAGTACAGATTCCTGGAAGAACCAAAGATGCTGGAGACAGAAAATTATAAATGGCACTCCGATAACTCGTGCACGTCGCAGCGACCACTACTGAACATGAAAACCGTGCGCCAGCGGCATCCCAGAATCAAGGATACGGTGCTGTGGTGCGGGTCTGTAGAATTGTAAAAGCAGCCGCGATGGCCGCGGCACACGGGACCATTCCATAGCCCGTGGCGAAGGCGTACCTGCTCGGGCGCATTGTGGCCGGGCGGAGGGCGGAAGACGTCGGCGTCGAGCGGCATGTCGATGGCGGTGCCGAGGTGGCGCCGGTACTCGCTGGTCAGGCCGGCGCGGGCGCCCGCAAACAGCGTGAACAGGAGGACGAGGAGGGCGGCCCAGGCTGGTGGCGCCGCGGCGGCGCCGATCCGGTTGGCGCCGTGCCGCCCCATTCCCGGCGGCGGCGGCAGGGCCTCCTACTCTGCTACTCCTCCGTTGGCGTGCTCTGCTTCCTTGCCTTGGCGGCGCGGCTTCCTGGAGGCTGCCCGTGCTCGAATTGGGCGAGGGAACGGGAATGGGATCGCGTGTCCGATCGTGCGCTTGGAGTTGGGAGATTTGGCGGGTCAAAGAGTGCGGGGGGAGACTCGGGAGGGAGGGAGATGGAATATGCTGATCCGAGGTGCCAAGAAATAATCTGGATTCTGGAGTAGGGAGACAGGAGTGGGTGATGGATTGATCTCTAAACTCGAATCCTGGACCCAAACCGCGGGCGGCAGATCGGTCCACGTCACCCGCGAACCCGCTAGCCGTTCGATCCAGCGAACACGCGAGGTGAACGTCTGATTGCGGGTTGTCGCGGGTCTCACCCGTTAGTCACTGAATCGGGGCGCTGGCGAATGCTTTGGAACCCGCACGTCATCTCTGCCTCTCTGTTGCAATGCTCGTCTCTTCCTCCCGTTGGCCGCTAGCCTCCGCCGTGCGGACGCTCAGGCCGGCCGCGGTGTGCCCACGCAGGCCCGCCGCATCACCCCCGCGCCAGCGCCGCCGCCGCTGCCGCTAGGTCCGACTGCTTGTCCCTGCTCCCGTCATCTGGTCGGACAGACCATGCCGTCCTGCTCTACTGCCACTCGGGACGGTCGCACCGGCATCGCTTGCAGCCGCGGAGGCCACCGCCCGTCTCTTTGGCGTCACGGCTGCCTCCACCTCGCCCAGGAGTTGCCTGACGAGCGTGGTGCTGCCTCGACGAACCCCTCGCCGGGCTAGAACATGGATGAACGGCGGCATCGTCATTCCCAACGGCCACAGCGATGAGTCAACGACCCGCTGGCTACCGCGGCTGTGAAGGCATGGGAGGCACGGAAGCGTGGGTAAGGAGGGATCTTGCGGCCCTTCTATCTTCCTCGTACATCTCTATTGCAATCTCCCCAATATAATCAGATCCAGAAAGCTACACCGTTGCCCACCAACAACAGCTTTCGGCTGCTACGCTGTTTAGCGGATCCAATCACGGCTTCGGCCGGCCGTTCACCTCCTTCGATCCAGGCCTTAATTAGGTACTATTTCTCTCTTCTGCTGCCTGTTGCTACTGAGTCCGGGGTACTGCTTGAGCAGTCGTGATAGTGGCCGCTAGATTAGAACCAATTGACCAGCCCATATTACTGAATGTTACAGTAATAAGATTAAAGACTAGTATTTTTCTACAAGAGTTACTTGATTTGTTTGGTGTACATAGAACTCCCAGCCACAATTATTCTGCAGCAAACATAACAAAATAGGAACTATATTTTGTTGTATGTATGGGTTCATATTGCGAAATAGCTCAATCATACTATCTGATGCTAGCTATGCATAGTAGCGGTTTAGACCTGCTGTTATTCTGATATTCCAATATTGAGTATACCCGGATACAATTTTTGAATGGTGGATTAACTGTGATCTTGTGCTGGAAGTTAACTCCAACAGTTTTCTAGAAAATCCTGTTATGAATACAACCTTGTTGATCTTACCTCGAGAAATTTTAAAAGCAGAAACAGCCACTGCTGAAGTGTTGAGTGCTGATAAGAGGAAGCAAGCAAAGGTTGAACAATGTTATAGTTGCTCACAGCTATATCATAAAAAAATATATGTTCTATAATCTAGATGCAAATTTGGTTCCCAGTATTGGTTTGTGATGTTTTCTAAAGTGGCCTTGCGAATTGGTGTCTCCTGCCGTAAATTTACTTCTATATAGCACTTTAAACCTCTAGTACTGTTTCAATTATGAAATCGTTGTCAAAAGAATCATGCCCAATTCAGTTTAAAGATCTCTTGCTTGAAGATAATATTGTCTTGTTATGAATAAATTCATCTGCGTGTGTTGATTTGTCAGTTTGTGGCATGAGTTAGATCTTGCTCCAAGGCCACCTCGCACTCAAGCAGGCCGATGCAAGCATGAGCGATTTTGTCCATGCGCAGACTGCAAAGAGGTTCTACTCATTTCATTGCCCTTGTTATGTTAGCTTGTTTACTTTGCTTACAACATAGCAAGACAGAGCCGCACTTAGGCTTACGCCTCCTGGTATAGTGCCACCTCTGTGCGAGTGGAATTTTACGCCATGTGCCACCAGAATGTGATCACCTGAACAGCGATGATCCCTATGCATGCAGCAGCGGATGAGACATTCAAGGTAAAAAATTGAATACAATGTTATTTAATCTACATGTTCCACCCCATTTTCGTAACTGATAATAAATAAGTGTTCTTCCAATTGATCAAAGTGCGCAAAGATGTTGCATAGCTTCGGTGGATCGGCAATATAACTCACCAAGATTCCATCACCATGGACCTACTTCTACTATACTACCCAAGCAGCTTCAAGTTATATCTGTGCTATTCATTGTGTTTTGCTACTATGTCAAGTGTAGTATTACATGCTTTTTAATCTAAGATTTTTAGTTAGTCATTTAGTATTTAATTAATGGTTATTTTTTCAATATATCTATGATAGTGCTTTGTTTTGAGGTGGATATTTTCTTTTGCAACTTAGAAACTAAGACATTGATGTGGGTACAATCAATTGTTTTTATTATAAGCACCTTGTGATTAATCTACTCAGTAATTTTTCTCTACAAGATAAGACGTGGGCTACTAGATTTATTTCTTTACTATTCTTCATTTCCCTAGAAATTTAAATTATGTTTTCATAGTTTTTCGACCTAAATGTTTCTTAGGTGCAGCAGCTGCATTAGAAGTAGGATATCATTGTGAAAGAAGAGACTGCAACGGCTTTGTGCTTATATTATTCCACAGATATCTCTTCAAGTGTTTGCAAAAATAGACCACACATGTATGTTCTTTTATTTGTTCTAGCAATTTATTATGATGTAGCAGTACCTCAACTAAGGGCTGCTGTACACAGATGAGTCACTCAGTTCTTGCTTGCCTACCAGAATATCAAAGCTTAAAGTTCAATACAATGTGTTATGTGCTCAAGTGAGCCGATGACGGTAACAAATTGATATCTTCCTAGAATGAGATTGATATGTATGTTGAATTGAGCAGATGCAACCCCTTTGAAGAACTCAGATTCTTATACACCTTCGACAGTGATGTGCACTTCCTCTGCCTGCGCAGTCAATTGTCTATTTGTCTTGGTTAAAAGCATCGTTCCAATGCCATTACCGTTAAGAAAGCCCGAGTCCACAATCCCGCACGGGATGACGCCGATGATCCGTAGCTAGCTAGCGTTCTAGTCCACTTAAACGGATACTGCACAGCACATTTCAATCTTGGATGGAACGAGCTTCCAACTTTCGAGTTTCAACCCTGCATATGCGTACACAGCATCTGTCCAGGTCCATCCAACCTCGCTTGTCGCCGTACGTGCTATGTGCCCTCTTGTTCGGTCCATGCCGGCGTGCACAGAACCCGCCATAACAAGTGACGCACCACAGGGGCCCATTGCTTCAGCTGACTTCACCATCATCCGCCGCATTGCCCTGCCCTGCTCGCTAGGATAGGATGGTCCTATCGGCGTGCTCAGCTCGAGTCGTGACCACCTCGCGCCGCAGTGCGGCACTCTGACCATGGCAACGCTGCTGCCATGGACTTCAGCAGTTCAGCCTTCAGGACCAGATCGATGGATCGACCGACGCATACGTACCGAATCCCAACGTGGTACGTTCCCTCGTCTGCTGTCCATGACAGCTGTTCTTTTTTCTTTCTGAAACAGTAGTTCATCGCAACCGTTGTTAGAAATTAGAATCCCGAAAATTGCAACAAAAAGAAAAAAGTCATCTCCTTGAGTTTGATCTTTTTGGCGCAAAAGCCCACCGGGTAATTTGACCTGGTTCTGTTCTCCCATTTCTTTTGAGCCCAACAACGACGGGGGAGGAGGCGGAGGCCTCAAACGGAAAAAGTCCATTTTGTCTCCCTGAACTATCGGCCGAATCCACGATTACTCCCTCAACTCCAAAACTGTCCGACTGGCACCCTGAACTCCCGAAACCGGACACGTGACCCCCCTCCCCCCGGCCGATTCCACCCTGGTTTATGCCAACGTGGAGACACGTGGCCACCGCCGCCCCTCTCCTCTTTCCCCCCCGCTCCCCCTCCCATGCGCGCGCGCGGGCGGGCGGCCCTCCCTCCTTCCCTCCCGCCCCCCCTCCCCCGCGCGTGGCCACCGCCGCTCCTCTCCTCCTTCCCCTCCGGCTCCCCCTTCCCTCCGCGCGGTCAAGCGCGGTGGCGGCAGACGGCCGCGCGGCGGGCATGGTCTTCCCCTTCTTCACCGCGGCGCGGTCGACGAGGTACGGGTCGGAGGAAAAGGTGGGCGCGGGCGCCGGAGCGAGAGAGGAACAGCTCCCCGCCCCGCGCCCTTCCCCGCGCCACTGCCCCCATCCCCCGCGCCGCCCCCCCAACATGGGGGCGCACTCCTTCGGCAGCACTAGAGCGAGAAGCATGCGCGGAGGTGTGGCACGTCGCGTCGATGGTCGTGGTGGCCTCCATTTCCTCCAGGGGGTAACGGGGCTCGGCGAATCGACGGCAATGGCGTCGGCGGCGGTGTCCTCCCATGGGTGGCGAGCTCCGGCGGACGAAACGACGACTTGAAGCGGCGAGGTCGATGTGGCTCGACGTGGGGAAGCTCGTGGTGGTCTCGGCTTTTCCCGAGGGAGCTTGGTGTCGGGCTTGAGCGAGCTGCAGGCGGCGGCGGCGCTGCACGTGGACGACGAGGCGGGGTGGGACACGGCGGCGCGGGCGGGAGAGAGCGCCATCGGCCTTCGCGTGGCGGCGGTGTTCCAGTGGCGGGGAGGGTTCAACGAGTGGTGGAAGTCACGCGGCTTGGTGTGTGGATCGACGTGGTGGCGATGGCTTGCTCCGAGGGTGACGAAGCTCGGCGAATCGGCCGCAATGGCGAAGACAGTGGCTGGCGGCGAGGTCCTTGCGCGGGCGCGCTCCTCCGGCGGCGAGGATGGGCGGAGGAGATGTGGCTCGTTGTCGCGAAGCTCACCATGCTGATGAATTGGCCCGACGGGCGGTGGCCGCGGTGATCGGCGGGCGGACACCGGCGGCGGCGCTTGGCTCCATCAAGGGGGCGACCCCAGGGTATAATCGGTCGGGGGGGTCACGTGTCCGGTTTCAGGAGTTAAGGGTGCCAGTCGAACGGTTTTGGAGTCCAGGGAGGAATCGTGGATTCGGCCGATAGTTCAGGGAGACAAAATGGACTTTTTCCGCCTCAAACGCACCTAACACCACCACCATTCCCAACCCAACCTGCAGCAGGCCCATGGAACCACCACGCACGGGCGCCACCAGCTTTCCCGTTCCCCTGGCCCGCCGGCGAGAGATGCGGCCGTTGCCTGGCTTAACGTGATCTCGCCGCATCACTCACTGTCCTCCCACACGACACCTCAACGGCTGAACCGGCACTGCTGGCCGCCACCGCTGTTACAGTGCTACGCGATGCTGCCCCATGCTCCACTGTACCTGAGATTTCTGCTTAGTAACACTAACACCCCTCTCGCGTTCGTAAACCAATGTGTTCTTGTTTTCCTTTGCGTCGTCGGAGGTGGCTGGAAGAGACCGGGATTGACGGACTCGACCGGAAACCATGCACCGGTAGTGAACAAAGGCACAAAGCCTCGGTCGCTCCGTTCGGCTGGACGGTGCCTTTTCGGTCGGAACGGAACGGACTTTGTACGGGGTGAAAAAAGCTCCCTCTTATCTCCTCTCCTGTCTCCTCCCTCGGGCTGTGCAAAAGACGCACGCGCACACACAGACGGCGCACTCCACTGACGGACTGGTACACCCACTCCTCCCTGCCTCCGCAGAGAATTTCCGTCCCGTGGTCGAGCTTGCCCTCGCACTCGCGGCGGCGGCGGCGAGAGGGCGCTGCTTCTGCTTGCTGGGGCTGGCAGCATGGCCATGGCGCCGATGAGGGCGCTGCTCTTCCTCCTCATCCTCCTCTTCCCCTTCGCAGAGGAGACGGCTGCTGCTTCTGCTGCAGGTACCCTAGCCCCCACTCGTTCGTCTAGCTTGCTTCCTGGTTTCAATGCCTGCTCCTACCATCTATCTGGAATGGAAATGTGTTACTGGATCGATCCAGCAGCTAGCTACGCTTGTAGTACATTGTACTCCGAATTCTCCTCGCGCGAATCTTAATTACAGTAGTGGGTACACGTAATTACTTGCTTGGTCCTGCTATTACTACACTATAGTACCATCCAGGAACTTTAATTACATGTTGCTGTTCCTTGTTTGGTGCGCGCGGATCTTAATTAGTTACAGCTACATGCATTTTATTAGGCGATCTATATTTTGCTGGCGAGATTCATTCCATCCCCTGCTCTGTTCCCCTTTCACTGTACTGTACTGTCTTACTTGTTTTGACGAGGAACAACCCTTCTCTTCCTTAGATTTCCTGGACTGAGCTCTGTCAGTATATAAGAGCTAGTAGTTAATCTTGGATTGATAATGTCCATGAGTGATATTTGGCAAATCGAACTGAACCCAAGTGCAATCGTCGTGTTGTGCAGGTAAAGCAAGCGTCGTCCATGATGATGTGAATCCAGTCCAGGTGACTAACCCCATCACAACAGTCCCCTCTACGAACCCGGCGCCCACAATCATCACCGTTCCTTCCACAAATCCTACCATCACCATCCCTTCCTTGAACCCTCTGCCCACACCCATCACCGACTCCCCTTCTTCCACCGCGCCGCCGGCTCCTGTCATTTATCCACTCCCAACGCCTTCGACCTCCTTCCCACCGGCTGTGCCAGTCACCAATCCCACTGTAGCCACACCGACCACCTTCCCTCCATCGGCACCATTAACCAACCCGTCAGCGTCAAACCCAACACCACCTCCTGCTCAAACAATCACAGCTCCAGCTGTATCTAGCAAGCAAGTCTGGTGTGTGGTAAAGGCTGCTGGCTCAACTGAAGCTGCGCTCCAGAACGCGCTGGACTACGCGTGTGGCATTGTACAAGCAGATTGCTTAGCGATTCAGCCATCAGGGAGTTGCTACTATCCAAATACCCTTCAGGCCCATGCGTCCTACGCTTTCAACGCCTATTACCAGAAGAACCCTGCACCTTCAAGCTGTGACTTTGGGGGAACGGCAATGCTCATCACTGCTAATCCAAGTAGGAATGACTTCCTCATCTCTTGGTTCCACATAAATCGTCTTGGATAATTTCCTCTTTCAGTTTAGTTTTCTCAATGATCTTATGGATATCTCTTCTTTGCAGGCTCAGGGACCTGTGTCTTTGCATCGTCATCAAGGTGAAAATTGAATGCCTGCATTGTGATAGCATGGAACCTTTGCATGTGTCTGTAGCAATGATGCATTTATATGTGAATCTTGTGTTCTATCTTTGCAGCTCTAGTGTTGGATATGATCCTACATCCACTGCTACTCCATTGTCATCGTCATCTGGTTCTGATTCAGGATCACCAGTGCTGAATGCCAGTGGGTCAGGCACTTCTGAACCGTCAGAGTTTGGCCCGGAAATCCCAGGAGCAGTTGACATGAACAATGCCTGGAGGTCAATTTCGTTGTCCCACTGGCCCTGGGCAGCCCTAGTCTGGGTTCTAGCATTCTGTGCGAACATAGAAGGAATGGTTTGAAAACATGCAGGAGCAGAAAGCTAGAGAGCTAGGAAGGTAGAGAATCAGGCAGTCAGGCCTTGGCATGACTAAGTTTGTGTATGTATGAAGTATGTTGAATGATAATTAGGGCGGTTGTATGGTTCTCCAGTTAGTAGTAGGAACTGGGAACTAAGTAGTCCTCATGGTTGCACTCACCCTGACTGATTCACTCGGTAGAGTAGATGTAGCTGCTGCTAGTTGTAATTCAAGCACCATTTTGCCTGTTCTTGATCTAAAACATCTCGTATGGGTGACTGGGCTGAACACCTAATGGAATGCATGGTCGTTTGTTTTAGCTGCTGGCTCTGCATGTTCACCTTACCGCTGCCTGTATAGATCACAAGGAATGGAAGGGAAATCTCCAATCACCTGACTCCATGCTGGTTGTTTTGGGGTTTTTTTTGTTGATGTAATTGGTTTGGTTGGTTCCAAGTGATTCTAGGCCACGAGGACTGATGGAGCAGGCTAGGCTGGCAGAGGGAAGTGAGTAAGCTTTCTTCATCTCTATTCTAAAGACTGCTTAAAGAGTTCTTTTGTGCGTTCCTGGTTGTGCTGATATGCACTTGTGCTAGTTAATTTCTTGAGGCTATCAGCTGCCGAGACAGAATTCCTACATGTGTTCAAGCTTTAATCGAAAAGCCTTCATCACCTAATACCACTCCCCTTATTTTTCTCCAACTTTGTTTACTTGCTCCACTAACAACACCCACCTGTACCCACCCTACCTACCTAGCTGTCTATGCAACTCTGAAAAGAAGGGATGTGGCACACCTTGAAATTCCTACGCACTGTCTTCCACTCATATATGGTGTTCAGCTTCAAATAGTGTTACATACTGTTGCCATTCATCCAGAACAGTAAGATAAGGTAGCTAGTTAGCTACACTAGACTCCCAACAGCATTACATGAAGTTGAAATGTCGCATAGCTAGATACATAACAACAGAGACGTATCCACCAGTGTATCTTTTCTTTTCCTTTTGGACATAGGTAGAGTTGAAAATTTATTATTTTGGACTTTATATTCTTATCTGTTTCTGAACGGAAATCTGGAACAATAGAACCTAATGATCAATGACTCAATGGTCAACACTGAAAATGAATGAGCTCATAACTGCTTTAGTTTTTTTCCCAGTTGTCAGCATAACATGTGACTAGGAAAGCACTAACAATTTCAAGGCATCAGATCAAAGGTGTGCTAATATGTGCATATTATTTTCTTTCTTGTGGCTATCTGAAAACCTTAAGACATCACAAATGTTCAGTTGAGTACCTTTTCAGTTGGACCATTTTTCTTGACTGCTGTCATGCCCAACGCTAACTACAAACTACTCAGAATGGTTGTAATGCTGCTGATTTTTTTTTCTTTTTATCTGGAACGGTAATCAGTGCAGCTAGCGCATCTTTCGGAGACATATTACAAATTCGGGCGTCTGCTTGCTGTACTGAATAATGACAAATAAGCAACACATAATTAAGACTGGTCTGCAGTTTTCTTGGTCAAAAACTGCTCTGAATTATTTAAGCTTTGGATGGGTTGATATATGGTTGAGCCATCGGTGGGGATGTGAATGGAGGGGTTTCTGTTGTTCCATCGAAATGCCGGACCTACTTTCCCACTGTATCCAACAGCACTTTGTTGTTTGTTGGCAGCTCTCCTATAAGTAGCAGCAGGCAAGGCGATTCTCCACTGATTCCCATAGTTTAGAGCTGCGCTTCTTGTCTCTTGCTTTCATTCTACAAAATCCAATTGCCTGCCTCCTGCTGCCCCGCTGTACAATTTTGCAGCTCGAATCATGAATCATCTCTGGTAAGTAACTTTTATTCTTCTGCTTCTTTTCTTTTGCCAAAAGTAGTTGGTTCCTGGCTCTTCTTTCAATGATGAATTAATTAGGTCTATCAAGGGTGGTTGAGACCTGATACAAATTTCTGTTTGGAGGTTGATTTTTCAGTTTAGCCAATGGGGTTGGTATGCTTATCTTGCATGTATGTTCCATGATTTTGCCATTGCTTAAAGTACAATACTAACTACTCATGCGTTGATTGAAAGAGTTCGTTTTTGTCAGTTATGAATGCAAGGAAGAGCCCCTAGCTAGCTTTTTGATCTTGGCAATTCATTTGAACCAGTAAGCATATATATTGTGTTCAGTAACCACCTAAGTAGCAGTCATCTGGCCATCTTTCTGAAAGTGTTGCGTGTTTGTGTAAATAGGGGGTGAGAGAGTCAAATTGGTGCGAATTGATTGATGATTCAGAAGAAAAGAAATACGAGATGAGAAATTACAGTGGTGTGTGTAGTAGTGGTGCAATTTTTACTATTCGTATGCATGTAGATGTAGATCAGAAGTAGGATATGCATCCATCTGATCTGATCAGATTATTACATATGGAGTACTAGGTACCATGAATGGATGTCCTCTGTTTATTGTGATCTACTGATGCGTCCCTCCCGATTCCAATTCTATATAGATGCTGGGTCATCCTTTTACCAGCAAACAACCAAGCATTCATTTCGTGGTCATGGTCTCGTGGCTGCTGGACATGCGCATTCATGCTCGTGCTGTTCTGTTCCCTTCGTTGGCAGCAGAGCTCTCATGGCTTACCTGTTGATTGCACCCACTTCAGATTTTTATAAATACCGAAGACGCATTTTACTTCTGTCTTGCAAAATGAAAAGTTTTGTTCTTTCTGTCATTAATATTGCCTCGCAGCACATACAGTTGAATATCATGGTCACAGCAGCAGAGCTGTCACTCAAAATGCTCACTGAAGTAAAATATGCATGTCCCTCACATGGTGCATCCAGCGAGAGCTAGTCTGGCCGGTCCTTGTCAACGTCGCCTGTCCTGCTGCTTTGTTTGTAGTAGTTCATTGGAGTATCTCAGTTATTTGCATTCCGTCTCCAGCAGAGGTATCACTGCACTGCTGATCTAGATCGCACCAACCAGCCCAAGAATCGGTAGCCAGCATGAAGCAACAAGTCGTGAGCAGCAATGGCAGCTCGCCTTCGCCGTCTCCGGCAGCCGCGCGAACGCGGGCATCAAGGCCGCCGCCGCCCAAAATCAAGCAACCTTCTCCTCCAGGGGCGAAGGCCAGGCCAAGAATCGCCACCACCACAACCACCATGGCCGCGGCGGCGGCGGCCAGGAGGCAGCTTCCCGTGCCTGCGCCTGTGAGGAGGGCCATGTGCACCAAGGACAAAGAGGAGTCTGGCAAGGAGGAGACCGTCGAGGAGGAGGTGGTGCGCCTGCGTGGAGAGGTGGAGGCCCTGCGCAGGGAGGTGCAGCGCCTGCTCCGCCTCAACGCCGACCTGGCTCTTGCGCAGAGAGCGCAGAGCAAGGCCATCACCATCGGCAGCAGTGATCCGCCGCAGCAACAGCAAGACAACCACGGCGCTGCAACCAACAGGCCACAGCCTCCCAACACGACTCCCGGTCCCGGAGGAGGAGCCCCTCCACGGCCGCCGCCGCCACCGCCGCCGCCGCCGCGGCAGCAAAAGCAGCGAGGCTCTTCAGCTCCGGCCACGACGAGCCCGGTGAGCAAGGCCACCGCGCTGGTTGACATGTACAACTCGCTGACCAGCAGCAAGAAGCCGCAGCAGCACACGGACAGAGGCAGAAGCCATCATCACCACAGCAGCATCGTTGGGGAGCTGCAGAACCGCTCCAGGCACCTGTTAGCGGTCTGTTACCAATTACCATACTTTGGATTTCTGAAATTGAATTCAGTTCTAATACAATTTACCCACTATTCTTTCTTTTTAATCGCTCAGATCAAAGCGGATGTCGAAACAAAAGCTGAGCTCATCGAAGATCTCATCAAGAAAATCCACACTAGCACCTACACTGACGTGGAGCAAGTGCTTACGTTTGTGGACTGGCTGGATCAACAACTTTCTACTCTGGTATGTTTTCTTGTGAGAACAGCAAAGCTGCTCTTGGGTTTCCCTCTATATGACTATGTAAATGTGTAGTGTAATGCATCCGCGCTTGTTCTTCAGTCACTTATTTCAGATGTAACTTGCGCTTTAAATTATCCACAATTTTGCAGTCTGATGAGACAGCCGTCTTGAAGCACTTCAACTGGCCAGAGAGGAAAGCCGATGCACTCCGGGAAGCAGCATCAGAATACCGGCATTTCAAGTGCCTTCTAGCAGACATCTCTTCCCTGAATGATGATGGTGGTGGTAGTCCCTCGCCCTGCGACGCCATTCTCAGGAAGATTTCAGGCTTGCTGGACAAGTACGCATGGCAATAGCAATAACAGAAGTTATGTGCACCGCTTCACAAATCTTTCGCTAATGCTAACTAGTTCAATATATGATCCGCTGCTTGCCAGATTAGAGAAGAGCATGAGCAGACTGGTGAACCTGAGGAGCTCGGCGATGCCGTCCTACAAGGAGCTGAGGATCCCAACTGACTGGATGCTTGATTCAGGAATGGCTTCAAAGGTTATCTTTTTTTTTTTGCTATAGTCTCATTCTCATCGTGCTGTGATCTACCATTGAGCGCAGGTTAAGTATGTTGGAGTAACATGTTTGCCTTGTGCAGATGAGATTGGCATCAGTGAACCTGGCGAAGGTGTACACGAAGAGAGTCCTCAAGGAACTTGATGGCAGGGATACAGCTGGGAACGAGGCTGCCCTGGTTACTCAGAGCGTGCGCTTCACCTACAGGGTCCACCAGGTTCGCCACTCTACATGCATCTTCCTCAAATCCTTTGGTTGCTGAGAATCCTGGATGAAATAATCTCTGTGTGATGGTTTTGTTTTGTTGTAGTTTGCTGGAGGCCTCGACGGCGAAGCGATGCACGCCTTTGAAGAGCTAAGGCAGCGTGTGCGTCCAGTCTCCTCTTCTTAATTAGCTACATCTACATGGGCATACGTGGTGGAGCTCAAGTCCTCTTCTTAATGTTGCAATAATCTATATACTCGTATTTAGTGAATAGTATAGACAGAAATATCGACGGCCTTTAGGGGGCAAGCACCGTTCATCCCTTCAAATCCAGAGCTGAGGAGCTGAGAAGGGTGATCGGTGGCGAGGTTTTCCCTGGATCCGTGCGCCGCTCCCAACATTCTCGTTGCGGCAGTTGTCATCTGATCCGAGGGCTTGTACAATGGAATGTAACGAGGAGTTTGTTTAAGCGCACGCAAATTCGAATGCTAATTGTAGTTGAGGCGCTAATCTCCCGTGCCAAGCACGTTGAAACGCCTAGCGCAGCTCGTGTTTCCCTCTTTGAGCTGCGATGCCGAAGCAAAAGCCGTGCAACGTGTTCCGCCGTGGCGAGGAAACTGACAGCAGAGCTCCTTTCCACGTCCTCGCGTTGCCATGCCCTCACGCGAAATGTGCGACGGGCCGGCGTGAGATTGCCATGCGTAGGAGCAACACCAAGCACGGACGGCTCAGTGAGTGCAGTCGTGCACGCTCTGGATAGACTATAGAGAGGCTTTCGTTGTGTGGTTGGGTCGGGACGATGCCTTAGCCGTGACGGATATTGCCATATTTGCTCGGTTTCTTAAACAATCGATTCCCATGCTTGACGGCGATCCGCCTCGATGCCATCCGTGAACGCGACAGGAGGTTGTGTGGCTCGTAAGAGACTCCAGATCTTACACGACAATTGAGATGAAAACTACAGGGGAACATGGGACCTGCGAGCAAGCAAAGCTCACAACTCTCTCGGTAAAACAGATGCAAACAACGAAATCGAAGATAACTCACCACCACAAGTGGCCTGCGACTGAGAACGAATAAACAGATCCAGCAACAGAATGTATCGTGAATTGTCACAATAATTTTTTTCCTTGGCACCTGAAGATATATTTTCTCAGTGGATCAACGTTTCATGATCATAAAAGAAGTATAACACGCAAAGCACTTATATTGGCGGAGGCTACGCCCGGGCTCCACACAGGACTACTACTCACTAATCGTTACTGTGCTCCCGATGCCATACCTCGTCCCACCAGGCGATGTGGCTAAGATATGCAAAAGAATGTGGTTTTTCTCCGTGGTTCTTCTGGTTTCCTATCATTCGGGTCTTGTAACTTCAGCAAGCAGGTGGATACAACAACAGCTGGCATTGGACGGAACTGATCTGCCATGCGCCTACTTGTTTGACATTGATGAGTCCATAACACTGCATGACTTGTCCATGAACTGCAAAAGTGTGGAAGGGCAACATTAGGAAGAATATAGAGAGAGGGCCATAAATATGAATCTAGCTTCTTGAGAACCAATAAGAGTGAGGTGAGAACCGAGGGGTGGTATTTTCAAAAGTACAGAGTAACTACTGTCTCCATATAAGACCATGTAAGAATCCTCTGGATTCAGCTAATTTATCTGCACATGCTCTAGAAGAATCCAGAGGATACACGGCAAGATCCAACAGAAGAGTCCAAGACCATGGCCTCAACAAGAAGTCAAGAACTAACAGTTTAAGCCAAATTTCCTCTCCATCACCACTTTAGTTTGTTCTTTGCCTGCCTGATGGAAAGTGCAGGATTATGGTCGTCTAAACAAGACTGGGTCCTTTATGATGTCTCTCCTAGCAGGTTAATGGTCAGAACACCTCACTCATCTAGCACTAGTACCTAGGTCTCGCACAAGTGTTACTCATTTCTAAAACCAGAGTTTCGCAAATGAACCCATTATTACCAGAATCTACATCTGGGTAGGCAATCTTAAGGACAGTGAGTGAGTGGTTTGCTGGACCATATATGTAGGGGTTTTGAAACCATGATCAATAGCTGACAGTAAAGTCGGTTATATACCAAATTCAAATACCATTAGAACCACAAGCTTAGCAAAATGGTAGATGAGTCTCACATGACCAGTTTATGCTTGTCTACACTCAGAAGTTTCTGCTACTAAGGATGGTGAGGCGCAATGGAATTGTATGATGCAAATATGCAATGTACATGAAACTGCACAACATGCTCTGATGGAGTAGCTACCTCATTGATAACTAACTACGCATCGCACCATGCACATCTTTCTTACCATATCAAGCAAGTTCTCATATAGTCATATGGCTACACGTTGTGAATCCTATATTTACTGAACACAGATCCCTAATATATATTAACACATACTCGAGTTTATAGTTGAGGTATTTCATAATTCAAAACAAATAGTGCATTTGTAACAGAAAACACATGGAAGAGACTGATGCTAAGCCTCACCTTTTTCATGGAATGCAATTCCCGTCTGAAAGGCTCTAGGAATTTCAAATCTACATCAAGGGGCCAAACCTGCATACAAGGGAAAAATTGGCATTTAGTTCACACTGACTTGCTTCCATTTTATTCCGCACATGTGACCAAACTATGTAGGTGTTATAGTTAACCAAACTATCATAAAAGGACAGCAGAGAGTATGAAACCAAGCACTGCAGGTGTATACATGTAAAAAGCTGGACTCGTAATCCAGTACTCAAACACCATAATATGGACTGATTTATAGAATGTATCTCGCATCTCTGATGCAACTTACATGCTTAATAACTAGAACAGCAACCTTCGACTGTGAAAAAAAAAGGGTTCATAAACATGATCAAGAAAATGTGACACGCAGGATCAACGTTCAATAATCTCCTCAGGACTAAGGTTTCTACTATCTAAGATAGAATTAGAAAAACTGCAGTACAATATGAAGAAATGTGAAGCGGTAGCTGAAGTTACAAGGGAATTAGTTTACCGCAACAAAAGAAACTGACCGCTGACTCCATGAATACTCTCATATTACTACAAGGAAAACCAACAAAACCGACAGCAGAACCTGTCTAGTAGCAAGCAACGCATGGCAGTTGATGATCAAATCATAGACAATTGATGATGGAATCAACTATCAACCACAGGCCCAGAAGGCCAGGCTTCCAATCAGGGCACATAATTGAACAAGATCAGCCATGAGTACAATCACCAAATAGCCTTAACACCCTCGAATAGCTAATACCTACATCGATCACTTATGAAGGATTTGGATAGATTGTACCTTGAGCCCCATGAGCCTTAGCGGCGCCTGCTGTCCGGGTACGATGCACTCGGGCCCGGCCGCCTCTGCGAACGCCTCCATGGCCAGCCCCTCCCCGATCGGATCCGGATGCTGCGGAGAAACCAACCAGCCTCCAGAATTAGCCTTCCCCCCACCAAACTTAGCCCAAACCAACCGCAATCAATCCCGGCGACGGGTGCGCTGCGTGCGTACCTTCATGACGGCGAGGGCGTAGGCAGCGGAATCGTCCTGCGTGCCGACGCGGAGGATGGGCGCGTGGTGGATGCGCGGGACGGGCCGGATCCCCTGGCCCCCCGCGGCGGTGGTCGCGGTGGCGCGCCAGGGCGCGTCGTCGCCCGCGAGGAGCGGCCGCTTGGAGCCGCCGGCGTGTGGGGAGACGGACGAGGCCGCGGTGGCGGTGGTGGCCGCCGGGAGGGCGGCCGGTGAGGACGTGGTGGTGGTGAGGGACGCCATCGGATAAGGCGGAGGGGCGGGCGAGGGAGGCAGGGGCGTTCCGTTTGCGTGTTGGGCTCGCTCGCGCTGTGGGGAGGCGAGAGGCGAGGGATGGGAGCGGGTGGGGCAAGGGATCTTTTATTAGCCACAGGGGGGGGTGGGGTTGAGTTCGACTCGAGTCGGTCGGTCCGAGCCAGCCGACGCGGTGCATGTGTGGTTCTGGGAAGGGGGACGGGGGACGCGGGGTCGCGGGGATTTTTTTTTTTTTTGATAACAAACAAGTCGCGGGGATGGTTATTGCGCTGATGGGTCAATGACGCGTGGGGCCGGGGCTTTGTCCCGAACGATGGATTAGACGAGTCCGTATATGGTTTTCGGGGGAAGACTTCGAGTTTGCTCGGGTGTTCGGCAAGCAAAGAAGGTATGATCTGTCAAGGTGCTCTGAATTGATAAAAGAATGGTCAAAGTCTTGATTCTGCTTAACTTATACTAAAATGTAACTTTAGTGCTAAGGTTCATTTTTACTAAATGTAAACATGGTATTTTAGTACACAGTTATCACTACGAATAGACACATATTGTATCTCTACAAACACCTCTAAAAGATTGGATCACTATATTTAAGATTGATGAATATTCTAAAACCCTGCGCTCTCAACTGCTACAACATCTACCATAGAAAAATAATTGGCCGGAAATAAGAGCATATGAATGTTTCAAATCTGAATGGATAATCCAACACAAAAGTTAGCCAACTCAACTACATTCAATTCAGAAATTACCATATCTCAAAAGAGCTGCATCTCTCTCCAACTACTTACTACATTTTATATCACAAAAGTTGGATCAACTTTTCAAATTCTAACTACTATGGCCCAATTATTATCAATTATTAACTTTTGCTCACAACTTTTTATCTTATTTAAAAATCTAGTGTAATATAAAAAAGATAAGCCATACTTAAATTACTTATTGATGACAATTACATAAGCTTTTAAACAATACAAATGGTCAAATTTTATGAGTGAAAGTCAGTAATTGAGGAGGGGAGAGTGTTAATAAAGTTTTTAAATGTTGATTTGGACATACGAAAATTATACATGTCTTCGCGTACACCGTCCTTCCTGGAATCCCAGGACTCTGCATGCTGAGGTGGAGAGCCGGGTCATGCCATCATGCGAGCTGCGTCACCGCTTGGAGGGCTAGCGTCGGGCGCTAGTGGCAGACTAGCAGGAGAGGGTGGTGCTGGTGTAGTGCAGTGAGTTGCCCGATCGGACGCCCATGAAGCCATCTCTCTGGTCGTGCTTTTCTATGATCGATTGCGTAGTTTAGATGGTTGGATTAATCGTCCCATTATGTGAGCTCTAAGGTTTTTTTTCACGCAACAATGTTCCATTCTGCATTTACTGTTTACTTAGCATAGATTGTAAAAAAATCATGAGGAAGTTTTGGTAGCTAGCATGGTCACTTCTGTTACGGTCCACGTCTGTTCTTAGATATCAATAACAGGGCAAATCCAAGACGTACAAGGATAGAGTACCTCCTCCACAAAGCACATTTTCACTTTAGGGCTGGTTTGGGAGTCTCCTCCCCACCGGGATCCCGGCTCCTTCCCGGGGAAATCCGCCCGACCTATGAAGGCCGGGCGCCCTTCCCGGTGAAGACTGCCGCGGGGATTGCGGATCCCAAACCAGCCCTTAGTGTAACTCCTACTAAAAAAACTTTATTGTAACTCTATCCTCACAAGTACACGCATCTTGCTTTTACTAGAATGAAATAATAGAATAGAGCGTGTGCCTCATTTTGCTCAAAAGTCAAGAGAATGATTCGCTACTACCAACATGTGAGCTAAACATGTAACACAGGGCACATGGAAAAACAGATGTATTGGAATACTTTTCTAGTTAAAGGTTATATTGATCACAACGTCGAATGCATAGCCTGAAATAAAGAAAACATATGCATTGTTGGAATACTTTTGATTGTCTCATGGCAATACAATATCCCTTAATTTGTTAGAAAATAAGAAATATTATTGGTTCGATGATAACAAAACTCTTACAATGGTGGGAGAGTTGTCTCTTAGTCCTAACTTCTCTCACCTCACTCTCTCTGCTCCACATCAGCAAAATCTTAGGTGACACTATATGAGACGACCTATCAGAATTGCTGACGTGTAGCAAGGTACCTGCCTTAATAAATTAGTTGTTGGATTGTTGCTAGATTTAGAGAAGACCTCCATTGCACATGGTAAATTATTTTTATTGATTTTGCGTTTTCATATAAATTACTCTTTCGCGCCTACAATTGGTAATAATGAAAGTGCCAAAGTATACATATATAATGGATGTCGTTCGTAATCCAAGAGAGCATGGGACTATGCTTAGAACCCACCCGGGACTAAAGTTTTATGTGGTATACGGGATTCGAATCCACAACCTCTTGTTTATCTCGCATATAGTATTTTTACTACTTGACCTATACAGCACATTGATCTTAGTTGGAAAGCTTTTATTTTTTACTAATCCTTGGTCCGTGGAAAACCTTTAGTTCCGGTTGGTTGCTCTAACCGGAACTAAAAGTCACCATTTAATTTCTGTTGGAGGCTTAATCCGGAACTAATGCCCTAGATGAAAAGTTTACTCTCTACTGTTAAAGTGTATTTTATTTGAATTGGCATATTTTATTTGATTACACGCCACATAATCTTATCAGCGTACGTGTTTTTTTAAAAATGTAATCAACTATAGTACAATCTGACTATAGGAACAATTAGCCAAACTACCTAACATATGTGTGCTTAGATCTTTCACAAAATGTCAATGCTGCTGTGGCTTAGCACTGAAGCAAATCACACATGCTTAAGTCAATTCTTCCTAGGCAAATGGTTTGGACTTTGAGTTTCATCACGTGCTATACTTGCCGCGCCTATGACGTATGGAGCATTAACCTGACTACGGCACTCCTTTAGTCCTAAGTCTTCAGTACTTCATTTTGAAGGTATTTTCTTACACTCTTCAAGTCTTCGTGTTATATATTCAAGCCATGGCCATGTCCAACCTCGATCATAACCATCTTCAAAGTTTAAACAGAATCCGGAATCCCTCATGAGAGAGAGACAGCAAAATCCTGAAACTAACGGCGCACCCAACTGCGAACCAACACGGCCACTTTCTCACCCACTGACAAACTGCCCCACCATTCCCCAACACAGATCCACACGGCTCCCAGCACCCGGTCCACCACGCCTGCACTCACTGACTAACCGGGCCCACTATTGACTTACCATCGGCCCCACCAAACACCACCCTCCTTCCACCTCGTCCTGCTAACTCTCAAACCAACGTGCCTCTTCACTAGTCAGTCCCTCCCCACCCCTCCGATCCCCTCCTGCTCCTGGATCTCGCCGCGCGCTAGAAGGCAAGCGCGGTCGCGATGCCTGCGGCGGCCATCCCCGGCGGCGGCGGCGCGGCCGACGCCGAGGAGCTGTTCCGCACCAAGCGCATCCCGGAGATCCGCGCGGCGGAGGGCGCCACCCGCCGCGAGATCTCGGCCAAGGAGGAGGAGCTCCGGCAGCTCGTCGGCCGCAGCTACCGCGACCTACTGGACTCCGCGGACTCCATACTCCTCATCAAGCAGTCGTCCGACTCCATCTCCGACAACCTCTCCCGCATCTCCGGCTCCCTCTCGTCGCTCTCGCCGCCGCCGGAGACCTCCCCCGCCGCAAACGCCGCCTCGCCGTCCCCGTCCAGTGGCGGGCGCGCGAGGCTCTACGCGCTTGCCGCGCGCGCCAAGTATCTGGTCGATACGCCCGAGCACATCTGGGGCCGGCTCGACGAGGGCCTCCTCCTGGAGGCGGCGGGGCGGTACCTGCGGGCTCAGGTCGTGCACGGGCGGCTCTCCCGCGACGCCGCGGCCGCCGCGCGGTTCCCTCTCCTCGCGCACCAGGCGCAGCTCGTGGAGGCGTTCCGGCCTCAGATCGCCCAGCGCGCGCGCGAGCGCCTCGCCGACCGCCGCCTCACGGTAGCGGCCCACGCTGACGCGCTCGCGGCCGTGGCGGCGATCGACGCCCCATCGCTGTCCCCGCCTCAGGCGCTCCTCCTCTTCCTTACCTCGCGCCGCGCATGGATCACTCAAGCCCTAACCGGGCTTGCCTCAGATCTGTCATCCTACACCTCCGTGCTGTGTGATGCCGCGAGGATCGTGCGTATGACGCTTGGCCACGTTGGGCAGTTGTTTTTGCCTGCGCTCAGTGATATGCCGCTGTTCTTCAAGACGGTGCTTGAGAAGACGCCGCCTGAGCAGCTGTTTGGTGGCCTCCCGGACCCTGATGATGAAGCGTGGTCATGGAAGGAGCACATGAACCAGCTTGAGGCTACAATGGTGCTGCTTGAGCCAGATGTCATAGCACGGGCCTGTACAGATTGGCTCAAGGAATGTTGTGCTGAAATTTTTGGTGTGATTGCTGGGGGGCAAAAGTTGGTTGATGCCATTGGGAGTGGGGAGCTACTTGGATCAGTGCAAAGGCTTGTGCGTGATGCGCTAGATGGGAGGGATGACTTGGAGGGTAGTTTGGAACAGTGGCTGAAGAGTGTCTTCGGATCAGAGATTGAATCGCCATGGGATCAGATCCGTGGGTTGATCTTGAAGGATGACAAGGATATTTTTGAGGATTGGATGGAGGAAGCATTTGTGCAGCGGATGAAGGACATTTTGTATTCAGAACTTGATAGTTTGGGTACTAGTGTTAATGTGAAGGAGTCAATTGACGCTATTGGTGCCAATGCTGATCCAAAGGATGCTGGAGATTTCCTTGTGTACCTGCGGAAATCTTCAAAGGGCGGTGGTTTCTGGTTCTCAGAGTCTAAGATCAAGAAAGGAGGAGTTTTGGCACACTTAAAACCAATTGCTGATGAGAATGATTTCCATAGCTGCTTAACCTCGTATTTTGGGCCAGAAGTTAGTCGGATCAGGAATGCAATTGACAGCAAATGCAAGAGTATTCTGGATGATCTGTTAAGCTTTGTGGAGTCACATAATTCAGCCCCAAGACTAAAGGAATTAGTGCCATACCTCCAGGAGAAATGCTATAAGACCATCTTGGGAGTACTGAAAGAATTAGAAGCTGAGCTTAGAAAGCTTTCTGCTCTGTTGGGAACCAAAAAGGAGGATAATGACATACCTGCAGCATCTATTGTAGCGGAGAGGGCTCTATTCATTGGTCGTCTCTTGTTTGCGCTGAGATACCACTCAAGCCATGTGCCTCTGATACTAGGTTCCCCAAGGGAATGGGTAAAGGAGGCTGGTGGTGCAGCATTCGCCAGGTTATCATCACCTACACCAAGACATTCAAGGGCATCTTTTGATTCTTCGATGTCTTTTACTCCCACCAGAAGGCGCACATTTGACAGTCCCAGGAGTCCTGGAAAGCAATTCTCTGACAGCCCAAGGAGACAAACTATTGCTGCTGCAATATCTTTGTTTGGAGCTGATGATAGATCCAACCCTAGACTCGATGAACTCAATAAGACCCTGCAGTCGCTTTGCATCATGGCTCATAGTGTATGGATAGCATGGGTGTCTGCTGAATTATCTCATATTCTTTCATATGATCTCAATAAAGATGATTCACTATCCTCTTCGACTCCTTTGAGGGTATGCCTTTGAACCACGTTTTGTTCTGATCATTGTTAGTTAAAATACAGTGTAGCGTTGAATCACATAACTGCATTTTATTCATATTATCAACCTTGAAACAAGAAGGTTTATCATTAGCAGACGCTGATTATGACATGTACAATAGTGTGACTTATTGGACATATCTGAAGGCTGAACAGATAGAAGGCAGTATCTCTTTCTACCCTGCCTAAATAGACTGGGGGCATAGGCTGCCGCACCCACCTAGTCAGCGACTAGGTCATTAGTCACTAGGTGTCATCATCATGCATATTGCTTAATTGCCACCTGGCCTGCCTAGGTGCCTGCTTAGGAGGGATCAGGTGCTTAGCATCACTTATATGCACTTGCCAAAGTGAAGCACTAAACTTTACTATTTTAGCCAGATTTTTCATCATCAACCTCAAGCTATTTACTGTACCAAAAGAATGATCTCATGCTTTGTAGGTATCGAGCTCTAGTTTTACTAATTCTGGTTTGGTTGCCTTATTAGGGTTGGGAAATCACAGTCATCAAACAAGAGGAAACAACTGAGGGCTCCTTGGAGATGAAAATAGCTCTTCCATCAATGCCTTCATTGTACATCATTTCCTTTCTTTATCAAGCATGTTTGGAGATTCATAAAGTTGGAGGGCACATCCTGGACAGGATTATTTTGCATAATTTTGCATGGGAGCTACTGCAGAAGGTATTCCCCTGTTACAAGTTCACAAACAGTTGGACAAAAGCTGGAGAATTTTATCAAACTTTTAAATTTTAATCAAGAATCCAAGAGTTGATTCTTTGATTTGTTTGTAACTGATGTTTCTTCTTGGATCTGCATAAGGCCATAAACCACAAAATAGCTTCTTCATTGGTCTAGTTTGGTACAGTTAATTTTGGGGTTACAACTTCCTTTGCAGATTATTTATCAAGGAACTCAGCATGGTGGTTGTTGGATTTTAGATATTTCACATCAGAAATGATGAATCTATAACAATGACAGCACGTATTAAGAAATAAATTCTTTGTCTTGTTCCATTGTTAGCACTGGAAAAGTCTAATTCGTATTCGTCCAGTATTGGAATAGATTATTAGTCAAACTATTTCTACTTAAGAAATATTTTTTATTTTTTCTAAATAGTTTTGTGTCTTAGATTTAGGTGACCATACTGTCTTCAAACTGGAACTAGTGCCTTCATCTAGACAATAGGCATTGCTGCTTCGAGTACTGTGGCTCCATAAATCTTCCAAGTCACATTAATTTTTAAATGACATAGTTGTTGCATGTGTTCATCGAAGTATTTGTCTCAACCGGTGCTGCTGATGATTCCATATGAACTTGGCAGTGTAGTCTTTCAAGCACTATGATCAATATATCTAACTTTTATTTAAATGTATCATGTATGCAGGTCATCAATATTTATGAAAATTTCCTCGTATCTATTGAATCTGGGAATTCTCGGGTTTCAGAGAAAGGAGTTCTGCAAATGCTGCTAGACCTGCGTTTCATTGGTGATGTCCTATCAGGAGGCAGAAATTCTTCCACCAACACTACTGAAACACAGACAAAACAGGATTCTTTACCAAGCACCATCACCAAGTCTTCCTTCAGGAGAAAACAAACACAATTACAGGCGGATTCAGCTGCCATAGAGCCTATAAAAAAGTTAATCAATAAGCTTTCACAGAGATTGGATCCTATAGATTGGGCCACGTAAGAACTTCTCCAATTTAAATTGTTATTACCTGTCAAGTCATTAAAATATGTGACAAATAAACTACAGACTCCTGCATTACATCCCTCTCAACTGAAACAATATGTCTTGAAACAGGTATGAACCTTACCTGTGGGAGAATGAGAAGCAATCTTACAAGCGTTATGTTGTTCTTTTTGGTTTTTTGGTCCAACTGAATCACATGTACACTGGTACTGTACAAAAATTACCAACAAAGTCAAATACAGATTCAAATATTATGAGGTGCTCTCAGGTTCCAAGATTCAAGTACCTACCGATCAGGTAAATGATGAGTGTCATGTATAAAAAACTAAATATAGGTTTACATACTTGTCAAGTGTATATTTCTTTAGGCAAGTGTGAAAGATGTTCTAGACTTCTAGTTTCATGCTTGAACTAACTTATTAGCTCTGTACCTATCAGTGCAATCAGCAGAAGGGGTTATGATAATAATTTGTATTTAACACTACTTGTTGACCAGATATTCATGAATGGTAGTAAAACCTGATTTATTTCTGTGCCATCATTATGGAGTATGTAATTGGCAGTGATCTTGATAGCAGTCTGCAAATTGGTTATTTTCTAAATGGCAAGAGCTTAGTGAGGCATATTCAATGTTCCTTCCTCGCAGTGGAATTACAACTAACAAATTTTGGATGCAACTTTTAGTCTGTACTAGTAGTCTATATGTGCATGACTAGGAAATGGCAAAATGGACAGTAAATTATGTGATGTTTTTTGGAATGTGTTCATTCTGCATCTAGAAGACCTTTGAAGGATCTTTCTTCTATTTGCCTTTTTTTTACTTTTTCTATTTTCTTTTCTTTAGGAACTCATAATAGGAGTTCCGGTTTTCTAAGGGGTATTTTTCATGTGGCTTGTGAAGAAGAAGAATGCATTTGTTAGTTAGATTTTAGTCAGTTTCTTATTTATCTTTTTGCCTGCAGTGCCCCAGCCATATCATCAAGACCACACAAATCACTACAGTCGCCATCTGGTGACAGCATATCTAAAGGTCCTTGGAAATCGTACTCAAATGGTGATAGATCTACTGCACCAGAATTTGATGATAATGCAAGCCTTGTTGGTGCTGCTCCATTGCTTAAGTCATTTGTTACCCAAGTGAGTAACTGACTACAAGTTTATTTATTTTAACTTAAAATTGTTAGCTAAACAATCCAACAATCATTAATTTTATGCATCAATATTCATTATGCTTGGTTGAGGAAGTTTTTGGTTATTATGATAGGAAATGCATGGGAAATTATACTAGTGAAAGGGGAAATGATTTGAGCACTAAATTGTCTATAACTTGAGATTATCACTAGTACATAACATTGTCGTTTGGAACAAGGTCTTTGTCTGTAACTTTTTTCTATGTAGTCTTTGAGCTGTGGAAATGGGAAGACATTTTTTTTTCTTTTAATGAAATTGAAATTCTGATGTTTTGTCAATACCCATTCACAAACCTTATTGGCACAACTTTAATTCTGGAATGTTTCTTTTAACTGATATGAATATTCAGCTAAGTATTTCCATGTCATGTTATTTATCAGGTAGGGAGCAAATTTGGGGAGAACACATCGAGATGGGGGTCCATGCTATCTGATGGCCAGGTCGGTAAGCTAAGTGACATCCTTCCTGGACCAGCAGCTGGGTTTTTCTCCTCTTTCACATCTGGAGTTTGATATGATTCATAGTCATGATATCATGAGCCTTGATCTTCAGCCTATACTTCATACACGTTAAATGGAAATCCACATCTGTCATCGAGGGAACGTAGCAACTGTTAGCAGGTGTAATCTGCCATTGGAAATATGTTGGTTACAGAATGATGCCACAAGTTGGCCTGGCCCAGTATTGCTCGGCCTATACTACTCGCTCTTCAGATTCTTTGTTGTGACTAGACAGTTTCATGGAGAGCCCAAGAAAACATGATGCAAGAAGGCAAGCAATATCTATTCAGTCTGGTGACTGGACACAGATTTAGCGAGTGGTGAAGGAAATCGAATGCGATTTCAGTGTGTTTCCTGCTTGCAACTTGACACAGTACATAGGACAAAGCAGGTGCTGATATTGATTAACATTTTTGCGGACTCGGACCATGTTGTGGATACTCGGCACGTGAAGCCGTTAAAAAGAGTTTTGGGGTCCATTCTTTGTTTCTGTTTTCCTTTCTCTTTGTCTCGGTGAGAGTCGGAGAAATTTTCCGGAACAGTGCTGAAACTGCAAGGGTTTGTGGTTTTCCATGTAGGCAAATTTGCAGATGTGTACAATGGAAAATATATAGCAATAAAGTATGTATTGTCCCTTTGAATCTGCGCTCATTTCTTTGGAAAAAAAGCTGCTGCAACAGGCATAGTTGCTGATTTTGTAGGGAGCAGAAATCACCGCAAAGCAAGCATCCGAGGCTCCAAGCTGGACCACGGATGCGGTGTTTCTGCCGCTCGCAGTCTAGCACGCATCGAGCCGTTGCGGCGGTGGATGAGATGTTATCGGCGCGTGAATGTGATGGCGGCCATTGCCATGGATGGAAGGTTTCGGGTGATGGTGGCCGCCGTTGCCATGGATTGGATGGTTGTGGGCTGGAAAGGTCTCCCCCCTTTTGCCTGCTGATGCGTATGCGAGTGATGAACCATGGACCATGGCGAGCTCGGATGGCGAACCGCGAACAACCGCACGGAAAGAGAGAGAGTGGAGTTATGCCATGATATGACACAGAGGAAAATCAATGATGCCTTCATAATCGGATGGTCCTCGTGATGCTCATGTTTTGCCCGTTGAGGCTGTTTCCTCTCCACTCCAATCCCACGAAGGTTCGTTCCGTTGGGCAAATCGTTGAATGGATGAAGGCACGATAGCCGTGGGCTCTCACTCTCAGTTTCTGGAAGGAAGCCGGCCGCCCAAGCGTTTAAAAATGGGAGAAGATACGCTATACTTTACGCACGTGTTGGTTGATTCGACGTCATATCCTACCAAATCGATCGTCTCGATCAGCAAGGGCGATTACAGAAGATGTCTCCTCTCCGGGGTCCGGGCTAATATTCTGATCGTATCCGAGTAATCTGACGATAATCGGGGCGAGATCCCATCTCGAATGACGTACAGGCTCACCGTGACTTTCTTATTGTAGACGAGTACTATCATACGTGCACGCATCGTCATGTTTCCATGCATTGACTCGTCGGCTGTCCGGTGTGGCGTACCAGCATGATTCCATTCACCAGTATGTGCTCCACTTTATTTTATACAGCACGAATAGAAGCGAAAATCTTAGCAGCATGCTCCAACGCAGTACGGACATGCGCACTGCTAGCTGTAGTCCAACGCGCATTCGGGGTGCAGGCGCAGCCGCCAGAGACAGAACATCCTCGGTCATTTTCCCCGTTCCACTTCCACGTTGTTGCGTCGCGACCGAACTCCAGACTCCGAAGCCGCCGCCGCCGTCCAAGACAGAGACCGGCCGGCCGCCGGCCGCACGCGACGCGGTCGCTCCGTATCCGGAGTTTCCGAGGCCATCCGGCTCCGATTCCATCGAGCGCGGCCCACGAATTCTCCTCGCCCGCCGCGTGCGCCCGATCCAGGGCAGCGCGAGTGCTCCGTGATCTCATTGGCCGCGGTGTACGTGGTGTTGGAACCGAAAGAGGGTGGGGGTGGTTAGGGCCCAAAGCACCGTGCAACGGGAGAGACCGCTACATGTTCTGGTGGCTGGAGTTGCTCCCCTAGTCCCCTTCCCCCTTCTCTCCTTTTGCCATCAGCGGCAGGCCTGCGGGCGCGGGCTTGTTACTACAGGGCACAGCAGCCAAAACGTTATTACAGTACTTCTATGTGTGCTCGACACGCGTCTTGTCATTTGCAGTTTCGGACGGGCTGTTGGCTGTTCCGCTTGGGGATTAGTGGGAGGGAGTGCTGGTTGCTGTCGACCAAAAGAAGGGGGAGCAGGGTATCTTTTCCAGGACCTAAAAGAAGCAGTTGAAGTGAAAGGTTACTGCAACTCGTAAGTTTGCAAGTTGGGTGTAGATAGATACAGTAGCTATCTAGCTAGGCGCTATAGGGATCTTAACCAGTTAATTTAATCCTATGGCCTGCTGATGTTAGTTGAGTGTTTGGATTATGTCACTCGTATGACTCTTTTTCTTAGCTTTGTATAGTGTGTTTCCCCAGATAAATTACTCTTGAGTTGTAGTAGTGCTTACCTACGGTTTAGTTTCCGTGATGCATTCCATAGAAGCTAGCAAAATTGTCCATGTGCTACAGTGACACAACAAATCAAGTAATTATAGGTGCATACATAGGTTCAAGAGACCATAGGTTCAAGAGAGAATGGTGTCACTAATAGGAATGACATAACATGCATATAATTATTACTATATGCAAATGAAATCAGACAATTGGTGAACTCAAGCTAGGTTTCTTACTCATTCGGATTCGAGTCCTCGACTTAACATACATGCTCGTATTTTTCTAGATTTATTTAATAAATTAGCAGTGTCATTTGTCAATCTCAAAATCTAACGGCTCAATCTCTCGAAGGTAGAGTTATAGATAGAGTTTGTATGCATATATTGTTAGATGTGAGTATGTGTGTGTACTGATTTGAGAAAAAATTAGCAAATTCCTAAAGATAATACTCAATGGTAAGGTGGGTTGTAAATAGGACATAGATTGGGGCCGAGTGCTGATAATGGTGCATCAAGTAGTGAAAAGGAAAAACTGCCCTAACTTTTTCTTGAGTGAATGCTGGAGCCGATGTATAAGAAAGCGATGAGCAATAAGGTGTGATCCATTGCCTTTCTATCTATTCCTTTTGATGTCCGAGGCTCACAGGCATCAACTACATACATGCAACCAAGCACTAGGCACTACACAAAGATAAGTCTGCTTACGAAATGGCTGGTCGTCATTTGATAAATCTCTGCTTCCGAAGTAGGAGTAGTTCGGTATGTACTCAAGGCAGGTAAGCCTCAAAATACTTTGCATACTCCACAAATTAATACACTCCTCTTGTCTTCTTCTCCAATTGTACTAGAAAATCCACCGATCATGTGCAGATGATCCTTGCCGGTCTCGAAACCCCAAGCACACATTTGAAAACTGCCGTACAAAGGCTGTACTGGCGCCGAGATTGCGATTTCTATGTTTTGTCTCGGCCAGTTGGGTTAGGAGTGAGAGACACCTTTTGTTTGGTGGTTGGCCACGGACACACTTTGTTGTGCATGGGCTGTGCTGGTGTGGCCGTAAAGCCAGCCAGTAGTGACATGTCCACATCCCCGGCCAGATCTTATTTTCTGGGGCTCCTTTTTCCGGGATCTCTCCCTTTCCGAAACCGGTGTCCCCCCTCCCTGAGGTTGCTTAGCGCCAAAGATAATTGTTTAGTTTCAGACTTTCAGCCTAACTAGAAGTGGTTAGGCCTAAGAACGTGAGCAGAGGATCTCCTGTTTTACGCTAGAGGTTCAGGTTTTTGAGTGAACTAGTCGTTTAGTCAGTTGTAATACTCTTGAAGCTACGATTAGCTTGGCAAGAACCAAGAAGGTTTGATAGTTTAGAGAGTCCTAGCTTGTTCTAGAATACGGAGTAAATATTCTATAATCTCTTCTTCTTAGTTCGTGCTAGTGTGTGTCATTTGCGAATTCTTCATGAGTTCTTTAATTACACATGCTACTGGATAAACCCACCCATTAAAGGCCAGACCAAATGGAATTGAAGTAACATGAAGGAGCCAAAAGAGAGGGGAAACAATATGCCTTCTGTGCCATACAGCTCAGTATACCACTTCTTCTCAAGGAGAAAATGAAGAACAAACGAAGGAACCGAAAGCTCAACAACCTACATAAAAATGTTTAAGGGGAAGAAGGCCGGTTAATTTAAGTGGGCAAGAACTAACCAATATATATTTTTGAAGACCATCATTGGACGGAAGTCTGTTTGAATATAAAAGCTATATTAGTGGAGATCAACAACTGTAGAGCAAGCAAGCAACACTGCTGGCCGGTCACAACTGCTGTTGAGATAACAATGGTTGAGCAATGATTTGTCCTCCTAATCTTGAGTTGACTTGCTTAACATCTCAATTAGTCTTCTCACGGCAATAACAACTGGATGCTCCAGGGTTTGGTACAATATCAATTCCTGATGATTTAACTGACTGTGGCTAGATTCTAATAGACATATATAGAAATTCTGGAGCATCAAACTCAAAACCATTCGGTAGACTAGAAGAAACATTACCATGCATAATACCATGTATGGAAGTACATTAATGTTCAGCTGCACATGGGTGACAAAATTTATAATTCAGTTTTTCTATCTCTGGAAAATACTCGATCATCATCATCAATTCATCATCATAGAACTTATTTTTCTCGATGAATCATCATTATAGAATATAATATTGCAAAGAGAATCTCTGAAGGGAATGTGGCACGCTGTACTACACAATAAACAAAATCATTATGCTAGTAAAGACTATTGGACCTTTCATTAGCAGTGAAAAGATTGGATCTTTTTTGTCAACTCTTTATGAGTCCCAACCAACTCAGCACTAAACAAATGCACCAAAGGCTTTTTGAGGAGTATACTACTGCTCAGATATAATAGGGAGGTACGAGTACAATGGTACATCGCCAATTCTGGGGACTTGCGCGCTGGAAACAAAGAAAAACCCCACGCTAGATCCATAGATTCCGTGTAGCACCTTTGATTGCTTGACCTACTCATGTGACCAATCTATTGCAGCTGCAGCAGCAGTAGTCTTCAGCCTGTGCCATGGTTTTGTTCTTTGCTCTGGTCAGTACGGCACGGGACACAAGAAACTGGAAGCTTTGTAGGAACCATTTGGCATCTTTTACAGAACAGCTTTTCTCATCAGTAGTACGCTGCTAATCCCTTGTGTTTATGCCAAACCGCAAAGCACCGTGCATTGGGATACCAAAGTGTCAGCTGCATATACCCAAGAGAGCTCCACGGAAACCATATTTATACATATGGTATTTTCTTCGAAGTTCTCGCGGAGCTGATGCGAATTTTCCGTGTTCCGAGGGGGCCGCACGATCTCTCTCTATCAGTGTCAGTTCTTAGTCACCCTTTTGGTGCAAGAAATACATTTCGGGCAGGACCATAAGGATGCGTGTGGCGGAGGCTGACGACGACGCGCCCTGCAAAGAGCAAAATAATGCAGGGTGCATGCATGACCGGAATAGCTTACCGTTGTTTCAGTGTTTCAGCCTGAACCGGGCAACCACCAGCCAGTTGCGTCCAGCCCAGGGCAGCAGCTTCCAAATCCCAGCAACGGCACAGGCAGGCATGCCATGCCAAGCCACCTACCTGGAAGAAGGTTTCTACCTGCCCCATCGGAGGAGAGGAAGAAGAAGAGAAGACGCTCAAGTCATCGTTTTCGCACCAAGGTATCCTTCTAGGCTCTCATCATTGGGTAGGAACATTCCCAGCTCGTTTCAGAAGTTTCTTCCCCAGGCATGCACGTTTTTTTTCCCACCGTGTTCCCCCCCTGAGAACAATTCAAAATTACTGTTGCTTTCACGCTAGCTTGCTAAACCGGTCTACAAAATGACTGGTTCAGCAAAGTCTTCAGGCAGGTTATTATCATACCACGGTGTATAAAACTACAATTCTCTGCTGTCTTGGTGTGGGCCACTTGCTAGTCCATCTGTTCCTTTCCTTTGTTTATCAATCGGTTGCTAGAAACTCCAATTCTGTTGTTGAAAACACTCAAAATCTACATCAATGAAGAAAACCCTGTACGCGCTTTCGATGAGCACGCCATAGCTGAATACTATATGTTGTTGAAAACTCTGAAAGTCTACATCGATGGAGAAAAATTTATGTTCTAGAGCGGTTTACTCTGGACATCCGAAGTGAATGCCCTGGCATCCCTTGCTGACGATGCCACATTTGGCGCTACCAATTTATCAGCTTTGTGAAAATGCTGGCTACAGCCCCACAAAAGAAGAAGATGCAACTATAATTAATGTTGTAGCAAATATATTGAGCTTTAGTTGAATGCTATACATTCCATCACGTCCAAATTAAAATAAGTCTCTATTGTAGCTAAGATATTGAGCTTTAATTGAAGGCATGCATACAATATGCATTCCATCACATCCAAATGAAAATAAGTCTATCTATATAAAAGGATGGATTAAGTTTCCAATCCATGATCTCATCATTTTAGCGGAGCCCTCTTTGAATAGATCAAATTGTTATTGGAAACCAAACCAAACCCATCACTTTGGTCAAAGGCAGGAAAGAAAGGCAACCAGAGCAGAGAAGGCCATACCAAAGAGAGGCAGTCCACCCTATAAAGCGGCGGAAGGCAACCGAAACCGAAGAGAGGGAGGTGCACACCCAGCAGCCCACACGTAATCCTTTACCCTCCTTTTCACACTTGCCCCCCCTCAACTCCCAACCTATTCACAGATCCGGGCCTCGAGGAGGGGGGTTATATACGCCGTGCCGCGGAATTTCAGGCTCTTTCGAGGCCCTTACTAGCGAAAAGGCAGCTGCGAATTTCGCTACGGCCACACACGCGCAGCCGCCGCGCCAAGCCGCGCTCGCTCATTTCTCGCCGCGTCTGGTGTCGGGGCCCCTCCACGTCCCCACGCTGCGGCTGCCTGCCCCGATGAGGCCGCCGGAGGTGGCGGTGGCCGTTGCCGCGGCCGTCGCGGTGGCGGCGCTCCTAGTGGCGGGGTCGGCCGCGGCCGCGGCGGCGTCGGCGCCGCTGCTGCCAGCGGCGCTGGCGCTGCAGCGCGCGGTGCCGCACAAGGGGGTGGCCATGGAGGAGCTGAGGCGGCGGGACTGGGCGCGGCACCGGAGCTCCAGGAGGGGGCTGCTCGGGGGTGTCGCCGGCGTGGTGGACTTCCCAGTCGAGGGCTCCGCCAACCCGTTCATGGTCGGGTGGGTGAGCTGCCACCTTGCTTTTCCTCTCTGTTGTCTGGTGGTGGTTTCGGTTCGGTTGGAGTTGGGTCGGCCGTTTGCGGTTGATGGATGGAAGCGTGGGAAATTCGAGCTCGTTTTCGATTTATTGTTTCGGGTTCTGTGAGCTGAAATCGCTGAAATGGTTGATCTGCTGGCAGTTCGTCGGCTAGGCTGCTTATATCCATTCCTTTTCCCAGTCGAATGAGCGATGCCGATTCGATTGCTTATTGCGTTACCCGGTGACTTTTTGGTGGTGGCATTCCGCTAAGTTGTTCCAATCATTTTCCTTTCTTTTCGTATATGTTTGACCTGTTTTTGCGAGTCTTGTTGAATTTGGCTTCGATTTGTAGATTCGTTCTATTCATCCCTTGGTTCTGCTACAATGTAAATTAACTCTTGTGGTGGTGCATTTCATTGCACTACTCCTGTTATTAATCTAGTTCTTACTGAGGAAGCCAATCATAATGGATTCGCTTGTTAAAGAAATCCAATAGGAAAATAATTCGTCCTGTCGTGGTTTGTTTCTGTTGGATAGTATCTTTGTAGAGTTGGTTCCAGACTACAGCTTCCGTTGGACGCAATACTTGCTTTCATTTCCTCCGTTGCTTTTGCTTAAGGTCAATTCCTTCATATATGGAAAAAAAAGTACGTTTTTTTTTCTGGAGGCCACAGTTGAGTATTTCCCTCGTCTGTAGGTTTCTTGCACTAATGTCCACGCGATCTGTAGGAGCAGTAATTTTCCCTCGTCTGCAGGAGCAGTAATTTTCTATTCTTGCTTATGTTTCTGCCATCTGCCCATGTTTGCGTAGTGCAGGCTAAGACATTTGTCACACAAACATGCTATTCCTTCCCATCCTTGAATCGGTAAAGGATACACATTTCATTCTGTTATCCAGCACATACTGCTGTGTTGTGATTGATCAACACACTATGTGGCATTATCGTTTCACCAGTTCATACATGTTTTTCGTTCTGCAACTGGGTTTGGTGGTATTAATTACGACAGTGATGCATTTTTTCCTTTTAGTCTATTATTCAATATACTCTTTTTTTACTATTGTATCATAATGTTTGACTTTGAATTTGTAGGCTCTATTTTACCCGTGTGAAATTGGGAAACCCGGCAAAAGAATACTTTGTCCAGATTGATACTGGCAGTGATATATTGTGGGTAACTTGCAGTCCTTGTACTGGTTGTCCGACATCAAGTGGACTCAATGTGAGGCTAAAATCTTATCTTTGACTTTTAACAAATGCGCGTATTTTCAGCCAATGTTACATGGAGCTCGCTCTGATAGTTTTTTTTTCTTCCTATTTTTGTTCCTCAGATCCAGTTGGAGTCATTCAGCCCTGACACTTCATCAACATCATCCAGAATAACATGCTCTGATGATAGATGTACATCTGCACTCCAAACAGGGGAAGCAGTCTGCCAAAGCTCGGATTCCCCAAGCAGCCCTTGCGGGTACACTTTCACCTATGGTGATGGGAGTGGAACATCAGGGTACTACGTGTCTGACACAATGTATTTTGATACTGTCATGGGAAATGAGCAGACTGCCAATTCGTCTGCATCTATTGTTTTCGGGTACAGTTTCCTTGGAGCCCTATATCATTTAAGTAATTGAAACTTACAATTAGTACATGATGCCACTAGAAACCTTGTTAGAGAGGTCCAAGTGTAGGTATGGTGACCATTAACATGGTGTTGGTCCTCAATTATGTGAATCATTACATGTTGACAATTTGAGCCACAAGTACGGATAAATTTCGATGTTTTGTTGATTGCGTTGGTACAAATGACTGACGAAGTGGTGACAAACTGTCAGTGTCATGAGACCAGCAGATTGCTTGTCACTTTTGCATGCATATTTCCCTTTCTTGTTGTCGTCCAAAGGAAGAAAAAAAGGTGTCATTAGAAAATTACCAATTGATGATCAAGCTGAACAATGTGCTATAATTATTCCTTCCATTCCGCAGCCACAGGATGCTGGCATGTTACTAGAACAGTAGTGCATCTTTTGATCATTAGATGGCTAGTCTGATATTCTCTTAATTCATAGTGTATTGTGTCAATGGTCTTACTGTCATTTGCCAAAGTTGCCAAAAGTTTAGCCTCACAGTTGTGTCTAAAATCTTTAGTATTTGGAGTTGACAGCCGTGTTCTTGTCCTCTTATTCTATGCATCAGCTTCAATGTAGGTATATTTCTTGATTGGAAATTTGTATACTCATTAGCCTTAACTGTGAGTTTTGCTGCCAAACATTTTCATAGAAGTTTCTTTTCCAGTTTACTGATGTTTCAATTCCTTCCAAGCAGATGTAGCAACTCACAGTCAGGAGACCTGACGAAGGCAGATAGGGCAGTTGATGGGATTTTTGGGTTTGGACAGCATCCATTGTCTGTCATCTCACAACTGAATTCACTTGGAGTGTCCCCTAGGGTGTTTTCTCATTGCCTGAAAGGTTCAGACAATGGTGGTGGCATTCTTGTGCTTGGTGAAATTGTGGAGCCAGGCTTAGTCTATACTCCACTGGTTCCATCACAGTAAGTTTCATTTCTGGAATTACTTTGGGTGTAAAATTTCAGAAATCTGTGTTGCAATCTTGTGTTTCAGTAGCTATTCTATTGTGACTGTTGTGATACATTCGGCATATAATAACATCTACTTATGAGTAGATAGCTTCTATATAGCCTAGTGTATGTTTTGACTCTTGAACAACCATTTCCTTTGTTGAGTAGTTTTGAACCTCCTGTATTCCTGATACTAACGAATGCTTATGATGCTAATATTTTAAATGAAATACAGGCCTCATTACAACTTGAATCTGGAAAGCATCGCTGTCAATGGTCAAAAGCTATCCATCGATTCCTCCTTGTTTACAACATCAAATACACAAGGAACAATTGTGGATTCAGGAACAACATTGGCGTACCTTGCAGATGGAGCTTATGATCCTTTTGTTACTGCGGTGAGTTTCACAGGGCACACAACTTTTCCCATAGAATGGCCCATACTTGGCGAGTCTAGATTATCTACTTATTTTGCGATGTGATTGTTAACTGTCATTATTCATACCTGCAGATAGCTGCTGCAGTCTCTCCATCTGTACGTTCTCTTGTCAGCAAAGGGAACCAATGCTTTATTACTTCCAGCAGGTTTATTCTTCTTTCTGGGAATGAAGTTAACAGCTTTGTCCTTTGATACCTCGAATTCCTTACAAGTGTTCTTACCATTTGGCAGTGTTGATTCATCGTTTCCAACCGTGACCCTTTATTTCATGGGTGGTGTTGCGATGACGGTGAAACCAGAGAACTATCTTTTGCAGCAGGCTTCTGTTGTAAGTCAGTTGTATATCAGATTAAATGCTTCTAGGAGACTGTCTCAAATTTTGTAATATCATGTCAATCATGGTTGCAGGATAACAATGTATTGTGGTGCATTGGCTGGCAAAGGAACCAGGGCCAAGACATAACTATACTTGGAGGTTAGTCAGTCTAACTCTGGACAGAATTTTAGCAGGCTTTTGATTTGAGGCTTTGTTACATGATATGGCTTTGTGAGATAAACTAAGTTTGGCCAAAGGTAAAGCATAAGCACAAGTTTATGTTTTGAAACAAGAATCCTCCTGACTCGACTCCGTAGTTTCCCCCCTTACACTTTGCTGTTGCTCCTATTTCTAATGCAAACATTTACTGGCCAGCAACTCCTAGATTCGAGCTTTGCACTGAGAGAGAGCCACTGATGTGCATAAATTTCCAAGCATGCATAACCTCTCTGGATCCTAATTGTTTTCTTTTTGGTGCTAACTATGTGGTCCCTCTTGTCTTGTGGCAGATCTTGTCTTAAAGGATAAGATATTCGTGTACGACTTGGCGAACATGCGCATGGGCTGGGCCGATTATGATTGTAAGCGTACATTCCTTAAAGACCATTTTAACCGTCAGCTCTTCTAGTTCCTTTTCTGGCTTCCTCTTCACCTTATTTGCGACTAACACTACTGCCCCTTGGCAGGTTCGATGTCGGTGAACGTCACGACGTCGTCGGGGAAGAACCAGTACGTGAACACCGGGCAGTTCGACGTGAACGGCGCCACGCGGCGCGCATCGTACAAGAGCTTGATAGCAGCTGGGATCGCCGCCATGCTTGTGCATATGCTCGTTTTCGGCGGCGGCGTCTCACGTAGATAGCAGTGCAGGCGAGCTAACTGACAATGTGATTCGATTCTTTATTGCGTTGGGTGTATTCAGAGCTGGGAGGCGTCGCCGTCCCTGCTGCCCCTAGTCAGTCATCAGTCCCACGGCCACGGGCGAAGAAGAGCTGCCATGACCTGAGCATTCTTACTGTACATACAGAAAATGAAAGGTCCATTTGTTCATGGAGCACGGCCTCCTTTCTCTCAGATTGCAGCCCCGTTCTTTCGTCTCTGTTTTTGATCGTTCTCTTCAATTGCATATGAAAAAAAAGAATGAATGTGTTGACGATCAAATTGGGCCTTAGGCCAAACCGGTCTGACCGGTTTGCCAAACCGGTCAGACCGGTTTGCTTCTGTAATTCGAGTAGGATTAGGATTCCGAGTTTTAATCCCATATTGTAACCTATTCGAAAGGGGTAAGACTTCCCCGGCCTATAAATATAAAGGCTAGACGGTCGATTGAGGTATTCCAATCGAATCAAACACTTTATCTTCTATTTTTTGTCTCTCAAACCCTAATCCTTTTCCAACCCCATATTCTGTTCTTTGCTCGTCTCTACGGCGTTCAAAGGCGTTCTAGGTGGCCTGCCGACCCTAGAGCAACCCTAGATTGCTCGAGCTCCGACGGGGTCCCTCCCGAGCTTGGGTTTCTAGGTCTTCACGATTTCCCGACAGAAAGCGGTCAGACCGGTTCTGTAAACCGGTCAGACCGGTTTGCCCCGGGGAAATCAGGAGTTGGCCGTTGTGACGGCCGTGCTGCGCGTTTGATCGATCTTCGAGTGTGTTGGCGCGTTTTCGTGTCAACATACTTTTTGGCGACTCCGCTGGGGAAGATTAATCTGGTGCCAAAACCGATTCAATCTACTCCGGATATGTCTGGATCAAAGTGCGACCTTGACAAAGACAACATCATCACCGCGACGATGGAAGAGCTCACGGACGAGGAGCGAAAGCGATATTTGATTGCTGAGGAGCACTTCAGGGCGCAATTCTTGAAGGGCTTCAAGAAAGATCGCGGTGGTCTTGTCAAGAGAGTAGAGGAATTCGTCATGCCGGCTTTCAAGTTGGCAGATGACCACGTCGAAGAGATTCCAAAGGTAACGGGCGAATCCTCTGATTTAATGCAGCAAATTACTCGCATGATGGATGATAGATTACTTGCTGCACAAACTGCTACTAGTGAATTAATTGCTAGTATGACTGGTAATTCTGATAAAAATAAAATTAATTTAGAATCTAATGAATTACCTAGCTCATCAGGCGTGCCAGAACATGTTTTAGATTCTAATTTGGGCATGCGGGTGAATTTTTATGCGGGACAAACACCTCACCCTGGTTCGGTCCACGAACCGGTCAGACCGGTTTGTACAACCGGTCAGACCGGTTTGGCCCCCTCTGGTGGTCAGACCGGTTCTTTGGGTGCAGGAGCATCTGGTGCGATGGTTTTGTCTAATACATCTACTTCTGGTCCTGTTTACACTATTCCACGCACCACGGGAAGTATACCCCACGGATCTGGCACGTTTCATGCGCCGATTCCGAGTACTTCTCAGAATACGATGTATGGTGTTCCCCGCGTTCCACATAACAGAGGTGATGAGAAATATCAAGCCGAGTTAGCTAAGTTTAAAGAAGACATAGCTAATACACTTAGAGCAAAACTCGGGCTTGAATTGGGTAGTGCACGCTTATATCAGAAACCGTATCCGCCTGAATTTGATTTGGTTCCTTATCCTAATGGTTGGCGTGTTCCTGATTTTATTAAATTCAGTGGTGAAGATAATACAACTCCTTGGGAACACATTAGTCAATATATTTTGCAATTAGGAGAGGCATCATTTTATGAGGCATTGCGTATACGGTTGTTCTCATTATCTTTAACTGGAACAGCCTTTTCATGGTTTTCTTCGCTTGCTCCAAATTCTATTCATAATTGGACTCAATTGGAGCGAAAATTTCATGATCACTTCTTTAGCGGAGAAAACGAGGCGAAATTATCTGATTTAACATCGGTTAAACAAAGCCGTGAGGAATCGGTTCTTAAATACTTTAAAAGATTTAAGGATGTTAAGAACCGATGCTTTAATATCACTGTTTCTGAAAAGGATTTAGCAGATTTAGCTTTTGCAGGCTTACGGTCTAATTACAAGGAAAAATTAGAAGGTTCTGATTTCCTTACTATTAATCACTTGCAAATGAAAGCTATGAGTCTAGAGCTTAAGTTTAAAAATTCGAAAGAATCTGCTAAACCCCATCGTTCGAACGTGAATATTGTTGATAATGATTCTGATAGTTCGGACGATGATAAAGAAATTTATGCTGCCGAATTTGTTTGGTCATCAAAAAGTAAACCTAGTTCTTGTCCTTCATTAAAGCCGATTCAGAAAAATCGGCAAGAAGAAAAATTTACTTTTGATGTAGCCAAATGTGATCGTGTTTTTGATGAATTGCTTAAGAATGACTTTATTAAACTCTCTCATGCAATTTCACCGGCCGATCAGTTGAAAAATCGTGCATATTGCAAGTGGCATAACTCTTTTTCTCATGCAACCAACGATTGCAATGTTTTTCGACGACAGGTACAATCGGCCCTTAATGAAGGTCGATTGGTGCTCGCCGAAATGCAAGTTGACAAGACTCCTTTCCCTGTTCATACCTTGGATGTGAACACCAAGATGCTGATTCGGCCGGAACAAGCCGATGGAGCTAAGGGTAAGAATATGGTGATTGGAGACCCAAGACCGGAAAAAGTTGATGACAAAGTTCCGGTCAGAACAGTGATGATTGGGAGAACTCTGGATGGAAAAGAGTCTCTGAAGATTACTATTAACACATCAAGACCCGGGGGGCAAGGAAGTTCTTTAGAAGAGAATCGGTCCGCTAGCCAGGCGAAACCGGTCAGACCGGTTTCCCAAACCGGTCAGACCGGTTTGTCTCCAGACCGTCCAAGAACTTTCAAGCCTAAGCGCCCGGAAGTGGGTACTTGGAAATTCAATGAGCCAAAGATTCAAGGGAGGGTTCTGAAGCAAGGACCTACATTCTCTCAGCTCATGAACAAGTACACAAAGGCCGTTCAAGTTGATCGGCCAACAAAAAAGAGACAGAGGTCACCACAGCATTGGATTGATCCTATAAGTTACAAGCGCCGTGGTGGTTCTGTACATGACCGATTGGGCTCATACCAATCAGGTTTTTCGACTGCTCATCAAAGCGGTCAGACCGGTTTTATGAACCGGTCAGACCGGTTTCGGTCTGAGCAAAGAATTCATGTTCCTCCTAAGCAAGAATACCGTATCAAGGAGAAAAAGGAGGATGTGCAAGCCCAAGCCAATGAATTCATAAAGATTGGTGATATTCCAGTGGCTATGCAAGACTTGGGTAAAAAGCCGATAGTTATTGGAGATTCGGCTCCTGTTCCAGTCAAGAAGCCGATCATGGTTAATGATCATGAGGCTAGCAGTAGCAAGGGCGTGAAGAAAGTTTTTCAACCAAGGTGGTGTCCTTCTGGGTTGACTCATACACAGAAGCGGAAACTACAGCGCTTGAGAAACAAAGAAAAAAGGGAACAGGAAGCTGAGAAGATGAGGGATGACTACTTCAACAACTACAGGCCTATGATCCCTCAGACCAAGATTTGGCAAGCTAAACCCGTTGTGCAATCAGCAGCACAACCGGTCAGACCGGTTTGGGAATCCGGTCAGACCGGTTTGGGTCAGCCGACCGCTGCAGAAGCGGTCAGACCGGTTTCTGAAACCGGTCAGACCGGTTTGATGACAGAAGCGGGGGCTGGTGCTTCTTCAACCATCGAAACTACTCCACCGATTCCTCCAGTGGTTGAAGATGAAGAGTTAGTTGATTTTGAGCCTTCTCCAGAGCGTGACAACATGGAAATTAATGTTGTCTATTTATCTTCTGACTATTGTGTGGTGCCAGAGGAGGAAATTTCTCATCTTCAACTTGGGCCGCGAGATGCTGTGTTTCAGAAGCCTAGTGAATCAGAAAATCATCTCAAAGCTTTGTATATGAGAGGGCACATCAATGGGAAGCCAATTTCTCGTATGTTGGTTGATGGTGGAGCTATTGTGAATCTCATGCCATATTCTCTCTACAAGAAGATTGGCGGGAAAGACGAAGAATTGATCAAGACGAACATGACGGTCAGTGGAGTTGGTGGAGGTGATCCCATTGGTGCCAAGGGGGTGGCTTCTATGGAGTTGACCGTCGGGAGCAAGACTATTGCTATGGCTTTCTTCGTCTCCGAGGTGCAAGGTAACTTCAGTTTAATCCTTGGTCGAGATTGGATTCATGCAAATAAATGTATTCCATCTACCTTGCATCAATATCTCATTCAGTGGATCGGCGACGAAGTTGAGATTGTCCATGGTGACAATTCTTCCTTTGTTGCAACGGCCGATTCCGACTCTCTTAGTGCAAATGAGAAGGTCCAATGTTTGTCGGGCATGGATTTGACCGACTATGAGCTGATCAGTTGCACTAAGGATGGTTTTGTTCCTGCTACATTAAAGCCGATGGAAAATCGGTTGAATTACTTGCTGTAATTAATGGAGCAACAAAATCAACAGAGACAAACCGGTCAGACCGCTTCTGGAAACCGGTCAGACCGGTTTGGATCCGAACAGCGCCGATCGAGCCAAACCGGTCAGACCGCTTCTGGGAACCGGTCAGACCGGTTTGCATCTGGACAGTGGCTTCAAGACCGAATTGATCATTATCGAGAACATTCGGCCGGTACATTCGAAGCCATTGAAGATCTTGGTGATATGGATAAGCTGGGTCAAGGTTTTACATCAGCTGATCCTTTAGAAAAAATAGATATTGGTGATGGTACTATTCCTAGGCCTACTTTTGTAAACAAAAATTTATCGGCTGAGTTTAAAGCCGAATTAATAAATTTGTTGAAAGAGTATGTCGATTGTTTTGCTTGGGAGTACCGTGAGATGCCTGGTTTAAGTCGTGACTTAGTTGAGCATCGTTTACCAATAAAAGCCGGTTTTAGACCTTTTAAACAATCGGCTAGACGTTTTAATCCCGCTATTTATGACCGAATAAAAGAAGAGATTAATCGTTTATTAGATGCTGGTTTTATTCGGACTTGTCGTTATGCGGAGTGGATTTCTAATATCGTTCCCGTTGAAAAGAAGGATTCGGGAAAACTTAGAGTTTGCATTGATTTTAGAGATCTTAATAAAGCCACTCCAAAAGATTCATATCCCATGCCTATAGCCAATGTCTTAATCAATGAAGCTTCTGGACATCGTGTTGTTAGTTTCCTTGATGGTAATGCTGGATATAATCAAATCTTCATGGCCGAAGAGGATATGCACAAAACGGCCTTTCAATGTCCGGGATTTATTGGTTTATTTGAGTGGGTAGTTATGACCTTTGGATTAAAGAATGCCGGTGCAACTTATCAAAGAGCTATGAATTTAATCTTTCATGATTTACTTGGTGTTATTGTGGAAGTGTATATTGATGATATTGTAGTTAAATCGGATGGTTTGGATTCTTATTTAGCCGATTTAAAACTTGCTCTTGAGAGGATGCGACGGTATGGCTTGAAGATGAATCCACTCAAATGTGCTTTTGGTGTTTCGGCTGGAAAGTTTCTTGGGTTTGTTATTCATGAGAACGGCATAGAAGTTGATCCCAAGAGAATTGAAGCTATGAAGAAAGTCGAAGCTCCTACTTGCAAGAAGGATTTACAAAAGTTTCTAGGCAAGGTGAATTTCTTGAGAAGGTTTATAATTAACTTGTCTGGAAAGGTTGATGCTTTTACTCCTTTACTTCGGCTAAAGAATGAAGCCGATTTTACTTGGGGGGCAAAACAGCAAGAAGCTTTTGAGAAGATCAAAGAGTACTTGTCTTCACCACCGGTGCTTAGGGCGCCTAAGCGAGGAGTTCCGTTCAGACTTTATGTGGCGGCTGAAGATAGAACTATTGGAGCTGTTTTGACTCAAGAAATCGACAACAAGGAGTATGTGATCGCTTATGTAAGCCGACGACTCATTGATGCAGAAACAAGGTATACTTTCATTGAGAAGTTGTGTTTATCCTTGTACTCAATTGAGGCATTATTTACTATCTAGCACTTGCATCGTGTTGTGTCAAACCGATGTAATTAAACATATGTTGCAAAAACCGATTTCTAGCGGAAGAATCGGTAAGTGGGCTTATGCTTTAGTTGAGTATGATCTGGCTTGTGAACCTTTAAAATCAATGAAAAGCCAAATTGTAGCTGATTTTATTGTTGAACATCGGATAAATGATACTTGTGAGTTCGACGTCGGCTATGTTGCTTGTACACCATGGAGATTATACTTTGATGGATCGGTTTACAATGATGGACAAGGAATTGGAGCTGTTTTGATCTCTCCAAGTGGTGCCGTTTTTGAGTTTTCAAACCGATTGGAAGAAAAGCGAACCAATAATCAAGTTGAATATGAAGCTCTTCTATTTGGCTTGGAATTTTTGCAAGACATGGGAGTAAAGCATGTTGAGGCTTTTGGTGATTCGCTCCTGGTGGTACATCAAGTATCAAAGGTATGCCAATGTTATAACGGTTCATTAAATGCATATCTTGATAGATGTCTTGATATCATTGCTTCTTTTGATGAATTTACTATCAAACATATTTCGAGAGAAGATAATGATAAGGCAAATACTCTGGCTCAGAAAGCATCTGGTTATATGGTTGTAAAGAAATATTTCTATCTCCAAAAACCGATGCGAACAAAAGCCGAGGTTCTGGTTCTGGACGAACCGGTCACACCGGTTTCAGAAACCGGTCAGACCGGTTTTACTGCCAGAACCGGTCTGACCGGTTCTGAAAGCGGTCAGACCGCTTCGTCCCCTGACAGAAGCAAAAATCCTTTGGATGATGTTAATCAATCCAAAGTTGAAGATCAGGATTGGAGAGTGCCTATTATTACTTATTTGAAAGATCCTGGTCGTGGTGCAGATAGAAATATTCGGCGAACCTCATTTAAATACGTTTTGCTTGGCGATGAACTCTATCGTCGGAACGCCGAAGATTTATTGTTAAAGTGTCTTGACTCGGATCAGGCCAAGGTCGCCATGGCTGAGGTCCATGAAGGTATTTGTGGTACACATCAATCGGCTCCAAAGATGAAGTGGTTACTTAGACGAGCCGGTTTCTATTGGCCTACTATGACGGCAGATTGTTTTAAGTATTACAAAGGATGTGGAGAATGTCAGAAGTTTGGGAATTTGCAACTTGTTCCTGCTGCATTAATGCATCCTATTATTAAGCCATGGCCGTTCCGAGGTTGGGGGTTGGATTTTATTGGACAAATTAATCCTCCATCATCAAAAGGACATAGTTTCATATTGGTTGCTACGGATTATTTTACTAAGTGGACTGAAGCGATTCCTTTGAAGAATATAACGCATCGAGAGGTGATTGAGTTTGTTACTCAAAATATTATTCATAGATTCGGTATTCCTCAAACATTGACAACGGATCAAGATACTTCTTTTATGTCTAAGGAGGTACGTGAATTCGCCGAATCCTATAGAATTAAGTTACTCAATTCATCTCCATATTATGCTCAGGCTAATGGACAAGCCGAGTCAAGTAATAAAACTTTGATTAAATTGATCAAGAAAAAGATAGCAGAAAATCCTAAGAGATGGCATGAAGTTTTATCCGAAGCATTATGGGCACATCGTATATCTAGATATGGTGCTACTAAAGTTACTCCTTTTGAGCTTGTATATGGTCAAGAAGCCGTTTTACCTGTTGAGGTAAATCTGGACGCTTATAGGTTGGCTAAACAAAATGACCTTGATGCTGTTGATTACCACAATTTGATGTTGGACAATATTGATGAGGTAACCGACAAAAGATTGAGGGCTTTAAAAGAGATTGAGAAGGATAAGCTTCGGGTTGCTAAAGCTTACAACAAGAAGGTACGAGGTAAATATTTTCAAGTTGGTGAGCTTGTTTGGAAGACGATCTTGCCTATTGGAGCAAAAAGCAACAAATTTGGTAAATGGTCGCCAAGTTGGGAAGGGCCTTATAGAGTTGTCAAAGTCATCTTTGGAAATTCTTACATGCTAGAGACGCTGAAGGAAGATCATTTGCCTAAAGCTATCAACGGGAGATATCTGAAGAAATTCTATCCAAGTATTTGGCAAGATGCATGAAGATCGAAGGCCGATATTTTGTTAATATCGCCCTTAGTATAAATTTTTAGCTCCTGAGTCATATTTACTTGCTTTTTAGTTCTCAAGTTCACTAAAAACGCAGGGGGGCATGTGTTGACGATCAAATTGGGCCTTAGGCCAAACCAGTCTGACCGGTTTGCCAAACCGGTCTTTTGTAATTCGAGTAGGATTAGGATTCCGAGTTTTAATCCCATATTGTAACCTATTCGAAAGGGGTAAGACTTCCCCGACCTATAAATATAAAGGCTAGACGGCCGATTGAGGTATTCCAATCGAATCAAACACTTTATCTTCTATTTTTTGTCTCTCAAACCCTAATCCTTTTCCAACCCCATATTCTGTTCTTTGCTCGTCTCTACGGCGTTCTAGGTGGCCTGCCGACCCTAGAGCAACCCTAGATTGCTCGAGCTCCGACGGGGTCCCTCCCGAGCTTGGGTTTCTAGGTCTTCACGATTTCCCGACAGAAAGCGGTCAGACCGGTTCTGTAAACCGGTCAGACCGGTTTGCCCCGGGGAAATCAGGAGTTGGCCGTTGTGACGGCCGTGCTGCGCGTTTGATCGATCTTCGAGTGTGTTGGCGCGTTTTCGTGTCAACAGAATGCTATACGGCAGATGTTAGATGTGGATAGTATTGATTTTGTTTTTGGGCTACAATAGTATTGATATTCAAAACAGAGGTAACAACAGATCCGAGAAAAAAAACTTTATAAAAAAATGATTTTGAAAAAAAGAAGCATGAAGGCCCGTCTTACAAAGTTACTAGATGCTTGCCAGCCCTCAGCAGCAGGATGCTCATGGGTGCCGTTATGAGATAAACTGCGCAGGCAAAACAAAGTCTAGGACAGAATTTCCAGAAAATAGATCATGCTATATAGTTTATATACATAGCGAAAGAAATTAAACAAATTAATAAAATACAAAATAGACTAACAGGAAAAGGACACAATAGTCGACCCTGTAAAAAAGTAGCATGGTATAATGATAAAAAACATCACAGACAAGTAAAAGATTTACAATTACATAACTTGAATGTTGCATGATTTATAGACAAATACTTACTATACCTTGTGTAGGCAAAACACTAACTTGATGGAGAGTATATAATCCATATATAATCCGTGCCAAACTCATACGTATACTGGCAGCGGCATGCCATCGTAGATTCGTACTCGTAGGACTAGGACTGAGTGACTGACTAGGGCAGTGCGTGGCGGGGTCGGAGCGGCGCAGGTGCGGAAGGCTGGAGAGTGGAAGATGGCAAGGGGCTGACGCGAAACGAGGCCGAGCGGAGCCGCCGAAGAGCTGCCGGCTGCGTGGCCTGCCGCCGGCCTGCGTCGCGCGTACGTATGGGATGCCGTCCATGCGGACGCGAGGAGGAATTGACGGTAGGAGAAGATAAGGTAGAAAAATAAAGGGATATTATAATAAGGTAGAAAAAGAGAGAAAATAAAAACAGAGAAAAAGAAACAAAAGGAACAAAAAATACAGTATGTTCAAAGTTGTTCAGTTTCGCTTCGAACATATCAGAACCCGGGTTATACAACAAACAGTGCGTTCGCTGAAATCAGAAGTGTGTTTGCCCCGGGTTCGAAGCACAACCATTCGATCAGGAAAACCAACGGTCCAGAGTTTTTCACGAATCCGACGTGTTCACACCGATGCAAAAAGATGAAAAAAGCGCTTCACGAATGCGGAAAGATGGGCCCTTCGTTTGGCTCCCTCTCTTCCCTCCCTCCAGCCTTTCTGCTTCCCGCCCTCTCCTCTCCTCCTTCCTAGAAAACCCATAAAAATCCCTCCGCATTCCGCCGTTCCATCATCTCCTCGGGGTCTAGAGAGAGAGAGAGAGAGAGAGAGAGAGAGAGGGAGGGAGAGGGAGGGAGGGAGAGGGAGTAGGCGAGGGGGAGGGGTAGGGGGCGGCGGCGGCGGCGGCAATGGGGATCCAGGGGTTGCTGCCGCAGCTGAAGTCAATCATGGCGCCCATCAAGGTGGAGGAGCTGCGGGGACAGACGGTGGCCGTGGACACCTACTCTTGGCTCCACAAGGGCGCCCTCTCCTGCGGCGACCGCCTCTGCAAGGGCATCCCCACCACCAGGTCCGCTCGTCCCGTCCGGCCGCCCCTTTTCTTGGACCGATTTCCGTCCCAATAGGGTTTCTTGAGCCATTCTGCCGGCCCCGCTGAACCGGATGTATGAATCAGGGAAATGTGGCTCTTTCCGACGGGTTTGGCACCTAAGCCCTTTGACGTCGTGGCCGCCGAAGGGAGCTAGTACTTGAGAAATTTCTCGCTAGTACTTGGTGCAGGCAGTGGTTTCTTGATTGGGTTCAGTTGTTTGTGTCCGATTGGTGGGTGAGACTGGGGGTGGATGACAAAGGGGTGGGTTTGGTCCCGATTCCTCAAGATTTTGCTCCTTTGCAGAGGAGAGTTACTGTTTTCTCTTCTCAGGGATTGCAGAATAGAAATGTATTGCATTGCATCTGATTTGCCCCTATGTTTGTGCCAAAATTTCTTGTATGTTTATGTTGAATCAGTTATACCAATTAGGGCAACATGTGTTGATGACTTGGTTGCCGTCTGGTACTGCTCTTGTTCTGATAACACACCATTCATGTTTGTGAAAATTTGCTCTATCTATAGACAGATCCATTGACACTATCAGTTTTGCTGTTCTTTATTTTTTTTGGTTACTAGCATTTCTTTTGCCCTCAAGGTTCTTCATTGATTTAAAGAATTTGAAATGAAATAGGCAATCACAGAGTTTACCATGTTTGAGGTTTTAACATATACTGACATGCGATACTTTTCCCTCTTAAAATTGAACCAGGCATATTGAATACTGCATGCATAGGGTCAACATGTTGCGGCATTATGGTGTGAAACCAATTCTTGTATTTGATGGGGGCCTTCTGCCAATAAAGGGTGATCAAGAGACAAAGCGAGCAAGGTATGTTCTACTTTGGGTTTTAGAAAGAGCCAACATGAGAACATTTACATCACTCATACAGTCATACACAATCTTAAATTTAGTTGACGACTTGGCGTATACCTATGGTTATGGCCACCTGGGGTTTTGAACCCATAAATTCATTTGTAATTTACTTCCAAATTGTGTATCTGTAGGTCTCCACTATTCTTTGATATCTTGTTTTTGAACTACCTGCTAAAAATGTCAACCTCCAGGTCAAGAAAGGAAAACCTTGAGCGTGCCAGGGAACATGAAGCTGCTGGGAACTCACGTGCTGCTTTTGAGAGCTATCAGAAAGCTGTTGATATTACACCTAGTATTGCTTCTGAACTGATCGAGGTAGAGCTAAAGTTATTGTTATGTTAGAAAATAATTACCGTTTATTTAAAATATTTCCGATAGACTTGTCTAAATATTTCTTAAATTATGCAATGCAGGTACTGAAGAAAGAGAAGGTCGATTATATTGTTGCACCTTATGAAGCAGATGCACAAATGACATTCTTATCTGTTAACAAACTTGTCGATGCTGTAATTACCGAGGACTCAGATTTGATACCATTTGGTTGTTCTAGAGTAAGTATACTATTACAACCCTTTTCTTGGCTCAACAACTTCTGTAATCTGTTTGTACTCAGCTAGATTTCCTTCATAGCTTGCTGCATCCCCTCTTATAGTCTACATTTTTTTTTCTAATATTCAGATTATTTTCAAAATGGACAAATTTGGGCAAGGCGTTGAATTTCAGATTACACGATTAGAGCGAAATAGAGAACTTGACTTCAATGGATTCACAAGGCAAATGATACTCGAAATGTGTATTCTAAGTGGCTGTGACTATCTACCCTCATTGCCAGGAATGGGTGTGAAACGAGCTCATGCACTCATTCAAAAGCTCAAGTGTCATGAGAAGGTAAACCTCATTCATCTTCTGTATCTGTCGCGCATGCTACCTTCGTACCTAGTTTAGAACATAAGAGTCAATGAAGAGAATTTCAATGACATGTATAATTGCAGGTGATCAAGCACCTGAGGTACAGTGCTGCTTCTGTTCCGCCTCAATATGAAGAGAACTTCAAGAAGGCAATCTGGGCATTTAAGTTCCAAAGGGTCTATGATCCTGCTACAGAAGATATTATTCATTTGTCAAGCGTACCTCCTGACCTTACTGAAGACTTGGAATTTTTGGGCCCATATCCTTTGCCAAGCTTATGTATCTAGATTAAAGCTCTTTCATATGAGATTTTCCAACGTTTTATATATTCTGAAACTGATTCCTGACTTTATTACGCCGCTCTGGTAATGACTGTTTCCGTCGAATTTGGAAATAAGCTAAGGGCATTGCCTTGCCAGCTTTTCTAAGTAATTCTTTTTTTTTCAAACTCAGAAGAAACTCTCATGAATTATAGCTTTTCCTTAATTGCTTTTACATGGTTACCGCAGAATATTGCCAAAGGCATTGCTCTAGGGCACATTGATCCACTTACAAAGGAACCATTCAAGGTATCCCGCCTCCTTTCGGAAAGGAATTTGGACTGATCCATGATTATGTGAATGTTATGTTTGTTTCCCTCCCTTCATATCATACTTTGCTAATTGGGTCCATGCAGATTTATGAAAGTAAAGCTTGATTAGCTATTTTTTTTGCTCCAAGTGCCAAGTGTAATTTCATTCTACATTGCTACTAACCGCGTGCACTTAAACACAAACACATATACACAGAAAAGCATAACATTTACAAGGGCATATGGATGAGCCAAGCAAGCAGGATTTATGGAAATGCTAGAATATTATTTTAGAGAGTACACAGAGATGGACACCCCCCCCCCCCCCCCAAAAAAAAACACTAATACTCAGCATACTATTTTTTTGTCACTTGCTACCGCATTTTACCGAGATGCACTTAGTTCCCAGGACATGTTAATAATGTTTTTCTTATTATCTCGCAGACCAAACCAGAGTGCAGTGCACCTGCTGTTGATAACTTTCGCCCAACCAGAGTGCCTGTTGGTCCTTCAGATGGGAAGAAAAGGCTAGATTTGCCTGTGCAGAAAAATATATTGACGAACTACTTCTGTATCCTCTCAATGTAGACATCAATCAAGTTTATTTACTAATAGTTGACATTTAGCTACATATACTAAAAAGATCACAATAAGAGGAGTGCCTTGGACTCCATATCAAAGTAAGTTTTTTGGGTTCTAGAGCATTCAAATAATTTCCCAGTGTTTTAGCAGATGGGGCTGTTGACATACTGTGCAATCTTTAGTATGATATTCACATCAACTTTGTGCTTGGGTTCATTACATTATTTTGGGAATCATTTGTACACAATAAAATTATCTATTGGAATTGGATTACCCTTGACTTTTCGAAGGCTTAGCATCCCTTGAGGCAAAACGGAAATTCAGGGCACCTAAAGTAACACCGAAGCATCAGATATCAAATGGATCTTTGCCTAGTTCGCAAACTCAAGTCTCTTGTACCCCGGATGCAATTGAAGATACTGGGTTGCCAACAGATCACATTCAAGCTTCTCAATGTAGTTCTGAGCTTTTAAGCTCCGGACCTTCTGAAGATGAGCCAATCAATGCTGCCTCTCAGTGTAGCTCTGAGCGTTTCAGCAGTGAGTTTCCCCTCGACGATTCAGCCAATATTTCGCCCCAATGCAGTTCACGTGATGGTGATAGTGATCCTCCTTATGAGGACACAGGAAGTGAAGACAGAAAGGTATTTGATACTACCCATCACTTCATAATCTAAGAATGTCCTATTCTGTCCTATCTGTATACTCTTATGGCATCCACATTAAGCTGACTTATACCATTCAGGTTGAGGCTGACTACTGCAACGAAAATACACTACCAACAAGTCCTTGCTTAGTGGGTAATACTTCTGTTTTGCATAGTTGATTCATGATTCGATCTGCGAACTATGTCTGATTCATTGATTTATGCAACATCAAAACAATCTTAGCATTGATTCCTAACTAATGGGCGTATGTTATCTTTTCCTAGGAAAGTTGCCTAGGATATCAGAGCCTTATATACTTCCACATAACATGGTTCCATCTATACGAGTTCAACCTTATGCTGAAGGTACTGTGGCCTCTAGAGATAAAGACATTGCTGTAAAGAGTTCATACTTCAAAATGGTAAATAAGAGAGTTTGCACAAATCAAGAAGGCCAGTTAGGTCATGAGGAGGATTATGATATTGGTACTTGCAATCTTTCTGGAGATCAACTGAGAAAATCTGGCATGATGAAAAGAAGAAAACTCTCTGGCATCCAAAGTTTTGAAGATGTAAGTATTTTTTTTTCTGGATCACCAAATGTCAACTAGCACTTTGTACCATGGTACATAGCTTGTCCTAAATATGCTTTTGATGCAGGAAACGTTGCAGCCGATTAATTCTGATGATAGTCCGCTAGTCATTAATGAAGGTAATGTAATCTACCTTGTTTTCTAGTTAGTAGAATTTCAGGATTTGACTGTTATGTCAAGTAAGTTACAGATCCAACCTTGGTGCATCATGTCCTTTATCGTTTTAGGTGCTTCTCAACCTTTTATGCAGTTCTTCCTGTATTTTAATATATTTATTTATTGCATTATCATAAAAACCTTTTTTAATACAGTTGCCTTTCTCTTAAGAAACTTATTCAGGTTGCGATACTGATGGCCTTGATGATACAAGAACTGAAGGAAGATTTGGATGCAATGTTTCCCATGTGAATATGTACAGTGGAATCGCAGAAAAATCAATGGATAAGTTTGCTGCATTGATATCATCTTTCAGATACCCAGGTTCCCGTGCCAGTGGCCTTCGTGCTCCTTTAAAGGATGTGAAGAACACACTTTCTGTGAGGTATGTAGCTCTAGAACCTTTACTTTTGGACCTTTAAAACTTCAAGTAAATTAAGCATTATCTGTTTACTTACAGAAACAGCATTCTTGTCATGAATATTTATTATGGTGTGCTTATTTCTTTTGCAGATCTATTCTCAGAGCTCCAGAAAAAGGCAAATTCAGATGCACAGGAAAGAAATCAGATCTAGGCCCCCCTTCAAGAAGATATGCAAGTGATGATAAGAAAATTGCTGCCAGCCCCCCTGATATTGGTGCATTTGCCTACAGGCCTGTGAAAACTGTTCATTCTGATAAAGACAGAACCACTGATGGCCCCCCTGATCTGGACACGTTCGCATACACTCCGATGGCATCCCCTGTCAGCCATCCTGATAAGAGCAAATTTGCAGGCACAGCTATGAGAATTGCAGACAGCCCTCCTGATATAAACACATTCACATATAAACCCACGAAAGGTGCAGTCAGATATTCGGATGGGAGCAGATTCAGAGGTACAGCATGAATGCAGCTGGAGGGACTTCTTGGAGCAATTCGAGTAGAAAATCTGGTCTGAACAAGCCCAGGTCTAGCTGTGAGGGAAGAAAACACCCCTGATCAGAGCATTTCCATATTGAACCAAAGGAAGCGGAGCTGACATTCGCACATTGGAGGGCCATAGGAGTAGCTGCAGAGGCTCCTTTCAGAGCGCATCTGCAGCTGTACTTTCATGATCTAATTCTAAAGAGACCACCGCTAGCAGCAGGAGCTCTTCATTTCAGAGCTCATTTTTATGAGCTGCTTGTGTGACTGTCCAACCCAAATGGACATGCTCATTTGCCTGTCTCTTGCAGCAGACAGCAGCAGTCCTGTTGTGTGAAGAAAACAGTCTCATTTGTAACTCACTGTAGCCAGGATACTGTTGTATGTGTTCATCCGTTCATCCTTATAAGTATGAGCATGATTCAGATGCATCATTGAGATTTCTTCCTCACAAGATAAAAGTAAGATTCGTGAAAAAAATGTTTGCATGTTGTCAATAATAGCTTAAACAATCTCTTTTCTCTTTTTGTACGAATGAGATGAATCCGTATGCAGTGAAAACAGAAGCCAGCTCTCGAGTCGACCTCGCCGCCAGACACTTTTTTGGTGCATTGCTACATCCACTAAAAAAATGTATAAATGCCTGTAAACTCTGACCACCATTTGCCAATCTACTGTGCAAAACTTTTGTTTGACCACAAGTTTTGGCGTCATTTGAGTTACACTGAACATGCACGCGATATTTTGATGGGAAAAAACTAGATGACACACGTACATCTCCGTGTCATACCCATAACGATATTGGTAAACTTTGATTGCAATCGGGTTTCACCATACTTCACCACTCCAGCAATATATGGGAAAACATGCACAAAAGGCTCAGAACAACAATAATCGGGTGTCATTTAAAAATAGCACGAAGATATGTCAGTTCCAAGTGAACATATAGTAGTATCTAACATGTTTGGAACAACATTCATGGTAAATATAGTATATATCTGATCTGCAATCTGACATTGGGTCAAGATCAATACATGCCCTCAATGCTACAACATGATTTCCAAGGGCAAAGCATAATAAACTGCTCTCCTTTAAATAAAACAAAATTTAGGACAAATAGAAGCAATCTCCAGTCAATTCAGCAACGGTGGAATAATAGCATTTCATCACACTGGAAAACAGGCTAAATCCTCAACAAAGCACAGCCGCAGATGCTCCCTCGACAATGTGTCATTGGTGACCCTGGTCGCCAGGTTGGTCTCTCGCTTGTGACATTCAAAATGTCAACATCAGACAGCGGCTTGATGCACTGGTTTCTTGGCCCTGGTCCGATCACTCCCCCAACCAAATATATGCTGTTGCCGAGACCAATCATCCCAAAGCCGATCCTGCTTTGGAATTCAGATGCACAAGACACCATCTTATCAGGGAAGTTCTCCCCGCGCTGCTTCATAATACAGCTATTGCTCAGCACATACAGCTCTCCACCGACCATCGCCATTGGGCCTTGCAGCCAAGAGAAATCTTCAACAGCCCAGTGACTGCCACCATCTTCCAGAATCTGCACTGTTGAAAGACCTTTATGCAATACATGCATCTTGCCCTTGATCACAAGTCCAGAACATGCAGAGCTGTGTGCCTGACGGAGGTCAGGGAGAGGCTCCCACGTGTCAGCTTCAGGGTCATAGATCTCAGCCTTTGATATTGATTTGCGGCAGTTTGTGAAGCCCCCTGCAACAATTATTTTACCATCCAACGCACAACAAGCAAACATCGCTCGAGCCACAAGCATTGGAGCCCTCTGGGACCACAATCGGTGTAGCGGATCATAAGACCAAACCTCATTGCTCGCAAAGATTGTGTCGTGGTCTCCAGTAAGCGGATCAACTCGATCACTGCCACCACCAATTACATAGAGCTTGCCAGCAACTGAGGCCACTCCAAAACGGGCTATGTTCCTAATCTGAGACGGCATGATAGGGAGAGTTATCCACTTGTCTCGTAGGGGATCATAAAGTTGCCACATGTTTTCTGGTTCAAATGCCAACACACATAACAGTTCTTCTGTAGTACCAATCTGATTCCGAATCTTGAGAAGTTCACCACTGCGAACTGATGCTCTCCAAGAGCGGCAAACCAACTGAAGCATGGGATGGAACAAGAATGGGACCCGTGCAAGGCACTGGCGAGCAACTTCATTTGGGAGACCATCAAGTAAGGTTGATTCCATTGTGCACTCAATCAGATGATCATAATACAGCAATAAAGCAACAATACTCTGGAAGCCTGGAAATAATGAAACATAGAAAGTAAGATACACTGTACAGCAGAAAAGGCACTGTAGGTTCAACATTAATAATCATTTCCATTGAAATGCTCAACTCAAACTCAAACTGATAGTGGATGGAATATAAGTTATGTAAAACGATAGTTCAAGCCAAGACACCATACACACAGTTAAGCGCCTGTTTGGGACTGCTCCAATCCACGTTTTTCAGCTGCACTTTAGAAACTCCACCGTTGGAGCAGCTCCACCAATTTCTGGAACGCCCCTTTACCTGTTCCACCAAATCCACCAAAATGAACTAGGGTAAGCCTCTAACTCCTTGGAGTTGGCTGCTCCAGAATTTGGTGAAGTTAGGGTGTTTGCGAGGGAGTCCACTTCATGGAGCTCATATACTTGGAGTGGAGCAGTCCCAAATAGGCCTTAACAACAGCCAGTTTAATTGAGGCTAAAAAGGATCTTGTTGGATTGCAACATAACATAGCTGTTCTCCTTTAATATGCGGTACTGCAAACAGAGAACTGTGAAAAGGTCTTATAAGAAACATGCTCTAGGTCATACTACTAATTGTTTGTAAATCAGCTATAATGCCACTGTGGGTAGAGGATGAATTTATCCCAGCAATCATGCATCTAAGTCGACCATGAAAGCATACAACGACTAGAAGTGTTTGATAATAGATATTGATGCAAGAAAACAGAACTCATCGGTAATCAGGTTGAAACAGAGGCTCCACATAAGACGTGATAGAGCAAAGTGTAACTAAAAGGCTTGTAAATTTTCAAAATCGGTTAACGAGGCTCTATTGGGTTCTATATTCAGTCTTCTACATATGCTCCAAGACACATGGTGCATTTCTATTCAACTTGCTATAGAAAACAAAAGGCTACTCAAAACATGCCCAGATATACATTAGCAATTCAAGCAGGGGCAGCCACAAGAAAAGGTACCTACTTTTACCACTTTAATGAAAAAAGGGTGCCCAAGAAATATCAATATAATCCTTAATGGGTTAAGTAATCAAATCTAGAATCCAAGGCCTAAATCTCGCCACATCATTGCCAAGGAATGCATGATTGGTCAATATATACCAAAATCCAATAATTAGTGAAATATGCTACAATCTCAAGGAAAGATAGCTCCAGAAATGAGGAAGAGACTGAAAGGGATTTGATGCTTAAAACAATACTGAATACCATCCAATGGACAATGTAAATAAGATTCATAACATAATTTTATAGGATATATGATTCACCAGTCATTGTGTATTTTAATTTCATAACATGAGATCAAAGGAACAAAACAAACAACCTCATTGAGGTAGAGCAAATGATGCACCTAGGAGACTTGTAAACTAATGTATAGAAAGAAATACCTAAGGAACACAGACAGAAAACATACAAGTGAATGTGTACGAATTGCTCCTAAATATTCTAGGACAACCACGAATTTGATACCACTACTCTTGACAGAAGAAATTCGTAAGACGCAGGCTTATCCCAATCAGTCCACAATTTGGTATCAGCCTACCCTGTGGAGTTTACTAAGATCGATTCTGCGTGAGGTTAGGTAGAGAGCACGCAATCGAACCGAAATGGACGGATATCGGTTCGCACGCCGCACCAAACCGACAGAGAGAAGGAATATTCGGATTCGATTGCTCGCAGGAGAAGGAACGATCACCGAGAACAAGAATCAGTAACAACCCGTCAAGGAAGGGTAGGGCTCCATACCAGGAAACGAAGAGATCGATGGATCTCCGCCCCTCCCCGGTCCAGTCGAGGGAGGCGGCCGCAGCGGCGGCGGTGATGGTGGTCGACGGCGAAGGCCGCGCCGACACGCAACCCTTCGAGCCTGAGAGGAGCTGGGCACGCCGGAATCGCACAAGCGAGGCAGCTGATTTAGGGTTCCAGTGTGTGGTGGTGGATTTGGGATGGGTGGGGTGAGGGGTGGGAGGTCACTGCGAGAAGAGAAGGCGGGTGAGACGTGAGGAGAAGCAACCCGGAGATGGGGATTCACAGGCTCCACGGTAATGGCTGCAGCACGCTGTTGACGCTGCCCGGTGGGCCCTCCTCCCGCACGCCCAATGCATACGGAGTTTCCAAAGTCGGGTGCAGCGGGCCAGGAAGGAAAAGACAGTCTGTTGGGCTTGGGCCTTCTCTTTGAATTCCACATGGACCTTCACCAACGAGGCCCGCCACGTGCTCCGGCATCGCAGCAGCGTGCTCAAAAAAAAAAATCTGTACTGACAAGGCTTAGCCACGAGAGTGACGGCGATGACACGACGCCGCCGGGGCAAGCGCGGGCGCACGAGCCCAGACCCGCCGGCGAAGCGCCGCCGCGGAGGCCCGCCGGAGAGAGAGGCCGACGACTACCCGGAGCTCGCTCCGGCTCCGGGGCCTGCGGCTCAGCAGCCGTCCTTGGTGATGGTCGCAGGGCTGCCGCCCGGCTGCGGCGTGCTGGAGCTCAAGTCGCGGCTGGAGGCGTATGGACCCATCGCGCGGGCCCGCGTGGACGCCGCCGGGGCCATCGGGTACGTCACCTTCCGGTCCGGCGCGGGCGGAGCTGCCGCGATTGCCGCGTCCCTCGACCCCGATGGTGGCATCACCATTGGATCCAAGAAGGTAATGCGACATTAGATAGCTTTATTTTTGTCACCAAGTATGGTCGATTTGGTGAATTTTGCGATGCCCGGCGTTGTGAGGCAGCTATTTTTCCTCCATTTTTTGGACAATTCTATTGTTGTGTCAAGTGTAGAGCACAACAATTCAGGCTTCTGTTGTTCAGTGTACTGATAGAGCAGAAAAAACTATTGCTAATTTCGGTTCCCCGATTCATCGCAAGCGCAACGGTTGTGTTTTTCAGATGTTGGTTCTCTGATACCGTCATAGAAATTCAAGTAAACAAACTTCAACCAATACAGGAAATATCCGCGGTGGGAAGTATTGCTAACTTCAAACAAAAGTCACATTTCGCTTCTTGAGTCTACGATTCCAAAATTCATGACTAGTAGTTCGATCATGTCAAGTTATCCAAACTACAGAATATTTCAGTGCTTTGCGCTTTGGTAATCACATTGTTTTCCCTCTCATGTGATACAGGTTTTAGTTGTACAGGCCAGCGAGGCGGCAAATAACTCAAAAGGCATAGCTCGAGCTGCTGACCCTGCACGGCGATTATCGACAAAGAATAATGCAAACAATGATTCAGCCATCCCCAGCTCCAAAGCAGCAGCAGAACTGACCTACAAAGCACGAGAAATAGTTGCCTATGATGATCTTTTCTAGACTTTTAGTCAGTAGCAGCAGTCTTGTGTGGGAGGAACCAACTTTGTCATCTTACAATGCTAGGAACTTGAGCTGGGCACCTGCACCTGTGTAATCTTAGTCTAGTTGCAATGTTGAGCTGTAGCGCACAACTGTTTCCTGCATTCAGGGCGTGTATCATCCATGAAGGAGCTTTTCGTGGAATCATGGAGAACCTTCATGTCTTCATCGTACACATTATCATGCAAAATGTGACGGAAAGTCTAATCAAGTTCCAAGAAAGATGTAAGGCAAGACGAGCGACCTGCTAAACCTTCATCAACCGATCTACTATAAGTCTACATCACAAAAGAAAATAACTGTACGTACTGTTGCTAAGAAAAAAAAGTCTAAATTAGTCTCCTTAAGTATGATCAAACTCTGAATAACCTTCTTAGCTATTTTTTGGTTTAAATTACTCTCACGACCATGTCAATTTAGCAAATCTACTCCTTAATAGAATTTATCTTTTTATAGCCTTCTATACTATTTTTGGTTCAAATTACTCTCACAACCATGCCAATTTGTCAAATATAACCATTAATAGGATTTTATCTTTTTTGTTTCTCTTTGCACGAGTTTTAAGCTGAAATTTTACAAAGTGACAGAGGACATAATAAAGTATTTTTAAAAATATATTATATATTTTTTATCATTTTTTCATAGGCCATGACATATAATATAATATTGAATTAATTATAGTGATTCAAAACTGCATGAAAAATAATGATGAAAAAATTATAATATATATCTTTTAAAAAGTCCATCATGTTTACTATCACCTTACAAACTTTGAACTTAAAACTCCACTCGTGCATGGAAAAATAAAAAATAAAATTACAAAGGGGGTAGGTTTGACTAATTTACATAGTTATGAGAGTAATTTGAACCAAAATATAGTTTAGAAGATTATTCAGAATTTGTCCATACTTGTGGAGAATAATATGGACTTTCTCCTTATGCTGATTTTACTCATAGACATTCATTTTAAGGGTTGATAAAACAGAAAAGGGCCAAAAGAAATTTAAATAGATCAAAGCACGGCCACTGTTTTCCATTTATGCAACATAATCTGGGACTTTTCCTTTGAATTAACATTGTCGATATTACGTCCAGGAATTGAAATCATACCATATATAGTGAACAGTCACAAAATCATGAAATGGATGCAGGCAGAATCGTTCAGGGAATTTTCAACAAAACTTCCCATTAAACTCAGATTAGCCTCTTTGTATACAACACTCAACACCCAGTTAACGCTTGCAAAAGGGAGCATATAAACTAAGCAAAATTTTGGTTATACATTGGGCAATTAGGAGATGAAAAACAGAGCCTTGTTTTAGACTTCCTGTACATCCTGAAAAAGCTAACTGCAGCACCCTGTACACATACGGGAACCTATTATTTATATAATTATACTCTCTGCATAGCGTGTTCTGCTGGCTTTATGTGGAGATTCTTCCTGTGCCCTGGTGTCTGCGATCCTAGCCGCCCATGTGAAAGGTACAGCATTTGAGTGAACTTTCTCATCAAAACATGTGACGACTCAGCCAAACTGAAGCTCAGATGGGCGGCTACATACTATTCCTGAAGCTTTTTTGTCTTTCTTTTTGAAATACCACTCAGCATATCTGACTTTTGCTGCTGCAAATTTTGAAATAAGTTAAAAAGAAAAATACGTGAGAATCCAAGGTAGTAAATCTTCAAATGGCGACATGGAAATGAAAAAAACAAAACAGTCGAATTGTGTCAGCTGTAAAAAGAGTAAAGCCGACATGCTACATGTCTGATAGATTGTTTATAGGTGGTGTGAATATGACCGGCTGATTGGCTGATTGCCAAAATAAGTAAACAATCTTGTACTAATTTCTACCTGGTTGATTGTTCACGGAATAGAAAGCTCATTACTAATAGCTGATTGAATGTAAATTTGGTACAATAACTGGAATCTTTTTATGTCCCAAGCTAAGTTGGAGGTTCTGAGAATCCTTCAGATTGATTTCTTTCATATACAATCAGCGTCAGTATTGCCAAACAGAATGATACTGTCCCCACATGGTAGGATGAAAAATCATGGCCATATTATTGTAATGTCCCCACTCCATTTGGCTTGTATGAGGTAAAGAACAACATGTCATGGTGCCAAGGGACTGATGGTAGGCATAAATGCAATTAGCTAGGTTTCTTTCAAGAAACTGGCTGGTTTCCTCTTTTTGAATTTTCAAGATCGCGAAATGTCCATTTCCAACTTTGATGTTTAGTGTATATGCTAGAGGCAAACATAAACATTTATGCATATTAGATGATTTGAGACCTAGTCTAGTGGGTGAACCTCCAGGGTTGATACTGGTCCTGAAAGAAATGCCTAAGCTGGTTCTAGCTTCCAGGCAGGTAACCAGAATTCTTGAACCTTGTTACTGATACCCTAAGGTTATATCAACTATTTCTAGAAGAAATAAACGGTTGTTTGAGGGAAAAAATAATGATTTAGCACATCAATATAAAGCAACCAGAATAAAAGGCAAAGAAGCTTTTGTCCATTGGTGTTCGTGTTCATAGTAACAGGGCTAGAGATTACCAATCTCCCTGCTTCTAACTCGATATCGTCCTTGCAGAAGCGGACTGGCAAAGGTTGAGACGGAGCAGCTGGAGGAAAATCTTCAGCTGGCATTGCGAATGGACGAACCATTTTATCAAATCTGTCTAAGGTGATATAAGATCCAACTTCCTGCAGTCTCTCTGGTTCCATAATCGGCATTGTGTGGTCATCAGGTAGCAAAGATGCTTTGCCTCCACTCTGTACAGATACATAAGAATAGTGTGGTCGGATGAAAGAAAATATACTTGTAAATCACTGGAAATATTGGAACAAACATCTTCCAAGCTTTCAAAAGGAACAAATATTACCTCCAAGGAATTTATATCTGCACCACGACTAAATGTCATCTCTATACGGAACCTCTTTGGGTGTTCCAAAGGTACCTGCAATAGCCGTGCCATTGGCAAAAGAATCAACATTATTTAGTATTAGATGTGCCTGACTGCCTGCCATGTTTTCTAATAGTTCACATTTTCTTTAAAACTATGAGTCAGGGAATTTTGGTAGTAAAAGCCTTAAAAATTAACAGATAACAATAAAAAATATTAACATCTCACAATTACCACATAATTAATTCTATAAGCATCACGAGCAGGTAAATGCACCGGAGTAGTTAGTGTCATGTTCTTGTCCATTATTTAATTATATTTGTGCAGCTTGATTGTTCAGGGATGCAGGGCCATCACTGAACTAGGGAGTCCGTATAGGCAGACTGTTGATGTGATTTGCATGTATTAGTTTCTGAGGGTTTCATAGGGTTACATTCGCCTAAAGAGATACTCACTCATTTCGTTTTCAGTGGGAGTAATTTGAGTGTTTGACTATCCAGAATGGATCTTTTACGTTTGACTATCCAAAATGGATCCCTTTTACCGTAAACTCTTTCTTAATATACTCGCAAAAAAAAATCTTTCTTAATAGTTATAAAATCATGAAGGTGGTTTTAAACATGAATCCAATACTACCATTTTTTTGGCACATGATTAATAAATTATTAGACTAACTCTTGATCAAAGCATGATTATGGGATGATCAAACTGTGCTCACTAAAAATAAATGCAGGGAGTACTTAGTAAATACAAAAAAGGGTAACAATACAGGTATGAAACTGATGTAGAAGATCAACTGGATTTTAATTGCTTATGGCTTATGGTTTTCTCAAAAAGTGACGACATGTTGAGTTTCATAACTGGATTTGTAGCAAGAAAGGGAAACTACATAGCATAAAGTACTTTACAGCATGTAATAGCATAACCTTTTTTAAAAAAGAAGACAAATGAACAATTGGGTTGGTATGGATCTTTGGTGAAGTTGAGGCGTAAACAAAAAGGGAACAGATACAAGGATTCACATATATGATTAGGGAAACCACAGTACCTTTGTATTTTCAAACATACGCAACACAATGTAACTCATGTAGTCGAGTTCTTGTGTTTCAAAAAGCCGATAAAGAGAACTTCTGCAAACAAGACTCTCTTCTCTATTCAGAGATTCATCCAAATTACAATAGCGAAGTACATTCATTAGTGAGTGTATATGTGATTCCTGCCAAGAACAAAATCCTGAGTTCCGCTTATAAGGGAGGATAAGACATTATAAGAAGGAACAATGACAACAAAGATTTTGTGTCCCAAGCAAGGTGGATGGGCTAAAGATGAAACCTAACAAAACCCACCAAATGAAGTACCTCTATTCATATAATATTTTTTTTAAATACAAGGAAGCACTTTTTCAGCAGTTTGTAGGGCAAATTTTGCATTTGATTAGCGCTACAATATGACCTAGTCATGATAATTTGTGCAAGGACATATGCGTAATCCTTGATTAGCACTACAATTTTTAAGCAAAGTATCACTTAAAACTGTTCAAATGCTACACTGACGTCTGACATGGTAAACCATTTTGGCTGGAAGTTTTTGAAATGTAAAAATGAATAAATTTTTCTTTTGGGAATTGTTATATGATATGGTTCAAAATTTGCAGATTAGCTGTCATACCGATGTAAAATAGAGCCTTGTTCGAACACGTCGCTCGGGTTCAACCACATTGGCATATCTGCAACAAAATTAATTGATGTATGTTGTACAACTAAAAAACTGGAATTGCTTAACAACTTACTTTGGATCCAGGCAGTATTTTGTTTCCTTGTGGGAGTCATCTAGATCAATAGACTTCTTGATAGAGCTGGATCTTTCAAAACATTCATTCCTAACTTCCTCATAGTAAGACCTCCCTTTTCGTTTTGCAGATGACACTGCCTTTGTATCATTATGTGTGTTACATTCCGCAGCAGAAGTAACCTCTCGTCTCGTGTTATGCAGGTCAATTAGAATCTTTCCCAGTAAACGGCGTGCTATCTATAGGTAATGACAGAAGAAATAGCAGTATGAATATGAGAAGAAAACAGAAACCAGTGTCTTTTTTACTACAAATACTGCATAATTTGAATAAAGAACATGCAAAATGAGACCCCTAGACCAGTACCTTTGAGCCAATTTTGAGTTTCTGCTTTGGATTTATTCCATATTCATTTGGAATGACACCATCAGCTAGCAACTGAATGAAAGAGTAATGAGAAAACAGTTAGAAATGGATTAAGATCTTTGGAATAAGCAAGCTCAGTTCACAACCCAGGATTCAATTTATGCATCTTACACTGGATAGTGGTGATAATATATGTTTCTAGTAGTGCAAACCTACTGAGTTCATGTAGTATAAATGCACTATGTAACATGAGAATTTACCACCCAGTCTGTCAGTTGTATGCGTAATATTAACGAACAGATATCCTCACTGGAACACCAACAGTTCATTGAACAGGCATAAATCAGTCGAGATTTAACCTTTTTTATCTGGGGTACATTTTAAAGACAGAAAAACTTGATTTATCTGGTTGTGGTTGGCAAAAACACACGGAGGGGCTTCAACTCGCTGGTCGTGTTGGTAGTCTGGACTATTTGGAAGATGAGGAATGATGTTATGTTTAATGGTGTGTCTCCCAGAATTGGTAGAGCTATCACTCTGGCACAGGTGGAGGCTGATCTCTGGATGCTGGCAGGGGCAAAAGGATTGAGTGGCCTGATTGCAGCTACGTCGGTTGGGTAGCAGATTTAATCAGTAGAACTATGGTCGCCTCTCTTGTTTGTAAGGCTATTTTGGCAGTGTTCTTCTATCTTAATGCAAAGATACACAGCTCTCCTGCGTAGTCGAGAAAAAAAAACATGATTCACCTGAGAAACTTTGAAGAGGTCATTCAGGCCAGTAAGGTTGAGGTGTGAGTTATGAAGAAGGTCATACCTGTCATACAAGAACTATTATTTAAAAGATAACACATCATTATAAAGATGAATACGATACAAAGAAATGAAGAACCACAAACTTGTAAGGCTTGACTTTACATGAATACAGATAATGAGGCAAACGAGTAAATAAGTTATCAAATACCATATTTTCAACAGGATATTTACCAGGAAACAAAGGCAGTAGCTCTTTCCAATATTTGGTTCAAAGAGAACTGAAAATTATATCATTAATAGTTTTGAAAAAGGTGCAGAATAATTTGCCAAAACTTCATTCTAAAAGAACAAATGGACCTGGGCTGGATGTATAGCTACAAAATATCTGAATAGTACATATGAAAGACTCTTTTGCAAAGGGAAACACAGGTACATTATCTGATGGAAACAAGGTTACTTACTTGCAAGAGTCATATATATCAGGGATTTGAGTAGTGTCAAAGCGCCTGCATCATAGTAAAAATTTCGGCAATGGTTACACCAGACTGCATTTCCTTCAGAGAACTTCTAGTGTTCAGCAAAAAATGCCAGAAGAATAGAAGACATACTTTTTCCTTTCATTGTAGAGATCTCTCTCTAGTTTCTTCCAACGGGCAAACATCAAAAGGAAGCTTTCACTGCCACAAGGCAATCCAGCAGAAATACGATCTGTATCAATTTCCGCTTTCCCCAGTGCCTTTGCTTGATCATAAGGATGATTTGGTGAATCGCTATCTATTTCAGCTTTCTCGTCTTCATCATCCGAAAGCATCTTTACTTGTGCGGTTATTTGTTTTGTCAATTCAGCCTGATAACACAATGCTAACTTATCATAATTACAGTTGTTTTGACACTGAAAGTTGCTGCAAAAGCAACCCATAGAGGTCACAATATAGTAAAAGTTCTGTGTGGTAAGGAACTCATAATGATACAGTATAGAATAAGAACTCAAGTGGAAAGAGAAACATCCTCTGTGAAGAACTCGATGAAAATAGAAGATATCTAACTTTCATACCAAATTTGTGAGAATCTTAGCAGCATTTTTAGGCACTCCAGCTCCATCAACCATCCATGGGGATTCCACAGGTTCATTACAATTTGCAACTTTTGAAGATGTGATGATATCATGCAAGCGAACCTGCAAAAATAATCGGGTATTTTTAGAGACATTGGGGGAAAAGTTTGTAAATGATCTAAATTTCAATACAGTGCTCATATATAAATGGAAACATGCAAAGGATCATATACATGGAGATAGTTGCATTCTAGCTTATTTTCACATTTGAATACTGTAATAAATGGTTCCATTTATTTTTCCAATTACTTTTGGATCACACTTCTTTTGATTAAAAGATTGACATACTAATAAATTGTTCTACCCCAATTTCGCAGTTGACACCATTTGAGTCCTTGGCAACTCTTACTCCATTTGACTCCCTAGGTACACTAATTTAAAGCTCGAAAATTAAAAAGTACCAATTTCTTAAGTATGTGTAACAGTGTCTGAGGAATACCTTTGCTTCATTTATGTCAATAGTACCATCCTGAAGTCCATCTAGCATAGATGAGTCCTTACTGACAAGTGAAACCTGGAGATAGTAAAATCAGGTGAATTGATCATGCTTTTATTCCAACTGGCTTAGATTTACAGAAGAGGAACAGACCAGGATTGGTGTTAACTCCCCCTCCAAATCAAGAAGACCTTTAGCAAAAGCGGCTGCAGACATCTAAGATATAACAACTACCATTATGTAAGCAGTCAATCCAGAATTGAAAGTACAAGAAAAATGATGGAAGACAGTAAGGAATTGAAATTAAAATCAGCTATTTTCTGAGATGGATAATGTCAAGTACTCCAGCACATGCCCGATATATTTTTCTTTCTTGGATACCATGCCGGCATGCCCATTATAATTAGGTTCAGCGAAACGACCCAATTTTAGACGAACCATCTGGCAGTCTATAACAGGGCTTGAGAGTCAAAATGTCAGGTGATCTTGGGAAAAACATTCAAGAAATATAACCAAGGAATTATACATTACTGTTCATTATAAGGTACAGTTAGCAATGAACTGCTCTAAGCACTTCTGCACAAATCTCATGCAATGAAATATTATAATATGGTGTGTCACATAGGCCACAAATGCACTAAACCATACACCTAATTAAGCCTTGCCCAAGTGTTAGCTTGCCCACCTCTTAGCGTTGTGCCGATAGGGTCTTTCCCCTCATGCACGCCACGGCTTATGCCGTGCCGCATGCCTCCCGGTCCCTCTCTCTCCTATCTTTTTCTTCCATAGTTCTAGGAGATTTTGTTAGCACAGGTTGAGGCCTATATAATTTCCCGCTATCATGGTTGAATACAATTCATACATTGTGTGATCTCATTCGCTATCAACAAGTATATCTGTATATGAAAGGCAACTATACAACTTGCTACTAGGTAATGATGGCCATACTGGTGATCAGTTTTTCAGATGTCGTCATAGTAGCATAAATTGTGGGGTATGCTATGAATGTGGACATAACTAAATTTTTCATTTGTCTAAGATGAAGTCACCTAATTTGAATTCAGAACTCATAGGCAGACTTAGCTACTCTATGACAGCTAGACTCTTGAACATCTCTGTCAGTATGTTGGTTGATATGTATTGGATACATATATATAAGATAACACAGAACATGAGTTATCATACACAAACATAAATGGAGACTATTTACATTTAATCTTTATTTTCATTCATTTCCGACAACTAAGTGTCTAAAAAGATATGCCACCATTTACCTGAACACGACCTTCATCTGAACTGTATATCTTCAGATCATGCCTATATGTACTATGGAGGCGAAGCAATCCTGGTCCTTCACCTAGACCGAAAAGGTTGCACAGACTTAGCTAAAGAGGAAGAGGCATATGAAAGACAATGGTGGCGTGCTAGCCATTCATGGAAATGGAGATGACCTAACCATGCTATTTTTTCAGACAAACAGCAAAAGACTGGCAGACGAATTTTAAGGCTTAGCAAGAATGGTATCCATCCAAATCAACAAAATGAGGAAAGAAAAGGGACATAAGAAGGGTACCAATGATTAGTACTAGCAAGTATATGTGCTGTGCTTGTGTATGTTGGGCCCGTGCTAGGCCATGGGTGGCCGGCCCCTCCTGATAGTTTTGGTTAGAGAGATATGAGAAGATCTTATCTGGTTCTGTGCTTCCATAAGCCTCAAGAACAACACCCCCCCCCCCCACCCCACCCCACATATTGTAAACCTATCTCTCTATCAAATCAATCTATTATTCCACGCAATACCTGCTTTCAATCAATAATGGGAAACGTTTTGAGTGAGATAATGGCAAAAAATCAAGAATTCAGCTGCAATTTCCACAAAGCAGCTGAACTGAAATTACCAGACTAACACAAAAAAAGACTTACAAAATTATTTTCTTTGGTTCAGTTAAGTTCTTGACTTCAAATTGAAAGCCAAGGGGGCAGTTAGGAAGGTGAAGTTAATCAGTTCAGACATGCATTTCAGTTAAATCCAATCCTTCAGGCTAAAAAATAGTCCTTCAGAAACAAGCGGCAGGACAGAGAGTATAGAAAATCTAATGTAGTAAACTGACCAAAGTTTAAAAGGACATACTTGGATACATATTATTTCTGAAGTATCTTCCTAATTCTTCTGCCTGTGCAATCGACCAAAAGCATCCGGGGGGAGAAATGACGCATTATAAGGATTACTCAAAATAAACCATCAGCTCATTGAGTATGTTGCATATATATCAGAGCATGCAAATATTAATGACAAGTTGCTAAAATGGTAAATTTGATACTAAGTTATGACCCAAAATATCATATAAAATGATACATGACGCCTAACTTAGGTTGCAGTGTCTATTGTGTTTGACCAAACATAACTTAAAAGATAACCTAAAAATGAATGGCAAAGTAAACTCAACCTGCTTCCTTCCTGCATGAGTTAGAACACCACCGTATTTAAGAACCATTAGGGCTTCAACTGGATATTCCTCCTCCCCTTCTCTATTATCTTTAGGAATGCGGATCCAGTTTGATGGCTTTAGCTGTACCTTCCTATAGATACCTGAAAAATGTCCACCCTGAAGGCCATAGCGCAACTTATGTCTCAGCGAATTTATTATACAGCTTAAGAATATAATAATGAAAATGAAAAATTGCAGACAATACATATGCAAAGAATGGTAGACGAATATTCTTATGAGCTGCAATGCAAGTTGCCTCATCAAGGGAGACAACGCGCAAAGGATCAACAAGTCAAAGTGAAAGGTCTTCAATTCCGTGACCATTGTAGTGGCTTTGTGTCTTTGGAAGCATCATAATGCTTATGTTTTCAATGGACACCACAGACCCAAGACATCCATAGAATATCTTGGAGGAGGGGAACATGTGGTGCTTCGACAGTGCAAAGGAACTTAGATGCTTGTGGCCAACCTATTACGTTGTCATTTGGTCATTTTTTTTTCTCTTTAATACAAAGACACAAGTCTCCTGCTGTTCGAGGGGAAAAAAGAGGAATACACACATATACTTGTTGCTCTTCTGCTGTCCTTATATTTACTTCAATTTAAACAATATTTTACTTACAAAAAATGGTATCACATTTCAGCGCAAGGCAGCATTTATAGTCCAGAAAGATATTTTGTAATGATTAATCTTTTTTCAATAGACATGTCAGTTTAAATTTCTTCAGACAGTTCTACAGTTCAGAGTATGCAATATGCCACTCCAAAATGAAAAATAAATCACAGTAAAATCTGTAAAATGCTAGAGGTTGCATGAGAACACAAGGAAATTCATGGATATGAATAGTGGTTAACAAATTTTCCTTTGATGAAATGTGAACACAAACTTCAGAGATCAAATACACAAAGGCATGCTTACATTTTTTTTCATAAAATAGCTTACTAGGAAACAAAGAAGCAGGTTTTTTATTTGAATTGATTCACACAGAGTATGCAGAAATAAATGAAAAGCTAACATAAACTATGTTGAAATTAAATCGGAAATGCAATTGTGCACCACCTACAAGGTCAGTAGTATATAGCCATGTCAATGCTTGAGCAACTATTTTACCTCTTCAAGGACGGCTCTAACTTGGCGTAGCTTCTCCGCGTGCTCGACTTCAACGTCACTATCACTTTCACGACCAGATCTAAATTATAGATAAATTTCTCGTTTTATTGAAGACATAAAAGAAAAAAATACTCATGAATGCGATTCATATTTCAAAGGCAAGAACATTAATATAGTATTACATCAGTCAGACATTTATCAAATATCAATAGAATTCAGGAGATTCGCCGAGATAATCGTGTTGCATATAAATAGAATTCTACTATCCAAAGGTCAAATAATTCCCGGGATCATGGCATCAGAAAATTTGATTGAGCAATGCAATGTTTCTTATAATAAAAAAAAGTGGACATATTTTGTAACCGTTGAATAGTTTGCAAATCTAACTGGTCGTAGTGCAGTTGGGCATGTTGAGAAATAACGTCGAAGATAAAATCATGCCATCAGAAAATTTTGAAGCCCTGGTTGAGCCACTTGATTATTTCTAATGTCCATATGTAAAGCATACTCAGCAAAGAGGGGATTTGGAAAGGATTTGGAAATGGGAGAGGATTCAGACCATGGGAGAGGATTTGGAAATGCTGGGCACCAGGAAAATGCAAGTTCTTTATGTGGTTGGTGGCGCATGATAGGTGTAGGACAGCAGACCGCCTCGCAAAGAGGGGTCTCCCTCATCCTGATTGTTGCCCGCTGTGTGATCAAGCTGAAGAAACAATAAACCACCTACTAGTCTCCTGCGTTTTCGCTCTCCAAGTATGGTTTAGGATTCTTCATAAGGTTGGCCTGCAAAATCTCTCTCCCAGCCTGAAGACACATGTTTTGATGATTGGTGGGAAAGCACTAACATTGGAGTAGATGGTCAAGTGAAGAAGGGTCTCAAATCCATCGTTATCTTGGTAGCCTGGTCTATTTTTTCTCGAACCCGCAAAAGAGCTGCGCGTCATTGTATTAATAGGAAGAAAAAAAGGACCTATTACATGCCGATGCCACGGCTTTGGTTAGTTGTTTCTATTTGGAACCATCGTAACCGGTGCATGTTTGATGGGATCCTTCCCAGCCTTGATGGTGTCCTAGTCTCTGTTAGAGATGAACTGCACTCTTGGAGCTTGGCTGGAGCTAGAGGGGTATCGCATCTCCTCGCTCTAGTGCCAACCAATTGGTGAGTTTTCGTCTAGGGTCAAGTTCTGTTCAGTAGAGAGAGAGAGAGAGAGAGAGAGAGAGTTTTCCCTTGTGTAGTGGGGTGGGGTGCGGTGTTGTACGGGTTTCTATAACCCTCTTTTATTCTTCTTAAAATAATGATACACAGCTCTTCTGCATGTTCGAGAAAAAAAAAGCATACTCAGCGTGGTTGTGCAAGTCCCTTTCAACTTCTTTTTCTTATCCTGCTTGTATCTTGATTTTCTATCATGTGCACCATCCTACTTATAATGACCTTTAGGCTCCACTTGAAAGTGTTGGGAAATTTTAAAATTATGTGATTCTTTTGGTAAGTAGTAGCCTTCTATTTTAGAATAAAAAATATTATCAAATATGACAGATATACCCCAACATACGGCATAATGCAGCACAGCACAATAATTCCATTCTCAAGCCAAGTTGCTACATCGCAAATGTAACGTGCCACACATACAGGATCCTAAAAGGTACCTAGCTATACTTGCCACAGACCTAAAAATGTTTGGAGCAAATGGCATAATCGCTTGGATGGAAAACAGTGAGGATAGGAATCAGTCAAGAGCATATCCACAGCCGGGATAAGGTGATTGCTTAAAGGTTCATGAAACATAAAGATGATCATCAATCTTGAAACTATAGAAACACATACCTAGCTCGCGGAACAAGGATTCTTGTTGCATCTAATAGATCTTGCAGCTGCAAGGCGCTTTTAAGCTTTGCCTGAACAACAATGATAAAAAGGTCTGTTCATCAAGCAAAAGAAGAACCTATAATGAATGGAAGTTAAAATGAACTCAGTTGCTGCACCTCTGCATGGGCCTTTCCACCATTGTATTTCAACATCAGTTTCAAAAGCTTTTCTTCAGTTACTTTTAGCTTCACCTTCTGCTTTGGTGTGCGATCCCCACTTGCATAATTTGAAGCAGGCATGCCTTTATAGTATCAGAAAGCAGTTTGATGGTTACAGGATTTGAGGAGCTTAAGTTCTTCATTATTATACTTACTGGCGTATAACAGCTATGACACAGCGCAACTCTTCAGATGGCCTGGATATTCCAACAGTTCCCCTTTCATGACATCTCACAGCATCAGATGGTTGGGCTGGCTCACTGATTTTCCACGGAAGACTAGTAGGAATGGTTGATGCAATATGTGGAGCTTTCTCATCAAGAAACATTTTCCTCAGAATGCATGCAGCATCATCATAGTACCTGAAATTCCGCTAAATAAGATATAGTAAGGTCCCTTACCCAGTGTAAAAAGTCACAATTTTTGCCACAACAGAGAATGCTTACTTGTATGAACTTTTCACAAAACTCCAGCCATTAACATCACATACATAGGATCTTGCCTCTCCCAAGTCACACCTTAGAAGATCAAAGCCACACACCTGCAGAAAAGAAATGATTGGGAAACTGAGACCACAGTTATCAATACTATTTTAGACAAATTTCTACATCCTCCACCAGTTCCTGTAAACATGTTACTAATGTGGTATCCATTAACTTCAATTAGAATTTGCTTCAATTTTGGTATAACTGTGACATTAAATGATATACATCATTGATTACATATCAAATCTACCAAAACAACAAAAAAAAAACATTAATGTTGGTTACTGTAGTATAACCCTGATGCAGATTGCTTAGAGTTTGGGCTCTGCTCATCCAGAGATCAATGCAAGCTGATGTAAAAGAGCATCATTGCGATCGTTCAATAATTTGGGAGGTAACTAAATAATCCTTCAAGATACTCTTCCATTTTAGACGTGTTCGATCATAAAATATGGATCATGTAAGAAGTGCCTTACTCAATAGAACACTACCATGTTCTGTGGATTGGTTTGAACTTTTTTGACACGAACATTTTATGTGCAAAATAAGAAGAAGAAACTATCAACTCTAGACCAATGAAGAGCTCCCTGTATTGTATAGTTTTAACTGATACTATGGTCAATTGGCAAGCCTTAACTTTGAAAAGATACCAACAGTCAAACCTATGAAATTCATCTCCCTCACTCCTTATTGAACTTGCACATTTTATGTATATATATAATTATTTACGTAAGTGAACAAATTCTGCTGGCATTTTGAAGATATCTGAACTTGTTAATAGTTTCAACGACAATATTCTATTGCCCAGTAGTATTTCACATCCATAGGATGAAAGGTACACATAAAGTCCTAGTGTAAACTTCTACCATATCATACAAACAGAGTAATTTGGTAGAAAGAGTTTTAATTGTACCGCTTGTCTGAAGGCCTGGCAAACGCTCCTTGCGATTTGTTTCTCAGAAGGGGTTAAGAGAACAGGATAGCGCACCTTCAAACAAGACAAAAATTATAATGCAACACTGCCGCATTACACATATAAATGGAAACACACCCTTTTCTACATAAAAAGGGTGAGTTTCAATCGGCATGTTATAGAGAGGTTTAATCTATAGAATGAGATAAATCGTGTTCACAATAAAACAAGGAACGCTACCTCTTTTCCATCAGAATTTCTCATGACAACCCCATCCACAACTGGAGATTTGCGTGCTTCCGCATGTGCATATCCAGGCCCAACTGTATAAACCTATAACAAGAAGGTTAGGTTCCATGCTTCACACTTCTTTGTTTTTAGGATAACAGGGGGAGAGGACACATCTGTACATAATAAAAAAAGATGAAGTGATAAGTTAGTAAGGTTTACCACCTTGACATCTGTCCCTCCTGTAGGCATGAACTCCTCGTAAATGTAAGATCCATCTCGCCTCACCTTCCTCACATCTGGATAAAACTCACTAGATCGATTACCAACCTATGTATTGATTTGAAGAAATTTGTAGGGTCAGTGCATTTTGGAGGAGTTTTGAAGTACCCATTAATGATAAGAAGAAGAATAGACATGAACTCGTTCATTTATATAAAAAAAATCCTTAGGAATAGGAACAAAATAACCATATATTATGCATTGTTGAAGCCACGTCTTATCATTTATCTATAAGTATACTACACTGAACAGTGAACACATATCAAAGATCATTATAAAAAAACATAACTCAGTTCACTGGAACATTCCTTAACATAAGTCAGTGAGGAAGCTGATGGCGTCAGGAACAAATGTGGATAAGGATAAGCAAAACATTAGAACATAAAGCACATCACCTGATAGGTTACATTAACTTATATTGTCTATAACTGCTTTAATATAGGAAATTATGATGAGTGAAATTGTTAGCAGAAATATTGAATACCATACCAGGTGGCCACATACATATCATAGCTATGGTATCAACTTGGAACTTAAAAGTAACAGATTACCTTACGGAACAGTTCCTTCATTCCTCCACCAGCTGAGCTAGGATAGTATATCATTATGTTATGGTCATCACCTTCATACAATAATAAATGTAAGGAGCATAAATAATTTTATTCTATTACTTTACAAAGTACGGCAGGAAATAGGTGAATTGCAGTAAAGAGATCAGTAGTTTTGGATATTGCAATGGAGAGATTTTGAATGTTTCAATACTGACTTTTTTTTTGAAAGAAATACCCCAAGGGAGACCCCTGAAGTTTAATGTGCCCTCACCCAAGATTTGAACCCTGGGTGGGAGCCTTCTAGCTAGTGGCCTTTGCCACTACACCATGAACTCCTTGGCAATACTGACTAATTCGCTTGGACAAAAGATACAAATAAAGAATTCATTACAGAATAATTGCAGAGTTGATGAGGAAGGTTTTCACAGTAACAGAAAGTATGAGTCGTAGATTACAATGAATAGAAACACAATTTAGGCAAAAAAAAAAACTGTCTGCAATATTTGATACACAACATGGCAACAACAACATAGACTTAGTCCCAAGCAACTTGGGGTGAGCTAGAGATGAAGACCAACAAGAGCCAAAAGGGAGAATAATTTTGCAAAAGAGGTAAAAGGAAAAAAACGACTACCAATCAGAATATCTATTAAATACAAAGTTTAGCAAGAACGCCTGGACTCTGGAAGTGAAAACGCGTAAATTATGCAGTGAAGTGTCAAGACTTCAGCATGTTGTACATGCTTCAGTTGTCAAAAAATGTTTTGAAATACCAGATAATCTTTTGATAGATCTGTAGAACTGCAAGATCCAGGCGCACTTGTTAATGAGATATTGAGATGCTTTACAGAATTTTAAAAAAATTACTGGACATAAGCCTTAGATTTGTGTTGGTTTGGCCTTGGTGCATTATATTCACATGTTTAGTTGAGTACTGTTCATATGGGATGGACTCGATGTCCTTTTCTCTAGTAAGTTAAAATAAAGCATCCTGCCTTGACCTCAAGCTTAGTTTTCTCAGCTCTAGTACCAATTTTTCATCTTTTTTGGCATACATGTATTGAGCCAAACGAAAATGGCTACTGCTAGTCCAGGACAGAATAATCAACAGGAAACAGTGCAAGAAAAAGCTATTGCACAACTTATCAAATTAAGAGCTGTTACCATCAATGGGTTTCTCCACGAAAGGCTTGCAGAATCGTTTCCCATGGATCTCAATAAAATCATCTTCCTCAACAAAGTAGTTTAGTTCTTGATTAGGATACTCTCTTCTGACGACAGCATAGGTTGGAACAGGAACTCCATACAATTTAAGTTGCTAAACAGAAAATAAAAAGAAGAAGAAACATCAACATTTTGGAACAAGATAATGTATGTCTGGACTGTAGGGCAAGACAATAAACCTTCATACAAAATTGCAAACTAGGGTTCATCAGACCTTTCTGTTGGTTTGGAAAAGAAAGGAAAGAGTCTCTTCTGTTGGTTTCAAAAGAAAACAGAGTATGAGATCCTTCTGTAAGTACAGTTGGATTATAAATCACCTATTGCCATGAAACCAACCTAGAATATCTGCTAGTGAGTAACATTTATTTATTAAATCATCTATTGTTTTAGCACCCTCATGATAAACAGAAAGAAATGATCCAGCTTAAAAGCATCTAACAGAGACAATAGGAACTCATCAGAGGCTCAAAGTACTATTAATACCTGATATACTTTGCTGCGGTCATGAAGAAGGTATTGCGGGGCCAACTCATTCACCAAAAAGGACCTAAAGAATAATATCTAAGAAAAGTAACTTCATCAAATCGTAAAACTCCTTAGAGGGTAACATGAGTGCCCTTGCTTGTAAATTGTAATCAAATGTATTTGTCACTTGCTTGTTTTATCGAGCAATAACCAAAAGGAATATACATTAAGGAAATAGCTTATGAAGTTCTCTTTCATTCTTCAGTTGTGGCTAGAGGAACTCTCATCTAGGAAAATAAATTTCAAGATGCTCGGAATTTCAAAAATGTTATTACTAGGGGAGTTGGTTTAGTGCAAATCCTGCAGACTGAAAGAGTGTGTTTGGAGTACAACTAGGACTAGGACTAGGACCAGCAAATCCATGTTTCACAAAAAAAAAATAATTCCATATAGAAGTCACACATAGATCAGATTTTCCATAATAGTAACATTAGCATAGTTCCTTTGAATACTAGAAAATACTCAATCTAATGTATATTTAGATACAACAATTTACAAATGCTATGCTCAAGTCAGGGGAGGTATTTAACCTTCGTAAAGCAGAATATTTCTCTGCCTTTTCTAGTGGATACCCAGACGAGTAAAAGGCGATTAGACAATCACATAAAGGCCAACTGTTAAAAAAAACAGTAGCAGTTAGCATAATGAATTAGTGCCAACTTGAACTTAGGGCTGTATCACTATCCAAAAATGCTGGCATACAACACAAAACAAACATATGCATGATCACTATAAGATTTAAATGAAAGAACACACAGAATATGGTCCCCATTGGAAAACGACGACCTGCTACAAAACTCATGGATGATGGAGTAATTTGGCACCATCAGATTCAAAATTTCCCAAATATTTAAACTGTTTGAAAAGATAGTGTTAGTTACTTGCTTAACAAAAAAGGTCATACTACAGTAGTAAAAGGTCATACTTCATGCTTCAAGTAATTTTTGTCTGCATAATTCACTACTTAACTTTCACCAATACACAGAAAAGTTACAGACAGACTTCGTTCTTCTTAAAAGACTTTGTCTTCACACTTGTCCGACATACCTTTCAATGGGATCTTGAAGGATCACTTTGTCACCAAAAATTATAATCTGCATCCAAGTATAAGCATATTATGTTAACCTCATTATATTCCGTGCAGGGCAAATAGTTATTGAACTTGCGGGGCGAAATAGTTTCAGAGTTCAGACATTTGAACACCAACGGGGTCAGAAGAATAAACTAATACCTGGCATATGTAACTTCAGCATTATAGAGTATAAACTAAAAAGTCCAGCTTCTTCAGGGAAAAAAAAGGGTGAAGAAACCAGAGACAAGCAAAACACTGGACCATGCCATGCCATAGTAGGCTGGTCGCAGATTCATGACGTTACAAGATGACAAGAAATCTTCTGCAGGAGAGTTATAGTTTGATGGGATAGAACAATGTAACTTCCAAAAAACAACAAACCATACAGCATGTAACAGAAAGTGGAAACAAACTCACAGCTTGTATAATTACGACATCTTATTTCATATCATTTGATAAGCAGCTATTTCGCCCACATTGTATTTGCATTTGTTTATTATTATTTGTAAAAAAATACGAACAAGCAAGCCAACAAGTACAGGAACGCAAACGATAATCCGCCGGAACGACCCATTTCTGAGACATACCTCGAACTCTCCGAACGCGCGCAGCCTCTCAAGAATCTGTTCCATGGGAGGACACGACACCTGAAAGGTTTCCAGCAGTGAAGAAATGACTAAATCAGTAACGGGAAACACAACCACCAAGAACTCAAAATTCCGCCCAGGAAATCATTTACCATTTCCCCAAAGGCCCAACCGCTCACCTTCTTCTCCATGACGCAGACACCAATCTTGATCTTGCCGCCGCTATCATTGCGCCTCTCCATCCCCCTCACCCCCTTGCCTTTCCGCAGAAAGAACAGACTGTGACTCGAAAGGGAATGTTTGTTTCTTGGACACTCACCTCCTCACGACTAGAATCTCAGACGTCTTTATGCTTTGTGAGGGAGGGGAGGGGAGGGGAGGGGATGGGAGGTGAGAACAGCCGAAAAGCCGGAGGAGGCGCGAGACTGCGAGAGCAGTGGCCAGTGAGCACTGCGTTAAGGAGATTTTCTCTCGCCATTTGTTTGCAGTTTTATATATTCAGAAACAGAAGAAAAAAAAAGATAAATTTTCTATATCAGTTTTACAAGATTATACATATAGGGAGTATTAAAGTACAAATGAAAGTGTTCTTGTCCAGATACTTCAACATTGTGAGGTTGAGAATAGCCTAATAAGATATTTGAATTCGCTTTGGTAGTTTTGAATCATTATCTTGTCCTTCTATTCGCTTTGGCAATCCATTTGATTAGTGAGATACTCTATCACCTTTTTTCAAATTATTACTCGGTCACTCTGTACGGTGGCAAACGCTTGCTGTGTAATTTTATCGTTTTGCTGCTGATATATGTGTTCCCATCAGTTTTTTATATAAAAAGTTTAACACAATTATAAAAACATAGTTGTTTTTAATAAATGCACTAAGTTTCAGAAAAAAAAATGCAATACTAAAAAGGATTTTCTTAGGCAGATGTATGTGCACTAAAACTTAAGTTTTTTCGAAAAAAAAAGAATGACCTCCCAAATTTCAAGATGTTATCCTTTCTTTACTAGAGCGAGCACTACTAGATGATAAGTTGTACTAGATGGGTTGCACACTTGCGCAAGGATAGAGGACCATGAGATGCTTGTGCGAGAAAAAAAAAAGATACGTACGGGCAATGAAAACATACCCAAATGGCCGTTGACGTAAGGTCAAGTACATTGTGCAGGACATTTTCTACTCACGAACTCTTCTGTGGCCGCAATTATAATTTGTGTGGATAATCAGGTGGAGGGCCCAGACGAGAATAATTATCAGGCACCAAATCTTAGATGAACTTTCAGCCATTCACATCCCATGATACGCACAGTACCCATCAAATGTCACTATATTTCAAAAGTGGTAACATAAAAAGGCTGGAGAAACGCTATACGCTGAGCCGTCAAATATAAACTCTTTGCCCCCAAATTCCAATCGTTTCTGCTCCGTTCAGCTTCTACGCCTGAAACAGAATAGAGAGATCAAGTTGGAATATTTGTAAGAACATTCAGCCAAACCCCAGAATATCCAGGCAAATGCTGCCGTTAAAAGACCGTCCAAGATCAGGCGACACCGACCCGCAATCCCATTGGCGCCCCCGTCACCGTCATAGACGTCCAGATCGTCGGAGGAACATCCAACCGGATTACCAGAATATCCCAAGGCTGCAGGCATCTCGTTTGGGAGGCGTGGCAAGGCAAATTTTCTGACCAAATCGAACTGCCCAACACCACAACGTAAGCAAGGACTTCCTGAGCGTTTCCTTCCTTCAACGTTCAGGCTCTGAACACACACTCCTCTTTGTTTACTCTGGATTAGACTATTACCAATTACCAAATATGGTCTGCATGAGCCAACACGTGGCTAGAATATGCATGTTTTGGTTGAACGGGCCGCTTGGTTTCATCAAGAGTCGTGTGTATCCTCTTGTAGCCAGCAGATTAGCGTCCGCCGGCGGTTGTGTATGGCCGGATTCTGTAGAAAGGTATTGGTTGCTGCTATCTGCTACCTTGTCTTCATCGTATGGTCAGCGATTAGCAACCGGACCATTTTGCAGATAGCATCCAGGGATATTGTTTCATTTCCTCTCTCGAGAACTAGATGCGTCACTAGCTACTGTATTGTATGTTTGTGGCCACTCCAGAATATGGTTCGATGCAATGATGAACAACACTGCACGGCATACTCCTTTTTATTTCTGCTCCACCTTGTAATGGGATCAGAAGTCAAATGTGTAGCTCAAAACCAAGGGACCCACACACTTGCACAGACAAAGCCCAGTTGGTAAAGGGGTCCATCTGGCCCAGTCGTCCTGCGTACATCATTTTCGCAAATACATGTAAACTAATCTGACTTGTCTCAAAAAAAAAAGACTAATCTGGCACTAAGCTAAGTCCATCGCGATGGTAAATCCACTCCCACAATAGACGCCACGTGAACCAGGAGAAACAGTTATGTTTACTCTCTGAGGAACCACCTGGTCAGAAGTGTCACCCAAACCAAGTTGTCCATGCTCTCCCCACCCCCAGGTGAAGACTGCTCCTTTATCTGCTCAAATATCAATTAATCAGTTCCATGAATTCTTTTTATATTTGCCTATTTCAAGCCTTCGGAGTTCGGAAGAACTTTTACCTGTTACAAAGGCAGAATGCTCAGTTCCACTGGCTATGTGCACCACCTGTCCTTCATCAATGCAGGGAATCTTATCCAAAGTTGACAATGAAGATGAAACATCATGAGAACTGCTCGTTGCACTTGTGTTTGATTGCTGTCCCACTACATTCCCTGCCACAAGGAGATCACACTTCTGGTGGCGGTAAACACCAATGATGTACAATTCTCCAGCTGTAATATGAAATCACGTCAAATTGACAACATTTCCAGCAAGTGTTGTTCGATTTGAATAAAACACACTGCATGCATACCAGACAAAATTTCGAAAAATGCATACCAGATAAAATTAATGCATGATGCCATCCCAATGCCACTTGAGAAATACTCAAAGAGGGTAAAACCGCCCGAGGTTGATCATTGTCGTGCTCTCCAATTAATGCTCTTCCCCATATGTACAAATGACCACATTCTGTCACATCAAACAGAGGAAATTATGGTTCAAGACCTAAGAGAAGACAAGAGCCAACCACTACAGATTTTACAAGTCTTACCATCCAATGCAGCACTGTGATCTCCATTGGCATATATATTTACTATCTTAAAGTCTGCAAAGCCATCTATTAGTCTAGGAACATTATGTGATTTTTCGTTCCTAGAAGCACATTTACCAACTTGGCCTCGTCTTGCTGAGCCAAATCCATACACAGAATTATCTGAGAAAGAGAAGATTAACAGTTTATCAGTTACTAAAGGAGAGATGTCATTATTATGTCAATGTACCAAGAGAGACGATTCGATCCTTAGTTTCCCATAAGTCCACTAGTCAGATCCCAGAGATGACCTAACAACTCAAATTCTACAGTTTCAATAATCGAATGCCTACAATATCTACTGCATATACATCAGTAGTGAATAAAGGTTGATCCTGATGATCTAACAACTCCAACACTTCCTGCAAACACATAACTTGTTGTGTTGCATGATAAGATGATCTAACACCTCTGGTCCGTGGCCCTGCTCCAAATGGCCTTTGCCAGGCATAGCATCCAGCTAAGTTCCACTAGAATGAACTAATTCATCTCTTTTATTTCTGAGGAGAATCGATGCATATAAGGTGGTGTGCCTCCCAATTCACTCCAATGAGGAACTTCCTTCGCCAAAATGTGACTTGAAAGAACCTAGCAATGTTGGATGGGAATGATTTCTGTCGACTCTAAAAAAATGTTACAACTATAGATTTATGCGTTATGAATGGCCAATGCAGATGCAAATATGTGGTTTCTTAAAAGAATACTTCATCGATTTTTGCCATAATAACTGCCATTTTTACTTACCTTTCAATAGGACAAGAGAATGGCGCATCCCTAGAGCAAGTTTCTCAACATGCATTGGGGTGAAGTATGCCACTACAAAAGGCAAGTTCCTAGAGTGGTTGTCACCAGTGCCAAGTTGTCCAAACGAGCCATCTCCGCACATGAAGAGTTGCCCAGAATCTGAAAATTAAAACTAGAAACATCAAAGTAAAGCTCATCAGCAATTATAATTTTTTTCAAACAAACAGTGCTAGCACCAAGGTAAGACTGAAGTTCTTCGTCATAAAGCAACAGGCACATGGAATATATTATGGAAATGACACTTAGATTATTTCAAACATGAAAGATCAAAACAAGCATAAAAACAAACTGAACAGTTTCAGAATTAGGAGACCTGTAACAAATCCAGAATGGTTCCATCCGGCAGACACACAGGTTACTGTATGATTTTCAAGGAACTTAACAGACTTTGGATGAGGGATGTTGTCCAAGTCCCCATGACCCAACTGACCATGTGTACCTCTACCCCAAGTAAATACTTCACCATCACCTGAAAATGCTGAGTCGACTGTAAGCTTAATTCCAAAAATAGAGTAAAATTATAAGGCACATCAAAGATCTAATGCATGGCAGATAATTTCTTCAGGAACTGATGGAAATTACACAGAAAGTTTGCCTACAGAATACAAGATACTGCTGGCTTAAACAGTCAGCTGGAACGAATACCACTTGAGAACTAGAGTTGTTTTATCCAAAGTTGCAGCAGATGGAACAATATGGTGAAATGCTTAATCAATGATTGCTCAGCAAAATGGATAGTGGAACTTGAAAAGAAGAGCTAGCTTCACTACAATACTGAAGTGTGGAGCTATGTATGCAAGATACGTATTCAGATTCAGGGCAAAGGAGCATTTAAATTACACAATAGCAAACATGTGTGTACCAAACAGCAGGTCTTGGATGTGTGTATGGCTATATGCAAATGGGAACTCAAAATAGTCGGTTTAATGCTGATCAGAGAGACACTGCATCAACGCCCTAGCAGTAGCTGTAACGCTGGGGGCGCTAGGAGACCAACCTCAATCTGAGCTCCCTACAATCCTACATCTCTGTTTTTTAAGTTACCAAAACTACCTTATCGTTGAAAAAACAAAATTTCAATACTACCAGTGCGAGAGCAATAATCGTCAGTACTACAATCTACGACAATGATGAAAACACCAGAAACCTGTGATAAAAGGTTCTCCTGAGTCCTGACCAAACCAAATACTATGAAGGAAGAGCAGGCCACAGTGGTAGCTCAAATATGTAACCGAGCGTACTTGTGAGCGCGATGGCGTGGGCGCCGCCGCCGGCGACGAGGGAGACACGGCCGCGGCATCGGACCGGGAGAAGCAGAGGCTGCGGGAGATGGTGGTCGTCGAAGCCGCCGTTGCCCAGCTGCCCGTCCGTGCCAGCGCCCCAGCTCCACGCCCACTCCGCAGCCTCCTCCTCCTCCTCCTCTCCCCGCCCCTCTTCCGGCGCAGCCGCAGCCGCAGCCATGCCTTGCAAATACAGTAGCAAAGAGTTCTGTTTCCGCTCGCTTGGGCCGTGTGGACCGTGGCGCTAGCCGCTAGCCTGCTAGGCAACTTGCGTCGACCGTCCGAGTAGTAGAACGAACGGTCGATTGCGCGAGTTAAGACATTATTATTATGTTTTTTCTTCTCACCTTTGATTTACCTAGCTTTTTGGGGAAAGGGGTTCTTTTTACCACACGAATATATTCCATTTTGCTCGTAACGGCTCTTGCTCCCTAAAATATTTCATTGGGTTCAATCGACCTTTTAAACAATGTTTGTAATTTTGTTATGATTTTATAATGAACATAACCCTTGAGTCGATAGAGATTTTTTTTGAAAAAAAAATGATAGAGAAACATGATACCCCGTATTAGAGAAGTATTTTAATTTTTTTACTATTTTTATGCAACTTTATATTCTATGGTTCATTTAGTATCGAATGCTCATGACCTATCATAATTTCTGCATACACAGCTCCTATGTCTCGGTGTCTGAATTTTGCAAATTGCTAATCAATCCGTACCCATATTTGCTTAGAGCATCTTCAATGTATAGAATCGACTCTCATTCTAAGATAGGACCCACAATTGATTTGGTATGTATTTGTATTGCCTTCAATGCTTAGAACTAAGGCTGAATCCACATAAAAAAATGCTTTTGGATAAGATTATGTGATTCTAAAGTGGAATAATATATTTTCTTATCATGTAAGAGCTGGTTCCAAAGATAGAACATGCCTCTTTGTGGATAGAACAATGTCAAGGTTCTGGTTCCATATATGTTCCATATATGCATTTATTGCATGGACCAGAGAAGATCTCCATATTGGAGATGCGGATGTCAAACCTTCTGCCAAAAAATGAAAGAATAGGCAAAGCTGCAAGGCACGTTGCACGCAGCGGATGAGGCAAATGGTGAACCCGGAAACGTTCTCTGATAGAGAATACAGTGGAACGTGGACGGCGGGGTATGCAAAGATGTCGCGGTGCGAGATCAAAAATAGAAGAAATAGTAGCACGGTGACTTGAACCGTTGGGTTAAAGAAAAAAAAATGAAAATTGAGACATGTTTGGTAATCCCTATTCTTTTTAGTGAACGTATTTGACCAATTGAACTAGTTTGAGGGGCTAAACAGAGTGGACTGTAGTGTCATACAGTCATAAGATACGATCTTAATTGTATCCAAGTTAGATTTTTGAGGGGGTTATAAACACCAATATAGTCTAGTAGTAGTGAAGCAAGGCATAGTAGCTAGTTGGTCTATCATTACTTATTTTTCTTTCTTTTCTGAGGGTAAAGTTCATCGAAATCAGCATGTTATTTAGCGTTGGTAATGTTTTCGATGCGCGTTATTTAGCTAGTTGATCTATCATTACTACTTCTAGATGGCAATCCAAAGTGCCGTCCCCTCCTTTTCTGACTCCTGGAATCCTTGTAGAACAGGCACCAAGGCTGAGAAAGGCGGTATCAGACACTTGCCTGAAGAAGGACAGAGCCTGTTAGCATCCATGTCCATCCCCAGCCGCTACTTGTTCTCATCGCGAATGTTGCCATCGTGTTCTCCGCCGACATTGTCCACGCTCGCTGAGTCGCTGCTGCGCTGCACGGCCAGTTTCCGTATTCCCTTCGCCAAAACCAAAAGGCAGCACAAAACGCAAGCCACACGGGCAGCTAGATAGCCCACCGAAAGCTCTCGAGAATGGTGATCTGGTGTGGACCTGCCGTGTGTGAAAGAAATCAGAATCCGCCACCAGCCGATGCCCATTCGCGCGACAGGATCAAATCGGCGACGGCAACGCTCGTGCCCTCGAGATCACGTGATCGTGGATCCAGCGCGCTGGTCTCACCGCCGGCGCCCGCCCGGGCTATTCTCGCCGTCCCGTCGCCGTCTCGTCGGCGCGGTATCTCCCCTGAATAAGAAACCAAGGCGTTCACATTTGACACCGGCAAGATTTACCCTCCGCTCCACCACGGTCCGTCCGTTTGCCTAATGGCTGGTGTCTGATTGCTGATATTGATTTGTCCTGAGAGAAAAATACTGCTGGCTGGTGGTTGGTGTTGATTTTTCTGAGAGAAAAATACTGGTGGCTGACAAGCCAAAAGAACAGGCCGTGTCGATTGCTTCGTCCCTACTGTGAATTGGCACCCTGTGATTACTGCAGCCTATCGAGGTACTGAAGCAAACTCTTGTAATTTGACGGTTGTAGATAGGGGTGGATGTCGAGCCAGTTCGGCTCGTTTTGGCTCGGCTCGTTCGAGCTCGTTAGCCAAACGAGCCAGCTCGGCTCGGCTCGTTAAGGAAACGAGCAAAAATTCTGGCTCGGCTCGGCTCATTAAGCTCGCGAGCTGGCTCGTTAAGCTCGTTGAGCTAGAGTTAAATTTAAAATTGCCACAATAATATATATAATATAAATAATTATGGTATTTAAATGGTCTTAATATCTCTAAAATCTACTCTACTATACTATAATAATAAAATATAACCATAACATCATCTATAACTACACATATAATATACATATATTATTATTAATTAATAATTTACTTATTAGTCTATTAAACCTTCTAGCTTGTTTGGCTTGCGAGCAGCTCGCGAGCCAGCTCGAACTCGCTCGTTATACTAACGAGAAAAACTCTTGCTCGGCTCGTTAGGAATACGCATCGAGCCGAGCCGAGTCGAGCTGAGCCGGCTACAATCCGAGCGAGCTAACGAGCTTCGAGCATTTTGTCCAGTCCTAGTCGTAGACGACGACAGGCAACTGCGAACTTGAAAGTTAGCGACGGGAATCTACAAAGGAACGAGAAAGGTAGAGAAAAGAAGGCGCAGAACCGACCGGATTTAAAATGAGAATTTCAGACAAGATAAAAGGGCTAAAGATCTGACGAAGCTTTATTCGTTTCCCCTCCCTGCGTTCCTCGGCGATCCATCCGCTGACACCGGCGCACGCACGCGAGATGCTTTGGACTCTTCAGGCACTTTCAGTTCGACATGGAGTTCAAGTGCTTCGAGAGCACTATTTATAGCCGGCAAACCGGAGCTCGGTCTCCTCTTCCACGGTACAGCAGATACACACACAGACTGACACATACGCTCCCTGAACTCAAAGCCGGTGACTGACTAGTGACCACCATGAGCGACCGCAGGTACGGGTACTCGTACCCGCCACCCCAGGGTAAGCGTCCTAACTCCTATGCGTGCGTCGCATGAGCGAGTCAAGCAGCTCATGTTCATACTTTAGAGAATTGCTCTGAATTAATCTCTGATTGCTCCTGAACTGACTACTGTCTGCACCGGCAAAGCGCAGGGTACTACAACAATGGGCCGCCGGTGATGGCGCCGCCGCAGTACCAGTACGCAGCTCCGCCGCCGAGGCGGGAGCCAAGCTTCCTTGAAGGATGGTAAGCCGTACTCCTGCATACACTCTGTATGAATTAACATCTATCTGAACTAGTATTAATCTTCCTCTTTGGAGTCTATTGAAGCTAACACATATGGTCAGTAGAAAAATTAAAGTTTAATCAATGATTTAGTATACCCGTGACTGACATGAGCAAAAAGATGAAGGAAAGAATGTCTCTGTTTTTGTGCTAATAACGTGCTTTCTTATATCTTGTACACACAGCCTTGCTGCCCTGTGCTGCTGCTGCCTCATAGACGAGTGCTGCTGCGACCCGTCGGTCATATTTGTGAGCTGATCCAACCACAGCATATGCTTCCGTCCCAGCCCAGAGTCTTACATGCATGTACGTGTGTGTGCTGATGATGCTTTCAGCCTATATAGTAGTTTACGGCAAGTCGTCTTAGTTCGTATCCCCAGGATCAGACAGACAATGGACAGGGTCTAATCCAGATGTTGCTATGCATCCGGCATATGTTTACTGGACATACTGTTTGAACACAACACGATATGTATGTGTACGAAGTATTATATATGAATAAAATACGGCAGACAGAAAATTTCTTCGGAGTATCTTGCAGTATGCCTTCACTGAATTTGCCTGATGTTTTAGTAGACTTGGGCCCTTCAGCATAGATACATCATACAGTGGGCCCTAAAAGGCCAGTTCTATACTAGCCCAACTCAACATATCACGGCCCGCGTTGTAGGTCCAGTCGACCTGGGCCGTTCTGTTGGTTTTATTTCTCCTTTTCTTTTCGGTTTACTATTTTCCGGGCATTGCTTTGCTTGCATGACTTTGAAAGGGTGCAAAAAGGTTTATATAAGGCGTCAAAAATGTTTATATAATTTCGCAATAAACAGGCTTATATATAAAAAAGAATTCAAAAAAGATACGCTGCAAATGCACCTTGAAGCTGTTGCAGCCGTCAATATCGATGTCCACGAACCAAGACAGTCAAGTCAGGGAGGCGATCATTAACAAAGAAGCTGGATTTGTCCCACACCACTCTACCCCTAGAGGTGCGTGCCGTGGCAAGCCTGCGAGAGGAATTGGAAAAGGACCCTTGTCCGGCCACGACCGACCGGATATGGTTTATTTTTGGCCTTGGCCATGCTCTGAAACCAAATGGCAGGTTCATGAGGATCGAAGCTGCAGTGCAAGGCAGAACGACAGAACCCTTAAAGAAAACAGTACTCTTAAAGAGAAACATATGGTTCCAGAAAAGGAGACATTTTTATATGGCTCATGGTCCATGGAGGCATGGAGCTTGAGAATTGCTAAACTGGGCTGCTGGCTGCTCGCATTGCTGCTCGATTTTTACCATGGTGGCCACTGTTGTTGCTGGAGTTCTCGAGGTCGAACCCGTTCAGTCACAGTCAGCGAATATTTTGATTGCTATATAGCTACTATGCATTCCAGCAATTACATAGGAGTAGGATTCCATATCTATCATCCAGCAATACCCTAGTTACGGCGCTAGATAGATAAGAACACCGTGGATCATCAAACACGGCGACAAGGGATGAACGAGTATTTTAATTGCTGTATACACGACACGCATCCATTGAGATAGAGATCAAAGAGGTTGGAGAAGTGAAGAATTAAACCCCAAACAGAAAAGAATACACAGACCGCAGCGTGATCTCGATCGGCGATCGATTTATTCCTGCACCGTCTCTTACGAGGTGAGCCATCGCCATCGATCACCAAACCGGGGCCGTATAAATAGCGATTAACCCCATCCGAACACTATCACCGGCGTCGTATTATAATCCCATTCCTCGGTAGATTCCCAAACCTACGCCCAGGGAGAGAGAGGGGTGCCTGCAGCTGCAGCCTGCAGGGGACCCTCTTCTCCTCCTCTTCCTTTCCTCTAGTATTATTCTGCCATGCCCTCCAATCCCACGCCAACATTTTGAGCCACGCGCCGCGTAGCTGCCCCTCTCTTCCTTTGATCCGCGCTCGTGAATCTTTGCGTCGTCGGCTCATGCACGCGAGCAGGCGCCGGCCGGCCGCCCGGCCTGTGCCCTCTTGCCAATAGGAATTAATCGGCTCTGTTTGTTTGCGTCTCACTTGAGGTCGATTTAAATAGGGGAGATCACGCGGCTTTAATTTGGTGGTATCTTCTTGTTCCCTGGGATTGTCCTTCTCGTTGTCGCCGCCGCCGTCGACGGCGATAACAAGGAGGCGGCATCATGGACGCGCACAAGCCGCAGGGCGGAGAAAAGGGAGGAGCAGCAGCCGCCGGCGAGGTGAGGCGCATCCACGTGGTGTACTTCCTCAGCCGCGGCGGCAGGACGGACCACCCGCACCTCTTCCGCGTCAACCACCTCCACCGCGCCGGCGTCCGCCTCCGCGGTAACGCGCCTTTCTCCCTGAATCCATTTCCCATCGATCAATGCGGCTCATCGATCTCATCGTGCTCGTGATCGTTTGCGTTTGGATCGACTGATCGATCCGTTCAGATGTCAAGAGGTGGCTCTCGGAGCTCCGCGGCAAGGACATGCCGGACAATTACTCGTGGTCTTACAAAAGGTATATATGGCCAGTTGGTTGGTGATCGATGAATCGGATTGTTGTTTCGCGTGGATATTTTTTTGTTTCGGATCGAGATTTAATCCCATTCCATTTTGGCAGTGTTTGATTTGCATTCATTGCCTGTTAGTAACTTCTTGATCTGTGCGGATCCTGTACAGCTCTGTTATAACTTCACCGCCGGCCACAGGGGCAGGCCCGGCCACTGCTCGTCACCGGAGCGGCCGTCCTCCGCCTCCGCCGTGTTCCGGCTCACGGAATCCTGACGCCGCGCGATCGATCAAACTGGCCGAGATACGATCGCTCATCTGATCTGAAACAGCAAACATACTACTGATGTTGTTGGAATATGGGATGTACATCGTGCGTGTGGATCGAAGGCGGCGTGCTGGGATTGTTTGTTTAGTTGATCTGGCAGTGAAATATAAACATTCGTTTGATCCGGGGATTTTTGCTTGTGAATAATAGAGTCTGTGTATTTGATTCAGTACATCGTTCTGTGGGTTACGACTTACGAGTGCGTGCTTGATGCTAGCTCTAACCTGTGAGCTTAACGGGTCAATGCTTCCCAAACGAGCAGCGGAACTAACGTACGTGCGCCCGTGTACGTGCACATATATGGACCCGGCCCGGTCGAAGGCGTGTCAGCAACGATATGTACGTACAGGCACACGAGTCGTGACGGCGCCCGCGTACGTGCAGGGCGTAGGCAAAGCTAGTGCCGGCGCGCGCCACACGACGTATTTGTCGGCGACCCCGAGGGGAGGACGGACCCGAGCCAGCCGGGGCGGGGGAACGTGTATCGAAGGATCGAAGTCGCGACCAGAGAGGGGGAAGTGAATGAGAGCCGATAAAATTTCTTCTCGAAACTCGGCCTATGTCCCAAAGTCACTCGCCAAAGATTCCACACAAGTTTGTCAAGGTAGCGTAGTCACAGCGGACCTACCAACCCTAGGAACAAGCTAGAACAAATTAACAAGCGGAAGCACAACTCAAGAACCAAAACGATTCGCAATCTGCCTGGGTCAGCTCGGACCGTCCGCACAGGGGTCGCGGACTGTCCGTGGTCACGGCGGACCGTCCGTCTAGACAAGGCGGACCGTCCGTAAAATCACCTCAAATCTCCAGTAGCTCCAGGCCCTTTCGCGGACTGTCCGAGCTCCTACCGCGGACCGTCCGCCAGTGTCGCGCACTGTCTGAGGTGGTCACACGGACCGTCCGTAAAAACACTTAGCCAAATCCAAGACAACACCGTCGAACTGTTCTGCACGGACCGTCCGCCAATCACATGCGGACCGTCCGGCAACCTCGCGGACCGTCCGAGAAACACGACGGACGAACAGAACGAACAGCTACAGTAACTCGCGGATCTCTCCTCCCAAATCCATCACCGGATCTCCCAAACGGCCAGAGCTCTTGAGACGAAACTTTGGGGAGATGATTAGCACCCTAAGGGAAAGCTATGCCCCAAAAATCTTGGCCTCTAACTCCCTACAACTCGAGAAATCGCGGATCACACGGAAGAACACCTTCTCACGAGTTCATCCCAAAAACTACGAATCGAGACCGATTCCCGGCGTTTGAGAGGGCAAGATCACACACAAAGAGGCGCAAGGCACTCACCCATGATCCCTTCAAACAAATCCGGAGTCAAACGGTCTAGAAACGAAGAATCGAGCCAAGAACGAAAATAGCACAAAAAGGGAACTCGAGGAGAAACAAAGAGATTCAACTAGCACTTGATTTCATTCCAACGAACAAAGTATGTGTGGTCGTTGAGGGGTCGGCATTCGGAGCTCGTTGTCTCGGTTGTGTTGAGTCGTTGCCCTTGTCTTAGGGGACCGAGACTTTCTCTTTCGAGTGACTTTGTTTTCGGCTTGTTCTTCGCTTTGGTCACTTGATTGAATCTTCGTTTCTTTTCTTTTTCTGTTTTCCTTTTTCATATCCTGAATTATGTGTGTGTTGTCAATGCACTCATCAAGGGGGAGATTGAGGACCATGTGTATCCGAGGACCGGTGGATAGTCGCTTCTCAGTGTGATGAGTGATTGACAACGGTGTGTGGACTGACTCTTGGCCTAGTATTGCAGGTGTTGGTGCGACTTGGTTTGCGTTGGTGCAGGTGAAGAACAAGCGCGAAAGGTCTTAGCCAGAGAGTGGCCTCCGAGGTGTGGAGAGACAAGTAGGCTTGGTTCGAGGGACCCGGTGGCCAGACGGGATCAAGTGCAGTCAACATGGTGCAAGAAGAGCAAGACGAGGTCGTGGACTTGGAGCCGGTGCAAGGTGGCGACTAACAACCGAAGCTTATACGCGGGGTTTGATAGTTGGGCCACAAAACCATCAGAGGAGGGTTTCTCGGTTTGGGCCTCAAAACCGAGCCCGAAGGCCCAATGTGACGGAGACGGTGATCCGGGCGCGTTCGGGAAGCTTCGAAGCGGTGGACGCGTGGCGGGATCCGGGAGCTTGCGTCGGAGGGAAGCAAGGCCGGATGGACGGCGTGCCCAGCCGGAGGAGTTATCTGCAACTTTACCGTTTTGCCCTTGAGGGCGTGTATCGTAGAGTTAAGTTGTAGGGGTAGTATGGTCACTTCCCTTCACCAGGACACTTAATATAAATAGGAGGTGGAGGGGATGGCAAGGAAGCTCTCTGGAACCCTAGTTCATTTCTTTCTTGCTTCTCTAGGCTAGCCCGTGCTTCATGTCGATCTTAGCGGGAGGATGTTTGGGAGGTTGCTAGCCTTGTATAGAATCTGACCTTTGTTTGTTGGAATGAAATCAAGTGCTAGTTAAATCTCTTTGTTTCTCCTCGAGTTCCCTTTTTGTGCTATTTTCGTTCTTGGCTCGATTCTTCGTTTCTAGACCGTTTGGCTCCGGATTTATTTGAAGGGATCATGTGTGAGTGCCTTGCGCCTCTTTGTGTGTGATCTTGCCCTCTCAAACGCCGGGAATCGGTCTCGATTCGTAGTTTTTGGGATGAACTCGTGAGAAGGTGTTCTTCCGTGTGATCCGCGATTTCTCGAGTTGTAGGGAGTTAGAGGCCAAGATTTTTGGGGCATAGATTTCCCTTAGGGTGCTAATCATCTCCCCAAAGTTTCGTCTCAAGAGCTCTAGCCGTTTGGGAGATCCGGTGATGGATTTGGGAGGAGAGATCCGCGAGTTACCGTAGCTGTTCGTTCTGTTCGTCCGTCGTGTTTCTCAGACGGTCCGTGCGGGATTGGCGGACGGTCCGCGAGGTTGGCGGACGGTCCGCGAGGTTGCCGGACGGTCCGCATGTGATTGGCGGACGGTCCGTGCAGAACAGTTCGACGGTGTTGTCTTGGATTTGGCTAAGTGTTTTTACGAACAGTCCGTGTGACCACCTCGGACAGTCCGCGACACTGGCGGACGGTCCGCGGTAGGAGCTCGGACAGTCCGCGAAAGGCCTGGAGCTACTGGAGATTTGAGGTGATTTTACGGACAGTCCGCCTTGTCTAGACGGACGGTCCGCCGTGACCACGGACAGTCCGCGACCCCTGTGCGGACGGTCCGAGCTGACCCAGGCAGATTGCGAATCGTTTTGGTTCTTGAGTTGTGCTTCCGCTTGTTAATTTGTTCTAGCTTGTTCCTAGGGTTGGTAGGTCCGCTGTGACTACGCTACCTTGACAAACTTGTGTGGAATCTTTGACAAGTGACTTTGGGACATAGGCCGAGTTTCGAGAAGAATGTCGCCACTTCGATCCTTCACCTGCGCCCGCGACCGCCGGGTGGACTGGGCGCGTCGGCGTCGGGAGCACGATCGAGAGGGCCGGCCGGGGTGTCGACTCAACGCGCGCGCGGAAGGCATCAGCAAGAAGCACGAGGCCGGGCCCGGGCGCGACGCACTAGCTGCGGCAGAGCAAAGAAAGCTGCTTGTGCGCACCGCGCCTCCCTCAGTGGCCACGGCACCGGTCCGGCCCCCCGGCCGGCTGCCGCGTATGGTTTCGGCCTCGCTCGGCGATGTCTTGCGAAGAAACGATCTCCAGATCACCGAGGCTTATTGTCGAGCCCGCCCCCATTTCTTGCGATAGGATACTCGAACAACAAAGGCGCCTGATGGCAATCAGCAATGCCGGCACCGAATCGTCGATGATACTGGCAACCACTCCTACGCACACCGGCCGTCGGGCGCACATGTACTCGGTTCGTCCCGGCACAACAGACCAAAAACTGATCACTCATCCAGATCCCGACCCCCAGCTAATGATAGCAAGGCCTAAAATTAAGCCATCCAGGCTGTGGAACCCCCAGCCAAGAAACCCTCGTTTCCAAGGCGCGCTAGCCCTTCGCTTCCGCTCCGCCTGAAACAAGGCCCCCGGCGCCAGCTATATAAGCCCCGGCCTCCCCCTCCTCTCGTCCCATCCCCAACACGCCCAGCTCGCTAGCTCCCTCCGTGCTCCTCTCTCCCTCTTCCTCTCCAACCCATTTCATCGAGAGAAGCTAGCTAGCGAGATGGCGGCCACCACCCTCAGGCTCAGGATCCTCGCCGCGGCGGCCACCGCAGCGGTCGTGGCCTCGTCGCTCGTCGCCGTGGCCACCGCGTCCGAGGCGCCGGCTGCCGCCCCAGGCCCCGGCGGGCCTGCCTCCGGAGCCGCCGTGACCGGCCCGGCGCTCGCCGTCGGCGGCCTCGCCGCCGCCGCCGTTGGGTACCTCTTCTGCTGAGCTGTGTCGCAGTTGTGCGCGCCTCCGGCTGCAGGATCACATGTTGGGTGTGTTCTGATCTGTTGGCGTACGGGGTTTGCCGGTTGAGGGTGTGTGTATCTTGGTTGGCTCATGTACTCTTGATCGATCGACCTCTGTACACAGCTATATATATACAAGTAATACAGTGAGTCTGTTAATCGCAAGTTATCTGTGATGCAATAATTCAGCAAAATGCAACTGACTCCTGAAGGGTAGAGTTGAGCGTTAAAAATCGCCCATGGAGAAAATGATAACTTAAGACAAATGCTGGAAGCCTGGAACTACTTGCGAGTTCTTGTACAAATTTGGTAGAAGTCACAAGTTAAAAATATAGGGTCTTCAATTTTTTCTAACAAAAAGTGTTGGTAGAATAAAAAAAATTTAATGTAAATTCAAATGCTGCGAAATACAGTACAAAAATTTGCAAAAAAAAGAAGAAAAAATAGAAGAAGGTGCGCCTGATCAACTCACTACTGGATGCATGATTCCTAAGTGCGCTGAATGCCTCGCAACTTGGCAGGGGCATACACATCGAAATGTCTGTACAAGAAGCAATGATTTGTTAAAATCCTCATATTTCTGCTGAATATTCAACTTCTACCACCCTTTCCCTTTGGTCTTTGCTGAGTTCGTGTGTTGGAAATGATGAATCCTCAGAGCAGAAGCGTCAGATTTAAGGAAAATATAACGATTTGGCCATCATAAACCCTCTAGAAAGAATGAAACATGGCAGCTTTGCAAGGTACCCACAGGCATCTTTTCAACCATCTACAACCCAGGGCCACAATGCACTCTGTCATCATCGATTGCCAACTTAAGATGTCCTCAACCGTGTCTGACCTTTTCCCTGTTTTGCAAAACACAGATAAGATGTGAGGCATGATGCCCAAAAGATTATTCATATGCACGCATTTCAGATTTACCTTTCTTCTTTTTGTTTTTTCAGTTTTCCAGCAGGGGAAGAGCCCGTGGCAACCTGGTGCTCCAGACTCAGAAACCCTGTAAATTAGGCATGCAAATGGTGAGCACTACAAATCTGAAATCCTGGACAGGTAAAAAAAACATAAACATTTGTGAACCAAGAAACACACTGAACTACAGAAGTCGATCAGCTAGAACAGTTCTAATTCAGAAGCATAATATGAAGCAACAAAAAATATACTCTAAGTTTGGCAGAACAATAGAGCAGTCTAATGGTAAGGGTCTAACGATGCTTCGATGCCACTTCCAAAAGTTACATCATTTAATTTGACTAGAAAATAAGAAAGTCTACTAATGTGCTGCCCTTTGTAATTTATACAGTATGCACCAACATTTTGTTCGCTCAAAGGTAACATGCAGTTGTTCGTTCTTTATAGTAGCACTGTGAAATTTCTAGACAAGATCACAAGATAATGCTGGATTGATGGCTTTATGCATGTTAAAAAGCAGTAAATATGTTACTTACACACTCTCATTGTCACAATTTGCCAAATGGTTGTTTCTGTGCAAGATGCTTGGTGAAAAAGCATAACCGGTCTCTATCTGTGCATTCTGAAATTTCTGGGGACCATGACTATCACTGATCTTTAAGGCTTTCAGTTCATTAGTCAGATCCTTGTCAACATTCTTTGAGGGAACAACGGTGGCCATTGAAGACCTCCCGTGATGCTGACCACCAGTTTGTGGAAGAACTTGGTTTCTCTCAGGTCTTGCTTGATTTAACATACCAGGTGTGTGTTTTTCAGCAGCCTGGAGCCATGCACTCTCTAACCTTTGCTCATCAAGAGCTGCTATCTTCAATTGTTCAACAGAGACTTCCTGCCCTCTTGTTCTATGCATTCCTGAATTTCCATCAGATATTATTATGGGAACATTGCTTGACTGTAGTGAGCCACCGCCACCTGATGGGTTCAGAACTCCCTTTAGACGATCACTGTTTGTTGAGCAACTCAAGACATCGGACTCGGCTGTTTCATCCGGATACATCTGATGCTGTAGGCCTCCAGTGAGAAATTCTTGCATTAAACAAATCCTGACTTCCACATTGCATTTAAGTACAGTTTCCATTGAGTTCCTGATGCTGCTAATAAACCTCTGGGCTCGGAACTTTATATCGTTCTCCTCAAATGCTATGAAAGCAACAATGGTGCCTGGAAATGAAGTTAATCAGAATCTAGTTTGGACAGATGAACAGCCTGTGCACTGGGAAAGAACAAATAACTAAATAAGTGGCCAAAAAGGGAAGAAAATTCCTTGTTGGTCCCTCAAATTCCAAGTGTGTTCCTGTTTAAAGGCTTAGATTTTTCAATAATCCTTTCCTTTCCATGCTCAACTTACAGGTTTGGTCACAATTAAGCATCAAATGTGCTCATTCTGTCGAGCCGCAGGGTCACTATTATTGATTGCATTGCCAGATAAAAAGAACGCCAAATTTGGACCCAAGCTAGTAGAAAGTGGAGGCTTCAAGGGACCTAAAGTTGTTATAAAAAAGGGACTTTTTCAAGAAGAAGCGGTACAAAAAAGTTAATTTAGTAACTTGAGATACTGAATATCCTAGTCTAAACTGCTTTGCTAATTACATCTGCTTTCTTTGATTTGAATCATATAACTAAGTCCCATTCCTCGACAAATAGGCAGACTTCCATTCCAGGCCATGTTTGAAATTTTAGATGTTCTAGTTCAGTCAAACAAACGACACTTGGCATTGGATTTCATAAATTACATTGACATGTGCAAGTGCGCAACAGTTAAATAACAGTCAATATGATTAATGTGCTCTGCATCTTCCACCTAATTTGGACGTGGTATTTACCGATCCAAGTATAATCAATGACAGGATTTTGTTTTGCCGATCTAATGATTGCATTTATTTCATCATGAAGTTGGAGATAGCAAGGACAGATACAATACAACTTCATTCAACTTTTTTGGCAACTTCCCTTAGTTTTGGCATGTTGTAAAGTTGGAATCCTAAACCTCCCATTCTGACTGAGCTTTAGGTCATCAAAGTTCAAAAATGATGCAGTGGAACTGAGATGCCCCATGGTCAGGCAGCTCCAGCTTTAATCCAGTGGTAGGAACTAAGATTTGTAATGGAAAGAAAGGCCTTAAAGACTTTCAATGTGCAAGTACAAGAATGAGAATTTATAGGCTTACCTTCACATTCTTTGACAGATGCTAGTTTTCCATGATCATAGAGAAGCTGCCGCAATGTCTTGGAGTGGCAGTTCTCTATGCATTTCCTCCAAATTCGGGTAAGGCTATCTGAGATTCCACTATTCGTAGCAGAATCCAGTAATGCTCTATCAACAGACATAGAGTCGCCACAAATCATATTGTCGTTGGGTTTCATCCTGGAAGACAATGAAGCAAGGTCCTGAGGACTGGAATGCTCACTGGTTGTTTTGAGATCCAATGCTTTCTTTGAATCACGAAATTTGAATAAAGGATGAGATGTAGTCCTGCTCGCAGAGGATTCTCTCACTGCCTCCATCATGGTTTCACTGGTTGCTTTAGCACTTTGCTTACTACTGCTTCTTGATTGAGTTATTTCTGAATTATGACCTGAGCCAAGTTGGAGTAAAGCTGCAGTGAACCATGTCGAACGCTCGCTTGAAAGTCTTATCTGTTTTTCTGCATCAGAAAGAATCCTCAATGCTTGTTGTAATCTTTCCAACTCAGCATCAGTTACTACACAAGACAAAAATGTGTTAGAACTGCAGGATTCAGAGAAAACCTTCTTGTTTAGACGAACACTCTGTCAGGCATTAGAATCATAAGTAACTAAGTACTATGTGCTGCGTCCATAATAAAGGAGAGAAAACTCCAAAAATAGTAAGACACAAGTGTAAGAGAGCATGATGATACTAAGTGATTAGCTGTGTAAGAAACAATATGTAAACCTCCACAATAAGGAGAGGAAACTCCAAAACAGTATCACACAAGGCAGCATGATGATACTGAATGGTTGGCTGTGTAAGAAAGCATATGTAAAGTGTAAACCTCCACAAATAACGAGAGGAAACTCCAAAAACAGTATCACACAAAGTGTAAGACAACAAGATGATACTGAATGATTGCTATAAGAAAACTAGTAAAGTATGAACAAGAATTGAAAAGGATTGTTTCGAAAGTACTGCATCAGAAAGTTAAGAAAGACTCACTGTTTCGACCACTAATTCCATCTCCACCGCAAGTAGGATCCGCTAATCTATAGGTCCCAGCAATGATGTCCATTATGAGCCCAGCTAATTGTGACATTAATGCCATTGGATCAACACCAGAATCCATCAGCTCTCTTGACCTTTTGACTGTTTCGGCGGTGTCTGATGACATGGCTATCTCCAATAGGTCAAGGAGTTTCTCCTCGGACACAACCCCAACCTATAAAACACAATTTGAAGTTTGTGTAACTAAATTAAATTGCACACAATTCATGTTATAAAACTGAAAAAGCAGCAAATAAACAAGGGCAGTTTATTCATGTATGGTAATGATTCGTGTAACAGATCATGAAGTTCAAGCTGCTAGACAATCTGGCATTACCATTCTGATTTCCAATTTGCTACAGACATACAGGGAATCTCAGAATTCTGCTTTCTATTAAAGAACCGAAGATCATAATATGCAAATCCTTTTGCAATTTTGTATTGACAGGCAACAGAAGCAAAGTAGTTTGATAAATTGGGTTGCCCATCCATTGTTAAAAAGGAAAGCACTGTAAGTGACCAAAAAGAAAGAGAGAGAGAAAGAGAACATTCTAACAATTCAGTCCAAAGAGTCTGTGAATATTCATTCCAGATAAAACAGAAATCTAAGGCTAATGGATCTGTAAGGGAAAAAGAAAAGACCTTGAGTAAAGAACACTGAATCAAAACTAACATATTCAGCATATATCTGCATGACATGGTGACCAGTGTGTTATTGTCTGTTCGTACAACACGATAAACCTATCTAAGCATAAACGCTTCCATTTATACATGTGAAAATCCCAAGGAATACTTCAATGAACCTAGTATATCGAGACACAATTGAGAATTATCGGTAATTAAGAAATAGCCAATGATATGAAAAATAACTTACCAGATCATTTACGAGTGATGGTGTTATCTTCTTCCCTAGTAAACACAATTGATCTAACATTGTCTCTGCATCTCTCAATGATCCGTCTGAATTAAGTGCTATTAAATCTAGAGCAGCCAATTCAACATCAAGGTTTTCCTTCATAGCAATTTTCCTCAGTCGGCATACTATATCAATGTCTTTGATCTTGGCGAACATGTACTTTTGACAACGTGATATGACAGAACGAGGGAGATTTTCAGGGTCTATTGTTATAAATATGAAGACAACACGAGGCAATGGTTCATCAAGAAATTTCATAAATGCTGACCAGACTTTAGAAGATACCATATGGCATTCATCAACAACAAATACTTTGTACCGTGAAGAAGTTGCAGATGCTGGTATATTTTCAATCAACTGCCTAACCCTGTTTATACCTTTTCTGTTGGTAGCATCAACCTCAATTAGATTAATTCCATTTCCAGTGAAAAAGTCACTACACTCTGTACAAATTCCACAGGGTTTGGTCTCTCCAGTAGCAGTACAACTTAAAGCTGCTGAAAATATTCTTGCAGCAGATGTTTTCCCTGTCCCACGAGGCCCATGGAATAGATATGCTGGGGCTACTCTTTCCCTTGTGATGGTGTTAATAAGTGATTGTACAACGAAATTTTGACCAACAATTTCAGGAAATGACCTCGGTCGATATTTCTGGCTTAAGCTTCTGTGGTCTGGAACTACATGATCAGCTCCACTCATAGATAGCGCAATCCCATCCTGGCTTTTACAGCTTGACCACCTTCTGCCATCCAAACGGCTCAGAGCTTCCAGATCTAATTCTCCAAAGATGGTTGAAACTTCATCACTTGCTGAGTCAAATGATGAATAAGCAAAATGACTACTATCACCCAACAGTGGCACACCTTGGGAAGATTTATTAAGATAGCCATATTTATTGGAGCCTGATGATTTCTTCCTTCGATGCATTGACTGACTACCACATAAAAGGCTGCTGCCTTTTCTTCTAAGTGTATCAGAAAGTGAAGGAGAACAACTCCTTTCAGATCCCTTTTGTTTGCTCCTCTTTGACCAATAGCATGGAATGCCACACCTTTGACTTGTCAGCAGTTCTGGTTGGTTCAGCCCATCATCATCAAGTGAAGCAGCAGTTGTTCCATCCCAGGAACCTACTGTACTAGGATTCCTCCCTTTGTACCTGTAATAGGAGCTAGTGGAGACCGGAGTGCAAGAAAAGGAAGATCCTTCTCTTCTTGGCACTCTCAACGGCTTTGAGGGATTTGATGAGCTAAAACATCCTGACGCGGTAAAAAGAGGTGATGTAGAGCGAGAAAAGTAGCCTGCCTTCTGAAGCTGATCATGATTCTCTGAGTTGCAGTCCTCAGACTGCTCACCTGAGTTCACATGGAGATCTAGCAACTTTGAAACTGTTGAATTTCTCATAGCTCCTTTCCTCGAGAATGAACTCCTCCTCACCCTTCTAACAGTTCTTTTAACAGGAGTGCACGAATTCGAGCCTTGAACGCTGTATATGCTGACAGGAACTTCCAGACCTGTGTCGCTCCTAGAGTCCACACCATTAGAGATGCATGGGCTTTCCAGGCTACAGTCTGCTGAGGCTTGCCTATCATCCATATCTAATTTTATCCCACTTTCGCTGGATTTGTTAGAATGATGCCTCCAATTATATAGATAAACATTTTTCCTTTTCTTGTCACTTTTGGGAGGTGCACCAGCTGGCTCTATGTGCTGTTGTGACAAACTACTGCCAATCCCATTGTGATGTATAATACCAGAAGTTGTTATGACTGATTTAGAACTTAACGGAGACCTCCATGATGAGCATGTCTCAGGATCGCGCAAGAAACGTGCCTTTCTCAAGGCAATAAGTTCCTTCTTCAGGTGAAGCTCACTTGGACCAACACACCCTTCAATCATAGTTGCCATCGCTGAAGAACGTGATATATATTTACAAACGTAGCATATCCCGTCTGCAGTAAATCCACTATGAACAATGTCAGAGCCTGTTATGCCTTAACCGTATGAGCAAACCATATATAAGTAGTAGTTAATAGCTAGTAATAATCATAAGAGTCCATCTCTAGCTGTGAAAAATGGCAAACTATGAAACAGTCGATCCATGAACCAGAAAGCAAGTCTAATATGGATAATATGTATAATGTCAAAATCAACCCCCGTTTACCCTTTGTTTTTCCTTAGAAAAGTAATTTGACAGGAGAACCACACGTATTCTATCACGTCAGTTCAGACGCCACAAATTTTAGAGCTATTCCATATTAGCACACGTATTTCATTCTGTAGCTTCAGAAAAGACATGTTTTGCGATGTGCACGTATATGGCAACCCAAATCAACTCAGCAGTGGAATGGATTGCATGGCACCAGACCACCAGTTTTCTAAAGCATCGGTGGTCAACAATGTCTGGCCATGATCTGGTCAAACTGCACCTACAACCTCTAGTAAGCCCAAAGATACAAGTCAGTAGATGCCCCAAGTCCAAATCATCACTATTCTAAATATTATAATCATCACTATTCTAGCACTTCTAAATTCGTTCATCACTATTAGAAAAATTTGCCCTTTTCTCCAGCACTGAAGAAGTAGACCCTCCGATCCCTACCTGTGTATGTCGGGCGGTTAGGGTGTGGCCGCTTCAGTCCAGGGAGCGGCGGCTCCGGCGGAGTGAGGCGGTGGCGCCGGCGGCTCTTCACTCCAGACGGAGGGGCAGGATGGTGGGGCGAATAGGCGGTGTGGAATGCGGGGATCGCGCCGGAGGTGGGGACGGCGGGGAGTGCGGGAGCGGGATCAGAGAAGAGCGGCGTGGGGCAGGGAGAAGGGCAGTGGTGGAGCTCCCATCTGGATCTGGACAGGGCTGGGACCTGGAAGAGGAGGGCTTGGTGTGGGGGGTGGTGGACTGGTGGGAGTGAGGTGATGAGAGAGTGGGAGACACACACAGAGGAGACGGCTGGGGCCTGGGAGGGCTGTGGGAACTTGGGCCGGGCCTTTTCCATTTCTAATCTGCCTTTGGCGGGAAAAAATACGATTTAACCCCCGAACGAAAAAATAATGGGAAAAAGTAAAGTCGACCTCTACATGTCTCTCTTAAATAAAAGTTCGAGCCATGCCAAAGGACGCTAGACCGAGTGGTCTTGGCGTGCCGGCGGCACCCTGCGGGCCAGGGTTCGATTCCTGTTGGGGACGAATTTCTGGCCTGTGAATTAAAAAATTCCCCTTGCTACCCTTGTGTGTCAAAGCACTGGTGTGTGGTACAGCCCATTTCCGGCATGTGGTTTGGGTAACTCAGGCAACTGCGACCCGGCTTGTGGCTCAGCCCAGGTAACGGTGTCCCGGCCTGCAGACCGACCCAGACAACGGATCCCCATGGTGTCTGTCCCCAGTGTCAGGACAGGGTTAGGGTTCGGGGGTTTTCTCGGTCGGGGAAACTGAGAGTTTATTCTTAATTCAATACCGTGGGGGCGGTCTTACCCCCACCGGCCGAGTTTTAAAAGTTCGAGCCACGATTATAGTAAAGAAGAAAATTAACTTTATATTGAGATGAATCATAGAGGGTGAGCTCGGGTAATCATACTCCTTATTCAATGGGGCGGCTTCCGCGGATTACCAGGTGGTACAAGTCAGCGAAAATAATTACAGCCTTCTGATTTCTATCTCGCGGTTCAGTTTTTACCGCGACAGCGCCTCGTCTCCGAAGCCTCGCGAAGCACTGCACAGCCTAAAAAAATCTCCTTTCTCTGCTCCCAGGACCCGATGGTCCTGGGTCGCTGCCCGCTGCCGACCCGTTTCGCCTCCCCCGCCGCCACCTCGTCTCCTCCGGCCCGCGCTACTCCCTCCCCTTCCCGCCGGCGCCGCCCCCTCCCTTCCCTTTCTCCCGTCGGTGGTGTCGCGGCGGCTGGAGCGGGCGAATGCAGGGCGATGGCCAGCGGCGGCACCTTCCCCTCCCCTCCCCTCCCCCGCCGGCGCCCCCTTCACGCATTCTCTGCCCCGGGTGGAGCCGAGGAGACGAGCACCACGACGCTGCCATGTCCTTCGCGGCCTCCTCGCCGTCCCCATCCGCGAGCCTGCGCCGGGCCATATCAGCTTCCCGCGGCGGCGAAGCTAGGATGGAGGCGCGGCGGGTCGGCCTCCGGGCGGCGGGGTGACTGGGCAGCATCAGCGGCGGCGGCGGCTTCATCTTCAAGGAGGACGAGCGCGAATGGTGGCAGCGGGCCCCGGCCGCCGGGCGGGCAGCCGCAGGCGGAAGAGAACACGCGGCGCGTGGTGAGCAGCGCAGCGGCATGGGCCGGCCTCCCCAGCACACTCTCTCCCTCTCCCCAATCTCTCCAACGGCGGCGGCGGATGCCCCGGCTGACGGCACACCCTCGTCCTCCATGTGGTGCGGCCGAACGGCCGCCGCGGCCCACGGCGCCCTCCTCCTCGCCGCGTCGACGGCGCTACAGCGGGGCCACAATACAAACGCGACCCTCGTGGGCGAGCGACGGCGGCTCGTGGGAGCGAGCAGCTGGTGCATGGCGCTGCGGCTGCTCCTTTCACCTCCGCCTTGCGTCCCCCTCCCCGTCCGCGGCCGCGATATGGATCGAGACAGCCTGCAGGGCGGTCATGCTGGCGCCATTTACCGGCTCCGCACATCGATTGACCTTCGCCATCTCCTCGTCTTCTCCAGCATGATGGCCGAGATTCACCTCCGGCGACCTCATATGGGACCTAATGAGCTCCACACACGATAGGACTCTCTTGCTCCTCATCGACGTGTTGGGGACATTCCTGCTATGGCTGCCTGCGGGATGAGGCCCGCAGAGGGGTCGTGGTGTTTCTCTTGGCGGCTCCAGTCACGGCACAGGCAGCAGTGGAACACAAGGGGCAACTCGACCACCAGGACCAGGCGGGCATGGTGCGAGCAGCAACATCTAATTGTAAAAGCAAGGTAACCAATGGCAAGTGCGATTTTCAATTTCTTAATTGTTATGTTAAGTGTCCACTTTAACTATGAATGTCTAGCAAGTAAGGATTTCTGAATTATTAGGCTCGATAATTTTAGAATCATTTAATTGCTACTCCTTTTCCTGTTTCATTGACCGGCTCCTAACAGATCTCTCAAAGTAGTGTCCTTATCATATTTTGATATCCCCTTTGTGGTAGAATTCAATAAATAATACTTCTACAGACAATTGGTTCAATTCAGCATAGGCATATGAACTCAGCATGAAAAAGAGATGTGCACTTTTTAACAAAAGTATGTGATATTATGCACATATGTAGATGAGTATTTATATTCCTTCGATTTATGCTTGCAGATATGTAGAGAATCTTTCAACCATTTGACTTTTAACAGATTTTGTGGATGGTAGAAATCAATGGAGGGTGGTGTGAACTTCTCGATGGAAACAAATGCGTTCCACTTAATGTTCAAAAGAGGCCTTGGGGGCAGCAGTGATAATGAGGTGATGGTAATTGGCTACTGCAGGTCTACTCTGCTCTCACGAGGCTTTGCTAAGACATCTAAACACAGGGATTATGAGGAAAGGTCACACTATTATGATGCTTTATTAGCAGCTGAATCACGGGCCGAGAAAGCAAACAAAGGAGTGCATTCTCAAAAGGAATCTCATGTGATGCATATAACAGATTTAACTACGGTAAATTTTCTTCGTTTGTTCGATTAGTTTTGATTTTGAAATTCTTATGCACCATCATTAACCTATCAGTGTGGTTCTTGTATGGTTAGGTATCTGTAAAGAAGGCCAAAGATTTCCTACCCTTCTTGCAGCGACCATCAACTCAAACTAACAATCCCTATGGAGACTTGCAGAGTTTCAAACTAACAATTCCTATGGAGACTTGCAGTATTGCCTTCTCATTATCCGGCGTTCGGTGTCCTAAAGGCGAGCCATACTCAGATGAAGCTATTGCTTTGATGAGGAGAAGAATACTACAACGTGATAGCTAATATGGTGACAGCTAATATGGTGACCTTCACGTTTGTTGCTGCCTCACCCACTAACCGTACAAGGATGATTTCAACACAGGAGCTGGCAAGCAGAAGCAGCAGCACCTACAGCACTCAATAGACTGCAATCCTATCACTTCAATCAATCCTAAGGTAATCATGTTATACATGTGATAAGTTTTTTAATTTTTGTAGTCTATATCAATACAAAAAAATTCTATTTACTGCTTACATTAATTTTGCTTTCCTGTATGCATTAATTTTACTTGCATGTGGGCAATTCAATGCAGTTATTCCAAACTGCAGATTTAGTTCAACTTTGAAAATTGTTGAAATAGTTCAATATCATTATCTGATTTCTTCCATTCAGCTATTAATGCAAATATAGTGGACCCATAGAATGGGTCATTGTTTTCTTGCTACATAATTTTACCATCCATGCTTCTTTACAGTATGAATGTATAACAATATCCATTTTCATAATTTGGTTTGTCTTTTGCCTTACTGCACATATGTAACTATTTTATGCTTGTGGCACATGTTTTTTCTGCTTACCATATCAGCAAAGCAACTATTCCTTCAATTCATCATAATTTGGTTAGTGTTCTGGCTGCTCCATTTGCTGTGGGCTTAATGGTGGCTGTTCTTTACTCCTTTTAAATATGCTACAGGGTCTGATTTAACTCTTGTTGACTACATCCATCGGCAGTGTGTTGTGTGCATTGGGTGGGTTCTGCTCTTCTATGTTACTCCTGATGGTATGACAATGTATGGTATTAGTTTCTTTTTCGGTATGCACTGCTGCGTACTGAGTGTTTAGTCTGGTTGTTCTATGAACTCTTCTTCTTCTCAAATATACATACTTATATGTTGTGATGCTTCATTTGAGATGTGGCTTTTTAGTGTTGTTACGCTTGATGCTTGGATGCTCTGCAGCATCCGCTAAAGCTAAGGTTATTAGTGTTGTGTTGTTTTGACCTCCTGCGCATCGTGGCCTCTCGGTAAGTTTAGTGTTGCTCCTTTACTCTTTGTTCTGCAGATAAAAATTATAGAAACTTCGGAAAAAAATCAATTGTCCCTTTGCCTAGGTCGGTAATCAGCTGCCTGTGACGTATTGTCTGTGTAGGTGGTGCTTTGGCTGACATTTAGCCACTGGAAAAGCCGCTTGACTTAAGTTAAAGAGCTGTCATAGGTGAGCTGCTAGATCATGCTCCTTTTTTTTGGCGAGGTGCTGGACCATGTTCAGCCAAACTCCTCCGGTTCAGTTTTTTATTTGTTGATATGTTGTGTTATGCAATTTTCCCTTGTTGTCAGTGACATGCTACGATTTCATTACACTAAGAAATAATCATGTTTGTAGTTCTGTTGGATATTGCTACTTTCTTTGCTTAGGATAATTCCCAATGATGCTATTTCTTTCTTTCATTTCAAATCTATTCATGCATTTTTTTGTATGGAAGGCACCCAAATTTATTCATTGTGGTCATATCAGACTTTATGCATGAACCATCTCCTAAGTACGACACTTTCTTCTCACTTTTGGTAGACACATTTATCGCACATGCTTTATTTTCTATGCTGATATTAAAAAGTTTACCATCAGGCAAGAAATTCTACGGGAACAGTAACATGGACATTGATAGCCTGCATAGTGATGAACGGAAATATAGTAGGTTACTGTAACAGCCTAGACTAAGAAAGCACAAGCCCTTTTTTGTTTTGGTTCTTAAAATTGTAGCTCAAATATGTCCTTTAGGTGCAAAGGACCCAACATTGTTCCTTCCATTGTAGATGCTACAACTTTACCAGATTTTTCCTCAAGCAAAGCACAAGCTTTTTAACCTCATGAAGGTTATCTTCCCTGTGTTCAGTGATATATTCCTTTACCCTCCATTTCAGTGATAGAGTCCTTTACTTCTCAAAATCAGAAATAAAACTTGATTCTTTCTGCATCCATAATTGCATATTTTCATGCACTTAAAATTTTTTTGTATTGCAAAATGAGGCAAAAGATATTTTGGTATCTATATTACAGGCTACATATGTGTCCATGTAACCTGGTGAGGAAATATGAAAACATGATGATCAGTACTCATGAGACCCATATGCGGCTTTATGGAAAAGGAATATGACAAATTATATAAAGATTTATTTCTGTTTCGTGGATTAGTGACTGGCCATAAGATCCTTTATTTGATGTTCCTGGTGAAGATGATTTCTCTCAGAATCATGTGAATCTTGGTAAGTAATAGGTTTTCTCTCTACTTCCCCTTTATCTTCTGTGTTTAGTTATATACCGTGCGGATGTTATGGCATTCTTTTCTTCAATGTCTGCTAATATACTCTGATAGATGATGCATTATCCTGCTTAGAACATTAGAGTGCAATTTTTTTCTTCATCGGTGAAGTCTGTCATAATCCTTATATTGTCTTTGTTCATTTTCATTTTTGTTTTTAAAATTTTAGATCCTTTAAAGGTTGCCTTCTGATATACATGCACCTGAAGGCAGCTGGGAAGGGGCCGCTGCTGACCTATTTGAGTCACCTTCGGCGCATCAATAGGAGAGGATTAGATTGAAACATTCCTGGGCCCTTGACCTGGCAGTCTCAAGATCTGTATGTGCAACAACAACAGCATTCATAAGAGTTCACTCTATAATTTGTAAACTATGACTGAGTTATTTCTTGATGTCTACAATAGCATTGGACACTACTAATTTTATTCCAGGATTAAAACCTCTTAGTTTTAATGCCTTTTCACCGTTGTTTAATTACCCCCCCTCTTTTTTTTACTTTGAATCATACTCATACTTCTGTTTTCTGGATTTCACAGAGTTCAGCTCCAACCTCAGGTGCTATTCTCGATGACATGGTGTTCTGTTTCAGGTCTGCCCCTTCTGCAGCATGCTGGAAGATGACTACTCCCTCTGTTTTTTTATATATGACGTTGATTAGCTCAATTTTGAGCTAACTGACGTCATATATAGATGAACGGAGGTAGTATTTTGGTAAGATTTTTCATTCCCTACCTTGACCCTCTCTTCTCTTTGCAGTCTAATTATTACTAGAACATATCACAATAGACTTGATTGAAGCATTAAGTAATGCGTACAAATTGAACTACTCATACCTTGAATTTTATCAGTTTGGTACAGTTTTCCAGTGATCGCAAGTCATACAATTGTCACCTTTCATAAACATGATTATCAAGTGGTCACTTTCTAAACATCTTGGGTTCTCTCTGTGTGTTGCACTTACTGGTAATTCTTTGAAACACTGAATATTTCATATTTCCATTTCTTCTATACAAGATTCCTTCCGAGAAGACCGAGGTCGATGGCCAAAAAAAAGAAAGAAAAACATAATCTAGGTCTTCTGGTCCTCACAAAAACAAAAGAAATAGGTACCTAAAACTGAGTACAGGCGTATCAATAACACCGCCAGTTCTAGCAGCGGTGACAGCCTTGAGAGTCACGCTTACCCAGGTATGAATAGGTGAGCGGTGACAGCCTTGAGAGTCACGCTTACCCAGGTATGAATAGGTGCTTATTCTAGACGTATTCTTTTCCCACTAAATATTTTTACTTATCACAAACCTTTTTATTTATCAGATTCCGCCCGACAAAACATCTATGCTGGTACAAATCTTTATAAAATTAACCAAAATACTAATATAATGCATTGCAATTTCATTCCCATATCACAGTGGCATCTTCTTTTCTTCCTTTATATACAAGCTGTTTCACCAACAATTATCAGCAATCACCAATGTTTCTACGATGAGAGCACCCCGCAACTATTGTCTGTTATGTAATATATGACTGTGTGAAACCCTTTATTATTTGAACAATAACCGTATGGCTCCGTTATGTAATATATGGTTCATGGTTGCATGGAATCCTACGGAACCCTTTGTTCGTATGTAATATATGTGTGTTAATGTTCAACTTAATTGTCATGGAACTCCATCGTCTATAGCCTGATGAACTCATATATACATACATATATATATATATATAGGTATTATATTAGGAGCCTAGGGCTCCTGTTAACAAATGGAAGCCCAACCAACCAACCAGTCCAGCTGGTCTAACCGGTCCACCAACCTACGTGGCACCTCGTTCCACCGAACCAGCCACACAACCACATGGGAGCCTGCTAGTCATTGCCTGTTTGCAAATCGGGTTGCACCGAGCCGAACCGATTCAAAATCATTTGAATCATGATTTTCTCTCTCCTCTCTCCGTGCCCGGCCGAACGACTAGATCCGCCGGCGTCCGATGCGTCGCGGCGGCGGTCCCCAGGCGTCACGGCGGCGGATCTCCGGCAACGCGGCTCGTCCCCCTTCCATGGTGGGCTCTCTCCCCCAACGGCCTCCTCCCGAGCGTTGTCTGCTGGCGGCGGCGGCGCTGCAAACCGGCGGCGGCGGCGCTGCAGCAAGAAAGCGGTGGCTACCCCCTCCAACCCCGTTGGGATCCAGTAGCTGGTGCCGTCGGTCAGCTCTGGCGACCCACCGCGGGCTGGGTCCTTCACGCGCGGCGGGCTCCCTCTCCCTAGCAGATCTCGAGCGGCGGCACAACTCTGGCAAGGCTCCCCTCCCCCACGACGGTCTCCCTACGCAGGCAGCACGCAGGCGCAGCCGTCCACACCAAGGAGCACCGGCGAAAACCACGAGGGGCGCAGGTTGACCAACGCGAGAAAACTTCTTTTCGTGTTTGGGTCTGACCGAGAGAAATCAATTTCTTTCATTTGCTTGTTCATGCGTGTGGTCTGATGGTCTGTTTCTTGTGCTCGCAGATTGACGAACGGGAGTAGAAAGCTGAGCAGCGCCAGCTGCTGGTGCTGTCGTGGCGGATTCGGCTGCTCGGGCCCTTCGCCGAGGTGCTCCGGGAGGCGTGCCGGGGCCCCGCGGAAGGGGAGGAGGAAGCCAAATCCATGGCAGGTCGAAGCCCTCTCCGGTAATCCGCATCACTGCTGCGACAGCTTCCCCGTTCGATCCTCGAGCACAGCCACCGGAAGCAGCGCTGGTAACCAGTGGGTAAAAAATTCTCTGCTTCTACATCCTGCGTTGTTGTTCAGTAATTCCCGAGTAGAAAATTCTGTGCTTTGAGGATGCTGCTTGTTAGCATCTCGGGAGTAAATTCTGTGCTTTGAGCCTGCATAACAAAAATAAATGTGGATCTAGCCTTGTTTTTATGAATATGTGCTGGATTTGTCTATGTTTTTATGAATATATGCTAGGTTTCTATACCATTTATTTTGATGGAAAAATCATAGCATCTTGCCAGGTTTCTATGATTTTGCTAGTTGCTCTCATCCATGTCTGTACTTGTTCATTCAAGACATTGCGAAAATTATAGAAAAATATTGATAAGCCATAAAATCCTGAAACTTGACATGTAGCTTTGCTGTGTAGTGCTCCTTAATCTAAAAATATGAAATAGCACGTCAAAGCTCACTTCATGCCTTGAAATAGATTTGGTGCTTATGTATAGTTAATTTCTATGAGTTTTCTTGTGACTTGGATTCAAGTGGGACAAATGATGGGTTGCGGGTCATTCGTCTTTTATGCAATTTTTTCCCGATTTCTTGTGGTGGATTCGATTTCGCGGATGTCTCATGTTTAACCGCAGCTTGTTTGTATTTTGTGAATGAAGCAAAGTAGTCTGCTTGCTTATCTCTTGTTCGTGGATGTCTCATTGCCCTCCACCTGTTTTCATGTGAGCATTGCAGCTCTGCGGGCTGCCATGTCCATTCACGGATACAATAGTGATTGCAGATGCATGTGTACTCAAATGCAACCTTCCGTTCTTGAAATTCTTATTTTGTATAGGAGAAACATGCATGAATGCTTATATTCCTATGATTTTTGCTATTGTTTCTATGACTTTTTGATATGTGAATATGTTGGTCCCAACATGCATGAATGCTTATATTCCTATGATTTTTTTCATTGTTTCTAGGATTTTCTAAATTTTATTGTTTCTATGGTGCCTTTTCTGTCAAGAATCTGATTAGCATTTGTTTTTTCATATATATCATTTATTCCCAGGTTTCCATGACTATTTTATTTTCTTTTCTCATGAACAGGTTGTCGGAGGCTGATGGTTGTTGGGAGGTGTCAACGGAGGAATAGGATTTCTAGTTTTTTCATAGAAAGCTTGTGAATGTTGATACTATTATGATGTTGACTCTATTTCTAGTTTTTAGATACTTTGGCGATGTTGATTAGAATTCATGTATGATGTATAGCTTCCTAGCATACAAATCGAAAGTTTAATTTCTGATGATGTATGATGCACAGATCTATCTGTTAGTGGGATGTAATGTTCATGTATGAAACCCGTTTGTGAATTGGAGATTCGAGTGAAGAATTATCTCAAAAATAGTAGGAATCTCATTGCTTTTGCGTGCATGCATGTGTGGTTATGTGGCATGTACAAGATGTTTCAGGTGACAGCTATTCACTTTTGTTTGAAATGTTTCTATGATTCGCGGCTGAAAAATCATATGGGTATGCATGTGTCCGGTAGGTTTATATGATAAACGAGTAGGTTTCTACGCATGGCGGCTATTCACTTTTGTTTGAAATGTTTCTATGATTCGCGGCTGAAGAATCATATGAGTATGCATGTGTCCGGTGGGTTTATATGATAAATGAGTAGGTTTCGACGCATGGCGAGACGAATTTGTTTCAATGGATTTTGTCATAGAACTCCCCCAAAAGGTGTAGATATCTATGACAGCCGAATGTCGGCGGAATCATAGAAATTGTCATAGAAATCCCACCAAAGACGTCAATTTTTAAATTCAAATTTTTTATGAAAATATATTCAAAATGGATCTCAAACTGTGCACAAAAATGTTAGAAAACCACGGGTGAAAACCGTTTGTGAATTGGAGATTCGAGTGAAGAATTATCGCAAAAAATAGTAGGAATCTCGTTGCTTTGCATGCATGCATGTGTGCGTGAGATGGCAGGTACAGGGTGTCAGGTATTTACTTTTGTTTGAAAGATTTCTATGATTTGCGGCGAACAATCTACGATTACGAGTACCAGTATCTACGACATTTTAGTTGGCCGGGTTGGTTGGTGCTCGCGTGGGCCGCCGGGACGCGGGGGCTGGTTGGCTGATCGGGGCTTCCAGTTACATTCCCGAGCCCTGGGCTCCCATTAGTCAAGCGCTAATATATATATATATATATATATATATATATATATATTATATGAATTTTTGTGATGTCATGTCTGTAGCTTAATAAATAAGTTCATAGTAGAATGTTTCTAGGTCATAAATTCAGTGTATGCGCGCGGGGCGCGTGTCAATCACTAGTTAAAAGAAAAGGAGACTCTGGCCATCGTTCGGGCCTGTAACGACAAAAGCGAGGCACCACATTTTGTGCAGCACGTGTGCGAACAAGCCTTTAATCATATGGACAGGCAAAAATACCAGTCCTTCCTCGCTCGATTCTGCGCAGACAAATCCCCAAATCTACGGCCCCGTCATGGGCGCGGCGTGCAGACGGTCAGCAAGTACAGCATGTTCGTCCGTTCGTTCGCATCGCGTTCGCATCCCGATAGATCGGTCCTGGCTGTCAAATGATGCGCCGGTCATGCAGGCCTCCAGAGCTAGCCCAGCTAGACTCCACGCGTAGCTCTAGGACCACCACTTGATTTCGCGAATCGCGAATAAGAGTACCTCCCCACCGTAGACGCCGCATGATCACGTACAAGTTTCGACCCAATAAATAACGAATTACACCCAGTACAGGTACAGCACGAGACAGCCGATCCTGAAGCGAATAGTACAGACACCTGTGGGCGCGCGCGCGCGGCGCACGTCATCATGGATTCATAGGGTGCGCCGTGGCCGGGCCATGCACGGACGGTCAGGCGCGGGTCACCTAGCAGAAGTGGTAGCCGAGCGCCGCGGCGGCGGCGGACACGAAGGCCGGCGCGGCGGCCGTGGCGCCGGGGCGGGCTCGTCCGCCGCGGAGGCCGCGCCCACCAGGGACGAGGCGACGACCACGGCGGCCGCGGCCGCGGCGAGGATCCTGGCCTTCAGTTGCCTTGACATATATCTTTCGCTGATTGCTAGCTTCGGGAGATGAGATCGTCTTGTTTCGTTGCTGTCTCGTTTGATGGGCCGAAGCGCGTTTATATACTAGCTCTGCCCGTTGGTCGCGGCGCCGCTGCAAGCCTGCAAGGGGCGGTGGGTGCGGCGGCCACCGGAGGCTGGGCTGGCGTACGGGGAGGACGGCGGGCTGTCGCGTACCTGGCTTCGGCCGGCTCGGTGCGCAGTGTGCTTCGGGAGTTTTCGTTGTCTTGGCGCTGGCCGGGTTCATCATGAGGCGAGGCGAGGGGGGGTTTCGGCGCTGGTCACCGGCTGCAGCTGGCTCCAGTGCCTGGCTGAGCTGGAGCGGCGGAGTTAGTTTTTGCGGCGCGGTCGGCCCATACTCCCATCACGCACATGGTGGCAGCGCTGATCTGCCGTGACGGCTCGTGCTGCGCCACTCCTGGTCGTGCTCAAGGCGGTGTAAATGACGCTGACCGTTGAGGTATCGCTCCACCACCTCTGGCGGCGGCGGGGCTCTTGAGGGCGTGTTTCGCATGCTCTTCTACCTGCTGTGAGGTTGGCATTGTTGTTTACCTCCGAACGCCGTGATTTTTGTGAGTGAAAGTGAATGTCCATGATCGTTCCGTTGGTAAGTCTGGATCGCTGTAACAAATTATCTCCTGACCTGACACTGGATACTGCGAACTGGGCATGGGGCAGCCTAAAATGGTGAGAGCCGAGAGCAGCACAAGTTTTCCATGGCTGCAAAGGGCACATCAGCAAAACAGAGTTGCCCTGGTCTGGGTGAACATCCCACTACTGACTCACTGTCACTGAGGTCGCGAGAGCTCTGAGGAGTGGAAACAAAATAGCAAATGTTTTGAGGAACTGTATCGTAAAGCCAACCACTCCATATGCTAACTCAAAATTCATAATGTTCTAGAATTCATGTATGCTTTTTTATATTTTGGCTATCGTAAATGGGAAAATATTGAGCAATGCAAGATAGATGTTACTAGATTACCATGAGAAATTATTTTTACAATGTTCTAGCCTATTCCCATTTCTAAATCAATAATTCAGTTAGTTTATTATTCTTCTCTTAAATGATATAGTTGTTTATAAAATAGGTCAACATGAGTACAAGACGACGTCATACCTCTTAAATAACATGTACCGCCTCTATCTTAAAATGTAGGTCGTTTGATTTTTTTTTTTACCACAAGTTTGACCGCTCGTCTTATTCAAAAAGTTTATGAAAATACAATTAAATTTAAGGTATTTTTAGAGATTTTTTATAATAAAACAAGCCATATAAAAAATATGATAATTTGTAGAAAATTTTAAATAAGACGAGTAGTCAAATTTATAGTAAAAAAATCAAACGAACTATAATTTAAAACGGAGGGAGTATATTGACGACGGTAATAGATACGGGAGATTCCACATGATTTAATTCTGTCTCGCTTTCTGAACTCGTGTGTACTATTCAGAAAGTAGGTTTCGCTACGCTGCGGTGAAGAATTTCGACGGGAAAAAACACTGCAGTACCAGTGCAGAAACTGCGCTCCGTCGTTTTGGGCTCCATACACGCATCGGGCTGCTGAGTTTCTTGTAGTGGGCCAACATGATGGGTTGAAAGCCTGAAGCCCAACGGGATCGCCCGAAACGACCCCGCCTCTGATGATTGCCATGCTCTGCGCATTCTCCTTGGCCATTAGACTCTGGGCCTAGTGGGCTTCTTGCCTTCTTGGTCGCTTCGCCCCGTTCGGGCCCTACGTCGTTTTGCAAACTGGGCCCTGATGCTGGCCGCGATAAGCATCGATAGAGAACGATCGGCCTGCCTCACTCACTCACAATGGTGTGAATAATAGCCCAGTGGCAACCGCCGGCGATTTTGAGGGAAGTAGGGAACAGAGGCGAGAGCAGCTACAAGTCTGCAAATGAAGAGCGTGTGACGCATCTTCCTCCTAAACTGCTCCGTACGATGACCTTTCCGGCGCAAAATTTGTGCTACTCAGCGGGTGCTAATTGCGTACATACCAGATTCAGACATAGCTGAGGGTTCACTTTTCTTCCTGCTATTCATTCCAACAGGGATAAGTGGAAGGACTGCATCCAAATGCAGCCTTGCAGAGACCGAGAAAGTCGAACGAACGAGGGGTGCGCTCCAAGAAGCCCATCACCACACTCATCAAGCCACCGGCGCGGCAGCTACATCCTACCGCAGGCCACCCTTCGTCTCAGCGGCCTCCAACAGAGGCGCCGATCCAGGCCGACAGTAGAACACCACGCCGGCGGCAACACACACTGCTATCGTCAAATGATCCTATGTACATCAGAATTCAGAAGCACTGCTATTTCACCTCCCATGGCCATGTCGAAGTGTATCCTTCGCTTATTCAGGGGGTGCCGCGCCGGGCCGCCGGGGCACCCGCTGCGCCCGTCTCGTCATCGCTTCAGGCCCAGCACCGGCGGCGACGGCATCGGGGTCGGCGGCGGCAGGCCGTGGGACTCCACGAGGATCGACCAGAGCACGTGCACGTCCTCGCATTGGCACGACTTGACGTCGTCGTACAGGATGTAGATCCCTCTCTCTGCACACACCACACCAAGAAGCAGAAGAAGAAGAATTAATTCCCCCATTCAGACACCATCAGAGAGAGTTTCAGAAAAACCGGAGGAACAGAGCTTGAGATGTTAAGCCATGCATCGCCGACGTACTCTTGCGCTGCACCGCGTTGACGCGGCACCAGAGCCTCCGCAGCGGGGAGAGCACGGACCGGAGCCACCCCATGCCGACCCTTGCCCGCCTCCTACATCTCATATCTATAGTATAGCAGTCTAGCAGAGACCCAAACTGCAGACCAGCACGTCAAGAACGATCTGCCGAGAACGAATAGCGAGAGGCAGGTGGTGTGGTGTGGTCACTGGTCAGTGCGGTGGCGCTGTGTATATGGGCGACCAGTGAAGTAACCCGCGGAGCTCGCCTTTGGCTTGCTTTACACTTGAGTAAAGCCTCCCACACGGCCACACTATTCTCCCCTCCCTTCCCTTCCGTTCGGTTCCGTGACCGTCTCGGTGCTCCCTGCCACACCAGACTCCCTTGCCGCACAATCCTTCTATCTACGCCGATCGAGCCGCGCCCGCGTCTGCCGCGGATCTTTACGTTGTCCCGTCGCTGTCGCGGATCCATCTCTCGCGTACGACCCTTCACTCTCAAGATCACCGTGCGAAATTAAACTAGTACTCTCGATATGCATGCCGCATCTTGTACAGGACGACATTATAGTTTGCATTGGCTGATCGAGAAACCGATCGGACGCAAACAAGTTATTAGTCGTCTCAGTTTTCTTGTGCGCCTTGTTCACCTGTGGGTTAAGCAAGATGCATATCCCGGGGATAAAGAAACAGGTCGGGGGAGGACGCCGAACGCTTGTGCCGCAAGCTGCTCCTTTTCTTGGCGTCCATGATGCTTGCTTTGCTTGGACCGACGCGCCGCAGAGGCGTGGGAGGTGGGAACGCATGCATTGGGCAACTCTTGCAATGCACGACACCGATTTACCAGACAGGTGAGCAAGTGAGCAAGCAACAACCATCTCACCAGTTTTTCATGGCAGGCAGGTGAGGTGAATCGACACCTCGATCACCTCTGAAGAGAGAGAGCTCGTTATTCACATGTAATCTTCATTTTATTCTCGTTCACCCCATCGCATCCATCGTGTGGTAGCAACCATGCTCGTGTGTCAATTGTTAGCTACCAAGTGAAGGGAGGATCTGCCTGCACCAAGTCGGCATCGTAAAAGAGATTCGCTGAACACTGGTTTAATCTCTTTCATTTTCCCCTGATTAAGCATGATTAACGAGTGGGGCCTTTTTCAGGATCCTTTGATGTGATCCGTGTGGCCAATAAAATATGTTAAATGAGTTTGATCTGCTAGCATGATCAGTAGCTGAGCTATTAGCAGCTCTGTACATGGAGAATTTGACCCCGCACCTTCCATTGGTTGGAAGCAGCTAAAAGATGGCCGTCCCGCCACTGAATTTTTATTTCAGCTTGAATTGTTGTTGCACTACACAATTTTTTTGGATCCCACATGTAATAAGGGTATAGGTCAACGAACAAGAAAATAGCTTACTCGAAGAACCGACTAAAAGTTGCAGAGAAAAATAAAAATCTAATGCAGATCGAACCGCCTCTCACAGAAGAAGGAATGAACCACCTGCTACGTTCGAAACTTCGAATTGAATTGGTCCGTGCTCGCGTATGGCAAAACTTTCTTGATCCTTCCCCAATCGCGCTGCGTCGTGTTCCTTCCGCCCTTCCGGACCCGGCGACCCGCAAATATATTTCTTGCGAACCGAGTGAGGAAGCCGTTCGATCCCCGCGCCGGCGATTCTTCCACCCAGTCGCGATCCCTTCACGTAGCGGAGAGTGGGGGAGCGGCGCCATGGACGACGCCGGCGAGCGCGCGCGCCGGACCCGCCACGACGCCATGATCTTCGCCGAGAGCGAGTCCGATTACGGCTCTGATGACGATGGACAACGCCGCAACAAGCGCCGCAGGGGTGCGCCCGAGGCCGATCTCTCCAGGCCCGTCCAGTTCGTCTCCGCCGGCCACGCCATGCCCTCCCAGGAACCAGAGCCCGGCCCTGAGAACGCCGCGTCCATGGAGGACGAGGCAGGGGCGGAGGACATTTAGCCGCTGCCCGCGATGTTCAGGAAGATCAGCAAGGGCGCCCGCGCAAGGCGGGAGGAGAAGGAGCGGGAGCTGGAGCGCGGCGCCGCCAGGCGCCAGGGAAGCAGCCAGCGGCGGCGACCGCCCTGGGGAGCGTGCAGTCTAACGCCACGGTGGCCAAGATTATGGGCAGGATGCGGGTACAACAAGTCCGGGATGGGCCTCGGCAAGGACGAGCACGGGAGATCCGAGCCGCTGGAGGCCACCGTGCGACCCAAGAACGCCGGCCTTGGCTACGCCGAGAGGCTCAAGAAACCCACGCCGCCCATGTCGGCCAAGGAGAACCTGCCGCCCGTGATTCCTCCTTCGCTAGTGTCAACGTCAACCAAGGAGCGGCAGCAACAGTGGTCGAAGAAGGCCGGCGACAGGAAAGCTCCGGTCCTGACGAAGAACGCGCTGCTGGCGATGCGCGATGAGGAGGAGAAGCGGGAGCAGCCCGCCGTTGTCCACAAGGTGTTCGACAGGCGAGGGACACAGGAGCGTGTCCTGACGGACCTGAGGTGCCTCAACGATGAGCAGGAGGTGGAGGCGAGCGACATGCCGATGCTTGTCGACGACGCGGGGGCCGGCGTTCTGAGGCTGAACGGCCGGCTGCGGCGGGAGCAGGAGAAGGCGGGCGGCTTGGCGAGGGAGCAGGAGAGGCTGTCGAAGCAGGAGGCGGAGCAGAAGCGCCAGCTGCAGGTTGTGGAGACAATTGCAGGGGCGCTGGAGCAGGTCCGGTTCTTCCAGGGGTGGCAGCCGCTTCAGGATCCGTCGGCTGGGTTGGAGGTCATATCATCGTGGAAGGATCTGCTCGAGGATGGTGCTGTAGCAATGGCGCCATACGCGCAGCTTGTCAACGAGGTCATTGCACATTTGCACCAAATGTGAGAATATCAGGAACTAATTCATGGGAGGCAAGGGATCCAGAACCGATGCTCGACTTTCTGAAGATATGGGAGCAATTGCTGCCTCCCAGTGTGGTTCAGTCGATACTGGAGCACGTGGTGATACTACAGAGAATGTGGGCTACTTGAGAGGTACAGAGAAGCGACCACTTGATCCAAGAGCAGCCATGGCAGATATGAGCTTCAAGGAGTGTATCCAGGCATACGCGATGGAAAATGGTTTGTTGTTTATGCATAGAGTGGGCAAGTTCTATAGTGGCATGCCAGTGTATGAATTTGACACTGTTGAGTGTTTGTTTAGACTCTTAAAGGAGTAGTTTATGCACAACTTCGAGAGGAAGAAGAGAGATGGAGTGCTCTGTATCTCTTAGGCAAGTAGTGGAAATGAATTAAATACGAAGAACACGGTAAATCGCCTTGATTTGGAGCTTTTCGTGATTTTTTCTGATTTCCACTATTTTTTACACGACAAAAATCCATTTCACTTTGAATAAGCGATGTACCGGGTGAGAGCCAGAGGGGAGGGGGCAAAAAAGGAAGACAAGCGTGCAACAACAGCGTCGACATTTCGACTCGTTTTCTTTTGAACCGCCGGCAACAAATAAAAGAACAATAATCACTCATAAGCATATTCGTTGGTTCCGCAAAAAAAAAAAGCATATTCGTTGGTATGCGGTTACTTCGTACGGAGTAGTATTAGGAACGGTGGCACAACCTTTTCTCTTTAAAATTTTTGATGATACCGCCTCCCGACACCCAAAAAAAATTCCATTTATTTCATTTGGATTTTGTAAAACATTATATTAGTTGGTTTCATATGTGAATCAATGTAAAATTACTCAGTGGCATTCTCGAAACCAACTCATGAAGCCATTGCAAATGATGTAGAATTCATATAACTTGCTATTTTTAATCTGAACATGAATTGATAGATGCCGACTAATTGTTTTTGTCATCTTGTTACCGATACACGTCCTGTTGGAGGAGCGAACCTGATTTTCTCTCTCCTATAGATTCGTTCCTGATTCGTAATTGGGAGCATCGTTCTGTTTTTTACTAGTAGCACACTTTTTTTTACTAGTTGCACACATCTGCATCTTGGTCTTTTGAACGACATCGCAGAGCAACGACAAGGAGCAAGGCATCGCCCGCGCACGACGCACCGCACCCTTCCAGCCGTGTGCCGTGCACGTCTCTGGCTCACTTCCCCACTCATCGCATCTCGGTGACAAAAAAAACTCCTCACGTCTCGGCGCGCAGCTCAGCCCTCAGCTCTAACTAGTACTCCGCACCCGCACCCGCAACAACGGAAACAACGGCCCCAAAAAGACCACCCAGAGCAAGAAGGAAAAGCAAAAGAAAAAAAAAATTGAACGAACCGCGCGACGGGAGTCAGGACTCGGGGACTTGGGAGGGAACAACCACCGTCTCGGCGCCTCCGCGGCGGCCTCCTCGCGCGCGATCCGGCTGGCCCTGCGGTCTCTCGAGAGACCTTGCAGCTTCGATTCAGATCCGTGCGGGCGCCCATGGTGGCTCTGGTGTCCTTGATCTGCGAGATCTAGGGTTTTCGTGCGCCGCGGAGTGGGCAGCGATGGGGCGCCGGAAGATGTCAGCGGCGGCGCCGCCGTCTCGGAGCTGGTCCAACGTGGGCGGAAGCGTCATCCCCGGTAAGATCCCTGGCTTGGTTTTGTTGCCGTGTGATTGCGTTAAGGCATTGGGAGGTGTTCTGGATCGGAGTTTGGCTCGTGTGTGTTTGTGTTTTTTTTTATGGAAATCGGTTTGTAGTGGGGGGCAGTGAGAGAGAGGTATGGAGTGGTGATGTAGCCGAGTGAGATCGGGGGATTACCTTGGACGGGGAGTGCGAGATGTCAGGTTCACCAGTGCTTCCATTGGATGCCTGTGTGTTTTGGGGAGGGTATAAGATTTGCTCGCATTCAAACACGGATCCAAGCACTGTACTGGATATACCACGCCATGTCCTTTTTTGTGCTGTTACCTTTTGATGAGCCAGACGTTTCAAGTTTGAAGCTCAGTTAGTGTGGCAGTTATGCTATTAATCAATTGATGTAGAGAGAATTTAACTAAAGATATAAATATGGGAGGTATTTATTATGCGTATGGAACACCATTCTTTTGCTTGGGCATCGTGAGCAGTGCTCAGATATGTTTGTGGAAAGTTGTATGTTCTGCATGGCTATTATGCAAATTGTCTGTTTCCTTTGATACATGTCAATTTGATACAGAGGAAATGCATTAATTTTGTATTTATGAAAACATGTATTTGACGTCATTATGGCAAATATGCCTGCAGCAGGCACATATTAATTTTTGCGATTTGTGATGCCTAGTTTGTAGCACATATTATTAGCTTGGTTGTGCATGACACACCATGAGGTGAATCAAACTTGGCTCCACAAATACTGCAAATGAATTCTAAGATAACAATAGTGATGTCCACAACTCGAATGTCTGAAACCATGGAATATCTGATAAAGTCAGCAGTTTTTCTAGACTATTTTGGTACATTGCAAATGCATGATGAAAATGCAAATATTTCATTAGCTTTGTATAGTTGATAATACAAATATTTCTTGTTCTTGCAATGTTGAATTGGGGTATTAGCTTCTGGTTTCTGCAATTTAACAATATCTAGCATTGAGTGCTGAAAATAACTGAATAGCACAACGGTCACTATTAAGAGCAGCAAACTTGGCTGTAAAGGACAGTAGCCCATCAATTTCTCTGGCTTGATTAGTGCCCTGTGAATTCATGTTAAATGTTAAATCATGTTAATGAACCTCACCACCCTGGATCACAGCTGCAGCTGTGGCAAATATTCCTGTCATGCCACTACTGTTCTTCACTTCAGTGACTCAAAAAGTGTGGCAATATTTATCCTTGCTTACCGAAGTGTGCCTTCCAATTTTATCAGCTAGCCTGAGAAAAATTTGCAAAATATTGTCACACGTGCTGGGAATGCTAGTACACGGAACAAACAGGCACGAACTGCTTGCCTGCACTAAACCTTTGTTTCCCTCTAGAGCAAGACAACCTGTAGCAACTAAGAACCTATGCTCTGATTTATGTGCTTTTGCCTGTGGTCCTTATTCTTGATAACCAGACATACTACAAGTTTCTGGTTACTGATTACTGGTGCTGTTGGTCTCCTTTTCTTTTATCTCATGCTTTCATTTATTTTACAGAACTTCGAGCGAAACACAAATCAGACTTGGAAAATTTGACTCTGACGAAACAGCCGCTCAGAACATTGCATTTTTTCTTGTTGGCTATGTTACAATACTTGAAAAGAGTAGCAGCATATGTCCGGAGTAAGGGTGCTTTGGTTGTCCTCCTAATTGTTTTGGTGGTAGCTCCTGGAATCTTACTTGTTGTTTCAGATAGCCTGCATAAGAAGGTGTGTTGTGTTTCCTTCTTTTTTTTTGATCCGCGGGATACAGCTAGTCGTTTCCATAAGGACGCATGTTACTGTATTTTATAACCGTCAAGAGCTTTTATGTTTGAGGAAGACATATGTTTTGAAAATCTGTATCTTCAGATAATAATTTTTTAATAGTATCTTGGTTTGAACACTAATTTTGTTCTGCTTACATGTATGCAGCATGTGCAGGAGTTCATTAATTATGCTAAATTTGTGTTGTGGTGGGTTTCATTAGGTGTGGCTTCGTCAATTGGACTAGGCAAGTTTTATTCACCTCCCATCATTATGGAGTTCAATTACGCTTAAAAGAAAGCAAAAACAAATATATACAATGTTTGCTTATTGATCCCTTTGTTCCTACACAAAAATTGGTTAATGTTTCTTAACTGCGTTGGTGCTGGATGTATTTGATTGAAGGCTTGAAATGTCACTTCTACAAATTTTAGTCAGGAAAAGATAGAATCAGTAGTCTGTTCTGGTCATTATTGCTAAAACATATATTCGAGGAAACATATGAACTTTCTGTTGAAAAATGAGAATTAAAGATATCTATTCCTGCATGATTTATTTTTGTAAAATTCTTTGAAGGTGACACATGGACAATAACCCAGATTATACATCTAATACATACAATTGGAGAAATAAATGGAACAAGCTTGCAGATGTTCACCTTTTTTTATGCCTTATTTTTTTTTTACTTCTGATTATCTACTTGTCACATGATCCTGGCCAGTTTGCAGACATGTTCTCTCTGTTTTGATTTATGTTTATCCTTTTGACCAGTTAAAATTGTTCATCATGGAGATTTTGTGAACAGTTTGTTTATACCTGCTTCATCTGTTTGAATACTAGATTTATTTCTCTCTAGTTTTTTTTTTCTCGACACGCAGGAGAGCTGTGTATCATTATATCATTATATCATTATATTAAAAGAAGAGATGATTAGAAACCCTGGTTACACCCACCCACTTAGTTATTCAGTACACATGCTTATTTCTCTCTAGTTCAGCCGGTAGTAGAGTCAAATCAAATGATTTTAATGCGTTGACACTATTTTTCATTGCACTACGGTGCATGAACCTAGCCACCGTATCAAATTAATAGGCATAAAACTGATGTGTTTTCCTTTCCCTTCTTTGGAATGCCATTTTTATAGCATCTGTTGCCATTCAGTTAGTCTTGAGGCATCATTGTGTCAGGCTTCTAAAACAATTTTTGGTTAAATACAAAGGAAGCATATGCGATTTTTGCTAAGCATGTTCATTTTTTTGTCTGGTGGATCATACTGCCTTAATTTTCTGTGGGCCATGTGATCACCCAGTTTGTTTGTCAACACATGTTGCAATTAGTCTTGGCAACTGTTAAAGTTAGAAACTAGAACATGTAACTTTGAAATGTTCTATTGCTGTAACAGATAAGAAAACACATTTATGAAACTGATGATATAAGTGCTAAAATGCAGGTTCTGGTTTGCATACATTTGTGCTGTATCTGGGCCCTCATATTGCTCTGTTCACTATTAAAGCCGTTCAATGTGGCCGAATTGATTTGAAAATGGCTCCATATGATACTATACAGCTAAAAGTTGGGCCATCGTGGCTTGACAAGAAATGTTCAGAATTTGGACCACCCGTGTACCCAGCATCAGCTCATTCAGTTAGGATCCCAGTCTTTGACTTACTACCTCAGATACAGCTAGAAGCAGTCCTTTGGGGCATTGGGACTGCGCTTGGCGAGCTCCCCCCTTATTTTATATCTCGTGCAGGTAAATTGCATGTCTATTTCTCTTTAGAAATATATGTTCTATTATATGCTACACAACTTTGTAAAGAAGCATTATAGCCTCTGTATTGCTTCTGTCCTATTTCTTTCAACAGCAACCGATATACCTCTTCTGCAATTTTACTATGTAACATCTTGGCTTGTTACTACATTCGTTTAACTATGGTTTTATGCCCTTTTAAAGGAGCCTAAGTTCATTTAAGTTTTTGTTTCTTTTATTCTTAAATTCATAAAACTCCTATAACCGAGTAAAGGAAACAGGGTCATGACCATTTATCTTGACATGCAATTGCTGTGTACTTAGGTTAGTACTGTTGAGGTGCAGTGTAGCTTCTACTTCAATTATTTGATGAATATTAGGAAAATCCATTTTTAGAAGTGTTGCGTGATAGTTCTTGGTAAGAACCGGGAAGGCTATTTATGGCACTTTTGTTTCTTTTCTTTTGTTTTGTTTGAGCTGGTTATCCTAAATGGATGTTGTGCCATGTTTCAGCTCGTTTGTCAGGAAGTGAGTCAAAAGCAGTCAAGGAGCTTGATGCTGCTACTTCCAAAGAAGATGGTCGAGTAGCATCCACTCTTAATCGAACCAAGCGTTGGCTTCTTTCTCACTCTCAACATCTGAACTTCTTCTCTATCTTGATACTTGCTTCGGTTAGTCTCCTGTCGGCCAACTGTCAACTTTTTCTTGTCTTACATGTTCCATGAATCATTTGACTTTGTGCCCTCACAATTAGATAGATCATGCATCATCGAACCATATACAAGGTTTAACTCAATATTTAAAGCTTTCTATTTGATAAAAAAACCCCAAGACCAATGAATAATCTAATGGCACCTTCCCTCATTCCCTGTACAACAGCAACTATAAGTTTTCTCTATAGAATCTTTTTGTTCTTTCTAAAAAATGCCTAATTTTTTTGCCCTTGTTAGGTTCCGAACCCGCTCTTTGACCTTGCTGGTATTATGTGTGGGCAATTTGGTGTGCCTTTCTGGGAGTTCTTTTTTGCAACTTTGATTGGGAAGGCCATCATCAAGACTCATATTCAGGTGAGGCGCCCACCTTATATAATACTCCCTCCATCCTGCAATATTTAGTGTTTTCTAGTTACTATTGAACACAACGTAGGATGTGACTTAAACACAAAAGATTTCAGGTTTTGCCTATGTTGCTTCCATTTATTAGTAGGATGAACACCCAGCCAGTAGTGTCCTGTTCATTTCTCCACCCCTTAGTTATTACATCTTGGGTTCCAATATTTTTATAAGGAAGCTGAACCTTAACATGAAATAAACCTAATGATACTTCCGTAACTGAATATAATTTGATGATCTAGATTTGATTTGATCCTGTTAGTTTATCCATATTCAGAAAGATTAAAATGAATCTGATGTACACCTAATCTTGTTCCTGAAAAGCCCAGTGAAATAAAGTTTTGAAACCTCAGATTAGTTATGGTACATGACTGAATTATTTAAGTCACTTTGGTCATTCCATACCTGATTTGTCATGTAGGTTTAAACCAAAAGCTGCGGTGCTCTTTATTCTGACACATGTATTTTTTTTCTTCTCCCACAGACACTATTCATTGTATCCTTGTGCAACAACCAGCTCTTGTATCTTATGGAGAAGGAATTAATCTGGATATTTGGTCACATACCTGGGTTTTCAGCCACCCTGCCATCTGTGATTGCCAAACTCCATGCTGCGAAGGATAAGTATTTATCGCCACCAGCACCAGTCTCATCGTCCTCACAAATGGAGGTTGGTGCCTTCAGTTCAAATCCATGATAGTTTGAGTTTGAATGACCTTTATCTTATCCTCCCTTAATTATCCATCCTTTTTTCTTAATTGGTTCATTAATGCCCTATGATTTTACCATGTACAGGACAAAGCTTGGAATTTCTCTTTTACATTTGTCTGGAACTCTATTGTGTGGCTTGTGCTTCTGAACTTCTTCATTAAGATAATCACGTCAACAGCACAGGATCATCTAAAAAAACAGCAGGATATGGAGATGGAACTTATTTCTGATTCCCCGTTCCCGGACTATTCTAAAACTGACTAGTTGTGCAACTGGTGGTGTTTATTCAACTGCTAGCAGCGAAGATTATCCTCTTTAGCCTCAGACTCCTGGCGGCCCTTGCAGATGATACCAAGTTTCAACACTCCATTGGTATTATTGCCAGGTGATGGCTGCGACCTTTTGTCATTGAGCCTGTACTGGCTTTTCCCGGAGGAGAATTGTCCTGTTATTTTTCGGACATCAACACTGATAAATAGTAGGAATTGTTTATGAAGCACGATTGCTTGGCCGAGATGTATCACTGGTACATGTTTCTATTTATTTTGGAAATGCAATAGAAACTTCCAACAATGATATTTTCCATTACGTTTACTGTGTACATGCGGATTTGCAATTGGTGCTAGCAAGTGCTCACATGGTTCTTTCGCTTAATTCCTTTGCAAATAAATCTGCTCATACTAGTAAAGTGTGCTGGGAATCTTTTTTCTCGGTAGAGCTTCATGACTGTCACCGGAAAATCAGCGTTTACAGATGGATTTCTCTAAGCAGGCAGGGTCATGGTTGAGTATCAATCATCTCGGTGAGAAGGCGGCCTTTTCGTAGCACCGTTCAAATAGCTGCGTCTATTTTTGTGCATCATCTGACGGAGAATTTCTTTATTAATACAAAAAAAGGCTATGGACAACTGAAACTGCGACTTGTAGGTTGTTGTAGGTGGTACTTTTTTTTTTTGAAACGAGGGGTGCTCCCTTTAACTTGCTTAGTGTTTAAGCAATCCCCAGTCATGTCAATGTTCAAAAAGTATATGTCAATATGTCATTCGTTAACCCGTGGACATTGAACTCTGTTAAACTCGCAGCTCACTGTCATCTTCTGATTTGTCCCCGAAGCATTCTGGAGTCTGGATCTCCTTTCAGGTGCAGTGCGATTACACTTCAGCAATGCCAAGACAAGCAAATGGCATTGTAACTTTTGCTCCGTAGTACTACCAACGGGCCCTTCTTCGGAACCAAACAATTGTACTACACCTAAGAGGATAGAACTCTGTACACCTAAGAGGATAGAGCTCTGGCGTCATATTATATGTCACCGTCAATCGCAACTAGTTCGGCACGACGCCGAAAGTTGTGACAGAGATCAGATGAAAACCTTCCAAGTTACTAAGCTTAGGCGGAGGCGTAAAGAAGCTAAGACACCGCGTCCCCTGTTTAAGAGCAACTCCAACAGCTTCTCTATATTATACTCTCTATATTTTCATTTAGAGAATCAATTAGCTAGATCTACTCTCTAAAAACATGAGTAAACCAACAGCTTCTCTAAAATAAACTCTCTATATTTTAAATACAAGTGAGCCCCACGTGTCAACATTATCTTCTCCCCCCCCCCACAGTCACACGGCCACAGATCGAGTCCACCGCGGCTGCCTCTGCCCTCCGCCTCCCGCCTGTCTCTGCCTCCACCGCCGGCGAGGAGCGGCGGCCGCGCGCTATGGCGACCTCGCCCCGCCGCCGCCGGCTCCGATGCCGCCGAGCTTCCCCCGCCGCGAAGCTCCCCCGCCGCTGGGAGATGAGGGCGGCGCCGGCGGTGGGTCCGAACCACGTCTACCCCGCCGCCAAGCCCAACCCGCCCTGTCCTCACCTCCACCGCCGGGATCAAGACGCGCCGCCGCCGCCGGCTGCTGCGCCCCGCCGAGGCTGCGCCCGCCGTCCATGGCCGCCGTCCGTGTCACCGCGAGCCCCTCGCTGGCCGCCCGCCGAGCCGCGCGCGCGAAGGGAGCACTACTAGAAACGTTAATACGTACGTTAATACGTATGACGTTCAGTTTTCGTCGCAGTAGAGCTCCAATTCGTCTTTAAAAAATTTCTATGACGAATTAATGACGAAATGTCATTCGTCGAAGACGGAGCGTCAAGTTTGTTTGTCCGAGACGAAAAGACATATTTTGTCATAAAACACGCTGCTGTTCAATGACGAAAACCACTTGCCGACTAATTTCTGTCACGGAAATTTTGATCCACGTGGCACGGTCCATGCTGGCATGTGATGTGGATTGGTCAACGTGGCATGATCCATGCTAGCATGTGAGGTGGCAGTTGACGTGGCATCCCATGTGGCCAGTTCCTGAAGCTGATATGGCGCATTCTGGTTGGTCCACGTGGCACGTCCTAGTTCGACCAGGTGGCGCGTTCTGGTTGGTCCAAGTGGCTCGTTCTAATTGGTCCACGTGGCACATTCTCGTCGGTCCACGTGGCGCGTTCTGGCCGGACCACGTGGCGCGTTCTGGCCGGACCACGTGGCGCGTTCTGGCCGGTCCACGTGGCACGTTCTGGCCGGTCCACGTGGCGCGTTCTGGTCCACGTGGCACGTTCTGATTGGTCCACGTGGCACGTTCCGGTTGGGACTACATTTTTCCAGTTAATCCAATAAAATAAAAAAACAGCCCTTACATAAAGCTCATGTTATCCAATGTCACATCATGAACAATGTCACAACAAAATCACACAGTACAGTACGGTCTCGAATGCTACAACTTCTGGAATGCTACGGCTTCTTCGACAGACAAATTCCAAATCTAACATGTCTGAACCTATATAAACAACAACACACTCTTTTATTTAAGTAATTGGAGATCATGCAACAGTTGTCTTCAATTCCAAACCTTTTTGGGAAGCTGAGCTTGTTTCATATCTGCGATGTAAGGCATAGATGTAATAAGGATCAAGACATTTTTAAATGTTAAATTAGCGGACCTAAACTGATTTTCCATTGAACTCAAAAAACAATGCCAATAACTGATGGTCCATTGAACAAGTTTTTTAATGTTACATTAGCACACCTAATCTGATGGTCCATTCATTCAAAAAGAAGTAGAGCCAATATTTTTACTGTTATTTTGAAAATATTCGAAATTCCCCCAAGGTTGATTTTACCAGCAAAGTAGGGTCTATGCACATCTGAGTTGTCTCGTGCAGGACATAGCAAGAGGAATAGTTGCATACCTGTCAAGAAGATTTGAGCACAGCTCCTCAAATTTAGCCCTGGTAAGAGTTGGCTCAATATGATTGGGCCCATCCACAGAATCTATCTGTATTAAAAGGCAAACTGAATGAAGCACAAATAATATTAGTATCTACTAACCGGAAGAAAGCAATGCTAAAAGATGGTTGATTTGAGAGAACTGACCTGATATTTGTTTGGTTCAGGGATGAAAGCTCCATTTGAGGAGCCTTTTCAGCTGCTTCTGTCAATCTCTGCAGAGCATGCTGCTTTCCTTTAAGCAAGTCAATACCATCATCATTCTTCAATTTTCCCCGCCGGCCACTGGACAATTCTCTAGAAGTGAAAGTTGTATTATAGGTACATATCTTGCAAAAGATTTGAATTATAGCAATAAATAGAGATTAGTGATAATTATAGTTCTGCAGAGAAGAGATTATCAATCAAGTATCAGTACTTTAGACTAGGATAAACAGTAGCACTAAGTAAGACCTGAACTCAATCCAGATAACATGCTGTACAAAAAATGCAAATAAAAATAAGATTCTGATACATCGAGTGTCTACAACATTAATTTGTTGCAAGGAGTGTTTGGTTAGCTTCGATAGTTTGCCACAAGGTTAACCAACATGTTATGATCTATTAGCAACTACAAAGTGGTTCACAGTGAGACATGGACACAGAAATGCAGATAGCAAAAAAGAACAATCAGTGGGTAAACAATATTACAGTAGCAAAATATTTACCTAAAGAATGTTAATAGGAACAAACATGCACATGTTATATAAAAACAAGATGAAAATAGAAATAAGTATGCAAACAAACGACATAACATGAAAGATCCTGATTTTAGAAAAAATTAGAAACAAAAATCATCGAATTTGGAGTTTGTATGATCAAGAAATACTAATTACAAATTATAATTATAGATTAAAAAGAAAAAAACGGTGCAGTGAGTAAGCTGCACGCGCCACGTGGCCCAACACCCCGTCACGGCCTGCTTTGGATCCGCAGCGAAGCAATTCAACCAACTGATTGGGGCCACGTGGTCGCGAGATGCAAATTTAGTACATATAAATTACCATCCTCATCCTAATGTCATCCTAGTAGCAGCCCAACTGGTAAGGCTCCAACTTCCCAAACACAAGGTTGCGGGTTCAAGCCCTGTTTGTGCACCCTTTTTTCTTTTTGGCCAAGGCCCTCCTTCCCGCGCCAATTTTTCCCTCTCCCGCGCTTGGGCAGCCTATTTGGCATGCCACCCTGCTGTTCCCCAACCAAATCGCCGCCAAGATTCGTCTCCCGAGGGACCAAATCGAAGCTCCTGCTGGATCCAGTCGCCGGCCGCTCCCACTGGGATTTGAGGATGCGGACGGCAGACGCGATGACGGAACGCAGATGGGCGATGACATGAGCCAAGGTAATTTTAGTTTCTGATGATCTGGTTCACTGAGAGTCTTGATTTGTGAGTCTTGGTGAATATCATCGCACAGAAAAACATAATAGTTCTCTTCTGTATTGTTAAAAATTACAAAAAGAACTGTTATCGAACTAGGAATTACATTCATAGGAAACATGAATTCAGAAATTTTGAGTTTCTAGCCCTGGATAACAAGCTTAGTGTAATTTGTTGACCTTCTCTGATAACATGCTTCCTTTTAGTATAATTTTAGAACTTGGATAGCATGCTTGCTTTTAGAACATAATCACATAGTAGTTCAGTGCTGTAAAGCAAAAGACAAAGGTCCTCTTCTTGATTTTAATATAGTTGCTAACTTCGAATGAAGCAACCCTGGAAGGATTTCAGTGGTGGCTTTCAGGCACTCCACATGGGCACGAAAAGACCAAAATAGAGCTCCAGTTTGGAGTTATCTTTCTCCCAGTTTTAGGAGAACCTGTGAATTGACCTGTTACTACTTACTAGTATGAGTTTCTGGACCAGCTCACTCGGTTTGAGCAACTCTTGGCTACTGACTGGACATGTAGTGATGTGATGAGCCGCTGCATTCTTGTTCTGAACTCACAATCTTAAAGCCACTGCCCAAATGACCACGACCTATTTAGGAGCACAATTGACTGCATAAAGAACATCGAAATGTCAGAGTACATACCATCAAGATGAAATGCCAGACTAGTGAATAGGTTGAATAGTTTGATACAATTTTGCTGCACAAGGAAGCACAGCTTGAAGGCTTCAATGCACACGAATCATTTATAATTGAATTTGTGGAAACAATGGCTGGGATTAGCTGAAGCAGTTTGTATGGTCAGACATCTGATTTTTTAGCTAACGTTACTGGCCTGATCTTGCTGTAGCAGGCAAGGAAGATCGAGCATTTGATTGGAGCTACTTATTATGACTGAAAATCAGGCACATGTAAATATATATAGCATGATTGTTCAAAAAGCTTAATGCTGTACAAATTCTGTAGGTCAAATGATATGGTTCAGTGCAGATTTAATTTTTTTTATAATGTTCAGTTCTGTTCATTGTCGAACTGCAAGTCTGCAGGTTTCTATTGAAATATGGTTTGGTGATGACTTATGCTTCTGGTTCCTATTGAAATATTTTGGTCAGTAGTTCATAAATATTTTGGTCAGTAGTTCCTAAACATTAATTCTGTGATGGTGAAATAAATTGGTAGATGCATATATATATGTGTCGTGAGCCTTTTGAAAACTGACCTGATGCCTCTGAACTTGTGGCAGGCGATATAGGTTCAGGGTTATATTTCACAGACCTATTAGGAACTGATGTTGAAGAGTCTCAAAATCGTTCACGTACTACAGACCTGCATCTAAAGGAACACGGGGAAGAACAAAAAAATTCACAGATGACAAGGACAGACTTCTTGTGTCTGCTTGGCTAAATGTGATGGCTTGAATAAATTAGATAATGCTCAGATGAATTGTTCTGCAGGAAATAGTCTTCTGCTTTTAGGGTATTCTTATGTATTCCAAATTCTGGTGGAATTTTTCTTATAGATCATGCTTTCTTATGTATTTCAAATGCTTTCTTATGTATTCCAAATTTATTGCCATCTGGTGAGTAATCAAATATCTGGTGAGCTGCTCAAAGCTGTTTGTTTGGTGGAATTTTTTTTTCTAGTGCGCTGGTTGCTCTTGCTGAAAGCTGCAGCCGCAAGGTGAGCTGTTGCTGCACCTGTGAGCTTATCGACTACCTGCTACCTGCTGCTGTGAGCTCATTTTGTTCAGCTAAGAATTGCGCTACAGAGGGAGGCGGCGGCAGCGTCCACACGGCGCTATAAAAAACGTCGGAGAAAAAAACCTAGTACGAAGTGATTCAATCTTGTTGTTTATCCAACGATATTTTAGAGTATATAATGATAAACGTCTGAGTATTAGCACAAGAGCACTTGTAGCTCAGTGGTAAGGGTGGCACTCTCTTTTCAACAGGTCGCGGGTTCGACGCCCTCGTCAGCCCTTTTTTTGCGTATTAACTTCTGAGTATTAAGGTGACTGGCCGCGGCCTAACTTCTGAGTATTAAGGTGACTGGCCGCGGCCCACTCAACTTATCCGTGCGAGTAGGGGCCCACTAGGCTTTGCAGGCCGGATGACGCAGGGGCCCGGCCGACGTGGCGCGAAAAAGCGTGACCGGGCGCGAGGGGCTCACTTCCGAATTATCCACGCGTGATCCACTCTTACACGTGGCAGTACCATGTGTGCGTGACCGGGCGCGAGGGGCCCACTTCCAAATTATCCACGCGTGATCCACTCTTACACGTGGCAGTACCATGTGTGAGGCCCAGGATGAGAACACGTGTAATTTATGAGTGACGAAAATTCTCCGTCATAATTTTAACACAAAAACGTCATAAATGAGTTACGTTGATGGAGCGTTGTTCTGTGACGAAATTGGATGTTGTCCTATGACGTTTTCGTCATTTTCGTCATAAATTCATAGCGCTTAATTTCCATCACTAATAATCCATGACGAAAACCAAAGTTTTGTCATAGATATGCAATATTTAATGACGAAAATTAAAAATGTCATTAGGAAAACGTCATAGATATTAACATTTCTAGTAGTGGAGGAAGGGCTCGCCCGCGCCACGACGGGCACCGCCAGCGAGTGCTCGGCGACGGCCAGCCGGCCCATGGGCATGGGGCACTTGCTCAGGCGCTTGAGGAGGAGGAGCGCACGCTCGGCAGCACGGCGGTCGGCATCAGGGAGGAGCTCAACCAGCACGCACGAGCTCAGCTTCATCGGGGCGCAGTTGGAGAGGAGCTCGAGGAGGGACTTGGCCAGATCGTCGACGCCGACAGCCCAGTCGCGGTCGGCGCCGCTGGCTCTGGAGATCTTGGCGACGATGGCCATGGCGTGCAGCCTCGCCTCCGCACTGTCGTGCGGCACCGGGGCAACCACGGAGCCGGCCTCCTCTCAGGTCCTGAACGCCGAGAAGTCAACGCCGGCGGTGCTCTCCGCCAGCGCCTCCTTCTCCCCGAACGGGCGCTGGTGGCTCGACTTGGACAGCAGGCCCCCTTCAGCTGGGGGACGCGGTGGTCGGGCCATGGCGCAGGAAAAAGACGCCACGGGCGAGGGAAGGAGAGCGGGAAGAGGAGGCCGCGGCAAAATCTGCGCGTCAACCGGGATCGTGAGGGCGCGGTCAAGGCGATGGCGAGCGGGCGACGCTCGCAAAATCTACCGAGCAGAAGGGCGCCGATAGCGAGCTCGTGAATATGGCGAGCCCGATGGAGTGGCTGTTGGAAGCGTTTTTTTGCTTCGTTCTCTTTTTTATACCGAAACAAAACCAAATAGCAACTCTCTTGGAGTTGCTCTAACTACCATTTCTAGCGCGACTCCAAGCAGCGTCATTATATAGGCTTCGCATCAGAATTCAGAAGTCTATGTGGCCGTGTGGAAAGGCTGAAAGCGACGGCGATCGCTACCTAATGGCTAATGCCGTGCCTTAGCGACGCAACATTCTCCCTTTTGCAGCCAAAGTTCTTCCGGCACCTATCCCCGATAGATCCACACGACGTCACTTCCAAAACACCAACGATCAATTTCCTCGCAGATTCGCCCACGCACGACCAGCAAGAAAGAAGCGTGCGTGCCCACGGGGCACGGCACGTCAGCCGTAGATGTTGATGCTGATGCTGCTGGCACGGACCCGGACGGCCGGACGCTGAGATGGGGCTGGGGGCCGGCCCGGCCCTGGTCTCCGCCACGGCAAAAAGTAGTCTCGGTCACAGCCACGTGAGCGGCACGGGGCCCCAATGCCCCATCAGCAGCCGCAGCGAACGGTTGCTATTGGCCATCTCGCAGAGCAGAGGACGCCTTTTTTCCGTTTCTCGTCGAGAGCGTCAGAGCAGCAGAGTCGCGTCTCAAATCTCAAACCTGTGCCGCAAGCCACCGGGACGGCACGGCCTATATAAATTCACAACGAGATAGAATAATCGAGTCTCCCAAGTCCCAAACTCCCAACTAGCTTCGCTCACGCCTTTGCCCGAAACCAATCCACCATTGGCTCGGGAGGGGGAGAGGATTGCCGGAGGATCGAGTCCAAGCGGAGAAGAGAAGGGGGCGGGGGAACTGGGAGCGAGAGGAGTGGGGATGGCGGCCACGGCGGCGGCGGCGGCAGGAGGAGGCAGGGATGTGGAGTTCATCCGCGCGCGCAGCGACAAGCGGGAGTACCGCCGGGTGGTGCTCCCCAACGCGCTCGAGATCCTGCTCATCAGCGACCCCGACACCGACAAGGTTGGTCCGCCCGCCTCCCGTGCCCACCGGCGAGTGCGGAGAGTGCTCGCGGGCTGGCTGATCAGTCGTCGTCTTCGCGTGGTTTTGGTGTTTGGTTGTTAATCCCCCCGTGTGTGTCTCTCGCTGTGCCCAGGCGGCGGCGTGCATGGAGGTCGAGGTGGGCTCGTTCAGCGACCCGGAGGGGCTCGAGGGCCTCGCGCACTTCCTGGGTGAGTTCATCTTTCTCTCCCTCTGCCTCATCTCGTTCGCTGGTTGCCAACACCTCGATTCGTTCGGTTCGTTGCGTGCGCCTGCTGACCGAATCACCATCCGGATTCCTGTTGATTTGTGGAGTGAGGATCTGGGCAATGATTAGGTGGGGGATTCTTCGCTACGGCACCGGGCCCCCGGGCCGGAGCTTTCGCTCGGCGATTCTTTGAATGCGTGAATGGCTTGGGCGCTGTCATGGATCTCCTTTTGGATCCGGCTGGGGTCTCGAATTGTTTCTGTCGAATCAGGAGAAACTTACCTGATACTAGAGCCGCTTTTCTTCACGGTGCTATCCTGGGTCAAATGATGACGTCGCATATAATGCAGTCAAGTCACTGGATATTCCTCACGTTAATTGGTGGTGGTTGAGGCCTTGACGAGTAAGCGGAGTGTTTGAACTGATAATGGAATTTTTCTAACTGAACAGTGGACGGTTTTGATTATTATTAGAGCACGAAAACTATGATTCTCTATTTTCTTCTGGTCAGCGTGATCGATTCAGAGCGTCCATGATTGATCGTACGGCCCGGCCTGCAAATGCACGCCTTGTGTTTTGTCTTCCTCATATGAGCTTTTTTGGTCAGGGTAATGGCCCGCATTCTCTAGTCATCGTCCTCCGAGTTAAAGTAATTCGAGTCGGTGACAATATTGAATTCTATGACTCAAGCCCGTTCTCCATATATAAATCTAAACTGCCCCTACAAGTTGCGATCTGGTGCGATCCTTGGCAGCTTGCGATGCTACAATTTTAAATGATCCACGCTTGGTCTATGTGCAGACAGCAGACTGCAGAACCCATACCTGCCGACTGTCAGCCGGGTGAAATGTCACAGGTTGGTAAAATAGCACTGTGGCAGACGTATGGGAGCATAAACGGCCACTGAGCTACTCGTGCGTACTGGAGCACGTACTCTGCATAATGCACATTGGGTTCGAGACCGATAGTCTACGCGATTTTTTTCTGCACAATCTGTTAGTGTTCTTATAATGGTGAAATGTTTGATGAGCATGATGGCTGATGGATCAGATGCATTAAATCAAAGTATACTTTCATTTAAGCATTTCTCTGTTCTCCTCCTTGTATTTTTGAGTTCAACACAATTGGCATTTTTGATACAGAAAAGATGATAGATAGGATTTAATATTTTCATGACTCGTGTATGCTTACCATCACTTGAGGAAGTCTCGCTTCTTGTCAGTTATATATCCAGATCTATGGACATATTTGTGAGGAACCTCAAATTACCTCGACTTAATAGAGTCAATGTCCCTTGGCCAATCCATTGAAAGCGTAATATTTGACCATTTATTGTTTCCAAAAAAAAATTGCCAACCTTCATGCTTCAACATGCTTGGATAATATTTTAACGATTTGGTGTCGTATGAAAATTATCAGCACGGTGGCTCTTACAATGCCTTTACAAGCTCAGAGACAACGAATTTCTATTTTGATGTCAATGTGGACAATTTTGAAGAAGCTTTAGATAGGTAAGTTTCTTAAACTGTACTTTACGTTCACTTATCCATTGGATAAGGTGGTGGTATCTTTCTGCATTTATTGAACAGTAACGAGGTGATTCCTGATGCACAGATTTGCTCAGTTTTTTATCAAGCCACTGATGTCACAAGATGCTGTTCTTAGAGAGATAAAAGCTGTTGATTCTGGTAAGCAGTTTTATGTATGGATTCTATTTGTACGTGACAGTTGCATATCTGTGAAGGCATATCCTTCTATGGTCTTCTAAATGAAATCCTCAAAGAAGCTATTTGGATGCCTGATTTTTATACAGTATGAACTAACACCCATAATAACTTTTGTACTTTACAAATGTTCTATTTTCAGTAAAGAGAAGCACATTATGGCTAATTTTTCTATTTTATTGACCTTACAGAGCACAAGAAAAATTTGTTGTCTGATGGCTGGAGAATGTATCAGGTACTTGGAAGTTCACCTTGTTAGTCGATTCATCAGATAATCCTTTTGCACTCTGCCATATCTCAATTGGAAACTGCAGTCAGTAGAGCACAGATGCATTTCGAAATATATGATTTTCTTATTTACACGATGTGCTTCCGTATATCAAAACAACAGCGTAGATATTTAAGGGGATCATAAATATGGTAACATGAATCAACCATATTTTGCATTATAATACAAGTGTTTATCCTCAATCTAATATATCAAAATCTTGGTATTTACGAGGTGTTCTCCCAATTATAAAAATAGAAGTCATGATAACGTGAGAACAAGAATCAACCGCATTGTATTATCTAAGTCTTTCTTATCCTCAAAATATCCCCTAGTTACAAATTTGCTTCTCTTCAATTTAAAATTTTGATTCCATAGACATGCTGCATTGTGGCCTCAGTTTCATTCCTTTTTTTTCCTCACAGCTTCAAAAGCATCTGGCTTCAAAGGATCACCCGTACCATAAATTCAGTACTGGTAAGACAGTTGCAGTGGGTGCTCATTTTGTAAGCTCATTATGGCTGATACCCCATGTACTTAAACATCAACATGTTTTTAGTTTTCTTATGTATGACTTCCACTTTCTTTTATTCCAAATTCATGTTTCTTCAAAGTTGCCATTTAATATATCAGGAAGTTGGGAAACACTAGAAACTAAACCAAAAGGGAGGGAATTGGACATCAGACTTGAACTTCTGAAGTTCTATGAGAATTATTCAGCAAACCTTATGCACCTTGTTGTTTATGGAAAGGGTAAGTAATGCCAATTATTGCGTTGGAGTACATAAATCTATTGAAATTGATAAAATGATTTTGCAGAGAGCCTCGATTGCATTGAGGGCTTGGTTGAGCGTTTTTTTAGCGACATAAAAAACAATGACAACAGAAGTTTCAAATGTCCGAGCCATCCTCTTTCAGAGGAACATTTGCAGGTAGAAGACGGAATGCTTGGCAGTTTTATTTGTCAGAAAAAATAGTTTAATTATGCAACTGAGATGTGATTTCTCATGCTTGTTATACAGCTTCTTGTTAAAGCACTGCCAATAGAAGAAGGTGACTATCTAAGAATAATATGGCCAATTACACCTAGCATCCAGTTTTACAAAGAAGGTCCTTGCCATTATCTCAGTCACCTTATTGGGCATGAAGGCAAGGGGTCCATCTTCCATATTATAAAGGAACTAGGCAAGTTTACTTTGCAGTTGATTGATATACTTATACTTTTGGTACCTTATCTACTTGAAATATAGTCAACTTGTGCACTGTGAAATTTTGGAACTAGGCAAGTTTACTTTCTTATATATATGTCAACTTGTGCACTGTGAAATTTCTAAGTTTTGCTACTGTAGGATGGGCCATGAACTTGGCGGCTGGAGAGGGTACTGACAGTACTGAATATTCCTTTTTCTCAATAAGCATGAGGCTCACTGATGCTGGCCATGGTCAGTTTCATCCATATTTGTTTACTTGAACCAGCATAACTATTTTAATTTGAATCACTTTGATATTTTTTAAGCCTCTTATACCCACATGCAATTATTTCAGAACACGTGGAGGATATTGTTGGGTTGATCTTCAAATATATTCTTCTATTAAAAGAAGATGGAGTCCATGAGTGGATATTTAATGAGGTAACTGAAAGGTTCATGGTTTGCATTTTATGTAAAATTATTTGATGAGCTATGGTTTTGTATCCATGTACTTCTCTGATGGATAGAAACACAGATGGATAGAAACACAGATGACAGACTTAATCTGCTAATGAGTCATAATGTAGTATGAGTATTTGGATTTGGGTACAACATTCTTGGACTCATGTTATGTTTTCTTCACATAATATTTAGAGGTTGTTTATTGCCAAGATCGATTCTTCTACATGTCTTTAGTATTTTGTGGAGCAAATGAATTGATTTACATTCAATTACACAAAATGTAAATGCTAATATCTATTAATTTCTAGCTTGTAGCAATAAATGAAACAGAGTTCCATTATCAAGACAAAGTCCATCCAATCAGCTATGTGACGGGTACTGTCTCAAGTATGCGGGTATATTCTCTACAACCCACTACATATTTCAACTTTGCAATTATTTCTGATAGATTATGTTCTTGCAATGAAAACACCAAGCACTAAAAATTAGGTAACTGTAATTTCATCGTTGTTCTGGAAATCTGTTGAACTGCAATTTTTATCTGCAGTTAATCATTATCTTTTGTCTTCAATTTCAAATACTTGTAAACTGGCTTGCAGTTGTTCCCACCAGAAGAATGGCTGGTTGGATCAGCGTTGCCATCAAAGTATGCGCCACAAAGAATAACTATGATCCTCAATCAATTGTCACCGGAAAGAGTAAGGTACACTCATGCAGTTCACATGACATCTTTGTTTTTTTCCTACCGTCTGTATTGTAATCCTTGGAAACACATAAATGTACATCAAATAGTTCTTTTCTATGGTATAAAAGGGGAAGAGCATGCAAATGAAGTATACAATGAAAATTATCTGCCCTTTTGCCACTTCAATTACTTATGAGTACGCTGATCAAAAGAAAAGAGCAGCAAAGCTGTAGGAACCTTAACGAAGCAGTAGGCAAGAGACATTAGTAACTCTGGCACTCCTCATGTGACATCTCCCTTCCTATCACTGGGCACAATTTTGAAAACCTATTAATTTTTCTGAAATATATATATTCTTCTGACAATTTTTATCTTGTGGTTGTGCTGAAATGCTATTGTTCAATGCATGTGAGCCCGCATGCGCATATATATTGGAGGTGTTGGGGGTTGACAGTATTGTGCCTGGATAGATAACAGTATAAAATCATGAACTGGGAAGCCCTACAACCTTTAGTATCTGCCGCGGTGTGTTTGACCTAGATAGCTTATAATTCTACTCCTTGTCCTTGGGTATAATTCGTACTTCAACAAACTTATAAATATGTTATCATATTGGCCTTAGCTTCCTTCATTTGTGGTGGTTTAAAAGTTAGTCAATAGTTGATTATTTGGCTGTACATTCATATCTTGCCCTTATCTTCGTTCGTATCTTGAACTTATTTCACATATGCTTTGCATATGGTACTATATGCATTTGTGTTTTCATTGATGCAATACTTTCTTTCTATTTAGAATATTCTGGGAGTCTAAAAAGTTTGAAGGATCTACTACCTCTGCTGAGCCCTGGTATAATACACCATATTCTGTCGAAAATGTTACTCCTCCTTTGATACAGGTTCTCCTTCTTATATCCCATTTTCTTTGTTGTACATTCCACCTGACATTGATGTGCTAACATATTTATTAATTTTCTCTACTTGACAGCAATGGATTCAAAAAGCTCCTACAGAGAAACTCCATCTCCCAGAGCCTAATATTTTTATTCCGAAGGATTTATCTCTTAAAGAAATGCATGAAAAGGTTAACTTTTTAGTAGTTCAATGTTGGCATCAGCGTACCCATGTGAATTGTTGAGACATAGTAAATAACTCTAACAAAAAGATTTTTTTTTAGCAGGTTACTTTTCCAGCAGTATTAAGGAAGACACCACTTTCAAGGTTGTGGTATAAGCCTGACTTGCTGTTCTCCACACCGAAGGTTCACATTATAATTGATTTCCACTGCCCATTATCAAGCCACTCCCCCAAAGCAATCATTTCTACCGATCTCTTTGTTGATTTGTTAGTGGATTATTTGAACGCTTATGGTAAGCGCTAAATTGTTAATAGGGTTAACTTTTTTCATCATAACAGTCAATTTAGATTGTACTCCTGCCAACTTTAACACTTATGTATATTGAAAACTTCTCTGTGCATATTGCAGCTTATGATGCTCAAATTGCTGGTTTGTACTACTCAATATATCTTACATCGGCTGGATTCCAGGTAACTAATGAGTACTCCTAACAACCAAACTGCACATCTACAATTTTCATGATGTCTGTTGCAATTCTGATGTATTGTGAAGTTGCTTTTATCATGCTAGTTTTTTTTAGTAATACTCAAACAATTAACTGTATCTGTTTAAAGGTCTCCTTAGGTGGTTACAATGATAAGATGAGGGTTCTCCTAAATGCCATACTGAAGCAAATTGCTAATTTTGAAGTTAAGCCAAACAGGTTTTCTGCCCTGAAGGTAAGATGTGGATCTTAATATTTTGGAGCATGATTACCTTTCATAACTTTGCTCAGTAACATTAAATACATAATCATTCCCTCTTTAATGAAGTTTATTCAATATCAGTTCGTTTGTCAGATGAATTTCAATTTTGTTAATCTCTCGCTTTCTGTCAAATTACAAATTTAAGTCATGGACATTATTGTTGAGTCCTGTAAGCATGAAGGTTCCATGGACCCGCTCAGCAGCTGTAACTGTGGTTTATTTTGTCAGTTGTTGAAAGATTTTAGCAGCAGCCGTAACTGTGACTTACCAGCTTGGCATCCAAGTTTAGGAAACAAATTTACAACCATATAGCTGAACAGTGTCTTTTCTAAAATTTAATTTCTGTAAATGCAGAAATCTAGATCCTAGACACACTTGGCTTGTCAAATGTTCATAAATGATTTATAACTGTCTATATCCTAAGCTGGTAGTCTTAGTACTTATATCAGTTCCCTATACTGTATTTTGTTGTCTCCCTGGTGTAACTGCTTTGTAATAGTGCAGTTTTTGATGCGTTCATGCATGAGTAATTCATCACATTGTGATTACGAAAAATTAGAGCAATATACACGTTCATTAATGGCAGTAATACGGGTTGTCCATAACAATTATTTCAGATGTTGCAGGTTGTAACATATTTCATCAAACTTCATACTTGTCCTTTTGTTTCCAAAAAAATAAATCTATGATAACAAGGTCTGAATCAGGCATTTTCAAACTGCTGAACATGGTGGTTGTTCTTGTAATGATCTTTTTTTTAATGATATTACTGAACACTTCTTCCCATCTCAGGAAACTTCTGTCAAGGACTTCCAAAATTTCAATTTCAGCCAACCACATTCTCAAGCTTCATACTATGTCTCTTTAATATTGGAAGACAAAAAATGGCCTATAGCTGAGAAACTTGAAGCTCTTTCGAAGCTTGAATCAGATTCTCTTGCAAAGTTCATTCCAAACTTGTTGTCGAAGACATTTTTGGAATGTTACATACAAGGTTTGGAAAAATTCTATATTAGTTATGGTGTTATTATAGTTATGTGGGTCTTGAATGGAAAGTAATTTTTATCATACTTTTCAAAATTCTACTTGCAGGGAATATCGAACCAAGTGAGGCAAAATCCATTATGCAGGAGATTGAGGACACTATATTCAATACCCCTAATACTATGTTCAAATCCATGTCTCCATCACAATATCTGACTAAAAGGGTTATCATGCTTGAAAATGAGTTGAAATGCTACTACCAAATTGAGGGCTTAAATCAGAAAAATGAGAATTCATCGGTTATCCAATATATTCAGGTATAGATTCCTTATCTTATTTGATGAAGAAGGTTCAGTATAAATGAAAGCTGATCGCTTATTGGTAGTTGTACCTTAAAACCATTAGCGCAAAACTAATAATGGTAGAACCCCAATTACTGTTTTGGTGCTTCTGCTCCCTTCCACCTTGTGTTTATTTCAATTTAATGATAGATTGTCTCAAGGATTGTCAGCACTGGCCCACTTTACTCAGTTAAACTTATTGGATTTAGAGATTTTTTTTCCTTTTTTTTCTAGAACACGGAGGTGGGCTACATATCATTGTATTAATAGGAGAATAATGAGTCAGACTCTCCCTCACACGCACACCCACTAGGACTCAAAGCAACCGATCACATGTTACAGAAAAAGGATTTTTCCTTCAATTTTTAAAGCTCTATGATTATTGTGCTTAGATGCAAAATAATATCGAAAGCCCATACTCAACAAGAATTAACTTATAAGGTAGATTGAGTTGATCTAAAGAATCCACTCTGACAGAAAGTCAGGATAAGACTAAATACTTTTTCCGTTGTTCAGATAATAGGATTGTAATGGCCAGGCGAACATTTCAATTAACAGCAAGCATGATATAGTACTAAACTGTTCTATCTATTCAGGTTCATCAGGATGATGCCAGTTCAAATATCAAACTTGAGCTGTTCTCTCTAATTGCTAGCCAGCCTGCCTTTAACCAGCTACGAACTGTTGAGCAACTTGGATATATAACAAGTCTTTCTCTAAGGTATATGCCAGTGTTTTGTATTACATGTCTTACTTGTTCCTTTCTCTTTTCAGGAGTTGCATAAGGTTTTAGTTAGCATTTGAATCTCACCATTTGAATCCTAATTTACTGTGAATGCTATCATTCTTCAGATACGATTATGGAGTCTGGGCACTCCAGGTGGTTATTCAGTCCACAGTTAAGGTACAAGTTTGAAGACAAAAGAATCACTTTTATTCCTACTGATATAATGTTGTACAGTAATTGGCATGACTATTTTTTTTTAAATGGCATCACTAACATTCCGCTTGCTCCTACCGATATTGTGTTGGACACCTAGGATCCTTCATACCTTGATGCTAGAGTTGACGAATTCTTCAAGATGTTTGAGAGCAAAATCCGTGAACTGTCCGACAAGGATTTCAAGGTTAGTGACTTCTCTTTTCACTCCAATGTTATCGTAATTTATAGCTCAATGTCATATTGCTCTTTCTTTTCATAACTACTCCATAAAACACACTTTGAAGTCTCTTCTGTTGAGTCACAAGCAGCTACATCGACCAGAGCCCTAGGGCTTACTGTGTCATGACCCAGGAGTGGCTCAAGAGCCCAACTACTAAACACGGCCCAGCCCAGGACACAACGAAGCTAGAAGCTCCTATAGAAGACTCGGCCGGCAACATAGGAAGGCATCGAAGAGAAATCAGAATAGGGTTAGCCCCTTCTCCGGCGATCTCCTCCGAGAGGAGCGATTCCGGCGAGCTGTCGCCCGTCTGCTCGACGGCGACGCCCTGTACTTGTGCTCACGTCCCGATGGAGGCTTACCGGCGGCTACGGGTCATTACAGATGTCATGACCCAGGAGTGGCTCAAGAGCCCAACTACTAAACACGGCCCAGCCCAGGACACAACGAAGCTAGAAGCTCCTATAGAAGACTCGGCCGGCAACATAGGAAGGCATCGAATCAAAGAATCAGAATAGGGCTAGCCCCTTCTCCGGCGATCTCCTCCGAGAGGAGCGATTCCGGCGAGCTGTCGCCCGTCTGCTCGACGGCGACGCCCTGTACTTGTGCTCACGTCCCGGTGGAGGCTTACCGGCGGCTACGGGTCGTTACAGTGGTATCAGAGCTTTACCTTTCCTCGGCGTGGGTGTGGCGGCGGCGCTCTCCACAAAATCCGGCGGCGAAGCACCTCTCTGCCTCGATCTGGTCGGCGGACCCTATTCCCTTCCTCCCTCGCTCGCGGATCGAGCGTCGGCAGCTCTTACCGGGGGCGGATCGAGAGGCGGCGGCGACGTGAACTCACGGGTCGGGCGGGATCGAGTGCGGCGGCGCGACGTCGACACCGAGCTCCTCCGCGGCGTCCACCCCGAGCTCCTCCGCAGCGGCTGCGGCCACGAGATTCTCCTATGGCTGCGACCTCGAGCCCTTCTGCAACGTCAACCTCGACCTCGTCGACGGTGTCAGCCCGAGCGTATCCCCTGGCGGTGACTCCGGCGGCCCCTGCGGCTGGGCGCGCGCGGACGGCGGCGGCTCGGCAGGAGCTCGTGCGGTGTGCGAGCGCGAGCGCGAGCGCGCACACAGGCCTCAGGAGCGTGGCGCAGCCGTGCAATCTGACCACGGCGACAGCAAGCAGCAACGAGTGGAGGTACATGCTGTCTAGGTTCGTCGTGCTGACCTCCGTATGGATTCATGGGTTCCTGAAATGGGTGCTCGCGAGCTGTTCGACGATTTGCCTCATTGGGATGATGATGCAACATGGGAAGGAAGCACAACATCAGGCCTTGAGCACTCTCGCGAGCTGTTCGATGATTTGCCTCATTGGGATGATGATGCAACATGGGAGGGAAGCACAACATCAGGCCTTGAGCACTTTGTATTCCAAGCAATGGTGGTGAAAGCAGGTGCTGCATAGGAGGTGTTCGACGAAATTCCTCTGCAGGAAATGGAGTGCAAGGTGTCGGTGGAGTCTAATGGTTCACTGGGCATGTTGTTTGATATAATGCCTGGTGAGGTTACATGGGACGAGGAGATGCAAGATTACATTAGTGATGCCCATGAAGGTTTGTTGCAACAGTTAGCCTTGGGTATGGATGATAAGCACACAAAGGATTCTGCACCTGTGTTGCTCGATGGGATGTCTAGTCAAGAGGTGGTAAATAAGGTGTGTGATGAAAGGCTTGGCAAGGTTAGGTGGGATTTATTGCAGCAGCTAGCATGTGGTCGAGAGTACCCAGATGACAATCAAAAATTGATCATGGATGACAGGCACATTGGTGAGAATCCAAACTGCATCTTCAATCTGCACAGCAACATAAGAAGGCCATTAGATTGGTGTGGCGAGTTCTGTGATGGTGTGAACAGCAATCAAGTGGCTGAATCGACCAAGGAGAGTGTTGGTGTCAGGGAGCTCCATAATTTGGGGATTGCTTCGCGGACTGCAGGGGCTTATCTGAATGGTTCTCTGCCTCTACAATTTAGTGCATCTACTTCAGACTTGGGCGGCATTCTTGTTAAGCAGGTCTCATTGGAAGCAAAGAAGAATAATCAAATCTGTCAGTTGGTGAAAGGAAGATGCCAAGATGTCAAAGCGAGTAATTTGCAGTCCAGAAACAGAGAATCAAAGTTGGACAGGACACAATCAGTGCTTGATATAATCTTTTCAGTCAGTGATCCCTCAGTTCGGATGCAGTGGGATCCGGGCATCAAGACGGCCACAACTTGGGGACAAGTTGTGTTTCGAGGGAGCGGTAATGTCATGACCCAGGAGTGGCTCAAGAGCCCAACTACTAAACACGGCCCAGCCCAGGACACAACGAAGCTAGAAGCTCCTATAGAAGACTCGGCCGGCAACATAGGAAGGCATCGAATCAGAGAATCAGAATAGGGCTAGCCCCTTCTCCGGCGATCTCCTCCGAGAGGAGCGACTCCGGCGAGTTGTCGCCCGTCTGCTCGACGGCGACGCCCTGTACTTGTGCTCACGTCCCGGTGGAGGCTTACCGGCGGCTACGGGTTGTTACATACTGGTAATGAGAAAACATGATTTAGAGGGTGGGTCGGAAAGATGAAGAAATAGGGTTTTAAAATGGAACTCAGAAATATGACATCATCTTCTTATTTAATATAATGATACACAACTCTCCTGCATGTTTGTGAAAAAGGATATAACATCATAATTGAATTTATATATCCATATTTTTCATGTTACTGTAATATTGGATTATTCGGATATCTATAACCAGAGGACATTGCTTGTATTATTGATATGGAGTTTCTTGATTCAGAGAAATGTGAAATCACTCATTGATTCTAAACTGGAGAAGTTCAAAAACTTGTGGGAGGAATCTCATTTCTATTGGGGAGAGATTGAGGCAGGAACTCTCAAATTCGATAGGGTTGAGACTGAGGTAAGTGTTCTCCTTTTACTTAAAGTGTTTATCACTGTCAAAGAACATTGCATCAAGTATATATACATCAAACAGGTTGTAGCTAAACAAAAATGATGTACGACTTGAGAAGTTTTCTCAAAATTTTATCACTGTTAGTATCCAGAGAACAGAAGATAAGAAGAGTAAGTAGTAATTGTCAACAAGATGTGATGATCTTGAATAACATTTGGCCAGGTCTCTCTCCTAAGAGAGCTGAAGAAAGAAGAGTTCATTGCTTTCTTCGATCAGTACATAAAATTGGACGCACCTCAAAGAAGAACAATAAGCGTTCAAGTCTTCAGTGGCAACCATTCAGCCGAGTTCAAGAAGGCAGTGGCCGAATCCGGTCCACCAAAAACGTACAGGATTACAGATATATTCGGCTTCAAACGATCGAGGCCACTGTACAGCTCACTCAAGGCAGGTCCGGGCAGGATGACAATGGACTGATAGCTATACGAGGCTGCTATTCTTTTTCTTACACTTACAGGCTGTGCATAGGCCATAGGCATGAGCCCGATTTAATTGGCACTCGTCATATTCGATTGCACAGTTGATGATATTCTTCAGTCATGGCTTTATCAATAATGCATGTGCTTCACTCAAAAAAAAATGCATGTGCCCACATGTCACTTTCTGGAGAAATCTAGCTGTACAAAGTCATTTACACATGTTGGCTAGTGTTTCTTCTAACAAATATACAGTATGTACAGTCACATCATCATCACAGCGCACAGCTGCACAAGAAGGCGCCATATGAGGAGCCGAGATCTGAATGCCATATGCCATAATGTAAAACTGAATGGCAATGGCAGTTTACTTGAAACATGCTAGACCGTAATCTCAATGGCGATGTCAAATCTGTTTAAAATAAGTATGTAAACTGAAAGGCAGTGTGCTGAAAAAAATTGCAATCGAAACCGAACAAGCAGATTGTTCACAGTGCCCAAACAATAGAAATCTAAAACTAACTCAAATTGGACTCCGCAGCCACAAGAATACTACAAGCAAATTCCTATATATTATTCTCCGCAGCCACATTTTATATTTAATTCAAACAATTTTTTTTAAAAAAAATAAAAAACTAGCAAGTTTAAAACTAGGATGTTACGGTACCCTGTCCTGCACGACAGCATCTTGATGATGAAGGAAGTTAGAGCTCGTACGACAGCATCTTTATGATGAAGGAAGTTAGAGCTCGTAGCACACAGATCAAGCACCGGCGCTGCCTCGAAGCCCATGACCCCGATGCGGCAGAGTGTGCTTGTGAGCGTGCCGGCCTGGACCTCATCGGCTTGAAGCTCTTGAGCATGAAGCGGTGAGGTGGGAGTTGACAATCATGTGTGGTATACTGGTATGGGAACTCACTGATGCCACCGTCGGAGACACGGCCCTACAACATGACGGGCTGCCGCGGCCTCACGGGCAGCCGGGCCTGCCTCCCTGCTTGCGTCGTCTATGCCAATGCGGCCTGGCCCCTGCCCACCTCAGCTTGAGTGCCAGCGATGGAAGCATGAAGCTTGGACTGCTAGCAGCGGATCCAAAAGAGGGGCAATCGGAAGCGCCAGAATTGTAGCGGAGAGGGGAATTGGAGGCGCCTGGGGTTTGTAGCGAGAGCCGGAGAGGCCGATGGATGTGAGAATAACATCGGAGGGGATCGGTGGTGCTGGACTGCTAGTTCTGTTTGCCAAGGGTGGAAGGACACGGTGCGAGCCACGGCACCGCTCTGGCCTTCCTCGTGGCCGGGGGAGGAGAACGAACATGGGGTTGAGCCGGCGAGCCAGATCGAAGGAGACCGGCGAAGGCGCAGCAGAGGTTGAGCATACTAGGTTGGACAAACCTCGATTTTACAATAGAGTAACGTGGTGTATATGAGCATAACTATAATTCAATTTTGGCAAGCAAAAAGTGCAAGGTGATTAAGTATGGTTTTGTCCTGCATTTCATATTCAATACTACTACAATGCTTGACAGCTGTCCTCACTGGATTGATTAAATAAACCAAACAATGGGCACCCGAAACTCAGAAATTGTACTGCAGATTTGTAATTCATCTCGTTCAAAAGCATGCTACCGAACATATAAATGACAAAAGAAGACAACATTTTTTCAAGGTAGCCACACATCAGCTGAAATAATCCTTGCCTAATCATTCAATCCCAGGCCTGGCATTATATAGCCAGCTACCAAATACAACCTCTAATCCATCAGATAACCTTAACAACTCAAACGACCTTTGACTAACAAACAGATACATGATGCCTAATCCATCAGATAACCTTAACAACTCAAACGACCTTTGACTAACAAACAGATACATGATGCCTTCTTGCGCTGATAAGTCCTCCCAAGCATATCCAGGGTCACACTAACACCTCTTTTTAGAAGCCTTCTTATCTTTTGATGAGGTCTTCAAGGGAAGTAGTTTGCCGACGATGATTTGATAAACTGCAATAGTAAAAATTAGCTGTACAGAAAAACTGCAACAACCAAGGTGGTATAGCAAAATTGCAACAATCAAGGCCACTAGAACCACTTGTCACATACCGAATCTGAGAAAGCCATCAGGAAGCTCAAAGCTTGGCCCAAAGCTCTCTTGAGGAGTGGTCAAAGCATCCCTGGTAGGTGAATCAAAAGTGGGGTTCTCCACGACCGCATTAACAAAGACCCATAAATGTCTCTTAACTTCATGCTCTTCAACTTTGAAGTTCTTGCTACAAAACTCCACAAGACGTGCAGCAATCTGGTTTGACACAAAATCTACATGAGTCCCCCCTTCAGTAGTTGCAAATTTGTTCACATAGCTGACCTGGAACACAAAAAATTGTGTAAGTTGCAACTGTAAACAAATCATAATACGGGACTTGCTCATAATCCTAACCCACATTTACCTGCTCGAAATTTCCATCACTTCGAGACACACACACCTCCAACTGATCATTCACCCTATGGCCGATACTGAAAGAAAGAAAAGCTAAAATGATTAGAAACACAAGCACGAGCTTTTACTTGCTGATATAACAACATTCAAACTGATGTTTGTTTGGAACTATCACAAAACCTTTCAAGTCCTTCATTTCTGTCTTTGGTAGCACCGCGGATATAAGCAAGGACATAATTTGAAAAGCCATCTTGTAGCCGACGAAGTATCCGTCCATTAAACACAACCTGTTCGGATGTGCCTAGAAAGCCTGCCATATCAACAACTCTCATCATAAGGGCTATGATATCATCATCAAGGTGGGTCATGTGAAACTTTGCAAGGTCAGGCTTGAATGTGATCCTTGTCCAGTTAACCCCCTTCAAGCAAACTGTGATCTCAGGCTCTGACATCTTTCCCATATTCTCAGAGAAAATCTGCAAAACATTCAAGAGTATTAGGCCCTGTATCCGAATAATTGGAGGATATTCTTACTAGTATAAAATTATTGACTCCAGAAAAAGAATTTAAAGGAAATAGCTTCACATAAAGTCTGCTCCATGATACTCTCCAACAATTGGGATTGATCTGTCATGATTGAAGGGATTCTACCATGCATGTCTTTGACGTATCTTACTCCCTTATAATTTTGGAACATTTGTTTCCCTTCTTCTTAATACAATGATACGAAGCTCTCCTTCGTATTCGAGAAAAAACGTATCTTACTCCCTCAACTGCTCGACTGAAAGGGCTGTTCTCATTCGGTTCTTCTTTTGTTTTTATTTCCTAGGATACTGGAAAGAATTCCTTTAAAAATAACAGGAATCCAGATGTGGACTTCTAACGGAATGATTGAAACAACACAGGTGCTATCCGCAGTAACCCAAATACTAAAATAACAATGGGGGTGGCTCAAAAACCGCAGTATCCCCATACGTTGCAACGACCAAGAGCTCGGCCAGGTCACTGCTTCTCTCCCGTGCGAGTTGTCCACGTTCCCGTGCAAATACCTCGGCCTGCCGTTGTCGATTCGCAAGCTCACCAAACCGGACCTCCAACCGATGATTGATAGGATCGCGGATATGCTACCTGGTTGGAAGGCGGCTATCATGACCACGGCAGGACGGTTGATCCTCGTCAGGGCGGTGTTGTCTGCGGTCCCTATCTACACGCTGATCGCATTGGAGGCCCCGAAGTGGTTCATCAGAGCTATTGACAAAATGCACCGGGCCTTCCTATGGAAGGGTCGGGCGCAAATCAATGGGGGTCACTGCCCTGTTGCTTGGCTACGAGCTTGTCGTCCTATCGAATTGGGAGGGTTGGGGATACACAACCTCGAAGTTCTAGGATGGGCACTCCGTATGCGGTGGTTGTGGCTGAGAAAGACAGAGCCGGATCGTCCTTGGTCCTCCTTCAACATTAAGGTGCACCCTAACTCAGTGGCCTTGTTTGCGATATCGACGTCCTCCACAGTTGGCGATGGGAAGACAATTCTCTTCTAGACAGATAGGTGGTTGCACGGGAAGTCTATCCAGGATCTAGCCCCTGCTTTGCTGCAGTTCGTTGGGCGACGAGCTTTGTCGCGGCGGACTGTCCATGAGGCCCTCCAAAATCAGCGTTGGATCCGCGATATGGGGGGGGGGGATTATCAATCCCTGCTATTGTGGAGTATCTGCAGCTTTGGGATGCACTAGAAGGCTTTGAGTTACAGGAGGGACAACCGGACGTTCACATCTGGACGCCAGAACCTTCAGGGATTTACTCCGCCCGCTCAGCCTACCTCAGATTCTTCACCGGTTCGACAAAATTCGAGCCCTCCAAGCGCATTTGGAAGACCTGGGCGCCCTTGAAATGCAAGACCTTCCTCTGGCTCGCTGCGCACAAAAGGTGCTGGACAGCGGATCATTTGGCACGGCGTGGCCTCCCGCACCCAGACAAGTGCCTGCTATGTGATCAGGAGGAGGAGACAGTGCACCATCTCCTAACGTCTTGCGTGTTCACCAGACAAGTGTGGGTTGCTGCACTGGACAAAGGGGGGCTTCAACATTTGGCGCCGTCTGGAGCTGAGGAGGACTTGCAGGCGTGATGGCGCAAGGCGGCAAGGCGGACGCCGAAGGAACTACGCAGGGGCTTAAATTCCTTGGTGATCCTCACAGCATGGTCTGTATGGAAACACAGGAACCGCTGTGTCTTTGATGGCTGTCAGCCTAGTACACAGATGGTGCTTCAGGAGATAACTGAGCAAGCATCGTTGTGGCGATTGGCTGGGGCCAAGGATTTAGGGAAGCTCCTGGCAGGATAGCTAGGCGGGGGGAACGGGTGTTCATCTTAGCGCGGGCGCGATGTTAACAAAAAACTAACCATGGCCGTGGTATCGGCTTGTAACTCGGACCGATCTTTCTATCTTTAATACAATGACACGCAGCTCTCCTGCGCGTTCGAGAAAAAAAACGAAGGGAAGCATCTGCGCGGAGAATGAGGACTGACGAAATATGTCACCTGCCTGTACTTCTTCTCAAGGCGGTTGTCGACGGTCTCGATGACGAACTCCGTGGAGAATAAATTGGCCAGCTTGACGCCGGTGAGCTCTTCGTAATTGTTGAGATGACCCGGCACGTACACGCCCTCCTCCTCCGGTGTACTTCAATCGGGAGGCCTTGGCCGTTGTAGTAGATGGAGATGCGGCACCGGGCGACATCCACCTCCACGCGGAGGGAGTCCATGCTCGGGTCGCGCTGCTTGTTGTCGGCCGCGTAGACGAGGACCTCGTCGAAGATCTTGTACAGGCCTGGTACATAGGTGACCATGCGGCGCGTCATATAACCGCCCTCAAAAACCCAGATCTCCCGCGTAAGCTTCTCGACCGAGCCGATGTAGTCCTGTGGTAGCCGGAGGATCCGCTCCCGCAGAGCCTCACCGCCTCCGTCCATTGCGGAGTCGTGGGCGGAGCTCGACTCCAGCCTGATCGTCGTGGCGGACATGGTGTGCGCTAGGGCTTGGGAGGTTCGGCCTATTTAAAAGATTTACTCGTATTTATAGTATTCAGAGACAAGTTACAGGGATGAGGCATTTTGCAAAGCTAGTTTAATAGTGAGGGCCCGTGTGACCAATATGAAAGCAAGAATACAGACAATTGTGCAAAGAATACTGAGTGTGACTGTTATTTTGGATGAAGGATGCAAATAGTGGTCTTATTCTCTAGTCTGCTGCTTCTGTGATTGGGTCTTGACTTTGTATATTTGATGCCAAGGTCTAACCATCAGTGATGTAGTTTACTATCAGTGACTAGTCAAACCATTAGTCCCAGACTCTTTGTCCCGATTGTCAAAACTCTCCAATTACATCAAGTAAACTACATCATTGATAGTCAGTGATGTAGTTTACTTTAGTCCCATACAGTTTTCATGTAAAGGATGAGAACCGAAACCACAGAGTAATTATGCAATTCCGTCTGTAATGATAGCTGGTATTAACTATAATCAAGTTTATTTCAGTATCACATAGGAGTCCATACAATATACATGTGTGTCTGGTTTTCATTACCATTTAAATTTTCAAATAAACTTGGTTGATCAAGGGCTGTAGCACACCGATTATTGGGTTTTGTTGACAACCACCGTGCCATAGAAGTGAGACAAGGAGCAGAGCTTTGCACAGTAATGGAAAACAGAAAGGAGTAGTTTGGGAGAAAACTTGCCTGAGTGTATCCATGAACTTTGTATGACAGAGTGGTTTGGGAGAAAGCTTGCCTGAGTGTATCCACGAACTCTGCGGCCCTGCCCTGCGGTTGAGCCATACATACTGCTGCTCTTCATCGCAAGGCAATCCTCTATGCGTTGGCGATAGGTCCACACGTCCTGTGCACGCTGCAATGGTTCTGTGCTTTGAACCCTTTGCGCGAAGGCACCGCGTTCCAAATAGGCATTCAGTCAAACACCCTGCGCGCGTTCATCGAGCGGCACGGTTGTGGTGATGAAAATGGCGGGTTCTTGATGACGAGTCGACGACGGTATACAAAGTGATGCCGAGGCGGATCCAGGCTAGGCGAGGCTCCGTGCTTCGCCTCCATCAGCGCTGCCCCAAGTCGCGCCGAGCCTAATTTAGCACTATGGAAGTGCTATGGCCGTGGTGCGTGCCCTCAGCGGCGAGCGCCCTCGCTCCGGACAGGCGCGCGCTCTCTCCTGGGCTTGCACGCTGCGCCTCGTGCCCCCCGCAGCGCTCATTGCAAGCGTGCAGTTACGAGCGGTCGGGAGGCCTGGGCGCAGGCAGCCGCGGTGCTCCCCGGGAAGAGACCGCCCATACCCCGATGACACCCGTCAGGGCGCCGTCATGGGACGAAGATCAAATGTGTGTACTCGTCGGTGATGTTGTGCCCGCCTCACTCAGGTGACGTTTGGATACAGGGAAATGCAAGGTGGGAAAGGGAATTGGGGGCATACGGATATCATATCCAATGTTTGGATTAGGGGAAAAGGAAATGAGGACCTCTTTTTCCAGTGATGTCATCCCAATGGGAGGGGTGGGTTACGGCTAGAAATGGGGCGCGATGATGTTGCTGCCATCTGATCTGTTGCTTGGGACCTGAGCTCGCCGCATGGCTCGAGCGGGGCCTTGGAGTCGCCGCAGCAGCGCGGGCGGGAGCGAAGCTGCCGCAGCCGCCCATGGTGCCCGGAGCAGCCGCAATCACGCTTGGTGGTCGGAGCTGTCGCATATGTGCAGGCAGGAGAAGAATCTGCAGCCGCGCGTGGTGGCCGGAGCCGCTGTGCAGCTCACTCAAGGGAGTTTTTTTTTCTCCATTTTTGGGTGGTTGACTGGTTGCTCACCGCGCCTGCCACGCTCAACGGAGATCCGGGCAGGATTGCAATGGACTGAAGGCTATACGAATACGAGGCTGCTATTCTTTTTCTTACACTTACAGGCTGTGCATAAGCATTAAGCATGAACCCGATTTTAATTGGCACTCTTGTCATATTCGATTGCACTGTTGATGCTATTCTTCAGTCATGGCTTTACCAATAATGCACGTGCACATGTCACTTTCTGGAGAAATCTAAGAGCTGTACAAAGTCATTTACACATGATGGCTAGTGTTTCTTCTAACAAATACGGAGTAGTATACACCATGTACAGTCACATCATTATCACGGCGCCCAGCTGCACAAGAAGGCGCCATATGAGGAGCCGAGAGATCAACTACCACATACACACGTATACAGCTCGTAGCCGATGCATCCCTAGGAAGACCGTCCCGGAGCCGCGCGCGATCCTCTCGTGCACATCGCCTGCTCGATCAGGCTCCGGCACGCGCCGTGGTGGCGGCGGCCTCCCGCGCGAACGGCCGCCGGCGCCCCCACTCGTAGCCGACGCGGTGCCACCGGCACCGGAACGACCCCCGGTGCGCCGTGGGCGAGCACACGCAGTAGTGGCGCGGCTGTGCCTGGTGCGCGCGCGTCGGCCCCGGCCCCGGCACCGGCAGAGCCGCGGTGGGCAACGGCGACACGCCCGCACGCCGCTCCCGCTGCCTGGCCGCGCAGCCCGGCGGCAGCGGCGGCAGCCCCGGATGGCACATGCTCCGGCCTCCGGGCCGAGCCCGAGCAAGCCGAGAGCCGCAAAGCTAGCGAGGAGCCGCAAAGAAGAGGCAGAGCAGAGGCGTCGGAATGGAACTGGATTCCGCGATGTTTTCGGGTGGTGGTGGCGGTGGTGCGCGGTGACTAGACAGGCGAGGGGAAAAGGCGGAGGCGGGGGAAAGAATATTTGTGGGCGACGGTGGCAGCGGCCGGATGGTTTCGCGACGCGGTGACGTGGAGGTGAGGGCGGGGGGCGTGGCTGCGGGCGGAGCGGGGGGCGTGGCCGTGGCGCGCGCGGGAGGGTGAGCTGGGGATCGCGTGCGGGAGGGGTGCGTTGCCGCCGCATGCTGATCCTTCTTTGGTTTAGCTTGGCTGCGGTTTTCTTTTCTGAAACGTTAGGTGCGGTTTCTTTCGGTGCACTCCACGGATCGGAAGTTGGAACCGGGGTGCGCGCCAGGCCGGGACAAAACAGGGAGTTCGTAGCACACATCCTTCCATCCTCCCGTAGCTTCGTTGCGGCGGCGGCGGCCGTTTTCTTATCCTCTCGTGACTAGGGATGCAGTATCTATGTTTTCAGTCATTGGATCGATCCAAAACTTAGAAAAATGAACTAGAATGGCATCCCTTATAATTAATTTAGAAGGTAAAATAAACTAGAATGGCTGACTAAAAACACCATTGGTAACCCACTTGCATCCCTGCTCCCTACTCGTGACTCATCCGAGCGGGAGTGGCGCAGACTGATTGCTTGGGACATCCGGCTTGCCGAAGTCTTCTTTCTTGGCAAAGCCCTCTGAGTAAGGGACGATGATAGGTTTGCGTGTTACAAGCAACAAATTTGAGACGTACTCCGTACATACACATGCCACCCTGGCACCCTGCCACTAATCCAATTTTTATCCGTTTGGTACCCTACCCATGGATTGGCCGTTCTTTCTTATCCGGCTACATTCAAATTAATGTTATCTGCGGATTAGCCATTCCATTCTTCCGTGTAGGGATTCATGTATCGTATGATGTCAGCTCAATTGTCCCAAAACGCGTTGTGTCTATAATGACTAGGAAATTTAGGGGAACTTTTATATGCTTGAGAGACCCATGCATCGACGCTTAGTTAAACATTTCAGAATGCTTTCACAGCGAATTGTTTCATTGTGATTATTTGTCAGAAAACGATATATGGTCAAAGTCTACTTTGAAGACCGATCGAGCTAAAACCAAATTAGGCCTTGTCCATGCGTACATGGTAGTACCGTGATAATAGAGCTTTGGGTTGAAGAGCTTCTTCATGAGCCTTATTATCCCCGCCTAATGTATAGTCCACTACCGTGGAAGTGTAGAACGTACAGCAAACACAACGGGCAAGGTCATGGAACTATAATAGCTTGGCCCTTGGGTACACGGCAGGTGCTTCTGGGCTTGGGGCAGAAGCCAGATAGATTTTGTCAATATAGCTCGGTCTCTCCTCATCAGACAAAGACCGATGATATCATATCCCTACCTCACACAAATACTGATATCATATCCATCCCATGTTTAATTACTTGTAGTAGCAGTTTAAGGCTGACTACGAGCAGGGTCGTCGCGTAGACTTGCATCACAGGCTGTATTTGTGCGAGTATGAGGAGCAAGCTATTTTTCTTTTGGGAGATGGAGTTTTTTTTTTCCTTGAGTGGAGACGAAGTTTGTTGGGACATTGGACAACGTCTGGGTATTGCTAAACTTGTGAAAACCGTGATTTAGCTCCCAGGGATTACGACTTTTCTCTCTAATCTAAAATACTGTCTGCCATAATGAAAAACATGTTTGATTGATTCAACTTAGTTTTTCATTAAAAGTGTCGACATAGCATTCGATCTAATCAGTCGTTCCGTTGGCATTGTCATCCAAATTTTGACAGCTGTACTATTGCCCCAAGTCAACTAATCATTTTTCAGGAAAAAAAAATATCAGATGGATAAGTGTTGGATTTATCTAGGCTTGGTTAATATTTCAAGGTTGACATCTAATGTTAGGGGTTACAAGAATGGTTAATAATCTCACATGTTTAGTTGAGAAGATCTTAAACTCGTATTAGATGCATTTTGTATAAATCTTTTTTTTTGAAAAAGTTAAATCTTATGTAAAGTTAGATAAAAGATATCAGACTGTTTGATAGACAGCGTTGTCATCGAAAGCCACCAAGGCCCGCACACGGTGCTGAGCTACTGAAAGAAACAAGCAGTCCTCTTGTTATGTTTCTGATCATGTGTAGGCATATGCAGAGTTTCATTTTTCACGTGTAGGTGCTGACTGCTGAGGGATGCTAGTTTGCTGTGATGGTCACTGCTTTTCCTTGGCTAGGGAATGAGAGGATGTCAAGTTTAATTCGATGTTGTTTCAAGGTCGGATAGACGAGCATACTGAATATGCGATGTTCGTGTCTTCTTTTTCAGTTTGATTGAAAGTTTTGGGTTGAAACCATATCTGATAGAGTTCAAGAAGACTATCGCCGAATATTGATCCTCCCAAAACATACCGAATCACGGACATTTTCGGTTTCAAACGATCAAGGCCTCTCTACAGCTCATTCGGAACTGAAGGGAGGTCCAGCCAGGTTACAATGCTCCTGACGGGTATTTACGGACCTGCTATTCGTTCTGCGTGCTGCCTTATGGGCGTGGCATCTTTGCCATCTTCTCATTTTTCTCTGTTCCGGTGTGGCCGCCTGTATTTTTATTTTATTTTTCCTGTTTCTGCTTATGGTTGCGTATCAGTGTCAGTACCATACTCTGGAAATGGGGCACACGTTTCCGATCGGCTCGACGTTTCCGCCGTCAAATTTTCTCGATCCAACTGCTGGCGGCGCAGGTCGAGCAGAGCATCCGGCAAAATTGGCCTCCATGCCCATGGACACGATATGTTTGCGCGAACTGTCCGGCGTTCTGTCCTTCGCTGCTTCCATTCCACATTTCCACCCCAGTGATTGATTGCAATAGTACACGTATATCTTTCAGGCGGCGACGGGCGCATGCGTACGTGTCCCGGGTACATGGCTGAGCAAGCTCTATCTGAGGCGTCCTGGTCGTGGTCGAGCCTCGTGTCCCACCTACGGCGGCAACGCGCCGATGACCGCGTACGCCGTGCCTCATCCCCTCCTCTACCACAGCAGCTTTCCCGAACAACCTGAAGGCTCCGGTCGACCGCGAGGGCGTTGCGGGAAAGCAGGTGCCAGCGCCTTGGCACGCGCCTTGTGCCGCTGCAAGTCCGCCAAAAACGGCCGCCGGCTCGACCCTGCTGGGGCTTGGTTTGGTTGGACTCGCACATCCGCAGCAGGAGTGCAGAGGACACGACACTGACCTAGATTCTCGCCACGCCTGGTCTGCTCTGTTCCGTCCTCAGTTCTCCCTGCTTCCCGCATGGCGCGCCAGCACTTGAAGCTATCTTTGCTCCGTTTGAAGCGCAAGAATGTTATATTCCGCACCCGAATTTTGTCAACCCTTCAGAAGCAAAGCAAAGTGAATTTTGCTCCGTTTGAAGCCTCTACTCTTGAACAGTTCATGTTGACTCTGATCCTAGCTCCTCCAGTTTTTAGCTTAAACTGGACAGCTCTCGATGGGCCAGCTGACATACAAGCAACGTGACAACCAATCCCAAGCTCACTACGTTGACGCCTTCCCATTGGTGGTCAACACCCCCACGGACACTAGTCCCGTCCGTCCCCATTTCCTTCCTCCGCCTCCGCGCCACGCTTCCAATTTTCCCATCCCCATGGGGATCTCCGCCGGCGGCGGCGGCGGCAGGGCCGGGGCCGTCGCCCTGCTCGTGCCGCTGCTGCTGATGGCGCTACCGCCCCCCGCGGCGCCCTTCTCCTTCGCGTACAACTTCACCTCCCCCTCCGACACGCCGCCGCCCGGGATCGCCTTCCAGGGGGACGCCTTCTACAACAAGGCCATCCGCCTCACCCGCGACGAGCGCCTGGGGCCCCTCACCAGCAGCACCGGCCGCGCCTTCTACTCCCGCGCCGTCCCGCTCGCCGACCCCGTCACCCGCCGCCCGGCCTCCTTCGCCACCGCCTTCGCCTTCTCCATCGCCGCCCCCGACCCGGCCTCCGCCTCCGGCGACGGGCTCGCCTTCTTCCTCTCCCCGTTCCCCTCCGCGCTCCCGGCCTCCTCCGCGGGGGGCCTCCTCGGCCTCTTCAACTCCTCCGCGCCCCGCGCGGGCCCGCTCGTCGCCGTCGAGTTCGACACCTACAAGAACGAGTGGGACCCCAGCGGCGACCACGTCGGCGTCGATCTCGGCGGGATCGTCTCCGCCGCCACCGCCGACTGGCCCACCAGCATGAAGGACGGCCGCACGGCGCACGCCCGCGTCGCCTACGACGCCGCCGCGAGGAACCTCACCGTCGCGCTCTCCTACGGCGCCGCGCGCCCCAACGCCACCACGGGCGACATCCTCCTCTGGTGCGCCGTCGATCTCGGGGACCACCTGCCGGACTCCGTCGCCGTCGGCTTCTCCGCCGCCACGGGCGAGGCCGCCGAGCTGCACCAGGTGCTCTACTGGGAGTTCACCTCCACCGTCGACCCCAGGGAGGAGACGGTCATCCTGTGGGTGGTGCTGGGGCTCTGCGTTCTCCTCCTCGTGCTCGTCGGCGCGGGCGTCGTTTGGTTCGTGACGCAGTGGAGGAAGGCCGGGGAATTCGACGACGGCGACATCGAGGTCGACGACGTGACGGGATGCGACTACTACGACGAGCTCGCGGACGAGATCGTCGTCGCCGAGAGCGGCCCGAGGAGGTTCCGGTACGCCGAATTGGCGGCGGCGACGAAGAATTTCTCCGAGGAGCGGAAGCTCGGGCAGGGCGGGTTCGGCGCCGTGTACCGGGGCTTCCTGAGGGATCTCGGATTGGAGGTGGCGATCAAGAGGGTGTCCAAGGGCTCGACGCAGGGACGCAAGGAGTACGCCGCCGAGGTGCGCATCATCAGCCAGCTGCGCCACCGGCACCTGGTCCGCCTCGTCGGCTGGTGCCACGAGCACCGCGGGGACTTCCTGCTGGTGTACGAGCTCATGCCCAACGGCAGCGTGGACCACCACCTCTACGGCGACGGCAAGCAGGGCGCGCTCCTCCCCTGGCCGGCGCGGTACGACGTCGCGCTGGGCCTCGCGTCGGCGGTGCTCTACCTCCACGAGGAGTGCGCGCAGTGCATCGTCCACCGCGACATCAAGCCGAGCAACGTCATGCTCGACGCCACGTTCAGCGCCAAGCTCGGGGACTTCGGCCTCGCCAAGCTCGTCGAGCACGGCAGCCAGCCGTACACCACGGCCCTGGCCGGCACGCTGGGCTACTTGGCGCCGGAATGCGTGATGACGGGCAAGGCGAGCCGGGAGTCGGACGTGTACAGCTTCGGCGTCGTGGCGCTTGAGATCGCGTGCGGCCGGCGGCCGTCGGAGCCCAACGAGGAGGAGCCGAGCAAGGCGAGGCTGGTGCCGTGGGTGTGGGAGCTGTATGGCAAGAACGCCCTTGTTGAAGCTGCGGACTGGAGGCTCAAGGGGCAGTTTGATGAGCAGCAGATGGAGCGCCTGATGGTTGTAGGATTGTGGTGTGCACATCCTGACTACGCGCATAGACCAAGCATCAGGCAGGCTCTGAACGTGCTTAAATTCGAGGCGCCATTGCCGGTGCTGCCGCCCAAGATGCCGGTGCCGACGTACTTCCCGTTGCCTGATTTGGTGGCTCCGATCTCTGTTGGAGGTGCGTCGAGTACCGAGGATCCAGGTATTAGTGATTATGGATCCTCGGGTAAGGGCTCGTCGGTCAGGGATAGGCTGCTTGATCCCTGATGGAGTTTTTCTTAATTTTTTTATTACTGGACTTATAGACCAAAAGGAATTTGTTGCCCTCAAATGGGAAAGGTTTTTTTTTATTGTTATGCTGTGTTTTTTACTACACACGAGGGAGTGATTGTATGATTTTTGAGATTCAGTTGTATAGCATCGAAATGTATTGGTTGTTGATTTAATGGCGAGTGTAAAATTGCCTGTGTACTCTTTTCGTATGCAAGTTTGTACATCATATGTTGTGGTTTTTGTTATGAAAAAAATCATAAAATTGCTGCGAATGGTCATGCCGTGATTTTGTTTCAGGTTCTGCACCTGTCCTCGCGGGAGATGACAGAACGGGCGGGGTTGGCCGAACGGGGCGACGAGCAGCACCTTATCCATCTCGCGCGTGATAAGTAATAACCCCATGGAAAGAGTAAAACTGCCAGTGACGTATACACACTTAGGAAAAGACAACAGTGCACAACAGAACTCGAAACAGAATTCAGAGCTCATTGCCGATAAAAAGGACACCCCGTCGCCTCGAACGTTAGGGTCAACCAAAAAAAAACATGCGTCCATTTGGACCACGATCTCCCTGATAACGAGTTAATATGACAAGCTCAGCTCAATCCTTTCAATGGTTTATCACATATACAACCAAACTATTGGCAGACGCTGAAGCCCACATGTCACGACGATGCAAAATATGTACAGATATCATGTTAGCTGATGACTGACAATGTTATCTTCATGATATTAAGTCAACGGGCACCTATTGCAGCTTTCTGAAGAATTCGCCTGGTTCAGTATCTTACTGCTTGAAGTGCGAAAAGAATAGGATGATCTAACCACCACAATGCCACCTTCAAAACTACAAAATCTCTACAACTGTACAAACTACAAGCACTAATAACCCCTAAATGAGAACTATTTGTTTTTTGTTTTGAGAGATATTTTATCTATCGCTGCCTACACCATCCAATGAGCAAAATTGTTTTCAATCTCAGGAGCATGCTAAACCATAAACAGATAATTCAGATCTTCCACAGTCAACCGAGTCTGGCGGGCACCAGATCTGTCTTCCCCAAACGCAGAAGCAACCATCTCCCGCTTTTTCTCCTGAGACATGTACAACTTAGTTAAGCATAAAAAATAAAGTAGTTTATAGAAGTGATTATTGACAATCAGATTATCAACAAACAGCCTATATTTTGTAGGACCAAAAAAAACCAGGCGAATTTTGCTAATGCAAATAACTCCAGAAAGCTGGTGGTATTCAAAGACATATTAAGCATACTGGTCCAAAGTTTTGAAGAATTCAGTGATCATGATTTTATGTTTCAGGTCAAGCCTACACTCTGTATTCTGAATCATTGCTTCCAGGAAAATTATTCCTTTTCAATGCAACAAGCCTATTTCAGGAGTTTGGATAATATGCTTACAATCCAAATTAAAATTCAATACATGCTCATAAATACAAATGAAAGTGGTTCAAAAGACAATAAAAGCTTCAAAACTTACCTGGAGAGCCAGAATTCGGTCTTCAACGGTGTCTTTTATAGTTAATCGTGATACCGTGACAGGCCGTGTCTGGCCAATACGGTGAGCTCTATCCACGGCTTGGTCTTCTGTGGTTGGGTTCCACCAAAGATCTAGCATAAGCACGTGGCAGGCAGCAACCATGTTCAAACCAAGACTTGCAGCTTTGAGTGACATGATCATCACAGTAACCTGACAGTAAGGGAAGTTAAATAACAGAACTCATACTTGAAAAGATCAGGTATGTGGATATGCCAAAAGCTATAAAATGCAAACCTCTGGAACTGTATTGAAGTCTTTCACAGCTTTATCCCGTGCAGCGACAGACATTGTTCCATCAAGCCTTCGATAGGTCACATGAGAAGCTTTCAAATGAACTTCAAGCAAGTCTAGCATTCTAGTCCACTGAGAGAAAACAATTGCCTTCTCTGTCAACTTGGTGTCAGTTTGTTCTGAAGGACCCTCTCCATCGGACTTTTCAGAGGCTACCCCAATTGAATTTTCGATATCGATCCTTTGGGTGAGATCTATTTTGGGCAATGAAAGAAGAATATCTAGTGCAGCTCTCACTTTTGAAGACGCATAAGACGAATCTATCCCAGTACGCTTTTCACCATGTACCATTTCCATACAGGCATCGTTAGACTTGAAATCACAGGTTAATCTTCTCAGAGAGCATTCAAGGGTGACTCTGGAGAATAGTGAGGTTGTATTTAGTCGGACTCTGCAATTTGACACTGGGCATACGCTGTCATCTCCAGTGAGTTGCTCCAATATGCACTGGTTGCAAAAAACATGACCACATATAGTGACAACAGCATCTTCTGGTGCATCCTGCAAAGTTCATATTTGTTAAGAACCAGAAGTGCTTATGCAGCAGAATAGAAAGTGCGACAATAGATGAATGGCGCAGGCACCCAGCATGAAGCTGGGATAAAAAAAATATAACAAAAATGGCATTATGTTATTTCCTGATACTAAAGCTCTGCCTCAGTTCAAGCTATAGTTGACAATTAGAAAACCCAGTTACATTGACAGAAAGGCAAACTTAATACTAAGATGAACATTAACTGCAAGAGATCTATCACAGCCTAACCACCAGCACAGCAACAAGCTAGACTTTCTGGAATTTTATGTTCACATGGCAATGATAGTGCTTCAAGTATATTATCCAGTAAAAAACTCAATTATGCAAAACTTAGTAGTTGCAAAAGTTACTCAAATAAAGAACAGAACATGAAAGCAAATGGTAACATGAGATACAAATGCATGCAGAACAAGGTGCATATCCACATACAAGCAGGTGCAAATGTGAGATTTTATATTTTTATTTTAGAGAGGGAGGAATTCACTCACATTGCAGAGAGCACATATTGCCGAACATGATTGCAAGCAAGCAAGTAACTCTTGCTGCCTTTCCACGGGAAGTTTCTTCGCCATCTCCAATGATGACATCCAGTTAGAAGTAGACTCATGGCCTCTAACTAGGTGAGGGTGATCACATGCCTGTCTCAGCCGTAAAAGCATCAACAGTATGTTGACATAATTTTGCTTTACAGTACCGGCAGCTGCATATTCCTGCAAAGCAATTGTATTAAGCATAATCTTTAAGCAAATCAAACAACCAAGCTTGCATCAATATCAAACTTTAGAACTGCATAAGCATGCAATGGGATGAACAATCAATGTTACCCGACATAAGGTCATACTCCAGTAAAGTTCACTTCTGATCTATTAATCTAATTTCTAACTGCTACACGGTACCATCCAGCTAAAGTTAGTTGTTCAGCTTTGTAGGGTTCTGTCATTTCCACATTCGATGATATGTATTGTTTAATCATAATTCAACATGATTAGAGAATAAAAATGACAACTGCAAGCATTATACTAATTGATTTATTATCTTTAAGATGCAAAAAAAACCATGTATCTAAATGCAACAGCCAAAGATCAAGCTGAGAGACAAAACAGAAGAATATACAAGAAAGGCTTATAATCGATACTGTGAACTGACCTTGAACTGTTCTCGTGATTCAACTTCTAAAGTGTTATAAAAATTTCGCTCTTCGCTGGTGAAGTCCACCGTCTTAAGTGAAACAGTCTTTGGAGGTAAGGATATGATTGGTTTCCCATCAAGCATGGTTGCTACAAGATGATAGATCATATATCATATGTTAAGGGACGAACAAATCATAACAAAAGATAAACAAATACTACCATAACATTAAATGCCTATTGGAGAACAGCAACTGGCACCAAGTCAACTAAGTAATAATCGAGAATATTTCTGTTCTACGAAAATGGAGAATATTTTTTAGAAAAACATTGCCCTACATTAAAGTTTCAGGGTTATAAGTAGAACTGGATAAAAAATCTAAGATAAACAAATATATAGGCATGCACAAGAAGAAATTTTCCGTAGGATGAAGTCCACCTCTTGCCGCACAGACAGGCAGAACTGTGCCTAAAGCCCACAAACTATTTCATATTGTGCAACAAAGCTGCCTAATTTCAATTGTGTATAAATATAAACTATATCTTTTCTGCACCCATCAAAGGTTCATCCTGTTGGTTTGAGTTGCTGTACTATTCGATTGTCCTCGATTAAACCCCTTCATCCTATAAAGTTTTCCAATTTGACCCTTCCAATTTAATAAATCTATGACATGAATGTTAATTTAAGACAGGGATTTTTCAGCTGAAACTCAACACAGTAAGGTAAGTATGTTTTCTGCAGGAAAAACTCCTATGAAACAAGTTCTTCAAAATTGTGTGCATACACACCTCATTGTAATAGAAAATTATCTCTAAAACACGAATAATAGTTTAACTTCCATCATTAGGGATCTACATTGACAAAAGTTTTATTGGACAACATTAACAAAATATTTGTTCTAGAAATTGAGTAAAATCAAGCGTTTAAAGGGTTCAAATCGATAAAATGAAATTGAAGGTTTTGACCGCAGCTAATAATAGTTCAAGAGAAAAGAAACATGATTGGACTTTAGGCATTAATCTCACAAAATAATAGTTCGTTCAATAGTGCTGTTTTGCCAACTAACATGGATTGTTCATTTACTATTGGTTACAACAATAAAGTCCGCAAATATAGCTTAATCTTGTCAAAATAGCACCGACGCGTAACTGAAGAATACATCAGAGTGGAGACGTAATAAGCAGATTATACAAATAAATTTGTGGCTGACCAATAAAGACAGGAATATAGGATATTTTACTTTTGCTAAACAACAGGATCTTGCTGGCAGCACAAACACACACTTGTAAAGGGGAATTGAATCCCTATCATTAAGGCTACCACTATGACTAAATGTGAATAATAGAGCTCCAGCCTAAACCGCTAATCGATGATTGATTGTTACTCTGCCGAACATCTCCCAAGAATTTTCATGCATATTAATTAAGCTCATCATATGTGTGATAACTACTGAAATCAGATTTGACATGACAGCTATTCCACAAATTTTAGTCAACAAAAAATGGCCTTGGACTAAGCGGTAGCATGTGGTTAAGCATCAGTAGGGCAACAGTAAGTTATTTACAGACCTTTAGTCCGGCGTAGCATTACTGTCTTCAAAACAACCTGAAGCTTCTTGTAACCATTAGTTGGGTTCCTACTGATAGGAATCTTTATCAAACTGCAAAATTGCTTGTACACAGCATAGGGGTCATATCTTAGAAATCTAAAATAGCTATAGAGATCCTCCACGGCATTCTGTATAGGTGTCCCAGACAAGCACCATCTTCTTTTGGCTCGCAAACCCCAGCAAGCCCTGGCAACCTGAGTTCGGTAATTTTTAATACTTTGTGCTTCATCGAGAATAACTCTAAACCAAGCAACTTTTGCAAGAGGTTTTTCAGGCAAGCTATTCTCTGCGGCACTTTTATTTTTTGTTTTCTTAGAAGCTGATGGCTTCCTCTTTTTGCTGCCTGAAGAGGACACAGGAGCACCATATCTGTCAGGCTTCCCCTTCTCTTCATCATCACTATCAGGGTTTGACTGTTTTGGTACTTCCATGCTCACTATAGAATATGTAGTTAGCACAACATCATACTTGGTGAGCTCTTCAGGATCCTTCGTGCGGTTGCTACCATGATATATTAAAAACGACAGATTAGCTTTGCTTGTAACTTTGTTCTTTAGTTCTCCTGCCCATTGTCGCAGAACACTTGTTGGGCAAACAACCAAAGTACCAGCAGCTGGCCTTGTTTTAACCGCTACAATAGGAATTTCTTGCTTCACTGTGTTACTTGTCACTTCAGGGTTACATGTCTGCATCTGCTTTTTCAAATGGGGTTCAGCACAATCGTCCTCGTCGTCGTCGTCTAGAGTTACAGCTTCACATGGCTCTTTGTTAATAGCAGATGACTGTGGCACTGGTGGCCGTTCTGTCAGAATTAGTGATATGGTGGATACAGTTTTACCCAGGCCCTGAAAAAGTATCAAATGCCTCTAAGGCACAATCGATCATTTAGCTGAGCAACGGGAAAGGCATTAATTAGTATACCTGATCATCTGCAAGAATTCCACCAGAGCAATGCGGGCTACTTGTCTCCTTTTGTACCATCCAAGACAAGGCAATTTTCTGTCCAAAGCAATAACAGTTACTCAAGAATTGGTAATACTATTTTCTAAGTTACACAATGTTAGCCACAAGGCAAACCTGATGCCTCAATAAAGGAACTGCTAAAAGCCCATCAGGTGGATTAGCCTCAGATTTTGGCTGTGAAATATCCTGCCAATCACCAAATTTGTCAAGTGTGATGAAGAAGCAGAAGAGTGATAGCACTAACAAAATCCAATTCCCAGTTACTTTTTTCTTTTTGTAGCAATAAAGAAGCCAATGTTTAATAGTGTAAGACTAGAGAAATCCAAACGAGAATGCACACTAAATGGATGGAAGACGGAAGTACGGAACTTCTATTTCAAAAGAAAAACAAAAACTTGGATTGCCAGCTCTTGAGAAAGCAACAAACCAAAGAGTCTGGTGGCAATTTATGATCTTAGAAACATTGGGTTACAAAGGTCAAGACTCAAGACCCCAGCTTATGACACAATACAAAAAAAATCAGGTACAAATTGATTCTATGAACCATACTAAAGCATGAAACACTATGCTATGAAAAGGTCAAACATCAACAACAAAAATGACAAAATTATGTTACTCAACCAAGATTTTGCATTTCATCCTTCCACACACTATTTTACTAATGGCCATTTATAATATATATCACAATCCAGCAACTGAGACTCAGAAAATTATAGCAGCAGCCTGGTTACAAGGAAAATGTTAAACATGAATATGGAAAATAAGAAAGACATCCAGAGGATTGTATGACCTGCAACGCAAGCCGCAGAGTGATTCTTTCATCATGTGGCTTGTATCTCATCCCACCAAATGTAGGAAGAATGGGATTACCATACATAGGTTGCTGAAAGTTATGATGGAACTTCCCCTGGATTGGCAATCGGTGATCAGGAGCAGGATTCCTATTACCCTCAAGAATACACAAATCAGAAGCTCCATTGCTATCTATACTGAAGCGACCTCTTGCTGAATTGCCATGAATAGAAGAGTTGCCACTTCTATAATCATATTGTTTATGCAATACTGGAGGTTTTTGATATCCCACATTATTAAATGGATGCTGGTTGCTGAAAGGGATAGCTTTGGAGTCCAGCAACTGTTTTGATGTGTGACCTAAGTATTTATCAGCATCCTCAGTGGTGGAGTTTCTGCTGGAGGGTACTGGAGAAGAGTCAGTGCTAGACTCACCCTTGAAACAGACATCTTCAGACTGGTTCTGCTCAAAGGATATGGACTCTGGCGAGGATACATCCATGTAAATATCTGACAAAGACGTATCGTCACAATATTGATCCGGAGAGCCCATCTGCATCGAACCACTTTCACATACATTCTGTGGGAACTGCTCCATCTCATATTGCTCATTGTTTTGTGAAAAATCATTTGGCAAATCATGCAGAGATCTTTCACCAACCATATCAACAGAAATATAATCTGGATGAGGATACTCTCCACATTCCCCCTGCAGATGTTCTTCCTGCATAGTAAGGCAACTGCTGTTGCCATTGCGAATGCTTTCAGTTGTCTCACCCATGTTCAACTCAGTGCAACAAATATCAGGAATATCTGTGTTGTAGGTAAGCGGAAACGTGACCATCGAAGTGAAATGGTCACCATCCTGACCAGTATTACCAAGCATCTCATCTGTACTCTCCCATTTAGTTTCACTCAAAGCTGACTGCTCTCTTGATAAACCACCTGAAAAATCTGTAGCAGATAATAATTAATTAATTAATTAATTAATGCTTCCCTTATGGTACTTATAATGTAAAATATGAATTTCCCGAGAGGAAACTACATACAGGTATTCATTTGTGTCCCCATGTCTTCCGTGTTGTTTTCTACTTGGAGCTCTGTTTGGTCGGAGTAAACTGTTTGCTGTCCAAGGTATGAACCATTTCGGAAATCTTCATAACCAGTTGCGTCTTGAAAATTAACATGGTTTGATGCATCACTTGGAAAATGTTGATTGTCCATGTTGTAAGCTCCTGATTGGTTCTGTAGATCTGCAAAGCAATAACCAAAAATGCTTGTAAGTTACAAGATAAATACTAGGTGATAGCGACGAAGTTAATAATGAGCAACTGTTACTCAGTTCCATCTAAAGCCACCTTTCCATTCCTCACCATTGATAGAGAGTCCATAGGGGCCAGCCTCTGTGTGATCAATTGTTTGTTCTCCTTCATTGAGTTGTGAGTAGTTTGACCAAAATTCTACGTTCTCAAGCATTTCTGATTTCACAAAGTGACAAGATTAGAAATCAACAATTATAAAGAAGGAAATTTCTGTATCCTGCAAAATTATATGTTAAAATGGCCAGTTATACCTTCATGGCTTTGGAATAAATCTTCAGAGACATTGGGGTTAGCAGGCATCTCCAAACAACTTTGATTGACCTGTATTCAGAAACATAAGAACAGGAGTTATGAGTTAGATAGTAGATTCAAAATCAATACAAAACATTACATGTTATATACTTATATATCTATGCTATCTTTCTCACAACATTCATACTGCACAAATGGTGTGAGGTGGAATACCCTGGGTAGATTGCTGGTTCCTTGCAACCAAAAAAAAAAGCAATTTGGATTAAAAAAAAGGACTGCAATAGATCCAAGCAAAAAACTTAAAGATGCCACTTGTTACTTATTGATGACTTTCTGCTCCAATCCCAGTAGAAAAACAAGCAATTAGTTTCAACAATATGAATATCACTATTTCAAGTTGAATCAGGCATCCAAAGACTTGAATCCTTGATACGCAATTTATGCTGCAGACTTCATGTTTCCACAGAAATATGACAAATGAGGATCAATCAATCAATCCAGAAAAATGAGGATCAGTCAATACAAATTAGCATTATCAGCGACAAACCTACGAACAGCTTCTCACTTGCACAGCATTCACACAAAGCATCTAAGTTTCAACCACCACAATGACACCAGATCAAATCAATTTGTTTCGTCTCACCTTCAGGCAAAACAGTCTGTGAGCAGATACTTTCCTACACAGCCTATAGCAAATATCACTTAACAACCAAAAAAAAACATTTGTCACAATCGAGCTTCATAAGTAGGCAGATGCAACAGAATTAAACTTCTTTTCACTCGTGCGGTAGTCTGGGCTATAGGAAAGTAGCCAAAATTGATGATACAAGCATATAACTGCATGACAGTAAAATATCAATGTTCAAACTTTCAACCAGGCTAATGTTGTGGTTTAGAGGACCAGAAAATGCTGCAGAGGCATTTAACATGGTCAAAAGGAAAGGTTTTCTTTTATGTGACTTCCTCTAGAAGATTCCTTTCGTCCATTGGAAGTCAAAATTAGTAGTGAGGACTCACTTCTAGCCGTGCCCTCGTGTATTTCAAACTAAATTGCTTAGGTGTATGATAATTCACAATGCACATACAAATATGTTGTATTTTCAATTATTACACCATTTTTAAGCCCAGTTCCAAAACTTCTAGCAGCCTCTTCATGTGAAAACAATATATGATGTATTTCAAACTCAATTGTTTCATAGCCTGATTTTCTTTATGCTTCACATTACAAATGACTCTTTTCTTGTTTATATACCACTTTTGAGCCTGATTTCAAGGCCATATACTGCAAAAATGTTGCAAGGTGGGTGCATCCGCTAGCTAGAACAATCCACAGCCTGTCAGGAACCAACCCTTCATCACATATATCTGGCACCACTCAGTACCTAGCACCACTATCATCATCCTCTCCCACCGAGGATCCCTTGCCGAACACCACAAGCCCATCACTACTACCACAATGGGACCGCTATTGACCACAATTGGCACTCCACCTAAGAACCGCATGACAGAACACCACCCTTGCAGCCTCATCACAACATCAACTTTGCTGCCAGTTCTTCTTGCTACCATGACTATCACTAACCCTGAACCACTCCCTGGCAGACATCATTGCCCATAGCTGACAGTGTGGAGGAACCTTTTCATGTCTGAGTGTTCAGAGACAAGGGCACTGTCCAATAATCGATAAGCAACCGGGCTCAGCTGGTTTCCATTTCTCGAACAACATAGCATTCATGTAGCTATCGTTTCCAGACTAGCAATTACTAGCAGACCAAGCACGCAAAATCCATTAAGTGCTGAACAGCAACAAACATAGCCCGCTAGCTTAGCTCGATCACACCTGGCTCGGCGGTTCATCGACACCTCGACACGACAGAATCACTACACTCCAAAAGGTGCAGCATCTCATAAGCCCCAAATCATCTAAAATCGGCCAGCCGGGCGCAAAAATTTCACCAAAAATCCGACGTATTCGGTCCCGCGAGACCCAAAACCCTACCCTGAGCGCGGCCCATCCCGCCAAATCCGATCCGGCATCTCAAAATCCAGCGCCAAGCGAATTAGGGCACGACGATAGGCAACTCACCCCAGGCTGCTGCTGCTGCTCCTCCTCCTCCTCCTCCTCCCCGCCCTCCCCGGGCGGCGCGGGCTCAGAATCGAGGAAGGCCATGAACTCGCCGAGGGACATGGACATGTTGTCCTCCGCGCCGACTGCGCCAGCGCCAGCGCCGGCGGCGGCCTCGAATCCATCGTAACCGACCGCCGGTTCCTCCGCCATCACCCGCGGCGCGATTCGACCATACGATTCGCGGGGGCGGGCGGGCGCCTTGCCTTCTCCGGACGAGCGAAACCCCTTTTTCCAACCGGCGCGGGCGGGCGGGGCGGCTGTGGTGGTGGTGGCGGGGCGAGGGGGCTAAGAAGAAGATGGCATCCGCGTCGAACGAAACCGAAGGGGAAAATTTCGCTTGGGGGTGGGGATTTTTAAAAGGAACGGGTCGGCGTGGCCTGGCGTTCGGAATGGCCGAACTGGAATCGGAATCGTTTATTTCTGGAGGCGGGCCGGGCGATATGGGGTGGGCGGGCGGTTTCGTGGTGCATGTGCTCACGGCTGCGGCGGTGCCGTCGGGACGGTTGGCTCGTTTGTGACCGACCGGTGGTGATCCGGGCGGACCCGTCCATGTTCCGAGTCGTGGAACGGGCCCGTGTGCTACACGCACCCGTTGGGGTGGCGGCCCTTTTGTACTTAGAGCCCTGCAAAATATGGTATTTCAAATGACAATATTGTACTTGGGTCCCCAAGGACCGGGAAATACTGGTTCGGTCAAAAAAAATGTTGTCGTTTTAAAATGAAAAAGGTCAATATCTTTGCTTTTTCACATGTTAGGCCATGTTTAAGTGTATGGTAATCTTGGCATCTTAATTCTCGAACTCTGTAGTGTTGCTATACACGTTTTAAAGATGTCTATAATAAGATAAATTAAAACCAAATTCAGTCATGGTCATTTCTCATGTGAAAGAAAAAGTACAATAAACTCAAGATAGTGTTTGTGTCTGGTCAAGCATAATGAGTAAATAGTTGAGTATATGATGTGAAATGAAACGTAGGGGAGGTATTAGTGACAAGCTAGGTATTGTATGTTGTCACACAGCACAAGATATCCTATGGTACAATAGTACTTTGCGTCTCACGAGAAATGCAATTCATGTATGAATCCGGACGATTGTTCGTCTCGATTCATACCTAGAATTGCACTGTTTTATGGGATTGAAGGAGTATATTAAAAATTATTGCTTCCGTTTCATTTAAATCGACGTTTCTGATAGCTCTGCAAAAATTAAGGATGGCATGCATTTACTCTATTGCCATATGAGGTCCTGGAAAAGCGGCACCGCTCTAGGTCCCGCCTCGCCGTAGGAACGGCAACACGGCAGTGTGCGGGGAGGCGCAGAAAGCCAGGGATCCTATTGTAAGTTGGGGTTCGCGTTGAATACCATAGCACCTCTGGTGTCACATATTTTGATCCATTCTCTGAAAATGTAACGGTGATAAACAAATCAATAAGGAAGAAGTATTTAAAATTACTTTTCTTGCAATTTTGTACCTATATGATTAATTTATGATTCTTAGTATTTTGGTAACATAGTAAATCACGCCCTCCATCAAAAACGATAAATTTGAACGTGAATTCAGTTTGTACATAGGTAACAAAAAAATAACTATTTTTTGGGTATATTAGACCAAATAAAATAGTTCGTTGGAGTAAGTCGAGTCCAAATTTTGTTCAAAGGGTTAAATGAGGGGAAGAACTTTATCACTCGGAGTTGTGCAATAGGCATTTGTGTGCAATATTAAATACTCCCTCCATTCCAATTAGCTCACTTTAGTTTAGTTCTAAGCTAAAATTATCTATCTTTGACTACATTATAGAAAAAAACTAATGAGATCTAGAAGATCAATAAATGCATTATTAAACTTACAATATTCAGATGAAAGTAATTTGATGTTGTAGATGTTTATATTTTTTTTCTATCAATTTGGTCAACAAATAAGTTTGATTTAGGTCAAACATAGAGCAGACTATAATTTGCAGAGGAGGAAGTACCCTCTAGCATATACACCTAAGCGTAGAGATTTCACATAAAAAACAAATGTGAATATTTGGGAGCAAAATTCAACCATGATAAATATTAGTAATCTTATTGTCCTAGTGTGGTACGAGAGTACCAAGATAAAAACATGCTACCAACAAAACCTTTTTGTGCGGGACAATGGTAAAAGCCTACTTGTTTGATGGATTCTAACTTCCTTGATCCGAAGGGTCAACTCTGGTTCAAGCTCAAACTAACAACCATTGTTTGAGAAAGGCGAGAGCTTGGGTAGCCAACAAGCCAACTTCTACCACTTCATCTATTTTTTTTACATGTCATATTAGGTTTGTCCTAACTAATTGATCAAATCTATAGAGAAATATAAAAACATCTATAATTCCAAAATTATTAGATGGACGAAAACTCGTTATTGATCACCTTATGACCAAAAGAACGATTTATTGAAAGAGAATCTCTGAATAGACAGACCCAATATTAAAAAAAATCTAACCCAGGTTCCCTCCCGGGCCATTGCAAACAGTAAATTGTTTAGGGGTATATACAAAGCTATATAGCCAAGACGCGAGTATCTGAACATGCAGGGAGGCTAGTAACCCCCTTGCTACGAGTCCAGGAGACTTTGTCAATTCCTATGGCCATGACATTGTCAATGTTTGGCGACAGCAATGATCGGACGTTTGGAAGTGGTACTGATCATCCCACGTCGAGCTCATGAAAGAAAATTTTGATTGTTCTTTTTGCTGCAGGACTGGCAAAATAGTCACTCGTAAGACTAAATCAAAATGTTAAGTCCTATAGACACACACATATGCAACGCGATATTGAAATCTGGTAACGCGCCACCAGCCCAGCGTAGCCTGCAAAAGTGCAGAGCAGCATCCTATCCGCATCGCGAGTTCATCGACTCCCATCGTACTAGGCAGTAGGCACGGTCGCAGTCTCCCGGGAGGCTCGCTGGAGTAGCGAGCAATTCCGGTGTCTGGTAGGGTGCTGTGCAGAAGAATCGAAAGGAAGCCACATCCTTTGCTGATCTCTGCGGATGGCGGGGCCTCTGCCGTCGCAAGGCCGCGCGGCGCGGTGCGATCTGACGAGGAGCGCCCCCAGTCCCAGATTCTGATTCGTCGGCAGCTCAAAGACGCTCGGGTTTGGTGGAGGTAGTTGCCGTGATTGCTCGCGGTCGCGGGTTTCTCTCCGCGTCACCGGAGCGGGGGCCGGGGACCGGGGGGAGCCGGTAAATTCCGCGGAAATTTGGGGAGCACTGCACACCCCGGCCCGCGGGAGGAAAAGTCCACGCGAGGCGCGCCGTGTTCACACCTCGCAGTCTCTCACGGGCACTGCAGACGATACGCAGAAGCTGGCTGCCTTTTCCGTGACGGAGGATCAGAAACGGAAGCAGCGCGTTCTTCCGTGATACGTAGCAGCTTCGCGATCGTACTCCAGCTTCGCTGCAAACCTGACGTGAAGGCCTCGACCCCGACAGCAGCTGAGGTAAATTACGCAAGGGGGAATTTAACTGCGCAAGAAAACATGACGTGCCGCACGTAATTACGCGAGGAAAAATGAAACGGAAATTACCTCTCGGTTTTTGTTTCCAGTTTTCCACAGGTCCCCAGTCCTGTTTCTTCGAAACTTCAAGGCAGCATATGCAGTTGCCGGTTCAAGCATCGGTCGATTTTGCGTCGATGCTGTGTAGCACATGCAGATCCCTTTCCGCTAGACATGTTGGGGGTTGACCTGACCGCAGCTAATCCTTTTCCGTCGGGAAGGGGACGCGAGGACGACAGTGACGACCAAGCTGACGAGAATACTTGTTCCAGAGGCCGTGGTGACGTCGCCGTCGGCGCCCACAAATGATCCGGCATTCAGGCCGGCCGGCCGAGTCGTCCGTCGCCCAATTTTCCCGAAGCGTTCGAGTCCGCGTCAACGCAAGCTGTATCGTCTTTCTCTCTCGAAGGGACGGGAAAAAAAACAAACCTACGGTACTGCACCGACACATACACTGACACTGTCACCAGAAAGAAAAACGAGCGCTCAATAGGAGTCTAGAAAGACTCAGGTCAAGTCATGTGTCTGAGTGTCTCCCCGCGTGCTCACCGTGGCGAGTTAAAACGATCTTTTGGTTTGATGGGTCACGGCACGCGACGTAGAAGGGGGGAAAGGGTACGAGTTTCCCTGGAAGCATAGTGCGCGTTTCATAAATTGTACTGTGTATTGCCAGATAAATTTCTGCTTAGCTCGGTGAAAAATCCAACCAATTCACAGCTCTTTGTTTGTTTTCCCGCAGTTCTTGGTCGGTTGCTCTTGACGTCTCGATCGGCTGCTGTGGGGGTATAAAATCGCAATTACAGTACGCACGCAATATAGGAGAGACCAATCTTGCTGGGCCATGGTCCAACTCTACATGAGGTTTCTGGGCTACAAGGCTTAAAGCCCAGTCTTTCCACCAAACAAACAAGACGATCAAAATTAAGGCCACAACCTGAGCCCACTACCCACACGCCTATCGCCTTCGTCTTTGTCGATTAGCATTTGCAGTTTTGCTCGAGACTTGGGACTGTTGGAGCCCTCGAGCTCGACGACGACGGACGCGGCGGAAGTGCGGAACGCCCCTGGCATGGATTCCACCGTATTTTAACGCACCCCGGCGGCCGAGGGCCGAGGAAGACGACAGCGCACTTCTTTTGAGGAAAGAATTTTGGGACGGGAGGCTCACAATTTCTTTCTCTCGATCTCCCACGGCCGCAAATCAGGGGGACGCTGATTTGTACGCTCGGCTAGAATGGCCCTTTTGTCTTTTGCTACTTGCTAGCCGGTTGGAGCTTTGCTGTGACCACAGGGCAGCAAGACATGAGAGCAAAAGGTCTCCAACACCGTCACCATCAGAACAAAACCTACTCCAACGGCCGCCGGCTGCCATTGACCACCTGCCCAGTGCGTCGCGGTGGGAGCAAAACGAGCCCCATGTGGCCATGTGAACCGGCCGATCCGTGCCGGCGCTGTCGCCTGTCCTGCACTAATAACAGCAACGCAAAGGGGATAAGATGATAGCATGGCGCCGAGCCACTCGCGACACATCATCACGTCCCCCAGGCCAACAGGGCCTGTTGGGTGTGTGTATGTGTGTGAGCAACCGAGCACTGATCACGATCACGCGGCCGTCTCTCCGGACTCATGATGATAGGAGAGCAAACCAAGTGCCAAACTCCGGCCACACCATGCCAGCCAGGAAACTGTATCACCGTATGGATGGAGTTCGAGCATAGGGGTGCCTTGTGGTGGGCTACCGCCATGTGCAGTCAGGTACCCGTATCGACAAGCCTGCAAAACAGCAACTGCAGATGACGCTGAGATGTGAACCGACCTCTCATCGCTTCTGCAGCAAGCAGACACGGCCAGGGAGGGGCGAGAGCTGCGCGATCGCGGCAGAAGACAAACGGAGAGACGATATGGAGGCTGCTGGAGCTACCTGGGCGCCTTCCGAGACGTCTGGTGCTCTGGTCTCGTCTCGTGCTCCCGTGGCCTTCACTCCCAAGCGAACAAAAGCGCGGGGCCTTCTCGTGATCCAAGCCGCCTCGCGCGGGGCAGAAGCAGCTGCGCCCGGTGGCCGGCGCTCGCTGGTGCCGGGCGCGTGCGATGCAACCCGGCTGAGGATTAAGGGGTGGCATCGCCAATTTTTAAGTGATCGGCGGCACGCACATCCCCCTCGGATGCGGGTCCAAGAGGCGGGAATGAGCAGATCCGGTGATCCGTTGCCTAGATTGACGAGCTCACTGTCGGCGCGGATCTGATGCCAAAATCCGCTGACGAGATCGTAAAGCTAGGTGCTTTGGATGTTCCTGAATTCTGAAACATCATTGGGTGGCAACGTGGAATGGCGCAGCACAGAGAGTAAAGCATCCAATGTCCGTGCACATTGGCTGCGACATAACTGGTTCTGCTATACATAGTAGAGTGGGATCAACAGCAAGGCATCCCGATTACTGAAACAACAACACTGCCCACTGCAAAATACGTTAAGGACACCAAAAGCCAAAGCACACCCAAGGTTGAAGCTCCGACCACCAATACCGATCGTTAGACGGCTCTGAAAAGTCAAAAGCTACAAGCATTTCCCCTGACAAAGTTAACGGAAGGTGGCAGCGGCAGTAGAGCGTCTGAACCACCATGGCCTACAACTAACTACTTCACTGAGCTCGACAACTAAACTTGGATTAGCACAATACTTTCGAAGGAAAATAGCGCGAGATCACATCGGCAATTCAGCACGGCTCTAAAGAAAGATGAAACATTCCAATGACACGAGCGGGTTCTCCAACGACTCTTTCCCGTCGCCGCCACGGCCACCTTGAACATCGCCGCCCTGGCTGGCGTCCGGGATGCTCTGCTCACTTGCTGCGGTGACGGCGTCGTCTTCCGGCTGTGAGGGCGGCGGCGGCGACGACGGCGGGGAGACGCGAGCAGGCGGCGTGGGCTCCTGCGCGCGCCGCGGGGAGACGCGGCCGGACGGCTTTACGGGGACCGGCGGCTTCCGTTGCACGGGTGCGGCTGGGCTGGCGGCGCGACGGTGCTCCGGAGACGGCCGCTTCGCCGCCGGCGACGGCGAACGCCGCCCGGAGCGGTCCCGTGGCACGTGCCGCGGCGGCGGGGACGGCGAGGCCCGCGCGCTGCGGGAGCGGACGCCGTAGGAGGGCGCGACGGCGCGGTCGCGCCGCGGGGGCCCCAGATCGGCGGAGACCGGGCGCCTCCTAGCCGACGGCGGCCTCCTCCCCGGCGACCGCTCCGGCCCGGCCACCGAGCTGGTCGCGACTGACGACTCTGACGCCGCCTCGGACACCTCGTCGGTGGCCAGCGAGAGCGACACGCAGCTGCCGAGGTCGCTCACCGCGGCGTCGGCGCTGACGACCTCATGCTTCTTCGCCTTCTCCACCGCACGCTCCTCCGTGGCGGGGGCGACATTGGCGACGGGCTTGGGCTCGGGCCACGGCTTGGCGCTCGGGGTCTCCGAGAGCACCTCCTTGACCGTCTCCTCCTCCGGCGACGGCGGGTCGCGGTCGTCGGGCTCGCACCGGCGCGCCCCGGCCGCCTGGCGGTTCTTGCGCTTCTTGCTGAAGCAGCAGCCCATTTCTCCTGCTGCCGCCGGCGCACTAGGCGGCCATCAAGGTGGCTGGCCGGCTGCGGTGGTGACCAGTGAAAGAGGAGGAATGGTGTTGGTTGCTGGTCCTGGATGGGTTCTGGGGGTCCTCCACGGGGTGCTTCGATTTGGGCGGAGGAGGCGAAGGCGATGCGGATGTGAGCGTGGCGTGGGGGACTGGTGGTCAAGTAGGTTCAGCGCGAAGCGGGGAAAGTGGCCAGCTAGTCTGTGACGACTGTATGGTGTCTTGCTTGCTGCTGGCTTGTATATATGGCCACCGGCACGGCACGGCGCGACACGCGGCACGGCGACGTGCCGAGGCGCGCCGTGCCGGCCGTGCCGTGCCAGACCCTGCTATGGGCCCGTCCTTCGGCCCATGGCACGGCACATGGGCCGTTTAGCCGTGTCGTGCCGTCCATGGGCCACGACCATTTTCGTCGTGCCGTGCCGGCCCATGGCACGGCGCCGGATCCCTCTACGGCGGCACCGCGGCGGTGGAGGAGGGGCGCGGCGCCTCTAGCACGCGAAGGCAAAGGTGATGTCCCCTGCTCTCCCTCTCTCCCGCCGGCGGACAGAGCCTACGCACGCCAACCGCAACAGCCCTCTGTTGACTTGGAGACCTCCTCCTCTCCTCTCCGTCGCGCCGCCAGTCGTTGACCACCGCCAGCGAGCTCGGGCCATGACGAGGCATGGTCTCCTCCTCCGCGCCAGATCCGGCCGACCCTGCCCTCTCTGACAGCGGAGCAGTGGTGGAGGAGAGACCGCGACCGGCGGCGCGATGCGAGGCGAGGCGGCCCTCTCGTCGATGCGCACCGGCAGCCTCGCACGCCCTGTTAGGGCCGGCGAGCTCAAAGCGAACGGTGGCGGTGGCGGCGGATCGGATCGAGAGCAAGAGACAAGACAGGAGAGAGGAGAGTTGCGGCGCGGTGATGGTGGTGGTGGTGGTGGTGGGGGGGAACGATTTAGGGTTTTGGGGGGCTGCCTTTATATGGCCGGGGCCGCAGGACGCAGGCGCGGGGTGGGCTGGGCCATTGGGCCAAAGAGCCGTTGGGGCGGCCGTGCCGGCCACCGTGCCGCGTGTGCCGGCCCTGCCGTGCAAGGCCGTGTCATGGGCCAGGCCGGCGGCCCATGGCCCGCACGGGCCTTCGGGCCGTGCCGGAACGGGCACGGTGGCAGGCGTGCCGTGCCGCCCATGGGCCGTGCCAAAAGGCCGTGCCGCGGGCCGTGCCGCCGGCCCATGGGCCGTTTGTACAGCTATAATGGCTTGAGACAGAGGCAACCGGGTATACATAGAGTTCTAGTGTATCACAGTATGACATGAGTATCTGTACTGTACATGTCGACGCAGTCTAGTTTTATGGTATGGTAAATGGTAATTTCCACCGTACCATACATTCATACCAAATCGAGTCAACAAAACGTCATTCAAATTTATGAAGTTGCTAAAAATATACCCCATCCGTCGAAGCGTCGTATGCCATTGGTGCACCTTTTGTAGCATATCCAGGATACAAGGGCCTTGGGTGTGTTTAGTTTTCAAAAAAAAATGAAGAGAAAGTTTGGGTGTGTTTAGTTCCCACAAACTTCCCAAAATTCTCTCTCCAAACTTCACTATTCAGCTATCACATCAAACCACATCAAATCTCTCTCCTCATGCATGGAGCACTAAACATGGGTAAATAAAAAAACTGGTTATATGGTTTTGATGTACACGACGAGACGAATCTTTTGAGCCTAGTTAAGTCATGGTAGGACAAAGATTACCACAAACAAACGAAAAGTGCTACAGTGCGCTACAGTGTCCGATGTGACATTTTCACCAAATTTTCCCATTCACTTTTTGGAACTAAACAGTGAATGAGAAAATTTGGTGAAAATATCACATCGGACACTGTAGCGCACTGTAGCACTTTTCGTTTGTTTGTGGTAAACATTGTCCTACCATGACCTAACTAGGCTCAAAAGATTCGTCTCGTTGTATACATCAAAACCATATACTTAGTTTTTTTATTTACCTATATTTAATGTTTCATGCACGAGGAGAGAGATTTGATGTGATTTGATGTGATAGGTGAATACTGAAGTTTGGAGAGAGAATTTTTGGGAAGTTAGGGGAACTAAACAGGGCCCTTGTTTAATTTCAAAAAACAACTTTCAAATTCACTATAAAAAAAGATTCTCGATCACATCAAAATGTCATAACATGCATGGAGTACTAAATGTAGATGAAATAAAAAAAACTATTTGCACAGTTTTGTTGTACTCTGCGAGACGAACATTTTGAGCCTAATTAATCAATTTTTAGATAATTTTTCGCAGATACAAATTAAATGCTACATTGACACAATGATTACAAAACGAACTAAACTCCCAAATTACACCAAATTTAGTAACTAAACAAGGCCAAGACGTAGTGAGACTAGCGAGGGAATAGAGTGGCTTGGTTTTCAAAAAAGAATAGAGCGGCTTAATTATTTTTCTCCTCCATTCTCGTCCAAAATAGGACATACACAGAATAGTTAAGCCGGCACTATTACAAGTCATAACAGTACGACGACAATGGCGCATTTGACCCGGTGTTTGTTTGGAAATAAAAAAAAATTACCCAGAGAATCTATGACTGGAGTATTAAATAAAGTCTATTTGCAAACTTTTTTTAAGAATGAGTGTAACTTTGCGCGAATCTAATGAACCAAATTAACCCATAATTTACTATAGTAATGCTACAATATCATCCTTTAATCATACGATCAAATGCCTCATTATATAGGTCTCGCAAATTAACTCGGAGTTCTATACGTAGTTTTATAAACTGACTTTATTTAATACTCTTAATTAATGATCAAATACGTGTGCAAAATTTTTGTGTGCTAAAAAACACAGCACCTGTCGTTCTTTTTAGCTGCTCAGCACCCTTCCAAACAACCCCCCTGCAGCTACGCATGGCTGTGAGTCTGTGACCGGCTTGACGATGCGCTAGATTTTTTATGTCGCATCAATTGCAGAAAAAAGATTCGTCGAAAGGGTCGTTGGGAGTTTGGGACAACAAATGTAACTGTGTTTAGCTGTGAAACGCAAATGCAAGTGCTTGCGCTGTTTAATCTCTAGTCAAGTAATCATTTCCTTTCCTAAAAAAAAAGTAGTCATTTCCTGTCACGCGATTGTGTTCATCTAACCCCGGTCGGTTCGTAGGTAGTAGAGCGTATAGTACACCAGCACCACACAGTGCGCGAGTGCGCGACACAGTGTCTACGGGAACTAGTCTAGGAAAAGGCATTCTGTACTTACCAGCGTCCAGCGATCTCAACCCGATCGTACGCTACCGGGCGACCTGACGGACGGTAGTCCGTGCAGCGCGCTCGTCTCCCATCTCCTCCTGTCTTCTGGACCTGGTAATCGCCGGAGGGCACGTGGAGTTGACGTGTAAATAGACAACTGCTGAATGGGGATATGACGGGGTTGTCCCTATTCCTGCTTTCCTAGGATGCCGCTGCAGCGCTGGGTGTGTTTAGTTTCAAAAAGAGGAAGAGGAAGTTTGGTGAAAATGTCACATCGGACACTGTAGCGCACTGTAGCACTTTTCGTTTGTTTGTGGTAAACATTGTCCTAACATGACCTAACTAGGCTCAAAAGATTCGTCTCGTCGTGTACATCAAAACCATGTAATTAGTTTTTTTAATTACCCACGTTTAGTGCTCCGTGCATGAGGAGAGAGATTTGATGTGATTTGATGTGATAGGTGAACAGTGAAGTTTGGAGAGAGAATTTTTGGTAAGTTTGTGGAACTAAACACAACCTGAGTGCGTATGGCTCTCAGCCTCTGCTGCAGTGGGGTCACATGTGCGTGGGTGGCTCCCCTGGATCTCGATCAGCCTCAGCTCCTTTCTCCGTTGCCCGTCGAGGCGTCGACTCCGGCGGTCCTGCTCCACGTTGCCGCAGTCTGCACAGTTACAGTGACCCGATTCTCTGCTGCGTGCTGGTGTTGCGTCTACACTTTGCACGCCTGCACTCTCGGTACCGTGTGCCCGTCAGGCGTCATCCAAGAGCCGGAGAGCCATGCGGCCGTCCGTGCCGGAGCTCCAGTGCTGCCTGCCCGTGCCCGGACCTTTTTGCTTGCTTGCGGATCAATTGGCTGAGTAAACACGCAACGACGGGGCAGCACTGGAGGGTATGGATGGCCATGGCAGGCCAGAGAGTGCACGCTTCTGCGTATAATGCACGTAGTACGTCCATATGGCAGAGTTCCGTATGTTCATGCCAGGAACATGCTGTGGCGGTAGTGCGTTACGTTCTCGTCTCGTTTTGCCTGATGCGCTTTACAGCTGAAGCTGACTCAAAGGTGTTTTGACTTGTCTCGATGCCCATAGGCCTCGGTTCCGGCCTGGCGGCGGCACGATGCTAGCTTCGCCGGTGCCCGGAGCACACGACAGTGGAAAAATCCGCGACATCTCCGAGGGATAGGGTGCGACAACCACAACGACGCCGGGAAACATACGCTCGGCCTCGGCGTATAGGTGTTCGTGTGGAAATTGGAACGCCGAGATGATACACTCGAGCTTGCTCGCTACAGTACTCGCTTTACTCGCTCCCAGCCTCCCACCGGACGGATCTGCGCTGCTGTATCATCCTTGGCATGGGCCTGTCTCCCGTTAACTGCGTCAGTTGACCCTGAACCGGGAGGTGGTCAGCCAAACCGGGAAATTCCCTGTTGGAGAGAAGGCCGCAACCGTATAGGACCGATTGAGGACCTAGCACGGCCCAGATATGATTTTAGGCCCAAGATAAGTTTGTTCTAGTCTCTTTCTTTTAGGGCGACAAGTCTCTCATCGGCCTTGGTGAGTTAACGAGCCCAACTCCGGTCCATGAAAAGAATCTAGTCCACGATCATTTGTCTCAATTCGGATTCGGCCCATGAGCTCTTGTAAGCTGTAATATAAGTCTGTAACCTTTGGGGAGAAAACAAGCTGCACCACTACAAATTGCAAGACGAAGACGACGAACATGCAATCCAACAGTACCGAATTTGCATATCACTATTCAGTCCACATGACGATTTTATAGTGGTTTGGCATTTAGATCCAGCACCTAATCTCCGTAAAGAAGACGAGAATCTTCTCCTGACAGACAACAGTCGCGTCACGCCGAATGAATATTTTTTTAAAGAAACGGAGCCTAGTTTAACCAACCCGCCATTAAGAAAACGCTGAGCACAATCATTGTCATTCGTGCTTACCACGTGTCACCGCTCTCCTGTCGGCGCCCTGCGCCACGTGCCGCGGTGGACGCCGTCCCTCCACGCTGGGACCCCGCGGCGCCGCCCGCCCTCCCCGCTCACACGACACCAGCACGGCATGTGCCCGTGCGCCGCCGCGGGCCCGCGGCCTCGTTCCCCCATTGGACCCCCGCCCCGCGCTGCCTTTCTCGCCACGTCGCGCACGTTTCCCTCAGCCGCCCGCGACCTCGCGAGCCGCGGACCGCGGCGATCGCTTGCTTCCGGCGCGGGCATGGCGTGGTTTTCTTGTTGGGTTGCTTGCTCGGAATCGTTTTTGAGCGGAAGGGGGGAAAAATAGGGGGAAGGGTGGACCGGAAAGGCGATGCTGCCGCCCCCTGCCCCCGAGCGACGTCTCACCAGACAACTCCCGTTTTGTCCATTGCCAAACGAACGGAAGAATGGTAAGCCTTGACGGCTTGTGCTTTTTAGGTGGACGGTATTAATTGTAGCCCGTGTCCAGGTGCGGCTGTAGCCCAAGCTGAAGGGCAGTTTTGCTGTAATAATGCTGTGGCGGTGCATTGTCTGGCAAATGGGGATTTTGGATGACTCACCCGAGTGGTTGTCCCCAGCTCGTGACAAATTTGCAGTCGTCCTGGATCTGGTCAGCCATTCGTCAATGATCCCAGTAACTTATCCGAGTCAAATGGTACAAATCCACTACTAGACTCCAATCCCCTGTAACTCCAAAATCCTTCTCAACTGTCGGGTTTATTTTTGTGGCCAACGGGAGGTCTAGTCTAGTTGATTTCGTACGCCTGATTCATGTAGCCTCCCTTTTTCCCGATTCAAGCACCGGGAGAATGGAACCTTTGCTTTAGCCCCCGCTTTGGTACAAAAGAAAAGGAACGGGTGGCAAAAGCGGGGCGACGCGTAGGAGAGAGGAGAGGGAGACGACAAGAACTCCACTCCCCACCCACCCACGCCGCTCCACACCTCTCGTTTTCACTGCCCCTGCCGCAGCAAAGAACAAGGGTGGGAGAGAGAGAAAAAAAGGCGACGCGCCTCGCTCTCGCCTCTCGCCAACTCCCCCAGCTCCACAAGGCCACTCGGATCCCAATCCGAGCGCTACCCGTCGTCGTCGTCGGCGACGGCGAACGGCGCGACGGTCCCGCGACAGACATCCCCCGTGGGCGAGGCAGCCACCCAGCGGCGTGGACCTGGGGGAAGACGGTGGAGGGGAGCCGTGGAGGGATGGACCCCGAGAAGCGCGGCTACAAGCTCCGTATCCTTTTTGCTTCTTGTGCGAGTTGCCGCTCTGTTTCTTGATTCGATTTGGCTCTCAGGAGGGAGAAGCCGCCGTCCGGTGAAGCAATCCGGGCAGACATTTGCTCAAGCAGTAGAGCGTGAGCACTATTTGCCCCAAATTTTTCTTGTGTTTCCGTAGTCTGGGATGCTTATATTGAAGTAGATTCTCGAAAATTTTCCGCCGCCTTTCTACTTTGTTGGCAATCTGCGCCAAGGAAGCAACCGTTCTCGAAGCATCCAAGCTGAACCTGAAGCGGTTGCAACTTGTTCGGCAAACAGTTCCCCTTTTGTCCCCAACTTAGGTTGTAGTGTCAAATTCCGAAATCTGTTTTGCTTTAACCAATCCGAATATCTTTATGATGGTTCAGCTTATTTTGGCTTTATTTTGCTGAATAATTCTTCAGTCAAACTTTAGTTGTATACAGATCATAGTACCTAGGACTGTGACTAGCTAACTATCTGGAAGTGTGCATTGTTCAAATTCGACATTTCTTTAACTTGTCATCCCGAACTAGAGGAGTTTGTGGCGCACGATGCTGACGTGAGGTCCCTGGCCATTGGCAAGAAGTCTAGCCGTGTGTTCATCACCGGCGGCAATGATCGCAAGGTCAACTTGTGGGCCATTGGCAAGCAAACTCCACTTCTGGTACTGTGCCAATGACACTGCAATCTTTTTGCTTAGCTCAAATTTTGAATAATGCCGTGTTTCTGAATGGATGTCTAATTGTTTCCACAGAGCTTGTCAGGCCACACGAGCGCAGTGGAGGCCGTGCAGTTTGATTCAGCGGAGGTGCTTGTGCTTGCTGGCTCATCAAATGGTTCCATCAAGCTCTGGGACTTAGAGGAAGCTAAAGGTGCGGTTCATGCTTACATAAGGCACCCACAATTGGATTATACTCTAAAAGTGTGCATCTTTCTCTATTTTCTTTCTATGCTTGTTGTGTAAAACATGGCCATTCTATGTTGTGTTCATCACAAATTCCTTTTAGATTTACTGTGATACAGTCATACAGATTAAAACACTCTAAGAGGATAGTCTTCTGTTGCATTATGGACATCTTTTTTTTAATGGCCGTTTTGGAACCATGATTGTAGATTTTAATAACCCCAAGTCTTTTCAAAATGTCTTCAATGGCCACATTTAAATGCACAGACTTTGGTGGTTCCATGACAAAGGATTCTGCTGTTGTCTCAACAATTTGTTGAGTATTCTCCAATTTTTCTCAGTTTGCTGTGCATCATAGTTTAGCTTGCAAACCAACTAGATCAAGTTTAATCATTTGTGGTAACTATAAGCTTCTTGGCAATGTATAATGTCCTGCTTTCGGGAAAATAAATATCTGATTAATGTTTTTGAATCGAGATGTAGTTGTGCGGTCTCTTACCGGGCATAGATCGAGTTGCACTGCTGTCGAATTCCATCCATTCGGCGAGTTTTTTGCATCTGGTTCATCGGATACAGACCTGAAGATATGGGATATAAAGAAAAAAGGATGCATTCACACATACAAGGGTCACAGAGGAGCAATTAAAAAAATCAGGTTTACCCCTGATGGACGGTGGGTTGTCACCGGAGGGGAAGATAACACTGTGAAGGTGTGGGATCTGACAGCTGGAAAGCTTCTACATGATTTCAAGTTTCACAGCGGGCAAATCAACTGCATTGATTTTCACCCTCAAGAATTTTTGCTTGCAACAGGTACCTACCTGTCTTTCTATATGCGGCATCTCTGTTTCATCAATTTTGTTATTAAAGTATTACAGTATGGTCCAATGCAATCGCAAGAATTTGATTCTTTTGAATGATCCAATGCAATCACCATAATTTTAAAATCTCATTTTTTAATAAGAAAAGAAATTATCTAAAGTAAGTGTAGTTTAAAGAACTGGAAATGTATCCTGAATGACTTGTACTGACATTTTTCAGGCTCAGCTGATCGGACTGTGAAATTTTGGGATCTTGAAACTTTTGAATTGATAGGTTCTGCTGGACCCGAGGTATTGCAACTTTTATTTCTAAAATCAATCTATATTTTGCATATGAAATCAGTGCTAGTGGGGAATAATTCCTTGTCTATACCTCCAACCCTAGAAGGGTGGGCTATATGGTTAACTGTACATGGGCCTAGATGGGCCTAGTATACATGGGCCCTATGGGCTACATATGACTATACTCCAACACCCCCCCCGCAGTTTGAACTACCGGCGCAGCGGTGTTCAAGACTGGACAACAAAGAAAGACAACACACAACAGGGCTCCCCCGCAGCCACAACTAGCCACCCGCTATGTTGAGGCTGGAGCGAAACTCCGAGAATGTCGAGGAGGGCAGACCCTTCGTGAAGATGTCGGCAAACTGGGAGGTGGTCGGTACATGGAGGACCCGAACATCGCCGATGGCAACCCGATCGCGAACGAAGTGCAAGTCAATCTCGACATGCTTCGTCCGCTGATGCTGAACCGGGTTGGCAGCGAGGAGGGCGGCAGCGAGGGCCGCAGCAGCCGGTGGCGCGCCGGGGAGGAGTCCCTGCTGCGGGCGAAATGCAGCAGCGGTGAGGGGCGCGTCTGCCGGCGGCATCCCCAGGCCGCGCCACGGATTGGTGGAGGTGCCCACGGCGAGGCCCTTCCCCTTGCCCGCGGTGGCAGCAGCGGCGGCTGCGTCGAATCCAGGAGGAATCGGCGCCGCTGGGAGGGAGCCACCCGCGCGGGAGACAGGGACGACAGCGGCGGCGGCGTCTGCGCCGAGGAGAGGGCCGCCCGCGCGCAGAGCGGCGGCGGCGTCCGGGACGCGCGGCCCCGCGCCAGAGAGGGCGGCGGCGTCGGCGGCGCCGTCCTCCGCCGCATCGACCGCAGCGCCAAGGGAGGACGGCGGCGGGAGCGACGGATCTGGGAGAGGAGGCGCCGGCGGGAAAGGAAGCACCGGCGGGAGCGGCGCGTCGTCGGCGACCTCTGGTGCGGCGGCCGCGGCCGCGACCATGGCGCGCGCCCGCGCGTCCACGCCAGCAGAGGAGGAGGGCGCGACGGCGGCGGCATAGGAGAAGAGAGGAGGGAAGTAGGCAGAGAGGGGAGGGGGCGGCGGCGGCCGGCCATGGCGCCGGCGGCGGCGGCGCGGCTAGGAGAGGAAGGGAGAGGGAGAGGAAACCCTAGCTGATACCATGCTAGTGGGGAATAATTCCTTGTCTATACCTCCAACCCTAGAAGGGTGGGCTATATGGTTAACTGTACATGGGCCTAGATGGGCCTAGTATACATGGGCCCTATGGGCTACATATGACTATACTCCAACAATCAGCACTATGATAAATCATGAACTACGGCTCCTCGATTCTTTGTATGCATGTTCTACGTGCATGGTAACCACTACAGCACATTCTTGCTGCTGGTATTTATTACTACCTTCTTTCTTTCAGATTTGCACCATAAGAGCCTGCTTATGGAGTGGACTGTAGTTGACATTTTCTTATGGTTGATTCAGTTTTTTTAATAGACATAGGCTGGCATCTAACCTGAGCTTGCTTACGTCTTATGCACTTGTTTTCTGATCTGTGATCTAAAACACACATGAGGTGCATATGCACCTTCCTCTTATGCGATAACTTACATGCCTTCTCTCTCCCAGGGTACTGGTGTATGTTCTATGGTCTTTCACCCAGATGGTAAAACCCTTTTCTGTGGATTAGACCAAAGCTTAAAGGTATGTCACTAACTCACTATGTCCTGGTTTTGGTGTGTTATTTATTGATATTTATTTGCTTCGAACCTGATGACCTATGATTTTTTTCAGGTATTCTCTTGGGAACCAGTAAGATGCCATGATGTTGTTGACATGGGGTGGAGTAATTTGGCTGACCTTAGTATTTACGAAGGGAAACTCTTGGGATGCTCCTACCATGAACGCCGTGTTGGTCTATGGGCTGCTGATATATCAGTGAGTGTCAGATTTTGCATGTAATACGCATTCTCCTCATCTCCTGCCTCTTATAAGTTCTAATTTTTATTGTTTGTTTTATCCAGCTCATTGACCCCTATGCTCTTGGTGTGCTGCCCAAAGCAAATTTTTTTGCTGAGCTTGTGCAGTCTATGGATGATAATCCTGTGAAACCAATTGATAGCACTGCGAATTCTAGTCCTGCTTTAGCAATGACACAACCAAAAAATTTATACAAAGTTAAGGAGGCTGGGATTGGTATGATTTCAAACCACTTATACATTTCCTCTTTTTAATACCTATTGAAATGTTTCTTTTGCCTTCTTGACACGCTTCGTGGTCATTCTTCCCTCCCTGTCTCTTGCTTCTGTGGTAATAGCTGAAAGCAGGGTTCGTGGCTCACATTTGACTCCAGCACGGGCAGATAAGATCAAGAAAGATAGGAGCAGTACCATTCCACGAAGACCTGATTCATCCTTTAGATCATCTATTCAGAGTTCTACTCCAATGAGGCGTATGAAGCTTGTTGATAGTCCTTCCACCAACTCAAAAACAGTGGAACGCAATTTCGGACAGAAAGATGTTTCATTAACATCTCGTACAAGGATAGCTAATTCCTCTAATGCTAAAAAAGGCAATCTGACAGAGTCAGCATCAGTTAAAGACATTTACACTACGCCACAGGCTGTTGCTGCACCTGTTGTTGTACCCAGAGACATTTTAGAGGACAAAGCAGTAAGCAGTGTTGGTAGAGGAACTGGAGGCACAACTACAGTGCCAGATGCTTTTAGGGCTCCTGTTCACAGAAGAAAACCCTCACTTAGTGGCACTGCTGCTGATAGTGATAGCTCAGTAGGATCCACTGAACCTGACGTTTGTTCAGAGGGTTTGTCAAGCTTAAAATTCTCCTTTGGACTATCTCCATATTACAAAAAAGAAGAATACGGTGAGGTGGATAAAGAAGATATTGCTCAAATAGCAGAGAAGATGGATAGAACAGTGTCACTGGAGCATCCTCTGCAGTCAAATGATGATAAATGTATTACACTTCTTCTTTGTTCTTAAACATTGACCTGCTGTTTTGCTACTATGGCGATGTAATAGTAGAACTCTGTTTCATGCAGCCTTTGAATCACCATGTTCAACAACAGAGGCAGCCAGGGTCAAATATGTCAGAGGAGGTGTGTATGCATAGTAACTGATATTGTCAAGGGCATATCTTTTATCCACTCTTAATCTGGGTTCTACATGGCCTAAATATAGCTTTCTAACGATATTAACTTCTTTTCAGTTGCTGTCCCACTGGGAAAAACAAAGTCTCTTGTTGAGAGGTGGGAAAAGAGAGAGTCTTGTAGCACTGATTATTCATCACAACCTGGTTCTTGTGGTGATCGGGTGCCGAGAAATGACAGCCCTCCGGCCCATAGAGTATGTACTCATAAGTTTGAGTATAGTTATTTAAACGTTATTTTTTGCCTTATGGCTCTCTGGTTAGTAGTATATTGACTTGTATGTGCTATCCTAGTCTAGTTGGTAAGATTAGGAATTACAGCCATTTCACTAAAACTATTGTTGCTATGCTAGACCTGATTTGGGATGCGTTTGGATGTTGCCGCCATCAGCCCTGCAAAGGCATCGCCCGGCCAAAATTTGCCGGTCTATTTGGCCATGCTTGGCAGCGAAAATTAATTATGCATGTGCACAAAAATAGGGGCAAGCCCAATTGCGGGCTGCCATCCAAACGCCCACAGTCAGCGGCAGAGTTTTGGCTGGCCTGCCTCTGGCACCCCCATCCAACCACGCCCTTGGTTTCCATATGTTTACTTGTTATGTTACTGTGAAACTGATCTCTGAATCCTTCAAGTCCTGACTGCCAGTTGTATTTATAGGAAATGTAATGATAGATAACTAACCAGATACAAAATTCATGGGGCCAATTGTGCTGTAATGCAGATTTTATGCTGTTGGAGACTGAAATGATGCTGAAGTACTCATAAACTGCATACAAAATACAAATCAAACAAACATGACTTAAGCTTTTCTCTACTTTATTTATTCCTGCCATGTAGAGTTCTACAAAAAATGGTTGGCTGTTCAAATTTTTATGTTTGCTAGTGATTGCAATGAACAGGCAGAACCAAGTCAGGCATACGAAAAGGATTTGTCAATAGTGGATGAGGTGATGGCTCCTGTCAATTTAGTTCAGAACCATGACGAATTCATAAATGCTGTAAAACTTCGGCTGACAAAACTAGAGGTGATTTGCTTTCTCATTTACTTGCGTACTGTTGTTTGTTATAAGCTCATATGCATCATGGGATTCTCCTGTGAACTTACATCCACCAAACAGAGAAGATCTTATGAAACTTCCATAGTTTATTTATTGGGGAAACAGGTGAATGGTTTAACACCATTACCTTTGCTTGGCAGTTTCCATATGAAGAATGCCGTGAAGAAAATATTATCTTCTTTAGGTTTCAAAATACTTCTCTGTTTTTAAATATATGACGTCTAGGACAAGCTAATTAGTCTAAAAACGGAAGGAGTGCATGAGAAAGCTTAACATTTTCAGTGTGGCTGCTGTGACATGGTCTATTATCTTTAGCTTCCTTTAGGCTCATGTACAGAATATACATGTTTCTTTTGAAGTATTGTTGTTCTACCACCTAAACATTATTATTTTGTGATGAACCGATATAATTTTGGTGTTATGTATATACAGATGATGCGGCATGTCTTTGAACAAAGTGGTATCAAAGGAGCAATTGCTGCAGTGGCAAAGCTGCCTGACAATGCTGTAAGTTTCTTTGAGATGTAGGATGCATGACAGTATTCATATTCCATTTCTTTTATAAGCTATTGATAGTTGAGATTGTACAGGTACAAGCTGATGTTGTTAGTGCTCTCAAAGGGAAACTTGATCTTTTCAACCTGGAGATTTTCTCAAGCTTTCTGCCTGTTCTTGCCGGGTTACTGAGTAGCAAGACTGAAAGGTAATGTATTGGATGTGTTGTTTCATTGCAAGTCTTATAATTTGAACGAGAACACATCTTATGTTAATATTCTTCATTATCCAAATCATGCCACTATTTGCATCTTGCATTACAATAACAATCGGTTCAGTGGTAACTTTGTCTCATAAGTTGCAATTTCCCTCAAATTTGCAGGCATGCTACAGTTTCTTTGGAAATGTTGTTGGATCTTATAAAGATTTTTGGTCCAGTTATACACTCAACATTATCAGCAAATTTAGGTGTTGGAGTTAACATTCAGGCGGAGCAGAGGTATGCAAATTAACCGCAAAACCTGTACCTTGCCAAAATTACATATAAATGAGAAACAAAAGTGCTTAATCGAACCATGCAAGTCAGCAACTTTGCTTATATAATGCAGGTTGCAACGTTGCACCCGATGCTTTAACCATTTGCAAAAGATTCAACAAGTTCTGCATCCGTTGATTATGTAATTCCCTTCCTTAACCTTTGTGCTCCATTTTAAACTTCATTTCTCAATTAGGTACCTGTTGCTACAACAAACCATATATCTTCTAATGTTCTGTAGTTTTTCTTTTTGTTTGTTCTGTTGGTGCAGGCGGGGTGGTCAATCAGCACAACTCGCACAAGAACTAAGTCTTTCGTTGCAAGACTTGGTGGTGATCTGAAACAAGTCGAGTGAAGTTCATTCATACGGCAGAGTAGATACCATTCTTTTTGGCGAAAAGTGCCCACAGTTGTGTAGCTTGTAATTTTGTCATAGCTTTGCAAGTGGGTCTTGCAATTGTATTTTGACTTGGGCTGGCATTCGGCCTTTGTTCCCTGTTGTATATGTGAGCCTGGCTGTGCATCAGTCTGTAATTAGCCACATTTGCTGTATGGGCAGCCCTGAGCAAAGAAATATTAGTGGAAACAGGAAAGGAAACAATCAGAAAAACGACCGTTTAGTTCTTGCGGCCTTCGGTTACAACTTACACCCCAGTTGGTATGCTACAGCCCGTGTATCATGGGATGATTGTTCGTTTTCCCTCTACTAGGGAACTCTGTATATTTTGAACGTACGGTCAATGCTTACTTTGACCTAATCACAATTGGCTGTAGGCTTATCATGTGAAAATGCCGAGTCCTGTATTTCATTCGATGCTAAGGTTACAGCCTGCACATTCACTCCTCTATTTTATATTTTCTTGCAGGATATTCTCTCCTTTCTTTGACAACATTTCAGGGTCAGTTGCGAACCATTCTTCCGTGTATTAACAGCTACTGCAGATATTCTACTCATTTTCCACGGTGACAGTGTTGGTCAAATGTTGTGTCCCTTCAGTTTTTAATGTCATGCCAGGACAAAGAAGTGTTCCATACTTCCATCTGAGAATCCCCATTTGTCTAGCTTGTACGAGTATATGCATCTTGTTTATTGCTTAGCGACAAATCTTAGGAGTTATAGATAGCGTACGTAAACTTTGGGTTTGTCTTTTCGTTAATGAACAATTTTTAATCCTGCAAACTCTCGTTGATAATCGCTGACAGTTCTCTTGTCCTGCACAGTTCAAGAGACGCCACTGCGTTCGCGCCAGGCACAAGCCCACCACGGCACCAGCACCACCATTCTGTTCCACCTTGCCGGGCGACCCGGCTGCCAAACGGACCCCACCTGTCGGCCGCATCACCAGCACGCGCAGAAGCAGAATCGCGCTGGTCAACTGTAGGCACCGCGGGGACGCAACCGAAAGGCATAGGAGTATAAAATCAGCCCCCAGAACAAATCCGAAATTCCAAACCCACTTCGTCAAGTAAACAACACCGGCTAAAGTGAAAGCGGCACCCGGCAGCGCGTAGCAGTTGGTCGCCACCGTCACGTTGAAGGTTGGACTCCTCCCGCCCCCGCCCCGTGCTGCTCGCCCCTTTCCCTTCCCTCGCCGGAGACCCCGCCGCCGCGGCAGTAGGAGGTGGCCATGGCGGGGAGGTACGACCGCAACCCGTTCGATGAGGACGAGGTCAACCCCTTTGCGGTGAGTAATCGGTGCACTTTGTTGTAGCTGGGTAGCGATTAGTCCCAGTATAGGCCATGATTCATCTCGTAGCCATGTGGAAGCTTGTTCCCGCGCTTGCGGTGGGATGTGGTGGTGGGTTTGGGTCCGGGTTTGAGGTCGCTGGCGCTAGTATCTGGTCGTGACGCTTCGTTGGGACCCGTGTCGACGGTGATGGATGCTCGGATCTGCCGAATTGTTGGCGCGCTAGGGTTTGCGGTTTAGGATCGGGGTTCGATTATGAGGTGCCAGCTTGTGCTTGTGCTTGCGTGGTGTTTGCTGATTGCCAGTTGTGGCAAGGATAGGGCTTGGCTGTGGCTGTATCTGTTATGGGGTTTTCAAGGGAGAAATGATGCTTAAATTTGGAAATTGCTGCTTGGGTCTGGGGGTGGGGGCTTGTCAACCTTTTGGATTGATGGGGTTATATTAGGACCTACTCATTGTAGTGTATTTGTGCAAACTTATCAAATGGGGAATTTACTCATGGGGCTGTTGGCATCAATATTCAAAGATACAGTATGGTAAAAACATTTTCAGTGGAAATTATCAGCGACACAAGGGGATTGAGCACTGTTTGTAGCAGCAGGTGCTTGTCGAAACGTGGCAACCGGTAAAACGCTGCATATATGTCGACTTTGTGATTTTGTATGCATGCTTGTTTGTTCCATACTTATGATACTGCCAATCCATATCATTAGGGCAACAGTTTTCTAATATCTTGTAGATAATGCAAACCAAGCTTCCAGTTGTCTCTTGCTTGATTGATCTTCCAAATGCATCCTATTCTGCAGGGAGGAAGTGTGCCTCCTGCTTCCAATTCTCGGATGTCACCTCTTCCTCATGAACCAGCAGGCTTCTACAATGATCGTGGTGCCACAGTAGACATACCTCTTGATTCAACTAAGGTACATAATCTCCCATTGAGTCTGTTATTATCGTTCGATTCTATATTTACAAGATCTGCTCTGCCTAAATTCTCGATCAAATGGTGGCGATCATGCTATTTTTTCTAGATGATGGTGGATCCAAAATAAATCCCAGATAATCTTTCATTGACATGTTTATAGTTGTTTGATCATGTGTTTAATATGTTTGTATGTAAATGTAGGACCTGAGTAAAAAGGAGAGAGAACTGCAGGCAAAGGAGGCTGAGCTAAACAAACGGGAAAGGGTATATACCTTTGTAATCAAAACTTGAAACCATGTTATCCTGTGTGCCCCGTGTTTGATCAAACCATGTGTTTACAAATTCTTGAAGTGCTTCTACTGCATTCAATAGTAAAATCGTCTTGTGGATAAAAATCCTGGCATAGTCTGGATGATCCTGCTAGACTCCTACATGTTGTGATTTAATTGTGCTTAAATATGTAGCAGTACAGAGCTGCAAAGTACCATGTTATTTTACTTTTCCAGAGTTATTGAAACAGCAACCATGACACAGTATGGGAGCTAACCAGCTAAAGTTGGAATGACTCACTTAACAGCACACTACTAAACCACTGCCTGACATAAGTGCGCCTTTGGGTTGAAACTTTGAGACAATAGTAACATGGAGAACATGGGATCTCCATGCAGCCACTTATAGCGCTATTAGTTGAAGGGTAACAATGTATGTGCAAACTGCACATTGTTACCAGCAGTTCACTTCTACTTGTCCGTCCGTTTTTCTAGAAGATTTTGTCGTGCTGTTCACATTATAGACTTCTGTGACCAATATACTGAACCCAAGAGTGACCTGTGTTGAGTGTTGACCAGTTCTACTCAAAGAAGCAATTGTTGTTTCGGTGATGTTTCATATATTTGAAACAACCCGAATGTGTTTACATTCATTCGCCTATATATCATCTCTTTGACTACCTGGTTTTTCCCCTCTGTTTCCTTGACACTCAGGAACTGAAAAGAAAGGAGGAAGCTGCAGCCAGAGGTAGATTACTTCTTATATATGATGTATCTAATAAAAAAACATTTGAAGGCAGAAATCATGTGATGGTCTCAAACTGTCAGTTTGTTATAATGTGTTCTATAGGACATTTTTGAGTGGTCTAGTTATTTATGTGATGCAGAAGTTTTGGTCTAAGCATTTTCAAAAGAAATTTAAGCAGTTTTAGCATGTAGAGGCTAGGACTTCAGTTTACTCTTTTGCTAATTAGAAGTTTACATAGGCTCCTTTGTATGGTATGTTACTTTATGCGCTCCATTGTTACAAAAGCAGTTTCTCATTCTTTCTGTAAGAATGAAGTTAAGCTAATTGTGCTGTCACAATCATTTTACTTGTTAGGTGTGTCTTTCAATAATATGCCCTTTTCCTTTTGTTTGAAAGCTGATGCGTTTTTCTTATCTTTTGACAGCTGGTATTGTCATTGAAGATAAGAACTGGCCACCCTTTATGCCCCTTATTCATCATGATATTTCAAACGAGATACCAGTTCACCTACAAAGGATGCAGTACCTGGCATTTTCTTCACTGTTGGGTAAGTGTTGGTTATTTGTTGCCCTCCAATCATAGGAAATTGCTTGAGAAAGAAGTAAACTACTACTACTTAGCTAAGCTTTATTTTTTTAACGTGATATCTGTCTGTCAAATGTTGTGACTAGGATGCTTCATAATGACCCGCATGTCCAAGTAACAGATATCTGCCAAATTAATGGCATCACTACATTATCTCATTGGATTCAAAACATTAGTGTCATGTGAGAAGTGTCATCATAAATTTGAGATAAATTACAAATGTATTTTGATTTAATAAATTTCCTCCTCTGCTACCTATACCTTTTCAGGTATAGAATTAAAAAAAAATCAAGCCTCAGACTTGCTTCCAAAATGTATTTCTTTGATAGTGGATCTTGTAGATAAATGTGTAAACTGTATTACTCTTTTGGGGTGACTTAATTTTTTTAATCCTTATCAAACAATGTCCAAAGCAACTCTTACATCTGTAGTTGTAATCAGGACTATCATTTAATGGTATGCTCTAACATACATAAAGTTGGGAGACAAGAGCTAGACACTGTCATGCATTGGAATAACATCTCTCCATCAAGTTTATAATTGTGTGAACTTTGATGTCATGCAGGATTGACAGCCTGTCTTTTTTGGAACATCATTGCAACTACAGCAGCATGGATTAAGGGAGAAGGTATTTGATGCATGGTGAACTACTTCATTTTAACATCTTGTGAATCAATTGCAACCAACTTGAAACTAATCTGGTGGGGCTCACTTGTATAGGTGTCATGATCTGGTTGCTAGCCATCATTTACTTCATCTCTGGTGTCCCTGGGGCCTATGTGCTATGGTATCGCCCACTTTATAATGCGATGAGGTTGTGTATATGTTTCTTCCTTCGCTTTTCATGCACATTGCCACATTTTATATTCATATGTTTCACATATTGTCTTATTGAAATGTCTTACAGGACTGAAAGTGCTTTGAAGTTTGGGTGGTTTTTCTTGTTTTACTTGGTAATAAGGTTATCATCATTTCATATGCTAAACTAAAAAGGTCATTTCACTCCTCACTGATTATCTTTAACCTTCCAGCTTCATATACTATTCTGTGTCTGGTCTGCTGTGGCTCCTCCATTTCCTTTCAAAGGAAAATCTTTGGCGTAAGTGTCCCATCATTTGGACTTTATCCTTTTGTAAGTGAAGTTACTGTTTTTTGGGTCATGCTCAAATCTGATAGTTACTTGAGGATAAAAGAGCCCTGCTCAGACACTGAAAGAATTTTGAGGCTACTGGTATCATTTTGCACTACGACCAAATTCGCTGCTGACATGGCCATTGCACATGCTTCACAAGCATTACCTTATTTTTAAAGTATCACTCTGGCGATTAATAAATTGTTAGTTATTGGTCCGCAACTCCACCTTTGTTCAACTGATTTTGTGTTAATTTTACATGGCCACCTTGTAGCGCCTCTAAAATTTATGTCATGTACCTAGACCAACCCAACACTATTGCTGCTGTAATGTTGTAGGAACACTGTAGAAACTATATTTCCATGTACAATGCTAACTTGCTTATATTATTTAATTAATGTCTAATGACCTTTTTCAATTTTTGTTCCTACAGTGGAATTTTGCCGGCTATTGATGTCATAGGCAGGAGCGTTATTGTGGGGGTAAGTCTACACTGCTTAGCATTGGTCTAGTTCAAGTTAATTTGGATCATTTCATATTAAAGCTATATGATACCCAGCAAAACGGTGAGATATGAGGGATCCCTGCCTAGATAGGATCCAGCCTTTAAATTTTGTGATGGACCCTCTTGCATCTTGCACAAGTCCACGGGCCTGGGAATACCTGATGCTTTGCCTTTTATGATTGGCTGATCAAATATATGCAATTATGCATGAATGAGCCAAGTTCACATCTTGTAAGTGCTTAGTTGCTCAAACTTTTTTTTTTCCACATTTTTGTTTGACAGATATTTTACTTCATTGGATTTGGAATGTTCTGCCTTGAATCACTGCTCAGCATTGCTGTCATTCAGGTGGGTTTCATGTTTTTCCCTTTTCTTACTGATGTGTAGGGACATTCTTTAGGATCATGGTGTCAATTCATCATTAATCTCCCTTCAAGTTTTATCCATTCCAGAAAAGAACTGTTCTGATAATTATGATTCTAAACTTGTGGAAATGCAGCAAGTATACATGTACTTCCGTGGCAGTGGAAAAGAAGCAGAGATGAAACGCGAGGCAGCCCGCAGTGCAATGCGAAATGCCTTTTGATAGAGTGGCCTTGCTGAGTGGAAGAGAAACAGGGTGTGACAATTGGTACCGGCGTCTTGTACATCCCTATACATATGCAGTGAGTCGCTGAATTACTTAGAGCTTATAGCCTTCTTGCCTTCATGTAATATATACCGCCTACCCTACCAGAGCTTTATCGCTTACCTAGTTTAAGGTGTGCTTATAGGTAACTAAAGTTGTTAGGGGAAACATTTGCCTACCTGATTTGTACTCTTGACTACTTGCGTAACCATCGTTGTTCTTTTTGACCTTGAGTGATTCTTTGCACCAGTGGAAATCTGGTTATGGTCCTGTCAAATTCACGCTCAAATATATACACTGTCCCTTCATGATCTTTGTTGTCTTTGTTTTACTGCTGTCCAGGTCCAGATAAAATCGTAAAGAAGATTTCAGGGGTTACACAAGTAACAACAGAAATATGAGAAGATATTGCTAACTGTCCTCAAACTACGTTATTATAACCCGTGCAAAGCATAAGCACGTACTTATTGCATAATACTAGGGCTAGCTAGTTCGAGAACTATCGGCAAACGAAAGACTAGACTTGTAATGAAAGCGAGGCTACTGCCTAAACGAACGGAAGAAGGGAATAATCTATTTGCTGCTCGGCAAGGCGGGCTGCGCTTGTTGCACCTTGGCCCCGAATCCGCACTTCCTGGTGAGCAGGCTCCACGACCTCCGGGGCTTCCCGAGCCGCCGGATCTCCTGCTTCATGCTCTTGCACTCCTTCTCCAGCTCCGACACCCGCGCCTTCACGTCGGTGATGGTCTCCTTACCATCTGGCGCCTCGTCCTCGTCGTCGGTGTCCACCTCTGCTTGGCCGCTGGCTGCAACGGCGGCCGCGGCGGCGCCCTTGGGGACGATGGCGCCACCAGAGTGCGGGCGCGCGCCGTCACCCCCCGCGGCGTTGTCGGACATGAAGAACCACCCGGCGATGGACGTGCGCAGGCGGAGCTGCTCGAAGAAGAGCACCTGCACCACCACCCGCAGCGGCAGCCTCTCGTTCTGCGCCGCGTGCGTGCACGCCTCCAGCGACAGCTTCTGGCAGTTCATCAGCCGGCACAGCTGCTCCCGCTCCGACTCCGACAGCCACGGGTGCGACTGCATCAATACGCCGGGCGCATGCTCCGACCGATGAGATCACGAAAGGAAACTTGAACAATGTATAGACCCCGGCCACGATGTGTACCTTGAGGTATATGTCGAGGGCGCGGTAGATGCCGTCGTCGACGGGGCGCGCGTAGTCGGGCACCACGGCGGCGAGCGCCTGGAACTTGGGCAGCTTCAGGTTGGTGTCCGGCGCCACCTCGGCGAGGTACCCGTCCATGAGCTTGGCCACCATGGTGATCGGCGACAGCGACGCCGGCGGCGTCCCGCCCGCTGGCACCCCGAGGCTGCCGGCGCCATCCTCCGCCAGCGCCGGTGACGTGTACCCGGTCCCGATCCCGTCCGTCGACGACATGAAGTAGTCGAGGATCCGCTGCACGCAGTCGATGTCGTAGAGCGACTCCACGTGGTACCCGAGGTTGGGCACGAGCAGGTCGTCCAGCGACGCGTCCTCGAGCTGCGCGCCGATGCGGCGCTCCAGGTTCTCCCTGCACAGCGGGCTGGCGTGCAGCAGCATCGCCGTGCGCAGCATCCCGAGCAGGAACTTGGTGGACGCCACGCCCTTCTTCGCCGGCAGCAGCGCCACGATCTCCTCCAGGAAGTACCTCTGGTCGCCCTCCGACGGCGCCGACACGCTCGCCGCGCGCGGGGTGATGTTCCGGCTGCTCATGCCGCCGGCGCCGCCGCCGTCCGCGCCGTAGCTGGCCAGCGCGTTGCCGAAGCTGGTGTTGCGCTTGAGCCCCGGCAGGAACCGCCCCGCGTAGAACATGATGGCGCCGGCGATGCTCTCGGCGCGCATGCCCTTGGCCTCCATCGCCTGGATCAGGCGCTTGAACATGGGCAGGCTGAGGAACGACACGTCCTCGTACCACCAGTCCATCCCGGACGCCGCCGACGACGCCGTGTCCCCCGCCCGGATCCCGTTCCAGAGCGCGTCCTTGTCGACGCTGCCGCTCCGGAGCAGCGGCGCGGCGGCGTCGGACGCGCAGGCCTTGGATGCCAGCGCGGTAATGCAGCGGGAGACGAGGTGCAGGTCCTCGGCGGTGGGGAGCACGCCCTCGCAGGTCTCCAGCGCCTTGATGGAGTCCTTCCAGTTGGAGAGCACGTCGGCGAGGAAGGACTCGGCCTGCGTGATGAGGTTGCCCTCGGCGTAGTCGTCCGTCATGCGCAGGTACTCGGCGGCGCAGCGGAGGCACACCACGTTCAGCGCGTTGAGCTCGATCTTGACGTCGTAGCAGAACTTGGCCGCCAGCTCGAACGCCTTGGCGCCGCCGGGGATGTCGTCGAGCTGCAGCGTGCACATGCCGCCGCCGCCGCCGTCCGGCGGGGGCTGGTACTCGCTGATCATGCGCTGAAGCACGCCGCTCCGGCTCAGCAGCGGGAACTGCGTATCCATGCAGGAGGCGCGGTGGTTCAGCTGGGATCAAGACTCGAGAGTGTGGCAAAGACAATGTTATCACTAACCTTGTGGAGGTAAAATGACATCTCCCCTACTTCGACAACAACATCACTCTCAAGCTCGGTCGTGCATCTCCTGGGAACCACAGATCAGGTGAAAATGTGAGATTTTGGAACTCAAAAGGATGGAATACTCGATCTGGTAGAAATGAGTGAAGTAAAATGTACAATGCACACGCATCGTTCTTTTTCAACTTATGGCCACGTTGGTACAGAGTAAAATTCATTGAAACCCCCATATACTGTGAGATCAGGTGTCAAACTAATTGGAGGTAAGATCTATAGACATGTTACAATTTGTTTAAGAAACGATGAATAAATTGCCGAGAGGAAAAGGATGTGATTTGGATTAACATAATCTGGGGGTTTACTGCGCCAAAGCAGATATGAGTATTCTTGTAGAAATCTGGCCTATTATATCTCCAGTAATTTGAGACAGCAAAGGTTCAACACATCATAAATCAACACAACTGGATAGAAAACGAGAAATCGAGATAACCATGTGAGGTCTTCGAGGACGAAAATCTCCGGCTTGGAGCCCAGCTTCATGGTCGCCATCCTCGTACCCGCGGCAGCTATTCTTTATTCCCGTCGATCCCCTCTACAGATCGGCAGGGCTGAGTGGCGTTCACTGCTCATGCATGTGTTTTTTTTTTTGTGGAAATGGAAGCCCATGGAAGGAACTAGCCAAGAATTTATCCTGGGGGAGGATGTGGATGGAATGGAACGAGGTCGGTGTGCTCGTTCCTCCTGAAGTCCTGATCGAGCTCCTGGCATTGCTGCATGCAGACAATGGCCAGAGGAAATGGTAATGGCGCGGCCAGTCAAAGCTAAGCCCGGGTCCAGAGGAGCGGGCACTGACTTATCAACGTGGCCAAATTTATCTTGGGAAAGGAAACCGGTACCGGAAATGTCTTACTGACAGCTGGGGCCTTCCAGCTGTAGCTTTTGCTTCCGGACCGGCCTGTCAGTACTGACACTGCATTTTTTTCTGTTCCTGTCCCACTGGTCAGAGACGCATCGCTGCATCAGTAGCAGACGTCCTCTCGGTCTCTTTTGCGAAGCGATCGAGCGAGACTGGTAGAGGCGAATCGGTGGCATGCAATGGCCGTGCATGCGTCTCGTAAGAGAACAGCCAGGCCGCTGTCTCCCTCCCGGCTCCCTTACACCTGGCCAGCCAGATCCACTTCTCTGGGGGTACGTAGTCCGTTCGCATGCAATGATGCATTGATGCAAAGTGATGCAAAGGTCTCTCTGCGGGACGCAGATCATCCATGATAATATTCATCCATACGATCACCCGTTGAACAATACACTTCCGCATTAGCATAGTGCGTATTCAGTTCGGCTCGGTCTGTGACATCGTAACAATAACCTACAGTACGACTTACGAGAGGTACTAATACAGTGGCAGTATTAGCTACATGTGGCCATGTGGGGGGTGAAACAGTCGAAGCGTACTGCAACGTTGCAGGCAGACTATACGTCTTGTTTAGATGTCGATTCGGTGCCCCCGAATCGGGCCCGCGGCACCCTGACCGGTCTGACGCGCGTCTACAGTATCATTTCGTTTGCATGTGTAAAAGATTGTCCAAAAATTAATTAATTAGGCTCAAAATATTTGTCTCGCAGAGTACAACAAAACTGTGTAATTAGTTTTTGATTTTATCTATATTTAGTACTCTGTGTATGTTATATCATTTTGATGTGATAGGAAATCTTTTTTTACATAGTAAATTTAAGAGTTGCTTTTTGAAACTAGGCCGCAGTTGTGTTGCGAACCGAGGCCAGAGCCAGACGAGAAGAGGTCAGGGTCTCAGGAGACGTGATTACGTGAATGCCAAGTGCGCGGATGCCTTTTTCAGGGGCGTGGCGTGGTCGCGTGGAGCCCCTTCTCGGCAGCGTCAGCCTCAGGCTGTGTCAGCCAGCCAGTCAGTCAGTCCCGGCTCCCGCGTCAGCGTCGCCGCATGCGCCGGACTCCGACGATCCCTCCCCGGCCCGCACGATATCTCACCGTATCTCGCGGCGCCAGCTTTATCTCTCGCCTCCAGCCAGCGAATCTCTTGATGGATCCAGCGCCGCGCCCCTCCGTCACGACACTGTCACGTAGGTGGTCGCTTCGCTACCACCACCGCACGGCACGCCGATTCTTCTCCTGGTCCTTGCCATGGACTGGCTCGCGGCGCACGAAATCGGACTCCACGTTTCGACCTCCCGTTTGCTCACCCGAGCCGGACGGGTACTACCAGCAGGCACCAGGCAGAATCTCACCGAGGCACCGCGTGCGTCCTCCCGGACTCTTCCTGGCGTCGTCTCAACTTTGGGGTCAGTCACCCTCTTTTATGGAATGAGAACAGTAGTAAAAAAAAAGAGAGAGCACTTGTCGACGACAGACGGCTGGGCAATGTCTGATGCTCCTGCTGCTTGCTGCGACAGGCGTAAGCACCGTCAGATCAGGCGCGCCCCCCGCGCGGCCACTGTTTCTCGTACAAGGCGCCAGCGCGGGGGCGGCCCCGTTCCCCCGCCCGCCCGGCCCGCTGCCTGCCCGTGCACCGCAAACTTGTCGGGATGTCCATCAACAACACGGGGGACCTGGCCAGGCCGCCAGGCCAAGGCCAGAGCAGCCGTGCAGGGCAGGCGCAGGCAGGCAGCCGCTCGGGTGGGCAGTCAGCCGGGCACTGTGCGGAACAGCGGAAGTGCCGCCGCGCGGCGCCAGGCAGGCGCCCAAAGGCTCGGCGGCACTGTGCGCCGACGCTCCCACTCCGAGCGCCCAACAGTGAGGTCGCCACTCGCCAGGTCGCAGCAGCGCGTGACGTGTTCACTTCTAGAGGGGTGAAAGTTTGGTAAAAATCCGATACCGTAGCGCACTGTAATACTTTTCGTTTGTATGTGGTAATCATTGTCCTACCATGACCTAACTAGGCTCAAAAGATTCATCTCATCGTGTACATCAAAACTATGCAATTAGTTTTTTTATTTACCTACGATTAGGTGGTGTTTAGATGTTAGAATTGGGAGGTTGAATTTGGGAGTAAGATGTCACTTCATAATCATTGCGCTACTGTAGCATTTCGTTTGTATTTGTGAAAAATTATCCAAAAATTGATTAATTAGGCTTAAAATGTTCGCAGAGTACAACAAAACTGTGCAATTAGTTTTTGATTTCATCTATATTTAGTACTTCATGCATGTTATGACATTTTGATGTGATGGAGAATCTTCTTTTTGCATAGTGTATTTGGGAGTTGCTTTTTGCAACTAAACAGGCCCTTAGTGCTCCATGCATGAGGAGAGAGATTTGATGTGATAGTGAATAGTGAATTTTGAAGAGAGAAAGTTTAGGGAGATTTTTGGAAGTGAACACCGCAATAGCTAACAAAGCATACAGTATCTAGCATGCATGTCCCGACGCCCGGCCGTCCGGCGCGTACGTTCCCTACCGGGCGAGGGGCGGACCAGCTCATCTCTGCGCCCGATCGACGTGTGCCCGGGGGCTCCGCTCCGCTCCGCGACCCCAACCCCGAATAATTGCCACAACTGGCTGGCCCATCCCCCATGCTGCTACGTAGACGATGCGCTGCTGCAAAAGTGCAGGCACTAGCAGCACGTTTTATTATACAAGTGAATACACGTCGCAACGGAGTCCATTGCAACGTGGCAAGCATGGCATCAATTAATATATCGTGACCGGACCACGGCACAGCTACGCTACCAGAAAAGTCTGCGTGCTGGCCTGACAATCCTTGCGAAAGGTCAACCTTTGTGGCTGCATGGCCTGGCCACTCATACATACAGTAACGTGAGCTCCGTCTTTTTTTTTTTGAAAAAAGAAAGGACATACCTGTGCAAAAACCACAAACATTGATTTTTTTTTTAAACTCGGCACATCTACTTACCTCGTTAAATTGATTAAAGCAGTTATAGGATATCAAGACGACGCAAGTAAAGCGCATTTTAACAGCAACTGTTGGGTAAAGTTGTACTATGTAGCAAAATCGGCTGGCATCCCTCGCTACTCAGTGAATGCCAGCCATGGAAAATAAGAAATGGGATTGTTCAGAATAACGGCGTGCCCTGTCCCAAGTCGTTGGTTGCTGAAGGGCATCGGCCCGGGTGAGCTAGCTAAGGCTTTCCAAAAGTTTCCAAAAAGTTACTCCCAAATACACTATGCAAAAAGAAAATTCTCCATCACATCAAAATGTCATGACATGTATGGAGTACTAAATATAGATGAAATCAAAAACTAATTGCACAATTTTGTTGTACTCTACGAGACAAACATTTTGAGCCTAATTAATCAATTTTTAAACAATTTTTTTGCACAAACAAACGAAAATACTACAGTGACGCAATAATTACGAAGAGACATCCAACTCCCAAATTCAACCTCCCAATTCTGACATAAACACCACCAAAGCCTCCGGTTTTACCGACCTCGAGGCCATTTTTTGGTGCCTTGGCCAATGGAACGAATGGTGTTAGATCCTCCCTCCTACTATTCCTTTGAGTTGCGGTAGAAGTCGACGCAGGTCTGGCAGTCGCAGTCCTTGAAGCGGCAGGTCTCGCACCCGAAGCAGACGCACTTCATGCAGCCGGTGCAGGACGTGGCGCGGGAGCAGCCCCTCAGCACCTTGCGGCTAGCTCGCTCCTCCTCCTCGTCACAGGTGACCCTGGTGGTGAGTGACACAGGAGTCAGAACAGGAAAGCTAAGGATTTGCAAGTCAAACAGGTGAAAATGACAGAAATTGTCACGTGGAAACAAATATTCAGGTACAAAAAAGCACATGGAAATACACTAGGCAGCACAAATAGTTTTCTTAAGACTCCGTGGAGGAAAAATTCCGAGTTGGAACAGTCATCCTTGGTAATTTTTTCTTCATGATACCTGCAGGCAAGCTAATGAACCTGAGCGTGCTGCTGTGGCCACAAGAGCCATGAACCTGCAGAGATCTGCCAATGTTTGGCCAGAAACTTAGATGGCAACAGTTCGCAAACTGTACTGGACGCGTGCAGTTTCTAGTTCCTAGTTTCCTACAGTAGGATACTGAAGCTATTTGATATATGCTACAGTTAAACAATGTGCATTAGCAGTGCCTGGCCTGCTACCACAACGGGCATTACCAATAATGGTACTGGAGGTGCATGAACCACTTGCCTTGGCAGAGCCTGCTGTTGGACTTTCTGGACAATATGGGAAGTTCCAGCCGCTAAAGGGCATCCACTACAACCACTAATATCAACCAAGAAATCTATACAAAATGATCAAGTAGGAGAATGGCGGCATTATTGAAAGTAAGAAAAAACTGTGCTACAGAACACTAAACAGTAAACGCAAGAGAGAACAGAAAAGCTTAGCTTGACAGATAACTGAAAGCCGCCCTACTATCCTATAATTACTGATTATGCTACCAGTCCCAACTTGATAGAAGTAAACACCAAAAGCCAAAAAAAACATGAGTCCTCGATAGCTGGAGATAGCTTTAAGATGAATCTCAAATGGTGGCATGGGAATCCCTATATGTGCAAAACTACGTGGTAGCTAGATTCATAATTGACAATGCAGTAGCCAAAAGTGCAAATACATACCTATCAGTTGTCAAATCTGCACATGTCCAGCTACCTTTGGCAAGAGCATCATGGTAAACACGGCACTCTTCTTTTGACCGGAGCCGAAATCGCCTCTCCTTGCCACATCCTGTGCAGCGGATGAACTCATCACGGTGAGACGGACGTCCATTACGACCTTTGTGAGAACCATTGCCGGATTTGTGTGCCAGGTAGTAGTATTTGAGCAGAGCTGTCTTTGACAATGGCACCTTTTCTCCCTGAACCATGACCCAGATAGTGTTCCTCCACTTTCCAGCGGTCTCCTTTCCAGAGTGCTTCTCAAAGGCGGCAGGTGTCAATTTATCTGCAATGTCAAATTACAAAATTAACTTATACCTCAGCTATCCAAATCATCAAGAAAATGAAGCAATAAGTACACAGCGTTGTGCTCACTAGATGATTAAAAAATGTTCTCCGACGTTTGACCTAGAAATATACTAACAAAAAGCCATACCACAAACATAACTCAAAGCAGAATGAGTAGTAACAATTTTGGAAACAACTTCCAATACTGGACCATGATTACCTTTAAAAACAAGCTGTCAGAAAGTTTTTACTAGAAGATATGCGCGCATTCTAAAGAGTCCTTAAATTCATATAAAACAAGAACCATTTGATGTTTCGTGATCTGTGATGTCACTCGAGCCAAGCAGCACTTAAACAAAGTAACATCCCTAAAAAATTGGGTGCATGATTGCTCCACCGATGAGCATCACAGTATATGTAGCCCCAGATGGATACAAATCTTATAGAAGGCTGCAGGCTGCCGTCATAAATTATTGGCATGAGGAACTGCATATTTCGTGTGCAGAGCCCATCCCATTTGTTAAATCCCACATACATATCTAGATTTCATAAACAAATCATGAACTTTGGAATATATGGCAAGCCATACCTGGTTGCTATCTTTTTATCACTTTGTCATGTTGACATCACTATGGATACCAGCAATAAAATGGAAAAAAGAAATGACAAATCAAATGAGAGCTGACTAGCACGTCTGAATAAATGAAGATAATTATTGCTTCACACGTTAGACTCCAAAACAAACAGATGATTTTTCCAAGCATTTTAGCTTCAAGACATAAACTCCGATGCAGACCATCCAATCTGTGTAAGTCATGCAGTAAAACATAGTAATAACACTTATGTTATATATGTCAGTATGTCACCTTCAATAATCTACTGAAATATCAGTACGGACGCACACTGAAATACAGACATTGCAGATGAGAAGCAGAAAAATATCATCTACAGATCTCAGAGATGAACTAGTAAGGCAACCAGGAACCAAGACAGAACAGAGACAGCAGTATATTTACACCTCACACGTTGCAAACAAGCATGGGATGTTACAATGGAAGATCACAAAGGATCACTTCCACTTTGCATACAAAAGAAAGCAGCATGCAGCTCCAACCAAGAGCAGGTGCTATTCCATGCAAACGAAAGCCTGAACATAAACAGAGAAGTAACAATGTGCTGTACTGCTGTGATGGACATCACGACTAAACAGAGGGGCAAATCCCATCACTACCAGCCATGCAAAGAGAGCACAGAGAATGAATCGACGTGCATTAGGTATCAAGGACAAACTGCTTTCATGTGAGGGTGTGCAGAGAGAACAACATGAAAGGTCAGTTATTCCGAATGAATACAGGTGATATTAATTACTCCCAGGGACGCATGGCCACCAACCAACTAGTTCGGCGCATCCTAACATTCAGATTGGAGAGAAGGCAATGGTTTATTGGCAAAAATCAGGCAACAGACACACAGGCTAAGTCAGAACAACAATGCATGGGATGCAGCATGGTACCAAGCACTAGAAGCAGGCGATGCTGTGAAGAAGCGGTGCCGCGGCGCGTGCACTGGCATTGCATGCAGGTTCACCTTCTGGGGCAAGACGCCGCGGCCCATAGATCAAACACCATACGCGCATCGATGCACGGACATGAAATCAAGAGCGAAGAGAAAACCAAAGAAAGAGAGAGGGGGAGAAGTGGCGCTTTGGTGACTTGCACGGACCTTCGCGGCAGCCGGGCGTGCACTCGCAGCTGATCTCCAGGTCGCCGGAGGCGAAGACGCGGAGGCGGCCGACGGCATCGCCGTAGCGGTGGCTGGTACATCCGCACGTCATCTCCATGAAGTCCTCCCCCCGGCGCACCCCGCTCATCTCCCGCAGCTCCTCGTCGCTGAACAGGGCCGCGCCGCCACCTCCGTTCGCCGCCGCCATGCCTCCGACCAAAAACAGGAACAAGCACAACCACCCTCCGGAAAAGGGGGGCAGATTGATCTGGTTTGCGTCAAATCAATAAGCTATCGAATGCCGAGGCGTGGAAGGCACAAACTGGTGGATCGAAGTAAAAGAAAGTTAGGCAAGTTGGTGAACAAGAGATTGAGATATATAGCGCTGGGAGCTGTGGGGAAACAGGAACCAAAGCGGCGCCTTTCCACAAGAGAATCGCAGCGAATTGGGTTCCCACCAAATCTTGACGAGGGCGATCTCCGAAGGGGCCGAAGAATAAATGCAAAGGTGGCCTCTTTTTCCTAGATGGATATATGATCCGAAGCCAAGAGCGACGAGCAGAGGCACACAGAGAGGCTGGAGCAGCGCAAAAGCGGCTCCTTTCTGCAACAAACGATTTGGGGCTTGCTCCAAATCGCCCAAAGATACAACCCAGAAAAGATGGATCTGCCGATCTGAAGAAGTCGCCAGAGTCTCCACAAATGCTTCCTCCAACTCCAGCCCCCGCAGTCCCGCACCCTACGCCGACGTAGATGGGGTTTGGAGAGGGAGAGGAGCAAGAGGAGGGGAGAGAGAGGAGAGGACAAGATGGAGGAGTTGGTGATGAGGAGAACTGGGAAGCTTGTGCGGGTGCTGGGCTTTTAACCTACGGATGGATGGGGGGATGTTGATGTTTGTATATGCTTCTTCTGTTTTAGCCCTCCCCTTTTATGCTGCTTCTCCGCACTACAGTTTCAACCCTTTTCCATTCTTGACGTAGAGGGATTTCAATTAAGTGACAGGTTGTGCAAGAGGCACAGCCACGCGGCAGCAAAGCAATAAATATATTCTTTTTGAGACATACAGACAATATTAGTTATGCGACGGAACACGGCATGACGATATTTTTTTATAGTAAGGACACGTTTGGTTTGTGTTGTCATCGCGCCGAATATCGCCGCACCATAGCTAAGGTGTCTTGCAGCTGGTGATGGCGTGTTGCCATGGCGAATGCACACCGCAGATGTGCCATAGAAAGCTTGTTCATTTTAGGTACTTCAATACGCCGAAGGTGTCATGGACTATGCAAGTTAAATGTGCCCGCTTGTTTGGTTTGGGATCGTGACTTCACTGGACAAGCATTGCCTAAGAATTTTTTTTATATTTATGATTAGTATCCAATATTCTAATATCTATTTTGAGGAGAAACAAAAGTGACCGGTGTTGAGAATACCAATTAGTATATGATAGCAAGAGAAGATTATTAGTCTTTTTTGATGCAATACCGCCGGTGGATTATTAACTGGGGATTGCTGATTGCTAGAATCTTACGGCAACAGATGACAAAGAAAAATAGTGGGATAGATAGACGAAAGATTGAAGAATCTGTGCTAATTACTGCCATTGTTGATGCGAGCATTCTGATAAGATAATGCTAATGAAAATATTGGTTTTGGTAATCGTTGATGTTATTAAGTCTCTAGATGAGTTGAACTATTGGTGTAGTTGACAACCCAATTATATTTTAGACATTTAGAAATGTTATACACTTATACTCAAGTTTGAGTTCTTTTACTGATGACTTGTATTAATGTTTTGCGAACCAGCCAACTCAGGATCCATCTTGTTGTTAATTGAATCATGAACTGTAACGGAAAACTAGAGGATCCTAGAGCGAAGAACTTGGCATCCATTTGATGTTTTAGAAACAAAAGTTAGCTCTAAGAATTGTAAATTGAAGTCTTGAAGTTGGAATATTCAGACAACCCTAAGTTTGAGTTCCTATTTTCACATTAAGGTTGTTCCATAATAGTTATGTAAATCATATTTCATAATATGATGCGATGTGAACCATGACGAGCACATATATGTGCAAGTGCATGTCATCCTTATAACAAATAAAACGGTTTGAACTGAGTTCAAATATCTGGTTACAAATTCTTCATGATTTTAAAATATTTGATGTTTTGGATATATACGATAGGACAAAAGTTGAAACCACTCCCCTCAAAATATGGCTAAAGTGCTATAACACTCTAAACTGCCTTTTGGTTTAGTTCACTCCCACATCTATGTCAATAATCCCATTGTAAGATTTTTTTTTCTATGCACAAGTGGAGTTTTATCTTAGGATTTTATAGAGCCATAGCGGACATTATAGTATATGTTAAAAACTATATTTTTTCGGGTTAAAAACTATAATATAATATTGTCATGATTATTTTGATACGCTTGTACATCTATATAACTTAATATTTGCAATATAAAAATATACAAAAATAGAAATAAAAATTATGTTTAATTTTTCTCAAGTTGGTATGGTTATTTTGGCTAATTGATGGACTAGTTTCACTGTAAACCTCGTTGATGACCATTAAAACAACGCAACTTTACTAGTATTCCGTTATAACTCAGGATATAAGCGTGTTTTTATTAGTACCCTACTACCCTAGTATATTCTGAAATTTCCAGAATAACTTAAATGTGTTTGAACACGTAGCGGGGGGCTAAAACCGCAGAGTGGGACGGCGTCTCCTCGTGGCCAGCGGCCGTTTCGCTTGAAATCAAACCTCCCGTCGTCTCCCTCTCCCCCCTGTTTGAGTGGGACGACCGGACGAGGCGTGGCGAATGGGCAATGCCCAGATTCCAGACAGCCCACTGCCCTGCGGGCTCCCCGCACGCGGGCCCCAGTAGACCAGCGAGACGACGACGGCGCTCCTCGGGCGGGCCGGGCTGGCGGGGCCCGTCCTGGTGCGGGGCGCTGATACGGGTGCGCAAGCCGTTTTGGGAAAAGGGATGCCCGAGGGGCCCTCGCCCGCGGCGCCGAGCCGGCCGGCCGGCCGTTCCCAACTCCCAAGGGATGACGGGAGGAGGCCTACCGGCCGGTTGGTTGGCTGGCGCGTGCCGAAGCGGAAATAATGAGGCGCCTGCGCGGCGCGGCGCGGCTCCGCCCGTCGCCTCGCCGTCGTGTACTCGTGTGCGTGACATCTTGGAGCCAGGCGGCTCAGGCCCCGGCTGCCCTTCCGTGTTGGTTTTGCTCGAGTGTCCCCGGGAGTCGTCGCCTCGTCGGAGTCCACGGTGGATTTCGAGCGGCTCTGTTTGCCGTCTCGGCCTCTCCGACGCACGGACGGCATCGCACGCCATTTGTTGATTCTTGGCGATGTTGCAGCACACTCATCAGACGCTTTCGCGGCACTGTGCGTGCAGTGTGCCAGTGCCGTCGCAGCTCACACGCTTGGGCGTCCCATGCATGCTGCTTGGAGACACAGCTGACGCGCGCGGGACAAGTGGTCTTTGGATAGTTCGATACGAGTCAGTACAACAAACAACGGGTCGAAAGAGGGTGATAAGGTTAGGGGAATCTAGTTACCGTGAGCACGAAACACACTACCGTAGGTACGGAGCGAGTTGTTTTATTTTATTATTATCGCGACAAGATGCATTGCAGCCAGATGAGTTGTATCAGATCGAGGACACAGTCTGACAGTGTCATGGCGGTACGCCGGTACACGTACGTTCCTCGTGGATTATAGAAAATAGAAACCACCCGGTTACCCTCTCTTTCACCTGATGTCTATCACTCTATCTGCCTATCCAGATGATACTGATTCTAGACAATATCGCATGTTCTTCAGCAAGCAAGGTGCTTTGCCATCAGCTGAGGAGCGAGGAGGCCACGTATATGGAGTACTTGCAAAGCAAACGGCCGTAGGATACAGCCAAATGCATTTTGCCTTGTCGCACATACTCCATGAATTATTTCTTACAAGACATATTTCGTTCAATTAGGATAAAATTTTGACTAAATATGTGACACATATATACTCGTAAGAAACTATTTTAATACGAATCTAATTAATGACATCAATAACTTTCCTATAACTAAATAAAATAAACTTTATAATTTTAAACGTACTCAGTATATATTTCATGAACTGAGAGATTAAAAGTATGCACTGCTCAGCGATTACGATAGTAGGAGTAGGTAGGATAGGGCAGAAGAGAGTTTGCTTCCAGCAAACAACGTCTTCCCCTAGATATGATCGTGCCAAAAAAGCGTACACGTGGCGTCTTGGAGCGCTTAAACCCAATAATTGGCGACGAATTTTGCCGGAGCACCGCAGTTATGGTTGATCGAACACGACCTAAACCTGCTACCCGGAGACCACTATCAACTCTATCATGATTTGGTAGGTATCACCAGTCCCTGGTTATCACGAGCGCTACGCTACGCGTCGGTCGGCCCGGCCCGGCCCGGCACGCCCCGCGTCCCTGATGACATCGTGGGCGACTCGGCGGCCGCGCGCGTTCAAAAACGTAAGCATCCAACCAACCACGGGAGACGGGGACCCAGCCGCCGCAACCCAGCCACGAGCCGACGACGGCAGCGCGGGCCGGGCTGGGGGGATGGGGATTCGGACGTGCGCGACCCTTTCGTTCCATCACGGCCAGAAGCGCCGGCGCCGGCGCCGCAGGGAAAAGTTCGGCGCGGATCCGCTGGTCCGGAGCCAGCCAGAGCCAGGCCAGGCCCAGCCAGCTCGATCTGCCTGCCGGCCGCCGCTCAGGGCGTCGGCCGCGTGCGGGAAAGCGCCTGCTCGCCTGCTGCTGCATGCGCTGCGCGTTAAAAATGCACGTCCGTTTCGATCAGTCGTCGTCCCCGGCACGTTCACATCCGCCGGGGACCGCCGCGCCGTGCCCTCGTCGCCGTCGCCGGTCGTTGTGCGCGCCCGTACGGCTAGTGGGCTGGAGAGGCTGGAGGGAAGTGTTTACATTAAGGAAGAGCCCATGCTGGTGTTCAGCGCTAAATTAACTACCTGATGGCGACCGCGTTCCATGACTTGTTCTCTTATCTTTATCTCCTCAGATGTGGATATTCTTCGGGATAAAGTCGGCTAAGAGCACTTTTGGTATCCTACATAAACTAATTAAGAGGCCTAGATTCCATGCGAGTTGTGAGTAAACAGGCCTCCTTTCTGCAAGCGGAGATGAATAAGTTAACATGTCGTGATGTTTTGCTCCCCACTTTGGAGTTTGGATACTTGCATGGTCCTCGTTCAGTGCACTTACGCTTCTCACCTCCTTTTGCCTGGCGATATGCTTATTGTATCATTATTTTTGCGGGCAATATTGTATCATTTTCACGGGCAAATGTGCTTAATATGTTTATCGATCGATATGACTAAAGAACAGTTGTTCTTAATTTTGGCACCTGCGATAGTATATTAGTATTTGAGTCTTTTGCTTCCTTTTCACCGCTGATGAAAATAAGCCATCTTGTGTTTGCGGCGTGTAAATTGCTAGAGGCGTGTATATAGTCCAATTATACATGATCAAAACCTATCTAGTGCGAGCCCTAGCTCTAATTTTGATCAATCTAAGTCCAACGGTGTCGTTATTTACTAACTCCTTTCTAAACTAATATTCATTATTGACCTTTTTATATCGTTTAATCATTAGTTTTATTAAAAAACATTTATTTTTTAAACTTATTTATCATCACATATAATTTAAATATATTTTTTGTATTTTTGACTAAATTTTTAAATAAAACAAATAGTTAAATGTTGTAAATATATAAATAGTGATTTAGAACGGAGGCCATATGTTAATTTGAGAGCTGGACCCGTTTATCTTTAATACTAGGTGATACCCGCGCGTTGCGGCGGAAATCTTAAACAACATTGTAAGATAAAATTTGAAAGTAGAAAATACTAAGACCATGTTTGGATTATTTTATTTCGGTGGAATTAGAATCTACTATATAATATGTAAAATAGACTAATTTCACATTTCACAACTTTCTGAAGTTTAGATATAAGCCTATCTTAAATTCATGGAGAAGTGGGATGGAAATTAATTCTATAGATCCTCTTTCTTAATGATCCCTCCCATATAGTAAAAGTGCATCACATAAGTATCTCTCCCATATAGCCAACAATAACAAATAAGTCTTCGTGATGATTATTAGAATGTAATTCATTTCTAAGCATTCAGATGGGGACTAAGATTATATGGCAACATTCTTTTGCAAACAATATTATACATGAAAACATGTTTATTTTATTGAGAGACAATGTGTCACACCCGGATTTACACAAAACCCGAATGCGGCCATATGTGTGCCCAGGAAGTCCACAGACACATATAGCGAACAAATATGGTAATAAATTCAGAGTACAATGCTTTATTCTCATCATAAAGTAACGATACATCAGAGTGCTTCAAAATAAATACATGGACAGCGGAAGACTAATACATCTCTCTAAGCGTAGCCACAATCCCACAGGGACTCTGACTGGGGGAACGCCAACTCAGAAGTACGGCAGATCCTCCGGAAACTCCACCTCGTAGTTAGCCTGACTCCAATCTGTTACCCGTCCGGGATTTTGCCCAAAAATGATAATAATAGCAAGTGTAAGTAACAGAGTTACTTAGCAAGTATAGCACGGGTGTATGAAGGCTAAAAGAGGCTTGACACTGGCTTAACTGCATTAGTGTTGACACCAAAAATTGGCACCAGGAAGAGGCTGACGTATGGGCCGGATTCGTTGAAAAAGATATCATTCGGCAAAGGAGTTTTTTCCCAGAGCATTCGGTAAAGACGTTCTGCGGTCTGGAACGCATTGTCATTCGGCAAGAAAACTATTCCGCAGGAGGAATTCGGGAGTGCGTGATGACGTGGATCAAGTATAAGGAAAAGGCTGGTTTAACTTCGAATGCAAGACGGATACGGTGCCCCGACGTTTTAGGAAATAAATAATGTAATCGTAATCGACTAGGAATCATGTCGAAATCTGGGTATAAATATAAACCCGTGGTAATTGTAAAAGAGTAGAGAATCAATCATACAACAAAACCGGCCCCGTGCCAACTTCGAGTCCTTTAGTCGAGTTGTCGAGTTCTTCGAGAGGAATCATCGATCCGTCGACCTCCGTAAGTACCGGCAACCCTGCACCATGCCTAGTATCATGCGGTGGATTTAGGCTTTGGTTCAGGAAGGTTCCATTGTTAGATCATGAGCCATGCGGTGGGCTAAGTTTTAGCTTGGAACAAGTTATCGGTTCTGTTGGATTTTGGCAAGATCTGATAGATCCATTAAGTTACCACGTGTTGCTCTGGATTTTACCTTTATGTTTAATTCATTACAACACTCTTTTGCCCAGTCTAGATTGATTAGATTCGGTTCTAGCTCATAATGCACTGCGTTTCCATAGCCGAATTCGAAGTCAATCTAGATTGCCACGTTGTTGACGTAAAATCCGCACCTCACGCCAACCACACAGCAAACCGAATTAGCTGGCTTCACACGTGGCCCTGGCTTTTGAATCCGGAAGCGTGCCAGTCAGTTTGCCTGAAAAACTAACAAAGGGATAAAACGTTTAGATCAAAACCTGGAACGTGCCGGGTGAGACCAGACAGTTCCGTATTTGCGGCATCGAAGCCAATCTTGAAAGACATATAGCTACAGAGAAGCTATCTGTCGGCAGTTAAACCCACGTTCGGCAATCGGCAAGGCACGCAAGGAGCGCACTGCCGAATGCGTGACGTAAGCATGACGAAAGATCGGCTTTCAACCAAATGAACATTGTAACACATACTCATAGCCGATTAACGAGAAAACAGAGCATGATAGATAAATAAAAAGGATGAAACATGATCATAAATTCGCAATAAACAAAGAATGCATAGGCCGAAAGCAGCACCCGTCAAGCATGATAACAGACAAGTTAATCCACCGCATGATACAACTCGTTTGAGATCACACCACTAATCAGATTAGACCAATCCACCGCATGATACAATCTAACCATGAAAAGCTAAAAGCATTCAATGTTTAATTACGAACCCACAACACAGTCACGAATTTACATTGAAACAAGAATGCATAGGCCGAAAGCAGCACCCGTCAGGCATGGCAGCAAACGAGTTAATCCACCGCATGATACAACTCGTTTGAGGCCACACCACCAATCAGATTAAATTAATCCACCGCATGATACAATCTAATCGTGAAAGGCTAAAAGCATTCATTGTCCAATGCAAACCCACGAACACACGTTCACTCGTGAAAGCACTGCCGAATACGGCTATTTAGCCGAATCGGGGTCCATGGCGAAGGAACAGGCCTAATCGGTAAAGATAAATCTATCAGATCGAATCGAATTCTAATCCACCGGATGATTAGCTCTAAGACGACCCAAAAACCTGCATCTACCGCATGATACCCGGTTCTGTCAAGATCTACACGATGCCGATAAGCTCGAACCCGCGACACGTGGCAACCTAGATCGGTTTCGGATTCGGCTGTGAGGGGATAATTCGTCATGTCATGAGGTATAGCCGATTCTAGCCGATCTAGATTGGGCAAAGGTGTGTTGCATGAATTAAGCACATAGTAAAAACAGAGCAACACGGGGTAACTTAATGAATCTGTTAGATCTTGCCGAAATCTAACAGAGCCGATAACTTGGTCCATACTAGATCTTAGCCCACCGCATGGCTCATGATCTAACAGAGGAACCTTCTTGAGACCACAACTTAAATCCACCGGATGATACTAAGCATGGTAACAAGACTACTTGCATCAAAGCTTAAATCCACCGCATGATACTAAGCATGATACAAGGTTGCCGGTACTTACGGAGGTCGACGGATCGATGACTCCTCTCGAAGAACTCGACGACTCGACTAAAGGACTCGATGTTGGCACGGGGCCGGTTTGTTGTATGATTGATTCTCTCTATCTACAGATGCCATGGGTTTATATTTATACCCAGGTCTTGATACAACTCCTAGTCGGACACGACTACAACACTTGTTTCTAAAAATAAATGATGGATCTTCGTGCCCATATTGCATTCCTTGCTTGAACCGGCCTTTCCCTTATGTTTTTCCACGTCATCGCGCTTTCCCGAATGCTACTGTTTTTACTTGCGGAATCATGCCTCTGCCGAATGACGACGCATTCCCGACCGCAGAACGTCTTTGCCGAATGCCTCTGGGGAAAAACTCCTTTGCCGAATGATATCTCCTCGACGACTCCGGCCCACATGTCAGCCTCTTCCTGGTGCTAATTTTTGGTGTCAACACATGCCCCTTCAATTTCGGGATAAAGGACACTTTATTTCGGAATTGACCAGGAATCCCCACCATTTTCAGGCTGAGTCTGTTCGACATCCGTTTTCGGCTCCCAAATCCTCAGAGTGCGTTCTCAAACTCAAACCCTAGTTCGTCGAATCCTTCAAGCTCCGATCTTCAAATGGCGAACCAAGATCTTGCTCTCCAGGTAAACTTCAATCCCCTTAAGCATGTTCGGCATTCTTCTTTCGATTTGCATTTTAAACTTCTTCTTATCCCCTTTCATTCTTGATAGGCCCTAGCTGCCGAAATCCTCATCCCTGTTGAGGAAAAATCTCCATCCTATTTCCTCGGTCCTGTAGGAGATTCAGATCCTTCTGAAATCATTGCGGCCGAATCTCAGCGGATTCCTTTTAAGATTTCACTGACAAAACCTCATGAGTGGCAAGACGCTTTCAAGAACTGGCCTTTGCCCCCAATCGCCGGATGGAGAAACTGGTACAAAAGGATCTCTGACGATAAAAGTCCTCAGACACAGAATTGGGACAGCCTTCGTATTTCTCATTGCTTAGAGCTATCTCTAGCTGAAACACCAAAGAATGAGAATCTTCTGATCGCAGCTTGCCATTTCTGGTCCAATGGTGCAAATGCTTTTCTTTTCGGTCATGGCCCAATGTCTCCTACTTTGGCCGATGTCTACATGATGACCGGCCTGAATGTTACAGGAACTGTACACCCATATGATCATAAAGGTTCCTCCAAGCAGATAGGAGTGAAAACAGGGGTTGGATATAAGAGATACATTCAGAATCATATGTCTGATGGCCCTCCGACCGATGTTGAATACAGGGCCTTCCTGAATATGTGGCTATGCAGATCAGTCTTTTGTGGCAAAGCCAATGAGCCAACCTTGAATCACATTGTGATGGCTGAAGAGCTGGCTGCTGGAAAAGTCATCCCACTTGGGAAATATCTCCTGGGAAGTGTTTACCATATGCTCAACCAAACCACCCACCTGATGCACACTAGCAAGAAGATCCCCTGTGTCAATGGTCCCTGGTGGTTTGTCCAAATGTGGCTGCAACTATACATGCATCAAATTGTTGCTATTGATCTCAACAGCCGAGACTTCCCTTCAATCAATTATAAAGAAGGAGAAACCCGGAGAACCAAAGGTTGTCAAACTTATGGAGAAGCTGCCTCCACTGTACCTATCAACAAAAACATTGGTGAACTGTTTGAGCTCTTCTTCAGAGGTTTTGCCAATCCTCTTTGGTTCCCTTATTTGGACAATGACAATCTTACTCTCCCTTGCGAATTCAGCTTTGAGACTGGATGCACTGATGTACAATCTGTAGCAATTTTTAATGCCTTCATCCAGCCCTGCACCTTGCCAGCCGAATTCTGTGGAGGGAGGCTAGTCCAAAGTACTTATGAATATTATCAGCCAAACATGATGGCTAGACAGTTGGGATGTGGCCAAGTGCCCCCTAGGCTATTCCTTCATGAATTCCTCAGGCCTAGGGAGATAGTCAAGGATTTCACAGAAACAAGAAGGATTTTCAACTATAAATGCTGTGGAACTATTTATGCACCTGATCCTTTTGTGCCAATAACATCTGCTCATCCTTCCTTCACCCTCTGGTGGCAAAAATTCCATGATCATATCTTCAACATGCCAATTCATCCCTTCTGTCTCGAATTAATGCCTGATTATCAACCAACTGCAGAGGTAATATGCTCATTCCTTTATCTGTCTTAACAACATTAGCCCCAATTGATTCTGACTTTATTATTTTGTAGGACATAACACCTGCCCCTCTTGCTAGGGTAATTTTATACAAAACTGCAGGCCCAATCTCTGCTTTGGGGCACCAATCCCCTACCTTGGCTCAGCTGATGGCTAGACAAGCTTCTTCAGATCCAATACTCACTAGACCATCATCTGTCAAGAGGAAAACCCTCCTTATAACTGCTCCCTCAGTTGTAAAGAAGAAAAGAACAAGTAGCAAAACCAAGGTCAGAGTCCTTTTTCTTTGACTATAATGCTTTTGGTGTTTTGCTCAGCTTTATTTCTTTTTGATTTCAGGCCAAAGAACAACAGCCAGCAATCAGTACAAGTCCTGCCGATGCTTCAATGATTGGTAAAATTTTCTCACATTTTGTTTTTAAAGTTCCTCTCCATCGGCACTGATTCCTTTTCAGTTTCAGAGCAAATCTCAATAGACCCAATCTCGGAGAGTCCTCCTTCTCATCAAGAACTAGTTTCAGCTTCTCCTGATGTTCCTCAACTAGAAGCCTCTTCTCCACCAACAGATCTTCCAAGCTCTCCTCAGCATGACATGCAAGAATCCTTGCCTGAGCTCGAGCTGCCCTCTCTTTCCATCCAAGAGACCAGGAATGAGGTAGAGATAATTACTCAGTCTTCCAGTTCTTTATTCAATGAATCATCAATAATTCGGCATAATCTTCTTTCAGGAGAAAACCATTTCTTCACCCAGCTATTCATTTGCTGTGGATGATCTAGTTGCCGAACAAGGAGAAGAAACCTCTTCTGGTCAAACTTTGTCAGAGGAGAACCAAGCAAAATTGAAGGAAATCCTCTCTTTTCTGCATAAGGACACTCGGGAACAAGTTACCAATGCTGATCTTTTAAGAGATTTGCTTGAATCATTTGACCAAGACCTTCCTGCCGATATCAAGACTTCTTTAGATCCAATCTCCAGATTGGATGATCATTTTATCGCAGTGAAGCAAGCTCTGAAGAATCAATCGGCTCAACCAGCCTTGGAGCAAAGGAGAACTTTGGTCAAGCAATATGTAAAAGACCTGCATACTCAAGTCCAGAATGATAAGGAATTATTGACCAAGCTGGAATCTGAACTTGAAATGAAGGAGATCAGAAAAGCTGCACTTGAAGCCGAATTGAGAAATTTATCGGCCGAAATTGAAGCTGACAAGAAGAAGATAATCGAGCTTCCCAAGTTAACAGAGAGAAGGCGAAAGGAAGCCTTAGCAGCTCTAAACGAAGACAAACAACTCAAGGCGAAGCTTGCTGCTCTGACCAGAACCCAAGAAGCTGATAAAAACTTATTAGAGAACATTAGCAATATGATATCAAATGCCAAAAATGTAATCTCAAAGTTCTTGGGTGTGTGAATTATGTTTGATAGCCGAATGTTTTATTAACCCCGTAATCTTGTCATCCTTCTAACTCTGTTTTCCTTCATTGTGGATGACTCATTCGGCAAAGTTGGCCATAATAGTACTTAGACCCGAAAACGCTTCAACTATGACATAGCCGAATCCCATCCAGTCAAAGCCGAATACGACTCGATAAGAATCCCAAACGACATGAGAACCGATCGGCTGGAAAATCCTTTCCACCTTCCGAACTCTTCGGAATACGTGCCACGATCTTTGGCCACGATTTCCTCTGCGGGTTCTATAAATAAACACCCAGGCAACCCACAGTTTCTTCACCAAGTTCTTCGCCTTCCAAGTTCTTGCCGGCCCAAGCCATTCTTTTCCCCATCCACAGTAATTCCGAGGAACCTCCAATGGCCGACAACAACAGGAGGCGCCCGGCCGCCGATGAGGCCGAAGGAAGTCGTGCCGGCGCTCGCCGCAGGTGAGTAGCTGCTTGCTTCTCTCTGTTCTTCTCGAGATTTCCTCCCTCTTTCTTGACGAATCTCTTTGTTCTTTCAGGGTAATCCAATGGATTGCCGGCGCTGGTGCGCCAGTCGCAGCTCCAGCCGCCGCTCCTGCGGCATCTTCGAGTTCGTCCAATCGATCTCTCGAATCGGACGACTACCGCTACACGGACGGCGATGCTCGCCGATTCAAGGCGGAGCGCGATGACTCTCGTCGCGAACTGGAGGCTATCTCCAAGCAAGCCGGGATTGCTGACCTCGAATGGCAGCACGAGCGCAAGCAACTGCTCGAAGTCATTGACGGTGAGTCCTGCAATCTGCTCAATCTCAATCTCGTCCCCCGAATGATATTAATCTGTTGCCCCTTTTGTAAACTTGCAGCGCGTGATGCTGAACTCGACCGACTGAAGGTGCTGGTGAATGAGCTAGCAAACAAGGTGAATGCTCCTGGGGACACACCAGAAGCTCGCCTCGGCGCGGTGGCGGGCCGCATCGATGAGGTGGCCTCGCACGGCATCCGTCTGGGCACTGCCGCAGGCCTAGTTGCCATGTCGACACACACCAATACCAACTACTCCAGGCTACCGACCGGCTTCGCTAATGGTAACCCGGAGGAGATCGACGACATCGAGGCCTCCATAGATCGTCTTGATGCTCATGGCGCCGCCATTGCCGATTCCATTCATCCCCAGTCCGTTTTGAATAGGCTATTCCATTAGTTTGTACTAGGGATTTATGGAATTTCGGCAATAAAACTTATCTTTTGTGATCTTGCATGAACATCTGATGTAGTATATCTTGTGCTAAGGGCAATACATTCAGTACTGGCCATTTTCCTTTTCTGTCAACACATTTTGTTCTGAAGGCGATTTCTTCCCGAAAATCGGCTGTTCGGCAATTCGATATATCAATCATCGATCGATCTCAATACTAGGATAATATTTCTTCAAATATCTTCCATTTATAGCAGAAGCAAATTCTTCTCCCAATAATGTCTTCAAAATATATGCATTTCCAGGCACGCATCTAACCACTCTGAAAGGACCTTCCCAATTTGGAGACCATTTGCCGAATGCTGCATATTTGGTTCCAATCGGCAATATTGCTTTCCAAACTAGATCACCTTCTGTGAATTGCTTAACCTTCACTTTCTTGTTGTAATACTTAGCAACTCGCATTTTGTTCTTCTCAATATTCTCCAAGGCCCTGAGACGAATCATATGCAAATCTTCTAATTCGTCCATCATTAAATCTTTATAATCTTTAGAACTTAAATCCTTTTGCAACTTTACTCTTCTTGAGTCTAATTGTATCTGCCATGGCAAGACAGCATGATGCCCATACACCAACTCATAAGGAGACGTTTGTGTAGCCCCATGTGGAGCCATTCGGTAAGCCCATAAAGCCTCACTGAGTACCGAATGCCACTTTCTCGGCTTCTGATCAATCTTCTTCTGTATAATTTTAATCATAATCTTGTTAGAAGCCTCAGCCTGACCATTAGCTTGGGCATAATAAGGAGAAGAATTTAACAATCTGATGCCCGTACTTTCAGCAAAATCTCTGAATTCTGAAGATGTAAATTGAGTCCCTTGATCAGTGGTGATTGTCTGAGGAATCCCAAATCTGTAAATGATGTGTTCTTTAACAAATTCAACCATATTCTCCGACGTCACCTTCTTTAATGGAATTGCCTCAACCCACTTGGTAAAATAATCGGTTGCCAAAAGCACAAACTTATGCCCCTTGCTAGATGGAGGATTTATTTGGCCAATCAAATCTATTCCCCATCCTCTGAATGGCCATGGCTTGACAATGGGATTCAAAACCGATGCCGGAACTCTCTGAATGTTTCCAAATTTCTGACAGTTTTGACATCCTTTATAATATTCAAAACAATCTTCCAACATTGTCGGCCAGTAATATCCAGTTCTTCTAATAACCCACTTCATTCGGTAGGCCGATTGATGTGCTCCACACAACCCATCATGTACTTCACTCATCAGCCTTTTTGCTTCTTCATGGTTTAAGCAATGTAACAGCACTCCATCCAGGGATTTATAATACAAATTATCATCAAGAAGAATAAACTTTAAAGCTTTATACCTGAGCTTTCTAGAAACCTTTCGGGATGGATTCTCCAGATAATCGGCAATCTCTTTTCTCCAATCATCTTCTGCCAGATTACTCCCGAATGCATATACATCATTAGCAAAAACTTCTCGAAGCTCTTTATAACCTGATGCACTTTGGGCCAATCTATTTGCCTCTCCATTATCCCCTCTAGGAATGTGTTGTAGAATTACTGACCGAAAGCTCTTCAATATTTCTTTGCATTCTTCATAGTAATTCCTCAAGGTATCACTTTTGCACTCATATTCACCATTCAATTGCTTTATGACCAATTCTGAATCTCCAAAAATTTCAACCGCAATGGCATCTGCTTTTTTCAAATATTGGAGCCCTTTGAGCAATGCCTCATACTCAGCTTGATTGTTAGTAACAGCAGATTGAATAGGAACAGCAAACTCAAATGCTTCTCCTTTGGGTGAAATTAATAAGATACCTGCTCCACCACCTTTGTTGCATGAAGATCCATCGAAGAATAACACCCAAGGAACAATGTTAAGCAAATTTATCGATGTATCATGATGTTCAGTAATGAAGTCGGCAATAATCTGTCCCTTAACAGCCTTTGCCGATTCAAATCTTAATTCAAATTCAGACAAAGCTAAAATCCATTTGCCAATCCTTCCGTTCAAAATTGGCATAGACAACATGTGTTTTATCACATCAAACTTTGAATACACAATGCATTCGGCATGTAGTAAGTAGTGCCGAAATTTTGTACAGGAGTAGTAAACACATAAGCAAAGCTTCTCTATAGCCGAATACCTTGTCTCTGGATCTAGTAACTTTCGGCTAAGGTATGCAACTACTCTTTCCTTCCCTTCAAATTCTTGAATGAGGGCCGATCCAATAGTTTGGGCATCGGCCGCCACGTACAACTTGAAAGGCTTGTTCAATTGTGGAGGCACCAATACTGGTGGTTTCTTCATGTACCCCTTTATTTCATCAAAAGCCTTCTGTTGTTCGTCACCCCATACAAACTTTTGATCCTTTTTTATTTTCAACAGTGAGGAAAAGGGTAACACCTTTTGTGACAAATTCGATATGAATCTTCTCACAAAATTTATCTTGCCCAGCAGTGATTGTAGCTCTTTAAGATTAGTTGGAGGAACAATTTCATCAATTGCCTTCATGCTTTTCTTACCAACTCCTATTCCTCCTTCATGTATCAAAAATCCCAGAAACTCTCCAGCCGAAACTCCAAAAGCACACTTGTTCGGGTTCATCTTAAGCCCATGTTTCCTGGTGCATTCTAGAGTTTTCCTTATGTCGGCCAAATGAGATTCATGATCCAATGACTTGATCACCACATCATCAATATATATTTCCACAATCTTGCCGATCAACTCATGAAAAATATAATTCATAGCCCTTTGATAAGTTGCACCGGCATTTTTCAATCCAAAGGTCATGACAACCCACTCAAACAACCCTATGTGTCCAGGACACCTGAAAGCTGTCTTTACTATATCTTCCAATGCCATATAAATCTGATTGTATCCTGCATTACCATCCATGAAACTGAGCACTTTGTATCCAGCAGCAGCATCAACCAATGAATCAGCAATAGGCATTGGATATCCATCCATGGGTGTAGCCTTGTTTAGGTCTCTAAAATCTATGCAAACCCTCATCTTTCCATTTTTTTTATAGACAGGAACGATATTAGAGATCCAATCCGCGTATTTACATGGCCGAATGAAATTTGCATCTAGTAATCTTTTAATTTCCTTTTTCACATCGGCCAACACTTCTTCCTTGTAGATTTTCCGGGGTGGTTGCTTGTAAGGTCTGTATCCAGGTTTGATTGGCAACCGATGCTCAACAATAGAACGGTCTAGACCGGGCATCTCCGAATAATCCCAAGCAAAGCAATCCTTGTATTCTTTTAACAATGTCACCAACTTTTCTTTGAAAACCGAATCCAAGTTAGCACTGATAAATGTCGGCCTTGGCTTGTCACCATCTCCAATGTCCACTTCTTCTAATTTATCGGCCGACACAAATCCACGTCCTAATTTTCCATCAGTTCCATCAATTGGATTCTCCATCAAAAATTACTATGAGAGCCGACTGCTTCGATCGGCTGCTGATCACTGCTGGCTGGTGCCACAGGACCTTCTCCCCAGTCTTTGCCTGAGAAACAATCTATGCCTTGATATTCCCAGAAAGCTGGTTCCATATTTGCCACGCTTATTGAATCATCTGCTTGGACAATCTCCACCTCATCATCTATCCACTGAATAAGCTGTTGATGCATAGTAGATGGAATACAACAATTTGCATGAATCCAATCTCTTCCAAGCAGCAAGCTATATGCCCCTTTGCCCTCAATGACAAAGAAAGTCGTAAGCAAAGTCTTGGACCCAATCATCAGATCAACATGCACGCATCCCTTGGTGTCCGAAGGATTTCCAGCAAAATCATTTAGAATTATGCTCGTTGGTGTCAAATCTCTAGGGCCCATACCAAGCTTCCTGAATGTGGTATATGGCATTACATTGACAGCAGCTCCTCCATCGACAAACATCTTGGTCAATGGTTTGCCATTAACATATCCCTTCAAGTACAGCGGCTTCATGTGCCGATTCTGGGTTGGCTTCTCAAAAACAGCTTGTTTGTTCAACATCAATTGTGCCATTAACCCAAATTGCTCGGCATCATCTATATCAGGCAATATTTCTTCCTGTACAATTTGATTAGCTGGAGCCATGAATTCATTCGGCAAGAAACATACCATGCATGTAGGAGCCGAATGACTATGTTCGTCAGGCCTGTCTTTTGGGAGCCATATCGATTTCATCCTAGGCCTTGCTTGCTTTAATTCTTGATTCCTCAGGCGTTGGACTCTTCTCTTCTGACTCCTTCTTAAACCAGGTGGGCACCATTGTCCTTCTTGCCAAACATAAGCATGATCTTTTTCTTCTTCACGATCAACCCACTCGTAATCAGCATGTCTCTTTCTTGGTTGATCATTAAAACGCCGATCATCACTAGGATGTACCCTGCCAATTCTTTCATGGACAGATCGGCGATTGACAGTTCCCTGCCTATATTCATCATACCTATTATTGCATTCAGGACAATTATTCCATGTGGGAAGCTTCAAACCTTCGTTCCAACAGTGTCTGAAGAATGCACACCCCCAATGCGCACGTTCCTGTTCCCGGATATATTCTTCTTGTTCTTCCTCAAACCTTTCTTCTTCGCGCCTTCTTTTCTCCTCCTCGTATTCACGCCTTTGAAAACGCTCTTTTTCTTGCTGACGCTGCCATTTGTTGAGGAGAATACGTGTAGTAACTCTAGGTTTAAAGGATTCTCCCACTTCAAATCGGCTATTTGGGAACCGAAGATTTTTCTGGCGAATCTGTTCCATTGTGATCTGCCGAGTGGGATCAACTGAACCATCCTGTCTTGCCTTTTTTGAGGTTAAAACTTTCAATCTTCCCTTTTCTCCAGATGGAACAGCATTCACCATATTAACCGAGAACCCGATCATATTCTGAGGGAAAGGGTTACTGTCCAGTTTCATCTTGTTGTCGAATTTCAGATGTCCTTCCTGGATAGCTTTCTGAATCTTCATCCTAAAGACTCTGCATTCATTAATGGAATGAGAATTTCTATCATGAAACCCACAGTACCTCTTATCTTTCACTCCATCGGGCCGAAGCATAGAATGCCCCTCTGGCAATTTGATTCGGCCTTCTTTCACCAGAAACTCAAACAATTTGTCTGCCTTAGTCACATCGAAATCATATGTTCCCTTCATCTGTTTGATCCATCTTTGAGTCATTGTAACTGGTTCTTTGCTCCACACTATCTCTGCTGCAGCTATCTCCTCGCCATCTTCATACTCATCTTCTTGATCTGCTCTTTCAAGGAATTGGTTATAGATGTCAGCTACATCATTATTTTTAGCAAATCTGACATCTTTCTTGAAACCATATGCCTGGTTGCTCATCAAGGCCAATCTGTGCGACAACTGGCCCAGATCATCAAACTCCATCCCGAACAGCTTCTCCCGAATGGCAGGCAGCATTCCAGCTACAGCCATACCAGCCAGTTGATCATCAGGTATGTTCAGAGAAAAGCACATACTCTTAGTTTCCCTAAATCTCCTGAGGAACTCTGTAGGTGTTTCATTATTCCTCTGCCTTAAGCTGGTCAAATCAACCAACTTTTTCTCGGTACTGCCAATGTAGTAATGAGCATGGAATTTCTGTTCCAGGTCTTTCCAAGTACAAATCGACTGAGCAGGCAAAGAAGCAAACCATGTAAAAGCTGGACCCGTCAGTGACAAAGGAAAGTATCTGATTCTGAAAGCCTCATCTGCCGAAGCCTCTCCAAGCTGCATCAGATATCGAGCTATATGTTCCACAGTACTTGTATCATCTTGTCCTGAGAATTTAGTAAATTCTGTAGGCACCTTGACTCTATTCGGCAATGATACCCTTTGGTACCATTCCGGGAAAGGAGACGAATACATGTACCCCTGACTTTTAGGCTTCAGACCGAATTGATTTTGCAATACATCGGTCATTTTTTGCACCATGAGGTCAATATTGGTATCTTGATTCCCTGGTCTTCCAGCAAGCATACCTGCAGTACCAACATATCCAGGATTCGGGAGAGCGTCGATAGCATTGTAATCCATAAATTCTGAATATCCGTTTCCATACAAATCCCTCTGCAGTCTGTTGTTCAAGGGAGATATCTTGTAAGCAGAAGCAGGCGGATTCCCTGTGGTGCCGAATGCCATATCACCGTATGTGCGAGTTTTTGGCAATGCAAGCTGAGGATCTTGCCGAATCGGTTGTCCATTTATATCTTTAGCACCAGAACCTCCAGTTTCATCAGCATTCCCTTTACCATGTGGTTTCTGAACTGGTGCTTGAACATTGAAGTATGTTGGGCCACCCAATTGCCCATGTATCTGCTCAAAGGGTTTATCCACATGCTGACCAAAAATGCTTATCATTATATGCCGAAAACTGTTTAAGAATGCAGCATTGTGATTGGTCATTGTCTCTCCCAAAGCTTTGTATAACAAGCCCGAGAATCTCTCCCTCTCTTCTTCTTCAGTAAGATCAGATTGCCCAGGAAGGAGAACTCTTGGCAGATCAGACTTGAGAAAAGGTGCACCACTCCTGTTCTTGGCGAAAGACAGTAAACATTTGTTAATGAATTGGTTGGCAGCAACCTTTACCATCTGTTGATGCTCTTCAGACAATTCTTCCAAAGTAACATCCATGATGTCGCTCAACTCAGGCATCTTGAAAACTTGTGTGTGTCCCACCGGGCGTGCCAAAAAGTGTGTTGACGTAAAATCCGCACCTCACGCCAAGCACACAGCAAACCGAATTAGCTGGCTTCACACGTGGCCCTGGCTTTTGAATCCGGAAGCGTGCCAGTCAGTTTGCCTGAAAAACTAACAAAGGGATAAAACGTTTAGATCAAAACCTGGAACGTGCCGGGTGAGACCAGACAGTTCCGTATTTGCGGCATCGAAGCCAATCTTGAAAGACATATAGCTACAGAGAAGCTATCTGTCGGCAGTTAAACCCACGTTCGGCAATCGGCAAGGCACGCAAGGAGCGCACTGCCGAATGCGTGACGTAAGCATGACGAAAGATCGGCTTTCAACCAAATGAACATTGTAACACATACTCATAGCCGATTAACAAGAAAACAGAGCATGATAGATAAATAAAAAGGGTGAAACATGATCATAAATTCGCAATAAACAAAGAATGCATAGGCCGAAAGCAGCACCCGTCAAGCATGATAACAGACAAGTTAATCCACCGCATGATACAACTCGTTTGAGATCACACCACTAATCAGATTAGACCAATCCACCGCATGATACAATCTAACCATGAAAAGCTAAAAGCATTCAATGTTTAATTACGAACCCACAACACAGTCACGAATTTACATTGAAACAAGAATGCATAGGCCGAAAGCAGCATCCGTCAGGCATGGCAGTAAACGAGTTAATCCACCGCATGATACAACTCGTTTGAGGCCACACCACCAATCAGATTAAATTAATCCACCGCATGATACAATCTAATCGTGAAAGGCTAAAAGCATTCATTGTCCAATGCAAACCCACGAACACACGTTCACTCGTGAAAGCACTGCCGAATACGGCTATTTAGCCGAATCGGGGTCCATGGCGAAGGAACAGGCCTAATCGGTAAAGATAAATCTATCAGATCGAATCGAATTCTAATCCACCGGATGATTAGCTCTAAGACGACCCAAAAACCTGCATCTACCGCATGATACCCGGTTCTGTCAAGATCTACACGATGCCGATAAGCTCGAACCCGCGACACGTGGCAACCTAGATCGGTTTCGGATTCGGCTGTGAGGGGATAATTCGTCATGTCATGAGGTATAGCCGATTCTAGCCGATCTAGATTGGGCAAAGGTGTGTTGCATGAATTAAGCACATAGTAAAAACAGAGCAACACGGGGTAACTTAATGAATCTGTTAGATCTTGCCGAAATCTAACAGAGCCGATAACTTGGTCCATACTAGATCTTAGCCCACCGCATGGCTCATGATCTAACAGAGGAACCTTCTTGAGACCACAACTTAAATCCACCGGATGATACTAAGCATGGTAACAAGACTACTTGCATCAAAGCTTAAATCCACCGCATGATACTAAGCATGATACAAGGTTGCCGGTACTTACGGAGGTCGACGGATCGATGACTCCTCTCGAAGAACTCGACGACTCGACTAAAGGACTCGATGTTGGCACGGGGCCGGTTTGTTGTATGATTGATTCTCTCTATCTACAGATGCCATGGGTTTATATTTATACCCAGGTCTTGATACAACTCCTAGTCGGACACGACTACAACACTTGTTTCTAAAAATAAATGATGGATCTTCGTGCCCATATTGCATTCCTTGCTTGAACCGGCCTTTCCCTTATGTTTTTCCACGTCATCGCGCTTTCCCGAATGCTACTGTTTTTACTTGCGGAATCATGCCTCTGCCGAATGACGACGCATTCCCGACCGCAGAACGTCTTTGCCGAATGCCTCTGGGGAAAAACTCCTTTGCCGAATGATATCTCCTCGACGACTCCGGCCCACATGTCAGCCTCTTCCTGGTGCTAATTTTTGGTGTCAACACACGTGTTGCGGGTCCAAGCTCGTTGGTCTTGTGTAGATCTTGACAGAACCGGGCATCATGCGGTGGATGCAGGTTTTTGAGTCGTCTTAGAGCTAATCATCCGGTGGATTAGAATTCGATTCGATCTGATAGACCTATCATCATCAACGAAGCATGTTCCTTCTTCATGGAACCCGATTCGGCTATATGGCTGTATTCGGCAGTATCGCCACGAGTGAAACATGTTCACGGTTTTGTTTTAAATAAAGAATGCTTTTAGCCTTCCACGATTAGAGTATATCATGCGGTGGATTGATCTATTCTTGGTTGGTGGTGTGATTCCAAGCAAGTCGTATCATGCGGTGGATTAACTTGCTTGTTTCATGCTCGACGGGTTGAAAAGTACCTAGACATGCGGTAGACTAGTGCTTTTAGTCTATGCATTCTTGTTTATTATGAAATTATGGTCATGTTTTCGCCCTTTTATTTATCTATCGTGCTCTGTTCCTCGTTAATCGGTTATGAATATACGTTACAATGTTTATTCAGTCAACTACCGATCTTCCGTCATGCTTACGTCACGCATTCGGCAGTGCGCTTCCTGCGTGCTTTGCCGATTGCCGAATGATGCTATAACTGCTGACAGATAGCTTTTCTATAGCTATATGTCGTTCGAAACTGGCTCCGTAACCGCAATTATGGAACTATCTGGTGTTACCTGGCACGTTCCAGGTGTTATTTGAACATCTTTTCTCCCTTTGTCAGTTTTCAGGAAAATTGACTGGCACGCTTTCGGATTCAAACGCTCGGGCCACGTGTAAAGCTAGCTAATTCGGCTTGCTGTGTGCTTGGCGTGAAGTGCGGATTTTACGTCAACACACTTTTTGGCACGCCTGGTGGGACACAACAAGCTTCGAAGATGCCTGAATTAAAAGACATTCTGGATGTCACTTTCGAAGAATTATCTGATGAACATCAACAAATGGTGAAGACTGCTGCAGATCAATTCATCAAGAAATGCTTGCTGTCTTTTGCTAAGAACAGGAGTGGTGCACCATTTCTCAAGTCAGATCTGCCAAGAGTTCTTTTGCCGGGACAATCTGATTTTACTGAAGATGAAGAAAGGGAGAAGTTCTCTAGCTTGTTGTACAAGGCTTTAGGAGAAACAATGACCAATCATAATGCTGCATTCATGAACAGTTTTCGGCTCATACTGGTCAACATCTTTGGTCAACACGTGGATAAGCCTTTTGAGCAAGCGCATGGACAACTTGGTGGCCCGACATATTTCAATGTTCAAGCATCGGTTCCAAAACGTCATGGTAAAGGTACTGAAGAAACTGAAGCTTCTGGAACCAAAAACGCGAATGGACAGCCGATTCAGCAAGAGCTTCAGCATGCATTTCCGAAACCTCGTACATATGGTGATATGGCATTCGGCACCACGGGAAATCCACCTGCTTCTGCTTACAAGATATCCCCTCTGAACAACAGGCTGCAAAGGGATGTGTATGGGAACGGGTATTCAGAGTTTATGGATTACAATGCTATCGACGCTCTCCCGAATCCCGGGTATGTTGGTACTACAGGGATGCCTGCTGGGAGACCAGGGAATCAAGATACCAATATTGACCTCATGGTGCAAAAAATGACCGATGTATTACAAAATCAATTCGGTCTGAAGTCTAAAAATCAGGGGTACATGTATTCGTCTCCTTTCCCAGAATGGTACCAAAGGGTATCATTGCCGAATAGAGTCAAGGTGCCTACAGAGTTCACTAAGTTCTCAGGACAAGATGATACTAGCACTGTAGAACATATAGCTCGATATCTGATGCAGCTTGGAGAAGCTTCAGCAGATGAGGCTTTCAGAATCAGATACTTTCCTTTATCGCTGACGGGTCCAGCTTTTACATGGTTTGCTGCTTTGCCTGCTCAGTCAATTTGTACTTGGAAAGACCTGGAGCAGAAATTCCATGCTCATTACTACATTGGCAGTACCGAGAAAAAGTTGGTTGATTTGACCAGCTTAAGGCAGAGGAATAATGAGACACCTACGGAGTTCCTCAGGAGATTTAGGGAAACAAAGAGCATGTGCTTTTCTCTGAACATACCTGATGACCAGCTAGCTGGTATGGCTGTAGCTGGCATGCTTCGGCCTGATGGAGTGAAAGATAAGAGGTACTGTGGATTCCATGATAGAAATTCTCATTCCATCAACGAATGCAGGGTTTTTAGAGTGAGGATTCAGAAAGCTATCCAAGAAGGGCATCTGAAATTCGACAATAAGATGAAGTTGGACAATAACCCGTTTCCTCAGAACATGATTGGGTTCTCAATCAGTATGGTGAGTGTTGCCGAATCTGGAGAAAAGGGAAAGATGAAAGTCCTGACGTCGAAGGAAGCGGAGCAGAATGGCTCAGTCGATCCTAATCGGCAAATCACGATCGAACAGATTCGCGAGGAAAAGCCTCGCTTCCCGAATAGCCGATTTGAAATTGGGAAATCTTCTAAACCCAGAGTCACATCACGCATTCTCCTCAATAAGTGGCAGCGTCAGCAAGAAAAAGAGCACTACCAGAGACGTGAGTACGAGGAGGAGAAGAGGAGGTGCGAAGAAAAAAGGTATGAGGAAGAACAAGAGGAATATGTCCGAGAACAAGAACGTGCACATTGGGATTGTGTCTTCTTCAGACACTGTTGGAACGAGGGTTTAAAGCTGCCTACATGGAATAACTGTCCTGAATGCAATAATGGATATGTCGAACATAGGCGAAATGTTGCCAGTCGCCGATCCGTCCACGAAAGAATTGGAAGGGTACATCCTAGTGATGATCGGCGTTTAAAAATATCTAAGAATGATGATCAACCAAGGAAAAGACGTGCTGATCATAGATGGATTGATCATGAAGAAGAAGATCGTGAGTATGTCTGGCAGAAAGGACAGTGATGTCCACCTGGTTTAAGAAAGAGCCAGAAGAGAAGAGTCCAACGCCTGAGGAATCAAGAGTTGAAGCGAGCAGGAACTAGGATGAAATCGATATGGCGTCCAAAAGACAAACCCGACGAATCGGGTCATTCGGCTCCTACATGCATGGTATGTTTCTTGCCGAATGAATTCATGGCTCCGGATAATCAAATTGTACAGGAAGAGATATTGTCAGAAGTGGATGAAGCCGAGCGATGTGGGTTAATGGCACAATTGGTATTGAATAAGCAAGCTATTTTCGAGAAGCCAGTCCAGAATCGGCACATGAAACCACTGTACTTAAGAGGATATGTCAACGGAAAGCCATTAACGAAGATGTTTGTTGATGGTGGAGCTGCTGTTAATGTGATGCCATATAATACGTTCAGGAAACTTGGCATGAGCCCTGGAGATTTAACGCCAACAAGCATAGTTTTGAATGATTTTGCTGGAAATCCGTCGGACACCAAAGGATGTGTACATGTAGATCTGATGATTGGGTCTAAGATTCTGCTTACAACCTTCTTTGTTATTGAAGGCAAAGGGGCATACAGCTTGCTACTTGGAAGGGATTGGATCCATGCGAATTGCTGTATACCATCTACTATGCATCAGCAGCTTATTCAGTGGATAGATGATGAAGTGGAAATTGTCCCAGCATATGATTCAATTAGCGTGGCTAATGTGGAACCGGCCTTCTGGGAATATCAAGGCATAGATTGCTTCTCAGGTAAGGACTGGGGAGAGGGTCCTGTTGAGCCAGTCAGCAGTGATCAACAGCCGATCGAAGCAGTCGGCTCTTTTAGTAATTTTTAATGGATAATCCAATCGATGGGACTGATGGGAAGCTAGGACGTGGATTTGTGTCGGCTGATAAATTAGAAGAAGTAGACATTGGATACGGTGACAAACCAAGGCCGATATTCATCAGTGCTAGCTTGGATTCAGTTTTCAGAGAAAAGTTGATTGAGTTGTTAAAAGAATACAAAGATTGCTTTGCTTGGGATTATTCAGAGATGCCTGGTTTAGATCGTTCCATTGTTGAGCATCGATTGCCGATCAAGCCTGGTTATAAACCTTACAAGCAACCACCCCGAAAAATCTACAAAGATGAAGTGTTGACCGATGTGAAGAAAGAAGTGGAAAGATTAATAGCAGCAAATTTTATTCGGCCATGCAGATATGCAGAATGGATCTCTAATATTGTTCCTGTGTACAAGAAAAATGGGAAGATGAGAGTTTGCATAGACTTTAGAGATCTGAACAGAGCTACACCCATGGATGGATATCCAATGCCTATTGCTGACTCGTTGGTTGATGCTGCTGCTGGATATAAAGTGATTAGTTTCATGGATGGTAATGCAGGGTACAATCAAATTTTTATGGCATTGGAAGATATAGCGAAAACAGCTTTCAGATGTCCAAGACATATAGGGTTGTTTGAATGGGTTGTCATGACGTTTGGTTTGAAGAATGCTGGTGCAACTTATCAGAGAGCCATGAATTATATTTTTCATGAGTTGATCGGCAAGATTGTGGAGATATATATCGATGATGTTGTGATTAAGTCATTGGATCATGAAGCACATTTGGCCGACATAAGGAAAACTTTAGAGTGCACTAGGAAACATGGGCTCAAGATGAACCCAAATAAATGTGCTTTTGGAGTTTCGGCAGGAGAATTTCTGGGATTTCTGGTGCATGAAGGAGGAATAGGAGTTGGCAAGAAAAGTATGAAAACCATTGATGAAGTTGTTCCTCCAACTAATCTTAAGGAATTACAGTCATTACTTGGTAAGATCAATTTCGTAAGAAGATTCATATCAAACTTATCACAAAAGGTGTTGCCTTTTTCTTCACTGCTAAAAGTCAAGAAGGATCAGAAGTTTGTATGGGGTGACGAACAACAAAAGGCTTTCGATGAGATCAAGGAATACATGAAAGAACCACCAGTATTGGTACCTCCACAGCTAAACAAGCCTTTTAAGTTGTACGTGGCGGCCGATGCCCAAACTATTGGATCGGCCCTCATACAAGAATTTGAGGGAAAGGAAAGGGTAGTTGCATACCTTAGCCGGAAATTGCTTGATCCCGAAACGAGGTATTCGGCTACCGAGAAACTTTGTTTATGTGTTTACTACTCCTGTACAAAATTTCGGCACTACTTGCTACATGCCGAATGCATTGTGTATTCAAAATTTGATGTGATAAAGCACATGTTATCTATGCCGATTTTGAACGGAAGGATTGACAAATGGATTTTAGCTTTGTCTGAATTTGAGTTAAGGTTTGAATCAGCAAAAGCTGTTAAAGGGCAGATTATTGCTGACTTCATTACTGAACATCGTGATTCATCAACTAATTTGCTTGAAATTACTCCTTGGGTATTATTCTTCGATTTATCTTCATGTGACAAAGGTGGTGGAGTAGGTATTTTGTTAATTTCGCCAAGAGGAGAGGTATTTGAATTTGCTATTCCTATTCAACCTACTGTCACTAATAATCAAGCCGAGTATGAAGCGTTGCTCAGAGGACTTCAATACTTGAGAGAAGCAAAGGCCATTGCAGTTGAAATTTTTGGAGATTCAGAATTAGTCATAAGGCAACTAAATGGCGAATATGAGTGCAGAAACGATATCTTAAGGAGTTACTATGAGGAATGCAAGCAAATCTTAAAGGAGTTTTAGTCAGTAATTCTGCGGCATATTCCTAGGAGAGACAATGGAGAGGCGAACAGATTAGCTCAAAGTGCTTCGGGTTATAGAGAGCTTCAAGAAGTTTTTGCTAATTATGTATATACTTTCGGGAGTAATTTGGCAGAAGATGATTGGAGAAAAGAAATTGTTGATTATCTGGAGAATCCATCCCGAAAGGTTTCTAGAAAGCTCAGGTATAAAGCTTTAAAGTTTGTTCTTCTTGATGATAATTTATATTATAAATCCTTGGATGGGGTGCTGTTACATTGCTTAAATCAAGAAGAAGCAAAAAGGCTGATAAGTGAAGTGCATGATGGGCTGTGTGGAGCACATCAATCGGCTTACCGAATGAAATGGGTTATTAGGAGAACTGGGTACTATTGGCCCACAATGCTAGAAGACTGCTTTGAATATTACAAGGGATGTCAAGATTGTCAGAGATTTGGAAACATTCAGAGAGTTCCAGCATCAGTTCTGAATCCTATTATCAAGCCAAGGCCATTCAGAGGGTGGGGAATAGATTTGATTGGCCAAATAAATCCTCCATCTAGCAAGGGGCATAAGTTTGTGCTTTTAGCAACCGATTATTTTACTAAGTGGGTTGAGGCGATTCCATTAAAGAAGGTGACATCAGAGAATATGGTTGAATTTGTTAAAGAACATATCATTTACAGATTTGGAATTCCTCAAACAATCACCACAGATCAAGGAACTCAGTTTACATCTTCAGAGTTTAGAAATTTTGCTGAAAGTACGAGCATCAAATTGTTGAATTCTTCTCCTTATTATGCCCAAGCTAATGGTCAGGCAGAAGCTTCTAACAAGATTATTATTAAAATTATACAAAAGAAGATTGATCAGAAGCCAAGAAAGTGGCATTCGGTACTCAATGAGGCTTTATGGGCTTACCGAATGGCTCCACATGGGGCTACACAGACGTCTCCTTATGAATTGGTATATGGACATCATGCTATCTTGCCATGGGAGATGCGGTCAGACTCAAGGAGGATAAAGTTGCAAAAGGATTTAAGTTCTAAAGATTATAATGATTTAATGATGGATGAATTAGAAGATTTGCATATGATTCGTCTCAGGGCCTTGGAAAATGTTGAGAAAAATAAAATGCGAGTTGCTAAATATTACAACAAGAAGGTGAAAGTTAAGCAATTTGCAGAAGGAGATTTAGTTTGGAAAGCAATATTACCGATTGGAACTAAATACAGTGCATTCGGTAAATGGTCTCCAAATTGGGAAGGTCCTTTCAAAGTGGTCAGATGCGTGCTTGGAAATGCATATGTCCTGAAAACTTTGCTGGGAGAAGAGTTTACTGCTGCTATCAATGGGAGATACTTGAAGAAATATTATCCCAGTGTTGAGGTTGATCGCTGATTGAAATATTCAATGCCAGGACAACTGAAACAGCCGGCATTCGGGAAGGAGCCGCCTTCAGAACAAATGCCAGCAGAAGGAAAATGGCCAATACCAGAATGTATTGCCCTTAGTACAAATATTTTGCATCATGAGTTTGACCAAGTTATCACAAAAAAGACTGCAAAAGATAAGTTTTATTGCCGAAATTCCATAATCCCTAGTACAAACTAATGGAACAACCTGTTCAGAACAGACTGGGGATGAATGGAATCGGCAATGGCGACGCCATGAGCATCAAGACGATCTATGGAGGCCTCAATATCGTCGATCTCCTCCGGATTGCCATTGGCAAAGCCGGGCGGTAGCCTGGAATAGTCCGTGCCAGTGTGCGTCGACATGGCGACTAGGCCTGCGGCAGTGCCCAGACGGACGCCGTGTAAGGCCACCTCATCGATACGGCCTGCCACTGCACCGAGGCGAGCTTCTGGCGTGTCCCCAGGAGCATTCACCTTGTTTGCCAAAGACTCAACCAATGTCTTCAGCTGATCGAGTTCGGCGTCGCGATCTGTAGGATTACGAAGCAACGACGGGTTAGTCCAAGGTCAGATTGAAGTTAAGCGAACCGCAGAAATTACCGTCGATGGTCTCGAGCAGCTGCTTGCGCTGGTGTTGCCACTCTAGGTCTGCGATCCTGGCTTGTTTGGAGATGACCTCCAGCTCATGCCGAGTGTCGTCACGTTCCTGCTTGAATCGGCGGGCATCGCTATCTGAGTAGCGCAGATCCCAGTTGGGCCTGGTGGATCGGCTAGATGACTCCGAAGAATCACCCGCTGCAGCCGGAGCCGCAGTCGAGGCAGTAACGGGGTTCCAATGGATGAGCCTGAAAGCACAAAGAAAGTTGAGAATAAGGCAAAATCTGGAGGAAAGGATAAGGAGAGGCAGACAGTCATCACCTCCGACGAGCACTGGCGCGGCTCCCTTCAGCTTCGTCGATGGCCGGGCGTCTTCCGCTGTTGTTGGTCATTGGGGTTTTCTGAAGATTACTGTGCTCGAAGAAGAGGGGGCTCAGGCCAGCAGAAAGCTTGGAAGACGGAGGATTTGATAAAAGATTAGGAGCGCTCAAGGTTCTTATTTATGGAATTAACGAAGAGATCGTGGCCGAAGATTGTGGTGCATATCCCAAGGAGTTCGGAAGGTGGAAAGGATTTTCCAACCGATCGATTTCCATGTCGTTTGGGATTCTTACCGAGTCGTATTCAGTTTTGACTGGATGAGATTCGGCTATGTTGTGTTTGAGGCGTTTTCGGGTCTGACACTGTTACAATCAGCTTTGCCGAATGAGTTATCCACAATGGAGAAAAAAACAGAGTTAAGAAATGACAAAGTTGCAGGATTGATAGAGCATTCGGTTATTAATTATTTGTTACAATTACAAGCCCAAGAACTTTGAGATTACATTTTTAGCATCTGATATCATATTGCTAATACTCTCTAATAAGTTTTTGTCAGCCTCTTGGGTTCTAGCCAGAGCAGCAAGCTTTGCCTTGAGTTGTTTTTCTTCGTTCAGAGCTGCTGAAGCTTCCTTTCGCATCTTCTCTGTTAATTTGGGAAGCTCAACTATCTTCTTCTCATCAGCTTCGATTTCGGCCGATAGATCTCTCAATTCGGCTTCAAGTGCAGCTTTTCTGGCCTTCTTCTTTTCAAGTTCAGATTCCAATTTGGTCAGTAATTCTTTGCTGTTCTGAGCCTGAGTATGCAGGTCTTTCACAGATTGTTTGGCTGTGGATCTCTTCTGTTCTAGAGCTGGTTGAGAAGATTGGTTTTTTAGAGCCTGCTTTACTGCGGCGTATTGTTGATCCAAATGAGAAACTGGTTCCAAAGAAGTTTTGATATCATCAGGGAGTTCTTGGTTAATGGATTCCAGTACATCCCTTAAGAGATCAGCATCTTTGACTTGATCTTGGATACTCTTGTGCAGCAAAGCAAGGATATCTTTCAGCTTTGTTTGATTTTCTTCTGACAGAGTTTGGCCAGAAGATGTTTCTTCCCCTTGTTCGGCAACCAAGTCGTCCACAGCAAAAGAATAGCTGGATGATGAAATGAATTTCTCCTGAAAGAAAGTCTTGCCGAATTAGTAATAATCCGCTGAGAAAAAGGGTAGAGAAAGTTGAATGATTTTGTTTACCTCGTTCCTGACTTCCTGAATGGGGGAAGGAAGCCTCTCAGGCTCAATGGAAAGATTCTGTGTATCTTGCTGAGGAGAAGCTGGAAGATTTCTTGGTGAAGATAGTGCTTCTGATTGAGGAAGAAGTTGCAAAGCTAAAGATGAATCGTGATGAGGAGAAGAGCTCTCCAAGATTGGATCCATTGAGGATTGTTCTGCAGTTAACAAAGAATGAGTGCCGATGAAAAAGAGGTTAAGAGGATAAAGTAGTAGAATTTTACCAGTCAATGAAGCATCGGCAAGATCTGTACTGATTGCTAGTTGATGTTCTCTGATCTGAAACCAAGAAGAGATAAAGCTGAGCAAAATACCAATGGCATTATGGTCAAAGGAAGAAGGCTCTGACCTTGATAACTTTTTTGCTGCTTGTTCTTTTCTTCTTTACAACTAAGGGAGCAGTTAAAGGAAGGGTTTTCCTCTTGACAGATGATGGTCTAGTAAGTATTGGATCTAGAGAAGCCTGTCTAGCCATCAATTGAGCCAAGGTAGGAGATTGGTGCCCCAAAGCAGATATTGGGCCTGCAGCTTTGTACAAGATCGCCCTGGCAAGAGGGGCAGGTGTTATATCCTGCAAGATGACAGAATCAGAATCAATCGGGGTTGATATTATTGAGACAGATGAAGGGAAAAGCGTATTACCTCTGAAGTTGGCTGATAATCGGGCATTAACTCGAAGCAAAAGGGATGGATTGGCGTGTTGAAGATATGATCATGAAGTTCTTGCCACCAGAGAGTGAAAGAAGGATGGGCAGATATTATTGGCACAAAAGGATCAGGTGCATAGATAGTTCCACAACATTTATAAGTAAAAATCCTTCTTGTCTCTGTGGAATCCTTGACAATCTCCCTAGGCTTGAGAAATTCGTGAAGAAATAGCCTAGGGGGCACTTGGCCACATCCCAACTGTCTAGCCGTCATATTTGGCTGATAATATTCATAAGTGCTTTGAACCAGCCTTCCTCCACAGAATTCGGCTGGCAGGATGCAGGGCTGGATGAAGGCATTGAAAATCGCTATAGATTGTACATCAGTGCATCCAGTTTCAAAGCTAAATTCGCAAGGGAGAGTGAGGTTGTCATTGTCCAGATATGGAAACCAAAGAGGATGAGCAAAGCCTTTGAAGAAGAGCTCGAACAGTTCACCGATGTTCTTGTTGATAGATACAGTGGAGGCAGCTTCTCCATAGGTTTGACAACCTTTGGTTCTCCGGGTTTCTCCTTCTTTGTAATTGATTGAAGGAAAGTCTCGGCTGTTGAGATCAATAGCGACGATTTGATGCATGTACAACTGCAGCCACATTTGGACAAACCACCAAGGACCGTTGACACAGGGGATTTTCTTGCTGGTATACATCAGGTGGGTGGTTTGATTGAGCATATGGTAGACACTTCCCAGGAGGTATTTCCCAAGTGGAATGAGTTTTCCGGCAGCCAGCTCTTCAGCCATCACGATATGATTCAGGGTTGGCTCATTGGCTTTGCCACAGAAGACTGATCTGCATAGCCGCATGTTCAGGAAGGCTCTATATTCGACATCGGTCAGGGGGCCATCAGACATATGGTTCTGGATATATCTCTTGTATCCAACCCCTGTTTTTACTCCTGTCTGCTTGGAGGAACCTTTGTGGTCATATGGATATACGGTTCCTGTAACGTTCAGGCCGGTCATCATGTAGACATCAGCCAAAGTGGGAGACATTGGGCCATGACCGAAGAGAAAAGCATTTGCACCATTGGACCAAAAATGGCAAGCTGCAATCAGAAGGTTCTCGTTCTTTGGTGTTTCGGCTAGTGACAGCTCCAGGCAATGAGAAATGCGCAGATGGTCCTAGTTCTGTGTTTGGGGGCTTTTGTCATCAGATATCCTTTTGTACCAATTTCTCCAGCCGGCAATTGGGGGCAAATGCCAGTTCTTGAAGGCGTCTTGCCACTCATGAGATTTTGTCAATGAAATCTTGAAAGGAACCCTCTGAGATTCAGCCGCGATGAGTTCGGAAGGATCTGAATTCCCTACAGGGCCGAGGAAGTAGGATGGAGCTTTTTCCTCGACGGGGATAAGGATTTCGGCAGCTAGTGCCTATCAAGAATGGAAAGAGATGAGAGGAAATTTAAAATGCAAATCGAAAGAAGAATACCGAATGTGCTTGAGGGGATTGAAGTTTACCTGGAGGGCAAAATCTTGGTCCGCCATTTGAAGATTGAATCTTGGAAGTCGATAACCTAGGGTTCGAATCTGGATGAGAGCTCTAAAGATTCAAAAGGAGAAGCGGGTGTCGAGCAGAACTAACTTGGGAATGTTGAGTGCTTCTGGTCAATTCCGAGATAAAATTAACTTTTATCCCAAAATTGAAGGGGCATGTGTTGACACCAAAAATTGGCACCACGAAGAGGCTGACGTATGGGCCGGATTCGTTGAAAAAGATATCATTCGGCAAAGGAGTTTTTTCCCAGAGCATTCGGTAAAGACGTTCTGCGGTCGGGAACGCATTGTCATTCGGCAAGAAAACTATTCCGCAGGAGGAATTCGGGAGTGCGTGATGACGTGGATCAAGTATAAGGAAAAGGCTGGTTTAACTTCGAATGCAAGACGTATACGGTGCCCCGACGTTTTAGGAAATAAATAATGTAATCGTAATCGACTAGGAATCGTGTCGAAATCTGGGTATAAATATAAACCCGTGGTAATTGTAAAAGAATAGAGAATCAATCATACAACAAAACCGGCCCCGTGCCAACTTCGAGTCCTTTAGTCGAGTCGTCGAGTTCTTCGAGAGGAATCATCGATCCGTCGACCTCCGTAAGTACCGGCAACCCTGCACCATGCCTAGTATCATGCGGTGGATTTAGGCTTTGGTTCAGGAAGGTTCCATTGTTAGATCATGAGCCATGCGGTGGGCTAAGTTTTAGCTTGGAACAAGTTATCGGTTCTGTTGGATTTTGGCAAGATCTGATAGATCCATTAAGTTACCACGTGTTGCTCTGGATTTTACCTTTATGTTTAATTCATTACAACACTCTTTTGCCCAGTCTAGATTGATTAGATTCGGTTCTAGCTCATAATGCACTGCGTTTCCATAGCCGAATTCGAAGTCAATCTAGATTGCCACGTGTTGCGGGTCCAAGCTCGTTGGTCTTGTGTAGATCTTGACAGAACCGGGCATCATGCGGTGGATGCAGGTTTTTGGGTCGTCTTAGAGCTAATCATCCGGTGGATTAGAATTCGATTCGATCTGATAGACCTATCATCATCAACGAAGCATGTTCCTTCTTCATGGAACCCGATTCGGCTATATGGCTGTATTCGACAGTATCGCCACGAGTGAAACATGTTCACGGTTTTGTTTTAAATAAAGAATGCTTTTAGCCTTCCACGATTAGAGTATATCATGCGGTGGATTGATCTATTCTTGGTTGGTGGTGTGATTCCAAGCAAGTCGTATCATGCGGTGGATTAACTTGCTTGTTTCATGCTCGACGGGTTGAAAAGTACCTAGACATGCGGTAGACTAGTGCTTTTAGTCTATGCATTCTTGTTTATTATGAAATTATGGTCATGTTTTCGCCCTTTTATTTATCTATCGTGCTCTGTTCCTCGTTAATCGGTTATGAATATACGTTACAATGTTTATTCAGTCAACTACCGATCTTCCGTCATGCTTACGTCACGCATTCGGCAGTGCGCTTCCTGCGTGCTTTGCCGATTGCCGAATGATGCTATAACTGCTGACAGATAGCTTTTCTATAGCTATATGTCGTTCGAAACTGGCTCCGTAACCGCAATTATGGAACTATCTGGTGTTACCTGGCACGTTCCAGGTGTTATTTGAACATCTTTTCTCCCTTTGTCAGTTTTCAGGAAAATTGACTGGCACGCTTTCGGATTCAAACGCTCGGGCCACGTGTAAAGCTAGCTAATTCGTCTTGCTGTGTGCTTGGCGTGAAGTGCGGATTTTACGTCAACAATTAGCACTTTTAGTTGGTTCGTTTTAACATTGTCCAAGTTACTACAAGTGAATGAGAACCCAGTTGTAACCCAAATTAATTAATGTAAGTCATCATTAAACAGTAATAAATATCATCTTCTAATCATAAAAGGATCCAGGCCGCTCGTGACCCTGAGCCGGGCTATCATGATAGATCGTACACTCTGCAGAGGTTTCGCCCTTTTCCCACCAGTCGCGTAAAAGTTCAGAAGAACTTTGCACCCAACCACGCACATCGACACTTCCGAGGTGTGACGGCATAGGGACGCTACGAGGCTTTCACAAGACACCCTAACAAGACAGTAGCCGTTGGAGTACTACAAAGTGGTGAGAACCTAGGCACCGAGATTGACTGACCCTCAGGGCGCAACGTGAGGGGGTCAATGGCATCCACGCACCGGCAAATCATGCCAACAAGAAAGTAAATGGTGCAACGTGCGGAGCTCCCGCACTCACGGGGGCTCCCAACACGGGACTGGGTCTAACGGGACCTAGCCGACGGGGCTACCGTCCTCGGTGGAATCCGAAATCACCCCGTGCTTTGCCTCCCACAACGCCGTAGGCCACTCGGTAACCACTGCCAAGCTAGAGACGTACAAGCTACTCGACCAAGACCAGAGCCATTATAGTTCCGGCGGCGGCGACAGGCTCCCAGGTTGCCGCTTTTACGAACCAGTCCTTAGGGAGAGACACTGGGGCCAGGCAAAACACACAAGCCCCAGCTCCCTTATCCAAGTTGCTAAAAAAACAAGTTTTAAGATTATGGTTGAAGTGGACCATTAATACCAGTTTAACAGTTAAACAAAAGTGACAGTAGTTGCGCCTAGCAAAATACTACCCATATGCAAAGACCCATAGGAATACAAGGACAGGAAAATAAATGCTAGGAATAACCTTAATGGTAAACAATATTAGACACATGCGTATGTAAAGAACAGTGTATTAAAAGAGTGAGTAGGTAGCAAGGATTGTCCGTGCTATAGCTTGCCTTCCTTGGAGTACGGCTGCAGCTGCAAATCCTGCTCCGGCACGTCCTCAACGTACTCGAAGTCCAAAGCTACGGGCTCACCGACTGGACACGATCATCACGCACGCATCCAAAAGCAATCATTACATGCAAACAAAATTAATCTATTAGAACAGTACACCAAACAGTGAAAACAGTACAAAAACAGGAGATAGAAATAATCTACGCTTCGCTACGAACACATGAGCGCGAAAATCACGCAAATCGGAGCTAAAACGCGAAAGTTAAGAGGTTTTTAAGATCCGTGGGCTTGCTGGCAAAGTCTCTGAAACTTCCAGGGGCTAAACTGCGAAAAACCAGGGACCTATACGTAAATAACAGTAGCCACCAGGGAAGGCGCCCGTAAGCGAGGCGGAGATGGCTCGTCCGCTCGAGGGGATTCACGACCCTCGAGTGAGGCAGGGGTTGCTGTGCCTGTTCGAGGGGGTTCGCGACCCTCGAGCGAGGCGGAGTTTGGTTTGCCCGTTCGAGGGGGTTCACGACCCTCGAGCGAGGCGGAGCTGGGTAGCGACTCGGGCTAGGGTGCTTGGTTTTCGACGGGGTTTGGTCCTACGGCTTCAGGAGAAGATGGCGAGTCGATCTAGGGGGTTCATGACGAGCATCGGCCGGCGAATCGTGCCAATGACGATGGGCGGCGGAGCTGCGCTCCGGTGAGCCGCGGGGTAGGGGTTTTGGGTGGTTTCGAGGTCGGGTTTCTTGCTCTGGAGCGTCAGAGAACGATGGTGAGTGCTGCTGAGGTGCTCAAGTGAAACTCCGTGCAGTGAACCGACCAGACGACGACGACCGGCGATCGGCCGACGACGGTGATCGTGGGGGTGCTGCTACGGCGCACTACAGCTCGAATTGAGAGGGCTGGTGGACTTGTTACCTTCTGAGGAAAAGTTGGACGCAAGGAATCGACCGGAGACGGCTCGGTCGACAGGAACGGCGGCGAATCCTCCACGGCGGCGCTGCGGACGTCGGGAAGCAATTAGCCACGGTCAAGGCATAAGAGAGGACGAGAGGTATTTGGGGAGCTTCAGTACCTCCTGGCGGACAGCTTGGCGGTGATGGCCGGCCGGGAGACACGCCGGAGCAGCCTGGCGGCGTGCGGCGGCGCTGCGCAAGCTCGGTGGCGCGTGGACAGGGCGATGGAGTGGCTCGGGTGGTCTTGTGGTGCGATGGCGAGGTCGGCACGGCTCGGTGGTGCGCAGGTGCCTTAAGAAAGAGCTTGGGAAGGTCTAGGGCGATGGGAACGCGTTCGCCGGCGTTTATGGAAGGTCCGCGGCGGCGGCGGGTACTTTCCAAACCGGGCGAGCTCGGTTTCCTTACTAGGGATGGGTGAAAAAGGAAGGGGAAGGCGCGCGAAGCTTCGTGGAAGCTGCCTGGGGCCTTGGGGTGCTCGGTATGGAAAGCACGCGCGGGAATGGCGCGGCGGTCTCGGGCGGTGAGTGCGGGGCGCGCGTGGCTGCGGTGTTGGCGCGTTCGGCGCTAGGGAAGGAGGGCCTGGCCGAGCTGGTGTGTCTTGGTGAGGCCGTGCTGGTGCGACGGCGGGGTCGTCGGCGGCGCACGCCGGTGGGGGTGACCTGTGCTGCTGCACGGCGTCGGGAGGAAAAAGAAGGTGGGAGGTGGAAGACGACAAGCGGGGCTGGCTGTCAGTGGGGGGAGAGAGGGGAGGGCGCGGACGCGGGCGACCGGGCCGGTGCGGGGCGGTACTGGGTCGGGCTGGGAGAGAAGAAGAGGGGGCAAAAGCAGACCGGAAAAAGAATCCTGGGAGCAGAACCGAACTGTGGGTCTAACAACTATTCTAGAGCTCCAAACAAAGTGATTCAAATTTGAATTTAAATATTTTTAAATTCTTGTTTGAATCACAAGCAATACAAAAATAAATGCAGCAGCATGAATGCAACAATAAATGTTTCTATCACTTATATTGGATTTTAAATTTCTGAAAATTATTATTTAGCCTTTATAAAATAGGTGAAAGCATTAAATAATTAATTAATTGCCAAAAATTTTAAATTTGAGTATTTTGGGTGTTACAAACCTACCCCCTTAAGGTGAATCTCGTTCTCGAGATTCGGATGTAGAAGTGAAGAGCTGTGGGTACTCGGACTTGAGATCTTCTTCCCGCTCCCAAGTTGCTTCATCTGCTGAATGCCGGCTCCACTGCACCTTGCACATTCGAATGGTCTTGTTCCTCAGCACTCTCTCTGACACCTCCAGGATCCTGATCGGATACTCCTCATACGTGAGGTCCTCCTGAACATTCAACTCCTCAATCGGGATCTGCTCTTCTGGCACCCTCAAACACTTCTTCAACTGGGACACATGGAACACATCGTGTACTCCGGCTAGTCTCTCAGGCAGATCTAGCCGATATGCCACTTCGCCCATCCGTTCCTGTATCTTGAACGGTCCGATGTAACGAGGCGCCAACTTGCCCTTGACATTGAACCGCTTTACACCTCTCATGGGTGACACCTTCAGGTACACAAAATCATCAACTCTGAAGCTGAGGTCCCTCCGTCTGACATCGGCATAACTCTTCTGTCTGGACTGGGCCACCTTCAGGTTCTCTCTGATCACCTGCACCGGCCGCTCTGCATCTCTGAGTATCTCCGGACCAAAGACCTGACTCTCTCCAGTCTGATCCCAGAACAATGGGGTCCGGCACTTCCTGCCATACAATGCCTCGAACGGTGCCATCTGCAGACTCTTCTGGTAGCTGTTATTGTAGGAGAACTCTGCATACGGCAAACTCTTATCCCAGCTGACTCCATACTGCAATGCACAAGCTCTCAACATATCCTCCAGTATCTGATTTGTCCGCTCTGTCTGACCATCTGTCCGGGGGTGATAAGCTGAGATAAAGTGCAGCTTTGTGTCCACGGACTCATGTAACTTCCGCCAGAAGTGCGAAGTGAACTGAGTACCACGATCTGACACAATCTTCTTCGGCACTCCGTGTAAGCACACGATCCGCTCCATGTACAACTCTGCTAGTCTGGCGCCTGTGTAGGTGGTCTTCACTGGCAGAAAGTGGGCCACCTTGGTCAGGCGATCAACAATCACCCAAATGGAGTCGAATCCTCTCTGAGTGTGGGGCAATCCAGTGATGAAATCCATGCCAACTTCTTCCCATTTCCACTCCGGGATCTTCAACGGCTGAAGCAATCCAGCTGGCCTCTGATGTTCTGCCTTGACTCGCTGACAAGTGTCGCATAATGCCACGTGAGTCGCCACATCACGTTTCAACCCGTACCACCAGAATCTCTCCTTGATGTCCTGGTACATCTTAGTGCTGCCTGGGTGGATCGAATAAGCTGAGTCGTGTGCCTCTCTCAGAATCATCTCTCTGATCTGCGCTATGTCTGGCACACATATCCTCGTTCCATGCCAAAGAGTTCCCTGATCATCAACTCGGAATCCAGGGGCCTTTCCCAGTGCAACATTCCCCACTATCTCTCTGATCTTCTCATCCTGCAGCTGACCTCTCCGGATCTCCTGCTCTAGCGTGGGTTCCACTGCCATCTCTGTGATGCTGGTGACGAATCCCAGACTCATCCGCTCAAACTCTCGGCTGAGCTCCTCAGGCAAACAGTGTCCAGTGATCCTGTTCACATAACTCCTCCTGCTCAGAGCATCTGCCACCAAGTTGGCCTTCCCTGGGTGATAATGAATCTCCAGATCATAATCCTTGATTAGCTCTAACCATCTGCGCTGTCTCATGTTCAGATCTGACTGAGTGAAGACATACTTGAGGCTCTTATGATCAGTGTAAATGTCACATCTGTGCCCAATCAAGTAATGTCTCCAGATCTTCAGGGCATGTACAACAGCTGCCAACTCCAAGTCGTGCGTCGGATAGTTCTACTCATGTTTCCTCAACTGCTTGGACGCATACGACACGACTCTGCCCTCCTGCATAAGGACACAACCCAGTCCTAGACGGGATGCATCGCAGTAGATGGAGAAACTCTTAGCCAAATCTGGCAACACTAGCATTGGGGCTGTAGTCAACCTCTTCTTCAACTCTTCAAAGCTGACCTGGCATGCCTCTGTCCACACGAACGGGGCATTCTTTTCCAGCAAAGCAGTCAGCGGCTTAGCGATCTTGGAGAATCCTTCAATGAACCGTCTGTAATAACCGGCCATCCCAAGGAAACTCCTGATCTCGCTCACATCCCGTGGCGGATTCCAGCTCAACACATCGCTGACTTTCTTCGGATCAACTGCCACTCCTCCATTGGACAACACATGTCCCAGAAATGCCACTTCCTTCAGCCAGAACTCACACTTGCTCAGCTTGGCATGCAACTGATGTTCCCGAAGTCTCTGCAGCACCAATCTCAGATGTTCTTCATGTTCTTCCTCAGTCTTGGAGAAGATCAGAATGTCATCAATGAACACCACCACAAACTCGTCCAGATAATCCATGAACACGCTGTTCATCAGATACATGAAGTACGCAGGAGCGTTGGTCAATCCAAAAGACATGACCAAGAACTCGTACAACCCATACCGAGTAGTGAAAGCGGTCTTAAGAATATCCGACTGCCGAATCCTCATCTGATAATAACCTGACCAAAGGTCGATCTTGGAGAACACACAAGCTCCTCTCAGCTGATCGAACAGATCATCAATCCTTGGCAGCGGGTACTTGTTCTTGATGGTCACTTCGTTGAGGGCTCTATAGTCCACACACAACCTCTGCGTACCATCTTTCTTGTCGACGAACAACACCGGTGCTCCCCATGGCGAAGCACTCGGACGAATGTACCCCTTGGCCAACAACTCGTCCAACTCCTTCTTGAGCTGCTCCAGCTCCTTCGCTCCCATCCTATACGGCCTCTTGGCTATAGGTGCAGTACCAGGTTTTAGTTCAATAACGAATTCAACATCTCATTCCGGAGGCATACCTGGCAACTCGTCAGGGAACACATCCGGGAACTGGCTCACCACCCTGATGTCTTCGGTCATCGTCCCTTCAGCTTGATTGGCTTGGCCTTGCTCTGAGGTCTTGACTGCTTGATACTCCACCTTGTCACCGGACTCTGCTGTCAACTGGATGGTCCTCGTAGCACACCGGATCACTGCATCATATCTGGTCATCCAGCTCATACCCAGGATCAAATCGAATCCAAGGGTCTCCAAGACTATCGGGCGTGCCTCGAAATCTACCCCCCTTATGGTGAGGGTGATACTGGGGCAGCGTAAAGTGGCACGCTGCTCTCCCCCTGGTGAGCTTACTAGCATAGCATTCCTCATAGGCAGCAAAGCTACTAGATTCTTCTTTACAAAAGCAGCGGAAATGAAAGCATGCGAAGCTCCGGAATCAAATAAAATAGTAGCGAGGGTCGAATTAACGAGGAACGTACCCACTACAACATCAGTAGAAGCCTCGGCAGTCTCTACTCCGGTGTGGTTGAGCTTGCCCCGAACCGGAGTCTGCGGAGCACGACCTCCCTGCTGCTGGCCCTGCGGCTGCCCAACTCTCTGAACACTGCCCTGACCGGGGACACCCTGAACTCTGCGAGGACAAGCATTGGCATAGTGCCCAGGCACGTCACAGTGGAAGCACCTCTGTCCTGTCACTGCTGGACTGGCTGGACCCGGACGCTGAACTGGTCTGGGTGGCACCTGGGGACGCTGAGCTGGACTCATCTGCGGTGGACCCTGGGGACGCTGCTGCTGTGGCGCCCGAGGAAACTGAGGACGCTGCTGCTGGTACTGGCCACGACTGAGCAACCCAGACTGGCCCTGGAAGCGCTGCTGGCCTCCCACCTGCTGGCTCTGGGGAGGTGTGAAGCGTGGACGACTACTGCTGCCCACCTGCTGTCCCTGGAGCTTCCTCTTCTTGTCCTCCATCTCACGGCGCTTGTGCTCCAACATCAGAGCGCCGTCCACCAGCTCATGAAAGATCGGGAACTTGGTGCACATGAGCTGGTACTGGAGTGCATCCTGCAGACCGTCACGGAACCTGGCCTGCTTCTTCTGATCAGTGGCCACGTCCTCTGGAGCATAACGGGCCAACGAAACGAACTTGTCACGGTAAGCCGTGACACTCATCCTATCCTGCTTCAGAGCGAGGAACTCCTTCTTCTTCAGGACCATCAAAGCCTCCGGCACGTGGTGTGCGCGAAAGCTACTGCAGAACTGCTGCCAAGTGACCTGAGTACCGGCCGGGCGTGAAGACTGGTATGAGTCCCACCGGTCCAACGCCGGCCCCTGAAGCTGCCCTCCGGCGTACAACACCTTCTCTCTGTCATCGCACTGGGCGATGTCCAACTGCCTCTCCACTGCCTTGAGCCAGTCATCTGCCACAAGGGGGTCGCTGGCTCTGCTGAAGGTCGGCGGGCGTCCCTTCAGAAATTCGCCCCTCTTGTCTCTGGGCGGTGCAGCTGCCTGGGGGTGATGCTGGTTCTGCTGGATCAGTCTCATGGTCTCTGCCATCTGCTGCATCATCTGAACTTGAGCATACATTAGCTGCTCAATGGTGGGGATCTGACGGTTCGGATCGATGTTCGGGGGCTGGTTCTGGTACGGAGGCTGTCCGCCTGCATTGCCCCCGGGGTGAGCCATCTATAATCACAAGGGTCAGATGTCAGATGATTAGTACGAGAAAATATCTATATACCCCTGCTATCTAAGCAATAAAGTCCTTAAGCCTTATACCTATATCTAGATGGTAGCAGACAGGTGTCTGCGCCCATCACAATCATTACAAAGAATCAAATCAAGCATATGCATAATAACAATAAGTACAAGCAGGTAAAGGCATAAACTCACACAAGACTCGACTGTTAGATTTTTTTTAAAAAAAAAATTTAAAACATGGGGGTCTCCTAGTAATTTGTCAACCGTACTATCTAGGCTGCGTTCCTACAGTCAGCACGGCTCTGATACCAATCTGTCACACCCGGATTTACACAAAACCCGAATGCGGCCATATGTGTGCCCAGGAAGTCCACAGACACATATAGCGAACAAATATGGTAATAAATTCAGAGTACAATGCTTTATTCTCATCATAAAGTAACGATACATCAGAGTGCTTCAAAATAAATACATGGACAGCGGAAGACTAATACATCTCTCTAAGCGTAGCCGCAATCCCACAGGGACTCTGACTGGGGGAACGCCAACTCAGAAGTACGGCAGATCCTCCGGAAACTCCACCTCGTAGTTAGCCTGACTCCAATCTGTTACCCGTCCGGGATTTTGCCCAAAAATGATAATAATAGCAAGTGTAAGTAACAGAGTTACTTAGCAAGTATAGCATGGGTGTATGAAGGCTAAAAGAGGCTTGACACTGGCTTAACTGCATTAGCACTTTTAGTTGGTTCGTTTTAACATTGTCCAAGTTACTACAAGTGAATGAGAACCCAGTTGTAACCCAAATTAATTAATGTAAGTCATCATTAAACAGTAATAAATATCATCTTCTAATCATAAAAGGATCCAGGCCGCTCGTGACCCTGAGCCGGGCTATCATGATAGATCGTACACTCTGCATAGGTTTCGCCCTTTTCCCACCAGTCGCGTAAAAGTTCAGAAGAACTTTGCACCCAACCACGCACATCGACACTTCCGAGGTGTGACGGCATAGGGACGCTACGAGGCTTTCACAAGACACCCTAACAAGACAGTAGCCGTTGGAGTACTACAAAGTGGTGAGAACCTAGGCACCGAGATTGACTGACCCTCAGGGCGCAATGTGAGGGGGTCAATGGCATCCACGCACCGGCAAATCATGCCAACAAGAAAGTAAATGGTGCAACGTGCGGAGCTCCCGCACTCACGGGGGCTCCCAACACGGGACTGGGTCTAACGGGACCTAGCCGACGGGGCTACCGTCCTCGGTGGAATCCGAAATCACCCCGTGCTTTGCCTCCCACAACGCCGTAGGCCACTCGGTAACCACTGCCAAGCTAGAGACGTACAAGCTACTCGACCAAGACCAGAGCCATTATAGTTCCGGCGGCGGCGACAGGCTCCCAGGTTGCCGCTTTTACGAACCAGTCCTTAGGGAGAGACACTGGGGCCAGGCAAAACACACAAGCCCCAGCTCCCTTATCCAAGTTGCTAAAAAAACAAGTTTTAAGATTATGGTTGAAGTGGACCATTAATACCAGTTTAACAGTTAAACAAAAGTGACAGTAGTTGCGCCTAGCAAAATACTACCCATATGCAAAGACCCATAGGAATACAAGGACAGGAAAATAAATGCTAGGAATAACCTTAATGGTAAACAATATTAGACACATGCGTATGTAAAGAACAGTGTATTAAAAGAGTGAGTAGGTAGCAAGGATTGTCCGTGCTATAGCTTGCCTTCCTCGGAGTACGGCTGCAGCTGCAAATCCTGCTCCGGCACGTCCTCAACGTACTCGAAGTCCAAAGCTACGGGCTCACCGACTGGACACGATCATCACGCACGCATCCAAAAGCAATCATTACATGCAAACAAAATTAATCTATTAGAACAGTACACCAAACAGTGAAAACAGTACAAAAACAGGAGATAGAAATAATCTACGCTTCGCTACGAACACATGAGCGCGAAAATCACGCAAATCGGAGCTAAAACGCGAAAGTTAAGAGGTTTTTAAGATCCGTGGGCTTGCTGGCAAAGTCTCTGAAACTTCCAGGGGCTAAACTGCGAAAAACCAGGGACCTATACGTAAATAACAGTAGCCACCAGGGAAGGCGCCCGTAAGCGAGGCGGAGATGGCTCGTCCGCTCGAGGGGATTCACGACCCTCGAGTGAGGCAGGGGTTGCTGTGCCTGTTCGAGGGGGTTCGCGACCCTCGAGCGAGGCGAAGTTTGGTTTGCCCGTTCGAGGGGGTTCACGACCCTCGAGCGAGGCGGAGCTGGGTAGCGACTCGGGCTAGGGTGCTTGGTTTTCGACGGGGTTTGGTCCTACGGCTTCAGGAGAAGATGGCGAGTCGATCTAGGGGGTTCATGACGAGCATCGGCCGGCGAATCGTGCCAACGACGATGGGCGGCGGAGCTGCGCTCCGGTGAGCCATGGGGTAGGGGTTTTGGGTGGTTTCGAGGTCGGGTTTCTTGCTCTGGAGCGACAGAGAATGATGGTGAGTGCTGCTGAGGTGCTCAAGTGAAACTCCATGCAGTGAACTGACCAGACGACGACGACCGGCGATCGGCCGACGACGGTGATCGCGGGGGTGCTGCTACGGCGCACTACAGCTCGAATTGAGAGGGCTGGTGGACTTGTTACCTTCTGAGGAAAAGTTGGACGCAAGGAATCGACCGGAGACGGCTCGGTCGACAGGAACGGCGGCGAATCCTCCACGGCGGCGCTGCGGACGTCGGGAAGCAATTAGCCACGGTCAAGGCATAAGAGAGGACGAGAGGTATTTGGGGAGCTTCAGTACCTCCTGGCGGACAGCTTGGCGGTGATGGCCTGCCGGGAGACACGCCGGAGCAGCCTGGCGGCGTGCGGCGGCGCTGCGCAAGCTCGGCGGCGCGTGGACAGGGCGATGGAGTGGCTCGGGTGGTCTTGTGGTGCGATGGCGAGGTCGGCACGGCTCGGTGGTGCGCAGGTGCCTTAAGAAAGAGCTTGGGAAGGTCTAGGGCGACGGGAACGCGTTCGCTGACGTTTATGGAAGGTCCGCGGCGGCGGCGGGTACTTTCCAAACCGGGCGAGCTCGGTTTCCTTACTAGGGATGGGTGAAAAAGGAAGGGGAAGGCACGCGAAGCTTCGTGGAAGCTGCCTGGGGCCTTGGGGTGCTCGGTATGGAAAGCACGCGCGGGAATGGCGCGACGGTCTCGGGCGGTGAGTGCGGGGCGCGCGTGGCTGCGGTGTTGGCGCGTTCGGCGCTAGGGAAGGAGGGCCTGGCCGAGCTGGTGTGTCTTGGTGAGGTCGTGCTGGTGCGACGGCGGGGTCGTCGGCGGCGCACGCCGGCGGGGGTGACCTGCGCTGCTGCACGGCGTCGGGAGGAAAAAGAAGGTGGGAGGTGGAAGACGACAAGCGGGGCCGGCTGTCAGTGGGGGGAGAGAGGGGAGGGCGCGGACGCAGGCGACCGGGCCGGTGCGGGGCGGTACTGGGTCGGGCTGGGAGAGAAGAAGAGGGGGCAAAAGCAGACCGGAAAAAGAATCCAGGGAGCAGAACCGAACTGTGGGTCTAACAACTATTTTAGAGCTCCAAACAAAGTGATTCAAATTTGAATTTAAATATTTTTAAATTCTTGTTTGAATCACAAGCAATACAAAAATAAATGCAGCAGCATGAATGCAACAATAAATGTTTCTATCACTTATATTGGATTTTAAATTTCTGAAAATTATTATTTAGCCTTTATAAAATAGGTGAAATCATTAAATAATTAATTAATTGCCAAAAATTTTAAATTTGAGTATTTTGGGTGTTACACAATGGCTCTTAAATGATTGATCCTTCATTTATTTCTACTATAGGAATTCTGTAGCATGGTACTCGTATAGACTAAAAAATTGCATATGCTCTTAGTTACAGAAAATCGATGAAAGATATAAATATATTGTTCTAGTGGATGTTGACATGGATAGCTTGCATGTTGAGAGTGTTTTAGTGGATGGTGACATAGATAGCTTGCATGTTAAGAGAATTTGTTAGTGAGGTGTATCTATATAGATTGTATAGATTTAGCTTCGTGCATTCCATGTGTCCGATTTAATGGCATGTCATTATTCCGTAAAAAAGAACTTACTCCATCAATTTTACAAGACACGGTTTGTCACCTTTCTTTTCCAGTACATCACTAGCCCTGTTTAGTTCCCACAATCTTTCTAAAATTCTTTCTCCAAACTTCACTATTCACTTATTACATCAAATTTCTCTTTTCATACGTGGAGCATTAAATGTAGGTAAATAAAAAAACTAAGTACATACTAGTTAGGTCATGATAGAACAACGATTATCACGAACAAACGAAAAAGTACGGTGCGTTACAGTGTCCGATGTGATTTTTCGATTAAATTTTACCTATTATAACTAAACACACCCACTGATTAGTGATGACTCGCTCACTCGTGTATGGCCGGAGCTGGCACACTCGGCCACTGGCACTGCAACCCAAGCCTACAGTATGCAGTGCTAACCATGCACAGGCTCTACTGCTCTAGCCTCTGGAGTCTGAAAACAAAAAAAAAAAGAAAAGAAAAACAAAATTCTATAGTAGTAGCCAACGCTTTAGCTTGCCAGGTGTCCAGCTTTCTGACAGCACGGGATGTAGTCCTCGAAAATGCAGACGTTTTGGGCTCTGTGGTCTGCTGGGCTTCTTGCTGCAGTCACGCTTGCTGGGCTTCTTGCTGCCGCCACGCTTAGGCCTTTTGGGCCTGAATGGTAGAATCTGGAATTCGTAGAATCTGTGTGCCAGAGGCAGTACTGAGTAGCGAGTACTGACCGATTCCGCCACACAGGGAAACAGAAGCAAAACAAAAGAAAGCTGTAGCGCGGTGCCAGATTGCATGCACTGCACACTGCAGAGAGCATCAGAGCAACGAGCGTACAAATATCAGTACTGAGATGATGTACGTATACGGTGATAACGTTAATATCAACAAAGAAGAAAGAATCGCGGTCGCATTTGTTGGAGCAGCTGTGTGCCTGTGTGTGCTTGTGTTCCACAGCGTCCAAAGATTCGAGTTGGCAGCAAAGCCTTTTCAGAGTTGGTGCGCCAAAACGGACAAAAGCCTGAGGGTGTGTCTAGTTCAAAAAAAGAGAAAGTTTGGTGAAAATGTCACATTCGATGTTGTAATGTACTGTATCACTTTTTGTTTGTTTATGGTAACATTGTTCCACCATGACATAACTAGCCTCAAAAGATTCGTCTCGTCGTATATATCAAAACCATGTAATTAGTTTTTGTTTAGCCACGCTTAGTGTTTCATGCACGAGAGAGAGATTTGACGTGATAGGTGAATAATGAAGTTTGGAGAGAGAATTTTGAAAAATTTAGTGATTTAACGTGGAACTAAACACACAGCCTGAAACGTCCCAAGGATCCAACAGCGCAAGCCTGAAACATCCTGTCGTTTCCAAGTTCCAACAGCCAATCGCCGCGGTATGCGAAAGCTGCAGCCCACAGGGGACATGGTTATACAGTGGTATTGAGCATTGCCTGTATAACTTGTCTATTCACTAATTTACCTCCGTCACCGCGTTGGTAGATTCAGAATCTCAGATATGAGCTGGGTTTAGTTTCCGTGAAAAGGTCACAAAAAAATCACATCAAACATTGTAGCGTACTGTAGCATATTTTGTTTGTTTTTAATAATCATTGTCATACTATGACCTAACTAGACTCAAAAGATTCGTCTCGTCGTGTACACCAAAACTATGCAATTAGTTTTTTTATTTACCTATATTTAATGTCCATGCATATGCCGATATTTTGATGTGATGTGATGAGATTTTTTACGTAATGAAATTTTGGGGTGTAATTTTGGGAACTAAACACAGCCATGATGAGTTATATATCCAATAGATTTAAGCAAAAACTAAGTGTGTTCTGTTCAGTTTCCTAACTAGATTCCTGAACGAAACGTTCTACTCCGTATCGAATTCGTACTAGCTACAACTGAGCGTGGACAAACGTTTTCGTGTGTCTGGAGGCCTAGAATAGAAGCTGCCGTGCAATTTGGTGTTGCGTTTGATTCAGGTAGAGGTAGAGCGATCGATCGCCTCAGGAGAAAGGCAAAACAAACGCGTGCAGGCCTTCGCCGGGGCGCCGCGGCGACGCCGAATCCTTCAGAATCTCTCCAATTTACACGTAACCCCTCGCGCTTCTTCGGAACTCCCATACCCATCCTACTCTGATCAATGTTAAATACTTTTTGGTATATACCGATCTTTCTTTAAAAATACTCAATAAACAATGAACTTTCAAAATAGATCTAGTACATCAGTCAGAACTCAGAAATTCAGAATCATCCGAGAATCTATCTGCTGCTCTTATTGGCTAACTCGCCGAGCGCGTGCGCCTGTGGCCTCCGACGTCTTCGGATGGCTTCCTTATCCAAGAGTAAGTCGTGGTTTCATCTGTGTTAGGTGGCTCGCGTCGGAGAGGAATCTCCGACAGCGGCGGCTTCTTTCTCGCAGTTGCGTCTGATGCGGTCGCTGCCGCCGTTGCTATCGCGGACGCCTGCGGTGGCGGTGGCTTCTGCTTGGGCTTCTTGGCTTCCTCGTCGTCGGCGGCAAAGCAGAAGCAGGAGAACAGGTTGAATCTACTCATGTCGACGAGATCACGGGTTGTTTCACTAATGATTTGGTGTGGTATACGTATACAAGATCTAAGACATACAGTTGATGGTTCAATCAATCAATAGTCGTGTTCTCCTCCAACTCCATGTCCAGCGTGACAGGTAGTTGACACGAGTTGGCCATGGACGGAGGATGGGGCGCGGCTATGCGTCGTCCATAAGGCAAAACAAACGCGTGCAGGCCTTTGCCGCGTGCCCGCGTCGTCGCCGAATCCTTCAGAATCTCTCCAATTTACACGTAACCCCTCGCGTTTCTTCAGAACTCCCATACCCATCCTACTCCGATCCCCTCCTCTCCTCTTCCCCCCAAATCTCGCGCGCCGGGAAACCCTAGCCCCCCGCAATCCGCTCGCCGGAGGTAGGAGGGAGCCCCGCCGGCGCCGATGGAGGTGAAGCTGTGGAACGACAAGCGGGAGCGGGAGCTCCTGGAGAGCTACGCGGACCTCTACGCGATTATCAAGGCGACGGAGAAGCTGGAGCGGGCCTACGTCCGCGACCTCGTCTCCGCCGCCGACTACGAGGCGGAGTGCCTCAAGCTCATCTCCCAGTTCAACTCCCTCTCCTCCTCGCTCGCCGGCGCCGTCACCGTCCCACGCTTCGTCCAGGCGTACCGCCTCGACTGCCCCGCCGCGCTCAACCGCCTCCTCCAGTCGGGCGCCCCGGCCACCGTCGAGCTCCGCGCCGCGTCCAACTCCTCGGCGCCCGCCGCCACCGCGGCCTCCGCCGCCTCCATCGCGCACTGCGTGCAGACCTTCATCACCGCCATGGACGCCGTCAAGCTCAACATGCTCGCCAACGACCAGGTCCGCCCGCTGCTGCAGGACGTCGCCACATCCATGGCCAGGCTTGGCTCCCTGTTGCCCCCCGACTTTGAGGGGAAGGTCAAGGTGAACGAGTGGCTTGGCAAGCTGCATAAAATGGGCGCCGCGGATGAGCTCACAGAGCAGCAGGCGAGGCAGCTCAACTTCGACCTCGACTCGGCGTACAGTGCCTTCTTGGCTGCGCTTCCCGCCGGCATGTGACTAGGCAAGGATCTTCGTGCTTCATTCCTATTTGGTTGGTTCGTTCTATTTTGTTATGATCTTGACTGTATGGATCACTACTGTAGTGCTATAGTTACATCAGATTTTGGTCGCCCTATGTTGCTGTTAATAAGAAAGTTTCTATTTTTTTGGTGAATTGACCCTGTGTCAGGGGTTTCTGTTTCATTTGTATACAGTAAATATGTTTATTGCATGACGCACATTCACAGTACAATGCATGCTTATGGCCTGTTCATTGGATATACTTATTTTCTGTGGAACATATGAAGCACTAATGTAAATTATATTGTTATCTTCCATTATATGCCATTACCTTTGTGCTTGCATGAAGCCATGATGATGTATTTGAAATTTAGGTGCAATTGGTTCCACTGATTCTTCGTTGGGTTCCAAACAATTGAAATGAAGAAAAAGAAAAAAGAAAAATATTGGTTGCAAACTTGCGATGCATCTAACTTTTCTAACTTTGATGTGAGTTGACATATTGAGATGCCCTTTATGTTCTTTATGTAATTCATTCAAACATGCTTGGTTTTGGAATTAGTTCATAAATCATAAGCAACGGGCACAATTATGACTATGACCACTGCCTGCACTTCATATGTTTAACATCATCTCACCTTATGACTATTACTCCCTACTGTACTGATCCTGATGGGAATAAAGATTTAAATAGAATGTTGTTAATAATCTCATATTGAGGAAGCGCATGGAACTACATAGAAATATTTGTAGGCGATATTTGGAGTGGGCGACCCACATGTCTGACTGGGCAAGAATTTGCCTGCTCTATTCCTATTTGGTTCGTTTTCGTTCTATTTTCTTGTGCTTTTGACACAGTAGATTATTGCTTTAGTGCTATAAATATGCTTAATTTTGGCCGTACTATATTATTGTTGATAAGAAAGTTTCCAGTTCTGAATTGACCTTTTGTCAGTAATATAGATATGTGGATCTAGAAATGTTCTTTGTGGTATATAATTACCTTGTCTGTCTCAAACTAACACTGACTCACTGAGGCACTGAACACTATCATGTAACTGTCTGCTACTTAACCATTGTAATTTGGAACACTTGATTTGATTGATTTTACTGGCTATGCTGTAAGCTACGTGGCGGTGGCAGTTAATCAACTTATTATGGTGTAGGATGTGATGGAAACCCTTGGAACTGCACACTGTAATTTTTGAGACTCCTCACATGGTAATATGAATTAGCAGTTTACTTTGGATCTCTGAGAGTAATACTTGTATTCAGAATTTCAGATTTCACTGCTGTGTTTCCTGCTGCTTTGCCATCACAATGTCTTGAAGTCAAAAGGTTTATTCTACTAATTTGGGTTTAGAATACTATCTTATTTTCAAGGCCCTAATGTCAATCTTTGTATATTTTTTTTTCACGGCTCAACTTCTGCTAGTCCTTGCAGTTGTGTTTTCATTATTGGCAGTGAGCCAGTGACCTTTTGCCCTGTATTACTGATTTACTGCAGGGTCTATTTTTACAGACCCTCCTTAAATATGATGATTGCCTGTGTCTTCTTTTATTCAAGTTGGTTTTTATCTGAACACAGCATCACTATTGAGGTATCTGGCTATGAAATTCTTTGGAATTATGGGAAGAATGTTGCTTTTTTTTTTCATTTGAGAATTGGGAAGGATGTTGCTGTGACCAGACTAATCTGATCTCTTATTCCCGTCATCTCTCTTCCATAATTTCTGGCTCATTTCTCTTCTATAGTTTCTGGCCCACTCATGGTTCTTTTATGCTCTCCAAAATTGCCGTGTTGCAAGAAATATCGTCGCCCTGACCATGTAATTTGTGAACCCAATTCGATAGAAATCATGTTACCCAATTGCAATTCTCTACTGTCATGGATTTCCTGTAAAACAAAGACCAAGGGTAATACTGTATTCTTGGCCAGAGCATTCGGATCTGAAAAGGTGATGCAAACGCATATATTTCTACGCGTTTGTGTTTTTATGATGTGCTAACATTAGTTCTGTCTAGGGGTGTTAAAGGGCCATCGCTTTTGTACTAAAATTTTAAGGACCGGACCGGATTAGGGCCGGAGCAAAATAATACTAGTTTTTAAACTAAATTTTATTAGCGTCAGGCTAAATTGTGAAGGAGCAAACGGGCCATGATCCGTTACCACCCCAGTTCTATCACGATCAGAGATAGGTCTGGACACCAGCGCTATGGAAAAGAGTGGGATATTAACTGGTGAGACTTTGGTTGACGCAAATTGTGACTGATGTCGTCGTGCGTAGACCACGCACTCCTCTGGTACTGGTATTTGTCGAGCTCGAGTGGTTATACTTCGCGAGTAATTTGGTTTCCGCTGGGTCTAAGACAATCATTTCGAGCATCAATCTGTGAGTCCCTATCAACAACGGCTGAAAAGTCTCCAGCAGGTTCAGCGCATCCTAATAACATTGTAAAAGGAAACACGACTAGTCACCTTTCTTTGTCGAGGGGCTTATCGCGGGGTCAGATCCGTAGCTTTTTGTTTGGGTCCCGCGTCTCATCTCATTCCGCTCATCCGCTTTGTTGAGTTCACCCTACAGCGCTTGGCCACTACTGCAGAGGAGGCTTATCCGCTCCAGAGGCTCTGGCAACCTCGCATTCCTCTTCGGCACCTCACCGGCCCCGGATTCATCCGTGTAAGCTCCCAACTCTTCCTTTTGTCTATTTATTACTCGTTTGCTGTTTCCCCACTCTTCCTTTTGGGCATCCACATCTCGTGCTTTTATCAATTCGTTTTGATCTCTTCCTTTTCATCTGCAAACGCTTTAATCCAAGATATCTTCACTACTACAGTTCCATGGCGGACGTGGCACTGTCCGGCCTACGGTGGGCGGCATCGCCGATTATCAACAAGCTCCTCGCTGACGCTTCAACCTACCTGGGCGTGGACATGGCACGGGAGCTCCAAGAACTGGAGACCACCGTCCTGCCACACTTCGATCTGGTGATTGAAGCCGCCGAGAAGAGCCCCCACAGGGATAAGGTGAAGGCATGGCTCCAGCGGCTCAAAGAAGCCTTCTACGACGCCGAGGACCTGCTGGACGAGCACGAGTACAACCTCCTCAAACGTGAGGCGAAGAGCGGGGATGATTCCTCGGTGGGAGATGATGCCTCCTCCATTAGATCAGCTATTCTGAAGCCTTTTCGTGCTACAGCAAGCAGGGCACGTAACTTGCTCCCTGAAAACAAAAGGCTGATTCGCAAGCTGAATGAGCTGAAGGACATCCTGGTGAGAGCCAAGGACTTCAGTGAGCTTCTTGGCTTACCCGCAGGTAACAATTGTGCAGCTGGCCCTGTTGTAGCAACAGCAATTGTTCCTCCGACTACATCACTACAGCCTCCTAAAGTGTTTGGTCGCGAAATGGATCGTGATCGTATAATTGATCTTCTCACCAAGAGGACTGCAGCTGGGGCTAGTTCAACCAACTACTCGGGTGTGGCTATTGTTGGACATGGAGGTGCAGGAAAATCCACCTTGGCACAGTTTGTCTACAATGATGACAGGGTAAAGGACCATTTCGATGTCAGGATGTGGGTTTGCATCTCACGCAAGCTCGATGTTCATCGTCACACACGGGAGTTAATCGAGTCTGCAACAAATGGGGAATGCCCACGCGTTGATAATCTCGATACCCTCCAGTGCAGATTAAGAGACACCCTGCAAAAGTCTGAGAGATTCCTGCTCATCTTGGATGATGTCTGGTTTGAAGGGTCCAGCAATGAGAGGTAATGGGACCTACTGCTAGAACCTCTGGTTTCTCAGAAGGAGGGAAGCAAAATCTTGATAACTTCTCGACGGGATACATTTCCAGCTGCTCTTCGCTGCAACAAAGTGGTTCGTTTGGAAGATCTGAAAGAAGCTGAGTTTTTGTCACTCTTCAAACATCATGCTTTCTCTGGAGCAGAAATTGGGGATCAACAGTTGAAAGTGCAACTAGAAGACATAGGAGAAAAGTTAGCTAAACGTCTTGGACAATCACCTTTGGCAGCAAAAGTTGTGGGCTCGCGCTTGAGCAGAAAAAAGGATATCACTTCATGGAGAGACGCTTTGAGAATTAAAAACTTAAGCGAACCCATGAGAGCTCTTTTGTGGAGTTATGAGAAATTAGATCCACGTCTACAAAGGTGCTTTTCATATAGCAGCTTATTTCCAAAAGGCCACAGGTACTTTATTGATGAGGTGGTACATTTTTGGGTTGCAGAGGGACTAGTCGAATCATGCAACCATGATAGGAGCATGGAAGATGTTGGAAGGGATTACATCAATGAGCTGATCTCTGGGTCCTTCTTTCAACCAGTTTATGTAGAGAACGAGATAGTTACTTATGAATATACTATGCATGATCTCCTTCATGATTTGGCAGAGTCACTCTCTAGAGAAGATTGCTTCAGATTAGACGATGACAAGGCAGAAATACCGCTCACAGTTCGGCATCTATCTGTTCGTGTTAAGAGTATGATGCAGCATAAGCAAAATATATGCAAGCTACTCCATCTACGTACAATAATTTGCTTCAGCCCACTGCTTGATGATGTGACTGATCTTTTTCATGTGTTACTGCGGAATTTGAAGAAGTTGCGTGTACTGTCTCTGTGCTTTTACAATAGAAGCAAGTTGCCTGAATCTGTTTGTGAGTTGAAGCACCTTCGATATTTGAACCTCTCTAGAACTTCAGTTTCTGAATTGCCTGCATCATTGTTCACTCTCTTCCACTTACAGTTTCTTGCATCACGTATCAAAGGAAAAGATTTGCCTGACCAGTTCTGCAATTTAAGAAAGTTGCGACATCTTAACATTTCTGGAGGTAGGACTTCAATACCAAACATTGGCAGGCTAACGGCAGCCCAACAACTTGATGAGTTTTGTGTGAAAAAGCAGAAGGGATATGAGGTGCATCAGCTCAGGAACATGAACGACCTTCGTGGCAGTTTATGTATTACAAATCTGGAAGCTGTCACGGGAAAGGAGGAAGCCTTGGGGGCAGCCCTTCATCAGAAAAGACAACTTGAAAAATTGAAGCTTACCTGGACTGAAGAGAATGGCTCCCGAGCAGAGGACACTACACATTTGGAGATCCTGGAAGGCTTGATGCCACCGCCTCAGCTGAATGGCCTCAAAATTAAAGGTTACAAATCCTCCTTGTATCCAAGCTGGTTACTTGATGGTTCCTATTTTGAGAGTTTGGAACATTTTAGTCTTGTTAATTGTGCTGTCTTAGAAGGCCTACCACATGACACCAAGATCCTTAGGCATTGCTATTATCTGAAGCTTGATAATGTTCCAAATCTGAAGAGCTTACCTAGTCTTCCAGCAGGTCTTAAAGAATTATCAATTTACAAGTGCCCACTGCTTATGTTTATACCTTGTCTTCCAGCAGGCCTTAACAATTTATCAATTATGCAGTGCCCAATGCTTATGTTTATCACCAATGACGAGTTGCAGCAGCATGGTCAGACGGAGAACACGATGAGGACAAACCACTTGGGATCACAACTTGCTTTGCTCTGGGAGGTGGATTCAGGATCAGCTATCAGGACAGTACTGTCAAAAGAGCATTCATCTATGAAGCAGCAGTTGATGGCGTTGATGGATGATGATATATCAGAAGATCTCCGAACCATCAAAAGTGCTGCAGAAGAGGGAAGAGATACTGTATTGGCGAAAGAAAGTATAATTAATGCATGGCTGTGTTGCCATGAGCAGAGAGTAGGACTCATCTACCGACGGAGTATTGGACTGCCGCTGGTTCCACCGTCAGGACTTTCTGGACTTCATCTTTCTTCATGCAGTATTACCGATGGAGCTTTGGCCACTTGCCTTGGTGGCCTCACTTCACTGCGCTATTTGTCACTAGAACAGATTATGAATTTAACCGCACTACCATCAGAAGAGGTCTTTCAACGTTTAACAGCGCTGAAATTCATGTATATTAGTGGTTGCTGGTGCCTCAGATCATTAAGGGGCTTACGAGCTGCTGCCTCTGTTTCATCACTTAATCTCAGTTCCTGTCCTTCTTTAGAGCTGGCATGTGGAGCAGAATATATGCCTTTGTCCCTTTTGAAGCTCCACATATTGAACTGCATGGTTGCTGCTGATTCATTGAGTAACGGCTTGCCACGCCTGGTGCATATTCACATTTATGACTGCAGGAGCTCTGCGTCCTTATCAATTGGTCATATAACGTCCCTTGAATCACTATCAATTTGTGGTATTCAGGACCTGTGCTTCCTTGAAGGCCTGTCTTCCCTGCAACTTCACAATGTTTCTTTGACAGGTGTTCCAAAGCTCAATGCTGAGTGCATCTCGCAGATTCGTGTCCAAAAGGCTCTCCAAATTAGCAGCTCGGTACTGCTTAGCCATATGCTCTCGTCTGAAGGTTTTACAGTCCCGGCGTCTCTCACTCTTCAACGCTGGAAGGAGCCATCCTTTTCTATGGAAGAACCTGCGAAGTTCTCGTCTGTCGAGGGCCTATCATTGATTGGCTGCGAGATGAAGTCCCTGCCAGGAAATCTGAAGTGCCTCTCGAGTTTGAAGAGCCTAGAGATCCTATCGTGCCCCAACATATCATCGCTACCAGATCTGCCATGCTCCCTCCAGCGCATAGCGATATTAGATAGTGAACTCTTGAAGGAGAGCTGCCGAGCACCTGATGGAGAAAGCTGGCCAAAGATTGCCCATATCCGTTGGAAGGAATTCCATTGAACGTGCTTCAGATTTGCAACCAGAGACAAACGGAAAGGTAAGGTTCCACCAATTTATTTTCAAGAGCTAACTTTCTGCCAAAAAAAACCCACACCTGATCTTTCGAATACATGTTTCCAGCAGTTGCTCTGATCCCCTGCAGCGACCTCATCTCCACCAAATGTTACCACGTGAGTGTCCCGAGCTCATGCAGTCATGCACCAGTTCTGCTCTCTGTCCTGCCTTGCCGGTGCAGTCCCCTCGTTTCCTGCTGTGCCCATTGTGCCCAACCTGCGCGGCTCCCCATATCCATTGTCTCCACTCCTCTATCGCCCTCTGCCAGTCTGCCACTGATTGCCAACGAGAGAAGTTGCGTTGGTTCCCGGTTGGTTGTTCCCCTTCCCCCTTTTCTTCTCCCTTCTTCGTCATCAAAATTCCGATGTTGCTCTATTGTGTTGTCCTTCAGTTCTTTTGGTTGGTACCGGCACCGGTTGTAACTTAAGCTCCATTGTTATGGAAAAAAATATGTACCTGAACTTTGAAGTTTCTTTTGGATTAAGAAAACCCTGGAGGCCTCTGAACCTTTAGTCTAAAATGAGTCATAGACACAACACCCTCTCATGATTTGTAGTTGACAGAATGTGCTATGCTCGTTCTTGCGTCCCCCACCTGATTTCATTTCATGGGCTTTGAGCAAGCCAAGATCTGTACAATCTCTGGAGTTTCAGCATGATACTTCTTTTTTGAGAAGGACATGATACTTCTTAACTGCTAGTAATCTTTAGCATGACCATTAGCGTTTGTAATACTCTGTAATTAAGGTGCCAGAATTAGGCCTCCGATTTTGGTGTCCTGACTCAGGCTGTTGTCACCTAGAAATGCATCCGACTGCGTCCTGAATGAACCCCTCTTAAGCAACTCAGGCAAGATGATATTCTGAAGGAATTATCATGTGGCTACTTTCTGAATCTATTTTCCAGTGAAGAGGTTGAACAAAATGGTCAACAGCTGTACACACTATGTATGTGTATTATCTCAATGTGTCACGATATTTTCATTGTGGAACAATTTATCATGCCCAAAAGAGATAATTATATAATTATGATGATAATGATCAGCACTGGGTTTTTTTGTTACAACTCAAATCATAAAATTATTAAACAACAATAACGATTGAAACAAACAAATTAACCTTAGGAAATAGGAGAAAGAGCAAAAAGGAAGGGTCATTTGAGGGTATTTGCTCTAACCTACATGAATGGTATAGTTGTCTTAGCAAAACTGCAAAAGACAACCTTCTCTAAGTTCGGCTTTCACTGGTTTGTTGGGAAAAGAATTGTAAGACCCCTTTCCTGTTGTCTCTCTACTTTGATCATTTTTCTTCCAAAACTTGTCAAAATTATAGGTTTTTTTGTCAACGCCAATCTTCACCGAATTTTGTTAGGGCAATATATAGAAGCCAATGCTTGGTGCACTGTCAGCTGAATAGGAGGGCCATAAGCCATCACATCTTGATATTGACTTCCGCCGTACGTTCCTTCTCCTCTAGCGATTACCTCACCGTCCACGTCTATAATGCCACCCTTTTTTGGGTTCCCAACAAGTGGGCCTGGAGATAATCTAAAAGATCTCACCTGCAAAAGTCACGGTAAGGGGGTGTCGTTTCTTTGTCATTGATGGACTAATGGATTGAGAATAGATAAAAGACCTGACTAATAATAAAATAATCATGCTGCACTCATAACAAGACAATCACCTACTTCCTCCGTTCTAAATTATTGGTCGTTTTGACAAATCTAGATTCATAGTTAGTAGTATGTATCTAGACATAAGTATATATGTAGATACATACTACTAACTATGAATCTAAATTTGCCAAAACGACTTATAATTTGGAACGGATGTAGTAATATGTTTCTAACTTATGGAAAACGACATGCTAAGTAGCAATGTCCAAAAGTCAGTGGATGAGAAACTTAGCATGTCCAAAAGTCAGTGGATGGGAAAAAACTAACCTTGAGGTATGTAACATATGGTGATTTGACATAGCTCCCATCGCTCATCTTCATCAGTAAAGCTAAAAGATCGGCCTTTGGACAATCTCTGAGTATGACTGCATCCATATAGCCATCTGAGAACTGCACCACAATCACAACATTCAGCTTCCTTGAGTGAAATAAGTTGAAATTTGGGAATGAGGATAGTGTTCGTGTATCCAGGCACACACATTCCCCTCTCTGTACTACATTAGCAGATAGGTCCCTGCCTACATACATAATAGCATACATACATGCCAACAAAATATACTAAATCAAGACTGATAAAAAGCACCCCTCCAGAAGCAAATGGAACTGAATTCTCAAATAAATGGTGCAAGATGCATAATGATTTTTGTACCAATCATGTCTAAACGTACATTTGAACTTTTTACTTCTTAAAGTTGCTCCGGAGCCATTAACAACTTGACATATGCAAGCAAAAACACAAAGCCATTGTCATAATAAAAAAATAGCTACTGAAGAGGGTATTTAACCTTGAGAACTGTAGTTATGTATGAACATCTTCTGAAGTTCATTTGGCAAGTGAGTACACTAGGTCACTAGCTAAGCACAGGTTTCGAAATATGAAAGGAAAAGGGCCCAAGTATGAGCAAAGTATTTGGTTACCTTTGCCTCTGGAGCTGCCATGATATCCTCGGCAGCCCATGGCACATTGTTTATCCAAACTGCAACAAATGGACCATCAACAAATCTCCAGTCTGAAGCTTGGAACTCAACTGAAGGACCTGGGTATGAAGACGCATGAGATTTTCCATTTTGCTCCAGTGACTCTAGGATGCAATTCTCAACTTGCTTGACGGGTTCTCCATATGCCTCATAGCCTGGGGCAGGCACGAACTGAATACTCCCACAGTATTTTCGCAAGTTCATTATGCGAACAACAGCCTTAAACAAGGTTAAGTTAGAACTTGTTACAACTTGATAAATCAATTCCCAAACAACAAACAAAACAAAACCAGGTAATTTTCTCCTATAGGACCCAGCCATACAAAAGAGTAACTGTGCAAATGGTCTTTCAGAGATGATAGACGAAAGAACTGCCAAGAAATGGAAATGGTTCAGTACATACATAGAAGTCGAAGCGTGCACTTCCCATCCACCTGTATTTCTCAGACTCAATATCTATATCGGCCACCAAACCTAAGACGTTTTTGTTTTGAAAAAGTTAATCAGAAAAGCTCCTTAGAATTTGGGTTCATTTTATCAAGTCTGTCAGTCTGTGCATACCCCAAGTCATTAACAAGACACTAAAAAATTTATTCTCCCCTTGCAAAATGGTACAGACATCCAAAGACTGCTTGTGACCTGTGTATAACGAGAAGTTTGTGTTCCATAAGATTCACCACAGGAAATCCCCATGACTCATGTACTTTTCTGCATGATAAAGAAAGTAATAGAGAGATAACCTTTGATAATGGCGAATACAGCATTTGAAACCGAGCATGTCTCACTGGCAGCATGCAGAAGTGATTTAGCCATGCCATTTCCTGAACCTTCACACATTACAAGACCAGGCCCGTTTGGTCACCTTTCAGAAATTTCTTAGTGTTTCGGTTAACATTGTTCGTACCTGCTGGAACTACCCCAATTGGCATCTTTTTTGCCTCCTCCCAATCTGTTCGTTGAAGAATTCCATTTACTACCTACCTCAGAAATCACAGCATGAGAAACAAATCTGAGCCTGATTTTCAAAATAATTGCAACAGGTTACACGTTTCCTCATAGATGTTTACGGTAAGAATGACTGGAATCAAATGGTTTTTAGGGTTCCATGTACTAAGACTGGAAGCAAATAAGCAATTATATATACAAGCTAGCATGACAAACAGGACTACAGGAGGAGAACATGCTGATTAGTACAGTAGACTTTAAGATAACATACTACTTCAGGCAATCTTTGGAAGGCATTTGTAAGGAAGGCTGGAAGGGGCATCACATATTCACATCAAGTGCGAACAACGTTGACCTAGGAACAACTAACAACCAATCACCAATATTTACGCAAATGGTTGTATAAATTGCTTTAACTACGGCACTTCACATGATCTTTGTAACTATTTGATGCTTATCATATTGAAGTCAACTTGTATTAGCTTATCAGGATAAACAAAACGCAAGTCAGCGGGGCTCTACATTCAAACCCTGTGATGCCAACCATTACCACACGTCACGCACTTAAATATTCCGAGCACAGGCTGCAAACACGGTGGGGTGTCACTAACCTCCACGAGGATACCGTCGCCGCTAACGCAGACAATGCCGTCGTACTTTGCGACGTCGAGGGAAGACGCCACCTCACGGGCATGTCCCTGGTACTCGGTCTCTGAAACAGATCACGAACAAAACGGATCAATAGAGCCGAAAAAAACATGGGGAAAATAGTTGGTCAAATTCACGGGAAACCATCGCATTTGCATCCGCTGAACCTTGCACTGTGACGCTCACACCAGCCGCTTCAAAGAGAGGCTTGATTTCCGTGTCGTAGATCTTCTTCGCGCATTTCCTGCCGCCGAATGGGTTGACGAAGACGAACAGTCCCTTCGGCCGGCCTGTGGGTGAAAAATTCAGCACAAACATGATTAACAGGTATTGATCTCCATCGCATTAGTTAGATAGAGCAGGAAGTTAAAACAGGGGAGTAGTGAGCACTGATGAAAGCACACGTACCGAGCGAGTCGAGGCAGCGTGTCAGCCTCTCGCCCCAGGCCGCGGCGGCGCCCTCGCCGTCGGCCATCTCGAGCACGAAGTCCAGCCTGCACCGCCGCTTCCCATCTCCCTTCCCGCCAGCACACGGAGCGCACGACGTCGTGCTCGTGCCGGCCGCCGCCGCCACGAAGGCTTTGACGACGACCTCCTTCCCCCTCGCCTCGACCCCGAGCACGTCGCGCTCCAGCGACAGGCTCCGCTCCCCCGCCGCGCCGCCGCGGCCCGCCAGGCGGCGCCACCGCAGCTCCCCGCCCCCGATCGTCGCCTCCGCCGGCGCGCCGTCCACGCGGACATTGGCCGTGGCGCGGTCCTCCATGCCCCTGCCCCGCTGGCTTAGCGCCGGCGGCGGAGGTTTTGGTGCTTGACGCGGGAGCAGGAGGCAGCGCGGACGGACACGGGCAGGGCAGGGAAGGACGAGAACGAGGCGATCGATGTGGAGGGCGTATGGGGTTTGAGAGGCGAGACGAGACGACGTGCTAGATGTTATGGGATGGGGACGAAAGCGACGGGCGGAGGCGTTGGTTTCGGCGTACTATGCACGACGGCTCTCCCTAGCTGCTCTGTTGGTTTTGACATTCCCAGGTCTGAATAACACTTGGGATTGGGCGATAAAATTAGATGCGACGAGCTCGAGGACAGGGGTGGTAACGGATCATTGTCCGTTTGTTTCTTCACACTCTAACTTAGGTCCTAACAAAATTTGACTCAAAAACTAATCCGGTCTGATCCTTAAAATTTCTCGTAGAAAAGTGAAGGTCCTTTACCACCACCAGCTCGACGGCTCATGCTTATGCTTGAGGCGATGGGGTGGTGATTGCTTAACGCCACGTGCTTCCTCTTCACCCTTTCCGTTCCATGTCATCCTGAAAGCAGTTCAAACCTCAAGGCATTTCGCGTGCCTTGCACGGCGAACTAGCGAGTTGCTAGCCAGGACTCCAGGAGTAGCCAGGTGCTGGGGTCATCAGATTGAGGCGTACGGAGATGGTTTAGAGTTAACTGTAAACACGAGCCACCCATCAATTATGCAGCGGGGTCAAGTTAACTTCGTAATTAGAGTTAAGCCCGGCCTGCCATGCATCGCTGCAGATGGAAGGTGTTCCTGTGACGGACGACTGAGGGTACGGGCGAAACAGCTCGAGTGTGGTCTTCCCTGTATTATTGGAGAGGCCGAGGGGATCTGTTGTTTGCAGGGATTTTCTTGAAGAAAAAACGTCTCTTGCCATTTTTTTCCTACTATAAAATTTCATGTGCCTCACATGCTGTTTTAAAAAAGGATGGAAAGTGCCTGACATGTAACATTCATAACTGATTGCGCATCTTGAATTGAGACGGAGACGTGTGCTGACTGCTCTCTCTCTCTCTCGACGACGAACAGTGATATAGGCGTACGTGGAAAAACAGAAGCCTACCAAAAGTCCAAAATAAAAACCACCGTAGATATGGGGAAACAGAAGCGTACCAAAATAATAAAAAAGTCGCCGTTGCCGGGGATCGAACCCGGGTCACCCGCGTGACAGGCGGGAATACTCACCACTATACTACAACGACCTTGTTGACGCATTCGACTTAGTCTCTAAATAACTTTTTCTGTATAAAACCCCACTTGAAATCAACATATAAGTTGAGAAAAGGAACGTGTAAATGTAATGGTAAATTTGCACGGCGCTCTACACGTCAGGACCATCGGGAACAGGTTTCTTAATCCCCGAAAAGATTAGCTCATCGCATTTTCAGTCAAAGGTCAATGGAACTATGGATGCAAATGAGCCCCGGCTTATATATCATGTTAATGTTCAAAGTCTAACTCAGAGCACATTTCACTGCCTTTCAGGTAAGAGCCCTTCTACGCTATGAACCACAAGAAATTTTCTCCATACTATCATAGCCCTACAGAAGAAAGGGAACCTTAAAATGGCACACGCCAGGGATTCCAGCCGTAAACATCTTTGGCGGATATACAGTTTTCAGTCATCTACACAGCCTTTTTGGCCTTGACATCACCCTCCGGTGAGCCTACCAGTTGGGGTGGTAGCACAGAGTAATAGGTAACCAACGAGAGGTAAGCGCAGCTTGCTACGACATATACCTTGAACCACACAGACGAAAAGAGAGTTAGGTAGAGGCAGATGCCCGTCAAACCAACTATCGTGAAAAAATTTGTCAGGCCCTTCGGTGTGGATAGATCTCCTTCGGTTCCTTCGTCAGGAAAGTGCCCCTTCACGAAGAAATCTGACAGGAGCTGGTCCTTCTGCCTGAACCTCTCAATCATCCATTCCGTTATTTCGTCTTCTGATGTGGGGATGTCAGGGAGCTGAACCGTCCTGATGTGGATGTGGACTTCAGAAGGATCAACCCCATATACATTGTCTAGAAAATCTGGCAGTCGATGCTTGTATGCAATTGTGACATCATAAACTGCAAGAACGGCATGTCAGGACTCAGGAGCAAAATATCAAAAAGGGCAGAACTTAGCCAAAATACATTGCAGAAACAAAAAAGAAGCACTTTGAAAACTACAAAGTAGCTAGGCGCTTGAAATATTATCAGGTACAGTTGCAGGGAATTCAAGCATTATGTGGTCCTATCAGTAACAGTGACGAGATATTTTGGAATGCTATTACAACCCTTCCCCAGACCCCGCACGGTGCGGGAAGCCTACGGCAACTGGGTACGCCCTTTTTAGTACATAGTGGTTCAGACACAAATAATTGGACGCATAGAAACTGTACAGTAGTTCATACTGACTTGTTTAGATGGCTTTGAAAGCAAAATATGCCCCATTTCATTAACTTTAAAAAGATATAATTAGATGGCAATAACAGTGAAGAGCCTTTTTTCATATGCCAGGAGCTGATAGCCCATGTAATTGCTACTCAGGACAACACAATAACAATATCATAGATTGTTCACAATTAACATAACATGTGATCTTTCTTACTCCGTAGAAACTTTATGGGTTCTATAAGAATGCTAATAACACATTCAAAGCATAAGAGTTTGACAGAGAATGAGTATATATTGTTCACAATTAACATTACATGTAATGGATAAAACTTCTAGAAACTCAAGAGATGGAATCTTGTATTGGTTTTGTTCATAAAGATTCTACTGCTAAGGGAAAAAGAAGAAATCCAGCCACAGTACCACACAACATCAACATCTTGGCAGCAGATGTATCATGCGTGCACGGATCAAGAAGAGGGGGGGGGGGGGGGGGGGAGGATAGTGTTCACCTGCATCCAAGGAACTTCTCAGCTGTTCCAAACAACAAATGAACCCCTTTGTCTTTGGAAGGAGGACATATTCTAGCTTAGGCAAACCATGCTTTGCTGCATACTCTTGACTCTTGATGCATTTCTTCTCACTAAGATAGAATAAGCAATCAGCAACAAAATATAGGAAAACAGGAAGAATCACACGCATTCAATAGAATGACAAGCAATCTGAAGCAATGCAAAAATAGACGACCATATATAATGTTTAGTTTAATCAGTAACTATGGAAATTTGAGACATTGAATACACATGATTAAGTACATATTCAGCCATGCATGTGGGTTACACAAATATACAAACAATGAATTTGAAAGATAATCATGCCTTACGTATAATCTGTGCCTTCAGGAAAAACCGCCAACCAGATAGGATCTCTGGGGTTCTTAAATTTCGATAGTTTGTTCTGGATAATTGCTTCATCAATCTCCCATTTCCGTTCTACCGGAATAAACTCGAAAATGTGAAATGCCCAGCTAAAAATTGGCAACTTCATCAAGCTGCTCTTGAGTATGTACTTGATATATCCTAAATGGCCTTTCCTCAGTGCAAGATCCCACAAGTACATCCAGTCAACCTCAGTTCTGTGGTTAGCAAATAACAGTACACGCCCTTTTGGACTCACATTTTCACCAGAGAAGACAACCTTGGTTTTGTTTATCTTCTCAAACAAGAACGGCCACAAAGATAACCACACTCCAAACAGAAAGGAAGTCACCTTTCGGCTGTAATGCACGCTGAACAGCCTCACAACAAAAGTAGTAATAGGGGCCAAGTAAACTATCAATAGGAATGCTGTTGACAGTATAATCGTTACACATGCTACACCACGGCATCGCCTCATGGGGGTCAATGGACGGTGCTTTGGTCCAATGTTCAGAATGGGTCGGCTAACATGATGGACTTCCTCATCTCCACTGACATGATGCTCTTGGGAACCATTTAAACCATTCATCTTTCACGACTAAGACTGAATCCTTAGCACAATTTAAAATTTCAAAACGGGGCTAAAACCCAGCACCACAGATTATCTAAACATCACGAAGGGTAGAAGAAACCAGAACTGCAAAAAAAAAATCAACATTACTGATCAGATGTAAGCATATTGTTGCTATTTAAGACTTAAGAGTTAGCATAATTTACTTGAAAGAAACGCTATTCACTATAATTCAGTTCCATAAGAAGTTTAGCAATATTGCAAGGCGGCCGCAAGTCATGTAGGATGCAACTCAATCATGCCCAGAAACAATCTACTGTTACATGACATGACATCATCATATGCGAAGCACATCGGTGGGAAAACACACAATTCACATACACAAAAACCAGAATTTCTCATTATCTCATATACTCTATAACGCTGCATGAGCTGTAGAATCGCAAACACATCTGTGTGGCTGAGCATCTAGCGAGTAGTGACAAATTTCCACTTTAGCATCAAATCTCAACTCTCAAGATGATTGGTAGCTTTAGTGTATCCATGTGAATTTAGACACGCCATCAAATACAGCAATTATTGCACTGGTCCAACAGCTTGCAGCTCAGTAAATCCTAGCTCTGATTAGGAAGACCATAAAGAATACAACCACCAAGATTGCGTAATTCAACCACTCAGCTACCAAACTATATGCTCTCGAGGCATTGATGCCTTTAGGGCATCTGCATGAGTCACGACACTCTATCAGACACAGCCATTATTGCACAAGTCATCACCTCAGATCCAATCATCCAAATCAATTCCAGTACTCAGGCTGAAATATACCAAAAATGCCACACAACCGTCTATGTTGTATTTTCACAGCATATGCAGAACAAATAAAATACTCCCGTTTTTTGACAGAAGGAATAGATGGACTAACATAAATTGCACTCCAAAATAATCATCATTAATGGAGTTCAGCTATATTCAAAAGTGATTGGCGGTTCTCTACGACCACACTAATTATGAACCATGAAATTGCACCAGAAAGCTAATCATCTTCTACAAAGTACCATAAGAAGTTGCACAAAAATGGTGTATGTGTCTTCATGACTACATAATTAGTGTACCCCATTCAAACATATCAGAAGAACCGCCTTCCCTGTCGAGCTGTTCTACGTGTGTTCAGAAACACAAATCCCCTTTGCAAGCAAGCATGGAGGGCAAAGAGAAGCATATCGACAATCTACCTACGAAATTGGTAGGAGGAATATCACGATTCAGACGTCTAAGCCTCCTTCCACGAAATTCCCGTCTCTACATACCACTAACAGCGAAAATTCAGCCTCTGCAATGCTTAGGGTGCTCCATCATGTATCCACCCACGGCCAACAGTAGTTGCACCTCCATGACAGATTCAGAGTGATCAAGCAACTCACGGCGATGCACCTAACCCCCTCACCATGGTTGCTCGGTTAGCTCACGGACGAAATCGCTTAACAAAGAAACACCAACCAATAATCATATAGTCACGAACTCGCTGGGGAACCCAGCATCGCAGAATCGGCCGCCCAAGGCGCCGACCGACCTCGAAACCGCGCGTGACTCTGCTTGAAAGAACGGACGAAACAGCAACAGGGCGCAGCGAGACAGAGATGCCATACCGGGGGAGAATCGGCCGTCGCCGGGAGAGCCGGGGATGGGCCGGCCTGGATGCGGCCGTGAATTTCGATGGGATCTGCGGGGTCCCTCCACTCAGGGCGGCGGAGGAGGGACACGACAGGAGAGCACGAGGGAATCTCGGGTCGCACCACGCGATAGGAATTAGGAGCCAGGGGGGCAGACCGGAGGCGGAGGGGAGCCGCGCCCCCGGGGCGGGCGGAGCTTGCTTTATACTGCCGCCTACCGCGCACGCGCTCTAATCATCAGTCTGCTGGGGGCTGCGGCCGCAGGCCGTAGGCTGCCAGGCAGGCCGCCCGCGTCAGGGCGCGCTCGGAGTCGGGGCCGTGGCCACGGTGGCGCGGCGGCCGGCCGCGCGTCGCGACGCTGGGGGGCTTGGGTTGGGTGGCATGGGGATTGGGGAGGGCAGGCTTGTTGTGGCCGCGCGGGGGCTGGGGGCTGCGGGTTCTTCGTCCCTTCGTCATGAACTCGTATGGTCCACGCCGCCCGCGCCCACACGGCCACATCCACATGACCTGGATTTCCTTCCTCCGGTTGCCACGGCGTTGTCGGGGTGGGGGGCGACGAAGACCTTCGGCGGGGGCCCGGGGTAGTTCCGTGCCGGGCTCGTGCGGTGCGCGATTGGTGGTGTGTCATGTGGGAAGCCCGGCTACAATGCTACAGCGGTATTTGGGCCCAACTCTTGGACGTGTCTGCGGAAAAGCGGCCAGATGTTTGGCCCATGCCACCCAACCCAAGTGCCACTATTATCTGGGCGCATATGGCCCACGAAATCTAATACTATAACATTCAATTTTGGTGGCATCCTGCTTGAGCTTTTATTTATCTTTTTGACAAAAATGCATGGCTGAAACGCTCTACACGACTACACGTTTGAGGAACAACAACCATTTTTCAGTACCAAATGGTGCATTTGCCGACAAGACGAGACTCTATACAATATGAAATGAAATGATTGTTCCTGTAAGGCTGTAGGCATGGTGCATGGACAACCTCCTCTGTCCAAACCGGAGAAGGGGATGGAGAACATCTGAAACGTGTAATCAGCTTTCATGAGATCTGCCCCCGACGTGCCCCGAATAAGTTCCTGACACCTTGAACTTTCACGAATGGCCGCAATCCAGGACATGCTGAAAAGCTAGCTTGAGAATTTCTGGCTTCACCTTGACGGTAATTCTTCAACGAGTCAGGAGCGCGGAGCCATGTGGCGGGTTTGGAGGTCCCCGCGCACAAGAGAGGCGTGCTGAGTGGCGGGTTGGAGGTCCCCGTGCACACGAGAGAGGCGTCTCATGGCGGAAGTGATGAGGCCCCCGCGTGTTGGGTTGCTTGAACTCGGTATTTTTCATGCCGCCAGACAGGCGCTTTGGGTGCAGCAGCACTGTGGCGTTGGGTCCTGCACAGCGGTGCCCCCCTTGGTGTGATGTTGTCCGCCCCTTCTGCTCCTCTATCAGCGCTGGGTCACTTCTGAGGTTTCGATACTCGCAGGAGTGCGGTTGTGGGTGGAAGCTGCGGTTGTGCTTTGTCTCATCTGTCGTCATTTGTGAGTAGTGTTTGGCCATGATGATGTCCCAGTCCAACCGGCTAGTGAGTATAGCTGAGCGATAACCCATGCTGATGTCCCAATCTAATCGGGCGAGTTTGGTGTTTTCTTTTTATTTTCTGTTTCTATCTGTGGCCTAGGGTCGTAGTCTTCTATTTTTTTCTATTATATTAATAGAAACGTACTCGTCAAGTGTAGTTCGTTCAAAAAAAAATTCTGGCTTGAAAGTTACAAGGACCTGTGCTCATTTTCCTATATTTGAACTGCTCCTCAATTAGTCGTGATGCCAATTTGAAACTTGCAGGAATGAGAATATGTTGTAGTGGGTTCTTATGCACGAATGCTTCTGTCAAAATAAAGAATAACAAAGTTTTTTTTGTGAAAGTAGAGAATAACAAAGCTGAATACGGAGTAACCATACACTTGCATATGAAAGAAGGTAGCCGTTGGGTACATTTTTGTTCGTTTGATCTTTGGTGTCCGCCTCAACTCATAAGTGCAAGTTTTCCATGTTTGGATATTTCACATTTCCAGTTAATTATTTAAGTCAGCACAACTACGCCAAATCTCCAATTCAAATCTCGCCTTATTAAGAAAGAAAAAACAACAATCACAAGTTTCCTAGTCAAACGGGGGAAACAAAAGAAAACCCTAGGGGCCGTACAGCTGTGCCGCGCCGCCACAAATCTCCCTGGTCTCCGCTCTCTGACCTGTAACACCCAGGATCTCCGGCTCCCCGCACTTCCCTCTATGCCCCTCCCCTCCCGTTTTTTCTTTCTTGGTTCACAAGACAAATCGGCGCCCGGCGCACGCCTCGCCTTACCCCGCTCCCTCGCGATCATCACAGCCGTCCATTTCCACCTACTGACAATCCCTCCGACGTCGGATCTTGTACGCGCCGGGGTTCGGGCGTGCATGTACGAACGTGGTAGCCGCGACCGAACAAAAAGGAAAAGCAACCGCGGCTCGAGCTGTCCCCGACTGCATCCCTGATTCACCCCTCCGAACTTTCAGATTTCCAAACACATCCCTGAGCGGAGCGGAACACGCGTGCTGGCGGTGGCGCGGTGAGTACGTTATTTCGCGTTCCGCTGAGGGCTGAAGTGAAAAAACCGGCACCCCAGGCGGCCAGGGTCAGGCGGTGCTGTACTCCACTACTCCTATATTAGGCGTGCCCCCGGGAGGCGAGGAGCCCCGTCCGCCGCCGCGTGTTTGGGAAGCGAGCAAACCGTTCCTCCCCACCCTCCTTTGCTGTACCATTGCCCCGCGCGCATCCCACCTCGACGCGATCGGGGGAGTCCGGGCTGTTGCGAGCGAGCAATGGCGAGCGGCGGCTTGTCGCTGGTGCGCCGGGCCGCGGAGGCGGCGCGCCGCACGCCGCGGTGGCAGAAGAGGCTCGCCTTCCTCGTCGCCGGGTGCGTCCAGCGTCATCCTCACCTCCCGCTATGCATTCCCTTGTTTTTTTTTTCGTTTACCTGCTTTTGCAACCCCCGCTGCTAGTCGATTGATCCGTGTGCCTCGCCGTCGTCGTGGTGCGTTGTTCGTGTGGCCGTGTGCTTTTGGTGCATCCTGCCATGTGCCATCTTTTCGTGAGCCTTTTCCCCTCGTACCGGGGCAACAGAATTAAGGAGAGTTTTATTGGTTGTCCCCTTATTGTGCCGGTCGATTGAATTTTAAATTTCTTCGATATATATGTGATGGCCAACTCCGTAAATTTGTTATGGACTCGTAGATCTATTCGTTTGTTGAAACCGCACTGTGTTGATGCATACAGTCAGTACGAAAACCCTGTTAAATGTGTTATATATGCTGATAAATTTCTGCTGCGTGTTGTATTAGAGTGTTGTACAAGAATTTTGTGACTTTGAATTAGCAATCTAGCAAATTACTATAATATTTGGGCGATATACATAAATACAAATCAGATCATGTTCCTCGTTGCCGTATCTGCAATGCTATATGTGCATGCGCTTGTTTATTAGTTATTATTATTGATTATCTAGATGATGGGATGATAGAATATGAAAATTTGTTTTTAGTTCAACAATCATGTAGCTGTACAGTATAGTTGTTCATTTTGCTGTTTGATCAGTACAGTAGCTAAGGTCTTCCAGCAGTTCGTAATTGCTGTCAGATGTTTCATGTTCGCTGTTGTTGCCCATTTCATAATGCACTTAATTTAATCTTTAGCCACTGTATATGATAATAACTAATAAGCAATAATGCAGTTCGCAATCTGTAGCCACAAATAGTGTAAAGAAACTTCACCTTAAATGCTACTGCATACAGGCGGCATTTGCACTTACTTCAGCTTAAGTGTTATGCTTTCAGCTATATTTCGGGACTGACACACCTCTGTTGTTAACCTTTTGTAGAGCTGGCACCTTAACTTATGCTTGTCAAGATAATCAGGTTCTTCAAATTTGCGATGGAACTGGAAACAAGAAGAAGGTGGTTATCCTTGGAACTGGGTGGGCAGGCGCAACTTTCTTGAGAAATATTGACACATCTTTGTATGATGTCCATGTGGTATCACCACGCAACTACTTCACCTTCACTCCCTTGTTGCCAAGCGTGACATGTGGCACAGTTGAAGCACGTAGTATTGTGGAGCCAGTTCGCAATATCGTGAGAAAGGTATGTTCTTAGTACTATAGGGAATATGATCTAAATTTATAGCACTTATGGCTGAATACTTACTGTATTTTCTTCTGTGTTAATAGTATATATGATGTTCTGATAGTACAACTGATATGTATAATAAAATGCTAGAGTTGCACAACTGATGTGTATTTCATTATGTAGAGAAATGGTGCATTCCGTTTTTGGGAAGCTGAATGCTTCAAGATTGATCCTACAAACAAAAAGGTCCACTGCAGATCAGATGCTGGGACTAACATTGATGGAAACGGTGAATTTGTTGTGGATTATGATTACCTGATTGTCAGTGTCGGGGCTAGACCCAATACTTTCAACACCCCAGGTGTTGCTGAGAATTGCCATTTCCTAAAGGTATGTAAAAGGCATAGTGAAGCAATGATGTCCTAGTCATACGTTGAATTGATTAACAAAGCTAGTCTTCAGAAACAAATTACCATTCTTTCGTTGATGCTAACATTACATTGGTTACTAAATTTCTTATGTGCTTTTGTGTGCCTTCTGTTTTGTGTGTTCGATGTCTCATACCATGTCAAGTTAACTTGGTAGAACCAGTCCATTTATCTTTTTTTTTCGATCAATGCACCTTTGGCTGTAAAGTAGGATGGTAGATTTGGTCTACTTATTGCTTCTCTTCATCATAATTTATTGTATTCTGTTTGTCAATGTGTTTAATGGTACAGACGTTTTCTATATATATTTTGTACCATGGAATGCCTTCTGATAGAGCATCACTATCGTAGGAAGTAGAAGATGCTCAAAACATCAGGAAGAGTGTCTTGAAATGTTTTGAAAGAGCCTCCCTTCCAAACCTTTCTGAGGAAGAGCGGAAGAAGAATCTTCACTTTGTTGTTGTTGGTGGTGGCCCAACTGGTGTAGAATTTGCTGCAGAGTTGCATGACTTTGTGAATGAAGACTTGGCAAAGTTGTATCCTGACATAAAGAAGTATGTGAACATTTCTGTAATTGAAGCAGGTGGTCATATCCTTACAGTGTAAGTCCTTCTGATGCTTTGTAACCCCTTTCTTATCTACTTCCATAAATGTAGTTAACACACAGCTATAGTATGGAGACACCAATCATTAAATATTTCTCTTCTATTTTATTTTTCCATTTAGAATGAAAAGTGTTTCTGAAAATGTGGTTCCATGTATTTGTTGTTTTTATGTGGCATTTCTTACGTTTTATGCATTGTTATGAGAGGTTTGAAAAACATCTATGTCAATGCACTTTTTCCCTCCTGTTGAGATCTTTTTAAAATATATTTACTCAATATATTCCATGGTTTGTTTAGGTTCGACAAAAGAATCTCCCAATTTGCAGAAGAGAAGTTCAAGAGGGATGGTATAGATTTGAAGACAAATTTTAAGGTCGTGAAGGTGTCTGATAAGGATATTACCATGTCAAATCCTGGAACAGGAGAGATTGCTGTTCCTTATGGGATGGCTGTCTGGTCAACTGGAATTGGAACCCGTCCCATAATTATGGATTTCATGAAGGAAGTTGGTCAGGTATGATGTTCTCCATCCATGTGAAAAACATACTTCGTTGTACTCACTTGTTAATAAGTTAAGTACCAATACAAATTTTGCAGGAGGACCGGCGTGTGCTAGCTACTGATGAGTGGCTCAGGGTTCAAGGGTGTGAGGATGTATATGCTCTTGGTGATTGTGCAACGATAGCTCAAAGAAAAGTTATGGTATGTTCATGCACTCTCATCATGGTTTGACACTTGCACTTAGCAGAATCACCATTCATTGTCTTCCCTTAGGTCAAAGTGATGCCTGCCTCTAGCTTTTTCTGGAAGAACGGCAATTGTGTGCTTACTTTTACCTGTCTAATTTGCTCTAGCAAACATATCTGCTATTTTAATACATGAGAAGAACCAACTGTTTCTTTTAGTCTGAGTTCAATTTCAGGTTGAGTTTTCGGTCATATACTCTGTTGTTTAGATGCTTCTATCAACAGGACCCAGCATGTTAATTCCTATTCAATATTGCCGTTTTGTGTATATTTGTATCAAATAATTTTCTTTGTGTCAACTAGCACTTGTTTATATGCAGTTACATATTTAGTGGGCTGTTTTAATGGATTTTCCAGGAGTGGCTGCAATATTTCGAGTCGCAGACATCAACAAGCATCTGTTTAGAGTGCTCTGATTTGCATATTTATTTGGTCATGTCAATATTTTCAGGAAGATGTTGCTGCCATATTCCGAGTTGCAGACAAGGATAACTCTGGCACTTTAACTGTGAAGAAAATAAAAGATGTTCTTGGAGACATCTGTGAGAGATACCCACAAGTGGAGTTGTATCTTAAATCCAACCAAATGAAGGGTTTCCATGATCTACTCAAAGACTCGGATGGCAACTCCAAGGAGTTGAAAGAACTGGACATCGAGCAGTTCAAAAAGGCCCTTGCTCAAGTGGACTCTCAAGTCAAGATGCTCCCAGCAACAGCTCAGGTGATTCAAATGTAGTAGCATTAGAATTGTTTTACTAGTCCAGAGAGTGGAAAGAATAGCTTCTGCGCTCTTTGTGCTGACACTGTATTGAGTGTGGCAAGAATAGCTTCTGTGCTCTTTGTGCTGGCACTGTATTAATGCTTGTTGGTGCTTCAGGTTGCTGCACAAGAGGGAACATATCTAGCAAAGTGTTTCAACAGGATGAAGACTTGTGAAGAAAACCCCGAGGGTCCTTTGAGGATCAGAGGTGCAGGGCGTCATCGGTTCAAACCTTTCAGGTCCGTTTCGCATGCTTGTGATTGGCATCCGCAACAAGAACAGCTAATATGCCCGAAATTACAAAATTCTGTCATAAACATACATTTAATTTTGTCCTTGTCCTTACGTATAGTTTTTGGCACAATGCTAGATGTTGGATGTTACTGCCGTTTATGATTGATTGTCCAGAACCCAGCTGTAACTAATCTCTTGTCGTGTGACCTACAGGTACAGGCATCTTGGTCAATTTGCTCCACTGGGTGGAGAGCAAACAGCTTTTCAATTGCCAGGTGATTGGGTGCATGTCGGCCACAGCACTCAATGGCTGTGGTATTCTGCCTATGCAAGGTATGGATCTCACGGTCTCACCCTTCTGTATGCTTTTGGCTGGCCTCTCGCATCTGATTGAATGCTGGTTTTGATGGTCGTTTGCTCTTTTGTTAAATACAGCATGCAATTCAGCTGGCGCACAAGGATGCTGGTCGTTGCAGATTGGGGGAGGCGTTTCATCTTTGGAAGGGACTCCAGTAGCCTATAAATTCAAATCGGCTGATTTCATAGTTCAACTCCTACGTATTATTCTAGATGCAACTACTACTAGCATCAGTTTTGCTGTCCCGTTATTAAGCCTGGCAAGGTTTTTGATACCAAATTTTGTCCTTGCCAATTCTTTTGTTACCATGTGATCCACTTGAGTGGTTCGGATAGTATTTCTGGCTTGTCATATGTTTATTGTTTTTGATATAGTACACTATGGGCTTTAGCTATATCTTCCTTTTTTCACCTTTTTTTTCTTCAAAATTTTCCCATTTCGCTGTAACTGAGTGTAGCATGCAAACAGTGAATAGGCTTCTCATGCATATGAAAACGTAGGCTATAACCACAGCCGTTTTTTCTCCTTTTAAAAAAGGATTAACCACACCACGGTGCACCTGTAGCTCCATTCATTCTGACATTCACTTTTAGTAGCCCTATAGAGAATCGGCTTATACCTGACCCTCAGAGCAGCTCGTACACAATGAGGAACTCGTTGTTCAGACTCAGACACACGCCTTCTGACACGCGAGATTTGTGGTATAATGACCACGAAACCGAGTGGCTTCGTTAAAATGACCGTGATATATTGGGCTTCGTTAAAATGATCACGAATACATACGCTATAATGACCATAGAGCCTTTTCTCCACTGAATCTGACCAAACTACCCTCGCCATTCTCTTCCCCAACTCCGGCTATCTCTTCCCCTCCCTACCTAGCACCACCGCCGCCGCCGCCGCTTCCTCTTCGCCCGCGCTCCCACGCCCGTCCCCTCCCCGCTGGCCGCCGCCACCTGCTTCGCGCTCCTCCTCCCCTCCTTCCACCTCCTCTTCCTCTCCGCGCACCCGTCCAGCTCGAGCCGGCGGCGCCATCGGAGAAGGTCCTCGACGCGTTCGCCGCCGCCGCCTCCTCCCTCCCCGTCTTCTTCCCACGCATGCTCCGCGTCAAGGCCCGCGAGTCCTTGCTCCGCGCCAAGGCGCGCCAGCTCGGCCACGACGTCGCTGCCGTCCGGCGCCGCGAGCAGCTCGGCCGCGACGTCGCCGCTGTCCGGCGCCGTGAGGACACCGTGTGGCGCGCCGTCCGCGCCGTCGACACGCGCGCCATCCTCCGCACCACCATGCTCCAGCTCGCCGCCGCCGTTGGCCCCACAACTGCGCCGTCCTTGCTCCGCCATGCGCGCTGCCGTGGGGAGGTCGCCGCGGTGAGGGAGGCCGCGGTGGGAGCTGGCGGCGCCGGCGCTGGCGCCATCTTCCTTCCTCCGGGAGCGGCGGCGGCGGGAGAGACCGAGCGGCAACCGTGGGCACGCCGGCGGTGGGGCTGGGCAGGGAGGGGAACTGGGGAAGAGATAGCCGGAGGAATTGGGGAAGAGAATGACGAGGGTAGTTTGGTCAGATTCAATGGAGAAAAAGGCTCTATGGTCATTCTAGCGTATGAGACAATGTATTCGTGGTCATTTTAACGAAACCCAATGTATCACGGTCATTTTAACGAAGCCCCTCAGTTTCGTGGTCAATATACCAAAAATCTCCTCACACGCTCGTTTCTCCGTCAGAGCAGGTCGTCCTGGTTGGGCTTTGGCGAGGTGAGCAGCGCGGTGTAGAGGCGCAGCTTCTCCTCCCCCAGCGACGAGCACCGCGACAGCGGCCGCCGCGGTCGGATGAATGACAGCGACGCGAGCGTCTTGCGGTGCTTGTACCTCCGCCACGCGAGCTGCACCGCCACGGCCGCCCACGTGCGCCACCCGGGCGAGTAGTAGCGCGCGCTCCGCCGCACCCTGTCGTTGCCGAAGGTGTAGCGGAAGTGCTGCGTCACGTACTTGACGTCCGCCGCGTCCAGCCCGAACGCCTCGGTGCTCTCGAGCGTCGCCAGCGTCGACGACGACGCCGGCAGCCGCTCCCGGAACGGCCGCCGCAGGCACCACGACAGCAGCTCGTCGCCGCTGAAGTTGCCCGGCCCCAGCGTGCAGCTGCTCGTGGCGCCGTTGCGCAGCGCCTGGCTGCACTGCAGGTGCCCGCGCACGATGAACAGCATCCGCTTCACCGGGTCCCCTTCCCTCACGATCTGATGTATATAGACAGAGATCACTTCACTTTTTGGTTGTGATGACTTCCAAAAATCGCAGTCGAAGGGGGAAATCGTGTTCGTGTTCTTACGACTTCTCCTTTGGGGAAAATGAGCGACTTGACCCTGTCGCAGATGTTCTCGAGCACCAGGTCGTCCATGTGCTGGAACAACGGCACCTGCAGATCGAGTATGTGCAGCAGAAGTTGTTATTATTACGCGACGAGCCCGTGATGCGCCGCGCCAGCACACGGCTGTGTTTTGTTTTGCTTACCTGGCGCACGAGGTCGAGGCAGAGGTGGTACTTGATGTCCCTGCGGAGCCCCTCGGGGAGGTCGCGGATGATGCGGCACTCGTCGACGCCGCGCGTGGCCGCCCACCGCTGCCGCTCGTGCTGCCGCACCCGGTGCCGGAAGCTCCTGGGCAGGTTCTTGCGCTTCATCCACAGCTCCACGCTCCGCAGCCGCGTGTGCATCGCCTGCTTCCTCGACGTCGTCGCGTTCAGGAACACCTGCCAATCGATCATTAGCCACGTTTTGCATCGATCAGTCCCAATGCGAACGCGTTCATCCTTTGTCGTTACTACCTTGATGTTGCCGATGAGCATGGTGACGAGGATCAGCCCGCCGGTGATGGTGATGATGTTGAACACGATCTCCAGCCACTCCGTCGTGCTCTCCAGGTTCCCAAACGTGCTGAGCAGAGCATCGCCACCACCAGCAGCAGCACCAGTGAAAAAAAGTCCACACGATCAGCAGCCAGATCCATAATAATGAATGCGCATTCAATTACGAATTGAACAGCTACTAAACCCGGCCTGCAACAGCGTTCTCCTTCACCTGAGAGTCATCAACCCCCAGAAGATGGGGAGCAGAACCCTCTCGACCCTGCTGGGGTTGGCCACCAGCATGACGGTCCACTCGTAGGCCCCGTACTCGTAGTTGTCGCCGCTGTCGAGGCACGTGCCCCTCGCGGTGGCGTTCCCGGCCCAGGCGAGCCTGCCCGCGCCGGGCGATGCGTCCGCGCCGCCGTAGTAGAGCGGCTCCGCGCACGCCACCGCCCACGGCGCGCACCCGCTCCCGGCCTGGGCGCACTGCTCCCTCAAGCACTTGGTGGCCCGCTGCGCGCCCAGCAGGTACCAGCACGCGCCCACCGCCTGCAAAACCAGGAACGGCAAGCATCATCGCTGTGTCAGAATCATGGCGCCGCGGGGCGTCGTTACTTGCCGTTGCCGGGGCCGTGTGTTCCGATCCGGGCAAGATGCCCGTGCGTGCACGACAAAGTTCGTCGCCAGTTTTTGCCTTGTTTCTGTCTACTAATGTGGTAGTTGGGCAGGGAATAATATGATGGGATTGACTATTGATCAGTTCCATGCACCGACAAAGTTCACCGAAACGTCTAGGCCGTCGAAGACGTAGAGATGAGGGTGGTGAGCGAGCGAGACAAGGCGGACTCACTCACGTGAGCGGCGACGAAGTAGGCCATGAGGTTGAGCGCGATGCCCCACCAGATGGTGCCGAAGACGTAGCCGGAGGCGTCGTGCATCCGGCGGAGGACGCGGACGGAGTGGTAGATCTTGGGGAGGTACTCGAACAGGAACGCCACCAGCAGCACGGTCATGACGGCGGTCGTCGACCCGCCGCGGATCATCGCCGGCGCCGCCACCCACACGACCACCTGCAACGCATGCGTGAGTACGTACGGAGATGGTCACGGACACGGTCATGGCTGACTGGCTGAGTCATGACGCATGGTGTACCACTGGAAAGATGACCAGGCGTCCACATTGCATGACACGGGTTTCCCTGTGGGGTTGCATGCCGGGTAGGAACAGTACAGATTTTTTGGGGACCTTACTGGAAAGGGTTTAAATCTGTATTGATTGATGGAACCCGTTGTTGGTTCACATCAATTGCTGAACGGGCCCGATCTGCCAAGCGCAGCATGCAGGCTACTGAATTGAGCAAGCACCATGGTCCCATTCTGCAACAACATTCAGATAAGCGAAACCATCTTTTGTACGTGCGCCGATCGCTGCTTGACCCTGTAAAACCTTTGGGAATAGGCTAGGTAGAAGGCATCATCGATCGCAGGTCACAGCACGGTGCTGGGTGCAATGGTGCTCGGGGTCACGGGGAAGTAGTGGACCACACGCCGCTGTAAGGCTGTAAGCTATTTGCTCGGCAGAATGCGATGCCGCATGCAGCCATGCTATGGAAGTAGGAGTATGGTGTACGAGGACTAAATGGACTGTGACGGTGTGGAAGCCTCCAAGGATCCAGCTCCAAAATTCCTCGGTTGTTAAGGTTTTTGGACAGGCGTTCCAATCTGTCAGTACAGGCCATCGGCCACGGAGGGAGGCAGTTCATGCTGAATTGTTTCTACGCGCCAAACAAATGATGTGTGTGTTTTTTTGACCAAGAGCGGAAGAGCCAGATGAAACTAGCATGTCGAAGAGAATGCACGGGGATCATGCACGGATACGGACAAACGGCGCGCACCTGCATCACCGGTAGGATGACGAACAGGTCCAAGAAGATCCCCTTGTTGGACCTCGCCCGCTGCTCCGGCACGACGCCGCCGCCGCCGCCGGTGTCGTCGCCGTACTCGGGCTGCGCCGCCTCCTCGTCCGCGTCCTCCCGCGCCGGCGGCGCGCGCGCGTCCCGGAGCCGCAGGACCAGGTTCCAGGCGTGCATGGCGTCGGGCGCGCACCGGAGCGCGGTGACCGCGGCGGCGAACCACGCGTCGAGGAAGACGCACATGAGCGGCGCGCTGAGGCAGACGGCGTACAGGAAGAGCGGGTCCACCACGAGCCCCGCCGCGCAGGCCAGCAGGTACGCGCGGTCCCACTCAGGCGCCGCCGCCCACGCCAACGCCCCGCGCCGCCGCTGCCGCTTGCCGTTGTCTCCCCGCGGCGGCGCCGGCGCCGGCGTCTTCTCATCCCGGTCGTCTGCTCTCCACGGCGCGCCGTGAGGGGACGCGGCGGCCGAGTGCGCGGTGAGCTCGGCTAGCATGATCGATCGATCGGTCGGTTGCTGGCTGCTGCGGAGTGCTGACACGGTGACTGTTTGCGTGGTCAGGTGGTGAGGCCGTGGCATGCGGGTGACCGAGCGGAGAGGACGGCGTCGGCAGGACTCTACGGCAGATGGACGGATATATAGCTAGCAGCAGCTACGCCGGTCGCCGGCCCGTAGCAAGAGGATGCGTACGTACGTGACGTATCTCTCCCCTTCTCGTCGTGCACGCGCGTCGCGTACGTGCTAACGGACGTACGTGCGCACGGGTTTGGTGACGAGATCGACCTGACCGGCGTTTGTCGCCACGCGCTTGTGGTCTACTACTCCCTGGTGAAAGCTCGTGCTTGCTGGCGTACCGGAGCAAAGCTGTTAGCCTCGGGAGCCAGGACAATCCACGAGTGAACAAGGTTTGCCACCTGGTCACATCAAATAGATCAACCACCCCGGCGTGCCTGATGCGTGCGTCAATCATTTGGTGCCCCTCAGCCCATTCCGTGAATGGTGCCATAGAGATCAGCAGGGTGCGGTGGTCCGGTCGGGTCCGGCCCAGCCTCGCCGTCTGCGGTCTGCGTCTGCCTGCAGCTATTACGCCCAGCTAGCTCTCTAGCGTGGTACAAACTGCTGTCGATGCAGTTCCTGGGTTTCCATCGGGAGGTGAGCCGAGGATCAGGCTTTCCTTTGCAACCTGGTACTGTGTATGATTGCGATACTGTTTGGCTACTGCCAGACTGCCAGTGCCTATCGATGCCAAATCATCTCCAGGTCATCTGCAATACGTGATGTGTATCTACCTCCAATCACCATCGCTATCGCGCGCCTCAGCTTTACATATTATCGGACTAGCCAAGCTAGTACGAACTCGACTGTTGCGGTTAAATTATTGGCTATTGCCTCTTCTGACGTTCAGAGAGCAGGGAGAATGCGGGGAGTTAGGGCCCCGCAAATTCAGAAAGCAATTGTAAATAAAACTCATAGCCTCCGGTGAGAATTGTTGGAACTTGGAACTAGTGGGCTTTGGCCCATGTAATATTTCAGAAATCCCATGTCAAGTTGTTGGTTTCTTCCCATGCCCCGTCTATCTAAATAATATTAGGACCACGGAGCACGGGAGTCTTCCGTCAGCAACAGCAACGACCGAGAAGAGACGCGACCAGAACAAGAGGGGCGGAGAGTGAAATTCCCAGTGACAGTGGTGCCACGGCGGCCTTTGAGGTCTGCCATTGCCATGCCTTGCCTTCGATATGATTCGTCAGAAAACGATGTGACCAAGGTCCGTTACCTGTCAACATGATTACATCAGGCATCTTCTGATCTTCTTTAGTACCACAATACTCCTATATTTAGCAGCACGACGGTGTCCATGTGACTGAAAGGTCCAAAACTTGCCTTGCTGCTTGGAAACCACGCACACTCGGCGCGTCCGGGTTTTAAGTGATAGTGCTAGTAATACTTACTTCAAATAGCGCACGTATGCTACCTAACGATGCTGTCAAGTCGCCACATTGTTCACATATTGGGTACTAACTGGCGGCCGACTGCGATCCTCGTGTTTGTCCGGCAAGCTATTTTTCTGCGCAACAGCAAATTACGCCAATTTAATTGGCTTACAATATACTCTGTACGAGGAGCAAGAACAAGAACCGGTGGATGGGGCCAAGCACAAGACATGCTGCCGGCGTGAAGACCGGCGCGACGAAACTAAGAGAGGATGTACTAGCCACGAAGGACAGATGTATTATTATCCTCTCCGAGCACCGAGTGAAAAGGAGTAGACAAGGAAGGAGGTGTAGGTGTTAATTTACTTGTCCCAAACCTCCCAAACTATAAGAATTTCGGAATTTGCTCTAAATTAAACAATCACATATAAGTTTTCATTGGCTAAGTTCGTACAAAAGAATGATATTTTTTATGATGTTAAATGAGCAACACTATGAAATTTAAGTTCACAGCTCACTTCTTTAGTGTGGTACTCCCTCCGTCCGCATATATATGACGCTTGTTAGCTCAAAAATGAGTTACTCAACGTCATATAAAAACGAATAGAGGTAGTACAATGTAACTCATTCAAACTCAGAAATCTTTGACAGATGGAGGATACAGTAGTCATTAGTTAGAGCCACTAGTGCGTGTACTGTTAGTACTACATATATCTAATGCTTCTTCTATTAATTTGTATAATCTTCATTCCAAATTACTATTCGTTGTTGACATTTTCTAATAAAGTTTAGCCATTTGTTTTATAAAAAATACAAATATCATTTATTTTGTTTGTGACTTAGTTTATCATCGCATAAAACGTTATGGAATAAAGTCAATAATAACGTGAAACGGAACGGAAGTAGTGGAAAAGAATTATTTCTGTAGATTTTTATAGTTATATCACAAGCTTTTAGAGTTTTCTGTGATTTTATTATTCAATTTGAACCGCGTGTGTGGTGTTGAGAACTTGAGATCTAGCATCTTGTCATCATCTTTCCTAGTTAAAGACTTATGTTTCGGGATGATGTCATCATGTTTTGTATCTGAAATAACTTGGATTATATATCCATCATTATATATATGGCGCGGCCTAGCTTATAAACGAGACACACAAGATGCGAAACTTATGGTGAGGATCCTATATATATGTGTGTGCCTTGTTAATGCGGCTACAAATTCAGTAGTATGTGACCGTAGAACGTCATGGTAACCTTTGTCAAGTTCATGATCTACCGCTTTTAGACTTTTATTGTTAGCATGCGTATGGTGATGTACACATGTGTGAGACGTGAGAGTTGCACTGTGTTTCTCAAAAATATCCAGGAGAATAATTAACCAAGTTCACATGGTACAGAACACGTACGTGACACAACCAGAGTAATCATTTTCGTGCCATATCTGTTACAGGAACAGAGTGGCAATACACAACTCCACAACAATACAGGGTACATTAGCAAATTCAGTCGACCTTAGTCATAGGAGCTAAGGCTCGTAGAGGGTAAGCATACATATAAGAGACACCTCCTTATTCATAGCACGAACATACTTTCCTGGCGTAATATATAGCACGAGCACGAACTTATTAACGTAACGACCTTGTTGTACTCAGTGTGCATGTAAACTCGATCAAACGGGAACGAAGGCAGCAAGACAGACCCACTGGCCGATGAAGAGCTTCCTGCAGTTGATGTTGGGGTTGAAGCCGAGGAACTGCTTCAGGGTCAGCCCGGTCGCCTTCGCCACGGCGAAGCACGTGTCGTGCTCTTTCACCCCGTACAGCTTGGTGCAGAACAGCGGCGGCACCGGCGGGGCTGCGTCCGCCAGGGTGACCGTGACGAGGAGGAGACACGCGATCACAAGAGCTGCGGTGCCCTGCTTCGCCATTGCAATTATATTGTGAAAGGAAAGCTAGCTAGGAGCGGACAGGTTGTGTGATAAGCTTGAGGTTTGCTTTGCTGCTGGTTTGGGTACGTTCATGTGCCTTCTTATATAGGATAGCGAGTGAAAAAAGACCAAAAGATGATTACATGAGGGTGACAACATCAAGGGGAGCGTACTCCCTCCGGTTTCATATTAGAAGTCGTTTTGGACAAGGTTCGAGTCAAACATTGGGAATATAAATCATGAATAACATTTAAATCTTTGAGTTTGAAAATATAAAAATCATATAAATAGATTGGTTTTGAAATTTACTTTCATAAAAATATACATATATAACTTTTTAATAAATTTTTTTATAGAAAATTGAAGTCAAAGTTGTGTTTTGGTGACCGTGTCGCTGTCCTAAACGACTTCTAATTGAGAACAGGAGGGAGTACGTTGCATTGCGATCTTGGATATAGCGCTCCGGTCAATTACCCGGTGATATATTGCTTACGTACGGATATGTCGTTGGTACCCATGCATAATACGCATTTTTCTTTGGTAAAATGAATTGAAGTTTCTCCCGACTTTGCTTGGGGACGCCAAACAGAACTTCAGGCCAAGCAGCTAACCAACCCTTCTTGTTCGGTCATTTTGGCCCGGAGCAATCACAGGATTCCGGAGTTATAGTTCCTGGTAAGTACTACCTCCGTATCAAAATATTTGTCGCCGTTGATTTTTTCTTACAACTTTGATCATTCGTCTTATTCAAAAAATTATCGCAAATATGCAAAAGGGTAAGTCAAGCTTAAAATACCTGCAATAGTAAAGCATGTGACAAACAAAATGGATGGTACTTGCATAATATTTTGAATAAGACGAATGGTCAAAGTTGTAGAAAAAAGTCAACGGCGATAAATATTTCGATACGGAGGGAGTATATAATTTGTACAATATAACTTGGAAGGAGTATATTTATTTTTCACCTTTGTTACCTAGGAAGACTACGGACTACGCATGCACCATTTTGCAAGTTATCATTGACATGGCCCTAAGGGATTCCAATGTTTTATAACACCGCATGCATATATGCTACTCCGTCCATCCTAAATTGTAGAGCCGTTTTGATTTTGTAGCTACAGTATATGCATATAGTATACTTAAAAAAATATGTACCTAGAAAACTCAAAACAACTTACAATACGGGACGTATGGATGAGTAACAAATGATGTCAAGTCTTCGACTATCCACGTATTGGATACTAAAGAAACGATTTTGTGAATCCACTATACTAGTAATTATCATTGGCTAACAATGAAGAATTTACTAAAGAGATAGACGAGGCTAGCTATAGTCTATAAAGGGACAAAGAGCCATTGGCAGAGGCTAAGAAGAAGACATGCGTGAGGATTTGTGTGATGATACTTCGACAGGGGATGCAAGTATTTTCCTTTCCCCCTCCGCATATTATTAAGAGGGTGCAGGGATTCGAAGCCGGGTCTCCAGCCACAGAGCGAGCTCCGGTAACCAGTCGCCCGCGAGAGCGCCTGCTAATTAGGGCAATTAGACAGAGGTGTCAGGAATGTTACTACATATCTCCGAAGCTTCCTCTGGAATGTTAAATCAAAAGAAAATAGTGCATGTTGATAGCGTGATATATAAAGCTTTCTGCGTGTATATTAACAACGTTGATGATTTAGTGTTAATATTGATATATCTGTCTTTTAAACCATCTGAATTGATGGAATAGTACTTCTATTCGTTCCTTAATATTGAGACTGAAAATATGTTCGTATGTTCCAGGATGATACGTTTTATACATGAAAAAACAAAGAACACACCCGGAATGAAAAAGGTGGCACAATTGATAATCATATTCGAACCAAACAGCACACTAAAATGGCACAGCCAGGAACTTTTGGCTCATAGAAGTAAACTAAACAGAAGCTAGGAAACCTCTTATTCAAAGCACAAACGCCGTAGTAAGCTCTAAGCTGCAGGGACTGGGAGAGAATGGCTGCGCGCGCGCAGACTCGATCAAGCGGAAGTGGCGGCAAGGCAGACCCACTGGCCGACGAAGACCTTCTCGCAGTTGATGTTGGGGTTGAAGCCGAGGAACTGGTCCTGCGTCAGCCCCGCCGCCTGCGCCACGGAGGAGCACGTCTCGCCCACCTTCACCCCGCGCACCTTCATGCAGGTCAGCGACGGCACCGGTGTCGCAGCATCACTGCGTAAGTAATAAACTGCAAGAAAGAGAGATTTCACTGCGCGCACGCTCCGACAGTTAGACCCTTGCCACAGACAGATGCATCCGTGGTTTTTTTATTGGGCGACGAAGCTAAGGCCGTGTTCACTTCCAGAATACGAACCCCCGAATTGGGACTGGCCGGCCTGACGCGCGTCAGGCCGGCCACTGTAGCGTTTCGTTTGCACGTGCGAAAAATTGTCCAAAAATTTATTAATTAGGCTCAAAATGTTCGTCTCGCAGAGTACAACAAAACTGTGCAATTAGTTTTTGATTTCATCTACATTTAATACTCCATACATGTTATGACATTTTGATGTGACGGGGAATCTTCTTTTTGCATAGTAAATTTGGGGGTGAAATTTTGGATCTAAACCAGGCCTAATTGTTGACATCGCTGTAAAAATATGCTATGTATACTATACCCTGTCCTCGTCCAAGCGCGTCGAGGTGCATGGTGAGCCTCGCGTCGGCGAGGGCGACCGCCACGAGGAGGGACGCCATCAGGAGGAGGGCGGCAGCGCGGTGGTTCGCCATTGCAGATATTGGCGCTTGAAATGTACTAGTAATAAGCAGAGATGGAGATGTGTGCGAAGCTTGAGTTTTGGTCTGCTTACTGCTTGGTGATGATATGCAAGGTGGTTCGGTTCACGCCTTCTTATAGCAGGGCAGCGCGCGGTTGTGGGAGCTGACAAGATGTGTACGCGACGGAACGAATTGAAGGCGCTACAAGCCCACACACGACCATGGGAATGTCGGTACAAGGGGGGCGGGCGAATCGGAGAGACTACTCGTGTCCGTGTCGTCGATGCACATTTATATGCTGGTTAGCCTTCGCCATTTGGCCAGAGACCAACTGAACAAAACATGATCTTTATGATTCCAATGGAGCGATGGAGCTTGCTTGGCTACTGTGGGCAGGCGGCCAGCACGCTCAAAGCCTGCATTGATGAAGGGCGTACGACCGGGCACAAACTCATCCGTGTACGATTCGTCGTGAAACTAGGTCGCTTGTATGTGGCGTGTTGGACGGCATGGTCCTAACTATTTTATTATATTATTGTATCCAAACCGATACATGGGAAAAGTCTATTTTACACCCTTCAACTATCACAACAGTACGATTTTCAACCTTAAACTATAAAACCGGATAACAAAGATCATCCAATTGTTAAAACCGTGCAAATTTAGTCTTTAGGGTGGCCATACAACTTTTTTGTAAGCTGGTAACCCATCAACTAAAATTGTTTTCAATATAAAGCAGATCATATGCCATTTTGTCTAAAAAATAAAAAATGATTTATCCATTGTCCAGAGAAAATATCTTTAATATTTAAATATCATGTTGTTTCTTAGAAAATCTCGAAACAATTAATTTAGTGGTACCATGTCTTTTCTAGAGCATTATAGGTTTGCTTGTGCTGTCATAACTCCCCACGCGATTCTATAATAGCTCTTATTCTCATGCACTACGTTAGTGGACCCAATATGAGCATTTGCGTTTGCTAGTCGCGAGAGTCACCCCATCTTCATCAATCCTCACGGACAGGGATTCAGTGCCTTTACTTTGCACATTGTACCTTTGTTTCTATATCCCACCATTCATTTCCAATCTAAAGGTCTCCTTTTCTTCCCAAGTCAAAACTATATGTCTTAAACTTTTTTTTGTTACTTGAAAAGTGTGTACTGGCATACAGATTTATTGGAAAGAGTTTTTTTTTCTTATGTTAAGATACGTGCACGAAGGTGTATTGTGCTAATGGAATTTTGTGATTTTGATTTGAAATTTTTTGTATAAAATCCAGCGACACAAATTGTGATTCAAATATTATCGAAATCAAATGCAAACATCAAATATTGCTGGTATTGCCGATACTAAAATAATACTTGTTCACAGTGAGTATTGTAAATGCAATTAGCAACAGTAATCATGATTAGTTAGTGGGCCCACGTTTAGCAACTACAATTTATTTTGTCTTCAAATACCTATGGCAGTACACACACTTTGCAAGTAAAAAAAAAAGTTCAAGACATGTAATTTTGCCTTGGGAAGAAGAGGAGACCTTAGATTGAAAATGAATGGTTGGATATAGAAGCAAAGGTACAACGTGCCTTTAAGAAGTAAAGGCACTGAATCCCTGTCCAATCCTCACTCTTATGCATGCCGGGCCGGTATAAATTGGGGCCCAGTACGAAATTCCACAATAAAATTTACTAGACAAACAAAATAAAATTTACTAGACAAGCAAAATAGAACAATAGAGTAACAGTATATGGTATGATGTCTACATAGTAACCGCTACATCATTTTTAATGCTCTTAATAGCCGGAACCATTTTTTTCTAGATTGATTTGCATTGCAGAAGACATAGCTAGATCGTGGAACACTAAATGATGGTAGAGAAATTTATAAACACACATACATAAAAAAATAAAGAGGACATAACTGAAAATTAAATAATTACTATTGAAGAATTAAGAAGATTTAAAAATACATTTAACAGAATAGCGGACACATAATTAACAAAAGATATACTAACCTAATGCTGCTAGCTTCAGTGCTTTTTGACGGCCGCATAGGCACCCAGTCCATTCACCCTACGCGGCCGATCGCCTGTTTGGGATTCAAGAGACGGAGCAGAGGATGTCGTGGCACTGGATTGAGAGAGAACGAAGAGGTCTTTTTTTTCGTTGGAGTCTCGAGCGGCAGAGCGTACGTGCGGCTGCACACTTACGAGCATTCGGCGCGGCTAGCGAAGTAGGGAACTCCGAGAGTACCAGGAGATGGGCCTGCTGCCTGCTCGCCCTGTGCTGCTGCTGGGCTCCATTCCTGGACTGAAAAGAAGTTGGGGCCCCTGGAAAATGGGGGCCCTGTGCAGCCGCACAGGTCGCACTCCCTCGCGCCCCGGGCATGTATGCATGTTTGGATTCTCATTTATTCAAGAGTCAACATCAATGTTACTTTGGTTTAGGGAGGGGGGGCATTGGCCCCTCTTTATTGGGTGCCATTTTATTGAGGGTTCTCATACCTTCTCCATTAATAGTGTTTCTATTTGTTGTTATCAATAATTTGCCAAACCGATATAGGGCCTTGTTTAGTTCCCCAACTTTGCCTCCAAATTCGACTATGCAAAAGTAAGATTTCCATCACATCAAAATACCGGCACATGCATGGAGTACTAAATGTAGATGAAATTAAAAACTAATTACACAGTTTTGTTGTAGTTTGCGAGACGAATATTTTGAGCCTAATTAATCAATGTTTGGACAATTATTCACAAATACAGATGAAATGTTACAGTGGCGCATTAATGGAAAAATGCCAACTTTGGCATGCCAATTAAACAAGACCTAGGAAGAGTCTCTCGACAACGTGTCTCAAATTGAAAAAAACTAAAAAAATGACAGAAAGTGGCAAATATTTATTGTGTGTTGGAAGAGAGTGAGTGTAGCAAAACACAATCCCATGACCAAGTAGGGGTATGATTGTAATTTCTACTGGGCGGCTCATTGTGGTTCGAACTTCGAAGACTCCTTTTGTATGAGGTTAGCTGCCCACGTGTTATCTTCTCAAAGTTCTTAATTTAGTACTCTCACTACAAGAAACCATTTAATCTATGACGGAACTCTGCCGACGGTTTCAGAAAACGTTACCATTTTACTCTAAGCCCAGATGAGCCCAGAAAACTGTAACGGTTCTATTAGTTCTGTCATGATTCGGCCCGAACACTGCGACGGTTAAACAAATCCGTTGCAAACATTAAATTAAAAATCTCATATAGAAAAAATATAGTGCAACAAAAGAAATCATTTTATAGATTTCAATGGTCCTAACACTCAACTACACCTCTATTCTAGACTTTGAACTGCTATACGACAATATTTATATTGTAAAAAAAATCACCAAAACAAAAAGTAAGAGAGGGAGTTGAACTCCTCAGCACTTTGAGAAAAATCAGATGCCTTACCATTAGGCTACAGCACCACTCATGGTGGATTATTGCATTTACTCTTTAATTCGGTCCTATTACTGTTTTAAAAAAAATCGTAAATAGATGGAGTCGAACTCCAGACCTCTTCAACAAAAACCAAATGCCTTACCATTGGGATACAGCACGACTTGTGAACAAGGATGGCATTCTTTTATTTTATAAGTCCCTATTACTTAAGTTTAACAGTTAGGTCCCTAGCGTTTTACGTTCAAGTCCCTTCAAGTTTTACAATGTTCTCAATTGGGTCCCTCGCCGGCCGGCGGCTCTGTCACTCAAATTCCGGCGATGTGGGGCCATGACAGTCGACTTGATCTAGCCTACGAGCATCAGGAGATCACCACGAGGCTGTAGATGTGCTTAGTGGGGCCGGGGGTGACCGGAGTTGCGCCGCCGGCGGTGGAGCAGATCAGGCAACCGCCGGCGTCTTGTAGCACTGGCAAGCTCGAGGGATAGGTCGGGGAGCTTCCTGGGTCGACGGGAAGTGCGATGGTGGGCTCGGTTTCGGCTGGGGAAGTGTAGGTGAGGCTGCCCACGTGGAGGTGTCAGGCGGCGGGGCCGGTGAGCGGCGGTGAGGCTCGGGGAGCGGCGGGGGAAGGCTAGGCGGTGGTCGGGTAGCTTCTCTAGGAGGTGGGGAACACTATGGTGGTGACTATTTGGGCCGAAGAACACTGGAGAGGGCTGCCCATGGCGGGGTGCTCACGGCGGCGGTAATGGCGGCGGTGGAGCTCGGGTTGGCTTGGCTCGGCGGCGCGGGAGAAGGCTTGGCGCGGCGGGACGGTGGCGCGGCGGCGCGGGAGAAGGCTTGGCGGCGCGGGGGAAGACAGTGGCACGGCGGAGCAGGGCGGTGGAGAGAGAGAGAGAGTTGCCACGTCACCTGGCCGCCCATGCCACGGCCGCCGGCCACATGAGCCATGTCACCTGGCCGCCCGTGCCATGTCACCCGGCCGCATGAGCCATGTCACTGGCCGCCCGTGCCCGGAAGCAGAGCGGGGGAGGAGGGAAAAAGAGAAGAGAGAGAGAGAGAGAGTTGACCCAAGGTGAATCGATGTTTGACCGAGATTCAATGAGAAAAACATGTTGAAACTCGAAGATTGACCAAAGCAAACGTTTCTTAAAATTAAAAGTTCTACAACTTTCATATTGAAAGGTTTTTGATTTGAGCGCTAGATTTAGGAGGGAGAGAAGCAGATCGGGGGAGGAGGGAGAGAGAAGATAGAGATGCATAGTTCATCCTTTTCTTTTTAATTCGAGATTGAAATTTGTAATCGGTTGTTCTCGATCATAGTTACTTCAAATTTGATGAGATTTTTTTCTATAGTTTTCTAAAATGAAGATCTTTCATTTAATAGTGTTTGTTTGAATTGGGTACATAATATAATTAGTTTGCAAGTTACCTCACCATGATGTATTAATTAGTTATTCTTAAGTAATGCAAAAACAATATTTTTCCACAATAAGTGGCAATGAAAAACCCACATATGTTGATATGAGGGTAAATGTGAAGTTGTGTCCAATTTGTAAGTGTATATGAGCAATATAAGACTTGAGTTGTATGAAATTTCAAAGTTTGAGTTGAGTTGTATGAAATAATGTGAGTTTGAGTTGAGTTTATGAACAATGTATACTCCAATTTGCATACAATATTATGAAACTTTTATGTGAGGCTTGTACATTCATAAAATGATTGTATTCCAATTTAAATAATTTTTGGAGAAGTTTTAGGTATTATTACCATTATGTTATAATAAGATGGCGAGTAGAAGTTTGAATGATCCTTATAAACTTTTAAAATTTGCATCTATTTTCAGGACATGAGCTATACTAGAACATATGATCCTAAATACGATTTTTTTGTAGTTTTTTGTATATTATTAAATGCACATGTAGTTCAATTTTGAATTATTTCAATAAACCATGCAGAAATTCATTTAATATACAGAAAATAGTAAATTAGCTCAAAAATTCTTTAAACTTCTATAAGACAACTGATATGTAGCCTATGACATATAAAAAATGAGTTGGTGTATATAAGATAATTATTTTTATGTGCTACTTCACAATGATGCAATAAAAAGAAAAATAAAAGAAAAAATGTTAAGTAGGAAAGGAATGAAATCAGGCCTGTTTGGCCCAAACGGTCCAACAATTTGTGAGCGTCCATCATCGATCCGACGATCGCGATCGCACCGCCATGGTATAAAACCACAGAACCCTAGCTGCTTCCCGTCCTCCTCGGTCTCTCTCCCCCTCACTCTCCCGTTCAGCCGCCGCCCTCTCCGCCTCGGCCCCTCCTCCACTCCACCATGGTGCGGACGCAGGGCTCGAGAAATCCCGTGGCCACCGCCGCACCGCCGCTCTCCTCCTCCGCCGCCGCTGCGGATCCCGCCCCTGACCCCGTCCATCCTCCCCGACCCTGACCAGCGAGATCTCCTCCCCTCCCCCTCCACCCATGGCGGCCTCCACCTTCAGCGGCGACGAGACCACCCCCTTCTTCGGCTTTCCTCGGCGCCGCCTACGGGACGGCCAAGAGCGGCGTCGGCTTCGCCTCCAAGAGCGGCCTACGGGACGGCCAAGCACTACTACCTCTTCGACGGCTACGCTCGAGCTCATAAGCACCAAGATCCATCCCAGTAAGCACCGTAACACCAAGATCCATCTCAGTTAGCACCGCAACACCAAGATCCATCCCAGTAAGCACCGCCGCCCCCTCTTCCCATCGTTGCTAGAGCTATAGGGAGGTGGATATGCGAAGTCGTTGCTAGAACTATAGTCTAAAGGCATGATTAATTGATATGTCATTGTCTACGAGCTGTTTAAATGTGTAATTTTTAAGGAGGCCTCAGCAGAGCATATCTATAGCCCTTACCAGGGACAAAAATCTCTTGCAATCAAGACACCGATTAATTGAGCTTAGTAGGACATCAATCCTTATATCCAAATTTTACCAGCACTGTCAAATCTGATATTCTGCCTGCTCTACTTATCATTTAGTACTATATATGTTCTTTGTAGTGGCAGTAGTTCAGTTTCTTGCTAGCTTTTAGTGTGCTGTTTTACTATATTCAATTGTTGATTATTGACTATTTTCACTGTTCTGTGACACCAAATGATTCAGGGTGACATTGAAGCTGGCCACGCAGAGAAACTGTGGAGACTGAGCATGGCAAGAGCACTATAACCTTCTACGGGAATTCCTTCATTGCAGGTAATCTAGCTTGTATGTATCTCGATACTGGAAGATAGAAGAATCAAAGAATTAGAAAACATGAGTTTAATTGAACAGGAGTTTGTCTGTGCTTGCAGTTCTGCTGGGTTGCTCCTCCACCCTCCATCACTTTTGTAGTCATGGCAAGGTTTGTGCTATTCACATTTACATTTTGTGGGGATGTTATCGTTTTGCCACTGACAAGTTATATTATAGATTTTTTAAGCCATGCTTTATTTCACATGTAATTTGCCAGTTATTGCTTCTTCTAAGTATACTTTATCTCATATGTATGCTGCTAGTAGTTGTCTCCAAGAAGTTGACAACTGTATGTTTCTGGCATATTATCTCCATGTTTCTTCTGAATATTTATGAACTGTACATCACATTCAAAGGTGTAGTGACTTTGTATGATGGTGTGCTGTCTGAATGTTTCTGTAGGATTTTGTCCATTTACCCCATTTTAAATTTGTTGAATGGTGCATGTTCTCATCAAGCTTGTGTATGTTCTCATCAGGGAGATGGAGCAGGAGTTCCACCAGGCGACTTGTGGTTGAGAGGAGAGATTTCGATATTTGAGACTAAATTCAGGAGCCTTTCAATTATTGCATGTCAAAAAAATCTATGTGGTTGTGTATCTATGTATGGCGTCTGATTGGTTGAGAGATATTTTTATTATTGCTCTTTTATATTATTTATAAGATATTGTACCTGTTTTGATGCAATAATTGTGCTGTAATTATTGCTACTGAATATTTGGGTTATGTGGCTTCTAAATTTTTGGTGGGCTGAAATGAATCAGGTCCAGAATTTTTATGGGTCGATGCTATAATGTTTATGGACTTAAATTTCTATTTGCTGAAATGATTTTGGACTTAAATTTAGTCTGTCTAAAATTGGCCCATTAATAGATTGAAATCGGTCCATTAATAAATGGCCCACGATCGAAAAGTGAATGTCCACGTCAGCGTCCATGTCATCAGGGTAAGCGTTCGTGTCATCAGGGTAAGCGTCCATGTAGGCGGCCACGTCATCGTCCACGTAGGCTGCCACGTTAGCGTCCATGTCAGCAGCAATTCGTGACGGTCATTTTCGTCACCAATACTGGGCTTTGGGCCGGGCTGAGTGGGCTTCGGGCTGTTTTGCGACGGTAAAAAAACGTCACAGATCGCATCAATCCATGACGTTTTGTAAGATCCGTCGGCGGATTTAATCCACCACGCTCATTCAACCACGGAATCTGAAACCGTCACGGACACTGAATTGCAACGGATATTCAACGATCTGCGACGTAATGATTCCGTTGCAGATTAAATAGTTCCTTGTAGTGTCTGGAGCAATGGAACATTGCATCTCAACCGTACCAATGGAACAACCCCAATTCAGATTGATTAGCAACCTCTTTTCGCAAAAAGTATAACTTGTAATGTTAGATTTTGAGACTTTAAGAAAAATAGCACAGTAGAACTCGAAAAGCATACAAATGAATTTCTTGAACTTTTGATGGTCGTCCAACTTGGGTGTCACCCTGGCCATCCACGCGATGGAAGAAACAAAGAACACACACGCACACGGCACATGCATGGCACACGACGAAAATGCGAGACAACTGATTGGAATCTGTTGCAGCAACAGATCGAGTGACACATGCATATCACCCAGAATACAGGAAAACGTGGCACAGCCAAAAAACCTCAGCTAGCAACTGTGTTGCGGCTTGTGAAATTCAACATCCTTATTCGTAGTCGTCGTAGCACGAGATCGTGGTACGCGGGGCACACGAGACAGCACGAAGTTGATCAGGCGGAAGTGGCAGCAAGGCAGACCCACTGTCCGACGAAGACCGTCTCGCAGTTGATGTTGGGGTTGAAGCCGAGGAACTGGTCCTGCGTCAGCCCCGCCGCCTGCGCCACGGCGAAGCACGTCTCGTCCTGCTGCACCCCGTGCACCTTGGTGCAGGTCAGCGCCGGCACCGCCGCGGCGGCTTCTTCCTTCAGCACGTAATAAGCTGCCAAAAACTTTGCCGCAGGTCAGACACTGCATGCAGCAGTACAGATGCATGCGTACTGCTGGATGTCTGAACATATAAACTAGCTAACATTGTTGGTTAGTATCGCATACGAGTAGTATGGCTTTAAATTTACCTCCAGACGCGCCGCGATGCACGGCGGCGAGCCTCGCGTCGGCCCCGACGGCGAGGGTCACGACGAGGAGGGACGCGATCAGAAGAGCGGCGGCGCCGTGGCTGGCCATTGCGAGCGGATGCTACGTGCCGGCGTGGAGGAGGAAAGGAAGTGTATGTGTGTGTGAGCTCGAGTTGTGCTCGGTGGTTGGGTGGCTTGGTGCATCAAGGAGGTCTGGTTCGCTTCTTCTTATAGCTAGCCAGCGTGGGTGGGTTAGCGCGAAAGTTGAGGAAGTGGCGGATGCGAAAGCCCACACGCGCTCCCGGCCTCGGGAATGTCGTTGCTGGGACGGGTGAACCGGAGGTGCAACTCGTGGACGTGTCGTTGCTGCACATTTCGCAAGCCGGCTAATCTTTTGCAGGTTGGCACGGGGCCAAGCGAAACAAAGGGGGTGTTTATGATTCCAATGGATCTCACTTGGAATATTCTGTTGTCCATACGCAGTTAGGATTTTAACTGAGCAACGACCTCATAATAATTAATAAATGTTTGCCTTGTTTACTTAAGGATACGCTGAAGCTTTGTGAGAAGTGTGTAGAGGGGTCTCGAGTTTGATATATATTACCCAGCCTGCCATTCCGATTACATGAACACAGAAACTTTTGTCTCGACGTGATCCTGCTTAAACATGTTTTGCTCAGAACCGGAAGACGAACAAGTCAATAGTCATAGAGCAACAAACTGGGCCACAGCTAAACCCTCGACAACACTGTTCGACGCTACAACACAAGAATCCACGTGATTTCACACATTAACCCGCGAGCCCGTTCGCACCACCAAGTTTGATGGAACATGGAAGCCCAGGCTCCCAGCCGGCCCATCTATCCGGATGCCCTCGGTGGTCCTGATGTACAGAGCCTTGGGCACAAACAATTTCAGCCCGTGTGGCGCATCTTAGCCCTGGAATACATGCGGTCGACCACCGGGCGCATCTGCTGCCGCGCACCAAATCAAGCCATGACAATGTCGCCACACTGTCGGCGTGAACTTTCGGCACCACCACCTTTGAGCTAACATGTCCGATCTCTGAACATTCCCATGCCTTTCTATGCAACCACCAGGTCAGCACGGCGCAAGGGCGTGGAAAAGAGGAGATGCTTTCGTCACATCGTGAGGAATCTCCCCTTGCTTGTGAACAAGGGCACCTCCAGAGCGGATTATTCGGTACGCTGCTGCTGTATCTCGTCCAGTTCGCGAATAAGAATTTCTGCACCGTGCTAGCTCTAGCTCCTATCCTTTCCTTTCCGACAGACCGACGCCACCACTAAAGTCCCCCACAACTTGTTCTCCTAGTGGATAATTTCGTCAAAATTCGAGCATCGTGGCTGCTTGATTTTTACCCATGGTAAAACCGTGGCGGCAGTTGCCGTTGCTGGATACTTATCGTACCCATGCATATGCAAACGACCCAGCCGCTTCAGAGAAAGTGACGTTGCGTCTTTCCAGAGCGCGGAGATTTTCCACGCCGGAGTTTTCAGGGCACTGCTGGTTCCACTTGATAAAATTTAATAGCCGCGTACTGTAACTTCTCTGAAGTCAGATCTTCCCTGCCAAACTGAAGGTACACAGAACGTACCCGCCCGATAAAACGCTTGAAATTCAGAAACACGTACACGTACGCGCCCACGCCCTCGTACAGGATCGGGGGCTCACGTGGAGCTGCCGGCAAATCACCTGCCAAGATTCCTGGACACTCCTCTGGTTCGGCCCGATCAACGCACCACGCACCCACCACCGCGGTGCCGCCGTGGCCGCGGGAGAGGTCCCCGGCTCGGAGGAGAAAATCAAAATCTTGGCCGCCGACGGCCGACGCGACCGCATCCCGGGCGGGTGGGGACTCGGGGCGTGAATGCGTGATGCTGCTGCCCCCGTGTCGTGGTTTCCCTTCCTCCCGAGTCAAGCCAAAGCCGGAGGACAAGCGGACCAACCACTCCGCTTGCGACAGTGCGACACGGCTCGCTCGAACGAACGAACCACCCCCAACGGAAAAAGGCCGAAAAGGTCAGCAACAACTTCACGAACCTGACACGAGGGCCCCACGCCCTCGCCTCGCCAGGGGCCACATGCCAGACACGGCAACCGTCACAGTCCATTCGAGCAAAGGCAAAGCAAAGCAACCGACCGAGACCCAACGGTCCCGCACCGCACCTGCATCATTCTGTTGGGCCCGTAACCGCAACGCCGGTGGGCCGGAAATAGAAGCCGCGACACGACACGCGTCGTCGGCGCCGCAAGTGGACCAAGCGGCCCGCCTGGCAGCCGCTTATAAGCTGCCGCGGCACGCGCATCCCCCTCGCCTCGCCGTGTGTTTTTCGACCCGCCCCCTCCTTCCCTCCTCGAGCTCAGCACACAAGGACACTGTAACACCCTAAAATTCATCACAATTAAATTGTAGCAACTCTCTAAATTTTTCTAGGATTTATTAAGGCTTAAATAAATATTCTACGATTTAATTGGAATTTCTAGTTTTTTATCAATTTAAATATCATATTAAATAATTTTAGTCAAAATAAGTTTTTGTTGCATTCATGCTGTTGCATATATTTTTTGGTTGCTAGTAAATCAAGTTGGAATTTAAATTCTGTTTAAATTCGAATTTGATTTGATTTTGTTTGAGTTTTAGAAAAGTTAAATAGGCTGAGTTCGTTTTTGCCCCTCCAACTCTTGGCCCAGCTCGGCTTTGCCCCCTCTATTTCTTTCCTCTCCCGACCCGGCCCGATTTCTTTCCCGGCCCATTTCTCCTTCGCAGCCCAACACGCCGCGCCGGCCCGCTCCGTCTCTCTCGCCGACAGGTGGGCCCCACCTGTCAGCCCTTTCTTCTCCCCTTCGTCGCCGGAGCAGGACTCTCCGGCCGAGTCCGATTCCGCCGCCGCCGTGTCCAACCCGGGCACGCACGCCAAGGCGTGGCCCGAGCCCCCACCCCGCACCTATAAATCCGCCGCCGCCCGTGTTTTTCCCCTCCAATCAAACCAAGTCCGGCGACCCTCCGCCGCGGGAGTGAGCGACGCCGCCGTCCCGGCCGTCGCCGCCGTCGATTTTTCGCCCGATCCGTCCCTGGCCGTCCGATCTAGATCCAACGGCCCAGATTAGAGCAACGTTTTGAGCGTTGCCAGTTTTGCAAAAGAGCCCTTGAAGTTTCTCAAAATCAACCCACGGTCCAGCTCAGTTCAAAAGTATTTCAATTTAGGTCCTTTTTCTTCTGTTTTAGCCCCTGCAAGTTTTAAAATTGTGCCCTAGGTCCAAGTTTTGTCTTTTTACGTGAAAACCCTCGAGTTTTTATATAAAATTATGTTTTAGCCTTCGAATTTTCGCAGTTAAGCCCCTGGAACTTTTGAAACTTTGCCAGCAAGCCCCTGAACCTTAGAAAAGTCATATCTTTCTCGTTTTAACTCCGATTTTAGTGATTCTCGCGCTCACGCGTTCGTTGTAACGCGTAGATTAGTTTTGTGCTGTTATTTTCTTCTGTTGGAATTGTTTGGTGTACTGTTTCTTATTTGTTGTATTGTTTCCTTGCATGTGAATGTGTGATGCGAATAGGAAACGACCAGTTCGAGGATCTCTCTGAAGAACCAACTGTTGGAGAAGGATTTGAGCAGCAACCGAGTTGGGAAGAAGGCAAGTGTATTATGTCATGCAAATGTCCTAATAATTATTAATTTCACCACCCGTGCGTGAGTCTTAGTTTGATGGGTTCCTATTTAAGGATTTGCCTAGCCACTATATTCCCCTGTCCCTGAAACTGGGTTACTTAATTAATTTTGATGGTAGATGATGCTTAGTTTGCTCAACTGGGATTGGTTAAATGAACCCCTACTCTATGTTCCATATACTCTTTTAAATAATTAATTGGCAAGATCATATCTTTTTAATTGGAACATGGAGAACCACCTAGGAAAACAGTGCAACCATAAGTACCATATGGCTCTGGTCTTGGCTAACTAATTAGGGACTTTAGTGGATGGTAACCTTACCCGAAAGGGGCAAGAGGCGCGGCGGTTGACGGGGTATAGCTCGGTCCTTTTGAGCTGTGGGCTTTGGTAAGAGACAGATCTCATTAGGGAGGGTTATGCTTTGCTTCTGAACCGGAAACCTTAGCGGGTTACTATTTACTAAGGAATCTTTGTAAAGGCCTCCTAGCGTCCCTATGCGGTCACACCTCGGTAGTGTGATTTAAGAGGATTGGCCCCCTCGGCATGGTTGGGTTTAAAGTTCTCTTGAACTTTTACGCGGTTTATGGTGAAAGTGTACAACCTCTGCAGAGTGTAAAACTGTTATAACAGCCGTGCTCACGGTCAAGAGCGGCCTGGACCCTTACATGATAATCATACTTGAACATGGATTAAATCGTGGTTATATGAATATGTTGGGAATATGACATTAATTAATTTGTGGGTGGTATATACTTTCATTTGCTAGTAAATAGTTGCTTAATAAAACTTGACCAACTAAAAGTGCTTACTGCAGTATGGTCAGCCAACCTTTTTGCCTCAGCCTTGTATGTCATATTACATTTGCTGAGTACGTCATGTGCTCATGCTTGTTTTCTTTCTTTCTTTTATTGCATCAACTACACCCGGAATGCTGCTCAGATTGGGAGAATTTTGAGGATTTCACTACTGATTTTGAGGAGTTCTAGGCGAGTCTCCCCCAGTCAATGCCTGTGGAGTTGGAGTCACTTTTGCTTCGTTAGATGAACGTTTAATTAAGTCTTCCGCTATGACATCTGAGTCAACTCTGAGATTGTAATAAACGCACTTTAATACTCTTTCGTTATACATGGTTATGGATATTCACTTGTGACGTCTACCATATGGGTGTAAACTGATCCTAACGCGTACACGAGATACAGCTGGTTTTGCCAATAAAACCGGGTGCGACGGACACACAGCACGCGGAAGGGAATCCCCCACCCCACCATTCCCATTCCTTCCCTCCGCTCGCGGCTCGCCTCCGACCCGAGCCCGAGAGCGCCGCTCGCTTTAGGGCCCCTGCGCCGCCTGCCCCACGCGATTCGGATTCTCCCCAGCACCTCCCAGGTGAGCGCGCGTGCGATCCCTGAGCTGATCCTCTGTTTAATCTGCCTCGTGAGGTTTCGAATCCTGGGTTACGCGGTAATAGCGGGGGGTCCTGCGTGGTTCTGCAAAGAGAGACCGTTTTTTTGCTTTTGCTTCATTGCGTGTGTTTGGTTTTGTGCGCGCTGCTTTGAGTCCTCTGCTAATAGGAGGAGCGGCGCGCTGCGCTTCTGATCTGGCCCGGTAAGGGTGGGGTTTTCTAACGTGTTCGTTTATTTGGTTCTAGCTGGGTAGAGAGCATTTTGTTGGTTGCTCGAGCGCTCCGGGTTCTACAAAATCTCGTTGCGGTTTGTTTCCAACTCGTAGTGTTGTCCTACCTGTGGTCTATCATTGAGTTTGTTCAGTTTTTAGTTTCTATATAAGTTGCCATGATCAGTGATTGGCAATTCGACCGCTTTGATTGATACAAAATGATTCAGGCTTTATTTCAAAATTAAATGATTCTAGTCATTTATGGCTACTTTTCTACAGAAAAGACGTTTATGGCTACTTTTTCTACAGAAAAGACGTTAATGGCTACTTGTTTTAGAATGTTCTAGGATACTGGAAGGTGACGCGATTTTATTGGCAAATTAACAGCAGCAGCAATTTCTCTTCAGATAATATTATCAGACTGACAGCGACTCACATCTGTTTTCGTGCACTTGAAGGGATGTACGTCATGCACAGGCCCTTTTCAAAGCAACTGACGATGTAACCACTTTCAGTAACACCTAGTTTCGTTTATGATCTTATATTGCCCATTCTGAAGCATGTACCACTTACTCGGAGTAGAACGGAATCACACCCTTTGCCAAAAATGTAGTGTTGCGTTTGCAATTTACTAGCTTGCATTCTGCCAGTGAAACAACTTAGTCAGTGCACACATTAGAAACTTTACCCTTACAGTGTATAATCATGTTTCTAACGTAGCATGATTGTTGCAGGTTGCAGACTCCAATGGAGAACAATGTTGACAGAAATAGCACGATGAAAGAATTCTATATCCCAACTTATATTTTCGTGCCAGAGTCTCCAGCGGAGCATGTTTCTCAGATACCTACTTGTCCTGTTATTGTTTTTATCAACACCAAAAGTGGTGGCCAGCTGGGACATAACTTAATTGTCACATACCGTAAGCTTCTCAACCATGCTCAGGTAGACCTTGTCTATTTCTGCAAATATACTTGTTTGGTATCACATTCATATTGCTTTTCTTACAGCAGTAAATTAAATTAAGGTTTTGCGGACGGGTCTAACTGTGTAAAATTCAGGTGTTCGATCTGCTTGATGAAGCTCCAGACAAGGTCTTGTACAAATTATATAGCAACTTGGAAAGGCTCAAGCATGGCGGTGATACTCTTGCTTCTGAAATCTATAGGAGGCTAAGGCTAATAGTGAGTGCAACCAGGCAAATTGATATAGCAAGATCTCTTGCTAATATTTATACCATTATTTTGTCTTTTATTTATTTCAACAGTCTTAACATGTGTATTTTATCATGGAAATTCTGTTAGGTTGCTGGAGGTGATGGAACAGCTGGTTGGTTGCTTGGAGTTGTATCTGATCTTAAGTTAGTACACCCACCTCCTGTTGCTACCGTTCCACTGGGAACTGGAAATAACTTGCCATATTCTTTTGGATGGGTAAGTTGAAAATTCAATAGTATTTTTTTCCTTCGAGCTTTACTGCAGTGCTCTGTCTGTACTTGCATGATCCTTCTATCTTTGATCTGCTTTGACATATATACTTGATGATAAGGTCTCTAATGAATTCAAACGTTATGCAGAGATGAAATATTTGGGTTTTTTTTCTCCTTCCATTGTAATTTTCAACTTTCATAGCTGTTCAGCTTAAGTCCTTAGAATGTTACACCATCTGTTTTAGTTACTAAGCAACTGTTTCTTCTGCTGGTGGGTAGGAAAGTCAACTTCATGTTGCCTTTTGTGAAGCCAGCTTTTGTGTTAGGCTGCTAGGTCCTATGGAACACTTTATGTGACTAGCTGTCAATAACATCAAACAATTGATGTGCAGGGGAAGAGAAACCCTGGAACAGATAAGGATTCAGTCGTATCATTTCTTCAATTGGTAAGAGAAGCAAGAGAAATGAACATTGATAGGTGGGTTTACATTTTAAAGTCTTTGTTGCCTTTTGGTATGAAATCGTCATTTGGTATATGGATGTCGACTAATACTGGAAATCATTACAATAATTCAGCTGGCATATTGTCATGAGAATGGAAAGCCCAAAAGGTTCTTCTTGTGATCCAATCGCACCTCCCGACTTGCCTCATTCCTTGCATGCATTTCGCCGTGTGCCAAAGACAGATCCACAAGATATGGTAACAATGCTGGACATTACCTTTTCTTTTTCCTTAGTGTTGGCATAGTTTCTGCATTTATCTACCTTTTGCCTTTCTTTTTGTCACAGCTCTTGTTTATTTACTCATTTTTCTTATGGAAGGATACGTTCCATCACCTTTATTATATTTCAATTACCACGTTGATATCTATTAGACTAATATATTAAATACTTATTTCTAACAAAAGAGAGGTAGCTCATATCATGCATCAACAATAGTATTCCTTCCTCAAAATACGCTTTGCTTCTAGTCTTGTGCTATTCCATACTTCATTTATCGGATTTAAAATATTTAATTTGGATCTTTTCAACTTGTTGAATTAAACGTATTGCTTAATTAATATTTTCAGCATGTTGAATGATGCATATGTTTCTTTTCATGCTTTTATCTACCTGAGTAGAAAATCATTTTGTGTTATACGTTTCTCTCCAGTAGTCAAGTTGTGTAAATGCCAATTATCGAATATGAGAAAATTCTTGTCAAAAAGAATATGACAAAAGTTGAAGAATTAGTTGTCCAAATTCCAAAATATTATGAGAAATTAACCTTTTGAATTATGTTATGCCATTTTTTATGTATACTCTTTTTTCTGTTTTCCCAGGAATATTCTTACACATATCGTGGTGGATTTTGGAATTACTTCAGTATGGGTAAGTTCTTTATTCCAGAAAGGTGTATGTTTTAGGTTGCTTTTCAATACATTGATTTTTTGCTACTTTTATGAACTGGACAGAAGAAACTTTCTTCTTAGCTAAAGAGGTAGGTTGAAAAAGACTCTTTATTCTGTCACAGGAATGGATGCCCAAGTGTCTTATGCATTTCATTCTGAGAGGAAACTGCATCCAGAGAAGTTCAAGAATCAGTTGTCCAATCAGGTGAAGCTGCTGAGCTTTCTCTATTTTCTTAGTGCCAGTTGTACCTTATGATTTATTCTCATTTATGATTTACGTGAACGGTAAGCCGTACAGAAACCAACCTGTTTGCTGTTCTGTACTGCAGAAACAATATTTGAAGCTGGCATGCACGCAAGGATGGTTTTGTGCCTCTCTGTTTCATCCAATGTCTCGGTACTTCCCTTGGCATCACTAATTTGTCTGTGGAACTGTCTTTGTGTTGTGAAAAGGAATATTAATTAATCACAAGTAACCGTTGAGAAATTTGGTATCTATTCTATTCATTTAATAACATTATAGTCGGCTCACACCAGTTTTGTTATCTTTCACGGGCTTCAGGAACATTGCTTGCCTTGCAAAAGTAAAGATAATGAAGAAATCTGGAAAATGGGAAACATTGGAAATTCCACAGAGGTAAGCCTTCTGTATTCTCCTAGCCACGTGCCAGTATGTTATCTGATCCTAAATAAACAAGTACTACAGCTCAACTTTACTTGTTAATATAGAAGTTCCATGTAAAATTTCAAAGTCAGACACTATATTCTATAATGTTCTAATCAAGTTTTTTTTACACAAATGCAGCATTCGGTCCATTGTTTGTCTCAATTTGCCCAGCTTCTCTGGTGGATTAAACCCTTGGGGAACACCAAGTAAGAGAAAGCAAAGAAAAGTGAGTATAAGAGATTACGATAGTGGCTTTCCTCGTACAGCACTTTTTTATACCATTGTACTCAATTTATTCCACAAAACAAAAATTTCATATCTGATTCTCTCATCTCATGTGAATTATACCATTGCAGAGAGACTTGGTAATGCCTCCACTTGTGGATGATGGCCTTCTGGAGATTGTGGGTTTCAAAGATGCTTGGCACGGGCTTGTGTTGCTATCCCCAAAAGGCCATGGAACCCGTCTTGCTCAGGTTTGCAACTGCATACTGGATCATTTACTTGCTGTACTTCTCCCATCCACACCCCCACATGCATTGTTATCAGAAGTTAGATGGATAAAACTAGTTAGGGACTGGCCAGAGACTCAAATGCAAGTTCAACTACACAAGCAGCGGGACCAAAAAAAGAAGAAAAATTAAAGCTCCATCCTGGAGCTCACTCAAAATTCTCTGCTTCTGCATGTTCTACCCCCTCATTTCAAAGAAAGCTAGGTCATGAACACTGAAATTCTTTTCATGGACAGGCTCACCGTGTTCGATTCGAGTTTCTCAGAGGTGCAACCGATCATGCTTACATGAGAATGGATGGGGAACCCTGGAAGCAGCCTCTTCCAACAGATGATGGAAAGGTCGTGGTAGAGATCTCCCATGCTGGGCAGGTCAAGATGCTTGCGACCAAAGATTGCATAGCCAAAGGCATCCATGAATCGTGCCCAGTAATTTCAACGGTTCATCCAGAGTCCAGCTCCAGTGACGATACGGATGATGACTTCGAGGAGGAGAGGAGGAACTTCGGTGCCGCCTTGTCATTTGTGTACATGGCCGATGTAAACAAACAATAGAAGGTTGTGTTTTTGTTGAGCCTTGTACAGTTTGTTTGCTAGGGAGTAGGAAGTAGGTTGATGCGCTAATTTACGGAACTGGAAGTTGTCCATGTAAGATAACTTTTGACTGACAAGTTGGTTTTGCCATGACAATACAGCCATACAAGGATTCTGGAGTGACTGACCATCATGTACCATCAGTATATTTCAGTGCAGTTTCCGTTCAGCAACTCATCGACTGAGAACTACAACGGTCTTCATCTCGATCTTAGAAATCGTAGCAGACAACGAGTCATGCCGCGGTTCTGAACTGAGCGCAATACTAACTTGGATTTGAATAAGTGTTTTAAATAAGCAAAATGACAAATTACTTCTAAGTTCATCTCAGGGGCGGTACAGCAACGCGTTGCATTTCAGGCTGCACGAGGGATGCGACTTAGTAGATTGTAGAACATATATGTAATGGATTAACTTTCTTTTGAAGCAAAAGAAGGACTTGCACCTTTATTGACCTCGAGAAAGCATATGATAAAGTACCAAGAAATGTCATATGGTGGGCTTTGGAGAAGCACAAAGTCCCAACTAAATACATTACCCTTATCAAGGATATGTACAAGGATGCGATGACGGTTGTCCGCACTTATGGTGGAGACAGTAGTGATTTTCCAAATAAAATAGGTCTGCATCAGGGGTCAGCATTGAGCCCTTATTTATTCGCTCTGGTGATGGATGAGGTCACAAGGGATATACAAAGTGATATCCCTTGGTGTATGCTCTTTGCTGATGATGTGGTGCTAGTTGATGAGAGTAGGGCAGGTGTTAATAGGAAGTTAGAGTTGTGGAGGCATACGTTAGAGTCCAAAGGTTTCAGACTTAGCAGGACCAAGACCGAGTACATGATGTGTGATTTCAGTGGGACTAGATATGAAGATGGAGATGTCAGGCTTGATGGGCAAGTGGTGGCCGAGAAAGATACCTTTAGGTATTTAGGATCGATGCTGCAAAAGGATGGTGACATTGATGAAGATGTTAGGCATAGAATTTCAGCCGGTTGGTTGAAATGGCGTCAAGCTTCTGGTGTCCTCTGTGACAAGAGGGTACCACAAAAGCTAAAAGGTAAGTTCTATAGGACGGCGATTCGCCCGGCGATGCTATACGGTGCTGAATGTTGGCCTACAAAAAGGCGACATATACAACAACTGAGTGTAGCAGAGATGCGTATGTTGCGTTGGTTTTGTGGTCACACAAGAAGGGATAGGATACGGAATGAAGATATTCGAGATAGAGTCGGAGTGGCACCAATTGAGGAGAAATTGACGCAACATCGGTTGAGATGGTTCGGACATGTCCAACGGAGGTCTCCTGAGGCGCCGGTGCGTAGTGGGGTTCTACAGCGGGCCAATAATGTTAAGAGAGGTAGAGGTCGACCCAAACTAACTTGGGACGAGTCGGTTATTAGAGACCTTAAAGAGTGGAATATCTCTAAGGATTTAGCTATGGATAGGAGCGCTTGGAGACTAGCAATTAATGTGCCTGAGCCATGATCTTTGCTTTCTTTTCTGCTTTCCTCTAACTCTTTTTCTGTTTTTTTTTTACTTTTTGGGTTTCACCTCTAGCCTACCCCAACTAGCTTGGGACAAAAGGCTACGTTGTTGTTGTAACTTTCTTTTTCAAACTTCCCTTACCCTGGGGCTAGACAAATCTCTGTACAAACCCTGGATACAGCATTCCCTACGCTCATCTCAACGATCTCCAGCGCCAGACCGCCAGTGCGCCACGCCATGCTTCTCTGAAGATTACTTCGTTGACACCCAGCTCTAGTTTCAGTACTCTTCCTGGGACAGTGCTGAAACTGGACTTCGTCAAAGCCGGTGTGCATCCAGAACCCAGCTTATCTGAATATTACTCCATTGACACCCATGTCTCCCTCAATATCTGCTAAATCAGACACTAGAGGTTCAATGGTTGCCACGTTGGTTTACCAACCAATTTGTGCTGTTCTGAAGTGGAAGGACAAAAGGTTACTGCATAACTATGGGCTGACCTGCATAATAAGTCCCAGGTCTCCTCCGCCGCTTGCTTGGGTCTGTTGATCCATTATAGCCAACAATCACCTATTGAAACATAGAATAACTTTAGAATTTGGTACCATACTGACTCTTAGTGGATAAAGCATCTGTGCTAGATTCTGAGGTTCCAGTAGGCCAGTAAAAAATAGCGCCCTAAACCTACAACTACCAAAAAGGGAGCTAAAATGCTTACAGCACTGAAATTCTCGGTGATGAAGATGGTAAGAGAACACCGGCCTGTTTAATAAAGTTTAAAGTCAAGAAAGGGCATCCAGAGTTCCAGACGACATTAAATGCTAATAATTCTTTGACAAGCCAATTTTAAGTGACAGAAACCTGGGTAAAAACATTATTCAGTGAGGGATATTGCCTTCTGCACTCTTGAATGAAAGAATGAGTGAGGGGGTGATTTAGACTTTTTCCAAATAAAAATATAAGGTACTGTCTCGCATAAGCCCGGAGGGAAAAGCCTAACACATACCAATAGCTCATGGAAGAAAAAACCAAAATCATTGTAAACATGATGCATTACAGTTTAACAAGTTAATGTGTTAGTTGAAAACTCAAAAGTGTCAAGCTGGAAAAAAAGAGTAGATTTCACTCTTTACTGCGATAGTATAAATCTATGAGCACCAAACTTCTTTGCCTGTGCTATATTCCAGATTCATCTCTTGGTCCCGTTGGTCTTGACACTTCTCCTGAACAAGATTATTGTAGTTACTGAGATTTCTAGAGCATAAGCCTATTGAAATATAAAATGCTTTTGGCAAGGTATAATAGTGTTTTTTTTGTATAAGAGTAAGCTAAAATTGGAAACTTTATATTCCCCAGGGAAAAAGTATGATAAATACATCTAAGCAGAAACTCACATCATCATGATTCCTTTGTACAAGGTCATGGGCCCTCAAACAACCATCTACATGAAGCACTGCAGCTATAAACACAGAGGGCAGACATCAATCCACTTCACTGTGGATAATGAATAAGCACTTAGTGCTCTCCAATTCATCCTGACTCAAAGCGTATGCACAGTTTGATCTTCAGTCTTAATGCCCCTCTTCTGTTAACTTCTTGCTTACAACTCCTCTTGAACACAACTCGCTCAGTAGATCTTGGGCCTCCTTTAACAACCCCTCATGAGCAAGGCCTTCAATAAGTGTAGTGTAGGTTGATTCGTTGGGCATGCATCCATTAGATACCATATATGTAAAAAAGTCAATAGCATTATCTATGTCACATCTTTTACAAAGCCCAAGTAGTATCTTGTTATACACAACAGCTTTGGGTCTCATTCCAATATCTTGCACCACGTGAAAAATTTGAATGGCCTCTTCAACTCTATCTTCTTTTGAGAGGACACCAATGATTGAAGAAAATGTAATCACATCTGGGGATATTCCCTTGCTGACCAAGCCTTGCAACAACTCTAGGGCGTCTTCTGAACTGCAATCCTTGGTAATCCCATCGAGTAATGTATTATATGTAATCAGGTTAGGGGTGCAACCATGTTCCATCATTTGCACGACAAGTTCAATTGCTTTGTCAAGAAATCCTTTTTGACAGAAGAAACTCACAAGTACATTGAAAGTCACGGCATTTGGAGGGCAATCTCTACGAAGCATCTCAGCTATGAGCTCTGCAGCATCATCTAACCGTTCAGCATTGCACAAGCCTGTCAGCAAAGTAGTATATGTGATGGTATTGGGTCTACAGGGCATGCTGCGAAACAATTCTAGAGCACTGTCAATACGACCTTGCACACAGAATCCATTAACAAGAGCATTGTATGTGACAACACCCACCGTACACCCATGCTCTGACATTTGCTCAATAAGCATAATAGCTTGCTCGATCAACCCCTTTTGGCACAAGATGCATATAAATGTATTGAATGTCACCTCGTTTGGGGGGCAGTTCTTTCGGACCATCTCTTTCAGAAGCTCCTTGGCATCATCCCATCGTTCGGCTCGACACAAACCCTTCAGCACCGTGGTATAGCTAATGGTATCTGGATTGCACCCATAGGAACCCATGGTATTTAAGATCTTAAAGGCATCGTCAACCCGGCCTTGTTTGCAAATAGAGTTAATGACAATATTGCACAATGTAGTGTTGGCTGAGCACCCATGCTCTGTCATTTGTTCAAGAACTTGAATGGCTCGCTCCACCATACCTCCACGACAAAAGAATCTTATTAGCATGTCAAAAGTCACCTCGTTCGGCATGCAGTTCCTCTCCATCATCTCAGCAAAGAGCTCCTCGATGTCATCCCACCGCTTAGTAGCGCACAAGCCCTTCAGGACAGTGGTGTAGCTGACAGTGTCAGGCTGAAATCCATAAGAGGACAACCTGTTCAGGAGCTCCCTCGCGTCATCAACACGGCCTTCCCTGCACATGCCATTGATGATGACATTGTAGGTGACAATGTTGGGCGTGCATCCCTTGGCGCGCATCTCGTCAAGGACCGCCATGGCCTGATCGAACCCGCTGTTCTTGCACATGGCCTCGAGGAGCACGGTGTAGGTGACGACGTTGGGCTGGCACCCGCGCCGGAGCATATCGTCGAGCAGGCTGAGCGCGTCGGCGACCCTGCCGCGGTCGCAGAGCCCGCGGATCAGGGGCGTGTACGTGTACGCGTCGGGCGCGACGGGCATGGACGCGATGAGCCTGCGCGCGGCGTCGAGGTGGCCGTAGCGGCAGTACCCCGCGACGAGGGTGTTGTAGGCGAAGACGTCGACGGGCGAGCCCGAGCCCTCGGCGGCGCGGAGCACGCGCGTGGCGTCGGAGGTGCGGCCCCGGCGGCAGAGGTTGCGGATGAGCTTGGTGCAGAGGTACACGTCGGGGACCACCCCGTCGCGGGAGGCGGAGCGCTCGACGAGGCGCGCGGCGCCGGCGAGGTCCTCGCGGGCGATGAGGCGGCGGAGGCGGGCGCTGGCGGTGGCGGGGTGGGGTGCCGGGGCCGCGTTGGGTGACTCGGGCCTCGTGGAAGCGGCGGCGGCGGCGGGGGTGGCGAGCTGGTGGGGCTTGGGGTTGGGGAAGGAGGCGTGGGGGAAGGGGAAAGAGGAGGGGAGGAGCGCGGCCATGGTGGCGACCGTGCAGGAGTGGGAGTGGTCGCGGCGAGGCGGGCGTGTGGTGTGTGAGCATCATCTTCATCTCCGTGAGACGGTGAGTCCCCGTGGAGATTGGGCGGGACCGGATCAGATGAGTAACGGTTGGTTCCTTTCCTCAGCTCGGGCTGGGCTGCCGTTCTGCGGCCTCTCAAAATGAAGTCGTGTAGCCCAAAACTCCATGTTGCAGTTTATTTACAGGCTCCACTCGCTTTCGATCATGCATATGCAGCATAATTAAACGTATTGGTAGCGACTAAAGCATACGAGCTTTCAACAATCCAGTTACTGGGCAGCATCACAAAAGGAACTACCTACTGTACAGCCTAACCTATTCTGAAATGCGTCATTCTAGCAAAACAGGGTTCTAGCGACCGCAAGCTGTTCAGTTTGGACTTTGAACAGCACATCCCATCTCATTGCTTCAAGCCTTCCAACACCCAGTTGTTAATCTTTAGAGAAGAAAGCATAACATTAGTTGGGGAGAGAGAACTCAGGCGACACCGACGAGTTCTTCAGTGTCAACGATCCTTGCACCGCAGCACTCCTTCCTTTTCATTGTAACTTTGCTTCTATACAGACTTGAACTGGAGCACCAGACCTTCCTTTCTTCCGGAGTCACCGAACCATTTCTCCTTCTCTTTGGTGTTATGTTATCAGCATCTCTGCCCTTGTTCTTTATAGGTGTCATGTCATCATTAGCATCACTGTCTGAACAAAGATGTCTGAAGTGGTGACGGGGATTCACGTAGCAGAAGGATGAGCTGACAATCCCAACAACTGTTGATGGCCGCACTATCTGCATAAAATCCTCCAACTCCGAAAAACAAGCATGCTCAGAATATGGCAGAGTGTAAGAATCCTTGTCAAACAGTTTTGGTGGTGACAAGGGATCATAGTCCATTTCTATTAGGCCTTCATCTCGCCCTTTGCACCTGGCAGACTTAGCTGGTGATTTACCCTTGGCTTTGGCCTTTCCTTCACTGCTCTTCCAAAGCCAAGGAATACCAGAAGGCATGATCCCTATAGTAGGACATTCTGTGTTCAAAGCTTCAAGATTCTCAATGGTGACACAGTATCTCGGAACAGCACGGATCCTAGTCAAACTGGTCTGCGTGGTAAAGATCTCGTGGTTTTCATCAATCCCTAGAAGGTGCATTGTCAGTAGACGCTGGGGCCAAACCCAGATCTGATAAAAAATTAAACTGTCATTATAATTTCTTTTCCTCGAAAACTCATTATAAAAAAACGTACGTGTAATATTTAGAAAAACAGATAAAGCATAGGCTGATCAAGTCAAACATTGATACAGATGCAAGTTAACTTCGAACGATAGAATATCATTCGGCAAGAAATCTGCAGAGACTATTTCAAATATTTCTCAAAAGAAATGCATCACCATCAATTCTCCACAGAAAATACTTAGAACTAGTAAATTGAGAGGAGGCAACAACCTTTGTTTGAAGTGTTCTGGATATGTGAAGCAAGAGGTCTTCTTTTCCAAGAGTGTCAACACCAATGATAACCTCATGATCAGGATGTGCCCGAATAATATTAACCATCTGCATTTCAAAATTAAGAAACATAAGCATCGACAATTGTACTCATGATGAACTACATTAATTTCTATTTTGGCCAATACAGTGCAATTCAGCACACAGAAACAAAAGCATTGATGATCTGATTACAGGTTGCTAGTTATGTCTTATTGCAGGTGGCCTGTTCACAGTGGCAGCACTAGTAGGGTATCCATCCCTAATCCATGCTCAATTGGGCACTATGAACTGCATGACTTTAATGACTTCTCTTCTTGTTGGCTACCGCAGGCTGCAGCTTTAGCAAATACTAGCAAGCAATGTATGCACATTGGATTTCACTTTTCACAGTGACATTTTGGCCTGAGTAGCAACAAGCTAAGTTACATTGCAACACTGATTTTTTTTAAGGAAAAGGAAACGCTAATTATGAGTTGCATTGTGAATCATGAATCAAGGTGCATGCTCAAGCTGAGTCTCGAGAGATTTAAGTAACACAATTAAACTGTAAATGCGGAAATGGTTCCCAACGGGTTCATCAGACTGAATCATCATGCATAATCACCAATTCATCATGCTGATTTGAGAGACATTGACCTGCTCAGCGACGACGGGGCGCGGAGGGAAGTTGAGCGACGGGTGGCAGTAGGTGTTATCCAGATAGAGCACATCGACGGTATCCCCGCCGAGCGCGTCGAGAAGCGCCTGCTTCGCGCGCCGCGCCTTGTCGCACCCGAGCTCCCACCGGAAGTCCCCCGTGTAGAGCATGCACCCAAGGTCCCCGCGGAAGAGGTACATGAGCGAGCCTGAACAAAGTGTCCAGAGTCCAGACCGCCGCCGAATCACGCCGCAGATCAGTAACTCAGAACCGCAGAGAAGCGCTTGAAGCGAGCGAATTAAATCGGGAGGGGAGGGTGAGGGTAACGTACCGGGGCAGTGGAGGGCGGGGATGGCGGTGACGCGGAGGGACAGGGGGCGGTCGGAGGTGGGGGAGGAGAGGGAGAGCGAGGCGGAGGCGCCGGGGGCGAGCGGGCGGAGGAGGGAGGCGTCGATCCCGGGGAAGCGGGTGGGGAGGAGGCGCGCCGTGGTCGGGGAGCAGTAGAGCGGGCCGTGGCGCCACCCGCCCGCCGAGCCGAGGCCGCGGGTGTGGTCCTGGTGGAGGTGCGTCAGGAAGTAGGCCTGGCTACCGGCGGAGAACTTGTCCACAGACACCAGGCCCTCCTCCATTGCTCGCCGCCTCACCCGATGCCGAGCCGATGCTTCCACCTTGCTTCACCCCCCTCGCTTCGCCGTCCCCCCACACCCCCTCGCTTCGCCTTTAGCCCGAGCAGTTGCTGTGCTGCCTGCTGCGGCCGGCGGCCCTGGAGTTTTTGCCGTCGCTTTGGAAAAGGGAGGGAAAGAAGCGATACGGGCGCGCCAAATCGAAAAGCTCACTGCCTACGTGTACATGGCCCGAAGCAGGCGGTTGGTTCGCAAATCACTTGCAAGGACCGGGCATGGCAATGGCAACATGGCATGTGTTTCGTGTCAAAAAAACACGGCATGTGTTTTTGACAAATTTATTTCTAATATTTTTTCACAAACCAGTTTTACAAGTACAAACATGAAACACGCAAGCATAAGCTCATTTTAGCAGCAGAAACTGTTCAACTAGCCAAATTATTCTATCCAACAAAGGAGTAAATACAGAATAGTGGTCATCCATTAACCAAGTATCCAATACAGTAGCTAGCTGAATACAGCAGATGATACCGTATAGACAACTAGTACGAGAGAATACAACGGTCATAACCTGGCTTTGCGAAACAAGATAGATTCAGGAGCCCAGCATAAGCATCCGTAAACCGTAAGACAGCTCCAACCCAAGTGTACTCTACATTGTGTCGATGACATAAACACAGCTCACAAGCAAACAAACAAAGACTCCGATGATCTAGGACTCTGCTATGAAACTCAACGGGAAGCAGCCTGCTGATCAACCCAGTTTATGATACGCAGTGGATACAGAAGCAAAGATAAACAGCCAATTGCATCTTCCGAATACACAAGGATCCCCTCGTTACAAGCTGCATGCTTCCCTTTGTGCTTCAGCTGCATGCCATTGCCTCAGTTTTCTGCAGTGCACCAATACAGCAGAATCAAAATCCAAAATCCAGTAGCAACAAGCAAACATTCACAGCACAGGAGAGGCTGATAGCAGACAGATTATATGAAAGACAGAAGCATCAATTGAATGAATGTATGGGACTCAAGAAAATGAAAATTGGCATACGATACAAGGAAGCAACTGATTATGTCTATGTGAAATAGGTGCAATCAACATACAAGACAAGATAGCGAATGAATATGAGTGCTACTGCAGTGACACTGTTCCATTCAAAATAGATGTTTCAAAAACGGCATCATGCATCGGCACCAGCATTCTATTCCATGAACAGATTTTCTCAAAATCACCCCATATAATCAAAGGATATCTGAAAGGCACAACTACAGGTTGGTACGGCAAAAATGCGATGGCATGGGCCATGGCATGTGATTTGTTCTGAACTGATGGATGATTGTGTATGAACAACGGATTAACGCTCACAAACATAAGGACCAAAGCATCTTTGGTGTCTCAAACTATCACGAGTAACTTCCCAACACACTACCACTAGGACATTTCTAGCCCAAACTAAAGCACTTAGCACATTGCATACTTCAGATGTGTATAGAAAATATCATTGTCCAGGGCCTTTTTTGGTTTGTTGCTAAACATGATAAGTTTCCCGTACCAATTGTCACAAGTTGCCCACTAGTAAGCCCACAATGCTAAACAAAAAAATATGGCAACTGGCAACAGTGTCAACGAACTAAAGAGACCCCTAGTCCAGATCCATTTCTATTAAACAACAATGTCCATGTAAGAAGACAAGGACATGCCGTAGACATAGAAGACAACAGTAACTAAATCCATTATGAGGTCACCTAGAAATGAAGGATAAGGTGAACAGATATAATGATTCAATCAATAATCTACAGGAGATGAGGTGTAGTTTGAAGGAACTTAATGGCAATGGCAATTATTATGCAAGTATGCAACATCTACTAGGAAGAAGTAACAACAAGAGAGAATGGAAGTAACAGTTAACATCAAGGAAATAAAAGAAATGAGGATAACATGGTAAGCCACTAGAAGTAACAGATAAACTTAAGGAAAATATAGACGAAGGGCCCCTTATCAGGGCATATGTATCAAAAGATAGAATAAAAGGATACTGGTACCAAAGATATGATAAAAGAGACACATAAATAATCCAAAAGGCGAACACATTGAAGTCCTAACTATTTTCTATTTTAGGCTTTTCTAAAGACAGATTGACTTTAAGCATGTAATGAAGTACTATTTCAATTACATTGAAAAGATAAGTAGCTATGAGCAACTTTTTCACAACATCTAACCGGTAACCATAATATACTATTTTGAGTTAAGCACTGTAAACTTGTATACGTTACTGGAACAAATAATGAATTATTAGGCATTCTATTCACATTCAGGGATATAGATTTGGTGCATGTAACATAGCAAGACAAATGTTTTAAATTCAGTCGATTTCAATTGGCAGTGTCCTGGGTTTGCTTAATATCCAGGAAATTGCAGTGACTACAATGCTCATTTCCTGTGCTTACTCACAAAACACAAGGTCAAATGTCCAAATGAGCAAGGAAGAAAACAATAAAAGACCACCGTCGGAGATATGCAGTCAGCAGTACAATGTTATTGTCTTAGTGCAATTCTAAGAGAACAGTCAGCGTCAAACATCTAGTAATAGAGACTTCCAGGATTGTTGACATTTTATACAAGTCTGAAGCAAGTTAATTGATTCAGCACAGACGAGACTACCGTGAAACAATGTTAGGCCATCAATCTTGTCACTGAAGGAAAACCCTCAATGAAACAGCTAATTCTGCACTAACAATTTCTTCCTTATCTGAAATTTCTAGCCAGTCAGCATACAAAGCCAAAACTGTGGAGTTTAGCAGAGAGAAGGGGCAGACCTTTCTGCGCCTCAGGGGCGTCGTGGTACACAGGTTCATCCTCCGGCACAGTGTGCAGCTCATCTATTGCCCCCGCTGCATCTCCACCAGCACCTGCAACATCATCAGGGTAGCGAACCACCACAACGGGGCATACACAGTGATGGACGCAATAATCACTAACACTCCCAAGCCTCCCCTTGCCACCCTTCCGGTGGGCACCAAAACCACGGCTCCCCATGATCATAGCGGACAGGCCCAGGCGCTCGGCCTCGAGGCAGAGGCGCTCCTTCATGTCGTGGTCCTTGACGACGTGGATCTTGAAGGGGATCTGCGCGTCGACCAGCGGCTGCGCCAGGTCCTGCGCCTTGGTGGAGGTGAAGGCGTCGTAGTCCTCCTCCCGCTTCTTCTGCAGCTCCTCCTCTGTGGGGCCGCCCAGGGCGGCAGCGGCGGCGTCCTCCGCTGCGTCGGCCTCGTCGGCGACGGAGACCGGGATGGAGCCCCAGTCGGCGCCGTAGAGGACGGACGTGGGGCGCACGTGGAGCAGCACGACGGCGTCCCCGGGGCGGAGGTAGTTCTGCACGGCCCACTTGACGGCGAAGGCGGACTCGTCGGAGAGGTCGACGGCGATGGCGATGCGGCGGTGCGGGGAGGCCGGGTTGGTCCCCGCCAGCGAGGAGAAGAAGAAGCGCGGGGAGGAGGGCTGGATCGCGGCCGCCTGCGCCGCCGCCGAGAGCCGCACCGGCGCCGGGGCCGAGGGGGAGTCGGCGCCGGAGGAGGGGTTGGCCGCCATGTGGGGTGGGTGGGTGGGATGGGAGGGAGCCGAAGCCGATCGGAGGGAGTGCTCGCTAGGGTTCTGCCGCGTTTACTCTGGCGAGGAACTGCTCGTTATTTTTGGGGAATTTTCCGGTGGCCGTTTGATCCGGGGCGGAGGCGAGGGGAGAGAGGGTTTTGGTTCGAAATGGAAGGGACCAAGCGAAAAGCCAAGGGGGAAGACTGCGAGTGCTGTCTTTGCAGACTTGGGGAAGAATGGCTTGTTGTACACGTAGCGGCCTAGTGGTGTCCCACTGTCTGCCCCTTTCGTTTCGCTTTTCTTTGATTTTTTTTAGCTCGTTCACCCGTGCGACGTGACGATTTTCTATTGCTGCTTGACTAAAACCACCTCTGCTAAAGCAGGTTCTTTTTCCGTGGAGGCTTGGAGGTGAAGGGCTCTTGTAAAATGTAACCATACCAATTCTTTTGTGCAGGCAATCAGCATGATGCCTCGAGATTTCGTTGCAAATGGACAAATGGTGCCTTCTGCGTTACAGCGTATATTAGATGCTAACTAGCTATTTATAACTTTTTTAAAATTTTGATGATAGTTTCCAAATGGTGGTCCAGTCCACGATCATACCCGTTCTGGTCAATGGCCACACGGCCCAATCGTAAGCGCGTGACGTGGTCCTTCATCAAGGTCGGCGTGGAAACGCATTACCATTACCATGGCCCTTCGACCTTCGTAGTCGCCGCCAGTTCATACGCGTCGTAAGTTACCGGGTGATGCGATGAAGGAATGTGACTAGTTTTTGACGACTCGATCCTACCCTGAATAGGAGACGACGGACGAATGTTGTATCCGTCGCTGGAGGTGGAGCCGTCGGGCGCTCGGTCGCGTCGTACCAAGATCTCGCGTCACGTACGGCGCACCAATCCCGGCAGGAACTGGGGACGTGACGTGCGCGCGAGATGGGCGGTTGCCGCGGCGTTTGGTGCCGTCCGGCGTGCTCGATCTGCTTCCATCATCATTCATCAGGTCAGGTTGTTTGCTCCCGAGTCCCGACCGCCACTTTCCTTGGAAGTTCGCGGGTCCGGATATGCTTCCAGAATGTCCAGAGATCCCGCCTCGCGATTAAATCAGCCGTAGAAATATGATCCGGAAAGCAACGTGGCACCGGCCCGCGGCGTCCCTTCGTGGCGTGCAAACCGGCTTCGGAGAGCATGACGAGGAGATATGCCGACCATCGCACTCTTCCCTTCTTCACGATCGGAAACTGCGGGAGCTTTGGCATGGCATATACACTTGACCCGCAACTCCAGCATTTTCCCGTACCCAAAAAGAAAAAAAAGGAACTCCCCGATTCTCCTAGCTCCATCATATCCAAATGCAAATGCAAATATGCCATTGATGATCAGAGAGCAACGCGATTTCCCTGTCAAAGTGTCAATACGCCGTGCTTCATATACACTCCACTGTATACCACCACGAACCGGTGCACGTTCTTTTCTTTTTTTGCCATTTACCTCCAAACACCCACTGGCAAAAGAGTAAATAAAAAATGAGATAACAAAAATCTTTTTGGCTCAATATTGTGATAAAATTGGACAAAATGGCAAAATTTTTGTCATTTACTCCAAACACCCTATGGCAAAAGGAGGAAGAATGGGGTTTAAATGTGTTTTTTTGCTAAAAATTTGCCATTGGATCCAAACACTCCTAATGATAAAACTTTTGCCATCTTTTCTTAAGGATAAAAGTTTTGCTCTTGCCACGTGGATCAAACAGCGCTAAAGTCCGGCCATATGTCGCCGGCTCACGGGAATCTACGTACCTGTGCCGTTGGCTGTTGGCTATAGATATTCTGTCGCGAGGAGCACGAAATGTTATACTCACAAAAATCACAAATGGCGTGCACGAAATATTCGAAATAAACACGTAAATAAAGAAGATAGATGTCCATACTGGGCCGCTGCTCTGCTCGCTTTACGTTTTGATTATCTCTTCCATCTCCACGCCCGCCGCCCGGTGATGATGACATGAGCCTTTTCTTCCCAACAAGCCCACAGACCCCCAGACCAGAGCCCGCGGGTTCTCAAACTCCTTTCCCCCCAAAAGGAACAAAATCTTGAGATGCTTTCCTTATCCTATCATAAAATTCTGGCCGGCCACTTGTTCTGCTCGAAAGGTCAAAGTATCTAGCTGCGAAAGAAGTTCCAACATATTGTAAAGAAAAGGCTGTAGAACCTCTCCAGAGGGGTGCGCGTTATTAATCCCAGCATAAACATAAGCATAAACCTAAAACATATGGCGCATGCATATCAGCCTATCGGGTGAAAGTGGAAACCGAGCTGGTTATTGAAAACAGTGCAAAATTTTCAAAAACAAAAATCGTAGGTAAAGAATTTTGGGAGCGAGTATATTATTTATCCATGGGGTAAAAATCTGACCAGATTTAATTCCGTTGTGCTCCCTTATTATAGAGTAAAATATATGAGCGGTCCTTAAACTTGTCTCATGGTGTCATCTAGGTCCCCGAACTCTCAAAATGCATATTTGAGTCCCCGAACTTGCTAAACTGTGTCATCTATGTCCAAAATTCCAAAAATACCCCGATGCATGATGATATGGCTGTCAATTAAGCATGAAATTTTATACTATTTCTCTAACCAAATCAATTATTTTTATTACAATAATTAGATAACTTTATTTGATTGTACCATATCGATAGTTATAGATCAAGAGATGGACAAACATCAATAACATAGAGGTATTTTTGGACTTAAATGATACAATTTAGCAAGTTTAGGGACTCAAATATGTATTTTGAGAGTTCGGGGACCTAAATGACATATCGGGACAAGTTTGAGGATCGCTGGTGTATTTTACATTTTTACTCTTTTTTCTTAATGAAGAGACACAAAACCAGTGAGTTTTCTTTAGCAAAAAAAACATTGAGCGTATTAATATAATGCAAAAGAGGCTGGCGCCTGGCGGGCTTCGCTGTCATGCCTTCTCTCGGACCAGCCCAGACTTTAGCACACCTTGGGCCAGCGCCTAGGGAAATCAGCAGCCTAGCTAGGGGCTAGGGTTTCCACTGGGCCGGATTGCGGCCTTGCGGCTTGCGGACGCAGCACGAGAGATGCTCAGGCCCACCGCCCGGGGGTGCTCAGGCCCACACGCCAGTGAGAGAGTTCCTCTGCAGTGACTCGTCCTCGCCGTGGCCGTCGGAGCAGGGTTGCGCCACCGTAGGCTGCTGCGTAGGCCCATACACACAGGCGGCGGCGGCGGCGGCCATGGCGTCGCGCAAGCTTCTCCTCGGCCTCAACGCCGGGAGGCGGCTCCGGTCCCGCACGCAACAACTCCTCTCGGTCGCCAATCTCCCTGAAGTTACCACCTCTTCTCGCTCCCTCGCGGCCGCCGCTGCCGCGGCGCGGCCGTCGGGCGGGTCTCCAGCGGCCCTTCTCTTCGCTTCAAGGACCATCTCGTCGACGCGCCCCGCGACACAGTCCTCCGGAGATGCGCCCGGCCCATCTGCGGTGGACCACAAGTTCGTTTCTCGATCTCGCAGTCTTAGGCTCTTAGCTCGTTGTTCCATTGATGCATTAGGGTGGTTTCCAAAGCTTTCAGGTGGGAATGGGGGCCATGGAGAAATTTTCTAGAGCATGGACGTTGGAATGTTCCATAGATCAACATTTGTTGTGATTTGTGGCCATTATCTACCTATATTTCAATTGGTAACCCTAAATTTGGGACTGAAACGCTGCCTATTTTGCCAATACAGTGACAATGGATTATAAGCGGTTAGTAGAGATCATAGTAGCTGAAATCAACAGATGTGCTTGAGAATTCTAAAATGTGGAGAGCTGGGCTGGGTACTGATTATAAGTTGTTTGCAACAATTTAGAATAAACTAAAAATCTGATATTTGGTGTCCTTAATGCCTACTATACTTTATGTATAATTCTATTTTGGTAATAAAACATCTTGCTATGTATATTTTTTGTCATATTGGATTGTTGGTGATTATGATTGTGTACACTAAACAGGTTGATAATGCCAGAGGATGAGTTTCATAAATTAGCTGATGAGACGATTCATGATTTGCTTGAGAAACTCGAGGTAATGGACCTTTGATATGGTCTTCAGGTCTTAGCACACAACACTTCAGGAAAACCTCTCTGTGAACATATTAGGACTACATACATGCCTTTGGCTTATACTGTTCTTTGTGTCTCTGTTTTAGGAATATGGTGACTCCATTCAGATGGATGGCTTTGACATTGACTACGGGGTTAGTTGCAACTAGTCATGGAGCATCGTGTGACTTCTTACTATTATTTGCCTTTCATAAATTGGAATATTGATGCATCCTTGTTTTCCTCTGACATTCCAGAATCAGGTTTTGACATTGAGGCTTGGGGATTTGGGGACGTATGTTGTGAACAAGCAAACACCAAACAGACAAATCTGGCTATCTTCACCTGTGAGGTACTAAAATGCTATCGTAGTTTCTTATTCACTGTTTGTTTCGTTGTATGTATTTGATACATGAATTGATTGTCATTATCTTGTCTGTCGTAGATTGTAGATAATTTAGTATCAGGAAACTGTAAGGCAAGGAGTATGCCATGTGATATTCAATTTGGTACTTATCTTCTATGGTTATGTGTCTTTCGATGTGGCTCCTGAATTTACGTATACAATCAAATAGATACCTCGCTTGGTTCTTGTAATTATAATACCTAGAAGCCCTTCACTGAATTCGTATGCCATTCTTATTCTTATGTGAAGATGTTATCTGTATATGAATGCAGTGGGCCTTCTAGGTTTGATTGGGATGCATCAACAGGTGGTTGGATATACAAGCGGACCGGAGCAAATCTTGTGCAGCTTCTGGAGAAGGAGATTGGTGAGCTCTGTGGTACTCCAGCGGAACTTTCGTAACAGTACAGGAAATGCCACACAGCTCGATTGGATGGAGAGTAGTGTGCTTGAGGTACAGTATGAATGAGACAACACTCTTGTATTATGGTTTGTTACAAAATTTTGTTGTTCTAAGCGTTTGCGCACTATTTAGAATAAATAGCTTCCTATGCTGATCATGGAACATACATGCAGTTAGTGCAAAAGTAAATCCGCATGGCACTTTGTAGCCTAATTTTTTTTTGTAACTTGTGTTAGTATCATAATATGAGCAATGTCAGTCTGTCAGACTACATTTGAGTTTCAGAATTGAGAATTACAACAGAGCTGGACAAACAAATCGACCACAATCACTATATTATGTTGTATTCAAGTAACAAGGATCAAATTGCATCAGTGTTCAAAGTCAAACACCCTGTGTGCCTCTTCTTCCATCAGCTCTGGGCTCAGTCTGACCATGAGGACGCAGAACTCCATCTGATCGAGGGCACCATCCCCGTCCATGTCCCCTTCCCTCATCATCTCCAGGAGCTCATCATCGCGGAGGTTGCCAAGCCCGAGCCTGGATGCATTCCTCTTCAGGCTCTGGAAGGTGATCTTGCCTGCCCTGGGGTCCATGAGCAGCTGGAACCCCTTGCAGAGCTCCTGCATCAGCCCCTCCACGCCGAGCTTCCTCGCCATCAACGGCAGGAAGTCCTGAAACTGCACGGAGGAGCCCTTGTCTGAGCCCATACTGGAAGTATCCCGTGAGATCATGGTGAGGATTGAAGATCTGGCAATGGTTGGCAAGATTTGTGCGTGGGATTGACGGACTGTGGTTGACGGGTAATGGAGGAGGTAGGTCGGTGTTTATATAAGGGGATGGTGGTAGGAGACCGCGGAGTCCTAGAGGTTCTTGGAAGCAGTCTCTCCATGCATGCCAGCCGAAGTACAGGTAATTGCAGGCTTGCTCCTTCCTATGTCCAGGCGGTTGCTGCCTCCGGCGGTTTTCGCTTGGTTTCTGCGAAATGACACACGGGGCTGGCTTCCGCTGGGTCTGGACGACTAGTTGCTTGAACGGGTCATGCTTCTTTTTGCAGTAGACTTGTGAACCATGGGCGTAATCGCATAAGAAAATGGATAAGGGTGGTGGCCGGAAGTTCGTGTATGAACACAGGCAGGTCAAGGTGGCTGATGACGGTATTAATTTAGGCTGATCCGGATTCCGGACTCTGGGAGTCCGATGGCGTTGGTTTCTCGCTATTTTATTGTTCTGTGATGGTAATCCTGGACGGTGTCACGTGTGGGCCCACAACGTCAGGTCAATGGTGATATGGGCCCTGTTTAGTTCCCTTGAAAAGGGAGAAATTCTCTCTCCAAACTTCACTATTCACCTATCACATCAAATCTCTCCCCTCATGCATGAAACATTAAACATAGGTAAATAAAAAAACTAAGTACATGGTTTTGATGTATACGACGAGACGAATCTTTTGAGCCTAGTTAGGTCATGGTAGGACAATGATTACCACAAACAAACGAAAAATGCTACAGTACGCTACAGTGCACGATGTGACATTTTCACCAAACTTCACACTCCCTTTTTCCAAACTAAACACCGCCATGCTCGCAGAGTGTGGCTGTGGCCGCAACGGATAGTGTTGCTGCCTATGATTCCAACTTTCCAAGACAAGGGACGACTTTGAATCAATCTAGCAAGTATAAACCGATGAGGATGCATTCCGGCTCGCGTCTTCTGAACATAATCCCCATGAAATTTCGTCCCAGGGCCATATTCAGTTTGGGATTTTGGTCGTGGTTCCTTGCCAATTTCAGAATACGTGCTTGGCCTCGCCCACACGAATTAAAGTGAACCGGCCGGGTCTCAGGGAACAAATGGATATTTTCCTAGTGATTAGCAATTGCGTGCTTTCTTTTTCAAAAGCTTTGAAGTTTCTTAAAACGGCAGTAGAAACGGTCCTCTTATCCTTATCCATGATCCATCACAGCTTCTTTGAGAGGGAATGATTGCTCATCTCGCTTATGGCCTGTTTGTCCTCTTGGCCACGCTTCGATTATAGGCAACACGGAGATTTTCTCGCTTCTTGCCTTTTGGTTCTCGTAGTTCAAATGTTTGACGCGGCAGCTAGCAGAAACGAAAATAAATGCAGCGTTTGGTGGAATTACCTTTGTTTTCGTTGATAAAATGATATAACTGGAAACGCTTGGTACCCCGCCGGCCACAGTTCGAACCCCGGGGTGAATTTGTTGGCCGGAGGTGGCGCATTTAGGTGCGCGTTGAAAAAAATCCCTTCGTTCCACGTTAAAGCACAGGTCTAAGACCGGTATAATCTCATTAGGTTGTGGTGCCGCTGCGTATGGGTGAGACAGGGGTCCAGAGATTTTCTCGATCTGTGTGAGAAGATGTTCTTTCTTAATACAATGTCGTACAGGTCGAATTTTTTTATAACTGAAAATAAATAGGGTCTTAATATACTCTACAAAATAAATTGGTCCAGATTTCTACCGGACTGTTTATATCGCGATTTTGTCGTTGCTACCGGGTACCGGCCCAACGTCTTCCGCTCGTTTCGCTAGGCCGGGCTCTATCAAGTCCCAACATCCACACTCGCTTAGCAGTCTGGATCGATCACAGAAGTGGCCCTGGGCCGATTTGTGGTGCTATAGAACTGACTCCTAGTCCGGATTTCGGTTGGACACACACGAATGGATGGTTCGTCGCCGGAGACTGACGCCACGCCAATGGGAGAGAGTGCGAGACGAGCCTGGACGAGACCGTCGCCTTCCTCGCCTGCGCAGCAGCGCAGGCAGCCGTGCGGGCACCAGCTTGCCTGCGGCGGCGGTGGAGCCGTGGAGGCGGTGGCCGCGAGGCCGAGGTGTGTTGGTAGTCTGGTGTCGTCTATTTCCCTGCAATGGTCCGAAGATCGGTTCAGGTGAAATTTTATATTATCAGCGTGTTTGCTTTGGCGCTAGTTTATTAGATTATTTTTTACGGAATTCGACTTTACATCTGTTTTCTGGGCTTCTCAGTGGCGTAGCTCATCTATGCCATCACTGAAATTAAAAGGGATCTGATGTAGGAAGATGATGAATCGGGCCAAAAAAAAATGTCAGTCAACTGAAAAATTCTGGAAGCTGGAATTTCACTCGGCCACATATCCCAACAGGATTTCAGCATTCCAATGATGCGTCGTGGTTCATATACGCTAATACGTTGGATCAGCAGCAGCCAGCAACTTCGAAGGCAAATAGTTCACCAGGCAATCACTATCAGATGCATCATTTCTTACTTACCAGTATTTAATAAAATAATTCCTTATTTCTGCACAACTCGTGGCTATTGTAATATTTCCGTGGCATACTGTTTGTTTCTGTGGGATGCTGGGCTTACTTGTACTCCCTTTGATGTTCTTATCTCCTATGCCATAGGGTTTGGTTATATTTTTGGTCAAAAGTCAAAACCACACAAGTGGAAAATATAGCGTATGATTGCGGGAGTTGAAGGGTAGTCAATTCCTTATCAAAAATATCGTTCTCAATTGGACGTGTTACTTTCTAAATTGCTCTGTGCTTCAATGCATAGAGCATAGTATCTGAGATATTAGTCTCCTTCAAGCATTGACCACTACCATGGTTGACCAGCACTGGAAAATTGGCTTAGTTTGGCCTTTGAAAGTTCAAAATTGGCAACTCTGAATGTTCATGATGCTGGAGATGTCTGCACGGACAATTGTTTTAGCACCTACAAGACCCCCCCTCCCCACCCACACACACAAACTCAGGTCCCTGCAGGCTGCAGCGATTGCAAATTGCAGGAAGCATTTCAATTGTTTGGAAGAATTTAGAGAGGTATGGAGATATGCTAATGTGCTTCACTTAATCATTATGTCAGTGTCTCTCTCTTACTACTTTGGTTAAAATAGCCTAGTTTGTTGATTGGATATAGCCATGTTTGGGAAAACAAGCTGCTGGAGAAACTGCAGACTTGTTAATCTGCTGATTCTATCTGTATTAGCAACAAGATGTTTATCAGCTCCCATGGCAAAAGCAGACGGCATCTTACAGAACCAATCAATTTCAGATGGGCAAACCCTAGTGTCCATGAGCAAGAAATTTGTGCTTGGTTTCTTTACCCCTGGAGCTTCGAGGCACCGGTATGTTGGTATATGGCACAGCGATATTCCAGATAGTACAGTTGTATGGGTTGCTAATAGGAACAATCCATTACAAGATAATTTGGGCATACTTAAGTTTGATAACAGTAGTAATCTGATAGTTTCAGATGGCAAGGGAAACTCATTCGCAGTGGCTTATGGAGTGGGAATGCAAGACTTGGAGGCTGTAATACTAGATAACGGCAACTTTGTCTTAAGGAGCACTGCCAACCGCAATATCATATGGCAGAGCTTTGACTCTCCTACTGATACATGGCTCCCTGAAATGAATATTACACTTGGTAGTAAACTGCTGACTTCATGGAAGAGCTCTGATGATCCAGCAGTGGGGGACTACTCCTTTGGACTTGGCATAACTAATGCAACTAATGCTTTACGACTCATTATCTGGTGGAACGGGAACACATTTTGGACCAGTTCACCCTGGAATGGTGATGCATATTCTCTCATTCCAGACCTTACATCTATAGCTACCATCCCTGTTTCATTTCAATGTAACAACTTTACATGCATATACACTCCCAATCCTATTAACATAATGACAAAAATTGTGTTGGATCCAACTGGTTCGTTGAACATTTCACAATTTGATCCTGAAGCTCAATCATGGACCCTGTTATGGAGGCAGCCTGCTAGTTGTGATGTGTCTAAGTTATGTGGAGTTTTTGGTATATGCAACAACAATGTGAATCCAAATGGGCCCAACTTACCAACATTCCCGTGTCGATGTCCAAAAGGTTTTGCACAACAAGATACTCAAAATTTTAGGAAAGGTTGCACTAGGCAAATCCCACTGCAGTGTAATGGTGATGGATTTATTGATATGCCTGGAATGCAACTTCCTCGCAACAGAGAGAGGCTACCTGTTACGGAAAACAGCAAATGTCAACTGGCCTGCATGATGAATTGCTCTTGTGCTGCATATTCTCATTCGGATGGTTGCAGTTTATATTACGGTAATCTAACAAATTTGCAGGATGGATACAATGGGAGTGGGGCAGGGACTCTTTATCTTCGTGTGGCTGCATCAGAGTTACAACCAGTCAGGAGTTCAGGTATGAAATGTATATAACTGTGAATTATTAGTAATATTTAGGACAATACATGAAAATCGGGTACTTGAAAAATAAGTAATATCCCCCGTTTGGAAAGTAATATGAATTATTTGGTCTGTAAAGAAAAAATCATTATGAATTATGAACTCAAGTGCCAACTCTCTTTCTTCTTATTCAGGCCACAAAATACTCTGGGTAGCTGGTGTACTTTCTTCAGTTGCAATTCTTATCTTCTGCGTCATCTTGTTTATTTGGATTAGGAGATCAAAAAATAAAGGTAACCATTAGAAATCATAAGAAATCCTTAATAGCTGAAGAAAATGCCACATTTATATGTAGTGTAGGTGAAAACATGACAAAGTCTCATTTTATGAATCAGGGAAAGGAAAACAGGATGGCCACCACTCCTTAATGATTTCGGATACAATCAAACTTTGGGAGAGTGAGGCGACAGGCTCTCACTTTACAATATTTTCCTTTTCACAAATAAAAAATGCCACAGATAATTTTTCAACAGAGAACAAGCTTGGAGAAGGGGGGTTTGGCCCTGTGTACAAGGTATGATAAATCCTTCAATCTCATCTGTTCACATGCTGATGAACATTTCAAATACAAGTGCTGATCCTGAAGTATGTGGCCAAATATCTATCACATATTTGTTTCTAGGCACGTAACCCTAGTACAATATATTAAAACAATCTTCATGGAAAAGAGAAACTGATGAGAGTATTAGACATATGAGGGATATATATGACTTAACATAGAGATTTAGGTGCCATTTTTAGTTTTTAAATGCACCCTCATAATTGCGTAAACTATAGTTATGTGAAACAATGGAAACTATACCTATGTTACACAAACAGTACTTAAATGCCCGTGTTTTGTGCATTTTTGCTTATCATACTGGAAGTACAGAGTTTTATTGTTACGAGATTATAAGATGATGAGACTCTCTTGGGTGTGTTTTGCACTCAGACTTAACAGTGAATAAAGAGTGAATGACATATCTGTCGAAAACTAGTTAAATATTATGAGATTATAAGATGACGAGACTCTCTTGGGTGTGTTTTGCACTCAGACTTAATAGTAACTAAAGAGTGAATGGCATATCTGTTGAAAACTAATGAAATGTTATGAGATTATAAGATGATAAGACTCTGAGAGATCTCAAGGAAGAGCACAGCCTGTGGTGCCTGGCCGGCGCTAAAAAGCTGCAACCTGCAAGGCCTGGGTTTAATTGGCACACTCTAGGCTGCCAGGTCAAGGTTTTTTGGTCTTGTTCTTTTATGTTTCTTAGCCTAGAGTTTGTGTTGGGTAAACCTATCCCTTGGCCCCGTATGAGGGAAGGGAGTTGTATGGGGACCATTTCTCTGTCTAATACAAAGAAGCGCAGCTCTCCTGCGTTTTCGAAAAAAAAAAGATGATGAGACTCTCTGCTAGTCTGCTTTAGGTTCAGCCCTATCCTTTCATTCTCCTATTTTGCCTAGTGCATCCTTAAAACATTCATAAATATGCATCCTCCATGTATCTATCCACTTGTTATTTCTGTTTCTAAGTAAATATGCTGTTTGACACTTCAGGCAGTTCAGTTCACAGCCATATTTGGTATATACTCCCTCCATACTCATATTAGATGATGTTTAGGACAAGGTTTGGGTCAAACCTTGGGAATATAAATCATAAATAACTTTTAAGTCGTTGAGTTTAGAAATATGAAAATCATATTAATAGATTTGTCTTGAAAATTACTTTCATAAAAGTATACATCTATAACTTTTTAATAAATATTTTTTATAGAAAATAGTAGTCAAAGTTGTGCTTTGGAGACCGTGTCGCTGTCCTAAACATCATCTAATATGAGTATGGAGGGAGTACCTGTGTTATCTAATGTTTAACTATGTTACAAAACAATTCTATAGGGCAACTTACTAGATGGACAGGAGATTGCTGTTAAGAGACTAGCAGCAAATTCGGGGCAAGGGTTACCGGAGTTTAAGAACGAAATCCTACTTATTGCTAAGCTTCAGCATAGCAATTTAGTTGGGTTGTTAGGTTGTTGCATCGAAGAGGAAGAAATGTTATTAGTCTACGAATACATGCCAAACAAAAGCTTGGATTTCTTCTTATTTGGTATGTTTGATTTTACTTTTAATTTTTGTTGCTTCCTATTTTTTCTCAGCTGCCTTCTTGAACCAGTGAGTGTATTTTCCCCCTTTTTATATAAAGAAAAATCAAGAAGGGCTTTGCTGGACTGGGAGATGCGGATGAACATAATCGAAGGGGTTGCACAAGGTCTTATTTATCTCCACAAGCATTCTCGGCTTAGAATTATTCATCGGGACCTGAAAGCAAGCAACATTTTGTTGGACACTGATATGAACCCTAAGATCTCGGATTTTGGAATGGCGAAAATATTTGATCCCAAAGGAACACAAGCTAATACAAAAAGAGTTGTTGGAACATAGTAAGTACTTGCTTCATGCTTCTAGGCTTCCTTTTGCATTTGACTTATGAAGCTCATGTTGGCTATATTGAAAAATGGATAATGAGTTTAAGATTATACAACTCTTTCAGTGGCTACATGGCTCCTGAATATGCTATGGCAGGTATTTTCTCCGTTAAATCTGATGTATTTAGTTACGGAGTCTTGCTTCTGGAGATCGTCAGTGGAATGAAAAATGCAGGATCTCAACGACACGGCAAATCTCTTAGCCTCCTTGGTTATGTAAGCAGAAGCTGTAACAAGCACAACACGTTTTCTATTTTTTGTAAGTGGAGCACTTCTAACTTGGTGGCTGCCACTGAACTTTGCAGGCATGGGAATTGTGGAACGAAGGCAGATGCCATGAGCTCATTGATAAATCATTACACGGTAGATGTCCTGAGAATTTGGCGCTAAGATGCGTTCATGTCAGCTTGTTATGTGTTCAGGAGCAAGCTGCGGATCGACCCTCCGTGCCTGAAGTCCTTTCAATGATTACCAATGAAAATGCCACCTTACCAGACCCAAAGCAACCTGGTTTCCTCTCCCTGTTGCTCTCAAATCAAACTGACATCACTGAAGAAAGCTGCTCCCTGAATGGTCTTTCAATTACCAACCTGGACGGCAGATAGTAGCTAGCTCAATCCCCTGCGGTTCTTTTATTGTTAAATGCTTGCATTGCAATTGCCGGAATCTGCATGGTATTGTCCCAATTATATCGTGGGAACTTGAAATTCAGCACCAGTTATGAGGTTTGATCAATCTGCGAGGACTGCTAGGCGGAATCTTTTGAGGATCTTATGGTTGCCAATGCCAACTTGGCGTTACAACTTTCTGATATCAGCTGGTCCCAAAGCCACCTGCCTGTTGTTGGTACTGATGTTTCCAGCTGAGTAGAGTAGCTGTTACTGTCTTGCTTTTAAACTCAAAGGAAAATTGCTCACAGTTTGGTTCTAGATTGCAATTACATACTCGCTTTAGTCTGTTAGGTCAAAATTTAAGACCTGCGGATTCGAACAACAAATTAATCGCCATGAATACATCGCTGATGGGGGTTACCTATTTTCTAGAGGATGATGGGGACAATGTCAGTCGCGTCGTGTTCATATGCCTGTCTCCACGTTTTGACTTTTGATTGGTATGTGGAGAGCTAAAGGGGCATTTGATTTTTGGCACACAGTTGCCGAAAAGAAGCGTTCCGATGGGTGCAAGTGGCTCAAACAAATGAAAAATCTTTGTCAGCTGCGTGACAACGAATCAACGATGGTGGGATTTGATTAGTTCACTTTTGACTCGAATTATGGTGCACTAGAATTTACAGCATGACGATGGTATAGATAAGGATATGCGTTTTGGTATTCGCGGGTTACTAATTCAGAGTGCTTGGGCTGTTGGGCAAGCTAACAGCTGCTTCCAGCGACGAACTGAGGTAGATCCAGGCACCCAACGCCCATTGTTATTCAGGTTTGTCGTCTCGCATACTTGTACTATTATCCCGTATATGTATATTTATCTTCACGTGGTCAAACGCCAATAAGATATGCCTAGTTGCTCACTTGCACCTGCACCCCGTTGTAGGTTTGTCGGTGTCGGAAATGGCCGGCACTCCCTACACCGCACAGAAATGCGCTGTGTCTCGTCCCTTGATGGTCGATGCGGAAGCTAACACAAGGACACGAGTTTATCCTGATTCTGGCCACGGGGCCGTACGTCCAGCAGGGGCATGCTCGCGCACTCATATTAGCTTTGCACCGGAGTGCTTGTAGAGGGGAGCTACAAGTAGATGCGGGAGAGGAGAGACGTTCTCCAAGTCCCTGGTTTGTGGTGAGAGTGATTGAGTCTGGTGCCGATATCGGGTGTGTGTTGTTGTGTGTTCGTGTCTCAGCGTGAGCCAAGACGTGCGAACTGTCCCCCCTTTCTACAGGGCTCCTGCCTCTCCCTTTTATAGTTCAAGGGGGAGAAGGATTACAGTCGTGGGTACAGTGCGTACTACAGTGCGATCTGTACGATGTATCTTGTAGAGGGGGCATGCTTGCTTCAGGCGTATCCCTCCCCTGTAGTTTAGTTGAGAATGTCTTTAGGTCCTGTCCGTTGGTACGACGCTTCTTTGCATCTGTCTTGTCAAAGTCTCGAGGGGTCGCTCGATGCTGCCTCGAGGCGGCAGGACTATCGCTTGGTCCCTCGCTCGAGGGGGGCTCCGTGCCGCTTCGAGGGGTCGCTTGCCGGGGGCACGGAGGCTAGCGTGGTGTAGGCCGCAGCCTAGTGTCAGACACCTTTGCCAGTTATGATGACTGGGAGAATATGGCCTGCTCCGTTGGGTCGGTACGACCGGCTTTTGCCCTGGCGACGGTGTCAGGCCGTATTCGTACGGGGTGGCCATCGCTCGGGTGGCCCGATAATCTTCTGTATTCGCCATGGGGGGCCCTTCCGATGAGGATGGGGGCAGGTGATGTAGGTGTGCAGCCTACCGTTGCCACAGTGTACGCTCTGTCGCCCGGAGACGTGGTTGGCAAGGGTTAGGAGACCATTTGCTTGCCTTGCCGGACCGGCAACGTCGTTTGACCAGGGCTCGCCCCCCGGTCATTGGTGGTTTCTTGTTGGTGGGGTCCCCTAGACCCGCTCGAGGGCGTTTCGGCGTGGGAGGCGACGGGGGGCCCCCGGTGAAGCTGTGCGGGAGTACGATTGGAGTCAGCGACACCAGGGGTACAGTGCCGCGCATGCCCCGCGCGGCTCTCGCCTGTCCGCGTTGTAGGGGACACAGTGCTCTCAGATCTTGTCAGAGGCGACGTGCAAGGAGGATTTCTCTTTTGACTTCGGCGCCCGGTGCGGGAGTTGGGATCGCCGGTCCCTGCGCCGCTGCTGAGGTGCATACTCGAGGGGTCGAGATGAGCTCGAGCGAGGCGGAGCTGGGGGTCTGTGGCTCGAGGGGGAGGCGTAGTACCCTCGAGCGAGGCGGAGTTTTGGGTGCGAATGCGTCGTACCCTCGTGGGCCATTGTCGGGCCTGGATGGCTGGTAGTGGGCCGCATGATTTTGCTGGCGTGGGTCCATGTGTTTGCGGGAGGTAGTCTTTGTTGTGCGTTTTTGAGGGTGGTTACCCTGATGATTAAGGGACCCCCTAATTTGGTCCCCGACAGTAGCCCCCGAGCCTTTATGGGAGCGGTTCGCTCGTATAAAGGATCCATCTCGAGGCGGCGTCTTCTGACGTCCCGTGTCGGGGCCTGATTTGGGATATGCACGTCTTTCGTGGGGGCGCGCTAGCGCACCCGCGGGTGTAGCCCCCGAGTCTTCGCGGGAGTGATTTCACTCGCGCGAAGGTTATAACCCTCGGGCATCAGGTTTTAGGTTTCGAGGTAGTACCGTGCGCGGGCTCGAGCTTTGCCCTCGAGGGGTGTTACGTCGTTGTGCGGGGAGCCCCCGAGCCCTCTGGCCTAGAAGGGTCGATCGGGTCGAGCTCCGCGTCTTTTCGTAAGGCGACCCTCGCTTCCCTTCCGCAGGGCTGAGGGGTGAGATGCTCTGCGCTACCCTCGAGCGGGTTCGCGAACGCGGCGGTCTCGTTTGAGCTTTTAACGGGTAGTTCAAGTGGGCGTCCGTGCCCCGTTCGTTGGGGGTCGGCTCGTGGTCCGGAGACACGTCCATCAACGAGCACTCGCAAAGGTTTGCTAGGCAGGGGCTTGGTCCCATCCGACAAGGACCAAGGGCACGGAAGCTCTCCCTCGGTGGGATCCCTCAACTAGCTGCCTTTGTCCGGCCTTGAACACAACAGGGGTGTCCCTGAACTTCGCGTCCGGGGTAAAGTCATGATGAGCACGCCCGAATCGTCCCTGATTCTGTCGATCTGAAGCGCCTGTTGAACCCGTTCGAGGGCCAGGCTCGAGCTTCTGATCAGTAAGGCCACGGAGGAGGCGCGCGAGCCTCTCCGCTCGAGGGTCGAGCCAGCTGCCCTTCCCTTGTTTGTTTCCAACTCAGCCGGGGCGTCCGTTCGAACCCGTTCGAGGGCCGGGCTTTGAACCCTGGCCTTCGTGGAACGCCTCATGGCAATTTAGCTTACCTTGGAAGCAATCGTTGCCCGTTATTATCTTTGACCGGGGGTGGTCTTCCGCATTTCGCGCGAGTCGTGGTTGGCGTGGCAGTGCATCGGCCCGTCGACCGGAATCGGCCGTTCGCATCCACACGATCTCAGCTGACGTGGCGCGGCGCTCCGCGTGGGAGCACGGGCGCGCCTTTTTAGGCGGAGTGGCGTGCGTGGGTGGCGGTTTAGGTGACGGGGCGCCCAGGGTGTCAGTCGGCGACGGTTCGTTTTACCGTGCCGCAATTAATGCGACCGCCCACGCCGGGGCGGTTTCCGCTAGGGGGCCCCGTGTGTCAGCGGCTCAGCCCACGGCCGCACTTGACGCGTGTGTTCCCCGGACCGGGCGGTCAGGCCGTTGTTGATGGCTAACATATAAAAAGAAATTGAGGAGGATGGGGGGAAGACTTACCTCAGCCGTCCCGTTCTTACCTCCCTTGCCTTGGTTTTCTTCGAGTTCTTTGCATCCCTTCGTCAAACCCGAGCGCCTCCTCTGTCTCTGATCCTCTTCGTCAATCCTTTGTCATGCCTCGCCGTCCCAACGCCGCCGCAGTTGAGCTCGAGGAGCCCACCAAGTGGACGCCGTCCACCGTGACGGAGGATTTGCTTGCCGAGCTGGTGGACGGCGGCTTGCTGTCGCAGAAGGGTGCCGAGGCGTCGCCGGCGTGGATGGTGCCGCCCAAGACACACATGCAGCCCACTCCGCCGCACGGGTATGTAGTCAGCTTCGTTCGATTCCATGAGCGGGGATTCAATGCCCCTGCTTGCGCGTTCTTGCACGGGCTTTGCGACCATTATGGCGTGGAGCTCCACAATTTCGCCCCAAATGGGATTTCTCAGGTGGCCGGGTTCGTGGCCACCTGCGAGGGGCTGTTGGGGATCCCGCCTCACTGGGACCTCTGGTTCCATCTTTTCATCGGCGGCCTCTATCTGGCGAAGGGTTCCTCGGTGGGGAAGTGCAGGCCCGTCCGCGCCGGTGGCTTCACGCTCTCGGTGCGCGAGAAGCGGAAGGAGCTCTACCTTCCGAGCAGGATGACCACCAACAACAGTGGTTGGAGCAGCGCGTGGTTCTACCTCCGCAATGACGCGCCTGGGCTCCCGGCCTACACCGGGAAGGTGCTGCGGGAGGGGAACCAGCGGTGGTCTCATGGCGTGAGTGATCCCGCGAACCGGTGGAAGCTCGATCCCCTCCTCGACGCGCTGCAGTGGTTGGCATCCCGAGGGGTGTCCATGACTACCGTCATTGGGCACTTCCATAAGCGGAGGGTGCTTCCCCTCATGGAGCGAAAGCTTCCTCTGTTCCTCATGAAGCCGGACGCCTCGACCGAGGACCTAGCCGCTTCTCGAATGAAGGAGGAGCCACTTCTCGAGGAGTACGCCTTCACGCGGGCGCGGATGGCGGTGGATCAGAAGGAGATGCCGTGCGATCCCAAGCACGTCTGGTCCTTCCGGCTCCTTCCAGAGGAAGGCAGCTTGGCTTTGGTAAATTCTGTTCCTCTTCTTTCCTTCGCTTAGTTACCTTGTATCTCAATCTCGGCTCTCATCATTCTCCTGTTCTGAATTCAGGAGGTGGCCGCGAGCGTTCGTTGCCCCAAGCCTAGGACCCCCGAGTCGAGGGCGGTGAATCGTGCCAGGAACGATCAGCTCCATGCCCAGAAGGTTGCCGAGAAGGAGACGCTGAGGCGGCGACGGGAGCGGAAGGAAGCGCACGAGGCGGTGGTGCGTCGATGCAGGTTGGAGGGCCGCTCTCCCCCTTCGAGTCCAGAGGACACGGAGGAGGAGGAGGAGGAGAGCAGCGACGATGAAGTGGCGCTCCCGGAGATGGTGCAGCCGGCCGTGCCACTGGAGGCCGCCCCGGTGGTCGGGAAGGGCGAGGGGTTACCCCGGTCCTCGTCGTCCTAGTCGCGTGCGCCCACAACTCCTGTACCCGCGGCAAGCTCTTCGTCGAGAGGACGTCTGCCTTTGGGGATCCCGTCCCATGTCGGGGGTTCCAGCTCGGCGTCTGCAACGTCGTCGAGCAAAAGGTTGGGACAAGTCAGTGGCAAGCGGTGAGCGTCCCCTTTCTAGTCCTCTTTATTTGCTTCGCGTTCCGAGCTTAATCCTTCTTCCTCCTCCTTTTTTTGGCCAGATTGTTGTTTCACCCCTCCCCCAATCTTGCCCCCGTAAAGAGGCTCAAGAGGGGGCCGGGGGACTCTCTGGGCGCGGTTCAGAACGGCTCGGGCGCGGTCACGGGGGTGACCGCGGAGGGCAAGCAGGGCCCCCAAGGGCCTCCGTTGAGGGATACGGAGACCATCCCTACGCCCGCGGGCGAAGTCGCAGGCCAGGAGGTCGTGGCCCGTGCTGGCGATGAGCACGGGCTCGTGGTCGTCAAGAGGGCCACTCCTGATGCAGCAGGAGCGCCGGCGCCGGGCGCCGCCAAGGGCCGCGAGCTCGTGGAGAGCGCGGGGGTCCTTGGTGACGCGACGGCGGTGCACGCGTACGATGTCGGCGGCAGTGCGCTTGCCAGCCGTGGTGTTGCCTTTGCGTCCTCTCGGGTTCTTGAGGACCCCAGCGCGTGGGATGCATGGCCCGAGGAGCCACAGGGATCTCTAGCGGCTCATGCCGCTGAGACGACGGCCAAGGTCGTCCGTGCACTGAACCAGCCCGGGGTCCCAAGCAGCCTGGTCGCCGCCGTGGAGGAAGAGAGGTCGCTGTGGGAGGGCCAGCGCTCGAACGGTGACGCCATTCTGGACGCGCTCCGGGCTGCCCTCGACCGTCATGACTCGAGGGGGTTCGAGCTTCATCAGGTCGGTGCCATTATCCTTTCCGTTACCTTGGCTTATTCTTTATTTCGTGGGTTTGTTCCGCGTTGATCCTCTTTTGCTTTTTAGCAGTGACTCCGGCGTGTTTCCGACGAAAAGTCGATCGCGCTGGCCAACCTTCATGTCGAACGCCAGGAGCTCCAGCGCGCCAAGGAGGCCCTCCACACCGAGGTTCGCCAGATGTGGTCGGACCTTGGTGCTCAAGGGACGGCCGTTGGGGAGCTGACAACGAGGCTGGCGAAGGTGAACCCTCTTCTCCAAAAACAGGACGCAGCCCTGCGGAAAGCCTGGCAAGCGGTACAGGGCATACCCTCACTCAAGACCTCGTTGCAGGTGAAAGTGCAAGAGGCCTAGGAGGCGAGGAACGCCCTCGAGGCAAAGGTGCAAGAGCTAGCGTCCTTGCAGGGTCGCTGTGACGAGCAACACCTCCTGGCCGAGTCCAGAGCAAAGGACCTCTCGGCCAAGACCGAAGCTTTTGCCGAGCTTAAGCGCCAACTCTGGGAGAAGGAGGAGGCGCTCGCCGCAGAGTTGGCTCACCCTCGTGTGGACCCGGCCAAACTCGAGGAGGTCAAGCAGCAACTGCGGGAGCGAGAGCAGGGTAAGTTTCGGACTCCCAGTCCCTGTTCTTCGAGTTTTCTTCTGTCTTGGAGCCTGCTACTGAGGTGCTTGCATTTGTCCTTTCAGAACTCCGCAAGATGGACACGGATTTGTCGACAGAGTTGACGGCTCTTCGAACCGCTTACGAGCGGGCAGAGAACGAGCGCCAGGTTTTGGAGGATGCTGCCGCAGCTGCTTGCGCGGTGGTCGAGGGTGCGGGTGGTCCATCGGGGGTGAACTTGTCAGAGCGTCTGGCCTCGGTGGAGATGGTGTTCACTGACCGCCTTCGCGGCGCTCTCCGCCTTGGGGTTCAGAAGGTGTAACAACCCAGAATTTCGCAGGAAAAAGTTGAATGCAAAAATGAGGATTTAAAATTTTTTGGTGAATTGTTGTGCATGCAAACCAACATATAAGGTTGCTCTCTATTTGCTCTCTTTATTCCTAGGCAATTTAAAATTAAATTTAAAATCAAATTGAAGTGCTAAGGATGAAATAGTGTGATTTGGAGTTTTTGGGCTTTGTTGGATTTTTGGTTGGTTTGAATTCAAATTCTAGGTTTGAATTCAAACACTAATTTAAACCTAACTAATTGTCAACCCTACCTAACTGCTAGTGGGCCTAATCTCCGAGCCAAAGTCCACCTAACCCCCTCAAACCTTCTTTCCCGAGCCAGCCAGCCAACCAGCCCAGCCGGCCTTGCGGCCCAGCAACGGCCCAGCTGAGCCACCGCGTCGACCCCGCGCTCCACCCTCCGCCGCAGCCACTGACGTGCGCACGTCAGCTTTCCCCTTCCTCCCCTTCTTCCTCGCGCGCGGCCGCCTCCTCTCTGCCGCTGCGCCCGTGACCTTGATCCGGCCCCATCGGCCCTTGTGCGGCCCGTCCGATGCGCGCCGCGTGTCCGCTGGCGCCTGGCCGCCTCATCTCGCCGTCCGTGCCACCCCGAAGCCCTAGCACTCGCCTACAAAACCAGCGCCGGGGGAGCTCTTCCCCCTTCGAGCCGCCCTCCCCCTTGGGGTCTAGATCCAGTTCGAGAGGGTGAGGAGTGGGGGAAGGAGTCGAGGGAGCCCGTGGGGGAGAAGCCGTGGGAGGTGGAGGAGTCGATCCCCTTCCCCGTGTCGACGCCGAAGACTGGAGCGCCGCCACTCGCGGAGCCGCTGACACCGAGCCGGACCAAGGACGAGAAGAGGAGCACGAGCACCGGAGGAAAACCGCGAGCGCTACCCCGAGATGCTGTGTTCGACTATTTTCCCTAGGTGAGCCACCCACGAAAGCCTCCCCTTTCTCCCCTGTCTCCGGCCGAGCGCCGTCGCACCGCCGTTGCTAGCCCCTCTGGGACACGACCTTCATGTCGTGGCCGTGTTCATCTCGTGCAGGACCTCGTCGCGCCGCTGCCGCACCCTGCAAACTGCCGTCGCTGATCTTGCAGCCAACGTCGCCGCGAGCCGGGATGCCGGTCACCGCGCGCGAGTCGCGGCCGTGTCGCGGCCACGGGCAACAGTGTGCCCGCGCACGCGCACCCCCGCAGTGGCCGCGACGTCGCGTTCCAGCACTCGCTGGAGTCGCGCGTGCGCGAGCTCTTGCAGCCAAGCCGTTTCCGAGCCACCATCCACCCGCGCGTCGCCGGCCGCCGTGGCGCCATAGTCGCGCCGCTGCCGCTCGCGTCGGGAAGCCCAAGCCGCAGCCAAGCTCCCACCTTTTTCTTGCCGTTTGACCTCGCGAAACCCTAGCCGAGCCGAAGCCGCCGATCCCGAGCCTCGCCGGCCTTCCCCCTCGCCGTTCGCCGCGAAGACGCTGCCGCCGACCGTGCGCTGTAGCGCGCCACGCACGTCCACGTCGCGCCGTGGCCAGGCCACACCGTGGACCACACCAACACGCCACACAAGCGCCCGCAGAGAATCCTGAGTCGGCCACAATTTGATCCCGTGCACCCGGTGCACGTGAACCACCCGCACGGCACACGGTGGACCAAGTCCACAGCGCTAGATCCAGCCACGTCCCCTTCGTGGGCCTAAAGTTCGCGCTAAAGTCCAGTTTACCCCCTGGACTTTCCTTTCGGCCCAATTCCTGCCCAGCAGCGCTTTCTTCTTTTTCTTTTTCTTTTTCTTATAACTGCGCTGACGTATGGGGCCCACATGTCATATAATGTGTGTCACTGACCGCCTGGGCCCACTGACCAGAGCTGACCGTTGACCGTTGACCGGTCAACGCTGACGTCATCCGGACCCATGATGACGTCAGCATAGGGCTGACCCCACTGATGACGTCATGCTGACGTCAGCAGGCTAATTTTTGTCTGTTTTCCTTTTTCAGAAATTATTTAATATTTTCAGAAAATGATTTAAACTTCGAAAATTAATAATAAATCAACCGTAGCTCAGAAAAATATGAAACCAGTTTCTATATTTTTCTAAAATTATGATCTACGCGTTAGTGTAGAGTTTGGTGTTCTTTGGGACTTCTATCATCACTGTCTTGGTGTTTCTTTGCTAGTAGTTGTGTGTTAGTTTATTTTCCGCGACCCTAAGAGTTCCGAAGAACCAGGAGGAGCCGGACCACTACGACAACTGCTCTGACGAAGACGAAGACTTTTGCCCAGGTTCACGCTCGACCAATCTCTGAAATACCTATTAGACATGCAACTAGTATGCTAGCGCTTTACTTTACTCGCATGATACACCTGCACTGCCTTTGATAATATCCTGTTACCATGCCACCTACTACTCACTTTATGAAATATGCTATGCTATGCATGTGTTGGGTTGGTTATGATTTTGAACCTCTTGGCGTGAGTTGTGGGTGGTATGGGAGGTGTAGTGCAGCTAGGCGGTGTAAGCGAGTAATAACAACTCGATCGTTTGATCGGGGTGCTTGGGGACTGCACTCGGGCATCTCAACTATTTGAAAACTATATATAAGTACATCTCAACTATTTACAAAACTTTTACCCTTACCTTACCTTACTAACTTGCTAACTTACTAACAACCCACTGACTGTCTGGCAGATGGAAGCAAGAAGACCAGCCGATGAACGACGGGAGATCAGGACCACTGGTGCAGACTGTGGAGGTTTGGCAGTGCTACTGAGGGAGGTGCTGCGTACAGTGGGGATAGACGTGGACAACGTCTTCTACGAGGGCTGGACCTACGGCCCTGGCGAGGGAGTGCACACCCGGTTGCAGATGGAAGTACCCAATATCCCTGGACGGCCAAGGTCACTGATGCTACGGGCAGCAACCAGCGAGAGCACCTTCAGTCGGGCTGTGTAGACTATTGCCATGAGGATACTCCGACTTGCCACACTTGTGTACTAGAACCAGCTCAGCCACACCCGCTTTCGGTACCTGCCACGGGCTCTTGAAGATCCAGCTGACAGAGACGCAGTCAGCTTGCAGGCTCACGCAGCTGACCGAGAGCGGAACGTGACCCTGCGGACCTCAGTTCAGTGCATGATTGAGCAGGAGTACTTAAACATTGGCCTAGAAGAGAAAGTTGCCAAGCTAAGAGAGAAGGTATGGGAGCAAGACATCCAGCTACTGGAGAAGGACAATAGGATCGCCTTACTTGAGGAGCGCCTCGAAGCTAAGGCAAGGGAAGTCAGAGCCCTAGAGTACGAAGCTGGCAACAACAGGCAGTTGGCAGGGCTGATCTGAGCAACTCACCATGCTCGAGATCTCCGTCTGGAAGATCAACTCACAGAAAAAGACAAAGCACTAGCAGCCAAGGAAGAAGAGATAGAAGAACTGAAGGAAGAAGTGTATTGGTTGGACAGCCGCAACTCAGAACTTCAAGAAGAGGTGGATAGCTACAAGGAGAAGAGTGGGCGAAACTACCAGCTGATGAAGCACTTGAGTCTTCAACAGATTATGGCAAAGGATGAAGCTCGAAGGACCCTTAGTAGTTGGGTGAGGTCAGACAGGAAGAGGGTGGCAGAGGTGATCACAGTGAATCAAGGACTTCCAGAAGAACACAGAGTTGAACCGAGAACAGAGCACTACAGGGTCTCACCAAGCCGGGTTGAGCCGATACCACTACCTGAGGCCCGAACCCTTACCCCCGAGATGACAAGACCGAGACAAGAACTGGCACCCCTAGAGAGGCAGTTGGCAAGACCTGAGGTGGACACAGTGAGGTTGGCAGCGCGCCTCACGGACACTCTCCACGACGACAGGCAGTGATCAAGCAGCAGACAGAGACTGAGGCTGTGAGGTTGGCAGCGCGCCTCACAGGAACTTCCAGCAGCATGAGATGGATGCAGTAGGCAGTATCAGCAGATGTCAGCGGTAGTGATGAGACTTGTGTCTATCTTCATGAGTAGATGTTTAGACTTGGTAGATCATGACCACCTTTTGGCTCAGCCACGATGTAGCATCCGCTGAGGTGTACTAATCCTCAAGGTTCCAAGAGCTGGCCTTGGGATAGTACTCATGTCTAGGGTGTAATGCTGTTATGAATGATCGGTCTTTGTGGCTGTTCTTGTAGTTTTATTGATGTTCATCTTGAGTGTACTCTAGTGTTGAGTCTATTTCATGTGTGCAGCTCCTACTCTAGTTTACGCTAACCTAACCATTACCGACCGCCACTATACCTGATCTATGAAAAATACAGCAAGATGTCGATCCGAAGATCCAACCGACTGCTTGCACGTTTTGAGGAAGCTGAGCAAGAAGAGACAGCAGTGGTAGCTAGGGGTAGAGGACGTGTCAGAGGTCGTGGTCGCGGAAGAGCAACAGCTGCAGTTGGAGGCAGGGGCCGTGGATGCGCAGCAGGCGTGCTCCAGCCCGAGGACAACGCACCAGGTGGAGGACAAGAAGTGGAGATGGAAGAGCCAGCAGTGGAGCCTCAGCAGAACCAGCAGAACGACCAGCAACCACCGCCACCGCCTAACTTGGTAGAAGTAATGACTACTCAAACACAGCTGATGCAACAGATGGCACAGGCCAACACTCAGATGACGCAAGTTATGCAACAGATCCAGGGAAACCAGAACTAGAACCGTCAGGGACACCGTGAGGAAGACCTACAAAGGAAGATTGAAAGGTTCATCAGGCTGAAAGCACCCACCTTCGACTACTCGGATGAGCCACTCGACGCGCACGACTGGCTGCGTACCATCGAGACGAAGCTGGACCTGACAGACTACACTGAAGAGGAATGTGTGGCCCTTGCGGCGCACCAGCTTGAAGGCGCAGCGAAGGCGTGGTGGGAGAGCTACTGTGACTCTCACGCAAACCCTGCTCAGATCACCTGGCTAGAATTTTGTGAAGCTTTAAAAGAGTACCACATCCCAGAACAAGTCATGGTGCACAAGGCAATGGAGTTCAGGACAATGACCCAAGGTGGTTTGTCTGTAGCTGAGTACGCTCGACACTTTGCTAAGATGTCGAGGTACGCTCCTGAAGACGTTAACACTGAAAAGAAGAAGCAGTTTTGGTTCCAGCGTGGCTTGCACAGAGGTCTGAGTACAGCACTCGCAGCGAGTTCACACAGGTCACTCAGAGAGCTGATCGACAGGGCTATCACAGTTGAGAAGGAAAGAGTGGGTCTTGAAGATACTTGGCGAGAGAAGAAAAGAAAGGCTGTACAGTTGCACAACCATAGACTGAGTCAGAGGCCGAGGAGTGGCCAGAGCAACATGCTCAGGAGAGGCTTTCAGCAAAGCAACTGCCAAGGAGGCTCAGGGTTCAACAGAAACAGCTACCAGGGTAACCGAGGCAGTAACGGCAACAACTTTGGCAGCAGAGGCAACAACTACAACAGTTTTGGCAACAGAAACAACAGTTACTCAGGTCAGGGAAACCCCAACTGGAAGCCAAACAACACGCCCAGAGTTGGTGGAGGGACCTCAGTAGTCTGCTTTGCTTGTGGGAAGCCCGGTGACAAGTCCTTTGACTGTCTGGAGAAGAAGAACAAACAAACCCCAGCCAAGGCACCAGCACCTGGAGGATAGGACAAGCAGCCAGCTACAGCGCAGAGGGGACGCCTCAACCACCTGACAGAGGAAGAAGCCGAGGACGCTCCCGACGTTGTGCTCGGTGAGTTTTTAGTAAATGGCATTCCAGCTTTGATACTGTTCGACTCTGGTGCAACTGGATCTTATATCTCGACAAAGTTTGTGAAAGAGCAGTCACCCCCGACAATACCTAAGGCTAGACCTATAGTCACTACTTCTCCCTTAGGAGAGCTTAGGCGCACCTTAGAGTGCCCAGCAGTTAGTCTGATGATAGGTGGGCAGGAGTTCGCAGGAGACTTGACAGTCCTGAAGTCAGACAGAATTGACGTGATACTGGGAATGGATTGGCTTACAGAGCACAAAGGGGTAATCAGTTGCTCGCCCAGAACAGTTGAGTTGACACACCCTAGCGGAGTCAAGGTAACAGTAGAGCCACAAAGAAGAAGAACAGGGAAGGGATCCAAAACATGTATTCTGAGACAGTTGGTATACTCTATCGAGAAAAAGACGATCGAAGAAGTGCCTGTAGTATGTGAGTACCCTGACGTGTTTCCCGAAGAGCTACCAGGACTACCACCTGACCGAGACGTAGAGTTCATAATCGAGCTGCAACCAGGCACAAGGCCCATTGCCAATAGACCGTACAGAATGTAAGTGGAAGAGCTGGAGGAACTCAAGAAGCAGCTGAAAGAGATGCTAGAAAGCGGGGTGATTCGACTGAGTGCATCCCCATGGGGATCGCCAGTGTTGTTTGTGAAGAAGAAAGATGGGTCAATGCGCATGTGCGTAGACTATCGATCCTTGAACGCAGTGACGATCAAGAACAAGTACCCATTACCACGGATTGATGACTTGCTAGATCAGTTGAAGAAAGCCAAGTACTTCAGTAAGATTGATCTGAGATCGGGATACCACCAGATGAAGATTAGAGAAGGCGACATTCCCAAGACAACCTTTGTAACTCGGTACGTGCAGTACGAGTTCACCGTTGTGTCCTTCGGTTTGACCAACGCACCCGCTTACTTCATGAACATGATGAACAAGGTATTCATGGAGGAACTAGACAAGTTCGTGGTGGTGTTCATTGATGACATACTGATCTACTCAGAAACAGCCGAAGAACATGAGGAGCAATTAAGGGTTGCACTAGAGAAGCTGAGGCAGCACCAACTCTACGGGAAGTTCAGCAAGTGTGAATTTTGGCTAGAGAAAGTAGCCTTTTTGGGTCACGTGCTGACAGCTGAGGGCGTAGCAGTAGACCCAGAAAAGATTGAGGCAGTAGCGGAATGGAAGCAGCCGAAGAGTGTCACGGAAATCCGAAGCTTTCTGGGTTTGGCATGTTACTACAGAAGGTTCATTGAGAACTTCTCCAAGATTGCCAAGCCAATGACCGAACTACTTAAGAACAATGTCCCGTTCGAGTGGACAGACAAGTGTGAAAGAAGTTTCCAAGAGCTCAAGCACAAACTCACTACAACGCCAGTATTGACCCTGCCAGATATTCACAAGGATTTCGTAGTCTATTGCGATGCTTCGAGACAAGGTTTGGGATGTGTTCTAATGCAAGAGGGCAAGGTTGTTGCTTATGCATCAAGGCAGCTGAGGAAACATGAGGAAAACTACCCCACACATGATTTAGAACTGGCAGCAGTGGTACATGCATTGAAGATCTGGAGGCACTACCTGATTGGCAACAAGTGCGATATCTACACGGATCACAAAAGCTTGAAGTATTTCTTCACCCAATCCGAACTGAACATGAGGCAGAGAAGGTGGTTAGAACTGATCAAAGATTACGACTTGGAGATACACTACCATCCTGGCAAAGCCAACGTAGTGGCAGATGCATTGAGCCGAAAGAGTTATTGCAACAACTTGATGATAGAAGAAAGTCAGCCAGAACTAGCAAAGAAATTGTACATGCTGAAACTCGAGTTAGTAGAAGAAGGAAAACCCCAGGAAATGAGGGTGAAGTACAACCTAGAAGACCGAATCAAAGAAGCTCAAGGAGAGTGTCCAGAAATCCAAGAAGTAAAAGAGGATATCCAGCGAGGAGTGGCACCTGACTTCCGGGTAGATGAAGCAGGGACAGTATGGCTGAAAGACCGTATTTGTGTACCGCAGGACAAGGAAATCAGGAGAACAATTCTCTTAGAAGCTCACGAGTCCAAGTACTCGATACACCCAGGATGCACCAAGATGTATCAAGATCTGAAGGATAAGTTCTGGTGGAAGAAAATGAGACAGGACATAACAGAGTATGTAGCCAAGTGCGACTCTTGTCGAAGAATCAAGGAAGAACATCAAAGGCCAGCAGGACTGCTGAAGCCACTGGAAATTCCAATGTGGAAGTGGGAAGATATCAGCATGGACTTCGTGGTTGGCCTACCTCGCACTCAGAAAGGGAATGATGTTGTATGGGTCATAGTTGATCGGCTGACAAAGGTAGCCCACTTCATACCAGTCAAAGGCACATACCCAGTAAGCAAACTAGCAGAGCTATATATAGACAACATTCTCAAGCTGCATGGGGCACCAAAAAGTATTGTGTCAGACAGAGGACCACAATTCACAGCTCAGTTCTGGAAAAGCCTACATCAAGCCATCGGGACAACCTTGGAGTATAGCACAGCTTACCACCCTCAGACAGATGGGCAGACCGAAAGAGTGAACCAGATTCTTGAAGAGTTGTTGAGGGCATGTGTTCTAGCTTACCGCACAGACTGGGAGAAGAGTCTATCTTATGCAGAATTTTCCTACAACAACAGCTACCAGGCCAGCCTGCAGATGTCCCCCTTTGAGGCACTATATGACAGAAAATGCAGAACGCCTCTAATGTGGTCAGAGGTGGGAGAACGAACATTCTTTGGACCTGACATGATTGTAGAGGCAGAAGAAAATGTGGCCAAGATCCGAGAGCACCTAAAGGTAGCTCAGAGCCGACAAAAGAGCTATGAGGATAAAAGAAGACGAGATCTAGAGTTCGAAGTAGGGGACTTCGTCTACCTAAAAGTGTCACCGCTCAGAGGGCATAAGAGATTCCAAGTGAAAGGGAAGCTAGCACCCTGTTTTGTGGGACCGTATCAGATACTGAAGAGAATAGGGAAGCTAGCCTACAAGCTAGACCTACCAGAGGACTTAGCTGGAGTACACCCAGTGTTCCATGTATCCCAGCTGAGAAAGTGTCTAAAAGTACCAGAACATGAGGTCAAGATAGAGGCATTAGACCTACAAGACACCTTGGAGTACCTGGAGTACTCAGAGAGGATACTAGGCAGAGCAGTCAAAGAGACCAGAAGCACAGCTATCCCATTTTGCAAAGTGCAGTGGAGCAATCATTCAGAAAGGGAGGCTACTTGGGAGAAGGAGCCAGTACTAAAAGAGAGATACCCCCACTTGTTTAAACCATAGGTAACCACAAATCTCGAGGACAAGATTCTTGTGAGGGGGGAGACTGTAACAACCCAGAATTTCGTAGGAAAAAGTTGAATGCAAAAATGAGGATTTAGAAATTTTTGGTGAATTGTTGTGCATGCAAACCACATATAAGGTTGCTCTCTATTTGCTCCCTTTATTCCTAGGCAATTTAAAATCAAATTGAAGTGCTAAGGATGAAATAGTGTGATTTGGAGTTTTTGGGCTTTGTTGGATTTTTGGTTGGTTTGAATTCAAACACTAATTTAAACCTAACTAATTGTCAACCCTACCTAACTGCTAGTGGGCCTAATCTCCGAGCCAAAGTCCACCTAACCCCCTCAAACCTTCTTTCCCGAGCCAGCCAGCCAACCAGCCCAGCCGGCCTTGCGGCCCAGCTGAGCCACCGCGTCGACCCCGCGCTCCACCCTCCGCCGCAGCCACTGACGTGCGGGGCCCACACGTCAGCTTTCCCCTTCCTCCCCTTCTTCCTCGCGCGTGGCCGCCTTCTCTCTGCCGCCGCATCCGTGACCTTGAGCCGGCCCCATCGGCCCTTGTGCGGCCCGTCCGATGTGCGCCGCGTGTCCGCGGGCGCCTGGCCGCCTCATCTCGCCGTCCGTGCCGCCCCGAAGCCCTAGCACTCGCCTACAAAACTAGCGCCGGGGGAGCTCTTCCCCCTTCGAGCCGCCGCCCCCGCTTGGGGTCTTGATCCAGTTCGAGAGGGTGAGGAGTGGGGGAAGGAGTCGAGGGAGCCCGTGGGGGAGAAGCCGTGGGAGGTGGAGGAGTCGACCCCCTTCCCCGCGTCGACGCCGAAGACTGGAGCGCCACCGCTCGCGGAGCCGGACCAAGGACGAGAACAGAAGCACGAGCACCGGAGGAACACCGCGAGCGCTACCCCGAGCTGCTGTGTTCGACTACTTGCCCTAGGTGAGCCACCCACGAAAGCCTCCCCCTTTCTCCCCTGTCTCCGGCCGAGCGCCGCCGCACCGCCGTTGCTAGCCCCTCTGGGACCCGACCTTCGTGTCGTGGCCGTGTTCATCTCGTGCAGGACCTCGTCACGCCGCTGCCGCACCCTGCAAACTGCCGTCGCTGATCTTGCAGCCAACGCCGCCGCGAGCCGGGATGCCGGTCACCGCGCGCGAGTCGTGGCCACGGGCAACAGTGTGCCCGCACACGCGCACCCCCGAAGTGGCCGCGACGCCGCGTTCCAGCACTCGCTGGAGTCGCGCGTGCGCGAGCTCTTGCAGCCGAGCCGTTTCTGAGCCACCATCCACCCGCGCGTCGCCGGCCGCCGTGGCGCCATAGTCGCGCCGCCGCCGCTCGCGTCGGGAAGCCAAGCCGCAACCAAGCTCCCACCTTTTTCTTGCTGTTTGACCTCGCCAAACCCTAGCCGAGCCGAAGCCGCCGATCCCGAGCCTCGCCGGCCTTCCCCCTCGCCGTTCGCCGCGAAGACGCTGCCGCCGACCGTGCGCTGGAGCGCGCCGCGCACGTCCCCGTCGCGCCGTGGCCAGGCCACACCGTGGACCACACCAACACGCCACACAAGCGCCTGCAGAGAATCCTGAGTCGGCCACAATTTGATCTCGTGCACCCGGTGCACGTGAACCACCCGCACGGCACTCGATGGACCAAGTCCACATCGCCAGATCCAGCCACGTCCCCTTCGTGGGCCTAAAGTTCGCGCTAAATTCCAGTTTACCCCCTGGACTTTGCTTTCGGCCCAATTCCGGCCTAGCAGCGCTTTCTTCTTTTTCTTTTTCTTTTTCGTATAACTGCACTGACGTATGGGGCCCACATGTCATACAATGTGTGTCACTGACCGCCTGGGCCTACTGACCAGAGCTGACCGTTGACCGTTGACCGCTGACCGTTGACCATTGACCGGTCAACGCTGACGTTATCCGGACCCATGTTGACGTTAGCATAGGGCTGACCCCACTGATGACGTCATGCTGACGTCAGCAGGCTAATTTTTGTCTGTTTTCCTTTTTCGGAAATTATTTAATATTTTCAGAAAATGATTTAAACTTCGAAAATTAATAATAAATCAACCGTAGCTCAGAAAAATATGAAACCAGTTTCTATATTTTTCTAAAATTATGATCTATGCGTTAGTGTAGAGTTTGGTGTTCTTTGGGACTTCTATCATCGTTGTCTTGGTGTTTCTTTGCTAGTAGTCGCGTCTTATTTTATTTTCCGCGACCGTAGGAGTTCCGGAGAACCAGGAGGAGCCGGACCACTACGACAATTGCTCTGACGAAGACGAAGACTTTTGCCCAGGTTCACGCCCGACCAATCTCTGAAATACCTATTAGACATGCAACTAGTATGCTAGCGCTTTACTTTACTCGCATGATACACCTGCACTGCCTTTGATAATATCCTGTTACCTTGCCACCTACTACTCACTTTATGAAATATGCTATGCTATGCATGTGTTGGGTTGGTTCTGATTTTGAACCTCTTGACGTGAGTTGTGGGTGGTATGGGAGGTGTAGTGCAGCTAGGCGGTGTAAGCGAGTAATAACAACTCGATCGTTTGATCGGGGTGCTTGGGGACTGCACTCGGGCAGTCCCTACGGAGTACCTATTGCGGGTACATGGTTCTTGGATATTGGTTACTTGAGGAGTTTGGGCGGCTATACCTGTTATGGGTGCCGATTGCGGACCGTTGCGGCGGATCGCTTATGACGCTGATACTCGCTTTACCGACAATTAAGGACAGAGTCGAGTTCCACCTTTGGACGTGGGAATACCGTGCTCACCATCTACCCAGTATGGGGAGGGTTCTAGCAAGCCTACTCTAGTGCGGCGCCGAGACTGTAGGAGATTCGAGCTTGATATGTGTAAGGGGGACTCGTTGCGATGTACTCTCCCTGATTTACCACGGCCCCCGACTGGCCCCGGTGGGAAGGTTTCACATCCCTGGGGCAGATGTTAGATCAGATGTTTCCCGAGCCCAGGGAGACAGGATTGGCGCCGTTACTGTTTAGGGTCTTTGCTGTGGGCTGTGTCTCATGTTGGTTGCGGACTAGCCTTGCAGCCCGGATGGATTCCTGGAGTGCCACCTCTGCAGAGTGTAAACTATACGTATAGCCGTGTCCACGGTTACGGACGACCCGCTTCTGATAAGTTCCGACTAGCATGTGAATCTGCTTTCTTACCTCATCCTTTGATTTGGGTTATGAGAGATTGGTCCAGCGTTGCTGATGAGACAAGGTGGGGAGGGAGCTCACCGAGTCGACTAGTGAGCGAAAGGTGTTGGTGGAAGACGTTTGCGGGGACCTGCTGTGGGAGGACGAGCCCGATGTGAATGTGAGGCTGATGGGTGGATCTGGGGAGTGGATGTGCTTGTGAGGGAAGGAGTTGGTGATGAGATGAATTTGGGTTATTGCTGCTGCTCGCATAAGAAAACCTTGGTTCAAACCTTGATTATTTCTATACCTTAGAATAGGCCACTTTAAAGCTTGCTTCATATTATGGTTGGTGACGTGAACCTGTCTCATTTCCTTGGGGACAGACTTTGGGTTCTCAGGTGAAGACCCCGACCACGAGTTCAACCAGGACGGGTGGTACGATTGAAGGGTGCGCGCTATGCTCAAGGATGCCTGCGGGAAGTGGACCCAGAAGATTTAGCTACCGCTTCGTAGCTGTTTCTTATTGTCGATTTAGCCCAGAGGGCTTGTACCAGACCGCTGTGTTTTATATATGTCATGTATTGGATCTTTTATCGTTGTATGAATGTGATATTCGACTGAGATGAGTTCAGTACGAGATAGCTGCTATTCCTGGGACTATCTCGAGGGTACAGGAGTCGGATTCTCGTCGTTGAGAATTCGGTTCGTTTCAGAAGGCCCTTGGCGTGATGACCACCCACTACGAAGTCGATCTTGACCTCGTAGCTGAAGGTTATACCATCCCGACAGGTATCGAGGGTGACGCGCAGCTCGCCGTGATCGACGAAGCCGACGCCGAGGCTGCCGATGCCGCCACCGTGCTCGCCGCCAAGTTCGACGTCGACCTCTTCCCCGAGCTTTCAGCCGATGACACGGGAGTGAACCTCGGCCTTGGACCTGCTGCTGACAACGCTGGAGTCAACCCCATCCCCGACCCTGCTGCCGACGACGCCTAGACCGACTTATGGAGGACCTTGAGCCTCTTAGCTTGCTTATTTTTTTTGTATTTGATTGTAAATTGTCTGCTGAACTTTTGAGCGTGTCGCCCCTTAGCGGTCGCGACCTCTTGACTTCTGCGATCGAGTTTTCTCTTGTTTGTGGTTCGTATGTACTGCGTTTCCCTTCTCGGCTCGAGATCGATTTTGGCGGAGGGACACAAGTAACTTTGGCGTCTAGTGGCGAGGGGGATGCAGTAGCCTTTCGAGGGCGTAGGCGGTCCCACGACTTGGCTGGCACTTGACCGCGGTAGGCCTGTGCCTCGCTTTCATCTTTCTGAGCGGTCGAGAAGAGGCTTGGCAGCACGTTTTTGAGAAGAGTGATTTGTATTTGTTAGTTGTTCGATGTGTTGCACCCTTCTCTTAGCCCGAGATTGATTTCGGCGGGGGACACAAGTAACCTTGGCGTCGAGTGGCGAGGGGGATGCCGTAGCTTTTCGAGGGCGTAGGCGGTCCCACGACTCGGCCGGCTCTTGGCCGCGGTAGGCTTGCGCCTCGCTTTTATCTTTCTAAGCTATCGAGGTAGGGTTTGGCAACGCATTTTCGAAAAACGCATGGAAAAAGGTTGGAACGGTTGGGGGGTCAGTCCCCCGGTTGCCCTCGAGGGAGGCTCGTCTTTACCTCGAGTTAGCTTCGAGGGTAAAGGCGAGTCTTCCTGTTTCATTGTTGTTAGTAACAATGTTTCCATGCTGTTATGAATCTTTATTATTATCATCGTGCGATAAAACAAGATTGCAGAAAAAAAACAAGAGGTTCTATGGGTAAAAGCGACGTAGCTGTTGGATGTTCCAAGCGTTGGGGAAGACCTCGCCCTTCTCGTTCACTAGCTTGTAGGTGCCGGGCTTGAGGACTTTGGCGACGATGAACGGTCCTTCCCATGGTGGCGTGAGCTTGTGTCGGCCTCGGTTGTCTTGTCGTAGCCTTAGCACCAGGTCGCCCTCGTTCAGGTCTCGACGCCGCACCTTCCGCTCCTGACATCGTCTCAGGGACTGCTGGTACCGTGCTGAGTGCAGGGTGGCCACGTCTCGAGCTTCGTCCACCAAGTCTAGTGAATCCTCACGCGTTCGCTGATTCTATTCTTCTTGCTAGGCCTTGAGCCTTGGGGATCCATACTCGAGGTCCGTTGGCAAGACGGCCTCAGCGCCGTAAACGAGGAAGAACGGGCTGAAGCCCGTGGCCCTGCTCGGGGTGATTCTCAGGCTCCAAACCACTGCGGATAGTTCGGTTACCCACCTTCGACTTAAGCTGTTCAGCTTGTTAAAAATCCTCAGCTCTAGCCCCTGCAGAATCATGTCGTTGGCACGCTCCACTTGGCCGTTGCATCGGGGATGAGCTATGGCCGACCAATCCACTCGAATGTGGTGATCGTCACAAAATTCCAGGAACTTCTTTCCCGTGAATTGAGTGATGTTGTCGGTGATGATCGAGTTGGGCACACTGAAATGGTGTATGATGTCGGTGAAGAATAGCACGGCTTGCTCTGACTTAATGTTGGTGAAGGCCCGAACTTCGATCCACTTCGAGAACTTGTCGATCGCAACCAGCATGTGCGTGAAGCCCCCGGGCGCTTGTCGAAAGGGCCCTACAAGATCGAGCCCCCAGACCGCGAAAGGCCACGTGACGGGGATGGTTTGTAGAGTATGCGCCGGGAGGTGCGTCATGCGTGCGTAGAATTGACATCCCTCGCAGGTGCGCACCGTTTCGTTGGTGTCGGCCATCGCGGTGGGCCAGTAGAAGCCTTGCCGAAAGGCATTGCCCACGAGGGTCCGTGGCGCCGCGTGGTGTCCGCACACGCCGGCGTGGATGTCGCAAATCAGCTGCCGCCCCTCGGCAATGGGTATGCATCATTGCAAAATCCCCGAAGCGCTGCGCCTGTAGAGCTCCCCCTCGATCGAGATGAATGATTTAGCCCTTCTCGAGACGCGGTGAGCCTCGGTTTGGTCCGAGGGTAACTCCCCTCGATCGAGCCACGCGAGGTATGGGGTGCGCCAATCTTGCGGTGGCGGCGGGTCGGCATCGATCTCCATTGCTTCGGCTTCGTCCATCGAGGATGTCTCGAAGTCGGGGGTCTCGGGATCACCCACCGAGGGGTTCTCGTCCATCGGGTCGTCAGCCCCCGAGGGTCTCGAAGTCTTTCGAGGGGGATATTCGGCACCCTCGAGATCGACCGAAGGTTTTTCGAGGTTGCGGGCAAAAACATTGGGCGGAACGGTAAGCCGCTCGGACGCGATTTTCGCTAGCTGGTCCGCTTCCTCGTTATACTTGCGTGGGATGTGGTTGAGCTCTATGACGTAGAACTTGTCCTCAAGCTTTCGTACCGCGCTGCAGTACGCCTCCATCTTATCGTCGCGGCAGTTCGAAGTCTTCATGACTTGGTCCACCAGCAGTCGAGAGTCACCTCGAACATCGAGACGCTTGACCCCGAGTTCTACGGCGATGCGGAGCCCCGCGAGAAGGGCTTCGTATTCCTCCATGTTGTTGGACGCCGGGAAATGTAGCCGCAATACATAGCGAATGTGCTCCCCCTGGGGCAAAACGAAAAGGAGGCCTGCGCCTGCCCCGGCCTTCATTACCGACCCGTCGAAGTACAGAGTCCAGCATTCGGCCTGGATCTGTGGCGGGGGAAGTTGTGTGTCCGTCCATTCGGCAACGAAATCCGACAAGATTTGTGATTTTATCGCTTTTCGAGGGGTGTAGCTGAGGGTCTCGCCCATTAATTCCATCGACCACTTAGCTATTCTGCCGGCGACATCGGGATTGCGGATTATCTCGCCCAAAGGGAAAGACGAGACCACAGTCACCGGGTGCGCTTCGAAGTAGTGTCGCAGCTTCCGTCGCGCGAGCACTATAGCGTAGAGCAGTTTCTAAATGTGGGGATATCTCATTTTGGTGTCGGACAACACCTCGCTGATGTAGTATACCGGCCTCTGCATCGGCAGGGCGTGGCCCTCCTCCGCCCTTTCGACGACAATGACCGCGCTAACCACTTAAGTAGTCGCAGCCACGTAGAGCTGGAGGGGCTCATTGTCCCGTGGTGGTGTCAGAATGGGCGCACGCGTGAGCGTCGCCTTCAGCTCGTCGAGAGCTTTCTGCGCCTCGGAGGTCCACGCGAAACGTTCGTGTTTCTTTAGGAGTCGGTACAAGGGCAGACCTTTCTCGCCGAGTCGCGAGATAAAACGGCTTAGCGCCGCGAGGCAGCCTAGTACCTTTTGCACTCCCTTAAGATCTCGGATTGGCCCCATTCGCTCTAGGGCCATCACCTTCTCAGGGTTGGGCTCGATGCCTTGTTGAGAGACAATGAAACCCAATAACATACCGTGCGGTACCCCGAACATGCACTTTTCCGGGTTCAGTTTTACCCCGTTCGCCCGGAGGCGATCGAAGGCGATTCGGAGATCGCCGACTAGGTCGTTCGCCTTCCTAGACTTCACGACGATATCGTCAACATATGCCTCAACGGTCCGCCCGATGTGATCTCCGAACACGTGCTGCATACATCGCTGGTATGTAGCTCCGGCGTTTCGGAGACCGAATGGCATTGTGACGTAGCAAAACATGCCAAACGGGGTGATGAAAGAAGTCGCAAGCTGTTCCGATTCTTTCATCTTGATTTGGTGGTAGCCCGAATAAGCATCAAGAAAGCATAAAAGCTCGCACCCAGCAGTGGAATCAACTATTTTATCAATTCGCGACAAAGGGAAAGGAACTTTGGGACATGCTTTATTTAAACCAGTATAGTCTACGCACATGCGCCATTTTCCATTCTTTTTCTTAACTAAAACAGGATTAGCTAGCCACGTAGGGTGAAATACCTCCTTGATGAATCCGGCTTCCAGAAGCTTGCGCAGCTCCTCCCCGATCGCCCGGCGCCTTTCCTCGTCGAAGCGTCGCAGGCGCTGCATCACTGGTCTGGCTTGAGGTCGGATATCAAGGGAGTGCTCGGCGACCTCCCTCGGAATGCCCGTCATGTCCGAGGGGCTCCACGCAAAGATGTCGGCGTTGGCGCAGAGGAAGTCGACGAGCACTGCCTTCTATTTGGGGTCGAGGGTGGAGCTGACCAAAACTGTTCTACCCCCGAGATTATTCGGATCGAGGGGTACAACTTTGGTCTGCTCCGCGGGCTCGAAGTTGCCCGCGTGTTTGCGGTTGGCGTCGGCGGCCTCGTTGAGCATCTTCTCGAGGTCAGCTACCTAAGCTTCGAGGCAGGCATCGGCCTCGGCGCGCTCGACGCACTCCACATCGCATTGGTAGGCGTGCTCGAACGACGGCCCGACCGTGATGACGCCCTTCGGCACCGGCATCTTAAGCTTGAGGTAGGTGTAGTTGGGAACCGCCATGAACTTGGCGTAGGCAGGCCGTCCGAGTATGGCGTGGTAGGCACCTCGAAACCCCACTACCTCGAAGGGGATGACTTCCTGGCGGAAGTTGCCCGGCGTGCCGAAGCAAACGGGCAGGTCGATCCGCCCGAGGGGTTGGACCTTCTTTCCCGGAGCGATGTCGTGGAATGCGGTTAGGCTAGGCTGTAACTTGTCCACGCCGATCCCCATCAGTTCAAGGGTGCTGGAGAACATGATGTTGAGGCTGCTGCCTCCGTCGATCAACACCTTGGAGAATCGGGTGTTGCCGATCACGGGGTCGACAACAAGCGGATAATGTCCCGGGTTAGGGATGTAATCCGGGTGGTCTTCGCGACCAAAAGTTATGGTCTCCGTCGACCAGTCGAGGTACAATGGCGTGGTTGTATGCACGGCGCAAACTTCCTGGCGTTCGCGTCGTCGCCGTCGCGCAGACATGTTCGCTGAGGGACCCCCGGCGATGAAGAAGCCACGACCGGGAACCCGCCGCCGGCGGCGTCGCCGCCATCGGCGACTTTCCTCGCGTCCTTCTCTTTCACGACGAGTTGTCGGTAGTGCTTCTTGATCATCTCGCACTGCTCGAGGGTGTGCGAGATGGCGGTGTTGTGGTACGGGCACGGCTTCTTCAGCATGTCGTCGAACCGGCCCCCCGGAGGCGGCGGGGGTCGAGGTCCCCACTGGGCTTGATCAGGGGTGAAAGCTTCGTCGGGGTCGTCTTCGCGCTGATGGCCACGCACGGGCTTATGTGGCTTGGGCTTTTTTGTTTGCTCTGCGGGTCGGCCGCCCTCCGCAGGCGCCTCCTCCACACGCTTCCCCTTCTTGCCATCGCAGATGGCTCGAACCGCTTCCTCCCCGGACGCGAAGCTGGACGCGATGTCGAACAGCTCGCTGACGCTGGTGGGGTGATTACGGCCAAGCTCGTGCACCAGCTCGCAGCACGTCATGCCTTCTAAGAAGGCGTTGATGACCTCGGCGTCACCGACATTGGGAAGCTCGGTGCAGCGCTTGGAGAAGCGTCGAATGTAGTCCCTCATGGGCTCGCTGGCCTTCTGGAGGCACCCTCGTAGGTCCCAGGAATTGCCCGGGCGCATGTAAGTGCCCTGGAAATTCCCTACGAACAGCTTGACTAGGTCGCCCCAGTCGTGGATCTGGTTCGCAGGCAGGTGCTCGAGCCACTGACGGGCCGAGTCCGCGAGGTGCAGCGGCAGGTTGCGGATGATCATGTAGTCGTCCGTGGCGCCGCCTAGCTGACAAGCCAAACGATAATCGTTGAGCCAAACTTCGGGGTTGGTCTCACCTGAATACTTGGTGATGGTCGCCGGCTGTCGGAAACGAGGGGGAATGGCCGCCGTGCGGATGGCGGGGCTGAACACCCGAGTCCCCACGGGCTCAGGCGTCGGGCTCTTGTCCTCCTCCTCGTCGAAGCGCCCCCCGCGTCGTGGATGGTACCCTCGGCTCGTCGCGGTATCATATCTCTTCTGGTTCAGGGTGTTGCGGGCGTCGCCATCGTCGGTAGTGCCTCGCATATCCTGAAGCCGGTCCCTCGTCGGTCTTTGCTCGCCTGGGTGTTGGGTTATCAGCGCCTTGCCGTCGTTCGTTGGACGGTTCGGCATCCACTTTACCCGGCGAGGGGTGTGGACGGACTCTTCCTTGTCCTGTCGGCCGCCTTCGGCCCTCGAGTTGGCCTGTTGCCGAATGCGAGAGGCGGAGCTCTCAGCCTGTAGAACAGCCGCCTGCTCGACGAGGCTCTGCGCCTCGCGTTGCAGGAGTCGAGCCGATGGCGTAGACGGCTCGGGAATGGCCCGTAGCAGTGTTACCGCGGTGACGAGCTTTTGGCTTGCGCGCGGCAAATCGGTGACGTCGTCGTTTTCGATGCGAGCGCGAGCAATGCGCCCTGCAGCCCTAGCGCGATTGCCGCGCTGAGGCTGCTGCGCTTCCAGGGTTGCCCGCAGCTGCTGCACCTGGCGGCGCTCCTCCTGGAGCTTGTTCTCCATCTCTCTAACTTGCGCCAGCTGGGCCTGTACCAACGCTTCGTCACCTTGCGGCGTCGTGGCGTTGACGTTGGTGGGCACCACGGCCTCTGGGTTTGCCAGAGGACGGTCGCGGCCAGTTGGCGATGCCTCCGGGGTCTTGTCGTGGCTGGCATCGTCGTCGGAACCATCTTCGTTTCCACACCCGACGTCGTCGACGACGACGAAGCACTCCAGCAGAGGATCGCTTTCTCCTTCGCTGGAAACGTCGAAGCAGTAATCGACGGAGCTCAGGAACTGCCGGAGCGCCTCGGCGTCCCGAGGCCCGGCGTAGTCCCATTCCTCACCGCTTGAGCCTGGTTGGTACCATTCGTCAGGCGATGCGGCGTGGTGGTGGGTCGTGTCGTCCGACGAGGATGAGTGGCGGACGTGATTGCGTCCCCTGCGCGGGCGCACAGGACGCGCAGCCGTCCGTCCTCGAGGTGCGGCCACGTTACGCCGGTGCATTGACGTGTAGCTACCCCGCGGAGGGGCAGGTTGGCGAGTTCCCCCGCTGTTGCGCTGGGCAGTGGGGGGAGACGCTCGAGTTGGCTCCATCCGCACGCGTCGTGGTCGCCGCCCCCATCGTCCCCGATGGGTCGGGGGTAGCCCGGCGCGCTCCGGGTTGGTGGCACTGCGATTCACGCTCATGTCGGCGCTGACCAACGAAGAGGTCGTCGCGGCAGTGTTTCGCATTCCCATCGGGAATTGTGCTGGCGCAACACCCGCCGCTTGGCGGCTCCCCTCCGCGGGGTCCACCGAAGGCGGCGCGGCTTCACCTGACTGTGCGTCAGGCGGTGGTGCCCGCGGATCGTCCCAGTCAGGGAGTCTTATCCGCGAGGGTTGCCGCTGCTCGACCTGCACCTGCAGGCCTTGCAGCCGGCGGCGACTCCGCGGTCCGCCCACCGTGGGCGACGACGGAGCGGCCTCTTCCTCATCGGTGCGGCGAAGTTGCATGAGGTAGTCGGATCCGTCGGACTCGAACGTCAGGCTCCCGAACTGGATGATGAATCCAGGTGGGAATCCGTTGGGAGCCCCGTCGGAGGGGCCCAGCATCGGATGGTCGTTGCTAGTAGCCATCAAGGGAACTAGTGAGAAAAGCGAATCGCACAGCGCTTCCCCTACATGGCGCGCCACTGTCGGTGTCGGAAATGGCCGGCACTCCCTACACCGCACAGAAATGCGCTGTGTCTCGTCCCTTGATGGTCGATGCGGAAGCTAACACAAAGACACGGGTTTATCCTGGTTCCGGCCACGGGGCCGTACGTCCAGCAGGGGCGTGCTCGCGCACTCGTATTAGCTTTGCACCGGGGTGCTTGTAGAGGGGAGCTACAAGTGGATGCGGGAGAGGAGAGACGTTCTCCAAGTCCCTGGTTTGCGGTGAGAGTGATTGAGTCTAGTGCCGATATCGGGTGTGTGTTGTTGTGTGTTTGTGTCTCAGCGTGAGCCAAGGCGTGCGAACTGTCCCCCCCTTTTTACAGGGCTCCTGCCTCTCCCTTTTATAGTTCAAGGGTGAGAAGGATTACAGTCGTGGGTACAGTGCGAATACAGTGCGAGCTACAGTGCGATCTGTACGATGTATCTTGCAGAGGGGGCGTGCTTGCTTCAGGCGTATCCCTCCCCTGTAGTTTAGTTGAGTCTTTAGGTCCTGTCCGTTGGTACGACGCTTCTTTGCATCTGTCTTGTCAAAGCCTCAAGGGGTCGCTCGATGCTGCCTCGAGGCGGCAGGACTATCGCTTGGTCCCTCGCTCGAGGGGGCTCCGTGCCGCTTCGAGGGGTTGCTTGCCGGGGGCACGGAGGCTAGCGTGGTGTAGGCCGCAGCCTAGTGTCAGACACCTTTACCAGTTATGATAACCGAGAGAATATGGCCTGCTCCGTTGGGCCGGTACGGCCGGCTTTTGCCCTGGCGACGGTGTCAGGCCGTATTCATACGGGGCGGCCACCGCTCGGGTGGCCCGATAATCTTCTGTATTCGCCATGGGGGGCCCCTTCTGTTGAGGACGGGGGCAGATGATGTAGGTGTGCAGCCTACCGTTGCCACAGTGTACGCTCCGTCGCCCGGAGACGTGGTTGGCAAGGGTTAGGAGACCCTTTGCTTTCCTTGCCGGACCGGCAACGTCGTTTGACCAGGGCTCGCCCCCGGTCATTGGTGGTTTCTTGTTGGTGGGGTCCCCTAGACCCACTCGAGGGTGTTTCGGCGTGGGAGGCGACGGGGGGCCCCCGGTGAAGCTGTGCGGGAGTACGATTGGAGTCAGCGACACCAGGGGTACAGTGCCGCGCATGCCCCACGCGGCTCTCGCCTGTCCGCGTTGCGGGGGACACAGTGCTCTCAGATCTTGTCAGAGGCGACGTGCAAGGAGGATTTCTCTTTTGACTTCGGCGCCCGGTGCGGGAGTTGGGATCGCTGGTCCCTGCGCCGCTGATGAGGTGCATACTCGAGGGGTCGAGATGAGCTCGAGCGAGGCGGAGCTAGGGTCTGTGGCTCGAGGGGGAGGCGTAGTACCCTCGAGCGAGGCGGAGTTTTGGGTGCGAATGCGTCGTACCCTCGCGGGCCATTGTCGGGCCTGGATGGCTGGTAGTGGGCTGCATGATTTTGCTGGCGTGGGTCCATGTGTTTGCGGGAGGTAGTCTTTGTTGTGCGTTTTTGAGGGTGGTTACCCTGATGATTAAGGACCCTAATTTGGTCCCCGACAAGGTTGGAATTGGAAGCCGTGAGATGGCTCCGCGTAAGTACAAGCAAAAGCCACAGCCATTGTGACTCGTGAGTAGTGGTACAGTAGCTTTTTCTTCACTGTTTTCTGTGTGTACCTGTGCAAAACGCTGCACGGGCGCCGACGGATATGATTCGAGCACCCCAAAAAGGATGGTGAAGGTGTAGTAGAAGATGCTCGATCACCTTCCCCTGAGTCCTGTTCAAACGGCCTCCAAAGCAATGGCGGAGCCACAAGTGTGGCGAACCCCTTCTTCCCATCTTTTCCCTCTATGAATCCATTGTCTACGTAGAGCTGAGTTATCATAGCAGTGGCTACTGGCTTCGCTGCTATAAGTGGATTTTAGTTCTGGCTCTCCTACTGCTCCAAAGCCTGCCATGGTGCAAGCCCCTGCATCAGCGTCTGAACTTTCCCTGCTCGCCAACGTCTGAGCCGTTGACCAAAGCTTTATTTGATGCCGCTGCTCCTTGTGCAGCCGGCGCCATGGACGTGGCCCTGTGGGCCTAACAAATGCGCGAGCAGAGTCGCCTTCTCACACTGCCGCCGCGGCCATTTCCTTCTGATTTGTTGGCACGACAACCGCCAAACCGCCCGTGCAGGGTGCAGGCAGTCTCACAAGTCATAACGAACCCATAAGGCCATGCCGTGAGAGGAGAGGTCAACGGCTGGTTTGGCGCCCCCGTTCGGGAATCCGGAGAGAGGATGATGAGGGCACGCACGCTCTCTCCTCTCCTCCTCCTGCTCGCCGCCGCCGCCGCCGCCGCCATCACCCCCTCGACAGCCACCGACACCATCTACCGGAACACGACGCTCACCGGCAACCAGACGATCGTCTCGGCCGGCGGCATCTACGCGCTCGGCTTCTTCACCCCGGACGGCGCCGGCGGCAGGACGTACCTCGGCATCTGGTACGCCAGCATCCCTGGCCCGACGACCGTCGTGTGGGTCGCCAACCGCCAGAACCCCGTGGTCAAGTCCACGGCCGCCCTCCAGCTCACCGCCGGCGGCCGGCTCGTCATCCTTGACGGCAGCAACAGCACCGTGTGGTCCTCCCCGGCGCCCGCCACCTCCTCCAGCAACATCACCGCGCGCGCCGCCGCGCAGCTCCGGGACGACGGCAACCTCGTCCTCAGCGCCGACGGCACCGGCTCCGACGAGAGCGCGGCGTGGCAGAGCTTCGACTACCCGACGGACACGCTGCTCCCGGGCATGAAGCTCGGCGTGGACACCAGGCGCGGCATCACCCGGAACATCACGGCGTGGCGGAGCGCCGCCGACCCTTCCCCCGGCGACGTCACGTTCCGGCTCGTCACCGGCGGCCTGCCGCAGTTCTTCCTCCTCCGCGGCGCCGAGCGGATCTACACGAGCGGGCCCTGGAACGGCGACATCCTCACCGGCGTCCCCTACCTCAAGGCGCAGGCCTTCACCTTCCGCGTCGTGTACAGCCCCGACGAGACCTACTACAGCTACTTCATCCGCGACCCGTCCCTGCTGTCGCGGCTCGTCGTCGACGGCGCCGCCACGCAGCTCAAGCGCTTCTCCCTCAACAACGGCGCCTGGAGCAGCTTCTGGTACTACCCGACGGACCAGTGCGACTTCTACGCCAAGTGCGGGGCGTTCGGGTACTGCGACCCCGACCGCTCGCCGGTGTGCAGCTGCCTCCCGGGGTTCGAGCCGCGGGCGCCGGACAAGTGGGGGCAGCGGGACTGGTCCGGCGGGTGCGTCCGGAGCACCAGCCTGAGCTGCGACGGCGGCGGCGATGGGTTCTGGGTGGTGAACAGGATGAAGCTGCCGGAGGCCACGAACGCGACGGTGTACGCCGGCATGACGCTGGACCAGTGCAGGCTGGCGTGCCTCGGCAACTGCAGCTGCGGGGCGTACGCCGCCGCGAACAACAGCGGCGGCGTCGGCGTCGGCTGCGTCATGTGGACGGTCGACCTGCTGGACATGCGACAGTACCCGATCACGGTGCAGGACGTGTACATACGGCTCGCGCAGTCGGACATTGACGCCCTCAAGAAGGCCGCAGCAGGTACTACCGTACTGATGATTTCGATTGTGGTTTCTCTCGATTCTGCCTGCAGTTCGAAATCGATCTTGCACGAAATTTACAATATTCAGTTGTTTATTATGACCTATTATCAGTTATGTATACTCTAGTTAGGTGTACTAGCAGCCATATATGATATGAAGCCTTCCAGTAGTGTTAGACCGGCTGTTCACCTCAACACGCTTGACCATTTCTTGGTTCCAGATAACCACCAGAGCTCAGGCAAGGGCAAGCTGACCATCATCATCGCCGCAACTGTCGGCGGTGTGCTTCTTCTGCTAGCAGCGGTTGGTTGCTGTTGTCTCTTGATGAAGAAGGCGAAGAGGAAACGTCGGAGTGACGACACGGTGTCGCAGTCGCAGCCTCCAAGCACTGCAGATTTCGTGCTTCCATACAGGGTCAGGAGCCTGCCTTCGTTGAGTCCGGTACGGGGTCAACAGCAGCCTGATGACGTCTCGGGGGAAATGAGGTACGCCGAGAAAGATGTTGACCTCCCATTGTTTGATCTGGAGGTGATCCTGGTCGCCACGGACAACTTTGCTGAGCACAAGAAGATTGGAGCAGGTGGATTTGGCCCTGTTTACATGGTAAAAAACACACACAATTTACCTAGTAGTTTAGTTTGCTTTGTTCTCTGTGATTATTAACGGACCTGTGGGGAATCAATGCAGGGGGTTCTTGAGGATGGGCAGCAAGTAGCTGTGAAGAGGTTGAGCCATGGATCAACGCAGGGGGCGAGGGAGTTCATGAACGAGGTGAAGCTGATTGCCAAGCTGCAGCACAGAAACCTTGTGAGGCTGCTCGGTTGCTGCATCGACAACGATGAGAGGATGCTCGTGTACGAGTACATGCACAACCAGAGCTTGGACACGTTCATATTCGGTTAGTTCATTTCTGACACGAGCGCCTTGAACTCGTACGAGGTGATAAGGTAATTTATGTCAGTCCATGCATTATGCAGATGAAGCAAAGCGAAAGTTGCTGATGTGGCAGAAACGGTTTGAGATTATTCTGGGGATTGCACGGGGTCTGCAGTACCTGCACGAGGACTCAAGGTTCAGGATCATCCACAGGGACTTGAAGGCTAGCAACGTGTTGCTGGACAGGAACATGATCCCCAAAATTTCAGACTTTGGAATCGCCAGAATGTTTGGAGGCGACCAGACCACTGTATACACCCGAAAGGTCATCGGAACATAGTGAGTGTTCTTTGCTAATTTAACCCTCGTGTCGTCTTCGTCTGTACTGTATTCAGTCCGGCAAAACTGACACTGACTTGTGAGACGGTTTTCAGTGGCTACATGTCCCCAGAATACGCCATGGACGGCCTCATCTCCATAAAATCCGACGTCTTCAGCTTCGGCGTGCTGGTGCTGGAGATCATCACCGGCAAGAGGAACCGTGGCTCCTACGAACCCGAGCTTGATGTCAACCTCCTAGGATATGTAAGCAGCAGCAATGCTTATCTCAACTCTTCTTTTCCTCTTCTGAATTTTGAACACTCATATATGCATTTCACTGGTGGATTCCCAGGCATGGATGCTGTGGAGAGAAGGGAGGAGCTTGGAGCTGCTGGACGATGCGTTGGGCGGCAGCTTTCACCATAGCAGGGTGCTGCGGTGCATACAGGTGGCGCTCCTCTGCATCGAAGCGCAGCCGAAGAACAGGCCGCTGATGTCGGCGGTGGTGACGATGCTGTCGAGCGAGAACGCCGTGCTCCCCGAGCCAAATGAGCCCGGAATTAACCCTGGAATGAGCACGTCGTCGGACACGGAGTCGTCGCGGACCCGGAGCGCCACCGCCAACTATGTGACGGTGACCAGATTAGAGGCGAGGTAGCTTGGAACTGTACAGATTTTTTTGTTTTTGTTGCTCTTTCGACAAGGGAAAATTGCATTGAGCATAAGGCTTTATTTCTCTGTTTTCTTTTCTTTGTTTGTTTGTTTCAGGTCCACAGGCCACTCTTCCATGTAAAGCTTGAACAGTTTGTAAAGATTGCCGCGTTGATAAGCTACTGCATTCAATTTATCGTGGTCCATGTATTTTTGCAGCCTGTTGACTACTATGTTGCATTCTGTCAGACTGTATCTGTCATGTAGTCCCGTTCCCACAGCCTCAACAGACTCCCAACGTTATCCACAGAACTCGCTCAAAAAAGGAAAAAAAAACGTTATCCTACAGACCACTTCCCCCCTAACCGCAGCCTTGGCAACAATAGGCTCGTTTACTATTGCATCTTACTTATTCTATAACTTAAAACTTTTTTGAGCTTCCAAGTTAATTAATCCTCAGTCGCACAAGAAAACAATACGAGTTATAGAAAGTCTTATAAAAATAATAAAACATCCAGCCATGACCCATGGCGTGAGTTCTCTCACCGCCATACTAATCACGCGTAGAAAAAAGTCCATTTGAGCTCCCTCGACGTTGGCTGATTTTTATCCTTAAAATATAAAACCGGATATTCTACACCCTAAATTGTCTAATCGGTAATGCTATAGGTCTTGCGTTCGACGGTAGCCGAACTTTTCGGACGCCGCGCCCACCCGCGTTTATCCTTTCGGCTTATGCAACCCCGACATCATTTCCTCTGTGCGACGCTCGACGCCCGCTCCACCACGCCTGCTGCCACCGCCTCCATCCTCTGCGTGTGCAGCCGCCGCATCCCTCGGCCCAGTCGCTCCACCACGCGTCGCCCGCCCTCCCCGCGCCGGTGTCGCCGCTCCTCCGTGCGCCGACGCGGACGCCATCGCCGCCGGCCCTCCCCGCGCCGATGTCGCCGCTCCTCCGTGCGCCGACGCGGACGCCGTCGCCGCCGGCCCTCCTCGCGCCGATGCCACCGCTCCTCCGCGTGCCGACGCGGCCGCCGCCGCCGCGCGTCGTGCCACTGTCGGCGGCCTCCGCGCGCCGACGCGGACGCCATCGTCGTCCGAGCGCCGCCCCGCGCCGCTGTCGTCCGGGAGGGCCGTGGGCCGCCATGGCCACGCACCCAGCTTCTCCTGCCGTCGCTTGCTCGAGCCAGCCATGGATGTGGCGGATTCGTCGCCGGTGAGCACGCGGAGATCCGCCGCCGCATCGTGGATGACGCGTCGCAAGGTAGGGGAGGGGGTGGCGCACCGGCCATCCTCCGCGGGCGCCACCGCCGGCGGTGGCCATCTTCTCCACGTTGCAACAGCATGTTCTCATTTTTTATAGGGTTTTACTCCATGTTGCAAGAGCATATTTCGTGTGTTTCAGATGTTCTAGATGAATGTTGTAACCGTTGGATGACAATGTTGCAAAACTAGATCTGGAATGTTCTAGGGTTTCGCTCCATGTTGCAACAACATGTTTCACGTGTTTCGGATGTTTCAGACGAATGTTGTAACTCTTTGATGTGGATATTGCAAAAGTAAATCTGGAATCTTGCGATGTTGCATATGTTTCGCTCGCATGTTGCAAGTGTTTCATCTGGATGTTGCATTTTTATTTGTAATTTTTCGTCTGCTACCGTGCATGGCTGAGTGTTCTGAACACGTCGTTTTAATGCTGCAAGCGTTGATTATTCATGTTGCAGATACTATTGTTTGATGTTGCATACGCTATTTTTGGATGTTGCAAAAAATTTTGCATGTTGCATGCAACATCATGTCACGTTGCGGCGGGGTTTTTTCATGCTACAGTACTGTTGGTGAAGAATACTTGGTTGTGATTGTGCCACGTCACCCGTCCGATTTTTTGGATTTGGCCGGACCTCCGGGCGCTAGGCTTACCGTAAGTCACATCCCTAGCTAGTTTTGAAGGTGGCTACGTGACACAATATCTATTGGCCTACGTAGCACTAGTCAGCCCCGAGGAGGGTAAATTAGACTGTTGATAGTTTAGGGGTTAAGTAGACTTTACTAAAAAATATACAATAGTTTAAAAATTATCCAATATTTTTTGGAACAATTATACAATTAAAAATCATAAATAAAATCTGGTTTAATCTTAGAATACAAATTTTGTTTAGCTTGAAAGCATAGGTGGCCCAATTTTAGTTTTTTTCTAAAATCATACTATATGTCTCTATTTTATGGTACCTAGCTTGTAGTTATTTGAATTTTAGGGCATTTGTGTTGTTGCTTCTACTTTAAAGTGCAATTGTGATTTTATCCTTATTTTTCCAACTTTGTGATTTTGTCCTTATTTTTTTCGACTTTGTGATTCAATTGCACTTCAAAGTAGAGACAAAAACATCAAAACTTTTTGGATTTTCTATTGTCTCATATTTTTATCGCAGAATTTGTTGTTAGCGTCATGGGCTCACGGCCATGTCCTTTTGTCTCGCCAACTTGGATAACCTCTGGGCTCTGAAGTTTTGATATGGCCGGAACCGGCTCAACCGGCTCTAATCGTGGGCGCACCTGGATTCAGCCGCCGTTCCTTTCTCCTCAAGAAGAGTTGCGCGGGTGCGACACGTCGCCGATGGGCGCGGTGCGCTCGTGTTCGCGCCCCTTTTGAGGCCCTCCTGTGGAGGAGACCGGAGAGCGGCCGAGCACGTCGTCTCTCAGGCGGGCGCCGGCTGGCCGGGCCCATCTCAGGAACTTTCAAAACGCCATGTTTCCTCGCTCGGGCCGAAGTGGCTTGTCTCGGCTAGGCCCGTTACTTGTTGTTGGCGGTTCAGCGTGATGGCAGCGATGATGATGGGTTTTTGTTTTTTCTTTGACTTCAAACTATGGTCACAATGTATTGCACGGATTATGCCATTAACAATTCACGATTTGGAACCTTCCCACTTTGCTGTTGCTGGGGAGTGCAAAGCCAGCAGCTCCAGTTCCACAAAACCATCGAGATCCTGAAGGACCGATATGTCGACCAGAGAGGGGGGAGTGAATGGGAGCCAATGAAAATTTCTTTCGAAACTTGGCCTATATCCCGAAATTCACAAACGGAGAAATCCTCACGAACTTGCCAAGATTGCGTAGTCACACCGGACCTACCAACCTTAGGAACAAGCCTCGATCAAATACAAGTAGCGAAAGCAAACTCAAAAGATCAAACGAAATAGGTCCTGGCTGGCACACGGCGGACCGTCCATGGTGACACGGCGGACCGTCCGCGATGACACGGCGGACCGTCCGTAAAATCACCCGAAATCTCCAGTACCTCACGGACCGTCCGCCACGCAAGTGCGGACCGTCCGCGGACCGGGCGGACCGTCCGATGGAAACTGGCGGACCGTCCGCGAAGCTCGACCGACGAACAGGAAGAACAACTACAGTAACTCGCGATTTTCTCTCCCAAATCCAACACCGGATCTCCCAAACGGCTAGAGCTCTAGAAGCAAAACTTTGGGGAGATGATTAGCACCCTAAGGTGAAGATATGCCCCAAAAATCTCGGCCTCTAACACCCTACAAATCAAGAAATCGTGGATCACACGAACTAGGCCCTAACCACGAGTTCATCCACGAAACTTCAAATTCAGCCCGATTCCCGGCGTTTGAGGAGGCAAGATCATACACAAAGATGCGCAAGGCACTCACTCATGATCTCCACAAACAAATCTGGACCCAAACGGACTAGAAACGAAGAATCGAAGAAAGAACGAAAATGGCACAAAAACGAACTCGGGAAGATAGAAGGAGATGATTCAAACTAGCTCATAGATTAACAAACACAAAGGTCACAATCTATACAAGGCTAGCAACCACCCGACATCCTCCCGCTAAGATGAATCGTTGATGCTCATTAGCTAGCCTAGAGAGAGAAACTAGAGAGAGAGGGCAAGAGCAAATGAACTAGGGCAACCAAGAGAGATAAGATGCCATCCCCTCCACCCCTACTAATACTGAGTCCTGGTGGGGGGAAATGACTGGACTACCCTACTGCTAAACTCTACGATACACGCCCGCAGGGCAAATCAGTAACTTCACAGGTATCTCGTCCGGCTGGTACGCGCCGTCCATCCGGCTTCGCTTAGCTCCTACGCAAACTCCCGGATCCCGCCACGCGTCCACCGCTTCGAAGCTTCCCGAACACGCCCGGATCACCATCTCCGTCGTGTTGGGCCTTCGGGCTCGGTTTTGAGGCCCAAACCGAGAAACCCTCCTCCGATGGTTTTGTGGCCCAACCATCAAACCCCGCGTGCAAGCTTCGGTTGACCGCCGCCACCTTGCACCGGCCCAGCTTGACTTCGTCTTGCTTTTCCTTGCCACCATGCCGACCGCACTCGATCCCGTCTGGCCACAGGGTCCCTCGAACCAAGCCTACTCATCTTCTCCTAAGACCTTTCGCACTTGTTCTTCACCTGCACCAACGCAGACCAAGTCGCATCGAACACCTGCAGTACTCAGCCAAGAGTCAGTCCAACACCACGTTGTCAATCACTCATCACACTGAGAAGCGACCATCCATTGGTCCTCGGACACACATGGTCCTCAATCTCCCCCTTGATGAGTGCATTGACAACACACATAATGATTCAAGAGTTTGAGAAAGAAAAGCAGAAAAGAAAAGAAAAGAAACATCAATCAAGTGACCCAAAGCAATGAACAAGCCAAGAACAAGTCACTCGAAAGAGAAAATCTCGGTCCCCTAAGACAAGGGCAATGGCTCAACACAACCGAGACAGCAAGCTTCAAAGCAAAAGGAGCTCCCCCTGAACAAGTGCATCATACTCAAGTTCTCCCCCTGAACTGAGTATGTCCTTCCCAAAACAAAAGATGCACAATGCACCCAAATGCAACCCAATGCACATTATGTTCTCCCCCTTGTTGTTAATGCAACCATCAAGGCACAAAATGTTCTCCCCCAAAAGAAAGAAAAGCATGGACCTAGAGCTTCTCAAATATGCAGTAAGCACTCTAAAATGCTACAAGAGAGCTACTAGGCAAACAAGACAGTCCAAGATGGTGAAGATGCAATGCCAACAAGATTTGAACATAGAATAGTCATTTTGATCAAGTTTAGTGCAAATGGATCAATTTAGTAGGAATTCTCACCATATGAGCAAAATCATAGCCATGAGTGATTCAAACCAAGATAAACATGATCAAACAGAGATTGAACAAAGTCATCCATTCTTAGCAAAAGATCACTATAAACACCCATGGACTAACTCATGTCATGTCAAAGCATACCGTGCCAAGTGTCTACTTCTAACAATAGAGACTTCTCTATGGTAGACAGCTTGCAACGGCTTAGCACCCAAAACATTTTCAATATAGCACAAATGACATGAATTTCATATTTTGACAAACATTAGCATTTCTTTTTCAGATTTTTGCATATTGGTACATGAAATGCCTTTGCGGCAGAAAGAGACTTATGTCTCTCCACAAGTCAACCTATGGGCTAAACATTCATAGTGATTGCCGGTCTTTGACCCAAAATTGCAAGACAAAGATTTCTAAGCACAACCTAAGCAAGATCAAGTACCTAGGCAAGAACAACACATGGTAAATCATTTGCTCAAGGTGAGAGTCAATTTTTCATGCTTTGTCCAAAATTTAGCAAACTCATAGTTGTAGAACAATGATAACAAGAGCGATTGCTAAACAACCACATAGAACTACTAGCATGTCTATAAGCTCACAAGTAGCAGATTAGAGTAATCAATCCATATGAGAGAAGCTTGCTCTAAAATGCACAATGCAAAGTATGATACAGAATGTACATATGCTACAAAGTGAGCTCCAGAAACCAACTCAAAAGGGACAACACACACCAAGCTCTCCTCGCAAGCGGGCAAAGGTGGCTTGGTCAAGTGGTTTTGTGAAAAAGTCGGCTAGTTGGTTTTGGGTGGAGACATAGGATAGCTCAATGTGTCCTTTCTCAACATGGTCTCTCAGGAAATGGTATCTCACTTCTATGTGTTTGGTTTTGGAATGAAGCACTGGATTTTTGGCAACACTAATGGAACTAGTGCTATCACATAGAAGTGGAACATGGGAGAAGCTCAAGCCAAAGTCACTCATGGTGTACATGATCCATAGGAGCTGGGAACAACAGCTAGCGGCAGCTACATACTCGGCTTCTGTAGTGGACTGGGCAACGCTAGACTGCTTGCGAGAAGACCAAGAGACCAAAGAAGAACCAAGAAACTGGCACTGACCCGAGGTAGACTTGCGATCCAATCGACACCCAGCAAAATCCGCATCGGAATAACCATGAAGTGAAAGTGTCGAGGAGGCAGAATACCAAAGACCCAAATCAGGAGTGTATTTCAAGTACCTGAATATCCTCTTGACGGCCTGCCGATGTGAAGTCCTCGGTGAAGCCTGAAAACGAGCGCACAGACACACACTGAACTGTATGTCCGGCCTCGTCGCCGTCAAGTAGAGGAGGGAGCCGATCATGCTCCGGTACTCCTTCTGGTCCACGGGTTCTCCGTCTTCATCAGCGTCCAAAGCTGTAGTTGTACTCATCGGAGTCGACATCGGCTTGGTGTCGCTCATGTCGAACTTCTTCAGCATGTCCTTGGTATACTTGGCTTGATGCACGAATGTCCCGTCCTTGACTTGCTTGATCTGCAGTCCAAGAAAGAACTGCAGCTCTCCCATCATCGACATCTCGAACTCCCTGCTCATATCTTCAGAAAAGTTTGCAACAAGAGCGTTAGAAGAGCCACCAAAGATAATGTCATCCACGTAAATCTGAACGATCAAGATGTCTTTGCCAACACGAAGCAAGAACAAGGTCTTATCAACAGTGCCCATCACAAACCCCTTACTCAGCAAGAACCCTCTCAATCTACCATACCACGCTCTGGGTGCTTGCTTTAGGCCATATAGTGCTCGGTGGAGTTTGTACACTCGGTGGGGGTATCTCTCACTCTCAAACCCAGGTGGTTGCCTCACATACACTTCTTCCTCTATCACCCCATTCAAAAAGGCACTCTTCACATCCATTTGGTGCAACTTGAACCCTTTAGCAACAACAAATGCTAGAAGGATTCGAATTGCCTCCAAACGGGCAACAGGAGCAAATGTCTCCTCATAATCAATTCCCTCCTTTTGTGAAAAGCCCTGGGCAACCAACCTAGCCTTGTTTCTCACAACCTCACCACTCTCACCCTGTTTGTTCTTCCAGACCCACTTGGTTCCTATAGGGTGGCAATTTGGTGGAGGCTCTACAAGTTCCCACACCTCATTCCTCTCAAAGTTCTCTAGCTCTTCGTGCATGGCATTGACCCAGTTCGCATCAGATAAAGCATGTCGAATATCTTTGGGCTCAAAAGACGCTACAAATGCAGAATGAGCAAAGTGAGAGGTGTTTCGTGACCTTGACCGTGTAGTACGTTCATCGATGTCCCCAATCATTCCCGAGGGTGGATGGCGAGCTTGAATGTGTCTTGGTGCCTCACGTGTCGAGATCGCCTCCCCCTCAACTGTTGCTTCCACTTGACCTCCTTGTACTTGAGTCGTTGTCAAGGTGGTGGATGGGCCATCTTCGAACGTAGTCGTAGTAGTGGAAGTAGTGGGTACAGGCGCCATGGGAGGAGAGTCATCTCCATCCTCATCTTCATCATCAGCATCCTTGTCTTCGAAGATTGGCTGTCCCATCTCTTCATCACCTGCACACTCAAAGACAACAGAGCTACACGGCATGGTCTCGTCGAATGTCACTTCACAAGTCTCCATGATTTGGTTAGTTGTAAGATTGAGCACACGATATGCTCTAGAGTGATTAGCATAACCAAGAAAAATACCATCATGAGACCGAGACTCAAACTTATCTAGATTTCCCTTCTTGAGAATAAAGCACTTGCAACCAAAAACTCGCAAATGGCTCACTTTGGGGGTTCTTCCATGAAAGAGTTCGTAGCAGGTCTTCTTCTTGAAAGCACGAAGGAAAATCCGATTTGACACATAGCAAGCGGTGTTCACCGCCTTGGCCCAATACCTCCAAGGAGTCCTATGCTCATCGAGCATCGTCCTGGCCATGGTACAAATGGTCCGATTCTTCCTCTCCACAACACCATTCTGACAGGCAACATAAGGCGAAGAAAACTGATGCTCAAGACCAAGATCACGACAGAAGGTTTCAAAATGAGCGTTTTTAAACTCCGTGCCATTGTCACTGCGAATAGCTCGTATGGCATCACCATTTCGCTCATTTTTCAACCTCAAGATCAAATCTCGAACAAAACCAAATGTTTCATCCTTAGTTGCCAAGAAGTACACCCAAGTATAGCGAGAATAGTCGTCCACAACGACAAGGACATACCACTTCCCACCGACTGAGCGAACGCGAGCTGGACCAACCAAGTCCATATGTAAAAGCTCCCTAGGACGCTCAGTCATCACATCAGTCAAAGGTGGATGAGAAGTGGCGACCATCTTGCCATGCCTACAAGGTGCACAAACCAAATCCTTCTCAAACCGAAGCTTGGGCAATCCTCGGATAAGGTCAAGACTGCTCAAGCGAGAGAGCAAGTCAAAGCTCAAGTGACCCAATCTCCTATGCCACTTCCAAAGCTCGGAAGAGGAACCAGCAACAAGACAGCGAGCAGCACCAAAAGCTCTCGAGAAATCAGCAACGAAAACCTGACTCTCGGGAATAATCATGCAAACAAGATCACCTCGAGAATCAAGAATCCGAGAAGCACCACTAACAAAGCGAACCTCAAAACCCTCATCAAGCAGCTGAGAGACTGAAAGCAAATTGAAACCAAGCGACTTGACAAGAGCAACACGCTTTAGTGCAAATTTCTCACTCACCTGGATATCACCCTCAGAAAGCACTCTTCCCTTACCATTATCCCCAAAAGTGATGTACTCCCTTGTCATCACCGGGGTGAGGCTTGAGAACCACCTTTGATCTCCGGTCATGTGTCGAGAGCAACCGGAGTCAATCAACCACAAGTTCCTCAAGCCTCCCACCTGCACAATCAGAAGCGAGATCGAGAATGAGCAAACGACTCAGCACTGGGGTTAGCAAAGAAGGAATCAAACCAGTGCTGAGCCATCTGCTCAAAAGAAGGGTTAGCAAAATCAATTCTAGCAAACCTATCACGCCTGACCGGAGGAGCACCACGCGGGGAAAGCGCGGTCCAAACTCCCTCCGGTAGCCAAAGCCACGGTTGTCTCTCCTAACCTCATATTGAGCACGAGGAGGAGGACGCCTGGCAAAACCACCACGCCTACCCAGGGGTGCACGAGGCTCAGGCACGCTATGAGAAGAGCGGTACCTGTCCCGGTTACCCATCTCCTTCTCACGCCTCATCTCTCTCTTCTTCCTGAAGCAGAACTCCTCTTGGTGACCATCCTTACCACAAAACCCACAGTGGTAACGGACTGGTTTTGGCTTTGGGTTTCCACTCGGCTTAGGCTTCTCACTAGGTTTGAGCTTTGGATCTTCTTTTGGCCCTGGCTTCTCACTGGGCTTGAGACCACTCGACTCACCCACAAACTTCACTCGCTTCTGGAAGTTGTTGGTTGGGATAGTGGAAGCTGGAGGATCTGGAGTTGTGTCAAGCTTGTTTCTCAGGTGGTTTGGCTTGGGTTCAAAGGTGTTTTTCTTTGGGGTTTTGGGTGGAATAGGAACATTCTCACAGATCATGCCCTCATGCTCAACCACCAACTCAGAACCAAGACCACACCCATCAGCACGTCTAAACTTAGCAATCAACATGCTCAATTGAGGCTCATAGCTAGACAACCAACTCAAGCATTTACGCAAATCATAGTTTTCATCTTGCGCACGGTTTACATGATGCTCAAGTTCAAGGTTCTTTAAAGTGACTTCTTCACAAGTAGAGCAAACATTCTTGGAAGAAGATTTCACAGAGTTTTCAAGCAATTTTATTTTAGCATGAGCATCATCAAGTTTAGCATGCAAGATAGGACATGAAGTGCAAGCTCCAAGCAAGACAGGTCTAGATTTCAATTCATCATGCTCAGCAACAAGAGAATCAAATTTCTCAACCAGAGACATGTGCTTTTTCTTAAGATCAACCAAATCATTCATCACAACATCACAATCAGTGCAATCATGCTCATCAGAACCAACAGGAGTAATCTTTAAAACTTCAATTTCAGATTGTGATTTAGCAAGTGATGATTCAAGTTGAGCAACTTGTTCATTAGACACAACAAGCAAAGATTCAAGTTCAGTGACCTTCTCCTTGGACTCACCAAGCAAAGACCTAAACTCCCTCTTCTCCTTGTTGGTCTTACGAAGCACATCATCACGATTATCAAGCAAAGCATTCAACCTAGCATTCTCCTCTAACAAGAAGTCGGGATCTCGGTTTACCTCATCCTCAGACTCTGACTTGGAGTCTTCTTTGGCCTTCTTCTTGTTGTCGGAGTTGTGCGCCATGGTACAAAAGCCTCGGGACGCCATGCACGCCAAGCCGTTGAAGCTCTCCTTCCTTCGGTGTCGACCTTGCTCTTCATCCTCGCTACTTGAGCTTGATGAGGAACTGCTTGAGCTTGTGTCGACGTCGCTCGCCCCGGCCACCATGGCTCGTTCCTTGCGCTTATACTTGTGCTTGTGTTTGTGCTTGCTCTCGCCATGCTTCTTCTTGTCCTTGTACTTGTGGCTCTTGTCCCTCAAACGGTGCTTGTGCTTGCGGTCCGTCTCGGCCGGCTCCGGACACTCGGCGATGAAGTGCCCCATCTTGCCGCACCGATAGCACGTGCTCCCGAAGCGCCTTGTACTCTTGCGGTTCTCGTACATGCGCCCGAACCTCTTGGTGAGCAATGCGAGATCCTCCTCGCTCAGCACCTCGAACTCCTCATCTGGCAAAGATACAAGCAAAGACAAAGCAAATTGCCGTGAAGAGTTAGCACCGGATCTAGAACTAGAACCACTCATGAGCGCCAGACTATGGGGATCAGTCGGGTTCTCAAGCTTGGCTCTAGCTAGCCTATCAACCTCGGAGGACTTGAGCTTTGAGAACAACCCATCGACTGTGAGTGTCAGATAGCTCGACGACTCCATGATTGCCTCAACCTTGGTGCCCCATACAGACATGTCTAAACAGTGCAAAAGTTTCAAAGTCATGTCATGATCTGTATAAGGGAGGTTGGCGATGTTGGCTCTCATGTTGTTCACTATCACGGTGAACCTCTGGAACATGGCATCAATTGACTCACCAGACAAATGAGAGAAGTTCTCATATTCCCTCCGGTAAGTCGAAAAGAGCCGAGCCTTAACCCCACTATCACCTCCATGGGCGATCTCCAACTTCTGCCAAATCTTCCATGCAAGATGCTCTTCGATCACACAATTGAATTCGTGCTCGTCGAGCGCCTTGAACAAGAAATCAACGGCTTTTGCATTAGCCTCAAACTTGTCCTTGGCAATCTGTGTCTCTCTCGAAGCAGAGATGATATAAGAAGTATCAAGAGTGATATCCCATATCAACTGTCCCTTGCTTCGGAGGAAAGCCCCATGCGAACCGACCACATTCGGTAGTTTTTCCCATCGAAGAGAGGAGGACCCGAACCCTTTCCGGCATACGCCATCCTTGGATCTTAAGACTGGTTAGAATCACGAAGATCCGTAACCGGCTCTGATACCAATTGAAGGACCGATATGGCGACCAGAGAGGGGGGGAGTGAATGGGAGCCAATGAAAATTTCTTTCGAAACTTGGCCTATATCCCGAAATTCACAATCGGAGAAATCCTCACGAACTTGCCAAGATTGCGTAGTCACACCGGACCTACCAACCTTAGGAACAAGCCTCGATCAAATACAAGTAGTGAAAGCAAACTCAAAAGATCAAACGAAATAGGTCTTGACTGGCACACGGCGGACCGTCCATGGTGACACGGCGGACCGTCCGCGATGACACGGCGGACCGTCCGCGATGACACGGCGGACCGTCCGTAAAATCACCCGAAATCTCCAGTACCTCACGGACCGTCCGCCACGCAAGTGCGGACCGTCCGATGGAAACTGGCGGACCGTCCGCGAAGCTCGACCGACGAACAGGAAGAACAGCTACAGTAACTCGCGATTTTCTCTCCCAAATCCAACACCGGATCTCCCAAACGGCTAGAGCTCTAGAAGCAAAACTTTGGGGAGATGATTAGCACCCTAAGGTGAAGATATGCCCCAAAAATCTCGGCCTCTAACACCCTACAAATCAAGAAATCGTGGATCACACGAACTAGGCCCTAACCACGAGTTCATCCACGAAACTTCAAATTCAGCCCGATTCCCGGCGTTTGAGGAGGCAAGATCACACACAAAGATGCGCAAGGCACTCACTCATGATCTCCACAAACAAATCCGGACCCAAACGGACTAGAAACGAAGAATCGAAGAAAGAACGAAAATGGCACAAAAACGAACTCGGGAAGATAGAAGGAGATGATTCAAACTAGCTCATAGATTAACAAACACAAAGGTCACAATCTATACAAGGCTAGCAACCACCCGACATCCTCCCGCTAAGATGAATCGTTGATGCTCATTAGCTAGCCTAGAGAGAGAAACTAGAGAGAGAGAGGGCAAGAGCAAATGAACTAGGGCAACCAAGAGAGATAAGATGCCATCCCCTCCACCCCTACTAATACTGAGTCCTGGTGGGGGGAAATGACTGGACTACCCTACTGCTAAACTCTACGATACACGCCCGCAGGGCAAATCAGTAACTTCACAGGTATCTCGTCCGGCTGGTACGCGCCGTCCATCCGGCTTCGCTTAGCTCCTACACAAACTCCCGGATCCCGCCACGCGTCCACCGCTTTGAAGCTTCCCGAACACGCCCGGATCACCATCTCCGTCGTGTTGGGCCTTCGGGCTCGGTTTTGAGGCCCAAACCGAGAAACCCTCCTCCGATGGTTTTGTGGCCCAACCATCAAACCCCGCGTGCAAGCTTCAGTTGACCGCCGCCACCTTGCACCGGCCCAGCTTGACTTCGTCTTGCTTTTCCTTGCCACCATGCCGACCGCACTCGATCCCGTCTGGCCACCGGGTCCCTCGAACCAAGCCTACTCATCTTCTCCTAAGACCTTTCGCACTTGTTCTTCACCTGCACCAACGCAGACCAAGTCGCATCGAACACCTGCAGTACTCAGCCAAGAGTCAGTCCAACACCACGTTGTCAATCACTCATCACACTGAGAAGCGACCATCCATTGGTCCTCGGACACACATGATCCTCAGATCCAGTGCCCATTTTTTATTCAGGCTGCGTGTGAATGCAGTCTTATTTTTCTGCAAAGTGCATCATGTGAAAGTAAACAAGACCTTGGGTGATTAGTGGCCCTATCGACGCTTCCATTGAGGTTCTCCGTTCCTGCACCGCGCGCGCGGAGCAAACCCGGCCGTGGCGCGGTTGGTGGATGGAATTGGAAATTTTGGAATCCATCGAACTCGGTCTCTGACCGACCGACGCCCAACTGCTCGATCGCGTGAAAACCAACCAGCTGTTGTTCCAGACTCCAACGCTGACCCGGCCGGCTTGCCATGCCCATGCCTGCTACTCCAAATGCAGCGTTCCCCCACGCGAACGTGGCCACATGCTGTGATTGACCACGGTCCGCAACAACAACTATTTTTTTTTGGCGAATGAGTCCACAACAATAACGTGACGCGGCACGAGACAACAACTTGCTCGCTCCCTCACAAAAGGTCACGGGTTGGCAGCCGCCGTGCGCGTCTACAGGCCACTCTCACAAAATGCCACACCTCAACTCAAAGCCCATGTCCTCGTCCTGACTCGTGACACGGCTGAGAGTAGCTGGAGATCACCGCTCGCGATCGAGCATGAGGGGGCGCGCGCTCTCCCTCGTCCTCCTCGCCGCCGCGTTCTTCTTCCCCTTCTCCATCGCCACCGACACCATCGGCCTGGCCGCGTCCATCTCCGGCAACCAGACGCTCGTCTCGCCCGGCGGCGTGTTCCAGCTCGGCTTCTTCACCCCCGGCGGCGCCAGGACGTACCTCGGCATTTGGTACTACAACCTCCGGGAGCCGAAGCCCACCGTCGTGTGGGTCGCCAACCGCCGGAGCCCTCTCCTCAGCACCCCGGGCGTCCTCCGTCTCTCCGCCGACGGCCGCCTCGCCGTCCTCGACGCCCAGAACGCCACCGTCTGGTCCTCGGCGGCGCCCACCCGCAACGTCACCGCCGGCGCCACCGCCCAGCTCCGGGACGACGGCAACTTCCTCCTGAGCGCCGACGGCAGCGGCTCCGCCCAGAGCGTGGCGTGGCAGAGCTTCGACTACCCGACGGACACGCTGCTCCCGGGCATGAAGCTCGGGGTGGACAACCGCGCCGGCATCACCCGGAACATCACCTCGTGGCGCAGCGCCACCGACCCGTCCCCGGGCGCCTACACGTTCAAGCTCGTCTTCGGCGGCGGCCTGCCCCAGTTCTTCCTCTTCCGCGGCGACACCAAGACGTACACGAGCGGGCCCTGGAACGGCGAGATCCTCACGGGGGTCCCCTACCTCAAGTTTAGCGACTTCACCTTCCGCGTCGTGTCGAGCCCCGACGAGACCTACTACAGCTACTCCATCGGCGTGTCGTCGCTGCTCTCGCGGTTCGTGGTGGACGGCGGCGCGGGGCAGGTGGCGCGGTTCGTGTGGAGCAACGGCGCCTGGAGCAGCTTCTGGTACTACCCGACGGACCCCTGCGACGACTACGCCAGGTGCGGGGCGTTCGGGTACTGCGACACGGCGCAGAACTCGCAGTGCAGCTGCCTGCCGGGGTTCCGGCCGCGGTCGGCGGAGCAGTGGGGGCTCCGGGTCTGGTCCGGCGGGTGCGTCAGGAGCACCAACCTGAGCTGCGACGGCGGCGGCGGCAACGGGAGCAGAGACGGGTTCTGGGTGGTGGACAGGATGAAGCTGCCGGAGGCCACGAACGCGACGGTGCACGCCGGCTTGACGCTGGAGCAGTGCCGGCAGGTGTGCCTGGGGAACTGCGGCTGCCGGGCGTACGCCGCGGCCAACGTCAGCGGGGGAGGCAGCCGCGGCTGCGTCATCTGGGCCGTCGATCTGCTGGACATGCGGCAGTACACGACGGTCGTGGAGGACGTGTACATACGGCTCGCACAGTCGGAGATAGACGCCCTCAACGCCCAAGGTACGTTCAATTCTGAGACTCTCACAGACTCGCACATTCTTTTTTGGCACAAACTTCTGTCTGGTACTATTCAGTAGTTGATTGAACAGATAAAAAAATACAATTTCGGGCAGTTTCTATACGACTTTTGTCTATCACTGTAGGGTTTAGGAACCCTGACATGACACGGTTAGGAATGTGGATTGGGCTAGTAGTGTTTGTCAGACTTAGCTGAGACATCTCGTCTACGTAGCTGTCGAGATTAATTAGTCTCTCTATCTCATCGTCCGGCTAATTACTCACCCGATGAAACTAAACCATCACACGCCACCGTGCTCACCAGTAGAATTCTGGCACAAATCCATTTCCCTCAGTCAAGAATCGGGTGCGGCTCGCCATCTCGACATAGAAAATATCCCCCCGCAACCACTTTCCTCTGAAAATCACGCTGCATACACATTTGCAGTAAAAAGCTTCACCAAAGTTTCAAATCCTCGGACGAGACAGCTAGTTGATTCAACGGTCACCTTTTGAATGGAAGCAAAGTAGCATGGATCAACTAGCTGGCTTATTAGCTTGGGCAAAAACAGTGTCAGTAGTTAGGGCCCCTTTGGAAGAGCTCTGGCTCCGGCTCCACCGGCAGCTCCTGCCGGAGCTGTACCAAACGGCACCACGAGAAACAGCTCCAGACACGGAGCGGCATGAGGAGCAGAGCAGATTTTGTACTAGTGGGCGGAGCCAAAAAATAGTGGCTCCTCCGGCTCTTCTCCCTCCCTAGCTACGAGTCCGTCGGCTCTGTCGCTGTGGCTCACGATGACTTGCATGCATACTCGTACTGGCGATGCATTGTAGTATGCTCGGTATTGAGTGATCAGTACGTTACGCAGATCAGTATACAGAAGAACGGCCCCTTTTGATCGGACAGGTCAAAAAAATAATAGAAGATCTCTGTTTCCATAAATAACAGAAGAACAGCTCCAATGTGTGATTGAGAGAGGGGAGAAATAAGCTAGGAAACTATGGACATATTAGACAATTGAGTTTTCTCCTCCATTCAAAAAAATACAAGAGAATCCGTTTTGTCAAACACCTTTTCAAGATAGCTCCACCTCCACCAGAGAAGCTGCTCCACCAGTGAAGAAACAACCGGAGCTGTTTTTAGTGGAGCTGGAGCCCTCCCAAAGGGGCCCTTAGTCTCTGTATCCACACCAGAACCGTGTGTCATGATCGCTGGATTAGGTGCCGTGCAGAGTGCAGTCCATAGGAAAACATGGCTCAACGAGCGATCGTTCAACACCACCCAACCTGAAAGCGACGCTTCAAAGCCCAAAGTTGTCTGGATATGATAAACTAGGGGAAAACGTTAGCACTGAAACACATGGCTTCCGGGTGTGACGATAGTTGCACTGAAAAGATGCGCTTTTAAGCTACAACTTGTGGTGTTAATGAAATGGTCTCAAAGCATTCTAAGGGACGGCATGCAGGTGGAATCAGACTTCAATATTTGTTCTGAATTTTTCGCAGCACTCCAGTATTTCTAGAGGCACTTGTATAGCGTGTGCTCGCTAGTGGAGGCACGAGCGTTTTGACTAGTCGCGGAGCACCCCGTGTTAGGCCGTTTCACCCACCACCACCTAATTAAAGTTTTTCCACTGCTTGTTTTCCTTTTCCAGCAAACAGCCGTGGCCACCCGAGCAAGCGCGTGGTGGCCGCCGTCGTCGCGACCGTTGCCGGCGTGCTCCTTCTGCTGTCGGTGGGCTGCTGCTGTGTCTGGAGGAAGAGGAGGAAGCGTCGTCTAGGCGAGACGGAACTGACGGCGCCGGGCGGTGGAGACGACGTGCTCCCGTTCAGGGTCAGGAAACACGCCGCGCTGGACGAGGACTGGAAATCTGCTGAGAAAGATGTTGACCTCCCGTTGGTTGATCTGGAGGTGATCCTGGCCGCCACCGACAGCTTTGCTCTGAAGAACAAGATTGGTGAAGGCGGATTTGGCCCAGTTTACATGGTAAAAATGGTAGTAATTAACAGTGATAAGATAATAAACTTATAAATGGTAGGAAAAAATTGAAAATTTTGTCAGCGCTGTTTCTAACGGGACGTGCCTGTGCTGCAAAATGTTGGCAGGGAAAGCTTGAGGACGGGCAAGAAGTAGCCGTGAAGAGGCTGTCCCGGAGATCGATGCAAGGGGCGGTGGAGTTCAAGAACGAGGTGAAGCTGATCGCCAAGCTTCAGCACAGGAACCTCGTGAGGCTGCTCGGCTGCTGCATCGACGAGGACGAGAGGATGCTCCTGTACGAGTACATGCACAACCAGAGCCTCGACACCTTCATATTTGGTCAGTTGAAATCTGCAGAACACACATGTACCTGAGTAAGAAGTTTCCCCAAGTAATGTACTTACACCCTGATGTCAATGCGGTTGTGCAGATGAAGGGAAGCGGAGGCTGCTAAGGTGGCAGAAGCGGTTTGATATCATTTTGGGGATTGCACGGGGTTTACAGTATCTGCACGAAGATTCAAGGTTCAGGATCATACACAGGGATATGAAGGCCAGCAACGTGTTGCTAGACAGAAATATGGTCCCCAAAATTTCAGACTTCGGTATCGCGAGGATGTTTGGAGGTGACCAGACCACTGCACAAACAATGAAGGTCATTGGAACATTGTAAGTATATCTTCTCCATTTCCTCGTATTTATGTTTTACACTGTGGATCTTCACGCTGACTAGCGACATGTTTTTTCAGTGGCTACATGTCCCCGGAATATGCAATGGATGGAGTGTTCTCGATGAAATCTGACATCTACAGCTTCGGCGTGCTAGTTCTAGAGATCATCACTGGCAAGAGGAACAGAGGTTTCTACGAAGCCGAGCTCGACCTCAACCTCCTCAGATATGTAAGTAGCAATGTATAGTATAGCATTTAGTCTCAGCAACTGCTTGCAGTAACTGTTTCTTCCTGAATTCTTTCTCTAACCATCTTCTTCATTTCTCAGGCATGGATGCTGTGGAAAGAAGGCCGGAGCGTTGATTTACTGGACGAGGTGATGGAAGGCAGCTTCAACTACAGCGAGGTGCTGCGATGCATCCAGGTGGCCCTCCTGTGCGTGGAAGTGCAGCCCAGGAACAGGCCCCTGATGTCGTCGGTGGTCATGATGCTGGCCAGCGAGAACGCGACGGTCCCGGAGCCGAACGAGCCCGGGGTGAACATCGGGAAGAACACGTCGGACACCGATTCGTCTCAGGGCCTCACGGCGAACAACGTCACGATAACTGCAATAGATGCTAGGTAGCTTTTTACATTGGACCGGCAGAAATTTTTGCTGCTCTGACGGCGTAGTCTGTGCTTTGTTTGTAGCTTGTACAGCAAAGGTTTCACTGCCACAAAAGGCTCTCTCTCTCTGTTTTTTTTTTAACCACTGGCCACACTCGAACCCTCTTGTAAAATGTAAAGTGTACAGCCTGTATAGAATACACACAAAAGTTGCCTGATTCAATTATTGACGGAAACGACAGGTATATTTTTCATTTTTTTTCTTCAATGTGTGATATGCTGCAGACATTTTTGTTTTCAAAGTTCCAGGGACAGGTCCAGACCACGGGCATTGCATGAAGACCGAAAGCGTTAAACGTTTCCAAGGTTCACAAGCGCATATCGCACTGAAATGCTCTGTTCAGAATCCAGTCTCGCACGATTTGGATCATCCATCAGGGAATGTTCGTTGAGGCGTGGCAGTGGGCCGGAGAAAAATATTTTCTTCTCCTCCGAGCATCCCACACAGCCCACGATGATGTTTTGGTCGGCTCAGCACTTTGGGCCGTGTCCGTCCATCAGCCCATCGCCTCTGCCGCCGCACCAACGCACCGGCGCCGCCGTGCCTCTCGCGGCAAGCGGCGCCATGCCGCCATGGAAGGACGAAGCAAGCAAAATCCAAATCATCCAGCCCCACACGCTGACGCATGAGGCATCCACCAGTTCCCCACCAGACGGGCGGAGTAGGTGATCTCTCTCTCTCTCTCTCTCCTCCACTCCCGCTCCTGCTTTCTCTCACCCCGATGCTACATTCCCGTGGGGGCGATTCGCTGCGTCCCCGGCCCCTCCTCGCTACTCACCCCAAATCGAGCCGCCTCTAGTCTACCCTTCGTTTCCCTCGCCTTCCAGGGGTCGTTCCGGTGCTCGGATTGCCTGGACGGATTGCTCGCCTGCTGATGTTTGTCGGGAGATTTGGAACCGGGGGGTGGACTGCCTTTTGATGGTATTCTTCGATGGGGGAGGCAGGGCGAGAGAGGGACAGGACGGTGGCGGTGGATGTGGAGGATCTCAGCTCGGTCTCGAAGGTCAGGTCAATGCTCCATTCTGTACCCAATCCCTGGCTATCTATCGTTTCCCCATCAATGGTTGCAAGGAGATGCCTGTTTGGAAGTATCCTTCCCCGTGCCCTTTCCTGATTCTATTTCCGCATTTTGCAATTTGTCTGTTTTTTTTAGCGCTGCAATTTGTCTGGTAGTAATTGTTTTGAGGGAATGCCAGAGTATGATCATGCGAAATCCCTCTCTATCATGTCATGAAATGCCAGGCCCCTCACAACCTTTTCGATTGCAGGACGCAGCTGCTGCAAACACAAAGCCCGCCAAGAGATACTCCCTCCAGTTTGCTAAAAGAAGTCGTTTAGGACAGCGACACGATCACCAAAGCACAACTTTGACTTCTCTTTTCTATAAAAATATTTTTAAAAAATATATATATATACTTTTATGAAAGTAATTTTCAAGACCAATCTATTTATATAATTTTCACATTTTCAAACTCAACGACTTAAATGTTATTCATGATTTATATTCTTAATGTTTGACTCAAACCTTGTCCAAAACGACTTCATTTACCAAACTAGAGGGAGTAACCGCTTGTGTTATGGATAGCCATATTGGGCCTGATCATGCTTGTCGGCGTGTACATATTCTCCTTGTCCCTGAAGCAAAATGGGATGCTGTTTGGTCTTATGCAATCGAACATGATAGAGAAGGAAAGGGAGAGGCCTTGTCATGACCCCAGAATTCCAGACACAGAAATCCCTTATGTGCACTACCCGACGCCGAATACGTACAATAGGTAGTGAAGATAATATACTTGACGGTATGATGTTGCAATTATTGTTCAGGTCAGTGAGTGACTTGTGTGTTCCTTGTTTGTTAGGGAAGAATGTGCGTGCACGGGGGTTAGATTCTTTGCTATCTTGTCAATGCAGAGGTCGGGGAGCGGATGGGTTGAGACATTATTGAATAGCCATCCGAACATTAGCTCCAATGGAGAGATCTTCTCTGTCAAAGAAAGACGCAGTAATATCACTGCGATAAAGAAAACGCTGGATAAATTGTACAATCTGGATTGGTACAGCAGTGCTTCTAAGAATGAATGCACGGCTGCCGTGGGGTTGAAGTGGATGCTCAATCAGGTAATCACTCTATTAAGTACTGTGTTGGAGGTGGAGCAGAGACCTGCTTATATGATAAATTTATAAACATTTTGCATCCCATTTTTTTACTCTATAAGTGATTTCTCTAGTGTGGAATTATTGTATTGCGGAGCAACTTGCTAGTTTCTGTTGTGTTTTCCTTTTCAAAACTTCTGGACATGCCATGATCTCTTTTTGGTAAATCCAACCTAGTTCTGTTCACTTTTCACATATCATACCAGTGTGTTCCTTGAGGCAGAAGTTTGTTTAATTGCTTATGGACTATCTCAGAAGCAAGGAAATAGGAATGCATTGAGATTTGATGCACTGCATTAATATTGCCAATTTTATTTACCTGGCAACTTGCTTGCCTGCAAGTGTTAAACTGACTGTTAAAAGATAGTAAGATACTTTGGTTATATGTAAATACCATCTATCTGATATCAGAAAGGTGTTTATTTTTATTCTGTAGAACTGTTACTGATAGACGATGCCTCTGCATTCTATAGAATTCCTTTTTTTTTTGCCATATATACCAGGTTGGACTCATTATAAAAGTTCTGGATATATATGTTTACTTCAAAAATATTATCGAGTTTGTCCTTTGATGTCCACATAAGAACTATTATTTGTATTATGAGAGTTTGGTAGATTTCCAAAGATATATTGATCTTTTTTTTGTTATATCTTTTGTGATATGCTGTTCTGGTGAAAATTACAGGGTTTAATGAAGCATCATATAGAGATAGTTGAATACTTCAACCGAAGGGGCGTGTCTGCAATTTTTCTGTTAAGAAGAAATCTTCTCCAGCGCTATGTCTCTATATTAGCAAATGCCCATGATAGTGTCATGAAACAACTAAATGGAACTCATAAAGCTCATGTGCACTCCAAACATGAGGTTCATATCTTTCCTTTTTTATGTTACTTGCATCTCAGAGTCAGATTTTATTCAAACATGCATATTTAGGTATCATAAATCAAACATGCATGCTTACAACTACTTTATCTTCTAAAATAGAATCCTTTTGATCCTTTTTTTTCTTTATGTAGGCTAAAATTCTTGCTAAATATAAGCCAACCATTGACAAGAAAATGTTGATTACTGAATTAAAGCGGTCTGATAAGTTGGCAGCTGATGCATTGGTGAATTTCAAGAATACCAGGCATATTGTTCTGTACTATGAGGATGTTGTCAGTAATCGCACTGTGAGTCATTATTGCTTCACGTCATTCTGTGGAGGCGAAAACAATCTTCATTTTTCTAACCAGCATTGTTGTGTTTTCTTTCTTCAGAAGCTCATGAATGTCCTGGATTTTCTGAGATTGCCTAAGAGGAAGCTGTTAAGCCGGCATGTGAAAATCCATACTAAACAATTGCGTGATCATATCGATAACTGGGCAGATGTTAATAACACTTTGACAGGGACACGGTTTGAGAGCTTTCTGAATGGCTGAAGCAGATGACGTAGCTAGCTGGTGTAAATGTTGTTAGTGAGTCATCCTTTTGACCCCTTGTTCTCCCCTTCTATAACTAATAGAGTTAGGCAACGTAGGCAATTTTGGATATCAGGAGCTACTCCAAAGGGATTCTTTATTTCTCATCTACCTTGTAGCATGTATAGAATTCAATTGATTAAATCAATAGCAGTCGATCCATTAAACAATGGTGTGTTTTGTCTTGAGTCTATACAAAGTGATCACATATGCTTTGCTGTTTTGACATCGCTTGCTGCTTTTCTTTTACTGCAAAGTTTTGATCGCTGAGAGAAATAATTACAATGCGAAAGTAGATCAATAAGATACTTGATCTGAATTAGTTTGTTCAGTCTGATAAGATGGAATTCAGAACCGCAGCATAAAGATGGGAAACCCATTGGAATTGCCAAATAGGTAATATGCAAGAACTTCAAAGTTTTCTGGATTCTTTCATTAATATGTCAAAGCTTATACTTGAAATGATTAGCCAAGCACATTAGCTGTGCCATGGATGTGTTTGTTGTACATGGCATGATGGAGTTATTTGGATGGTGCAGCTGAGCAATACATGGCTTAGTTGCGATAGGAAGAATCACATCACCTTTCTTTTGTCTCCATCTTACCCACCGGTTGTTTCCTCATAGATCGTGGTGCCATCCACACCTTCCTGCTTCCAACTTCTCCATGCTCCTCCTAGTTCTTGGGACCACCGTGTTTCTTGGTTTGTGGTGCTTGGAAGATCGGGTCTTGCCAGCTTCTTGGGGGAAGATTTGTTTGGCTCATGTAGTTCTTGCCTACTTCTTTAATCTTTACTGGGTCTCCTGGGATTTTCTGGATTTGGCGAGGTATTCGACAAAGTATTCGACAAATTTTAGGATCATGTTCCTGCATCTGTTCTGATTCACTGATGGCCATTGTTTATTTGCTTCTTGATGTCATAGTGTCCTTGCTGTGAGTTTATCTCACACACAAAGGGTTCTTGATTTCTTGTTTTCTTCCTCATTTCTTTCTCATCGGTTACATTGTTAAGCATTCACAGTCAGGTATACTCCCAACCAACAAGCTCTTGCATAGCTACTTTCCCTTAATAGAAGAATGGCTAGATCAGTTGTAATAGGCTGGTTCTTTTCTTGTTTCTTTCCTTTCTTTCTTTCTTTCTTTCTTTCTTTCTTTCTTTCTTTCTTTCTTTTTTTCTCATGCCCTTTGACTGATTTGGCCTTTTATTATGCATTGTTTTTCTTTAATATATTTCATCAGTAGGGGCCACGCCTCCTGTTCCATTAAAAAAAATCTGTTGCAGAGCTATATGCTGTGCCAGACTAGGAACAGAGAAAAGGTTTGACAGTTTCGGGTTGATAAGAGCTTCAATTGTGATTTCAGCTGCTGTTGATGGAATAATAAAGAAATACTTCAGATTACAGTCTTTATCAATTTAGTATCATTCTGTTACCTTGCAGATAATGACATCAGCATCAGTATTCTGGGGAGCTGTGGATGCTTGATGGCTAACAAGACCAGGTTCCACTTTCAAACCTTCTTTATGATTTCATTGACCACACATGCATCCACTTGAAATCTACTCCTTGGTATACTTGTACGTTGTACCTCCTAACCTTGAGAACTGGAGAACTAGACCTGAACGAGCAGAATTAAGCCAGTACTGATAGTCCGTCTCACCCATTGGCCCTGTAGAGTTGCCACCCTAAAATGGCTTTCTTATAATCGAAGCAAATGGTGGTCTGAATTAGCGACAACTTTATGCAAGTTCCAGTATTATTATCCTTTTTAAAAATACGAAAATATGAGGGCATGGTTCTAAGTAGATTTATGTTGCTAATGTGGCAATATCTTATATGAAACTCCAGTGCCTTCTAATCTTTGGTAATTTTGGAAGTCCTGTTAGTGTCACCCTATATATTTGAGACGACTTTCTTCAATTTTGTTGTGAAAATAAAGGAATTGGCAAGAAGGTAGAGTTTTTCCAGGGGAAAGGGTTGTTTCATTTAAGTTGCAGAACTATATGTTTTCGACCTAAATGTGCAAAATCAGTGTTTTTAGATATTCTTTAGGTAGAGCCTCTACTGTCTAGGATCTGCCGAGCCAGTCTGGAGTATTATCTTGGCTATAATTTATTATTTTGTAAATTGTCCTAAAAAGTTTTTGTTTTGTTTGCAGATATGTTCCTTCTCTCCCTGATTTTAGAGTGATGCTGTTATCGCTTCCAATTAGGTATTATGCTAATGTATTATGTTTCTTAAGTTCTTGGAACTTTCTAATTACATTCAGTAACTATTAACTGATGTTCTAAAATGTGGATCTGTGATCAGTTGCTGTGGAAAACTTGCTAAATGCAACTCTTGTAATCCCAGTATTTGGCATTATCCTGGCACATATTTGACAATTTTGTTTGCTTTGGGAATTTGTTGGTAGCCATTAATAACTAGGACAAATAAAAATGTGAACAAATTAGTGGCACGCAAAAGCGGCAGCCCAGCTTTTCTTAATTTCTGACATTACCCGATGCCCGTTTGTGATGAAGGCAACCATGATTCTAGTTGCTGCTATTTATTTATAATTGTACAATTTTCTGTTGCTCAATCACACGATACTGAAGCAAACACCAACATTACTCTATAATACACATTCACCTAGTAGTTTAATTTCCATGATATGTGCCATGTCTTAACTACTATCGACCTTCAAGCATGGTAATTGTTGCACTGTCAAATATGCTGCAGTCTGGCTTGGTTGATGATGTGTCTGTTTCCATTAGAACTCTCCTAGCTGCAAAGCCAGGCTGCTTAGGAGTTGGCAGTGAGGCAACATCAGGAGTAGCTAGCATCAGAAGCACCTGAGACATCAGTGGACGGTCATCTGGGTTCTCTTGCACGCACAGGAGTCCAACTATAATGCACTTTTGCACTTCATCTGAGTTGAATGACCCATCCATTCTTTCATCTGCTAACTCTATGCTCTTGTCCTCGTTCCATAAGCTCCATGCCTGCAGGAAAAAACAATCGGTTGCCAGATTTTATTGAAAGCTTTCTTGAGAAATAGAAGTTGCATTCATTAGATGAGGTAAGCTCTCACTTACATGGCCTAGAAGGCTTTGATTGTTCGAACACGAATATACTCCTCTGTTTCTCCTACCACTAACAATTTCCAGCAATAATACTCCATAACTGAATACATCTGACTTGACTGAGAAGATTCCATCCATTGCATACTCCGGAGACATATACCCACTACAAAAAGGCACATTTAGTTTGATCAGTATTGCAAAATTCTTTTGGATGATGACCACCGCATTCTTTTTTCTAAAATTTCATTGCATCGCCTGTTACCATACTTACTATGTTCCAACCACCTTTCGGGTATTGATTTCTGTCTCTTCATTGCCAAATATTCTTGCCATGCCGAAGTCTGAAATTTTTGGAGTCATCTCCTTATCTAGAAGAACATTAGCTGCCTTCAGATCTCTATGGATGATTCTGTATCTCGAGTCCTGGTGGAGATACAATAGACCTCGAGTAATGCCTTCTATTATACGATACCGCACTTGCCAATCAAGTACAACATTGTCCTTTTCTGTTGCGCATAGGAAGGGATTAGTTTTTGCTTTGGAGAGGTATCAGCAAACTTTCATGGTCAGAAAATATTGGCTGAGACTTAGAGCATACCGAATAGGAAATAGTCCAGGCTCTTGTTTGCCATATACTCATAAACAAGCATCCTTTCTTGCCCACTAATGCTACATCCAAGAAGCCGAACAAGATTCCGGTGTTGGAGTTTGGCTATCAACAGAACCTCGTTCTTGAACTCATCAAGTCCTTGTGCAGATGTTTTTGAAAGTGTTTTCACTGCGATTTCCATTCCGTCCTCGAGTTTACCCTGTAATGTTGATGGAAACCATTCCAGTTAGGCATACAAGGCCAGTAGTTGGTAACTTACAAATCAGAAACTTTAAAATGGCATTGGCATATATATCCTTGCTGATTCATCTGGAATAATCATGTTGTCTAGTGATATTCTCTGATAAGAAACCTGAATAGTTTCCTTTCATTGCTTCAGATCATCAGTTGCCGTTGAAGACCAATATACTAGCATCTTGATTCAACTTTGTTTTGGGTTCAAAGTTCGTTAGAATGTATAAGCATCAGAATGGATCCCGATAGAGTGGTACCTTGTATACTGGTCCAAAGCCACCCTCACCAAGCTTGTTGTTGATCGAGAAACCGTCAGTAGCAGCTCTAATTGTTGCAAGATCAAATATCGGAAGTTCCAGGTCATCGTCGTGACTGCTTCCTTCATAGCGACGGCCAGTGCTGCGTGAACCGCTCCATTTGCTTGATCCTGTGATTATCGTGTAAAAGTCAGGATGAAATCAAGAAACATTTTATTATCTGTTCTGTTCAGGTACTTGTGTACGTGTTTTGTCAAACGCGATGAACAGTTTGCTCAGTGTGTAAACTACCGGTTGTTCTTCTTAGCCTTTTCCTTCTCGACCAAATGAGGAGACCAGCAACTGCCAGAAGAAATACCAACGCCGAGACGCTGACGCCAATCGCGATTATAATATGTGCCTTCCTTGATTTTCTTTCCAATGCGTCTGTACACGAAATCATGAATGGTTAGCTCCAAGTGTTAAGTGCATAGTACTCCTGTAGAGCAAAGTAATTAAGGTGATGCATGTAGGTTTTCAGTCGTTTACACAAGCAAGGGGGCAAAGCCAGAAGTATTGTACGTGGGACTAGTTTGGTTTTTGCATCATGTGCCGAGTACAAGATTGGCGTAAGATCCCCTTGAAACATGTCAAACTAGAGTCACGTGCCCGTACTACGAGTGAGGACGAGATCGGTTGGTCTCGGGGCATCGGTTTTGCAGGTTCACGTGATCAACGGCCAACTGGATCTATAATCCATAGCCACCTCTTAAGCTCGATTGGTTGCTAGCTTTTGTGCTATAGTATGCGCCAGAGCACGGCGGCCCCATGATGCTTGCTTGCCGGGACCCGGGGCTACTGCTTGGTGAGACTGAGAGATGCTAGTTGCTGGCCGTGGCCTTGCCTTAATTACTAAGCAATTCGTGCACCTTTCATCGTGATTTTGTCAGCTGATTCAGGTCTGCATCACCAGTGCATCGGAGTGGCCACTGGCGAGGCTCTGCATGGCGACTAGCCTAGCCTCGCTGCCTCGGCGTGCTAGTGTGCTACTGACTGCTACGGCAGCCGTCCAGCCAACCCCGACCAAAACTCGTGGAGTGCGCGCGTGCCCAACTCGTACCACAACCAGAGGCGCTCTGGCGCGGCTTGCCCGTCCCGTACGGAGGATGGAAGGCTGCCGGCTGGGGATTGGCCGATCCCCGAACTAGAGAGCGACGGCCGACCGCCGACGGGTGGGGGACGGGACGCTGGCTGGCCCTGGCCGGCTGCTCCATGGCTCCATGCCTCCAAGTGTTGGCTCCGCCGGCGGGGGCGAGCCGTGGGGTTAGCTAGCTTTGCTCTGGGGTCCTGGGCTCCTGGCTGGACCGATGGTGGCGCGGTGTGGACGTGCATGTGATCTGCTTCTGCTGCTGCTGCTGTGGGAAAGCAGGCGTGGGCCGGGCCCCATGCGGCCGTTGCGGTGCGGCGCGGGCCCCGTGCTGCAGTAGTACCTGCGAATAGCAAAGCCAGGCTGCGGCATCCCTGTCGATTTGGGCTCCACGGTGGTTCGGCGAGCTAGGCTGGAAATATCGTTGGCGGCGTGGCGCTAGAGGTCGATGCATCGCATCGATGGAAATTGGAAACGTGGGATGCATGTCAGATGAGACGTATCTTTCGGCTGACTCGGAGGTGGAGACTTCGTCGTATGCAGGGACAGGACCGTCTCGATCGTAGATTCGTAGTAGTAGCCCGATATGATGATCTCACGGAACGCTTATCAGCATGTTTGTGCACGTTACACGCATGGCCGGGTTCTACCGGATTCTGGAAACTTTCCTTCCTCCCTCGATTCTTGCGCCATCTATCATCACTATTCACTAATGATAAAAAGGTTAGGATTACCCGTGGAGCCACCAGTGTTCTTCAATTCACCTCCCACTATACCCCTCTCTGAAATGAAATTCCACCTACCAATTCCCCGATCAGCTACCACACACACGCCGAGCTGGGGCCTAGCTACAGTCTACAGACGCTAAAAGCCCCGTTGCCTCGCCACCCATGCTGCCATGCTAATGATATACCAGTAGTTCAGCCTCGGCACCTTTCTTCGAGCTGCCACGCTAAAGGGAAGCCTTGGCTGTCGCTTTTCGGCTTTCGATCGGTGGATAAAAAGGAGAGATTCCAGGCATCGAGATCATGGTCGGTACACGTCAAAACTCTCAACAGGGACCTCACGAAACTGCATGTGTTTTTTTCTATTTCGTCACGGGCAGCTGACGTGGACGAACCGCACGACACGAGCCCGATTACCCGACACGAGCCGCACGACAGTTACCGCACCGGAAGGATTATTCCCATCCCAACCACGCGGGTCGGCGCGAATTTAAGAAGAAACCGACGAGCCTACTCGACCACGACCACCATTTCCTTCCGAGCTAGCCCATCGGTGCACGGGTGGCAGGGTCTGGAACCCTTGGAAACGAATGGCCGATGCGCGCCTCAGGTGTTGTCGCGCGTCGAGGGTTCTCGTTCTCGCGCGGCTGCCGCAACCGGCAGCAGTTCCTATCCTATTTAATTACTCCGTATCATTGAGCTTTCATTTGCTGCACAGGGAACCAAAGCTGCCTGCTTCTTTTGGTAGTGCTCTACTTTTGGAAAGTGCCCGGGGGCCATGGCACTCTCAAAGGGACCGGCCGGTGTCTCACTCAGGGAAAAAGCTCTTTTCTTGCTCCCCTTTCCCACACTCGATTATTGCGAGATCTCGCGGTCTCACGGCTTCACGCTACGGAGAGTGAGAAAAAAAAAAGGAATTGAGGGCTACTGTAACAAGGACGACGGGCTAAAGCGTAAAGATGATGGCTCATGGTGACCGGTCGGGCATCTGATTGTTTCTGGGGCAGCCCGGCCCGGCCCGCCTCCAATAAAACGAAGAACACATGCGCCTGATGCCTCTAACCCCACGATCAGCTGGATCAGGACGCCTCGGTGGCTCTCGCCGTCGTCTTTGCCGGTCAGTGGTCACCGACGACGACGGCGATCGGAAAAGGAGGTGATCGAGGCGGCCGGCCGGCAACTCTGATTCGGACGGACTCGATGTGGATGCCCGGCAAAGACGATACGATGCGAATAATATAATGTAAAAACGAGATCGCATGCATGGTGCCAACTATATACCATGCTGGTGCACGTAAAAAGCAGTGGTAAATAAAACACGTACGTACCGAGATCGGCAGCGGCGAGGCGGACGTAGAGGTCCTGTCCGAAGTCCGGGTAGACGCGCAGGTCGGTGAGCCCCGTGGTCCACATGACGCACCCCGAGCCCGCGCCGTCGCCGCGGCCGCCGCCGGCGCCGGCGCTGACGTTGGAGCTGGCGTACGCCGTGCAGGAGCAGTTGCGGAGGCAGGCCTGGCGGCACTGGTCCAGCGTCAGGGACCAGTCGACGACGCTGCGCTCCGTGTCGGGCACCTTGGCGTGGCGCACCGTCACGAACCCGTCGGTGCCGTTGCGGCAGTCCAGCGGTTTCGTGCGCACGCACCCGTCCCGGCCATCCCGGAGCGCCCACGCCGCCGGGGTCTTGGGGGTGAACCCCCGGAGGCACGAGCACACGGGCAGGTTGTTGGTGTCGCACACGCCGTTGGGCCCGCACGGCGACACCGCGTCGCACTGGTCCTTGGGCGCGTACCAGTAGAGGTTCCACGCCCGCGCCGCCTCCACCCACGTCGACCGCTGCAGCAGCCCGTAGTTCCCCGTGCTCACCACGCCCAGATGCGAGATGATCGACGCATTGTGCACCTGCGGGCATCACATCATATCATCGTCAATGTCTCTGTTGAATGCGAGATGAATGAAATTATGTTCAGGTACATACCTGGAAGCTGTAGGTGACTTCCTGCGCGTTGTTGACGAAGCTGAAGGTGAAGCCGGAGTAGGTGGCGGTGTCGGGGACGCCGGTGAACTGGAAGCCGTCCCAGGGGCCGGAGCGCCAGACCTTCTCGCCGCCGTTCCAGATAAACACCTGGGGGTCGCCGGTGGTGTCCATGACCATGGCGACGGGGCCCGGGGAGGGGTCGGAGGCGCTCTTCCACGACGTCAGCGTCCGGTTCTTGCGCTTCACGTAGTCGATCCCGATCCTCATCTCCGGGAGCATCGTGTCCGTCGGGTAGTCGAACCCCTCCCACGCCACGGCGCCGCCCACGCCGTCCGAGAGCACCAGGTTGCCGTTGTCCAGGATCTGCGCCGCCGGGCTCGCCAGCCTCGCCGCCGGCTGGACCGACCACACCACGGTCCTGTTCCCGGCGGCGATGGCCAGCGTGCCGGCGGCGGAGACGGAGAGCGTGGCGCCCGGGTTGTCCTCCACGGCGCCGGCGATCGGGGCCTCGCGGTTGGCGACCCACACCACGGTGCGGAGCGACACCTTGTTGTACCACACGCCCAGGTAGGTGTTGTTGGCACCCGGCGGGGTGAAGAAGCCCATGGCGAAGTTGCCGTCGCCGCCGGAGACCATGGTCTCGTTGGTCCCCAGCGGGGTGCCCGGCGTGATGGTGTCCCTGGCGGCGTGGCTGCTGCCGGCCGCGAGGAGGCAGAGGAGGAGGACGAAGAGGAATAGCCGCGGGGACGCCATCGTCGCCGCTCGCCGCGGGCGATGACGATGAGCCGCCGCGGGTGGTGCCTCCACCGCGGTAGGAGTGCTGCGAGTGGCGTCTGTCATGCACGGTGGCGTCTTTGGACGGGAGCTGCAGGGATAGGGTGGAGGTGAATGTCGTGGGGTATGGAGTGGCGGCCAGGGGGGGTGTGGCGGCTTATCTGGACACTTGGACAAGGAACACTGTGGTGTTGTGGCCCAGGTGTTTCTGTTCACCGTCCTATGATGAGAACAGTCTAGACAGCGTTGCTCACTACTGCATGTGAGCTTGACAGGGGACGGGATCCAAATCCTAATTCAGTTTTAAACGTTCTGTCTTCCCAGAACTAAATACTGAAATTCCCAGAGGCCAGAGCAATTCTGCTCTTTCCTGAACGTCCAAGAGGCTCTGGCTCTGCAGACCTGAACGTGATAGTTCTCTTTACTTAACTGTACGTATTGTTGTGCTTGGTGCATGTCTGCATGCAGATATGCAATGATGCAAATTGCAACCTTGGACATGCAGTAGCTGCAATTCGTCATTGACATTATGGATTTGGGCCCTTTTCGAAATCACCGCAGTTACCAATGAGAATGATGGGCCAGAATGGGAGGAGGAGGTAGAACGAAGCCAGATACGCAATACGCTGCTAACTTCTGGCCTGAAACCATTCATCTATCCCACGTCCGATCCCACTTTTGCCTGGAAGTTATTGGCTCTCAGTCTCGATTACTGATTCTTGTGATTGTGAAGATCACTCACTGAAGTTTTTCTTGTTATTACTCAACCGTGCGTGCTCTTCGGATTGAGATGCACCATGGTGGGGATGCATGCAAACCTTGGAGACGCGAATAGCTGCAATTCGACATTTTCACATGATAGATCTGGGCCTTTTTCCGAAATCCTTTCCGAAATCACTGCCGGCTCCAATAAGAGTATGGGCCGAAATCGAAGGACGTGGAGCGGGCGGCCTGTAGCCCAGTTACGCTAACGCTGAGACTGGGCCAGCCCACGTAAAATCCGTTGGATTAACTTGCCTTTTTTTTATCACAAAAGTCTTGAGGCCTGGTTGCTTGAGCTGCAACCTTTTTTTATTATAAAAAGATGCGTTTTAGTTTTTTTTAGCTGTTGATTTTTTCTATTAGCTTTTGAATAATTTTTATTTTCTCATCACACTAAAAGCCAAAATAAGCTTCTCTTAGCTTCTTTTTAGCTTTCAGTTCAAAAACCAACTCAACAGTTGGACAGTTTGTTGTTTCACGTTTCGGGCTTCTAACCGCTACAAAGTTAGAAAAGCTGAAACAAATAGGGGTCCTCATTGAAACCAATCTTTCTAAAATATTTTGAAAGGATTGCCGTCTATAATACGAATTTGTCATGAAAACGAGACATGCAATACTTTTCCATATATTAGTTAAAAATCTGCGCCTCCTCCGTGATACCAAATCTAACCTACGGCACGGCACTTCCGTGGTCCGTGGATGGAGGATGGTTCAGCATGATGTTTTGGTTTCTGGGTCGAGAAATCTAACCATAGCAAGCACTCTAGTGCCGACGTCACGGGAGCTGGGGCACCTAGACGAAGCCGAAGCTGCATGATCGAGTGCAACGACAAAAGCATCACGAGCGGGAGGAAGCTATACGTAAAACAACACACAAGGCATAGCAGTGGAGAAACCGCATGCCCCCGAATGATTTCCCGCCGCGACAGCCGTGAGGCTTAAGCCATGGCGCCGCGCCGCGCCTGATCCCCCGCCGGGCGCCGGGCGCCGTCCCCTCTTTCTCTCGATCGCGCTAGCTCGGCCGGCAGGGGGTGCTAGGTGTACCGCGATGCACGCTGCCATGCACACATCAGGATCGTCCCCGACTTCCCGACGCCGAGTACACATCATCACTACATCAGCCACGCGTGGGGCCATCCCCAGGGGGGCCTCGACCCTCCTCCGATCCGTCACGCCGACGCCATCCCCAGGAGCCAAGGCTGGAGAGAGGTGAATGCATGGCGCCGGTTGGATCGGACTTGGGAGGATCCGACCCCAGGCTGCGGTGCCCACGTAATCGCCCAGTCACCCGACGTCACCGGGGCTCTGCTTTCGCGATCCCGCGGGCTGGGTTCGACACACATCCTTTCCCCAAGTGCCGCGATCCCATCATCAATCGGTGTTGGATTTGATGGATCGAGCATTTATACCGCGGGCACGGCGATGCCGGCCGGCCTCGTCGTGTCGTGCGATGTGGGTCAGGCGGTCCTGGTCCAGGCCGGCCTCGAGAGGACAGAGAGGGGCTGGAGAGAGCAACCGGAACGGAGCAGGACGCAACGGCCGGCTCGCTCGCGTGGCGCTTTCGCGGAGCGTGCATCGCATGCTCTAATCGTACGCGGCTCGATGGATCATGACATGGATTGGGTCTCTCAAGTCTGATCGTCTTTGTGGCTCGTTGGTTGGTGCTCACGAAGTTACGACGGCCGGGCTTTGGGCTGTCGGGCCCAACCGCCCAAAGCCCCAGCCAGATCCCTCTCTCTCCCTCCCTTTCGGGCGCCAGCACAGCAGCGTCGCTCTCTGTACGCCCGCCCGCAGGTCATGATGGCGACAGATCGATGCCGGCTGCTCCGCCCGGCCCCGGCGCGCGCGGCCGCGGCCCGGCCTGGGCTCGGTCGTCAGGCTGCCGCTGTGCTTACCTCATCCGCGAGGCTTGATATGTTTAATGCGGCCAACGACGGTGCCGGCGGTAGCTCTACAATGTCGTCGCCGGCGCCTCGTGCATTGACCTTGCATACGTACTCAGTGCAGACAGTGTTCTGGCGGTATCTTTTACTTCTTCCTCCACCTTCTCGTGTTGTTTCTTTTTTCGGCCAGAGATCGCCGGATCGGATTATGGCATGCCGTCGTAAACGCGGATCATCATCTGTAATAGTCCAAAATAGTATAATCCTGAACTCTCCGTGCGCCTTCTGCCGTCTCCAAATTCTTCTGCAGACCTGCAGTGACGCTCAGGGAGCTGGAAGCCTCGGGACCAGCGGCATCAACGAGCAAGCCGGGGAACGTCAGCGTCATTCGGAAGGAAGCGTCGGGTTTTTCCTTGAACCGTCGCGTTCTCACCTAATCCAACTGAAACCGGCGTCTAATCCAGCAGTGCTGCACACGACCAGAAGCGCGCAGACGTCGCCGAGCATGTCCCGAATTCAGTAAAACTCCTAGACATGTCTAACAATGGTAGCTTCAGCTGCGGTAGCACTAGCACCAGACGGGGAAGCGGCTGTGATAGATGGAGGCATGGAGCAGACTACCTGGCCAAATGGCCAATGGATGCCGTTTGACACCGAGCAAATTAAATTCTCCAACCAATGTGTGAACCTGGATCAGCCAAGAATATAACCATACTACGTTCTGATCCAATGGATCGTTGCCTGTCGAGTTGGTTTTTCTGAGTTGAGTTGTTTTTTCTTCTTTTTAGCTGCGGTTGTCGAGTTGTGTCGTTTTGGTGTCCCTTTTTTATTTGTTTCGTTTTTTCCTTTCGTCTAATAAAAATTACGGCAAAGCTCTTGCCGTTCCATTAAAAAAAAAACTACCACCAAGGCACCAACTTGTTGCGAGACTATACACAGACGTTATTTCAAAAAAGACTATACACAGACGCCACAGCAACTTCAGCCACAATATCGACCAATTTCTCCCGTTTCGGAGAATTAGAAAATGGCTAATTAATCCCCATCAAATCAAATACTTTTCCCGGTCTAACAAGCAATCCGTGTGGCTCTTCAGGCCACCACACATGTTTTTCTTAAGACCACATATACATGTTCACGAAAATTGTACGAGACAGTGACCGGCAAGACGATCTCGGCGTTGGACTAGCTGCTACAGTACACACTTGTGATACGTATCAATGAGAAGCCATCAGCTGCTACGTACAACTAACGCCAGAGTCGTCATGCATTGCTGTCCCATACGCACTCGGTTGGACTCAGCGCATTTGCATACGGAGTGTCATGTACAGGAACAGGGCAGGCCGAGCGAAATGGCAACCAGCTAATAAGATGCACTGTGGCAAATCTTTTTGACTTGAGTTCACTGTCTTTTTTATGCCTAGAGTTGGGCGGTTGGCAGATGGCGGCCGGTAGGTGACGAAAGGTTGCTTCACTCGTTCATCCATGCCACAATTGTCACGTTCTCCCCCCCCCCCCTTTATTTCTTATTGGTTGTGAATCCGTGCCAAATAAAAAGGGAGCGGATACTTGATCTTGTCCATTATATTGCAATAAGTTTGTTTTTCTTGAAAGATTTGTGGTGATATATAGATCTTGTTCTTACTCATCTCAGTTTTTTTAGATTAAAGAAAAATAGTTCCCATCACATCCTACAGCCGACTCAGCTCAGCCTTGAATTTCTTTTTCCATAAAACATTTCATTGGCAGATAGTATATATTTTCTGCTTATTAATTACATTCGATGGCCACACCATTTTTCGGTCCCTATGTGCATGAATAAAGTTTGTATAGTTTGAGCCGAAAGAAAGTGTGTACAGAATCTCTTAGAACAAGTGCCGACAGCCAGAAGCTAGACCTCATAGTCTCAGAACCCCACCGACGTGAAATTCGGTCTAGTTTGTGTTGTTCTCTGCGTCTTCTACGAGATATACGTGCCTGACTTTGGAGTCCAAGTGCCAAATTAACCAGATAAGATCCATGTGAGAAACCAGGAAAAAAACCGAGCAAATACACGTTCTACACGAAAACCAGCTGGATAAATCTCGCGTCGACGAGAAGAGGGGAAACGGCGAACAATCTAGCCAAACAAATTTAAACAATTCTAAAAATAATAAATTTGAAAAAAAGGGAAATGAGTCTTGACTGCCATTTGGAAGGTCAAACCATGGCAGCACCCCCATCACTGCCTATAAATACTCTCTCTCCACTGCCCGAAATTGACACCACAGGAGCGCCGATTCACTCCCCAGCTCCTCCCCGCCCGCCGCAGGCCAGATCTCCATCCGGTCCCAGGAGCTCCGAGCCCTCTCCAATGGCGGTCAAGGTCTACGTCGTGTAAGCATCAACTCCTCCCCCTTTAATTTCTTCGAATTGCTCGCTTATTCCCGTGGTTTCCGGCGTCCGCAGTCCGTTCCCTAAAATTTGCTCCTTCTGAAAGGGAGAAAGCCTCCCGATTTTCGGGATATTTCGTTTCTGATTTTATAGCTGTGTCTTCAGACTTGTTCGGTGCGCCATGGTCCTGTTACAATCGACTCCCATAAGAGTTCTCCGCGTCTTGTCTTACGGGATGAATTCTCCATAGAAATCTCCGATTTTGGGAATTCAGATGTAGCATGCCTGCAGTCCCGACCTCTTTGTTCGCGATGAAATCGATAAACGAGGTTGAGTTGATTCCAGTCGGAACATACTGATGATTCTTCTAGCATTAGTGAAGAAGCCGGAAGAAGAAATTGGACCTGTAGTGCTCCGGTGTTTATTTTCGGGTACAGGATTCAGGGTCTCAATCATGACGGTAGGTTTCAGCCCTTGACGGAATTGATGCCTTCTTAATGGGGCCAAATAGTGGTGGGCTCCGGCGCTAATTGTGCCCATCCTTTCTTTCTTTTCTACGCACACAGCTGTGGGGCGGAGGTCCAATTATGTCAGCCTTGCTGATTGGCCGGGTAGAAGAAATTAGTGCTATTACTAGATTTGCACCTCAAGTCATGATCTGTAACGCCGATACATCTGGAAAACTCACTTTAATAGGATCACGAAAAAAGAAAATTCTTGCATCGCATCTCTATCAACTTCATTTTTTTATTTTTTTTGCAAAAGAAACACTTCCAGATCAACTTTGCTCTTCGCCACCAACTTAAAGATGCGGAGTTGACTAGTTCTGTTTATGCCATTAATTGGGCGTGACTCAAAATTTCATAAGCACTTAGCAATCCACCCATATGTATTAAATTGATCCGGAAGTGATCCATTTGTACTATTGTGTTTCTTATGAAACTGAAGACATTGTAGATGAAAACCCTGTAAGTGGCATCCAAATATATCAAACTCTAGCCTTAATTTAAGGTGCGGTTCTATGTTCTGATCTACATGCATAAAAATGTTGTGACTAAACAATGATGTCGCTTCCATCGTGTTTATCTGCAAACTTTTTGTGACAAGTCAAACGAAATGGTTCTACCTTTCTTTTTGTTAAATATGATTTACGTGGATGCACCCTTTTCCTTTGAGGCGGTGGATGCCCCCTTTTTGTGATGTGGGTTCCCTACCACAAAGTCTCTGTTACCGTTAAATGGCGCATCATATGTGCTAGCTCCTGATGCTTCACCAACCATTTGGATCTTTATTCTTTTTCTCCATGTCTGTAACCGTCTAGGTGATTCTTTATATATAGGAAAAACAATTATATAATATCTAAGACAAATGAAAACCCAGTCACATAACCTTTTGTTTATTTTCTTTCCAGAGAGCTATTGATCAATTCTTGATTTAGTTGCACGGCGAACTTTAACATGAAGAGCACAAACATATGTCACATTTGGCCACATCAATTTGAATGTTGACTTCAGCCCATCTGTATTTGATTAACGAACCATACTTTTTATCTCAAACTTATTTGCACTGCGAAGACATATTCTTTTTGCCTATGTCATGTCTCTTTTTGTTCAGTTGAGTTCTTGATTAAATAGATAAGCAGGCAACTAACAGTTATAAAACTGTCTATCCTAATAAAAGTTTTGAGCAACATTTATGATTCACCGGTATTCTACATCGGGCTTTCTAACTACCAAAATGGAAGTTCAGCGATTCTGAAGACCTGAAATACTTGGATATCCGATAAAAAAAACTTGGATATAAATTAAATGCACACACAGCTGCTCTGCAATATATGTATAAATTTCTTCTAGAAGTAGGGCTTCCACAAGATTCTTGCTTGTGATATACCTTTTTTGTGGGCCGCTGCATGCGGACCATCTTTTCTAGAATAACATAAAGCTGAAAGTGATATGCGTAGCTAAGATGATATTTCAGTATTTTTGAAATAATGACATGTCCGCTAGTCATCATAAAAATAATGTATTTCTGAACTATGGTTGGGCTGCACATATCTTATGCTTTTCTTTGTAGGACTGGTTCTTTCATCACTTAAAAACAAAGGCAACAGAACAAAGTGCTTTACTGAGTAGTTGAGTGATATTTCAGTATGAAGTATGAGTGTCAGAACATAGGCTACGTTCAAAAGGAGACGAGCATATGCACTGAACTGCCTACCAATTTATTGATGGATTTATTTTTCATCTCAAAGCATTCTTTCTGTAAAGTAGTATGAAACATAAATTGGTTGCATGTGGGTTCTAGTGGTAAAATGGAGAGCAGCGTTAATAATTATGTCAGTTGGAACTCAGAGAAAAGGCCTAATACATTTTGCTACTTCTGAGTACTGGTAGCAGAACTTGTTAAACAATTTATCAATCATTATCCAACAGGTACTATTCCACGTATGGACATGTTGGCAAACTAGCTGAAGAGATCAAGAAAGGTGCCTCATCTGTTGAAGGTGTTGAGGCTAAAATATGGCAGGTAAGCCCTAATCATCAGTAGGTGTTTGCGCACTTGCCAGGCTGAAGTGCCCCAAGACTAGCACATAAGGTGTTCTGAGTGTTCTAACAGTACGTTAACGCAAATTTAGACTAGAATTACTGATACCTCAACTTGTTATCCGAAAGGTCCCTGAAACTCTCCCTGAGGAGGTGCTTGGAAAGATGGGTGCACCCCCTAAGCCTGATGTGCCAGTTATCACACCGCAAGAGCTTGCTGAGGCTGATGGGATCCTCTTCGGGTTCCCGACAAGGTTTGGCATGATGGCAGCACAAATGAAGGCGTTCTTTGACGCCACTGGTGGCCTGTGGAGGGAGCAGAGCCTTGCTGGCAAGCCCGCCGGCATCTTCTTCAGTACTGGAACCCAGGGAGGTGGCCAAGAGACTACACCGTAAGTACTCATTCCACAGCTTTAGATGAGGAATTGAGGACCAGACCCTCTTTGGACCATGGAGCCAACATTTTTGCTTATTCACCTTTTCAGGTTGACAGCCATTACCCAGTTGAGTCACCACGGCATGGTGTTTGTGCCGGTGGGCTACACCTTCGGCGCCAAGCTCTTCGGCATGGACCAGGTGCAGGGTGGCAGCCCCTACGGCGCCGGCACGTTCGCCGCCGACGGCTCGAGGTGGCCGAGCGAGGTGGAGCTGGAGCACGCCTTCCACCAGGGCAAGTACTTCGCAGGCATCGCGAAGAAGCTCAAGGGGTCTGCCTGATTGCTCTGTCCATTGGCTTATACCGTCTAAATTTAAAACATTTACAGCTCAACCATACCGTCAATAGCTTGGTCTGTTCTCTTGTGGTGCCTGAATGCTCTGTGGCTCTGTGGGCGTCTCCCTGCCGTATGCTATGGCTTTCGTGCTTGGATGTAATCCGGAGCTGGATTATTGTGTTGCTCGTCCCATAAATATCGATAATTGCTCAAGTAAACGAATGCCATCTTGTTGATTTGATCTGAAGCGTCTTGTTTGGCCAGCTTAATGGCAGAAGCCAGGTTAGCATCGTCTGATGTCGCCTTTCTCCGATCATCAAAAGGCCGAGAACGACGGAAATTTCGATGGCTGCAGATTGGACTGGATTGCAGAAGTTGGTTTGCACTTCCAGCCTTCCAGGCCGATAGTCCCAGGTTTCTTTTAGGCCGGAAACCGCTGCTGAAGCCCAGCCTGGTCGGTTGGGATTCTCTCTGCGGACCCAGCCCGCCGAAGTTACCAGGCCAGCCAGGCGGTACGGGTAGCTGGGCTTTCCCCACCTGGTGGCCACTGCAAACGAACATCCAGCCTCCATGTCTCTTGTCGTTTCTCAAACAAAAAAAAATCCATGTCTCTTGTCTGAACCTACATTCAGGCTTCAATCAATCATCCATGTCTGAAGGTGCCTGAATTTCTCTTCAAAAAGAAGGTGCCTGAATGTGACAGTGACCTCACAGTGACGTTGTGGTGAGATCGCCAATAGGTCTCTCTCCATCCTGCTCTGGATATATAGTTGCACTCGAGTGCTGTTTGCGGGCGTGGCTTCGCTTTGGCCCTCCTCCATATACGCCGCACTCGCTAATAATGCGATTTCGCGCACTAAGCACGTGATCAAGGCGGCTGCAGCTTAATCTAACTGGATTCTGCCAGCGTAGACCACAATCGAAGCACAACGTACTCCATGGCTGGAGGGCCGAGGGTGGTCACTGGCCAGCGGCGTTCCCGGCCTGACGCGTGCGTGCACGCGCGCGCACCATGGACGCACTTTTGCAGAGAAAGGCCGCGCCGCTTTGCCCAGGCCGTCGTCGCGCGGCAGCACAGGCGGCCAGAGCTTTGGGTATGATCCGGCCATCACCTGACTCGGAGAGGGAGGCCCCCACACATCTCATCACATGTGCATTGGCTCACCACTGCTAGATACAGCGCTTATCATAGAAAGAAGAACTCGGCCAAAAGCCGGAGCAGTAGCTAGCTATGGTCGGTTACGCATATAGCTGCTGAGTGCAAGAATATTCATAATAACCTATATGCTACATAAGCTCTTGCATTGGTAGTAGCTGGTACCCCCGTGCTAGATAGCAGGTTATGTACGTGGGGATTGCACTTCTCCTAGGCCCTGCTTGAAATACAGCACTAACAACTACCAGATCGAATAATTGCCAAGGCACTGGCGCAATGCAACTAACACAACACCATTATAGTTAGAAAAAAATGTTTTATTCAACTCACAAATCCAATTAGTGAAACATCTATGGTGACTTCATCATATTCAAAATTTATCAGTTTGGTATCTCGAAAGCGTTCATACTTCACAGATGTGCACGTTGTAATACATGCGTGTATGTGAGCATTTGTATATTTACCATTTTCCAAGAAAATGGCTTGGAGATTTCATATTCTGGTTAATTTATTTTATTATGAAAATGCTGCAGTCGTGATGTGTACCTACTAGTTATTATATTTGATTAATCTAGCTTGTATATATGTAAATATAAATTTCCCACCAATAATACAAAAGTCTTGCTCTAGGCATGACATCGGCATATATACTATGTTGATTAAGACCTATATCCTTTTAGCATATATGTATAATATATAAACACTAACAGAGGATATTTAGTAATTTTATCTAGGCAACGTATGGGGTGCAAACCCAATTCCATCTCGACCACATGATGTTGATCCAATGGATCTCCCATCCCTCCTGCATGTACCCATGCATGTTAGTTTGCAAATCCCCCCTCCCATCTTTCCTTGTTATTTTACAAAATCCCCCTCCCACTCCCCCTGCATGTCGTCCCCATGCATGTTGGTTTGCAGAGTTTGCACACGAACCGGGTTTGCACCCCATACGTCCCCTTTTATCTAACCCGCATATATATCTGTTCCAGAAGGGGCCTTAGTTATATAGGTTGCATGGCGTTTGCGAATAAATTTTTTTTCTCGAATACGCAGCGAATAAAAAAGTTGCACGCGTATGACAAATATTAAGCTGAAAAACATATGAATATCATATCAGTAGTGATAAACGAGACTGGCATAAAATGTTTGGTTCTGTAGTACATAGCACCAGTAATCCACTAATTCTCTTAAAAAAATTAATCTACTAATCCCGTAGTACTGTTCTATAAGTACTGCGTGTCAAAAGGGTATGGATTATGAGCATCTCTACAGAATTCAGTTCGTGAACACACAGCTACCGTACTACAGATATTTAATCCCTGAATGTTGTGAATCAGTTATATTACATCGTATTTGCAACTGAGAGATAAAAACCAACTGAATTGGGGGATGCGTCTTTAAAAAGCCTAGACAAATTAAGTAAACTTATTGATTTGATCCTTGTCCCTTTTGGTCTCGTACTTTCAGTTATAGGAGCATATGATGAAATGAACATCATTGTTCATGCTGCCATGACTCCTATCAGCCATCTGCGCTAATCCCTCCAGCTTTTCCTTTCAAATGTTGGCACCTGCCCCAACTTTTTGCCTTCTAACGCCAACCTGTTCATACTATGATGCTAATTATATATAGCTACCATATGCATTATTCTCTTGCAAAGTTGCATATATATGAGTATAGATGCCCATGCATACACACGGCCTCATTCATCATTATTCTCTTTTGCACCTGATCCAGCTGCATGTCAGGTATACTTAAGATAACCTGTCGTAGAAGACCACCAGTGCCTACTATCATATCCTTCCTTTTCCCTTTCAAAACATCCTTCGATTGCTTGGGAGATATCCTAACTCCTTGCTTTCCGTCTCAGGCTAGCTAATTAATAGGTTGCTACTAAAAACTGGTTGATCACCAATCTGTACAAAACTTAGTTTGATAAAAAAAACATATTGCTTTGCTTTAGCTTCAACACTTTGTGCGTTTGTTTAATTTGCAATTCACGGACAGGTACACGTTTCTGTTAGCACCGTGTGCCCTGTACCATGCATGCAAGCTACATAAACTAGCTGTATCTCTACCGGAATGAGCCTCCAAATGTAGGGTGCCAGAACTCCGGCACCGTTTCGGCCGCCACCGTGTACGTGCTCGCCACCGGGACAAGGCACAGGCCACGGCTGCGCAGATCCTGCTTCGTCTCACCTTTATCCTTGGCGTCCTCGGAGCCCTGGTTGCATTGAGAAGCAAAACAAATGCTATAAACAACATATGCAACAGGTACTAAACACTGATGAATATTTTTGAAGGAACTGGGAAGCAAAAGTTGGTACTGCATACCTTCTGCTGGGATTGCTGCAAGGGGATCCCATTTTTCAAGTAGGGAGTGCTCAGTGACTGCAGGTAGGATATGTGCAACATATGACAGGGATTAGCTAATTTTGCGAATATAAACGAAAAAATGTTGAGTAATAATATATAGCACGTAATGAGGTAGGGAATGGCATTTTAATTGGGCACTCACAGAAACTTGATCGTGAAGGAATTTGATGTATTCGATAGCCTCGTGAAGAACCGATGCGGTATCAGTCTAAAGTATGACCATAGCCATAAGATGATGCGTTAGGTCATTATCGAGGATGAGTTCTAGCATCGCTTGTTCTCTCATCTGCTAATTGGAACGGCGAGGAATTGACGCAGAACAGAAAGAAGAACTAATACCTTTCCAAAAGGCGAGACTAGTTGCTGGAGCGCAGTGATTCTGTCCCCTAGCTTCTCTTTCCTCACCTGCAGCGCAAAAGCGAGCAAGAGATTAAAAACAATTTTTTTAGCAACAATCCAGACTCCAAGGCCATCATCATCCGTCGATGCTCACACGGAAATATGGCATTCATCAAAAGGAACAAAAAGAGACACGTACAGCGAACTGCTGAAAGATCAAAAGGAGAAATCTACTCGGATCACGCCTCACCTTAAAAGTCGGCAGCGGCGATGGCGCCTCGATCCGCGGCCGTTTCGCGGAGGCAGGCGACTCGGGGGTGCTTTTCCTCGTCGCCGGTGATGAGCAGGCGTCCTGGAAAGGCCCGGAATTTTGAGTGCAAGAGAAACTGAGGCTATATGCTCAACGAAACCCTAGATAGCTATCTAAGAACTCATGAGTTTGACTCTCGTGCATGTCGTACCTTAACCGTCAGAGAGTTAGCGTTGTTGGAGCTCCGGTTGTTATTGTTACTAGGCTTCGTCTGCAAGGCCTGCAAGAGAAGCTGCGACGGCAGCGCGCCACCGAAAGGCAGGTAGCTGCCGGACAAGTACTGCATCGGAGCGCCGCCGCCGCCTTGCATCGGCGCAGACGCCGGCAGCGAGGGCTTGAGCAGCTGGGAGAACTGCTGCATCGACGCCGTGGCGTCGTAGCTGATCGAGGAGTGGCTGTCCCCGTACATCGAGATGTTGTGGTTGTGCCCCGCCGTCTCGTCGAATAGATGACCTTGCGATGGCGCCGCCGTGAGGTTGTAGGGCGATGGCGCGAGCTGATGTGCCTGGTTGACCACGAAGCCGGCGCTCATGTCCCTGATCAATGGATTGTTCATCGCTGTGACCTCGCCGGCCGCCGGCTGAGCTCGAGCCATGGCGTCTTGGAGCACGGCTTGCAAGCTGGTATCACTCCTCCCGCTCCTGAAACTCACGGTGTAAGATCGGATGCTTCAGCCAAACCCTCCAATATATAGACATATGAATGAAGCTAAAAGCCTAAGACACGCATGGATCATTGATGCGGAAGGTAATAACTTACAAGAAAGCTTGCGTCCAGTCCATGGGTGGATCGCCGAGGGACGAGGCGGCGTCAGAGAGAGGCTGATGCGTGGAGCTCCTGCTGTAGGGGTCCTGGAAGGTTATGGAGCTCGTCGACTCGGCGGCCGCGGTGGGGGAGGTGGTAGTCCAGCCACAGGCGGCCACCCTGTCCGTGACCGTGAGCGGCGGCGCGGCCGAGCACACCGACGTGACACGGCTCCTGTGAGAGGTGCTGCTCCACCACTCGTCGGCCATGGATCGATCGGAGGGATAATGGATTTCTGCCCTGGCTCTTCTTGTGGGTGCTGTTGTTTCTAGCTCTCGGGGTGTGGCAGAAAGTGGGATGGAAAACGGGAGGAAAAGAGGGGAGGGGAATCTGAGTATATATGAAGGGTACAGCGTGGTGTGTGTGCGTTTGAGCATCAATCAATCAGTCCATAGGTGGACTTGCATATGGAAGCAGGAGGCTGACCTTTGGGATATGGGACCCAAAGGAGTAGCTATACTAGTCATGAGGCTACATTCCTTTGCTTTTTCTTTTCTTACTTAATTCGACATGTTTTGTCAATAAATTATGTGGTGAGGTTCTATTCGACATGTTTCGACATGCTTTTTTATGGTCCTTCAAGAGGTACCAATTGGTACAATGTAAATCTCAGTATGTATTTGTATCTAGTTGTAACAAAAAGAGGGACCATTAGTCCATTAGTACAAGTTTTCATATCACGGTCATAAAAAGAAAGGAGGTACGTTGCTTTTGTTACATCGTCGTAAAAAACAAAAGGAACACCTCAGTTCAAAATTCGGAGCCTTTGAACGACCATAAAAGAACTCGTCTTTTAGCACATCAGTCAAAGCTAGCATTTCCAAAATCCTATCACTGGATCACTACGGCTTTTTCATCAAAACGATCACAACCCCCTATACTCCAGTAGTCCAGTCCCTTCCAAAGCAAACGAACTTTCCTAGAGCCAGAGGTGCGTGGCGCTTTCCAAACCCATGAGAGAATTTCTATCCAAAACTACCTGAGAATCTGAGATAACAGAATGTGGCGCGTGACCTAGATGATGATTTACACACAGCTGGTTGTCACTACCATGTCCTGCATAATTCCTTGGACCTGTTTGACCTCAGCTATCGCACGAGGTTGATCGATAACAAGTATTTGCTTCGGTACAAAGGGAAATCATGTGGCTGCCGCCCTGCTCTTTTGTGAAAAGTACGAAGGAGATGGTTAACTCACTCATGACCTCCCGTCGTTACATGCATTTAACCCTGTCGAATTCTTTCACTTAATTCCCTTCCATGGTTCTCTCCAACTCCAACACCCCCTCTCCCTTGGAGAAGATCGTTTTTGCTTCAGATACCGGCCATGCAGGAGGCAGAAAGTTCAGGAAGTAGGGCAGTTAGAGACTACAAACAATTCGGCAAAGGTTGACTTACGTAGTATTATTCTTAACTCGTTGCTATGCTCGCTAATCTCTGTTTAGCTAGTCAGCTCTTAACATGTCATTTAGGACATCTCCAATGTGTATACTAAAAAAACAACTCGACCCGTGGGGTAAGACAGACCACGGGCATTTTTTTTACTAAGAACTTCTCAATGTGTATATATACCTTATTTAACCATTCATAATTTACGTATGTATATACGGAGTATTAAGCAACATGAATATATATAACTACGGCAGTGTCAAGGCAAGTTTGATAATGAATCTGCAACTAACATCACTATTTTTTTTGCGGGTAAGCTAATTAACATCACTATTCTTATATATGAAAATCTAAGTATTTTGATTCGCCAATAGTTGTCGACATTTTACAGTTCTTAAGGTTAAGCTGGAATAACAATATTTCTATCTAGTATTTAGGTCATATACACATATCAGTACAATGCTTCGTGAATTACACCGAACTTTGCTCAAAAGAAGCTTTGCAGTTGCAGCTGGATTACCTTCTGGAGAAAACTTTGGTATAGGACACAGCACAAGCTTCTTTTTAACTTTTTCAGTACGACACATATACTAGTCTGCTCAATGCTACACGAGCTTCATGCATGGTTTCTTCACGAAGATGTGGTGGAGAAATGAGGTCGGGTTCGTGTAATGTCAAAATGTTAGCGGCGGGCGATCTACCAAGTTGGTCTCCGTCTAAATCACTTCGGCAGAAAGGCTTCCAGCATTTCCATGTGTAGTCGAGGCAGTGGCTCAAGCCTCAAGATGTAGGAAGACACAACAACAGCAGCTAGTGGCTTGAACCGGCTCGCAAGTGACATTTTCAGTATGTACATGTGGACTACAAAATGTGCTTTAATAAGTTTCGGTAGGCATGACTATTTTTAATTTTATGCCATGCCAATCCGGCCATTGCTGGTCAAGAAAGAATATATAGTCTCCGATAATCAAGGACTACATGAAAAACGTTCGATGTAGACCAGTGCTTACTACTATACTTGATTTAACTACAAGATGCCTCGCTCCTTTTTGAAATACGGCTTCGTTTTGTCGTTGAGAGGGCCAAAAATATTCCCAGGTAGCTTCAGCAAGAGGCCATCTTTACTGGACCACAGGTAGGAAAAAGAGGGGACCTTCTACCCATCATGGCATCTTTGCCTAGCTCCAAAATGAAGATCTGGATCGCTAGTCTTTTGTCCAACAAGTTTTTCGTCTAAAAAGTGGAAGTATCTTGCTTCACGTCGATTTCCACACGATCTTAAGTCATCCTGAAGAAATCAAGCACGGGCCATTAGTGTGTTATTTTATTGGGAATTTTGATGCACAGTTCTATTTGTAGCTTATCCATATCATTCAGTGTCACGTACAGCTGATGTTGCATTGCTGTATGAACTAACCAAAGAAGATGCTGGAAAATGAGCTGACTGCTGATTGCTTTTTCGCAAATAATTGGAAAAGGAGAATATAAATCCTCTTTCTGTTTCCACTTTCTCATCAGCCCCTCAAATGAAACCAGAACTGCCCTTATTTTCTATACGAAAAAGCAAGACCAGTGCATGGAGCTAGGCAGGCTTTTAATAGTACACACTGCCACTGCTTGCAAGCACTAGTAGGTAGCTTTGTTGAGGCAGCCATAACCCACAGGACAAAGCTTTTGTGACACGAGCTCACGAGCTTTAGGGTCCCGGAGTAATAATTAACATGCCTGATAATACAAGGCCACAATTTTAGGGCCTTGTCTTGAGGTGTGCGGTGCAGGTAGGAGTACAAGCTAAAGGCTAGAGCATCTGCGTGTGGAAAGAGCCAAAGACGACTGAGATTTGGGCCCTGTATCCATGCCGTTTGCCCCCCTCGTTCATCTGCTTTCAGCAACAGACAAACGCAAGGGAACAACAGGCCGGATGTTACCCCATGCTGCCGCCCTCAAGATCTAGTTTATGCATGAAGGGCCGGCCTCGCGCGCCTTTGTTGCCCTCGTGGACCCTCGCTCGACATGCGCGCTTATCAAGGCATTGATCATTGTTGTTCTTTGGGTACTTTTTGTGTTCCTGCGTCTTTTTTTCCCCCAAGATTTTCGTACTGCTCGCAGAGGAGGAGCTAGAAAGCTAGCCAGAAAGGCCGGATCCGATGCGTTCGATCCAATGTGTGGAAGCTGGTGATCCTGATATTTGAAATGTGTGTACCCCGCTGCGTATGTACGTACTGCCATCCATGAATGTATGCTGAAGCTGAACAATGCTTGTGGCCGGCCTTGTGCATGCAGTTGTGATGGCCGGCCTCCGTTAAAAGATAAAGATGCTTATTACAGCATTGCCAGCCAATTTGCCATCGATCCGGCCAGCGACGGACGTCACGCCGACGTCGGGCGCACTTGTGGGACGGGAGCGCGGCGCGGGGCCTCCCCGGCGCGCACGCGTGCCCCCACGCATACCTGGACGCGGGCCCAACCAGATTCCGGTTGCCGTCAAGGGCTGAGCCAGCCAGCCTCAGCCTCTCGCGGGCCGGCCGCGCAGAGCAGAGGTGAAGGCGTGCGTGACCCCGCACGAAAGCGACGGCGCATACACGGCCACCGCGCGCCGTCCGTCCTTCCGGCCGCCGCCCGCCCGCGCCGCGCCCTAACGTGTTAGCAGGTTGGCGAGTGCTTCATTCCGCGTATGGCGGCTAGCGGCAGGCCTGTTCCGTGCGCGGTCCATTATCTCTTGGCAGGTCAGGACAGGCATCCATCTTTGCCCTGCCTTGGCTGGTCTGGTCTGCGCCCAAGAAATTCCCGCGATAAGATGCTCCCAAACTGCGAGTCATGCCGCCGCCGCGCAGCCGCCGCTGTGAATCTGAAATACTCCGTATGCTCTGTGCCGTTACACGATCAGTTGTGCTCGGATGGCTTTAGGTTTTCCCCCCTAGCTAGCCATCATCATTCCCTCGAGAAGATGCATGCTAAATGTTGCTTGATCATGCACGTGCCACGTCTAGCTGATCGAGCTGCCAAAGTTGCACGGGGTAACGTACGTACGTAGCGACACTGCGTCTCCGAGGGTCTGACACGCGTGCCGCTACACGGTTGACCGAGATACGATAATCGATAAAGCATGCCTGACGGTGACGCCTGAGTACCCTGCAGCACAAAGACAAAATACCACAAAAAAACGAGCCAGCTAGGGGTCAATCAGCGAGTCCCTACGAAATACTATTCGTGGATGGATTGGTTCAGATCAGTTCCCTAAACCGGAGTGGATCTAACGAACTCGTCCAACCGCACACACCATAAACTATACGATTAGAAGCAAGTAGTACCACCCCCCAGCAGCCGCATCTCAGTGAGCCAGTGCAGAGCCAAGCGAGCCCAGCTGCGAAAGCAAGCAAGCAGCTCTCCCTCACGAAACGCTTACCAAATCTCCCTTTGGCTCGATATCACCACTTCATGACACAAAACAGAAACGTCTCCCGATCTTTTCCACAGAAAACCCGCCGCGAGATCACATCGTTGTCAGGGAAGACAAAAACGGCTCTCCTGCTACCGCTTGCAACGGACAGCGCGGTGGTTAGCAGAGCAGGGACGCGCGCGCCACCTGCTGCCGCTGCAAAGCCAAGCCAAACCCGGGTTCCGGCGCGGCGCGGGGAATCCCGGCGGGAGCAGTGGCTTCCCGGCGCTAGATGACACGGGCGCGGAATGCCGCGGGGACTTGGCCGCAGCCAGACGCGATCGCGTCGGGGAAAGCGAACACTTGTTTAGGGTGTTAGTTACGACCTGGAGCTGTTGGATCCTACAGCTGAGTAGCTTTCCGAAGCTCGCCAGCGTCACGGCGAGCTCCTATTCTAAGCATCCTATCCTGATGAGCTGGTTGACCGTGTCATCGACAGCAACGATACAAACAAACAGGTCTTCGTCTCTGACGCAATCACCCCTCCGCAGGCTAGCTATTTTCTATCCGGAGGGGTCGCCGTGAGCCTTGCGACGGCGCGGATGCCGTCGCCGGCCACCCGAAAGGCGCGCGGCCGGGTCGTCAGGTTCCGGTGAACCGGTGTTTGTCAGCCCTGCTCCGCGTAGGATACTTTATCTCCGGCAAAGCGCTAACTGCAGCTGATGTTGACCTCGCGTGTTAAAGTAAAGGCAGGTCAAAGGGGGCCGTCTCGGAGGGAGCCGAGAGAAGATTTGCCTGTCTGATCTGATCAACTGATTATACTTGTTCCAAAACCACGTCGCTTTGGGTATTGGCGCAGGTGGCCCTGCCCCTGCGTCCGGAACCGGAAGGGACGTTGACTTGCTGTTGTTCATCTTCGATTCGTTGGTTGTTTTGGTTTGGTTTTGGTTCTTCTTCTTCCGTTGATGCTGCCGGCGACGGCGAGGTTCTGATTCTCTCCGTCCGGGCATCGTGTAAAGAACGGACGGGCCTGGGTCCCGTCGATCCTAGTCAACGCCAGGTGGGGGTGTCGAGTCCGTCCCTGGATGGGCGGTGCCTCGTGTTTCAGGTGGCAATTTTGGTAAAATCCGGGGAAATATTCGCTCACGTGAAGGATCGAGGGTCCATTTCACTGCTTGACGTCCCACCAATATAGAGGAGAGCACAGATTTGAATTGGATGACGAAGAGAGGGTTTGTGCCTGGGCCGGGCCGCTGCTATTGATTTGCGACGCGCGGCCTCAGTATGGGCCGCTCCCGCGTGGGAGAAGTGCTCAACTAGTGAACTGGACCCGGTCGCAATTCGTCGTGGGCTAGCCCATAGAGATCCCGGCCCAAATGCACGTTCCATGCAGATCCCGGGCTGAAAATCCGCGGACTGCGTTCGTTCGTTCGGAGAAAAGTAATTTTCAGTACAAGTGTACCACTGCAGTACACGCAGCAAGTTCAGTTGATGTATCCGCACTTTCTCAAGCTACAGTTTGGGCAACGCCCACGAGGCAATTAAGCTCTCACTGTTCACAAAAGATGCCTGCTGACTCACGGGCCACGACGGCCCTCGCTCATTCCTCAGCAGCGATCGATGCAAACATAAAGTAAAAGCAAAAAACTTTTCTGCATGCATCATGCACGTTACCCCCGTCAGATCCCCGGGCCAAAAACGTGGATGCACGTCTCGCGCCCACGCCTCACAATTATATGGCCACACACTGAACCCAACCCACCAACAAACCGCGACTGACGGCGCACACGCAGCGGCCATGAGCCCGTGTCCTCTGCGAGAGAGAGACCGAGACTGTGCTCATACAGTCTGCCCCTATCTCATGTTCCCATGCAATATTCCCCGTTGGCCCTGTTTAGTTCCCTTGAAATTGTAAAATTCCTCTCTCCAAAATTCACTATCCACCTATCACATCAAATCATATCAAATCTTTTTCTTCGTGCATGGAACATTAAACGTGGGTAAATAAAAAAAACTAAGTACATGATTTTAATGTACACGACGAGACGAATCTTTTGAGCCTAGTTAGGTCATGGTAGGACAATGTTTACCGCAAACAAACGAAAAGTGCTACAGTGCGCTACGATGTGACTTTTTCACCCCACTTTTTACCCTCTTTTCATGAAACTAAACACCCCATTGAATGAAATCAATCTCTCAAACCCGAGCTCCCGGTCGCCTCGTGCGAGCCCAGCTTTTGGAGCTTATCCGCAGCGCGTGTCCGGGAACACGGCTCGTCCACTACTCGTGCCGCCTTTTCGGGCCTGTCCGTCACGACGTGACAGTGCAAAGTGTGGCAGCCGCCCGCGGGCGCAGGGTTTGTTACGGACAGCGCACGCCGCACTTGGGCCTGGGTGCTCGTGCTCGCGCTCGCACTCGCACACAGGAGTCGCCAGCCGGACGTGTATGGCATGTAGATCGGGCCGGGCTTGGTGCGAGCTTGCCAGGCAGAGCAGAGGTGACCTATGAAAAAAGGTGCTGCCCTTTTGGCGCATGGCGATGCAGCCTTGTGCATCCTTTCCGCCGATGGTGCCATGTTTGTCCGGCTGAGCGGCTTTTACCCAGGGCTACTGGTGCGCATATGTTACCTATCGGGACACTTCCGTTTTACTGTAGGTGCGCGTGTACAGTACATGAAGATTATCCACACGATTAGGGGTGGATATCGAGCCAGCTCGGCTCGTTTTGGCTCGGCTCGTTCGAGCTCGTTAGCCAAACGAGCCGAGCTGGCTCGACTTGTTAAGGAAATGAGCAAAAATCTTGGTTCGACTCGGCTCATTAAGCTCGCGAGCTGGCTCGTTAAGCTCGTTGAGCTAGAGTTAAATTTAAAATTGTCATAATAATATATATAATTAAAAAATTATAGTATTTATATGGTCTTAATATCTCTAAAATCTACTCTACCATTATATAATAATAAAATATAATCATAACATCATCTATAACTACGCATATAGTATAGTACATATATTATTATTAGGAAGAAGTCCATTTTTGGCCATCGAACTATTGACAAAGTTTGGTTTTGACCATCGAACTCCAAAACCAGGAATCTTTGGTCATCGAACTCTTAAAACCGTTCACTTTTGACCATCCGGTGGTTTTGCAAGGTGGTTTTGTTGACGTGGCTGCCACATGGGGAGGGGCCCGCATACCAGCCGCATCTCTCTCCTCTCTCCTCTCTCATCTCCCTCTTCTCTCCTCTCTCCTCTCCCTCTGGCGCTGGCCGCTGGCCGGAGCTGCGCGCGGCACCGGCTGCCCGCCGCCGCACGACCGGCCGGGGACGAGATGGTCGCCCACCGCCGCACGACCACCGCCGCAAGAAGTCGCTCGCATTCGCGCCCCCGACTCCGGACTGCGCAGCCGCCGCCTCCCCTCCTCCCGCGTCCCCCGACTCTGGCCCGCGCAGAGGAGGTAGAGGAGGAAGACGAGGACAAGGGGTCGACGCCGTCGAGGAGGTCGAGCATGCCGAGGAGGTCGCCGGCGGAGAGCGCCGAGACGGCCACCGCCACGGACATGTCGCATGAGCGAGAGTGAAGGGCGACATCTCCCCAACGAGGCGGCGGGGGAACAGCAGCCCGGGGACGACAACCGCGACCGACGCGTGCGACGCCACCGCGATTCGGAGGAGCGGCACCGCGGAGAGCGCGGTGTCCCCGGCGGCGACGACGAGGTTTGCCAGGCGGACGACGCCGAGGTAGGAGACAGAGTGGGAGGCGGTTGGGGAGAAGAGGCCGATGGAGTCGAGGAAGAAGCGTGCCACGTCTTCCAGCGTGAGCCACTTCCTAACGTGCGGCTGCAGCGTGGGAGGGAGGGGGCGGGCGACGGCGAGGGAGGGGAGGGGGCGGCGGGGGAGGCAGCGGGCCACCGGCTGCGAAGGGGAAGAGAGAGATTGAGGAGAGAAGAGGGAGAGGAGAGAGAGGAGAGAGATGCGGCTGACATGTGGGCCCCTCCGCCATGTGGCAGCCACCTCAGCAATACCGCCGTGCAAAACCACCGGATGGCCAAAAGTGAACGGTTTTAAGAGTTCGATGGCCAAAGATTCCTGATTTTGGAGTTCGATGGTCAAAACCAAACTTTGTCAATAGTTCGATGGCCAAAAATGGACTTCTTCCTTATTATTAATTAATAATTTGCTCATTAGTCTATTAAACCTTCTAGCTCGTTTGGCTCGCGAGCAGCTCGCGAGCCGGCTCGAACTCGCTCGTTATACTAACGAGCAAAAACTCTTGCTCGGCTCGTTATGAATATGCACCGAGCCGAGCCGAGTCGAACCGAGCCGGCTGCGATCCGAGTGAGCTAACGAGCTTCGAGCATTTTGTCCAGCCCTACACACGATTTTCTGTTATGTCAATGAAACACGCACTGTCTTGTGCGGTTCGTTAAAAGAAAAAAGATTATCCACATCGTTCAAACATCGTCAATACCGTCCGTAAATACGGATAAGTTTTTTCAACATAAACCCCTCAAAAATAGAGCTTCACGATAAACAACCCGTTCACTTATCAGCCATCGGTACTTTTTCTCTCCCAGAACAAATCAGCTATCAGTCACGAGTCAGACCAACAGGTTGAAAACCTCCAACGACGAGTGTGACACTAAAAACGTCATAAATGTCAACGTCAGCAAGAAGCTAAATAGAACTTTCGCCGGAAGCCCCAACACCCAAACCTCCCACTACACAAAGGACTATTGTCACCTCGATCTTCTACTCGCGGGAAAACAACCATGATCACCAAGTTCAAGCCCAAATGGAGTTTTTCGATCAGTTCATATATGACCTCAACCATGGCGTTGATTATAAATGAGGTAAACTACAACGATTTATATGAAACAAATATGACAACCGGGGTTCAAACCGCAGTCTACTAGCCATGATTATGGCTGGAACAGCCCAGATACGCAACCGCCCTTATATAGCCTCGAAAGATATAAACTTCTACCAAAATATTTAGTACTGTATGTGAAGAAATTCGCCTTGCACCGAGATGCACAGTGTCTGGTTTATGAACTTCGAGTCTACGACACCTATTTTTGAGAAAACTATTGGACATTCATATATACGGAGTACTTCCTTCGTCCTTAAAAGACCGTCGTTTTCGCTTCCCGAGAAACATCTTTGACTGAATATATAAAAATATATATCAATATTTATGGTACATAATACATATCATTAGATAGATATTTGAATCTAGTTTTTAATAAATTTATTTGAAGATTAAAATGTTACACATATTTTCTATAAATCAAATTTAAATGTTTCTCGGAAAGCGAAAATAATGGTTTTTTTTGGGACGGAGGAGTATCCAACATGCCGCGCATAAACTTAAGAGTTGTCAGATCAGCTGTGACCAGGCCGACTTTCATCATCGACCATCCTTTTTCACCGCTTGTGCTTGCATGCGATGGCCCTGACTTCAAAAATCAAAACCCCACTAGCGAGGCAGAAGTCAAGACGCTGTTCGGCATGGTGTGGTCAAGGCCTCAAGCCCTCAAGCCCTCAATAACAGTACTCCAAGCAGTAGCTCCGCAAAAGCGTGCCACCAATTTTGACTCACTGAAACAGCAGGGTGCAGGGCATCTTCGGCCACTTCGCAACTAGCAAGACTTGTTGACCTTTTGATGACATTGAGTCATTGACCGACGCCGTATAGATAACCCACATTGCAACATCAAGTTGCCGGTGTCGCATTGGGTGATAGATGGCCCTGTTTAGTTCTAAAATTCCTCCCTCCAAAATTCCTCCTTCCAAAATTCACTATTCACCTATCACTTCAAATCACATCAAATCTCTCTTCTCATGCATGTAGCACTAAACGTGGGTAAATAAAAAAACTAAATGCATATTTTTGATGTATACGACGAGACGAATCTTTTGAGCTCAGTTAGATCATGGTAGAACAACGATTACCACAAACAAATGAAAAGTGCTACAGTGCGCTACAATGTATGATGTGACTTTTCTATCAATTTTTCGCGGGAACTAAACACACGGTTGAACGGTATATAATCCGTGCATTTGTAAAGGTGAATAGGTGATGTGAACTGTTGAGCATAGGAGTATGGATATACTACCAGACAGGCAGGATATGGATATGTCTTGTACGTTTACACAAGTCAAACATACTGCTGCTGTAGTGCTGTACCTGACCCAGGTAGGCTTTCCTATGATATGGCCTAGTAATCAACAGCAAACCTAACTAGCTGCACGCCAGTATAATAATGTTGTCCATGCTAGCTCCTCGTTGCTGTTGGTCTTACCATCACACAGTTGGAGCTGTTCCAAGTGCTCCGTTTTAGTCGCGGCATTACACTTTCCTTACATTTTGGTTCCGACCGGCCGGGACCCCGAGCAGTGGCAACGTTGCAGCACCTGTTGGAGAATTTGTAAAGTAGACTACGGGGAAGAGTATTGCACTCTGACTGACCCAGTCCGTTTTAAAATTATAGCCTGCCTTAAAAAAACAGACGCCTAGAGCCGTGGGATAGACATATCACGGTTTTTTTTATCAAATATATAGGCAAACCGTGTATTTTTATATTAAGAAAGAAGATCTAGTACAATTGTAAATCCTTCAAAGGTGATATTGTTTTTTTTGTGAAATAACAGTACAAAACGTAGACACCCATACACGCACGCACACACACTCTTATAAATATATGTACACAAACCTTATCTTTATGACCGTCTCTGAGAGACTGGACCGATAGATTCAATCTTTAAGTTCACGAAGTGAGTCACCGTACTCGTCTCGCTATCGTCGAGGACATAGTATACCACCGAAAGAATATTATCAGTTAATTCTTAGAAGATCTTACAATGAACCTCTTCTTAGAAGATCTTACAATGAACCTGGGAGGGCAGGCTCTTCGGTAGAAGATCTTACAAGCAAGCACTCAAGCTCATGAAACTTTAGGTCTACACGTTTAGTCCCTCTATAAAACTTTTCCACCAAAACTAGCTGCCCCGAATCTTGTTATTGCTATCTAGGATTGTAAAATCTTTGTGTACATGAGCCTCTAGTGTGCAATCTAGATATCTACCCATGTTGGTGACGCAATTGTTGATATGTTTCTCTTAAATTTATGTATAGTTTGATCTAAAACAAGAATTGTATTTTTTAGACGGGGATTATATGTGCGACATATGTATTTGTGATTGTGCTAAAGTCGGCTTGCTTTTACTGGAATTAAACAAGATGTGTTAATGTGTGGTTGTCCAACACCCGGTGCATCCAGATTCTACTATTGTACGAACAGGATTATTCACAAGCGCATCCAGCTAAACCGTTTTGGGATGCCTTGAGCCTGATGCGACGTAGGAACGACAAATTAAACAACCATCTTGCAAGTATAACGGACGTGCACAATAATGAGAAGTTCGTTACTTGGACGGCACCTAGCTTGCTCCCGGCATCATCATGAGAATGCAATGGCTGCGAGATCTGTCGGTAGATGGCCCAAAAGCCGCACGACACGAGCATAATTGTGTGCGTAACTCGACGTCCGCGTCGTACTCGTACGCAAGGGGGTGGATCCGTTGACAGAGATCGAGCCCCGCCCCGAGCTACGCGAAAACCACACCAAGCGTGCGGATCGGCCGCCGATCGAGCGCCTGCCCGCCGGCCGGCGCCGGCGAGCGAACAATGGGCTGCACAGCGTACACGCACGAGCCAACGCTGGAGACACGCCGCCGTTCCCCCATCAGCCGATGGACCTGACCAGTGACCTCCCGTCGCGGCCCGCGAGGGCGACCCGGCCCGGGCAGGCCGGCACAAGGCCATGCGCCGCGACGCCGACGCGTCCGCCGGCGTCGACGTCGCGGGCATTGTCCCCGCGTCAAGGCCACTGGCGCTCCCACGCGCCGGTGATGTCCCGTGACGGGACGGGCGCAGGCAGCGACGGGACACGACACGAAGCCCGGCGGTCGCGGTCGTCGGCACGCAGTGGCGACGAGACGCGAGCGAGGCCGGCCGGGCCGGGCGAGCCTGGCCAAAACCCCCGCCCGGCTCGCGCGGCGGCGTGCATGCACGTACTACGCTGGCACGGGCAGCAGAAGTCGCAGGGACCCCGAGAGAGAGGGACCGGACGGCCGTACGCATGCCCCGACATTCTTCTTGTAGCCCCCTGTAGGGCGTGGACCGCGCAGCGGGCATAGGCTGGGGGTGGCGACCGATCGGCCGGCCGCGCGCGCGGGCGGGATGGGACAGGCCGGGCGGGGCGCGTCGCGGAGTTATTGCCGTGACGGGGCCTGGGGGAGCCGCGTGGAGCCCGCGACGGGCGCCGGACGGCGGGGGGCGCCCACGGCCGGCCACGGGAATTCCGCGCGGCGACGGGGGGCCACCACCCCCGGCCGGCCCGGCATGTCGCGCGCGACGACAGCGCCCGGCCGCCGACGGCCGACGGGCAGCCGCGCAGCTCGCCCCGGCGCGCGTGCTCTGGCGCGGCCTTCGCGGGGGTTTGTCCTGCTCCTGCATTATTGGGGTCCCGTCGCGCGCGCGTACCGCGACGCACTGGTGTGCGCGCGCCCGATCGTGACGCTGGCTGATGGTTCGCGCCGAGCGCGATCTGCTACTGTCCTGCCGAACGGCTTGCTTCCTTCCCTGTCGCAACGAGCGATGGTTGTCAAGGCTCCTTGCGCCTCGTGATCAAACGGCTGTGCTCAACTAGTTTCAATTAAATGACCCGTTCACGGCCGATCCGCCCCCATATGAACGACAAGAATGCACGATATCTTCCGAGATCCTACGCGATAAAAGCAAGTGACATCCTTCTAGAGGGAGACGTTTTTCGCATGTCACAGTGGCGATCCCGATCGGACAATCAGGGAACAGTAGGGGGCGGCCCCGGTTTTGACGAGCTATCACGGCAACAACCGGCACAGAAGCACAGTGCCCATCCATGTACAGAGGGGATAAGTGCAGCACCCGCTGCTCATGAACAGAACTGCCGCACGGAGGCGTTTGATCGACGTGCCTGGTTCAGAGCCATGCGTGACGATCCAGGGTGCGCCAAGAGATGACACGTGCCTGTCTTCCAAATTAAATCCTGGATTTTGTATATATAATAATGAAATCCTTTTTGGTAGAGCCAGCTAAATATCCGTCCACGATGACACACGTGACCTGTTGGCCTGCAATGTGAGAAAGAAACATTTCGTCAATTCGCAGCTTTTCTGTCAGGAACAAGCAAAAAATTCTTTATCGTTGGATATTTCTGGTCTGCCCTTCTCTGTGTCAATGATCAAGAAACAGGAAAGAGCCATTTTAAGTAAGATTGGACGTATATTAATATAGTAGAATTCCACATGGCAGCACAGCAAGATCATAGCTAGCGATCAGATGTGCTAGCTGACGAAAGAAATGATGGGGTTTGTTACCTGCTGCTTATCTTAGAAACTTTTGCTTGCTGGACTGAAGGGCTGACTATCTTTATCGTTTAGAATAAACGACATGGCCGCATGGCTCTGATTGCACCCACCAAGATCCGAGCTGTTTCTTTTCCTTCTGGGAACGGGAATATCGATCTATTACTCCGAAAGAATATAATGAATAATACAATCCTCGGAGGTTAGCGGTGAGATAAAGTTTGGACGATGCCCTAAGTGAATTAACACCCTTCCTACCGTTTAATTTAAATATCTGTTTTTTCGTTTCTGATTTGATGACGTCTGAAGTCCGGACTCAGGGAAAGGAGGATTGTATGATGCCGGCTTAGAGAGCTGTTTGGCGGAATGAAGGCCGAAATGTACCGTACCACCTATATTTAATTGGCGAGATTCATTGATTCAAAAGAAATAGTCTTGCTAAGAGTGTACTCTAAGTATGGTTTAAAAAGACCATGTACCTCTAATTACTTGAGTTTACATATAAAAAAATCTATGAGAAAAATATTTTCATTTAATCTTGCGAGATTACTCATTCTTTATTAGATTACTCATGGACATTATTTGAATGCGGGAACATCAATTCTTTTTTAGACAACATTTAAATGTGAAAATATTATTCCTTTTGAATGGAGGGAGTATTTGATTGCAGTCCTCGAGAAGCGGCCACTACCGGAGAAACAGACATTAGCACCGGTTGGGAAAGTCCTTTAGCACCGGGTTTCCCAACCGGTGCTATGTTTCCGAGGCTAAAGGTACCCACCTTTAGCACCGGGTTAAATAACCGGTGCTAAAGGTGTGTCCATTTGCCAAAAAATATGTGCGTTGCTGCGGGGTTTCGAACTCATGACCTCTTGGCTCGCGCGTACCGACCTAATCATCTCATCTACAAAGCACATGTGATGAGATAGAAGATTCTTTTGTTTTGTAGTAGCATGTGACACCCCCTTTAGCACCGGTTGATGTTACGACCCGGTGCTAAAGGGTCGGGGCCTTTAGCACCGGTTGGTAACACCAACCGGTGCCAACCGGTGCTAAAGGGTTCCCGAGGGCGCCCCAATTTCGCACCCGGTGCTAACGTTACATTAGCATCAGATCTTGAGTGCACCGAGGCATACGAGGGGTGCGGATGTAAGTTATTCTTGTAGTGGGCCTTACCACTTGTCCACTTGTACGAGGCAGATCCATCCGACCATGAGGAATACAAATCAAAGGACTACAGATGTTGTCTGGCGTAGGCAAATTTTTTTGGTTGGATCCAAACAAGCCCTAATAGTATATAATCCCTCAATATCAATCACATGTCAATTCAGAAATTAGATATTTTAGAAGTACTTTTTCTATGGTGAATCTAGAAATATCTATTTTACATTGTCAACTGTTTTTATATATATTGACTGTCTAAGTTAAGAAAAGGGCTACCAAAAACCTAAAAACGTTATGCATTTTGAGCTGAAGAAAGTACTTTAAATTAGAAAGAATAATATATGATTTTGAAAGAGTAAGACTGGCACAACAGGTCTCGTTTGTGAAGATAGAAAATTATGATGTTTATGCTCTTTGATCATGAGAAATATATCATTAATGATCGAACATATGTTTTTCGTTATAGCACAATTAAGGCATGTTCTTTTTAACTCTAAATTGTGGGGATGTATCTTTTATAAGCGCAAGCTAAAACAAACAAGAATGATATTGTCGACGAATTATGTCGAGCACGTCTAACTGGGGATACTCCAGGGAGTAGTTTTAGTTTTGTGTGGGTCTCGCCGAGTTCTAGGAACGAAAGTACACGAACAACACAATTTAGACAGGTTCGGGCCGTGAGTAGCGTAATACCCTACGTCCTGTGTGCTTGAATGTATTGCACGTGTGGTTGTCTGATCTGATCTGATCTAATCTACCGAACTAGGACCCCTGCCCTCCTTTATATATCTAGGGGGCAAGGTTTACATGGTAAGTATCCTAGTCGGTTTACAATTGGGAGTCCTAGTCATAGTAGGAGTACACGAGTAGTTGTCCGAGTAGTTCTACAAGGACTCGGTCTTCTGTCTTGAGGGTACCCGGGGATGCATATCCCACAAGCCCTCGAGCATCTTGCACCTTCGCTTCAAGTCCTGAATCCGCTTTAACATCTTCGAGTACTTGGAGCTAAGTCCAAGACGCTCTGATCTTCTCTGACGAGTAGTTTTATTGGTGTGCATCTGATGATGCACCCAATGGGTGTAGCCCCCGAGCCTCCGAGTACTTTTGAAGTAGTCGGAGGTTCAAAAGCAGTCTTCTGTCTTTATCTTGAATAGTTCAATGGCGTGCACCTAGTAGGTGCACCTATTGGGTGTAGCCCCCGAGCTTCGAGTAGTTTCATGAAAACTAGTCGAAGGTCTTGAAGGTCTTGAATTGATCAACAATAGGCACAAAAAATGTGTACCCCTTGAGTGTAGCCCCCGAGCCTCGAAGCGAATGGTTTGCATTCGGTCCGAGGGTCAAGAACATAATCTTCAAAAGTACCGACTTGTTTAAAGTACCCGGCTAGCACTGTAGCGCCTCGCCGTTTGACTACCGACTGGTGCCAGTACTCGTCTCCATGTCTTAGCTTGCGATGTGTAGCCCCCGAGCTTCATGCGACTAATTAAAGTACTCAGCATGTGAGCACCGACTAGTATAAGTACTCGATCGGCTCCGCAGCATCATGAAGAGGTGAAGTGGTGCCAAGTCTCACTGATGTGAGTACCCAGCTGTGAACCCTGCAATTTAGATATATAGGATGAGTAGTATCCGATCAAGAAAGAGTGAATAATAGTATTTGTAATGCTTGCAAAGCAAATAATAGCACTTGTAATGCATGTAAAGGTTTTCGCTCGTGCTCTTTTAGACTTTCAACCACTCAAGTAGTAGTCATGTTACGTTTAAACACTTGGTCCCGCTTAACCCGTCCTTTAACGTGAGACTGGTGTCTTCTTTGACGTGTAGGTGCGTAGGTGTTGCAAAGGAGTCGAAGCTTCACGAATTAAGGTGCATGCTATCGAGTGGTGTTTGGTCATTAAGAAATGACAACAAGCATAAAGTAGTCGACATGCGACAAAAGTATGCGTAGTACGCAAAAAAGTAGTCGGTGAGGAGTTCCTCCTGTTGGAGAGGTCGCGCGAGGGACTTGATACCCATCGGCGAAAATTATTATTTTTGAGGGATGTACTCTTTTAGAATAGTCGGCTCATGGCCAAGTATGTTTTTAAACAAATTGATAAAATTAATATGAAAAATAAAATAAAATAATTATTAAATAAGACTTAGCTTTGTTCGCGGACGATTGTCGACGAAGCCGTGGCGATTGGCGATGAAGCCGACTAGTCGGAGTCGATTCCGACTAGTTGTTGATGAAGCCGCAGCCGCTCTCGACTAGTTTTAAACTAGTCGAGATGAGTAGTCGAAGTAGTCGTAAGTCGAGTCGATGCAGTCGATCCCGACTAGTTTTAACCAGTCGAGTAATCGAAATAGTCGTACTCGCGTACATCTTCTCGTGTGAACCAAGCGGAGAATTGGAAGCCTTGTGGTAGTCCTCCGTGTACACGTAGCATTGTACGTAACGTGAACATGAAACACGAAATCCTCTGCGTGAAACGAGCAGTGCTGTTTCCTTGATTTCCGCGCCTATCTTGCTTCTTTCTGTATGTACGTAACTCCTGCTGCTTGTGCTTCAACTCCGTCTCGAACTCCATCTTGAATTGGAAACCGCGACGAGCTTCGGGTGATGCAGATAGCGAGCCATGCACAGCGCCTTGCTCCTTGAGTTGGAACTCGGTGACTTGTCGATCGCCGAGTAGATTGATCTTGATGATGATGTTGAAGTTGATCCCATCGCGCCTAATGTTGAACTTCAGCGAGATAGCCCCACGGTGGGCGCCAAGTGTCGACGAATTATGTCGAGCACGTCTAACTGGGGATACTCCAGGGAGTAGTTTTGTGTGGGTCTCGCCGAGTTCTAGGAACGAAAGTACACGAACAACACAATTTAGACAGGTTCGGGCCGCGAGTAGCGTAATACCCTACGTCCTGTGTGCTTGAATGTATTGCACGTGTGGTTGTCTAATCTGATCTGATCTAATCTACCGAACTAGGACCCCTGCCCTCCTTTATATATCTAGGGGACAAGGTTTACATGGTAAGTATCCTAGTCGGTTTACAATTTGGAGTCCTAGTCTAGTAGGAGTACACGAGTAGTTGTCCGAGTAGTTCTACTAGGACTCGGTCTTTTGTCTTGAGGGTACCCGGGGGTGCATATCCCACAGATATCGTATCAGATTGTAACATTTCACGTCTATATTGTTATAGTGCAGAATTTTCTTCATAAAATTTGAATTATTAGGATATGCATGAGTTACTTTTTATAATATACAAGCTTAAAAATCATGGTATAATCAGATTTACTTCATCAGTGTTTCGTTTTAAATGTTTTTATAAGGTTAAAGTGAGAATGATCAATTTGAGAGACCACGTGTCCATCAAATTCATCTTTTGATTGTGGTCTTGATGTTGCCAATGGATAATATCGGTCGGCCAAGTTCATTCTTTATTGTACATGAGGGTAAAAGTAATAAATCTAAAATTTGAACACTTCGTGCCAGATACGTTAATCCTATCAAAGGTACAATGCAGGTATGCATGTTAGAACAAAAGCTATACAAGTTTGTTCTTTTGTTTTCGGCTTGTCATTTTTGTTATGAAAACCATTAACAATTTTAAAAAGCGGAGATCCGAAATTGGTTGGAACTTTATACTTGTCCAGTCCAGTTTTCTCCAAATGGCACCCTTAAGGTAGATATGAACTCTGAGTTCTGTATACTTCTTGACCAACACCACAGTATTCTTGTTTTTACAAACTTGAAGAAGTAGGCCTAAAATTTAATCACCGTCCCTTTCGTTAGTGAAGTAAGTTATTAACATATTTCACTATAGATAAATCTGCAGCTAGCTAGATTGATTGCAATATAATTACCAGAAAAAAAGGAAGATTTGAATTTTGGAGTGATTTGAGCAGAGAAAAGATCACGAATCGAACAACCCATCAAATAAGGTAGTGAAGCAAGACGTCAATTCGAGATGGGCTGGGATGAATACACTGGGCTAGCGGATCTTGTAGGTCACAATCATTTGGACTTAGTAAAGGTTGTCATAGCACCCGTAACACTTATATAGGAGTATAGAGGACTTATCCAATACCCGCCGACCAATTTATTACTCCCGCCGTCCCAGAAAGAATGTAGCTCTCGCATCCCGGAGAGTCAAACAACTCTGAATTTTATCAAAGTTATACAAAAGATTAGTAACATTTATGGTACAAAATAAATATTATTAGATTAATTCTGAAATATATTTTCATACTAAATCTATTTGAAGATATAAATGTTGGTCAAAACTAAAATTATTTGACCCATCAGAAAGTGAGAGTTGTATTTATTTTGAGACAGAGAGAGTATATCTTTGTCGCTGACATTGGCGAAATAAGCCATGTGGATTGGTCCGGTCTCTTCGGCTAATGAGACCTATTATTATGTTAATTATAAAATATATTTTCATACTAAATCTATTTGAAGATATAAATGTTAGTGTTATTTTGTATAAATTTGGTCAAAACTAAAATTGTTTGACCCATCGGAAAGTGAGAGTTGTATTTTTTTTTGGAACGGAGAGAGTATATGTTTGTTGCTGACATTGGCAAAAGAAGCCATGTGGATTGATCCGGTCTCTTCGGCTAATGAGACCTCGATCTAGAAGCATTCGAAATATCTTTTCTTATGTCTTAGCTGCACAAAATGAGGGTTTCGCTCATTACAAAACATCTCACGACATGAGCTGACAACAACCATGCGACACCTGCATGAAAGTCAATAACATCCTTTTAAGGACATGTTTGCTGTTCATATATAAAGGACCGGTAAGGTTTTGCTAAGGTTTAAGTATGGTTTTGGATTAGTGTTTACCGCACATGAGTCTAGAGGATTGCGAGGATGTGAGGGTATTAGGAAGAGAGGCCAAGTTGTGGTTGAATGGTAAGTTGGAGAGTTTTAGGTTGACCCTATTTTTGTCCGTTGCTTCGGTAGGTTCCGGTCTTAAGGACTTCCTTGTGATTTGAGGCCAACCCATATAGTAACCATTAATTTTACTCCTATGAGTCGGGCCAACTACCCAATAGGTTGATCCGGCCCATTCCCGGCAAGGGAGACAGATCCTAAATTGATTTTTTTTTTCAAAAATCCTAAGTTGATTAGTGCCTGTTAAGTCTAACAGTTGGCACGGCAGTGCACGCAAAACTTGTCAACAACGAGGAGCTTCTCGCTAATGCAAAAGAGCAAAATAATCAAGAAGCTTTCGGAGTCTGAAAAGACGCCTCTTCCGTCGTACATAATAGTACCACACTACTCACGAAAAGGTGCAAGATCATGTAGGAAAGACGCAAACTAGCCGGAAAAGAAAATACATACACTACCACAGATCAATAGTGAAGTGCCTTCCGAAGTGGTCTTGATCATAATGCATAGTCAACTTCCTGCTTGTGCGGATTTGCTTTTGACGGGCGCTAAAGTACTAAACGCCTGTCATGAAATGGATCCTGCAATCAGTGAGCACCTCCGGCCGACCGGCCGGGTCTGCAAGGCTCTAGGTCCTGGGGTGCTCGTGCGCATGCTCTAGTCGTGGTCCATGGATGCACACGCGCAGATGCTCAGCCCGGACCGTGCAGAACTGCAGATAAAACAGAACTAGGAACTCTTGTGGTTACTGCTTGTATATTCGAGAAACACTAGTTTTGGGGAGCCAAGCAATTTGGCCTCATTTCTGTCCGAAAGTCTCGGTATGGTTGTTCAACAATAAATACGCAAGATGAGCTAAACCTCCTCTACGTGACCTATCGAGTGTCGTCGATGGAGGAGGTTTTCAACATCTGATCTGTTTGAAACCGTACATACAGCTACCAACGCCGACACATGCGCTGCTCGGTCCCTTTCGTCCTGATCCGTGCGCTTCCAGCCGGGGTGCCTCCGTTCCGTTTCGTGTGGGGGTGACAGTGTGACACGGCCGGGCATGTCTCACTCCAGTGTCCAGTACTCCAGTCACGCTCTGCCTCGAAATGTAATCACTACGAACAGTTCCGACGAGAGAGAGCCTTTGCAGTTTTTTGTTTCCACAGACGGCACGGGCTTTGCCGTGCAAATTTATTATGAGAAAAAAAAACACGAAAGAAGTTTACAGCGACTAGCACAGTACTGCACACCCACTAGCTAGAGACCACAGTGCCGGCACCAACCAAGAAAGAAGAAAAAACAACCACACAGACGGCAAGAGCCTTTGCAGTGATCGGTCGGAAAGGAACATGCTAATGACGGTGCACAATTTCGTACCGATTCAGTTCGATGGAAGCAAAGACAACTCCGTACTCTCACAGCTGCGCACTCGTACGCACACATCCACGATCCAAATCCTGGTATCCGGGTTCAGGGTTGTCTTTGCCGACATGGCGAGTTCCAGGCTCCAAGCATGGGTTACCCTCGATCGAGTTTCTGTTTCTGGCTGGTATATCTGCATCAGATACACCAGCTCTCCAGGTCCGGCTGCGAAAACAAAGGCCCGATCAATAATCGGTGCCACCTCCTCCGATCCCACCCTGAAGCCAGTCAGTCAGTCACTCTGGTGCCGTGCCTTCAATCATGGTTCCAAAATCCATATCCATCTCGCGTTTTCTGCTCTCAATTATAGGGCGCAGAAAGAACGGGGCCATGATTCCTGCTCCTGCAGCAGCAGTAATTCCGTCAGGTTGCTTATTTGCCGAAGGCTGTTCCGTTGCTCCCTCATGATTGCAGGCACCACCCTTGCTGGCTGACCCAACCCAAGTGGCGAGCGAGCGCCATCTTAGCGCATGGTAAACTAACAGTGAAACTGGAAACCAGCTTGCTGGAGAAGAGAATGATGCAGACAGTTAGACACGACTGGATCCGGTTGTTAAGAGTCACCATCCCCATTGCGGAGCACTGCTCCCCCTCCAGTGTGGCATGGATCGGCCTAACCGTGAGTGCAGCGGTACCCATCTGCTTCCTACAACAGGCTGTCTGTCTAGTCACCAACTTTTGATGGGCATAAAACCACTAGTTCCGTTATGGCAAACCAGCTCGGGGCCTTTCGGAGCCGTCTCAGTTTGCCTGCGTACTTGCGTTGCGTCGCGAGACGAGACGGCCCAGCCAAAGCTAGCTACCAGCTGGTGCCGTCGCGTCGATCGAGCACCTCCTCCCCTCCCGGGCGTCGCTAGCGGCTAGCGACGCCGAGCCGTGGGCAGACGGACGGCGACCCCACGCAGAAAGAAAAACTCGGCGAGATGGATCGGTGGGTTTTGCTGTGCCCCAGCTCGTTTTTCTCCGTTCGGGGCCGGCACCGAGATACAAAAGGCAGGAGCGCGGCGCTGTACCTGTACGCAGGCCCGGGCCCCGGACGGACACACGCCTACCGGCCCCCGTGTACTGGCTCGATCGAGTCGGGTAAGGGATGAGTCGAATCCCGCACGGCGCGCGGCAGGGGCACGTGAGCTGCCTGCGCCGGAGTGGCCGCGGCGACGCTGCGCCCGGCCGGCCGCGCCTCAGGGTGCCGTGCCGTCGCTGTCCGCGCAACCACCACTGCTTTCCGGTGCGGAGGGAAAGGCGCAGGCCGCAGGCGACCCCGTGTGTGTGCCACACTGCCACGCCCACCCGTGCAGGGGGTCTGTTTGTGTTTCTGTTTCTGGCGCGGCCCTAGCGTCTGTTACGTTTAGTTTCCCACTTTTCCGGTGAGCTAGCTGCTTGACGGGAGCTAGCGAGAGCGAACTCTGGACAGGCGCATGTTCGTTCCCTCGCGTCGTGCTTTTGCCCGTCTCGATCTAGTCACACGAATGGGGGCTCCAGGACGCGCAGGACCATCGATGCACCTGTTTGCACGTCTGCATGCAACAAACTCACGAAGTCATTGTAAACGTACCGTTGCCAAATGACTAGTGGCTTGGTCCAATCTCGGCATTTTCCATACATTTTCTTTTCTAAAAAAACTAGTTGCGATACATTTATATTTCAGCACCCCGTCACATGGATGCTGCTGGTGGGCAATATGTCCTTCACATGGAGTCTGCACTAGTTAGACATGGCAGGAATTGGTCGCATTAAATTTCAGTTATTTTTTTCAAAGCATTTGTAGTATGATTACTGGCCTCCTTAGCAATAGCATAATTTAATCTTGGAGATGCTGGAGACAACCAGGAGTCCAAACACAAGAATATCTTTGCTCTTGGTTCCTACCCCCCCGGGGTGCCTTGAGCTTCACTTGGCTGTTTGATCCCACTGTCTCCTGGTCTGGGCACAAGTTAATTTCCCTAATGATTGCCATTACGTTCACACGTCACGGCTTGACCAAAATCAAAAGGGGAGGTTAAAGATAATCTACTCCAGTACAGATGGCGAAGGAGTAGTGGGCACTAAATCAAAAGGCGATCAAATCGCAGCGCACGATGGGGGGCGAAAGCACAGGCCATCCACAAGCAAGAGGGCGTCGAAGGCGGGGGCTGCACGCCGGGAAACGATGCAGATGCCGGCCTTTCTGCGAGCACGCAAGCCATGGAAGCAACTCGCGCCCGCGCGCCGTGTTGGCCGCGCGGTGCCGGCGTGCGGGCGCGCACGGGAGCCCTTCGAGGTGCCCTTTGCACGTTCATCAAGCTCGTCGCTTGCTGTTGATGCGTGCTGCAAGTCTGCAACTAGCTCCCAAGTCTCATGGCTTCTGGCAGTGCTGGCTGGTCAAGTACAATATTTCTTGGGGGAAGAGGCGAAGATCCCGATGCTCCGTGAGTCTGTGAAGTGTGAACTGTTGCTGAATCCTATAGAAAGCCCCGCACCTTTTTGTTACTGCTGGAGGAAGCAAGAATGGCGCATTGACCTTCATTGTAGTACCAACTAGTAGTCAACTACCAAGTGATCAAGACACTGTAGAGTGCAGACTGTAAGGGACCGAGGGACTAAATTAAAGGGTAAACGAGACCTTGTGCTTTCTTTTTATACCGTTACATGGTAAAACTTAGTATCAACAAAAAAGAAAAGAAAAGAAAAGAAACACACTGTTGAATTCAATTTGCCTCCAATTCTACTCCCTCCAGTGAATGAACGAAATTCAATGTTTTGGAGAGCATGTCCGTTTCCAAAGGCTATTGGGCTACACACCGTTTTGTGACTATGAGTGTATGTCCATATAAATAAGGGAATAGGATTTTTACTCATTTGGAAATGAGGCCTTTAATTGATCGACTTCATAATATTTTTCTGAATTTACGTGTCAAGTTCATCAACTCTCCCCTTCAAATTACAATTTGAATAATATTTGACTGAATTTCATTATTGCAAGCCCAGAAAATTTAGCTGAAAAAAAGGGTATACTATGCTTGTATTAAAAGAACTTAGCAAGAAGAACTCCTATAAAACCTGTAAGAGAATCCAAGCAGACATTCGCACAAAACAAATATTGCAATTATGCTTGCTACAAGTCCAGTGTCAGGAGTCGGCAGTAGTCAGTACTAACTGATGAGTGGGCCCAGCAGGCGACCCAGTAGCAGTACTTTGACTGCACTCCCCCTATCCTCTCTCTATATAAGCCCGGCACGACCACATTTCTCCCGCACACAAACACACGCCCGCACTGCCCAGTGGCTAAGCACCAAATCTCACGCCTCGTGTCGATCCACCAGCTATCGAGCACCAGCCACGCACCAAGGCACGAACTGCACTAGCTGGCCCGTACGCCCTGCAGTGCCATGCCGGAGGCACCGGCCACCAAGACAACCCCGCCGGCCAGCGGCTTCGCCCCCGGGGCGCACCGCGAGGCGCTCGAGTTCATCGAGCATGTCACGGCCAACGCCGGCCAGGTGCAGCGCCGCGTCCTCGCGGAGATACTGGCGCAGAACGCGCCGGCCGAGTACCTGCGCCGGCACGGCGTCTCCGGGGCCGCGGACGACGCCGTCGAAGCCTTCCGCCGTCTCGTCCCGCTCGTCACCTACGAGGGCCTCCAGCCGGACATCCTCCGCATTGCCAACGGCGATACCTCGCCGATCCTCTCCGGCAAACCCATCTCCGAGTTCCTCACAAGGTACGCATCGCACGCTGCTTCTTCTGTGCGCGTTCAAAATCTAGCGGACATGGAAACATGTGTACTGACGTTCTTGGAATGATGAATTGATGATGGTGTTTTTATTTGTGCACCAGCTCTGGCACGTCCGGAGGGGAGAGGAAGCTGATGCCGACCATCGCCGACGAGCTGGACAGGAGGTCGCTGCTGTATAGCCTGCAGATGCCGGTGATGAGCCAGTTGGTGCCGGCGCTCGACAAGGGCAAGGCCATGTACCTGCTGTTCGTGAAAGCGGAGTCGCGCACGCCGGGCGGGCTGGTGGCGCGCCCCGTGCTGACGAGCTACTACCGGAGCCGGCAGTTCCTGGAGCGGCCGCACGACCCCTACACCGACTACACGAGCCCCAACGAGGCCATCCTGTGCGTGGACTCGTACCAGAGCATGTACGCGCAGCTGCTGTGCGGCCTCGTCCACCGCGCCGACGTGCTGCGCGTGGGCGCCGTCTTCGCCTCGGGCTTCCTCCGCGCCATCCGCTTCCTCGAGAAGCACTGGCCGCGCCTGTGCCGCGACATCCGCGAGGGCTCGCTCGACCCGGAGATCACCGACCGCGCCGTGCGCGACGCCGTCGGCAGGGTGCTCCGCGCCCCCGACCCGGCGCTGGCCGACGAGGTCGAGGCCGAGTGCGGGAGGGCGTCGTGGGAGGGCATCATCCGGCGCCTGTGGCCACGCACCAAGTACATCGACGTGATCGTGACGGGCGCCATGTCGCAGTACATCCCGACGCTCGAGTTCTACGGCGGCGGCCTGCCGCTCGCGTGCACCATGTACGCCTCCTCCGAGTGCTACTTCGGCCTCAACCTGAACCCCATGTGCAAGCCAGGCGACGTCGCCTACACGCTCATCCCCACCATGTGCTACTTCGAGTTCCTTCCCCTCCGCTGCAGCAACAACGCCAAGGCCGAGCCGAGCCACCGCGACCTGGTCGACCTCGTCGATGTCAAGCTCGGACACGAGTACGAGCTCGTGGTCACCACCTACTCCGGTATGTCGTCGGACAAAGCAAGCTAGCCTGGACCTGGATGATCGATCCATACCAGCTAAACTGCTAGCACTTGCGCATGCTTGTGAATCGTTTAGTAACTTTTCTGTGACGGTGACAGGGCTGTGTCGGTATCGGGTGGGCGATGTGCTGAGGGTGGAGGGCTTCAAGAACGAGGCGCCGATGTTCAGCTTCGTGCGGCGGCAGAACGTGGCGCTGAGCATCGACTCCGACAAGACCGACGAGACGGAGCTGCACGCGGCCGTGAGCGGCGCGGTGCAGCACCTGGCGCCGTTCGGCGCGTCGCTGGTGGAGTACACCAGCTACGCCGACGCGGCCACCATCCCGGGCCACTACGTGCTGTTCTGGGAGCTGCGCGCCGGCAGCACGGCCGTGCCGGCGTCCGTGTTCGAGGACTGCTGCCTGTCGGTGGAGGAGGCGCTCAACAGCGTGTACCGGCAGTGCCGGGCCTGCGACAAGTCCATCGGCCCCCTCGAGATCCGCGTCGTCTCCGAGGGCACCTTCGACAAGCTCATGGACTACGCCATCAGCCGCGGCGCCTCCATCAACCAGTACAAGGCGCCGCGGTGCGTGCGCCCCGGCCCAGTGGTCGAGCTGCTCGACGCCAGGGTGCAGGGCAAGTACTTCAGCCCCAAGTGCCCCAAGTGGAGTCCCGGGAACAAGCAATGGAACAACGCCTGCAGGGAGGTGATTAGCAACGGGGACGCATGATCATCGACGATCTGAATTTTCAGAGGCAGCGAGGGTAGTAGCAGCTATGGAATGATTATGATGACTTAATTAGGCTATCTACGATCATTTGATTTTTGGTTCCCTTTCTCTCTTCATCTTTGTAATATGTGTCTCGTGTTTCTTTCAGGTCGTGTATTTTGCTATGCACTTAGTGCATGTCAATTACATATACTAAATTATTCCTACTCTTTCACTAGTCATACATAGGGAATGGACTTTTATATATGTCAGCCTGTGATGACTGACCTCCAGTAATTTCTGAACGATGCCAAGTAGATTGTAGTGTAATAATTACTGGCACGCTACCATTGTTTGACCTCCAGGAACTAAAGTAGAGGAGTATGGATTTATAAATTCATGCAAATGAACTCAAGTCTGTTGCGGCCCACTACCTTTGTTTGATCCCGGGAAACATGGTTACGGAAATGGCATTGATGTACAAAAGGGATTTTTCATATATTCTAGCGCACCACCAGGACTACATCGTTTTCTCATTTTTCAATCAGACTTATAGGAGGCTTAATATATTCCTGGGTTTTTCTCGTTTTCAAGTGATTGATTATTCATGTAATAAGCATCTGACAGAGCTCTCGTTATTGATACTTCAAATTTAAGCTACATAGTTACTCATTTCGAAAAAAGTTATATAGTTATAGTTTTTAGTGTCTGAGATAAAAAGAACTGAAAAGCGGGAAAGTTGTTCACTCTTACTCGGCAGGACCTTTAGAAAACCTGCATATATGCAGTTTCATACCTAACTACTCTCTCCGTCCTAAATTATAAATCGTTTTTCTTTTAATAAACGCATATATATGTATTCTTATGTACATATACATAGCGTACATCTAGATGCAGGACCTATAATTTAAGACAGAGGGAATATTAGTAGTAGTAACTAGCTAGCTAGCCAGGATGAAGGATGACACATTAACCCCCTTCCCTAAGCATAAAATAATGGTTAAGCTCTAGATCAACTCTAAAGTTATTAATCGGTAAAAAAAATATAAGTGTTTCCATATTTTTCATTAACTATGGTCAAGTTGGTCACAATCTTTTACCTTCTAATTGCAAGTATTCAAAAATTCTTCTGTACTAGTATAAAGTTGTGTTTCTATCGTTGATAAACCATTGTTACATACTAGTACCCCCTATACATACAAAAAAAATAGTCAATTCCTTTTAATTTCGTGTACACACTCATACCATTGCTATTTGTGTAAACTGTTATGATCATCATCAGGGCATCCATGGCATGGGCAGACCGCTCTTTGTTTTTGCAGCACCTGTCCCACCACAAAACGTTGAAAAGAGTACCTAACCAAGTAGCCCAAAAGCTATTTAGGCTCCAGCTGACTACCCATCTCAGGCAGACAGAACTGAGACACGGCATAATAGTAGGAGCATTTTCCTGCAAAACTTTGGTGGGAAGAATATATTTATATAGTATATTCCATTCCTTTGTTTTGCATCTCGTGTTACCTGCAATAATGCACATGGTATACTCATCATAAAAAAAGAGTTTAGCTTTTTATGAAAAAAAGTTCTATAAAATAATGTTGTGCCATAAAAGGGCGCAACTGGAGCTGTCATATGTTCTCCCAATCTCATGAAAGATCAGCTACGTTAGGGATGTGGAACTGTGGGAGTAGTTCTAGCCGGCTGGTGTGTGTCCACTGATGTTGTTTTGCGATTGCACTTGCTGCCCCTTTGAATTTTCTTTGCCTGGCCATCTGCGATCATATTGGCAGCTTAACCGATTAACTCGACAGAGGCGTCAGCAACTCAGCAACCGATACGTACGTGGTACTAGCCACACTAGGCCTCCGAACAGGACAGCGATCGGGCATGGAAACGAAGTCCAACGAAAAGTACGGCCGCGACCTTGTAGTTGTACTCCAGCACTATAGCGTAGTTGTCCCATGTTGTAGATCGAGAGCACCGCGCCGCTTTAGATGTGGACGTGAGCTGGGACGAGGTCTTTCACTCTTTCCGCACGAAATACATGGCGTGTGAAGAGTGCAAAGGACACACGAGTGGATCACGAGGAGGGCACGACCATTCAGTCACTCACCCACGGGCAACGGTCACTTGAGCCGAGCGAGCCGGCGATCGGCGGGTGGCGGAGAGCTAGCGGGACAGAACACTGGAGCACGGGCGGGAGGGGCAGGCAGCGCGCGTACAGCGGAAACAGGCGAGCGAGAACGCCGCGTCAGTCAGTCACCGCACGAGCTCGTTCGCAGTCGTAGCAACCAAGCGGGAAAGCTGGGGCACCCATCATCCATGTGGGCGGCACGGTTCGGAGCGGACAGCGCGGGGGCCCCGGGCGCGGTGGCGCGGCTTGGCGGTTGCGGGAATCTCCGGCTCCGGGCGTGCGCGGCTGCTGGAACGGGGCTGGCACGGGGGGTAGTACGCCTGTCGTGTGCCGGGCGGGGGACCGGGGCCTCCGGGGCTAAACAAAACGCCCCGGCCCGGACCCAGCTGCGCTCTGTGCCGAACGTGCTGCTTCCTGTGCGCTGTGCCTGCAACGGCCTATCATATATTGCCGCCGCCGCTGCTGGCTGCCTGGCTCCTCTCATCCGGGCTCGCCGTCGGATCATTTGACCCGTTCTTCGAGTCCAGTCTCGTCTCGTCTAGTCTAGTCACCGCAACACGTAGTCCAACTGGTCAACAACCGTATACTAATGCGTGCCAATCAAACCCATGCGGTCTTGCACTCCTGCGTGACACCGAGGGATGTCAGCTGCAATGTGTACAGTATGTGGCTCACTGGCCCTGCTGCAACAAAAGGAATTCTTAATGTTTATTCAAAAAAATCTTAAATAAGCTGGGCTCTTGATAAGATATTAAGATCCTACTGCTCCGTGTAGAATAAACGACGGTAGTTGGGGTTGGGACGTTGGGTGGGGGTGTTAAAAGAAGCCGGGCACACGTGCAGCGGGGGACATGTAGGCCGGCCAAGCCCGCTGCCCGCCCCATGCCACTGGGTTAATGCAGGGGACGGTGGCGATGACGCGGGGCCAGCCTGGTGGCTGGTGCACGTCTTGTCGCTGCCCGGCAGCAACCCCCCTCGCTGGAGTGACGACGTGGCTCGCTCCGCCGCCCCCCGGCCGGCGCGCCCATCACTCCTCCGCCACGCCCCCACGCGCGCCCTCCTCGTCGGCCGAAGGGAACGCACCGCGGCGCGGCATGCCCCGCGTTCCAGGGCGCGGCCGCGGCAGGCCGGCAGCAGGCGGGCAGGCCCCATGCCCTCCTATGCGCCATTGATGCCCGGCCTGGGCTACCAAAGGCATGTTGCGACGCAACAGGAGGCAGGGAGTCAGAGCGCCATTGAATCCCTTGTCTGGTATCGTTTGGCGGCACCACTCCTGCTAGCTAGCCACCCCGATCCGGCCGGGGGCCCCGTTTGATTCCCGCGCCCAGCAAGTACGCGCCAAAAAGGCTTTCCCTTCATTCCTCCGATCCGCGCTAGCGATGGAGTGAGTGATCCAGTTGGACTGATAAATGGGCGGGGAAATCTGGTTGCCCTATTACTCCGCGCACAGCTAGCTAGCGATGGCATGGCTTGACGATTCGTCCCTCATTCGTGACCGATCCCGTCGAGCTCGAATCGCCAGGCGCGGCCGGGCCGGGACATGCCACTGTGCGCGGATCGCGACGCCGCGACGTGGCTCAAGGCTTTTCCGAGCCCGGCGATGCCGGCGTCGCTGGTGCGCTGCACCTGTCCTGCCCTGCCCGTGGGACAGCGACGACGCCGGGGACATTCCCATCTACCGGCGGGGTCGGCCTCCATCTGGTCGCTATCCTACCGCACGCCCGCAGATGCGATGCCGGCGCGGTGTCCGGCGACCGCGGCGACTGTGAAGGGTTCAACCCTCCGCACGCTCTCGATCCAACAACTGTCGGGATCGGCCACTGTTTCGGGAGGCGCATGTGCACGAGGGACAGCAGTGCCCGTGCTGGTTGTTGCAAGAAACGTCTAAGCCCGGCCCCTTTCTCCGAGAGGAAATGGCGGAGGACCATGCCTTTTGCGGCTTTTAGCATGCAGCTGCAGCGCCAATGTGTTGGTGTGCCGCCCGCCCGGCCGGCCAGCCGGGGCAAATATATTGTTTTTCTCAGAGCCCACCTGCATGTATTTGTGTATTCTAGACCTTTAAGCCCAATTTGGATGTTTTCCTACTGGGCCTAGGGTTGTCACTTACAGCATGGGCCAGAAAGAGATGAAAAGGCCATATAAGTCGACAGCAACTTGATCCGATTTATATACTGGTAGTTTGCGAATTGGCTTGTAGTCCAATTGTAGTCCAATGGTAGGACGGTCCAGTGGGACGCTACCCATCAGGGTTCAAATCCTGGTGCTCGCATCTTTTCGGATTTACCAGGATTTACCGGCGCTATGCGTTAAGTGGTAAGCGGCGTTCCCGTCGACAACGAGGTGTCAATGGTGACTTCGGGACTGCCGGTGCTCTGCTCATAGGGGTAGGGTTTACATACGTGTATTCATAGGGGTGAGTCTGCGTGCGTGTGTGAGCGTCTGCGTTAAAATATACTGGTAGTAATATCAACCAAAGTAGACAATTATCCGAAGGAAACTTATATTCTGTACGTTAACACGAGTATGATTTTATTTCCTTGCTGTAGAAGTTCTGGCAAGCACGAAAACTGAGAAAAATTCTGCGAGCCTTTCACGAAGTTTAATTTCTGAAAGTCAGCAGCTAATACAGATGCAGGACAGTCACCGATTTAACTTCACTCAAATGTAAAATATCACATGTTTTTGCAGTTGAGAGATCAGTCCTATCCAAGATTCTAAGTTGCCAGTGGTTAAATGGAAATATATGAGAAACGGGCCATGCTGTTCTTTTAAGCCACTCTTTTATTCACCAAACTACCAATCCCTGCCAAGATTTCTGAAACGATAGAAACATAGTAAAAGCGTGGCATGTATATTAAATAACTATTGCACTTCATGTAGCATAATCAAAATAGTGAACAAACAAGCAATTCAAGAGAAGAGGGAGGATTCTGACTTCTGAAAATGGGCATTGAGATGGAGGAGTTCGGGCGTTATCTCATACAACTTCGTACCATGTCTGAAGACTCTGAACCATACACGATAAGACTGACTCTGACAAGAACAATCACAAATATGAAAAAACCCCAAATTGCTCAAGTTTAATCACGACCCCTAAGATCGAAAGTCGAGAACGAAAATAGAACAACAATATTAACAATGAAATCAGTGAGGTTTAGTTTTGGTTCGAATACTTCTCAAGATGATGACATTCACCAGGGAACCATTCAGCGTCGAATTCCTCACCTCCACGACGCGTGACTTCCTGAAGAGGCCAGCGACGGTGGAGAAACCAAAGTGCCGGTCGACGGCGACCACGATCGCGCCGCCGCGTCGGACGGTGCGCTCGACCTCCGCCGCGAACCGGGACGGAAACAGCGCGCAGGTGACAGCGCACGGGTCGTCGGAGAGCACAACGTCAAAGGCGCCGTCGAAGAACGGGAGGTTGTGCGCGTCTGCTCGGCGCACGAGGGGCGGGAAGTCGACGAGATCGACGGCCGTGACGTCGCGTACGCCGGCCGCGTGGAGCGCGTCCACGGCCTGCCCCGCGCCCGCGGCGACGCAGAGGACGCGCGAGGACTCGCCGAGGAGGCGCAGCCGGCGGAGCGGGACCAAAGCCGCCGCGGAGAGGGCCGCTCTGTGGCGGCGCCAGCGCGGGGAGGCCCGGAGCTTGGCGAGGCGGAGGTCCGGGTCCACGACGCGGCGGGAGGCGGCGTCACAGGAGGTGCGCGGGAAGGGCGCCAGAGATAGGGACGCGTACGTCGGGGAGCCGGCGCCTCCGGCGAAGCAGGAGAAGGAGGAGCGGCGGAACAGGTGCAGCAGCGCGGCGGTGGCGACGGCGGCCAGGGCGATCGACACGCGGTTCAGCAACCGCCGGACGTGCCCGTCCATGGCCGCCGGTGCGGGGAGAGCGGCCCTGATCGATCGCCTGAGGCAGTGAGGCTGCTAGTAAATGGACTGGGCAGTTAAATTGGGCTGGGCTAAAAGTTCATGGCCCAAATAGGGGGGCTCCTCCCGGCCCAGCGCTAGAACCTTGCGGTTCTGCCTCTCGCCAACTCCGCTCGCCGCAAAGCCGCCAACCCCATCCACGCCCGCCGCCGTCACCGCCACGCCGCCATGGCCATGGCCTCCCCCGCCGCCTACTCCCGCGTCCGCCGCCTCTTCAGCGTATTCTACTCGACCGTTCCTCGCGCCGAAGCACCCATACCTGCGCCCGCGCCGGCCCAGAATGCAGCAGCCGGCGAGGCGGAGGCGGTACCCAGCGCGGGCCGTAGCCGCCGGAAGCGCCTCGGCAAAATCCTGCGGGTCATCTCGGAGGAGCGCAATCCGGACAAGCTGGTGTCCAAGTTCATCGAGGCCTCGACCGCGTCCCCACGATTCCGCGACAACAAGCGCGTGTACGAGGTGGCGGTGTCCCGCCTCGCCTCCTTCGGCCGCCGCGACTCCGTCGCGGCCCTCCTCGATTCGCAGAAGCCCTTCCTCGAGGCCTCCAACGAGGACTTCGCCGCGCGGCTTGTCCGCCTCTACGGCCGCGCCTCCATGCCGTCCCACGCCGCCGCGGCCTTCCTTGGCCTTCCCCAAAAGCACAAGTCCGTGATGGCCTTCAACGCCCTCCTCGCCGCCTACGTGGACACAGGCGACTTCGACACGCTCGTCGCCGCGTTCCAGGTGATCCCGTCTTTGCATCATACAGCTATCCCGAGCGTATAACCGTGCAGCATACTTATCATCGGCGTGCTGTGCAGAAACCCGGCCTCTCGGCCGCCCTCGATGTCATCCCGCTCATGGAGAAGTGCGGTCTTACCCCCGATGGGATATCTTTCAATAGTCTGCTTAATGGGTTTTACAACAATGGTCGCTTTGATGATGCCGAGAAAGTCTGGGAGATGATGAAGGAGAGGAATGTTGCGCCGAACACAAAGAGCTATAATGCAAAACTGCGGGGTCTGGTCTCTGAAGGGAGGATTGAGGATGCAGTCTCAGTAATTGAGACGATGCAGAAGGATGGGCCTAAACCTGATTCAGTGTCCTACAATGAGCTGATACGAGGTTATTGCAAGGAAGGGAGGTTGGGTGAGGCCAAGAAGGTATATGATGATCTGGTAAAGAATGAATGTGCACCAAATAAAGGAACATTTGAAACTCTCATGCCATGTTTTGTTGAGGCCGGGGAGCTTGATCTTGCTCTAAATTTCTGCCATGATATCTTTAGTGGTAAGTGCAGAGTCAAATGCTCAGTGCTGCAAAGGGTAGTGACTGCATTGTTTGCTGCATCTAGAATGGAGGAGGCTACCAGGATTGTTAAGCTTGGGTGGAAGAACAACTATCCTCCGAGGGGTTTGAAGATGCCAGCAACCAATGCAGTGAGGAGCAACCTTACTGAAAAAGACAAAGATGTAGAAGCTGAAAATGATTGCGATGATTCTGTAATGTATCAAGAGGGTAGTGAGGAGGAAGAGGAGTCTATAACTGCTTGATGGTCTGATGAGGATATACGTTCGTAGGTTAGCCATTGATTATCATGATGCAATGCCGATGCAAACGGAGCCTGCTTCACTGTTTTGTTGGTCTGAATCAATAGAAGTGCAATTAAATATGCAATCATCGAATACTCTAATAAGATAATGGTTATTCTGCTTCTGTGATGTAATATGCTTATAGAGGAAAAACATCTATACTTTCTTAGATGATACTTACATCAAATTCTTGGTGTTACCTAGAATGTCTATCTTGAGAAATAGGAATTTACACACTGAATCAATATTGTTATTAGTTCCATTAGTTTTAATTCCTTTTCTGTTTTGTAATGATTCGTAAAAGGCCCTGTAAGCTTTATAAATATTTGCATTTGGAGTTTTATGGTGCATTTGAATCATTGACTGTTCATTGGTAGCAATGCAATGAACCTATGCAAAAAGGTATTCAGTCTGCTCTTTGATAATCCGGCTGTTCGGTTGGACAAGCAAATAAACATTTAACTCCAGAATTGACGACTTTGAGTTTGATATGGTACAAGGAATTTCATATCTCAAGGGAGGCTTGAGATTAATATGTCAGCCTAGATCAGCCTTCATCCTAATCAGTTTGCTAGCGTCGTAGTGTGCAAGAGGTTGGTATTTTCATCCCCTCTGCTTGTTTTTTACTTATTTTGATCAGATAAATCTTATTGGGTCAGATAACTTGTCACTAGAACAATGAATTGACAAGTATTACTGGATGGTACACTAACTACAATTTTTCACACTTTAGATTCGGGTCTTACTTTGATTCTGGATACATGGACTTAGTATTTAGATAGAGCATTGAATATTAACAAGGACATGGAAATGTAGGCCGTGTTTAGTTGCCGAAAGGCAGCTCCTGAACGTCTGCCGGCGCACCGTAGCATTTCGTTTGTATATGTGAAAAATTGTCCAAAAATTAATTAATTAGGATCAAAATGTTCGTCTCGCAGAGTACAACAAAACTGTGTAATTAGTTTTTGATTTCATCTACATTTAGTACTTCATGATGTTATGACATTTTGATGTAATGATAATCTTTTTTTCATAGTAAATTTGGGAGTAACTTTTGGGATCAAACAGGGCCGTAGTTTAATGCGGCAGAACGAGCTTTTCTAACTCTGCACCCAAATCTTGGTTGGGAATGAAGACGCAGAAGCTTCTAGAAGGACAACTGGTTGGATGGTTGTGCATCAGTGGCAGAGTGGCAGGGAGTCGGCGGAGACCGGAGAGGGAGCCAGGGCAAGGAGCTAGAGTCCAGAGAGCGCGGTGGCCACGAGCCCACGAGAAAGCGGCCCCGAAGCTGCGAGTAATGGACCGGGCTGTCCAGATGGATGTAAAGATTACGGCCCAAATTGGCTGTGCCGCAGCAAAGCGCACTACAAACGCAAACCCCCTGCCCTTCTCTGCAGTCTCGTCTCGCCGCAAACCCCCCACCCGCCGCCGTCGCGCTGCGTCCCCATTTGCCATGGCCTCCCCCGCCGCCGCCTCCCGAGCGTGCCGCCTCTCCACCATCTTCTCCAAGACTACACCACGCGCCCAACCACCCAAGCCCAAGCCCAAGCCCAAGCCCGCGCCCGCGCCCGCGCCCGCGCCCGCGCCAACGCCTTCGCCGACCCCGAAAGCGGCCGCCGGCGAGGATGAGGCGAAACCCGACGCGCGCCGCAACCACGAGAAATCCTTCAGCAAAATCGACAAGGCCATCTTCCGGGAGCGCGATCCGGACAAGCTGGTGCCCCAGTTCATCGCCGCGTCGACAACCGGACCCCAGTCCCAGCGCTTCCGCGATAAGCACCGCGTGTACGAGGTGGCCGTGTCCCGCCTCGCTTCCTTCGGCCGCCACGACGCCGTCGCGGCCATCCTCGACTCGCAGAAGCCCTTCCTCGAGGCCTCCAACGAGGGCTTCGCCGCGCGCCTCGTGCGCCTCTACGGCCGCGCCTCCATGCCGTCCCACGCCGCCGCGACCTTCCTTGAGCTCCCCTCGAAGCACAAGTCCGTCATGACCTTCAACGCCCTCCTCGCCTCCTACGCCGACGCCGGTGACTCCGTCGCGCTCGCCACCGCATTCGAGCAGATCCCGGCCTCGCACCCCACCATTGTCCCCAATGTATGCTCTTACAACATACTCATCAGCGCTCTGTGCCAGAAGCCGGACCTCTCTGCCGCCCTTGATGCCATTCGGCTCATGGAGAAGTGCGGTCTTACCCCCGATGGGATATCTTTCAACACGCTGCTTAACGGGTTTTACAGCAGCGGCCGATTTGATGACGCCGAGACGGTCTGGGAGATGATGAAGGAGAGGAATATTGAGCCGGATGTAAAGTGCTACAATGCAAAGCTGCGGGGTTTAATTTCCAAAGGGAGTGTTGAGGATGCGCTTGCTTTGATTGAGAGGATGCAGAAGGATGGGCCAAAACCTGATACAGTGTCCTACAATGAACTGATCCGAGGCTACTGCAAGGAAGGGAGGTTGGATGAGGCCAAGAAGGTATATGATGATTTGGTAAAGAATGAATGCGCACCAAACAGAGGCACATTTCATACCCTTGTGCCACGTCTTGTTGAGGCTGGGGAGCTTGATTATGCTCTAAGGTGCTGCCATGAGATCTTTAGTAGGAAGTGCAGAGTGGAATGCTCGTTGCTGCAGGAGGTAGTAACTGCATTGGTTGCTGCATCAAGGGTGGAGGAGGCTAAGAGGATTGTTGAGCTTGGGAGGAGGAACTACTTTCCTCGGAAGGGATTGAGGATGCCACCACGTACTGGAGAAGACAAGGGGTTGAAGATGCCACCACCTGCTGGAGAAGACAATGATGTAGAAGCTGAAACTGATAGGGAAGATTCTGCACCGTATGAAGTGGGCTGTGAGGAGGAAGAGGAGTCTAGAAATACTTAATGAGATGCAAACAAAAGTAGCTCTACTGTTTTGCTGGGCTGATACAGGCAATTGCTATCCTCTAGTACTTTAATAAGATGATGTTTTTCCCTGCTCTGCTGTAAATTTATTAGTAAGACCTGTACTCTTTTTACATGATATTGACATCAAATCCTTGGTCTTCCCTAGAATATGGCTAGCTTTGGCATTTTTTTCACATGGCATGAAAAGTATTAATTATGTTTGTTTTATGCATTTTTTTTTCTTCTATGATCATCTGTTAACACCGTGCAGACTTTATAGTAATTTGCATATAGTGGTCTTTGATAATGCCATTGTTTGCTTGGGCAAGCAAATAAACATATAACTGCTGCATCGTCAACTTCCTTGACTACTCCATGTTTGGAATATCGAAATTTTTTATCTCATGGAGACTTTTAATGTCACTCTAGATCAGCTTCCCTTATTTAGTTAGTCAAGCTGGAGGCGGATACTCATCTCCATTGCAGAATTGTTTCACTTTATAGTCATGGTAGTTGTATTTCTTTATCTCGATCTGAACTTGAAGCAATGCCTGGCCATGGAGCTTGACGCCTATCTTCCTTCTCTATCCATCCATGCTGAACTATTGCCGTTTTGCTTTATATAAGGATTTTGAGAACTACTGCCGTATTTTTTCACCGAATTATGCTATTGAGATGCCTACTCCTCCATCACTTGCTTTCTGTTGCTTGTCCTGTGGTTCTGAACATGTATTATTTGTCTCCATGTATCTCTGCAATCATCGGTCAGTATCACTAGGTTTGTATGTATGTAATATTCACTTGAGCACTACCTGATCAACTGAATTAAAACAAGCAGTTCCTGATGGAAATATGTATTTGACCTATCACGTGGCATTCTTGTGTAGTATGACAAATGGGGTACAGCCGTACAGGGAACTGGTACTTATTCTTGTCAATTCATGCTTTGGCCCTTTAGAAAACTGTACATCTAGCAAATACTGCTATTTGAGTGTTTGCATTGTCTAATTCTCTCAATTGATTATTCTGGTAGTAATTTTGGACCATGGGTTTTAAATTGCTTTTGATCTTTAGCTTATTGTAACTGGTTGCGGACTCATGGTAGCAAGCTAATTTGAATGTCATGTCTGTTGTATTTGTTGCCCTGTATACATGTTCTTTTTGGAATATATATGTGTGGTGATTACTCTTGAACTTAGTTGGATCCTGAGATGATAGTTAGGTCATGGTAGGACAACAATTATCACAAACAAACGAAAAATGCTAGGTGTGCTACAATATCCGGTGACTTTTGGACCAACTTTTCGAGGGATAAACACACCCGTCTTATTTCTGACTCTCCCTCTCTCCATCTCTGGCGGCAGACTACGATAGAAGCTCGTTCTCACTGACAGCACATCGGTGGGGCTCCCACCGGCTTACACGGCCGTGCAGCGTAGATCGACAACCTGGGCATTGGTTTTCATTCAATTCAAAGCATCTCCTGCTTCCCAATCTCAAATTAGTTTGTCCCCGTCGGCACCGGCTCCCCACAAATGCATTCTTGAGTGCTTGTAGCCCAAAATTGGGTTCTTTATCACTGGATTAAGTGAGGGTTGAGCTTACCCTATACAAATCGATTGTGAGCCAACAAATTTAAGATCCTCCGCATCTAAATCATGGTTCATGGAGGGGGATCACCTGGGGAAGAGAGAAAAGTGAGCTGTTGTTTGTGGAAGCTTACCCAGAAAAACTTAACAGGTAGGATATCCACGTCGCTTGTTAGGCTATTAACCGTCCATCCGCCCACGTTGTGATAGGGCGTGTGATACGCGCTGGGTTGGGTCCCTTGCCCAAACCCGATTCCTCGAGTCCTATGCAACCCGCTCAAACGGAAGGCCTTATCCCCTTCCCCTCTCCAAGCATCGAGAAGGAGAAGCCATCGCCGAGCGCGCCACCGTCGGAGACTGCCACCTTCTCTCCGCGCCTCTTCACTACCGGTACCGCTTCGAGACCCATCGCGCGACCTTTTTATCGATGTCGTCCTCGTCGTCCCCACAGGAGCAAAGCCTCGCCCGCCTCTGTCCCCTGCGCCATCTGTTTTCCGGCGGTCACTGCATCCAATCGAATCCTCTCTTCCCATGGTAAGCGGCAGCACACTAACTTGGTGTGGAAGTAGCAACTTTAGCACTTTAGCATTATTGGCAAGCCGGTAAGTTTGCGGTAGCGCTTGCTAGGTGCTAGCCACACAGTCCACTGACGAAACCAACTTGACAAGCGGTCCCGAGCGCCACTGTATCCAAAACAACTTTATGGGGTTAATATTTGATTTACACAAGTTAGGGTGCATAAAATCCGGTTTTATAGGTTGGGATTATATGTGCGACTCAAGATATGTCGAGGAGTTATATGATTTTTTTTCAATTTAGCAAGGCCATATCTGTATTCCGAGAGTATAAAGAACTAAATAATATCCGAGGCAAGTTTAAAGACAGAGGATAGTTTTAAGAATCAGTCATATATTTTACGGTATGCATTTGCGTAAAATCAACGAGCCCCGATATTTATGCCGGCTAGTTCACAAAATTAGCTTTATTGTAGGTACAGTTTTACACGTCAACGGTTTTATATGGGTCATGTAAAATTTTTGCTGATGTAAAAAACAGAGCGAGATTAGAATAAAGTTGTTTGGTGAAACAACGATTCATAACTAAATTTTAAGAGTATGAAACAACTTATCAACCATACGAGTTATTGTTGTTATAAATTTTACAGAATTTTTTTACTCATAAATTATTCTATTGTCTGACAACGAGGTAGAGTTTGTCAGATGAGTCGCAGGAAACCCGCTGTTGTAAAAAAACCGAATTTTTTTTAAAAAAACGAAAAACCCGGACGAAACCCTCGTGCCCTTCTGCCGTCTCCCCCTCCGCCGCCGTCTGGTGGTACCCCGCAGGCCCGCACCCCCATTCCCCATTTGCCATGGCCTCCCCCGCCGCCGCCTCCCGCCCGCACCTCCTCTCCAGCCTCTTCTCCTCGACCAAACCACGATCCAAGCCACCCAAGCACGCGCGCGCACCCTCTCCCAAGCCTGCGCCGGCCCCGAAAGCAGCCGCCGGCAAAGCACAGTCGAAACCCAACGCTGTCCGCAAACCCGAGAAGCCCTTCCGCAAATTCGCGAGGGCCATCTTGCAGGAGCGCGATCCGGACAAGCTGGTATCCGAGTTCATCGGCGCGTCGGCCGTGTCCCAACGCGTCCGCGACAGGCACCGCCTGTACGAGGTGGCCGTGGCCCGTCTCACTTCCTTGGGTCGCCACGACGCCGTCGCGGCCTTGCTCGACTCCCAGAAGCCCTTTCTCGAGGCCTCCAACGAGGGCTTCGCCGCGCGCCTCGTCCGCCTCTACGGCCGCGCCTCCATGCCGTCCCACGCTGCCACGACCTTCCTTGAACTTCCCCCAAAGCACCAGTCCGTCTCGACCTTCAACGCCCTCCTCGCCGCCTACGTCGACGCCGGCGACGTCGACGCGGTTGCCACCGCGTTGCAGCAGATCCCGGTCTCACACCCCACTATTATCCCCAATGCATACTCTTACACCATACTCATTCGCGCGCTGTGCCAGAAGCCGGACCTCTCGGCCGCCCTTGATGTCATCTCGCTCATGGAGAACTGCGGCCTTACCCCCGATGGGTTATGTTTCACCACTCTGCTTAATGGGTTTTACAACAGCGGTCGCTTTGATGATGCCGAGAAAGTCTGGGAGATGATGAAGGAGAGGAATGTTGAGCCAGATACAAAGAGCTACAATGCAAAGCTGCGGGGTTTGATTTTCAAAGGGAGTATTGACGATGCAATTGCTTTGATTGAGAGAATGCAGAGGGATGGGCCAAAACCTGATACAGTGTCCTACAATGAACTGATCCGAGGGTGTTGCAAGGAAGGGAGGCTGGATGAGGCCAAGAAGGTATATGATGATCTGGTAAAGGATGGATGTACACCAAATGGGTCCACATTTTATATCCTTGTGCCACGTCTTGTTGAGGCTAGGGAGCTTGATTATGCTGTAAGTTGCTGCCATGAGCTCTTTAGGAGGAAGTGCAGAGTGGAATGCTCGGTTGTGCAGGAGGTAATAACTGCATTGGTTGCTGCATCAAGGGTGGAGGAGGCCAAGAGGATTGTTGCGCTTGGGAGGAGGAACTTCTTTCCTCGGGAGGGTTTGAGGATGCCACCACGTACTGGAGAAGACAAGGGGTTGAAGATGCCACCACCTGCTGGAGAAGACAATGATGTAGAAGCTGAAACTGATCGGGAAGATTCTGCACCGTATGAAGCGTGCTGTGAGGAGGAAGAGGAGTCTAAAAATGCTTGATGAGGATATATACCTTTGTAAGTTAGGCATTCATGTGTCATGTCGATGCAAACAAAAGTTGCTCTACTGTTTTGCTGGGCTGATACAGAAGAATTACATGGGCAATTGCTATCCTCTAGTACTTTAATAAGATTATGTTTTTTCCCTGCTCTGCTGTAAATTTATTAGTAAGATCTGCACTCTTTTTACATGATATTGACATCAAACCTTTGCTCTTCCCTAGAATATGGCTAGCTCTGGCATTTTTTTCAAACAGCATGAAAAGTATCAGTTATTTTTGTTTTATGCATTTTTTTCTTCTATGATCATCTATAAACATCGTGCAGACTTTATAGTAATTTGCATATAGTTGTCGGGGACCGTAATTAGGGGTCCCTTAATCATCGGGGTAATCACCCAAAAAAGCGCAAAAAGGCTGCATCCAGAAACCTTCGGGCCTGGACATACGAAATCACGCAGCCCAACGGCCCAACACGGCCCAACAACAACCCACGGGGATGCGCCGCCCTCACGCCCAAACTGCGCCTCGCTCGAGGGGACCCCGCCCCCTCGAGCAGCGAGATGCAAATCTCCGCCTCGACAGGGGACGCCTCGACCCCTCGAGAGACCACTACGACGCAGTACAGTCACTCATTACCATCCTCCATGACGGGCACAAAAGTCAAAGGGCGAAACTTCGGTCGCACGTCGCCCCTGACAAAACCTGACCGCGCCGTACCGCCAGGACACGGACAGGCAGCCACTGTGCAGAGCGTGCCCGACACTGCACCTCCGACGCATCCGGCCCCGGTCACTCCGCGGCGCTATTCCACCAACTCCCGTCGCCTCCTTCGTCAGAGCGCCCTCGAATGAGCGTGGAGACCCTCGAACGGGAGTACGGACGACGACCGGGGGGCGAACCTTGGTCAAGCGTCATCATGTGGCCGACGGGACGGAGTACGAACCCTTAACCCTTGCTCGCTATGCCAACGGGCAGCCACGACCCGCACTGTGGCAACAGTGAGCGTCGTAGCATCCCAATGCTGCCTACTCCCGTCCCCTAGGGCAATAGAGCACTCGGGACGCGTACGGGGGCCGTCAGGCCAGCAGGAAGCCAGCCGTCATGTACGCACCGTGCCTGACGTGACCGACGGGGCGAAAGCCGGTCGTACCGGTCCGTCAGGCCGGGCCACTACGCCTCTGACCACAGTGTTACGACGACATGACAGCTGTGTACGACACGCCAGCTCTTGTCCACCTGCCCCCGTAATTTACGGGTAACCGACCCCTTGGGGCAGGGCAGGAGACCCCTCGAAGGAAGCCGCGGACAACGCCTCGACCACCACGACGACCGTGCGACCCCTCGAAGCCCCGACACAACGGGTACAAGACTCGCCACATCACCGACCGGCGCCGAAAGCCAACCCAGCTCGCCTTCAAGGCACAGATTCGTCAAGGATCAAGGGCACCCCATGAAGGGGGCATCTCATGACATCTACTGTAGACACGGCTGTAACCCCTCTACCCCTTGAGATATAAAAGGGATAGTCAGGGGGCCACGCACGAGGAGCCCAAGAGTTCACACGTCCAGGCACACGCCCAGACACGAACACTCTCTCACACACACACGATATTGGCATTCGCCTCAATCATCTTCGTCCTCGGTTCCGGGACCTGGAGAACGACTCTCCTCTCCCACCTTCACTTGTAGCCCCCCACTGCAAGCACCAGGGTGCGAAACTAACACGAGTGCGCGAGCACCTCTTGCTGGACGTACGGCCCCGCGGCCGGAATCAGGATAAACCCGTGTTCTTATGTTGGCTTCTCGCATCGACCATCAGGGACGAGACACATCGCACTTTCTGTGCGGCTAAGGGAGTGACGGCCATTCTGTGCGCATACTCTGCAGACCATCCCCGTCACTTGGCCTTTCGCGGTCTGGGGACTGGATCTTGTAGGGCCTTTTAGACAAACGCCCGGGGGCTTCACGCACGTATTGGTGGCAATCGACAAGTTCTCGAAGTGGATCGAAGTTTGGGCCGTCACCAACAACAGAGCGGAGCAGGCTGTGCTATTCTTCACCGACATCATACACCGGTTCGGTGTGCCCAACTCGATCATCACCGACAACGGCACCCAGTTCACAGGGAAGAAGTTCCTGGAATTTTGCGACGACCACCACATCTGTGTGGACTGGTCAGCCGTGGCTCACCCCCAATGCAACGGCCAAGTGGAGCGTGCCGACGGCATGATTCTGCAAGGGCTAAAGCTGAGGATCTTCAACAAACTAAACAGTTACAGTCGAAGGTGGGTAACCGAACTACCCTCGGTGGTTTGGAGCCTGAGAACCACTCCGAGCAGGGCCACGAGCTTCAGCCCGTTCTTCCTCGTCTATGGCGCCGAGGCCATCTTGCCGACCGACCTCGAGTACGGATCCCCGAGGCTCAAGGCCTATCAGGAGGAGAAGAACCAGCGAACACGCGAAGACTCGCTGAACCAGGTGGACGAGACTCGAGACGTGGCCACCCTGCACTCGGCACGGTACCAGCAATCCATGAGACGATATCAGGAGCAGAGGGTGCGGCGTCGAGACCTGAGCGAGGGCGACTTGGTGCTGAGGCTACGCCAAGACAATCGAGGCCGACACAAGCTCACACCACCGTGGGAAGGACCGTTCATCGTCGCCAAGGTCCTCAAGCCCGGCACCTACAAGCTGGCGAACGAGAAGGGCGAGGTCTTCCCCAACGCCTGGAACATCCAACAGCTACGTCGCTTCTACCCATAGAACCTCTTGTACTTTCCGCAGTCTTGTTTATCGCACGATGATAACAATAAAGGTTCATAACAGCATGGAAACATTGTTACTAACAACAATGAAACAGGGTGACTCGCCTTTACCCTCGAAGCGAACTCGAGGTAAAGCCGAGCCTCCCTCGGGGGCTACTAGGGGACTAACCCCCCAACAATCCTAACTTTTTTCATGCGCTTTTTTCGAAAATGTGTTGCCAAGCCCTTCATCGTCAGTTCAGAAAGACGTAAGCGAGGCGCAAGCCTACCATGGCTGAGAGTCGGCCAAGTCGCGGGACCGCCTACGCCCCCGAAAGGCTACGACATCCCCATCGCCACTCGACGCCAAGGTTACTTGTGTCCCTCCGCCGAAATCGATCTCGAGTTAAGAGGAGAGCACAACACATCGAACAACAAACAAATGCAAACCACTTCTTTCGAAAAATGCGCTGCCAAGCCTTTTCTCAACAGTTCAGAAAGATGTAAGCGAGGCGCAAGCCTACCGCGGCCGAGAGCTGGCCGAGTCGAGGGACCGCCTACGTCCCCGAAAGGCTACGACATCCCCCCGCCACTCGACGCCAAGGTTACTTGTGTGTCCTCCGCTGAAACCGATCTCGAACTTAGAGAAAGGCACAGCACGTCGAACAAACGAAAATCCGGTTGCAAAACCCGAATTAAATTTATACATCCTTATCTATCGCACAGCTAACCACAAAAATATGGGGCTAAGCGCTCGGCATCTCTGCAGGAACTCACGGAAACGGTTTTGGCGTCCCCCAAGCCGCGATATAGGGCTCGCTAACACACCCCGAAGATCGCAGGGAGGATCCGACTTCCCCTCGATCGAAACCTAGTGATGAGGACATGACACGCATGCATATGTACATGAATGGTGCATGGGGTGGAGAAGAAGGAGACCAACAAGGTTTTACAATTCAACAATAAGGCCCAAGATTAATCCGATTCGAGTCCCCAAGATGAAGGCCCAAAGAAACTCAAGTTTGAGTCCACATCGGAGTCCAGGAGCAGCCCACACTAAATCGGAAGCCCAGGTCGCATACGGGCTCAGTTTTGGACGTTCTACATATGCATGGAAAGCTAAGGAGATAATCTTTCCAATGGCACCAGTCTCACCTCAAAATTCGTCCAGAGTCATCGGGAATCGAAGAAACAAGTTGACGTTCAGAATCTGTCTCGGTGCTGCGTCGCCGTATTTTGGCCTTTGGGCCGTGTATCGTGTGGAAGCCCATAGGGGGGCGCCCCTCCAACCCTAGCACGCCCTTTAGGTTATATAAACTAAGTAGCCGCCGTCGTTTAGACTCGGGTTTTGCTTAGATTATTCTGTTGAGAACAGTTTCACCGTCTATCGGTTTGTAGAACCCCAACTTTCGATCTTAATCATACATCTGCAGAGCCACTTCAGTTTGAGCTGCGTTCTTTCGAGTTCTTGCTTGTTTTCTTCGTTTCGCAGGCAGGGATTAGCCTTCTCGGCGAGGTCAACCGGGTTGTGACACGGTTGATAACCAGAGGAGTCGTGGTGCTAAGATTGCGGGGTTCGAGTCGCTGACTTGAAGCCGGATCGGTGTGTTGCGCTCCGCCCAAAACGACTTATCCTTCGCCTGACGGAAGATCGGGCCATCCCGTCCCCATCACCTAGAATGCGTTATCGATCCCGTTCCCTCGAAAATCGAGGAGGATGAAAGCGAGGCGCGAGTCTACCACGGTGGGAAGGTGGCCGGGTCGCGGGACCGCATACGCCCTCGAAAGGCTACGACGTCCCCCTCACCACCCAACACTTAAGTTGCTTGCGAAAAACGAACTCCTTCGCGAAAATCACTCCAAGAAATTGGGAAAAGGCACGGTATCGCACAAAAATCTCCGATGAGAGTACAAGATCGTGCTAACCCACGAAAAGGTTAGACACATAAACAGATTTATTCTTTACATGCCACTAACGGCAAATTTGTGAGGATAAATTACACTCGGCCATGGGCCATTCAGAGATACAAAGACAAAGAGCCGCTCTAGCAGGGCTCTTGGACCACTTCAGCGGCCGGCCAGCACACTATCACGAGAAGCAGTTTCCACAGCTTTCTCTCCGATTTTCTTCTGGCACCCAGCCAACTGAAGGACCTGGCGGTCGAGCGGCTGCGAAACGGAGAGACGTTGAACCCCTTCACCGTCGAACAGGGCCTGGCTTCACGTCTTTCCGTCGATGAGCGCCCTTGCAAAAACGGCGGCCGGCGAACGTCATTTGCTAGTTTCCCAGCAAATGAAGCACCCGCCGCAGCATCCTTGCAGGGCCTCACCACCGGCAAGACCACCGCCTCCCCGATGAGGAGAGCGATGTCCTGCTCCTTTCCCGCAGCATGCCCGCCGCCTCTCACCGACTTTCTTCTGGCGTCAATGGTGCGCGCCAAGGGTGGAACCCCGGACCTTTTTACTCTCACTCTCGAACCCATCGGGAGGACGAAGTTTGTGGCTCTGCATACTTGCCAAGCTACACGAAAACCCGGCGCTGGTCTTCTTCCCCACCCGGACGCCTGTTTTTATAGGCACCCGGGGGCGGCGACTGTTACTCCCGTGGGGGTATAGCCGCGAGATTCGCATACGGATGCGAATCGCCGTACATACCGGGCGGGCAGCCTTAATCACCTCCTTGACTCAGCCCGCCCGCTCTGCGATTCCTGCGCCCAAGCACCCGGGCCAATTCACGGGCGAAACAGCCGTGGCCTAGGTGGACGGGGCCTAGGGCCACTGACGACTAGGTCCGGCTGCGTGGAAAACTACCCCAAAGCGGGCAGTCGCGTCCACCCGGTGCGCGATAAGACGAATCTATGCGCCTGACGCTCTGATCGTCACGTCGCCTCAGCGCCTGCCCGCACACGCCGCTGCGGCTTAAAAGGCGCGTCCGTTCAAACCGCGCCATCAAGAACGGCTTGGCCGCCTGGTCCGGGGAGCACACACGTCAAACGCGGTGGTGAGTTGAGCCGCTGACGCACGGGCCCCATCAGCGGAAAACCGCCCCGGCGTGGGTGGCCGCATTAATTGCGGCACGGTAAAACGAACCGACGCCGCAGTAACTCTGGGCACCCCGTCACCTCAACCACCGCCCGCGCACGCCACCCCGCCTAAAAAGGCGCGCCCACTACTTCCACACGGAGCACCGTGCCACGCCAGCCGAGATCGTGTGGATAAGAATGGCTAATTCCGGTCGACGGGCCGATGCATCGCCACGTTAACCACGACTCGCGCAAAACACGGACGACCGCCCCCGGTCAAAATGGCCAATGAAAGACGACAGCTTTCAAGGTAAGCCAAATCACCTCGAGGCGTTCCGCGGAGGCCGGGGTTCGAAGTCTGACCCTTGAACAGGTTCAAACGGACGCCCCGGCCGAGTCGGAGACAAACAAGGGAAGGGCGGCTGGCCCGACTCTCGAGCGGAGAGGCTCGCACGCCTCCTCCGTGGCCTTACTAATCAGAAGCTCGAGCCTGGCCCTCGAACGGGTTCGACAGGCGCTTCAGATCAACAGAGTCAGGGACGATTCGGGCGTGCTCATCATGACTTTACCCCGGACGTGAAGTTCAGGGACGCCCCTGTTGTGTTCAAGGCCGGACAAAGGCAGCTAGTTGAGGGATCCCACCGAGGGAGAGCTTCCTCGCCCTTGGTCCCTCTCGGATGGGACCAAGCCCCTGCCTAGCAAACCTTTGCGAGTGCTCGCTGATGGACGTGTCTCCGGACCACGAGCCGACCCCCTACGAACGGGGCACGGACGCCCACTTGAACTACCCGCTAACAGCTCACCGAGACGACCGCGTTCGCGAACCCGCTCAAGGGTAGCGTGGAGTGTCTCACCCCTCAGCCCCGCGGAGGGGAAGCGAGGGCCGTAACACGAAAAGACGAGGAACTCTCCCCAATCGCCCTTTCGAGGCCGAGGGCTCAGGGGCTCCTCGCACATGCAACGCAATACCCCCCGAACGCAACCCCGAATTCATGTGTGATGTTCCCCCCGATTTAAGCCTAAAACGCACAAAGGTTATAGCCTTTGTACGAGTGCAAACACTCCCACAAAGGCTCGGGGGCTACACCCGCGTGTGCGCTAGCACGCCCCCGCAGAGATCTCGCATGACCAAAAACGAACCCGGACACCAAACACTTGCGAAAGAACACCCCGATCATGAACCTTTACATGAGCGAAACCACTCCCGTAAAGGCTCGGGGGCTACTGTCGGGTACCGTAATTAGGGGTCCCTTAATCATCAGGGTAATCACCCAAAAAAGCGCAAAAAGGCTGCCTCCAGAAACCTTCGGGCCTGGACATACGAAATCACGCAGCCCAACGGCCCAACACGGCCCAACAACAACCCACGGGGATGCGCCGCCCTCACGCCCAAACTCCGCCTCGCTCGAGGGGACCCCGCCCCCTCGAGCAGCGAGACGCAAATCTCCGCCTCGCCAGGGGACGCCTCGACCCCTCGAGAGACCACTACGACGCAGTACAGTCACTCATTACCATCCCCCATGACGGGCACAAAAGTCAAAGGGCGAAACTTCGGCCGCACGTCGCTCCTGACAAAACCTGACCGCGCTGTACCGCCACGACACGGATAGGAAGCCACTGTGCAGAGCGTGCCCGGCACTGCACCTCCGGCGCATCCGGTCCCGGTCACTCCGCGACGCTATTCCACCAACTCCCGTCGCCTCCTTCGTCAGAGCGCCCTCGAATGGGCGTGAAGACCCTCGAACGGGAGTACGGACGACGACTGGGGGCGAACCTTGGTCAAGCGTCATCATGTGGCCGACGGGACGGAGTACGACCCCCTTAACCCTTGCTCGCTACGCCAACGGGCAGCCACGCCCCGCACTGTGGCAACAGTGAGCGTCGTAGCATCGCAATGCTGCCTACTCCCGTCCCCTAGGGCAGTAGAGCACTCGGGACGCGCACGGGGGCCGTCAGGCCAGCAGGAAGCCAGCCGCCCCGTACGCACCGTGCCTGACGTGACCGACGGGGCGAAAGCCGGTCGTACCGGTCCGTCAGGCCGGGCCACTACGCCTCTGACCACAGTGTTACGACGACATGACAGCTGCGTACGACACGGCAGCTCCTGTCCAGCTGCCCCCGTAATTTACGGGTAACCGACCCCTCGGGGCAGGGCAGGAGACCCCTCGAAGGAAGCCGCGGACAACGCCTCGACCACCACGACGACCGTGCGACCCCTCGAAGCCCCGACAGAACGGGTACAGGACTCGCCACATCACCGACCGGCGCCGAAAGCCAACCCAGCTCGCCTTCAAGGCACGGATTCGTCAAGGATCAAGGGCACCCCATGAAGGGGGCGTCTCATGACATCTACTGTAGCCACGACTGTAACCCCTCTACCCCTTGAGATATAAAAGGGATAGTCAGGGGGCCACGCACGAGGAGCCCAAGAGTTCACACGTCCAGGCACACGCCCAGACACGAACGCTCACACACACACGATATTGGCATTCGCCTCAATCATCTTCGTCCTCGGTTCCAGGACCTAGAGAACGACTCTCCTCTCCCACCTTCACTTGTAGCCCCCCACTGCAAGCAGCAGGGTGCGAAACTAACACGAGTGCGCGAGCACCTCTTGCTGGACGTACGGCCCCGCGGTCGGAACCAGGATAAACCCGTGTTCTTGTGTTGGCTTCTCGCATCGACCATCAGGGACGAGACACAACACACTTTCTGTGCGGCTAAGGGAGTGCCAGCCATTCTCGACGCCGACAATAGTGGTCTTTGATAATGCCATTGTTTGCTTGGGCAAGCAAATAAACATATAACTGCTGCATCGTCAACTTCCTTGACTACTCCAGGTTTGGAATATCGAAATTTCATATCTTATGGAGACTTTTAATGTCACTCTAGATCAGCTTCCCTTATTTAGTTAGTCAAGCTGGAGGGGGATACTCATCTCCATTGCAGAATTGTTTCACTTTATAGTCATGGTGGTTATATTTCTTTGTCTCAATGTGGACTTGACGCTATGCCTGGCCATGGAGCTTGACGCCATCATCTGACGCATTTCTCCCTTCTCTATCATCCATGCTGAACAAGGTCACCTTCTACCCCTCCCTGTTTTGCTTTATATATGGATTTTGAGAACTATTGCTGTATTTTTTCACCGAATTATGCTATTGAGATGCCTACTCCTCCATCCCTTGCTTTCTGTTGCTTGGCATGTGGTTCTGAACATGTCTTATTTGTCTGTGTCATGTATCTCTGCAATCATCGGGCAGTATCACTAGGTTTGTATGCATGTAATATTCACTTGAGCACTACCTGATCAACTGAATTGAACCAAGCAGTTCCTGATGGAAATATGTATTTGACCTGTGGCATTAGTATCATGTGGCAGCTTTTGGTCCATATTCTTGTGTAGTATGACAAATGGGTACAGGGAACTGGTACTTATTCTTGTCAATTCATGCTTTGGCCCCTTAGCAAACTTTACTTCTAGCAAATACTGCTATTTGAGTGTTTCCGTTGTCTAATTCTCTCAATTGATTAATATGGTAGTAATTTTGGACCGTGGGTTTTAAATTGCTTTTAATCTTTAGCTTATTGTAACTGGTTGCGGACTCATGGTTTTAAATTATTCTTTCTGTTTTTTGTCCTATTATTCGTGTCTAACTTTATAGAGATAGGGGTATCCACAGCTACATGTATCGACTATTAACGAGAAAGCTTCTTTTCCCTTCTTTTGCTGCAGATTTCACTGAGTTATTTTAGGAACATATTTCACCGAGTTAGCGGCATAGCATTTTGATGCAAGTACGAAAGAAATCATGGCTACATCAATTCTTTCCATTTTGCTTTATCCATATTTTAGTGTAGTCGCTCCAGCTGTAAAGCGGTTGCCCGGCTAGTCTTCCTGCAGACATACGATCACTCTAATCTTTGGTCTCCCTTTGCAAATCTTAACTGCATTTCGGAGGATTTCTACAGGAATTATACTGTTTTGTGCAACCTGTGAGACTGCTAGATTCTAAATGTTTTTCGGAGAGCTGAAGGCCATGTTCTTGGCATGGAAACTTCCACAGATATTATATTGTTTAGTGCAAGAGAGACCCTGTGAGATTTGCAGGTTCTCTGTGTGGTTTAGATCTTCAGATCGTGACTATTGAGTCCTTTCTTTGCTGTGTTAGCAATAGTAAAGTTAAACATGTGTGGCCGTCGAAATGAACCGAGAGCGATCTATCTTTTAGTTTTTTTAAGGAAAAAGTATCACCCCTTCCCATACTTATAAAATGGTCTATATCACCACCCGAACTTTCCAAAACTGGTCAAATTACCCTCTAATTTTTAAAAAAATTATAGTAATTCACAGAAAAATTATAAAATAGAAAATCCAATTGTGTTGGAATTCAAATGAGTATATCTACATGGTGAACATATAATATGATATGCTTACATTTTTATTGTAGCTTTAGATCTATGCTTTTTTTATCATATTATATGTTCACTATGTGGATATACTCATTTGGAGTCCAACATAATTGAATTTTTCATTTTATGTTTTATGATTTTCCTATAATTTACTATGATTTTTTAAAATTGCTTTAAGGGGTAATTTGACCGGTTTTGAAAAGTTCAGGGGGTGACATAGACCGTTTCATAGGTTGGGGGTTATGTAGTCCAACCTTCATAGGTGATGGGGTGATCTAAACTTTTTCATTTTTTTGAGTATAAGGTGCAATATCAGCTCTTAATCTCATTCGATTGTATCAGTTAAGTTTTTTATATTCTTAAATTACATATATATCATTTAGATTTATATACTCTTAAAATGTATATTTGATGCCTTAATTTAGCCTCGGATATCACTGCGTTCATATACTCTCAAAATGTATAGTTATCTGAGAGTAACGTAGGTCTAACATCCATTTTTTCTAACACCCAAAGCTAAATTTAGTAAAAAAAGTCAATATAATCCGCTAACGTATCATAAGTTGAACACATAATCCCCCAACCATAGAATCGGATTCTGTGTACCCTAAACTTATTTAAACCAGATTTTAACGTCCTAAGGCTGTTTTAATACTGGTTTTGCTTAGTTGGACCTTACGTGGGCATGGATGGGCACTGTGGCGCTCAGGCCCGCTTGTCTATTTGTCCTTGCCCTAAAAATCATTCTCTAGCTAACCTAGCTTCCTGGGAGCATCAAGTGCTAGTTGTTGAAGGAATAACGGATCCAGAGTCGATGGAAGCAATCTCTTGTGGAGAGGGAGTTGCTCTAGCTACCGACCTAGCGCTTCAGAAGGTTCGTTTAGCTTGCAATAGAGCCAATGTGGTAAGAAGTTTCAAAGAAGCCGGTAAGAGTGTTAATGGGCAGATCGTCCACGAGATTAGGGCAAGAATGGAGACTTTTGAATCTTTCGAGTTCACTCATGAGAGCAGAACCCTCTAATGAAGATGTTCACTCCTTAGCAAGGAGCTAAATGTACTATGATGTAGGTAGATAGGTATGGTTTGTATCACCGTCAGGAGGCACTTGTAATTCTATTTCTCACTTGATTCAATAAAAGGTGGTGTTTCTAAAAAAAAGGTAACCTTCGAGACGTGTCTCTATAGGGAAACGAGGAGGCTACGCTAGCATATACAAAAACTCCTTTACCCCAAAACAGGAATAACAACAGTTAGATCACGGATTGTTACCACTAGACGCGCAGATGCAGCGGAAGTCGTCTTGATGTAGATGAACGCGTCGAAGTGGCAGTGCCGTGCAGTTGCTCACGTCTGTCTGGTCCTGCACGTGCGGTTCGTCCTTGTGCTCCAAGCACAACACCTCCAAGGTATCCACATACGAGGATGAAACGCCATGCGTCGGTGTGCCAGCACCAAGGACGCTCGCGACGAGAGAAAGGCGAGATGGCGGCTAGGGTTTGGGCGGCATCGGCGACAGGTGTCATCGCCCTTAGCCCTCTCCCACGTATACATAGGTCGTACTAATGGGCTGCCATCTTATGGGACCCATCGGTAAACCTAATCATCCCTCGTGGATCAAGCCCATAATCGAGTCCAACCCAATTGACTTTTAGGCATATATATATCCAACAGTCTCACCCTGTCTTGTTTCTGACTCCCCTCTCTCCATCTCTGGCGGCAGACTACGATAGAAGCTCATCCTCACTGACAGCACATCGATGGAGCTCCCACCGGCGTACACGGTCGTGCAGGGTAGATCGACGACAACCTGGGCACTGGCTTTCATTCAATTCAAAACATCTCCTGCCCAGTCGAATTCGGATTTCCAATTCTCAATCTCAAATTAGTTTGTCCCCATCAACACGGGCTCCCCCACACACATTCTTGAGTGCTTGGAGCCCAAAATTGAGTTCTTTATGACTCTATTAAGTGATTCCTCAATCCTCACACGAATCAAGTTCTTGCTTATCCAATGGAGTTCCACACCAATAAATCGGCTCATCAACCCATCCGAGCTTACCCTATACAAATCGATTCCGAGCCAACAAATTTTAGATCCTCCGCATCTAAATCATGTTTCATGGAGGGAGCTTACACAGGGCCTGTTTGGCTCCCCGCCACAGTCTGCCACAACACTGTAGCATGGCGGCTGTGGCGAGGAGAATCGGCGCCACAACACTTTGTCGTGACGTGCTGTGGCCAGGAGCCAAACAGGCCCACAGTCATAGCAGCTGCGGCAAGGGAGAAGGGAAAGAGAGAAGATTGAGTTATCTGTTTGTGGAAGTTTGCCCTCATCTCTAAAGAACGAAACCCGGAAAAACCTTAACAGATAGGATATCCATGTCGCCCGTTAGGCTATTAGTTATCCGATCTGCCCACGTTGTGACAGAGTGACATGAATCGTGATGCACTCTGGGTTGGGTCCCTTATCCAAACCCGATTCCTCGAGTCCTATGCTGCAACCTGCTCGGGCGAAAGGCCTCATCCCCTTCCCCTCTCCAAGCATCAAGAAGGATAAGCCACGGACCCGTCGCACGACCTTCTTGTCGTTGTCGTCCTCGTCGTCCCCGCAGGAGCAATGCCTCGCCCGCCTCTGTCCCGTGCATCATCTGCTTTCCGGTGGTCACTGCATCCAATCGAATCCTCTCTTTCCATGGTAAGCAAAAACACACTAACCTAGTGTGGAAGTAGCACATTTTAACACTTCAGCATTGTCGTCACACTGGAATGGGTATATGGCAAGCCGGCAAGTATGCAGCAGCGCTTGTTGGGTGCTAGCCGCACGACCTGCAGACAGGCTAGTGTTGCGTTGGTGCAGTAGTGAAAATGGAGCCTGTGATGGAACCAACCTGACGAGCGATCCCGAGCGCCACTGTATCCATTCATACCAACATGGTGGTCCAACTAAGCAAAACCGGGTACCAAACAGCTTTATGGGGTTAAATATTTGGTTTACACAAGTTAGGGTGTATAAAATCCGGTATTGTAGGTTAGAGATTACGTGTGCGACTCACGGTACATTGAACATTTAAAAAAATAGTGAGGCCATATCTGTATTATGAGAGTATAAGGAATTAAATTATATCTGAAGCTAGTCTTAACAATCAACTATATACGTTACAATACTAGTAAATATGCTCGCGCGACACGTGCGTACAACTTTTATTATGGGGTTATTTTAGGCTATTTGATTGGTGAGTATATAGGGTGGCTAAAGAAATTTTATGGTAAGAAAAGTAATGCCAAAACAGAAAAAAAAACTCTTTAGAAACATTATTTTTTCTTGTTTGCTAAAATTTTTCACGTCTTTTCCACGTCTTTAGTGAGGGTGGGTAATTTTAGAAGCCTGAAACAACTTATCAACCATACGACGAGGAGTTATTGTTGCTATACATTTTACAGAATTTTTTTACTCATAAATTATTCTATTGTCTGACAGCAAGGTACCGTAGAGTTTGTCATATGAGTCGTAGGAAACCCGCTTTTTTTTCTTAAAAAACCGAACCGGTAAACCCGGACGAAACCCTCGTCCCCTTCTGCCATCTCCCCCTCCGCCGTCGTCTGGTGGCACCCCCATTCCCCCATTTGCCATGGCCTCCCCCGCCGCCGCCTCCCGCGCGCACCGCCTCTCCAGCCTCTTCTCCTCGACCAAACCACGATCCAAACCACCCAAGCACGCGCGCGCATCCGCTCCCACGCCTGCGCCGGCCCCGAAAGCGGCCGCCGGCAAAGCACAGTCGAAACCCGAGAAGTCCCCCGCCGGCAAGGCGGAAACAAAACCCAACGCGGGCCGCAAAACCGAGAAGAAGCCCTTCCGCAAATTCGCGAGGGCCATCTTCCGGGAGCGCAATCCGGACAAGCTGGTATCCGAGTTCATCGGCGCGTCGGCCGTGACCCAATGCGTCCGCGACAGACACCGCCTGTACGAGGTGGCCGTGGCCCGTCTCACTTTCTTGGGTCGCCACGACGCCGTCGCGGCCTTGCTCGACTCCCAGAAGCCCTTTCTCGAGGCCTCCAACGAGGCCTTCGCCTCGCGCCTCCTCCGCCTCTATGGCCGCGCCTCCATGCCGTCCCACGCCGCCGCGACCTTCCTTGAGCTCCCCTCGAAGCACAAGTCCGTCATGACCTTCAACGCCCTCCTCGCCTCCTACGCCGACGCCGGTGACTCCGTCGCGCTCGCCACCGCATTCGAGCAGATCCCGTCCTCACACCCCACTATTATCCCCAATGCATACTCTTACAACATACTCATCCGCGCGTTGTGCCAGAAGCCGGACCTCTCGGCCGCCCTTGATGTCATCCCGCTCATGGAGAAGTGCGGCCTTACCCCCGATGGGTTATGTTTCACCACTCTGCTTAATGGGTTTTACAACAGCGGTCGCTTTGATGATGCCGAGAAAGTCTGGGAGATGATGAAGGAGAGGAATGTTGAGCCAGATACAAAGAGCTACAATGCAAAGCTACGGGGTTTGATTTTCAAAGGGAGTATTGACGATGCAATTGCTTTGATTGAGAGGATGCAGAAGGATGGGCCAAAACCTGATACAGTGTCCTACAATGAACTGATCCGATGGTATTGCAAGGAAGGGAGGTTGGATGAGGCCAAGAAGGTATATGATGATCTGGTAAAGGATGGATGTACACCAAACGGGGGCACATTTTATATCCTTGTGCCACGTCTTGTTGAGGCTAGGGAGCTTGATTATGCTGTAAGTTGCTGCCATGAGATCTTTAGGAGTAAGTGCAGAGTGGAATGCTCGGTTGTGCAGAAGGTAGTAACTGCATTGGTTGCTGCATCAAGGGTGGAGGAGGCCAAGAGGATTGTTAAGCTTGGGAGGAGGAACTACTTTCCTTGGAAGGGTTTGAGGATGCCACCACGTACTGGAGAAGATAAGGGGTTGAAGATGCCACCACCTGCTGGACAAGACAATGATGTAGAAGCTGAAACTGATTGGGAAGATTCTGCACCGTATGAAGCGGGCTGTGAGGAGGAAGAGCAGTCTAAAAATGCTTGATGAGGATATATACCTTTGTAAGTTAGGCATTCATGTGTCATGTCGATGCAAACAAAAGTAGCTCTACTGTTTTGCTGGGCTGATACAGAAGAATTACATGGGCAATTGCTATCCTCTAGTACTCTTTTTACATGATATTGACATCAAACCCTTGATCTTCCCTAGAATATGGCTAGCTTTGGCATTTTTTTTTCACACAGCATGAAAAGTATTAATTATGTTTGTTTTATGCATTTTTTTCTTCTATGATCTGTTAACACCGTGCAGACTTTATAGTAATTTGCATATAGTGGTCTTTCATAATGCCATTCTTTGCTTGGGCAAGCAAATAAACATATAACTGCTTCATTGTCAACTTCCTTGACTACTCCAAGTTTGGAATATCGAAATTTCATATCTCATGGAGACTTTTAATGTCACTCTAGATCAGCTTCCCTTATTTAGTTAGTCAAGCTGGAGGGGGATACTCATCTCCATTGCAGAATTGTTTCACTTTATAGTCATGGTGGTTGTATTTCTTTACCTCAATGTGGACTTGACGCAATGCCTGGCCATGGAGCTTGATGCCATCATCTGGCGCCTCTCTCCCTTCTCTATCATCCATGCTGAACAAGGTCACCTTCTACCCCTCCCTGTTTTGCTTTATATATGGATTTTGAGAACTACTGCTGTATTTTTTCACCGAATTATGCTATTGAGATGCCTACTCCTCCATCACTTGCTTTCTGTTGCTTGGCATGTGGTTCTGAACATGTCTTATTTGTCTGTGTCATGTATGTCTGCAATCATCGGTCAGTATCACTAGGTTTGTATGCATGTAATATGCACTTGAGCACTACCTGATCAACTGAATTAAACCAAGCAGTCCTGATGGAAATATGTATTTGACCTGTGGCATTAGTATCATGTGGCAGCTTTTGGTCCATAATCTTGTGTAGTATGACAAATGGGGTACAGGGAACTGGTACTTATTCTTGTCAATTCATGCTTTGCCCCCTTAGCAAACTCCTTACTGTACTTCTAGCAAATACTGCTATTTGAGTGTTTCCGTTGTCTAGTTCTCTCAATTGATTATTATGGTAGTAATTTTGGACCGTGGGTTTTAAATTGCTTTTAATCTTTAGCTTATTGTAACTGGTCGCGGACTCATGGTAGCAAGCTAATTTGAACGTCATATCTGGTGTATTCGTTCCCCTTTATACATGTTCTTGTTGCACCATATGTGCGGTGATTACTCTTGAACTTAGTTGGATCCTGAAATGATAGTTGGACATTTACCTATACTATTTCTTTTGATATGGAGTGTTGGAACCATAGTTGACACATCTTGTGATTGGTCTGTGTCAAAGCAATGGATACCGTAGATTGCAAATACTAATCTTATTTCGACTATGTATCTTTCTGTTCTTTGTTTGTGAAACCTCATGAGTCATGACTCATGGCAGTTAAACCATCTTTTTACCCTGTGCTTCTGAGAACTCATGACAGGTATAAACGACCTTTCCACAGCCAAATTCAGTGAACTGTGTTTTTCATCAGCTCTGCATCTCAATCTCATCTGAAGATTTACAAAACCTAGCTAGGAACATCTATGTCAGATATCCTGAAAATTCATAGTTGCTCATTGATAATATCATCTGTACCCCTTTTCTTTTGGTTGTGACATTTGCAGTATTTGATATACCATAAGGAGAACATTTCAATTGAAAGAGAAAAGCATGATATTGAATATTTTTATCGGTACCATAAAAGAGAAATTATTCTTTCTGTTTTTTGTCCTATTATTCGTGTCTAACTTTATAGAGATAGGGGTATCCACAGCTACATGTATCGACTATTAACGAGAAAGCTTCTTTTCCCTTCTTTTGCTGCAGATTTCACTGAGTTATTTTAGGAACATATTTCACCGAGTTAGCGGCATAGCATTTTGATGCAAGTACGAAAGAAATCATGGCTACATCAATTCTTTCCATTTTGCTTTATCCATATTTTAGTGTAGTCGCTCCAGCTGTAAAGCGGTTGCCCGGCTAGTCTTCCTGCAGACATACGATCACTCTAATCTTTGGTCTCCCTTTGCAAATCTTAACTGCATTTCGGAGGATTTCTACAGGAATTATACTGTTTTGTGCAACCTGTGAGACTGCTAGATTCTAAATGTTTTTCGGAGAGCTGAAGGCCATGTTCTTGGCATGGAAACTTCCACAGATATTATATTGTTTAGTGCAAGAGAGACCCTGTGAGATTTGCAGGTTCTCTGTGTGGTTTAGATCTTCAGATCGTGACTATTGAGTCCTTTCTTTGCTGTGTTAGCAATAGTCAAGTTAAACGTCTGTGGCCGTCGAAATGAACCGAGAGCGAGCTATCTTTTAGTTTTTTTAGTATAAGGTGCAATATCAGCTCTTAAACCTATTCCATTGCATCAGTTAAGTTTTTTATATTCTTAAATTAAATTGCTCTTCTGTGCAACGACGTTCTGCTACCTGCATTCCGGTCGTCGTTTCTGGAGCTTTCATGAAAAAAAACGGAAAAACCCGGACGAAACCCTCCACTTCTGCCGTCTGCCCCGCCGCCGTCGTCTGGTGGCACCCCCATTCCCCATTTACCATGGCCTCCCCCGCCGCCGCCTTCCGCGCGCACCGCCTCTCCAGACTCTTCGCCTCGACCAAACCACGATCCGAACCACCCAAGCACGCGCGCGCAGCCGCGCACCCTCTCCCACGCCTGCGCCGGCCCCGAAAGCGGCCGCCGGCAAAGCACAGTCGAAACCCAACGCTGGCCGCAAACCCAAGAAGCCCTTCCGCAAATTCGCGAGGACCATCTTCCAGGAGCGCGATCCGGACAAGCTGGTATCCGAGTTCATCGGCGCGTCGGCCGTGTCCCGATGGGTCCGCGACAGACACCGCCTGTACGAGGTGGCCGTGGCCCGTCTCACTTTCTTGGGTCGCCAGGACGCCGTCGCGACCTTCCTCGACTCCCAGAAGCGCTTTCTCGAGGCCTCCAACGAGGGCTTCGCCTCGCGCCTCCTCCGCCTCTACGGCCGCGCCACCATGCCGTCCCACGCTGCCACGACCTTCCTTGAACTTCCCCCAAAGCACCAGTCCGTCTCGACCTTCAACGCCCTCCTCGCCGCCTACGTCGACGCCGGCGACGTCGACGCGGTTGCCACCGCGTTGCAGCAGATCCCGGTCTCACACCCCACTATTATCCCCAATGCATACTCTTACACCATACTCATTCGCGCGCTGTGCCAGAAGCCGGACCTCTCGGCCGCCCTTGATGTCATCCCGCTCATGGAGAAGTGCGGCCTTACCCCCGATGGGTTATGTTTCACCACTCTGCTTAATGGGTTTTACAACAGTGGTCGCTTTGACGATGCCGAGAAAGTCTGGGAGATGATGAAGGAGAGGAATGTTGAGCCAGATACAAAGATATACAATGCAAAGGTGCGGGGTTTGATTTCCAAAGGGAGTATTGATGATGCAATTGCTTTGATTGAGAGGATGCAGAAGGATGGACCAAAACCTGATACAGTGTCCTACAATGAACTTATCCGAGGCTACTGCAAGGAAGGGAGGTTGGATGAGGCCAAGAAGGTATATGATGATTTGGTAAAGAATGAATGTGAACCAAACAGAGGCACATTTCATACCCTTGTGCCACGTCTTGTTGAGGCTAGGGAGCTTGATTATGCTGTAAGTTGCTGCCATGAGATATTATTTAGTAGTAAGTGCAGAGTGGAATGCTCAATTCTGCAGGAGGTAGTAACTGCATTGATTGCTGCATCAAGAGTGGATGAGGCTAAGAGGATTGTTGAGCTCGGGATGATGAACTGGTATCCTCAGAATGTTCTGAGGATGCCACCACCTACTGGAGAAGACAATGATGCAGCAGCTGCAACTGATTTAGAAGATTCTGCACCTGATGTAGAGGGGCATGATGAGGAAGCAGAGTCTAAAAGTGCTTGATGGGGATATATACCTTTGTGTCGATGCAAAAAGAGGTTGCTCTACTATTTTGTATGGCAGAATTGCGAGTACAGCTGCTATCATCCAGTCCTTCAATTAGATAATGATTTTGTTTTTGCTGATCTGCAGTAAATTGATTAGTAAGAAAACTTCTGCTAGTTTTACATGATATTTACATCAAACGCTTGCTCTTCACTTCTTCTCTAGAATCGCTAGTTTTGGCATTGTTTTCACATGGCATCATAATTTTTAGTGGGAGCTTTATAGTAGTTTGCGTATACTGGTCTTTGACTATCCCACTGTTTGCTTTGGCAAGCAGATTAACATATAACTCCTGAATTGTTAACTTGCTTGACTACTTGAAGTTTGGAATACGGAAATTTCATATCTTACGGTAGACTTAAATGTCACTCTAGACCAGCTTTCATTTTCTTAGTCACTCTAGAGGTGGATATTTTATATCTCCATAGCAGAATTGTTTCACTTTGTAGGCCTGGCCTTTTTTTCCTTCTTTGAAGTTTGAATAGATCATCTTATTTATAAAACAATTTACCAGTAGAAAGTGGATTAATGAAAAGAAGCTATTATGGGATGATGCATTAACTACCCATTTTTTCACACTTCAGATTTTCTTCTTTCAATCACATTCATATTTCTACTTTCAAGTGGATGCCTGTATGGTAAGGTAGAAGGGGTCTTCTTTTGATTGGGAATACATGAACTCAGATCAGATTTATGCTTCTTTTGATTGAGAATACTAGCTAGCTAAGCTTTAATATGGTCTTCAAGATTGTTTAGAGTTCAGTTGGAGTCAAGATTGAAGGTAAATGAACCGTTTGGTCTGATAAACTTGTGTAAAACAGATAAAAAAGGGAGGTCTCGTGATTGCCAATGACATGTATGCTTCCCTTTTTCAATTTTCTTTATTTTTCTTGCACATGTTTCAGAGTTTTTTGTTGGATAGGTTTACAAGTTTATGACAAATCTTGCATTTAAATGAAAAAAACTACTCGGATATATCTACCAAAAACATAGAAAACAGAACAAAGTAATTCTATAATTCAAAGCATCAAGTTTCAAGAGAAGCCTTTGCCTGGTTACCAGAAAACAGAGGGCAGAACTGTAGTTGCCCAAGAATTTATTTTCTGTATTCAAACTGGCTCAAAACTTTTCTCAACCAGTAATTCGGTTAGCACTGCTTATCCCTTGTGTGTTGTTGGTGGTTAGTTTTGTTATCGTATTTCTGACAGTTACTTGGGCTACTTTTCTGTCAATGCCAGCACTGGAGACCGGTGCAACAAAATTCGAGCCCTGCAAGCGCATTTGGAAGACCTGGGCGCCCTTGAAATGCAAGACCTTCCTCTGGCTCGCTGCACATAAAAGGTGTTGGACGGCGGGTCGTTTGGCACAACGTGGCCTCCCGCACCCAGCCAAGTGCTTGCTATGTGATCAGGAGGAGGAGACAGTGCACCGTCTCCTAACCTCTTGCGTGTTCACGAGACAGGTGTGGGTTGCTGCACTGGAGAAAGGGGGGCTTCAATGTTTGGCGCCATCCGGAGTTGAGGAGAACTTTCAGGTGTGGTGGTGCAAGGCGGCAAGGCGGACTCCGAAGGAAATACGCAGGGGCTTCAATTCCTTGGTGATCCTCACAGCATGGTCTATCTGGAAACACAGGAACCGCTCTGTCTTTGATGGCTGTCAGCCTTGTACACGGATGGTGCTGCAGGAGATAACTGAGCAAGCATCGTTGTGGCGACTGGCTGGAGCCAAGGATTTAGGGAAGCTCCTGGCAGGATAGCTAGGCAGGGGGAACTGGTGTTCATCTTAGCACGGGCGCGATGTAAACAAAAAACTAACCATGACCGTGGTATCGGCTTGTAACTCGGACCGATCTTTCTATCTTTAATACAATGACACGCAGCTCTCCTGCGCGTTCGAAAAAAAAAAATGCCAGCACTGGAGATATATTGGTGTCAGCTCCAGAGTTCGAACTAATCTGCTGTCTTGTGCTTTCACAGTTAACTACAGGATACTTTCATTTTCATGATTTCTGGCTTTGTGCTACAGCGCAAGATCTCTTACATATGTTCAGACTGTTTTGGGAAGTTATTGGAAATTACTAGAACATCTCAACAATTTGGGATACAAGCCTTCAGGCAAGCTCCGGATCTATCATACCTGGAGCCTGTGTTCTAATCATTCTTATCTCATCATAGGTGGTGTTGGTCATCTCAAATTGCCTTTCATAGATAAACTGACATATTTTGTCTATTTTACTATGCGTTGTTTCCATTTCTCTGCCATCTTATATACATTCAGCCCTACAAAGCCCTACAGGTTGACTGCAACGTGAAATGGCTGTTTAATCTTTCAGATGATCTTCAAGATTGTTTATAAAGTTAAGCTGGAACCAAGAATGCTGCCAAACGAGCCATTTGATCTGATGAATTTGTGTAAAACAGATTAAAAGGGGAGGTCTCAAGATCGCCGATGACATATATGTTTTTCTTTTTCATTCTCTTGGATAAGTATATAATTTTTATTTTGCCAAATATGGTGTTTAAATGAAAAAAAAACTACTCGGATCTGGCTTATCTACCAATAACAAAAAAAAAACGAAATGAAGTTATTCCGTAATTCAATGCATAAGTTTCAAGGTAGGTTACCTTCCTCGTTACCAGAAAACATTGAGCGGAATCTGAACTTGTCCACGAATCAATTTCTACACTCAAAGCTGGCTTAAAACTTGCCCGAAGCAATATTTTTGCCATCAATGCTTACACGTTGTGTGTTCTTTGTGGTTAGAATTGTTATCTACTTTCATATAGAGTACACTAGTGGTTATTATAACTTGTCATGTGGTGTTTGGGTCCCTAAATAAACTATTAAAATGCACATTTGAATCCCTAACCTTGTTAAGTGTGCCAGGTCCAAATCATCCTAGTTAGCACAAATTTGCCTTTGTGCCACACAAACAAAGCACCTAACGTGCAGTATACATGATATCAGCAATACCCTGAACACATAGTTGAGCATGGGAAGCTGCACGCTACAATGTCCATTTATATAATAACTTGCTGGTAAAGGTGATTTGGACCTCAAATAACACACTTAACAAGTTTAGGGACATAGATGATGTGCATTTTAGGAGTTTAGGACCTCCCGTGCATTTTACATCATATATCTGAATATTATTTGGGCACTTCTCTGTTAATACCAGCACTAGAGATATATTGGTGTCAGCTCCAGAGTCCGGACTAATTTGGTGTGTCTTGCTTTCTCTATAGAATACTTTCATTTTTCATGGTTTCTGTCCACTCATAATATTCAGACATCAGATTGTTTATGGGAACTGGGAAGTCATTGGAAATCATTAGACTATCTCAACAATTTTGTGATTCAAGCCTTCAGGTGAGCTCACTGATTTATCATTTCCAGAGCCTGTGTTCAAACTATTATTATCTCATCATTGGTGGTGTTTGTCATCTCGAATTGCCTGTCGTAGATAAGCTGACGTCCTTCCTCTAGTTTCCTATGCACTGTTTTCTTTCTCTGCCATCTTATATCCATTCGGCTCTGCAAAATCCACCGTTTTGTTTCAGAGTCCTCGTCGCATATGCAAGAATGCTCATCTAACTTATGTCCTACTGTACTGCTCCGTATTTAATAAGGATTCAATATGTCTAGATAAAGAACTTAAACGGAATTCAGCCACTTCGTTTGATGTGCTTGTACATGTGGAAAAGAGAGGCAAATAGAAATTGAAAAGGTTGGGTAGAGGGGGCTTGTATTAAAACTGTGAAGATTCAGTTCAAAATTTGGAGCAATTCCCAAAATTGTAAGGTCAAGAACTTAAAATTACTAATTCTGTGATAGTGTCATGCTAGTGTAGTAATCACATTGACACTTGAAAGGCTGAAACCCACTGGACATTGAGCACCTGGCAATCTGGCTGCTACATCACGCAGCAAAACGCCCTGCTTAGCAGGTCTCTGGTTTCTCATTTGCCTCACGGTATGGTGCGTATTCGTAATCAGCCGAAGCATCCTGTCAACAGGCAGTTAGGCATCATATAGACGCGACTAAACAAAAGGTGGCTATACTAAGACTAAGACCCAGCTGGAGTAGAATAGAAAGTACAGGACAGAAGGCTCCAAACTTAACAAATTTTGCTGTCAATTGCAAGTAGTAGGTCTGGCAGGTGGAGACTTCCGGGGCATCGCGCGATTAGCGAGCGCGCAGCGCGGAGGGACATGGAATGGAAGCAAGGATTTGAACACGGAATTGTAGGCGCGTGTGCGTGCGGTCAAAACGCGTGCGAGTGCGGGCGTGGTCGTGGTCAATGGAGCGGGGTTTAATGCTGCAGCTGGTGCCCTGTCCGGGAGGCTCTATAGAAAACGAAGGTATTAACTCCGGCGCTTAGCACTAGGCGGTGTGTTAATACGGGCGTATGGTCAGACAGGTTCGTCGTTTGATGAGTCGGTAGAATATATAGACCCCTGTGATGCAATGGCGATTTCTGGACTTCTGGGCGGTGTTTAGTTCCGTAAAGAAAAATGAATTTGGGTGAAAATGTCACATCGGACACTGTAGCACATTGTAGCACTTTTCGTTTGTTTGTGGTAATTATTGTCCTACCATGACCTAACTAGGCTCAAAAGATTCGTCTCGTCGTGTACATCAAAACCATGTACTTAGTTTTTTTATTTACCCACATTTAGTGTTCCATATATGAGGAGAGAGATTTAATGTGATTTGATGTGACAGGTGAATAGTAAAGTTTGGAGAGAGAAATTTTGTTTTCGAAGGGAACTAGGGCTAACGTTCACGGTCTTCACGGCGGCAGGTGCTGACTGAGAACTGGGTGGAGGTCTGGAGGGTGCTGACAACTGACAAACCGGGGCCGAGCTGGGGGCGCTCTACAGCGGGCAGCAGAGCAGCATTGGCATGCTCTAGGGTGGCCACCGGCGGCGACGGCGAGGCGACGCCAAACGTTTCGAGCGGGGCGAAGAATTGAATCGTCGTACATGAATGGCGCTCGCGCTGCAGGCTCGCTGCGCCCGTGGGAAAACGCGACGGTGGCCAGGGCATCATGCGCCAGAAAGCCGGCGTGGCATCGGCGTCGCCGGGATCCGCCAGTGTTGTCGCAGACGCCGAGACAAAAAGCGCATTCAATGTCCGGTTCAGGTGGCCGGTAGCCATCGATGTGACAACGACATGGCGCCGCTGCCTCGTGGGCGCAGGGAGGGAGGGAGCACCCGGCGGCCACCGCCACCAGCAGCGCACTCGCTTGCGACGCGCTGCCGCGACGAGATTTGCTGCCTGCTACTGGCCTACTGCTACCAGAGAGGGTTTGAACTTTGAAGTTTAAACACGAGCCAGGACAAAACGAGATTTGAAACAAGAAAAGGTGGACGATGGCGCCACACAGCGACCATTCAAGAGATCAGTGGTCGATGCTACATACTGTAGTTTAAACGCTAATAAAGTGACCGGGGCGTCGCCCCCCGCGCGGGCGACCGAGCGGACTGGCCAAACCTCGCGCCGCCGCAACCCACCCTCGGCTCCTCCCGCTGCGCCGCCGCCCGAGCAGCCCGCGGAAAGCTCGCGCGGCATGCGGTGAAGGCGGCGGCGTGGCCTTCTTCCCCTTTCCCGGCGGTCTGGGCGGGTGCGGCCGCCATGGCCCGGATGGAGCTCTTCGCCGGCGGCAAGCTTCTGCGTGGCGGCGGCGGCAGGGGCCGTCAGATCCGGAGCCGTCCCGGCCGGATCTGACGGTGGCGCGACGGGGGACGCGTGGAGGTGTGTGGGGGGGGGGGGCGCAGCCGACGCTTGGATTGGCGGCGGCGGCGGTCAACGCGGGCGGCGCCGACGGTGGCAGCGGCCGGTGCGTCGGCATCAGCGACAACTGGTGGAAGGCGCGGAGGCCCTGACCGGCGCGGGGCTGGGGAGTGCTATGGCCGGGCGTGGCCGTGGCCGCGGCTGCCGGCCGGCGAGGTGGTGCTCCCCTTCTCTCCCATGAAGGTGATACTGGTCCGGCGTCACTCTGGTGGTGGGGCTAGGGGCTGCAGGTGCTTACCAGGGGCACTGTGGTAGTGTTCCGGGCTGTTCCGGATCTCTTCCGGTTGAGGCGAGGGGGAGCGGGCTGCTGGCATGACCGAGTGCGTGTGGTAGGCATGGAGCTGATAGGCGAAAGCCTCACCGACGTTGTCGTTGGCAATGGTGGCGTCGCCCCTGTGGCGTCGTTCTCCCCGCTGGGGCACTATTGAGTGGCACCATGATCCTACCGCACCGGGGCTCTTTCGGGTGAAAACCCTGTCCATCTTTGGACGTGCGACGGCGGCGCCTTGGCGTCGTGCCCTCCTTGGAGGCGCCGCATTTAGAGACCTGTCTTGGCTCGTGACAATGGAGGTGGCCGGTCAGCGGAGTTGCTTGTGTGAAGCGCATAGTCCGTGTTGGCGGGAAGGTGCAGAGGGTCCATGGGCGTTGGAGGTCTTGAGTTTGCGCTCTTGGTGTTGTCGTGACCCCAGCGACGGCTAGGCGGAGGTGTCGCTTCCATAGCGGTTTCAGATATCTGAGTCCTTGGCAGAGGAGTGCGAGGCGGTAGGAGAGGCGAGGCCCCCACGCAGAGTGACCGGGATCAGTGTTTTTCATCGGCGCTGCGACGAAAGTTTTCTGCGGATGCATCGCCGGGACAGGGGGATCGACGACCGCGTGTGTGGCTTGAGGGGGACAATCCCATGGTGGAGGAGTTTGAGTTTGCCGACCTGGCTTGCAACGGGCCGCGGCATTCGGCGTGGCACAACGTTGGTGACAACGGCGCAGTCGCGGTGGCTTTTTCTAGCTCCTCTCCCAATTTGTGGTGGTGTAGTGTTTGTTGTGTGTGTTGGTTGCGTGCGTTGTTTGTGTGGTGGTGGTGTTCGCTTCAGCGCGTTATGTACGAATGCTTCTTATATGGCAGTGCTTCTGCTTTTAATTAAAAAAATAATAATAAAGTGACCGGAGCCTAACCTATTCAGACTTCAGAGATGACCATGGCATTAGTCAAAGTGAGTGCTCTCTAACAATTGTATGTGGTACCTACATTGACACCTCTGTAGGTAGGCAGAGCACGACTGGTTCGATGCCGTCTGCTTAGCTACTCTGAAGGCGATGCTGAATCAGACACCCACGAGCCCATCAAGGCATGAACGTCCCTACACTGAAACATGGACAAACACATCCGATCCCATCGATAGCTATGCTGTGCTGTAGCTGAAGCAAACGGCAACAGAGTGGCAACCGAGACGCACGACAAAGAACGGAAAAAAAAAAGAAAAAAAAGAATGGTTAATTACTAGTAACAATGAGGCAGGACGGTGTCTTGCTACGGTTTGCAGATGACCACGAAGCACGGGAGCAGCGCCCTCGGGTTCAGCAGGTAGAGCTCCTCGATGTTGGAGTAGGGCCCGACCTTGCCGGCGAGCGAGTCGAAGCCCGTCTGCCCCGCGAACTCCTTGAGGTTCTCCAGCGGCTTGTGCACCCGCCCCGCGATCACCCTGCACACCAGCAGCGCCTTGCGCGTCCCCGCCGGCGCGTCCCCGGCGTCGCCGCCCGCGGGCGCCGCCGCCGCCTCGATGGACTCGAACGCGCGGCCGCTGGTGGACGTGGTGAACACGCCCACGCCGGCCTTGCCTTCCTTCTTGGCGGAGAAGCCGTGCCGGATGATGCGGCACACGGCGCACTTGTCGGAGGCGCAGAGGCTGCTGGCGCCGGAGCCGAGCGCGCACGAGAGCGTGGCGCCGTGGAAGCGCAGCAGCTCGTTGCCGTCGGCGAGGCAGCGCGGGTGCTTCTTGGGCAGCTTGCTGGCCTTGAGCTTCACGGCCTCGCGGTACTCCTCGAAGCGGGACAGCGTCCGCTGCGTGTTGTGCACCTTGAACACGCGCTCGATCCGAACGCAGCTGCTCTCCGACTTGAGCAGGCTTGTCCGGCAGATGATCTCCACGATCTTCCGAGACGAGTCGCCTTCCACCAGCTCCGTCACTGCACACAAAGTATCTAGCCGGGTCAGCCAGCTCCATGGACCATGGTGATGAACAAGTGAAATGTCCAACAGCTATGTTTGCTACTCCATTCTCCCTGTTTCTAATGTTGAAGTTTGCATGAACAACAAAACAAGTCCTAGAAAAATGGACACCGGAAAATGTCCTGAAATGTAAGCTTTTGGTTACTGCTTTTGCAATTAAGAATCTTAATGAAGAAAAAGCATAGTAGAGTTTACTGCTACAGCATACGGAACGCCGAATCCAGCAGAATCTGATGCCGCAGGCTCGCAATTAAGAAAAAGTTGCGAGCGTGGGTTTGCAAAAAGAGCAAAAAAGTTTGGATGAGCATGAACACCGCGGTGAATCCGGCCGGACCCTGTACCAGGTAGTTGCAAACTTTTTGCGGTAAAGATGTGGCCGGCACTAACTAAAGCGCCACCGGCCACCGGCCGGACGGCGTGAAGATCCACGGGGGACTGCGTGTACCGCCACCAAAAGCTGATCTGTACGGTGGTGGGATGCAAATGCGAGCGCAGGTGTCAGCGGTGGCGCGGCCCTCACTCACTCACCTGCATGCTTGGAGAGGTGGTGCGCCTCCAGCGCCTCCCACTTGCCGAAGTGCTCGCCGCAGCGGTGGCAGCTCGGCCCGCCGGCGCCGCCCTTGCTGCTCTTGGCGGCGGCGTCGTCGCAGGACGCGCGGTGCGCGGCCGCCGCGGAGCCGTTCCGCTCCAGCAGCACGTTCGGGGACCTCGGCGGCGTGCAGCGGACGCTGCCGCCGCGCATGGAGCCGCTGTACGGCAGGCCGTGCCCGGCCCACGCGGGGCCCGGCGTGCCGGGGCGGAGCGTGCCGACGAACGACGACACGACGCCGCCGTCGCTGCCGTTGCCGTCGGAGGAGTCGTGCGCGGCGGCGGCGGCGCCGAGCCCGCCGCAGCCGCCGAAGCCGGTGATCTTGAGCTCGCAGCGGGAGTTGGTGCTGAGGACGACCTCGTGCGCGATGGGGTTGAGGAAGTCGCTGCTGCCGATGGACCGCGGGCTGCAGCTGGGCGGCTGCCCCGGGTGGCGCTTGCTGCCGTGGATGACGTCGCGGAGGTTGGCGATGGAGCGCGAGCACCCCGACCGCGCCGCGCGCTTGGTGACGATCGACGACAGGTGCCCGCCGCCGATGGCCGCGCCGGCGGGAGTGGCCTTGGCCCGCGGCACGTGGACCTCCGACGGCGCGGAGCGGCAGTGCAGCGAGCGCTTGAGCGCGAACCACACCGTCGGCGGCGGCGCCTGCTTCCCCGCCGCCGGCGCCGCCGCGGCCTTCTCCTCCTCACCCCGCGCGACACTTCCACCTCCACCTCCTATAGCAGCAGCGCCGCTCCCGCGCCTCCTCCTCTCGCCCATCGCGCGGCGGGCGGTGGCGCGCGGCTGCGTCGTCGGTGGGTCGGTCGCGGTCACTGCGGCTGGGCGCGCATTACTGGCGGCAGGCGGGCGCGGCAGAGCGGCAGCATCCGAAGCGAGGGAGCGAGGCTGGCTGGCTGGCGGGGCGGCAGTAAAGGCGCACCACCAAACCAAACTGCTCGTGCTCGGCTCGGCGCTCTCCCTGCTGGTGGTTTGCCTGGCGTGTTGCCCGCCGGGGCGAGCTCGATAGTTAAGGAGGAGGGCGGTGGGTGCGCGGCGAGCCGCGACGACCTGTGACCCGGCCGGCGGGGGGTCTGTCACAGGACTTGACAGCGAGGCTAGTTCTCGGCGGGCTCGGGTCCAAACTAGCCAGCCGAACGAAAACGAAACGGGTACCGCGAGGGACGCGGGCACGGGGACCAGGCCGACACGTAAGAACAAGTCCTCAACTGTAACGAGGGAGGGACCGCGCGGGCATCCCAGCGGGCGTGGGGCGCTGAGGACAAGGGACCCTGGCTGGGGGCGGCAGCGGCAACCGAACGAGACCGCCCAGGCCGTGCGTGATCCGTGCCGGGTACGGGACACGGCGGACAGAGACGGGGGTGTGCCCGCGTGATGTCTGTGCGCATGCTCCATTCGGCGCCGTAGCCAACCGAGCGGTTGGGCGGCGGCGGCCCTAGCTAGTGGGATAGAGAAAGCAGCCGGTGTTTCTATCTGTTTCGGGGCTGCGCCTGCGCCTAGCTAGTTTTCCAGGGCTCGTGTTCGTGGCCGCCCCGTTCAGTCAATCTGTCGGTGTCCCGGCGCACGAGCTACGGTGTACTGGCGTACTGCCATGCCGGTGCTAAAATAGTAATCGGCGTTACCATCCCGCAGTGATGACGATGTTGGCGCTAAAATAGCGCATGTGCGGGTGCGGACGTGCAGTAGTAGCAAAGGCAGACCGCCTAATCAAGGCCCAAACGGCTGTCTCACACGGCTCGGACGCGCCCATAAATGCGCTAAACAACCCGTCATGGCGCGGCCCCGCGTTTCGTCACCGCGCTGATAGATCGACACGGTGAGTCGTGAGTGTAATGTAACACACGGGCACACGGCAGCTACAGACCATCGTTCAGGAGCCATGACAAAACCAGCCACCTTTGCACGGAAGTACACGCCAGTTTATCATCATGTGTATGCTCCTGCTGCAAAGCCAGCGAGCATGCTGCGCGACCACGGGAACCGCGAAGACATCAGGACGAACGAAGCCGGGCGCCATGCATGCGCCCTGTTGTAACTGTAGTCTCAGCGTATCAGAATACGTACGCGCACCGTATCGTAGTAAAACTGTGCGTGGTCCAGTGCAGGGGACGCCATCATTATGTTGGCGGTAACAGCCAAGCGTTGCAGACTTGCAGGTTCGTTCGCGCCACGCCATCCTCCGTGCCCTAACTGTTTGTCTTTAACTCGCCGTGCAGTCTCGTACTCGTACGCCGTACCACGGGTATACAAGGACCCGTGCCGCGCGCCTCTAATCCAATCGGCGGTGCGGGAGATGATACGGGCAACACGCAATAACACAACTCGTCGAGCCTGAAACGCGCAAGGTTTCGTTCGAGCAAGGCCGTCAACGGGCATGTCACCACGAAGCAGGGTGAAACCTGGGATTCATTCCGTTCATTCACTGGTTGCATTTGGAGCTCGTGGGATGGCAGGGGTACATGACGGACAGCGATGCTGAGGTGAACAATGGTTTGCTCAGATGTTAGCTAGGCCAATTATGCCGAGTTCAATGAGCTCTGCTTTTCATGCCTGGTACAGGGACTACACATTGCTCCTCCGGTGCTTTCGCACTATTTGCAGGTTAATCATTCGTGCAGGAACTACTGGGGTGGCACAGTAGTTTTCCAACTGCTGTACGTGGAGTAGTAAATCGCAAGCGACCAGCCTATCGAGTGAATGGTATGAGTCGAAGGCATTGTAAGCAGAGCACACGCGCGGAACACTTTAGATGAAACCATGTTTGTTGAAGCCTGAAGCACCGAGGTCGATCGAAAGAAAGTCGCCAAAATGGGGATGTTATTCAGCGCTCCACGCATTCCTCGCCCCGGTTTAGCATAATCGATCGTCGATCGATGGCAGTGCCCAGCTCATCATAACCATTCTAGTAGAGCCCTAATCTTTCATCATTTCAGTGAGTGCCTGAGTGGTAGTAGCTGGAGACAAATTCGCTGAAATTGGCCGGCGCTGAACAAAAGTCGAGATCTCCTGAATCAGTGCCTAAAAGCTGCCACGTTTTTAAGGGACAGCGCTTACAGGATGCAGCATCGTTATGCACGCAACTAATTGCCGCTAGAAAGAAAGCTTTGGAGCACGGGAACGAAAATGTCACGGCTTCACATACTCACGGTCGATCAAATAAAGGTCAGGCCGTCAGGGTTGCCGATAATACGTAAAGGTTAGGACTAATCGACGACCTAATGATGTGCTAATACTCGCTGACAACAAAGTTATACTGTACCGAGAAATAAAAGCTGTGCATGCATGCGATGCGGTGTATTCGAGACGCGCTCGCGTACGGCTTTCAGGTGTAGTGGTACGTGCAGTAGAACGGTAGAAGCAAACAGCTCGTTATCTGCAGCCATTTAGCGCTAGCATTGCGTACACGTGCAACAGGGCGACGCGAAAAGCAACAAACGAACACGCACGTACGTTGGTCGGCCTCAGTTGGCCTTGCCCGGTATCATCGTAAAGCACCCGTGGAACTATAGTTGTTTATACTGTTGGCACGTAAATTATCGCGCGCCAGCGCCTTTTCTGTCGCGATCCACAACACCGCAGAGAGTTTGCTACCGCAACGGTACGCGATGATAGGTTCCATGTCGGGGCCAGGCCAGGTCATGTGTACTTGGGCAAAGGGCCATTCCAAGGGCTACCGCTGTTCGTCGGCGTGGCCACGGCAGCAGCCAGCAGTGCTCGGGTCCCGTCACGAGCCGTTAGTCTCGGCCGGAGTAGCTAAACACCAGAACGTAGGCGGCGGCCTCGTAAGGGTGTCCAGGAAGCCCACGAACCACTCCAAGCCCACCGGCTGCGATCCGTACAAGAAGTTCGAGATCAAGAAGTACCTTCTCGAGGGAGACGCCGGTGGTGACGCCGCCGATTACGAGTGATTGCGGCGGCGTACGCAGTAGTAAACTTTTGTGGGCGTAGTTTCTCAACGTTGTCAAGAATCGGAAGGTGGTATATATGAATGTTTTTATGATCTGATTGTGCGTGGGCTGTACCACACTACCACTTGTTACCTGATTATTTTGAACCCATCTTTGTTTTCGCGTGTTTATTGAACCGCAAGCTAAGATACTAACCAACTTACTAAATTTCCAAACTTGCACCTATTCTACGGCCTCTGTGTTTGTAGCTCAAAGTAACAGTTGTTTCACGATGTTCATCACATCGAACCCAAAGTCTTTGGCTGTTGAACTTTTAGATCGACTCTTTGGCTGTTGAACTTTTAGATCGAAATCTTTGGATGTTGAATGACAAGGATCGAGGATACTAATAATCTCATTCAACAAAGACTTTAGCACACCAAAGATACAGCGCTATTCCCAACTCTCCACGCATATTACACATCACAATCTAGTTACAACACACACAGCAATATATGAAACGTGCACATGATCTGATGATCTCGTGGATCGAGGACCTCTCCGGTTCACAGGGCTAGAAGCATAAACCCGCCAAGAGCTGCTACTGCCGCGGTGGCCTCGCACCACGTTGCTCGCAGCACGGCGTGGCCTCCCGACGTTGCCGCCGCCGGCGGCGGAGGCGACGAGGACATCGGCGCGACGTCCGCGAGCGGGAAAAGAGATTCCACGGCCTGCACCGTGGGGGGCCGCGCCGGCGCCGGCGCGCCCAGGGTTCCGGGCGGGCAGTACCCCTTCTTCTTCCCGTGCTTCTTGTGCCCCGCATGCCTCGGGGGTGCGCCCGCGGTCGCGGGCGCCGGCGACCATGACCCGGACCTGGGCTCTGGAGCCCACGGCGCAGGCGCCGGTGATAGCGCCGCCATCGGCGCCGTTGCAGCATGCCGCCTCTTCGCGTGCGCCGGTGGTGGTGGCGGTGGCAGCGCCGGCGGTGGCGAGCTGGGCGTGGTGGGCGCGGGGCGGTCGGCGACCTCCACCTCCATCTTCATGCCGTTCAGGCAGTGCCCCGGCCCGCCGCAGATGAAGTAGCGCGTTCCCGGCATGGTGAGCACCACGGTGGTGCTCCCGCTGTTGTCGAAGGAAATCGGGTTGGTCGTCGTGCAGGCGTCGAAGGCGTCCTTGGTCACCTCGAGGACGTTGTGGTACGAGTTGTACTTGAAGGCTGCACGTCGTTGCATGTAAGAATCAATTTACGAGATATAATGCTATTGCTAGTTGCTAGGGCTAGGCATGCAACGCGCCAACGCCCAATCACAGCAAGGCGATGTATGTGACGAACTGATGATGATGGTACTTACTCAAGGTGTCTCCTGGAGCGAATGTTTGGGCTGCGGCCCAGGACTTGTAGTCGGTCCTCCCGTCCCACCCGCCGGCCGGGTTGCCGACGACGTAATCCGCCGCCGTCACGGCGTGGATCAGCGACAATGCCACGGCGGCGGCGCATACCAGTGCCTTCATCTCCGCCATTCTCACCGCGGAGTGCACGATCTAGCGTGTCAGTGTGTCTGAGGTTGCCGTAACAAGCAGTGGCGCGCAGCCTCTGGTCCTCCATATATACACACACAGACGGACGGATCAGTCGATCAGATCGCTGTTTTGCCAGTGACCGTTCCCTACATGCACGCACAGGGAACAAACCCTGCAGTGGAATGTCATTGTGACAGATTCTGGTACAGGGAAACAGCCAAGGAGTTGGTAGGCGTGTCGCGCAGAACAGAATACACTTGGGAGAGTAGATCGATCAGCTTTTGGAACAGGTAACAACACCGCTGTACATTCGCTCGTTTCCTGCAATGGTAAGTTTCTATATGCACTGTACCTTCCGATCGTGATCGAGGTCGGCCATGTGCAGTGCAGGTCCGTCCAGACGAAGGGTACATTCCCTGGGCACGCGTGCGGAATTCTGCGAAGCGCCGCGCCGCTCGCTGACAGACGTATCCGGCCACAAGGAAAGCCTGCGGCAGGCAACCCCCCGCGCGGCCGCGCCCACCGGCGATCCCACCGCAACATTTCCCATCTGGCATTAGGTTGGTGCCGCCCGGGCGGTGCGGACTCAGATACGGCTCGGCCTCGGCGAACCCGGGCGCGCGCGTGCACCGGCGGCACGGCGCGTTGCGGTTGTCCGGCCGCGCAGCGCCTTTTGCGCACCGTCGAGCCGCCGTCCTGTACGCGCGCTCCGGTGTTCCGGCGCACTGCCAAACAAGCGCTCAGGCTCAAAGGCCGAGGCCCGTGGGGAAACATTCTCTGTTCGCACGGGGACGTGGAATCTGGCGGCCCGGGATGCGGCCGGGTGAGCCAGTCCAAGGGCGTGGGGACTGGCGAGTGCGCGCGGGCGCAACGGCTGGCGAGCTCCCGTGCGAATGTGCGATGCGCGGCGCTAGCACGGGGGAGATGTTGCCAAATTCGCAACCCAAAAGCGGCCGGGGAACACAGCAAAGTTGGGCGCGCTTTTGGCAAAAGCGGATGGGGGCGGGGAGAGCACGCCGCACGCCCCATACAGGGCGGGGCGGGGCATGCACGGCGGCGCCCACCGGCCACCGTGCAGGGAAGGATGAGGGATCCAGCAAGGTGGAGGGGCCAACCTGCCAAGTCACGTTAGAGAGTCCGTCTCCAGTCTAGTTTGTTCTAGCTTCACGTCGTCTTCGGGCGCGGATCCACGGTGCTTCTGAGTTTCCGGCCCAGCCAAGATCGAGCCGACAAGGCCTGCAGGGACTCGTTTGATAGCGAGGTGTTTGTTCGTCCGAGTTCATCACAGGCCTACAGTCCATCGGAGACTCGTTTTAAGCATCTGGATGGAGGCCACGAATCAGATGGTGGCATAAACCAGCGCGTTCACGATCCCGTTGACTCCCAGGATCATTGACTGGACACTCGACATTGACGACGAGAAAAGAATCATGAACATCGTCGTCGCCGATGCTGTCTGCGAAAATTTAGAAAAAAAAATTAACGAACAAATTTCAGAATTGACGCGTCACATTAGTAAGTAGGTGCCGACTACAAGTCTACAACTGCAACTTGGATTCATGTTTCTACATCCAACATCCTCGATCCCGTATCTAGTGAACATTTACTAAATTTCTCTTTCCAGGCTAAAAAATTTCTGAACAGGTTCCATATAGCATTGACAAATTCCAGAAATTATTGATCTAAGAAAACCATGGCCATTTTTCAATATTATCGGACTAGTTTTCAGTAATTGTTGAACTGGCTTTAGAGTTTATATATGATGTACTAGGTCCAATGAATGCCTCCCCGTTCTTATATAGATGTTTGACGGGTGTTTGCTATATAATTATCCAGTGCAGAGAAACGTATGGTCTTACTTTTGGAGGCACTCCAAGAAGATGGGATTAAGAAGCATCAAGCATGCCTTCTCCAATGCCAAAGAGCCCACTCAAAACGCCGGTCAGCAGAGCAGCTGCCGGAAAGGCGTCTGCTGGCAACACGTGCAGCATGCCCTTCGTTGAAATCGTCTGTGTCGAAAGACAAGATTAGTGCCACTGCCAAGAGTTGAGAAATCTGTTTCTTTACCTTCCTGAATCCTGATGATCGATCGCTTGTCTAGAGGCGCCGTACCTCGTCAAGTACCAGGCTGGTCTGAGCTTGTGATTTTCTCTTCCAGTACACAACACACGCTGTGAAAGCCACGACGATGGGGATTTGGGCCACCATGATGAGCCAATATGCAACCCCACATGACTTTAAATCAAACACCCCCTGCAGAAGAGGTCTCCTCACATTAGCAATCTTTGAAAATATAATTTTGTTTATACCTAGAAACTAAGCCTCAGTGAGTACTGAAAGTACAATCCAGCAGAAGGTATATGAAAGTATTCCTTACCTGAACGAGGCACATCAGCTGAAGTACAACCAACCTAAAAAGGAAGTAAAATCTAACACTGAAATAATCTATGGCTCTGATTCGTTGTCGATGATTAATGACATCATAATCATCGTCATTAATCATCACGACTAACTTCTAGTATTTTGCAGCAACAATTAAGAGGTACTGGTCGGTCTCGATGCCGGCCCCCGCGACGACGGTGACGATCGCGCCGTAGCGAGCCCCCGCCGCGCTGGAGATGGCCGCGGCCAGGAAGGATAGCACGCACGCGAGAACGTTGGCGAGGCCGCTCTGCGAGGAAGAGTACGTCCGTCTCCATCAGCGATCTCCATTGGGATTGGAACAGGTACGTCGTTGAGTTAGCCGATCGTGCAGCAGAGGCGAGGAGCAGCATTGAGGAGTTCATTATCTCGTCAGTGTTTCTGAGGCGAGATGCAGAATTTGGTGTTGTTTCTTTGTTTTTTGTTGGTTGATATAGCAGGTAGGAGTTAACTTTGTCTCTGTATATAGCTAGATAATGCGAATTCATGTGTCCATCAGTCCATAAGTGTCCTATAAAATAAGATGAGTAGATCCATGTGTTCCTTGTACTCTGGAAAAAGAAGAATCCATGTGTCCTGATGGGGGCGGGGACGTGGAAGGTTCTTATTGTATCTCTGTTTATAGTTTGCAGGATGCAGGACAGCAGGAACAACAGTTGTTTATGATGTTAATAAACAGCTCGGGTGGTGCTTATACATTCTATAAAAACTTGTATTTTCCCAAGATCATGCGTGGCTTGCATGCCTTTATCAATACGTCCCAAAATATAATAATTTCTATTTTTGTTCTATGTCATACTATTTTAAGTTTGACTAAATTTATATATAAGAGTATCAACATCTGCCACATCAAATAAGTGCAATAATACTAATGTGATATTATAAATGTTGTTATTCTTTTCTACAACTTTAGTCAAATTGAAAATGATTTGATTTATAACAAAAACTAGAAAAATGGTGTGATGATAAATTGCTGTCGCTGTATCCATTGATGCGGTCAGGTGGCCAACAAATTCTTCCAAAATAAAGAGCTGGCAACAAAATAGAAACTACCTTCTTGGCCTCTTTTGTTTGTACAAAAAAAACATTAACTTGTGATGAGTTGTGACAGTGAATCATTCATACAAAAATCCTTTTTGACAGCTCAAAACGTTCAATTTTTCCATATTTCCATATACAGGCAGCAAATGGCCGGTGAACAACTGCACACTGAAAGGAACGATCTGGCATTTGGCAATAGGACGATAGTCCAATAGCGACCCATCTATCTATATATATACCATAAAGAGAATTAGATTTGAAAACACTTCTCACCAACAAAAAAACCCACACCCACCTCACATAGGACCCACCTGTCGGGAAAATTGATTGATGAATGGTCAAAAAAGGGGGGGACATTCCTATGTTGATTTCCCCCTCTAGACCCAAAACTTTTTTCACCCAAAAAAGTGCCCACCTAAATATACCCACATTTGTATCCACGTCTATACACAATTATCCCGTATTGCTAAAAGACAATAAATTAGAGAGTTTTCTCCATATAAATAAATGCCAACTATCATGGGTTTTGAGAATACCTAAAGCTTTCCATACATAAGAGAGCGAATATAAAATATTTTTAAAAGCGCTTTGCACTAAAGTGAAGTGATATTGTTTTAGTACCTACATGTCATCAATAAACGTGCGTGCCGCACGTGCCACGCACGTGCGTTCTTGCTAGTAACATAAAAGACCTGAGTTCTTTCTTATTAATCAGTATCCACAATCAGTCCTGCCTCTTTGCAGGAAGCTCATCGGTAGGAAAATTATTTCAGTAAGCCCCAAGCTAGACACTATAAAATCTTCAGGAAGGCCAAAAGGCAAGCCAAAAGAACCCGACAACAATCACCTCTCTCAAATCTCTATAGTCCTGCAGATGTCAGCAAGGCAACTTGAATCCCATGTACGCTCCGCTGGTGTACTGCATCCAGATATCCTGCGCTCCGAAGCAGGTGACGATCACCGTGCTGAGCGCCATGATGGAGGTGACCAGGAACACGATCAGCGAGACCCGCCCGGACTTCCTGATGGCTCGCTCGATCACGACAGCCCCAACGACCGAAGCAACGAAGCATATTCCCGCGTAAACGGAGGCCTGTCCGATGCCTTTCATTCCCAGCAGGACGAACTGAGCCATGGACATGGACGCGCAGAACAGGACCATGAACGAAGACGTCGCTGCTGCAATCTGCAAACAAAGAATTTTAAGACTGAAAACATGAGCGGATATTACAATTTAACTGTATACTGACAAATTGTCCGGTATGATATATATATACCTGGGGGTTTATTCCGATCTGAAGAAGAACAGGGTTGAGAAGCAGTCCCCCTCCAATGCCGAAGAGGCCACTCAGAGCCCCGGTGACGAAAGCAGCCAATGGGAATGCCAGTGACGGCAGGGTCTCCTTTGTAGCTCCTACAAGATCTGCCTGCTCTGGCCATGTCATGCTCAGTCCAACTTTCTTCAAGCTTTGCCACAGCAATGATAATGAGATAAAATAAAATCGGCAGACCTACCTTGCCATCCTCTTGGCCATGAGCAACATGTTTCTTCCGCTTGGCGTACATGATGTACCCCGTGAAAGCCACAGCGGCAGGTAGCTGGAACAAGGTGATAAGCCAGTAGGCGACGCCGCAGGGTTTTATCTTGACCACACCCTGTGCAGAAAAGATCAAGGTCATATGTTCTGTTGGACCGAAATATCTCAACGAGGAAGTAATCTACCTTTGACTGTCATGAGTTCATATTCTAAGAATTTATATGACAGAATATATAATACAATGGTTTCGCAGCTTACCACTGAAAATTTTCAGGACTCTGATTTTGTATACCGTGAATTGTGGGCAAGCACGATGTTAGGATTCTGAGCACGGGGACAGGATTCAAGAAACCATTGGTCCTGCATAATTAATGATTTCGAGGTAGTGCCAGTTGCCCCTGGAGGAAATGGAAATCGGCCTACCACAAACATGCATTTGACGCTGACCATTCACTGGATTAGTGACTGGACTGGACAATTCGAGCTTAGCAACTGCTCACGAGTCATGACTAGTTTTTAACTTTCCAAGTGGGCCTATTGGCTTGTCTACTTGTCTAGGATCTTTCCAGAACGGACCAAGCGAGTATGATCTAGTATCTAGACATGATCTAGGTAGGAACATGCCAACAAGGGAAAAAAATGTCATCGTGTTGATGCACGATAAGGCCGGTTACTATCGAGTAAAAAGACGACCGAGACGTTCCACTAGCAGAGGAGGAAATGCAACGGATACGAGCAGTCCCTACTCCCTACTTCAAGCTATGGGGAGAACCAAAAAAAGCCGCATAATAATTGAAGCATGACATGCGAAAAGAAGCCTAGATTACGAAAGGCGCATTACTTTCTTGCTTGCTTTCTGAGACACCATTGATCCATTTCCCAGGCTCTGTGCTCCGGCCTGGTGATCATGGCTATACGCACATCACCAGCACAGCCGCACAGGTGCCCTTCCTGTGGTGCCGCGAGATGTGTTGGTGTCGCTTTCGCGGGGCGGCAGGCGGCAACCGTGCACGGCCATGCTAGTAATGGAGGGCGGTCGAGATGGAGCACGTAGGACGTAGCGGAAAGGAACACACGTCGGCACGTCGCGGAGAGGGGAGGTGATGAGAAGAAGACGAGCCGTATGTTACGTATGTGTACCTTGCCGTGCTTATCTCCGATGAAGACATGGAGCACGAAGAAGCAGAGCCACACCATCACCAGCAGCGCCACGTCCTTCCACGGGAACCCCGCGCCACCATCGCCGCGGCCGCCGCCGTCCTCGGCGTCGCCGCCGGGCAGCAGCAGGGGCTCCTTGCTGCCGGGTTGGGCGGCGGCGCCGGGGCTCTCGGAGCGCCAGATCTTGACCCCGGCGCGGCACGTCTTGGCGGTGCACGAGGCGAGGAACACGGAGAAGAGCACGGTGATGAGCCACTCCGGGAACATGACGTTGCACACCACCCCGATGCTGACGCCGAGGAGCAGGCACGGCTGGAACAGCAGCGCGATGTCGTAGTCGATCAGCCGCCGCCCGCCGCCGCCGCCCGTGCACGCCAGGTTGTACAGCACGTTCGACGCCGCGCCGCCCGTCACCATGAAGGACGAGTAGGCCGTCGCGCGCTTCAGGCTCAGCCCCGCCACCAGGTTCAGGATCGGCAGGAACAGCGACCCGCCGCCCACGCCGCCGGCGCTCGACACGGACGCGGCCAGGAAAGAGAGCACCCACGCCGCCACGGTGTTCGGCCGGACGCCGTGCGCCGAGCCGCCGCCCGGCTGCGAGGACGGGTCGGCCAGGTGGCGTTCCCGCCATCGCGACACTTCAACGAGGAGGCTTTGGATGCGGCCGGTGGTGGTGTTGGACGCTGCCTCCGCGGAGAAGAAGGAAACGGCGATGACGGCGGCGAGGAGAGGGGCGAGTTGAGTGGTCCTCGTCATCTTCAGCCTCTGTCTGCTTCTTTGAGAATTAAGGGGAGTGAGGAGAGATGTCTGTGACTCTGCTTTTTATATTCGATGAATGATTTTGATTCTCTGGGAATCGAGGAGAGATGTCTGACTCTGCTTTTTATATGCAATCATTCTTGTGTCTCGCATCCTAAGAGAAAAGGTTTTGTAGCGTTGCCGGTACAGAAAGGAGCATGTTTTGCACTTTTGCTAGAGATATGTCCAGGTACAGAAAGTGTTGAAATTATTTACCGTAATATAATAGCTCGAAAAGGTCTGCTAAGTTATTCTAATAATATCCATCCAGCATTCCTGAGGGTGAAGACATTTGTTTTTAAGAAAAATAATATATTTTGAGCAATTCAGCTCGCTAAAACAAAATATATGAAGGCAAGGAGTTGACAATAGCAACTCAGGTATGTTCTGGAGTAAATACCACACGAAATTTCAACTTCTGGTACCAATTCCTAGCTCGATTTATTTTTCCTGTTCAATTTCTATAATTATAATTAATTTGTCAAATTACCCATCCATTTCTTATGCAACGCTACAAAACACTTCGACACTTCGCCACTTCTTATTGAAATGTAGAAGTTGACAATATTCAACAAACTATCAATTACACTTTAAAGTTTCTATTTCCAATAAGTATGCAACGCTACAAAACACTTCGCCACTTCTTATAATTGAAGGCAAGGAGTTGACAATTGCGATAAGATACCCAGGAAACTTGAAAGCATCACAGAAATGGAGAGTAAATCGGTAATCTAAATGTTGGAAGCTGGGTTGCGCAGGCTGTAGGAATGGCTGGTGGGAGGTCGAGGCCAGAAGTCCCGGCGACGACGACGCGGTTGGAACAAGCACACAGGGAGGCACACAGAGAGCAGAGCAGTTGCACAGACGCCAAGAGATCTAAATGATCTCCAAGCATACCTTCTCTTTACTTCAGCACAATAGTTATAGGTTCATATGTTACAACTGAACACACAGATAATTTGAAAGGAATCTAAACAACTGAACACACACACACACTTTGAAAAGAGTCTAAACTGCCGAACGTGGGCGCGTTGCTCTGTTGCCGGGCGCTCCTTGCCGTTGCTTCAGGGGGATGGCTTCTTTCTTCTGTTGTAGGATATACCGGTCATAACATCTCTCCCTCCATCGGAAAACAGCTCGTCCTCGAGCTGAAAGTCCGGATGGGTGGCTTTGAATGCATCAACAGGTTCCCAGGTTGCCTCAGCTGCTGAGAGGCCTTGCCATTTGATGAGAAGGTGCCAAATGCCACGACGCAGTTGAGACTGCAGAACCAATTCCGGGGACAGGAGCACGCGTCCATTGTGAAGAGGTGGCAAGGGAGGTGGTGCTGCAGGAGGTGTGCCATGGAATGGTTTGAGGACACCGACGTGAAAGACATCGTGGATGCGGGCTCCTTCTGGCAGATGAAGCTTGTATGCGACTTCGCCAACGCGCTGGAGCACTTGAAATGGACCAGCGTATTTCGGGCTGAGCTTGCCTTTGTGACCTGGTAATAGGGATTGTGCTGGGCGATTGAGGATGCGAAGCCAGACCCAATCTCCAACTTCAAAGTGCAGCTGCCTATGGTTACTGTCGTAGTGTTTCTTTGCATATTGCTGAGCTTGTAAAAGCCTGTCATGAACATCTCTGAGGAAAACATCACGTTCTTGTAACAAAGTGTCAACAGTTTCTGTTGTTGCTGTCTCTGGTTTATAGGGCAGTAGTGGGGGTGGCTCATGACCATAGACTACTTTAAATGGTGTTGTTTGGAGAGCTGAATGAAAGGCTGTATTATAGCAATACTCTGCCCATGGTAACCAATCAAGCCAAGCTCTAGGTCGGTCCCCAGTGGTGCATCTCAAGTACATGGCTATAGTTTTGTTGACAGCTTCGGTTTGACCATCGGTTTGTGGATGGAAAGCTGTACTGAAACGCAGTTTGACTCCGGCCATTTTGAACATATCGCGCCATATATGACCAGTAAACACCGGGTCACGATCACTCACAATGGATGCAGGAAATCCGTGTAACCTCACAATCTCACTGAAGAACGCTTTGGCAACGGAGCTGGCAGTGTATGGATGGCCCAATGAAAGTGCATCTAGGCATTTAATCTATTTTGGTGATTAATGGCAATAGAAATTCGGATATGATGTTGTGCTTGAGTTGTGCAGGAATAAAATGAAATGAAGAGAAAGATAGCACAAAAGAAAGTACCCCAATTCTTATTGATATGGTGGAAGACTCAATTGGAAATTTAAATTCTATTTTTCGTTTGAAATTGAGTATAGGACCACCGTACTATCAAGGGGGACGTAGTTGATGAATTCTAGTTGCTCAAAGTGCTTTGCTTGAGATGACAAACTTTTCAGAGCCACAAAAACACTTCACAAACACCTTTTCTGCTCGGCCGGAACTTTGGCCGGAAGTTCCGACCGGAAGTTCCGGGCAGCTCGGTCTCGGGTTTTCCCTGGCCGGAAGATCCGGCCGTGGCTTCGGAAGATACAAGACTTAGCCGTTTTTCGAGCTCACGAGTGTCCTGTGTGCATGTTCCGACCCGAGGCCGGAAGATCCGACCGGAAGTTCCGGCTGGCTCTGTCTTGGTTTCTCGCTGGGTCGGATGTTCCGGGGTCTGTCGGAAGATCCGACGCTCTGTCGGAAGATCCGGCCCCCGGAACTTACCTGGAGTTTTTCTCACTCATTTCTGTTGCTCATCGGAAGATCCGACCAAGTGTCGGAAGATCCGGTACCCCTTCGCAGTGAACATAACGGTCATATTTTGGGGGGTTGGTATTTATACCCCTCACCCCCTTTCATTCACTGCTGCTGCTCATACTGACCTAACTCGAGCCAACACTCCACTTGAGCATTCACTCCCTCTCTTTACTCCCCCTCCAAGCTTGATTCTTCCAAGATTCAACTAGGGTTTGAGTGAGAGAAAAGCTTCAAAGTGTGAGACTTGTGTGCCTCTTCAACTAGTTCATCTCTCAAGCACTTGAAGCACTTGGATTCGTCGATTTGCGTTTGTTACTCTTGGAGCTTGCTCCTAGACGGTTAGAGGTGCCGGTGAACTCCCATTCTCTTGTGGTTTGAGTCCCGGAAGTTTGTATTACCCTTTCCCTTTGTGGGAGCACATAGTAAGTAACTCAATCCTCCTTTGTGGTTGATTGGGAGAGACTTGGGGTTAGTGTGACAGCCCGGCTCTTGTGAGCATCTCAACGGAGACGTAGCTCCTTTGTGGAGTGAACTTCGGTAGAAAATCCTTTGTCTCCACTTTCATACTTTTCATTTCGTTTCTATATCTTGATTTGTCCCGATCTACTTATTTGTGGTTATACTCTGATATTGATCATATTTAGAAGGTTCCTTACATCATTTGTGAGCTTTGTATTCAAGTGGAATTGTTAAAAGGTCATTAGTTTTCAAATCTCGAAGTTTACTTGAACTGCCTGTCGGAAGATCCGGCTTATCTTCGGATCTTCCGGAGTTTCTGTTATTTTCGGAAGATCCTATACACTGTCGGATCTTCCTGTCGGAAGATCCGAGATTGTGTCGGATCATCCGACTGTCTGACAGATTTTCTGAGAATTATTTCAGGAATTTTTAAACAGGCCTATTCACCCCCCCTCTAGGCCTAGTGTTGATCCTTTCAATTGGTATCAGAGCCTAATCCCTTGTTTAGGCTTAACCGCTAAGGGAAAACACTATGGCCGGTATGGGAGAAGTATCTGAGATGGCTTCCGCCCACAAAGATAAACATCCGACGCCCATTGAGTCAAGCTCAAGCGATGATGAATTCAACATTAGCGATGTTGATGAGAGCTTGGATGAACAAGAGAAGAAAAAGCAAAGAAGGGAGAAGATAAGGAAGAAGATCAAGGAGAAGGCCGAAAGAGAGGCACAAAAGCTTTTCAAGAAGAAGATACGAGAAAGAGACGCTCTCGACGGACTTCACTCGGTGTCTTATCGATATGAGACATCTTCTTCTAACAAATCTTTTGACCCTTCTAGTCTTAATTTCTCATCCATTCCAATGGGCAAAGTCCCCAAATTCAATGGGATTGACTATGCCCGATGGAGTGATGATATGAAAATTTACTTGCATGGTCTTCATCCATCTCTTTGGACTATTGTGAATATAGGTATTGACAAGAGTGCAACGCCAAGTCGTGAACAAGAATACGACATCTTCCGCAACTCTCAAGCCGTGACCGTGCTTAGGAGTGCTCTAAGCACTTATGAGTACAACAAGATTAGAGGAATCGATAGTGCCAAAGAGCTATGGGACACTCTTCGAATGGCTCATGAAGGATCGGAAGAAGTCAAGGAAGGCAAGGTGGATCTCCTACAAGGAGAACTAGAAGCTTTCGTCATGAAGAAGGATGAGTCCTTGCTAGAGATGTATGATCGATTGAAGCTCCTTGTCACCGAAATTAGAATGCTTGGAAGCAATGATTGGGGCGAGAGCAAGGTCACAAAGAAATTGCTTAGAGCATACGCACCCAAGAACCCAATGCTTGCCACAATGATTAGAGAAAGTGACAAGTTCAAGACAATGGTGCCCATGGAGTTATTCAACAAGTTGCAATATCATGAAATGAATAGCTTGGATGTGACAAGGTCAACTCAACAAACCGAAGTCAAGACCATTGCTCTCAAGGCCGAACCAAGCAAGAAAGTTGAGTCAAATGAGAAGACCTCAACTTCCAAGAAGAATGAAGATTCAAACGACCATGAGAGCACCGATGAGGAAACCGCTATGATGGTTAGAAAATTCAAGAGATTCTTGAAGACAAAAGGTGAAAAGAAGAGCTTCTCTCAACGAAGATGCTATGAGTGTGGGGAGAAAGGGCACTACATTGCCGATTGTCCCCGCAACAAGAATGACAAGGATGACAAGAAGTCAAAGGACAAGAGCTTTGACAAAGAGAAGAAGTACAAGGAGAAGAGTCAAGGGTACAAGAAGAAGTTTGGTAGTGCTCATGTTGGAGAAGGTTGGGATTCATCAAGTGATTCCGAAGACGGAGGAATGGCCACACTTGCCATTCAAGCTCCTACACCAACTCCTCGACTCTTCAACAACCTTGATGAGAGTGACGATGAAGCTCCCATGTGCCTCATGGCTCAAGGGACTAAGGTATTGGACACCACATCACCTCTCTCATCTACTCTCTTGTCATCTAGGAACATTGAAAATGATCTAGATAATGAAGAAGCCGAACATGAGAAAAACATGATAAAGAAGTTCGGCGAAGATGGCTACAAACTTATTAAAAAACTAATAGAGAAAATTGAGAAAAGAGAGGAGTCTCTTGATAGGCAAGAAGAATTGCTCATCCTTGAGAAGGAGAGAAACCTTGTCCTAGAAGAGGCTCTAGTTGAGGAGAAACTCAAGGTTGAGAAGTTGGCATGTGAGTTATCTCATGCCAATGACTCACGGGAGAAGATGTCAAAGGAATTGTCTTTGACAAATGACTCTTTAACTAACCTAAAGAGTGCTAAAAGTGAGCTTCAAGAAAGGCATTCAAGCCTAGAGATCAAATACAAAGATCTAGAAGCCAATTTTAGCTCACTTTGGGAAAGTACCAAGAAAAACTCTAAAACAACTCTTGACTCAAGTGTCTCTACTAGTGAAGGTTGCTCAAGATGTTATAAAATTGATTTAGGTGCTTGTGCAACTAACATTTCTAAGCTAGAGAAGAAAGTCAAGGCTAAAGATGCTCAAATCCAAAAGTTGACCGAAGCCATTGGCCAAGACCAAGGTAAGGGCAAGAGTGTATTCGAGACTCACCCGGCATATAAAACCGGTAGATATGGTACTATCAAGGATGGGCTTGGATACACTCGAGGTGGAAAGGCCAATGGGACTAAGAAGATAGGAGGTCGTGATGTGACATTGTTCACCAAGGGGACCAATTTAGGTGAACTAATGGATGCGGCTCATGGAGTGGTAAGCTCCATGGAGCCCTTGCTAAAGGCAAAAGCATCTAGTCAAGATGTCAAGATGAAGAACAAGAAGGAAGAGAAGGTCGTTGAGCACAGGCCATCACCAAACTACTCCATCGACTATATGGTCACTTGGGATCAAAATGGGAAGATGGTTGTAAAGTATATAGGTGCTCATACTAGAAAAATGATGAGAAGTGTGTGGGTGCCTAAAATGTCAAAAGCTAACACTCAAGGACCCAATCACTTTTGGGTACCTAAGTCCAAGGCTTAAAACTTGTTTTGTAGGCATATTCCTCCGGTGGACCTTCGTGGTTATTGGATAGTGGATGCTCAAATCATATGACCGGAGAAAGGAATATGTTTGCGAAGCTACAAGAGTATGACTCACCCGTTGAGAAGATCACATTTGGTGACAACAATCATGGTGATGTCATAGGTCAAGGTGAAGTAGCCATCTCACAAGATTCATCTCTTTCCAATGTTTATCTTGTTGATTCTTTGGGATACAATTTGTTGTCGGTCTCACAACTTTGTGAGAAAGGTTACAATTGTCTCTTTACTAATGAGGGTGTGAGCGTCCTAAGAAGGGAGGATTTCTCTATTGCTTTTACGGGTCGACTCAAGGGAAAGCTTTACTTAGTTGATTTCACAACTAGTAAAGTGGAACCGAAGACTTGTTTAGTGGCAAAATCTAGCTTGGGTTGGCTTTGGCATCGCCGGCTAGCTCATGTTGGGATGAGGAACTTGGCCAAACTTCAAAAGGATGAACACATCCTAGGACTAACAAATGTTGTTTTTGAGAAAGATAGATTATGTAGTGCTTGTCAAGCCGGGAAGCAAGTTGGCGCTCCACATCCACCCAAGAACATTTTGACTAGCTCAAGACCACTCAAGTTACTTCATATGGATTTATTTGGACCGATTGCATATGTTAGCATTGGAGGGAACAAGTATGGACTTGTCATTGTAGATGATTTTTCTCGGTTCACGTGGGTTTTCTTTTTGCATGACAAGAGTGAAGTGCAAACAATCATCAAGAGATTCATTAGAAGAGCTCAAAACGAGTTTGAATTGAAGATCAAGCATATAAGAAGTGACAATGGGACGGAGTTCAAGAATACAAATATTGAAGAGTTTCTTGATGAAGAGGGAATCAAGCATGAACTCTCCGCACCATATACACCTCAACAAAATGGCATTGTTGAGAGGAAGAATAGGACTTTGATTGAGATGGCACGGACCATGCTTGATGAGTACAAGACTCCGGATAACTTTTGGGCCGAGGCGGTTAGCACGGCTTGCCATGCCACTAATCGTCTCTATCTTCAAAAGTACTTGAACAAGACTCCATATGAGATCCTAACCGGTAACAAACCAAAGGTGCACTACTTTCGAGTCTTTGGTTGCAAATGTTACATTCTTAACAAGAAAACCAAAAGCTCAAAATTTGCACCTAAGGTTGATGAAGGCTTTCTACTTGGTTATGGTACTAACGAACACGCCTACCGAACACGCCTACCGTGTTTTCAACAAAACCACCGGGTGTGTTGAGATCACGGTAGACGTAAAATTTGATGAATCAAACGGCTCTCAAGTAGAGCAAGTTATAAATGACCTTGTAGATGAAGTCCCGCCAAATCAAGCTATCAAGAACTTGAGTTTAGGAGAAGTGAAGCCCCAAGAGCCTCAAAATGAAGATGAAGAACAAGAACAAGATCCGGAAATCATGTTCAACATCGACCCGTCACCATCAACAAGAGTTGAACCACCAAGCTCATCACAAGATCAAGTCCAAGATCATGGTGACGATCATGACCAAGGCATTGATCAAGGGGGAGCTCAAGGTGAAGATGCTCAAGATGTTGAGATACCTCATGAAGAAGATGGTGATGGACCCATCCAACGTCAATCAACATTCCCACATCCAAGAGTTCATCAAAGTGTTCAACGGGATCATCCCGTTGACAACATTCTAGGGAGCATCCAAAGAGGGGTAACCACTCGTTCACGTTTAGCAAATTTTTGTGGATTTTACTCGTTTGTCTCCTCTTTGGAACCTCTCAAGGTAGAAGAAGCTCTTGGAGATGCGGATTGGGTTATTGCAATGCAAGAAGAGTTGAACAACTTTTCAAGAAATGAAGTATGGGAGTTGGTCCCAAGACCCAAACAAAATGTGATTGGCACCAAGTGGGTTTTCCGGAACAAACAAGATGAAAATGGCATTGTCACAAGAAACAAGGCTAGGTTGGTTGCTCAAGGCTTTACTCAAATTGAAGGGCTTGATTTTGGTGAGACATATGCTCCCGTGGCAAGGCTTGAGTCAATTCGTATCCTTTTGGCCTATGCATCTCATCACAACTTCAAGTTGTATCAAATGGATGTGAAGAGTGCATTTTTGAATGGGCCTCTCGGGGAGCTAGTATATGTGGAGCAACCACCGGGATTTGAAGACCCCAAGCACCCCGACCATGTCTACAAACTTCATAAGGCGCTCTATGGGCTTAAGCAAGCACCTAGAGCATGGTATGAATGCCTTAAGGATTTTCTTCTCAAGAATGGCTTTGCAATGGGCAAAGCCGATTCTACTCTCTTCACTAGGAAACTAGACAAAGATTTGTTTGTTTGTCAAATTTATGTTGATGATATAATCTTTGGTTCTACTAATGAAACTTTTTGTGAAGAGTATAGTAGGATAATGACCAAGAGATTTGAGATGTCAATGATGGGGGAATTGAAATTCTTTCTCGGATTTCAAATCAAGCAACTAAAGCATGGCACGTTCATATGTCAAACCAAATATACAAGTGATATGCTCAAAAAGTTTGACATGGCCAATGCTAAGCCAATCAAGACCCCTATGCCGGTGAATGGTCATCTTGATCTAAATGAGGAAGGCAAATCCGTCGATCAAAAGGTATATCGCTCCATGATTGGTTCCTTGCTTTACCTTTGTGCATCTAGGCCGGATATTATGCTTAGTGTGTGCATGTGTGCAAGATTTCAAGCCAATCCTAAGGAATGTCATCTAATGGCTGTTAAGAGAATTTTTAGATATTTAGTGCATACTCCAAACCTTGGCTTGTGGTATCCCAAGGGCTCAACTTTTGATCTACTTGGCTACTCCGATTCGGATTATGCCGGTTGCAAGGTAGATCGAAAGAGTACAACGGGGACTTGCCAATTTCTTGGTCGGTCTTTGGTGTCTTGGAGCTCTAAGAAACAAAATTCCGTTGCGCTATCCACCGCCGAGGCCGAGTATGTTGCAGCCGGTGCTTGTTGTGCTCAACTACTTTGGATGAGGCAAACCTTGAGTGACTTTGGTTGTGAGTTCAAAAACATTCCACTCCTGTGTGACAATGAGAGTGCCATAAAACTAGCAAACAACCCCGTTCAACACTCAAGAACCAAGCACATAGACATTCGACACCACTTCCTTAGAGATCATGAAGCCAAAGGAGATATCGCCATATGCCATGTAGGAACCGAAAAACAATTAGCCGATATCTTCACCAAGCCTCTTGATGAGCAAAGGTTTTGTTCCTTGAGGAGTGAGCTAAATATCTTAGATTCTCGTAACTTGGCTTGACTTGTTGCATACACAATTGTTTGATGGCTAGTATAGAAGAAAAATGATTTCTTTCTATTTTTGTGTGAGTTTTTCAAAATTTTTGGATCTTTTCTTGTCTCAAGTTGATCATGGTTATGTGTTGTATGTTTGTTGCTGATCAACTTTGGGACAAGTTTCTTATATGTTCATAAGCTAGTTCTCTCAATTTTGTCAATCAAATCTCATCGAGCAAAATCATCTTTGTGACACATCTCCTCTGGACCGGATCTTCCGATATAACCCCGGAACTTGCCTCTGGAAGTTCCGGGCAGCTCTGTCTCAAATCTTCTTCTCTGAAATTTTTTTCGGATCTTCCGACCCGGTCGGATCTTCCGACACGTTGTCGGATCTTCCGGACCTGGGAGCTCTCGGAACTTCCGGTGCTGTCCTCTCTGGTTCTGTCTCCGTCGGATCATCCGACACCCTATCGGATCTTCCGGCCTGCGCGCGAATATATATATATAGCCTGACCGAACCGGCATCTCTTCTGTTCCTTCTCTCTTCATCCACAAACGCCTCCTCTCTTTCAAACTTCACCCCCTTCGGCGATTTGAAGGTTGGACCGTGTTTTTCATCATCAAGTGACTTCGTTCGATTCCCTAACGCATCAAGACTTCATCCCCCTTGGATTCTTCGAAGTTCTTGTGACATTTCTTCAAGGTATTTGCCCCAAATCTTCCCTTCGCCCGATCTCTCAATGTAGGAAGTTCTAGCTGTTTTCCCTCCGTGAATCATCTCATATACATGCCTAGAATCTTTCCCTATCATTTCATGAAGTTTGGTGGGCTTAATCTACTGTTTCTAAGTCGCTAGGGTTTGACCCGACCCTATCGGATCATCCGACCTCTGGACCGGAAGATCCGGACTCCCGGATCTTCCGACCCATTGCCGGAAGATCCGACAGAGTCAAGTCCTATCCTATCAACTTAGCTGTAATTCCTTGCCTGTGTCTCTAAATACACCCTTTTCATATCTTGTCAGATGGTTAAGGAGAAGGTTACGCAGAAGAAGACCACATCTTTGACAGTGCGCCCAAGCATCGGTCGCACTAAGAGCTCATTTCATCCTCCCAGCGGTTCATCCTCTGATCCGGATTCTGCTTCAGATAGGGAGACAAGAGATGTTGGAAAGGGCAAGAGATCAATGGAGCAAGCAGCTTCACGCTCTGTTCGTGGAAGAGCCCAGTCCAGTGTGCCGGGGCGCAAGATCCCGCCTCGTCCCAGAGTTAAGCGGGCCAATCAAGAAGAAGGACCAGGGACGCAGTACAACGATGACATTGATCTATCTTTTCTTGCTAACAACTTCATCAGTACTGCTATTCCTTTTCGTCACTCACTTGACAGCTCCTTGGTCAATTTCAAGCTGGCCCAGAATAGCATGAAGCCCCTGAGATTCAGTGAGAATGAGGATCCAAGGAACATCCAGTACAAGCTCTTCAAGGGTGATCCTCGTTTTTGGGTTTCACATCAAGCTGATTGGTATGAATCTGTAATTCTCAAAATGACCCGCATTTGCACTCCTATGTATTGGGTCGACTGGAAATACCTGAAAAGTTTCCCACCACCGCTCAAGCCAGTTGTTGATGATGTTTATAAGCGGTGTGTGGAGATGGACTTGGACAAGTTGATGGCCTTTGAATGTCCATACAATGAGGAGGTAATAGCCCAATTCTATGCCACTCTATGGGTCGATGAGGATCGTTATGAAATGCATTGGACCTTATGTGGAAAACGCCTATCTATCTCTCTACATGACTTTGCTAGTTTGTTTGGGCTTGCTGAGGAGACCGCCTATGCCCATACAAGCAATGATAGGAGCAAAGTGGATCTTCACTTAGGCAGAATCTTAGATGACACAAAGTTGGCTTTCATGTATGATCATGCATATGGTGAAGTTGTGTTTGGGAAATACAAGGGTCTTTCTCCTTTCTACAAATTGCTGAATCAACTTCTTAGAGGGACCTTGTATCCAAGAGCAGGAGATGCTGACAATATCTCCAAGAGGGCCAAAAACTTGCTGTTTCAAATGGCCCCCGGGAAGCCCAAGTTCAAGGTTTTCAATTACATTTGGAATGAAATTATTTACTGCTCATATGATGCTTCCAGTGGCTGCCACTATGCCCCATACATCTTCCACATGATCAAGCATGTGTCTGGGGTAAACATCTTGTCTGATAAGCTCCATCCTGCATACAAATCTCCTCAGGGCAAGATTACACAACTTCTGAAAATCAAGTCAAAGGCTTATCAAGGTGCTCCAACTCCATCATCTCAAGGTGCTTCTTCTTCCCAAGCTCCTCCATCAGCTGCTCCAGCTCATTCTAGTGGCCCCTCCTTTACTCCCAAAGGCAAGAAGAGCAAAATAGATTTTCTGCTCCAAGGCATGTTCTCTTGCTTTAATATGTGCAAGTATCAAGTCAAGAAATATCATGAGCGTGAGCAACGAGCCGAGAATGATAGATACTTGGCGGATAAGCGCCACAAAGAACTTCTTGAGAAGTTAAACTTGCCACATTCTCCAGTTCGCCCACTCCGGGAAGTCACTCCTCCACCTCCTTTTGCAAACCCTTGGGAGGATTACTCACAGGATTTTATCTTTGGTGCCTCTCAACATCACGGAGGTGGTGAGGATGAGATAGTAGAAGAAGAGGAGGAAGAAGAAGAAGAAGTGGCAGAAGAAGAGGAAACTGAGGAAGAGGAGGAATATCACAGTGAGCCCGAGACGGATGAGGATCGTCGCAAGGGCAAGGCCGCCGCAGCTATTGATGATGATGATGATGATGATGATGATGGCGACGATGGAGACTACGACGACGACGACGAGGATGAGTAGCTCCCTTTTTGGTCCTTGATGACAAAGGGGGAGTGAATTGGCTAGTCTTCATCTAGATTGTCTTATTTCTTTCATGTTCTAGCTTGTGAACCTATGAGAAACTCGGATTTGTGTAATGAATGGTGTGCCAAGTGAGACTTTTGTTTTGTAAGATTTAATTTTGGTTATTGTTAGCGTGATGTTGTTCTTCTTATTTACTTCTTAGTGAGATGCTTATGAATTGATGTGATGTTATTTCTCACTTTATTGTTGTGAATATCTTGTCATATGCATCACGATGACTTTATCACACCATGCACAAATTGAGGGGGAGCTACTACATGTATTTTATTCCTTTTATGCACCCAAATTTGTATTGTCATCAATCACCAAAAAGGGGGAGATTGAAAGTGCATCTAGGCATTTAATCTATTTTGGTGATTAATGGCAATAGAAATTCGGATATGATGTTGTGCTTGAGTTGTGCAGGAATAAAATGAAATGAAGAGAAAGATAGCACAAAAGAAAGTACCCCAATTCTTATTGATATGGTGGAAGACTCAATTGGAAATTTAAATTCTATTTTTCGTTTGAAATTGAGTATAGGACCACCGTACTATCAAGGGGGACGTAGTTGATGAATTCTAGTTGCTCAAAGTGCTTTGCTTGAGATGACAAACTTTTCAGAGCCACAAAAACACTTCACAAACACCTTTTCTGCTCGGCCGGAACTTTGGCCGGAAGTTCCGACCGGAAGTTCCGGGCAGCTCGGTCTCGGGTTTTCCCTGGCCGGAAGATCCGGCCGTGGCTTCGGAAGATACAAGACTTAGCCGTTTTTCGAGCTCACGAGTGTCCTGTGTGCATGTTCCGACCCGAGGCCGGAAGATCCGACCGGAAGTTCCGGCTGGCTCTGTCTTGGTTTCTCGCTGGGTCGGATGTTCCGGGGTCTGTCGGAAGATCCGACGCTCTGTCGGAAGATCCGGCCCCCGGAACTTACCTGGAGTTTTTCTCACTCATTTCTGTTGCTCATCGGAAGATCCGACCAAGTGTCGGAAGATCCGGTACCCCTTCGCAGTGAACATAACGGTCATATTTTGGGGGGTTGGTATTTATACCCCTCACCCCCTTTCATTCACTGCTGCTGCTCATACTGACCTAACTCGAGCCAACACTCCACTTGAGCATTCACTCCCTCTCTTTACTCCCCCTCCAAGCTTGATTCTTCCAAGATTCAACTAGGGTTTGAGTGAGAGAAAAGCTTCAAAGTGTGAGACTTGTGTGCCTCTTCAACTAGTTCATCTCTCAAGCACTTGAAGCACTTGGATTCGTCGATTTGCGTTTGTTACTCTTGGAGCTTGCTCCTAGACGGTTAGAGGTGCCGGTGAACTCCCATTCTCTTGTGGTTTGAGTCCCGGAAGTTTGTATTACCCTTTCCCTTTGTGGGAGCACATAGTAAGTAACTCAATCCTCCTTTGTGGTTGATTGGGAGAGACTTGGGGTTAGTGTGACAGCCCGGCTCTTGTGAGCATCTCAACGGAGACGTAGCTCCTTTGTGGAGTGAACTTCGGTAGAAAATCCTTTGTCTCCACTTTCATACTTTTCATTTCGTTTCTATATCTTGATTTGTCCCGATCTACTTATTTGTGGTTATACTCTGATATTGATCATATTTAGAAGGTTCCTTACATCATTTGTGAGCTTTGTATTCAAGTGGAATTGTTAAAAGGTCATTAGTTTTCAAATCTCGAAGTTTACTTGAACTGCCTGTCGGAAGATCCGGCTTATCTTCGGATCTTCCGGAGTTTCTGTTATTTTCGGAAGATCCTATACACTGTCGGATCTTCCTGTCGGAAGATCCGAGATTGTGTCGGATCATCCGACTGTCTGACAGATTTTCTGAGAATTATTTCAGGAATTTTTAAACAGGCCTATTCACCCCCCCCCTCTAGGCCTAGTGTTGATCCTTTCACCCAATGGAATGAAATGAGCATATTTGGAGAAGCGATCAACAACTGTCAAGATTACGCTTTTGCCATGAACCTTTGGTAGGCCTTCGATGAAATCCAGTGATATATGCTGCCACACTGTTGTTGGAACGTCCAGAGGCTGCAGCAGACCAGCCGGATGGAGGTTTTCTGTTTTATTACGTTGACAAGACATACACGTCTTCACAAAATCTCTGACCAGTGCACGGTCGTTGTCGATGACGAAATGTCTGCGGAGACGTTGAAGTGTTTTCTGAATACCTTCATGGCCGGTTGTGTGAGCGAGTTGAAGAACTGTAGGTATCGCTAATGATGTGCGTGGCACAAAAACGCGACTACCCTTATGAATCAGTCCATCTTTTATCGCCCACGGCTCTCCTCTGGTGGCTACTATTGTGTTTCTCAAACTTCTCAAGTCATCGTCAGATTCCAATTCTTCTTTGAGCTCCTGAAAGAACTGAAAAGATGGGCTTGAGATCATATGGATAGAGCCCTCGGTCTGATCACGACGTGACAGTGCATCAGCTACAACGTTGAGGCGCCCTGGTCTGAATTCTACAGTGAAGTCAAAGCCAATTAACTTGTTGATCCATTGGTGCTGTGGCACGGTGGACAGTCGTTGGTCAAGGATGTACTTGAGTGCATAGTGATCAGTACGAACCAAAAAATTTCTGCCCCACAAATATGGTCGCCAGTGCCTGACAGCTTGTACTAATCCAATAAGTTCACGCTCATATGCTGCTGCCTTTAGATGTCGAAGAGCGAAAGGTTTGCTGAAGAAGGCTACCGGACCAGATCCTTGATGAAGTACAGCACTAAATCCGGTCCCGGAAGCATCGCAATCCACAGTGAATGGCTGAGTGAAATCCGGCAAATGCAGTACTGGAGCTGAAGAGAGGGCATCTTTTAGAGCTGTGAAGGCCTGAGACGCTGCATCAGACCATTGAAAGGAGTCTTTGCGAAGCAGTTGAGTAAGAGGTGCTGCTATTGTTCCAAAATTTTTGATGAAGCGTCGATAATACCCTGCCAAACCGAGAAATCCCCTTAAGCCTCGTGCTGATAGAGGTTGAGGCCAAGATTTTACAGCTGAAACCTTGTCCTGATCCATAGCAACTCCTTGAGCAGAAATCGTGTGTCCAAGATATGCCACTGATGGTGTAGCAAACTCACATTTGGAGCGCTTGACATGTAAATTATGTGTGCGAAGGACTGAAAATACTGATCGTAAATGCTGAAGATGTTCAGACCATGAAGAACTATATATAAGGATGTCATCAAAGAAGACGAGGACACATTTGCGAAGGAAAGGCTTGAGTATAGAATTCATGAGTGCCTGAAAAGTACTAGGAGCATTGGTGAGGCCAAAAGGCATCACTAGGAATTCAAAGTGACCCTCATGTGTTCTAAAGGCTGTCTTCTCAATGTCATCTGGATGCACACGAATTTGATGATATCCTGCTCGAAGGTCCAACTTGGTAAAAAATTTTGCTCCATGCAATTCATCAATGAGCTCCTCCACAATGGGAATGGGAAACTTGTCTTTAACTGTGACATTGTTCAAAGCCCGGTAATCAACGCAAAACCGCCATGAACCATCATGTTTTTTGGCTACTCGATCACCATTGGCTACGATCACACTGGACCCATGACTATCATGAAAATGTAAACCAACATGTTGTGCAGCAGCTCCACTGATAAAATTATGAGTAGAACCAGAATCTATAAGAGCAATGAATTGATGGTTACCAAGTCTCACCTTCACTTGCATGGTGTCTTCAGTACGAATTCCTGTAATGGCATGCAGTGAAATCAGAGGTGGCAACTCTTCTGTTGACTGATCACCATCAGGATTGTCTAAATCTGCATCTTCAAAATCTGAAACTTCAAGATAGAAGAGCCTAGGGCACTTGTGGCCTTTCACATATTGTTCATCACAATTGTAGCAAAGACCCATACGACGCCGTTCAATCATTTCAGCCGGCGTGAGACGTCGAAATGGTCGTGGAGGAGGGTTAACTGATGAGCTAGGGGCTGCTAGTGTGGTTGCCAATGAAGTTGTGGAGTTTGTTGTTGTAGTGGTTGGGTTAAGGCGTGGAGGAAAACGAGATTTGTGTGACGAGGTGGAGGAACTTGGTACAGCACGACGTTCATAAGCACGTGCCAGATACATGGCGCGTTGAAGATCTGTAGGAGCTTGCACGTGCCAGATACATGGCGCCTCCAGTGAAGAGGTGTACTTGCTGCTGCGGTGTGAGATACCCAGCGTGAGCCAGACGCGCTTGAAATGCCTCTTGGTACTCCTTAACTGAACCACGGCAAGACAGGCGAGCAAGTTCAGAAAGATGGTTGGTACCCAATGGTGGCCCAAACCGTTGCTGGCACAAAGCGCGAAAGAGTGACCAACTGATGGAGGAAATTGCGCCCGCATCGCGAGCTAACAAGTAGAACCAATGCTGAGCAACACCAGTTAAATGAAAAGCAGCAATTTCGACTTTGTCAGCATCACTGGTGTGTTGGGCGCGAAAGAAATGTTCGCATCGGTTCAGCCAACTAAGGGGGTCATCAGCGCCATCATATGTTGGAAAAGACCATTTTTGGAAACGAGGAATTGATGCAGGGTAAGCTGGTGCCATGAGTTGGTCAGGGTAGCCGGGAGGAGCCTCCTGAAGAATTGGAATGACCGATGGCGAATGTGGAAAAGGGATTTGCTGAATGTGTAAGGGGCGAGACACGTCGATCTGACGCGACGATGACAATGGTTGAGTAGGATTTGTAGTATGAACGATAGTGGAAGGTGTCGGTGAGATGGGAAATGGGGAAGTTGTGGACACAGGAAGAGCAGCGGATGCAGATGGGATGCCGCCGTAGCCGGGCATGCCGAAGGGCCAGGCCGCAGTGGTAGTTGGTTGGGGAATGGGCGGGGGAAATGACGTACCGGCATCGGTGACGAAAGGTGTCGATGCAGCAGGAAGTGAAGGCGTTCCGGCGGATAGCATCCATGGCTCGCGGTGGAGGGAGATCGCCGCGGAAGGACGAACTTCAACCGCTGTCAGACGATGTGCGAACTGTCCGATCTGCTGCTGAAGGTTGTAGACCGCCGTCGTGAGCGTGTCCAGCGCGGCGATTGGAACATTTGTGGAAGGCGGCGCGGTGTATGAAGGCGGCGCGATGGATGGGGGCGGCGGCGGCGTGGACAAGGCGGCGGAGGATGTGTCGGCGGCGGAAGCGGAAGAGCCAGCGGAGGTCCCAGACATGGACTCTGATACCAGATTGTTGGAAGCTGGGTTGCGCAGGCTGTAGGAATGGCTGGTGGGAGGTCGAGGCCAGAAGTCCCGACGACGACGACGCGGTTGGAACGCCGTCCTGGTGGCCGGCGTTCAGGAAGACAAGCACGCAGGGAGGCACACAGAGAGCAGAGCAGTTGCACAGACGCCAAGAGATCTAAATGATCTCCAAGCATACCTTCTCTTTACTTCAGCACAATAGTTATAGGTTCATATGTTACAACTGAACACACAGATAATTTGAAAGGAATCTAAACAACTGAACACACACACATTTTGAAAAGAGTCTAAACTGCCGAACGTGGGCGCGTTGCTCTGTTGCCGGGCGCTCCTTGCCGTTGCTTCAGGGGGATGACTTCTTTCTTCTGCTGTAGGATATACCGGTCATAACACTAAATGACATCTGTTCATCCAGTTGCAAGGAAGAAATAGTATATCTGAACTGGTGGAACATATCTCACAGCTGAGACTAGTGTGGAGTTTCAAATATTCACAAATTACGTGCTATTATTGGAAATGCAATGAACAATCATGTTATGTACAAATTCTTGTAAGATAGAAACCCCAACTCACAGCACCAAAGCTTCCATACCCATAGGGCCATAATTCAACCTCCCTTTCTATCTTTTCTCTCAGTAAAATTTTCATGAATCCCTATGAATAGAACTATAGAAGAGAGGTAAAAGAACTTCGGATGGAGAAATGAAAGAATTCAGCTACACACGCACAATGAAGACTTCAGCGAGTAAAGAGGCTCCTCCATCACCATTGATCATCTGCAAGCCATGTTGTGAGTCCATGACCATGATGGTACCAATGCATAGTGCAAACAAAATCTAGCCATGCATGTAGCTGATGGTTTGTATGATAAGGTAGCTCACATGCATTATATCATGTAAATCAATGATATATAGAAAAACAAAAATGCTAAAGCACTTACCTTGACAGAGTCAATATCACAAGTCTGGGAGTTGCTCTTCATCTTCACCATCCTCTTTGCTATGTACAAATCCGAGCTGGGCCTCTGAGTTAAGGCTCCCGGTATTATTTACAAGCTCGGCATGGAATTTAACACTTGGATTGTTATTTACAGCAGCATTGCTATCATCTACTACATATTTACTGAAACCACCATCATCAGAGCTTTTGGGCCCTTCAGACATGCAGTCCAAGGAACTACAACTGCTTCTGCGAGAGAGTCTACCATCTTCTGAAATCCCAGACTTCTGCGGCTGAAGCAGTCCATACCTGTTGTTATCAGGAGTGTTCAACCTAAAGGGTAAAAGTATACAAATCAGCGCAGGAGAAATCTAATTAGAAAAAAGTATCAGCAGCAAATTCCCATTCAAGATGAAGGTCTGAATTATTCTGATAAAAATTAGTCAGCCTTTAGGAGTATTGGCTTTACATCAATCACTAACAAAAAGTGTTCAAGTAAGCTTCGAACATACCTTGTCTGTTGAAACCTAGATGTATGAAGGGAGTCAAAGACCGGTATGAGATTCTTTGACCTTGATTCTATATTGTGGGTCCGGATTTTTTCTACTTCAACTTCCCCTGAAACAATATCAACATCTGCTTCTAAAGTTTCACCTTCCATAACTTGAAAGTGTATCTGGCATCAATCAATAAGCAGGCATTACAATGAGTCCCAGAATGTCAATCACAGAAAAGATAAATGCAGCACTGAAAGGGAAAAGAAGCAAGAAAATACCCCAGATCTAGACCAGAGTGGAGTTTGCACAACATGAGTCTGCAACTCACTCTGAGATATATAGAAATTGCGATTTTCATCAGTATTGAGCTTTGGTCTTTCAACAGCAGCACAATCAAATGGATAGATACTAGTTCCTTTCTTCATAACTTTCTGGAAAAGTTTGTTATTTTCTCCATTCTCAAAATCACTATATGCAAAACTCTCAGCACTGTCTCTTCTATTTCTTTTATGACAAACATCCCATTTCTGAAGAGCTTCAATAACAAATTTCATATCAGTTTCTCTTTCTGATCCGTAGGGGCCCATGGGAAAATCAAATCCAGAATCCTGTTCAGCTGAGAGATGGAGAACATATTGTATGATGCTTCCTGATGGAGAAAATACTAGTAAATAATACTTCATGCGTGAACTGCCATCGGAATTAAGGTCAGCACCCTTGCAATTGTGAAATGTTGAAGCAATAGCACCAGAAATTGGACTGGAAGTGCCAGTTGCAAATGCTGCAGCACCGTGGACAGCACCCTTAAACATGTTACTCCCATTTCTTATCCTACTAACAACAGACAATGTGAGAGGGGGTCCAGATACGAAAAGCGTCTTCTGACTGAGACTCAAAGATGGCGCTGACTTTTGGGACCAGTGAGCAGTATGATTAACTGATGAATCCACCATGTAATCATTCTCTGCAGGGTTGTTATCACTGTAACGGAATCTTGTTGATCCACTATATGGAGATATTGAAAACAGATGACTAGTTCCTCTTGAAGAGCTAATCATTATCCACTCACTATCATCACTAAAGCTGATGTCTTTTATGATCTACAAGATAAGTGATACTTTTTAGTGTCAACCAACATTAAAATAATGAGCAAGAAATAGGTTTGCCAGCTTACTGCATTGGTGATGCCCCTTTGCAATTTGTACAGATGGACATAGCTTCCAATTTGACCAGCTTCTGATGTCCCATAAGGAGGAGGTATAATGCGGAAAACATTGATGTTTTGACCATGAACAGATGCTGTCACCAGCAAAGTTCCACTTGGATCAAAGCAAAGTGCTGAAATGGGACTAGTGTGTGCCCTGAACTGAACTATCAACAATTTAGAGACAATATCTCGAACAATGACCTGAAAGGAACGGACTAAATGTCAACATTATGTGAAGTGAGTAAAGGAAAATATGGTACAATCATATTAATAGAATCTGTAATTGCAAAAACAAACGAACAGTTTTTACAATAAACACTTATTAACCACAGTGTAAGAAAAAAAATTCAATCCACCCAAATCCATTAGGCTACTATTCCAGACCAAAGAATACATTTCCCTTTTTTCCAGCTATACCTTCTAGTCTAGTATTGACGGATAATATTGTTCTTACTCTATTCGCTAAAAGCAGGCAACTAAACAAAATTCCTGGTTTGTAAAAGCAAGTGGTAAAGCCACAAGCATATTTCTGTAGCATCACCAGCCAGTCAACTAGTCAGGTGGGTTCCGAGGTCCCTAATGGGTCTTACAGTGGGTTGATTGTTACTACTATTAGCATATAGAGATGACATGACAAAATCTTGCAACAGTGTCAACCAATTTTATAACGAATTTTGGAAAAATTGAGTTGACAATGAAAATATGTACTGTGAATAAGTATCTACCGTTCCAGCATATTCAGTATCAATGATGTGCCCATTTGTTGCTCCATTTGCTTTGTAGCCAGAACTCCTTTGCTTCACGATACCATTACCATTTGGAATGAAATCAGCACAATACTTGGACAGCTTCTTATATCCAACATCACCAAGTGTTACAATGCCGGCAGCCAGCTGCTTGCTTGATTCTTTTGCATAGTATGCCACCACACTACCGTTTGAACCAGGAGGTGGAACAAAGGGAGCCAGACTAAGCAGCTGAGGGCTAACACGTCTTGTATCTGGAACTGAAACTGGAATACCAGAGTATGCAATCCATCTGGGGCCCAGTCCAAGTGGCCCATAACCTGAAACTTGTGCAACTGTAGGACTCGTAATAACAGTGTATTCTCTCTCCATTGTCGCAGCATCAAAACAATGTATCTGCAAAAAGTATTTTCCCATCAGGATCACTCATGATTCAGGAAACACTTTGGAAGAGTGAAAATGGCAATACCTGAGTAGCTTGTGAAACAGCTACAACTCTTGGACTGCACCTTATGGAATAAACAACTGATCTGAACCTCAATGTATGCACATATTCATGGGTTCTCAATGAATAAAATCGAATGACAGTAGGAAGATTTTCACTGCCTGTATTATGGAAAGCACCATTGGTTCCATCAAAAACAGGAACATTAGTATCATGGTTGTTTCCACTTCCTGTGTAAGTTCCTTCACAGGCAAGAGCTAGCAGTGGCCGTGCATCTGCAAATCTGTCTTCTGATTTTCTTGTGAAAATTGGATCCTTCAGCAGTTGAATGAAAGAAACAGCGCCATCGTGTCTGGATTCCAGCTGTCTCACATCATCAGCATGTTCCACATCCCATACTTGGAAGCCAGATTTATAGGCTAACAACAAGACTTGTCGTAGCATACCACCCCCACATTCAAGTTTATCAAAGCCAGCCCATTGTACCTGCAAATCATGAGACACATAAGGAGAGTGTTGCCGCCTTGGTACATGGGAGTATTGCCTATTAAAGAGAGTCCAAGTGAAAATAGCGAGCTTAGGCACACCATTCATCGATCCAATGTATATACAGCATTCGTGACTGATAGATAAATAATGAATATATAGACAGTGCTATTTCTTTTATACTAGCTGCAATCATAGATTGTTAATTGTCAAAATGGAAATTTAGCTCAAAAAAAATAATGAAATATGGCTTCAAACAACAATTTATCAGGAACCTACTATATGCATTATCCATCTATGACTACATACAAGTTGCATGGATGGCATGCTGAACAATTAAGATATCGAGAGTAATCTTTATTTTCTACTGTAATATTTTTTCAACATGGGACAGTAATGAAAAGTCACAGTATCATAACCACCTTTTTTTTCTCAGCATCCCGTCATTTTATATTACCATATAATCCTGTAGGGACCATGGTTGAACTCAAATTTAATTTCCATGTCAAAATGGTAATCCTTAATAAATCAGACTATCAGAGTCTAACTTCCTGTGACTGTGCATAACATATCACTGGAACAAATAGAAAGGGTGTAGAATAGAAGATGGCATAATGTCCAGACCAAATAGGACTTATTAATTTATGATGATCCCAAGAATAATTAACAGGACTTCAAAGTTCAAACTAACATGTCTGCTTGTGGTAGCTCTATGATATTTGATATCCATATCTGCAGCTTAGCATGTCTGATAACATCCAAATCATCTCAGCACTTTGCAAACTGCTGAACAAGTAGCAGTGGCTACTGCAACATTAACACACTACTAAAGGAGTTTGCAGTTCAAACATTGCAGTGGGTTACTAATGGTCCAAATAAATGCATGAAAAAACTGGCATAAATACAAATCGTGCAGCATATATTGGGGGCACCAACAGAATTGGAAGTTCATTTCCAGCCATAAATACACTTTTTGCTCATTTTAACCAACGCGCGCACACGTGGACCAACTAAAAGGTGCCCCAGTATCCAATTATTAGCGAGGCCATATTTCCTATGCTAAACCAAAGCACAGAGAAACAGAGCAGTTTAAGGCCTCTGAGCAAGCAAACGAACCTGGTCACGGCTCCCATCCTCCTCATGGCTGGCGATCGAGTTGACCAGCGACGCCCCCGCGGAGCGCAGCGTGGAGGCGGCCGTGGACGCCCCCGAGGACACGATCCGCATGTAGTTGGAGAGCGACCGCGCCGAGAAGAACCCCCCGCCGCCGCGAGGAGCCTGCGCGCCGTCCCGCATGAAGCCGGCGACGAAGACCACCCGTGCACGCTACCAACCAACACCGCCCCCCGCCTCCTCAGATGCAAACCGAACGAAGCAAGCCAAGCCAAGCCTTAGCTTCCAAGCTAGCGGAGGAGGAGGAGGAGGAGGGATGAAGCGGAAGCCGAGACGGAACCACCAATCAGGCCGAGCCAAGCCAAGCCGCTCCGAATCGATCGCTGATGCCCCCGGGCTGTTTCTGTGGGGACTCGTGGGGACTCTCGCAAAGAAACAGCCCACTGACCGTATCTCAGGTGCTCGCCATGGCCGCGCGCGGAGGGGAGGGGGGAAATCGGCACGGGCGGGCGAGAGGCCTAGATCATCCGGCGCGGGGGCGGAGAGGACTGGTGGTGGGGAGCGGCCGAGCCCGGTGGTTGTTGCACGGGGACGGGGGCGAGCAATTCGATCGGAGAAAGCGAGGGTTTGCTTGCGGTTTCTTTTTTTCTCTGTCACTTTTTTTTTGCCCTGGATGGACGAGACGAGGAGACGACGAAGGGGGCGAAGCGAGAGAAGGGGATTAGGTGAAATAGAATACTCCGATCACTAAAGCACAACTTTGACTTCTCTTTTCTATAAAAATATTTCTTGAAAAGTTATATATGTATGTACTTTTATAAAAGTAATTTTCAAGACCAATCTATTTATATAATTTTCACATTTCCAAACTCAACGATTTAAATGTTATTCATGATTTATATTCTCAATGTTTGACTCAAATCTTGTCCAAAACGACTTGTTTTACCAAACCGGAGGGAGCAGGAGGTAAAGCGCGGCTTGGCCCCTGCTTTCGAGAGAGAGAATTAATGGAGCCCCCGATGCTAATTCCAATCGGTTGGCGCTCGGAGACGAAAGGGGGAAGGGATTTGGAATCGGTTGGTTGCCGCTTCGTGTTTGCTTTGCCTTGCTTCGTTTTGTGTGGAGATTAAGATGGGCGATGGTGTGAAGGAAGGGAGGTGTTCGGCGATGGTGTGCCGGTCGTTGGCTTGGCTGGGGAGGTAACCAAACCAAGCCGGAGCCAGCCAGCCAAGCGTTGCCTCGCCGTCTACGATTGCTGTTCCGGTTGGGGTACACTGCCGTGTGGCCCTCGCGTCGCTTGCTGCCGTCTGTCTACTTTATTTTCTGGACGGCGGAGGTGTCAGAGACTCAGAGCTGAGCTGCGCTGCGCAGATCTGGCGTCGGATCTCGAGACCTGACGTCCGGGACTTTTATGGCCTTGCCGTACATGCCCCGTTGGAAAGGTGGTGTTTACATGTTAGAATTGGGAGGTTGAATTTGGGAGTTAGATGTCACTTCGTAATCATTACGCTACTGTAACATTTCGTTTGTTTGTGTGAAAAATTATCCAAAAATTGATTAATTAGGCTCAAAATGTTCATCTCGCAGAGTACAACAAAACTGTGCAATTAGTTTTTGATTTCATATACATTTAATACTCCATGCATGTTATGATATTTTGATGTGATGGGGAATCTTCTTTTTGCATAGTGTATTTGGGAGTTGCTTTTTACATCTAAACATGCCCTAGGGATAGGAGCGCGAATGCACAAATCTTGGTTTCCAAGGCACCGGAAGAGGAGAGAATTATAGAAATTTGGTTCGTAGAGGATAAGAAAAAGTCCAAAGTGGGGAAGCCTAGATCCCACAGCCTGGCAGTCCAAAGTTGAGACGCTGAGTGCCCCCCCGTGATTTATCCTTATCACCCCCGCAACAGGAATATTTCAATTGCATATGCGATCGCATGATACGACGGTGGAATGGAATGGAATATGCTTCTGCGGGACACGCAAGTGCCCGTGTTTAGCATGGGAATCGCAGGGCAGTGCTGAAACAAGCGACCTCTGCTAAACAACATTTTTTCCACCTCCCCGCAAGAGAGAAAAAAAAACGTCGCTTTTCGATCCAATGGCTTTTCTTTTCTCGGAGAGACAACAAACATGCCCCATTGCTAAATGGGCTAAGGCCCAGCAAGCCCTAGAGGCGCGCGTGTCGACAAGAAAGGGCCGGACCAACATATGGGCCGACTCCTCGGCAGTCAACAGGCCGGTCAAGATGAGCAGTATCAAGCCCACCCGAATGGCACGCGCGGCTCCCTTCGGCGGCCCACCTACCGTTGTCCAGCACTCCCGCGCCGTCGTGGAGGCAGAACAGGCCATTGGGCTACGGGGTTCCATTGCCGAGCAGTTCAGCAGTTTCAGCCCGACGGCGCCGGAAATTGAACATCAGCTCAGCGGCCAAATGTTCCATCGTGTGAATGAGCTACAAAACAAGTCTTCACAGTTCACACACCTCACCAAACCATGGAGATGCAAGTTGAAGAACAAAAGAGATGACTTTTTACTTACATCCTATATATAAGTAGGATCAATTGATTTCTTTCTCTCGGCGGCAAGGATAATGCATCACATCCCGCCTCATGGCGACGTCAACTCCCTAACCACCCCCCACCCGCCGAATTAGAACACGGCAACTGCAAATCCCGGTTGGCTCCCACGTTGCCGTCGCCACGTGACGATCGATCGACCGATCGATCCACCACTTGCCCTGCACGTCAGTCGTCAGGACCAGCTCACGACCACCAACCAACAGCCATTAATTAACCAGCAATCACTGGCCGGCCGGCCTATCCGATCCCTAGCTAGCCTCGCTTCGCTTCTAGTCAACGTGCGCGGCGCAGACCTTCCTGATCTCCCCGTTGTCGCCGGTGAGCACCTCGATCCGGCCCATGTTGGTCATGGCGACCGCGTAGTCGGCGAAGAATTCGTCCGGCGACTCCGCGGCGGCCATGCGCTCCACGTACTCCCTGGTCCACCGGTCGTCCATGAGCGCCTGGTCGGAGAGGAAGAGCCCCCTGTGGCTGACCACGTCGCGGTAGTAGCCCAGGTCGAAGGCGCGCGGGGTGGCCGGGTCCATGCACACCTCGGTGGTGTCGTTGCGGAGCCCGGCCTCGCACGCCTCCCGCAGGGTCGCCGCGTACGCCTTGTCCAGCGACGGGTCCTGCCCGCCGCCCCCGCTGTAGTTGTACAGCCGGTCCGACGCGAACGTCGAGCACTGCGCCCGCCCGATCGTGTGGCTTCCTGCGATGTGATCGATCGAGCAGGATTATTAGTGCCGTCAACAGATCGATAGATGGGTTGGGTTACACGATTGCAAACATATATGTAGCTTTGCTTGCACTTCTGACTGGAAGTTAGCTAGCTGTTGTTCATTGAAGATTGTTTGTTTGCTAATTTACGACAGTATGTACTCCACCTGATAGGACGACGAGGTCCTTCCAGCCCAAGCCCTTGACGCTGAAGTATGTCTTGAGGTCGACGATGTTGGAGGAGGGGGGAGGGAGGTCGTTGTCGGCGTCGCACATCATCGACCCCTTGCCGTCCCGGCGTCCGGTCTCGACGGGGTACCGCGGCCCGTTACTCTGGAACAGGGGAAGAATGAAGCCGCTTATTACTTTGCCTCGTTGGTCGGAGGAAAACAGCAATGAACACATGACGACGATCGAACTGGGGCACGAATGCATGGCACCGGCGCGGACAGAGGCCGGGATGAGGCTTAATTACCAGGTACACGGCGTCGCGGGCCGCTATGGCGATGATGTCCGCGCACGACACGGTGAGCGGGCACGCCTCCTCCACCTTGGCCTTGATCCGCTCGATCTCGTCGTAGCCGCGGAGGCCGTAGCTCGGGCCGGCATCCCTCTCCCCCGTGCCGTTCCGCGAGATGAGCATGATCGACGCGTCGCACCCCTGCACGCCACGCAAACGACGATATCCAAGAAATCAGCATCACCGCCACCGATCACTCGTCTTCCATTTCGTGCATCACGCGCGACGACGGGACACGGGCACCATGGAACGCCCGCGAGGGAAGCTGCTAGTAACTAGAGAAAGGAGCATGGACATGGAGGAACGCACGCACCCTGACGAGGCAGTCGTGGAACATGAACCGCAGCAGCGCCGGGCCGAGGGTCCAGTCCTTGTCGACGATGGCGCGCATCTCGGCCAGCACCAGGTCCTCCACCTGCGGGCACGACGCGCTGTAGAACCCGACGGCGAGCCCGGCCACCGGGAGGCCCGGGAGCACGCTCATCGCCGCGGGGTTGGCGGCGCCCGGCCGGCAGCTCGCGGCGACGGCGGCCGCGACGACCGCCACCACCAGCAGCACCCGCCTCAATGCCATCGGCAACCGAAGCCGCCGGGATTATTGGATCGAGTCGTCGCCGGCCGGCGTTGCTTAGGACTCACGGAAGCAGCTCAGGAAGCGTTGAAACCATCTCGCGCCGGCCAGGGCCTCGAATGATGGAGAAGGCGAAGAATTGGACGCCGGATGAACGACTGGGCGACCAAGTACTCCTGTATTAAAATCGCCGGAACCCGCCAGCTCCCGCGAATAAAACCCCGGGCGCGAGCATAAAGAATTGATGACAAGTCTCCGATGTGAAAGCGAGGAAACGAGCCAGTGGTGGTAGGTAGGTCGGCCCTTGCTTTCGGGGATCTCCAGAATACGCGAGTTGGTTAAAGATCGAGGCGAAGAACATCAAAGGCTGGCTAGGCTAGCCAGGAATCGCGATGGAACGTTTGAGGCTGCGCGGAAAAGGGAGAAGAAAAGCGCAGCAGCCGTTTCACACGGGATCAGCAGGAGGAGCGAGCATATACGGCGTACGCGGAGTGGCCTCGTGGCCTTTTGCGACTGTCAACGGGCGCTTTCAGTCGACCAGCGAGCCTTTGTCTATGTTTACATTGTACGTACTCCGTATATAGATGCACCGGGCTGGCTGTTCATCAGGAGGCTGGGAACTGTAGAACCTTCTCAGTTCTCGCAAACAAAAAGGCACAGTACTAACTCGATATAACGGGGAGGAGAGCACACTTGAGCTCGTCCTGGTTGGCTGAGCTGAGCCGAGTGCTCTTCTGACCAAGAAATGGTTGACGCACGGAGGGCTATCCTGCACCAGCATACCGAAGGCCGAACTGTGCAAACAAAGGCGGCATACGTTTCTGGTGAGCAAGTCTACCTGCCGGATGATTTCTGGCTAGGCATACCGTGCCTATTCAGAGTCAAAGTATTTGCTTTTGACAGGATGGAATTGTAAATTTGGACAGATTTGCCCCGATTAGGACTCCTACACTATCTAGAATATCGTCGACCGAATGAGTTAAAATTTAAAATTTCAGTGCAAATTCTGAAGATGAAGGGAGGGGGCCAGGGTCCCTACCTCTCCCGCCTATGCAGAGCTTTCATTGATCATATATTTCATGACATGTTCCAACCATCTATCTTATTTGTTGACGCAATATGTCATATAGCTGAAAATCAAGCAGAGATCAAGCCCAACAACAAATCTAGGTGAAGGTGTAAGAACATAATGGATGGAGAAGGCGGAAAAACACAATGCTCTACAATTGATAGAAAGCAAGAATATTTAAATTTGTATGTGTTTAGTGTATAACGACTGGGGCTTGCGTGTGTGCGGCCATGATAGTAGGAGACGTGTGCGGCTTAGCGCCAAGGAAGTTGTTCTTCCTCCTGGTCCTCCAAGATCAAATCCATATTTGTGTGCTTTATGTTTTGCTCACACTCCCCGCCTGATCTCGTCAGTAATCCTAGGATAGTGGCCCTGTTTAGTTCCACCAAAAATCCAAAAATTCTCTCTCCAAACTTCACGATCCACCTATCACATCAAATCACATCAAATCACATCAAATCTCTCTCTTCATGCATGGATTACTAAACGTGGGTAAATAAAAAAATTAAGTACATAGTTTTGATGTACACGACGAGACGAATCTTTTGAGCCTAGTTAGGTCATGATAGGACAATGTTTACCACAAACAAACGAAAAGTGCTACAATGCGCTACAGTGTCCGATGTGACATTTTCACCAAACCTTCTCCTCCTCTTTTTGAAACTAAACACACCCAGTAAACCAATGACACCCGGCTTATAGCTTATCTTGGAAGCTGAAAAGGAATAATATGGATTGCTGGTGGTATGCCTGCTTAGTGCTAAGTATGTGCTCATGATGATGGGTAGAGCAAGGGTCCATGATGAGTAGAAAGTAGAAGGAAAGCAACTTGTCGGACATAGAAGGGAATAATGCAATGCAAATCTAAATTATATACATATGTTATTACACGAAATTTTTCAAAATTTACCCATGTATGATTCTAATTAACTATTCTTGTCATTGGTAATATGAAAAATACTAACATAAGTTATATATGCACGATGAGAATACTGATTTATCTCGAACTATAAGTTTGAGTACATACATATGAAGCTGCCATGGGAAATGAAAAAAAATAAATATGAACAAAAAAGTGAATATAACAATTAACTACCTCCACTTTCAGTTGTAATAGAGTTATCCGCTTAGCACCTAATAGCCAGCCCATCAACCCATACTTCTTCACATCTAAGGGCAGGTACATTGGTGCTGTCTAATAGTCGGTCTCATGCAGTGACACGTAATCTTGAGACAACTTATCAGACAACCTATACAAGGGGTTGTTGTTTTGGTTGTCTCGTAACTTTAAGATGCATACAAGTAGTAAACATTGATTAAAAATTACACATGGATAATAATATAAATTGCTTCCCTTGCTTCTATCTCATTTATCAAATACTCTAACACAATGCACATTTTCATTTTCAGTTGTAATTGAGTCAATATAACAACCCATACCGATTTGGATTTGGTCCTCAAAATCGATTCCGTGCCCTTCTCTCTAAATGGGCTCTCCAGACCGTCACACGTCCCCGCCGCTCAGGATGGGCATAAATAACCGAGAATCAAAAACCGAAACGAAATAACCAGAGCCAAAATCAAACTAACCGAACCGAAAAATTGGTATCTATTCGGTTCCAAAAAGTATGGAACCGAACTTAGTACGGTTTTTCCGAATTAACTAAATTGCATGAAAATTTGTAGTGTATAAGACTATATGTTTGGTTTATATGTGATGTGTCATATTAGAAGTGCTATGTATTTGTGTTAACATATTGCTATTATTTTCTTGTCAATTATTATTATTATCTAAAAAAAAGGAAGTGTTGTCCAAATTTACTTTAAGACTTACATATTTTTTGTTGTAGACTTCACTCAAAATGTTCATTTAGTTCGGTTAGAACCAAAACCGAACCAAAATAACCGAATGCTCAGTTTCCATTTCTCAAAACCAAATTTCATTACAAAGCGAAGAACCGAACCGAAAATTGAATGCCCACCCTGATTAGCCGCTAGGCATCTCAGACATTTGGGCTTCGAAGTGGATTGATTTTGAGTGGTTTGGGCCTCATGGACTGATTTTAGAGGTTTCCCAATTTCATTTTGAGAGGTTTGGGCTTCATGTACCTTCGGAGTAAAAAGCCAGCACGGACCTTTTTTCATGGGCTGATTTTGAGATGTTTCAGAATTCCATTTTCTTTTTTCCCTTTTATTTTGTGAGCAAAGAAAAATAGTGCGATGTTGACATTACCTAGAAAAGATTTGCTGCTCAAAGTATAAGTTTCTTCGAAACATTCCGAACCAGCAGTTTCGAATTAAAACATGCCAATTTTGTGGAGAACACTCCAGATATGAACACTACCACTACCAGCCAGAAAAAACATGTACTCTGTAATCACTAGAACTCTGTGCGAACATTTTTGAGCTGGCAATTCTGATTGACGGATAAAGCGCGAAGGGACGCCCTTCCTTCCTGGCCGCCGGCGCTTTGCTTAAATCAAAAGCGACAGCTCACATGTTTATCCCTTTTCCCAGACGTGAGTTGCATTTTCCGGCGCCATTTTTAATTTCCTCGGACGCCAAAATAAAAACAGAGACCAGATTTTTCCTTCCCCACTCAACTGCCTGCCCGCCCGCCCGCCCGCCGCGACGTGTCTCCCGCCAGTCCCCCGCCCCCTTTCCGGTGAGCGGCCGCCCTCGGCTTTCCCTCTCCCTCCGCCCCCCCTGTGCTCGGTTGCTCGGTCGCCATTAATTCGCACGCTGCCAAAAACCACGCAGCCTTCGCCCCTCTCGCTCCTCCCTCGTCAGACTCATTTCCTTTCGTCCCCGGCGCAGCGCAGAGGCTGTTGCGTCTTCGCCTCTGCCTCCCTCGAAGACCAAACGGCACGGGTCAAGCGCCGCGACCGAGTCGCGGCGGCGACTCTGAAAACCTACCCCGCCCACGCGGTGCCTGCTGCGTGCCGCTACCGAACAGAGGTCGCAGGCTCACCGAGCAGAGGGGAAGAGCAGGGAGGGAGGGTGGGAGCTTGCAGGCTCCATCCATGGACCTCGTCCGGCGGGAGGCGGACCGGGGCGCCGCCCCGGAGTTCGTGGCGCTCGACATCCGGGGCGAGGCGGAGTCGCCGCCGGCTGCCGAGGCGGGCCTGGTAAACCTCGTTGTTCCAACTGGATTACTGGAATTCGGTTTATTGGTTGCGTTGTTTTCGCCATTACTAATCATGAAGTTGCTCTGCTTCGGTTGGGCTGGGAAGATGATGGACACCTCGTTCGCCGGCAAGGCTCTCGAGCGGGAGAGGAGCGGCGACGCTAATTCTTCCGCCATCGGTCAGTGCGTTCCTCCTCCCCGCTTGTTGTGTATTCTTCTGAACTCTGAATTCTGGAACAATAATGATCACTCCAAATCTCCAACTTTTTTGCCGATTGAACTTCGGTAGCGTTAGATACTCCATCGGTACTAGAATTCTGTGGATTGCGTCACAGAATGTAAACGAGGAGTCCACGCACGAGTCTGGCAGGACTTCTCATCAAATGCAACCCCTAATTAGTGTGTCGTGTCCAGCCGTCAGATGCTTTGCGTGGGATAGCTGCATTCTCATCAATCATTGAAGCTTGGGCGGTGTTCACTTCCCTTCGAATCCAAAACTTCCCCCAAACTTTCTCTCTCTAAACTTCACTATTCACTGTCACATCAAATCTCTTTCCTCATGCATGGAGCATTAAATGTAGGTAAATAAAAAAACTAAGTACATGGTTTTGATGTACACGACGAGACGAATCTTTTGAGCCTAGTTAGGTCATGGTAGGACAATGATTACCACAAACAAACAAAAAGTGCTACAGTGCGCTACAGTGTTTGCTGTGACATTTTCACCCAAATTCACGTTAGAAGGCCACGTTAGAAGGGAAGTGAACACCGCCTTGGAAACAGACGTTATTGTTACTCGCCACCTACTCAATGATCACAAAACGTGGCAGGCCGGATGGGCCAGGCTCCAACTCCAATCTGTAGTGCCCTTCTGTTATTAGGTACAGGTCGATGCTACTACTTTTAGCAGATGTATTGCTCAAAACTGCGGCTCTTGTTTCCCCTCCAAAAAAAATGTTTTCTTTGAGTTTTCGAGAAGAGGAATAACTTGTTTCCAAGTATATGACGATAGTGAATAAGTGTGGCTGGTCTTTAAAAAATTTATATCTGATTTTAGGAAGAATGTTTAGACTTAATGGACAGAAGCATATAAATAATTTTGAAATGAAAAGAAATCCTTTGCCATCATTCAGTTTTATATTTATTTTGAAAGTGGGAATCAAGCCTTGCAACAGCAAGGAGGGGGCACTAAGTATTACTGCTTCACTTCTTTTTTCTCCAAATTGAACAGAAATTCATCAAAGCCTTTTCTATTGTCAGGTGTGGAGCGTGTATATGAGAAGCAGGCGGTGCCGGTGCAAGTCGACGCCAGCCCGAGGGAGCAGTACCACCCCTCGACACCAAAGCGCCGCCGTGCCAGCCGGCGTGTTCCCGAATGGCGCGATCCCAGGAAGATCCTCTTTGCCTTTGCAGCATTGTAAGTAACCAGCAACCCATCCTCTATTCCTCTGTCTCTGTGGTCCTGTTCCATACAGGCCATATGTAAGCAACAAGATTAAAGTACCAAAAGGATCCCTTTCAGTGTCAGCTGTGTGCATTGCATTTGTGTTGCCTCATGTATGTCATGACCAGCAGGTAGGAACCTTGTTGCTGTCTTCTTTTCCTTTTGATGAAAAGCTCTCAATAGATTGCTGTTTAAAGTAGCTCCATCAGTTAGAATATGGTCGAATAAGGCCGTTGTATGGGATAGATTTTGTCACATTTAAGGAATTTTGTCCAAATTTTATGCTTTAGATCTGTCATTTTTCAATTGGTAGTGGTTGGGTGACCATACTAAATGCAACTCTGACGTAGGAGCAGTGTGCTAGTACAACGCAATCTACACAAATTGAGTACAATGAACCATTGCTTCTCCCCTTTTTTCCTTTGCAAAAGCGCTAATGTAATTCCATGTCTGTAGTTTTAATGGTAAGTATTAGACATAGTCACCAACAGTACCATTGCCTGTTGTTTTATGAATGCTGTATGCCCAGTTCCTGATAGGCTTCAGGTTACTGTACTACAAATTTGTCAAGAAAATTCTAGTCCCGGTGTTTGGATCTAAGGGGCTAAAGTATAGTCCCTTAAATAAATGTCAATTAGAAGTATTAAACATAAATTAATTATAAAACTAATTGCATAAGTCATGTCTAATTTGCGAGACGAACCTAACACACCTAATTAACCTATAATTAGTATATAATTATTACATGTTTACTGTCTGTGGCATTACATTGTCTAATCATGTACTAATTAGGCTTAATAGATTCGTCTCGCAAATTAGTCCTCATTAAATTAATTTATATTTAATACTTATAATTAATATCCTTACATCCGATGTGATGAGACTAAATTTTAGCAAAAGGGATCCAAACAGAGAATCAATTGTCCAACCTCAAAGTCACTGAATGAAACCAAAGATGCTCTGCCAGTGTAGGTCCCCTGGTTAGTTTGGTCCTAATCCTTTTTTTTTGCGGGTAGTTTGGTCCTAATCCTGGCTGGACGAAGGACGGTCCAGGTTCTGAAGCTCTGAATCTGTCATCTTTTTTTTGTGTGTGGGTCTGATGCTCTGAATATGTCATCTTTTTTGGTCCGTAGAGTTGTGCAAGCTTAACTCTTTGTTGTGGTCGCGAACTTGGCATTCTCATTGGGGGACCGAATGCAGGCCTAAACGTGTAGTATGACGAGTTGACGACAACTAAATGATTTTAGTCTGGAATAATGATTAATCAGGCTGCAATAAAGAAAAGTGAAATGATGGTAGCAACAGATTATTTCAAGATAATTAAGAATTGTAAATCATGTATCCGATTGCTTATTCAGTTACCTCCATGTAACACTGCTTGCGACAACTCTTTGGAGAATACGGTTTACTGGTTTGGATATATTAATTATGCTAGACATATGTGAAACCTCAACTTATTGTTGATAATGACAAGTATACAGAGGTACCACACTGTTTCCTGCATGTCCGTATTTACTTTTAGTGGCATATACTTTTCATTTACAGGTCCAGCGTGGGCACATTGATATTGCTCTACTTTACGCTCTCGATGGGGAAGATGACTGGAGATCAAGCTGACGGCCAGTGATACCCCCTGATGCCCTTGCCTTTGCCTTGCTTGTCATAGCATTACTAATGTTTGTACAGAAACTGAGAAATGGCTGGATGCTAATGTAGAAGCCATACATCAGTGCGTATACCAGCATGATTGGAGACGTTTGAACATAGGGACAGGAAAGATTTACACGTACAGTTTTCAAGGAAAGAGCTTGTTTCCCCCTCTGCAGCGTTGAACAGTTTTTGGACTAATAATGTGTCGATTTGAGATGCTCGGCTAGGGCTGAACGTGTGAATCAGTTGATGCTTGTTTTAGTGTGGCAGTGGTGATTTCTTCTTTGATGAAAGCATGCCGCATTATGCATAAACATGGCAATTAAGTTTTCTTTGCACGTCCAGTGTATTTGAAACCTGTAATTTGGCTGGTGCCGCGCCGGGTGGGCCTGGTTGCATTCAGGCCCACGCGTTAGTGGGCGTGAGTCCCTCTGCCTAGCTGCAGAGAAGACTCTTCAGGGTGTCTTCTCCGGCCGCCGGCGGCGAGAACGACCGGGAGCTTCTTACAAGGACTTGTTTGCAATTTTTTATTTTTCCAAAGATGTCTTTGTAAATTGTATGATGTAAAGTACCAGAATTTCATGTGAAATAGAAACCCGGTTTCTCAAAAAAAAAAAGCTGCAGAGAAGACTCGGCCAAATTTTGGACCTGTGGCAGCGAAAGATGGGGCGCGCAATTTGATCTTTTGATCTTGGAAGATGATGGGCCTCACACGCACCATTTTCATACTAGCAAGAAGGCACGTGCGTGCCATTGATGACATGTAGGTACTAAAACAATATCACTTTACTTTAGTGCAAAGCGTTTTTAAAAATATTTTATATTCGCTCTCTCATGTATGGAGAGCTTTAGGTATTCTCAAAACTCATGATAGTTGGCATTTATTTATATGGAGAAAACTCTCTAATTTATTGTCTTTTAGCAATATGGGATAATTGTGTATAGACGTGGGTATATTTAGGTGGGCCCTTTTTTGGGTGAAAAAAGTTTTGGGTTTAGAGGGGGAAATCAACATAGGAATGTCCCTCCCCCTCTTTTTTTTGACCATTCATCAACCAATTTTCCCTACAGGTGGGTCCTATGTGAGGTGGGTGTGGATTTTTTGTCGGTGAGAAGTGTTTTCAAATCTAATTCTCTTTATAGTATAGATAGATTGACACTACTAGGTAATTTGTGTAGGTGCATGTACCTCGTGGGTAATTTTGTTTCTCGAAGAGTCAATGTACGTGGATGAATCCGCTACCTTACGTGGTGGAAAATTTTCCACACAGCAGGTATTGCCTAATCCTGGCCAGGATCATTTGATCTCCCAGAAACCTTTCCGTCTTTTAAGAATATATTTCTGATGTAACACTGGCCTTTATCTTAACCCCCATGTACTGTAGTGGGGAACACGTACGAACTTTGAACCTCCCAAGTTGCATTTCGGTTGTGTCTGCCCGGAGGGTCGAGTTGTTTATGCGCCGCGCGCTCAACGCGAGTGCTATTTTTCTTGCACGCCATCGTGCCTAACATCAGACAACTCTACAGTCCAGTACAGGCGTCCGTTGACATCTTAATTTCCCGTGCTAAATTATCTGTCAGGCGTGTGACCATATATTAGATCGCCGGAAGCTACCGGATACATGCATGTATGCTGGCCAGAGATGATGAGAAATCCTGTTTGTAACAGCGTCGATCGCTGCGTGCGAGACTGCAAAAAGCCCGTCGCGATCACACCGACGACTACGAGCCAAACCGCTGGTCCTTCCGTCGTGTTGGATGCAAGCGAGCGTAATTTTCACCGTCGTGGTCCGCGTCGCTGATCCTGCATCGAATTAACAACGACGTTTGGATGTGGACTTCTTAGATTATCGCGCACACTACGGCTCCGCTCGATTGGATTTCTTCGCTGGAAGAAACTATTGCGCAAGATAATAAACAAACAAAAATACAAAATTCATTAAGTTGATAGCCACCTGCACTAGATGTCCCCGCCACCTAATCAAAGCTCCCTTCGTTTTATCGTTTTAGTTTTGCTCTAAGTTATTTTTTACTTTGATTGGATTATAGAAAAATATATATTAGTAATTACAATACCATATAGTATATCATGCAAAAGCACTAACAGAACATATTTTATGGTAGTTTTAACAAAACCGATATGATATGATGTCGTAGATGTTTGTGTTATTTTTCTATAAATTTAATGAAAATTAAAAGATTTAGCAGAAAATAACTTATTTAGACCCAGTTTGGTAGAGCTCCAAAAACAGCTCATAGAGCTATTTTGCTGGAGCTATACCAAATGGTTGTGGCGTTGAATCATTTATGGGGGGTTGGTTGTGAGAGGTGAAACTGTTTTTGTACATCGCACAAGTGAAGTTGGTGGAGCTAAAAAAATCAGCTCCACTCCAACTCCAACTCCACCCTCATGTGGAGCTCTCCCAAAGGAGGCCTTACATTCATAAATAGAGAGAGTATTCCTTCAATATTGTACCATGCGGTGCACGAGATCCATCAAGCCATCGACCCAACTTAGTATTATACTAGAATCCATTTATTCTTCTTCTGATTTTCTCGATCTTTTTAAAGACAAACACGATTCACGTCTAAATTTACTTTCGCCGTGTCTACTCATCCCCCAAAGTTGACCTGATCATTTGCTTTTAATTATACAAGCTTATCCCCCCTAATAATACTATAAACAAGGTCTTGTAAGCCCCTTTCATGCCATTACTTCATTTGCTCCCACCTTGACTCGGCATCGCTATGTGCGGATCCAGAGCTGCCAGCGCGGCGTGTTCAGTTGACCCGCGCAGTCCTGCACTACCACGCGCGCACGGCGGCTATATAAGCCCACCCGCCACCTCCCTCCGGTAGCTCTTGTGCCAAGACGTGGCTGAAAACAGCCTACGCAGAAGAGCCCGGGTGATCGAGCTAGCTACTTGCCTAGCACTCGAGCCCCACACGCGACGCAAGCACTGACCCGGCCTCTCGCGCGCCATGGGCGGCAGCAAGCACATCGTCCTCGTCCACGGCGCGTGCCTGGGCGGCTGGTCCTGGTTCAAGGTGGCCACGGCGCTCCGCGCCGCCGGGTACCGCGTGGACACGCCGGACCTGGCGGCGTCGGGCGTGGACCCGCGGCCGCTCCGGGAGGTGCCCACGTTCCGGGACTACACGGGCCCGCTGCTGGACCTCCTCGCGGCGCTCCCCGCCGGCGACCGCGTGGTGCTCGTCGGGCACAGCCTCGGCGGCCTGAACGTCGCCCTGGCCGCCGAGATGTTCCCGGACAAGGTCGCCGCCGCCGTGTTCCTCTGCGCCTTCATGCCCGACTCCGCGGCGGCGCCGTCGCACGTGCTCGAGAAGGTACGTGAGGCAACGGATCATCTTTTTTCTCTAGTCACTTGCTTAGCAATTGCTCCGATCCCCTCCTGTCGTGCGTGTCCCTGTCATGCATCCTGTTTCTGTCGAAAGTTTACGGACGGGATGATGTCCTTTTCCGGTTGCCGAAACGGACGGTGAAGTTCGTGGAGGGCAAGTGGCTGGACTGGATGGACACGGAGATGAAGCCGCAGGACGCGGAGGGCAAGCTCCCCACCTCCATGATGTTCGGGCCCCGGATCCTGCGAGACAAGTTCTTCCAGCTCTGCTCCCCCGAGGTACAGTACAATACGCACGGGTCTGATCTATGTGTTTAATTCTCGTTCGCGTGAGTCAAGCTAAGCTGCTAGCTAGTGAATCAGACAGAGAACGACGCCCATTAGCTACCCAGTCACGTCAGCGCCCTCGGCGGAAAAGGACGTACGGGTAGCTCTACGACGACTATTTAATTTGCAAACACAATGAATGGGCCATATTAACAGCTAGCGCATGCATGATACGGATTTTGATAAACCCGGCCAACGTGTGGCCAGGCCATCACGCCAAGCGCAAGCAGCTAGCATATGCTGATGTGGGTGTCATATTTGCTGGGCATGCAGGACATCACCCTGGCGTCATCTCTGATGAGGGTGAGCTCGATGTTCATGGAGGACCTGGTAGTCCAGAAACCCTTCACCAAGCAGGGCGGGTACGGCTCGGTGCGCAAGGTGTACGTGGTGTGCACGGAGGACCACGCCATCGTGGAGGGGTTCCAGCGCTGGATGATCGAGAACAACCCGGTGGAGGAGGTGAAGGAGATCGTCGCCGACCACGTCGTGATGCTCTCCAGGCCCAAGGAGCTGGCGGAGTGCCTCACCGACATCGCCGAGAAGTACGCTGCTTGATGTTTCCTGGCCGTTGCTGTGTACGTACGTTCGAAATGTGATGTGTAGTTTTCACGTACGGCGTGGTGTGAAAATAATAAACAGGCCGGCAGTGTTTATTATTGATGCTGTCCGATAATTGGCACGTGCATGCAGACCAGTCGTACGTACTCGTGTGCCCTGACCCTCATGTCTAGCCCACAACACCACGCTACCAAGTTCGAGGATCACATCGTGGGCTTTGCTAGCACGCCCGGAAAAGATCTTCCCCTCCCACTTCAACTGCGTTCGCTGCTTCGCCGAGATCGCCTTCAAGAACGACCCGGCGAATGCAAATGGGACTAGTTTTACTGGACATAAACCAAGTCTTTTCTCTTTATATACATCCTCGGGATTTTGCGTGGTCCGGATTAGTAGATCCCAATAGTTTCTAGAGCGGCAAGTGGTACTGTGGTACGACCGTGTACTGTACAGATATACGACTAGATCAGCATTTCCAATCAAGTGAATAAATACATTCTCGAGATGGCGTATTCGGTCTGTTCGTTTGGCTTATCAGCCACCAGCCATCAGTCAACGATATTTTTCTCTCACCAGAAATCAGCACCAGCCATCAGCCAAACGAACAGGCCGATTATTATTTTTTAATATGCAATGAAGGTACTTCAAGTGATGAGTGGCCTTGCCAAATCAAACCGTTCGAGTCGTGCATACCTGTGGCTCCTCAACAGTAGCTGCATGCCTGCACATGTTTGTGTTCGGCGCAGTTTGGTTATGAAATACATCATAAAACTGAGTATGGATACTTGTTTAGATTTGAATAAATAAATGTTTTATCGGCAACGAAAAGAATCGTTTTTGAATAAGCTGAATACATGTTTTATAGGCATGTTTAATAAGCACAGAAAAAACGTACCTCGCACGCAGGAGAGATCGAATCGTTGCTTTGATGCATGCGTCCATGCCTAGTCAGCTTGTTGGCGCTCGTTTTTGCTCGCGGGCTTAACTTGTTGATGAGGTAATGACGCGGGAGAGCCAAATTTACTACCCTTGGAAACTCATTTCCCACGGCCTCGTCCCTCTCCGGTCGGTTGGAACGGCAGGGCCACGAGTGGTGGTGCAACCCCATTTGGGTCGGTCGCCGAAAGCGGCGGCGGGTCCTGCCACGAGAGGGCGTCGTCGGATCGCCGTCCCGCCGCCGAAAGCGACCTCCGTTTCTCGTCTCGGTTCTGTGTTCTGCATCGTGCGGTGCCCGTGGGCGAGACCGCGAGACTTGAGTTCAATGTCCATGTGCCGACTAGTGTCGGCGTGCGGGACAGGCTTTCTCCGCCACCAGACTAGTGTAGGCGTTCAGTGTTCTGCTACGGAGTACAGTGCCTCACAGTTCGTTACCTGCCTGCGTGAATCAGGTGCTGTTTGACACAACTTCAACTATAGAGAACCTGTGGAGTTATCCGAGCTGGATATAGGGTGCTCTAAAAAATCTTGGAGTTGGAGCTGAGATTACATAAAAAAATATTTAGATGAAATTTTATTTATAGCTTATACTAAATATTAATATTTAAAATATATTAATTTAACATAGAAAATGTAAATCTGGACTGAAGTTTGGAGCTGAAGCTATGCCAAACAGACCTTACTTGAGTTTTTCCCTTCTCCGATTATTCTTTTTGCATTGAACCTAACCATAGCAAAAGTCAGGTTCCAACTCATCATCATCCAAGTATAGACATTCAATATTTTAGAACTAACGGTTTGTATACTACCAAACCATACTGCCTCTCTTTCCAAATCATGATTAGCCTTTTTCTAAATTTTTATATGCTCATTCGCCGTGTTAGCATTAAATATCCAAATCATGATCGTTAAAAAGCAAGTCACGGTTTCACCGTCCGAGTCATGATAAAAGAAATAAAAGCGGGGGCAGACAGGGACCCATGTGGTGTGGCAACACATCATGGCGAGAGGATAAATGGAAGAAGAGTGACATATATGACGGATGCGATCATACCAGCATTAAAAACACCGGATCCTATCAAAACTCCGAGGTGAGGGACCAGCTGAGCTCGAGACCGAGGCTCAACAGCAATCAACCAGGCACCGCAGCGTGCCCCGGATAATGTATATTCTCTGCTCTGTCGATCCTGCTGTGCCCTGCCCATGCAGTTCCTGTTTGACGCTACTTATTGGGCCATCAGCCATGGATTCCTTGCGTGCATCTTCCGAAGGTGGTTAGTAGCTAGGGATCGGTACCTTCCTTGAGCGACTAAAACGTGCAAAAGAAAACACATAGATGTACTCGTATATGACCAACCGAAAAGCTAAAGTTTGATATCATCGTATGAGGTGCACTCAGCTACGGGCATCCTATTCGAATGATCGATTGAAGAAATAGACTTTTCATGGGCTAGATGAACTTGTACATTTCAGATTTCAGAAGCAGAAATGCACGAATTTAGCCTTCTCGTAAACCCTTCTTTTTGGGGCAGGGGATATTGTTTCTGCTGCCTTTTTTCACTTTGTTCCTTGCCTTTTCGTTCCTTTGAAGGCTAGTTTGGCAGCACGCTGCCCCGCGGCAACTTTTCCGGGGAAAGCCGCCCGACCTGACTTGGCCGGGCGCGCTTCCCGGGAAAGCAGCGGTCTTCCCCGCGGGGATATCGGCTCCCAAAGAGCCCTGAAACACCTGATGAAGCCGCTCTGCTTTTCCACCTCCCTGCTCACGTGGCTCCACGTACCCGCACACGCGGTCTGGGCGTGCGACCTGCGCCAAGGGAAAAGAGCATTGAGCAAAGCTGCTGCCCTCTCCTCCGACTATACAAACGGATTACCCCATACCATTACCATACTGCAGCAACGCCGCGGCGGCGCCTACAAATACCCGCAGTTACCGTGACCATCCGAACGAGTGCACCGGCGCCGCGTCGCAGATCGAAGCCGCCGTACCTGCAGCCAGGTTGCGATGGACGGGCAGGGCGGCGCCGGCGGTGGCGGAGCGGGGAGCAGCGACTGCGACGCGGTGGCGAGGGCGTTCGTGGAGTACTACTACCAGACCTTCGACGCCAACCGCGGCGCGCTCGCCGCTCTCTACGGCCAGACCTCCATGCTGTCCTTCGAGGGCCACGCCGTGGCGGGCGCCGAGGGGATCGGCCGGAAGCTGGCGGAGCTGCCCTTCGAGCAATGCCGCCACTCCATCTGCACCGTCGACTGCCAGCCCTCGCCGTCGTTCCCCGGGAGCATCCTCGTCTTCGTCAGCGGCAACCTACAGCTCGCCGGCGAGGAGCACCAGCTCAGGTTCAGCCAGGTCCGTATCCAACGTCTCGATCGGCAGTCTTTACGATCCTCTCAAACACCTTTTGATCGAGTTGGAGATTTGGTGTCAACTCTATTCGGTTGTGGATCTGCAGATGTTTCAGCTGGTGCCCAACGAGCAGGGAAGCTTCTTCGTGCAGAACGACATATTCCGGCTCAACTACGGCTGACCCACGGTACACTACAAGACATCTTTTCATGTAGAGACACTATTTTGGCCTTCTAGAGGCATTATATGTTGTCTCTAAATAGTTTTTGAGGCATTTTTGAAAGTGCCACAGACCTGCCACTATGTACAGTGTCGCTATAACTGTATTGTCACCTCGTAAGATGTCTCTACAAACTATAAAGTCATTCCATAGAGACATATCAATGTGTAGCAACAGGTATTGTGGCATTTCAGGTGGACATAAAGAATGTGCCTGTACACATATACTGACAGTTTAGAGTGACACCACATCTTGTCTCAAGAAATGTACCAGCACTTTGTAGAGGCATACCATAGTGTATAAACAAGTATTGTGGCATTTTGTAGTAACATCATACCTTGTCTCAAGATATGTAGCGGCACTTCGTAAAGACGTAGCATTATGTACCAAGTAGCATTGAGACATTATAAAAGGACACAAAGAAAGTCTCTACATATATGCAGACATTTTATATTGACAACATATCTTGTCTCAAGAAATGTACTGACACTTTGTAAATGCATTATATTGTATTGATAAAGGCACTTTACATGAACATTTTCATCCCATCTTTGAAAGGTACACACGTTGTTTTGTGGCACCTCAGAATGTCTTTAGGGACATAAAGACATCATCAGAAGTTAATGCTGCTTTCGGGAGAACATTATGGGGTGCATTTATTCAATAATACTAGCATTCTGATATGCTTTTGAGATTTAGAGGGAATCTTTCAAGAGATTCACACGGGAGCCATGTTTGCACTAATACGACTGATAACACAGAATAAGGTTCAACATTCTTTCATAAAAGGAATATATTACATTGAGAGTCCACGACACTGGTTACTAAGGGAAATAGAAATGTCAAAAAATACTAGAGATAGTGGTAATCCTTTACATCAACAAAAGACAAGTAGAAAAGGTATAATGCTTCATATTTTTGGAGTCACATTCTTGCATAAACGGCATTTCAGTACTAACTATAGCTATTCCAAGATGATAGCCTCTTCAAATGTTTCATGGCATTGTCATCCTGCAACATATTTACTCTTAGGTAATAGTTCATAACTATTACTGTAAAACACAATTCAAATTATATGCATACCTGATTTCTATGCACGCACAGAACTGGCCTTAACTCTCTTAACCTGTAAACACAATAGGTGTTGTGAAAACCAATATTCAGATCTTCAATTACTTTATAATAATAAAATCTTTCTGAAACCAAGTATACAATGCAACAGTCCAAACTTACATGAGTAGAAGGCCAGGCAATACAATGGCCAATAGCATCCTCAACGGTCTGAATGTTTCCATATGGTCGAGGTAACCTTTCATTTCCAAGTTCAGAAACATTTTCAATGGTAACTCCATAGAACTCTTTACCAAGCATATTTCCCCCAACCACATATGTGCTGTCCCTGCTTACTAAACTTCCCTGAGCAACCACCAGGCCATGGGATCTTATGTTTGTCGAGAGGAGGACCACTGCTCTCTGCTTAGAAAATATATATAGCACACTTCAATATAAGGAGATGGGACAAATAACTAGACACAGTACATACATACCTTATCAGAATTTTGTGTTTTTGCCACTTTCTTTATTTTAGATACCTATAGAATACATAACGTAGTGAGTATAACTGATGCAAGTTATTAACATTGTACATGGATGTTACAGACCTTTTCAAGACCAAAAATGGAAACAGAGGAAGACATGCATGTCAAGAACACCTTCAAATTTCTTTGTTCATTTGCTGAAGATGAAGTCACTCTATGCTCCTTAGCTTTAGTACGGGGTGCAGCAAAAGCTTTCTGTTGTTTAGACGAAACCGAATTAGATGGTACAAGAACCTATAAAATGCATAGCAGAAAGTAAACTACCGGTAATGCACACTTATTCAGGGATAAAGAATAATTTATTATGTAGTTCATACTAGAATCTAGATTCAGTCAAGAATAAGAAGTGGATGAAACATACATTTACTTGGAATTTAAGTAGCAAAAAGACAGCGAAAAAATCAAACCTTAAAATTGTTCCCAACAGTTTCACTGACCCCAATGTTGTTAACCTGATCATGGATGGCACTATTACCAACTGATTCTGCAATATGGACCTATGAAAGCACCACAAGAACAAAAAAGTTATTTAAAGAGCAGAATGATGATTAATTCATTTTATGAGGAAAAACAACATAATTTTGCTTGAATGGGCATTTAGAATCTCCAGACTGTAACAAGTACCTCTTGTATGGTTGGCTGTTTTGGCAGTTCATTTCTTTTAGATACATATATTAGGTAAACAGAAGTAATCAAAACAGGTTTTAGAAGACAGATTAGGTCCCTTGCACATAATAAGTTACAATAGTCATGACCCCAAAAGCAAAATAAAAGCAATTTGTATGAAATTTAAGAACAAACCTTCTGGATTCTTTGTTCATGAGCTGAAGATGAGTCCACAAGCTGCCCCTTAGATTTAGCATGGTATGCAACACGTGCTCGCTGTAGTTTAATTTAATATATCAAACATCTTAGGCTGTGACAAAGCTGAACTTTGAAAACTATGAAATTGAACTAAACCTGCTTCATGTCATGCATGCTGAGGGGCCAAGAAAAATTTGCTACAGAAGAAAAGGCTTGGCCTATCAGGAGACAAATATATAGATGCTATAGCCAGCATGTGAGGTGCAGTAGAACAACAATATAATTGGCTTCTAAGATCGACACATTTATCTATATGTAAATAGGGAAAAGAGAATCTATGATATTACCTTAGGATCATTCCTTAATGTTTGAAAATTGCTCATGGATTCTTCTGTGTCGTCAACCTCCTGGCCACCATCATTTCCACCTTTATCTAAGATGTTGGCCTGCAAAAGAAAAAAAACTCAGGAGACAGATTGAATGAAATTAACCTAAACGTGAGGATACTAAACCCATTTTGATCCACTACCATTTCGTTTGTCCAATCTTCCCTGGGATATTTTTGTGCTATGAATGAATGCATTCTGTTGGCAAGTTCCGTGACAATTTTCAAGTCACGTCTCATGGCTTCCAGTTCATTTTGCATCCTTACTTCACTTGCTGATTGTCGAACAGAAGATGGTCCTTGATAAAACTTTCCAGTGGTCCAATACTTCTCATCATAATATCCACCAGCTGTTGACTCTTTTCCAATAACTTCTTCAAACACTTCATCATAATCTTCAGATGACAGGTTTCCATTTTTCTTTCTCTTTAGATCTGCTAACTTATCATAGGCTTTGTCCTTCAAAAATAAATGAAAATATGAGAACATGTTGAATTGCTAGCTAAGAAGCAATGACAAATAGAATAGTACCATGAGTTGGAGCACACTCTGATTTGAATAATTTCCATCTTTTTTCTTATGAGCCTCATCCCATAGTTCAATTTTGTGAACAGGGCCTTTATTTTTATCTTCCTGTAAAGGATCATACAAATTGCAGGTGAAAAGAATATCAAAATGATGGAAAGTAGTAAGGAAGTATACGTAACCATTTCTCTTTTAAGTCTAGCGTGGCTTTTTCTCCCTGTAGTATGTGGATGCCTCTGTTTCTTTGCAGCCTCAGAATTCCTCTGGCAAGATCTCTGGGTAATGCAACTTCAGTTAGTATCTACGTAATTAATTAAACATGCAAATTGAATAACAAGCAAACCTTGTGGTGATCCTGGCACCAAATACCCAGTAGGGCAACCCATTGATGTTCATTTACACCAGGCGGGGCATTTTTCATGATCTGATCTATGGACCTCTCATTTGGATTATAATATGTCTTCTTCAAGTAAGATTTGTAATCCCTCCACCTTTTGTTCACAACCTTCAATATCCAGTGCCGTGTAAAGTCTCTTGTCCCCACACGGTACACAAATTTGGCCTTATAACAACAGTAAGAGTTAGTACCATATAATGCATTGACATTCAGAGCAACCATTTTTCTTATCTTAACATTATTAGTACCTCAACATAATCAATGAGATCTTGCTTCGGTTGATTAAACAACTTGTTATCCCATCTCTGAATGTGCAATGGAGCATATGAAGAATTCTTTGCTACAACCCCAAGAAATGAGCCAAGAAGGCCTGCCGACCTTTGATTCGGAACCCCGTTTTCATCAGTCTCCACAAGTACCTTACCAGAATTCAGGTTCATCAATTTTGTCAAACTAAAGCGCCCCGTAACCTCACGGACATTTCCATTAGGCCCTGCATCGATTATTACAAAAAAATATCATATTTATGCATGTGAATGAAATATTTTACCAAACAGAGAAACTTACAAACTACTTTAATTGAGCCAGGTTGCTGAAGAATGTCAAGATCTGTAGCATCAATATCTGGATTATCTGGAAAAGTGTTATCAGGGTTTTCTCCATTTTCGGTGTTTTCTGGAGCAACTTGTAGATTCTCATCAATTTGGTCCTCATATTGCCTATATTGCTCCTCATCCTCTATGTCTTGCAGTTCAAATCTCAAGTTCCGCAGTCGCCTAGGTCTCTTCAGCATTTTCTCCTGAAATAAAGTTACAATATACTTAAATAAGGAAAGTAATCATGTGAGATGACATGCATCCATAAGCTTTCAGTTATGTCATAGGTCTGAGCATTCAGTAAACTAGAAGCAGAATTTCAGAACCTATGGACTATGGTCACATGCTGTACACCTTGGGTGGCATGGTTTGTACTTAAGCCAAACATTCCGAAACCGGGTGAATATCTTACTGTTGACTTTTCTAATACACAGCTTGGTTTGGACTGGGACTGGTGGCCAGAAATTCTTCTTTACCATCCAAATCCCATCCTCCTTGTACTACCAGGTGATGTGTTTTTAAGCTGAAATTGGCAACTCTATGGTATCTTGTAGAATTTGAATAATGAAAATATAGCACTTCATAATTAGTTCAATTTTATCTATAGTGGTTGAAAAACTAAATGCAAGAATTTTGGGAAAATAATATTTACTCACATTAATTTGCTGAACTTTGAAATTCTGTGTAGTGATACCTGAAAGTTTAGGCTTTCTAATTGTACCATATACACAACTACCAAATATAAAATCTGAAATTAATCTAGAATTGAGAACCAAAAAGAAAGGTGCATGATCAGCCATCTCCAACAGCAGTTGATGTAATAAATTAATAGTAGATTACACGAAGGCAGCAACTATAGTCTACATTAATTTTGTTTATCGAATACTAACCTAATCTAATTGAATGAGCCGGCAGGGAGCTTATGTTCTGTTAACCCTGGGCACAATCTTCTCTCATGCGCAGCCAAATAGTTTGGGGGTAGATCACATTACCTGAGGTGTTGACTGCCGATGCAGTTTGTAAGGGAAGGAGAAGATCCAGAACCTGACGTCGCCTAAAAAGATGAGCGGAAATTAAAATCGGGTAAGTTATTTGGCCACCAAGTCAAAGATTCTGAAGAAGCTGTAGGAATAAATCTAATAGACAGGAGGAGAGATGCCACCAGATGAACCTTCCTGCAATCAGATTAGAAGGAACCGTCGTTGATGGATGCAGGAACGGTGAGGAGGGGCATCCCCGAGTTATTCTGTTCTGTTATTTGCGGAGGAAGATAAGAACTGGATGGGGAATATGGAATCGGGCTTCCCAGCTTTGTATGTATATCACCGGTTGCAGTTAGAGTCGGAGACTGGAGCGAATTGCGCGCGAGAGTGGGGCGTGGCGCGCTGCGCCAGCGAGGGAAACAAAAAGTAATTCATCACTTTTAGCACCATCTCTAAATATTGACCTGGAATTGGCGCCTAAATGCTTAGTTATTTCTCCTCCACCTACAAAATACGTACGTACTTTGATTAATATTGGTAATAAATATTATAATCTTAGCAAGATGCTTGGTAATTTTCACTACACGTACAAAACACGTACGAGTACTTGTTTTGTTTAATTTTTTTAATTGGAGTACAGTTGATGCATTGGCCCATGTGCCAACTGCTAAAAGAGATGGAATTTTTGAGCATGCGTCAATACAAAATAACAAATTAAAAGATAATTTAATTTATAGAATAATTTACATTGTGTTATGCACTCAAATTGAATTACTTTTCTTTCATACATATATATAAAATACTTTTGGGCCCAATTGCAGAAAAAATAATAATATTGTAGCGGGTGTGTACATTATCGCAGTTCAGTACTTTGTTTATGTCCAAAACATGCTATACGACATCTCCTAGCCAAGACAACCTCTATCTATCTCATAGTATGCATTGAGCGTTATAATACTTTACAACTTCTGCCAAACACTTGGCTCTAAAACACATGTGCACACGCGAAAGGTCGAGTGGGGGTGGAGCTATGTTGAAAAACTAAGGTGGGTCAAGTCGAGACGGGTGGAGCACGGAGGAGGTGTTGACAAGCTTGGACCGGTAGAACTCAAGATGAGGCTACGTATGAGGCGCTCGAGAGTCTAGATGAGGTTGGGCAGGGGAGAAGTTTGGTGGAGAGTGAGAAAAGGAATAGGAGATCAGAGACTACTATAACAGACTCGTCCCACATCAACCAAATATTGAGATGGATCATCCCATTCGGGTTTGTCTCATACCAAAATCTACCTTAATAGCAAAAATAATCAACATGGTTTCATCTTTTGGTCGAATTATGTAAAAAATTTGTGAATTCTTGTGGGTGGTAGATGAAATAATCCTTTTAGAAAATTGTTATGTCCATTTTTGAATATCTATTTGCATGTATCATTATGGCAAACTGCTGCGCTTGGTGTGAGGGAGGTCACGAGGTCTAATCCCCAACCTATTTCATTTTTTTCTCTATTTTTCATGTTTTGTTACAAGTGGGAACTATAGAGAAAAAAAAGAGCATAGCAATTTTTTTCTAATCTATATCCTATTTTATTTTCTGTAGCCGGGAATTATAGAGAAAAATAAGGGCATAGCAATTTTTTTTCTAATCTCTGTCCTATTTTATTTTATTTTCTGTAGCTGCTGACAGCAGCAGTTTTTTTCCCTATAGGTGAGTCCAAAAATATAGAACGACAAATAATTTTCTGTAGCTACTGACCGCAGCAGTTTTTTTTCCCTATAGGTGAGTCCAAAAATATAGAACGATAAATAAGGAGCACAGGAGGGACTCGAACTCAGGATGGCAATATTGATCGCAGTCCATTCAACAATCGGACAACACCAACCAATGGCATGACTCCTTTTGATTTATTTCCAAAACAACAAACTAAATAAAAGCGTCGGTATGAACTAAAATTGGATTTATTACCATTCATCGTCTGTATAGTAAATATATAATATTGTCCACAAAAGAATTTTGATATAGTGCAAGCAATCAATTTATTCCAATCTTACTTTAAACTAGACAAATGTAGGAATAAAACTTCAAGGTCAACATCAATCTACTGGGACTCGGTTGAATAATACTTCTAATCGACATATCTAGTGGAGATGATCAGAAGGTGCCTCAGCACCCATATCAAATACATCTCTTGGCATAAATCGCACAACCACATTCCATCCTTCATTTTTTCGGTCTTCAACGTAGAACACTTTTTCAACTTGAGAAGAGAAAACAAAGGGATCATGCTCTATTTCTTCTCCTGTGTGTATAACACGAGAAAAATTCACAAGAGTAAATCCAAATTCATCCTCTTTCATGCCCGCCCGATGGTAAACATCGTACCAGTCACATTTGAATAGCACCACCTTGTAATCATTTCCATAAGATAGCTCTATAATGTCAAACAGACTACCATAGTAGTTAACCCCATCCTCAGCTATGTTTACCACCCCACTATTTTGTGTCTTGCGTCTTTTCTCACGTCCAATAGTGTGAAATCTGACACCATTGATAATGAAACCACTGTAACGCTTCCCAAATTTGTCTGGCTTTCTAGCTAGTGCTCTTATCTTTTTGCTGAAATTTCTTCCTTCATCCAGTAGTACCTATAAATAAACATAAGATATTTTACTTGTACAATAGAAAAATAATAGATCATTTGAACTATGTTGTACCTTTTGTTCAAGCCAATCAGAAAAGTGCCTATTAATCAATTGCTCTATGGTTTGAGGCATGAGATGCTCTTGCAGACCTTGTCTAGTTTTCTCCTCATCCAAAAATTCTCTACATGCATAAGATCAATTATTTTATGAAAACTCAAGTTGTAGGCATGAAAAAAATATATTGTTACGATTTGTCACCTCCGAAGGTCCTCTAGTTCATCACAATGTCGCAAAATGTAGCGATGTGCTTGAATGAGTAAGGTATTATCAAACTGGTTAACATTGATAAATTTTCCAATAGGTTCACCAGCAGTTTGAAACATGTATGATTCCTTTATATTGTCCGAAGGATCAGGATTTCTAGATGGTCTGTTAAACCGTGTGATTCCATCTAGAAATCTTGAACAAAATGTTAGACATTCTTCAGCAAGATACCCTTCAGCAATTGATCCTTCAGGATGAGCCCGGTTGCGCACAAACTCCTTTAATCGAACAAAGTATCTGAACAAAGTATGATAGAAAGAGTTACTGGAACAATAGTTAACAACTAGAAGCAATGAAACTTCTCAGATCATACCTTTCCATTGGATACATCCACCTATAATGTACAGGGCCACCAAGCTTAACTTCATCCACTAAGTGCACTAATAAATGCACCATAATAGTGAAAAATGATGGAAGGAAGATTCTTTCCATATCACAGAGTGTTAGCACAATGCTTTCTTGGAGTTGGTCAAGCTCAGCAGTACTCAATACTTTAGAGCATAACTTCTTGAAGAAACCAGATAACTCTATAACAATTTTCATTACTTCTTTGCTTGGATAACAGGAGCGTAGAGTAACTGGAAGAATATCCTCAATTAGAACATGGCGGTCATGACTTTTCATGCCACTTAGTGTGCAATCTTTCATGTTAACACATCTTGATATATTTGATGCATAGCCATCAGGGGTTTTCATGTTTTGGATGATGGAGCAAAGAATCTCCTTTTGATCCTTTGACATGGTAAAGGGTGCATCTGGCAATTTTGGTTTACCTTTATCATCTGTCGTGGGATGGAGATCAGGTCGAATTCCCATGTCTACCAAATCAAGCCGTGCATTCAAATCGTCATTTGTTTTAGAAACCATGTTTAACAGTGTACGTATTAATTTCTCACAAACATTTTTCTCAATATGCATCACATCAAGATTGTGCCGCAACAAATTATGCTCCCAATAGGGTAACTCAAAGAATATTGATCTTTTCTTTAACCAATCCTCTGCCCTTTTCTCCTTTGACAGGTTTTTGGTCGATTGTTTCTTGCGTGCTGCTCTTTTTCTTTTACATCCCACCTGTTTGCCCTTCCCTTTACTATTAAAATTTCCTTTCTTCCCTTTCTTTGGTTCCTTTGGCACATCCTTTTTTCCATACACGAACACTTTCCCTTCCAACATTTTCAATACTGAACTCCCATCCAATGATTTTGGTGCAAGTTCATCCTCTTTTTCATAAAAGTTCTTCTTTCCATGTCGATAAGGATGACCTTCTGGCAACCATCGACGGTGACCCATGTAAGACATTTTCTTTGATTTTTTCAATGACATTGAATTTGTCGAACCAGCACAAGATGGACATGCATATGTTCCCCTTGTGCTCCATCCATACAAGTATGCTAGTGCTGGGAAATCGTTCAGTGTCCACAAAAGAGCAGCACGGAGAGGGAAACTTTTCTTTGAGGTAGCATCGAATGTTTCCACACCTTCCCATAGTTGTTTTAGCTCCTCAATCAGTGGCTGCAGATAGACATCTACATCGTTCCCTGGACAATCTGGGCCAGGTATGATCATTGATAACATGAAAGATGTATGCTTCATGCAAATCCATGGAGGTAGGTTGTATGGAATAAGCATTACAGGCCATGTACTATGCTTTGAACTCATGTATCCAAACGGGTTAAATCCATCACTTGCAAGACCAAGCCGTGCATTACGGGAATCATCAGCAAAATCTGGATATCGAGCATCCAAGTCTTTCCATGCCTCCCCATCAGCTGGATGACGCAGTAATCCATCTTTTGTTCGCCCCTCATCATGCCACCTCATATCAGTTGAGGTTTTTTCAGTTGCAAAAAACCTTTGGAGCCTTGGTATCAATGGAAAGTAGCGCAAAATCTTTGCAGGCTTTTTCTTGCGTCCTGCCTCAATCGACGTACCATTGCTCTCATCCCAACGAGAGGAACCACACACATGGCAAGACTCTTGTTTTGCCCTATCACCCCAAAAAAGCATGCAATCTTTAGGGCATGCATGTATCTTCTTGTAATTCAGACCCAAGCCTCGTATGATTTTTTTAGCTTCATGGTAGTTCTTTGGCAGCTGTGCATCTTGAGGTAATGTATCAGAGAATAGACCAAGTAATGCTGTAAATGATTCTTGAGTCCATCTATGTAAGCACTTCAAGTGATATAATGTGACTAAGAAGGATAGCTTTGAATATGTTTCACAACCAATATACAACTTGGTGTCTGCATCTTTCAAGAATCTTGAATATGAATCATCATTACTTCCATTTCTATGTTTATTAGCAATATTCTCAGATTCATCAGGGCTGCGGGTATCATGGATATCATCATATTCAGGTGGGCTGCTCATATCATGAATATTATCATATTCAGGTGGGCTGCCTGTATCACGAATTCCATGTTGTGTTTGTTCTGATCCACCTTCTGATGCACTGAACAATGATTCATAACCATCAGGCGTAACAAAAACAGCATTCAATAGCCCTTGCATGTCATCAGATCTTCTATTATCATCTTGTCTTAGAGTGATTATTGGAATATTATTACAACTTGGGACACCACCTGTGGTTCGTGATGTATGAGCAAAGACTGACGGTGCTGAATGATTTTTCTCCCCATGGCAGAACCATGTTGTATATCCTTGCATGATACCATGACATCTCAAATGGGTCTTTACTCCATCATAATTTTCTGTCTTCTTATTTTCACAGTGTATACAAGGACAACGGATCTCCCCACCATCTCTTACATCACGGAATGCAAAAGAAAGAAATTGTTTGACTCCATTTTTGTATTCTTGACTGGTTCTTACTTTACTCATCCAGCTCTTGTCCATTGTTGAGTGGAACAGCTGAAACAAAAAGGTACAAACATAACTACCAAATACCTGAATTTCTACTACAAAACATGGTGCCAGCTAGGTACATCAAACTTAGGTAGAACTAAAATGTGGTAGCCGTACAATAAAAATGTACATGTGTAACAGAGTCTAATATAGTACGCCCAAATAAAATCTACATGTGTCTTATGACATTTTTCCTGACACTACTAGCTAGTTTAATTGTTTCATTGCTACCTGTGCTCAGCACATAGTCATACTTTTTATTTGCTGAGAGGGCAATACCTCCATACTTGCATTGTACTTTGTTTTATGTACATTCAAAAAGACAAACAAGAATAGCAGGGAAATAATTAATGGAAATGCCAATGCCACGCATGAACACAATCTGCAGCATTTCATAGGTCTACAAATGGTACTACAAAAATCTGATCCTGGGTGCACTTTTGTTTATCAAGTTTTCTCGACAATACAGGCAATGGAGTGTCCAAATGTCCAATCTTCATATTCAGTACTAAAAGTAGATAGAACAACATTTGCAGAGAACTAGTGAATAATTATATTTACCAATTGTCTGAGAGGCCTTCCACTTAAATTGGTTACTGGATGTCAGATGGTCTGCAACTCTGAATCCACAGGGATCTTGTCCATCTTACTGACTGTAATGAAGGATCTCCGCTGTCTTGGTTGTGTTTAGGATCTTCTCTACCTTCTGAACCACCTGGGCCACCTAACTGAAGATTTTAACAATTTTAGATGCTAGCAAAATCAACCCTGAGGTAAATAAATTAAATATAAATTACCTCAATGGCCTTCCTCAATGTTTATACTACAGGCGCCAGTTTAATATGCGGTGGAATTGAAGGGGAGATCATGCCCAGATGGCCAGATCAATGGCTTGGTGGTGGGCAGAGAGACCGCTAGCATCACCTTCTGTTGATTTGGAGCCTACTAATTTTCTGATCTGAACTGGAGACTGAGGAAGGAAAAGTTAAGGATAAGAATGGGCCCACCCTGCAAGTGTAGAGGAGAAGAGACGCAGCTGTCCACATGTTTTGTGCAACGGAATAACAGAAGCAAGAGATGGGGATCAGGATCGCTCACCTCGTCAAGGTCATCCGCCAGAAGCGGCGTCGCCCGTTCGGCCTCAAACACCACCGTGGCAATGGAGCTTGCTGGAGGATGAGTAGTGCGGCGTGGCCAGAGGCATAGAGAACAAGCCTGCAACTCCGCTTGCCTGCCCTGGGCCCATGGCCACACACGCAATAGATGGCCTGAGAGTCGCCTTCTTTCCTCTTCCTCTGCGGCGGCGCGGCGGCAGGTGCGGAAGGCAGAGATAAAAAAAGGAAAGTGGCATTTTCTGTTGAACGGGTCAGGCCCAGGGGATACGGAGAGAGTATTTGTTCCACCGAAACGAACCGGTAAGCAGGCCTATCTCCTCCGCCGCCGTCTTCTCCCTCGTGACCGCGTCCTCTCTGCACCTTCCTCCGCCGCCGTCCTTGATGCGAACCCGCTGGGGTTTGTACCCGATCTTTCGATGAGAGGTGTGGGGAATAACTCGATTGGAGGAGACGACGTTCACGGCCCGACTACAACCTTTCAAAGACTGCGCCTTAGCGACCGATACACCACCTCCTATGGATGCCGCGATCTTGTGGGAGCGCGTCACCTGACCTGTCCTGCAAGCAATCGAAGAACTAGCAAGAACAAGTATGATACAAGTACTGAATTTACTAGATGGGAATTTAAGTATCTCAATCTCAAACTCAATCACCAACGAAGTGGGGTTCCGTAGACTCGAAAACGGGCGGCTGGACCAGCACGTGCGCTTACAAGCAAGTAGCAATGGCTAAACTTGATCTAAACAAAACCCAAGTGTTCTTGGCGGCGGCTAAGGGGTATAAAACAAAGGGAGAACGACCAGAGGGGTGTTGGGGTCGTGCTCCAACCCTAGGACGCGTCCATAATGGACTCTACATGATACACGGCCCATTGGGCCAAAATACGATGACGCAGCATCATGGGCAGAAAACGTCTCGGCACAAAATAGACGATTTTGGCCGACTCCGACAAGATATGGACACGAGGTCAGATCCGTTGGAAAGTAGACTTGATAAGCTTTCCGTGAAGTACTTGAACGCCCCAATCTGAGTCCGTATGCGACCGTGGCGTCCATCACAAGTTGACGCTTTTCTGCAGTCCGAATCCAGCCCGCGCGAATCCGATTCCTTCTCGGTCCTCTCCATGATTCCTGATCAAAACAAGAGTGCACGGGTCTCCACATTCTAAATATGATGAACATGAACTCAAGAGTGAACTCACATGAGGATTATGTTGTTTAGCACGAGCACGAGTTATAGGACCAGCAACGATAGGAGGAGATGGCGTGGATGTATCGTCGGCATGGATGTCCTCATCATCCTCCCCTTCTTGCATTTGAGTCGTCCTCGACTCAAGCTCATCTTCCTCTCCCAAATATGGCTTCAAATCTGCAATGTTAAATGTGGGACTAACCCCAAAATCGGCAGGCAAATTGAGCTTATATGCATTATCATTAATCTTCTCTAACACTTTAAATGGACCATCTGCTCGAGGCAACAACTTTGATTTTCTCAATTCAGGAAACCGGTCCTTTCTCAAATGCAACCAAACTAAATCTCCAGGTTCAAACTTTAATTCCTTTCTACCTTTATCACCAGCAAGCTTGTATTTAGCATTCATGCGCTCTATGTTTTCTTTAGTTGTTTCATGCAGTTTTAACATAAATTCAGCACGTGTAATAGCATCAAAATTCAACTTGTCAGACGATGGCAAAGGCATTAAATCAATAGGAGCACGAGGCAAGAAACCATACACAATCTGAAATGGGCACATCTTTGTAGTAGAATGCATCGAACGATTATAAGCAAACTCAATATGAGGCAAACAATCTTCCCACATCTTAATGTTTTTCTTTAAAACAGCCCTTAACATAGTAGACAAAGTTCTATTCACAACTTCAGTTTGACCATCAGTTTGGGGATGACATGTAGTAGAAAATAAAAGCTTAGTCCCCAATTTAGCCCACAATGTCTTCCAAAAATAACTAAGAAATTTAGCATCACGATCAGACACAATAGTATTGGGCACACCATGCAAACGAACAATTTCTCGAAAGAACAAATCAGCAACATAAGAAGCATCATCAGTCTTATGACATGGTATAAAGTGTGCCATCTTAGAAAATCGATCAACAACCACAAACACACTATCACGACCCTTCCTAGTTCTTGGCAAACCCATCACAAAATCCATAGAAATATCTTCCCAAGGAGCACTAGGAACGGGTAAAGGCAAATATAAACCGTGTGGATTTAACCTCGACTTTGCCTTTTGACATGTAGTGCAACGAGCAACAAATCTCTCCACATCTCTTCTCATCCTTGGCCAAAAGAAATGACCAGCAAGTATATCCTCCGTCTTTTTTACTCCAAAATGCCCCATCAAGCCACCTCCATGCGCTTCCTGCAACAACAACAAACGAACGGAGCTAGCTGGAATGCATAGCTTGTTAGCTCTAAACACAAACCCATCACTAACGATGAATTTGTTCCATCCTTTTCCATCTTTACAATGCAGCAACACCTCTTTAAAATCAGCATCATTAGCATATAGGTCTTTAATTGTTTCTAATCCAAAGATTTTGTAATCAAGTTGGTTCAGCAATGTATATCTCCTAGACAACGCATCAGCAATGACATTTTCTTTCCCTTTCTTGTGCTTAATAACATAAGAAAAAGATTCAATAAATTCAACCCACTTAGCATGTCTACGGTTTAGTTTTCCTTGACTATGAATATGTTTCAATGATTCATGATCAGAATGAATAACAAACTCTTTGGGCCACAAATAATGCTGCTAAGTTTCCAATGTTCGAACAAGAGCATACAATTCTTTGTCATAAGTGGAATAATTCAAAACAGGCCCGCTCAATTTTTCACTAAAATATGCAACTGGTTTGCCCTCTTGCAACAAAACACCACCCAATCCAATTCCACTAGCATCACATTCAAGCTCAAAAGTTTTATTAAAATCAGGAAGTTGGAGTAGAGGTGCATGTGTCAACTTATCTTTCAGCATGTTGAAAGCATTCTCTTGCTCTTTGTCCCAACGAAAAGGCACTCCCTTCTTCGTAAGCTCGTTCAATGGTGCAGCAATGGTGCTGAAATTCTTCACAAAGCGACGGTAGAAACCAGCAAGTCCTAGAAAACTCCGCACGTGTGTAATAGTCTTTGGTATAGGCCATCCCTGTATAGCTTCAACCTTGGCTTGATCAACCTCAATTCCCTGTGGAGTCACAACATAGCCAAGAAAAGACACTCGATCGGTGCAAAAGGTGCACTTCTCAAGGTTACCAAACAAACGTGCATCTCGTAACGCATTAAAAACAGCACGCAAGTGATCAACATGTTCATCCATGGATTTGCTGTAGATCAAAATATCATCAAAGTATACTACAACAAATTTCCCAATGAAAGCACGCAAAACCTCGTTCATTAATCTCATGAAAGTGCTAGGTGCATTAGTTAACCCAAAAGGCATGACTAACCACTCATATAGACCGAACTTAGTTTTGAAAGCAGTTTTCCATTCATCTCCCAATTTCATACGAATCTGGTGGTACCCACTACGCAAATCAACTTTAGAAAACACAACAGCACCACTCAACTCATCAAGCATATCATCTAAACGTGGAATAGGGTGTCGATATCGGATGGTGATATTATTAATAGCTCTACAATCAACACACATACGCCATGTTCCATCTTTCTTAGGCACCAAAATAACTGGAACGGCACAAGGACTAAGAGACTCACGCACATACCCTTTGTCGAGTAGCTCTTGCACTTGCCGCTGAATTTCTTTTGTTTCCTCTGGATTTGTTCTGTATGGTGCACGGTTTGGCAAAGATGCACCAGGAATTAGATCAATCTGGTGCTCAATCCCTCGCATTGGTGGCAGCCCCGCTGGTATCTCACTTGGAAACACATCCGAATATTCCTGCAAAATGTTAGCAACTACAGGGGGCAAAGATTGCTGCATATCGTGAAGTGAAATCAAAGCATCCTTGCACACCAAAGCATAAGCAACAGAAGTAGAAGCAACCAATTCATTTATATCAGATTTAGTAGCAAGCAAGCAATGCCCTTTTAATCTTATCTCATCTTTCTTACATTCAGCAGGTTTAACAATTTTAGTGTTCTCATTTTTATCTTTTGCAGCTTTAGCAATATCATCACGCACAATATCCTCAGGAGACATGGGAAGCAAAACAAGTTTCTTATCATGGTGTATGAGAGAATATTGATTTGATCTACCATGATGTCTACAATCTGTATCAAATTGCCACGGCCTACCTAGCAGAATATGACAAGCTTCCATAGGCACAACATCACATTCAACAACATCATGATATGAACCAATAGCAAAACTAATTCGAACCATCTTGGTTACCTTTACCTTACCGCTGTTGTTCAGCCATCGAATGTGATATGGATGTGGATGTGGTTTTGTTGATAGTGAAAGTTTCTCCACCATGTCGCTGCTAGCCAAGTTGTTGCAGCTGCCTACGTCAATGATCAAGCGGCAAGATCGCTCTTTAATTACACACTTGGTTTGGAACAATGTATGCCGCTGATTTTGCTCCGCCTTCTCCATTTGTGCACTAAGCACACGCTGCACAATGAGGCTCTCATAATGCTCTGCATCCTCTGCACCAATCTGTTCATCAAGTGGCTCCTCACTACCTGCATCGTCAGCTGCAAGCAAAGCAAGTGTTTGTTCATCGAAATCAGAAGCAGAGGAATACCCACCATCATTGTTAACCACCAAAACTCGCTTGTTTGGGCAATCACGCTGCACGTGCCCATATCCCTTGCACCGGTGACACTGTATATCTCTTGTTCTACCTGTGGAGGCAACTGAGGAAGTACTACCAGCCGGTTTTGGAGCAGATTTTGTTGCTGAATTTGCTGGAGTTGCACGTGTCTTGTCGCTAGAGGGAGGTGGCGGTGCTGAACGACTCGGCAACGGAGTTGGAGGGGGTGCACGCCCAATCAAGGAGGTAGTCGTACGCTGCTGCCATGGTGCTGATTTTCCTGCAGAAACGTTAGACCTCGCACCTGCACGTCGTCCCTGCACTTCTCTTTCAGCTTTACAAGCAATATGAAAACATTTCGTTATGCTATTATAATCTTTATATTCAACGATATCCCGAATTTCTCTATTCAGCCCTCCCACAAATCTAGCAATCGCAGGTTCCTCACCCTCCTCTATTTGACATCGCAGCATACCCATTTGTAATTCTTGATAATATTCTTCTACACTTTTAGCACCCTGTCTCAATTGCTGCAACTTATGTAACAGATCACGTGCATAATAAGAAGGAACAAATCTAGCCCGCATGACCCGTTTCAAAGCATCCCAAGTTTGTGGCATGTTATTAGGATGTTTCTTGCCATGTTCTATCCACCAAACAGAAGCAAATTCAGTAAATTCACTAGTAGCAGCCCTAACACGTGTAGCTTCAGGAAATTCATGGCATGCAAATTTTTGATCAACAGCAATCTCCCATGTAATGTAAGCATCAGGATCATATTTACCATCAAAAGGAGGTATTTTAAATTTAATCTTACTAAAAGCATCATCATTACCATGTACCTCACGTCGACGATGACCACCCATACCTCGGCGATTAAAACGTTGCCGACGGCGAGCAGGATCTTGGTCTTCGACTTCAGTGTCTGCACTATATGCATTGTCTTCAAAACTTTCTTCCTTCTTGTCATCCTTCTTGTCATCTCCATCTTTTGCACTGGTTGTTTTAGCATGCATCTCATCAAATCGCCTCAAAAGTGCAGCAAGACTCTTGTCCACACGAGCCACTGATGTCTCCATCTTTGTAAGCTTGCTATTGGTTGCGATCTGTGCGGCCTCCAATTGCCCAATCTTGTCATTCGTCACCAGCAAGTCATTATCAATGCCCTCGTTGTGCTTCTTCACCAATCTTTCAAAATGTTGTACGATGCCCTTGGTGCGAGGAGACTGCGGAGTCTTGTCACTTTGAGACCCGTCACCATCATCTTGAGGGCCTGCCATGGTCCAACAAACAAAGGCAACAAGAGAAACAAGTGAAGGAATAAAAGCCCTACAGCTAATAGGATGTAGTACTATAAGGCGCTCACTCTCAACTTGTTATACAAGCTCTTACCAATTCTTACCTTGCTTGACAGGAGGGCACAACTACCACAAGTCGGCAAAACTGGAATGAAGTGTATCGGTGCCGCAGCAACAAGACCTGTCAAGCTGTAGTCGGATATGTGGAGCTATAGGTGGGCTGAAAAACAAGGAATAGCTAGCACCACGTTAGTTAAACAAAGCAAGCTGAATAATCGTTCAACGGCGGTACTGTGCTGGTCCTAGCCTAGACCGTGCTAGAGACGCGAGCCTCGACACAAGGGAAGTTACAATGCACCACCGAAAACAATAGATACTCACGATGAACAGATCAGCTCCCTTTCTTTCTTTCTTTCTTTTTTTCTTTTCTCTTTTTTTTCTGTTCCTCTTCTTTTTGGGGACTAAAATCTTTTGATTGATGCTATGACAACCAAAACAAATGGCAGCATACAACCCCTAACAAAACAGATTTACAATTCTTATTTCAGCTAACCAGACACGCAAATCTCAAAGGCGATTGCGGCGTGCTCAGAAGGAATTTTTTAGCACGGTCAGATCCGTTCGAAAGAGCACGAGTTAAGCTTTCCAGATTGTACTCAAACACCTGATTTGGATATCGGACGTGGAAACTGCGTCGGTTTTCTTCTCGTGCTGGACAGGGACTCCGAATCAGAAAGTGACAAGAACTCGAAACTCTAAAGGATTAAACTAAGACCAGCAACTCGACGCGACCGATGCAACCGAAAACTCAACAAGCCCTAACTAAGCAGTACTAGCAAAGGCTCAAAGGGTTTATAGGATTGCGGTAAAACTAATCTACTATTTTTTTGCTTTTCTGGACTATAGGAAATTAAAATCAGCAAAGAATTGATACACTCTCACCGATAAACCTCGCTCTGATACCAACTGATGCGAACCCGCTGGGGTTTGTGCCCGATCTTTCGATGAGAGGTGTGGGGAATAACTCGATTGGAGGAGACGACGTTCACGGCCCGACTACAACCTTTCAAAGACTGCGCCTTAGCGACCGATACACCACCTCCTATGGATGCCGCGATCTTGTGTGAGCGCGTCACCTGACCTGTCCTGCAAGCAATCGAAGAACTAGCAAGAACAAGTATGATACAAGTACTGAATTTACTAGATGGGAATTTAAGTATCTCAATCTCAAACTCAATCACCAACGAAGTGGGGTTCCGTAGACTCGAAGACGGGCGGCTGGACCAGCACGCGCGCTTACAAGCAAGTAGCAATGGCTAAACTTGATCTAAACAAAACCCAAGTGTTCTTGGCGGCGGCTAAGGGGTATAAAACAAAGGGAGGACGACCAGAGGGGTGTTGGGGTCGTTCTCCAACCCTAGGACGCGTCCATAATGGACTCTACATGATACACGGCCCATTGGGCCAAAATACGATGACGCAGCATCATGGGCAGAAAACGTCTCGGCACAAAATAGACGATTTTGGCCGACTCCGACAAGATATGGACGCGAGGTCAGATCCGTTGGAAAGTAGACTTAATAAGCTTTCCGTGAAGTACTTGAACGCCCCAATCTGAGTCCGTATGCGACCGTGGCGTCCATCACAAGTTGACGCTTTTCTGCAGTCCGAATCCAGCCCGCGTGAATCCGATTCCTTCTCGGTCCTCTCCATGATTCCTGATCAAAACAAGAGTGCACGGGTCTCCACATTCTAAATATGATGAACATGAACTCAAGAGTGAACTCACATGAGGATTATGTTGTTTAGCACGAGCACGAGTTATAGGACCAGCAACGATAGGAGGAGATGGCGTGGATGTATCGTCGGCATGGATGTCCTCATCAGTCCTCTCCCCAGCGACCGCTTCCTCTCCACACCTTCCTCCGCCGCCGTCTTCTCCCCCGAGACCGCGTCCTCTCCGCACTGTGCGCATCGTCAGCGTCTCCCAAAAATTCACCAAGCCCAGAGCTCGTTCTATCGCTCCAAATCAGCTCTCTGTTCGCGGTCTCTCTCATGCCTCTGCGACGAATTGGCGCGAGTTCCGCTCCTAGCAGAAACCCAATCCACCATATATACTGCATCCATGAGGCAATCCATGGTAACCTACAATGGATGGTGAGCGTCGAGGATGGGGCCTTGGGGGAGGAGGCAGCCAACGACGACGTGGGCGGCGAGTACCAGTTGGGCGTCGTGGTTTTTGGGTGAGCCTCCGCGGCAAGAGCCAAGGTACTGTGGTTAAAGAAGGGATTGATTTTGCTCAAGATTCGGAGGACGGTGGTGGCGACGACTACCTCTTTGTCTCTGATTCAGAGGATGAACTCAGCGATGAGTTCACGATGGCGCCCCGCTCAGGTGGGCCAGGTGTGTCATTCGTCCCTGACACCAAGGAGCCGCCGGTGGATGGCATTCAGGAGCAGCCGCTCCTCGCGGTGGCACCTCACTCGGCAGAATCCTTCGTCCCCGACACCGAAGAACAACCAGTGGGTGGCGATGAGGACATCAGCAGGCATGCTCAAGCATTGGAAGAACGAGTACATGTTGACCTTTCTCATCCGCAGGAAGAAGACGAGGATGCCTCTGATGAGCTTCGTGAGGTTAGAGACATTATACTGAAGCTTTTAGTGCCATTGTACTTCCAGAATGGTGGCAATTAGATCAGTACTAGTATGTTATGAATAATAATTGCAAAGTTTGAATTTTATTCGTGAATATTCTTACAAGTACCGTAGGCAAATAATGATCATTTATGTAATACTATAATACTCTGTATCTAATTTTGTTGAGACACTTTGGGAAGGCGATGGATGACATGACTGTCTCTAGCATCACAAATAATGCACGGTCCTTTGAGTTGCTTAATAGTAAATTTTTGTGGCACTTTCTGTATGTCTCAAAGATTGTCTCTTTTGGTTAAGCGGTGGGGTTGTAACTAGAGTAAGTAAGACACCTTGCAGAATGCCTCTACCAATGTCTCAATCTACTAGTATATTTGTGGCTATAGAGACATATCCACAAATGACTCTACCAACATGTCTCTGCATAAACAGGCATGTTGTAGTGGTAGGGTGAGGTTGCCGAAAGGAAGTGGATGCTCATCGGACGCTTTGGTGGCACGTGGACGCTGGGCGCGTGATCCTCTGTTTTTTTTTTCTCTCTGTCGCTTTCAGTCTTCTCTACTGTAAGAGTACGATGTAGCACCCCGAAACGGCCAAAGTTTCCTAAAACAAAATGTAGCATCCTAAATAATGTTTTATTATGCATTTATACGCATATGTCAAATTCAGTCGACACCAAAGATCGTGTTCCAAGCTAATTGTCGTGTCAAAGGCTTATAAAGCTCTTCATGTATCGCCCAGTGGTGAACTGAGATATTACCTGTGTTCGGCCGGGAGGCCTACGCACACGTAAATGTTCGTCACACAGGTCACGCCATCGTTCACGCGTAAATGTGCGTGCGTGGCCGCGATAATTCAAACCCACGATTTCTAGCCTCACGCGTTGCTTCCTTATCGTTCCGTCTATGTATCACATGTCGTTGAATGTGAGATGTTTTTTTAAAGTAAACCTTGGAGGCCTATGTAGTACCAGTCAATAACGCCGGACCAGTACTTAATGTGTACTAGAGTGACTCTGAGGGCTTTCAAATTTAGACGAATACTAAAATGACTTTGTACCACCTTTAATGCCAGATCTATTATGTCTGGTCTAAAATGACTCTGTACCACCTTTAATGCCAAATCTATTATGTCTGGTATACTAAATATACGTGGATGAATGTGCGTTTTTCTACTAGTGTTAGCACCATTCTTCGCCTTCATGTGAATCCTTATTCCTGCACAAAAGAGAAGGTTTAGCAAGATTTAGTTTATGGTTGAGATGAAACTCGAGTCCTATCGTGCCTAAAATTCGGGGGGAGATCTCAAGTAACATTGGAGTTTGAGTGGGTGTTAGGATTTTTGGTTTTCCCTACAGGTGTTCCTTAGATTATAGTCTTATGAGATGTCGTCGGGAGGCGAGGCAATGTTTGCCACTAGTCACAGTAAGTGGAGGACAACGGCGGGCTGGTACTATTGTAAAACTTGACTGTACGTGCGGTTGCAAAGGTTGGAGACCTTTTCTGTTTCTAAAAAAACTACCATTTAGCTAATTATTGTAACATAGCTATTTAATGGGATTAAAGGATTGTTTTGGTGAACAATGTCTGCAAGTGAGATACAATAATAGCCATAGAGTTTTTTTTTTGAGAAAACAATAGCCATATATTCAAGAAGATGATCTAGCTGTTTCCTTGTGCTCTGATGGATGAAAATTTGTTTGAGGACACTAGTGTTCTTTAACATTACCCTCTCTCGCTAGTTGAAAATGTCGTGATATGATCCAAATTCACCGACGGAGCGAAGCGGAGGCCCATCACCAGAGGTTTGGGCCGGAGCGAAGGGGTACTGTGTTTTCCTCTCATGAGCGCACAGTTTAGTCCCACATCGGCAACGCAACCAAGCACGGTCACGTGAGCTGCCTATATAATAGAGATTTGCCCTTTATGAAAAATCATCCTCTTGTAAGCCGTCAATAGATGTTGTAAACACACATCTGATATAGTAAAGTTTTGCTGGCTGGCGACCGTGGTTTTTCCCTTCTACACTGAGAGGGTTTTCCACGTTAAAAATCTTGTGTCTCCTGCGGTTTGATTCTCTTACTTATCGTCGTTTATTTGTCATCATTTATAACAGAAAATGATACTTCAGTGAGACTGAAGTGTCCAATGACAAAAGCACTGCCTAATCTTCAGAGGCAAACGACACCAATTTTATTGGCATCCATAGGCTATTTCTCTTAACATTTTTCAGACGGAACGTGTCAAATCGGAATTATTAAACAACCAACATGTTGCATCGTGAGTACAGTTTAGTTGTCGAGGGATTGGAAACGACCTGCCTTTATTTCCGTCTGTTCCAATCTAACGACCTTGTACTATTTGGAAACAATGTGTCGGTTCTAACCAGCTAGCCGTGAGACCGTAACGTGCCCTTCGAATGGTTCTTTTCTTAGTTCTATTTGCTGTTAGTGGATTCAAACACTGGCTGCCTTAAGATGTGTGGAGGCTGGCAGCAAGCAGGCCAACGAGAGTGATGAACGCATGCAAGCAGCATAGCATGAGCACGATGATCTGACCGTTCCCTTATGATTCTTAGTTTAATTCGGTTTCGGGCACCACTTGTGTTTCTTAAAGTTTACCCTCTCTTGTCAGTTGGAAACGGATCGAGACGGTGTCCAATCCCAAAGCATTCACTGACAAATTGCACCAATTAGCGGCACTCGTAAGTTTTTTTTGAGCAATCGTAAGTTGTCTGTCTTAACATTTTGTACTATAAAGAGGGAACGTGCAAGAATCGGAATCCGTGGGCGGGATTCAAGGTGAACTCCATCTGGTCCAATTTACAGCTGGTCCATCGATCTGGTCCAATTTCAAAATATCTCTCCAGCGCTATCCGTGACCGTGGCCGTGGTTGTGTTTGCAGCGCAGCTACTGGATTCGAACACTGGTTTAGTCATGTGGCATGTTCCAATATAACACGTATTCAAGGTCATCTAAAACACGAGGGTAACAATCAACTTGTTGCGTGTTGTGATCTGATCTACAGTTTAATTATTTTGCGGGACTGGAAGTGACCTGCCTTTATTTCCATCTGTTCAAATTTCAAAGACCTTGTGCTATTTGGAAGGAAACAATAATGTGAGACGATGGTTCTAGTCAGCTAGCGCCTTGGCCCTTGGGACCGAGACCGTGACCCCTTCGAATGGGTTCTTTTCTTAATAATGGATATATTCAAACTAACACTGGTTCAGTCATGTAAATCTCCTCCTCACTCCTCAGCCTCTACATATAGAACCCAGTGACGTTGTAAACTCATCAGGATCCATCTCAAAGCAGGGTTCACTACACAAACCAAGAGTCAGGGCTCATCTTTTGCTAGCAGCAGTCAGCATGCGTGGGAGCAATGACAATGAGCCTCTCCTCTCCTCTCCCTCCCGGAGAAACGCCTCTGCCTCCCTAGGCAAGCCGCTCTTGCTGCTGATCACACTCCTTTCTGCCACTCTGCTCTGCACCGTCGCCTTCCTCCTCCTCAGCGTCCCGGCCCCGGACCTCTGCGCCGGCTCCCCGGACCCGGCCTCGTGCAAAGCCATCGTCGAAGACGCCGTGCTAATGGCGTCTCCCCGGGCGCTCTATTTTCCTAGTAGCCGCCGCCCGGCGCAAGTCCTCCGTGCCACGTGCCATCGTCGCCAGGTCCCTTTCGGAGCATGACGCGGCCGCCGCCGCGGTGGCCGGCATGCACCGGCTCGCCGCCGGTAGCCATGACGACGGCCCGAGGCAGCGCGCGGCGCTCGCGGACTGCGTCCAGCTGATGGACCTCGCGCGGGACCGCATCGCCGACGCCTTCGCCGCCGCCGCGGACGCCGCTGCCGACGACGCGCGCACGTGGCTCAGCGCCGCGCTCACCTTCTACACGACGTGCACGGACGGCGTCGCCGAGGAGGTGCCGGTGCCGCTGCGCGACGCCGTGGGCGCGCGGCTGCAGCCGCTCAAATCCCTCGCGAGCGCGTCGCTCGCCTTGCTCAACGCCGTCGGCGGCGGCGGCGGCCGCGGCTGGGAAGATGTGCTCGCGGAGGCCGTGGCGGACGCGTTCCCGTCGTGGGTGCCGGCGTGGGACCGCGCGCTCCTTGAGCAGGGCGGCGCCGGCGCCGGCGCCGTGAAGGCGGACGTCGTGGTGGCCCACGACGGGAGCGGCAACTACAGGACGGTGAAGGAGGCGGTGGACGCGGCGCCCGACGGCGGCAAGAGGCGCTACGTGATCTACGTGAAGAAAGGGGTGTACAAGGAGAACGTCGTGGTGGGGAAGACGAAGCGCGAGCTGATGATCATCGGCGACGGCATGGACGCGACGGTGATCACCGGCAGCCGCAACGTGGTCGACGGCGCCACGACGTTCGACTCGGCCACCCTAGGTGATCGATCGATGCACCCCGGGCACTGTCCCGTCTCTCTTTACACTTTACCTTTTCCATACATATTCGCAGCGCTCATTTCCATCTACGACTGGAACATTGCACGAGTCGGCTCTTTACGCTGCCAACATTCTTCTTTCGTTAGATTTTTCTCTAACTTTCCTTCATGAACGCGCATCAAGTACGTGGTTTCCTGCCTCCGGTTTTGCTGAGAGAAACAGAGAAAGGGATGCTAATCCGGTTGTCGGGCGCATTTCCAATGAAGAACACGCCCGTCGGCAGAATGTCCAGTGACTAATGGCTCTTAATTAGAAGAGTTAAAGTTAAATGGCTCTTACAAAAGGGAACGAAATCGTGGGCGTGGCCTCATGCTGAACTCGATCTAGTCTGGTAATATCACTTGAAACACAAAATTATTTTTCCACATGCATGTCTTCATCAGGTTCGTATGCTCCTTGGCTTGATGTGGCTGCATCTTTGGACTAGTGGTTGGGTTTGGTAGCAAAGTTTGGCACTAGATTGCACGGAATACTCCAATTGGCAATTGGGTTCAGTGTACTATATAGTACCAGCAGCTTTCTTTTTGGTACTTAGTACTAGGAGCAGTTGACGCAGACTGATAGAACACCTATACTTGTACTCCCTGGAAACTAGCCGCCATATCGACCAAACCCGGAGCCGAAAACAACCAGCACGACGGAACCGTGAAATATTCGAGTAGTGTTTGTCAGAGGACGAGGCATCTCTTTTCTCTTGTTGTCGTGCCGAGCGAAATAGAGGAAGAAATGCTACTCCAGTTGTCGGGTGCAGTTCCTGAAGAACACGCCCGTATGGAGAATGCCCACTGACTAATGTCTCTTTCAAAAGTTAAATACTTCTCGTCCAAAAAAGGAACCGAAATCGTCAGCACGTCCTCATGCTTGGGCTAAAATGTCCAATGTTATCAATTGATACACACAATTAATTTTCAAGTGGCTACAGTACTCACGTCTTTGCATCTTTAGCTTAGTCGTTTTTTTGTTTTGCGAATGATCTTTAGCTTAGTCGTTGGGTTTGATAGCAAAGGTGGGCATAAAGATTGCACGAAATACACCAATTGGGCAATTGGATTGAGTGTGTGCGCCCCAGATGATATTCCACGTTACTTACTGTACTACGAGCAGCTGTTGACGCAGACAGTTTGAACCAGTTAGCGGCCAGATCGCCCAAATCCGGAGCTGAAAACAACCGGCGCGACGAAACCGTGAAAAAACCTTACATTTTTTTTCTTCTTCTTTTTTGAAAGGAACCTTACGTTTTTCTTCGACGCTGACGGTGACTTTGTTGGCTGTGACGCGCTGCAGCCGTGGCGGGCGACGGGATAATCCTGCAGGACCTGCGGGTGGAGAACACGGCGGGGCCCGCGAAGCACCAGGCGGTGGCGGTGCGCGTGAGCGCCGACCGCGCCGTCGCCTACCGCTGCCGCTTCGACGGGTACCAGGACACCCTGTACGCGCACGCGCTCCGCCACTTCTACCGCGAGTGCTTCGTCTCGGGCACCGTCGACTTCATCTTCGGCAACGCCGCCGCCGTGCTCCAGGGCTGCGCGCTGGCGGCGCGCCTGCCGATGCGGGGCCAGCAGAACGCCGTCACGGCGCAGGGCCGGGCCGACCCCAACCAGAACACCGGCACGTCCGTGCACCGGTGCCGCGTCGTGCCGGCGCCGGACCTGGCGCCCGTCGCCGGCCGGGACTTCCCGACGTTCCTCGGCCGCCCGTGGAAGGCCTACTCGCGGACGGTGTACATGGTGTCCGAGCTGGGCGCGCACGTGGACGCCAGGGGGTGGCTGGCGTGGGACGGGGACTTCGCGCTCGCCACGCTCTTCTACGGGGAGTTCCAGAACACGGGGCCGGGCGCCGGCACCGCGGCGCGGGTCAAGTGGCCCGGGTACCACGTCATCACCGACCGGAGCGTGGCGGCGCAGTTCACCGTGGGGCAGTTCATCCAGGGCGGCGTCTGGCTCAACGGCAACGGCGTGCCCTACATGGAGGGGCTCTGATTCATTCACCAATCCGTCGGGCACTCGTTGGACTGTGAAAATAAAATAATTAAGGCTGTGTTTGGATCCTAGGGACTAAAGTTTAGTCCCTCAAATAAGTGATAATTAGTAGCATTAAACATAAACTAATTATAAAACTAATTGCATAAGTCATATCTACTCCGCGAGACGAACCTAACAAGCCTAATTAACCTATAATTAGTACATAATTATCAAATTATTACTGTAGCATTATATTGTCTAATCATGGCCTAATTAGGCTTAATAGATTCGTATCGTAAATTAGTCCTTGCTTATGTAATGCATTTTGTAATTAATCTATATTTAATACTTCTAATTAGTATTCTTTCATTCGATGTGACGGGACTAAAATTTTAGTCCGGGGAACCAAACACCCCCTAAGGTGCAGGAGTACAGTTTTTGCAAAGCTCAGGCCACACAGTTTTTCATCTCCAAGTATCAATTAGTTTTGCATAAACAATGTACTGTGTGATGGGAGTGCATGTACTGCTTGAGGGTTTTAACCATGTTTGATAGCTTCACGCCTTCACCTCTAATTTAATAGATAAAAATATGTCTACAGGTTTAAACCACATTTAAAACTCATCCATGAGCAACGGAAGCTTTCAAGGATAATGAAACAGAATCATTGACATTTTACCTGGCAAAGATACTAAAACAGTACGTGCTCGATCACACATAGATTCAGAAGAACGAACTGATGATCTCACAATTTATCTAGGGACGATTGAACTGGGATTCAGTACATTGCAAGGTTCCGCATTATTCTCAGCATTGGATTCATTCAAGATCAACGATTTCGGTACTTCCACAGTAACAATAAAAAGAGTTCCATTTCATGCCCTTATAATTGCAGTCCCATAACAAAATACGGATGTAAGTTAAGAAAAAGTCAAAGTATTTGAATAATGACCGGCACTACAAAGGTACAAATATTCAGTATCTAATGCACCACCGTTGCAAAGTCCCTCTGACTGAATGATCCAAAAAGAAGCAGCAAGCTTTGCAGGAAACCGTACACAGTTTCAAAATGGCACAATTTTGCCTTTCGTTACATGATTAGAAAAAGGCTAGGTTTAACATGAAATTGAAGGGTTATTGGAAATGTAGATATAGGCAAACAGCTATTGCTCCACCGTAATCAAACTCGAGTACCAGGAGATTAAATGCAGATATCATTTTCGGTGTTGAGGCTTTGCAGCAGGGTTTCCTTGTTCATCCAGTTTTTAGTTCTCCAGTAGAGCCATCTCAGTAGCTGGCGTTACACCTGCACCACCTCACTGTAAAATAAGTAAAGCTTATTCAGATGAGGCTTGACCAAATGGAACCGATTATCGCTTCCAAAAAAAAATAGAGCCTATTCTCGTATTACATCCTGATTAAGAGCTAAAGCAAATGAAAAAAAGTAAAACCTCAAACTCGCATGCACCACTGCATATGCAAGATTCCACTGATCTGAGCCTAAACATAGCAAAGGAATAACTTAAAAGATGATCAACAAATCTCAGCTCAAGGCCTCAAGACAACAAATGCAACTGTACAAAACACAACATGATAGGTAGAGAAGGTACATTCATTTGATGAATTGAATATTATTGACTAATGGTTGTTAAAAACTAATTATTTGTATTGTAGGCCACTGAATGTAAACAAAAAAAAGATTTTCTGGAGCCACTATTAACAACAGAAGTTCAAAACATATACTTTTGTTGTTTTCTATCAGAACTATTTATGCTTTGAGCCTTGAGGCTGGAAACTAATGCAAGCGCCCATGATACATCATATTTTGTAAACGGTCTACAATCTGAATCTCCAAAATGTGATCCTTGAAAAATGGAACACGTGTTTCACTTTCACCAAGCTTCCCATAAAAGGTTCAGCCTAAGTAAACATAATCAATTAAAGAGCAGTAGAGATAAATTTCAAGAATCTGCAATTCTATCACTTCTCAACTGAAGATCACATGGGTAAACTTTTGGGTTGAAATGGTAGGTGCATGCAACTCAATAGATGATAATAGGAGTGAAAGTAATGAACCTATGTAAACCGAGTTCACATATAACTCCAACACCTGAGCTGTGACGCCCCTTCGCCATCCAACTGTGTAAGATATGTGCCACTAATAATTGCTTGGATTCAACCACTCCTATAGCATTAGGTGCCAAAACAGATTTCAGAACCAAGGACAGTGGTTTTTTTTTCAGAACAAGGCACTGTTCTTTTTTACCAAATAGTATAGAGTTGACTGAAATGACAAGTGCGACGTTGCACTGGGCTAACCATGACTGGAGGAGATAGTTGTTTCTTTTCTTGAATAGAAATAGCCGTTGATGCCAAGCCTCCTGAACCGCCTCAAGTTGGGCCAGCAGCCTAAAACAGTTTGAAATGAATAATAAAATGGGTTAGGGCTACATTGAACGCCAAGCTAGATGGGAGAGCCGTTGATGGCAAGCCTCCTAAACCGCCTCTTCACGTTGGGCCAGCAGCCAGACCTGTTTTAGACATATGCTCCATTAAAACAGTTTGAAATGAAGAATAAAATGGATTAGGGCTACATTGAACGCCAAGCTAAATGGGAAAGCCAGCTGTTCATTTTCCCTTCAATGGTCAACGGTGGATCGCCTTCTGAATAACACCTTGTCAATGTCACCTAAGTTGATAAGATATATGTAGGAATTCAATTCAACTACAAAGTATAAATATTAGAGTATCTCAATAAGTTTTGAAAGATAAAAACAATATTCTTTGGAATAAGATGAAACAAATACATCATCCATGAGTTGAGTTTTGTTTATCCTACCTCTGCAAATAACACTTCTAGATGTATAAATTCAGAAATTTCTTGGTAAACTGCAGGACTGAAAAAAGGGTCAAAGTAAGATGCAACTGGTGAACATACAGTATAAATTCAGAAATGTATAAATCCTAATTTATGCATATTGAGATTGATAAGTGAAAACGATGCTTTACGTGGTCCCTCCAATAGTATAGAAGTGTTTTTCTTTCTTTCCTTTTTTTTTGCTATGATGAGTTAATTTGACTACCTTTTTCACGAATGATAATGTCATGAAGTCTACAGAAAATTGCCAGCTTCAAGGAAAAATAATGCCAATTTCTCGCTAAAATATTGCTAAGACTGAAATAACAATAATATAAATATTTATTTTCATTTCACAAGAGGATCTTTTGTCAAATTCATAAAATGCAGAACAATGTAGCAAGTAGGAACAGGTGTGGTGCTCCAGGCCAAATTGCACCAGAAAAAAATGAAGGAACGACTTAACAAGTATAAACCGGTTCATCCAGGCCGGCTCAGCTCTAGAACACCGATCCTTTGTTGCCTCTTCGACTGAGTTCAATGGACTGAATTTGTTTTGAATAGATCAACCATTCAACCGGTCAAACCTTATCTGTACAATTTAGGACTCTGGGTGGCCAGTCATTTTTGCTGTGTGTTGTGGACTTTTTTGCTATACTGAGAACCTAGTTTTGTCCTACCGTGGACTTTCACTATCAGGCTATCACTATTCTGAATTACTGACTCAGTTACAAATGATGAATCAAGGTTCAACTCATACAAGGAAAAACAATGGCCTCCTTAACCTCAACTCGTTTCTCAGAGAAAGCAGAAACACAGTAATGATGACATCTATCAGTCATACTGTTTTGAAGAACTCAGTAGTTACATTCGCTAGTTTTCTGGTGCCATACACGATACATGTGTAGAACATGGGCTGTGCAAAAAAATAGAATCACCCAACTTGCATTTCCATACAAGATGGACAACACAGCCCTGAAATCCTGAACTACACAAATAATCAGATAAGCAAGATTACACCCACTGCAGAGTGCAGATTAGCAGTCTCTTAACTCAGGCAATCTTTTGTATGCATGACGAATGATAAATCTCTAAAAGAACAGAACCTCTACTAACCAGAACTAAATTCAGCGCAATGGGCGGAACAGGTCCTCATATGAAGCTCTGACTTCCTCATCATCCCATTCCAGCCCATCCCACCATTCCCTTGAACATTGTATCACATTGAGCCCTCCAGCAGAAAGTTTCAGCTTCTTCATATTCGGGCACTCGATAATCTTCAGGCTTTCCAGCGATGGGAAGTGCAATGTACATGTATTGCTGCTCAGCCTCCTGAACTTTGCCAGGCCATGGAGATACAGCTCTCTGAGGTTGGGGAAGGGTGTGATAACTCTAGACGCCCCCGAAGCTTGTTCTCCACCACTTGCTGCTGTGTCTTGCTCTTCACTGACAGTAATCAGCTCTTCCATACCATGGCAATACCAGATGAACAGTGATGACAGATTCTGTACGCATCCGCCTTTGTAAATGATCTTTACCTTGTGGAGTCCCTGAAGGATGATATCATGCAGGGTTGGAAGGATGGGCTGCTCTTCATCTACAAGTTCAGCCCGGGCTTGCAAGATGGCACGGGGAAGGGCATTGCTGCCAACAGTTTCTTTGCTGCCATCAATTATTACCTCCGCTAAATTGCTGCAACTTGCAATCCACACCCTCTTAAGGTTAGTCATGTTCTTCCAGAGCTTGCTTGTAGGAAGCTCTATTTTCGTCATGCTGGAACACGTCTTTATCAGTATATTTCTTGTGGAACCAGCAAGGCGATATGACCGGGACAGCTGCTCCAGGGCCTCAGTCGATTGTATTGTGATGTCTAGCGCCTTAAGCCTGCGCAGGTTCTCGAGCTCCTGAAATTCAACACCATTTCCACTTGTACCAACCTTCCAATCTCCATAGCTGAGATCCATGTACAAGACTTGCAACATTTTGAGGCTGCATATAACACCACCCGGTATCATTTCCAGTGGCATATGTGATAGAAGCAAGAATCGCAGAGTTGCTAGTGATCCTAGCTCCCTTGGCAGGGACCTGATGTTTGTGTTATACAAATCCAGGTACTGCAAGTGAACCAATGAACTGATCCCTGAAGGTAATTCGCTGATAGAAGTATGAGACAAGTCTAACACTCTGAGAGATGGCATTAACTGGAAGAAGCCATCGCATATCTTGTCCAACCCAGGGTTTCCTTGTAGCATCAAAGTCTTCAGTAAAGGGCAATCAGGCTTCTCATACAGCTCAACAATGTTGTTCCGCATGAAAGAAATTCTCTCACCATCGCCCCACTTCTCTGCGCCTGGCGCCTCCTTCAGCCCAACTCCGGCGCGGACAAGCCATTTGGTCTCCTTCGTGCCAAAATCCGATGCAATCCATAGAGCCATGGCACGGACCATGGGATGCATTGTTATATGATCCTCATCTTCACCATTCTCCAGCAAAGAAGCAATCTTGAGATCACCAAGAAGGTCATGCCCCTTGTTGTATATTTCATCCATCTCAGTGTACAAGTCATCTATGAAACCTTCACCAATGCAGTAGCCTATGATCCAATCCTTGGAAATGGAGAACTCCTCTGGGAACAGTGAGCAATATAGTAGGCAGAGCCTTAGCTTGTCATTGGGCAAGTTATCATAACTCTTCTTGAGAGGCTCAAGAACATCAAACTCCATGCCAAGAAGCTGCCATGGGGCAATCTTAAGCACAGTGATGGCGTGCTTCCACTCTTTTGTGGTGCGCTTGCTGGCCATCGCCCGACCAACGGTGATGAGCGCAAGGGGCAGCCCGCCACACTTTGCGGCCAGTGCCTGCGCTTGTTGCCGGATCTCATGGCTAGCACTCATCAAGTGGTCGCCAACCTTCTCACCGAAGAGCTCCCACGCGGGATCCCAGGGCAGACACTCCATCTTGAGCTTGCGGCGGACATCCATGCGGTCGCACACGTCTTCGATCCTCGTCGTCAAGACGATCCTGCTCTTGGAGTTGTGCTTGGGCACCGGGATGCCAAGCATCCGAAAATTGAGTGGCTCCCAGACATCGTCCAGCAGAAGCACGAAATTCATCTTGCTGAGCACCCTGTAGATCACCCCGGCGCGCTCCTTGGGCGTCCGGTTCTCCCACGACACGCCAAGGCGGTCGGCGATGATCCTCTGGATGTCGTCAAGATTGTAGTCCTTGCCGACCTCGATGTAGATTGCGAGATTGACGTCAGGGGAGTTGATGAGGAAGTCGTTGTTGAACTTGTTGAGGAGCGCGGTCTTGCCAATCCCGGCCATGCCGTAGATGCCGACGATGCCCACGTCGCCGTCCCGGACGCAGGCATCGAGCTCCTGCAGCATCTCGTCCCTGCCGATGAGAGGCGCGCTGGGCATCTCCTCGAAGCGGACCTGCACGAGCTCGTCGGCGACCTTCTGGAAATCCGCCTTCTCCTTGAGGCTGACGGCCTCTTCGCGCAGCTCGTCGGCCGACTTGCTGAGATTGTAGGTGGCCTTCATGCTCGGGGTCTGATCCGGCGGGAGCTCCATGCGCTCCTGGAAGTCGTTGATGAGCCCCTCGGTCCGCTCCTCGACAATGGAGACCCGCTCGAGCCACCACTTGACCTGGCTGGTGGCCTCCATGCCCTGGCGCTCGGCGGCGTCGACCATGCGCTGGACGTCGTCGCGCTTGCTCCTGAGCTCGGTCATCTCGTGGAGCAGCAAGTCCAGGTAGTCGCCGCAGGACATGACGTAGCCGATGGTCCGCGACAGGTAGTCCTTGAGCGGCCGGAACACCGTGTCGATGATGGACGCCAGGAACTCCATCTCCGCCGCGACCCCAACGCCCGAATCTTCACCAAAAAAGAACTAATCCTCGGTTCCCCTCAGGGCCAAGAACTCAGAATTGGCACGGATTGGAGGATCTTGGCGCTGGTGGGGGGAGGAACCGAAGCCGAGCAAGGGCTAATCGCCGGAGTTGGAGTGGATGCCCATGAGATCTGCGGAGCGGAGGAATCCACCAAGACGCAACCGGTGGGCGGCATCAACTTGGGGATTCCGGGGAACGAACTCGGAAGAAGGCACTGACGAATCCGGTTGGAAATTTTTGGGGGAAATGGACAAATCGGTAGGTCTGTGAGCTCAGGGATCAGAGCAATGGACAAGTGGTGGGTGTTGGTGGCAACTCTTAGCAGCGAAGGAACACAGATTGGGAGAAGAAATGGAGAAAACTTGGCCTGCGGTGTGGAAGATTGCTGCGGTGAGCGGTGAGCCGCTGACACAAGCGGAGACTAGAGACTCGCGAGGAAGGTGGTGAGTGTGAGGGAGAGACGACTTGACTTGGGCACGAGCACGACACGATCCCGATGGCGCCTCGGCGAGTTGTTTATTGGTTTTATTCCAGGCCGTGTTTGCCCTGGTGGAGTGGAAGAGAACAAAAATCACTCAGGCCGGACTGGCAGAAAGGGATACGATCTGATCTTAGGACTGAGCATGGATCATTACCGATGGATCAGCATGTTTGCGAGGTGCAAAAGCAGTAAAAAAAAATGACGCTAGTTGCCGGTGCGTGCGGACTTTTCAATCCAAGGAACCAGTGCTCACCCGTTCACCCGTTGACAGGGTTGGGCCGGCTCTCTGTTTGGACTTGTCTTGCAGCCTTTGCATACTGATACGCTGATGAAGTGGTAGGTAGGCTGCTGAACTGGTGGATAATCCAACTGCTGGAACTTGTGGATTTCAAGACCCGCACCTGAAATGAACCATGTTTACTCTCTGCATCGCTTGCCTGATTCCTTTTGGTGATTGCCCTGCAAATCAGGAATGCATGCTCATGGGCAGCTAACCCCAAGCACCATGATTCTCTGCGCATCGCTTACTCACCCAAGCCGCGAGCCTCACTAATCACTCCAGCGCCCAAGTCGTCCTGCGCGGCACCGCCACAACCCCAACAACCGCCGCCGCCTCCGACCGTCCGGCGGGTTGCCTCCTCCGCAGTCACGGTCACCACAGCATGTATAAGACGAGGCCCAAGACTGACCGACTGGATTGAGCCTTCTTTATCATGGGTCAACCGCAACCTCGTAATTCAAGTTGGGCTGAAAGATACTCATGCAGTGCGCGGCTATTTTTCTTCTTCTTTTAACGGGCCTGTAAATGGTAGGTCCATCGAGTTGAGGCCTGCTGAAACAGCTCCATTGGTGGTGTGGGCGTGTGAGAAGCTCCATTTGCTTTCTGGCAAAAGGCCCACCAAGGCTATGTAGCTTCTGTAAGTTTTTTTGGGGCTACTCGGCTTCTATTGTTGGAAATTCATGCGCCCATCGTCAGCCGTTGGATCAGCTTCTTCTCCCCTGCTCCTTGTGCTGCCTTGGCCGCTACCGCCGCCGGCTTGCCTGTGACGACCTCGCTCGCGTCGACGAGAACAAGGTCGGAGATGCGGGAGTTGGCGGAGGGGTGGGAGCCGGGAGGGTGCGACCCGGCGGTGAGGGTGACGCCGGTGGTGGTCGAGGCGGTGGTGTTAGGGTTCGGAATTCTGGGACTGGAGTGGGGAGGAGGTCTCTAATGGCTGCTGAGAAGAAAGCCGGAGGGGGAAGAAATTGACCGTGGTGGGCTACGGTGTGTGGGCGGGCGGCGAGGCGGCGGAGCGCCGCTGGCCGGGGCGGTGGCCACCGGCGGTCGTGCCAGGTCTCGGACGGGGGTGCCACATCGAGATGTTAGTGGAGGGTGAAGATGAGGCGGCGGCGGGTGGATGGACGGTGGTGCGGCGAGGCGGGGGTGTCACATCTCCTACATAGCTTGCGTAGAAGCCCCCAAACTCACCGCCGTAGCCTTCTTTGCCTCTCGCCGCTTTACCCACCACCATGTTCTGCTACCATGCTACTTTGGTGGATTGTCCCCGCCTGGCCTCTATCCACCACGAAGGCGATGCCGGCCAGCGGGCCAGTTACAAAATTTAGGCGCCATTTCAATATAATCCAAATTATTCCTATGATTCAAAGTTTCGAACCGAGTCCAGTTATGTATTAGTTCAGAAAAAAAAGTCCAGTTGCGTACATGTACATAATCCATGTGTTTGCTAACTATGCTAGTCCGATCCGACCCTCTTTTCATACGGTTTATGCTGAAGAGAAGACCCACCTGATCGTTCATACGAACTGAGTACCACCCTAGGTATGAATATTCCTCAGCATTGAACAAAAGCAAAGCATAGCTTCCGAAAGCTCCGATGCCAACAAAAACATAGAACAGAACCTGAACCTAACGCCACGCCATGCAGGATTATGACACGTACAGAGCATAAAGCGCGCGCGGCAAATATGCCTCTTCGCAGCGCTCACGTTCCCTGGCTTTTACGAAAAGAACCGTGCCACACGACCCCTTTCTACGCGCTTATAACCGTGCCGACCCCGAACCATGTGATCGATCAATCCCATCCAATCCATCAAGCGCTAGTTTTCCGCTTCCTGAAACGCTCGGTCGCTAGTTTTTTTGGTTGGCTTGCGAGGGCACAGGTTTTTTTTTTGTTTGTCTCGGGCACCCGGCCGGGCTCGATGGCGCACGGGCGGGTGGTGAGGTGCGTGCTCGTGGCGTGCCTGGTGGCCGCGTCGGCGGCGTCCACGGCGTCCGCGTTCGTGTTCAAGGCGGGCGGCACGGGCGAGTGGCGCGTCCCCGCCAGCGGCAGCGGCGCCAACGACACCAACGCGTACAACGCCTGGGCGCAGCGCAACCGCTTCCGCGTGGGTGATGCCATCGGTGAGTGAGCCAAAAACCAACCAAACTCTATCTGCTGCCTTCAGTTACTACCGGTCTGGTGCCTGCACATCAATGTGATGCTTCTGGCTGTGGCATGCTGCATGCTCCTGCATGCAGCCAGCACATTAGGGCGCGTTTGGTCCACGGGTATTTGAGAGCCAGGCTCAACTCAGCCAGGCTGGGCACATGCAATGGTAGAGTGTTTGGTTGCTTGTATCTGATGAGCCTAGCTGATACGAGATCGTGTTTGGTTGGTTGCACGAAGATATACTGCATGATAAAAAAAAGTTAATAAACACTATCATTACAATATTTATTTTGTGAAATTACACTCTTATAACCCTTACCCTATCTTATTACATCTTAATATTCTTTAAAATATATTAATTAGAGTTAACATTCACTAAATAAGTACTAATCACACTATTAGCTGAGTAAGTAGTTGCATCCAGCGAGCCTGGCTCTCCAGAAACGCTCAAAATCTACGTATCTGTGGAGCCAGGCTGAGAGCTCCTTTTTGCATGCCGTGAGCCAGGCTCCGAAGACAGTGCAGGCAACCAAACAACAGAACGTTGCATCCTATGAGCCTGGACGAGCCATATACAGGCAACCAAACGCCCCCTTATTGAATGGGTTGGAAAGGTATCCTTGCATCCAGTTCATCGCCCAGCGGATCCTAGGATATGATACGCGCCGATCTGAGTTTTGGATACGCTGGAATTTGTTCGATTTTGCATGTAGCCACCTGTATCTGTATATCCCCGGGTGTGGCGTGCAGTCCGCCTGTTGTCTAGCAGGGCTGCAGCCTGCAGGGGATACGCGATGCAGGCAGCCTGCGGGGTGTCCACCTGTAGAGGTCGTCAAGTCTGACTTCTAGGCCTGATGTTTGGATTCCTGTAACGCTCCATCTCTAACTTTATGGTTCTATCCCTAATCATAACGCGATCTCCACATCTCTATCTCCCAACCGGACCGCTGGAAATCGGTGGGTGGGTGACTTCCACTTCCAGGAAGCGTCCTGGAAGAGACAAATGCAAAGATAGAATGCCGTTCGCTATGGCTATAGGCGCGCTTTGCTATCTCTAATATATAATGCAGGGGTATCCTCCGCGTTTTACTGTGGCCTGCCGTTTTTGTCTCCATGCATTGGCGTGACGCAATCGGCCTGCGCGTAATCATCAAGCCCTGCTAATTGCGGTGCTAATGACGACGGCGACTGACTAATGACGCAGTTTCACCGTGCGGTAGAAAAACTGAAACCTGCGCTGTTAAAATTCGTCATTAGTTTTTCCAATTTTGATTACCCCCTAAATCCCCCAATGATTACCGTGCACTAACTTTTTGACTGCACGCATGCAGCTTTCACGTACCAGCCCGGCAACGACTCGGTGCTCCTCGTGGACAAGAGCTCCTACGACGCCTGCGCCGCGAGCGCGCCCATGGACACCTTCACCGACGGCAACACCGTCTTCACCTTCACCCGCTCCGGCGCCTTCTACTTCATCAGCGGCAACAAGGACAACTGCAACCGCGGCGAGAAGCTCATCGTCGTCGTCATGGCCGAGCGCGCCGCCGTCGCCAACGCCACCGAGCCGGGAGCCGGGCTGGCGCCGTCGCCCAACGGCGGCCCGTTCTCGGCATACTCCCCGCCGCCGCCGCCCTTTGGCATCGACATCTCGCCGACGGCGTACCCGCCGCCGCCGAGTGCCGCTTCCCCGATGGTGGCGGGAGTTGCCGGCACCGCCGCGCTTGCCATTGGAGCCTTGTTCTACGCGCTTGTTTGATGCATCATGTGTGTTTTGTTTAAAATGGCCGTATGCGCGCGCAGTGGATGGAGTGGAGAGGTGATCACACGGCTGCTTTACTAGCTTGCTTGCCCAAATTATACATCGATTTATGCCGATTGAGTTGAGTGAGCTTGTTTTAGTTTCCTGTGTAATGTATCAAGTGTTGATGTAAAGTATGTATTGTTGTTGATTAATTCAATGTTGTTGGAAATGTGATCTTAGTCCAAGTTCATGTTTGCACAGGTAAAGTCATAACAATTTCCCCTTTATGCTTATTCCAATACATATGTTATATATGTTTTCTTCTCCCAATTAAGGAAAAAGAAACTTCGAACCTGCCAATCCACATGAAAAAACTTCTATGGAAATTAAAGATGGTATACCATTTGTTCCATACAAATTCATATGTATGTATGATAAAAAACAAATGTGTAAAATTAATGAGTTTGACATAGACAAAGCAGTTGAGTGATTTTGGGTAAAGAAAGAATCTCAACTCAGATGGGACATTTGCCTTTTGTGTCCTCGTATAATGGTGACCCCCCAAATATCCAACGGATTTTGGAAAGGCCGCGACACATGGTGTAGTTCAACTACTACTATGATAGTCTATCGAACAGGAGGGACGACCCAAATATGACAATGCACGTAGGCTTGCTTCGGCGGCCTAGCCCATGCCGAACTAAATAAATCATATACCTTCAATGGCCCACTAAATAAATCATATACATTCGGCGGCCTAGCCCATGCCGAACTAAACAATCGATGTTCATATTCGGTCGGCCCAACATACGTATCTCCAAACTCGAATCCCGGACCCAAACCGCGGGCGGCGGATAGGGCCACGTCGCCCGTTAGCCCGATAGCCATAGGATCCGAGAAACACGCGATAGGAGCCGTCCGATACGGGTTATTGGGCCTCGTACCCGCTTCAGCGCGATTCGAACCGTCGCGAACCCTCACGGCCCGGCGCTTCCTGCGCCCGCGAGTGGCAAGCACCCTTCCCGTGCGCCGCCGGCTACCGCTCCCCTCCGTCTTGGCCCCCGCCTACCTGCTCGCGGCCGCGGAGCTCGCTGGCCCGCCGAGCGCCCGATCTGGTGCGCGCGCTGCACCTCCGCCCGCGGGAACCCGCCGCCTCGCGCTTGGGCCGCCGCCGCCACGAGCCTCGGGCGTCAGACTGCCGGAGGCCCGGAGCTCCTGCGAAGGTGAGCTCGAGGAGCATATCGCATGTCTGCGAGTCCACGCGACGGTGCCGCAAGCAGCAGCTCCAGTAACAGCCTCCTGCGTCTGCACCTGCGTCATCCCTCCAAGGCTGCAGTGGGTGTAGCCGATGTTGGCTCCACTGCCTGCGAGGTGCTCGGCAAAATGTCCAGCTTCTAACGCAACCTCATATCCTGGGCTCCCAGCGAGTGGATTTTCTACTCCTCCTGAAGTACAGTACCTTCCTGTTGTTTCCCTCCCGCTGTCCATGTCCAGCTGCTCCGGCCGCCTGGGCTCGAGCAGAGCACGAGCTTCTCTCGCACTGTCCCCTGCGTCGGCACGGATGGCACACGAATGACGAATCAGTGACGACGGGCGAGGAGGTGGCGACGATGCTGGCGGTGATAAAGCAACAAGTGCGGCGATCACAGACAAGCGCCGGCGAGCCCAAGCCAACGACGCGGTCACCGTCCAAATGCCCGCAGGCCACACCGCTCAGCACCCCGATGACAAGTCCGGATCTAGCTGGACGCGGCCTCCTCCAGTTAAGTATTCATCCTTCTTATGCCAACTGAATCTATAAAGTTTAATGCACCTGTGCTGTACTTAACTGCATGTTCTTCAATTTGATAACACAGGCTGGTGGTTCGGTTGGAGGAGCTAGCTGAATCTAGAGACATCAGCATGGTGTTCGATGTAATGCCAACCCGATAAATCCTATGCTACAACCTGCAACATCTACAGGTTTGTATCAATTCAATATTGCCTTAATTATTTTAGTAGGCCGGACATCTCTCTGATTTTGGCCCTTGCGTAGCGATCAGCGTGATGTTCCCCTTCTTTGCTTTTTAAATGCCAAACCGAAATTTTGGCCTCCAAGTATAAATTACTTCTTTTTTTCTGAGCAACCCCTCTATTCTAAATAATATCCTCCCCTATTTCTGTAAATTGACACTAAAATAAGCTTGATAATTACCATTCTTCGCATGAGTAACGTCCAACAGACAATACTGTAGCAGAAACAGGGCACTGTAAAAGAGCACACAAATCAATTTTACACACTATGTCCAAGAAATCACATCAATTTTGCAACTATGCACAATTGTAGATTTAGAAAGCAAGCAACTTGGATGATATGTCAAACGCTTTATGTACTAGGTAACTTTTAATCGACTGTTTAAATCCTTTTGGACACAAACATGCTCTCATGGATTGCATTGGTTTGATTGCCATGTATGATAGCATTATGTGAATTCATGTATTTTATTCAGCTTCAAATTAATTCATTTGTCACTTGGCAGGGGCAAAGGCTCTGAATGTGCAGGGATCCTGCAAGTCTGATTGGGCAATTCAAATGGATATCTACATCAAGCCGTGTAACACAGGCTCTCTTCATTGCCACAATAAGCATTCGCCCTCTAGGATCATGTAAAGTACGGACTGGTTTACAAATTACAATGAGATTAAATTTAGGCATATAGAAAAATTATTTGTGTGGCATCACGGTAAGCTCTACTTGGTCATATACGAGACCTGCCCATTAATCCAAAGCGCAGTGCATCTCAACTACCTGGCCTTTCTTTTACCTTTCTTTCAAGCTGGTCTTGTCTTGCCCATTTTACGCAACCATATGTGCCGGTTCATCAAGAAAACATTAAAAGTGATATGTGTGCTGACCAAAAGATGTACGCTCAGATACATACACTGGCCTTGATACAAAAGGGCGCGGCCTTTGCCGCGCCTGTGGTTTCTAGTATGTTCGATTATTGACACAATTTGTTTCATACTCTATGCCGACTTGGTAATTAGCAGTAGGAATTTGTATGCATAAGGAATTTTTCATTAATTGATGAAACTTTATGCATATTTCTTAGTTCCAATCAAGTTTGCTTTCTTTTATTCATCTCCAAGACTAACACTTGGAACTGTGAAAAAACTACATGCAGAGAGGACACATATAACTTTAGCATTTTTCCAGCAATATGTTCCTAATTCTATGCAATCGTTTGTGGTTGTCCAGTATTTCCAAAGAATCCTCCATAATTAATTATGTAGATTTAATCGTAAGATACGTAAATCATTGGAGAAGACACATAAAATAGTTTCTATTTCTAACATTAAATAAGATCTTGTATTTCTATTGACATCTTGTGATATCAAGTGTGATTTCCTTGATTTTATTTGTTTATTATATTATTTATACTTTTCACCTCCATCTTCACATTGTTAACTTTTCATCTTGCCATGTATTTATTGTACCACTATAATAGGCTAGGAGACAACTAGTATGAGATAAATACAGCACATCTACAACTTTACTCAAGATGTCACCACCTAATATACTTTTTCCTATTTTACTCACATCTCCCTAATCTTGTGCATTCGTACTTTGATGATGCACGGGTAAACCAAGCTGGAAATAATTGGCCATTTACTATTATGCATGGCTGCTTATAAATTCATAAGTAGAGATATCTTTCAACTACTTGCCTTGTTTCTCTCTCCTCTGGCAAGCGTTACTTTATTATTATTATTTTTTTGCACAATCAACCAAATCATCGTGCTCATACCACGCCATGCCACTGTGAGGACCATACATAGTAACAATTTACATCGATGGTGGCGCCTATAAATAGAGAGGAGGGCAAGGGAAAGGCAAGGCGGACGCTAGGAAAGGTTAACCTAAGAAAACACTTGAGCAACTTGTGTGTTTGAATCTGAAGATGGGGATAGATGAACCTCCAGGAGGCGACTCATCTTTGATGGAGTCTATCGGTGGTATCGAGGAGCCATCTTTCATGGGGCCTCCTGGTGGTATTGGCGGGCTTTCATCAAAAACGGTATTTTCTTACACCAACCCTAGTATACTTGGTTTGTTGGACTTTCTTGCATGTCGCCGAGAAGGGTTTTGTGAACATCTTTTCTTCGTGTTTTTTTGTTGCTACAATCAATTTGTCCACTATCATATTTCTCATACAATATGTTGTCGTGTATCTCTTGGATTTTCCTTAATTTGATGCTTTTGTTCTCTTTGAGTTTCTTTTTAACTCACTTCATCTTGTTTTTGTCGAAGTTCATTACTGGATTGTTGTTTTGTTTCTTCAAGAAGGATAGAGTTAATTAATTCTCTTAAGTAGTTTGAAGAACCTTTTCTATAAGCTATTATTCTCCAATGGTTTCCAATCAATCTTTGCTTTTGATATATATGGTTGAGTTGCTAGATCTATAGTTCTTTTATCGTTTTCCTAAAATGTTGATGACATCCTTGTAGTCAATATATATTCCCATGTTAGCCAACTCTTCCACAAACAACTCTTTTTTCCAAATGTTTAAATAGTCTATGTTTTTAAAGAAGTTAGATGTATATGTGGGGCATGCTTATTTTTCATGGTACCACTTTGTTCGAGAGCAAAACACACTTGTAAATTACAGTACCACGTTTTGTTTGGATTTTGTTGGGGTCCTTAGACCCATAATTATTTCAAGAAGGTCCTATGTTCAAATACATAGTTGATGAAGGTGGTACCTTTAATGAATACTTATGCATCATTAAATAAGGCAACCATAGATAAAAATATACAGGAGAAAAGTGCATACAAATAGGATAAATGCCATTAGATCCCACACGAACATGTCTGTGATTTATTTTCCTTTTTACTTCCTTTTCCCACTCTATGTCGTTTCCTTATCAGCATGTTTCAACAAAAAAAAATTATCACGTTAGTAGAGGTGGTCTACTCACAGTAACATGGCAATTCTATTCTGTGTAGGTTTATAAAATTTTGTATGCTTCCTTAAATGCTTGTTGGCAGAGCCTTGTATGTTTCCGCAGTGCTTTGTATGTTTCCTTAAATGCTTGTTGGCACTATGCTTTCAATTAAACTTTTGGCATATAAAATTTTGGAATGTGTGAATTTAGCACTGAAAGTATCGTTGTTTTACCAGAATGACACATCTGAAAAGAACCCAGTCAATCAGTCTGGAGTGCTACATGAAAAAAATGGTCCTGGAGGGAGTCCTGGTGCTGGTGCCTCTAGAATCAATCAGCTTGACTCGAGCATCTTGGTCGGCAACAAGAATAGTCGTAACGAGAACCCCGGTGATGGTCAGGGTGGTTCAAAGCAAAAGAAAAGGTGCCTACACAGGCTCAACAGCCAGCAGTCAGAAATACTTGAGGGGTATGGTTCCCAGCGAATACATAATTGACTGAAAGTTAATAGTGCGTCAATTTTTTTATCTGTCTATTAGAGATATCCCTTCCTATTTCTTCTTTTTTCTCAAATATTGGTACCATGTTTGATTGTCGTACATTTATTTGGTCACACGAAGTGCAAAATACTGACACTATTTTGATGAAAACTCTACTATATATTCCTTTAGAATAAATTAAATATTTTAAGTATACCTGTTATAAAAACTTTTGAAGCTGACTCCACTCATTTAGATTAAGATAAACAGAGTAATAAATATTTTGTTGAATGCAAGCAACCCTACTACCTGTATTCCTTGAGTTATTTCTAAGACTTAAAACAGATATTTTCCTTTATCTGTTGCCTTTCTCGGAAATATCATCATCTGTCTTGTCCTTATTGTTGTTATCTGTTGAACAAGCAGTTTCTTCAGCGTCTGTGCACACCCTGATGAGAATCAGAGGAAGCACCTGAGTATGTCTACAGGCCTTGGGTTGCAACAAGTGAAGTTTTGGTTCCAGAACAAGAGAACTCATGTAAAGGTCTGTTCTACTTCTACACCATTGCAATTTTCCATGATAAAGTTTCTTATTAGCAATGCATCATAAAACCTGCTTAGTGCTAAATATTAACAACTCGGCGTTACAACTAATTCAAATAAGGGATTAGATTCATGCAATAGCACTGGTCATACAGCTTGGCCATACAATCTGGTTGTATGTACATTCCGTTAAAAATTCTAGTATCTTATGTGACACCTCGAGTTTCCTGACATATTTTTGTATTCATACTTGAGCTATTTCACCATTTGCAATGGCATATCTAATTATCTCATTCTGTTATATGGCATAAATAGCATCTATCTGGAAGAGAAGAGAACTACAGGTTGAAAATGGAGAATGAAATGCTGAGGGAAGAAATCAACAAGTTCAAGCAGGTGCAGAGTAACGCTTTCTGTCCCAGATGCACTAATGATCCAGGGCTACTCCAGCTCTTCAAAGAACTGGAACGGTTGAAGGTGAATAATCAGATGCTGCAGCAAGAGTTGCAGGTACATCATATAACTAACTGTCGCAAGTAAACTTTTTATTTCCACTCTTCATAGCCAACACTTTAACTGTCAGTTTGCAGCTCTGCATCATAGTCAGACTATATTTTCTCAGAGCGAAAGATTACGCCTCAAGTTGCAAAATCTTATAAAGTCTGTGTCTCGAATTCCGCTGATGTTGAATCTTTTCTTTGGCAGATGCGTATCAACAATGAAATCCCTGTGACTCTGAGTTCACCTACCCCCGTATTCTGTCATGAGTCCTCGTCAGAAAATGCCTTTGTAATGCAAGATGATGTACAAGCGCTTACTGAAATAGCCAATAACTCGGCGCATGAGCTTTTCGTTTTGGTTGACTCCAGCGGCCCTCTGTGGCTGGCTGTACCTGGCGGTTCATTTGAAATACTGAACAACATGGCATACGCCCAAACATTTCCAGGGCAGATCAGTGGTGCCATTGGATTGAAGACAGAGGCTACCCGTGCCAGCGCTGTGGTCATGCTGGGCGCTATAAGTATCGAGAGACACCTAATGGATCCTGTGAGTGGGATGTTGATACTGAATTACTGATTGAAGCAAATACCATTGTAGATTTGAAATCTGAATGCAAATCTGAACTCAGTTTGAAATGACTGCAGGAGAAGTATGGATCATTCTTCTCTGGACTTATGTCCAGTGCAATGACCACCAAGGTGTACAACTGGCCCGAGGATCCCGAGGCAGGCTACGATGGGGCTATGCAGCTGGTATGAATTATTTCTTCATGAGTTTAGCAGCGAGAATCAACTTAGCAGCTCATATGTGAAAATGCAGTGCACAGGCAAATAAGAACTGTCCTTAGCCATTACTCACACACTGTCTTTCACTCTCTCTTTTGCATTGGAAACGACAGATGACTGTCGAGTTGGTGTTCCCATCCCACCTGGTGCCGGCTAGGAAATGCACGTTCCTGCGCTACTGCAAGAGGCTGGAACAGGGAGCCATTGCTATCGTCGATGTGTCTTTGGACGACGGTGGCAAGTGCCGCAAGATGCCATCAGGAGTGCTGATCCAGCCCATAAGGCACAACAGCTGCAAGGTATGACAGCTAGTGAAAGGCTTGAAATTAAACTCTACCCAATTATTGTGTGAGTTGCACTGTACCATGTTTGATCTGTATCCGAAACTTGTTCCCAGGTCACCGTCATCGAGCACATTCAAGTAGATGACAGTGCTACTCATGAGCTCTTCCAGCCATGCCTGGGCAGTCTCTTCTTCGGCGCCAGGCGTTGGGTGATGAGCATGGCGCGACAGTGCGCGCGACAAAGAGACGTGTCCCACATCACCAACTGTATCATGGACGGTAATGGCCAGCCTCTGAAATAATAATACACTACCAAGTACGTAGGATCAGAGAAACAAACTTATTACCTCCATGTGTTATGGTTTCAGTCAATTCAAAGGGGAGGAAGACCATCATGTAGCTCGCAGACAGTCTGCTCGCTAACTACACCAGCAGCATCGCCGGCATCCCCGCGGACGCCTGGTCTCTCCAGTGCGGGATCGGCACCGAGGACGACGTCAGGATCGTGTACAGAAAGAATGACGACAGCAGCAACACCGCGGTCGTGTGTGCGAGTGCGACGTTCCTGCTGCAGCTGCCCATGAGGAAGGTGTTCGACCTGCTCAAGAACAACCTGCTGCGTGTCAAGGTATGTCAATGAACACAGTCTCTCCGGGTACATGGCAACAACATAGTTAGTTAGATAACCTCTGCCTGAAGTCCTGAATTCAATTAACTCATGGCTTACCGACGGGTGATGGCAGTGGGATGTCCTGGTGAATGGAGGCACCGTGAAGGAGGAAGTCCGTGTGGCCAATGGCGTCGGAAGTGAAGATGCTGTCTCCGTCCTGCATATCAAGGTACCAGAACACATCACCAGCACTGACACTGGATGCAGCTTCATTATTTCAGGCTTGTGATTTCACTGCCGATTTTCATTCATGTCTCACTCGAGTATTTGCAATCGATCAGTATGGCAGCGGGGCGAAAAAGGAAACCATGTTGATCCTCCAGAACAGCTGCTATGACGCGTCTGGATCATTCATGGTCTACTCCACCATTGACAAACATGTGATGGACATGATGACGAGCCCAGATGGCGAGCAGGCGATGAACAACATTTCCCTCTCCCCCGCCGGCTTCTCCCTTGTTCCTGTCCCCAACCCGGCGAACTGTGGGTTCGCCATTGGAGAGGCTGGGGGAACTGTGATGACTACAGGGTTCCAGATTCTGATGAAGCTGGCCCGTGGGACTGGCCTGTGCCCTCGGTCAGTGTCATCGGCGATCAAGATCATGTCGGAGAACATCGCAACCATCAAAGATACCCTGATGAACAGCCACCCCGTTTTCTATAACAGGGGCCAGCCAGCCAACTAGACAGTAGCACGGTACTCCTCTTCACTGATGATTATTAATTTATTATCATATCAGACTTGACTTCTACGGTAGGATACTAAATTGCAGCCATCCTCTCGTTGTTTTCCATAGGGAGAAAAGGGAGGTCCAATGCTTGTGGAGGCTGCTATCTACATCAAGAAATCTGAAAGGGAATCCATCACCTTTGATCGCCTGCCTGCATTTCTCCCGGCAATTACCATTTATATTCAATAATAAACTTAGTCTTCGTTCCTCCTACTATGATGTGGAACTGCTCTTGTATCAAGAGCCTGTAATATTTCATCAGAAACATGTTTGTGGAACCAAATTTGTGTTATGCGGACCAGTCATGTAATAATGCATGCTATGTTAGAACCTTAAGTTACTTTGATTTATTCGTTTTGTAGTAAATTACTGCTCGTCTACTATTTTGGGGAAACCGATTCCCGCCTAACCCCCTTCCGTCGAAGGGTTTGTGCCTAATGGTTTTCAGGTATGACGAGCGAAGGCTCTTGCAGCGTCGACGACTACAATGGATGTCGCAGGCTTCGCAAGGAGACTAAGTTTTCGAGTAGTGAAGGCGATCAGAGGTGATGGAGTCCCTTCCAAATTTGCATAAAAAGGCTATAGTATCTCACCACGATCAGAGGTCAATGGCGCTGTAGTTCGCTTCTGGTATAAAAAGGCTACTGCACCCTCAGATATTTGCATAATACGAGGGCACATTTGATCTACCAGGGTATAAGTGGTATGATGGTAAAGCATCTCACAGGTTCCAGTATAAATACGAGGGCGCATTGGCTCAGTAAAATGATTTCTACTATGTCTAGATAGAAAAAACCAAAACAATCTATGATTTGGGACGGAGGAATCTTTCTCCAGATGAACTACTTATGCATGGCGCTTCATAACTTAAGCTGTTTATCCATGAAATTAACAAGCAGGAAGTCAAACTGATTTCAGAATGTAACTGGGGAGTGAAATGATTGAGCAATATGAACTGGTAGATCAAATGAACAGAACATCAGATGGCATCTCTTTTTGTTTACCACCAAGCTAAAAAATGCATGGAAACATTTCAAGAGAAACTTGTTATTTATCCATTTCAGTAATACATGGTCTGGAGTTGGAACCGGACCCTATGGAAAACTAGTACATAGAAGACAGGTTTCTACCAAGTACGAAGTAAACATCTATTCCTACAAAAAAAATCATAGAGAACAATTTCACCAATCTATCTAATTTGTTACAAACTTATGACAGCCAAACAGGCTGCTTTACTTGACCATCTCAAAAGATCCCATCCCTTGCTAGAGCTTTCTGAAGATGATCATCCATAACACATGATAGTTGATAAACCAAGATTGCAGTGTTAATACTGTTATGTATTGAGACCAGCCCAATTTTTAAAAGCTACGAGGGCTTCCATTTTCCTGAAATTTCGCTTTCTTAGCTTTGCCACTTTCAGTTTCTTGTGGGTTTCCATGAATGCTTGCTTGTACCTCCATTTATCAATAAATATTTTGAACTCCTGCGCCTTTTCAATCACCTGCAGTGCCATATCAAAGAACCCTCCTTTCACCAAAGCATACAGAAAGGCATCAATCAACTCGTGGTTGAATTCAGCCCCCTTCCTCCTTACTTCCGTCCATAGTATGAGCACATTAAAGTACTTCTCAGCTGAGACATACCCATTGATAAGTGAAAGATATGTCTGATTATTTGGTTCAAATCTAAGGAATATCATCCTTCGGTATGTCCTTTTAGCATCCTCTAACCTCCCGACCTTGCAGAAAGCATGTATTATCGAGTTCCAATCATGTGTAGCAATATCTATTCTTGGGTCATCAACCACCGAGTCCAAGAATGAAGCCATGAGGTCAGGCCGGTTGTTCTCTGTCAACCCTGTCATTATAGTGAGATAACTTGTCCTAAGTTCTGGCAGCCTTGCCTCCCTCATGTCCTTGAAAAGAGCAAATGCAGACTGGAAATCATGGGCTGTCATCGAAGCATCGATAAGAGCATCATAACTACCAGTATCAAGTTGAAGCCCTGCTGCACTAATCTCCGCTACAAGCTGTGCAGCTTCTGCAGTCTTCTGTTCCTTGCAATATGCTTTCAAGATTGAGGAGTACACACCAAGCCCTACAGAAGCTCCTTGAGCAGTCATTTCGTCGAGTATGGCATGAGCTTTGTTCAATAGCCCAAGCTCAACACAAGCATTGACAATCCCAAACCCAACAGAATCCTTAACTGACATAGATTGTTGTGTGAGCTCAATCTCCTGTGCTTGGATGATCAACTGAGCTACTTCTCTAATCCTTGCATGATCAACAAAGCACTGAGCAACCTCAGTGTAGGTTTCCTCATCAAATCCATTGCCACCCTCAACTCTGCACTCTTTCACTGCACGGAGAATAAGCGATGAAACCAACTCAAAGTTGTTGGATTTTAGGTACCCACTGACAAGATTCTTGAAAAATCCCTTCTTGCTGAAGCCCAGAGCATCAAGCAATGTATCGAGCTCATCTACCCGGCTGGGAACACCTCTCCAAGCGTACAAGAAGGTAAGGGACCCAAAGGTCTCTACGTCTGGCGACACCCCAACGGCCGACATAGTCTCCAGGATCCTCTCAGCATCTGCCACCGAACCAAGCCTGCGGCAGCAAGCATCAAGGACCGCATTGCAGGCAGCGAGGTCAGGGCGCATCGCAGCCGCCTCAGCAGGGGACTTCTCCTCCACCACGAGCTTGCAGGCTTCGTCGAACACCTTGAGGAACGCCGCAAAGGCGCCCGCGTCATCGCGGGTGACCTCGATCAGAGGATGCCCCCAGACGGAGAACGCTGGGAGGCGGCGCCCGCAGCGTAGCATCGCGCGTGCGAGCGCCAGCGCCGGCGCGGCGGATCCCGCCGCGGCGAGCGCGGAGAAGAGCGCCCCGAGCGCGGGCTCCGGGACCGGCGCCGCGTGCGGGCTCTTCTCCAGGAGGAACACGGCCGCGGCGAAGGCGCGCTTGAGGCCGAGCCTGTGGTGCGCGCCCGCGGCGGCGGCGAGGTGGGAGACGAGCGCGGCGGCGGCGTGGGGCGAGGGCGCGCGGGAGGACGCGGCCAGGGACTTGAACGCAAGCCACGCGTCGTCAGAGAGGTCCTCGGCGACGGCGGAGAGGAGGTCGGACTCGAGCGCCGCGGCGTCGGCGGCGGGGAGCGTCTTTCTGGGGGCAGCGTCATGAGCCGGGGGTGGGGGCGGCGGCGGCGGTTGGGGCCTGGGTCGCGGCGCGAAGATGGAGGGCTGGAGGAAGGAGTAGACGGTGGGAATCTCGTGGGGCTCGGAGGAGGAGGAGGAGGAGGAGGAGAAGAGCCGCGCGGTGAGGGGTAGCGGAAGCCGGCGCCGGAGGCGGAGTAGAGCGCGCATTGGAGGGGGTGTTTTGCCGTTGAGGTGTTCGACCGTTTGCCTAGGAGAAGCGAGGAAAGAGCCTGATTCCTGAAGCTCGGGTGCGGGACACAATTACATTACACGACACCGCCCAATTTAAACCGTCCAATGATGTCAGAAATAAAAAATTTGAACCGTCCGTTGCCATACGAGATACTACGAGGCTGGAAACCGCGCGCGTGATGAGTTGAGGCGGCGGCGGCGAAGATGGAATGCCCGTCTGTCGTCGGAGCGAGAAGCCTCAAAGGGCGTTCTTGCCGCCACCTGGATCGGGCACATAACAATTCCATCGCCAGTTCCGCCAATGCAAGCACACGCCACATCAAGCTGATCCCATTTGCTACCACAGTTCTTTCCCCTAAAAAGGTTCCACAAGCTGATCATATTTGGTACCACAGTTCTTTCCAAGCATCCTCCTTATCTTTCAACACATTATACACTGGCCCCAAGTATATGTTTCTGACCCATTAGAGATACTACTAGAAATAACAGAACAAACAGGCACTCAACATGACCATCAATGCAGCATTTTTGCATGAGTACATGAAGCAACACAACTTAACAAACACGCAGCAACAAGACTAACAATCAGTGCACTTTTTCATCCCTGTAAACACGCAGTAACATAGCTCCAGTATTTCATCAATATAACCAGATAGACAAGCGCAACAATAGACAAGGCATAAATCAAATCTCTCAACATAACATAGTTTGCTCTCCAGAAGGATACAATAGATAACCCCAGCCCCCAGCACACGAATCAGCTACTATAACAACATATTATGTGACCAAAACTGCAACCACACATGGTGCGAGCAAAACCCATTCAACTCAATACCTTTCCGCCAACCTAGCAGATACAGCCCTTAGCTTAGAATACACTTTGCCGGCAGGAGAACCCAAGATGAGGCTGCAAAGTGAATCCCGAGCAACCTTGATGTTAACAAAGGATCCAAGTATATGGATCTTTGTATCAGCGATAACGATACGGGTCCTGGTAGAGTTCTCGATGGCGTATTTAGTCTTTCCTCCTTTCCCTGATAGCCGGCCAATGGCACGTGACAGATGCTCCCCTCTAAGGGTCTTTACATCCTTGATCTCAAAGGAATCCACATACAGGTCATCAAGACGCAGGAGGGCGACAGCATCGGCGATGTCAAAACCAAGCATAAAAGCATGCACAAAGTCCGCGCATTTCTGAAGGTTGCTGACGTCAGGTGTGTCTTTTCTTGTTTTCAGCTCCACCCTTCTTGCCTGGAACAAGAAACAATTTTATGAGTTTGCTGGATATGAACTTAAGCATTCAATATATGAGGGAAAACAACCGAATCAACGAATCATGCACACAATAGAAATAGGCACAGGAGTATGTTTTTAGAGAGTAAGATATCAATTTTGGTACTGTAAACAGTTTTGGAAGCTTTAAAAACATAGTAACAGCAACATATTAGAGCAGAACAAGCCTTCAGAATTCGGCCAATTACAGCTCAGTTCAGCACAGAATCCATGTTCTATTCTTGTGTTTCGGAATCATTCAGGTAACAGATAGAAGTGTTGCTAAATCAATTACCAAGCTGAACTATTACTAGTAACAAGGCCACACTTCTGAACTGAACCAAAAGCCTAAAGCAAAAGAGGAGATGTGATCAATCATTAGATTCCGAATTGCTTGCTTCAATAACCAAACTACTGAACAGCAGTATTATAAATAATTAGCTGCTCCCCAAGCTTTATTCTAAATTACAGAGATCTTTCCACATTCATGGCACTTTATTCAACCGATTAGACCATTGGAGAAATTCTGCTTTCAAACATGCCGCCAATCACGACGCGAAGGAACTTATAACATGTATAACTATATCATAATTGAAGCGAGGGCGCAAGCTAGGCTTTTGTGCCCAAATACAACACAGAGTGAGGAATTTGAGGCTGGATGATCCCTTACCTTGAGGTTCATTCGGATGTCGACCTTCATGTGCTCGTAGACGGGTGTGTAGATCTCCATCCAGCAGCGCTTGAGCGGTGCAAAGCGGTGCGGCGGCACGGACACCTTCCGGAACTGGGGCTTGCCGCCGCTCATCTCACTCGGCATCAGAGCATCGAACTGCGGCTTCTCCACGGCGCCAGGCCCCGCCGGGTGGTCCACCGCCATCCCCGCGGAGGAACCCCCCGCCGCGGCGGCGGTCGTGGCCCTTTCGACCTCCATCCTTGCGCTGTGGCGGCGGAGGGCGGGACGGGGCAGAGGTCTCGAGGGGACTAGGGTGTCGGAGGAAGGAGTCCGAAGGGAGAGAAGAGACGTTTCTAAGCCACGGGCTATTGGGCCGAAGCAAAGCTGGTGCCGGCAAGCCCAGTGCAATTGCCTGCTGCTCCCTTTTCCAAGACATGGGCCGACTAATACAGCTGAATAACATGAACATCTACTTCGTCATCAATGTCACTGTTATCATAGTCATTCCCTCAATATCTAAGATGCCCAAATCCCTTACAATTGTTCTTGGAGATGCTCAATTCCTTGTCATGCTCTGCTCTTGCGTGTAATGACTATTCTATCTCAATATTTGTGAGTATCTTCAATAAATTTAACATGTATTTTCTCCGAGGTAAACTCATTTATTTTATGTTTACAGATGTGCACGCGCTCGCCTCCCCGGGCTCAGGGCGTACACGGCACCAACGTTAATGGTCCGTTGAAATCTATAGGTATGGAAATTTGTTAAATAATATACTATATCCTTGAACACCGTAAGAGAATTTGGAAGTTTCTAAATATCGTAGGTGCATTTTGCTCCATTTTATACGGGTGTGATATCATTATCTTTTGTGCACTATTTATAGACCAACAATTTTACAAGATCTTCACACAAATCAAACATCATGTCTACCATTTTGGCATATTTGAAATCTTGACAAGATATAAACAGAGAAAGTATTATGACATGTTTGTTTCACTTATCCATTCACTACCAGAATACTCAACTTTTACACCGGTTGGGAAAGCCCTTTAGCACCAGGTATCCCAAACGGTGCTAAACAGCCGAGACTAAAGGGATACCCTTTAGCACCGGTTCCAAGCATCGCTCGGTGCAAAATATTTTTCCGCGAAAAAAATAAATATTTGTTTTACTCCTCGTCTCTTTCCTCTCTCTCCTCTTGCCGCCTACATTCTCTCCCACAGTTGTTCTTCAACAAGAAGAACGAATCGAAGAACAAATTTAGATCCAATAACTTTAATACCAAATCAAGATCCCATAACTTTAGGTTACAACATTCAGATCCAAAGATTACAAAATCCAAGATAGAAAAAATTACGTTCAAACTACAACAATTACATCCAAGATTCAACAATCAACATGCAAAAATTTCATCCAAGATTCAACAACTCACCGCCCGCGCGCCCGCGCCGCCGCTCGCCCCCTGCGAGAGGTACATGAAGAGAGAGAGAGTGAGAGAAGGAAGAGAGAAGAAAGGAAGAAGAGATAAGGTTGAAGGGGATGGGTGAGAAGAGGGAGAAGAGATAAAAAAAAAGAAGAAGGGAGGAATGCTGCCGCCGCCGCGGTGTGTGATTTAGCACCGGTGCCAGTCTATAACCGGTGCTAAATGCGCTGGGGCACATTAGCACCGGTGTCGGTCTATAACCGGTGCTAAATGCGCTGGGGCACATTAGCACCGGTTGGTAGCTGTCACCGATGCTAAGTGGGGTCCTTTAGCACCGGGTCTTTCCACGACCCGGTGATAATGTGCTCCCCTGCCACTCCCTACGTGCCGCCCCCGCTCCTAACCGCAGGACCCGGTGCTGATGCCCCATCAGCACCGGGTCCAAAGATGATCGAGGCGGAGGGGGTGCGGATGTCGAGTTTTCTGATAGTGATTTATATTCTGTCCTCGAAAGTTTGAGAAAAATTTATGAAACAAAGTGGCTAATTTATCTTTTTCAAATGTTCATTTGTATTAAAATAATCAAAATATACTGACAATCAACTATTGAATGAGCTGACTGTGGATAGACTCATTCCTTGTATATAAAGTTGTAACCAAAGAGAGTAGCATGAATCGATCCTTATTAGCACGCAGTCCTCTTAACACGAGAAGCAGAGTGTGCATGCTCCATCATCTCGATGGGGCTACTAGTGTGCACGAAACTAGAATATCTTTGTCTTGGGGAATACACACTAAACGACTTTGCGTGTCATTCTACTAAGGAGAACGCGAAAGTAGGAATCAGTCATCTCAGTCATCCTGTTCATCTGCACACTTCTGAGCGTAATCTATGCAGCGCTGGCAGGCCCCTGGGTCGGCCCGCGGAAACCGTAATTCCTTGATCGCGCGCACGCACCTCTCTCGCAGCCTGTACCCAATCACTCCCCCGTTGTAGCAGCCACCGGCGTCGAGCAGCTCCAGATTGGGGCAGTGGTCGAGGAACGCGCGCGTCATTATCGACGATGCGTAGAAGCGGCCGCGCGACACGACGAGCCGCTGCAGCAGTGGGAGCTTCTTTATCACCTCTTCGATTAGTGTCTCCCTCCAGAAAATGGGGGATGTGACATGGAGGCTCCTCAACGAAGGTGATCTGCAACTCTGCAAGCACAGCAGCAAGGAATCCCCACAGCAGATCCATATCAATTAGCATTAATTATACTCCATCAGTAGACCCACCAGATCATCATCATAGTTGCGTGCGTGCGCGCGCGCACCTGTCGGCGAGGTAGACGAGGAAGTCATCGTCGGCGCGGCCGCGGAAGGACTCGCACTGGCCGGCGCTGCGGTCCACGGCGGCGCACGCCATCGCTCGCCACTCCGCGCCCGCGGGGTCGTCTTTCTTCCAGTAAATCTTGTCCTCTTCGGCGGCGAGGTCGATGTGCCGCCACAGCGCGGGCTCGGCGACGGCCAGCCGCCGCCACGACGCGCACACGAGCCCCGCGGACCGGAGGATGTCGGCGTGCGGGATCCGGCTGAAGATGCCCAGCAGGACGTCGCGGGGCAGCGCCGAGTAGTCCCTGCAGCTTCCCGGCGGCGGCGGCGACGACGACGGCATGGCTGGAGCGAGGAGGGGGGTTCTACTAAAACGGGACTTGGTTGTTGTTAATTGGCACGATATTTTCGGGTTGAACGGGAGGGTTTTATGATGATGGGATCTGCGCTGTGCTTACGCCGTCACGACCCCAAGGCAGATTGGAGGCCCATGGGCCCAAACCCGACCGGACTGGGAGGGAAGGGCATTTTGCACAGCTTAGCAAATAATCCCCTGAAATATCAAAATGTAGGAGCAACTCCAGCAAGAACCTGCAAATCGAGACCTCCAAAACTCATTTATAGGTCCAACTTCAAAATATATAGCCCTCAAATTAGAGTCCAGCTCCAGCAGGGGCCTCAACTCAGCCCTCTATTTTGACGTGAACCCCATTGTCATATAGAGGTACTCCATCTCCCGCTTGCTCCACGCGTCCGTCCTCTGCTCCGCCGCCGCCGTCGCCGCCGCGCGGTACGCCCCGGTGGACAACCACCTCCTCGCGTGCGGCGCGGAGGCCCCGGCCGTCCTCCCCGACGGCCGCCGCTTCGTCCCGGACCCCGGCTGCGCCTCCACCCGCCTCAACTTCACGTGGGAGAGGGTCGTCCCGGGGTTCCTCTGAACTTCACGTGGGGGATGTTCCACTAAACAAGAAGGAAAACTCAACGGATCCCAGCCCTGGAACCCAGAGAAGAACGCGTGGAGCCGTGGAATTCTCAAGAGAAAGGAGCCCCAAGATCGCAACGACTCGTACTCATATTCCAATCCGAACAGCTCCTGGAAACGAGCGAGAGACAAAGACAGAGACAGAGACAGAGGAATACAGCAGAGGAAGACAGGGCACGGATTTTACCGGGCGATTCGGCGGATGGTGAGGAGCGCCGGCCCGGCCGGTCAGGCTTCGGTTCAGGACGACCGCCGCATTTGGCTCCGGGCCCAGGGACGCCGGCCGGCCGGCTGTGCGCGGGCGGGGGCAACGAGGACGAGGACGAGGAGATCGAGGCGCCGCCGCGTCCGCGAGCGTGGGAGATGGAAAGAAATGTATGCGCGGAGAAACGAACGATTCCCCATCTCGAAATGGAGACCCTCTCCCACGCCGTCCCCGCTCCACGCCTCCGCGCGGGTCTTCTCTCGCCGCCCGTCCTACGACCTCGCCGTCCGCCGCCGCGGTCGCTCGGACTCGGCCACCGCGGCCCGCGCCGCCGCCGCCGCCGCATTGTCGCGGAGCAGCGACTCCTCCTCGCCGTCTCCGCCGCCGCGCCCGTGGCCGCCGCCGGCGGCAGGTCCGCGGCCGTGAACGGGTACCGCCTCCGGCGGAGCAGATCCGAAAAAAACGCCGCCGCTGCCTGCTCGGCGGCCAGGCAGCAGAGGGCAACTCCAACCGAACTCTCAAATTTGAGCCCTCGTATCCCCACATGAGGACCTCTCATCCTCGTATGAGGCCTCTACTTATTCATGAACTCCAACCGAACTCTCTCTTACATTTCATTAACCCATTTGTTATCAATATAATGTAACTACCAAACAAATCAGATTATACTAAATAAACGTTACTCCCTCCGTATCGAAATATTTGTCGCCGTTGACTTTTTTCTACAACTTTGACCATTCGTCTTATTCAAAATATTATGCAAGTACCATCCATTTTGTTTGCCACATGCTTTACTATTATAGCTATTTTAAGCTTGACTTACCCTTTTACATATTTGTGATAATTTTTTGAATAAGACGAATGGTCAAAGTTGTAAGAAAAAGTCAACGGCGACAAATATTTCGATACGGAGGTAGTATATTGTAACGATAATATTCCAAATGACCATATTTTGAATTAAACAGCATCAAAATCACTCTCTAGCCGCTCTTCTCTCCCTCTGCCTCTGCGCTCTCCATCTGTCTCCACTCTTCTTCCTCTCTGTTTCCATGCTCTTCTCTCCCTGACCTCTGTCTCCATTCTTCTCCACTTCACTCCTACCCTCGAGATTTTTATCATTTTGACCACGAAAGTGGTGGGCTTCTCTAAAATGACCACCATACATTGGACTTCTCTAAAATGACCACGAATTCATTATCTGCGACGCCAGAATGACCAAACTCAACTTTTACAACCGGATCTGACCAGATTGCCCCTCTTCTTCTTCCTCTCTCCATCCCCTCCCCACAGCCGAGCTTGCGCCTGCCGGAGCCGCCATGGCCGGCCGGAGGCGCACACGGAACCGTCGCGTGCAACCCCAGCTCGGCCACCGCGCGCCCACCCAGCCGCAGCCGCCCGCTCGGCCTCCCACCGCACGCACGCCCGCCGGCCTGCCGCCGCGCGCGCCTCGGCTGCCGCTCTCCCGGCCGCCGCCGCTCGCTCGCCCCGGCCACCGCACGCACTCCCAGCCGCCGCCGCCCGCTAGCCCGCCCTCTGCCACCGCCCGGCCGCGGCCGCCCACAAGCCCGGCCGCCTCCGCCGGCCTCCGGAGCCGCCTCACAAGCCCACAAGCCTTGAATGCGACGAGGAGGAGGGGGACGGGCTCACAAGGGTTTAGGGTTTTGTGGACATCTAATGTGCTTGCATTGGTAAACTTATCACCGAACATACCAACAAAAAAGGAACTCACAGACCATCTTCATGGTTTCTAAGGCAGTAATTTAGCTGTCCTAAAAAAAGTAGTCAATTAATCAAAATAACACTCATCCTTGTCCATTGCTATGAGTGTGACCAGTTTTGGTTATTGTGCTCTAAGTAGACTAGCAGTTTACTTTTCCCTATTTTTAGAAGAGGAAGTGTGTCATTTAAGTAGAAGTGTCAAACTAGTCCCCTTCTTATTTTTGCCCATGTTTTCAATTGAATATAAGCAATACCAAACATCAAATACGAGAAATTTGCAGAAACTCTACATACCAAGTATAGTATAGGCTAAAAACCCATCAAACTATCACTCAAAATATTGAGGGCAACAATAAAATAGATGTACTTGTCTTTAGTCAAGAATACCTTTATATCCAAACCGAACAATGCAAGTCTTTTGGCATGCAAAAAGATCCCAGTAATATCAGATTGGCCATCAAAAGTGCTCCTATAGAGAGAAGCAACAATGTGTGCACTCTCTAGAGATGGCCGCTCTTGCCAAGAAATTTCTTCCAGCGCCAAGCCTATGCACTTAAAGTGAATGAGACAAGGGGCAGCAATTGTGAGTCCTTTGTCTCGACCTAGGAAACCATCAACAGTCAGACTTTTCAGCACTTTTGAGTCTACAAGCTCAAGATGCTGTGCACAGTTTATCAAATGCAAATCCTCTAGGCCAGGGCTCCGAGCAATGATTTGCGCAAGACGCCAAGTGTCCACCTCCACATCACGGAGAGTCAACTTTCTGAGGGAGGGAAGCCTGATTATGTCTGGTAGCACAAGTCCCTCATGCTCATAATCTTTATAAGGAGCTTTTCCCATCCACAAATTTAACTCCTGAAGTGAGCGGCAGGTGAAAATGCAACGAGGTAAAACAGTCTTATCATACTGATGCAGGTTCACATCTAGCACTTTGACATTATTCTTCACCGCATAGCCAATCCACGTCCTCACATCATTGCAGTTTGCCAGATGGTGGCTATCAAAGTGCAGCTGGAATCGATGCAGGTCTACCCTGTCACGGAGGAGCAATAGGTTGTTAACAAACTGAACAAACTTCTCATATTTCCAGTGTTCATATTCTCTGTAGTTGAGATGTATGGATTCATCTGACTTCATTGCAGCTCACAAACCTGCAAGGGAAGAATTATATGATTGGTGCAAGAAGCAATGATTCACAGGAGGGGAATGCAAGCATCCCAAGACTTCAATGTCACCCTTTTACATCAATATGAAAATTTTACATGTCTAGCTGATTTTTTCACATAATAATGTACTGAAATTTGGTTCTATCTCACATTTGTCATTGTAAATCCTTGTCACCAAACTAGGGGGTTCTAGTTCAGAGCAGCTGCCCCATTGCCCAGCACCCCCAGTAAGTGACAGATCAGATCTGCTTTGCACAGCACAGAATATCGCCCCCTTCTGGAATACCCTAGCAGATACAGTACTAAAATCTTGTCAGGCAGACAGGCACTAAGAAATTCCTATCCAGCTTTTACCACCCCAGTCCCCAGAACAAAATCTCAATCTACGAAATGGTAGGGATACCGATATTTTGCTTGACCACATTAAAACATTCTGCCTCGCAAAGAGAGGGTATTCAGGATTCAAGCCTGCGCATAAGCAATCTGGGACTCGAGAGAGCGATTGAGCGAATGCCTATTTTCCGGAAACATTTCTCCTGTGCATTCCTAGATGAAACAAAAGGGCGTGAAGTACAGCAAAGGGAAAAGATGCGATTCCGAGAGCAAGAACGCGATACAGTGCCTATTCTACCACAAAATGTGGACAACTAGGTTGCCGGAAGGCTGATTTACCGGCAATGAAGAGGATTGCTCACCCGAAATCGTCTCGATGGATCCCAGCGCCACCAGGAGACTTCAAGGTTTTAGTAGGGTTCAGGGCTTCAGGCTAATCCCCGTGCACGGGGCTCGGGCTCAGGGGCTCTGTCTCGGCAGGTACACGACCAGCGTAAATATACACGCTGGTCCTTATCTGGAAGATTTGTTTAATTGTTTGTTTCACTGCTGTGAAGGCAAAAAAAGCCCCAGCAGAGATAACCAATGTTTTTTTTGAATATTTCCGTTGGAAGTCTTAGAATTAGCATACCCAGAATTTGAAAAGTAGTTTAAAAGATATTAAGATTTTCTCATATTCCGCATCCCTTGCATGCTTGTGATCAGTGATCATTATGTACGTGTACACGCGCGCGTTTCAATTTTTTTAATAAAAACATTTCGAAATCTTTTGAAGTTTGGGACACCATTAAATTTTTCCGCTCTTCCAGAGGTTAAAGAAAAAGGCTCAGCTCAACAGTTGCGTTGATACACGGTTACAGTCGTAAATGTTTTAACCAGATTTACGAAAGCATCTGGAAGCAGGACAGCACCTATCCACCTCCATCCGGATGAGCCATGGTTTCCAAATCAGTTCAAATATTCTGAAGTACATATATACACCGGCAAGTCGGTAACAGAACTGATGTGTTTGGCCAAAGCAAACTGGTTTTTGATGAGCACTCTAGGCCGAAACTAGGGGAAAGTAGTAGCCAGGAAAACTTAACAGCTACAGGACACAGGAGAGAGGCCCAAGGTCTAATGTACAAATCATGCGCTGATTCATTCATGAGGCAGGTCTTCACTTCTCCAATCTTTCCAAAAATGCTGGACTTCAACAGAAGCCATGGTCCTGCAGTTGTAAATTGTGCACCCATAGTCATGCAGTTGTAAATTGTGCATGCCTGATACATGTATGTATGTCACTGTATGCCTGTCATCATCTACATCAGCAAATCCATCCATGAAACAATTGCATGCAGCAACAGTCATCGACCCCTTGGTTTGATCCGGTAGTATTTCACCCCGTAGCCTATCGTGGAAGTGATTGTTGTAGTAGCTACAAGCCAGCTACAGAAAAAATGCCATTTAGTAAACAGTGCTAAATAAAACAACAAACGTCATTTTCTCAGCAAAATGCTCACTAGACCTCTGTAGCTGCACCTTTCTAACAAGTGTCAGATCCAGATTCAAGTATTCTTCTGCTTTAATGTTTATTGTGGGCATGAAATTGTAAATATACCAGATTTACTGAACAATGCTCATGCCAGGACTACTTAGTGGCACCAGGTAAACAAATAGTTGAATTGGTTCACTGCGACATAAGGTTGCATGCAAGCACTAAAAGACAAGGATTAGAGAAACAACAGTTGGAATAAGGAAAAGGGATCACCTCAGCAGTGTAATGTAATTCTGAGTCTCCTCTGTGCCAAATTCTGGCTGAAGAAGTGCAGCTGCGACCAACATTAACTGGAATACTGTGTTCACCTGCAATCAACAATTATTATCATGCTTTTGTAGATAGGTCAATAAGCTTACAAGATCAATGCTGAATTGAGCCATACCTTGCTGATGAACAGAGGCTCAACCTTTTCGCGATGAATTGCATCTAAGTTAACATATTCTGACCAACTGTTCCACTGGCACCAGAATGGTAAAGGGCATTCAGCTTAATTGTAACATGCCACAATATACTTGTGTATCTAATAGTACCTTCCATCCCAGACTAGAAGCCCGTTTGTAGAAAGCACCACCCACAAGGAGCAAGTCTCTCATAACAACCAGTCCAACAAGACCAGCTTCAAGCAAAACAAGTAATATACAAGTTAAAACATTGATAGAAATCAGAACCTTCAGGTAAATACAAATACGGAATCAAAAAAATATGAGCTAGTTTGTGGTACAAAACAAACATGATGCTGCATGTTGATCTACTCACGATGTAAAAGGTCTTTTTCAACCATGGCTACAGCAACACAGCCAATCAAAACCTAAGTAACACCATAGAAATTGCATATCATTTTTAGCAGAACAAATAATATAGAAATAAAGCTAGTAAGTGTCAATTTGAACCTTGTCAGCTAGAGGGTCCAAATATGATCCAAAGACAGAATTGATGCCCATCTTCCTTGCTAAAAAGCCATCCAACTATGTTCAAACAACAAAAATGAAGGAATGAGAAAAATTCTAATGCACTTTCATGATACCGAAATGTCTAATTCTTACCCAATCACTTGCACCAGAGACAGCCAATGCGGCAAAGGCAGGAAGATACCATTCGTTCACAATCATCCTAAAGTACACGGAATTCATTAGAACAAGAGTTGGACCATAGAGAAGAAGGAAAGACAATAATGTGTAGCAACGAGGGCATGATAAAATTCTGAGAACAGCAGAACTGCAAATTCATCAAGATATACAGAACAAATGAAAAACAGGTTTAAAGATGAAGATCTTTTTAACAGTATTGGCATACTGAGCTAGGATACCCTACAACGAAAGAAGGATGAGCAAATCAAAGACGAACCTTCAAGCTATGAAGCGAACTGATTTGATTTCTCACTAAAATTAAGTAGATGAACACAAAAGCTAACAAAGATCGATGGTAAGCTTTGAGATTAATGATTCTACAACTAGAATGTGTCTTCAAGAATTCAAGTTATGTTGTGGAAATAAGAAAAAAATGCAGCAGATTGCCTGATTCTAACTCGCAACGTGTTTACACGCAAAATTGAGCCATTTGCATTATGAAATACTCCCTCCGATCCGTAATAGATGACGCCTCCGACCAGAGATTTGAACTAGAACCAAACTAATTGGTCTGTCTGAAACGTCATTTAATACGAACCGGAGGTAGTATCTCTTTACATGCAAACACCCCAACTTCAGTGCTCCCGGCTGATATGTGCAAACTTGATAAGTCAAACTCGAACACAAATCTACATGGCCATATGTAACATTGAGGAAGGTTCATTTATTCAACATGTTTCAACTCCAAAACACTCCAATCATCATGCCCCACCATTTGATAACATGCCTTGGTGACCAGATATTCTACTTAATATCATGGCCCATTTTCTTTAGAGAATATCCTGATTTAAATCATTTCTCTGCATCCTCTAACACCATCCTAAACGCAAATATTAATCCAGAGCTCCAAAATTAACTTCGTCACACCTCCAAAATCAACTTTGTCGCACACATCAGGGAACTGAAACTTGAAATTTATTCACTAAAAAGGCCAATCATTCAGGAGCATTTCTTGCCTTTTCAGATCATGGTACTTCATTGGTATACAGTGAAACAATTAAAATGTGCAATGTTCCATGAATAGAGGCAGGCTCTGAATCAGTAGATCACGGTTATCTATGTGTTCTTAAATTTGGACAATCTTAGTTTCAGTCCAACTGTCAACCGTGAAATCTCTAGTCAGTCTGTTAACAGTACAGCTCTAGCTGGAAGTAAACACAGAATGAACACTCACCATCCAATGACCGGCCCTGACACCATGCGTCCAATCGACACCAAATTGGGCGCGTTCAGAAACCTCTCGCCTCCACCTCCCACGACCCCCGCCGAAGGCGCGGCCTCCGCCTCACCCCCGGAGATCCGCCTGTTGTCCCACCGCACGGCGTCCGCGACGGCCTGCGCGCGGCCGCCGGCGAGGGCCTGGGCCTTGCGGAGCTTGTCGCGAAGGGCGGCCGCCGCGGCCGTGAGCGGCGTCGCGGACTGCGAGAGCATCCATGGGGGCGATGAGAGGAACAGCGGGCCGCCGGAGCGGACGGGGACGTGGGCGTGCGCCGCGCCGGCGAAGGGGGCGGCTGCGGGTGCGGCAGCGGCGGGGGTGGTGGTGGCGGGGGAGGATGAGGCGAGGAAGGTGTGGAGGGAGAGGAGGGGCCTGGGGTTCGAGATCGGGGTGGTGCTCCGGCGTATGAGAGGGTTTAGTGTCTTGAGGAAGGCCATGGCCGTGGACCGCGGAGCATTGCAGTGAAGCGGCCCCCGGCGGTCGGAGGGAGACGACCTTCTTGCGTTGCGACTTGCGACGGGGGTTTGGTTGGACTCGGGGGTTTTTGAGGAGCAAAATTGGATCTTGTAGCTCTAAAATGTTGATGTTGCAATACGTCAATACGATATAGTCCTATACTACTCCTATGTTAAAAATGCAAAATCGGAGCATTTTGGGCTTTTTGGCGGTGTGCCGGTGTTGGTTTGCCGTTTCTTCTTCCAGTGCATTCTGGATAGGTGCCAGACTCTGCCCCGCTACAAGTATATAACCTTAACCTTCACGAGTATGGTGAGTTTTTTATGTCTCATAATCAGGGTGTAATATAGTATGTTTGAGTATGACGGGTTGTACTGTATATGTGAATGTATAATCTCTTTACAACGAAGAAAAAGTTTATCTCGATGAGCTTCGATCACGTTGTTGCACTAGATATGATTTTAGATATTTTGATGTCAGATCCTCCACCGCGTAAAAGTGGTATCTAAATAATATTACACCTTATGCACCTACCGTGCTACGTGTCACTATTTAGTCCCATACCATATATAAAAACAAATAAATAATAATATTTTGTGAGGGCTATGAAAGATAAGAAAGGCGTCAGGTAATAAAAACTTGTCTCAACTCTAAGTATAGGGATTGGTGCAAAATGATTTCTACGGCGAAACTCTATTGCAAAACTAGACCAATTCAATACGCCGAAATTAGATGAATTAAAGGTAAGATCATAGAGGATCCAATTGATGATGATGTTGATTGTAGAGTCGCCGAGATGATATGGATAACTATTGCAATACATAGGAGAGTCTCTCCCCGTTCGTGCATACTCCATCCGTCCTAGAAAGACCGTCGTTTTCACTTCTCGAGAAACATCTTTGACCAAATATATAAAAATATATATTAATATTTATGGTATATAATACATATCATTGGATAGATATTTGAATCTAGTTTTTTAATAAATTTATTTGGAGATTAAAATGTTACACATATTTTTTACAAATTAAATTTAAAATGTTTCTCGGGAAACGAAAACGATGGTCTTTTTGGGACGGAGGGAGTATTACATTGTGCTGCGTGTTTTGCACATATTATATATGTTGTGACACGCGTTCCTCGGGATCTTTCTTCATAGCGTGACGTATGCTGCAACTTGCACTAGATAGGGGTACGTGTATGTCCCTTTGTCAAGTTTGGGCTACTACTGTTGTGTCGCCTGTCTCTTTTGTTTTTTATCATAGGGTTTCTTTCGTTTCTTGTATTGTCCATGCCCCTGCAGTATTTTGGATTTTTTTTGTCAAGGGTCATTTGTTTTCCACTGTATGATACTCTGTCCATTAATATTAGATGTATGTATGATTATTTATATTCATCTTTCTAGTATTAATATTAGATGCATCTTTCTAGTATCATATACTGTTATCAATCCAATGGACGATCGGGGGCTCGAGTATGAGTCATGGGCTGTGTTTTTTTGAGAGGAAAAAACTTTCCACACACTTTGACCAATAATTAAGGGTGTCTAATCAAGTCAGTTTACAAAACTACCTTCACAACCACCGGTTAATTCGCGAGACCTATCTAACGAGGCCTTTGACCGTACGATTAGAGAATAGTTACTGTAGCATCACTGTAGCAAATCATGAGTTAATTAGGCTCATTAGATTCGTCGCGCAAAGTTGCACCCATCCTTAAAAAAGTTTTGCAAATAGACTTCATTTAATACTCCATGCATGCCAGATTCTCTTAGAAAAAAAATTTCGAAACCTAAAGAAACACGACCCATGTTGCATTGAACTGTAAACTGCACTTGAAACTTGTTTTTGTTAGGATGCTAATAATGCAAATTAAATGAACAATATTATTAGGATACTCCTTTTCAGTTGACGGAGAAGTGTGCCACTATCGACTATCTGTTGACACCAAAAATTGGCACCAGGAAGAGGCTGACATGTGGGCCGGATTCGTTGAAAAGATATCATTCGGCAAAGAAGTTTTTCCCCAGGGCATTCGGTAAAGACGTTCTGCGGTCGGGAACGCATCATCATTCGGCAAGAGAACTGTTTCGCAAAAGGCATTCGGGAGCGCGTAATGACGTGGATCGAGTATAAGGAAAATGCTGGTTTAACTTGGAATGCAAGACGGATACGGTGCCCCGGCGTTTATCTTTTTTAGGAAATAAATAATGTAATCGTAATCGATTAGGAGTCGTATCGAAACCTGGGTATAAATATAAACCCGTGGTAATTGTAAAGACAATCAATCAATCAATCATACAACAAACCGGCCTCGTGCCAACTTCGAGTCCTTTAGTCGAGTCGTCGAGTTCTTCGAGAGGAATCATCGATCCGTCGACCTCCGTAAGTACCGGCAACCCTGCACCATGCCTAGTATCATGCGGTGGATTTAGGCTTTGGTTCAGGAAGATTCCATTGTTAGATCATGAGCCATGCGGTGGGCTAAGTTTTAGCTTGGAACAAGTTATCGGTTCTGTTGGATTTTGGCAAGATCTGATAGATCCATTAAGTTACCATGTGTTGCTCTGGATTTTACCTTTATGTTTAATTCATTACAACACTCTTTTGCCCAGTCCAGGTTGATTAGATTCGGTTCCAGCTCATAATGCACCGCGTTTCCATAGCCGAATTCGAAGTCAATCTAGATTGCCACGTGTTGCGGGTCCAAGCTCGTTGGTCTTGTGTAGATCTTGACAGAACCGGGTATCATGCGGTGGATGCAGGTTTTTGGGTCGTCTTAGAGCTAATCATCCGGTGGATTAGAATTCGATTCGATCTGATAGACCTATCATCATCAACGAAGCATGTTCCTTCTTCATGAAACCCGATTCGGCTATATAGCTGTATTCGGCAGTATCGCCACGAGCGAAACATGTTCACGGTTTTGTTTTAAATAAAGAATGCTTTTAGCCTTCCACGTTTAGAGTCGTATCATGCGGTGGATTGATCTATTCTTGGTTGGTGGTGTGATTCCAAGCAAGTCGTATCATGCGGTGGATTAACTTGCTTGTTTCATGATCGACGGGCTGAAAAGTACCTAGACATGCGGTAGACTAGTGCTTTTAGTCTATGCATTCTTGTTTATTATGAAATTATGGTCATGTTTTCGCCCTTTTATTTATCTATCATGCTATGTTCCCCGTTAATCGGTTATGAATATGCGTTACAATGTTTATTCAGTCAAATACCGATCTTTCGTCATGCTTACGTCACGCATTCGGCAGTGCGCTTCCTGCGTGCTTTGCCGATTGCCGAATGATGCTTTAGCTGCTGACAGAGCTATATGTCTTTCGAAACTGGCTCCGTAGCCACAAATATGGAACTGACTGGTATCACCCGGTACGTTCCAGGTGTTATTTGAACATCTTTTCTCCCTTTGTCAGTTTCAGGAAAATTGACTGGCACGCTTTCGGATTCAAACGCTCGGGCCACGTGTGAAGCTAGCTAATTCGGCTTGCTGTGTGCTTGGCGTGAAGTGCGGATTTTACGTCAACACACTTTTTGGCACGCCCGGTGGGACCCAACAAACTTCGAAGATGCCTGAATTAAAAGATATTTTGGATGTCACTTTCGAAGAATTGTCTGATGAACATCAACAAATGGTGAAGACTGCTGCAGATCAGTTCATCAAGAAATGCTTGCTGTCTTTTGCTAAGAACAGGAGTGGTGCACCGTTTCTCAAGTCAGATCTGCCAAGAGTTCTTTTGCCGGGACAATCTGATCTTACTGAAGATGAAGAAAGGGAGAAGTTCTCTAGCTTGTTGTACAAGGCTTTAGGAGAAACAATGACCAATCATAATGCTGCATTCCTGAACAGTTTTCGGCTCATACTGGTCAACATTTTTGGTCAACACGTGGATGAACCTTTTGAGCAAGCGCATGGACAACTTGGTGGACCAACATATTTCAATATTCAAGCATCGGTCCCAAAACGTCATGGTAAAGGTATTGAAGAAACTGAAGTTTCTGGAACCAAAGACGCGAATGGACAGCCGATTCAACAAGAGCTTCAGCATGCATTGCCGAAACCTCGTACATACGGTGATATGGCATTCGGCACCACGGGAAATCCACCTGCTTCTGCTTACAAGATATCCCCTCTGAACAACAGGCTACAAAGGGATGTGTATGGGAACGGATATTCAGAGTTCATGGATTACAATGCTATCGACGCTCTCCCGAATCCCGGATATGTTGGTACTACAGGGATGCCTGCTGGGAGACCAGGGAATCAAGATACCAATATTGACCTCATGGTGCAAAAAATGACCGATGTATTGCAAAATCAATTCGTTCTGAAACCTAAAAATCAGGGGTACATGTACTCGTCTCCTTTCCCAGAGTGGTACCAAAGGGTATCACTGCCGAATAGAGTCAAGGTGCCTACAGAGTTTACTAAGTTCTCAGGACAAGACGATACTAGCACTGTGGAACATATAGCTCGATATCTGATGCAGCTTGGAGAAGCTTCAGCAGATGAGGCTTTCAGAATCAGATATTTTCCTTTGTCGCTGACGGGTCCAGCTTTTACATGGTTTGCTTCTTTGCCTGCTCAGTCGATTTGTACTTGGAAAGACCTGGAGCAGAAATTTCATGCTCATTACTACATTGGCAGTACCGAGAAAAAGTTGGTTGATTTGACCAGCTTAAGGCAGAGAAATAATGAGACACCTACGGAGTTCCTCAGGAGATTTAGGGAAACAAAGAGCATGTGTTTTTCTCTGAACATACCTGATGACCAGCTAGCTGGTATGGCTGTAGCTGGCATGCTGCCTGCCATTCGGGAAAAGCTATTCGGGATGGAATTCGATGATCTGGGCCAGTTGTCACACAGATTGGCCTTAATGAGTAACCAGGCATATGGTTTCAAGAAAGATGCCAGATTTACTAAAAATAATGATGTAGCTGACATCTATAACCAATTCCTTGAAAGAGCAGATCAAGGAGATGAGTATGAAGATAGTGAGGAAATAGCTGCAGCAGAGATAGTGTGGGGCAAAGAACCAGTCATGGTGAATCAGAGGTGGATTAAACAGAATAAGGGCACCTATGATTTTGATGTAACTAAGGCAGATAAATTGTTTGACTATCTTGTAAAAGAAGGCCGGATCAAGTTACCAGAGGGGCATTCTATGCTTCGGCCTGATGGAGTGAAAGATAAGAAGTTCTGTGGATTCCATGATAGAAATTCTCATTCCATCAATGAATGCAGGGTTTTTAGAGTGAGGATTCAGAAAGCTATCCAAGAAGGGCATCTGAAATTCGACAATAAGATGAAGTTGGACAATAACCCGTTTCCTCAGAACATGATTGGGTTCTCAATCAATATGGTGAGTGTTGCCGAATCTAGAGAAAAGGGAAAGATGAGAGTCTTGACGTCGAAGGAAGCGAAGCAGAGTGGCTCAGTCGATCCTAATCGGCAAATCACGATCGAACAGATTCGCGAGGAAAGGCCTCGCTTCCCGAATAGCCGATTTGAAATTGGGAAATCTTCTAAACCCAGAGTCACATCGCGCATTCTCCTCAATAAGTGGCAGCGTCAGCAAGAAAAAGAGCACTACCAGAGACGTGAGTACGAGGAGGAGAAGAGGAGGTACGAAGAAAAAAGGTATGAGGAAGAACAAGAGGAATATGTCCGAGAACGAGAACGTGCACATTGGGATTGTGTCTTCTTCAGACACTGTTGGAATGAGGGTTTAAAGCTGACTACATGGAATAACTGTCCTGAATGCAATAATGGATATGTCGAACATAGGCAAAATGGTGCCAGTCGCCGATCCGTCCACGAAAGAATTGGAAGGATACATCCTAGTGATGATCGGCGTCTAAAAATATATAAGAATGATGATCAACCAAGGAAAAGACATGCTGATCATAGATGGATTGACCATGAAGAAGAAGATCGTGAGTATGTCTGGCAAAAAGGACAGTGGTGTCCACCTGGTTTAAGAAAGAGCCAGAAGAGTAGAGTCCAGCGCCTGAGGAATCAAGAGTTGAAGCGAGCAGGAACCAGGATGAGATTGATATGGCGTACAAAAGACAAACCTGACGAATCGGGTCATTCGGCTCCTACATGCATGGTATGTTTCTTGCCGAATGAATTCATGGCTCCAGCTAATCAAATTGTACAGGAAGAGATATTGTCAGAAGTGGATGAAGCCGAGCAATGTGGGTTAATGGCACAATTGGTATTGAATAAGCAAGCTATTTTCGAGAAGCCAGTCCAGAATCGGCACATGAAGCCACTGTACTTAAGAGGATATGTCAACGGAAAGCCACTGACGAAGATGCTTGTTGATGGTGGAGCTGCTGTTAATGTGATGCCATACAATACATTCAGGAAACTTGGCATGAGCCCTGGAGATTTAACGCCAACAAGCATAGTTTTGAATGATTTTGCTGGAAATCCTTCGGACACCAAAGGATGTGTACATGTAGACTTGATGATTGGATCTAAGATTCTGCTTACAACCTTCTTTGTTATTGAAGGCAAAGGGGCATACAGCTTGCTACTTGGAAGAGATTGGATCCATGCGAATTGCTGTATTCCATCTACTATGCATCAGCAGCTTATTCAGTGGATAGATGATGAAGTGGAAATTGTCCCAGCAGATGATTCAATTAGCGTGGCTAATGTGGAACCAGCCTTCTGGGAATATCAAGGCATAGATTGTTTCTCAGGAAAGGACTGGGGAGAAGGTCCTGTTGAGCCAGTCAGCAGTGATCAACAGCCGATCGAAGCAGTCGGCTCTTTTAGTAATTTTTAATGGATAATCCAATCGATGGGACTGACGGGAAGCTAGGACATGGATTTGTGTCGGCTGATAAATTAGAAGAAGTAGACATTGGAAATGGTGACAAACCAAGGCCGATATTCATCAGTGCTAGCTTGGATTCAGTTTTCAGAGAAAAGTTGATTGAGTTGTTAAAAGAATACAAAGATTGCTTTGCTTGGGATTATTCGGAGATGCCTGGTTTAGATCGTTCCATTGTTGAGCATCGATTGCCGATCAAGCCTGGTTATAAACCTTACAAGCAACCACCCCGGAAAATCTACAAAGATGAAGTGTTGACTGATGTGAAGAAAGAAGTGGAAAGATTAATAGCAGCAAATTTTATTCGGCCATGCAGATATGCAGAATGGATCTCTAATATTGTTCCTGTGTACAAGAAAAATGGGAAGATGAGAGTTTGCATAGACTTTAGAGATCTGAACAGAGCTACACCCATGGATGGATATCCAATGCCTATTGCTGACTCGTTGGTTGATGCTGCTGCTGGGTATAAAGTGATTAGTTTCATGGATGGTAATGCAGGGTACAATCAAATTTTTATGGCATTGGAAGATATAGCGAAAACAGCTTTCAGATGTCCAGGACATATAGGGTTGTTTGAATGGGTTGTCATGACGTTTAGTTTGAAGAATGCTGGTGCAACTTATCAGAGAGCCATGAATTATATTTTTCATGAGTTGATCGGCAAGATTGTGGAGATATATATTGATGATGTTGTGATTAAGTCATTGGATCATGAAGCACATTTGGCCGACATAAGGAAAACTCTAGAGTGCACTAGGAAACATGGGCTCAAGATGAACCCGAATAAATGTGCTTTTGGAGTTTCGGCAGGAGAATTTCTGGGATTTTTGGTGCATGAAGGAGGAATAGGAGTTGGCAAGAAAAGTATGAAAACCATTGATGAAGTTGTTCCTCCAACTAATCTTAAGGAATTACAGTCATTACTTGGCAAGATTAATTTCGTGAGAAGATTCATATCAAACTTATCACAAAAGGTGTTGCCTTTCTCTTCACTGCTAAAAGTCAAGAAGGATCAGAAATTTGTATGGGGTGACGAACAACAAAAGGCTTTTGATGAGATCAAGGAATACATGAAAGAACCACCAGTATTGGTACCTCCACAGCTAAACAAGCCTTTTAAGTTGTACGTGGCGGCCGATACCCAAACTATTGGATCGACCCTCATACAAGAATTTGAGGGAAAGGAAAGGGTAGTTGCATACCTTAGCCGGAAATTGCTTGATCCCGAAACGAGGTATTCGGCTACCGAGAAACTTTGTTTATGTGTTTACTACTCCTGTACAAAATTTCGGCACTACTTGCTACATGCCGAATGCATTGTGTATTCAAAATTTGATGTGATAAAGCACATGTTGTCTATGCCAATTTTGAACGGAAGGATTGGCAAATGGATTTTAGCTTTGTCTGAATTTGAGTTAAAGTTTGAATCGGCAAAAGCTGTTAAAGGACAGATTATTGCTGACTTCATTACTGAACATCGCGATTCATCAGCTAATTTGCTTGAAATTACTCCTTGGGTATTATTCTTCGATGGATCTTCATGTGACAAAGGTGGTGGAGTAGGTATTTTGTTAATTTCGCCAAAAGGAGAGGTATTTGAATTTGCTATTCCTATTCAACCTACTGTCACTAATAATCAAGCCGAGTATGAAGCGTTGCTCAGAGGACTTCAATACTTGAGAGAAGCAAAGGCCATTGCAGTTGAAATCTTTGGAGATTCAGAATTAGTCATAAGGCAACTAAATGGCGATTATGAGTGCAGAAACGATATCTTAAGGAATTACTATGAGGAATGCAAGCAAATCTTAAAGGAGTTTCAGTCAGTAATTCTACGGCATATTCCTAGGAAAGACAATGAAGAGGCAAACAGATTAGCTCAAGGTGCTTCGGGTTATAAAAGGCTTCAAGAAGTTTTTGCTAATGATGTATATGCTTTCGGGAGTAATCTGGTGGAAGATGATTGGAGAAAAGAAATTGTTGATTATCTGGAGAATCCATCCCGAAAAGTTTCTAGAAAGCTCAGGTATAAAGCTTTAAAGTTTGTTCTTCTTGATGACAATTTATATTATAAATCCTTGGATGGGGTGCTGTTACATTGCTTAAGTCAAGAAGAAGCAAAAAGGCTGATAAGTGAAGTGCATGATGGGCTGTGTGGAGCACATCAATCGGCTTACCGAATGAAATGGGTTATTAGGAGAACTGGGTACTATTGGCCCACAATGCTAGAAGACTGCTTTGAATATTACAAGGGATGCCAAGATTGCCAAAGATTTGGAAACATTCAAAGAGTTCCAGCATCGGTCCTGAATCCTATTATCAAGCCATGGCCATTCAGAGGATGGGGAATAGATTTGATTGGCCGAATAAATCCTCCATCTAGCAAGGGGCATAAGTTTGTGCTTTTAGCAACCGATTATTTTACTAAGTGGGTTGAGGCGATTCCATTAAAGAAGGTGACATCAGAGAATATGGTTGAATTTGTTAAAGAACATATCATTTACAGATTTGGAATTCCTCAAACAATCACCACAGATCAAGGAACTCAGTTTACATCTTCAGAATTCAGAAATTTTGCTGAAAGTATGGGCATCAAATTGTTGAATTCTTCTCCTTATTATGCCCAAGCTAATGGTCAGGCAGAGGCTTCTAACAAGATTATGATTAAAATTATACAGAAGAAGATTGATCAGAAGCCAAGAAAGTGGCATTCGGTATTAAATGAGGCTTTATGGGCTTACCGAATGGCTCCACATGGGGCTACACAGACATCTCCTTATGAATTGGTATATGGACATCATGCTATCTTGCCATGGGAGATGCAGTTAGACTCAAGGAGAATAAAGTTGCAAAAAGATTTAAGTACTAAAGATTATAATGATTTAATGATGGACGAATTAGAAGATTTGCATATGATTCGTCTCAGGGCCTTGGAAAATGTTGAGAAAAATAAAATGTGAGTTGCTAAATATTACAACAAGAAGGTGAAAGTCAAGCAATTTGCAGAAGGAGATTTAGTTTGGAAAGCAATATTACCGATTGGAACTAAATACAGTGCATTCGGTAAATGGTCTCCAAATTGGGAAGGTCCTTTCAGAGTGGTCAGATGCGTGCCTGGAAATGCATATGTCCTGAAAACTTTGCTAGGAGAAGAGTTTAGTGCTGCTATCAATGGGAGATACTTGAAGAAATATTATCCTAGTGTTGAGATTGACCGCTGACTGAAATATTTAATGTCAGAATGACTGAAACAGCCGGTATTCGGGAAGGAGCCGTCTTCAGAACAAAATATTGACAGAAGAAGAAATGGCCAAAACCAAAGCGTATTGCCCTTAGTGCAAATATATTACAAAAAATGAGTTTGACAGAGTCATCACATAAAGACTGCAAAAGATAAGTTTTATTGCCGAAATTCCATAATCCCTAGTACAAACTAATGGAACAACCTGTTCAGAACAGACTGGGGATGAATGGAATCGGCAATGGAGGCGCCATGAGCATCGAGACGATCTATGGAGGCCTCAATATCGTCGATCTCCTCCGGATTGCCATTAGCAAAGCCGGGCGGTAGCCTGGAATAGTCGGTGCCAGTGTGCGTCGACATGGCGACTAGGCCTGCGGCAGTACCCAGACGGACGCCGTGTAAGGCCACCTCATCGATACGGCCTGCCACTGCACCGAGGCGAGCTTCTGGCGTGTCCCCAGGAGCATTCACCTTGTTTGCCAAAGACTCAACCAATGTCTTCAGCTGATCGAGTTCGGCGTCGCGAGCTGTAGGATTACGAAGCAACGGCGGGTTAGTCCAAGATCAGATTGAAATTAAGCGAACCGCAGAAATTACCGTCGATGGTCTCGAGCAACTGCTTGCGCTGGTGTTGCCACTCTAGATCTGCGATCCCAACTTGTTTGGAGATGACCTCCAGCTCACGCCGAGTGTCGTCACGTTCCTGCTTGAATCGGCGGGCATCGCTATCTGAGTAGGGCAGATCCCAGTTGGGCCTCGGGGATCGGCTAGATGACTCCGAAGAATCACCCGCTGCAGCCGGAGCCGCAGCCAAGGCGGTAACGGGGTTCCATTGGATGCGCCTGAAAACACAAAGAAAGTTGGGAATAAGGCAAAATCTGGAGGAAAGGATAAGGAGAGGCAGACAGTCATCACCTCCGACGAGCACCGGCGCGGCTCCCTTCAGCTTCGTCGGCGGCCGGGCGTCTTCCGTTGTTGTTGGTCATTGGGGTTTTCTGGAGATTACTATGCTCGAAGAAGAGGGGGCTCAGGCTAGCAGAAAACTTGGAAGACGGAGGATTTGATAAAAGATTAGGAGTGCTCGAGGTTCTTATTTATGGAACTAACGAAGAGATTGTGGCCGAAAATTGTGGTGCATATCCCAAGGGGTTCGGAAGGTGGAAAGGATTCTCCAACCGATCGATTTCCATGTCGTTTGGGATTCTTGCCGAAGTCGTATTCGGTTTTGACTGAATGAGATTCGGCTGTGGCGTGTTTGAAGCATTTTCGGGTCTGACACTGTTACAATCAGCTTTGCCGAATGAGTTATTCACAATGGAGAAAAACAGAGTTAAGAAATGACAAAATTGCAGGATTGATAAAGCATTCGGCTATCGACTGTTTGTTACAATTACAAACCCAAGTACTTTGAGATTACATTTTTAGCATCTGATATCATATTGCTAATGCTCTCTAATAAGTTTTTGTCAGCCTCTTGGGTTCTAGCCAGAGCAGCAAGCTTTGCCTTGAGTTGTTTTTCTTCGTTCAGAGCTGCTGAAGCTTCCTTTCGCATCTTCTCTGTTAATTTGGGAAGCTCAACTATCTTCTTCTCATCAGCTTCAATTTCGGCCGATAGATCTCTCAATTCGGCTTCAAGTGCAGCTTTTCTGGCCTTCTTCTTTTCAAGTTCAGATTCCAATTTGGTCAGTAATTCTTTGTTGTTCTGAGCTTGAGTATGCAGGTCTTTCACAGATTGTTTGGCTGTGGATCTCCTCTGTTCTAGAGCTGGTTGAGAAGATTGGTTTTTTAGAGCCTGCTTTACTGCGGCGTATTGTTGATCCAAATGAGAAACGGGTTCCAAAGAAGTTTTGATATCATCAGGGAGTTCTTGGTCAATGGATTCCAGTACATCCCTTAAGAGATCAGCATCTTTGACTTGATCTTGGATACTCTTGTGCAGCAAAGCAAGGATATCTTTCAGCTTTGTTTGATTTTCTTCTGATAGAGTTTGGCCAGAAGATGTTTCTTCCCCTTGTTCGGCAACCAAGTCGTCCACAGCAAAAGAATAGCTGGATAATGAAATAGATTTCTCCTGAAAGAAAGTCTTGCCGAATTAGTAATAATCCGCTGAGAGAAAGGGTAGAGAAAGTTGAATGATTTTGTTTACCTCGTTTCTGACTTCCTGAATGGGGGAAGAAAGCCTCTCAGGCTCAATGGAAAGATTCTGTGTATCTTGCTGAGGAGAAGCTGGAAGATTTCTTGGTGAAGATAATGCTTCTGATTGAGGAAGAAGTTGCAAAGCTAAAGATGAATCGTGATGAGAAGAAGAGCTCTCCAAGATTGGATCCATTGAGGATTGTTCTGCAGTTAACAAAGAATGAGTGCCGATGAAAAAGAAGTTAAGAAGATTAAGTGGTAGAATTTTACCAGTCAATGAAGCATCGGCAAGATCTGTACTGATTGCTAGTTGCTGTTCTCTGACCTGAAATCAAGAAGAGATAAAGCTGAGCAAAATACCAATGGCATTATGGTCAAAGGAAGAAGACTCTGACCTTGATAACTTTTTTGCTGCTTGTTCTTTTCTTCTTTACAACTAAGGGAGCAGTTAAAGAAAGGGTTTTCCTCTTGACAGATGATGGTCTAGTAAGTATTGGATCTAGAGAAGCCTGTCTAGCCATTAGTTGAGCCAAGATAGGAGATTGGTGCCCCAAAGCAGATATTGGGCCTGCAGCTTTGTACAAGATCGCCCTGGCAAGAGGGGCAGGTGTTATATCCTGCAAGATGACAAAATCAGAATCAATTGGGGTTAATATTATTGAGATAAATGAGGGATGAGCATATTACCTCTGAAGTTGGCTGATAATCAGGCATTAACTCGAAGCAGAAGGGATGGATTGGCATGTTGAAGATATGATCATGGAGTTCTTGCCACCAGAGAGTGAAAGAAGGATGGGCAGATATTATTGGCACAAAAGGATCAGGTGTATAGATAGTTCCGCAGCATTTGTAAGTAAAAATCCTTCTTGTCTCTGTGGAATCCTTGACAATCTCCCTAGGCTTGAGAAATTCGTGAAGAAATAGCCTGGGGGGCACTTGGCCACATCCCAACTGCCTAGCCATCATGTTTGGCTGATAGTATTCATAAGTGCTTTGAACCAGCCTTTCCCCACAGAATTCGGCTGGCAAGATGCAGGGCTGGATGAAGGCATTGAAAATCGCTATAGATTGTACATCAGTGCATCCAGTTTCAAAGCTGAATTCGCAAGGGAGAGTGAGGTTGTCATTGTCCAAATATGGGAACCAAAGAGGATGAGCAAAGCCTCTGAAGAAGAGCTCAAACAGTTCACCGATGTTCTTGTTGATGGATACAGTGGAAGCGGCTTCTCCATAGGTTTGACAACCTTTGGTTCTCCGGTTTTCTCCTTCTTTGTAATTGATTGAAGGAAAGTCTCGGCTGTTGAGATCGATGGCGACGATTTGATGCATGTACAACTGCAGCCACATTTGGACAAACCACCAAGGACCATTGACACAGGGGATTTTCTTGCCGGTATACATCAGGTGGGTGGTTTGATTGAGCATATGATAGACACTTCCCAGGAGATATTTCCCAAGTGGGATGAGTTTTCCGGCAGCCAGCTCTTCAGCCATCACGATATGATTCAGAGTTGGCTCATTGGCTTTGCCACAGAAGACTGATCTGCATAGCCACATGTTCAGGAAGGCTCTATATTCGACATCGGTCAGAGGGCCATCAGACATATGGTTTTGGATGTATTTCTTGTATCCAACCCCTGTTTTTACTCCTGTCTGCTTGGAGGAACCTTTGTGGTCATATGGATATACAGTTCCTGTAACGTTCAGGCCGGTCATCATGTAGACATCGGCCAAAGTGGGAGACATTGGGCCATGACCGAAGAGAAAAGCATTTGCGCCATTGGACCAAAAATGACAAGCTGCAATCAGAAGGTTTTCGTTCTTTGGTGTTTCGGCTAGTGACAGCTCCAGGCAATGAGAAATACGCAGATGGTCCCAGTTCTGTGTTTGGGGGCTTTTGTCATCAGATATCCTTTTGTACCAATTTCTCCAGCCAGCAATTGGGGGCAAAGGCCAGTTCTTGAAGGCGTCTTGCCACTCATGAGATTTTGTCAATGAAATCTTGAAAGGAACCCTCTGAGATTCAGCCGCGATGAGTTCGGAAGGATCTGAATTCCCTACAGGGCCGAGGAAGTAGGATGGAGCTTTTTCCTCAACAGGGATAAGGATTTCGGCAGCTAGTGCCTATCAAGAATGGAAAAAGATGAGAGGAAATTTAAAATGCAAAATCGAAGGAAGAATACCGAGTGTGCTTGAGGGGATTGAAGTTTACCTGGAGGGCAAAATCTTGGTCCGCCATTTGAAGATTGAATCTTGGGAAGTCGATAACCTAGGGTTCGGATCTGGATGAGAGCTCTAAAGATTCAAAAGGAGAAGCGGGTGTCGAGCAGAACTAACTTGGGAATGTTGAGTACTTCTAATCAATTCCGAGATAAAATTATCTTTTATCCCGAAATTGAAGGGGCATGTGTTGACACCAAAAATTGGCACCAGGAAGAGGCTGACATGTGGGCCGGATTCGTTGAAAAGATATCATTCGGCAAAGAAGTTTTTCCCCAGGGCATTCGGTAAAGACGTTCTGCGGTCGGGAACGCATCGTCATTCGGCAAGAGAACTGTTTCGCAAAAGGCATTCGGGAGCGCGTAATGACGTGGATCGAGTATAAGGAAAAGGCTGGTTTAACTTGGAATGCAAGACGGATACGGTGCCCCGGCGTTTATCTTTTTTAGGAAATAAATAATGTAATCGTAATCGATTAGGAGTCGTATCGAAACCTGGGTATAAATATAAACCCGTGGTAATTGTAAAGACAATCAATCAATCAATCATACAACAAACCGGCCCCGTGCCAACTTCGAGTCCTTTAGTCGAGTCGTCGAGTTCTTCGAGAGGAATCATCGATCCGTCGACCTCCGTAAGTACCGGCAACCCTGCACCATGCCTAGTATCATGCGGTGGATTTAGGCTTTGGTTCAGGAAGGTTCCATTGTTAGATCATGAGCCATGCGGTGGGCTAAGTTTTAGCTTGGAACAAGTTATCGGTTCTGTTGGATTTTGGCAAGATCTGATAGATCCATTAAGTTACCATGTGTTGCTCTGGATTTTACCTTTATGTTTAATTCATTACAACACTCTTTTGCCCGGTCCAGGTTGATTAGATTCGGTTCCAGCTCATAATGCACTGCGTTTCCATAGCCGAATTCGAAGTCAATCTGGATTGTCACGTGTTGCGGGTCCAAGCTCGTTGGTCTTGTGTAGATCTTGACAGAACCGGGTATCATGCGGTGGATGCAGGTTTTTGGGTCGTCTTAGAGCTAATCATCCGGTGGATTAGAATTCGATTCGATCTGATAGACCTATCATCATCAACGAAGCATGTTCCTTCTTCATGGAACCCGATTCGGCTATATAGCTGTATTCGGCAGTATCGCCACGAGCGAAACATGTTCACGGTTTTGTTTTAAATAAAGAATGCTTTTAGCCTTCCACGTTTAGAGTCGTATCATGCGGTGGATTGATCTATTCTTGGTTGGTGGTGTGATTCCAAGCAAGTCGTATCATGCGGTGGATTAACTTGCTTGTTTCATGCTCGACGGGCTGAAAAGTACCTAGACATGCGGTAGACTAGTGCTTTTAGTCTATATATTCTTGTTTATTATGAAATTATGGTCATGTTTTCGCCCTTTTATTTATCTATCATGCTATGTTCCCCGTTAATCGGTTATGAATATGCGTTACAATGTTTATTCAGTCAAATACCGATCTTTCGTCATGCTTACGTCACGCATTCGGCAGTGCGCTTCCTGCGTGCTTTGCCGATTGCCGAATGATGTTTTAGCTGCTGACAGAGCTATATGTCTTTCGAAACTGGCTCCGTAGCCACAAATATGGAACTGACCGGTATCACCCGGTACGTTCCAGGTGTTATTTGAACATCTTTTCTCCCTTTGTCAGTTTCAGGAAAATTGACTGGCACGCTTTCGGATTCGAACGCTCGGGCCACGTGTAAAGCTAGCTAATTCGGCTTGCTGTGTGCTTGGCGTGAAGTGCGGATTTTACGTCAACACTATCCCTGAGATCAACGGCCTGGTTTATTCTTCATTCCAGGTCAGAAAAAAACGTAAGAATCCTGCAAAATTTAGGCGCGCGGCAGTTGTCACCGGAACGGACAACGAAGATCTAGCAATTCGCCAAATTTGGGTCGCGCCTTGCAAACCCACGTCCAGAAAAAGAACGAAGGTGCACGATTCCCGTCCACAAGTTGCGGCCCTCGTCGGTGTAGAAGTATCCCCAAGAAATCCGGCCACCCTCCCCGCGCGGATCGACCCGAGGGTACCCACTCTCGCGTCGATCCTGCGCGATGGGAATGTTCTCGTCGACGGCGAAGAGATGCAGCAACGGCAAGAAGCTCCTCCGCGGGTGCTGCTGCACGTCCGCCGCCGCGAGTGGTGTCGTCGTCCGCGGCAAGGAAGAGGCGTCGACGTCCGCGCCGGCTCCTCCTTCCTCGCCGGATAGCAAGAAGAAGAGGTGGAGGAAGCGGAAGTTCTGGAGGAAGAAGAAGAAGGCCAAGAAGCAGGAGGGCGGCGAGCTCGCGGACCTCGTCAACAACATCTCCGGCGACTCGGGTAAGACGATGGATCTCAGCAATATATCTCGCCCCAACACGCAAAATGGAACGACCATGGCTAACGCTATACATGCATGCCGGTTCTGTGCTGCAGATGTTCCCAAGAACGTGAACGCGGCGGAGGAGATCCTACGCGGCGGCAACCAGAACATGCCCAGCCGGGCGCTGACGTTCCGCGAGCTGGACGCCGCGACCAACGGGTTCAGCGAGAAGAACCTGCTCGGTGAGGGCGGCTTTGGGCGGGTGTACAAAGGCCGGCTCCAGGACACCAAGGAGGTGATCGCCGTGAAGCAGCTGGACAGGGACGGGTTCCAGGGCAACCGCGAGTTCCTGGTGGAGGTGCTGATGCTGAGCCTCCTGCACCACCCCAACCTGGTCAGGCTGCTGGGCTACTGCACCGACTCCAACCAGCGGATCCTGGTCTACGAGTACATGCCCAAGGGGTCCCTGGAGGACCACCTCCTGGACCTGCCCCCGAACTGGAAGCCCCTGCCGTGGCACACGCGGATGCAGATCGCCGTCGGCGCCGCCAAGGGCATCGAGTACCTGCACGAGGTGGCCAACCCGCCGGTGATCTACCGCGACCTCAAGGCCTCCAACATCCTCCTCGACAGGGACTTCAACGCCAAGCTCTCCGACTTCGGGCTCGCAAAGCTGGGGCCCATGGGCGACCAGAGCCACGTCAGCACCAGGGTCATGGGCACGTACGGGTACTGCGCACCCGAGTACGCCATGACCGGCAAGCTCACCAAGATGTCCGACATCTACAGCTTCGGCGTCGTGCTGCTCGAGCTCATCACCGGACGCCGCGCCATCGACGTCGCCAAGCCGTCCGAGGAGCAGGTCCTCGTTCACTGGGTACGTGAGTTCCTCGCTCGATCATATCGATCCACATTTTGCAGATTGCAGTTACTGATCGATCCACATTTTCTCGTGCAGGCGGCGCCTCTGTTGAGAGACAAGAAGAGGTTCGTGAAGCTGGCCGATCCGTTGCTGGGCAGGAGGTACCCGATGAAGGGGCTGTACCAGGCGCTCGCGGTGGCGTCCATGTGCCTGCAGGAGGACGCAGCCAGCCGGCCTGGGATCAACGACGTGGTTGCGGCGCTGTCGTTTCTCGCCGACACGACATATTATCCTCCGGAAGGCATGGAAGCCGAGAAGAAGGTTGCAGGAGAGAGTAAACCGAGGGAAAATAGCTGCAGCCCTCCTTTAGCAACCGTGGTTTCTGAGATAAGGGCTGACGACGAAATGAAGCACAGGTGACCAGCCCATAGCTAGGGAGGGATCGGTGGGAGTAAGGGGAAAGGAAGGGGTTGCAGAACCATCTGCTCTCTCTAATCTTCTTTTGTAACGTACACCACGTAGGCAGGATGTAAACATCATTCAAGGAGTGTTATCTTGGCTGATGCTGATTTTCAGCAGCAATATGGAGTACAAAGGTGAGATTAATTACGGCCGGACACGATTCACTCGCTAATAATGGCGCAATAATATATGTTGTTGCCCTTGCCCTGCCGCGGCACGAGGGTCACCTCCACGCTCTCGTCACCCTCGGCCTTGAGGTCCTCGAGCTGCTCGTTCATCGCGAGCCGCAGCGTGGTCTTGATCCCTCTCCCCTTCTTGCCGTGCCCGTGCCCGTGCCGGTGCGCCACGTTCACGAAGCTCCCCGCGAGCTCCCTCCCGCCGGAGCCCACCGCGCCGTGGTCCTCGGCGTTCATGAACACGTCGAACTTGGCCGCCACGTCCCTGCCCACCACGATGCCGTCGATGACGAGCCCCTCCTCCCTGGACGCCTTCTCCGCCTTGCTCCTTTTTCCCGCGACGACCGGCCTCTTCACCGTCACGCTCGTCGCCTCGTCCAGCGTGATGGGGAACCCGCCCGCCTTTATCGTGGCGCCGGCGGCGGCCTGCGCCGCGGGCGTGAGGAGCAAGCCCGCCCTCCGCGCCGCCGTCACGGTCGGCCTGGCCGGCTGGCCGCCCTCCACGGCAGCGGCACGTCCTGGTACCGGTACCGCAGCCTGCCGGTGTCGAGCACGTCGCGGACGCGGATGAGCACGGGCTTGGGCTCCTCGTCGTAGAAGAGGAAGGAGGCGCCGAGCCAGTCCGGGTCGGTGAGGTCGCTGTACGTGCCGCCGCGCGTCGAGGCCCTTCCAGACGGGCCACATGCGCGCGGTCGATGCGCCGCGAGTAGAAGTTGCCCATGTCCTCGCGCGCCGGCTGCCTCGGGTCGCCGCACCAGATGTGCATGGGGCCGTGCGGGATGTTCTCCACCGGCCCCGGCCCCTGGTGCTCAAAGTGCAGGCGGGGCGGGTTGTGGCCGGTCGCAAACCCGCAGAGCTCGCCGCGAAACATTTCTGGCGGGTATGTGGCGGTCCGCCAACTTAATCTAGCAGCTGAACTTGCTTTGTGGACTTGGTGACAGACCCGCATGCACCAGCAGCTCGCTTTGAGCTTGCCTGCCAAATCAATCCCAATAGCCGAATGAAACCATCTGCCGCTCGAATGCTCACAACTTTCAATAACCCAGGCATCGCTAAAAAAATCCCCATCTCCATCTTTCAAAACAGATCAAACCGTCCCCAAAAGAAATCCCAAAAATGAAAAGTCTGCATTAAGCAAAAATCAGCAGCTCAGCATGCACGGAATCCAAACGAGATACAAGGAGGAGAGAGCAGGCACAGATTTCAAATGAACGCAGCAGCAGGCATGGCAAAAATCAGCAGCGCAGCAACAGCCCCCGATGCGCCGCAGCAGGAGGCGTGGATGCAGCTCATGAAGGTCCCCCGGGGCGTGGGAGGGGTCGTAGTGGAGGCACCTCGGCGTCGGGCACACGAACACCGGCTTCGTGATGAGGAGGAACTGACGGGAGGAACCGGAAGGGAGGGAACGGCGGCGGCGGAAGAAGCAACAGGTCTTGCGGGTTCTCGCGAGTTCTTGCGGACGCGGTTACCTGTTCAGTGGGCTTGGCATGCTGGCCCGTATTTGTCCGCAAGTGCATGCAGCTGGGCCACATATGCCACCTATTTTTGCGGGGCGCAGCATATTCCCTCCCAGGGATGGCTCGGCTCCTACGTCTGCGAACCAAACAATGGATGGAGCGGCTCCGTCCCATTCGGCTCCCAACCAAACGTGTCCTTAAGAGCCCGCCCGCCTGCGACTTGACCTGGTGCCGAAGAAGAGCGACGGCGTCGGGCTCAGCGACACCATCTGACAACCATCGGTTTGACCACGCACGTCCGTAAATTTGATCAGCGATTTTTCGTTAGTTTTTCATAACCACGAGTCCACGACACGTGCACGGTGTGCACCTACCTGACGGTACATGACTCGGAGGTTGCGATCGATCTGCTGGCTCAGGGTTTGTTTAGATCTCAAATTCACCTCCTAAATTTACTGTGTCAAAAGAAGATTCCCCATCACATCAAAATGTCATAACATGTATGGAGTATTAAATGTTGATGAAATCAAAAACAAATTGCACGGTTTTGTTGTGCTCTGCGAGACGAACATTTTGAGCCTAATTAATCAATTTTTGGACAATTTTTCGCACATGCAAACGAAACGCTACAGTACGCCGACTGACGCGTGTCAGTCGGCGCAGTGTCCCGCAGGCCCAAATCGGGCAGCCGGATTCGGCATCTAAACAGGCCCTCGGTGAACCGCGGCTCCCTGCTGCCGCCGTTGTAGTCGAGATCGATTAGTTTCGGCGGCGCTGATCGAACAGCGGCGAGGACTTGTCGGCGTACATGGCCGGCATGCGCATCCCGTCCGGCGCGTCCCAGTTCCAGAACGGAATGGCGAAGCCGGGGACCGGGGTCGCCGATGAGGCTGCCCAGGATCCGCTCGAAGAAGTAGATGTAGCACCTGTGGAACGGGAAGAAGAGCCGAGTTGTGCACCTGGAGGGGAACCCCGCGGGGCCGTACGACCCGTCGCAGTGCACGTTCGCCTGCGCCGCGAAGCTAGTGAAAGAAGCTTGGTGGCACGTAGTCCGCGGTGACCGTGTGCGCGGCGGCGGGCAGCACGTCAGGCCGTTGGCGCCCGGCGTCGCGACGGGGTCGGCGCCGGCACGGCGTGCGGACATCACGGAGGCCGGAGGCGGCGGTCGTGCTTTGGGGCGTCTGGCTCTGAGCGCTCGACTCTCGACGATGCACACTTTGGATGTCTTTAAATCAAACTTGCCTAATTTCTTTTACTGTCTTGTGGGTGGTGCACGTTTACTTGAATCGCACAGTCGCACTCGCGCTCAAGCCGTCGCACGGACACGGAGCCGCTGCCTCCAGCCTCCGACGAAAGATAGGACGCAATGCAAAGAAAGCCAAACCAAACAGCATCGGACATTTAACTTGCAATTTCAAGCCAAATCTAAAAAGGCCACACAAGATAACATCGCAAAACAGTATCCCCCGATTAATTTACACTAACTTATTTTTATTTTTGTACTAATTTTAACTGCCAACAAAATACTTGACATTGATAAATTTTAAAGACCAGTAGCGCAAATCAACTGTTGTCAACACATTCCTCATCAAGTATTCTGTATATCATCAGCTTGTTCCTTCTGCTCACTTCCTTTCTGGACACCTAGCAAGCATGGAAAATGAAATGTAAGTGTTACCTAGAAAAGATTCTGAAAGTTACTTGAATTTTGAAAACAAAGCATACATGCTACAGAGACAGGCCAGTTTCAATCCACAAAATTATTCATTCCCACTTGTAGAAATCACCCCAATTCGCACGAAAATAAAACATAAATGGCCAATTGTTTCCTCTTCCGGCAACTGTTTTCAATTCTTTTCTATGTCAAAACTTGCTTTCTTTGCAACTGTTTCTTCCGAAATAGTTGTAGGCAGTTCAAAGCGCATACAACACAATGACATTCAAATCATAAAGATGTCAAATATTTTTCTTCCAAATGAATGAATCCACCAAGCACCAATGCTGGCTAAAAAGTCATTAACTAATGTGGGCTTCAATCCATAAGTGAACAATATTTGGAATAAGACTTCAAAGTGAATAGGCTTGTGCATAAATGACATGGAAAACATGCAGCACTGTTATGCATAAAAGATCAAACTAGTAAGGGTGTGTTTGGTTATGGTATGGACTCATGATGGACCATGCGCCCATGTAATCTAGGATGGGGTGGTTTCCCAAACCAAACATCCCAAAACTCTCACACATTGTGACTTATATGCAGATCAAGCGTTCTTTTTCTTACGGTGGATTGATACTTCCTAATTGAGCATAGCAGTTATACTGAACCAATAAGTGGAGTGTTTTGTTGCTTGCACTTCTTCCATCCATGCTTGCCTTGGCCTGGGCAATGGAAGAAGAATGACTTGTTTGGTTGGTTAAAATGTTGGCCAGGTGCACCAGTCTTACGTTTTGATCACCAAGTCTAACTGCTGAGTACACCCCCATTGAGCAAATTACAAGCACATGGTTAGTTTGGACATCACACAAGTCACAGCCGTGTATCAAGAACTCAGTATTCTCAATTAAACACTGCAAATTTTAACTAGTGGCTTGGTTAACAAGGAAATCAGGGTGGGGATAGAAGGGCACTGTGGCTGTCGCAGGTAGGGGTGGTAAAGGGCCCTAGATTTTGTACTAGAAATTTTATAGATCTGACTCAATTAGGGCCGAGCCAAAATACTACTAGTTTTTGAGCTAAAATTAACTAGGGCCAGGCTGGATTGTGAAGAAAACAAAGGACCATGATCCATTCCCACCCCTAGTCGCAGGGGTCCCTAGTGGCTGCTGGATGCCCTTGGGCTTCATTGACTAGATCGTGTGTGCCAGCATGTGCATAACCGAAGCTCAGTGCCGGTGAGGATGGATGGAAGCTGCATGTGACGGAGGAGCTCAGGTCTCAGCCGCATGGCTCCACTACTTTTGCCTAGGCAGCCCAGGTGGCCATGCATAAACCTGGCGCCGAGTCCAGGACAAGCAGCAGCTGAGGTCTGCCATCCAGGTAAGTTTGGTGTTTGCAGATCTAAGATAAAGGGGAGGCTGGCTGGATGAATCTGGGGAGAGGCATGTTACTGGGAACAGCGGGAGGGCGATGAGGTTGGAGAAAGGGGCTGGCGTGAGTGTGGAAGCTGAGAACGATAGGGCTGTGGTTGGACGTTGGTCAGGAGTGAGGAGGTGCATGAGGAAATGAGAGGGAAAGAGGTGAGCACGTACCCCACTCAAGCCAGGTTGAGCAAAGGATGTTCCACCAGGCAAGGCCCTGGTGAGAAATGTGCATGAGCTCAGCCATCCAAACAAGCGACCAACAACCCATGGTTGCGTCAACTAGGCCTGCTCGGGGCTATACATTAACTGAACAAACCATAAGTAACATTAACTTGCACAACCAATCAGTGACTATACATTAGCAACCATATATTAAATATAAACATTTAATTAGCCTACCCTTCTATGCCGTTTATTTGATGGAACAAATTGAATTTAGTACACCCTTCAGATAAGGACCACATGAACATACTCTTTATGCATATATGACACAAGAAATCAAAAGTAACAGCTTATCTAAAAGCATTTCGAATCGAACATGAAATGGGGCAGTTTTCTTCAGATGAAAGGAAAATATCAAAAGATAATATACGTACCAGAAGCACATTAAGGTAGGTAATTTTCGAACCACATAAAACTCAAGTCAACTTGATCTTCATTCATATAGGAATAGTTGGCCTCCAAAAATTTTGCTATTTCAGGGTGCTGGTCAGGCTCAAAAAATACATAATCCTCGTTCAGTGGAGCACCAAAGTCTAAGGTAGGGTCCGGCATAAATCTGTGATCCCCAGTACAGTCTTCAACACCATTATATTTCCCATCAACAGGATGGATGAGTTTCACCCCCTTGTAGCCACAAGCAAAGCATGTACCTGATTATTAAAATACAAAAAGGTTATTATAAATACATTTATATACCAATAAAAAATAAAATAGGTTATATACTTCTGATGAAAAGAACAAAAATTCTCTTTTCAAAATTGATGTGAATGTAATGCTAAGCTATAGCGATCTCATTTGATGTATCTACATTTTCATTCAGTTTCTGTCCCTACTTAATTTACCTGAAAATATACAGGCCCTGCACAAAACCAGACATCATTAATTCATTATAGTGTGTACTCGGGCAGTCTTCCACACAATCCTAAAGAACCAGTGAAAATCTACTAACAGATCCTCAATACTAAACACTGTAAGTCCCAAGACAGAATAATATCATTGGTAGGATTTATTTGGCTGCCTGCAGACCACATATAGATCCAACTCAAATTGATATATTAATTACTTCCTCCATTAGTAGAAGGATGACCTTTTCGATTTTTCATACTCTCCCAGATATAATTACAATACATCTGAGAGAAAATCAGTTTGGTTCCTTAACACCTCTCTTGGCATGTCCCTTTTTTTAAGGATCTTCTGAAAGTTTCCGATCCACATAGCACTTGTATGCTAGAATGCAGAAACAAGCTCAGTTTGTGAATCACTTCTGTTCATGCAATGAGATCGATTAAGGTTATTTCTCAATTAATGAAGAATTCAGACAACGGGTACGAAGGGATTTAGTATGCATACATGCACAGATAGCGACCGCTAAATTTATGCAGTTCCAGTATGAGCCCATTTAATTAGATACCTAAATTAACAAACACTGACTGCCATGCAATTTCCATGGTCCTAACACATTTCTTTAAGTTTCATTTCTTTGCAAATATTGCAAGAAGCATAATCCAGCAAGGTTTGTAAACCAGGGACCTATCTTAACTAGAACCAACGTCCAATTCAGAAAAACAATAATAATGCAAGAGAACTTTCTTAAGTTTCATTTCTTTGCAAATATTACAAGAAGCATAATCCAGAAGGGGCTGTAAACCAGGGACTATTTATCGCAGCAAACAAACTATCTTAACTAGAACCCACATCCATTTTTTTTTAAAAAAATAGTAATGCAAGAAAGCTTTCCTGTGGCATGACTTTAAATGGGTGTCTCAGAAGCTAAGCCATTTATAATATCAAAAAAAGAAAAGCTAAGCCATTTTTATCTAATCAGAATCATTTTAGCGGCTTGCCTTTGTTACTGTGCTTAGTTCTGTGTGTGCTTTCACAAACAGTGGAGTAATATTTCACCTATAACTTCAGCAGCATTTGTTTCTAATCAAACACTAACTTGATTAGGTAGTTTTAATCTATAAGTAAACACGGTTCAATTACTTCCATTAGGATTCTAGATATATGCCACTGCAAAACAATGGTCCTGATAGAGAGCACAGTTTACTGCCACCCCCAAGTCTGGCATCATTACTGTTTTTTCAACTTATAGCAAATGTCCTTAGTTTTATACTTTTTATGGGATGTTTTCCCCTTCACTTTGGCAGGTGAGCAGAACTACATGGCAATCTAGCCAGCAACTTAGAGGGAAGCAAAGGGCAATATGCCATAAAGCTAGAACGGATGAGCCAAAAGAGTTCGACATATCAATTAATGCCATGGGAGCTTTAACTATTTATAAGCTACCACCTATAATGTGTCACTCAACTTTTGCTTCACCTTCTCCAAAACTACATGCTTCCAACATTAGTGTCAACATGATCTGTCCATTGCAAGCAAAACATATTGTCACATGTACAGGAGAGTGCAGATGTACTATTAGATCTAATGATCTGAGCATACAAACCAGATGTCTAATGTCTAGAAGCCAAACATAATTCACCCCCACTTCGCTCTACAGCACATCTACAGTTAGTACTAGTGATGGCAACACATCAAGAGCTACATCAAAGAGGAAAAATACCTTTCCTTAGACTAAGATAGCATCATGAATGAGTTTCTATGAATTAACTACATGTAATTAACTGAGATTAAAATCCTTTCAGCACGAGTGCATCACATTCAGAGAGATCAATATTGGATAAATGCTTGGTAGGCTATTTTCTATTTCATTAGGAGAGCGAGTAAAATACATAAATGGCCATTGTATTTGTCTTCCTGATTCAGTATCCTTAATCATACGTATTCAGATGACATTTACTTAATTTGGGTACATCTCACCTGATGTGGCCAAATTGTGGCACATCCATAATGTTTTATATTTTTCTAGTATGTACATTGTACAATAACAAATGGTTACATGTCAAAAAAACCTAAGCACACTAGTAGCTAGATGGCCAGCGCTAATTCCATAGCTCATGTTTTATGGGCCTCAATATATATTAATTGCTATCGACTTTTGACCACTAATCCTAGATTACTAATAGTATTCGACAACAGGATCGAAGGGTGAGAATATACTCAAGTAGGGCCCATTTGCACGCAAGGATTTAGTCAAGTCTATGCCCATGAGCAAGTGAGTTTCACCGGCAAAGCAAAGCTTGTGGCGACATGAGCAACCTAGGGTTGATCATTAGGCCAGTATGGTGCACTGGGAGCGCCGGAAATTAAACAACACCACATCTTGACTCTAGCATGCGAATATAAGGTAATTGGGTGATTCAATCATCGTGTGAAAATGCATTATGCTGCTTGTTTTGCACAAAGAAAATGATTACTCTCTCTGTAGTAATTAAAAGGGGCTCTATAGATGAGTTGTTAGCACACAGATGAGCGGAATAAGTAGAAGAGGCTGTAGATAATTGTTGTAGCTGGAAGAACCAGAATCGCAGAGGTGTATAAATATAAAAGATAAAAGTAAAATGAAATGAAATATGTTTGATGTGATTTTCCACCATCCATACACATCATGCATGTACAAATACGTAGGATTATATGGCCCATGGTCATATCGGCACAGCCGGATGAGTTTAATGGCTACGATTTACACTTTCCTGAAACAAGAAGACAAGTACAATGACCATACATGTATTTTACTCTAGGAGAACTGTGCATTATAAACGCATCTGGACAGTAAAGCAAAAGGTTTAAAGTGTTAGATTCTGAAATCAGAGGTAGAGTGACAAGTAGCCATACCTAGCAATGCCAGTATCATACACTAAATTTCTAACTTACTCCTTGATGTTTTCCTAACAACTAAGAATAGTGATTGGCACAATAAAAATTGGAAATAAAAGAAGGAAAACTGAACGTACCACTTTTTCCTGTCAGAGGGCAACACAATGTCACATCATTTACATCTTTACATGTGGCACGAACTTCAGCAAAAAAAAAGTGTAGGCAGATTGGAGCCACCTTCAGGAGATGCCAAGAAGTTGATGTGATAATAGCTTTCAGGTGCAAAGATGACATAAACTTTCCCACAGATCATATGAAGCTCATAAGGTTCCTGTATCATGGGAAGGTTACGTTAGCAACAGGTTTAAAGAAAAGATAATGGGCATAATTATGTAGAAACGCAATTTTGCACAAATGTCTGCCAAAGGAGCTGGTATAGCAACTTTTTTGCAGGAAGTTATGGCATGAAAAAAAAGGCAGGATGCCTAAAATAAGGTTCCAAACATTCTTTCAAATATCCCAAGCACAATCATCTTTTTTTGGTCCTAAACATTCTCCCTTTCCCAGTCCAGTTCCCACTGCAGTTGCTGATGCTTCAATCTGTCAAATATGAAGGAAAGAGAAGTGGAATAGAGCTAGCGTGCAGCAGACCTTGCTTATCATGCGTAGGGACTAGGGAGGTGCGGATTTAGGAGGAACGGAACCGAAGAACCATTTTGCGAAAGGAGTAGGGCTGGGATGTATGTTCCCCAACATAAGATGCATGTGTGTGAAAGTGCCACAATATATTGATTGGTCAAATTAGTACGGCAGCTCAATTTATTATCAAGTACTTGTTTCAGCCTAATATAAAGCATTTACTATGCAAACTTAGAGATCCAAATTAACAATTATAAACTTCTAGGAACTAAGTGGTCAACAAAGGCAAGCTCAGGGATGTAGTGGAGAAAAACAAAGAAAATGGTGATAAAGCAAGCGAGAAAACAATGGTACATACCCCAAGCTGCAAAGCAAGTTTCTGAAGTGACAACTGCACTATGGAAAGTGAGAGCTCCTCTTCCATTCTGAACAAATGCATCTTGAGCCTCAATGCCCTGTATGCGGGTCGGCTTAGGTTAGTTGGGCTTGATGTTGATGCGGCTGCCGGTTCATGCGCTGAATGTGTCCCTGTATATGTTTCAACCTGAACTGGCGGCATTGGATGACGAAATTGAAAACTTGATGGGGCAATCAAGAAGCGGTGATCTTGAAGTTCCCAGGCAGAATAATAGCTGGTTACGAATGAAAGATGGGCCTCTCGGACTGCATGATTAGGAAGATCTGAAGCCTCAATAGCAGCCCTGAAGGCGCCTACTTGACCAAAAAGTCCGATGCCATTTTCATGGAGTAGTTTTTTTCTCGAACGCGCAGGAGAACTGCACGTCTTTGTATTGATAGGAAGAAGCAAACGGTCCGATTACATGCCGAATCCACGGCTTTGGTTAGTTTTTTGTAACATACGCGCCCGCTAAGAGAACTACACCCAGACCACCGCCTAATCTAGCAGCCTGCCCAACGCCTTGGCCCCTGCAAGAACCCACAGCAAAGCTTGTTCTGTTACATCTTGCAGCACTAAATCGGTCCTTGGCTGGCAACCATCAAACACGCAGCGGTTGCGGTGCTTCCAAAGGGACCAAGCTGTGAGAATCACCAATGAGTTGAATCCCTTGCGCTGCGATGACGGAACCCTGTGAAGCGCTCGTCTCCACCAGACTTGAAAGTCCTGAGCGTCTTGCAGTGGCACTAGATGTTGTAAACCTGCCCTGCCAAGGATCAAGACCCAAACCTGCCTAGCGAACACACAGGAGGTAAGGACGTGCTGCATCGTTTCCTCCTCCTGGTCGCATAGGAGGCACTTGTCCGGGTGTTGAAGACCTCGCCGCGCTAGCCGATCCGCTGTCCAGCATCTGTTGTGGGCAGCCAGCCAGAGGAACAGCCGGCACTTGAGAGGTGCCCAGGATTTCCAGACTCGTTTGTAAGGCTCAAAACGGGTACTCCCAATGAAGAATCTCTCATAGGCTGAGCTCACAGAAAAAGTCCCGGAAGCCTCTGGTGTCCAGACATGAATGTCCATCACTTGCTCGTGTAGGTGAACTTCCTCCAGCATGTCCCATAGGCGCAGGTATTCGACAATAGCCGGCACCGAGATGCCCCCTGCAATGTCCCTCACCCATCGGCGGTCCAGCAGCGCTTCCTGAACCGTCCGTTTACCGATGGCCTGTTTCCTCACACAATTGAACAGAGCCGGCGCCAAAGATTGGATGGATTGGCCATGAAGCCATCGATCTGTCCAAAACATGGTGTTCCTCCCGTCTCCGACCAAGGAAGTGACCGAGATGGCAAACAAAGCCGTTGTGTTTGGGTGCACCTTGATGTTGAAACAAGCCCATGGATGATCCGGCTCCGTCTTCCGCAGCCATAGCCACCGCATACGAAGAGCCCACCCGAGAACCTCCAGGTTGTGAATTCCCAAGCCCCCAAGCTCCTGAGGGCGGCTTGCCCTTTCCCACGCAATGGGGCAATGTCCTCCATTGATCTGTGATCTGCCTTTCCAAAGGAAGGCGCGCCGCCTCTTGTCAATGGCCCGGATCAGCCACTTGGGCATTTCCAGGGCAATCATCATGTAGATCGGGACGGCCGTCAAAACTGCCCGCACCAAGATTAGGCGGCCGGCCTTGGTCATTAGCGCCGCCTTCCATCCCGGCTTTCATGGAGTAGTTGAACGGCATGCTGAAGATTTCCTTTGGCTCTGACCAGATACCGGCAGACCTCTTTATATGATAGGCGGCCGGACACGTAGTACATCATGAAGGCCACGAGAGTGTGGAGGGAGCGGCAGGCCATGCGGAATATGGCCTTTTCACTGAGCATCTTGACCACTGGAACCTCCCCGGAAGCAGGGGGAAACGTGGTGTCGTACCAGAGAGCGTTGGCTACAATGTTGGAGACGGGATCAGCCAAGGAACCATAGGTGTAACCCGCAAACAGCATGCCGCGGGCGTGCCTACACACGGCTTCCTTTCCCATCGAAGCGAGCGCCTGGAGGTAGTAGCGATGGATCTCGTCGAGGAGGAATACCTCTTCGCCTTCAGCTTCAGGGTTCCGATTCGCCGGCATCGGCCACCTCATCGCCGCCTTTTGCGCCATGTACGACCCCTCTGGACCATGGACGCCGGCGGGAGGGCGCGATGAAGGGACCGCCACGGTGCGGCTGCCTAAGGTCACCTCGCCTATGTAGCCCTCGGTTCCGCCGCAACTTTTCAGCAAATCGGCCAAACGGCGCCGGTGCTCCTCCGGATTGCGGAACATGAGGGTGGTGGCCGTCATGACTGATCGCCCCACCCCGCCACTATCGGCGGCAGAGGTTGAATCCAAGGTAGAAATCCTTCGCTTGGCAAACACCAAAAGGTAAAGTGGAAGAAGCTAGGGCTTGGGAGATGAGCGCTCTTGGGAGATTGGGAAAGGGGGTCCAATCGACTCGAGTTGTGATTTGTGTGAATTTGTGATGCCCGGACGGGACCTGATGCGATGCCCAAAACCGCCGCCTACTCCTGTGTCGAATATGAACAAATAGCTAACCCACGAGCACTTGCAACATCCTCAGGATGCAGTGCACGTCCACAAAACTGAAATCCAAACTAATTCAGACATATCAACCACAAAGAATTACTCTATAATTTGAAATTCAAAATTAGTCTTACATAGCATTGGGGCTAGAGGGCTAGGGCGTTTATTTTGCGAGTAATCCCTTTTGTCCGGCGCGTTGAGCGCTTGTATTCGAACTTTTTCTTTACTTAATACAATGATTCGCAGCTCTCCTGCGTATTCGAGAAAAAAAATCTTACATAGCAGAAATTCTTGAAGCATAGCGTTACCCGGCACTGTCGAGAGACACACTCATCTTTTGACCGCAATAATAGCACTCAATTTCTTTGACATTTTAGTTTCCGTCTTGGGAATTGTCACCTGAAGACTGATTCATGACATTCGTAGGATATGGCTCGATACGCGGGCAGGATTAGGCGTGGGTACAGGATGGCTAAAAACTTTTAATGGTGAAAAAAGTAGCGGTAAAATGACAGAAACTATCTTGAACCTTCATTTTTTTCTTGGTTCGCGAAACTTTGGTCTTCTCTTCCCCTTAAAAACCTGACAGATAGGTTCGCCGTGAGGGGTGAGTATATTTTTAATAGAAAATATTTTTAAAAGAACATGATCCCATAGTATAGATATATAGATAGATAAATTATCAGAAAGAATTAATTTGATTCTTTCGGAAAAAAATTCGATCAAGAGGGTGGGGAAAAAAGGACACTAGAAATTCAGTTGCGTTGATTTTTTTCGATGAGCTGACACATTAACATGGATGTACCATCAACTCTTCCTACGATTTTTTTCCGTAACTTAAAGCTTAACTACGCAGGCTGAGCTGAGAAATGTAGGTGGTTTCTTGACACCAAACTAAATCAATCCAGCTTTACTGTAATACTGTGTGAAAGGCAACAGCGACTCCATCTTCCAAGCCAAGGTTCAGCGGTTCAGCCTGAGAGCGCCCAAGCAAATAATCAGGGTGGGGGAAAAAAATAAAACAACGCCTCGAAATCCCTACTCAAGAAACTTGTGGCCACCACCGGAAATTTGCAGCTGCGGCATGTGTGGCCCCCACTAAAAAAAGAGATTTCACTCGTCCTCACTCTACCCAATTCTAAACCCTAAACCCGCCGCCGCCATGGCCGCCGCCGTCCGCCACCTCCTGCGCCGCCGCCTCTCCACGACTGCCGCCACCGCCACCGCCCCGGCCCCTACCCCGGGCTCCATCCTCAACCCGTCCTCCCCGAATACACCCCTCACCTCGCAGCAGAAGACCCGCCTCGCCATCTCCCTCCTCAAGTCCTCCCCGCCGCCGCCCCCCGATCAGATCCTCTCCATCTGCCGCGCCGCCGCGCTCTCCCCGAAGACACACGTCGACCGCGTCGCGCTGTCGCTCGCCGCATCGAAGCTCTCCTCCGCCCCGGACTCCCTCCGCGACCTTGCCTCAACCGTCCTCGGCCCGCGCCACGCGGACCACGCCATCGTGCTCTTCGGCCAGGCCGGCCTCCTCCCCGATGCCATCTCCACTTTCCAGTCCTCCCCCTCCACTCGCTCCCTCAACGCCCTCATCTTCGCGTGCATCCTCGCCGGGAACCACACGGAGGCCGCCCGCATCTTCCAGACATTTCCGGACACCCATGGCATCAAGCCCGACACTCAGACCTTCAACAACATTATCAAATCCTTCGCCGAGTCCGGCACCATAAGGTCCTTCTATTCAGTGTTTGAAGAAATGTGCAAGAAGGGCGTGGAGCCTAATGCCACAACGTTTACCAATGCGCTCACTGGTTTCTACAAGGAGGAGCGGTTTGATGACGTGGGTAAAGTGATAGAGCTCATGAAGAAGCATCGATGTGGTGAGTCTCTGCCGGTGTACAATGTGAGGGTGCATAGTTTGTGCAAACTCGGTCGGAGTGCTGAGGCAAGGGCATTAATGGAAGAGATGGTGAAGAAGGGCACGAAGCCAAGCTGGGTGACCTACAGCCATCTGATTTATGGATTCTGTAAGGAAGGGAATTTGGAGGAAGCCAAGAAGCTGTACAAGGAGATGGGAGTGAAGGGGTTGGTTGGGGATTGCAGCTTATACTATATATTCATTCATTACCTTTGTCGGGGTGAGGATTTTGATTCTGCGCTTGGGGTATACAATGAGATAGCACCTAAGAATTGGACTCCATGCTTCGCAACCATGAAGATGCTTGTGAATGGGCTTGCTGGGAGCTCAAAGATTGATGAGGCAAAGGGGATTATTGAGAAGATGAGGGAGAAGTTCCCAGATAAAACTGAGGGGTGGAAGGAGGTGGAGGAGGCATTGCCTCAATAGAGTAAGAGATCCATGGTCTCGCAGGTATTATTTTGTTCTGCTGGGATACATGACAAAATGAAGTTAGGCGGAGAGTTTACTTTTTCTTGCATTTGGTTACTTAAAATGAATAATTCTGATGGGATGGATATCCTGGATTCCTGATTGCCTTTTTAATCTACTACTGGTCCACATGGACATAATTCCACTGATCTGTTTATATGAAACATTGACAATGAATCATTACATGCTCTCTTATTTCTGGGAATGAGTTTACTTTTTCTTGTATTTTGGTACTTAAAATGAATAATGCTGATGGGATGGATATCCTCAATTCGTGATAGCCTTTTAATTCTACTGGTTCACATGGACGTCATTCCACTGATCTATTTGTATGAAACATTGACAATGAATCATTACATGCTCTCTTATTTCTGGGAATTTGCAATGCATATTCGAGTTCAAGTGATGCCAAAGGCATATCTTTTTGTAGGTCTCTTGTCTATCATGAGTTATGCAAGGTGGATTTTTTTCCTTTCATGAATGTAGTAAAAATAGTATGTGAACTACACTGTGACTATCTCTTGGCCTGAGCCTGCAAGAAAAGGAGAGATCTTTATTTGTCCATTCCTTTTGGTGCATCAAACTTTTAATGCTGAAAAGATAGCTAGATACTGTACTCATATGTTGATTGCTTCCACGATGCAACTGTTATAGTGTTACATGGCCACAAGTCGTAATACATATGCATTTTAGTTAATAATCGTGTGTTTTAGGTTGTATCATTCAGAGTGTGTGATTGAAGGCAATTGGAGGACTTCATTTGTGTTGGAAGTAGAACATTAATCTGAAAATTTATGGTCATATACTATCATGCCTCCTGTAGACTGTCAGAGTTGGTTATAATGAGAAATTGGTATTGTTCAAGTGGAATTATATTAATTAACTTTAAAGAATTAATTATAAAAGATAGTGTATAGTGTGTTTTATGAGGTCAATTTATTGTTCTCGAAGGCGTCAAATTTTGAATAGAAAACAGGCAATTAAGTTTTGGTGTGCCATTCTGCTAGAATTTCCTTCCTACTGTTAGCCTTGCAAACTGCTGAGATAATTGTTCATGTTTTGTATGACAACTTTCATCTTGAATTGAAATTTTTGGGGGCATAATTGTCTTGAGCTATTTTTTGAGTTGCTACTAGGGTACATATGCTTTTCACCAGGGGAGATAGGATCAACAGATAGTTGGTCTTTTTCTTTTATGAATATGGTATCCACTAAACCATTGTATTGTAAAGTGAAATCTTGGTATGATTTGAGTTTTCCAGCATTTAGTTTACTCCCTTTAGTCAGATTAAGTGATGTTTTGGACATAGACGTAGTATCCACAAAATTGATTAGTTTTTTCTTGTTGCAAAAAATATTTATAGAGCATAGCTAAAACATGCTTTATGGAACTACATTTTGAGGCAAATCTACTCTGATCTTTCTCAATCAAGCAGATATGTGCATCTGCTTTTGATTGTAGCAAATGACAGGGTTCCTTAAACTACTGTTTCATCAAGCAGCAGATGGGCTCATAAAATTTATTTAAGTAGCTTTAATGTAGTCCTCCTCTGATCTTTCTCTCTCTCTCTCTCTCTCTCTAGAATGGTATCTATCATATTATCATTCATGAACATCAATGAAACTGTAACCAAATTAAGTAGGTTTAGGTATTCACAGGATTTCTTGGTTTGAAATCTCCGTGACAAAAACTTGGTTGGCTTTTCCGGTTCAAATATGTGAATAATTGTTTATGCTTGTTCTTTTAGTTGGCTAGAATTAGATTATGTGCATTGTTTGCTGGCCAGGCTATATTGATTGTGCCAACTTGAACTTTTGTGACACAAACTTGGTTTTTTTCCTCGGAAAGTTAATATTATATACTTGGTTGTTTGCCTGATGCTTGGATCTTCTACCCAATATTTCTGAAACATGCTTTGTTTCCCTCGTCTCATTTCTCTCAAATTAACCAATGCTGTCTTTAATTCAATTTAGGCGTTCAACATTTCTTTTTCAGGTCATTTGCTAGCGCTGGAGACATTGTTGTTGGTTGAGAGCTGCGACTTCATCCATACTTAATCAATTGTTCTGAGCGAATGGAACTTTGTTCTGGATACAATTTTATATATGCTAATACAGTTGTGGTGATAATGTTTCCCTAGGCATTTGAAGGATTGTGGGAAGATTAGCAAGGTGTTTTGTAGATGCTAGACTCTTCAGTGCATTGTGCAAGTTAAATCTTGCTGTATGCCAAGAAGAGAAATGTAGAGCACGAGTAGCATGGGCTGCCACTGGTAGTATGGACCGCATGCCTGCAGGTATGGCCCAAATAAGATTTTGGACTTCCTTTTCTTGGACCTAACTATGATAGTCAGGAGTGCTACGCTTTGCACCTATGACAGTATCATATTTTTTTTGTGTGCGACATGTTTTCATGGGGTTAGCCAAATGATACTCTGAATGGTGAATGGCAAGCAGGAGTTTCGTATACTAACGGCTCAATTCGCACACGGATATGAAATTTTCCACCGATAGGTCTCTTGAGATTGAATGGTGGGTTTCTTTTGTCTTCCTCAAAGCTGGAGTGCTTCCATTCTTCTTCTTTGATGCATCAAGGCTAGGCAGCAAATGGCAACACACAATAGCACATTCCCCATGCTCGCCGGCCTTCTCCCATCCCTAGCAGCTAGCCTCTGTGGCCGGGCCCGTCGTTGCCACTGCCGTACCGCGCGCTAACCGCTAGCTCTCCACACAGGTAAAAGTCTCCTAACTTAGTAGCGACGTTCCCATCGTCTCCCTTCAATTTTCTCCACCGCCGATGTCATCACCTGAAACCCTTCTATATATGATATTCAAGCTAGCGTCTGAAATCAAGCCTGTTCCTCCCTTCCCATCGAACGCATGGCCATCTTCTGCTACAAGCGAAGGGATCCGGCCTGTCGCAGCAGGCATCCGTTCACGTTCACTGGCAGATCCTTGAGGGAGGCAAGCCGTTCACGTTCAAGAAGAAGCACTCTGCCGTTCATGCTGCTGGTCCACGATTGCTTCGATGCAAACTTTTACCAGGAGAGCCAGGAGGCGGAGGCGGCGGCGGCGGTGAAGACAACGACAGGGCACGGCATTTTCAGCGCCGCGCATCTCCGCAACCCAGCCGATCGGCGTATCCTTGCCGGCGACCACAGACGCTTTTCATCGGCGCAAGCTTCTCAAGGACCGGCGGCCACTCGCCGGCGAGCTCCAGTACCGCCGCATCGCGTTCCCTTGGTTGCCTGACGAGGACGACCGAGTCGCTGACGGCAGCGCCCGCGCCCAATCTGGGCCGCAGGTGCTCGATCCGACAGCCTACAGGACCCTAGGGGGTGGTCGGTATTTCAAATACCGTCCACCCCCCAGGTCGATACCGTCCCACTCCTGGTCGTCGCAGGGGACGCCGGCACGCACGCCGTGCCGACCCGGAGCGTCGCCGCGTACCCGGGCGCTAGTTGCGTGTTCGGGGTCGATAGCCGCCGCCGCCGGGCCGGGACGTAGTTCCTACCCGCAGCCTTCCTCGCCGGCCGCGAGAGCGACACGCGCGGCGCCCCCAAGAGAACTTCACGGTGCTGGTGCTCGCGAAGGCCCCCGCGCTCACACGCATGACGGACGGCGGGAAGGCGATGGCCAAGGACGCCGCGGAGTCCCTCGTCGCCAACGGCACCCAGAACATCGGAGACGGCCTTCGCGTCGCCGCCAATGTGCTCGACGGCCGCCGGCAGAGGAACGCCGTCGCGAGCGTCATCTTCCTCTCCGACGGCCAAGACAATCATCATAATCCGGGACAGGGTGGTTGCGGACCTTTCGGTGGCGCCAAGAGCTATATTGACCTCGTGACGCCATCCATGAGGCGCGGAGACGGCAACCGGTGCCTGACGGAGGGATGCCGCCGCCGACGACGACGACCTTTTGGGCTGCATACTCAATGCCTGCAATGCAGGACATGGTGGACTCATCGAAGAAGAGACGTGAGCAGAGGCGGCCCAGGTAGTGGCTAGGATCCGGAAGAACGTCGAATCAAGGAGTAGTATTACCATCTGATTTTGAAGAAGTGCATTGGGCATAGGATTTGTTCATTGAAAAAGTGCTTAGGTTAGGTGCCTGCGGCTTGTTACATTTAATCTCAAGTTTTAGATTCTGGCTGCCTTCTGAATTGTGATATCGGTTTGGCAGACCTCACATAAAGTTTCTACGTTGTGTCGATAGGTAACGTCGATCTGCAGAATAATGTAAACCAAACTACCAAAGGGCTTCTAAAGGTACATATCAGTGCCATTTTCTTAACAATTGATAAGGTTGCTTACCGGTCATCTTGCATTATATCTATGAATAATTCACGTAATTCGTTTCTGTCACATAGATTAGTCCAGTTATCACCCGCGGTGACGCTATATATAAAATAAAAGTTAACAGGCCGGTTAACAATGCCACTCATGAGAACATGACACACGGTGTTAAACGAAACCTCAGGCCAGGTACAATGGTAATGCCACAAATCAGACAGCAGAAGTGGTTCAACCTTTTATAATCAGCTTTCAATACAGTGATGCATACAGTTTCTGGGAGAAACTAAATGAAGTAAAAGAAAGATGTTCCGGAACCCCTAGCGCTGCGCAACTATTGTGACATCAGATGTTCATCTTTACTGTACAATCATGGTCTTCCGTATTTGAGGAAGTTGGCATAACTTGCCTGCAGTCTATGCATCGCAAGGAAAAGCATTCCATACCTACAGTATTATGTACAACTAAAGATTATGGCTACAAGACAGCGTGAATAAAAAGCACACAGCATATCCAGATAGCACTAGCAGCCCTTTGTCCTTTCATAATCGGGCGGCAGGGATGGACACCTTTCGTTCATGTGGGCGTATGGCTTCATGGTGTTGTAACCAGGCAGCTCCATCCGGTACCTGCCCTTGATTTGGCAAAAGGGGAGCTTAACACTGTCGTCCTTGTTGCACCACTCGGGAAGCCGGGTCGAATTGTCCTCGAAAAAGTTGAGGGTGTAAGCATCTTTTATCTGTAAAATATGGGTCAGATAGATTAAGTTTCTACTGTTGGAAACTCAAATGCACAATATTGACACCAGACTTCCTGATGCCCTCTCTTCTCTCCATAAAAGGATAGGCTAAACATGCAGAAGATAATGAGATAGCTTGCGCCCCCCCCCCCCCCCCCCCCCCCCAACACACACACACAAAAAGATATCTCCACCAGATCCTTTGGTTCTAACATCAATTTCTATAGATAAAAAGTCTGTACATCTAAGCACAAGGATTCAGGAGCACTTACTGTGAATTCAGTAACTTCAACAGAATTGGTAATAGGGTCAAAGAGTCCAGCCTCCTTGTACATCATAAGGACGAAAGCCACACAAGATGCTGACTGACCATCTTCATAGACCCAATTATCTTTCTCAGGAACAGTTAGTAACTTGTCAAATGTTATCCCACGTTTCTCTGATTCCACGATGATTTCAGGAAGATCCAGATCCTGAAAGAAATGGTGCCACATTAAAACCAAACAAAAGCAATAAATAACTTTGAGGACAATAAAAATGTACAACAGTCCTACTTTAAACACTGTACAAAAGGATCCAGATTGCAAAGGTGAAACTAAAATAGTTATATTAGAATATAAAGTCATCAGCAGTTCTAATCCTAGATGTAATACATGCAACAATAAAACCGGATACAAATTGATAAGTATGGAAAAACGCGTCTAGTGCATGCTTGAACAGGTCGATCAATTTTGGTACAAATTAAGGCTTCCGAAATGGACTGGACAGGTAACTCAAATCTGCACCCACTCTTAAGCAGGGTTATCCCAGAACCTATCTAGAGCCCAGTCTTCTGGATAGGGACCAATTCACAGGATGGTAAAGATAAACAATTAAGTCCATTTTGTCTCTCCATCTGATCAGATCCAAAGACTAAGGACCTGACAGTATCTATGGTTAGTAAAATGGCCCATCTCAATTATGGTTATACCTTTATCACTACATCGCCAGTTATTGCCACAAAATTGTAAAACACAGGCACGTCAACTGCCGCTACCAGCACGGCCTTTGTGTTAGCCAAACCTAACATATCTCTGCATGGTCCCATGCACAAATTAACAACTGGAATGGAACTTCAGTTTTAATTGAATAACTTATCGCCTTAGTCCTTATTGCTACTCATCTGCAGTATTTAGGCACTGGCCACTCTGTTCTTTGCTACATGTGCTGCAACATGTGCTATCTACTGCTAGTGCTAAACTAGTTTCACTGGGATACTAGTCATATAGGCAATACCACCACTAGAGCACTAGAAGCACACCTCATATGTGCCATCTACCACAGCCTAAAAATTTTAGTAGTGCCAGGGGAGTGCACGCAATGCTTGCACTGAAGCACTAGAGGCACACATGTGACGTGTCTGATCTGATCTTTAGTGCAAGTCAACTCAAACTACTCGATTGTTTATCTGTTCCGTGTCACCTGAATTATCTAACCATCTCATCTTATGTCTTAAACTCTAAAGTGATCAGAAAGCAAAGTTAAGGAACTTGCTTTGGCTATACAGAAGTAGGGAATAGATAAGCCGTCACCAGATGCAGGAATCAAGGGATCAAATTGTGCATCAATCCAAAGCTGGTAAAAAAAATAGAAAAATAATAATAAATAACAGGTATTGGAAAACACATAACAGAAATACAGCAAACAGATCTAAACAAACCTTAGTTCCAAGGCGCTTGTTAAGGGCTTCTTTCCACATATTACCAGCATACTCTGGTTGAAGCTTGGTCCATACAGTCATAACAGAAGCAACCTGGATCGTTCATTAAGATTTCTGTTACAAAACTAGATAATAAATCCTTAAAAATTGCATAGTCTGACCTTACTAGTTAAAAGAAACTATTTTAACAGAAACTACTATCATAACATGTATGCAGATAATAAGATTGATATTTGAAAGGTTGATTGTTTGCTAAGTTTGGCAGTAATATGGTATTCAGGTACATGTAGAATCATACCACATGAGCATCCAATGGTGGTGGATAGTTATCACTGATGGTATCGATCCAGCTAAATATCATATTGTGATACCCATAAGGCTTCCCATTCATGCTTTTCGCATAATTCCAAGCGGCAGTCTCATTAAATTTTGCACGCAAATCTGGATGCAAAGGAAGCAGTGCAATCTGAGGATTTGAATCATCCTTTGTCACTTCAAACTCCCACCATTCCTCCCAGGGCAAGATAGCAATAACATCTTCTCCCTGCAATCCGCTATCTGTTAGCTTTATTTGGGGTATTGAAACTGCTACAGCTCATCACTATGAAAGAGGGCACTCATTGGTATGCAAAGTGCTGCTAGGCATTGTTTATAGTCACATAATGCCGCATACTGGTTGGACTCAACAGTCGAATGCAATAAAATTACATAAATAGACCTGCAAGCTGCCAAAGTTTTACTCCCACAGCATATGGTTTGCATCCAGATGGAACAGTTATGATTGGCACTTCCTAGATATCTCTTGTTTTGTCCTTCCTATTTATGTTTTCTGTTCTTTTAAGAAGAAAATATTCATGAACCGTGATGCATTCAAAAGATTAGGGAAAACAGCATTATCCATACACATTTACAATATTAGACACTGGCTACAGGGAGAACATGATTTTCTGGTTGAACACATACATGAGCGAGCTATATCCTAATGATAGTTTAAAATCACTATTCATGCTATGTAGTTATTCAGTTACTCCATTAAATTTTTGGCAAGCATGTTGTTGGGGCCACTTTAGATATCACTTTAAATCTTCAATCCTTGATGGCCAGCTCACTAACAAGCTAATCAACATAACCAAAACATGTAATCCAAGGGCAGGACACCTATTGCATATATAGTTAACATGATTGAAATTTGAGTCCCAACATTTATGGCTTGATAATTGCATAGAATGAGAAAGGAACAAGAAAACAAGTTATGCTTGTCAAGGGCCAGTACCTGTTCGTTTTCATTACCAGATTCCCCAACCCAAAGCTTTCCATCAGAGTCCCTAAGGCAAACTGCAGTATGGCCTGCATAAGCGCCAGTAACCCACTTCTCCAGTGTTTCAAAACCACCCCAGCGCCCACGAATCTTTGATAGAACCAAGAAATCTCCAGAGTGGATGTCATCAGTATTTAACTCTGATACCCAAGGTTTCGGCCGTTCGTCAAATGTAGCACCCATATGCTTCTTGAGAAACGCAAGATTTGCATTCTCACCCCATGCAGTATTTGTGAACAGAGGGAAGACATCCCAAAGTGCTCGAAGTGTACCAATTGTTCCAGATGGCATGAGGAAAATGGACACCCCATTACGTTTCACCTATTTGTAATGAAACAAACTATATAAGTTGTACCCAATACACAAATGTTGAATAAATGTCAACTGTATCAATTAAAGCGGAAGTGAACACTTACATATTCATATTCAGCCTCACTTTCCCATTCTTTGATATCAAGGGTGTGCTCTCGCCCCAAAAAGTAGTAATCCCATGTAACACGGTAAGGTGTTGCAAATACGTAGAGATCAATGCAAGTCCAGCTGTGTGCTTTGGTTGTCTGCAAAAAGAAAACATGATCTCAGATCAAAAATAAACAAAAAGAAAACAAATGCACAAGGTGGGAACCACAATTCACAACAAACAAACAGCATAGTGTAGCACTACATATACGAATAATTAACAGCACAAATTGAACCGTCCAGCCACCATATATTCGATGAAATTTGTCAATTTGTGTACCAGCTACAATCACATAAAGTACACAGCAAGGCCTGGAGCTAACTATACCGCTCTTTATAGTAGACTATTTCCCGAATCAGCAGATAGACTAAATATACACAAATTGAATCCCCTAGCAACCATTTACCTTGTACAAATAGTTCCACCTAATGTACACCAGTCACCAGGCAAGTACATTTTCGATGTAATCTGCAATTTCGCTCACTAATTTCGATCGAGTTTTGAGCTCAAAATCACCAAACATCAACTGGAAACCTCCCATCAAGTAGCTCTACCGGCCGGCCAATCGATCGAATACAGAAGTAACGAAGCCAACAACGCAAGGGGGCGCCCGTACAAGAGCTCACCTCCACATGAACTATGCCGCCTCCGAGTCCCCCGTCGGTCCCGTTGCGGAACTCCACCCACGCCGTGTTCTCGTAGAAACAGGCCCCCTTCCACTCCGCGGTAGGGCCGGCATCACCGTCCTCCGGCGCGCGCGCGGCGCCGACGAAGGCCGGGAGCAGGTCGGCGGGGCCCCGCAGCGCGAGGCGGCGGAGCAGCGGCTGCGCCAAGGGCCATGGCAGGAGCGGGAGGAGGTCTCCCGGGAGGACGGGAGCGCGGAGGGGCGTCCCCAGGAGCCCCCGGCGAACGCGCGGCGGGGCGGCGAAGACGAAGAGGAGGAGGAGCAGGACGGGGAGAGCGAGGACCTTGAGCTTGGACCCCCTCATGGCGGTGGTTAGCGGTTAGGGTTAGGCCCAGGCAGTTTGCGTTGGCCGTTGGACTCCCCCCAAATTTCACGGAGGGGAGCTTTGCGGGCGGCGTGGAGGCGGAGATGGAGTCATGGAGGGAGTTCGGAGGGGAGGGGAGGGGGGAAGAGGAAAACTCCGAAGTCCAATCCGGGAGGAAAGTAAGGTAATTACCGTGTTTTCCAAGGTTGTTTTGGTTAATTTGCTGTTGCTTAACCAAATTCCCAATCCTGCCCGTGTTGACCTAACATGCACGAGTGGCGATCAGTACAACCAGGCTTCTTGTTGTTGTTACGGCGGGATCCTCATCCACGCTGATAGTTCAGTTATTAAAACCAAAAATAAATTTTGGTGTGCAGATTCCAGGCATATTCTAGTGCATCAACATGCGTGTCCCGATCATAAAAGCCACACACGCAAGTTGAGGAAACAGTCGCGCCTGTGCCATGCTATATGATCCGGCTCTGATCCGATGTCGGTGCTATGATATCGGAGGTTTTAGGAACTCTGAGATTGATATCCGTGTTGCTAAGCGCGGCAGCACAGGCAGGGCAAAGTTGATCCGAACGCCAGATTTCCAAAACCAGAACACCAGAGATCTGAACGGTGTATTTTCCCTGACGCAGTTGATTCATATGATATGCAATGCTAAGTGATTGTCTAATAAGCAAATAAAAATACGATTTTTCAGAGGGTTTTTATACATAAACTAATGAAGACTTGTGCTTGGGCAGCTGTGTACTGTAGTTTTTTACCTATGGCTGGCTGCCAAGCAGCCTCTTATAGTCGTAGACTTTGCTGTGTAGTATTTGGGCTGTTTTATCGGGTATTGGAAGGGCCCAATGTGTTCCACAAAAAGAGCCCAAAATGTTGAACACGCTTTTGACCGCGCGAGGCGTCAGGCCCAATATAAATGAGCAGATCAAGCGGCCCATACTTTATGCTTTTGCCGATGCGGCCCAGTACCGCCCGTGGCCGTAAATCAATACAGCCCGCGCGCAGGCCCGCCCGCAGTCCCCATCTCCTCCCGGTGTCAAGTCGAACACGACACACTCACGCAAGCCACGCACGGCAGGACACGGCGGCGGCCGGCGGCACCGCGCAAACAGCCAATCTGAGCCGCCTTCCCGCTCCATTCGTTGCAGCTGACGGCAGCCGCGTCTAGCGAAGCGAAGCTTCTCTTCCCGCAACCCAGGCGACGGCGCGCAGCCGCGCAGAGCAGGCAACCGCGTGCGGCGTGCCCGCGTAGCACGCAGCAAAGAGAGGGAATGATCACGGGGCGCCGCGCGCTGACACGGCTGATGGCCGCAACATGCACGGCGCCCGCACGCGACCCGTTGCGCTCCGTCCCGGCGATGCAGCGTGAACGACTGAACGCGCCGCGCCGCCCTAGCGGTTAGCGTGCACGCCGGCTCAAAAAAAAAATCAGGATGCCCCGCCCCACTCGACGAGCGCCGACCACGCACGCCATGTTACGTTACGCGATCCCGGCCAGTGGCGCCACCTCCAGGCCCCTCGCCAACGACCTGACCGGCTGACCTCTCCAACCTCAAGGCTCGATCAAGCCCGCACGCACGGCAGGTGTGGTTAGGCTGGGTGCGCGGATACTGATGAACGACGATGGCTATATCATTGTGAGCGGCGCAGACAAGGACCAAAAGGACGGAGCTACGACAACACGGGTCCCATGTCCATCGGGCGAAAGATGTATGTATGCTTCTTGCTTTGTCGCCAGATTCTGAGATTCAGTCGTGCTTTCTCATTACGCTGTGTTTTCGATCTAGTACTTTTGTTACCACAATATCCTTTTTTTCCCCTTTTGCGACCGTAGAGTATTCGCTCGCGGACGGCGTATTGCATGCGTGTACGAGTTCAAAGTCATCTTTTCGACAGTATATGAAAGGAACTTCAGGGTTTGGCCTTCACAGAGATTCTTTTCCTACAACTGAAATCGACTTCATAATAATTTCTCCTACACGTACATGTACATGTCTGAATTAGTATCTATGCTGATTAACTAGTGATTACACCGGACAACGTAATAGGATTTCTGAACCACCGAATACTATTCAGGAGATCAAACTAGAACTCCTGCCGTGTCATGACTCCACGGCCTCGGGGATGCTCTGCAGCGCGGGCTTCCAGTGCCAGTGCTCCTCCCGGTGGTGGTCGTGGTGGTGCACCTCCCCGGCGTTCATGATGTCCGCCAGCAGCTGCTCCGCTGACCTCTGGCTGCCTAACAGCCCTGGTAACTGCAGCAACCCGTGGCCGCTGCCCTTCTTCTCCATCAGCTCGTGCAGCTGCCTCTTGCTGATCCTGATGGTCACCTCCGAGGCGTGCTCGTCGTCCTTCCTCTCATGGTGGTGGTGGTGGTGATCGCCCTCCTCCGAGGACACCTCCTCCTGCCACTCGCCGTCGTCGGCCCACGACTCCACTGCGCGCTGCGACGCCGTGCAGTTCCCCATCTGCTAACTGCTTTGAGTGCTTCTTGAGCGAACTGCCTTGAGCTAATAAGCTCTGTCGCTCCTTCCTTCTTTGAATTCTCTCTCTCTCTTTAGCAGCCGGCTGCTTTGAGATGAAGGGATAAGTAATGTAAGCAAATGGGTTTGGAAGTGTATTTATAGCTGGAGATGGGTGGAGGGGGAAGGCTACGAGGAGGAGGTGAGAGAGGGCAGGTGGTCCCTGGTCAAGCCATGATTCCGCCCGACGTGATGTCACGGGGTTGTCGAGTTCCAGACTCCCGACGTGGCGTCCTGCTCATGTCCCAGGTCAGAGGAGCTCATCCGCTCACGTGGCAATCCAGATAGAATACTCCGTAGATGCCTTGCCAAATGCGTGTTCCCAACGACGTGCGACTGGCGACTGGGCCACACCGCGCTGATAGTCGCCGACAACGTCGCCCGCGGCTTGGGTGCATTGGGGTTAGCTCCGAGTTGGTCGTGGGCGGTTGGGCCGGCCTGGTGTGAATGGGCTCTGGAACGAATATTTGGTGGCTCCAAAGGCCTACTACTGGCTCGCGCTTTTTTTTTCGCTTTCTTGCGAACAAGAAGAAACTCCGTGGAGCGTGGAGAACTGGAGGCTTGCGTGGGGATTGCTGTCGTTAATCCACAGATTAATTAGGATGAGGTAGAAGAAGTTGAAATGGATAAGCAACTACGGGAGTAGTACTGCCTAGATATTTACCGTGGGCAGCTTCTTTTAACTTGGATTTGTTTGTGTGAGCAATACAGCTGAAGAACATATTGATCATTTCGTCTGATTCATTTCGCGCAGCTCAGCATGTGCCAACTCTTTCAAGCTCCGACTCTTTCTGTCTCGATATGCACGGAAGCCTCGTCGGGCACGGGCTTATGTAATCCGCGCCACCACTTTCTAAACGTTTGCAGCATGCGCCCGTTATGGCGACGGGGCCAGAAGCACGCATGGTTTGTAGAGGCGTGGCCATATACCATGTCAGAGATGTTTTGGTCAATCTCAATTCCCTTTTAGGATAAGGCGAGGAGTTCCACACGTGACACGTGTGGTGGTTTGTATAAAATACTATATGAACCGAGCGCTCCATAGAATCTCTACAATCAGACGGAATTTTCGATCGGCAGAGTGGTCTTGGTCTCGTTTAAATGAACGTACGTCATCACGGGAACTCAAGATTCTTGATTTTGGATTGGTCCAACATGCCGTGCCAGGCAGGCCTCGATATTCCACCTTGAAATATCACACAGGACAACAATTGTTTCATGGATGGATTGTTGAAAAAATAATTGTTCTATGGATATTTCCACGTGTTTTTTTTTCAAACCCAAACCCAAAGGACATAATCCAATACGGCCGGGGGCTCTCACGTGCCCATCTAGAACTTCCAATCATGACGATCATGGAGTAAATCTTGAGCGGCTTGTGCTGACAAATTCCGGGAAACCTAGCCGATCCAATTACCAAGACGGATTCTTCTTTGGACGACAATGTACATGTTTACGTACTGCAGGCAATGACTGCTGCAGCGCTAGGAGCGTAGGACAACGTGTCCATCATCCATGTACTGAATCTCAAGTTAAAGGTGTGGACGTTCTCCCATCTCCCAACCTAAGCCTGATCCTTGTCGAGACAAGTTCAGCTGCCTCCTTTTCTGTATGTGAAAAAAAGAAGAAGAGGGAGATGGGCCTAGAGCTTTTTTTCTGTTTAAAAATAGAGAATTTTGGAGGTTGATCTCACCTTTTTTTTCTGAACATATTGTTTCTTAGCTCACCGATGTCCGATACATCATACATCTAGAGGGAAGCCATTGCGAATTCGCGATAGCCCAGCCCGGCAACGCCGATGGGTGGTACTGGTACCGAAGCAAGAGCGTCATGCAAGGAACCGCAGGAGGAGACATTGAAAACGGTGGGGGCGAGAGCAAGAACATGGCAGAGAAGGGCGTGGCCTCGTGGGTGTACGTCTCGGACCCATTGGTCTTCCAAATTTACACCCCCAAATTCACTACGTAACAAAAAGAAGATTCTCATCACATCAAAATGTCATAACATGCATGGAGTACTAAATGTAGATGAAATCAAAAACTAATTGCACTGTTTTGTTGTGCTATGTGAGACGGACATTTTGAGCCTAATTAATCAATTTTTAGACAATTTTCCACACATACAAATGAAATGTTACAGTGGCGCAATGATTACGAAGAGACATCGTACCTCCAAATTTGTACACCCAAAATTGCATCTAAACGGAGCCATTGATGTTGGACTGTCGGGTGGGTGGTGTCATGATGTTGAGTACTTGAGTGTAGTCGGAGGCGATCAGGAGAGGTGGAGAGCAAAAATTGATGAGTACTAGGATATATTGGTTTCATGGAAGTATTGAAGATGAACTGTCGGATATGAATATCCCAGATCGTCCAAATTTCAGACGTGGGCAAGGCCCAAAGTACCGAGTTTGCTGAAGATGGACCCTGCATGTATGTCTCAAGCTATGATCTTTAGACACGCACAGCAATTACAAACTTTGGATCATCCTGTGCAGACCTGCGGTGCGGAGCCCTATCGTCGCCGCTCCAAACAAATGTGCGCAACACGCGGAACTGGTAGGAAGTGTTCATTTTCGCAGCAGTTCCTTTTGACAGTGATTTTTGGACAGACCTACGTAGCGCCTGCACTGACCACTGACCAGCCCTTGGAAGTAAAAGCACTACTATCAGGATCGCTCCACCCACCTAATCCGTCTTTGTCGTTGAGAACAAGTCGTGCACTACTTTCTCTGTAGGTGCCATTTCATAGTCTATCTGCAGCTTTGATTTGTGACTGTCCATGAATAGAACAAATAGAGTTTTGAAGGAAACAGAAGAAGAAGAATAGAACAAGAAGAAACAGAGTCAGTAAAGATAATATTAATTTGAGAGGTTTGCCGGATGTTAGAAACGGATCCCAGTAACTGCTTCCTATCAGCATTTTCAGTTTCCAAGCCTGTACCATACTACACCTCAGAAAGAATCGCTAAAATCTTCCTAGAGCAACTACGACCATATACATACAGAACTAATCAGGCACAAAACTCTGATCGAGCACGCCCGGCCTCTCGCCGGCCACCACCAGGCTCAGATCGAACTCGCGAGCCGCCGTCAGGGCTCCTCGGCGGCGGACTCCGGGATGCTGTGCAGGGCGGGCCTCCAGTGCCCCCGCATCTCCTCGTGCTCCCGCTGGTAGCACACCCTGCCGGAGGTCATCAGCTCCGCCAGCACCTTCTCGGCCTGCTTCGCCTTGGCCTTGCCGCCGCCGGCCTTCTCCAGCAGCTCCTGCAGCTGCCGCTTCGTCACCTTGATCTTCACCTCCACGGTCCGGCCCGCCTTCGTGTCGACGGCGGCGGCCACCTTCGCCTTGGTCTGCGCGAACTCCTCCTCCCACTCGTCGCCGTCCGCCCACACCGCCGCGCGCGATGGCTTCAGGCAGTTCCCCATGCGCGAGCGCGATGCGTGTGTATGCCGCCGGAGAAGCGAGGTGTTATATGCTCGAGATTCGAGTAATGGGCTAGTGCTCGTTGCTTGATATTTTGCCTTGATCTGTTTGTAGTTTTGTACTTTGTACTACGCGAGCGGGAGAGGATTCGGCGGATTGGCGACGAAGAGCTTATTTACAAGGGACGGATGGAGGCCAGGAGAGAAAGAGGAGACCGGGTCGCCGGGGCGGCTTCGGCTTTTCCATCTGGCCACGTGGACGGCCGGTGCCCCGGTCACTCGCTAGCGCGGGCGGCGAGAGATGGAGGCGCCGGGCGGCCGTGAGACGGCGGTGACGTGGGTGGGAAACTGGTGGAGGGGACCGAATCTTCCAGCGTTTTTTTTCTCTTTTGTTTCCACGCGAGGCGCCAGTAGGGAAATTGGCGGGTGTGAACGCGCCTTTTGTGAGGGATCTTCCGCTAATGAAGCCACCAGCGGGACGGGGTCGCTCTCGCGGTCATGGCCTCGCGCGCTCGCATGTCCCATTCTCCGCGCCGATGGTGTGGCCGACGAACCGTGGGCGCAGATTTGGAGGGCTTCAGGCTTCAGGCTTCAGCTGCCGTGTCCGCAGCCTTGTCTCAACCGATGTCTAGTTTTAAATCGCAATCACCAGCTGAACACTTCGCCGAGAAAATCGTATATGTGTATGGAGTACTAAATGTGGATGAAATCAAAAACTAATTGTACAGTTTTGTTGTGCTCTGCAAGACGAACATTTTGAGCCTAATTAATCAATTTTTGGACAATTTTTCACAAATACAAACGAAATGCTACAGTGACGCAATGATTACGAAGTGACATCGTACTCCCAAATTCACCCTCCCAAATTCAACATCTAAACATCACCTGTGTTTCTTTTTTCTTTCTCTGTCTCCCTGACGTCGATCCTGCTATTTTGTCCAGAATATCGCAACGGTTCATACCGTTTTGCCTTGCGTATCTTCCAGCCCACATTGCACATTACCAATTTTGATGGAGGAGCGACGGACCAAATGTTGATAATCTGCGATGTGGATCAGAATATGCTCATCTGCAGTGTCTACCGGTGTCCTCATAGGCTTATTGAATAGAGGGTTGGCAAAGGCTCTCTGAAACTATTACTAAGGTTCAAAATTTTGATGAAAATTTAGCGAATTTCGTGAAATTTGCATTTTTTTGATGGTGGACGAAAAGGGTAAAATTCGGCCAAAATTTCGCTGGCTATGAGTTTTTTCCTCCAGTTATATGGCTTAGTGTTCCTGTGTTCGATCATCCCGTGTTCGATTTCTCAAACATTGAGTCACTGACAACTGAGGTCCACATGTTTTGGAAAATGAAAAACAAAAGAGGAAGCACCCAGAACTCAAAACTAGGACCTCCTGTTTCATCTTAGAGTATTTTCAACAGACAAGCTAAATCGTTTTTAAAGTTAAATTTACCTATTGTTACATAAAAAACGTTTTCAACAGAATTGGTAAATGACCCTCCAAATTTAGCGGCTCTTCATCCCACCTCATTCGCTAGCTAATTTTTGATAGCCTACCTCACTAGCCATTTTTTACAGAATCTGTTGGATTACTCTGTTATTTGTTAGTCAAATCTATTTTTGAGAGTAGCTAAATCAGAAAATTTGACTAGTCTTTTTTAGCTAATCTCTTAGAGATGCTCTTAGAAGACCCAAACCACTGAGCTAAATTGATTTTTGGTGATTCTATGTATACAGTAATTTTAATAACATGTTTAGATATTAAAATTTTGAAAGTTGACCAAATATTTGACCGAAATTTTTCAACGAATTTTTCTTCGGTGATTTCGCCTGCCGCCGAAAAAAAATGAAAAACGAAATAAAAAAACAAAATAATCACTATGGCTGACCTAACAAGGCAATAACCATCAGTGTAAACCTTGATTAACCTGACAGTCAAGATTTTTTTTGGTCCAAACCAAACAACCGTCCCAGTTTAACACTAGAGCTCCATAATACCAGTTGCCAATTGATGAGCATGCGGGACCGTATATGCTTACGCACCTTTGCTGTGTTGGACTTGTGAAGGACCACTGCGTTCCACATGATTTGTTTAGATGGATTTATCAAGCAAGTATGTAATTCAGTTATTTGGGATCACCTCTTGCATGGGGCACGACCGCACGAGCATTCTTGTTTATGCAGATACCTACATCAGCATATCTGCTGAGTGCAGATGTAATCGCGGCAGTCAATCAACACTATATGAAATGTTTTACTCTCTAGTCTCTGCACAACTGTTCTGGCGGCAGTTGAGACATGTATACTACCTTGGGTGTGTTTAGTTCCCGCGAAAAGTTGATAGAAAAGTCACATCGGACACTGCAGCGCACTGTAGCACTTTTCGTTTGTTTGTGGTACTCGTTGTCCTACCATGACCTAACTAGGCTCAAAAGATTCGTCTCGTCGTGTACATCAAAACTATGCGATTAGTTTTTTTATTTATCCATGTTTATTGCCCCATGCATAAGGAGAGAGATTTGATGTGATAGGTGAATAGTGAAGTTTGGAGAGAGAAATATTGGAACTAAACAGGACCCTTGTGAAGATAACCTTTGTTATTAACATCCATTCACACAAAAGAAATACCTCGAGGGAAATGCGTCCTACCTAAATATTCAGATAATCAGCATGCTTCAAGTATAAGCGTGGAACACTATTATTACGTCATTTTAGCATCAGCCTAGTCCTGTATTGTACTTTTCATTTTTCCGTGAAACTATAATTCATCTGGCAATACAAGTCCGCCGAGAAATTTATTTGACCTAATAATTGCTCTGCACCCGTTAACCACTACCGGCCTTGAAGCTAACCCAAAATACGTCGCGTCAATAGTAGGTGGAGTACATACGCACACGTGGCTGTCGCATTGCTGGAAAATGCCACTTCGGTGCTCCGGAGGACGGGACGGCCCAGAGAGCAACACTCACCCGCGCGGTCAAAAAGACAGCAACACTACGGCCACCGCTTGGGAATTTAATCGGCTGATCGCTACGTTGAGCAAACCTTGATTTGGACCTCGTATTGTCAACGTGTTGGTGCGCCCACCTACTGCTCATGTATGTAATGTGGATCGCCCGCCCATTTTATCTCCATCTTCTTGTAAGCACCGAGCCGAGTTTATGGTAAAATTTTGACCTGCGAAATGTGTGGATCGGATCGTTTTGTAGATAGTGAGGGTGGCACTGACCCCGACAGAATGATGAGGCGAGCCATTTGGGCATTTTTCATTTGGTTCTTTGGGTCACGTCTCACCAAAAAGACAACCACTTTTCCTAGCTAGTAATTTTTTACTGAAGTTTCCTAACTAGCTCTTCCTCATCTTTTGCACTGCCTGGAAATTCAGCTTGAGGAAGCATGAACGCAGCTAATTGAGACGTTCTTGAAAACAAAAGATAGCGAGAATCTAATGCATACGGTTAGCTCAGTAAGCAAGAAATTTTTTTTGCAAAAGTTATAAAAAATCACATATGTTTGCCACTTGCGTGAAGCAAGCTAAATAAACAGTCCCTGCTGTAATAATGGACTTTGAATGAGGGAGTGGAATGTATCAGTACAGGCATTATGGGCTAGTCCAGGCTCGGCATGTTAACAGTTAACACGGCCATACAGTACACAGGGGATCGGCTAGAATTTTACGACCGTAGTCTAGGCGTCTAGCGGACCATTAGGAATCCAGCCATCAGTGCTCTGCTTCGTAAAACTTGGGTAATTGCTCAAGAAATTCACACTTCATTCTCAAGTTTTTGTTGTGGACATAGCGGACATCTCTTTTACGGCTTTACATCGTCCGATCTAGCACCACTAATCCTACTTCTGTACATTGTTCGCTGCATACTGCATCCGAATTGAAAGAACGACACAGCAAGCCACCCGAGAAACTGCCTGCGCTCTACCAACAGAGGCTGCAACCATGGAAGGTAGCAGCACGGGGTACGCGCGTGTCACGACTCGACGACCTCCGGGATGCTCTGCAGCGCGGGCCTCCAGTGCGCCGGCTTGCAGCGGTTGAGGTGGTGGTAGACGTGGCCGGCGTTCATGACGTCCGCCAGCAGCTGCGCCGCGGCCCGCCGGCTCTTGAGGCCGTAGAGCCCCGCCGCCGCCCTCTTCTCCATCAGCTCCTGCAGCTGCTTCCGGCTGATCCTGATCGTCACCTCCGCCGCGTGCTCCTCCTTCCGCCCGCTCCCGCCGGCGGCCGGTGCCTCCTCCGATGGCTCGTCCCACTCGCCGTCGTCCGCCCACGAAGTCACCGCGTGCTGCGTGACGGCGCAGTTGCCCATGGATGCGATGCGGCGCGCGCGGCTCGAGTAGCTAAGGCCTAAGGGTGGTTAGGTTGTGGTGGTGGTGGTCTCTGTTCTCGCCGGCGCCGCTGCGATGCGATGCTGCTTGCGGTTTGGTTCGGAGTGATTAGGTGGTCTTTGTGCGGCCGGCTCCGTCGGGAGGCGTGGTTTTATAGTTTCGGGGAACGGGGGGACTCCGGGAGGCAGGCGCGACCAACGTTTCGCTGCGGCGGGGCTCCGACGTGGCCGAGTACTTCCTGCGTGGACGCCGAGTTGGAAAGGGCCGAGTGGGTGGGCGGCGTGGGGTCCCCCCGGTCTGAACGCGGTGGCGCGGGGGATCTCGGGTGGTTCGGGGCCCGCCCGGGCGGTCGCGGTGGGAACGCGGCTTTTCTCGCGGATTCCCCCTGCGGGGCACGGCACGGGCGCGGCACGGACCTCCGCTCTGGTGACACGGCGCGCGCGCTTGGTTTTGCGGCTGGGACAGCCCATGATTGCCGATGCCGCGGTGCCGTAGCCGCGTGCTTTCTGGAGGTCGTTGCCACCGCCGCCCTCAATGCCGCGCGCCGCAAACTTGGTTGCCGGTGCGACGGCCGCCTCCGTGGTAGCAGTTTGGGCGACACGACGCGAGGCCCACCGCCGGATTAGCATGTGCCTTGCGTCCGAGTGGAGTAGACTTTTGATCGGCTAACAGTGCGGCCGTACGTGCCGGTGCATGTTCCGGACGCGTTCCCTTGGTGACTTAGCCATGAAGGTCAGTCCCCATACTTACTCCCATGTAGAAGCTTAGCTGTGTGTGGAAGTGCACAGTGGACCATGCTTTGATTATACTACTGTATCTATTTACTTATTAATCACCAATTCACCATACTCCCATAAACATTAGGATATCAGATTGCGGTTGCCCGATCTCGCCGTTTTCAGAGGTATCTGGTGAGGAACTGCGTATTGTAATCACGTACCACCTAGACCCCTATATTGTATTGTACTTAGCATCTACCAGAAACCAGAAACCGACCGGCGAACTATCGCAGAGGAGAGAGATCCGCAACCTACCGTTGAACACAGTAGGTACGCAGCGCAGGGAAAACTGTCAGGTCGCCAGCTCGCCGGTCGTGGCTACCTTGGCGGTGTTCACTGTGAATTTGGGTGAAAATGTCACGTCGATCACTGTAGCGCACTGTAGCATTTTTCGTTTGTTTGTGGTAATCATTGTCCTACCATGACCTAACTGGACTCAAAAGATTCGTCTCGTCGTGTACATCAAAACCATGTACTTAGTTTTTTTATTTACCTACATTTAATGCTCCATGCACGAGTAGAGAGATTTGATGTGATAGTGAATAGTGAAGTTCAGAGAGGGAAAGTTTGAGGGAAGTTTTGGATTTGAAGGGAAGTGAACACCGCCCTCGCCGGCTTGCTAGCTTGAGCAGTACTACGTGAACAGCACGTCAGCGCGCTACCACGGCCTACCGATCGATGTTAGTTCGGGCTCGATCGGTGAGACGTACGTGTCGACCGGCGTGTCCTGTTCCGTGTGACGCCATCGCGACGGTGAGGGATTTTAGTAGCCGTGTCTGGCTGGATCGATCGGTAGGATGAACTGGTAGATTGGATCCATGAGACCATGACCATCCAGCTTGTCCGAGCACGCCGCGGCTAAGCGTCTACGTCATCACTCATCATGAGCTGGAGTTGACTAGTAGCTCGGATGATTGCGGGAAGGAAACTGGGGGCGAACGGCACAAGTCCACATGCAGAGGATGGTGCTACCGTCGCCACTTGGCGGCGGCGCGACCCAAAACGAACTAGGGAAACGAACTTGGCGGCGGCGGATGCGGGATGCACATACTCCATTGGCTCACGAGGTTCCCTTCCATGGCACGTACGCTGTGACATCCGCACGGACCGCACCCGTGCGGCAACGGAGATGTCTCGTGCGTTTTAGCGTTCTAGGGGTAGAGAGTCTGCCTGGCGCGAGTAGTCATGGTCAGTGACGATTTGTGTGTTCCGGGGCGGCGGCGAGCAGCCGAGCTAGCGTCTTTGGTCCTCCAGCAAAGTGGTCTTGGGCGGCGGAATGGCAATGGCATCTACGAAAAGGCTATTCTCCATGTCTCCGGTGGCGTCGGCGTCTGACTCCGCATGCAAGAAAGAAAGACGTGCTGGTGTTCTCTCCTCTCTCCCATGGTGGACGGAAGGAAACCGTTGGGAAGGCAAGCTTCACTACGATGTGCTGCAACCTGCAACAGCCGGTGACTGCATGGGTGCCATGGTGCGCTGCGCACTCTCTGCTTCAGAGGCGTGCGTGCTGCGTGCACTCCCTACGTCTCTCGCACGTCTAGCACAGCCTGGTGGATTCAGCAACCACGTCCACCCCGGTGCTAGCTTTATGTTGCACTTGGACATGAATGGAAGTTGGGGTGCACTTGCTCGAGAGAAACTTTGCAGGCAGGGCCTGATGTCAGGCAAACGGCCTTGATGTCCCGGGTCATGAAACTACCAAAGTGCAGTGCCCAGCTCCTTTACTGGCCAATGATCGGACCTTCAAGTCTTAAAGGTTGCGCATGACTAGGAGCCAGCAGGAAGCCTTGAAATTTTCAATGGTCTCGATCTGAAGCAAGAAACCAGCGTACAGTAGAGTGAGAACATGGATAACAGAGTAAACCGAACGGAACCGACCGCTGGCAGTGGATGTGAACGGAATATCTCAGCCTGCCGATTCGGTTTGCGTTCTTCTGCATGCGGTTAGGCGCTTAGCGTGTCCTGGCCTCGTTAACTCCGTACCGTTCTGGTAAGTAATCCAGGTGCCTGAAGACCCTGGGACTGTCGGCACAGCACACGAGTTCTGAATTCTGCGTGCGGCCTAATTCTGTCTCTTGTGGAGTGCAAGTGATAGCGCCCCCAAATTGCCCTCCAGAGTTCAATAGAAAAAGAAAAGAAAAGAGTGAAATTGACCTCGCTTGTTGCTTTGTGAACCACAGCTCTCGCTTCAGCGTTTTCTCAAATTGACCTCTAGCTCTGGCTCTCAGAGTCCATGAAGCGTGCGTCCTGGGGGCTTTGTTTGCTCACGGTCACAGACGATCGGTAGCACAGCTAGTCAGAACTTGCCAGGCAGCGGCAGATGCTAGGTCGATGGTTCATTAATTGTTCGGGCGCTGAAAATGACGCTATACCACTTTACGGAAATATAGAATGCAGATGATGCAGTATGTTCTTTTTTTTCTAGGAAAAATGCACAGCTTGGACCGTAGAGTACGCCACTGAAAAGAGGGAAAAGAGATACTGACGTTATGAAACTCATCTTTCACCGAAAGATCACATTTGGAAAGACACAGGGACTCAGGGAGATCATGTGATGACGGTAGAGAACAATTTTGTTTGGCCGACTCGACTTTGTGTAACAACCTAAATCACCTTCTAACCAAGAGCACCAAATCTAACAAAATTCTCCAACTTTGGGCAATGTTAAATTAAAGAGGTGCGCTGAAAATGAGGGGCTGCAAATAACGGGTGCACAAAGTGCGCGTCGCATATGGCAATTGCTGATCAGAAGCGCAGAAAACTGATTAACGGTTTACCATGAATTAATTGCGATCCACGCAGTGGAATCCAGCGTCATTCCTGGCATCACTCATGCAGCTGCCCGACGTAAATAAAACCAATTAAGCATCATTTTCGGATTCACAAATGGTCGCATCGCGATCCAGCTTTACAGTGACATCTTTTTGATCGGCAGTGGTGACCACACACTCAAAATTGTTTTTTTAGAAAATGAAACTCGGGCATTCGGACTGAATAAACTGAACGGCTGTACCTTTTAGGTAGAGAAAGTGTTTGCAGGTACGCCGTTCTGTGATCCTCGTGAGAAAGACCAGCTACAAGGACGAGGGAGCATGCTTATGAAGCAGTGGAATAAGCAACTGTTAGCTGAAGGATTTGGTGAAAGCCTGTGTTTGTAGCCGTTGTCTTGATCTGAACTCTGAAATGTACCCTTGCAGCTGGAGCTCTTCGGCGCTTGATTAGGTAGGACTAACTCAGTAAACTCAATACTATTTTTTGGTTCACGTTGCATGAAGCCCTCTTTCTTTTCTTTTTCTTCTGAACAAACCTCCCAATTGGGAGTTGGGTGGGAGTCCGTGGTGCCCTCATCTTTCTCTCTTTCCTGCCAGTTTTGAACTCACCCAACCTCCTAACCTGTCAGCTTGTCGCCGAAAAGGATTTTTTTCAAAAAAAAACCGCCTAAATTTCGTACTGATAGACTATATATTCCGTCGAGGATAGAACCGACTGTACAAATTGCCGGGCGCTCAGAATTAATTTATTGCACGAGCACGCTTTTAACGTTTATATCACGTTTCTTTACGAAACATGTTCTGTATTTCTATGACATTTTGGCAGCGCCTTGCAAGAGGTCGCAGTCAACAAAATGCTTCAGGAATGGAAAAGACTCCGGAACTGGCATCGGGCGCACGTGTGGATTCGGGCGTTCGAGCCAACATTCTGAATCGGTACGTTCATTCAGTCCTTATTAATCCCTGGTTATGCTAGCGATTTCAATGCTCCGAACAGGAGCCATTGATCGCAGATGCCAAGGCAACGACTTGTCTCGAGACGTTCGGGGAGTCCAACAAGATCAAAATGAAGCGGTCGCCAGTTTCATGGGAGCTCAGAATTTCTCGGCAGGCAGCGGGCGGGGGCAACTCGTTGTCGTTGCCCGGGTCCTGGACCTGCAGGCAGGTGAGGTGATGCGCATGGATAACCTAACCGCGATCTTGGTCGCGGGCAAACTGCAAAACTGATTATTCTGGCAGTTTTTTATTAATCGGACAAAGCCAGAGTCCTCGAGCCGGACCATCAAGCTTGAACACTTCGCTTTTCCGCAAAGCGTGCGGAGACGGAGAAGAAAGCGGTGAGGAACACCGATTCCACTTTGGGTGTGTGAACGACGTGGCGCCTGTGGAATCTCCGGATGCCTTTGCTTGGTCAGATTCTGCCATTGACCACAGGAGCATGCATGCCTTCGTGCGTGTGCTACGGTTGACCACAGTAACACATGGTGAAATGGTGATTCTGGTTCTGCTACTTCGAGAGTTCGAGCAGCGGCGCCGGCGCGATGCCCTCGCACGGGTACACCGCCGGGAGGGAGAGAAAGCGGCGGCGCTTGGGCTCGCCCGTTGGCGGCGGCTGCAGCGGCTTTTTCCTTCGTTCCCGCGCGAGCCGATCCGGCACCAATCGCCCGCCCGCTCCAATCGAGCCGAGCCGAGCAGCACATAGGGAGAGGAGGCGAGTCGCCGCGAGACCCGCGGGCGTCCGCTCCAATGGCGACCTGCCGAGGGGGCGCGCACCCAGCGCCCTTGTACGTGGGGATGAAAATGATTACGGAAATTCCCGATCGACCGAGCTTCGTTTCCGAGATTTTTCCGTTCCGATGAAATGGAAACGATACACGTCGGAAAACGATACGGAAACGATACTGGATTTATACCGCCGAATAGCTCTATCGACCGAATTAATCGGAAATTTTTCGATGGAATTCCGAATTCGGCCCAGTTAAATCATTGAGGCCCAAAATGCACAGCTACCCCTTCAACTTCGCCTAAAATTTTCTTTGTCGCAAATGAAAATGAATCCTCACCCTATATAGCTCCATTGTTTTTTATCTTTTGATGTACATGCATAAATGATATATAAATATGTAGTAATTTTGGTTGTTGAAATTGGTCTATAAAGTTTTCGATTTGAGGTTTTCGACGTTTTCGTTTCCGATATACCGATTGTTCCGTTATCGTCATCATTTCCGAACTTATCGTTTCCGTTTTCGTTTCCAAGTAAAAAAATATGGTTAGGAAATGATAATGAAAATTTACGATCGTTTCTGACCGATTTCATCCCTACCTGTACACGCGGTGCGGCATGGAATTTTTTTCCAGCAAACAAGCCCCAGGATGGTAAAATGAGCAATCGTAGAGCGGCTGCCCAGGATGGTAAAATGCGTGTGCTCCTGGCGGCTTGAAATCGTAGGCCCAGGATGGTAAATGGCAGCAATCGTAGGCCTAGGATGTTAAAATGCTGCCCTGGGCTTGAAATTAGGCTCTTCCATTTCATTCTGCTTCATCTTCCATTTCAGGCCTAGGTTGGCCTCTAATGGGCTGCAAAACCTTAGCGTGCATATTTAGTCCAACAGCGCATGGGCCTCTTCCTTTGGGTCATGGATTCTGTTTAGTCCAACAGGAAGGAAAACAAATTCCGAAAGGAAACGAATCAAACAGGTACTGCGAATTTGCGAAAACACATCACCACAAACCATTTTTTATAACACCCACGGTCACAAAAAGACCCCAGTTGAACTTGAAAAACCCACATGACTGAGAGATCACAAGAAGGAAAGAAAGGATCAGCAGCACCACGTCTGATGCGACTCAATGGGCATGGGCCACGGTCCACGGACCAAGACCATCAATTTCGCGTAGGTCTTTTCTTTCCCCTGTTAAAAAGCAGCACGGCACACCTCCGCGCCCACGCCGTGCATGAACAGCAGCGGTCGTTAATGACAGGCGTTTGCCTTTTGAGGGCTGCTTTGATGATTGCTACTGGCCCTTTTATTGCGCGTTACGCCGTGCGCCAGATGCATCAGGTGACACGAAGCTCCTGTACCATGTGTGGCAGACTGGCAGGTAGGACCGTAATGGAATCTGCTCATCGATGTGCCGTGCTCTTCTCGAGACTTGCTTGCGAGACGAATTAGAGAAAACGATGTGCATGAGCACCTTACTTACGTTCCAAAAAAAAAAAGACGTGGGTGAGCGTGAGCACGAACGAACCTGCCCTGGCCGTTTTCAGGTACCGCGCGTACAGCTTTCAAAGTCCAAGCCAAGACGACCCAAAACAAAATGAGAGCGTGAAAAGCACGGAGCCAGCAGCGGCCGTGATCCGCTTTTTTCCCCATCTTGTGAAGCGTCCTCGCCGGCTTCTTTACTAGTCAAGGCAGCACTCGGCCACTCGCACGTCGCACCGCCACGCCCCCACGCCCACGCCACCAGCGGCGTCGGATACCCCCAGATCTCACGCGCCCCACCACACCCAAGCGGCCAAGCTGCTGCTACTCACGACGAGTACTACTGCCCCCTCGACCACCACCACCACCTCGGCTACCCATCCGAGATACCCATCCACAGGCCGAGCCGGCCGCGTCCGTGCTCCGCCATGGTGCGCCCCGGCAGCCACCGCGCCCGCCGCCCGCGGCCTCCGGCCAGCCCCGAGCCGCAGGCCGCAGCCGCCACTACTCCCCCGCGGCCCGGGTCCGCCTCCCGCCGCCGCGCCCGCCGGGTCCGCGTCCAGAGCCCCTCCCTCGCGGCCGCCCGCCGCGGGGCCGCCCCGCCGACGCCGACGCCGCCGCCGCCGCAGCCCCCTCCGGACACCCCGCCGGTCCGGTGGCCCCTGGACGCCGGCGGCGCGGGCGCTCGCTCCGCCTCCCGCCCCGGCGCGTGCCCGGGCGGGGCCCTGTCGGTGAGGGAGATCGCCGCGGCGCTGTGGCGAATGCAGCCGCCGCAGGCGCCGCCGCCGGGGCCCGGGAGGGCGCGGCGGAGGGCTGAGGTGAGCATTGCCGCGAGATCTCTGTGAATCCGGTGCTTCAGTGTCGAGATTGCTGTGCTCTAGGGTTGTAGATGGCGATACTTTGGTAGAGTGAGCTGGTGTCGCTGGTGACACTTTTGGCGCATAGCTCATCATTTTTTTGTTTAGTTTCGGAGAAATGTCGGTATCGAATCGTTGGGAATCGTCTGGTAGCAGAAGCTGGTGTCTGGCAGAAACTGCACGCGTTTTCTTCTTTTCTGACCATTTCGTGTAGCAGACTCATGTAATCCTGCTACTCCCAAGTACTAATACTTTGGTTAAACTAGCATTTGGGTTTTCCAGTGGTGGAGAAACCCTATCATATGTGCTTTGGTGTTTTGCTCCGAGTTAGAAGAGGAAAATGCTAATGTCTGTGCACCCATGATGAATATTTCAAGCGTAGAAGGTCAAATTGTGTGGAAACATTATGTTTGGCATAAAATTAGGCATTCAAAAGGTCACAACATCTCTAGGGCCCATTGGTTGGAGTGACGAGTTTGCTTGCAGATGTCTATATCTAGTTGACACTTTTAGGATCATGGGTTTTCTGTTAGTACAAGGACAATGTTGCGATAGTCTGTCCCACGCCAGATCTAGTTAATTCAGTTTCTGGTTTGGTCCATTTTACCTATCTTTGTTGTTCAGGCCATTGATTTTGACTTTTAGATTTATTCATCAATTCAGCCAAAAGGATGAGGTATCTCAATGCATGATATAAGTACTCTTGTAGTCATGTTTGAGTGTAGGCGTGTAGCTGTTGCGGTAATTGCTTGATACTTTGGCAGTAATGCTTCAGCATATCTACTCTTGTTTGTTGTTTTACCCCATTTCACATGCTATGTCATAATAAGTAGATCTTGCCATTTCTTTGATGTCATTCTTCAGCTAATAATTCATGCTGTTGTAAACTGCAGTCCAGTTCAAAGCGCCCACACACGCCTGACCATTGTAAGCACTACAAAGCAGTTATTCAAGGCAGGACAGGGAATAGGACTGTTGACAATGTCCCACATGAGGTACTACTTATGTCCTGAAGGAAAATTGCCATTATAGGATTTTTACTAAACCCTGTCTGATCTGACATGTGTATGTTTATTCTTTACTACACATAGATGGAAGCTCATTCTGCAGTGCGTCAAATAGAACCAGAAATGGCAACAAAGTGGAACCGTCAGTTCATGAAAGCTTCCCGGTGTGTGGACGATGATTACTTAGAACACAATCTGAGGGATGGTGGTGGAGAAATCTATTCACTAAAGGAGGAGCTTATGGTGGCTCAGGACCGGATTCATGAGCTTGAAGCAGAGTGTCGATCTACAAAGAAACAGCTTGATCACCTGGTGAAGAATCTCGCTGAGGAAAAGGCTTCCTGGAAGAGTAGGGAGCACGGTAAGGTTCACCATATCTTAGATGCTGTCAAGGAGGAACTCAATCGGGAGAGAAAACAGAGACAGCGGGCAGAAATGATGAATTCCAAACTGCTCGATGATCTGTCCGAGATGAAGTTTGCTGCGAAGCGTTATTTGCAAGATTATGAGAAGGAGAGGAAGGCTCGGATGCTAATGGAAGAGGTCTGTGATGAATTAGCAAAGGAGATTGCAGAAGACAAAGCTGAGGTCGAGAATATGAGAAGTGAATCAATGAAGATCAGAGATGAATTGGAGGAAGAGAAGAAGATGCTTCAGATGGCTGAGGTTTGGCGTGAAGAGAGGGTGCAAATGAAGCTTGTTGATGCAAAGCTGACACTTGAGAACAAGTATTCTCAACTGAACAAACTTCAGGATGAACTTGAGGATTTGCTTCGTTCCCAGACAGGCAGTAATCTGGAGAAAGTAACAGTAAGGGAGGTAGGAAGGCTCAGGGAAGCAATCTGCTCTACGAAGATCAATGGTATCAAGGACTTTTCTTACAAACCCCCTCCACCTTCAGAGGACATTTTTGCTGTATTCGAAGAACTCAAGCAAAACGAAGATACTGCTGAGAAGGTGATTGTGCAATGTAATGGCAATAGGCCCAAGAGCTGTGCATCAAAAGCCCATACAGATAGTCCTGAAACTGACATTTTCTTGGAGAATCAAGCAAGCAGATATTGCAATCAGCCTCACACACGTAATGAGGAGGCAGAAGATGATAGTGGATGGGAAACAGTAAGCCAAGTTGAGGAGAATGGTTCTAGCAAGTCACCAGGGGGAAGTGAACCATCTGTGAATGGCTTCTGTGGAGAACATGATGCTTCAGTGAGTGGGACTGATTGGGATGAAAACTGCGACAATGACCAGGCGCACAGTGAGATCAGTGAAGTTTGTTCGGCAACAGCAGGGAGGTCTCGGAATAAAAGATCATTCGTCGGACTCTGGAGATCTTCAAACAGTGTCGACCAAAAGAAAATGGGATCCAATATACTCAATGGTAGATTATCAAATGCCAGGATGTCAAATGCTGTCGAATCTCCTGATCTAAAGGACGGTGACGTGTGTGACAGTCCGCAAAGCGCAGGGCAATGGAGACCAGACCTGCTAAACCCGGACATTGTTCGGGCCATAAAAGGATGCATCGAATGGCCCCGAGGAGTGCAGAAGCACAGCTTGAAGTCCAAGCTTCTGGAGGCAAGGATTGACGGCAGTAAGATCCAACTGCGTCAAGCATTGAAGCAGAAGATATAGCACGGTCAGCCGCTCACATTCTAGATGGAAACAGGATATCATGATGCCTCTGCTCGTGGGGCTGCTGCTGTTGGAACAGGCAGCGCCCCGCGAGAGGATTGTTGCAGCAGCGGCTGGCAACTGGGTGTCATGATTTGAGTACCTGATCGATGGCTGAAGGCCCACCTACGTGCACAAATGAATTGTTAGCCTGGTGTAATCACGACTGTCTGTGTAGATGTATTTTAATCAATAAGCAATGCAATCATTCGATCACACTTGTCGATATCTTCATTTTTCCTTTATAAGATCCGTGTTGCTCAAATTTCTGCTGAAGGAATGCAGTAAATAGATACTGCTATGTGCTGACAGAACTAATGCTAAAAACATAGTCCATTCTATCAGAGAGTGCAGGACAATGCATCATTTAATTCCTCGTTTATTTTCCATGTGCGTTTAGTCCACCATAACAGTATGTTACCAGCGCTGTACCGGTTGGTTGATTACCACACCATGTCAGTTTTCTGCCAAACGTCCGGTTCACTCTACTCAAAATCCGGCAAAAATTTCCCTCACACAACTCTGGCAAACTGCTGGAAGGGCCAAACATACCATTGGTCAGGTGTGCGAGCGTTCCTGGAAAGTGGGAGTTGCAAGGTGTCCAGCCCAAGAAGAATTCTTCAGGGCATTTTGGCTGCAAAATGGCCGCTTCTGAGCCGGGCATCTGTAAAGCTAGAAAGCAGACTACGAAGTCAAAGCATTAGTACTGACAAGGAATATAATGGCACACACGAAAGGAAGAAGAAATGAAGAATATGCAGCGCACTGGGTAAGAAAAATTCTAGAAGGAACACAAAGCGATGGCTGTATTCAACCCAACTTAACCATTATCACGGAAATTTGTTCCCTCAGCTCAACTTAAACATGCCTGAAGCTGCCACGACCGGGCCGGACTGCGGCCACTGGTGCTGTTGCTCTAGGTCTGTTCGTGGAAAGTGGGAGCTGTGTCCTGCCCAAGAGAAATGTTGAGGGTATTTCTGCCGCAGAAATTATATGCTTCCGAACCGGGCATCTGAAGTGTGACAAGGCAGAGCACGAAGTCACGACTGACAAGGAATACGAATGAAGACGAATACGATGCGCAGTTGCGCACAACACCTTCTGAAGAAGAAAAAAGAAGAAACTCTAGAAGGAACAGAATGCGATTGCAGATTTGATACCAACCTGACTATCATCACAAAAATTGTTTCCTGAGCTCGAAAAACATCCTACGAGCTCAGGGAAAAAAAACTCCGAAGGACCAGAAAGCGATTGCAGAGTTCATACTTGACCCTCGTCGCAAAATTTCTTTTGTGGGCTCGAATATCATCCTAGGAGCTCCGAAAAATCGTGACCGAGCAGTTGGTTACTCAACTGCCCACGCGGTCGCAAAAAAGTGCCTACTCCACCTGTCGAGAGCCAATACCTCTGACGAGACGCTGAGTCATGCACCAGTTCATACGCCTTTACGAAAGGTCCGGCCCGTCCACGCCTCCCGGAATGTCGAATGGCCCATCCTCTCCCGGGTCTCCTCCCGTGCGTGCCGTGGACCATCCGCGGACGCGCGCAGATCAGCATCGCATCCGCATCAGTTCATCTCATCCCATCTCACCAGTCACCACCCCACGCATAGCAGTGCACGCACGGCACCACACACCTGTCTCCGCCGGAGAAAGATAAAAAGAGGACCCAAAAGCAGGGCGCGCAACAGAAACAGCCGCGCCACACCTGGCACGAACCTTTTGGTCCCGGCGCAGGCGCCGGGCGGCCCACCCATCATCGTTCACGAGTTCACGACACGAGAGCTCACCGAAACGTTCCGCCCGTCCGCCGAGTCCGAGCATGCGGCGGCAGCTCAGCGTGCCCCCGCGCCCGCGCGGCGCCTTGGCGAAAGCGACGGCTGCCTGCTCACAGGAGAGCCCCCGCGGGGCCATTCAAGCCGACGTGACGCATCAGGAGGAAGAGACCGATCAGGTAGGTGTTCGGGTCCGGCCGTTCGTCGCCTTGTTTTTACTGTACTATATATACAGTACTACTTTCTCCGTTATGTAATATAAATATTCGTTAATTTTTTTTTCACGTTTAACCGTTCGTTTTATTAAAAAATTATAAACCTTAAAGCGTAGAAATCGAGAGATATTTATATTGTGTAACGGAGTGAGTACCCACCAGCTAGGCAGCTAGACCCCTCGCCGGAACTATGGCCGCGTGTGGGACGGACGGGACGTCGGGTACCACGTGCCCCCTGTGGTTGGTCGGTGTTGACGACCAAAATTGGCACGGCTGTGCAAACCGGTCTGACCGGTATGCACAAACCGGTCAGACCGGTTTAGTAAACATTGTCAAAATGCAAATTAAACCTTCACCATTGCGTAGCTCTCGTCAAGACGATCAAGATGCATATGTGGAACGCCTATTTTGGACTCCGGATGAGAGAGTTATGACTTCGGGAAGATTCTGCACCTGGGAAAACCGGTCAGACCGGTTTCCCAAACCGGTCTGACCGATTTGGATCTGAATTTGAGTAGGTTTAAGACTCCGAGTTTTATACCATATTGTAACCGACTCAACGGGGTAAGACCATCCCACCCTATAAATATAAAGGGCCAAGGCCGACTGAGAATCATCCAATCGATCAAAAACACTTTATCCTTTTATGTTTCGCATTACTTTTATCTCCAAACCCTAGCTCCTCCAAACCTCATACTTGCTGTTCTTCTCTCGTCTCGGCGACGTTTGAGGGCGTTCTAGGTGGCCTGCCGACCCTAGAACAACCCTAGACTCTCAAGCTCCGACGGGGTCCCTCCTGAGCTCGAGGTTCTAGGTTTTCACCGTCGCACTATCAAAAGCGGTCTGACCGGTTTCATAAGGCGGTCTGACCGGTTTCGCTTCAAGGCAGCGGCGACTTCGTTGGCTCGGTTTCGTGTCAACATATTTTGGCGACTCCGCTGGGGAAGAAAGCAAAGGGATCTGTTACTATGGTTAATCTAACAAAACCTAGTGAAGTTGATCCTGAAAACATCGTTAGGCCGACTGTTGATGAATTGTCGGCTGAGGATCGTCAAACTTATGAAGCCTTCTGGAAGGATCATGAAGAGAAGGAAGCACAACGCAAAGCAGAAGAAGATGAAAAAGCACGTCGGTGGTATTTATCTCACTTCTCCAAGAATCGGAAGGATGATATCTCCAAGGACAAGGAGGTGGTCATCGTTTCGAGCTACGACGAGCAAGATAAGGTACAAGCCAATGTGAGTCCTACAACACCACATGTTACTTTGGAGCAAATTAATCGCTTATTCATCAATGGTCAAAGACAAATGTTTGCTACTGTCCAAAACATGATTGATAAATCATTAGGAAAACAACATTTGGCTAGTGATAATAATGCTCCTAAGTTTAATGTGGCTGGTACTTCACAATGTAATTTTGTGCATCCTGAATCATCGGCAACACCCATGCCTCAATTCGGCGTGCCGATGAATTATTTTGAAGGTCAAACAGCTCCAGGACAATACAGTCCAAACAATGCGGTCAGACCGGTTGTACAAACTGGTCAGACCGGTTCTAGGGGACCGGCTTCAGTCGGTCTAACCGGTTCTGGTGCTTTAGTTGCTGTTCAATCATCTCCTGAACCAATTACCAGTGTACCTCCTGTTCAGGCTGATTTTAGCCGAACAAATGGATTTGCTGGTAATCATGTTCCTCCATATGCAACTATAAATTATTCTATACCTCCCCAGAGTTCAGGTTATTCATATGGTGCAGTGCCAAATAATGTTTACTCACAACAACCACCGTATGTACAACTGAACCAGGTACCACATCATATGCCGAATAATATTAATTTGCAAAAGCCAAATAATCCTTATTATGATGATATGTTTGAAAAATATAAAAGAGATTTGACTATTATGTTTAAAGAAACTTTCGGCGTAGAGCTTAAAGATAAAACTCTAGTGTGTCAAAAACCATATCCTGAGAGTTTTGATACTATACCATGTCCTCACAATTTTAAGGTACCAGAATTTATTAAATTCACTGGGGAGGGTAGTAGAACTACATGGGAGCATGTTAGCCAATTTAATGCACAAATGGGTATTCATGGTAATCTTGATCATTTAAAAATCCGAATGTTCCCTTTGTCATTATCTGATACTGTTTTTTCATGATTTTCAGCATTATCTCCTAATTCTATTCATACATGGTCTCAATTAGAGAAAAAATTTCATGAACACTTTTACAATAGTGATAATGAATTGAGACTTTCTCACTTAACATCGGTTAGTCAAAAGAGTGATGAGCCTGTTTCTGAATATATTAGAAGATTTAGAGATACAAAAACCGATGTTATAGTTTGGTTATTTCTGAAAAGGATCTTGCTGAATTATGTCTTAATGGTTTGAGATCTCATATTAAAGAAAAATTAGAAGACTATGAGTTTCTAACCATTAATCAAGTGTTGCAAAGAGTTTTGGCTCAAGAAAGCCGAAGTAAGGATTCTAAACGTAAACCCGATCGTTTTGGTGTGCATGTCGTCAATAATGATTATTCAGACGATGAGGGTAAAGAGGTTTATGTTGCTGAATTTGTATGGTCATCTAAAGATGAGCCTAGCACTTGTTCTTCTCTCAAGCCGATTCATAAAAATCGGCACGAAAAAGTAAAATTTACTTTTGATGTATTTAAGTATGATAGGATCTTTGATGAGCTTGCAAAGGCTGGGAAACTGAAATTTTCTCATACTATACCGCCGAATGATGAGTTGAAACGACGAGCTTATTGCAAGTTTCATAATACTTGTTCTCATGCTACCAATGATTGCAATGTTTTCCGTAGGCAAATACAATCGGTCATAAATCAAGGACGATTGGTTATTAATGTAATGCAGATTGATGAAAACCCTTTTCCTGTTCACACACTTGAATTGATGAATCCAAAAGTGTTAATTCGGCCGGATCAAGCCGAAAAGGCTAAAGGGAAAAATGTGATCATTGGTGAAGAAATACCTATGAGTTCAACAAAGATGCCATCAGAAAAGACCCCTCGGTTCAAGTTGAAGACTCAAACACTCGGGGGGCAAGACAAGAGCAAAAACACTGGTTCTACACAAACCGGTCTAACCGGTTCTAGAACCGGTCTGACCGGTCAGCATGGGAACTTCAAAGACAAAGTGAGGCCGAGCTTTGAAGAGCTCCTGGCCAAATATAAAAAGAAAGGGGCTGCTCAGAAACAAAAGAAGCTTCACAACAAAATCAAGGATGTAAAGCCATCACTAGGACGTCAGAAGCAGTCAATATGTAAGCAAGAATCAATGGAGCAGCTTGCACAGGTGGTACCAGCAAGATCAGCAACAATCAAGCAGGTATAGAAGCCAAAACAAGTTGTTTCATCATCAACTTGAGTTAAAGCAAGGTATGGTCGATAATATGTTTATCGCCCTTAGAGCTTATATATGGCCGATGTATTGTTCATCATCGTCCTTAGATAATTTTAGTCCAGAAGGTTATTTTTTAGCACGCAAGCTTTGTCAAAAAACAGGGGGGCATATGTTGACGACCAAAATTGGCACGGCTGTGCAAACCGGTCTGACCGGTATGCACAAACCGGTCAGACCGGTTTAGTAAACATTGTCAAAATGCAAATTGGACTTTACCATTGCGTAGCTCTCATCGAGACGATCAAGATGCATATGTGGAACGCCTATTTTGGACTCCGGATGAGAGAGTTATGACTTCGGGAAGATTCTGCACCTGGAAAAACCGGTCAGACCGGTTTCCCAAACCGGTTGGATCTGAATTTGAGTAGGTTTAGGACTCTGAGTTTTATACCATATTGTAACCGACTCAACGGGGTAAGACCATCCCACCCTATAAATATAAAGGGCCAAGGCCGATTGAGAATCATCCAATCGATCAAAAATACTTTATCTTTTTATGTTTCGCATTACTTTTATCTCCAAACCCTAGCTCCTCCAAACCTCATACTTGCTGTTCTTCTCTCGTCTCGACGACGTTTGAGGGCGTTCTAGGTGACCTGCTGACCCTATTATACTCTCAAGCTCCGACGGGGTCCCTCCCGAGCTCGAGGTTCTAGATTTTCACCGTCGCACTATCAAAAGCGGTCTGACCGGTTTCATAAGGCGGTCTGACCGGTTTCGCTTCAAGACAGCGGCGACTTCGTTGGCGCGATTTCGTGTCAACAGTCGGGCAGGTGGATGTGGATGTCCCGGCGCCCGTGTTCTCGCGGTTGTTGCTTCCGCCACGAGAGTTCATCGTTTGTGGTTGTCCTGTTTGTACGCGAGTAACGCGACAGGTGTGGAGAGCGGCAGCGCCACCTGGTTGATTGGAGAATGGACTTTATCTATGGTCCCGTTTAGTTCCCAAAAGTTCCTAAAAAGTTACTCCCAAATATACTATGCAAAAAAAAGATTCACTATCACATCAAAATGTCATAACATGCATGAAGTATTAAATGTAGATGAAATTAAAAACTAATTGCACAGTTTTGTTGTACTCTACGAGACGAACATTTTGAGCCTAATTAATCAATTTTTGGACAATTTTTTGCACATACAGACGAAAATGCTACAGTGACGCAATGATTACGAAGAGACATCCAACTCTCAAATTCAACTTCCTAATTCTAACATCTAAACACCACCTATATCCATCTATCCGCAGAGCAGTTCGTTGAACTGGTTAACCGTCGACGTGTTGCCGTGCTAGTATGGGAGCTGGGATCCTTTTGACGGCAAAGGAGAAGAGGGAACGATCCACTGAATGACAGGTTTGATTGGTGGAAGAGGGGCCTGTAAAGGACTTGGATACTTGAGAGCATGCATATCCAACCGAATTCTATTAGAGAAAGAAAAAATAGCGACACATGTACCAGGAAGAGACACCCTCTTATACGGTGAGAGACGGCTAGGCAACGCGTACCAGGACAGCAGACGGCCAAAACAAGTTCTCGTGGCACATACGCGATTAGCGTTGAATCATAGCTTCAGGTGCAATGCAACTGCAACGGCATCTATCACAAACGGGCACCAATCATTCACCGTGAGTCCGTGAGACGTGGTAGCATCCTAGTATATACCCCCTCTGTTTCATTATATATGACGTTGATTAGCTCAATTACATGAACGGCATATCTCATTCCCATCCATTTGTCGCCTTCTTTTTCAGCTAATCATCCAAGCATAAAGCATAAATTAAGATGATTAAGGAGAGGGCACCGAAAATGTGCATCTGTTTCATTTTTGTTGGTCAACCGTCCAAAAACATTATGGCCGGTCAGGATCGCGATTTGTGCACGACTGTGATCAAAGTGAAAGGCAATGGTCTTCCATTATAATCTTGTTCCCCACGGAGCTCCAAAATAAGTGGCGATGTCGCTGAAAGGGATCTCTAGCTTGTTCATGGCGGTGGGATGGCAACTTTGGAAGGAACGAAATGCGCATCTCTGTTCGACGGTAGCACTGCGTCCATCTCAAGCACTGTGGCGAGGATCCAACACGAAGTGGATTCGTGGGTACTGTCGGTGCTAGGAATCTAGATCGTTTGTTTTGCGAGTAGTCTGTTTTGTTCCGCGCACTTGCGTGCTTGTAAACTGACTACCTCTTGTGTGTATTCGGAAAAAAAAAGAGCTTTGAGAGTTCGAGGGTTTTGGAGGGCTTCTTTCATCCCTGGGTTCTAGAGTAGGTGGTGGTAGGTCGTCGCGGCAGTGGCGACCTGGCGATACTCGGTGGCCGGCCTGCCGCAGGCCAGTGCGAGCTCGCTACGGACGGCGGCGGCGGAGCTGAGCCAGGAAGAAGGAATCCGGGGACGACAACACGTAAGCAAATGTGCCAGCTTTCGGTCAACTAACTAAAGATAGACAACCCCTGCCGGAGGGACCGAGAGGTTTCCAGCTGATGCCGTCGGTGCGCAAGACAAGGACACCCACATCTGAGTCCTTGCTTGATTGGGGCGACCGAGCAGCCCCGGCAAGGCCCGTGCAACTCACGCTATACTATACAGTATACTACTACAGGAAAAAGCGCAAAGGCAGGACAAATTAATTCCCCCCGCCACGCCTCGCGCGTCACGTATGCACGCGTACCCGCCGAGGCGGCGGTCACGCCCGGGGATGCTAATGCTCTACTTCCCCCACGTTTGCTGGCACGCACACGTCGATTCCCCACGGTGGCGACCCGAGAATCTTGCCAACCTCGACGGCGATCTCCAGCTAGCCCTCCTTTCGTTGCCCCCAAGACGGGACCGGTTTTAGCCTTTCCCACGCCACCGTGCTCGACACGCACGGCGGCTGTCCGCCCAAACTCGGCCGCGCGTCCACGAGAGCCGAGAATTCAAGGCCAAGGCCTCAACAAGCCCGCCGCGCCCGCGTCGCTGGCCACGCCGCAACGAGACGACCATGCCCCCGGGGTCCTCGTGGTCCAAGTCCCAGACTCCCCAGTCGCGTCGCGGCAGATCGATCAGTGTGGGAGCGCACTCGCCACATCCCCCCGTCCCGTGTCTTTCTCCAGTCTCGGAGACTCTCCACCCACCGCACGGCAGGGCGCGCGCACGCCGAAAAGGTGGGCTCCCGTTCCGGCTCGGGCCCCGGCCCCAGCTAGCTCGCGCGGCCCTCGGCCTGACACCTGCGCCAACGGCAGGCTGCCGCCTCGCGCCCGCAGCCGTGCCAACACGTCCGAAAGGCACCGATGCGGGTTTGGCCATGACCGGCGCGGCCTACAGCGACGGCCGCGCGGTTGGGGCGCCGAAATGACGGGGACGCCCCTGGAAAGGAGGCGCCCGATCGAGCCAGAGGGCCGCTCTGCATTGGCCGTTTATATCTGTGGTGCCGGGCGATGGCGCGTAGCTAGCGTAGCAGTACTAGCGTAGAGCTGGCTGGCTGGTGCGGTGCCGTCTCGCGGTCGCGGGCAGGCGGAGTGCACGGCAGCATCAGGCATCGGCGAGGGTGAGGCGAGGGGAGCGAGGACGCGGTGAGCATCGGCTCGGCGCCTCGGCTTAATATCTCCACGCGCCTTCAGGCCGGTTGGTTGCTGTTGGCCGGACAGGGAAAGCGTCGGGAGAGCAGTGGGAGTGGACATGGCTGGAGTTCTGGAGGTGGAAGAAGCGCCGGAGGCCGGTGGTGCAGCAGGAGGAGGCATACGCTCCGTGCTGACCATGGGCTCGCTGGTCTCTCCCTCCGGGAACGAGGTGCTCTTTTAGCTAGTTCGTGTTCTTCTTTTAATTGCTTCTCGATTCTCTGATCTCGGGGTTGCCTCGATTCATCCATCGATCACTCTTTTCTTTTCAGTGATGTTTCCTTAACCTCTTTTTTTTAAAAAAAAAACTCATCTCCTTTACCTCCAGCTGCTAAGATATATTACACGTTGTATCGAAAATGTTCACAGATCTTTTTGACCTCTTTAGTATGTTCAAATCATGGGGGGACCTTGATTCTAGAGGGTTTCATCATGGAAGGGTGAAAAATATATCAGATAGTAGGTCACTGATACAGAAACATGCATGCTCGTAGTCATGTTCTGTGTGGCATGCAAGCGACCAAGCATAATCTTAGTTACAGAAAGGATCCAATTTAGGCACCATACATCTAGTCAATCAATTAAGATCCAACTTTGCTGGGCTTCAATCACGTTTAACACCATGTAGGAAACTTTGGTCTCCTAGTAGTTGAGCTTTGGTTAAAGCTTTTGAACGGACACTTTAGATAAAGCCTAAAACAACTAGAAGCTTCACACCTTTTATTTAAGAACATGTTTCCATACTTCTTCTGTGGACAATCTGAAAGCCCTTATTAGTAATATAACATCTGAAGTCTCGATCTCTGTCAATTCAAAAATCAACGCACCAGCTAAATGGAACCATGAGAAACTTTTGTTCCCTGTACAAACATACAGAGTTAAGGGTTCTGTACAGTCTACTTTAGTAGGGTTGTGGACTTGTGGAACAGGGTCAGGGGGCCTTAACAACTATACACTGATGTGAGTGTTTACCAGTGCCACCAGAATCGTGCCACGCGCCTATGTGCCAAATCTATGCGTACAAACTCATCTTTCATTGTTCAACTAAATAAAACAGCTTTTTTTTCGCGATAGACCTTGCTTAATCAACGTCGTGACACATGTTCATGTTGGGACTCTCTAAACTTTCAAGTCTCCCGTTGTAACTTGTACGTCAAATGGAACCAGAATATATGCACCATTTGCGCTGTACTTTTTCTTTCGGATACTTCCACAGTTCATCCCGTATTCTTACACGTACACGACAAGAATCAGAATCGCGCACTGTGCAGATTTGCGTTCACTTTCTCCTGACATTTGTCGCCCACAATTTTCAGGCCTTGCAGTCATTCTTTATCTTTACTTTTCAATCTCCATGTGCCCATTTTTCTATCACGCACATGGATTATATGGTCCAAATTAACGTGAAAGATGTCTTCTGTCGATCGACACAGGTACACTTTCCAGAGCTTGATGGCAAGATGATCGGCCTCTACTTCGCTGCAAACTGGTACCCGAAATGCGAGGCCTTCACCCCGGTGCTGGCCGCGGCGTACCAGCAGCTCACGGAGCGCGGCGCCGGCTTCGAGGTGGTCCTGGTGTCGTGCGACGAGGACCGGCCGTCGTTCGAGAGGTTCCACCGCACCATGCCGTGGCCGGCCGTGCCCTTCGGCGACCTCCAGTGCAAGAAGCGCCTCAGCGAGAGGTTCCAGGTCGAGGGCATCCCGCGCCTGGTGGTGCTCTCCCCGGACGGCGCGGTCATACACCCGGACGCCGCCGACCTCGTGCACCGCTACGGCGAGAGGGCGTTCCCGTTCACGGCGGCGCGGGTGGCCGAGCTGGAGGCCGACGACCAGCGCAAGTACGCGTCCCAGACGCTGGAGAAGCTCTTCTCCATCGAAGGGAAGGAGTACGTCAACGGTGGCAACGAACAGGTAAGTGAACGTGCATGCTCTAGAACGCAACGGCATTGGCGTTGCATGCCGTTGATCCCCGCTCCATCCATGGCCCGTCGTCGGCCCTCATCCAGCTGCTGGCCGGCCTCACCGTGGCTAATTAAGGGCTGCAGGTTCCGATCTCGAGCCTTGTGGGGAAGACGGTGGGCCTCTACTTCTCGGCGCACCGGTGCGCGCCGTGCGTCAAGTTCACGGCGAAGCTGGCGGCGATCTACAGCAGCCTCAAGGGCAAGGCGGAGGACTTCGAGATCGTGTACATTCCCATGGACAAGGAGGAGGACGGGTACCAGCGGTCGTGCCGCGACATGCCGTGGCTGGCGCTCCCCTACGACGGCGCGCCGTCGCGGGCGCTGGCGAGGTACTTCGACGTGCGGGAGATCCCGACGCTGGTGGTGGTCGGGCCCGACGGCAAGACGGTGACGCGGGACGGCCGGAACCTGGTGAACCTCTACTTCGACATGGCGTTCCCGTTCACGGACGCGCAGATCAGGCTGCTGCAGGAGGCCGAGGACGAGGCGGCCAAGGGCTTCCCGCAGTCGCTGTGGCACCGGGGCCACCGCCACGAGCTCAGCATCGTGTCGGAGAAGTCCGGGGGAGGGCCGTACATCTGCTGCGAGTGCGAGGAGCAGGGGCTTGGATGGGCGTACCAGTGCATCGCCTGCGGCTACGAGATCCACCTCAGGTGCGGCCGCGACGAGGGCGACGGCAGCGCAGGAACCGGTTAGCGGCGAGTTAACAGGATCGCGGGTGGGTATCTCTATCTAGATTAGCTGTGTATTATTGGACATGGTCTGTGTTTTGTGTTTTGTTCCCAACAAACGTCAGCTTGCTCTTGTAAAGTCTGATGCTGAAATAGATGAGAAATGGTCTTTGCTGTAAGGTTTTGGGTGGTTGGCTGAGCGCAGAAGAATTGCAGCTGCAGCCTTGCAGGTGTTACAAACCTTGCTTGATGCAAATATGCAATGCCCAATCAATCTAGTTTACTAGTTATGCAGTTCCACTGCGCCTTTGAGCAATCCAGCTGACAGTACGAGCTCTCCGCGTGAGGTCCTGCAATACCCCGTCACGGATTGTTCAGGGTCCGAAGTACATCCAGCTCGTCCGGCCAAAGAAAATAAACTGATTCCAGGCAAGATATAAGATGAATGCCAAAAACAGATTAGAAAGCACGGCAAGGGATAGATCAACAAACGAACATGGATCAGAAATCACGTCCGGAGAAATATCATAAACAAACCCAAACAGGAATCTCTCTTGTTATTCAATACTCCCAGACAAATATTACTTTCATGCAGGAAACGCTTACAAACCATATTGCAAGGAAAACTTGCATCAATAACAGACTTCTCAATCCACACAAGGGTTCAGACAAAGATAACGACTACTGATATTACGGCAACTTCAGAAACCTTCAATATTTGGTATCATATGATACCACACAAGCATTGATACGTTGCCACCTAAAATCCGTGAATCTTGATGCTCTCTTTCTTTGTGATTCCAGCCTAGCCAAAATATAACATCGTCAGACTAAGAAATGAGAACTAAACAACTACAGAGATGTGCATCCAACATAGAACTTACCTGGACTAGGAAAGTAGCAACATTTTTACGCTGATCACCTTGCAGTTGAATGACCTGTAAAATATAGCAAGCGAATGATCAGCTTGACATTCAGATAAGAGAAATAAAATATGATAGAAGCGATTACTGAGTGCTACTTCATACCTGGCCTAGCTCTGGATCCTGGACTACAGTACCATTGCAGCAGAACTCCTTTTTGAGATCCTTGAGGATTTTGTTATAGCTGTAGTCTTTCTTCAAGCCCTGAACAGTAGTCAGACTCTTTCTTCCGTTGCGCTGCTGAATGCGCACATGCACATATTCCTTTGATCCAGCACCAGCGCTGGAGTCCTCAGCATTTGCCTCCGCAAACGGATCTACATAGAAAACATATCAATGAATCAACTTTTGATTTCGAGTGTGTTCAGACTGGAAAACTGAGTTGAAGCTTAATTTATATTGGAAGAAAACCAAAATACCAAGGTTAATGAAACTCAGTAACCCATGAATGTATATAGCCTCATTAGTTATTAAGAAAAACATGGTACCAGCATCACCTCAAGAGTAGGTTGCAAGTGGTCCAGATCCACCATTAACAATGCATAGCACGGATTATTCAACGAGAAAATGTTACAACAAATGACAGAAAAAGGGAGTATATACCAAAAGCAGATGGAAGCTGGACGTCGAGATCAGACATGAAACTTTCTTGTTGAGTTTGATTAGTCTCCAAACTGATCACTGAGTTTCACTAGTCTGCAAAGCACAATACCGTTCCAATCAGTCGGTGAGTATGCAGAGTTATAAAGGCATTCATCCAATATGCAAGTTATACAGGCAAACCAGTATTCATAACAAACAAACGATGCTCATATTGACTAAAAAACAGTGAAATGACACAAGAGAACAAATGTAACATGATAATACCCATATGAACGATCAAGGAACTATGTCGAGATAAGAAATGATAAAAGGCTGAATGGACACTGAGGCCAAATAATGTTTTACATGGCTAACTGCTGGAGGAGCTCTTAGGTTCATAACTAAGGGCAGATATAGAGAAATGGCAGGGAATCAAACCACAGAGTTCAAGTTAATCAAATGAAATATTCTACAATGAGGTTCCAAAGGTATCAAAAGATTTCCCTCTTTGGTTGGTCTTAATGGGCTTGAAAAGCATATGGTACAACTGAAGTGTAACTCTAACTAAACAGTAGCCTGAGGAAACTTAGCAAAACAACTTGCCTAATATCTCTTATATGATAGCTACAGATAACCATAACCAAAACTCGGCTCATTAACAACAGGTCTCAACTCTAAGGAGAAGGCTACCTTCTAAAACTGGGTCAGTGAGCACAAACTCCCGATCCTCGAGCGCTTCAATATCTACCATTTTATACCCTATAACTAAAGATGTAAAATCAGCCTGGGAGTTCCTAAATTTCAACATAATTTGGATGCGGGGTCAACCATTCTATGAGTCAGAAGACAGCTACACCAAATCATACCAGCATCACAACGATAACAGAAGACAGCAATCAAGCCGATGAAATCGGATCGAATCACAAACCCTAGGAGATCCCCAAAAAACGAGCAATCACGATTACAAATCGACCCGCCAATCCACAACCTATCGACATCGGCACCACTCACTGAACCCACCAGCAACCGGTCGGAGCAGAAAATCTCCACCCCAACAAAGCAACCCATCAATTCCTCCAGACAACCGCAAGATCCGCTCGGTTCGGGGCGAGATTACGAAGCCACAATACGATCCACCACAGATCAATCGCGAGATGGAGGAGCCCATCACCAAATCCTCCACAAATCTAGGCTTCGAAACACGGAATTAATCTGGGGAGAGCAGTGAGGAGGGGAAGGAGGTCACCTTGGTTGGTGGCGTGGCCGGCGAACGGAAAGCGAGGCGAGCGACGGGAGCGGAGGGGAAAGGTAATGCGAGACTTGACCTCCGGAGCCGTGATCTCTCTCTGTTTCTGGGTCCTTTCCGTTACAGCTCGACCGCCGGTTGGTTATATAAAGGGGAGGGGAGGTGGGCGAATCAACAACTGGAGTGGATTCGGCCCAATGGAGTCCCCCTGTGGGCTTACTTTTTTAACACTTTGTGGGCTTCAGATGATTTCGGTGTTTCCAAGCTTTAGGCCCCACTAATACTTCGAGTGGGCTAATTGAGCCTCATGGCCTCTCAACCAATAACACCATCGCGCGGGCCGAGACTGTGTAATTCTCTGTGTGCTCAACATTGACATGTACATCACAAGCGCGAAGGCGATTGGATTGGATTGGTAGTCCAATGGTAGGACGGTTCAGTGGTACGCTACCCACCAGGGTTTAAATCCTGGTGCTCCCACCTTTTTCTGGATTTACCAGGATTTACCAGCGCTATACGTTAAGTGGTAAGCGGCGTTCTCGTTGACAACGAGGCGCGAATGATGACTTCGGGAATCTCCAGATCTGTCGGTGCTCTGCTCAGTCCTTCGGAGGTGCTCATAGGGGTAGGGTTTGCGTACGTGTATTCATAGGGGTGAGTGTGCGTGCGTGTGTGAGCGTTTATGTTGTACTGTGTAATCTCAAAAAAAAATCACAAGCGCGAAGTGTAGTGTTATCTCCCTCTAGAAATTAACAAAGAAAAAAGAAAACCTACCATTTCCCATTAAAATATTGCATATTATCACAACGATGGCATCATTTTGATAATAAATTCCTAGTTTCGAAGTGTCATTATCAGCATTTTTAATACAGTAGTGGTAACTCTATTGGTCTTTGCATGCATATACTGCAGATCCTATCCTTGATTAAAAAGAAATTAAGAAAGCATATCAATTTATTTATCTTTGAATTTCTGGAATATTCCAACCTCTACATATCTGCAGTGGATTTTTTGCAATAAATTGATATGCCATGTAGATAGGACTCGAATATTCCAACCTCTACATATCTGCAGTGGCTCTACATAGGGTGTAATGTCATGTAATAAATCTAAAAAAGAACAGTCAAGGATTTCACCATTAACAAATTTACCAAGTATACATCCGATGAACTCAGAAAAACACTGATTAACCAAGCGTGCAGCTGAAAGTGCCGGCCAAACCTACAGACCAATCTGAATGCAGCTCAAAGAATCACATGCTGATGTTTCGCAGATTCTTGCCGTAACTTGTGAATTACTAATGGATTTGCCATTAGCCATTACCTTTACCCCCAATTACTTTCTTTCAAAACACAGTACAAATGCAAGTTATAAATGATGATGATAAACGATGGAAACAATAAGATCAAACCACAAAGGAGACACGAGATTTAACTCGAAAAACTCTTCCAATGCGGAAGGGAAAAAACCACGAACGTCAGACAACAAAACTTCACTATGTCAGGCTACAATGCCAAAACGGCGGCTTACAAGAAGATAATCAACGAGGAGAAACCCTAACAGGGACTACAATATGTCCCCCCCGGGGCGCAGCTGTGTCGAACCAAAGTAGGCCCACATCTTAACAAGGCAAACCTTCGTATACCCACATCTTAACAAGGCAAACCTTCGTATACGCATGCTCGTTGATCTAAGCTTAGTTCACCCACATTACAAATACATCATGGAATGACTTCTGCAGGTAAAAGACTATTAACAAAGAAGTGCAGAATTTCAGTTTAGCAAGTAGTAATATACTCCGTACTAGGAAACGAACCAGGTTCAATAATATAGTGGTTTGCAAATCCAAACTTGGTCCCAGGCAACCTTTACCTTGAATGTGGAGTTTGGAGACTTATGAAAATTTTCTGAAATTAATATGAAATTTGGACATTTCTCTTGTCATTGAGTTCTATCACCCCATCGTGCGGCATCGCCCAAGTCGTATCTTTGTCTTGTGTTTGTCATTATACAGACTTGACTAACTTTGGGGCCTCGACGTCGAAGCTCAAAACACGCTACACGCTTGATAATGGCTGCAATTTTCCTCTGAAGAAAAATACTAATGGAAACAAATTATTATGCGGAGAAATACTGGTCAAGATAATGACAAGAATAACTTCCCTCGTGCAATATTCTCGGTCAAGTGAAGGACAGATGTAAGGTACACACGGTCATGGCCTACTAGTCATCAGACCATCACACGTTGTAAAGAAAATTCTAAATGAAAGTGAATGCACGAATAATTAAGGAAGATATTCTCTCAATTTTTTTTCTCTAGTACGCTTGCGGCGTGCCCTCACACATGACAAATATACTTCCCAGACCATTTACTACTCTACTGTCTAGAAATGAGAATTTCTTCGACCTATCGTGCAATTTTGGTTCTCTGATAATGGGTGCTTGGTTTAGAGGAATAAAATTAGTTGGTAAATTGATCATCCGATTTTAACTTTAAGTATATGGAAATTATTTTTTAAATGTGGCATGGTGTCAAGAAAAATAATTTTGCTGAATACTAAAATTATATTTTAATATTTTTCATGTTTCAAAAAATATATTTTGAGCATAAATTGTCTTATTTCCTCCCTCGGACTGCAGATCTGCATCAACATTTGCTTTTATTTATATCATGTCACTCAATCAGAAAGTATTTTTCATAGCAAGGAGAAAATCTAAACTGGTTTAGCCGCCCTTGGCACTGACCCAACCAGTCATTTTCTTAACATGACCTGTCTTATGTCAAGTTCACACGTAGCAGACGTGATCTAGCTTATTGGATTTTGGGGTATTCCCTTCGAATGGTACTAAAATTCTGAAAAGTAAAAAAGGGAGATTACCGGAGTATTGTACAGTCTTTTTCGGACTACTCTTCCTATGTGTTGAACAAGAGAGCACCAGCCATACACGTCTGTTCTAAAATTCAGACGCGTTTTTTTACAGTATCCATTCACGCCTATAAATACCGGCCAATTACAGCATCGATGAGCAACAGCGCAAGGTAGCACAGAGTGGAAAAAAAAAAGGGGTTACATTCTTCCTCACGTGCCTCTGTAGCTTTGGCGTTACTGCTTTGCTTTTGCATAATAACGTCGTGGGGAGTGCATGGAGAATCTCGTAGGGTAAGCAATCCTGCAAATACTTTAGGCACTAGATAGTAGTAACATACTGTTTCCTATCCTATGATCGAATAGCTTCAGAAGTTTCTAAACCCTAAATTAGGACTTGTTTAGATGCAAATTTAGGGGTTTAGGGTCACTTCGTCGTAAATACGACACTGTAGCATTTCGTTTGTATTTATGAAAAATTATCCAAAAATTGATTAATTAGACTCAAAATATTCGTCTCGCAGAGTACAACAATACTGTGTAATTAGTTTTTGATTTCATCAACATTTAGTACTCCATGCATGTGCCGACATTTTGATGTGATGAGAATTTTCTTTTTTCATAGTAAACTTTGGGGGTAAAATTTGGGATGGCTTATTATACCCTACATGCGTATATGTTTGTAGCTTTACATCGTATACCTAGGCGACGTGAAACATGGACACCCCAACGATGTCATTGCTTCGCACCATGATCTACTCGCCACTGTTGTTGGAAGGTATGTACCTTCTTCAAATAAGCTCATTTAATTTCGCATGCTGGACTAGTACATGTTCATTTCGTCATGTACTCTTCCGGTCAGTTTCAGTTGACGTTTCAAATAAAAGTAACCGGAGGGGGTTCCTGTTAAGATTGCAATTACAAGTGGCTGTAAATAAAAGTATAATTGTATGTTATGTAACGTGACAGCTCTAATAATACTCCATCTATTAAAAAAAGTGTGATTTAAATTTTTCCTAAGTCAAACTATCTTAAATTTGACCAAGTTTATACAAAAGGTTGTCATATTTATGATACCAAACAAGTATCGTTAGATTCAATATCAAAAATATTTTTGTAATATACCTATTTAGTTTCATAAATGTTGATTATAATTACTATTCGACTTAGAACAAAGTTCAAGTAAAAATAACATTATTTTTTGGGCTATTATTTCTAGGATAGTTCTCCTCTCAGATCCCTCCATTTCATAATATTTGTCCGGCCCACACACGTAGGCGGCGTATTCTTTGACTAATATTAAATGTAATTAGGACAAATTTGCACTCAATGGATAGATCAATAGGTCATCTATCCAGTGAGACCAAGAACGACATGATTTTTCAGTAGTCTGGCACTCTGGCAGTAGTTTACCTTAGCTAAGAGGCGAGCTAACTCTATCTGTGTCGTTGAATCCTGAATTTTCAGCAAGGAAGATTCCATGGCCTCCATCACCCACAACTACAAGCACGGCTTCTCAGGCTTCGCAGCGATGCTTACTGACGATCAAGCTAAACAGCTTGCAGGTAGCGTCTTTTAATATTTGTTCTCAAACAAGACTTCAGTAACAACAATATGAGTATCCGGTAAAACTAACCTTACCATCGCGGTTTGTCAACCAAATAATTCATGTAATCTGAGCTTTACAGAGTTCCCGGAAGTCATCAGTGTCGAACTCAGCAGAATGTGCACAGCGACAACCACTCGAAGCTGGGACTTCCTGGGGCTCAACTACCAGATGCCCAGTGAGCTACTCCGTAAAAGCAACCAAGGGGAGGATATAATCATCGGGGTCGTTGACAGCGGTTAGTGATTAATTTTATGCATACGGAACTGAACAAACTGATTTGGCTTAAAACTGAACCACGTATTTTGGGGCCACTTATTGTGCATTTCCTGCGGTGAACTACCACAGGTATCTGGCCGGAGTCGAGAAGTTTCAGCGACGAAGGGTATGGTCCGGTGCCGTCACGCTGGAAAGGCAAGTGCCAAGTCGGACAGGGCTGGAACCGCACCAGCTGTAACCGAAAGATCATCGGCGCACGCTTCTACAGCGCCGGAGTGCCCGAGGAGATCCTCAAGGCCGAGTACCTCTCGGCCCGGGACGCGGACGGCCACGGCACGCACACGGCCTCCACCGCCGCAGGCTCCGTCGTGCAGGCAGCCAGCTTCCACGGCCTCGCCGCGGGCGTCGCGCGCGGCGGCGCGCCCCGGGCTCGCATCGCGGTGTACAAGTCCCTCTGGGGGCCAGGCGGGTCTGGCAGCAGCGCGACCGTGCTCGCCGCCATCGACGACGCGATACATGACGGTGTGGACGTGCTCTCGCTGTCCCTCGCCGCCCCAGGGGAGAACTCGTTCGGCGCGCTGCACGCCGTCCAGAAGGGGATCACGGTCGTGTACGCGGCCGGGAACGAAGGGCCCAGTCCACAGACTGTTAAGAACACCGCCCCGTGGGTCATCACAGTCGCCGCGAGCAAAATTGATCGGTCGTTCCCCACCATGATCAAGCTGGGAAACAACGAATCGATAGTGGTACACAATACAAATACCAGCTCTGAATAATCACAAAGTCTGCGAGCTCATTTTGTAGAACTACAAGTCTTTAACTGATCCTGAGCAAACTCTGCCCATTTTGCAGGGACAATCTCTCTACTTCAAAGAGAAGAACTCCTCCAGGAGCAGTTTCACGAGTATTGAAAACGGAGGCCCGTACGTAAAGCTATGAGATATTGAGATTAACGTTTTGTTTTTGTGTTCTTTGACATTTCGCGGACGCGTCAGGAATTTTGGAGTTCTAACAGCTCACTTTCTCCTTTTTGTGGTTATTAGATGCACGGCGGATGCTCTGAATGGTACGGACTTCAAAGGGAAGATAGTTCTCTGCCTGCCACTGAGTCAACCATTGGTGCAAATACCGGTCACGTTTTTCTCATCCGCGTTGCAAAACGTCCTCAATGCCGGGCCTCGGGCCTTATTTTCGCTCAATATGCGACCGACGCTCTAGATGTGACAGCTGACTGTGGAGGATTTCCCTGTGTTCTTGTAGACATTAACACTGGTAAACTCATAGGCCAATACATTGACGAAACCAGGTACGTCATGTCCTGATGAAGGCAACATTGCAGATTAGAGGCTCCTGGTCAAATCTTACTATATAAAGCTGAACCCTTTCTCTGATGATATTCTAATTGTTGTATTAATCAGCTCTCCCATGGTGAAGATTGAACCAGCACGCAGCATTACAGGTGAAGAGGTATTGGCCCCGAAAGTGGCATCATTCTCCTCAAGAGGGCCATCAACTGACTACGCTGATATCATCAAGGTAGCTAGAGTAAAATGTATCACTAGAACGGTACACAATAGTAAGCCATGCCCTGCCATCTCACTACACTCTTGCTTCCTCAACAGCCTGACATAGCTGCACCTGGAGCCAACATCATAGCAGCAAAGAAAGACTCTTACGCAATTTTGTCTGGGACGTCAATGGCTACCCCGCATGTGTCTGGCATCGTCGCACTGCTAAAAGCTTTGCATCCAAACTGGTCTCCTGCAGCAATAAAATCAGCCATCGTCACAACTGGTAATCAGACGAACATACTTTGTTAAGCTAGGCAATCTCACAACCGTCTTAACATTTGTTTCATTTTGCATGGCAAAGCGTCCGTAACTGATGAACACGGCATGCCCATAATGGCTGAGGGATTGCCTCGAAAGATTGCTGACCCATTTGACTACGGAGGAGGGCACATCTGCCCTATCAGGGCAGCAGATCCCGGCCTGATTTATGACATCGATCCAAACGATTACAACTACTTCTTCGGCTGTATCATCAAGACATCTGCAAGCTGCATTTCGACTTCAGTACCAGCATACCTCTTGAACCTTCCTTCCATCTCGCTTCCAGACCTGAGGTATCCAGTTACCATACCGAGAACAGTCACAAATGTAGGCGAGGTTGATGCAGTTTACCATGCTGCAATCGAGAGCCCAGCTGGAGTCAAAATCGAAGTTGAGCCATCTGTTCTCGTATTCAATGCTACAAACAAAGTTCACACATTTCAGGTGAAGTTATCACCTAAATGGAGGTTACAGGGGGGCTACACATTTGGCAGCCTTACCTGGTACAATGGCCAAAAGACAGTTCGAATTCCAATTGCAGCCCGGATCACGATTCATGATTTTGTTGCAGATGTTGCATAACTAGGTTGAAAGATGCAGGCAACGTCATATAGCTTTTTATTTTTTGAAGGAAATATCCTAGTCTGCCAATGTATATGATGTCCTTCTTCCAAATCCCAAGCGGAGTTCGTAAGAAGTTGGATTACTATCGGTCTAGATTTTTTTGGCAAAGTGATGAGCATAAGAGAAAATATCGATTAGCTAGGTGGAGTATCCTATGTCTCCCACGGGATCAAGGAGGACTAGGGATACACAATCTAGAGCTCAAGAACATAGCCCTACTCAGCAAGTGGTTGTACCGTCTGCTTACAACGAATGGTATTTGGCAACAGATACTACGCAATAAATATCTAGGGACCAAGCCTTTGGTTCAGGTTCAATGGAAAAGCGGGGATTCACATTTTTGGGCTGGGCTTATGAAGGTTAAGAATGACTTTCTAAAATTTGGCACGTTCACTATCAAGGATGGATCCCAGATAAGATTCTGGGAAGATAAATGGTTGGGTAATAGGCCTCTTAGGGATCAGTATCCTCAATTATACAATATTGCTAGAAAAAAGCAGGATACGGTGGCTGAAGTACTTAGTACGGAGATTTTCAATATATCCTGGCGGAGAGATCTCATAGGACCTAAACTGGTAATGTGGAATAATTTAATTGCAAGGCTGGCAAATATAAATCTCACTGACGAAGCAGATGAATTTAAATGGAGTTTGAACCCGACAGGTGTTTTCTCAGTGAAAACACATTATCTGGCTCTGATCTACCAAAATGTACCAAATACAAATAAGAGACTATGGAAATCAAAACTTCCCCTTAAGGTTAAAATTTTCCTATGGTTTTTAAAGCGGAAAGTTATTCTCACTAAAGATAATCTGGCTAAACGAAATTGGAATGGCAGTAAGCAATGTGTCTTCTGTCGTGAAAATGAAACCATTCAGCACCTTTTTCTAGAGTGTAGATTCACACGTATGGTATGGGCTTCGGTCTACGCGGCATGGGGTTTACCTAAACCATCTAGTGTGTCTAATATGTTTAATGGTTGGCTGAATTTAGTACCACCAAGTTTTAAACCTCTGATATCTGTAGGCGCGGCAGCCTTATGTTGGGCGGTTTGGTGTTACAGAAATGCAGTGGTTTTTGATAACAAGTCTCCAAATTTTTTGCAGGTCATCTACACAACGACGCATTTGCTCCGCACTTGGTCTATCCTTCAACGGCCATCATCGCGGGACAATCTTGTGGTGGCGTCGCAGTACTTGGTCCAAGTGGCCAAGGTTATTTTTGGCCGGGCATATGGCTGGCGGTCTAGTCTTAGGATTGACGGCTAATTAGGTCCGGAGATCGTGAAAAACTTTTTTCTTTTTGGCTGTGTGCCACTTGGCAGAGGCCGGGAACTTTTCAGGCGGAGGTATCACCTTGATGTATCTAACTGAAAATTAATAAAGTATCCCTTTTCCAAAAAAAAAAAGTTCTGTTATGGGTTTACTTGTAGTTCTTTTTTTAATAAAACAGGAGGGCTTTGCACCCCTACTGGTTATATATTGAATAAAAAGAAACAAATGTACATTGGTGTAAAAGAAAAGAAAAGGGAGAAAGATTACAAGTGTGCATCAAGTCAATCTCTAATACTAGGCAAGTTTTTGCTCGATGGTCTAGCCATGGCAAACTTGAGCTTGAAAGTTTGTTTTGCTGCATCCAAAGGAATTGCTTATTTGTAATTCTTTTGTTTATATGAAATCAGTCTTTTGCAGTGGCTAAATTTGAGTGTGCTATATAGTCCTAATAACTTTGCCAAAACTCCGTTCCGGTTCAAATGCTTTTCATTGAAACTAGTATTTGCTATTCAGCTATAATAGCTTTCATTTTTTTTGTTTGGAATCAGCCTTGCTGAGGAATAAATTTACTGTATGTCTGTATGTATCTTCCACTTCTCTTTTGAATTTCAACTAGTGAGAATTTATCCCCCCAAAAAAGTTGCAACCATCCAGGAGTTAGATCGAGCCAGGGCGGGCCAACCATCTCATCACTCTCTCCAGCCCCAACACATCAGCATGGGATCAAGGCTTCACTTCTTGGTATATTTTTTTTCTCTTCAAATGGAGCCACCGAAGACGCGGCCGCCTCTGCCGCCTCGCATCTGCGACGTCCGCGAGGCTCGCCGCGCAGAGGAGCACGACGAGCAGGAGCGCGCACAGCAGCAGGACCCGTCTCATCTTCTCCAGCTGATCTCTCAGACTCTCAGGCTCTAGCGCTAAGCCCGCACGGAACGACGAGGTGTTGTGGTGGTCATCGGCTTCGGCTCGTCGTGAGTCGTTACAACCACCATGCCTCCCGGCGCACCAAGACAAGGAATAAGCTTCAGGGTTTCCTGTTTCCTCCCACTTGCCCTGCTCTTCGTTGCCCCACGTACGCGCCGTCGACGACGACGAGGTACCTCCTCCGGCGGCCGATGGCAGCCTCGCCGTCCGGTGCGCCGCCGCTGCGCAGGTCATGTTTCTGACTTGCTGCAGCTAGCGTGTCCAGCGCGACGGACCTCACCACGACGGCGGCTTCCACCTCGCGCAGCGCCCGGCGCTACGCCATCTCCTCGACGTGCCGCCGCACCCTGGGGTCCTCCAGCACCATCGCCGGCAGCGAGGACTACACCGACGACTCGCCGCCCTTCGGCGTCCCGCCGGCCGCGACAATGAGCAGCAGCACCCGCTGACTGTTGTTGCGCTGGCAACGCCGGTCGTCGACCACCAGCGCCCGCACCACCGCCTACTTGCCTGCGTAGTCGTCCCTATCGCCGGGCATCTTCGCGCTCCCTCACCACCGAGCGGGTGTCCCGGCCCATACAAGTCGGACGCCACGCTCGGATTCATCAAACCGGATGGATCTCTCCCGCTCGTTGCCGATCCGACGGCGCCCGTGACCCAAGGGGTGGACGGTAAATGAAATACCGTCCACCCCTGGTCGGGGAACCAGACACCGCCCACCCCCTCGCCGCGGTCACCGCCGCTGTTCACCGGCTGACGGAGCGCGCCGGGGGCAGAGAACGCGGCTACTCCGCCGAGCCGACGACTCCTCTGGAAGACACGCTTCAAACGGTTGCCTGTGCCGGCCGCCTAGCGACCTCGCCACGGCGGCGAATCGCAACGGCCACGCGCGCGCCACGGTATCCTGCTCCGACAACTCCAGCCGTGATGCGTGGCGGGTGAAGTCGACGCGTGCGTGCACTGCTGAGCCACTGACCGAGCCTGCGAGAACAATAAGCTTAGTCAGCTATATATCAAGCCAAGCCACGGCCAGCTAAATGGTCAATCGGTAAGGTTGGCCATGAGGCTAAAGCAGATATCCTTTCTTCCAAGCTGATTGCAAATCGTTTTGTGAACCATGCATCAGCATCTTCTAGTGATGGCTTTTCATAGGGGGCATGTTTGTTTCACGGATGCTGCTCTGCAACCTGATATATAGATCAGGTAATTCATTCCTTGAGATTAATTTGCAGGTTTGGGTGCTTGTATCATGCAACCAAATTAAATTATGGTGGTTGCAATGGTGGGGATTGGCGTGCTATCCACATCCTAGCTAAGGTGCAGGTGGACTGAGTTGTCATGGGGAGGTCGGTGCGATAGTTGTTGCAACACGTATCAACTGGCGTCCTGTTCGGTTGGCTGGTGGCTGGTGCTGGTTTTTGCTGAGAGAAACACTACTGTCTAGTGGCTGATAATCCAAATGGAACGGCACGTTTTATACTTCACCATGGGTCCATGGCATCATCGATCACTCGACCGCATGAACGAACTCGCCCATCACCAAGCGCTCGAGAGGCACGCCGCCGCTGCGCTTGCTGGCGGCGATGCGCCTGCCGGCCGCGGCCGCCTTGTTCTCCTTGCCGGCGTCGTCCTCCAGCACCCCCGGCCGCATCACCATCAAACGGGAGCAGGAGCCTCCTCCCGTCAGGGGTATTTATGATGAGCGATCCAGTGTTGATGTTGATCGGTCCTGACGTGTAGCAAACGGGTAGTACTCCAAAGGTACGAAGCAGGACATCACGAAACCTCTGCCGAACCCGGTTGTTTGAATATTAGTGTTGACAGATGTGGATTTTGAAAAGTCTCCAGGGACACGTTTGCACATTATTATTGTGGTTATCTTCAACTTCTGTCGAGTTTTGTAAGTCGCTTTCCCTCCGTACCAAAGAGAAGGAATTGAATTTTTGATGTCATGCCTGGTCTTGCGATTGATAGATAACGCGTGTTATCCAGTCAAACTGACTGCAGTGTTAATTCGGCAGCCCTCATGCTAGCTAGAGAAGTTCCCTGATAACCTTTCCTCTGCTCAAATTTAGAAACTCTGGGCACTGATGCACACAAAATGAATAAGATTTGACATCTTAAAATGGTACCGGTAGATTTGACAGGCAAAAGTCTTTTTCCAGGTATTTTCACTATGAAATGTTTGTAAAAGGCGCTCTTTAATATGTGTTTTTTTTGCAATATCAAATTATAATAATATATTTTTGAATAAAAGTCTGTACACATCCATTTTGTATGTATCAAGAAATTATATAATAATAAAGTAAATGTAAACGAGACAAAATATGTCTTGCAAAAGTCAATGAAGTAATCGAAAGGAAAACCTCATCTAAATTAACAATATCGCTACTAATTCACGAGTGTGCACCTGATATGGAATTTGCTTGGAATACTCCCTCTGTTTTTAGAGTTTTTAAATATACGGAGAATATGACAAGCTAAATATCTTAGGTATTCTTTAACATGGTTAAAATATTGATTATAGAAGGTAATGTTTTTTTTAAAGGAACAGGAGGGGAAACCCCCTACTGATTAATTTATATATAGAAAGTCGAAATGTTTAATACAAAGCACGCCTCACACCCTCACGAGACAAAGAAAGTCTCAAAGAAAATGAAGAAAGCCGTCAGATCGAGTCTATTCATAACAACATAGAAGATCTAATCATGTCTTTTGCCCTCAACGAAGCGAGGGTAAATTCTTTTCTAAACCTTGACTTTACTGACTGCAGGGCTGGTAACACACCACTGAAGATGAGATCATTTCGTGCCATCCATATGCACCATGCCATCAAGATGATTGCATCCATGAAGAACTGCACATTCAACTGATTTCTAAATGAAGCAAATATCTCATATGCATCAACATTTGGGACGTGCAAAGCTAGGGAATCCAGCAGGCTTGCGAGAAGGGGCAGCCAAAGAACAGATGATATGTAGTCTCTTCCTGATGATCAAAGCAAAACACACAATCATAAGACTGTAGCACCATATTCTTCCTCCTCAATAAATTCATTGTACTCAATCTGTCTTGTAGCAGCAACCAAAAAAAAACTTTGTGTTTGTGCTGCACCTTAGCTTTCCATAGCCAATTGAACACTGGGTGTGTCATTCTTTGTCCAATGAGGTGCTTGTAAGCTTTTTTTGATGAAAATATGTTAGATCCCCAAAGGTAAGTCCACATGTCATTTTCTTCGGAATTAGGTAGGCTCTGCAAACTATCTGCCAATTGTATGAGCTGTTGAAATGCTTCATCTGTCATTGGAAGATGGAAAAGCTGATTTAGGTCTATCTCAATTCGAGCCATGTATACTGTAATGTTTTGAGCTCTGGCAAACGAGAATAACTCAGGGAATGCTTGGCTTGGAACTACCCCTTTCCAAAGATCATGCCAGAGATAGCACGAGGATCCAGTGCTGACACATGGCATGGCAATGCCCTTAAACGTTGTGATGAGTTTAAGCATATCTTTCCACCAGAAGGATCCCACCCTCCTTTCTCCTGGTAATGCTCCATTATTATAGTAGCAGTTCCAGAGTAACTGTACCCATGGTAAATCTGCTCTATTGTAGAACTTGTGTAAATTTTTCAGCAGCAAAGCCTCATTCTGTGTTTCCAACCTAATTACTCCCAACCCACCTTCAGATTTTGGCAAACAGACTAATTCCCAGGCAGCTTTAGGTGGTTTTCTGGCATTGATGTCTGATCCCCTCCACAAACAATGTTTTCTGTATTTGTCCACCTGCTTTATGACAGTTTTGTGTATTTTGAAGGTACAAAGGCAGAAAGTGGGTAAAGCACTAAGCACTGAATTTGTCAATTGAAGTTTCCCTGCTTGTGACAGATATATTGATGAGCTTACTAGTCTTCTTTCACATCTTGAAATTAATGGCATAAACTCCTGGATTTTTGGTTTTGTTGTGCCTAGGGGTAACCCTAAATAAGTAAAGGGAAAAGAGCCTTCAGTGCAGCCAAAGGTCTGTGCCAGGTGTGTGTCTCTCTTCTGATAAATTTAAAGGTACCATCATTGATTTGGAGTAGTTCACCTTCAGGCCAGTTGCACTGGCAAAAGCTTGGAGCATGGATTTTAAGAAAACCAACTGCCTTGAACAACCTTCCATAATGATCAATGTGTCGTCAGCATACTGGAGTATTGGGAAGTCCTGGCTATGAGGGAGAGTCACTGGCAAGTTTAACAAGTTCATTTCCCTAGCTTTGTTTAACAAAGATTGGAGCAGATCAGCTGCCAATACAAAGAGGAGAGGTGACAGTGGGTCTCCTTGTCTTACTCCTCTCCTACAATGAAAAGTCTTCCCTGGTATTCCATTTAGTAACACAGATGAAGTTCCAGATACTAGAATGCTTTGAACCTAATTTAGCCAGGTGGCTGTAAACCCTTTTGCTTCCATAACATCCAAGATCAAGCCATGTTCCACTTTATCAAAAGCCTTTTCAAAGTCCAGTTTCAGAATAATTAGTTCCTTCCTTGTCTGTTTGCACAGGTGGATATATTCGAATGTCCAAGCCAGACAGTCTTGAATTGATCTGTTCTTGATGAATCCATACTGATTAGTGTGTACTAGTTGTAGGATCACTGTTTGGAGTCTGTTTGCTAATAATTTAGTAATGATCTTTATTGATATATTCAGCAAGGAGATTGGTCTGAAATCAGATGCAGCCTGGGGATTGTCAATCTTTGGTATGAGAGTGATGTGTGATCCGTTTATGCTCCTGACACATGTATCTCCACTTTGAAATGCTAGGCATAAGTTGTAGAAATCCCCTTTGATAATGTGCCAACACTTTTTCACAAAGTCTGTGTTAAAGCCATCAGGCCCTGGAGATTTATCAGATGGCAGAGATTGTACCACTTTGTCTATTTCTTCAGTAGAGAATGGTTCTGTCAACCATTCTAGATTATCATTTCTGTGTAGGATTTGTTCCAAGTTAAAAATCCTTTCAGCCCCAAAAGATTGTCCAAGCCTTTCCTTGAAAGTTTCCCACAGAATGTGTGCTTGAGCAGCATGTGTGTTCTGCATTTGTCCATAGAAGGTAATGTTAAATATGTTTCTTGGAAACCGTATTGACGTTAATAAACAAAAGTAGATAGGAATGCTCACAGTTAACAATGTATATTTGAATACACAATTTTGCGCGCGTATGTAGACAAAATCAACGACGCCCGTACATAACTCAAAATTTACGAGACAGAATTACAATCACTAACCGCAGTTCTCCTGCCAGTACCAACTATGGCACAATATCCCCATGCATCCCGATACACAACTACTCAAGCACACCAGTAACACCATACAAGTACACAAACCACCCAATTCATACACAGCGCAGCAGCATTGCAACATGATGCGCCGCTCCATGAACGAGTGGTGAGACCTCGCGATCGGAGCCTACAAGAGCACGGCCGCGGCGGCCAGCAGCGAGGAGCCGACGCACGCCGTCCACGGTCCAGGTGCCGCCGCTGAGGTCGTCGGCGCTGGGCCGCTGGGGCAGCCGCCTTGTCGCTGCGGGTGTAGTTTCTTCTCCCCCTGGTTCCGCTGCCCCTGCGGAGGTAGGTGTTACCGAACCCGCTGTTGTTGTCTCCGCGCCTCGCTTCCACGACGCTCACCATGCTCGCCGCGCAGAGGAGCACGAGGAAGAGCGCGCAAAGCAGTGGCAGGGACCTCCTCATCTTCGTCTTCTAATATTCTAATCTTCTAGATTAGCTAGCTGGTGTGCGAGCCACACGGAATGACTTTTGTTGTGGTTGGTTAATTAGTGCATGAATAATGGTTTGTTCTCCCTTGTTGCCTGCCTGGGTCTCTATTTATGCATGAACCAGACTTCCCCATCTGACTGATTCTTTTTTTTTCGAAAAGAAGATCTGACCGATTCTGAGCAGTGAGCAGCAGTGAGCACAAACACAAGGCACCCGGTAGTTGGACGTCCATTTCTGGAAAGGAATCACTTTTAGGTGATGTTTGGTTCATGGAAGGGTAATGTAAATGCAAACGTAATCAGATCACAGTAGTATCGGGGGTGGAACAGTGGAACGAATATTTGCGTGTTTTGTTTGGTTCCAACTTCCAAGGTGTAACGGTATGGAGCAGAGTAACGCCCTGCTGCTTTGTTTCGCGAGAGGCATCGTGATTTGTTTACGGCCGCAGGGGAGCGGTAACAGATTTGAATAGCGCCGCTATCCAATACCGTGCGACCTGATTACACAGTCGGCGAAACAAACGCGTTTAACGAGATTGAATTGCGCTGTAATCTGATTACGGTCAAAAAACGCCCAACCAAACAGCACCTTAATGTCCTGCTCCCTGCCGCGTTGAGACTGTCATGCAAATGTACTACCACCTGAATTTGGAAGTACTGCATCAGTAGCTCACCGTTTACCCTTCTAGCTACAGAAGAGAAGTTTTTTTTCCCTTCCAGTCAACAATCGCAGACTGATACTGTCATATGGAATGAATAGACTGCAACATAAATACTCCAGCACTCTCGATAGCGAAGCTCCCTGATACATTTCTCATCTGCCGACTCGGTCTATACACATGCACGTGGCCAAGTAGCTTAGGCCGACTGTTCGCTCATACTGGAAACGCCTTGCCGACTCTACAATTTCAACGCGGTCCAACCGTCCAAGCAAGTGAGGCCTGCTCCCACTGGGCACATTGTTTCTAGCCTGAGAGTAACGTTCTTTCAGGTATCGAAACTAGACAAGCATCTGTGCTCTGCCTAAAATGAGATCGAACAAAAAAGATAGGATCTCATGGATCATCATTTTGTCCGCAGCCTGATGGAGAACATAGATTATCGGCTGCTTGTATCAGGCACTAATGGAGAACATATGATTATAAAAAAAGAGAGAAAAAACCCATTTCCCCTTATCTTTTTAATATAGAATAGGATGGCCTCGGGTTCCGCCGGCGATGGGAGCAGGAGCGAGAGGGTGGCCCCGATTTCCGCTGGCGATGGGAGCAAGGGCAGCGACAGAGTCTGACATGGTGGAGAGAAGAAGATGGTCAATTCTCAATTCGATGGTATATGCATCAAAAAATAAATTGATATTTGTCTTTGTTGGATTCTATCTAACAATTTCATCTACATCTAAACAATTGCATTGGTATTCCAACTCATTTTCAATACTAGTCTAATTTGGTATCTTACTATTACTAATTGGAGGCTCTTTTTGGAGTCTCAACGTTAATCCTCGCGAGATGCGCTAGAAAAAGATATAAATCCTAAAAATTCTCACAAAAATTAGAAACATCTGAACATCAATTATGTGGACTTTAATCACCATTCATAATAATAGCCATTGGATCGCTTCTATTTTCTACAGAAATTACCCACCATTACCATTATAAAAATTAACTTAAAATAACCCCCTAAGCATGTGTTTAAATTACCCAACTGCCATCAAGTAAAACAATTTCACATCACTAGAGAAAACTACCCGACAACTGCCTTTACAATCGTAGGGAAAATAATCATAGATGTGAACACCTATAGTGCTTTAAGATAAATAAAAAGAAAATATGGAGAAAAAACTAGCGGTGCTCCCAACCTCCACAATCTTGACCTTTTATCTCTTGTGGTAAGGCCTCGCGCCCTCGCATTGTTACTGAGCCCACAAAAAAGAAACCTATCATCATGATCTCCAACAGATATGCTGCATGCACCATGCTGAACTCCGGCCAGCTAAGGGTCATGGTAGTTCAGATGTCAAGGGAATCCCTAACAATGCCTTATACACTGCAGTCGCCACCACTAGGGCACAACGATAACGTGATTATGTAGGCAGTGACAGACCTTGGATAGAAGAGCTCGGAGGGGCTGACCAGCTAATCAAGGTTGTTTGGTGGATGCTTAACGAGAAGCGCATTGGCATGGACTTTCAAGATCCTTCTGAAACCATTGAATATAGTGACGGTAATAGAACCTCTGTAGTCATGCACGCAAAGATAACAACAAAGAGAATCTAGGAAAAAAACTACGTACATTGAATGTGGTAATGTTTATGTAGCAAAGAGGAAGATAATAACAAACAACGGGGAAAGAAAGGCTCTAAATCTGGGGCTAAACATAGAGCATAATTGGTAGACAAGTAGAAGGCTATCTATAGTACTTTGCAGTAGTCAGACAAGGTGCATGATAGAATAATAGGATTGGTTATTTCAGATAAATAATTTAATTGATGGCATAATAGCTGAGACGAAGCAAGTAATTAATACGGTTTGTGCATTCTCAACGTACATTAATTAATAAATCTAACAAATGGCAGGTTGTAGGAAATTTTGAAACATGTCTGTTGTTCTGCCATAACTAAATTCCTTTCATTTCTTACATTCACCAATATCATTCGCATTTACATTTGCCAAGAATCCAAACAAGCTACAATTTTTTCCTTCATTTTTATTTTTATGCGAAAAAATAGTATAGATGCAGATGCTCACAATACATGCACATTCAACCCTATGAATCCACAAATGCAAACCGTACCCCTATGAACACCTCTCGAGGACTGGGCCAGCGGATGTCGAGATTGAAAAAGTCACACAACCGCCTCGCTATTGACGGGCACATTGCCTACCACATTGCCGGTTAATTCGACAAAATACGACACCAGTGCTGAGTCAAGAAACTCAAAGCCATATGGTAGAAACTTTACCAACTGACCTACAATCAGTTTTGCTTCTTTTTCAAAATATTGAACATATTGAAAAAGAAAGCTTCTCTTAACACCTACAAAAACTATGAACACATATTTCCTTTTAAAATATCTAGCCCGTGCAATTGCACGGGTTGATTGACTAGTTACATCCAATTCAATGCCATGCTTTTCAACGTCGACATCCAAACGGACCCTAAAACAATATATTTTTTGTTGTAAGAAAAATGGAAAGGAAAGGTCGTAAGCATAACACTAGAAAATGGGACGCGTACAATGGAGGCCCTCAAGCAGTTGAACGTCATAATTTGGCGCCTCTATCAATAATAAAGCCTATCTAATCATATGACTAAATCAACACTCTAAGTTGCGAGGACTAACTCAAGGCCTTGATTTTTAATAAAAATATTAGCAAAAAAGGTGCTTTAGAAAAAATATATATATTAATTTTTGTTGGTTAGACGTAACCTTTTTTTAAGAAAAATTAAAGCAGGAGTACTGCTATATTATTCAAGAAGATAAATAAGTAAGTTAGTACAATACGATATTACAGAAGACAAACAAGATTCCACAAACTTGAAAAGCCAAAATAACATAGATAACTAATGAGTTGAAGCATTAGACGTAACTAAGGTCCCGTTTGGCACGGTTTTTCATAGAGAAATGATTCTCTGCTGATTCTTTAAAATGACTCTTTGAAATAAAAATTTGGGAGCGGGAAAAAATAATTCATCCTGATTTTGTGAAGTGATTCTCCATACTGATCTTGAGAGTTTATGATAGAGAATAAAAATAATAATTTTCAGCTACAAAATCACTTCTCTCATAGAATCAACTTCTATAGAGAATGAGAATCAGATAGAACTCTATCAAACAGGCTCTAAGATTAGCATTTAGCAAGAAGCGCGTGAATGCTCTAACAGTTGAAGCATGTAGCCTGTCTTTCCTAAACGATAAGAACGGAACTCGTCTTGAAAGTTTGCTGATGAACGTCCAAGTCGAAGCGTTCCCGGAAAGTTCGTAGCACAAACTGATTTAAGGTGTAGTACATCAAACACCCGAAAAGAAAAACTGTCAAGAAGTGGTTGGTCGGCTCAGCTCCATGATCTTGCCAAAGTCTTGTTTTGCCTTTTGAGAGTTGAGAGAGACTGGATAAAACAATTTAATCATTAATTATATTGAAAAGTAAAATATCTAATAACCTGATTAAGTTTGCAACGCACCAGTTTTGAAGCATTCTCTTCTCAAACGCGGTAACACATGAATATCAATTCCTATCCATGGACACTTCCATTGCTGCGATAGATACCCCCCACCCAGGCAATGGATGTTGTGCCTTGTCGGCGACCGGAGGTGGTGCATATGGCGTGCATATGATCGGATCTGCTCATTGGCCGACTGTTTCTTATTGGTTGTCTCGTCGGTAAACGCGTGTCGTAGCTATGTAAGTGCCTTTGACAAATAGATGGTGGATTTGGAACAGCTATTGTATGCCCTGTTGCTTGTCGCAACTGCTCGACGGCAGTGACGTCTGCGGGCACCACTTCTCCTCGTTGGAGGCGCCGTTGCGTCCTATAATTCCGGATGGATTTGTCCTGTGTGAAAGCTCAAGATTGGTTTATCTAGTCGTGCGATGACAGCGTCCTTTGATGTTGTTGTCTTCCTGAAGACGTTGCATTGGGAGGATCACTAAGTGCCGGCTGCAGGAGGCCAGTGTCTTCAACGTCGGTTGTTTCACTTCAGTATTCGTTGTCTCCAACAATTGACGGTGTCTTATGTAATCACTTTTCCTGGAGGGAGGTGAGACTGTTACGATGGTATATTCTCGACTTGGTGATCAGAGTTCATTCGGTGGCTGAAGTTATTATTTCATCTTTGCTGGATTTGGCTCAAGTTCCGGTTCTACGTTCACCAACATGTGGCGAAACAAGTCTTTTTGGAGTCGACATCACGTAACAAGCCAGAATACTGCATAACGACTACATGAACTGTCTGTTAGAGTTTTTTTATAAGTGATTATAGGATATCTTAGCTATATGTCCTTTTGGACGTGTGCTTTTCTTTATTGTGGTGTCATCCGTTTGTAAGAATCGTGGACTGATGCATTCTCAATTGAGGATGACATTGAGGATGACTGAAACCGGAAATAAACTCTCCATCGTCTAAAAAGATAACCCACCCCCCCCCCCCCAAAAAAAGCACCTTCTTACTTGTTTTGAGGAATTATTAGGCGGTGAATGGGTCATACGGTCCAGATTGTGGTTTCCAAAGTTTACACGAAGGGATTGATTTTTACGTGATACGTCGCTATTAAATTAAATAATCCAAATGAGACAAGCAACCAAGGTTGTAGTCGCTTGGGCGTAGTACATACCTATCAGTTCATTGATTGGGAATTATATGCTCCTTGATATGACTTTGTCGACGGAAGAGAACAAGTCAAAGAACTAGCACTGTTATGTGTCTTCCCATTGAAACTACGTTGCAAGCCAACCTGCAGAGTCTTTTAGTACTCTTATCAAGACAAGGTATCGAGCCTTCTTCATGCATAGCACGCCTATATAAGTACAGGCCCGTTAGTGGCACATATGAGCAAGACAACACCGCACTGAAAAACATGGGATTCTATTCTTCATCTCGTGTCCCAGCGTCTACGGCGCTACTGCTTTGCTTTTGCGTTTTGATATTGGGTGTCCATGGAGGATCTCGCAGGGTAAGCATGCTTGCCAGCTCCTAGCAGTTCAATTATCACTCGTTTAATAATGTTTCTAAAACATAAGTCCCAATCTGCCATATTTGTAGCTTTATATCGTGTACCTAGGCGATGTGAAACATGGACACCCCAACGATGTCATCGCTTCGCACCATGATCTTCTCAGCGATGTTCTTGGAAGGTATGCAGCATATATATAGCCTCTTTCGGTCAGCCCATTTCCTTTCTTTTGGGTTTTCTATGCTTTAATTCCACGACTGATGACACCATGCTAATTAGCTCTCTAAAATTGCTACCCGATGTGTGCTTGTTGACGTCAATTTCGGGCCAACACACGAATCGCACTTGAACGTGCGGCGCACGGAGGGGCTCCTTGCTGCTCCTCCACGCAGGTCGGTCAGACCGGTCTCGTCGGCGGCGGCCGGCGAGAGACCAACGAACGCCCGCCCGGGAGGGACCTCGTCGGGGCAGGCGTACCTTGGTTTGCCCTAGGCACGGCAGGCCAGCTAGGGCGTCCTCAGACATCGCGGCGATGAAAGAAGAACAGCATGGTAGGGTTGGAAGAGAAGGGTAAAGAGATAAAAGTAAAGATAAAACGATAAAAGGTAGATTTGATAGATTCGATTGGTTGTCTCAATCGGCCTTTTAGCCTTTATATTTATAGGCCGGGGAAGTATTACCCCTCATGAGTCGGTTACAATATGGGACAAAACTCGGAATCGTAAACCAACTCGAATTACAGCGTAAAAACCGGTCTGATCGGTTTTGAAACCGGTCTGACCTCTTTTCCCGAGTGCAGATCTTGTCGAAGTCATAACTCTCTCATCCGGAGTCCCAATTAGTCGTTCCACATATGCATCTTGATCGTCTCGACGAGAGCTACGCAATGGTCAAGTCCAATTTGTATTTTGACAAAGTTTTCTAAACCGGTCAGCAAACCGGTCTGACCGGTTTGTGTATACCGGTCAGATCGGTTTGCACAGTCGTGTCAATTTTGGTTGTCAACATATGCCCCCCTGTTTTTTGGCAAAGCTTGCGTGGCAGAAAATAATCTTCAATGGTCTGGTGCTCAACCATAATTCCTTGGTGAATCAAAAGCATAATATTGATAATTGTCAAAAGAAGACTAAGGATTATACCAAAACCATGAATCGTAATTAGGTATACTTGGATACGCATTCCATGGCACATGCATCGACGGAATAAATATTGAAGAATAATGAGATGATCGTTGATGCTTCTTTACTCTTGGTGATGAAGAATACTAACTTTGATCTCCTAACCGATTACTTTGCTTTTGCTCGGCTATCTTCTGATACTTTTGCAACAACCCAGCAAAACTTGGCCCCTTCTTCATCACCTTAATTTTTGGAGTAACGCTTGCAGTTCTATCAAAAATTTTAGTATGACCGGTCGAAACACCGGTTAGACCGGTTCCTTCAGAACCAGCAACTTTGAGATCATTCTTGCCCCCCAGCCGAGCGTGATTGTTGTTCAGCTATATTATTTACGACATGCTTATCATTGGAGACAATTTGATCAACATAACTAGCCGATGATTTTCCAATACACGGCTTTTCTATGTCTAGTGTCAAATCTGGATTGTTATTTACTCTTCCATCTTTTTTGACACGATAGACTTGTTTAATCACCTTACGCTTATTTTTCTGTGTGGACCGATTCTTTTGATCAAAACGGTCATTATGCATAGGTGATGGCTTATTAATTACCGGCTCCCTATAAATAATATAATCTGAACACAAATGTCTAGGAAGAGCCGACATATATGAATTATAATACCAAGGAGAATAAGAATAAGGCATATTAAAACAAAACTCCCATGGCATCGGTGTAGGTGATCCATACGGTGGAAACGACATTGATTTGTGAGAATTATTCCATTACCGATTCCGATTATGGAACTTCTCCCTAGGAGAAGATTTTGATTGTTTGGAATTTATAGACCGACTAGCATCATTGACAATCTTTTGTCTTTGAGACTTACCCGGAAGTTTCTTGTTATACTTCGGCTTTTCTCTTTGATGCTTATGACGGTCTTTGGATTCAATGGTTTTTCAAACACCAATCTCGGGTTTTTTAGGTTTAATCATCTTTGGTTTTAATTTATTTTACGAAACCCTAGATGAAGCGGTTAGACCGGTTTGAGAACCGGTCAGACCGGTTACAATGCAACCGGCACCGTTGCCTTTGTTTTGTTGCCCCCCGAGCGTTGAAGTACTAGATACACTTTCTATGCTCATGCTAGGGGATTTTGGATCAACAATTTCGGCTAGAGACGACCGATTTGTTTCTTGACCAACAACATCACAATTTGGAAATTTGCAAGGATCAATAATAGAATTAGTCGGCTTTTCAATAGCCAACTCTTGATCAACAGGAATTGAATCTACCTTATCCTCTTCAGTAATCAAAAATTCAACATAGGTAGATAAATGGGTAGATATAGTACCGGAAGATTGTATCTCCTTTAATATGGCGATGGTCGATGGTGGTTGCCACTCTTTAATCTTGATAACATCTTGCTCGGTTCGTATGTAACAGGACAAATGATTCCTTGCAGATCCGTTCTGCTTCCCGTGCATATTCTTCACGTGCTTTCTCATAATCATCTTCATATACCACCATATTGTTAGGATTTGATAAATCGGTCATGATAACCTGATTTTCGTTCCCCAACGGAGTCGCCAAAATGTGTTGACGTTAATTTCGGGCCAACACACGAATCACACTTGAACGTGCGGCGCACGGAGGGGCTCCTTGCTGCTCCTCCACGCAGGTCGGTCAGACCGGTATTGGTAACCGGTCAGACCGGTCTCGTCGGCGGCGGGCGGCGAGAGACCAACGAACGCCTGCCCGGGTGGGACCTCGTCGGGGCAGGCGCACCTTGATTTGCCCTAAGCACGGCAGGCCAGCTAGGGCGTCCTCAGACATCGCGGCGATGAAAGAAGAACAGCATGGTAGGGTTGGAAGAGAAGGTTAAAGAGATAAAAGTAAAGATAAAACGATAAAAGGTAGATTTGATAGATTCGATTGGTTGTCTCAATCGGCCTTTTAGCCTTTATATTTATAGGCCGGGGAAGTATTACCCCTCATGAGTCGGTTACAATATGGGACAAAACTCGGAATCCTAAACCAACTCGAATTACAGCGTAAAAACCGGTCTGATCGGTTTTGAAACCGGTCTGACCTCTTTTCCCGAGTGCAGATCTTATCGAAGTCATAACTCTCTCATCCGGAGTCCCAATTAGGCGTTCCACATATGCACCTTGATCGTCTCAACGAGAGCTACGCAATGGTCAAGTCCAATTTGTATTTTTACAAAGTTTTCTAAACCGGTCTGACCGGTTTGTGCATACCGGTCAAACCGGTTTGCACAGTCATGCCAATTTTGGTTGTCAACAGTGCTACTCCTAAACTTTCAGCAAGGAAGATTCTTTGGCCTCCATGGTTCACAACTACAAGCATGGCTTCTCGGGCTTCGCAGCAATGCTCACTGAAGATCAAGCTAAACAGCTCTCAGGTCAGACCTCTCAGTCTTTCTGCTCGAACAAGAAGACCTTGATCACCATGTCGCTTACTGCTCAGTTCGCTTTGTTCCGCACCATTAGTCGTGCAATATCATCAGTAAACTGATAACCGCGCCCGTGTGGCTCTGTTATTAACTCTGCAGAGTTTCCTGAAGTCATCAGTGTCGAACCAAGCCGAAGCTACACGACGACAACAACTCGAAGCTGGGACTTCCTTGGTCTGAACTACCAAATGCCCAGTGAGCTGCTCCAGGGAAGCAAATATGGAGAGGACATAATCATCGGAGTCGTTGACAGCGGTCCGTACACAATCTATTACTTCCCGAAAGTGATAAAAATGTTATGTCCTTCAGAAACGCGTCTTTTCTCTCCTTTTGGCGTCAATTGTAGACTTGTAGTGCAAATTAAAAAGTAATATAACTTGCATCCACGGGTAGGTATCTGGCCTGAGTCGAGGAGCTTCAACGACGAAGGGTACGGGCCGGTGCCGTCACGGTGGAAAGGCAAGTGCGAAGTCGGACAGGGCTGGAACCACACCAACTGTAACCGCAAGATCATCGGCGCACGCTTCTACAGCGCTGGCATATCCGAGGATATCCTCAAGTCCGACTACCTCTCGGCCCGGGACGTGGGCGGCCACGGCACGCACACGGCCTCCACCGCGGCAGGCTCGGTCGTAGAGGCAGCCAGCTTCAACGGTCTCGCCGCGGGAGCCGCTCGTGGCGGGGCGCCCAGGGCTCGCATTGCTGTGTACAAGTCCCTCTGGCGGGGAGGGATTGGCGGCAGTGCAACCGTGCTCGCCGCCATCGACGACGCGATACACGACGGGGTGGACGTGCTCTCGCTGTCCCTTACCGCCCCAGGGGAGAATTCGTTTGGCGCGCTGCACGCGGTTCGGAAGGGGATCACCGTCGTGTACTCGGCCGGGAACAATGGACCCAGACCGCAGACTGTTGGGAACACCTCTCCGTGGGTCATCACTGTAGCCGCGAGTACGATCGATCGCTCGTTTCCTACTGTGATCACGCTGGGAAACAAGCAACAGATAACGGTACAGAACACAAATGCCAGCTCTGGCTCTGAACAATCCTACTCTACTCTTGCAGGACTTGTTATGTAGAATTAGTACAAGTTACTGAAGTTTGGAGAAATCTACTGATTTTGCAGGGACAATCTCTCTACTACCAAGAAAAGAACTTATCCAGGAGCAGCTTCAGAGGCCTTGTCACTGGAGTTGGAGGCCTGTACGTTATGCCACTAATTTCACTTTTACGGTTTTACCTGCTTGAAGTTTAATTATCATATCGTGTCACACACGCACATCTTGAAGCTAATCAGTTAAGTATTTTTTTTCGTGATTAGCTGCACGGCGGTCGCTTTGAATCGTACAGATTTGAAAGGGCGGATTGCGTTTTGCTTTCCAACAAACAATCAACAAGCGCTAACCCCGGTTTCGGAATTCCTAAAGGCCGTGCAAAACGTCGTGGATGCCGGGGGCTCTGGTATTGTTTTCGCTCAATATACAGCCAATGCTCTATATCTCACAGCTACTTGCGGAAGCATTCCCTGTGTTCTTGTGGACCTTGACACCGGCTACAAGATTGCAGATTACATGACAGACTCGAGGTACAGCACTTCTGGATCAACCTAAAAAATTGCAAGTTACTATGCTCCCGGTGAAGTTTCTTGTTGTCTATTGAGTTGAATCCTCAGATAAATTTCTGATTGTTTTAAGCAGCTCTCCCGTGGCAAAGATTGTCGCAGCGCGCAGCTTTACCGGTAAAGAGTTATTGGCTCCCAAAGTGGCAGCATTCTCCTCCAGAGGTCCATCAATGGACTACGCTGATGTTATCAAGGTACTAAGGATCTAAGGTAGCACTAGGCAGTAGGCACTACAAGCCATGGCAGTCCATCTCACTGCAGTCTTTGCTTCTTCAACAGCCTGATATAGCCGCGCCTGGAGCCAGCATCTTGGCTGCAGTGGGAGACTCCTATGTGATAAGGTCAGGGACATCAATGGCTGCCCCTCATGTAGCTGGCATCATCGCCCTGCTGAAAGTTCTACATCCACAGTGGTCTCCTGCTGCACTGAAATCCGCCATTATCACCACTGGTAATTAGGCTGATCTACCATGCCTTTAGATAACTTCTGAAATCATGTCTAATTGGCTATTGACTAGGCAACATTACATTTGCCTTACCTCTGTTTCATTTTGCAATTTGCATGGTGCAGCATCTGTAACCGATGAACATGGCATGCCAATACTAGCTGAAGGGTTTCCTCGAAAGATTGCCGACCCATTCGACTATGGAGGTGGGCACATCAACCCTAGCAGAGCAGCTGATCCTGGTCTGATCTATGACATTGATCCAAACGATTACAACTACTACTTCGGTTGCATCATCACCAAAAAATCCTCAAGCTGCAATGCAACATCGGTGCCAGGGTATCTCTTGAATCTGCCATCCATCTCGGTTCCAGATCTGAGGTGCCCAGTGACAGTATCGAGAACTGTTACAAATGTAGGCGAGGTTGATGCTGTTTACCATGTTGCAATTGAGAGCCCGGCTGGAGTCAGGATCGAAGTTGAGCCATCTGTTCTTGTGTTCAACGCTGCGAACAAGGTTCATACATTTCAAGTCAAGCTGTCACCTATGTGGAGATTACAAGGGGATTACATGTTTGGCAGCCTTACGTGGTACAACGATCATAGGACAGTGCGAATTCCTGTTGCAGCCCGGATCACGATTTATGATTTGTTTGCAGATGTTGCATAAGAAAGATCAAACATGCGGGCAAATTCATAAAGAGCTTTTACTCATTGAAGGAAATATCTGTTCCTTGCCCTGTCCACAAAAAAAAAAAGGCATACCAAGTACCACCGTGACTTGACTTGTATGGAGCTAGTACTTGTTATTTTCTTATATCGGAGCTAGTAAATACACCCGTGCCTTTTGATACCTGTGATGATGTGCGCATTGGGCTCGCATAGCAATGTCCAAATCTGGATGGGGCATTGGCACCGGCAGGTCAGCTGACGTGCTCCGCAGCTTTTTGACGATGCCATCAAAGGCGCAGCAGACATCGGAGCTCTCTCTCGGCACGGAGGAGAACTCATTCGGCGCCTTGCATGCTGTCCAAAGAGGTATCGCCGTCGTGTACACGGCCGGGAACGACGGACCCAAATAGCAGACTGTCGAGAACACGTCTCCGTGGGTCATAACCGTCGCGGCGAGCAAAATTGATCGGTCGTTTCCGACCGTGATCGCAATGGGAAACAAACAAGAGATAGTGGTACAGAATAGCCCGGCAGAAGATACCTCGGTTGGCGGTGCCAGGCGCGGACGACGGGACGGCGAAAGCACGTAGAGGTAAGCCGTAAAAGCGGCGGCGGGGAACTGAAGAAAGGCGATCGGGAGGGGGAGGAGCTTGGGCCAACTCGAATTCTATCTTGGGCTAAATACTAAGCTATCCTCCTTTCAAAAAAAAAACTAAGCTATCCAGATAGGCCCACTAACAATATAGGCTCATTTCTTTATGAAACTTCTACACCAGATTGTTTGTTGGGCTTTACGCCCCGGGTAAACGTGTGATGTAGATCCACACCGTCCATGTGTTGCCCTAAAAAAAATCACCGTCCAATCGTCCATGTGTATAGGAAATTCCAGTTTTTGGTCGTAATCAGGAGGGCAGGTATCGCTAGCCCCCGATAATAATTAAAAAAAAGGGTACCTATCGATTGACCTTTTCTATCGGTAGTAGACTAGGAGCGAATGAGACGTGAGAGTTGAATAATACTAAAGAAAATCACTAGAGTTTTCGAAAAAGTTGGAAGAAAAGCTGCCGATAGAAAACAACAGCATATGCTTTCAGTAAAGGAGAGCCAACTGGTCTTTGGTCTAAAAATTCTACCGATAGAAAAAATAACTCTTCTGTTGACCTAGGGAACATTGGACATCTACAAATGGGCCCTGCCGTTCACAGTTGCAGGTAGGCGACAAAAAATGGAAGCACACTCTTCTTACCACCGCCGCTTGGCTGCACTGCTGTTTCTCTGCTTTTGCATGTTTCTGGTCCAAGTGCAAGCATCGCGCAAGAAGGTTAGCCTGCCTTACCATGATTTGTGCTCCCTCAATCTCGAGGTGATTCAAATGTCTCAACTGTATTATCTACCTTCCCGTAGCTGTACATAGCATACCTAGGCGAAAGGAAGCATGGACACCCAGATGATGCCGTTGCCTCGCACCATGATACGCTATCAAGCGTTCTTGAAAGGTTACCTCTTATTCAGTCCGATCACTTCAATTCACAGCACTCTTTCCAGCTCTGATTTCGTCTAATAAGACCTTTTGGTGAACCGTGATCAAACTTCACCACAGCATTACAAGACACCCTGCGTACCAATAGACTGACCAATGACCATGCACAATCCTGAAATTTCAGTAAACAAGATATTTTGGACTCCATCGTTTATAGCTACAAGCATGGATTCTCGGGCTTCTCGGCCATGCTGACAAAAGAGCAAGCACGGCAACTTGCAGGTCAGATAAGGTATGATTGAGCTGTATCAATGAGTTTCCGAAAAGCTCGCTGAAATTCTGTTTTCTTGTTCGCATGGTCCGTCTAGACTTGCCAGAAGTCATCAGTGTGCAACCAAGCAGAAGGTACCAGACGACGACCACGCGAAGCTGGGACTTCCTGGGGCTGAACCTTAACGACAAAGCGCCTTCCGAGCTTCTCCGCAGAAGCAGATATGGAGACGACACCATCATCGGGATTATTGATACAGGTCAATACTTCGACTTCTCGAGTGACTTCTCTCAGGAGCATGCTCAAGCTCAAATGACTTTGCTCGTGGGGTGATCACAGGAATTTGGCCGGAGTCGCGAAGCTTCAGCGACGACGGCTTCGGGCCGGTGCCGTCGAGGTGGAAAGGCGTGTGCCAAGTCGGGGTGGGCTGGAACAGCAGCAACTGCAACCGCAAGATCATCGGCGCGCGGTTCTACCACGCCGGCGTTGCCGAGGAGGAACTCAAGAGCGACTACCTCTCGGCCCGGGACGCCAACGGCCACGGCACGCACACGGCCTCCACCGCGGCAGGCTCCGTCGTGGAGGCGGCCAGCTTCCACGGCCTCGCCGCGGGCGCCGCGCGCGGCGGCGCGCCCAGGGCACGGATCGCGGTGTACAAGTCCGTCTGGGGCAGTGCCCGCGGCGCTGGAGCAGGCAACAGCGCCACCGTGCTGGCGGCCATCGACGACGCCATCCATGACGGCGTGGACGTGCTCTCGCTGTCACTCATCGTAGCGGAGAACTCGTTCGGCGCGCTGCACGCCGTCCAGAAGGGGATCACCGTCGTGTACGCCGCCGGGAACTTCGGGCCCACGCCACAGGTGGTTCGGAACACAGCTCCTTGGGTCATCACCGTCGCAGCGAGCAAGATTGATCGATCTTTTCCAACTGTGATCACGCTGGGAAACAAGCAACAAATCGTGGTAAGTAACAGTGACTGTTTGTGACTTATTATGAGCAAGCAATGATCTTGAGCCCAACTCTGCTCGTTTTTTGCAGGGACAGTCTCTGTACTACAAAAGGAGAAACTCGTCAGGGAGTACCTTCAGGCTTCTTGCAGATGGAGGCCTGTACGATAAATACATCATTTCTTGAGTTTTGCTGCTTACTTTTTGTGAATAATCCAGTCAGCTTGATGTTTTTAGCTGATCAATTCATCTTTTCTCCATGTGGTTAGATGCACTGCTGATGCTCTGAACGGCACAGATGTGAGGGGACAAATTGTGCTGTGTGTAGCTTTCCAAGTACCACCGCTTGCACTCTTCCCACTAGCGTTGGAAAACGTCCTCAATGCTGGGGCCTCAGGTCTTATCTTCGCTCAATACAGCATGGATGTTCTCAATGCAGCAGCTGATTGCAAAGGCATTCCATGCGTTCTTGTGGACTTCGACATGGCCAACAAGATTGGCAATTACATGGGTGACGCAAGGTGGATCACTAGATTGCATTCATCATATTGACTGATCAATTAACACTCCCAATTAGAAGCTCTCGGTTGATTGTACCTTTCTACAATGAGTTCAAACCTTTATCCAATGGATCTCTGACTGTTTTAAGCAGCTCTCCAGTGGCGAAGATTGAACAGGCACGCACGGTCACGGGTGAAGAAGAGGCACTGGCCCCAAAAGTTGCAGCATTCTCCTCAAGAGGTCCATCGATTGACTACCCTGAAGTTATCAAGGTAAGCAGACAAAAAACGTATGGCATCACTGGTGACTGAGCAATAATGCTGTCATCTCACTGCAGTCTTCTTCCTTCGCAGCCCGACATAGCAGCACCAGGAGCCAGCATCTTAGCAGCCGTGAGAGACTCCTTTGCTCTCCTCTCGGGCACGTCTATGGCAACGCCACATGTAGCAGGTGTCATTGCACTGCTGAAAGCCCTGCACCCAAATTGGTCTCCAGCTGCAATAAAATCAGCTATCATGACAACTGGTAACAGTTCTACTCTACCCAGAACTCAGAACGAACACTACCTCTAAATCATGTCAAGCTGCCTCAGTATTTTCGTTCTCTAACCCGTCACAATTCTGCATGGTTGAAGCATCTGTAACTGATGCACGCGGCATGCCGATACTGGCACAAGGATTGCCTCGGAAGATCGCTGATCCATTTGACTATGGAGGGGGGAACATAAATCCAAACAAAGCAGCCAAACCTGGCCTGATTTATGACATTGATCCAAGTGATTATGACAAGTTCTTTGCGTGCACCTTCAAGAAATTGGTACAGTGCAATGGAACAATGTTACCTGGGTACCACCTGAACTTACCATCCATCGCCATTCCAGATCTGAGGCACTCTATTACTGTGTCGAGAACCGTCACGAACGTAGATGAGGGGGATGCAGTTTACCATGCAGCAATCGAAAGCCCAGCTGGAGTCAAGATGGATGTTGAGCCATCTGTTCTTGTGTTCAATGGTGCAAACAAAGTTATCACGTTTCAGGTGAAGTTATCACCTCTATGGAGGTTACAAGGGGACTACACGTTTGGCAGCCTTACTTGGCACAATGGCCAAAAGATGGTGCGGATTCCAATAGCAGTCCGGATGACGATTCATGATTTCTATGCAGATGTTGCATAAGTAGGGTAAAACATGCCAGAAATATTGTAGGGTTCTTTTACTTTCTGAAGAAAATAATAGGATGTTGGCAACGATGCATGAAAATGAGAGATGCCAAGTTCCGTTGTGGTTTTACTTGGATGTCAAAGTACAGGTGTTCTCTTACGAACACACTTTTTGAGCAACTTACGAACACACTTTTAATTGAGAATACATTTGTATTTCATACGTCTACGACAGTTAATACACTGTTATGATTAGATCCCACCATTACAAATGGTATAAATCTCTCTTTTCTCGTAATTAAATTGTTTCAAGGATTCCTCCCTCTGATTTTCGCTAATCTTCTGACTGTTGAGGCATCTTTCCACCAAACCATATTTCTGATGTGGTTGTTCACTCATGAATAATATTTTTTTGGACATGGTCAAATTTTAGCTACAATAGTTTGCAAACAGATTGTTTGAAACAAGTGCATAACCTTATGGATGTACATGTACTTAAGACATTGATGCAGATAATCGCAAAAAAAAACATTGATGCAGAGAAGCTTCAGTGACCATGGATGCAAAGAAATATTACCGCACAGAAGCATGTGTTATGTACTGAGGCCCCGGATGTACTCCCTCCGTCATAAATTACTACTCATTGTTGACTTTTTTTCAAAACCTTTGATCATTCGTCGTATTCGAAAATTTAATCAAAATATACAAAAAATAAGTCATACAAAGTAAGTCACAAAATAAATAATAAAGTCTCTAAATAATATTTGCATAATTTTTTGAATAATATGAATGGTCAAACGTCACAAGAAAAAGTCGACAATAAATAGTAATTTGGAATGGAAATAGTAGCTCATTGGCCCAACGTGGCATCCACCCTAAATAAGAGTTACTGCTTGGGACATGAATGAGCATGGGAAAATGGAACGCGGACGGCCTCCACTGCAGCCGGTCTTATTGGGGTTTCATGGAGAGTTTCACGGCATTAAATTTGTTGAGATGACAGAGAAGAAAGAAGAGAGATTTTATGGCATGTGAGAAGTTTCATCGCCATAAAATCCATTTGGCTCGGTTATGAGTGGTAGAGCCGTAGAGTACCTCCATGGCCCGGGAGCAAAACTTGCCTCGCAGTGTATGGAGTACAATATAAAACCGAGAATTAAATCTTCCATGGCCATCAAGAACTGGAGACCACGCTTTTGCTTACGGCAATAAACCCAACAAACCAGATAGCCCTAGCTAAAAAAATATCCACTAAAAAGGGTCCAACCGTCCAGGAGTCAAATCGAGCAAGATACTACCCGTGTAGCTATCCCCCATCTCAATGTAGCCCCAACTCCACCGGATTGGAGCCAAAATCTATGATTTGAACAAACCTACGCAGCAATCCTCTAGAGAGCCCCAAGTTCTACTTGACTTAGGCTCTATTTTTTTGATAATATAATCCATTTAGATTATATAAGCTAGATTATAATCCAAGGATACATGGTAAAAGTCCATTCTATAACAATCTTAGGACCACAAATAATCTGAAATAAGTGTATTTCAAATCATTTGTTGTCTCATAGTGGTTGTTTTACTATACTACCCAGATTCGTAATCTAGATATATAATCTACAAAGCAAATAAACATGACCTTAGACCTCAAAAGGAGACCAGCATCAGATGATCCAAAAAGGCAACAACGTGATCGAAAATCAACCTCTAGAGGGAACCCATCATCCATGGTTTCACCAATAGCAAAAACCACAATCACCCAATGATGATTATGTTGGATTAATTGGGCCATTGGCCCATTTTGTCTCAATTAATCAAAAAAAATTAAAGGTCCACTAATAAATGCTAGGGGTCTATATCCCGGATTGAGAGTCAACGAGAATTCTAACTAACTTAAACGGTGAACCAAATATGGACCGCTTGTGAAGTTGGTAAAAGGAGAAGGGCATGCCACACGCGCGCGCTCGCTCGCCTTGCCGAGCTGTGGCCGTGGCCGTGCCGGGTGAACGTTTTTGCTGTTAATGACATTGAAGCCAGAGACGTTGCAGTCTTCATGGGGAGAGTAACTGACGACCGTTACTGTCATGAATCCTGTAACTGACGCTTAAATGGCATTATGGTTGGACAATAGCGTCCAGGTTCATCCTCCCTCTCCTGCTGGACGCCTATAAGAGGAGGCATCTCCTCCCAGGCAGCACACAACACACAACTCTCTCTCTGGTATTTCTTTCAGGAGACCACTCTCTTCTCCCTGTTGTTTGCTGCTCTCTCGCATCCCCAACGCAAGCTTTGCACGCACTCTGCTTGCGTGAGCAGAGATCTGATTCGGTGCAGTGACGAGTTGGTGCAGTGCAGTCCCTCGAACGACCAGGCCACCAGGAAGTAGTCGTTCGCTTGAGGGAGATGGACGCCGGGACGTAGTCGTTCGTGCAGACGAAGATGCCACCGGGAAGTAGACGAGGTAGTCGTTCACAGTAGCGAGCAGGCGCGTACGAGTACGCTCCCCAAAAACCTTATCGCCCGCCTATCCCGAGCAGGATCGCTAGGCAGACGAGGTTCGGAGGCAACTGCTCACGCAAGCAGAGTGCGCGCAAAGCTTGTGTTGGGGATGCGCACTTCAAGCAAGCTAGTCACAATGACTAGTAACGGCGATTCTGGTTCCTCCGGTTCCGGTTCCGTCCCTGGGTATAAACTAAATCCTCTCTGGTTTTGCTTACTGTTCTTGTTTTATTTGAGATTTAACTTGAACACAAGCACATGCTTTGCTCCCACTGGATCACTCATATTTGTCATGAATTTGTTGATAATTTCCAGAATTAAAATATACCGAAATTTGCCTAGATTTCTAACGATCCAAAAACCTTATATTGTTGATAGGCTTTCGGTAACTAGTTTTGCTGCATCAATCAAACCAAATGTTTTCGATGGCACAAATTACAAGTGTTGGAAGCAGAGGGTTACGTTGTGGTTAACAGTGATGAACATCATGTATGTCACGTAGGGGAAGCCCGAACAGTTCTCTCTAGAGGAGGAGAGGGCTTTCGAGGCAGCCGATAACCTGTTTCGTGGTGCCATCTTGAGTGTTCTCGCTGAAAGCCTTGTGGACACGTACCTTTTGCTGCCAACTGGCAAAGAAATTTGGGATGCGCTTGAGGCTAAGTTTGGGGTCTCTGATGCTGGTGGTGAGTTGTATGTCATGGAACAGCTCTATGACTACAAAATGGTTGAAGACCGTTCTGTGGTAGAGCAGGCCCATGAGATTCAGGCGCTGGCTAGGGACCTTGAGAACTATAGCGAGGATGCACCATGTAAGTTGCCTGACAAGTTTATGGCTGGAGGTATTATCTCCAAGTTACCACCTTCTTGGAAGGACTTTGCAATCTCTTTGAAACACAAGAGGCAAGAGTTTGCTGTTGTCGATCTTATCGGCACTCTTGATGTTGAAGAAAAGGCAAGAGCAAAGGACCAACGTGGTAAAGGGATTGTTGGATCTTCTAGTGCCAATATGGTGCAGAAGAAGAACCACAATGCGTCCAACAAAAAGAAGAACAAGCCGCATCAGAACCAAACAAAGGCTAACCAGACGGCTCAGTTCAAACCAAAGAGGCCGCCAACTGGGAAGTGCTACTGCTGTGGTAGCACCGAACACTTTGTTGCAAAGTGTCCGGATCGCAAGGATAAGAAAGATGGCAATAGTGCCAACATGGTTGTTAGTGAGACTGGTGGAACGTCGGGGTACGGTAATCTTTTACCTACAGTTCTTTCAGTATGTCATTCACCTGATTGGTGGATTGACACTGGTGCTAATATTCATATTTGTGCTGATATTTCCTTGTTTTCTTCTTACCAGGCAGGCGGGACTTCCTCCTTGTTGATGGGGAACGGATCGCATGCGCGTGTTCTTGGTGCTGGTTCGGTCGATCTGAAACTTACTTCGGGAAAGACCGTTCAACTGAAGAACGTGCAGCATGTCCCCACCATCAAGAAGAACTTAGTCAGCGGGTCTCTTCTATGTAGAGACGGTTTTAAGTTAATCTTTGAATCCAATAAATGTGTAATTTCTAAGTTTGGAAGTTTTATTGGAAAGGGCTATGATAGCGGAGGCTTGTTCCGCTTGTCAGATGATTGTAATAAAGTTGTGAACCATGTTTTAAATGTTAATGATGAGTCTAATGTTTGGCATTCGCGACTTTGTCATGTTAATTTTGGTTGTATGATGCGTCTTGCAAACTTGAGTTTAATTCTGAAATTTACCTTAGTCAAAAATTCCAAGTGCCATGTGTGTGTTGAATCAAAACAACCTCGCAATCCTCATTTTGCGGCTGAGGCAAGAGACTTGGCACCTCTAGAATTAATTCATTCCGATCTGTGCGAAATGAATGGCGTATTGACAAAAGGTGGTAAAAAGTATTTCATGACTCTAATAGATGCTTGCACTAGATTTTGCTATATTTATTTGTTAAAGTCTAAAGATGAAGCGTTGCAATATTTTAAAGTCTATAAAGCTAAAGTAGAAAACCAACTTGAGAGAAAGATCAAAAGAGTTAGGTCTGATCGTGGTGGAGAATATTTTTCTAATGTTTTCACCGCGTTCTATGAGGAACATGGAATAATTCATGAGAGGACGCCTCCCTATTCACCTCAGTCAAACGGGGTAGCCGAAAGAAAGAACCGCACATTAACTGATTTGGTTAATACCATGTTAGACACAGCGGGACTCTCTAAGGAATAGTGGGGTGAGGCTATATTGACTGCATGTCATGTCCTGAATCGTGTTCCTATGAAGAACAAAGAGATAACACCATTCGAGGAGTGGGAAAAGAAAAGGCTAACTCTTTCATATTTACGGACTTGGGGATGTTTGGCCAAAGTGAATGTGCCTATAACCGAGAAACGTAAATTAGGACCTTAAACAGTAGATTGTGTCTTTCTTGGTTATGCTTTCCACAGTGTGGGTTATAGATTTTTAATAGTGAAATCTGGAGTACCTGACATGCATGTTGGCACTATCATGGAGTCCAGAGACGCTACATTTTTTGAGGACATTTTTCCTATGAAAGAGGTAGTTAGCACATCTAGTCATGAATTATCTGTTAACAATAAACCTAAAGAACCTACTACTGTGATAGAACACAATGAACAATCACATGTGGAGAATCCTGAGGAGGATGACAATGAAGCAGCTCTCAGAAAGAGTAAGAGACAGAGGATTGCAAAGTCCTTTGGTGATGACTTCATTGTGTACCTCGTGGATGACACTCCTAGAACCATTGAAGAGGCATATTCCTCTCCAGATATTGACTATTGGAAGGAAGCGGTTCGGAGTGAGATGGATTCCATTATGTCTAATGGTACTTGGGAGGTTGTGAAGCGTCCTTATGGGTGCAAACCTGTAGGATGCAAGTGGGTGTTCAAGAAAAAGCTTAGGCCTGATGGTACGATTGAAAAGTACAAGGCAAGGCTAGTGGCTAAAGGCTATACTCAGAAAGAAGGAGAAGACTTCTTTGACACCTACTCACCGGTTGCCCAATTAACCACTATTCGAGTACTACTTTCCTTGGCAGCTTCTCATGGTCTTATCGTTCACCAGATGGACGTTAAGACAGCTTTCCTAAATGGAGAGTTGGAGGAGGAGATCTATATGGATCAGCCAGATGGATTTGTAGTAGAAGGTCAAGAAGGAATGGTGTGTAGGTTAGTCAAGTCTTTGTATGGCCTTAAGCAAGCTCCTAAGCAATAGCATGAAAAGTTCGATAAAACTTTAACATGAAAAGCTCCTAAGCAATAGCTTTGAAATGAAGGATTTGGGAGAGGCTGATGTGATTCTGAACATTAAACTAGTGATAGAAGGTGATGGTGGGGTTGTTCTTACACAATCCCACTATGTGGAGAAGATCTTGAGTCGTTTCGGTTATAATGACTGCAAGCCAGCTCCAACACTTTATGATGCTAGTAAAGTGTTGCGGAAAAACAAGAGAATAATGAGAGATCAGCTGAGATACTCCCAGATCATCGGTTCACTGATGTACCTAGACCCGACATCGCGTATGCTGTGAGCAAACTGAGTCGATTTGTGTCTAACCCAGGAGAGGCTCATTGGGAAGCTCTCGAACGGGTGATGCGTTTCCTAAAAGGTACTATGGACTACGGGATTCACTATATTGGGTACCCTATGGTACTAGAGGGTTATAGTGATTCAAATTGGATATCTGATGCAGATGAGATTAAAGCCACAAGTGGATATGTGTTTACACTTGGAGGTGGCGCTGTCTCCTGGAAGTCTTGCAAGCAGACCATCTTAACGAGGTCTACTATGGAGGCAGAACTCACTGCATTAGACATCGCCACTGTTGAGGCCGAATGGCTTCGTGAACTCCTTATGGATTTGCCGGTAGTTGAAAAACCGATACCAGCTATCCTCATGAACTGTGACAATCAAACGGTGATTGTCAAGGTGAACAGTTCAAAGGACAACATGAAGTCATCTAGACATGTGAAGAGGCGGCTGAAATCTGTCAGGAAAATGAGAAACTCCGGAGTGATAGTCTTGGATTATATCCAAACGGCTAAGAACCTGGCAGATCAATTCACAAAGGGTCTTTCACGTAATGTGATAGACAATGCATCCAGGGAACTAGGCTTGAGACCCATGAGTGTTACTCGGTAGTGGTAACCTGTCCTATGTGATCGGAGATCCCGTGAATTAGGATGGTGAAACAAACTACTGTTTAACTGAGAGAAGAGAACATTTGTAAAAAGGCTCATTCTAGTAGAGGTGCATTTCTCTTCTAAATCTGTATGGCAGGTTGGTGAAAACCTTAATGTGATCTGAGTGGCTCAATGAGGAGCAAAGATGTTGGCCTACAGAACATCTTAAAGGATTATACCTATATGGGTTCGATTGCTAGTCACAATCTATGAGATAGGGTGATCTCTAGATACCCATGAAAGGCACGGAGTATGACTTATACGCTCCAACCCGAGGGGATGCTCTCAGCAGCCTAGTACTGGCAAGGGGCTCTAGTCAAGCTTGTTTGCACGAAACTGCCAATTCAAGGTATAGTCCATTGGTCAGTTGTGAATGAGTGTAGCTTTTGCCTCAGGTGGATGTTCAACTTAACAGTCTCCACCATGAAGCCGGTATATCAAAACAACATTTCAGTCGAGAGCATTTGTTGTGAACCTTGAAATTCTTGGTGGGGATTGTTGGATTAATTGGGCCATTGGCCCATTTTGTCTCAATTAATCAAAAGAAATTAAAGGTCCACTAATAAATGCTAGGGGTCTATATCCCGGATTGAGAGTCAACGAGAATCCTAACTAACTTAAAAGGTGGACCAAATATGGACCGCTTGTGAAGTTTGTAAAAGGAGAAGGGCATGCCACGCGCGCGCGCGCTCTCGCTCGCCTCGCCGAGCCCGTGGCCGTGGCCGTGGCCGTGCCGTGCCGTGCCGTGTCGTGCCGCTCTGCGTGTGCGGGGGTGAACGTTTTTGCTGTTAATGACATTGAAGCCAGAGACGTTGCAGTCTTCATGGAGAGAGTAACTGACGACCGTTACTGTCATGAATCCTGTAACTGACGCTTAAATGGCATTATGGCTGGACAATAGCGTCCAGGTTCATCCTCCCTCTCCTGCTGGGCGCCTATAAGAGGAGGCATCTCCTCCCAGGCAGCACACAACACACAACTCTCTCTCTCTGGTATTTCTTTCAGGAGACCACTCTCTTCTCCCTGTTGTTTGCTGCTCTCTCACATCCCCAACGCAAGCTTTGCGCGCACTCTGATTGCGTGAGCAGTTGCCTCCGAACCTCGTCTGCCTAGCGATCCTGCTCGGGATAGGCGGGCGATAAGGTTTTTGGGGAGCGTACTCGTACGCGCCTGCTCGCTGCTGTGAACGACTACCTCGTCTACTTCCCGGTGGCATCTTCATTAGCACGAACGACTACGTCCCGACGTCCATCTCCCTCAAGTGAACGACTACTTCCTGGTGGCCTGGTCGTTCGAGGGACTGCACTGCACCAACTCGTCACTGCACCGAATCAGATCGACTACTTCAAGCAGGCTAGTCACAATGACTAGTAACGGCGATTCTGGTTCCTCCGGTTCCGGTTCCGTCCCTGGGTATAAACTAAATCCTCTCTGGTTTTGCTTACTGTTCTTGTTTTATTTGAGATTTAACTTGAACACAAACACATACTTTGCTCCCACTGGATCACTCATATTTGTCATGAATTTGTTGATAATTTCCAGAATTAAAATATACCGAAATTTGCCTAGATTTCTAACAGATTATGAATCACCATATGGCTAAATCAAACCTTAAGATTGAAGACTAAATCAAACTTTGACTTTTGGTAGTAAAATGTTCATGGACAAGTGCATTTTGCTGGTTTATAAAAAAAAGGTGCATTTTGCAGGAAATTCCAGCTCTAGGACGTAATCAGGGTTAGCTTGACTGTTTCTATGGGCTGAGTATACCCAGAGGTGTTTCTTTTTCAAAAGGGTAAGCAAGAGAAAAGAGGGAGCTCACATCACAACTGGTGCTTGGTCCTAGCCTGACAGTGAGAGCCGAGTTTCCCCTTCGTCCACGGAGACGAAGACTGAAAAAGAAACTGCTCTTGCAGTCAGAAATGCAAGCAGCTCTCAACTGGTCAAGTTATAGGAGGATTGGTATAAAGTGATAAGGTCACGGGCTAGTAACAATTCAAAATATTTAAAAATAAACAGTATGAACCGGTCTACACGATGTAATGACATCAGATAGAAACGTACATAATAAATTGGACAATTTTTTGGTTGGATAGGGCAAAGCTGTCCACATATAAATAGAAATAGTACAGTCTATATAAAAAAATTCAAGCACACACCTTTTATTTACTATTTATGCATGAGAAGCCTGCATTAATGTAGCCAAAACATAACTGAGGCATGTCAAGAAATGAAATGAACTAAAGGGCAAAGTGCATATGCAAGAACTGGACTTTTTTATAATGGAAAAAGGTTCCAGCTTCTCCCCGTTGATTTTAATGGAGAAATGGTCCAAGCAAAAGAAAACATAAATCCAAGTTTATTATCGTTGACCAATTATGTTAATTAAACTCCATCCATGAGAAGCAAATATATGCATTGCTGTTGACTTCCATGTATGGCAAATGGCATGCAGGATTGGCCAGCCCCATTGTTGAAGCATCTGTAACCGATTGGTATGGCATGCCGATACTGGCACAAGGATTGCCTCGAAAGATTGCTGGCCCATTTGACTATGGAGGGGGGCACATAAACCCTAACAAGGCAGCTGATCCTGGCCTGATTTATGACATTGACCCAAGTGATTACAACAAGTTCTTTGGTTGCACTATCACGAAATCCATACAGTGCAATGTGAAAATGTTACCTGGTTATCATCTGAACTAGCCATCCATTGCCATTCCAGATCTGAGGCTTCCCATTACCGTATTGAGAACCAACTAAAATATTCTTTGATTTATTCAACCCTGCAAAGTATCAAAACTTACATACTGAAAAAAAAGGGTTTGGCTGACCTCTTCTGTTTGGCTTCCCCATTCCTGCATCAACAGCCAAGTGCACTAGGATGACAAATCACCATATGACTATATCATATCTTTAGAATGGAATGAGCGCATTGAGGCTTAAGTTTTGCAAGCAATACGTCCACGGAGGTAATTCTAGCTTCAAGACGAAATACAGATTAGCAGGCCTGTTTCTGTCGATTGGGTATTTGGGTATCTTAACTGAAGCCTTTTCCACGGAGACTTTGCAGGGCTCTTGTCTAGTCCAGAAAGTGTTGGAAATTGATTCTCACAAACTATTTTCAGAATTAATGTAAATTTAGAAAATAATTAAGGCAAAAGGAATGGCATCACACACTGTAATTTCCCTTTGAGAAGCTACCGGCCAAGTATCTGAAACATACCACTGACACCGTCATTGCAGAGATGAACTCAGAAGTGTTGCCTTTACGCCTGCCCACAAATAGCAGCTCGAATCATAATTCATGATTTCTATGGCGATGTTACATAAGTAGGGAGAAACATGCTAGCACTATATATCATTCTTTTTCTTGGTCAAGTTCTGTGACTTACTTGTAATTCCTTTATAGCCACATAGGAGTTGATGTACCTGTGTTTGCTATGCTACTCTAATTACTAAATCAAAGTCAGTTGCATCTGCACAAATCCTTGTAATTAAAGATAAACTTGCATTTGTTATATATAGTTATAATTGCTAAAGTGAAGATAACAAATCAGATAAACTTATGACCCAGCCAAAAAGTTCCCACAAGTCCATTCAGGAGCCAAATTGAGGCAATGACATATATAACAAACTAGCACAGCACCTTCAGAGAATGAAGCGCAGAGTCCTTCCTAGCCCGGAGCGAGACCACGCTCCAAAGATCCAACGACGTGAGCACGAATCAACAGCGAGGGGCGAGCCGTCATCCAATGCTTCATAGATCCAAGATCAAAAGCACGAAACCCAAATTGGAGAAGAAGAGGAGGGGAGGAGGAGAAAATTGTGATTATAGGATTCTAAATATGTGGTTATGGTGATTTTGACACTCCCAGTGAATGACAAAGTGGGTCCAACTGTGTTTCTGGACCGGATGTCAAAATCACAAAATACAACGTTTGGAGTCCTATAATCACAATTTTCTCGAGGAGCCGAGGAGGTATACTCGGTCCGTCGCGCGGCCGGCGACACGGAGCGCGTAGCCGGCTTGCTGTTGCGGCGGCGGAGAAAAGCGATGCGGTTTGTTGGAGAGCAGACAGATTTGGGCCCACCGGACCCCTTAGCGGGCCAAAATTAAGCTCATCTTTCTTGAGAGGAAAAAGTCCATCTTACGTCCCTCATTTGTCACAAAAGTTTAGTTTGGCGCCCCCAACTACGAAACCGTCCAGGTGAAATCCTCCAACTTTTAATATCGGATCAATTGACCGCCCTCCCTGGTTTTGACCCCGGTTATATCCAGCTGGCTGCCACGTAGGACTCTGATATGGTTACAGCATCTATAACTGATCAGCGTGGCATGCCAATACTGGCACAAGGATTGCCTCGAAAGATTGCTGACCCATTTGACTATGGAGGGGGTCACATAAACCCTAACAGGGCAGCTGACCCTGGCCTGGTTTATGACATTGATCCAAGTGATTACGACAAGTTCTTCGGGTGCACTTTCAAGAAATTCGTGATCTGCAATGTCTCAACAACGTTACCTGGGCACTATCTGAACTTGCCATCCATTGCCATTCCAGATCTCAGGCATCCCATTACCATATCAAGAACGGTCACAAATGTAGGAGATGTCGATGCAGTTTATCATGCTGCAATTGAAAGCCCGCCTGGAATCAAGATGGATGTCGAGCCGTCTGTTCTCATGTTCAATGCTGCAAACAAAGTTATAACATTCCAAGTGAAGTTATCACCTCTGTGGAGGTTACAAGAGGACTACACGTTTGGCAGCCTTACTTGGCACGACGGTCTAAAGACAGTGCGAATCCCAATTGCCATCCGGATGACAATCCATGATTTATATGCTGATGTTGCATAAGTAGGTGAAACATGCAGCCAAAGTCATAGTGTTCTTAAGCAACAGTCGGAACATGACCAACTGAACTGTCCGCACAGTTCTGTAGCTAAACTTGAAAGCTGCTGTTATACAACTGCGACATTTATAATTGAAAAATCTAGTTATTGCCTAGAATTCTAGAATTTTTTTTTACTGAGATATACTTGTATTCGTTATGCAACAAAACAATGGCGCACGCACGCATGTCCACATTTTACCGTCCGTAGCCAAAGACAACGCCACGCATGCAGTACAGGTGCTCATTCGTCCACGCACTCTGATGACAAGAACGGTGGCTGAGGGCCTATCCAACAAGCTTTGGATCAAAGACATCACTGGCGCGCTCACAGTGCAAGCAATCGCCTAGTATCTTGAGCTCTGGCACCGAATTCAACTGCTACCTGGCATGGAGAATAGGGTAGTTCCCCGTCAGATAACAGAACTACCCTATTCTCCATGGCATGGAGCATTCAGACTCGCGTTGCAAACTCTTGAGTATTCTTCTTAATACAACGATACGCAATTCTTATGCGTATCCTCAAGAGAAAACACAGTGCAAGTGATGTGTAATTACCCACGAAAAAGCAAGATGTATGGTATCAAGGACACAAGTTCAGATATTTAAAAAAAAATCTTATAAAAAAGTGCGGCATCAGGCTATGAGCTTTCTTGTCTTACTTCGACTTGAAGGAAACATAAGATTACAGCATGAGGCTGAGCTTTCTTTTTCTACTTCATCTCAAAGAAAACAAAGGTAGACTGAAGACTCTGATAACATATATATGAGACCAACGAGACAAATCAGCATCAACTCATAGTCATCCGTTAGTACATTAGTGAGACCTGGAAGGCGACTACATCCAATGATGTGCAGTGAAATGGAAAAAATAAGGACAGAATCATGGCCGTGGATTGTCAAAATTCTGCAATGACTGAGAAACACAAGATTGCCTAAATTCAGAGAAACTACATTTAGTACAACATCCCTGCGTTTTGTGGTGCAAGCCTTGTTTGGATTCTGTACTTCTGTCCTCCACATCTATACAAGTTTAATTTCTTAGTTCAACACATGTGTGTAGAAAAGATGAAAAGTTATAGTCAAACCTCTGGTAGTGCTCAAAAGAAGCTAAGTATATCCCAATTAACGAGTATTAAATATAGCAAAAATGGAAAGATACACTGGACGTTGATCCCATCAAACTAATTAGTTTTATCAGAAGCTCCACTGAGGAAACTGAATCACCATTAAGCTTACAAAGAAAATATGTCATCTTATCTTGCACAGTGATACGTGATAGCAGGAGATATGACAAAGTAATAGTCAGATGAATTTTCAAAGGTTGACTCGTCAAACAGAGCCTATCTCTGGCGTTTCTTTCAAGATGTAGACAAATTTCTGACTTTTTTTCCAGGACGTAGCCACCTACAAGAACTGAAGAGCACAGCCAAGAAATAGCATAACCGGATCAAATTAGCGTGCACTGGAAACATGGCTTCTCACTCTCCCTCTCAGAGTCTGTTAGCTTGCCTCCTGATGTGCTTCAGTTTCATGATGATCAGAGCAGATGGATCTCACAAGGTACGAATAAAGTGTTAAACTACATTTCTTTTCATAGTTCGATTTGATCAGAAGATATTTAGTACACAAATACCATGGTGGATAAACTTCTAGTTTGTGTATCAAATTAGTTTCAAAATATGCGAAAAGAATTTTGTTGAATTACTTATAAAGATACTCTATTTACATGAATTCAGGTTTCAATATTCTATACTGAGACTGAGAGTAACAAAAAAGAAAGTTTTTAGCAATTATAAACCGAAGTATACTGCACAAAAGGAGGAAGAAAAAGACCATTACTCACAGTTGAAAGAAAAATCATCCTTTTTAATTTCATTTAACATACTCTGAGTTTGGTCTTCAAATTTAAAGGCTTCTATATCTAGAGTTTTAATTTGAAAATAGTTTCGAGATGGGAGTAATGCATATAATTAGCCCTATTATCCTTTAAAAGATGTTTTGTGTATCTCTGTATGAATAGTTGTACATTGTCTACCTGGGTGACAAGAAACATGACGACCCTACTCTTGTCACTGCTTCACACCATGAGATGCTCAGCACCATTCTTGGAAGGTAACCATATATATTGTTATGTTTTTTGAGTTCCAGTCCATACCATCAGAATACCAAAAGATTGAATATAGTGCATATTTGCTTGACCTCCAAATTTATAAATATGTTTGTTTCTCAACATTGCTTGCTACATGAGTTTCAGCAAGGAAGAGGCAATAGACTCTGTTGCTTACAGCTACAAGCATGGCTTCTCAGGATTTGCGGCAATGTTAACTGAAGATCAGGCTGAAAACCTAGCAGGTGCGCTGACATTAGCTAAGAAATTTAGCTCACAGCTAATTCACTGTTAAGTATGCTATTGCCAGTTAAGATGGCCAAACTGAATATATGCAATCCTATTTGCTGACTAAACAGAGTTAACTTACAAACATATATAGTGTGAGTGGTTGAAAGGATGTCTACTATCTGAAAGCATTTACTTCCATTATTTGATCTCTCTAACTGAGAAACTTATAAAGTTCTTCTCTCTGTTTTCTTCAATAGAAGATTGACTTTACATATTTTTTATGTTCAGAGTTACCTGAAGTAATCAGTGTTACTCCAAATCAGAAGCATGAATTGATGACCACCCGAAGCTGGGATTTCCTAGGGCTGAATTACCAACAGCCTAGTGAACTTCTGCAGAGGAGCAATTATGGAGAAGACATAATTATTGGGATAATTGACACAGGTCGGTCCTTCAATTTAGAAAGACAGCTCTCAGTTATAAAACATTTGGCAATAAATTACTTAAAAACCTTAATGAATGGTGTCATGGATGGAGTTAAGTAAGGTAACTGATGCAGGGATATAGCCTGAATCAAGAAGTTTCAGCGATCATGGATACGGAGTAATACCGCCACGATGGAAGGGTGTGTGTCAGCTAGGACAAGCGTGGGGGGACACCAATTGCAGCAGGAAAATAATTGGCGCAAGGTATTATGCTGCAGGTCTTGACAAAGCAAACCTCAAGCTGAATTACATGTCTGCACGAGACATGAATGGACATGGGACGCACACAGCATCCACAGCAGCTGGATCAGTGGTAGAGGGAGTCAGCCTCCATGGCCTTGGGGAAGGGGTGGCACGTGGTGGTGCACCCAAAGCGCGCCTTGCAGTGTATAAGGTTGGGTGGGAGGAGAAGAATGGGCTATACCTTACTACTGCCGCAGTGCTAGCAGCAATGGACGACGCAATACATGATGGAGTTGACATCCTGTCTCTCTCATTATACGTCGAAGAGGATTCTTTTGGTGCACTCCATGCCGTTCAGAATGGGATTACTGTTGTTTATGCTGGGGGAAACGGTGGTCCAAGATCACAAGTTCTTGTTAACACAGCTCCTTGGGTTATTACAGTCGCAGCAAGCAAGATTGATCGATCTTTTCCAACCACCATCACCCTGGGAAACAAGAAGATATTAATTGTATATACTAGAGGCACATTATTCTTTTGGAATCATGGGACCTTTTAGGCTTCTATTCCACTAATGCCTAATAATCTCTTATATTTTTGCAGGGCCAATCACTATACTACATGTTGAAGAACAAATCCAACAGCAGATTCCAGACACTTGTAAACGGTGGCAAGTATGTTTGAGTGCTGCTCAGTTTCTTAACTAATTACAGTTGTCATTACACACCGGATCTAAGCTGAGGTATTGGAAATACTTTCGAGCGTTCATTTTCATTTTTCTGTTTGCAGTTGTTCAAGGGAAGCACTAAATGGCACAGATATCAACAGAAAAGTTGTTCTCTGCATTGAAATAACTTTTGGCCCAATAGCAAAAATTTTCGAAGATGCCTTAGCAAATGTTCATAGTGGTGGTGCATCTGGCCTTATTTTTGCTCTGTATACCACAGACGTTCTTGTGAGCACTGAGAAATGCCAAGGCATACCCTGTGTTTTAGTCGACATTGATATTGGGTTTCAAGTTCTAGCATACATTGGCAGTCAACGGTAAGACTTATTTTGTGATCTACCAAGCTTAATAGTTGTATTTTCTCTACAACCACAAAAAGTCTTAATTAGTCCACTAATGTAATTCCGTAGATTACCCATTGCAAAGATTGAGCCAGCAAGCAGCGTTACTGGCAAACAAGTTCTGGCACCAAAGGTTGCAATGTTTTCCTCAAGAGGCCCATCCATCAAATACCCTACAATTCTTAAGGTACTCGAGCTGAACACAGAGAATCCATTTCGTATAGACAATCTAGATTGTTTTGGGGAAAGTTGTCTACATTTTACCTGTGCATGCATCTTGTGACAAAAATACAGAACATAAGGATCTAGGCTGATATTTAACTCATTTCATAGGTTAGCCATGATTTATTACAACAGCACTTTCCTGATCTTGGCATAACCACTTTTAACAGCCTGACATAGCAGCACCAGGAGTCAACATTTTAGCAGCCACAGAAGATGCATATGTATTTAACTCAGGAACATCAATGGCAACTCCACATGTAGCAGGTGTTGTGGCATTGCTAAAGGCTCTACATCCCCAATGGTCTCATGCTGCCCTAAAATCTGCAATTATTACCTCGGGTAATTATTTCATATTCATGAAATGCTATCTTGCATGAATTCATATGCGCTATCTTACCGATGATTTATCTATTGCACGGAAAAAGCATCAAACAAGGATGAACATGGCACGCCAATTTTAGCAGAAGCACTACCTCGGAAGGTTGCTGACCCATTTGACTATGGAATGGGGCACATAAATCCTAATGGAGCTGCTGATCCTGGCCTCATTTACGACATAGATCCAAGGGAATACAACAAGTTCTTCGAATGCCAGATCAAGAAATACGAGATTTGCAACATCACAACAAAGCCAGCTTATCATCTAAACCTGCCATCCATATCTATTCCTGAACTAAGGCATCCAATTAAGGTGGAGAGAACAGTAACAAATGTCGGCAAGGTTGACGCAGTTTATCGATCAGACGTTCAGTCCCCCTTAGGAGTCAAGATCAGAGTTGAACCAGCAACTCTAGTCTTCAATGCCACAAAGAAAATGCACACCTTCAAGGTTAGCATAAAACCACTCTGGAAGGTGCAAGGAGACTACACATTTGGCAGCCTGACTTGGTACAACGAGCAGCATAAAGTAAGGATCCCAATGGCAGTCCGGATCACAATACAGGAATTCTATGCTGATGTTGCATGATCCGAAGCAGGTGGCCAGAGAATAAAGATCGGTAGTCCATATATTAGATTTCCTTGGCATCCTAAATGAGAAGATTACTTATATTGGTACTTCTTTTAGGATTCTTGTATCTGGTACTTGAGAAAGCCTATTTGGTTTTTACGATTAGGTTGATTGGCTACTGTTTAGGTTCAAAACTTTTTTGTACCACGATTAATCGAAAACGGGGTCGCCGCGAGGAGATCGGAGAGGATGGGACTTAGCTCGCCGGCTTGGCCGTGGCGGGCGGCGCTTCTTCCGCCGTCGGGGGAGGGAAGGCCACTAGTTTCCGGGTCGGTCCTGGGGCACCTTTTTTTTTAGCACAGGTCCTGGGGCACCTGGTTGTTTCCGCGGCCACTTGTTCGTCATCTTTCCGGCTTTACTGCTGCTGACTTTGCATGCACGCGGCCCGTGGGCCGTTCTCGTGAATAGTCCTCACTGTCACACAATTTAGCCTGGATCAAACATGGGCCCATATTCTATTGTATATTAAAGGAAAAAGTCCATTCCACAACCCTCATCTACAGGCGCGGTTTGGGTTTCAACCCCCAACCACAAAACCAGCTATTGAATACCCACAAACTTTTCAAACAGGACATTTAACCCCCCTCGGCGGATTCGTGGGCTGTTTTGAGTGGTTTTCGCTGATGTGGCGCTAGGTCCCGCATGTCAGGCCGCCACGTCAGTTTATTTATATCCCTCCCTGCTTTCTCTCTCCCCTCCACCTCCTCTGCTTTCTCTCCACCGGCCGACGGCCCCTTCCCCGACGCCAGCTCCAGCTCGCGGCGGCAGCCCTGCCTCTCTCTCTCCGCCGGATGCATCAGCGACGTTGACCCGCGTGGCCCCGGCCAGCCCCAGCGGCCTCGAGGCAGGGAATGGCCGGCGCAGGTAGATTAGGGTGCGGCGGGCGGTCAACCCTCCTGCCCTCACGGTGACGCCGAGGAGCAGAGGACCCGAGCAGCGGCGGAGGAGCAGACCGCTTCCCCCGGGCCCCAGCTCCCTCCGTCGGCACGCGGCCACCTCCGCCAGGCCGGCTCCCGTGCCCGCGCGAGCTCGGTCCGGAGCTCCGAGGGGGCCGGGCACCTCGAGGCGGGATGGCGGCCTCTCTCGGCTCCTCCGGCGGCCCTCGATGGGCTCGGGCGCAGTGGCTGAGGATGGGCTTGAGCGCGGCTGGGTCTCATAGAGCAAGGGTGCTGGCGGCGGCGGCAGCGTCGAGGAGCAGCAGGCGCGGGCTAGATCCGCTCGACGCGCGGAGGTCCTCGCTCGCCTTCACCGCCCAAGCTTCGCGGGCTCCCTCCTGTCCTCCCCAGGCCTCGACGGCAGCGGGATCTTCTGGCAGCTCCGTGGTACGCGCAGCAACGAGCTCTCGGCGGTGGCGGCATGCAACGACGGCCGGCTCCCTGGCAACGACGGGTTCCAGAGCGGCGGCGGAGCTCCCTGCTCCACGCTGACGGCGCCTCCTCCACGCGTCGCTTGCCCCTCCTCCATGGCGGCCCCACGGTTGGCGGCGGGCCTCACCGTGGCGTGGAAACCGGCGGCGCGGCTTCGGCGGCGGCGACCTGGCCGAGTGCGGCCTCGCTTGAGGCGGAGGTGGAGGGGCCTCGGCGGCGGCGTCCTGGCCGAGCGCGGCCTCCTCGCCCGAGGCGGAGGGGCCTCGGCGGCAGCCTGGCCTAGCGCGGCGGCGGCAGAGCTGCCTGTCTTCCAGCTGCTGCTCTTTGCTCCCTCTCCCCCCGCTCTCTGACGTGGCGGCCTGACATGTGGGACCCAACGCCACATCAGCGAAAACCACCCAAAACCGCTCACAAGTCCGCCGAGGGGGGTTAAATGTCCGGTTTGAAAAGTTTGTGGGTATTCAATAGCTGGTTTTGTGGTTGGGGGTTGAAACCCAGACCGCGCCTGTAGATGAGGGTTGTGGAATGGACTTTTTCCTATATTAAAAAGATAAGGGGAAAATGGGCCAATATCTCTATGTTCTCCATTAGTGCCTAATACAAGCAGCCGATAATCTATGTTCTCCATCAGGCTGCCGACATAATGATGATCCATGAGATCCTTTCTTTTTTGTTTGATCTCACCTTAGGGCAGAGCACATATGCTTGTCGAGTTTTGATACTAGAAAGTGGCATGCCGTGTTTCTATTTGGCAAAATAGGTAAATTGGTCCCTAAACTTTTGACTAGGGTCAATTTCACCTCTTAACTCTTAAAAAGGCATATTTAGTCCTCAAACTTTGGGTTTTTGGTTCAATTTCATCCCTCGTCTGAGCTAGACAGCTAAGTAGGTGTGCCACATCATCCAGCTATGCTACAACAGATCAAGGGAGGAGCCGGTGTACCGAATCTGATTCATTCATATCAGCCAATGTTCATAAGTGATTCTCTCGAAACAATTAAGATACAAAATCAACACAATGTAAATATTATCGGTGCAACTTTTAAATGCATATTTAGAGATGATTCAATTAGATAGTAATTTGAGCCATTGCCTAGGCCAGGGGTTATCATTTCTTTTCATGGATGAATTAATTAGTCTAGCCGGCCTACGTGGCTGTCTAACTTGGATGAGGGATGGAATTGAACCGGAAACCTAAAGTTCGAGAACTAAATCGACCTTTTAAGAGCTGAGGACGAAGTTGATCCGTGGATAAAAGTTCAGGGACCTATTTTGCCTTTCTTCTACTTCAATCATAAAGAACATTACTCTCAGGCTAGCAACAATGTGTCCAGTGGGAGCAGGCCTCACTTGCTTGGACCGCGTTGAAATTGTAAAGTCGGCAAGTCGTTTCCAGTATGAGCTAACAGGCTACCTAAGCTACTTGGCCACGTGCATGTGTATAGACCGAGTCGGCAGATGAGAAATGTATCAGGGAGCTTCGCTATCGACAGTGCTGGAGTATTTATGTTGCAGTCTATTCATCCCATATGATAGTATCAGTCTGCGATTGTTGACTGGAAGGGAAAAAAAACTTCTCTCCTGTAGCTAGAAGGGTAATCGGTGAGCTACTGATGCAGAACACTTCGAAATTCACTTTATAGGATTACAACAATGATCTGCGCATCCGGCCTCCCCTTTGAAGGCAGCCAATGGCTCGACGCATCAGGTGCCGCCCTGAGTCCGTCCGTGATCTTGCGCACATTTCTCCTTCCAAGATAACGGACTTCAGGTGGTAGTACATTTGCGAGGCAGTCTCAACGCGGCAGGGAGCAGGAGCAAATTAAAAGTGATTCCTTTCCAGAAATGGACGTCCAACTACCGGGTTACCTTTTGTGCTTGTGCTCACTAATACTCAGAATTTGTCTGGTGCCATTGGAAAGCTTTATCTCCTTAGCTTTCCATGCATATATAGAACGTCAAAAACCGAGCCCGTATGCGACCTGGGCGACCGATTTAGTGCGGGCTGCTCCTATACTCCAAGGTGGACTCGAACTTTGAGTTTCTTTGGGCCTCCACCTTGGCGTCTCGAACCGGATAAGCTTCGGGCCTCCTTCTTGGCTTGGACACCCTTGCTGGTCTCCTCTAACTCTATGACATCCACCAAGCATGGTCATATGCATGAATGTCATGTCCTCATCATCCTCCCCTTCTTGACGAAAACTCGTCCTCGGCGTCGTTTGTGCTCTAAGATGGCCCTGCACAACACGAAGAAACACGAGGTTGCGGAAAATATGGGAACTAAGAATATTGTGGGGAGTAACATGACCATATTTCCAATCTTCCAAAGTATCTTCTCCTATAATATTGTCGACAAATACGTAGTCTTCTTAATCCAAACGCACACGATATATTTTAACACTATCTTGCAAAAGTTTAGCACTGACAAAATGCAATGCACGCATAGATGGTTGCATAACCGCTAGTAGCTGTTCAATGCAAGAAAAATCATCACTAATACACATAGTCAGCAGCCAACAATGCTCCCCTTCTTGAGAGTGAACCTGATTCGTTATAGTAAAACTAGAGGAACAATCTAGTTGATCACAATCTTGTACATCAGAAGGAGATTTCAAATTTACACAAATATAGACTCGATGCACCATATACTCTCCTTTATTATTATATTTGCCAATAACATGATATATATGATTAGAAAACCATGGCAAATCAACATGACCAAAAATGTTCTCTTCCAAATAACTCATATCACACAAATTATCAAATTCAATGTAACCCAAAGTATTCAAAGAAGACAACAATCTTCGCTCAGCTTTTTCACTATCAATATAAAAAACATGTCTATTTTCAGCACAAGTGATCGATTCCAAAACATCGACAACATGTTCATTCATTAACTGGTACACTGGAACAATAAAAGAATTATCATGTAGGTCATTCGTATCACAAGGGGCATCCACCAAATCAGCATGTGACAAAGATAAATCAACAGAAGATTTCACTAGCTGTTGCTCTATTGTAATAGGAGTAGTTGAAAAATTCAATACGTCAAGAGAAACCTCACCTTCCAAAAGTGTAGCACCATGAGAATTACCTTGGCTGTCAATTTCAGCAGGAGCAGTAGGTGCATGGGAAGATGTAGGTGCTGAATTTTCATATGAGGATATGGACGCCGCCAATTTTGCTATTATTTTATCCCAAGCTTGTTCAAAATCATGACTGTCGAAACCTGTCATATTAGCCACAAAACAAGAAAAACACACAAGTGTATATTGTCCTATTAGCTACTAGGATATGACAAGAAATAGAGTCACACACTCTCAAACGTCTTACCAAGCTCTTACAAGTGTCCTTACCAAAGCAAGCAGTGGATGGTACAACCGGTGGCTGGTTCGTGATACCTTTGAGAAACTAGTACCAAGATTGCAAGATCCTTCGCTGTACTGACATGAAGTATGTATGTGGAGCTTGGGAGGCAAATATATGGTAGCAAGGATTAGCAATAATTCAATTCAGAAATTGCAAAACTGAAAATTAATCCCAAGCTAGTCTATGTCACCGGCCTAAACTCGCCTTGGACCTAGTTCAAGCAAGTAACGATACAGCTCAGCACAGGGACTCAAAAAGATGCAAGCACTTCTGAATTTTTTTCTTCCTTCTTTTCCTTTCTTGTTTTGGTGCGGCTTTTTCTTTTTTTTAGCACCACTTTGCCTTCTTCTTTTGCTTTTTTTTGACCAGCTAGCTATTTCTAGAGCAGGATCCTCAAAAGGAAATTTAATTTATATTCCTGGCCAAAGAAAATATCTCTTCCCTTCTCTCGAACGTAAATATCCTGGTCTCTTTTTTTTTTCCTTTTGGCCGCAAGTTACACTTCCTTTTTACTCGATTTTATCACAAGAAGAAAAATGGATCTGCTATGCAACTTCTAGCAACTTGCGCAGCCAGCTAACAAAGCAATACTGACTCAAATTAGACCTCGACTTGTTGTAAACACAGCGAACACGACGACTCTATGAGGGACTAAAATTCAGAAAAGCAAACTGAAAAGAAAAAATTGTGAGGCACAAAGGTTTATAGGACAGCGGAAACACGATAAACAAATATTTTTGTGGAGCAATTTTCTGGAGTTTTAGGACGATGGAACAACTAAACTAGGGTAAGCCTGACGGTAATACCTGAGTCTCTGATTACCACTTGATGGGGACGGGAGTGCCCGGTCTTCCGTCAGGTGATGGATAACTCGTTTTTGGCGGAGCACAACACACCGATCCGGCTTCAAGTCAGCAACTCGAACCCCGCAATCTTAGCACCACGACTCCTCTGGTTATCAACCGTGTCACAACCCGGTTGACCTTGCCGAGAAGGCTAATCCCTACCTGCGAAACGAAGAACACAAGCAAGAACTCGAAAGAACGCAGCTCAAACTGAAGTAACTCTACAGATGTATGATTAAGATCGAAAGTTGGGGTTCTACAAACCGATAGACGACGAAACTGTTCTCGACAGAATAATCTAAGCAAAACTCAAGTCTAAACAACGGCGGCTACTGAGTTTATATAGCCTAAAGGGGTGTGCTAGGGTTGGAGGGGCACCCCCTATGGGCTTCCACACGATACACGGCCCAAAGGCCAAAATACGGCGACGCAGCACCGAGACAGATTCTGGACGTCAACTTGTTTCGTCGATTCCCGATGACTCCGGACGAATTTTGAGGTGGGACTGGTGCCATTGGAAAGCTTATCTCCTTAGCTTTCCATGCATATATAGAATGTTAAAAACCGAGCCCGTATGCGACCTGGGCGACCGATTTAGTGTGGGCTGCTCCTGGACTTCGAGGTGGACTCAAACTTTGAGTTTTTTTGGGCCTCCGTCTTGGCGTCTCGAACCGGATAAGCTTCGGGCCTCCTTCTTGGCTTGGACACCCTTGCTGGTCTCCTCTAACTATACGACATCCTTAAGTATGGTCATATGCATGAATGTGACGTCCTCATCGTACAGTACACCGAATGCCAGCCTGCGTTCACGTAACGGTAGAAAAGCATTCCAAATTTTTCTGTTTCAAAACAAGTGAAAAACGACTTTCGATTATATTGGTCTTTGTTTAAGTTGGCATACCAGTGGAAAAGCAGGAGACGGCACGGAAACGGAAAGTGGCGATTGGCGAAGGCGAAGGCGAAGGCGATAAGCCCGACCGCTTCGTCGGAAACGAAAGTACGAAACCATGGCGACAGCGAGCGAGATCGCGGCGGTGGGCGTGATCGGCGCGGGGCAGATGGGCTCGGGCATCGCCCAGCTCGCCGCCGCCGCCGGCTGCGCCGTCCTCCTCCTCGACGCCGACTCCGCCGCCCTCTCCCGCGCCGTCGCCTCCATCTCCGCCTCCCTCCGCCGCCTCGCCGCCAAGGGCCAGCTCTCCCAGGTGAGCGCTTCGACCTCCCAAAGCACCCTTCCCAAACTGCCCGGTCGCTCGGTAGAAGATGCTCCCTTCATTTTTTTTTTCTTGGGTGTCGTTGGTCTCCAGGACGCATGCGAAGACTCCATCAAGCGGATAAGGTGCGTCTCCACCGTGCAAGATCTCAGGGACGCGGATCTTGTGATTGAGGCCATCGTTGAGAACGAAGATGTCAAGAAAAAGCTGTTCGTGGAGCTGGACAAGATCACGAAGCCCTCCACCATTCTTGCGTCCAACACCAGCTCCATCTCCATAACCCGCCTGGCTTCAGCTACCAAACGCCCCTCTCAGGTGATGAGCAATCCGGGATCTATCTGTACATGCTAATAATCTGAATTTAGCCTTCAAGATTGTGAAGTGAGTTCCGTGCTGCAGGTGATAGGCATGCACTTCTTTAACCCTCCTCCGATAATGAAACTGATCGAGATTATCCGAGGTGCTGATACATCAGATGGTGTGTTTGCTGCGGTCAAATCTTTTTCCGAGAGGTAAAGATTAGTGCATCATGCTTTCACCTCTCAATCAGTTTGTTCATAGCTACTGGCACAAAACAAGTGAATTTGTCGAAAGGACTTGAGTCTGCTTTCTTTCAAAGTTATCTAAAAGTGTAGGTCCTGAACTGACACTACCAGGTAAACAACGTAGTGAGTGTGCATGCCTATCACCTGTCTCCGAACAGCACTTGCAAATCTTGGATGTTGACAACACCTGTCTAATCTGTAATAATGTCGATGTTATTGGACTCACCTGAGATTGCCTGATGATTTCATTTAACATTTTGTAGGATTGGGAAGACTGTCATATGCTCTCAAGATTTCCCAGGATTCATTGTGAACCGCATTCTCATGCCAATGATCAATGAGGCGTTCTGGGCACTGTACACCGGAGTGGCAACCAAAGAGGACATTGACACAGGGATGAAGCTGGGCACGAATCATCCAATGGGTCCTCTACAGCTTGCAGATTTCATTGGGTTGGACGTCTGCCTTTCAGTGCTTCGGGTACTTCACAATGGCCTTGGAGAAAGCAAGTACAGCCCTTGCCCTCTTCTGGTTCAATATGTTGATGCTGGCCGGCTTGGGAAGAAGCGTGGAGTAGGTGTATATTCATATCGACAGAAATCTCCATCCGTCAAGCCAAAGTCATCTCTGTAAACACCAGAGCAACTGTTGAGGAAATAAAAGCATAGGAGCACGCATGCTATTTGTATGTCGAGGGAAAATAACACAAGATTAGAGCGGCTAGGAAGTACGGCGTGAACATTTCCATGTTGTTCAAATCATAACTATAGGCTCATGCAGGCTTTTGCTGCTCTATGTAGAAAAAAAGAATGGTTGTGAGAGGTTTAATGTATATGTTAAGTCGTGAAATTTGCACATTCAAAATACCTGCCAATTCGAGCTCTTGCGTTGATGGAGTCCTGGGCTTATCTTCCTACACATTATGAATTTTCAGATATTCAGAAGTCAGGTACACCGGACTAATTAACCCTAATTGCCATTCGTGCAAAATCTCACATCACGTGACCAATGGAGTACCATTGAATGCGGAAGTACAGCTGCTGGTGAGACAGAGACCTGAAAGACAAGCGCCCGTTTAGTTCTCAGTCACGTCACCAAACTTTCAAAAATTCTCTCTCCAAACTTCACTATTCATCTATCACATCAAATCTCTCTCCTCATGCATGGAGTACTAAACGTGGGTAAATAAAAAAAATTAGTTCTATGGTTTTGATGTACACGACGAGACGAATCTTTTGAGCCTAATTAGGTCATGGTAGGACAATGTTTATCACAAACAAACGAAAAGTGCTGCAGTGCGCTAGTGTCCTATGTGATTTTTTCACTTCACTTTTTTTCATGAACTAAACACCCTCAAGTATGGCTTTCCTTCCACCGGCGGTGTTCACTTCCAAAAATCCCCCAAACTTTCTCTCTCCAAACTTCACTATTCACTGTCACATCAAATCTCTCTCATGCGTGGAGCACTAAACGTAGGTAAATAAAAAAACTAATTACATAGTTTTGATGTACACGACGAGACGAATCTTTCGAGCCTAGTTAGGTCATGGTAGGACAATGTTTACCACAAACAAACGAAAAGTGCTACAGTACCCGATGCAACATTTTTACCAAACTCTTACCCCTCTTTTCAAGGAAGTGAACACCCCCACTGTATATTTGCCAATGGGCGACAGGGAAGGTAACGTAAATGGGCACTGAACTGCATCAGCCAAGCTATTTACTGTATGTGAAGCATGTTACCTACTGAATTTTCTCAGGGAGGAAGCCCGATGGTATATATATTATCATGCAGCAAGGAACCAAGGATTATCGAAGTAAAGTTCAAGGTTTCACGCACGGGTCATAAACGAATATATTTCCCCGAAACCCATTCTGCTAAAAAAAAAGAAAGAAAATCTCTACACACCATATATTCTCCCTGTAATCTTCTCAGCAATAAACAACATCTCTCTACCTCACTGATTCGGAGAAGAGAACCCAGTGAATTTCTAGTATCAGCAGGAAGAGCGTGGATCATCACGCTATGCTCTGGTTGTAACTGAGTCGTCATATGGATCAAACTTCAAAATTTTTCTTGCGTCCGGGAGCAAAGGATGCATAATGGGTTTGTGCCCTTTCTTGTACCAATAACTGACGACGTATGCCTCCAGTTTCCTAACCTGAGGCGGCAGAATATATTGTCACAAACTCACAAAACAGTAACAACTTCGTTGGAGGTGGGCAGCACGTATCATATAGAATATAAATAGTTGAAACACATTGAATGCTCGAAGATTTATCTTTAAAGATATAATCAACATACTAAATATATTGTAAAATGTCTAAACTGCTAACTACGAGCTAATGCTGAGGACACTTGTACCTATTTGCCAACTCCAGTGTGGCTGAATAAGGAATATGATGAGGAATTGTGATCCAAGAACAAGAACAAGCCCTTTTAACTGCATCTTCTATGGACATCACACTGAATCGTTACTAGAACTTCCAGCTATTTTACAAACATTATTTATATGGTAGAAAGAGCACCTTAGGTGTGATGATACCTTGCGAGATAGGCAGTTAGTACCATAGATGTTGAAACTATTCATGATGCCACACTCACTATTATTATACTAGAATACAACAAATGTCACAAGGTATGGTGCATAACCATCAAGGGCTTCGCTTTCCATTAATTAATGTGTAACTTAAGACATTATCATGAACCTACATATGAAGCCACAAAATCCACGAAAAAACGAGCACACTAGTGATATAGGATAATAAAGTTTTAGCATCAGGATTGTACAATAATACTAGCATCATCCTTTCCCTTTCAAAGTTATAAATACTATCACAGCTTCACTGGAGAAATTTGAAACATACCCTTTTGACAATGAACGATTCACCAGCAAAACTTAGTGGTTCTGTCAACACTGTAAGAAAGCCATTCCTGTTCCCATACACCACATCAGTGAAGTATCGATCACCAACCTGGAGCAGTGACAAACTAAAATTAGAAAACTTATACACGTTATTAGGAGTAACTCATAACTATACTCCTACCAGCACAAGATTTGAGGCTGAACAACCAAAGTAACTCTCTATTTCCTTAGCCGCCCCACCAGGTTTCTTTGTATCTGCACTCAACAGAATGAATGCATAAGTGCATTATCCTCATCATCTTCTATAGGAAAGTCAAATTATGGATGAAACATATACATATATAAATACATTGTGATTTGTGAGGTGCATTTCAGTGTCCATTAATTCAATACAGATGACACAATGAGACAACATGATGGTGCTAAGCGGATTAACGATGCAATGGATGCAGACATTGTTCAAACAACAAAATGCATATGAACCATCAGGCAAAAAATTAGCTCCATCCAATGAGTTTTCATTCAACAAGCAAGGGATTTGGCTGAAGATTTTAGCACGTTTCAATGTTGCTAACTAACCGATTTCCACCCATTACAATGAACAAACCGATTTCCACGTGATGCCAGATTGTGGTGATATAACTAACAAGCCCGAATCAATCTGATAGCCAATGATTATCCAAAAACTGAAACCAAAATTATGATCAAGAATGAACTATTGAGGCTATTGGGTCGTGTGTTTCAGAGGACAGTGAGTCTGCACTTGCCATGCCTGATCACATGAACACCCTCGATTGACGCCTCGATTGCCCTCGCATCAACACCATCCGGATCGTACTGCTTCAACCCTGTGACCACCCACCAACAGTTCAATCATACCAACAAGCAGCTTTTCCCCCAAATTCAACGGCTCGTGGGAGCAGCCAAACCTGCGGAGTTGCTGTAGATAGCGAGGGCGCCGGGCGGGAACGCCGCGCGGCACTGGTCGAAGGCGGCGGCGAGCGGCGGCCAGAGCGCGGGCGCGTAGGGGGCCGTGAGCGTGTTGTCCTTGTCGAAGACGACGCCGCGGAAGCCGGCGCGGCGGAGCTCGGCCCAGTCCAGCCACCGGATGTCCTGCACCGACACGTGCGGCAGCGCCAGGCGCGGCTCGGACGCCGCGACGGACACCACCGCGGCCACGCCGGCCGGGTTGAACCGCTGCCCGACCGCTCGCCGCCACCACGCCGCCGCGCCCATGTTGGCCGCTGTGCCCGCGGCGGCGGCGCTGGTGGTTGCCGTCGATGCCGAGTCGGTGTTAGGGTTTGAAGCTCTGGGGGGCGGAAGCGGGGAGGCGCGGGGAGGGGAAGGGCGCAGTGGCACCGGCGGCGGCCGTAGCATCAGAGCCGAGCACTGCTTGTTGCCGGCTGCTGCTGAGGTGGGGAAGAAATCGATAGGATACATTCGTGAGATATTTTTTATTTTTGAAAGATTTATTCGTAAACTGTGCGAGGGGGTGTGCCGTGCCGACGACGTGCCCGTGACCCAAAGCGTGCGCCGGGCGGACGATAAGAAGGTCAACGGATACAGCTACCTCTTCACGTTTTTTCTTTTTTTCAAAAATTTCCAAGACACTAGCTCATCTCTACCGATCTACGTAACCAACTACTACTTCTGTTCCAAATTATTATTCATTGTTAACTTTTTTCTATGATCTTTGACCATTCGTCTTATTTAAAAAAATTATTCAAATATACAAACCGATAAGTCATACTTGAAGTATATACAATGATAAAGCAAGTCAGATACAAAACAAATGATACTTGTGAAATTTTTTGAATAAGACGAATGGTCAAACTTTAAACGAAAAAATCAACAATGAATAGTAACGTGGAACGGAGGTAGTATTATCTTTAAGACACTTTTAAAATACTGAACTGGCATATGTTGAAATTAATAAATTCAACGACATAAGTCTCACGTATCACCGAAAGAAAATAATATTCTTAATTAAAACTAGAATAAATCTAGAAAAAATATTTGTACTGAATTGAGGACTCAAATTCAGATAGAAGAGTTACACTACACGAAACATTACCAATTAATCTGATGAGCTCGCCAAAATCATTTATACAGTAAGAACATAACTGAATCTAAGCCATGCTGGTTTTGAAGGAATTGATTTTAACATTTTGTCCTATATCTAGATATATAACAAAATCTATATATTTTAAAAATAAAATAATCTATAATTTGAAACTGATGGAATGTACATGACAATTTTTTCTACAAGACATGTAAATATGGGTACCAACTAGCAACACTGCCTTTTTTTTTACGGGTAGACACTTAGTTCTACTTTTGTTGTTGTTTGTGTCTATGTGGATAGTGATGTTTTCAAAGGACTAACTCTATCTACCGTGGTTGCAAAAGGTATTTGCTCTATATAACCTTTCATTTCTACTTATTTGCATGCTTTTATAGTGCTGCTATCGTTTCCATCATCATATAACGAAGAGTAACTCACAATAGGGTTTACGATGATAGAGAGGAATAATGATGACTGATTCACCACCATATAGCCATGATTCATTGAAACAAATGGTGATGGTGCTTTGCAGCTTGTATTGTCACTGTCAAAATATACCATATATGTTACGTGCCCGTTTTGTTGCCGAGGACTAATTCTAGTTGTAGGTGAAAGGGAGAGCATCAGGACCGTGGAAGGGCAGCTGGTGCGCGTGGAGGTCCTCGATCGTCGTCCTTAGACATCAGCAGCCTCCTCCACCTCCTGGTCCTCCTCGTCGTCCTGAGCCCCTACCGGCACCGCCTCGGCGACAACTCGTTCGGTCCTTCCGCTTCCACTTCTGTCGTCTGGGCGGTCTACACGCTCGCCACCGTCCTCGCTCGCCCCCTAGGCCCCTACACCATCGTCGGCCTTCTGGAGGCCGGCCCCGTTCCACGACCAGACAGACCATCGTCCTCTGGGGCGCCGTCCTCCTCGTCCAGGCCGCCGCCGACTCCCTCTCCGCCTACAACATCCGCGACGTCGAGCAGTGGAAGCGGGGGCGCGCTGCTGCAGCAGGGCCTGCAGCTGCAGATCGTGATGCTGCTGTGGCTGATGCTCCGCTGCGAGGGCCGGAACAGGAGCTCGTCTTCCTGTACGATTTCTTCTACACGCGAGGCACCAGTCGCACACCCAGTACGTAAGGATGACGGTGGTCTTCGTGCTCCCGGTGACTGGTTGGAACGAAATCTCTGGAGCTTTCAGCAGGCACTACCGCCGTACCAGCCGACGGGAACGACACGGCGCGGCTGTCGTGGGCGTGCGAGCAGCCCACGCATATCCAGTATCCACACGGTCCTCGCGTGGCACATCGGGACGGCCATCTGCGAGGCCACCACGCCGCGGCAGACGCCGGATCACCGGCGCCGTCTGGTGACCAGAAGCCTGTGTCGGACTACTGCGCCTTACTGGTGGCGTTCGTCCCTGACATGCTACCGCCTACCGCTGCACGGCCGCACTGTTAGACTTAATCTTGTTATGTGGTCTAGTTTATTTTAGTTACGTGTTAGTAGTGGTGTAGTGTTCTGATCAGTGTAGCTAGCATGTTGCATGGTGTAGAGAGTTGGTCTGTGGATGGTGAAGCACAGAGTGCATGCGTGTGTGGTCGACGGATCAGCAATCCAACGCATGCGGATGCTAACTGAATTCAGGTGCCAGAAGATATCAGCGCAGGGGCATGCAGAAAATGGTGGAGGTGATCTGCATGCACAGTTAGTTAGTGGAGAGTTACTTGCGGGAGTCTTTGGCCTAATCATGGGGTGTGCATGAAGTGCTGGCCGAGTCATCCGCGAGTTGTGGAGTCGTGAGCACCGGCCGGCGTGTGGCTGAGCCTGTGTGTGTGAGTGTTATTTAAATCCCTCTGTAATCAGTTGTGAAGTGTGCGAATGGTGAAAAAAAAAGGGCCGCTGGTGTGCAGCGCCACAAAAAGGATTGTTCTGTGTGCATCTAGTGCTTATGCGTGAGTGCTTCTGTGTTCATCCACTAGCCTGTTTCATCATCGTGAGTTCCTGTGTGAGTGGAGAGAGAGAGCTGGGCCAACAAGTGGTATTCAGAGCCACGTTCGAGAGATGGGGAAGATCGGCGACAACAGTAAAGTGGCTGCCGGCGACGACGCCGACAACAAGCTGGTGGTGCAGCAAGTGAAGGAGGCGGGGGTGACACTCCGTTACCCCATGCTCGCGGAGAACAACTACGGCGTGTGGGCGGTGAAGATGAAGATCTTCATGCGTGCACAAGGTGTGTGGTCTGCCGTGGCAAACAAGGGAGGTGTCGATGAGAAGATGGACCAAATGGCTCTCGCCGCCATTGTCCAAGCTGTGCCGGAGGCCATGGTGATGGCCATATCCGAGAAGGAGACGGCGAAGGATGCGTGGGATGCCCTCCAGGAGATGCACATGGGTGAAGAGCGCATCAAGAAGGCCCGAGTACAAACCCTCAAGAGGGAGCTTGCTGGTATGTATATGGGTGAATCTGAAAAAGTCAATGAGTTTGCTTTGAAGGTTACCACGATTGTGAACGAGATACGTTCTCTCGGCACAAAAGTGGAGGAGACAAGCGTCGTCGAGAAGATCTTGTACTCCGTCCCCGACAAGTTCCTACCCCTCATCAGCACCATCGAGCAGTGGGGGGATGTGTCGGAGATGAGGGTGACGGAGGCAGTCGGGCGTCTGCGGGCGTTCGAGGAGTCTTCAAAGGGGCGACGTCGTGAAAGGGAGGGTGAGCAGCAGCTGCTGATCGCGGAAGCTGAGCCGCGATTCACACGTGCTGAGTGGGAGGCCAAAGTTGCTGAAGAGAAGAGGAGCGGAGGTGGCTCCGGAAGCGGTGAGAAGAAGTACCGCAGCAAGTTCGACAAGTCGAAGATCGACTGCCGCAAGTGTGGTGAGCTCGGACACTTTGCTGACGAGTGTGATACAGTGAAGACGATGGCAAAAGCAGTGTCACATCTTGCCATTGTAGATGCTGATGATGAGCCGGCGTTACTTTGAAGCTCGATGAAGAAGTGATGAATAATGACAACAAGATTAGGGGGTGATTGTTAGACTTAATCTTGTTATGTGGTCTAGTTTATTTTAGTTACGTGTTAGTAGTGGTGTAGTGTTCTGATCAGTGTAGCTAGCATGTTGCATGGTGTAGAGAGTTGGTCTGTGGATGGTGAAGCACAGAGTGCATGCGTGTGTGGTCGACGGATCAGCAATCCAACGCATGCGGATGCTAACTGAATTCAGGTGCCAGAAGATATCAGCGCAGGGGCATGCAGAAAATGGTGGAGGTGATCTGCATGCACAGTTAGTTAGTGGAGAGTTACTTGCGGGAGTCTTTGGCCTAATCATGGGGTGTGCATGAAGTGCTGGCCGAGTCATCCGCGAGTTGTGGAGTCGTGAGCACCGGCCGGCGTGTGGCTGAGCCTGTGTGTGTGAGTGTTATTTAAATCCCTCTGTAATCAGTTGTGAAGTGTGCGAATGGTGAAAAAAAAAGGGCCGCTGGTGTGCAGCGCCACAAAAAGGATTGCTTCTGTGTGCATCTAGTGCTTATGCGTGAGTGCTTCTGTGTTCATCCACTAGCCTGTTTCATCATCGTGAGTTCCTGTGTGAGTGGAGAGAGAGAGCTGGGCCAACACGCACGGCTATCTTCAACGCGGTGGTCATGGAGGCCCGGCCCGGGAGTACCTCGCCGGGTGTGGCGCCATGAGAGGCAGGTGCGTCAGGCTGCTGGAGCTGCAGTGCAGCGAGCTGACGACACTGGGGATGGGGGCAAAGCTTGGGAGTGAGCTCAGGATCCACGACAGGGCGCGGCGGTGGGAAGGTGCTGGCTTACTTCTGGGCGGAGCTCGTCCTCTTCCTCGCGCCGTCAAGCGACGCCGACGTTCATGCCGAGAAGCTCGCGGCCATCCGGGAGTTCGTGACTCATCTCCGGGTGCTGCTCATCCACGCCGGCATCCTGGAGCGCCCCCTCTTCCTCATCTCTCTAGAGCTGACGTTGACTGGAGGGGATATTAATGATACAACTGCGGATGTAGATACTGTCGTCGTCGTCTGAGCAACCAAATCTTTTTGCATCTTCGTCCTGGCTATGTGGTGATCTTTATGCATTCATGGTTCATCTGCTGCTTGGGTGATTGACTGTTCATGATCCCAAATCCTAATTAAAATTTGCGTACAACACTGCACCCATTAAAATGAATTTGCAATGCGAAAGTGTTTCTGTCCTTAAGTCGTGCAGAGTTTTTTTTGTAGCGGGACGGAAAAAGAGCGTACGAGCACAAATGCTCCGTAGCGCAGATTACTTTCTCATATTTGGCCGAAGTGTCCACTGATTTCTGAATGTCCAGAACAAACTACGGAGTCGAGTTAACAGAAACTAGAAAAGTTTATGATGGCGACTTTGAGGCGCCTGGGTAAGGAAACAATGAGTTGATTTGATCTTAATAATCAGCTTCCAGCTTCCCATTATCTCATTCAACAGTAAATAGAAAGCTTGATTCACCTACTGAGGACATTCGCTAACCAATTCGTTATATATTACAAAGGTGGTAAATTAACCTAAGAAACTCATGAGGAAAAAATAGATTTCACCATTTTTGCACATTGAATACTTCTTTACATGCATCCGTTCGTCAGATGCTGATCTCATTTGTAGCACCACCGTACAAACAGTGGCCTCATAAATTGACAACTGAGGATCAAAATTGACCTAATCTCGAGTTTTCAAAGCATATAGCAACTCCTGGCAATTAAAGAGAGCGCAGATCATCAGAGGTGCAACAATGAGAAAGCATAACCACGGTAAATCTGTTTCAAGACTGGGTCTTACCAGATCACCGTTGCTAGAGGCACATGAAGGGTGAAGCTCCGAAAGAAGTTTATCTCCCCTCAATCTTTCCAAACCATTAAATGGATGTGGCTTTGCCTCACCTGTACTAGAAGCCTTTGAGCCAACACTTTCCTTGTGGTGGTCCATCCTTATGTACATCTCAAGTTCTTCAACTTCCCGAGACAATTGATGAGCAATTAACTGAAAGGATGCAAAAATTTCAGTCTTTGGTTATTTAGGTCCAGACCAGTAAACCAGGATTGTTCAAAAACCAAGATATTTATTGAGACAAGATATCAACCTTTACAAGATGTTGAACGGACAAGGTTGGTTGACAACTTAGATAGGGCTTTTCCAAGTTAGGTATGCTTTGTCCATCGATTGGAAGGAGAACAAGATACATGTGGAACTGCAAAACAGAAATATGGCAATTCAACTGACCTGACAGGCTGGCACACCTCCTTGTACAGGTTTAGATTAAGTTCATCTGGACAGAACTACTGAAGCATGGCAGATACATAAGGTAGAGGAATCTGCTGTGACAAAAGGAGTTGGCAACCCTTTCCTGCCGTTTCCCTTGAAGAGAAGGAGAAGAAAAGTAAAAGTCCAGCAACACCACGCAAACATGCCATGAGTGTGAAACTCACAATTTTGTCCCTCTTTAAAGCGTTATTTCCAAACATGTTTCGGTTCATAATTATTTCCTAAATTCTAAAGTATAACTATTAGAAATGACTAGGTTCGGAAGGGCATAAATACAAAATCAAAGTCACCATCTGATTGCATGCAGTTTTAAAATACCTCTCTATCCATTTCATCAGTGGTACGGAGGTGATCGACCAATTTTGCAATGCGTCCACTCCTCCCCATTCTGCTGTTTGAACCAGCAGCGCCATGTCGATTCTGGCTCCGTGTACCATTTTTTCCCCATGCAAGCATCTCTCCCCGCAATGGAGAGGTGGCTAAAATTTCTTTTCCACCAACTAATTCATCATTCTCCTCGATGCTGTGATCACTACTGCCAACGGTTCTAGCAGGTGAAGCTTGTGATGTAGACCTCTTCCTACATCTTTTCTGTCTTAAATCTGGAGAATGATCATCAGCAGAAGATGGATCTTTGGTGGTCTCATTGGCATTTTCTTCTTCTCTATCATCATCATCAGAGCCAGTAGGGGCAATATCAGGGGTAATGGTTCTGCCTCTGCCCCGTGTTCGCATATTTCTCCTGTACTTCCTTGAAAAGGCAGTGGCAGTTGCTTTTGCTGTGGAACGCTTCTTACCAATTGCCTCGGACTGTCTTCGATATGTTTCCTCAATGGTTTCTTGAATCTGAAATGATAAAAACAGTGGTGTATTGGTGTTGACGGTTAAATATAATATTATAAAGAAAATGATGTTTGCATAAGCAAATACAGTGCTGGTATTGCAAAAGCATATGGGCTCACCTTTTTATTCCGGGTCTTCTCATGTTCACTGAAGGCAAGTTCCTGAAGTGTCAAGTACATTAGAATGGCATCATGGAAGAGCTAAATGAGGCTAATAAAACAAATAACTAATTATGATCAGACTCATAGACATCACCTCTTCCTCATACTTATCAATATCTGGATATAAGGCAGCGATCAGTGCATCATAGTTAGGATCATCCCTCAAAGAACGTCTGCTTGCACAATGAGTGCGGCACGATGGGCATTCATTATTTCTGCAAAATCAGAGTATTATTTATATTATCAAATAATAGCACTCTATTTTGTGATCTTGAGGCAAAATTAGGCTGTAAATTTCACATTTTGGAATTGTTGCTATTATATGATTTAAGAAATACGACGTCTGGCATCATACCCTAGTCGCATAGATTTATCAATGCAGTCTCTACAGAATCGGTGCAAACACTCCATAACTGTCCTTGTCTTCCGGATAATGCCTGCAAATTAGAAGTTTTATACCCATGATATATCATCATCTGACAGAAAACATGCAAATCAAGCAATAACTTCTCAAACTTCAAAGTTGCAAATAATTGTAGCTAATAACAGATTTTTCTACTTGGATTTGCTAGAGTTTCATCCAAGACATTCCTTAGCTTAGATGAATACAACCAATTTAGCAAGTTTTGTAAAATGAAGAGGTGAGAAACGGCATCATGTGGCCTATAACTGGAAAGGAAATAATACCATCAGATGTGACACGTGATAGCATGTGAAAATAGAGATGAACTGACTCCGAAACCAGCAAGGGTGCAGCCGCAGTAGAAGAATGCGAACGGGGATCACATCTAAACAAACAGTATGGTTTACATTTGGCACAACCCACTAAGAACAGTGTGTCGTGTACATGATGTGAGGAAGCCACATTATCATGACAAAAATAACTGGAGGATGAGTCTATCCTGACAGGTAGCTAGAGCTGACAATTCAATGTAGAAACGCAGTTCTAAAGTAAATGCTTCAATGTCGCTATGCTACATAATAAACATAATCCTATGGATATCCAGCTGACTGAATAATAGATGGAACTAGTTGATGCCAAAAAAACACCATTTAGTAGCCACACAAAATGTATGTAATTGCACAAATGAAACAAATAGGCCGTTAAACATTCTAGATCGAATAATGCACTGAAAAAAAACTTCAGATATGTATACAAGCACAAGGGACACATCATACCATGTCCAGGTTTCAATTTTCAAGCGAGAAATCTAAAGAACAAAAATATAATATCCAAAGCTCAAGAAAATTGAGAAAGGATATTCTCACCCAAACAGATAGGGCACTGAACTTCCTTCCGTATCTCTGCTAATTTCACTAGCATAAACCTGAGAGAGAAAACAGTTCAGTTAAGCTTCAGACCATGTAAAACATCAAATCTTTCAAAGTCTGTGAAGCGTGAACCTGAATAACGATCTTGTGCAGTGAGGTGCAGGTAAATATACTAAATATAGCTAACCTTTTTTCTTTTGAAACTATAACTATTGTAATAGGCAGACGTTCTTTTGAAACTACACAAGATCACATAAAGCAGGCATACGTAAAGGTCGGTATTTAAATAAAAAGCTGAACATTTGAGCGTGCTTAAGTTTTCAACTATATAGGAGGTATCAATACAGCAATAGTTGTAGTAAAGACTTTCTTACAGTCTGAGATGAATCAATTGACGGATACATCTGAAAAAAAATGAATACCGGAATAGGTTCACACTGAAAGTGATCTGTATTCTGTAGTATATGTCGCATCTTCTGAATTTCCAAAGCATGTGCAATGTTGATTGGAAAAGATGATTTGCATTTCTAACAAACAATCATGTATGGGTGACAGGAGGGAGACGAATCACAAGGAAAAAGAAATCATCTACACTGAACAGAATTTCAACACCTAATGCAGCATCCACCAGGATCGTCTATGCCAGGAAACAACAATTTCGAATTAGAAACTCACAAGCTGCTACAGATTATTAACAATGACAATCGGAACTGGCAGCTCTTCCAATGTATAGCTAAAGGCATGGCAGACAGAGCAGTCCAGAAGTTCAGATGAAAGGAGTGATTCAAGCATAACAGTAGACGCGCACAACACAAACAGGTAGCTGCAGCAACTGAAACTGGTAGTGCCTAGCTCCCGCTGGGAGGAGGCTAATCTCCATCGCGCCATGGCCTGCATCGCGAAGGAAGCACGCACAGCGCACGTAGAGGACATCGCATGCCGAGCTCGAACACACATGATGTGAACCATCCATGTCCGCTCGGCGATCGGTGCGCGTGACCCGATCACAGGAACTAAGCAACCATGCCCGAAACGGACACCTCATCGAGCACCAAGCCCACAGGCTCCAGCAGGCACCGCCTCGAACGAGTCACCGGTGGGCCGGGACTCTGGAGTCTGAACACGAAACACCCGAGGGCGAGGTGCACGAGGCATAGGCACCGCGAGGCGGCGACAGGCCATATCGCGTAGGCAACCGCAGGGGATCCACGGGACCGGACCGGGTGGGAGGGAGAGGGAGAGACAGAGCGCAGGAGGGAAGGAAAGCTCACTCGTCGTTGGCGCCGCCGTCGTCGGTCTGCGAGGACTCGCTGTCGCCGTCCGCGCCGCCGCCATCCCCCGCGTCCGAATCTGCCAAACCCATCGAAGCACACACGAGCCCCTTAGCCACACCCGCGCGGGGATACGGAACGCGACATGCACATCGCGAGAGCGAGAGGAGGCGCGGGAGGGCGGCGCCGACGCCGCCGTCAATAATAAGCTCACCGTTCTCGAGCCCGCGCTGCGGCTTGGGGTCAGTCAACCTCCGCTTGGCGGCGCCCCCGCCCGGCAGCGGCGGGCGTCCTCCCCTCCCTTCTCCCGAGCCTCCGCCGGCGGCGGCGGTGGCGGCATCAGAGCCGGGAGCCGCGACGTGGTCGCGGGGTTTCGAGGACGGGGGTGGGAGCCGGCGCTTCTGCGCGGGCATTCTGGGTTTCTGCCCCTGGGAGGATCTCGGCTCTGGGATTGCGGCGAGGGCGCGAGGCGGTGGTTCGCCACCCGGCGCGAGGCGTCGGGGACTTGGGAGGGGGAGGCGGTGTGGGTCGACGGGACGGGGAGAGGATGGGGAGGGAGGGAGGGAGGGCAGGGGCAGTATATGGAGAGGTGGGAGGTGGCCAGGTGGGTGCGGGAGCCTGCAAAGGGAGGCGGAGAGAAAGAGGAAAATAAAGGAAAGCAGGGGGCCTCCCCTCGCGAGGCCGGAGGTGTTCGTCTTGTGGTGGGTTGGCCTTGGGTGTATCTGACTGGCTGCATCGTGGGGGCCGGCGCCTGATGCTTCCGCTCTGACTGGCTTAGGAAGTCGCGCGGGAGACCAGGGCCGAGAGCAAGCGACGCACGGGGCATGCAGGCGTCAAAGGCCGCCGCCTCGCGCTCGCCTCGCCGCGTTCCGCCTTCCTGGGCGGGCAGCTGTGTGCGACTCCGATTCTGATGCTTGGGCAGGACGCCGGCCGGCGCTCGATCTATGCGTGAGAACGCGCAGCTGTTCTTGTTTCAGATTGAAGCTGAGAAGGCAGAACACGCCAGGCAAATCGCTAGCAGCGTCGCCGGCTTTGTGCGTGTTGTTTGCCGGCAGCGGCGTCGACGTCGCCGGCTCTCCTCTGCAGTGAGCAGCCGGAGCCCGACCTTCGCCGGCGGCGGGCCATGCCGGCGTCAGTAAGCTGCTTACAACCAACGGGGAAGGCTATACCCCGCCTCCCTCACCGGCCGCGGCAAGCTGGCAACCGGTTGGGCGTAATCAATCTTCGTTGTTCACGCCGCCGGCTGCCGGCAGTCTGCCATTGCCAACCTTTGCAGTCTCCAGCGGCCGGCGGACAGCCGGAAATCAGCCCAGGAAACCTTCGATGGCCATGGCCCCGCTTATAAGATTGATCTCTGTTCGTCAGTTTTGTAGAGCATACTGAATAAAGAAAATCATCCAAGACGAAAACTCGGCGTAAGCTCTTCAGTTTGCATAGCTTACAACAGGAGTAGTGGCCAATTTCGGTGCTGCGAGACAACAGATCAAACGAGTAGCAACGGTGTTCAGTGGAACTGATAAGTGAGGAATCACCGACGTACAAGCAAGGTAAGACAACTGAAAACCACGATGGAACGACACTATTTTATCGGATAAAGGAAGGGTATGCAGAAGTCAATTGCACTGGCACCATAGAATATTTCCTATTCCTGAAGACGCTAGCTAGGGATGCAAAAGAATGTTTCAGAAGATGCAGCACTAAGTAAGATAAGTTCAGTTACTCCCTGATAGCGAAGAAACGTCTAGTTATGCTGATGTAGAGGTTACAACCTACAAGGCTCGTATAGCAACTCTTCAGTCCATTACGCTACAAACTGTCAGGCTGGCTGAAAACGATATACTAATTCTATTAGCTTTCGGTAGTTGTCTGCTGTGATTGGTACAACGTTGCAGTTGTATATCTGTCTTCATGCTTTCTGGGCTACTTAAAATAAGAACACTGAACTTTTAGTCCACGGTTGCAGGAGGAAAGGATGGGGCATGGAGTAGAGCTACTATAGGGAGAAAAGAAAATGCTTGAGGCTCTGAGCATGAATCCAAACTCTAGAAGCTTCTGTCAACAGAAGTCATAAACTAGAACCCAATTTGATAGAGCAGGCAGCAGGCTTGATATCGCAGCCGCCTGCCTGTCTACAAATAGCCTGAAGCGGACGTGAGCTGCAGGGACAAGCAGAGATGAGAGGTGTGACCTGGGCTCGGCCGATACGCCACGGAAGCATCACAGCAACAATGGCTAAGGAAGCAAGACCGATCAATGCTGCTTCTGTTAAACGCTGCCACAGCGTCGCCGTTCCCACGAAAATAGTCGCCACGGCGGAAGCATGCACACCATCGAAAGGCCGGCCGAGACGCCAACCACGTTCAATGCTCTTAGCAGGGATCCATATCTCTTGCTGCTAGCTGGTGAAGTGGTGATCAACTCGTGTGAGGTGTGACGCCACGAGCAGAGAGCAAACACGAGCAATCCGGACGAAGCAATCGCGGCGGTGGCGCACATTGCTCTACCGCTCTCCCCTAAGCTCATCGGGTCCTCGCGTGCCCTGCCGGATGCCAGCCAGATCACCAGCTGGAGCTAGCGGCTAGACACGAGGCGGCGACAAGGTCGTCGGATCGCCTTGACGGCCACGCGATACGACATGGGAGAGGCCGCAGAGGGTGAGAGATGACAGGTGACTGGGGCTTACCCATCCATGCTGCTGGTACTCAGGGACGACTCGCTGTCGGTGTCGCTTCCGTCTCCTCCCCCGCCGCCGCCGCCGTCCTCGTCGTCTTTGGGATCTGCGAAACCACCCAGACAAACACGAAGCCCCTCAGACACATCCACGCCGCCAGGGCACCGAACGCGACGCGAGCGTGGAGAGGCAGAAGCGCCGCGGCGTCGTTCGTCTCACCGATGACGTCTCGAGGCTCCCGATGTGGCGCGCCCTCCTGACGCCCGGCGGGGGTCTCCCCATCCATCCCACGCGAGCCTCCGTCGGAATCGTCGGGGGCATGCGACGGGAGCGGGCGCTTCTGGGCGGGCATTTCGCGTCAGGTCGCCCGCCCACCGACTCCTCCCGGCGGCGGCGTTCCCTCGCGAGGCGCCGGAGGTCACGAGGAGTAGGGGCGGGGGGCGGCGGGGGCGGTGGTTTCGTGGAGAGGGAGGAGAGCGTGAGGAGGATGGGCTGTGGGAACTGCGGGGAGGCGGAGGCAGAGGGCAGAGGCGCACGCAGGGCAGAGGGAGAAAGGACGGGAGAAAAGAGAGAAGGGACGCGACGCGTTCGCGTTGTGCAGCTCAGTGTGCGTGCGTGTTGGTGTGGTGTGGGGGCGCTCGCTTTGTGGTAGGTCTGACCGGATTCGGCGAGCGCTCGACGCGACAGACGGCCATCAGGCAGGGGAGGACGACAGGGAAAGCGAGGCACGTACGGGGCGAGCAGGCCGGCGGAGGCCCGCCTGCATGCGCCGCCGTCGTTCCGGCCTCCGGGGACCGGGGCTGCGACTTCAGCGGGGCACTGCCGCTGGCGAATCACGTCCGGCGGCCGGAGTTAATCACGTGTGGAAGTGCTTGAGTGTACGGTTGCGCTGCGATCTACAGTAGTTTCTGGGTTTTTTGAAAAGCGAGATCTGATTTGGAAAACTCGACGGGCGTCGCAGCCAAGATAACATTGCGTTGCGTATGTACGCAGTCCCCACTCCCCAGTAGGCTGTCTCAAAAAATAAAAGTGCATGATTCGGCCCGTTTCTGTTCTACTGTCGGTTATATTTTTGTTTTGGAAAAAGTCCATCTTCCCTCCCTCATCTGTAACCGAAGTTTGGTTTGGCTCCCCCATTTTGGATACCGGGTAAACGATCTCCTCCATCTTACAAAACCGTTCACTTTTCCTCCCTCGCTGGTTTCGGACTCCGGTTTTGACCGTTCGCGTGTCACGTCGCTGCCACGTCGGATACTGACATGTGGGCCCTGCTGACTCAGCTCTTATAGGAAAATAAAACACCTGTCCGACCCGATCCACTCGCTCCCTCTCCCATTCTTTTCCCGTTCGTGGCCACCCGTCGCGCGCGCCGTCGCCGAAGGAGGAGTGGCTCGGCAGGACCCCGTGTCGAGGATCCCAATCACCACGCCACGGCCTGTAACACCCGCAAATCCTCTAAATAAATTACCTCAAAAACCTGCCGCCGTCCGACCGTTGCCGCGAATCTCTCTTTTTTTCCATTTTCCCTTCCCTTTAAATCTTTCCCCCTTTTTTTCATATTTACCCTTTCTCCTTTTTCTCTTCCTTTTGTTTTCTCTTTCTTTTCTTTTTCTCCCCTCCCTCTTCCTCCCTTTTTTTTCCTTCTCCTCCCGGCGCTGCACACGCACCCCCGTTCTCGCGCGCCCGCTTCTCCAGCTCGCCGCCGGCCACCACTGCCTCCTCACCGAGCCGCACGACACCGCGTGCCACGCACTCCTGCCGCACCACCCCCGCCTCTGCACCGCCGACCACGCTCCAGCTCGCCACCGGCCGGCCCACGCACACGCCGTCGTCCCGCGCGCACTGTCCGCCGGCCGGAGAGGGAGGGCAGAGCGCGGTGGAGGCTCCTCGTTGCGGCGGCGCCGCTCCGCTTGATCGGCCGCCGCTCCGCCTGGCCCGTCTCGCCCCGCTGGACCACCGCTGCAGGGGAGGGAGTGGCGGCGGCGGCGGTAGGGGTGGGGAGGGAGCACCAGCGGCGGTGGGGGAGGGGAGGGAGCACTGGCGGCGATGGGGGAGGGAGCGGGCGGGGAAAAGAATGGAAGAGAGAGCGAGCGGGTCGGGTCGGGCAATTGTTTTGTTTTCCTACGAGAGCTGAGTCAGCAGGGCCCACGTGTTAGTATCCAACGTGGCACACGAACGGTCAAAACCGGGGTCCAAAACCAATGAGGGGGGAAAAGTGAACAATTTTGTAAGATGGAGGAGGTCCCTTACCCGGTATCCAAAATGGGGGAGCCAAACCAAACTTCGGTTACAGATGAGGGAGGCAAGATGGACTTTTTCCTTTTGTTTTTAATTTCTTTATCGAGAGAATGGATTCTAGGTGGGCCTTCTGAGATCAGTTGAGGCCTTCTTGAGGGAACTCTGAATGGGCTTGGGTAGTACACTTGGTCTCGCAAAATTAGCCCAGGTAGTAACGTGTAAGGGGGATTGTAGCGGGCTAAATTAGGATTTTAATTGGGCTCACTTGAAAGGAAAAGATTGGGCTGCCTTCTGGAGGCCCTTGTTTAATTAATTAGGATTCCACTGCATCCTTTTCCAACCTCGCTGCTACCTCAACCGGCGGCCCCTCGAGGCCGCAGCACTTGGTCATCTCCCGCGACATCGGCAAAGAAACTATCGCTGCAGCCCGCAGAACGTCCACCATCGCTCTCCGGCCACCTCCGCTGCCTCCCACCGTCCGTCTAGCAAGACAGAACTCGAGCGCAATTGATGGGCCAGGTTGAATTCAACAGATTCAACAAAACTAACACAAAAACGACCCAACAAAAAAATCAGGAAGATAAAAACAGAACAGCGATAACATACAAATAACCAATCCCCAAAGGACAAAAGAAAAAAATCGATAGAGAACCGAAAATAAGTCGAGTACTCCATATTGTTTAGGAATTCCGCTACTAAACATCACTCGGATCTTTTTAAGTTCCATTCAAATGTCGAGGCTGAGATGAGCCTGGTAAGGGCGGGGGCTCCTGGCTTGTGGAAGCCAGATAGGAGGGCTGGCTTAGGGCCCAACTGAGGCCCATCACGCCACCCTCTTCTTCTTCCTCCGGCTGTCGCCCCCGCCGCCGCCTCCACCGCCCAGGCCGGCGGCTGCCGCCGCGCCTTCCGCCCACCGACCGCCCCCGCCGCACCGACCCGTCCTTCCTAATCTGGTACCTTTCCGACGCCGCCTCCTTCTTCCTCGCGCCGCACGACCGCCACCCCCCCCCCCCCCGCCGCCGCCGCCGTGCCGCCCGCCCACCATCCATCCCCCGCCGCACGTCCCCGCCCTTCCTAATCCGTTGCTTCTCCTCCCCTGCGCCGCCGCCGCCGTCGGCCTCCGTGTGCTGCTACTTCTTCTTCCTCTCTGGCAGTCCGGCGTGCTCCCCCCGCCCCGCCGACCTACCGCTCCGTCTCCGGCGGCCGGATCCGCCGACGCTATCCCCGCCGACACTAACCGAGGTGGTGAAGCTCCTGCCGTCGTCTTCCACCGCCCACGGCCGGCGGCGTCCCCGCCGCCGCGCCGTACCGCCCCCGCGCCCACCACCACCACCAAGCCATGTTTTCGGCGTCGCTCGACATCACCTCGCCCCCGCCGCCGACCCCGCCCATCTGGATGAGTCCTCCGTCGCCCCGGCCAGCGGCTCCTGCCGCTGCCCCGCCGCCGTCTCGTCCGCCACCACCGCCGGGCAAACCGGCCGCCCCCACCATCCCTCTAAACCGGCGGACATCCAAGAAGACCGAACCCCCCAAGCCCGAACCCCTAACCAGCTGGGTCGGCGGCGGGGTTGCGGCGGCGCCGGCGCGGCACCATCTCGCTAGCGCGCGAGGAGAGGGAGGAGGAAGAAGCGGGATCGGACGGCTAGAATTATGGGCACAGATCTCAAACATTCGAAGCTACATGGCAAAAAAAACTTCTGGAAGCCATATAGGATTTCCGTGGTAAGGGCATAAGGAACGTATAAGGCCCGGCCGTCCTTAAGCATGGGCCCTACACAGGTACGAGGCCGGCTGTGTTGTGTATAAGGTCCGCTCGTGAGGCCTTTGGCCACTGTCCGCGGTAGGTACGCCCACCGTCCTCTTTTCTTTTTTTATTCTCAAAGACCGGGTCTTTAGTCTGAGGTCCGGTTCTTAGCTTTTTGAAGCTATGATGCGCTTAGGACCCCTGCTCTTATGTATGAGGTCGCCTCTAGCAGGCTTAAGGCCGGTGAAATTCACACACTACAGATGCCCTAATCACTTTATCAGCTTTTTTAGCTTTTCAACCAGCGATTGTGGGCCCAGTTCTTCTATCTTGTCATGTGTGTGGCAGATTGGGCCCAGTTAAATTGGTTCAAAATAGTGCACGAACTGGGCCCAGCGATCGTGTCATGTAGTCTTCTAAAGTTATAAGGCTTTGCTTTTCTTCCGGCCCGATTTGGTTTTGTTTTTTCCTCTCATTCCCTAATGTGGCAGATTCAGCCCAGTTAAACACTGCCCGAAGGAAATTAATGTCTTTTTCAATTTCCAGACAGTAATGTTGGAGATGTACGTATAAAATCTATTGCTATATAATAAAATCATTCATGTAATGTGACTATACTTAGTAGTGGCTAGTTGAGATTTAGGGAATTTGCAAATAATGTTTAAAAAACTAACTAACATCCTCCATGAGGATGGTTTATACAAGCATCTGGTGCACTATCACACAAGTTGAGTACCCCGTGCCATTGTCTAACTATCTGGAACCAAATCTTTAACTCTTTAAGAGTAACAAGCAATATGGAGAAAACATCTCAAGTGCTTATGGGATAGAATGAGTGCTGGCAAGGCTTGATTCCTTCGGTCTCTAACCCAAACTCACAATCATTCACTAGATTCGACGCAAGGAGTTGGGAAAAAATTATTTTAACAAGTATTAAGCAATACGATTCAACTTTATGAATACCAAGAGCAATATTATTCACTTGATTCTCGGGACAGTATTGATAGAAGGAGTGCCTGCATGTATTCGAACTGATGTCTATATGAGCAATCTGCACCATTTTTTATGAAAAAATATTGGTAAAGCAGAAACCAAGATGATTTGATAGGTTATATCCATATAATCATTTTGGAAGACAATGATAAACGAGGTAGTTTAAAAGGGAATCTTAGTATTGCGGCTGTGCCTCATCCGATTGCTATGACTGTTGTCTGAGCATAGGTCTACAGGGATCTCTTCCAATTGCATGTTTGTTTAGTTTCTCTCCCCTTTTGTTACATTTCTTTGGTTTAGTTTATACTACGATAAGATGTACACGGTCCATTTTCTTTGTCATCGCGTCGAAACTACAGCTGGGGCGATCTATCTGAGAAAAAAAAAGCATTTCTTTAGCTGCTTACTCGTGCCATTTACCCGAAGGTTCCATTGACCGAGAGAAGAAGAAAAAAATGTTCTGTTGGGTACTCCGCGTTTGTCAGCCGTAGCCCGTGGGAACAGGCAAACCCAACCGCCCATCCACCCGCCGGCCGTCAAATCCCGGGAACGAGAGATACGGCGCGCGATGCCGTGATCGTTACGCCAGCCAAAGCGCGTCCACGTACGCCAGCGGCGGCCAGTGGAGGGAGACGTCGTCAAGTGGGGCCCCAAGCCGGGCGGGGGGGAGGTGGGGCGCAGCTGCGGCGACAACAACCTTGGACCCCGGCAGAGACGTGTCCCGCCCGCCCCACTCCGCGCCGCGCGCTCCACGCCGCCCACCCACCCGCCCCCGCCGCCCGTCGCCATCACTGGCCTGGCGGCCCCGTGCAAAAACAAACAAGGCGGGCGCCGGCGTCGCGGGGCAATCCGCGATCCGTCCGTATCCTCCACTTGGCGCCGCGCCGCTCGCGTGCCCGGGCCCCACCCCCCACGACTGATTTGGAGAGGCGGCACGTAGAAGGCGCCGCACCAGGCAGGCAGGGCAGGACGCCCCCGTCCCCTCACGCTTGTCCTCCATTTCGGCTTTTCTCTGTCGCCCTCTCTCACCCCGTCATTTTCTACGGCCTGCGCGAGGAATTCCGAATCCTTTTCCGCCAACAGGTCCACGAACGGGCGCTGCGCGCCGGCACCCGCCAGCTGGGGTGCGGCCGGGCGGTGGGGCCCGCGGCCCGCACGTAGTTGTCAGGTGCGTGCGCTATTTGTGGGCGCTATCGGGTACCAGTGCGGGCGGTATTCCCTTCAAATCTAAAACTTTACTATTCACTATCACATCAAATCTCTCTCCTCATGCATGAAGCATTAAATATAGGTAAATAAAAAACTAAGTACCTGGTTTTGATGTACACGATGAGACGAATCTTTTGAGCCTAGTTAGGTCATAGTAGGACAATGATTATCACAAACGAAAAGTACTACAGTGCGCTACAATATTCGACGTGACATTTTCACCCACGGGAAGTGAACACCGCCCGGATTTCTTTGGTTTACGCCGACGCAGATGTGCGTGACTGCCCCTGCCCGGGATTAGTCAGCGTCCCATCCACACCACACCAAGTGGCATGGAGCAGGCGCAGCCGCGCAGCCCACGAGACGCCAACTCCACCTCCACCCCGGCGGCTGCGGCTCGGCGCCATGATTTCCTCACCCAATTATTGCGTTTCCAAAGCGGGGTGCATCCTTCCTGACCGCCGCGCCCAACGAACGAACGAACGGGAACGAGAATTCCTGGCCGAGGAGGTAACAGAAACATGACCCTTCCGTCTGGAGAATTCCTGACCCATAAACGTCTCTGTTTCATGGCTCTTGGGCTGGTGACTCTGAAGGGTTAGTGAACACGCTCACAGATTGAGTTTTCTTTACCCCCCACGTGTCTCACGATTCGGTTCCCATAGTCCGTGGCTATATTAAACCGAGTGGCGCGTACGTACGCTATTTATGCTATCCACGTCTGATCTTCCATCTGAGACACAGCACCGTGAAATAGTCCTTTTGTTTTTCTTTTGTCCTTCAGATATCATCAGCAGTACTAGCATCAAGCACCCTTGGCTAACTAGCTGACCACGAAACAAACCATAACCGAACTATAATAACATAGATGATCTTAATTAAGAATCTTGCTATTACTAATTGGAGGCTCCTTTTGAAGACTCCACGTTAATTCTGACGAGACGTGCAAGAAAAAAAGATAAATCATAGAAATTCTCACAAAAATCAGAAACATCTAGCCATCAATTCGATAGATCTAAATAATATTAATAATAAGAGCCATTAGATCTATTTAGTTTTCTAAAAAAATTACCCACCTTTGCCATTATGAAAAATAGTCTAAAATAACCCCCTAGAAGTGTGCCTAAATTACCCACCTTTGCCATTCTAAAAAATAATCTAAATTTACTAACAGGCTTAATCCATTATACATAGCAACTGTAAAAATAAGTTGTCCCATTCGGCCTCTCTTGCCCTTTTTTGACGATTGGAACTCTCAGCCAGCTTTCCTAACGAATTCTTCCGCAGCATTCACATTAGAAAATTACTAGAACCTAGGGTACCGATGGCGGATGGCGTGGGGTTACATCCATCGAGAACGGCGGCATGTTCAATGAACGTAACTGTGGCCAGGTTGCCCCTTGCGGCCTTGCCAGGTGGCTGTGGGTGGCGCATATGCCTCCTCCCGGCATGGCTAGAGATTGGCAATTCAACAAGACATCACGTAGACGATCGCTTCCCTGAATTGTACTGTGGTGAACTAAAGATTGATTTGAAACTTTTTCTTGTGATTGTGGATTGAATTTACTCAAGTGATCGATGACTTTTGTTGGATGGAACATCAGTATATTAATGTAGATCAAGTTGAACCGTTGATCCAATAAAGAAAGGATGCGAGTAATATGTGATTCAGCTACTCTGTTGATGTTTTTGTCTATTTTAGTTTGGTTCAGATATCCATGCGGTTCAGGCTCTCAAGGGTCAAAGATAAGGCTGAACGCAGTGGTGTACTGAGAGGGGAGCGGTAAAACCTTTAGCGTGTCCGCAAGCCAAAAAATGGCTGCAGCGGCGTACGCAAAAGCCTCCGGCACGGGTCCCAAACCTTGGACGAACGGCAAATCAAGCGCTCTCATGCGAACGCTACCATGCCACGGTGGACGCGGGCCCGCGCGGCCAACCGCCCGCTCCGCCCCTCCCTGCGCTCGTTGCGTCGCCGCAGTGGAGAGAGAGGGAGGGAGAAGGAGAGATGACTCGCCGGAGCTCCTCTGTCTCCGTGCGCACACGCCGAGGTCCTCAGGCCGGCCGCCGGAGCTCCGCCTCGGGGAGGTCCTGCGCCCGTCGTCCTCGGCTCCGGCCCCGACGGGCGGCGAGCGGCTCCGGCGTGCGGGCGCTCGAGCTGCTCCGCGGGGCCGCCATCTCCTTCACCTTCCGCTCCCGCCGCGGGGAGCCGACACCGCGTGGCGCTGGAGCCGCCAACGCCCCGAGCGGAGGCCGCCGCGGCCCCGGCGGGCCTGCCTCGGCTGCCCGCGGGGCCATCGCGCGCCGGCCGCATCCTCGCGCCGCCCACCACCGCGGCATCCTCGAGCCGCCACCGCCGCATCATTGAGCCGCCACCGCGGAGGGCCCCTCGCCGCCGGCCGCGCTTGCCGCCTGCCGCCGCGGGGAGCCGCCCCCACGTGGCGCTGGAGCCGCCATCGCCCCACGCGGAGGCCATTGCCGCCCCGGCGGGCCTGCCTCGGCCGCCCGCGGGGAGCCGCCGCAGAGGAGGCGGGAGGCGGGGCGGCGTGGAGGGAGAGGGAGGCCGGAGCTCCAGCGGCGGCGAAGCGAGATAGGGAGAGGAGGCGCGGGGCTCGGGCGGCGGCGGCCGCGGGAGGAGCTCGGGCGGCGGCCGCGGGCTCGGGCGCGGGTTGGCCAGGAGGTGGTGCGGGCGGGCGAGGTCGTCCGGTGGGCGGCGTTGCTCGGGGAAGCCGGCCGGCGGACGGACGGCGGCGGTGCCGTGCGTGTCGAGCGAGCGAGAGAAAGAAAGAGAGACGGCGACGGCGCCGTGCGCGAGCCACGGGGAGAGTTGGAGAGAGAGGAGGGGAAGGGAAGGGGAGAGAGAGGGGGATGGTTAAAAAATTTATATAATGTGGGCCCCATGTGTTGGTAGTTGGTATAGAGATGCAAATAGAGTACGACGAATGCGGAAAAACTGAAACTGTACTGTAAAATCTTGATGATCAGGCAGGAATATTCCGTTTAGAGGATGTGTTTGAAGTACGATGAGTGCGGATAGCCTAAGCAGAACAACCCAGCATGGCGTATGGTATTCTAACCGAGAACGGTGCTGAGAAGAGAATGATAATTTTTTCTTATCTACGGATGAACAAATATTACTGATGCATGTTGCAAGTGTTTGGGATATGAAAATTTTTAAAATATAAAAAATATTCATATATTCATGATATTTCATAAAATACTAGCCGTGTAATTGCACGGGTTGATTGGCTAGTTGCTTTAATAGTTTTATTCTTAAAATCAATGATGCATTATATAGATAGGTATATAGGGGTTCGTTGACGGTCAACGACTATAATGACTTTACTTATAAAAAAATTGATCAAACTAGAAAGATGTATAGTGAGCATAGGTGTATACAGAGCAAATAAACCAACTTCGAGTGTAAAAAAACACCAAAAACATGAAAACAATGCTCACCGATAGAAGGATTGTATAAGATCAAAACCAAGAAAAAGCCCGCTCATAAAATATGGTGTGCGAGGGTTCATATAGTCAGTGTGAGATGGTATATAAGCATTGCATCCGTACTCTGTTGTGTTTCGCAAAAAGGAAATGTCATATTTAAAAGCGATTTATACCAGAATGTATATATTGCAAAACGGGTAGTGTTGTTCGAACTTTAATGAAACTAGTACTTAAAGCAAAACCCATATTTTATTTATCTATTTTATTATATTTGCTCATTCATATTTGTATCAATAGAAAATCCTATAAATGTAACGATATACCATTCTACCCTTAATAACTGTCTAGATCCCACTAATTCAGACATGAAGGTTGTTAGCGCATGCAGATAGTTATTTATTTCTAAAAATAAGGCAGGTAATTGTTGTTAGAATTGTATTATTTTGTCAGATATTTTTAGTTCTCAAAATTGTATTCTTCATGATACTAGTATATACTCCTATACACGGAGTATATCCATTTTGCAATGAGGATGGGCAAGGACAGTCGGGACAGACACTTTATTGCCACGAAATTGAAATTCAGAAATTTCTTGGTGGTGTTCACTTCCCTGTAAAGGGAATGCGAATTTGGGTGAAAAGGTCACATCGAACACTGTAGCGTACTGTAGCACTTTTCGTTTGTTTGTGGTAAACATTGTCCTACCATGACCTAACTAGGCTCAAAAGATCTGTCTCATCGTGTCCATCAAAACTATGTACTAGTCTTTTTATTTACCCACGTTTAGTGTCCCATGCATGAGGAGAGAGATTTGATGTGCTTTGACGTGATAGGTGAATAGTGAAGTTTAGAGAGAGAATTTTTGGCTTTTTGGTGGAACTAAACAGGGCATTTATTGGTTGTGTTTAGTTCCCAAAATCCCACCCAAAATTCAAAAGTCCCATCACATCACATCAAATCTTCCTCCTCATACATGGAGCATCAAACGTAGGTAAATAAAAAAACTAATAACATAATTTTGATGTATACCATGAGACGAATCTTTTGAGCCTAGTTAGGTGATGATAGGACAATGTTTATCACAAACGAACGAAAAGTGTTACAGTACGCTACAGTGTCCGATTTGACCCGATGTGACTTTTCGACCATACTTTTCACGGGAACTAAACACAACCGTTGCCAGGAAATTGAAATTCCGAAATTTCTTGTCCTTTGATAGCCCTTGCCTTCTGGAGGAGAGTGAGGATCACCGTTCCCGGTGTCCGCGTCGGCAAGGCGTTGCCAGCCAACCGTTCGTGGTCCTCTCCTGCGCATAAATGGACGGCAGCGGCGCCTGGTACACGGTCGGGCGTACGTCCAGCAATTCGCCGGCCCGTCAGGAAACTTGCAGTGCCGCCGCTGCCCCGCCTGCCCCCCGAGCGTGTGATCGAAGCGCGGCGCGGCGGCATCACGCGATCCGCGGGCAACCGGCGCGTGCCGGTGCCCGCCGTGGTGGGGGATGCAGCTGTACTACCTGTCGGTCTACGGCCAGCGCCTCGAAAAATAAAAAGGGACCGGCGGCCGGTGGCGGGGGTGGGCGCCGCGCCCGCGCCCGCGCCTCGGTGGGTGCCCCACGGCCCCGCGATCCAAGCAACACGCCCGCGGAGCCGGCCGGGTGATGCCGACATTTCGGGTGGCGCCCACCCGCGGCGCGGTCCTTTTTGCGCCGCACGCGGATCGGCACCTTGCCGTGAGCGCGGTGCCGCCCCGTCCCGTCCGTCCACGCCCCCTGGCCTCATGTGATCCGCCGCGCGGGTCTCGGGTCCTGTCCGGTTGCTTTCCTTTGGACGACCGCTTCCGCGGGAGCGTCTCCGTCGTCGTCTGGTTGTTTTCCTTGGATATGACCTCACAGGGCGAGCTTCGAGCTGAGCTTAAACAAAGGAGCACCGAGCACGTACTACAACTGTACGAGTAGTAGTAGTTGCGCTGAAAAGTAGTGGCTCCTCCGTCGCATTCACAGGGGATCGCAAGATCGGCTGTTTCTCGTAATTCAACCGGCTGAGCTAGAAACCGGAGTAAATGGTTTGTAGATTCTGCCGGATTCTAGGGGGGCACTGATCGCCTCCCAAAAACACAGGTCTGTATGCTAACATGAACAGATGATCCTGATTTGTTTCTCATACAGAGCTCCTTGGAAAATAAAAAGATCAGAAAATTGAAAACAGGTTCCATGTTTAAATTTAATGCTTGACATAAACCTATAGCCAGGGATGGTAAAGGACCCTTACTTTTGTACTATGAATTTTAAGGCGAGCCAAAATAATACTAGTTTTTAAGCTAAATTTTGTTAGGGCCAAATTATATTGTGAAGGAGCAAACAGGCATGATCCATTACCACCCCTACCTATAGCCCCTGCTTGGATTTGTACGGGCTAATTTTTAGGAAGTTTAGTTTATGGATCCAAATAAACCCTTTGCTGCAGCAGGTTTTTCTTAAAAAAATGAACTCAAGAACGTTTTCCTGAAATTATGTCGATCCATCGCTGACGAATAATGGTGTGTGCCGTTCGTCTATCCGATAGAAAGGGGAAGAAATTCGGTCCACCTTTCCTACCATCAGCACGCACCATGCCCCCACCAAGTAGAAAAAAACTCATCTCCACCCTCCAATCGAGAGCGAGTCTTGTCCGCGAGCGCCGTATCTTCCGGCACCCAGGGGCGGACCCAGGGCCCGGCGAGCCTGGGCAGCCGCCCGGGCTCCTGGCGCAAAAGACCTTCTCCGTGTCCGTAGAAATCAGCAGTACATGGTCATATATAACTTGTTCTGTAGATAGAGACCAGAAGAGAGAGAGAGCTGCCGTGGACTTTGCCCGGGCTCCGTGCACCGTCTGGGTCCGCCACTGCCGGCACCAAAGCTTCCCCGCGCGGTTCGCTCAAGTTGACGATACAAAAAAAAAAGTTGACGATCCGTGGCGCGGCGTGGGGAGGGGAGCGGGAGGGAGGCGTGCGCGGGCGGGCGGGATGGACGCGACGACCGACGACAGCACGGCGGTGGAGGCCGCCGCGGCGCGGCGCGGCCCCACGTGTCTTTACGCCTGCTGCGCGCGGCCGATGCCGACGCCGCCCCGGGCGCGCACGGCATGACCCCAGCTCGGGACGCACGGATCGTGGTGCGTCGTCTTCCTCGCCCGACGGGGGACCGCGACGTGCCCTCGCGCTGCGTGGCGGGGCGTGCCGTGGCGCACCCTCCTCGCGCCCGCTCCTGGGTGGGGCCCACGGGCGGCGGCTTTGCCTTTGCGTTGCGTCCGTCTTCGCGGCGCTCGCTTCGCTTTGGGGACGTCTGAGGAATTCGCGTTCTGACCCTAGCGCTTCGGGCATTTTGCTGCGGTAACCTTGTGCAAGTGCTCGCCACGGGTTTCAGCTGCCCGCCAGGCAAACTAGCTTCTTCGTCCATCGTTTTGAACAGAATTATTATACTCACCGCGCCGCACATCCTGTTGAAACAAAATCTGCAATCATCAGTTTGAATGTACACAAATTAAATCATTTAAATAAGTTTAGATTCACACGCAAAATGTAAGGCAACTCGAATGTCAAGATACACTAGATTTTTCTACTTCTATATGTGCTGTCATAGTTCGTAATGCCACAAGGAAGTCAAGCTCTGGATGATTTGAAATAAATACCATGTAATTTTAGAGGACACTCAAATTCTATGAAACCAGAAAACATGGCTAGAGCTAAATATTTTCATGGACATAATGCAAGCTATAGAGGAATGTCTTAAAATGTCAAATTATAACAAGTTCTTTTTTTTGCGGGTGGATTGCTATGAGTTCAATGGAAAAAAAAAATTGCACGTTTGATTTGTTGTGGTACATTTGTTTACCACTTCTTTTTTTATGTTTATAACAACACAGAGTCAGCAAGCCTCTCAACTAAAAAAGAGCATAGGTTTAAAATGCATAACTTGTGCAAACATGAGTGAGTTATCTAACCACCACCAAAAAACAACACCCTCGCAGCACAAATCAAACAAGAGATGGCCTAGAAATGCTTCTTGAAAACCTCTATACCTTTTGTTATTCTCGCAATTAGCTGCTAGACAGTTAGTATATTATTATCAAAATTCTATGATTATATTTCAAATATTCCATATGAAGTGGATGATCATTTTATTAAGCAAATTAAAAATGCATCCGCATATCAAGAATTATCATGCGCATAGAGATCAATACATCCATGAATTGGAGTATGTCACATACGTCTTTATTAACCTAAAATGCCATAAATAGATGATTTTACCACAAAAAAATTTATGGGATGTCAATACGTACTCCATCATATACTGATACGTTATTTTTTATATCACTGATACGTTGAGGTGGCGAAGTATTTTTCCTTTTGAAAAGAAAAACAATTGGCCCAATATAAACAGAGGTCTCTTTTAGGAAGAAGACCCGGCAGCTTCCGCGCAAAGAACGGGCAAAATCCGGGGACCTGAAAGGAAAACGCCACCCGTAACACCTGCCAGACGTTACGTAATTTTGCAGGGCGGCAGGTGGCGGAAGCGGAAAAACGGCTGCCTAATTTTAATGGGCCGCCTCGCTAAAGACGAGGGGCGGCGGCGAGGAGAGGACAGTCAAACCGCTCGCTGACTGCGCCGAGTTTTATTCCCCGTCGCCGCTCCACCACTCGCGCTGGGCTTTCCCCCTGCCTGCTTCCCTTTTTTAACCCCGTCGCCCGCCTATAAATGCCGCCCCCCCCCCCCCCCCCCCCCGCCTTATCCTAGACGCCACACACACACCCCTGCCCACAGCAGCACCTCGCTGCCCCGGAAGACCCGCATACACACGGCACTTGTAAACCATGGCGCCCCGGGCGGCGGACAAGTCGCCGGTGCCACCGGCCACCGGCCTCGGTCTCGGCGTCGGCGGCGGAGTCGCAGCCCTCGGCATGGGCCCGCACTACAGGGGCGTCCGGAAGCGCCCCTGGGGACGGTACGCCGCGGAGATCCGCGACCCGGCCAAGAAGAGCCGGGTGTGGCTGGGCACGTACGACACCGCCGAGGAGGCCGCCCGCGCCTACGACACCGCCGCCCGCGAGTTCCGCGGCGCCAAGGCCAAGACCAACTTCCCGTTCGCGTCCCAGTGCCCCGTCGCCGCCGGAGCCGGCAGCCCGAGCAGCAACAGCACCGTGGACTCGAGCGGAGGCGGTAGCGGCTGCGGCGTCCAGGCGCCTATGCAGGCCATGCCGCTGCCCCCGGCCCACGATCTCGATCTCTTCCACCGGGCGGCCGCCGTCTCCGCGGTCTCCGCCGGCGCCATGCGGTTCCCGTTCAAGGGTTACCCTGTGGCGCGCCCGACCCCGCACCTGTACTTCTTCTACGAACAGGCGGCGGCCGCCGCCGCCGCGGCTGCTGCCGGTGGCTACCGGATGCTCAAGGTCGCCCCGCCGCCGGTGACCGTGGCTGCCGTGGCTCCGAGCGACTCCGACTCCTCGTCGGTGGTCGATCACACCCCTTCGCCGCCCGCGGTGACAGCAAAGAAGCAGGTGTCGTTCGATCTGGATCTGAACTGGCCGCCGCCGGTGGAGTACTAGCACGCCGGAGTTTTTAGCTGACGACTTTAGTAGTTTCTCTTTCCTTTTTGATCTTTGAGGAATATTACTTTTGTTGTTTTTGGTCCTCTAGCCTGTATTTTTGTTCAGTAGCCTGTGAGGGAGCAGTCCTGTGTAAATAGTTTTTCCGCCGAGGACGGAATTGATCTGAGATCTGTTCGTCTGTCTAGACAGATCAAGCCGGCGTTGATATGGAGTAAATTATGTACTAGTAGTATTTCATTCTATTAGTAAGACCAAATTATTATTCAGAGTAAAGAAAAACAGCGATGAAACATGTCCGGAAAAACTCGAGACGTTTCATTTCGGATCTTTCCATTCAAGAAAAGTTGTCTCGGATAGTTGGGAAACGCAGGTGGCAATTTATTGGGCGCCGCTGCGTTTGCCGCCCCTCGCGTATTTTGTTGCCGTCACCGCGACACGACAATTAATAGTTCTTTGTCCAGTGACGCATCTCATTCATTCATTCTGCATGACTCGGTGAAGCTTCGTTCCGGCTTGACGATGGATCGGGCTGATCTGGAGGGGAAACAACGTGCTCCTCCGCTCATGGGTTGGCCGAGGGAGAAGAGGCATCGTTATCCAAAGCTACGTGTTTCCACGCCTTTCCCCGCTGAATAACGACAGTAATTATTGTTGTTGCCGCGGCCAATTTGCGGCGACGAAATGATTTTAAAATCCCATGGTGCTCTGGCAGCGTCGAGGAGACGGCATGGCGGGCGGGCGGGCGGGCGCGTAGATCTTTGGGAGGAAAAGAAAAGGGCGAGATGCGATGGAGCGGCGGGCGGGGCGGAGTCGTGGGCCTCGAGCGGGGAGGCAGGTGTGGACGGGACGACTCCTCCAGCGGTGGGGTGGCTGGATCTTTCCGCACCGGCGACGATCTGTTCGTACGACGGAATCGCGGCTGCGTTGTGCTACTCGTGACCTCTTGAGAATAACGTGTGCGTGTGGGCGGGGGGTCCCGCGCGACACGTGTGCGCGGCGGCCGGCCCCGTCGCTGCCGGCCGCGGGATCCGCTGCGGCCGCCACGCCCTGCGGCGGCCGGTGGGTGGGCGGTCGCGTCTGGCGGGGGGTGGGGGTGGGGCGGGGGCGTGCGGCGTGCCGGATCCGCGGCTGGCGCGGGTGGCGTGTTCCGTGTTCTGGGCAGCCGCGCCCGGATGCGGCGCGAGGACCGGGCCTGGTCTCGGCCGACAGCTGTGGGCCTGGCGCAGCGGGAGGGCCGGCATCAGGGGGCAGTGATTCGCGCGGCGGCAGCTTCTCCTCGCCGTGGGGCCCGCCGCGTGCCGCGCCTCCGGAAGGTTGCCGCTTTCCGTCGTTTTACTACTGCTTGCTCGCCTGCGTGCTTTGGTTTTCTCGGCGCACCCAATTCTTTATGCGGCGCATGCTATGCGCTACGGCTACGCCGACTGTGCTACTCCACGAACACATAACTAACACAACTAGTAACGTGTTAGCCTTGTAGGTAGGTCAATCACAACATTTTAAAGATGTGTGCTAACTCATACTAGTCCCATGCTAGTGTATCACGCCCCCTTAAATTCAATATAATATTTAATTTTCATCTTGAATTATTATTTAAATTAGCCTTTAAGTCGTTATTTGGAATTATAGGTTTAATAGTTTAGTTTGTTCGCTTAAGTGGAAAAAAGGTCCCACGATAATCAAGCTTCAACGCCCGACACGAACTTTTTTTCGAAATAACAGTACTTATATCAATTTGAGAAAGTAACTGCAAAATATCAAAACTAGCAGCACTACTGCTACAACTTCTACAGATCTACGGAGTTGTAGCTTTGAGGGTGCCTGTGGCGCATTCTGTGCCATTTTGTTTGCTGGACGGCAGGGAACCCACGCCAGAGGGCAAGGTTGGAATCAATCAGCGACGGGGCGGGCGGAGAAAAGCAATGGTGCACGTAATGGGGGATGTGGACGTGTGAGAGAGGGGGAGGTGCGGTGGGGTGTGTGGGGGCATTGACTGGGACGTGCGTGCACGGAGGGGGGCACCGATCGGCGTTGATGGCAGGCCGGGACCATCGCATGCAAGTGCTCGTACTACCAGTTGGGCGGAGTAGCGGCGGATGGCGTGGCGGAGCAGCGCGGACACGGAAATGGCCGCGCGCTCTCCTGCGCCCAACCGCTGGTGCGGCGATTCCTGCGGCTTTTCCCTGCCTGGCGCGGTGGCTTTGGATCCAAGCAAGCGAGAGGCGAGGCCGGGAGGGGAAGCGCGCGGGCGCGCACACGGGAAGCTACGAGAGATGCGGCCGCAGAGGAAGTCGCGCGGGCCGGGTCAGGCCAGGACAGGCGGTCGCGGTGGGCGTGGGCGTGCGTCGTTGTAGGTGGGGACACTGGCGGGCGGCGTCCTCCCCGCCGCTACGCCACGTTTGGCGCTGCGCGGCGCCATAAAGTGATGGCCATGCATGCATGTAGTAGGATAACGCCTCCTTTTGCGTGGGGGCAGCGGCGCCGATGACGCGGCTGCCGCGCGCTGCGCGGAAAACGTACGGGTTTGGTAAATTGGGGGTGGGGTCCGCGTACCGCCAGTCTCTCGGCGGCCGGCGCGGCTCCTGCGAGGATTTGTCGAGGCTGGCTCTTGCTGGGGGAGAGAGAAATTTATTGGCGGCCGCGCACGCAGATGCTGGTTGCTGGATCAGGCAAGCGGCCGCTACCGACACGCTTTATGGGCGCATCACTCATGCCGTGATCCCTTGTTGCTAGGGTCCTGTGGCAGACTTACTGGTTGCCACTTGCCATACGCGAAGACTTGAGGTGAAATTTTTATTCTGTAAAAAAGGATCTTGACACTGTCAAAATATACCGGCTCGTTTAGATCTGCAAATATGGCTGACGTGCAGGCGCTGGGTCATCAGTGCTATAATCCGTACAGTTTAAACCGGTCAAACACTACGAGCGGCAAGTAGTAGGGCTACCGAATTAAATTAAATCAGCCTAGACGGCGATGTGTCATGGACGCTTGGCGATCGCAGGACCTACACAGTGAGCATGCACTGTGGCGAGTCTTGACGTCCGTACCGCACAGTAGTACCATGCATCGCACTCCGCGCACAGAACATCCCCGTCGATCATGGCGCCTCGGTGGGGAGCGGCTCAACCACACGTTCGTTCGCCTCGCCGTTCGATCAAACAGACACCACCAAAGCTATGGGGGATCTTACGCAACGGATCGGGGCGAACCTATCTTTGCTTGCGCGGGTAGTGAAGGTAGGGGGGAATCTCTTCGCGTTCGCGGTGCCGCTGCGAATCGGCGCGCCCTTTCCGGAACGAGAGCACGGTGGAGCATGGCCACTCATCGGCCCAGCGTTAAGACGAAGCACAGCACGCTGCCGCGAGAGCACGCCATCATTCGCATTCCTTTGCCCACCGAACCAGGCTAACAACATCCAAAAATGCCTGGGCGCGGATCCCTGCGCCACAAGCCACGATCGCTTCAATTTATCCACGAGTCAATTTATAGGGTTGTTATTAGAAACTCTCTTTAAAAAAAAGGTTGGTCGGAATTAGGAGAAGTACCGGATCGTTTCCTCAAGCTCGGAGCTGGAAGCATTGGAGAAGCTAGCTCGGATCCTAAGCTTATCAGCTGCCGTCTTACTTCGGCCCTTTTAGTTCCATCAAAAACCTAAAAATTCTCTCTCCAAACTTCATCATCCACCCATCACATCAAATCACATCAAATCTCTCTCTTCATACATGGAATACTAAACGTGGGTAAATAAAAAACCAAGTACATGGTGTTGATGTACACGGCGAGACGAATCTTTTGAGCCTAGTTAGGTCATGTTAGGACAATGTTTACCACAAACAAACGAAAAGTGTTACAACGCGCTACGGGGTTCGATGTGATATTTTCATCAAACTTTCCGATGTCATGACGAAGACAGCAGCGACGGCGACACCGCAGGAGGAGGAGCATCTGGGTCTAACTTTGAGGCAATGGAGATCGGAGAAGGAGATATACGCGTCCCAAGCAAGCAGCACAGGCCTGATCCTGACGCAGTGACACCGCCTCGGCCACGCATCCAGTCAAAAACCGTCGGCGGCGTCGCTGGCCCCCGAATTTCGCACCACGTGCGGCACGGGCCGAGCTGCTCCCATCACGGCGACACGGCATGTCTCGCCTTCCTGCGCCCGCCGCGCCGCCGGGACCCAACAGGGGCGACTGACTCGCACCCGGCCCAAGGCGGACGTCTCCTCCTCACCCGTCCCCATCCGCGCTTTGCGGGACAGGACACCGCGCGCGCGCCCAGACCATGGATGGGCTCGCCCGCCCGCCGCACGCCGCTCCCTTCGATTCGATTCGTTGCCCCGCCGCACGGCGCCGCTGCGGCCTGCGGCGCTGGACTGTGGATAGATAGCCGGCCCTGCCCGGCAGCTCGACTTTAATTTTGGTTCTCCGTGGTCCGTGCTGCGGCGCCTTTCGTCCGGTCCTTCGGCGCGGGGCAAAGGCGGGCGCGGTGCGTGGCAGGCGCCGCTCGGCACAGAATACGGCGGACCCGGCTTTTCAAACGGTGCGGGCGGGTGCGTGCCACCAGAAGCGGGGGCTTTGTGGTCAGATGATATCACACGGCGCGCACGGTGCGGCACGTGACGAGGTGCAGTCGGCGCGGGGTGGTAGCTCAGGCTGTGCCAGCGGCGCGGGGTCAAGTCGGGTGACCGCTGGACGGACGGATGGGCAGCGGAAAATGAGGAGATGGGGACGGTATCGTCCTGGCCTTCACGCCCTCACCCCTAGGTGCCCGAGCAGTGATATGGCCATCTGGCCCCGTCTGCCGACGGTGTCGCTTTCCGACAATATCGGTTTGCACGATCCGTGTGAGCCATAATACTAAGCGTCTACTGTAAGCGCTTGCATTTTAGATATGTGAGAATGGTGATGATAACAAATAATACAGTGGGACTGTAGATAAATACAAAAATATCAACTTGACAAACACAGTAATTTTAAATAAAAAACGAATTATTTTTGCGAAAGACGATCAAAATTACTGATCTTAGGGAACTCGATTCTCATCATGCCCTTAATTGAATTATCTACAAACATAAATTGTAGAGAAGAACGGTTGCTGAGTTATATATGGTAGAACTAGCTCATCCAGATTTGAGTCCTTAACTTAGAAAAGTGTCACATTTTGTTAATGTATTCTAAGAAATAACCAACGATATTCTTTCACTGGTAGCTGGCGTCTTTGTTGACAAGAGTCCTTAACTCCACAAATCTCAAGTAATCAGTCGACCAAATTTCTGGAAGATACTTACAAGGACAGATTTTGTGATTTTATTCATTGTGTGAGTGTGTATGTACGTGAGCGTCCGCGTCTATAATATCCATTTGTAAAACAACAGACATATGTGCAACCAATTAAGGCTTGATGGAATTGAGTTCCCGAAAGTGGAATTAATATCGGTAATTGGCCAATTACTCTTTTTCACCCGCTTTGTCTACTGTGTGCAATACAATACTAGAATCTACTACCTTCCATTTAAATTTTTCATTAATTAAATTTTATAATATTTTATTATTTTTATTAAAAAGTTATGCAAGCATTACTTTATGTTATTTGTGATTTACTTTATTATCAAAGATACTTTAAGCATTAGTTATTTTTATATTTACATTTTAATAAAAGAAATGGTCAAGCACCGTGACGAAAGTCAAAAGTGAATACTCATATGGCACAAGTAAATAATAAGCAAAAAATCAAGGCCTTGAAGCACCACAATCCATTAAACAATTATGCGGAAGGAAAGATGGAGGTTTCACGAATGGAAAAACTTACAGTTAGCGCATTAAGAGGGCAGGTACGTTACTACATTTTAGCGATGTGATAGATCATCTCTTGCATTTCTATCTGAGACTTTTGCTAATTTAAAGAAAAGAGGCCGAGGCAAAAGAAGGAGATCGTAGTTTCTCAAAACAATTGCCTCATTAGCTCGGTTTTAGGATAACCAAACAACTCCTCACAATTTTACGAGTTGTTGTTGCCAACTAAGTCATAATATTTCTTTTTCCATCAATAATTTTAGAGATATTTATTACTAGGAGACAACTAAAATAATAATTTATCGTATATATTATTTGATAAGTCGTATTAAAATTACGTGTTAATGTCTTAAACCGTCTATGAATTGACGCTAATGCATTTGCCCTGAGGAGGGCGAGACTACGAGACAGAGCGACAAATCCAAGTAGAAGAATGAAACCGAATCTTTGAAAGGGACGTGATATAAGAATGATACCACATCTAGAGATAATAGATATGCGAATGTCTAGCCAAGAAGCTGTAGATGTTATATATAATTTTGGTTATTTTCTTTTTCTTTGTTCGGAGAATGTACGACGATTTTTTCACTAACTACTTCCTCTATCCTAAATTATGTATCAATTTTATGTTTTTAATACATATTTTTTTGTATATTTAGATGTATTGTAAAAATTATAGGTAATAAAAAATTAAAATAGATTGTAATCTAAAATGGAGAGAGTAGTTGAATAAAGGTTCATCCCGATCAGTATGTGTTTGTGATAAGTGCGCTCAAACCCGAACCTGCCTCCCAAAGTCCCACTACATTTTGACGAGTTTCTTTGCCCCCCAGTAACCGAAATGTTCCGAACAGTAGATGCGCTCACCTGCCTCGGTTGCCTGGTGTGCACGGCAGATCCATGGCCGCGCGGCTCGGGAAAGGAGCAAGACGTCAAAATCGATAGCAAAGCGGGCCGCTTACCACGCATGGGCGCATCCCACATTCCCACCTCGGCGAAACGCCGTTCGTTGCACGCACCCACTACTGCTCCGGGCACTTTCCGTCCGTCGCCGCCGTGGGCCTCACTTCCCCTTTGATGCGCGGTGCGCCACACCGGCACACCCGCCCGTGCTGTCCCCCACCCCACGACACGCTTCCGCCCACGTGCACGTGAACCCGCGGCGAACCGACCCTTGACACGTCGCGGTGGGCCAGTCGTGCTCACGCGTCGTCCTCCTGACCCATGACGGTCTAGCTGACAGGGAGGGACGGTTCTGGTGGTCCCACCGGTCATCGTTCGTTGGCGTGTGCACGTGGGCCCGGTCCCGTCACCGCCACCCTTTATTGCCCGCGGCGAGTAGACGACAAAACAGTCCGAGGGAAAGCAAAAGGCAGGGATGTGCATGCATGCAGGTTTCGCTGACTAGTGGGACCCCTCGGCGTGGAAAAGTTGCTGCTCCGTTCGGCGCCGCTCTCATCACTGTTGGCAGAGGTCGAGTGAGAGGCGCCAACGCCCCGCGCCCCAGCGGCAGCTGTGCCCTGTGCGGATGGGAACGAAGAAATTGCTGGACAGGCCTCTGGACTCTTGAGATGGTGGAGACTGCAGAGCGCGAGAGCGTGGTCTTGCGTGGACTACTCGTCTTCCGTAGTACGAGTACGTACTCCTACGCTGCCGTCATGCTGGAGGCGCGAGTTCACATGGGAATGGAGGCTGTGTGCGCACAGCACAGCGTTACTGGTGGTGGTGACAGGACCATTGATTGGTCCCCGGCGACAGGTCAAATCTCGCGGCGGCGCTGTGCCGAGCTTCCCCTGGCTCACGGCCAGCGGCCCAGACCCCAACCCGAAGAATCTCTGGACGGTTACGACCCGCCCCCATTTCACGACGCCCGGATCGCAGCCGAGTTCTATCCCTCGCCCACAAAAGGCTCAGCCACCTGACTTTTCCTTCGGCCTTGGCGTTGTGGCAAAGACAGACAGACACCCCCGAGCGGACCAAACATCCCGCACGTCGCCGCACCCAACAAACCCTACCCCTCTGGCCTCTGTGGTCTGTGCCATCGAGAGCACGGACTATGGATCCGACGCTAAGGGCAGTGCTGAGCCATGGGGGAGCCGGCAGCGCCGGTGGCGGCGGGGCGAGCGGAGGTGGAGGTGGAGGGGGAGGCGACGCGCAGTACAGGGGCGTGAGGAAGCGGCCGTGGGGCCGGTACGCGGCCGAGATCCGCGATCCGTGGAAGAAGACGCGGGTGTGGCTGGGCACGTTCGACACCCCCGTGGAGGCCGCCCTCGCGTACGACCGCGCCGCGCGCACCCTCCGCGGCGCCAAGGCCAAGACCAACTTCCCCGACCATGCCGCCGCCGCCGGCGGCCACCACCATCGCCAGCAGCACATCCACCCGTGCCATCATCCCCCGCACCAGGCCGTCCCGTTCGGCGGCAACGATCTCGACCGGCCTTCTCCGTGGCATTTCGTCTACTTTCAGCCCCCGCCCGTGGCCGCGCGACGGAGCCGGCGGCCGCGGTGCCGTCAACCGCGCTGGAGCTCGGCACGGGCCAAACGCGGGGCAGCCTCCCGTTCGACCTCAACGAGTCCCCGTCGTGCTGACCCGGCGGATCGACGCTGCACCTGCGTAAGAGCAACTCCAGCAGGAGACTTTACGGGCCTCTACTCCAACATTTATAGGCTTGGAGAAAAAACACAACTACAACAGGGTCTCTAAATGGACCTACATTTTACACGAGCCTCCAAATCTCATCATCAATCCTCCATTACACCTCCAGACAGTGGGTCCCACGGTTTCTTTTTTTCTTATTTTTTCCTTTCCTTCCCTTTGCTTCGCCCCGTGAGCTGCGCTCTGCCGCGCATCTGCCTCCGCGCATCCGCCGCCGCCGCCGTCTCGGGAATGGGGGAAGAAGGGCGGAGGCCGAGGAGGTGGGGGCGAGGTCGGCGAGGAGGAGCACCGCTGCGGTGGGGCCGGAGGAAGCCGCGGAGGTGGACGACGAGAAGGAGCGGCTGATCGCGTCGTTGCCGCTGTTCACCATGGCGTCGGCGCTGGCGGCGCTTCCCAAGAGCTCCCCCGACTCCGCGTCTGCCTCTCGCCGTTCACGCCCAACGCCGAGCTGCGGCTGCTCCCGGCGTGCCGCCACGCGTTCCACGCCGCCTGCGTCGACGCCTGGCTCCGCACCACCCCATCGTGCCCGCTCTGCCGTGCCGCCGTCTCGCTCCCGCACCCGCCGCTCCCCGCCGCCGCGGGGCCGGCGCCTGGCGCGCAGGAGCCGCTCGACGCGCGGGTGAGCGGCGGCAACAACAGCAACTCGAGGAGCTTCCGCGTGGAGATCGGCAGCGTGAGCAACCGCCGCTCCTCCGCCGCCGGCGACGACCGCCGCACCTACTCGCTCGGCTCCTTCGACTACCGCGTCGACGAGGAGGTCGAGGCCGTGGTGTCTCGCATCACCCGCCCCGCGGCGTCGGCGGCGGCCAAGTCGGCGGCCCAGCAGGCCGCGCTCGTCCTCGAACCCCCAGATCTGGCCGTCGAGCCCCGCGGCCACGTCCGGCTCCCCGGCGGCGCCGCCGGCCTCCTCCGACGAGGACGAGGCCCCTGCCGGCGGCAGCCCCAGCTCGTCGTCCGAGGCCTCGAGCAGGAACCCAAGCTCCGGCTGCTGCGTCGTCGGCGGCGGCGCGGCGGCGGTGGCGGCCCCGGCCTCGTCGAAGCTGGCTATCTTCTCCTCGAGGCTCCGCATGACGGACGCTAGGTCGCCGGCGGCCGCCGCGTCGGTGTCATCGTCGAGCAAGTCCTCGGGCCGCAGCCTCTTGGCGTCGGCCGCCTCCGGCATCCCGCCATCGCCGGCTTCCGCCACGGCCTCCCGCGCCCGCTTGTGAGAGGAGCTCTCCATGAACGAATGAGCTGCTCAACGAAAGGCTGGCTGGGGGTGGTGTCTCTATTTTTCTTTTCTTTTCCCTTCTCCCTCTCTCTCGCTGTGTACACGTACACGCCGGCCGGCTGAGCAAACGGAGGCGAGGCGAGGCGAGGCAAGGCGTGAGACGAGACGATAGGCGGGGCGCGGAGGCGCAGCGGCTACGCGCGAGAGAGAGGGAGCCGCGGGTGAGAGGTGGGCCTACGGACAAATAGAGGCCCGAGTTCATATGTCCACGTGTTTATTTTAAGTTTCTATTTTTTAAAGATGGACCAAATGAGTTTTGTAGGTCTCAATTTAGAGGGCACCACCGGAGTTGCTCTAAGCGTCGCGCGAGGCTGCAGCGCCAGAGCTAGAGGTGGCTAGCAGTAGCAAAGGGAGGGGGAGCACTGGTCCGGCTAGCTGTACATACCTATTTAAGTAAAGTTTAGCACTGACTTTCTGGGCTCGCTCCTTTGTTTTCGTTTAAGCGTTGCCGTTTCTGGTACCCCGTGGCGGTAATGGTGGGTGGAAATTTGGAATCATGGAGTGGCCGCTCGTTTCACTGCAGGACAGCGCGGTAAAAAACGGCAGTGGGCTCGGTTTGGTGGCCTTCTCCACCGACGGCGCGCCGCCGCGAGGAGGGCGTTCTCGTGCGCTCGTCGTGCGTGCCCTGCCCGGTGTACTTTTTTGGCCCCGGCGCTCGCCCCAGTTGTAGGCCAACCCGTACGCGGACGACAACTTGCACATGTGCTCTTTTTTCCCGGATAATGCGGCCGGGCCGATCCACCGCGACAGTGGACTGTAACTTCGTGCACATGGGGATGGATGCTGTAATGCTGCCGCGACATGCGCGACAGGATACGTTTCGCGGTTGTAAATCAGCCGTGCGAGATGCCGAGATGAATGCGCCCGGAAGAGCCTGACCAAACACTTTTGTAAGTAGATGTGTCGACGCTCTACAGTGTGACCACGAAAAGATTGCGCCGTTGCCTATCTTGTGTTCAGGCTTTACTAATAAGTGTGGTTTTGTCAGGTCAACATGGGTCTTTATTGTATGGCAGTGCCATGAAACGTTAGATAGATAGTAATTGGTGAATCAGAAACTCAACAAACCTAAGAAATGGTGGAGCAGACTGGAACAGTGTGCGTTAAAACGAGTGTCCTTTTACACCCCCACCAAAAAAGCCTCACAATTGTTCTCTCCAAACTAGAGTACCAGTGTACCACTCTGTTCATGGAAAATCAATCGGATATTTTCCTTCATTTTGCCGTATATCTGCCATATATAACAGGTGGCCTATCTGTATCTGTATATATATATAATTTAGGTTCAGACAGATTCACGGTTCGTGTCCTTGGCAATTTGTTTTGTTTCAACATTAGTTTCTCTCCCAACCAATCTCTCTGGGGCGCTATGGACATAAAACCAGGCAAAGCATTGGTGCTCTCAGATTTGGCGAGAACCAAATGCCGCTTGCCAGATGAAAAGTCTCGGCAGCAAACTGCCCGCAGCCGTCCAGCTTCTTTATCCGTTGCTGGAATTGTTCTGATTTTGGGAACGAGCTCAGAAGGTTGTGCTGGGCTGTAGCGGCCTTTTTTAAGTTAGTAATATGGGCTTCGGTAATGGGCTAACTTATAGTTGTCCTTGATGGACCTAGATCAATCGAGCTCCTTTTTGCCAACGGGCCTCAAATCCCGCGCTATTGGTTTTGCATGGACAACAACGTATCACTTGGGCTTGGGCACTTTCCATTCTAAGGCCTGATAGTATGGTGTTTGTGAAATTTTCAAATAAAAAAAATCCAAGATTTCAAGCCATCACATGTGGGCCAGTCTTGACGCTTAAATTGTATCGCCCATCCGTCCTTCTGTTAATAAAATGCTGCTGGACATATTCTGCTTGGCCGTCATGGTGACGCACGAGGAGTTTATGCCCGCACGAACTAACGTCCTTGCTCTGTTTTGGCTCACATGTCATGATCACCGTGGGATCGCGACATATAAAATTATAAATGCTGATTTTCCACGTGAACACCAAATGTTGGATAACAACTAAACTTGACAAGGGCAGTTCGAATGGTGGGTCGTGGTCGTTTTGGCGGAACATGGCCGATCCCGGCACGTTACGCTGGTTGGAGCAGACTCCAGTGCATTCTCTGATGACGTTGGCATCTCTCCTGACATGGCAACTGAACAACGATGCTTGCCGTTGCCCAGGGCCGGTCCTGAGTTTTCAGGGCCCAGGACGAATCAAAACATCGAGGCCCCTAATATAAACATTAAATAACACTTAAATATGAAAAAAAGCAATATTCATATCAAATCAAATCAAACTAAAACAAGTTTTGCGAGCATTTCTTGATATAAAATTATTGATACTGTCATCAATATCAATCTCGACCACCATTTTGTTATTACTGCAAAAACTATTACTATCGAACCGGTGCAAACTACAAAAGAATTTCATGAATTCAAAGGAAATCTTACCATAGAAGACAACAAAATCCTAATAATACATATCCCCACCCATGCCCAATAAATCTATTTTCAATGGCTAGTTATACTAAATGAATACACAATATTCATATTCATAAATTAAACATTCAACATTTCCAGTGCTCCAATAATATCACAAATTGCCGAGAGAAACTACCACGGAAAAGAAACCAAATAAAAGACACATGACGTGCTCCAAAGAGATCATAAAGCATGGAGTTTTATGGACCGGCCATCAGGCCATGCATCAGTAGTCTTTCTGCATTGGCAGCCATAGTAATATTAGTGGCGGCATCACATATCAGATGATTCGCTCGCCATATCGGACAGACGGGAAGTTGAGCTCTCGTCTCTCGGCGGCGCGACCACGCGAGCGGCCTGGCAGGCCATAGAGGAGACGAGCAAGTCCACGTATTGGAAAAATGAAGATGCAACGGATCCACGAGTCAAGGACGCGGCAGGCCGCAGCTGTGTCAGATTTAGCTCAAGAATAGCACAAACGGTACTGAGTGTACAAATACTATATACGTAAGTACGTACGCGGGGAGGGGCCCCTAGCGATCGGGGGCCCAGGGCGCCGCCCCCCCCCCCCCACCCCCCCCCCCCCCCAGAGCCGGGCCTGCCGTTGCCGCACACACAGCTGTCAACTGGAGTCTCAGCGCCTGCCATGTGGCTGCTGCCTTCCATCACGGTCACAAATATCAGCGATTTTCGTTCGGAAAAAAATCCCAGCTTACAGTTTATTTTTGTAATTGGTGCATGCTGCAGGCACGAATGGCTCCAAAATAGGGATGCAAGTATTACTGATCGAACTAAAACTTAAAAAAATGAATTAGAATGACATACAATATAATTAATTTAAAAATAAAATAAATTAGAGTGGCCGACTCGAAAAACACCGTACCAATGCCATCGCTGCTCCGAAACCAGTGAGAAGTGGAGGTGGGCCGAAACCTGAGAAGTAACCACAGAGGATCCTATCTTGGTCAGAGGGCTTCAGGCAGGCGGTCAAAACGGAGGCGGTGGACGATTAGTTTAGGCAGCGTGTGTCACGGACAGAGGGGGACACCACCCCCGCGATCCGTGCGCCAACGTTTACATCTCTCTACCCCTGATGATTCGCTCCGCGGCAACTCGCAACTTGCAAATCCAGAACTAAACAAGTTCTCTTGCTTTTTCACGGTGCTTTGCTTCCTGATTGGTTGTCCATCGAGGATCCAAATAGTTCAGAGCTTGTTCTTTCTATGAAACGGAATGCACAATGACGTCAACATATATCGTAGTCCCTTGCAGAAAAACATAGTGGAACTACGTGAGATCTTCCGAAATAAAAGCGACAATAATGGAACTACCTGACGTTGGCGCCGTGCGCCTTTGCCTTTCTGAAGACGTTGTTTGGAGGTCTTCCTTTGGTCTGTTTGTTGGAGCAATAGGCTCTGTTGGTGGTCTGATCCTACATGTTAGCTTTTTAGTCTAGAGTAGTCTCTCGCTGTCTCTGGCTCGTGATCTAGGGGTCTCGTTGCAGACAGGTTGGTGTTGGATCCGCTTGCGAATTTGTGCTTTATTGTAAACTGGTAATCCCAATAGTTCCTTTATGCTTTATATATAAAGCTAGCTTCGGCCTTTGAAGGAGGAAATAAAAGCGACAAAGATACGAAGGAATGCATGACTTAGAGAAAATTATGATTCAACACTTAAATTACTTATAGAGGTGTGTAATTCTAAAAAAAAGGTGTTTCCGTCCGGTCACTTCAGGAATATTGAAAGGGTGTTATTCGTCTTTCCAGTTGTATAAGATCTACCCTTACTGCTAATGTCAAAGTAGCTTTCATTAAGCCCACCATTTGTACGGCTAGCAATTGTTTAAGAGTGCCGACTGATTGAGTCACCTGCTCTCAGCTGCCACGCACGTGCGCACGTAGCACCCTGTCCTAGCTAAAGTCATTGCCAAAGCAATGTCCTAATCAGGGCCGGCCTTTTACAAGCACACTTCATAATTACCAGCCTCCACGCGAACTGAGAAACCCGTAGACCGTAGTGGCAGTTAGAAAGAAGAGATCAAGAGAGTTTACCATGGGGGTAATAATCAACATGGCCTTCCCTACCGGATAAATAAGTTAAAAATGTACCAGTTGACGTACATCTTGTAACAAACGCTAATTAATTTATTACGGCCCTTTAACCTGATGGTGTGCTAGCAACAATAAATACTAACCTCTGTTTACTAGTCACCAGTAAATATGATTACATCTGTATTTTCTACTACATCGGTTCTAGCTAGTTTCACCTTTCTAACGAAAGTTTTCCAGTCAAAAACTCATAATTAATCAAGATAAGTAACATAATGTATTCTAATCAGTGGGTAGAACCGTAGAAGAGAGAAGATGACACGTTCATATTTGACGGGCCGTATATGTGTGGAATTAGTGTTATATTACTTAGAGGGACAGTACTATATTTATTCTAAAATGTAAGTTATTTGAGTTTTATAAGTTAGATTTATTTAACTACTATTAACATTTTAGGAAAAAAGCACCAACATCAACATCACAAATGAGTTTCTTAAATCTAAAATGAAATATATCTTGCTAGTACTTTTGTTTGGTACATGTTGATATATACTTTTACAGATTAAGTTAAAGTTAGAGAAGTTTGACTTAGGATAAAATAAAAAGATCACTTGTATTTTTCTTATATTTTTCTTTCAACACAAGTCAGCACCAGCCATCAGCCAAACGAGTAGATCTGAGAGACAGATGTACCCTGTTTTCTCTACTCTCGCAAGACCGGTACGCAGCCTTGCATCCCCATGTTGCTTGGGTGATTTACTAGGCATAAACAGATGTATTGTTTGATACGTACTCGACTGGAGTACCGTACTCCAGTATGTTATTACATGTAGCATTAGCCTCTCGCCTCCTGTGTCTGCGTCGGCCGTCCCTCGCTAGTCTTTTCATTTGGCAACTCTTGCACGACCAACGCAGTTATGCCATTGCCTCGTGTTACTCACGGCCCCGCCGGGCCGAGCTGCTCCGGGGCCTTCTACATCCTAGGGCTGCTCTAGTTCTCTTGTATGCCTGCCTAGCTAGGGCGCCTCCATTGACCTGAAAACCTCAAGAGTCAAAGATCCACGAACTCTGACTAAAAACCAGCAAAATCTCGCCCTTGGCCATTGTGGCCGTACACGTTCGTAGGCCGCACTGGCGTAGCCACATTGGGGCGAGCTGGGGCGGTTGCACCAGTTAAATCTGTGCTAGTTCGAGTACATCCCTTCTTATCCGACGATATTTCTAAGCTTCACCAGCATTTCTAGATGACGTCATGGCTAGTAGGTTCTTATTACTTGCTAATTTATGTCTTTATTCTTCAAATTTGAGGATACATCTTTAAACTTTACATAAAAATTTGTGCAATTGCAGTATATAGATGTGTGAACTGGTGTGTGTTCTATTTTCGTTTGATACGTCGTTAGAGTCACCCCAGCTAATTTTTTTCCCTGGCTCCGCCATTGGTAGGCCGGGTTGACTAGTTGATTTGTCGCCGTACGTGTGTAGTGTATAGCACTAGAAAATCAAGCTGCTATGACGCCACTGATGAAGGAGCTCGAGTATAGGTGTGTAGTATAGCACCAGGAATTCTTCGTTTATAGCTTTCGCACAGCGCCACAGCTTGCCATTTATGTGTGTGGCACAGCGAGTACAAAGTCATTGATGGTTTAGCGGGAAACGACCCAAATGGTAAGTTGGGACGGTATATAGAGACAAAACAGTCTCTTTCAGGAGCATACCGCACACACAAATTTCCCACAGGCACCAATAGTAAAACACCTGTAGCAGTGGCATTGATTTAGGTAAATACGTGGTGGACTTTTCTAGACGAGGACCATGGAGGCACATCCCCACTCTAACAAAAAAGCTTTGAGTAGTACAGTAAAACAGCCACCACAAGCCACACAAGAAGGATTCATGGAAATCCCCGGGCCGGTGTTGTTGGTTCTTTGGATAGTAAATCGTAGGCGAAAGCTTTGATCTGGCTTTCTCGATTTGGCGACGGTGTTTCCCTGTTAAAGGCGTTACTCTTGGTTTACTCCCTTTGGCGGTTCGGCAAGGTCTCCGGGGTGAAAACCTTACGCTGGCGTTGGCTCGGCGCCTTAGCCTTCCTGAAGGCGTTGTTGTGGAGCTCTTCTTCGTACCGTGACGTCGTTGCCTTGGACTCCGTCGATTGGCCGATCTTGCAGGTCTCTGATGGATTCTAGGCTCGCTGGCTTCCCGTCTAGAATAGCTCCGAGCTTGCCCGGGCGTAGTGTCGGTTGAGTCCTATTATGGAGTTGTAAGTAGTTGATTGTGTCAGCAGACATGTACTTTATTGTAAACTGATAATCTCAGTATTTTATATATAAGACTGGCTTCCGCCTTCGAAGAAAATCCCCGGGCTGGCTCAGTGGCGCTGCTGCATTCGGGGCCTGCGTCTGCGTGAACCGGGCGGGCCGAAGGGGGCTCTCTCGCGCTCGGCGCACCGCGGCACCCGAGGCTGCGAGTCCGTCGTCGCTGCAGCGTGGCATGGGCGGTAAGCGGCAGAGAGGAAATAAAGCTGGGCATAGAAGGGGGATGGGGGACCCGGGCGGGCCGCTTTTACTTTTGGCGCTGCCAACTTCTGGGCCGCCAATTCTCAGAGTGGAGAAAAAAACATGCATGGGGTGCCGTGAGCGAGCGAGAGAGGCGACCGCAGTGACTGCTTGCCTCTCCCTCCTCACCTTCCGTCCATTCCATTCCACCACCACCGCTGGGCAGCCGAGGGAGGCCGTCGCCTTTCGGTTTACCCTCCCCCCTGCCCAAGTTAAAAACAGCAATCAGAGAGAGACAGCCAGCAAACGCAGACACAGAGAGAGAGGTAGAGAGGGGTGAGAGCTAAGCTAGGCTATAGTAGCTCGCTCTCTGCTGCTGCCTCCTCACTCTCTGAGAGTCTCTCTCCGCTGGGGAGAAAGATCAGAGCTAAGCTAGCGAGCGATCAAAAGGCAGGAGACGGACCGGCCGGCCGGGTAGCAGCTAGAAGGCCCTAGCTGCTGCTACAGCCGCCGTGAGCTCCGAGAGAGTGAGTTTTTCACTCGCGACGCTAGCTGCTGTAGCTGCTAGCGTCCGAGGGTGAGGCGAGTGGTGGTGGAAACAGAAACAAGCAAGCAAGCGGCCGGGTGGGAGCGAAGAGAAGAGGCCGGGGAAATGGTGGGCTCGGGCGCGGCTGGCGGGGGCGGCGGGGATCACGCGCGGAGCAAAGAGGCCGCGGGGATGATGGCGCTCCACGAGGCCCTCCGCAACGTCTGCCTCAACTCGGACTGGACGTACTCCGTCTTCTGGACCATCCGTCCTCGCCCGTATGTGATGTGCCCTCCTGTCCTGATTAATTACAGTAGCTGCTTCTCCCTTCTCCTCCGTGGCCTGCACCACCAACAACTGTTGCTTCCTCCTCTTGCTCTCTTGCTTGCCTCTGCTATTGCTGTTGCTATTGCTCCGACCGAGTTTGTTTTGACATCTCCCCGCTTGCAAGCTGACACGCCGGCGAGCTAGCTAATCCCTGCATGCGTGTGCCTGCAGGCGGTGCCGCGGCGGCAACGGCTGCAAGGTCGGCGACGACAACGGCAGCCTGTGAGTCCTTGCTTGCTTAACACCACCTGTGATCCATTCATTACTCTCGATTGATTGATTGATTAATTGGCCTGATTAATTAGCTTGCTCATGTTTCTAGCTCATCGCCACCACCAATCCGCCTGCTCTGCTCTGCTCTGACCATATGTATACATATGCAGGATGCTGATGTGGGAGGACGGCTTCTGCCGGCCGCGGGTGGCGGAGTGCCTGGAGGACATCGACGGCGAGGACCCGGTGCGCAAGGCCTTCATCAAGATGTCCATCCAGCTCTACAACTACGGAGAAGGGTGGGTACTGGGTAGGTGCAGTGCAGCGCAGGCAGTCGTCGTCGTGTGCGTGTGCAATTTCCCCCCGCCGTAGCTTAGCTTAGCTATGACCATTAGCTACTTACTAGCCTCGGCGACGACCGTAGGAGCTACTAGCTGGGTGACAGACTGACAGGGCACCGGCCGGCCTCCCCTAATTAGCCCGGCAAATTCGCGCGCGGCCGTGCCCCGTGCTGCCCCCTGTTCTCCGTTTAGGACCCGAAAAACCCTGTGCGCCGACTGTGATTGACGCTAATGCCCGAGCTCCTCCATTAGTGCCGTGGCAGCGGCTTGATTTGGACGGAGGAGAGAGAGAGGGAGGAGGGGGCGAAAGGGGATGATGCCCCGGATGGCGGATGGGATGGGTGCGTGCGCTTTCATCTTTTCACTTTGTTCTGTCTTATTCTTACCACGCCGCAGGGAGCTTTTCAGTTTCGTTAACCCGCGCGGTAATTAGTGAGGTGAGGGCTACTATATATTGGCTTACATAGAGTATTAACCTAGCACGCGTGGAGTGGAGTAGGCGGTAATTATGTTATGTGAGCGGTGTAGGTGAGCTCAACGCGGCCATTTTTGAAGTCGTGGCCGCTGCCGCCGCTGCTGGTAGGTGCTTTTGGCGAGGAGGACTACGGACCGGGCGCTGTCACGTGCGGGGCACGTTGGTTGGAGTGGGGCGGTGCCTCGTGAGGCATAAACAAATCCCCGCGCGTCAGTGGGGTTAATTGCCCGATCAATTCGTGATTAACAAATCGCGAAATTCGTTAGGCTACGCTCACAGACGGATGCTACACGCACAGCGCCGGGCAGCAGTAACTTCTTCGATCTGAATGAGAGGATGGATGGTGAAAGCCGCGTGAGAGACATCGTCAGACATGCGTGTCACGATGTTGCCTTACTGTCTCTCTGCGTGTTTTTTGTTTTGGTCTCCTTTGATCGCTTTGCTGATGCTGTACCGAGCTTTTGGGGCATGCATGGATGAGAATGATGTGCTAAGACGATGGGCTTTGATTTGATCCTGGTTTGGACCCTCACCTCACCTCGCCTCTCCTCCTGCAGGCTGATGGGAAAGGTGGCCTCTGATAAATGTCACAAATGGGTCTTCAAGGAACCTTCTGAATGCGAGCCCAACATCTCCAACTACTGGCAGAGCTCTTTCGATGCAGTACGTACCAGCATCATCTACTGTGCCTCAGTCCTTCTTTCTCTTTCTGCGGTCTCTGCACCCTTGCTTTCGGCTGGACGAGACCTCTCTTGCAACGATGCATGCCACGGTAAATAACTTGGAGCGACCAGCTCCCAGTGGCGGACGCAGCTTGTGAGCATAGGGTGGTCGCTCAAAAAAAATTCTTATACTCTTCGATAAACCATTTACAATTCGATAAAATCATATTATAATTTGATAAAATAACATCAAATCTTAATATAAATTGTTCAAATGGAATACAAATAACCTTTTTTATATAGAAGATATATATGTTGTATGTATGACGGACGGGCCACGGGGTGGTCGATGGACCACCCTGACCACCCTGTGGATCCGCCCCTGCCAGCTCCATCCCTGCTATTGTACTCGCCTGCCATGGCGTGTACCCGTTGGCATGGCCATGGACCATGCTTTACCGGACTGCACTGCAGCGCGGTAGGTTTCGGTGTTTTTACCGGGCACCGAAAATCATCAGCAAGCAATAGGATAGAGACACCACGCGCGCATATATGCACATCCCCGGGGATGTCTCAGGCTTTATATCGATCAGATCTGCTCCCCGAAAAGAAGAGAAGAATGGGATGCTCCATCCATCTGATGAGTAGCCAAGAATTAACGCCACGATCGCAGTAACCTTTATTCCTAAATGCATGCGGTGCTCTTACCCCCATTCCCTCTCGATCGGCTTTATCTTTTGCAGCTTCCTCCGGAATGGACCGATCAGTTCGCATCAGGCATCCAGGCAAGAATCACTCCATTATCGCAGCTGATCAGATGATCATCATCTGCCGATTTTTGTTTTGCTAATTAATCTGAAATTAAACAGAGCACTAAACATGGCGAGAATATTTTTTTTGTCTGCAGACCATAGCCGTGATCCAAGCCGGGCATGGCCTCCTGCAGCTGGGCTCTTGCAAGATTGTGAGTGCCGAATTCAAGGCCCTTCCTCTACCTGTTTCCTTGCGTGACTTTTCGTTTGTCGTTTCGTCCGGTCGCCGATGACCGCGGACGTGGACGTCTCATCGGTTAGCTAACAGCGACGTGACCTCCCTTCCTGTCTGTGTGCGCTTGCAGATACCCGAGGACCTGCACTTCGTGCTGCGGATGCGACACATGTTCGAGTCACTGGGCTACCAGTCGGGCTTCTTCCTCTCCCAGCTCTTCTCCTCCTCGCGGGGGGCGTCGCCGACGCCGCCGTTCCCGCTCAAGCAGCCGCCGGCGCCGGCCGCGCGCCCACCGCCGCAGCTCTTCAACTGGCCGGGACACCAGCCGCCGCAGCAGCAGCTCCCGCCGGGCGCCGGCGCGTCGCCGCTCTTCCCGCCCGGCCCGTTCCACCCCTCCGCCGCCGCCGCGCGCCCGATGCCGCCGTTCCCGCGCGCCGCCGGCAAGCAGGACGAGGGCCATATGTTCCACCTCCCGCCGGCGCACCACGGCGGGAAGCCGCCGCACATGGACGAGCACCAGCACCACCACCAGATGGGGCCGGGCGGCGGCGGGGAGGCGCCCGACGGGGACCTCCGGTGGCCCAACGGGCTGTCCTTCTTCACCGCGCTCACCGGGCGCGCGGACGACGCGAAGCTGCTGTTCGGCGGCCCCGGCGGCGGCGGCGGCGCGGATGACGACAAGGCGGCGGCGGACGCCGGACAGACCGGGCATGGCGGGGCCGAGAACGTGGAGGAGTACCTGAGCCTGGAGAGCCACTCGAACAAGGCGAGGAGGGTGGAGAGCGCCGCCCAGAGCACCAAGTTCAAGAGGAGCTTCACGTTGCCCGCGCGGATGAGCTCGTCGGCGTCGACGTCCCCGTCCGTGTCGGCCTCCACGGCGCCGCCGCAGCAGCAGCAGCAAGGGATGGAGTATGGCCGAGGCCCGCACGAGGGCGGCGTCTACTCGGACCTGATGGAGACCTTCTTGGAGTAGCCATAGCTCGTCCGGCTCGTACTCCGTATGGTAGCATGCATGATCGATCGGTTCAAAGGTCACGACGAGTAGTGCACGTTTTGTTTCATTCTCTCCCTGCTCCCAAGCTATGTTTAAGGTTTGGAGTTTTAATCGCATATGTTTAATTAGATTTTCCGTTCTATTTTCCCAGTTTCCTTGTGTCTTCTTCCTTCTAGCTATAGTAGTTGTAGTAGCTCTCGATTGTAATGCAAGAAGAAAACTTGATGGATCCATGCATGCATGCAAAGAAGGGCATGAGTTTGCTTCCATGATGGCTGGCAACCTATATGGTGCAATGCCACGCAATGATGACGAGGTACAATGATATGCAAACACCTAATAATATGCGCTTTTTGGCGCCAAAAGCTAGCTTGGTCACAACACTGTTGGACACTTCTGCACCCGCATTTCTGTCGTTGCAGGCTTGCAATAGGCCGGCAGCTGCATGCACAGGAGTAACAAGGACGAAACGACCTCAGTCAAACCACGTACAGGATATGATCACCCAACTGCGCGCATCAGCAAAACTTCATTTGCATGCATGGATGATTAAATTGGTCAGTGACAAGTTAATAAGCAGCTCCCTTAAGTGTATTATTTGTCTGTACAGAGCGTTGCGCTGCTGGTTAAACTACAAAGCGACGTACGTACGTCGTCGTAAGAACTAAAACATAATGGGCCCTCTTGAGCTTCCATGAAATGATGAGAAAGCTTTGGGTGTGCGACGAACTGGGCACATAGTTTTCCTAAAGAAGAGAAGAAAAAGAACCGGGACGCATGCATGCCCTCTGCACGCGACAGGGAGAGTGATAGCGAGAGTGCCAAGACACTCGATTGCCTCGCTCAGCTCGTCCCTGTGTGCATGGCAGCCGGATAGGCTTTTGGCTGCGTGCAGTTTTCCCTGTTAGATCATGGAGAACATATCGGTATGGGTAATGCGTGGAATTTGACTAGCCTGCAGTAAACAATGTCACACGGAGGCTCGTAATTGCTGGTGCAAAAAGGGAATGGATCAGATCTGGTTGCCATTTGTTTAGTTCTGTGTAGGTCAACCACGAATCACTTTCACTTATGTTGCCCGATGATCTCCTGACACTGCGAACATTTTGTAATCCCTTTGTCAGTAGATATACTACATTATGAACAAAAGGTTTGATTGGCCAAAAGTACATAAGTATGAATGTATGATTCAATTTGTCCTGAAAAATAATTTTTAAACCTACGCTGAAATATTGTCTCAAATTGCCCTCCTCTAAGGCTGCCCACACCGGTCTCCTGAACTCCCTCCTGCAGGAACAAAATGTGCTGCAGCGGTCTCCTGAACACCCTCCGGTAAAATACCAGAGGCCCGGCTCTCCGCCATCTGTGGCGGGATGGCGGAGCTACGCCACGCGCCGACGTGGCGTGGGGCCCGCACCGCGTCAGTTGCTCGCGCCCATAGCAGTTGCTCCCCGGGCTCGCTGCTGGCCGCCGCCGCCTCCCGCGGGTTGTCTCCGGCCGCCCGGCGTCTGCCTCGACGCGCACTACCGCGGGCTGAAGCGCCGCCGCCGGAAGCACGAGATCCGCAGCTTCGACCAGACGACCACATCCTCGGCTGGCTCCGCCGCACCCGCCCCGACATCGACAGCCTCACCGTCCGGGACTCCAACCACCTCAACGCCTCCGACCCGCTCCCCGCCGCGGCCGCGAGCAACAAGAGGGCCGGCGCCAACGCCGCCGCCCCCGCGAGGAGTCCCGCCGCCGCCGTGAGGGCCCGCCACGCGGAGCCTCGCCGTCATCCGTTGTCCGCGAAGGCCGCTTCCCCGTCGTCCGCGCTGACCTCCCGCCGCCGCGTCGCGCGAGCCGCGCTGGCCGTTCGCTGGCGCCCGCCGCACGCCGCTCGCGTCGTCTGCGTCCTCCACGGCCGAGGAGAGGCGGGCCGTCCGCGCCGGAGGGGATGGGAGGCGAAGGGGCACCGGCGTGGGGGCGGAGGCGGAGGGGCGCTCTCGATCTCCACGGCCGGCGGCAGAGAGGGGCCTCGAGCTCCGCCCCGGCGAGCTCCACGGACGGCGCCCTCGATCTACGCCCCGAGCGAGCTGCGCGGCCTGCGGGTGGCGTTGGTGCTTCTGGTGGCGTTTGGAGAGAGGAGCAGCTGGTAGCTGCTGGTTGCTTGCCGATTTGATCAGAGGAAGGAGGCGCGGCTGATCTGCTGCTGGGTAGCTCGAAGGGAGAGAAGAGAACAAAGAGAGAGATAGGTGCTGCTTGGATTTGGGGAAAGAAATGGAGGCGCTGGTGATTTACACGGGGAAATTAAGGAGCAGAGGGAAGATCTTGGTGCTTGTCTGCTTGTTTGCTTGCTCGGCTTGCTCAGGGGAAAGGGAGAGGAGACGTGATGGATTTGCTTGGGAGTGAGCTGCAGCTTGCGCTGTTCCTATCCGGCGGAGACAGAGGTGAGCGGCGGGGAGAGAGAGGCGAGGAAGGAGAGGAGGAGGGAGAGAGAGAGCCGGCGGGGGGAGGGGGAAGAAAAAGGGAGGGGAGGGGAAAAATAATAAAATAAGTGGTAGTTGGTACAGGGGAAGGTGATAGAGGAGAGACGAGTGCGGAAGAAATTAGGATAGATGAAGGAATCTCGATGACCGGGACAGAATATTCCGTTTAGGGGAGGGAAATAGAGAAACACGAGTGCGAACCGCCTAACAAGTGATACGATTTTAATAGAGTACTAGTTCATCCACAAAATGTGACAACCGCCGGAAGAAAAATCTCCAAAAGGAATTTTGAATGCATGAAGTATTAAACGAAGTCTATTTGCAAAACCCTTTTAGAGATGGGTACAACTTTGCACCATGAATCTAATGAGCCTAATTAGTCCATAATTTGCTATAATGGTGCTACAGTAACCATCCTCTAATCGTGCGGTCAAAGATCTCATTAGATAGGTCTCGCGAAATAGTGCAATGCTGTAAAGGTAGTTTTGTAAATTGACTTGATTTAATACCGGTATTATTGGTCAAAGAGGCTGGAGAAATTTCTCCGGTCCCAAAGAAACACGGCCCAGCCTGGTAATACGATTTTAATAGTATACACTACACTAATATAGCGATAAAACATCAAAATGAACCCTATAATTTTCGAACAAAGAACACAGTTTTTGCTGTTTAGCGTGTTACTAGGCTCTTCTTTCAGAAAAAAAGAAACCCAATGCAATGGGCTCGCAAGTTTCTCCCACCAAACGTGTTTCTTGCGGGAGGCTGCAAAGCCGCCTTGAGCCCATTAAGAAGGCCCATGTCTTCCATTAAAAAAAGAAGGCCCATGTATTCCATTAAAAACGAAGGCCCATGTCTACTCTGTCAAACAGGAAACGGCTTCCGTGCCGTTCTGACACTGCCGCCCGGGCCCCACGGTGGAAACAGCAGCGAGCGCCACCTCAACCGTGCGTGCGGCCGCGGGCCGGGATGTCGCGACGCGAAGAGATAAGCCGCCACCGCCGCTGGCCGGAGCCGAATGGCGCTGCTCACGTCACCGCTCGCTCCCCTTCTCTCGCCGGCTCGCCACCGCGTCGCGTCTCCACCGCTCCTGGCGGCCGCGGCCGCGACAACTCCTTGCCCTTTGATTTCTCTGTTCCCCAACAGCCACCGCCACCGCGACGCGTTCTGCCCCGATGGCCGGCCGCTCCGCCGGCGACGCCGCTGGGGCGCAGCTGCCTCCCTCGACCAGGAGGAGTCTGGCGGCTCTGAAACCACCTACGCTGCAGAGGAAGACCCAGGACCACCGGTTTCCTCTGATGCGACTGCGGAGGCTACCCCGGAGGACTTGGAGAATATCCAGGAAGTCCAAAGGGTCTGTCTCTTGCAACCTTAATTGGCTCGTTTTGCTTCTCTGGAATTAGTGCTTAATTGCCTTGGTTTTGGTTTGGCTGTGTTGCTAGGTACTGGAGCTGCTGAAGAAGAACAGGGACATGACATTTGGCGAGGTAAGCAAACTGCCTTATTATTTGGTTTTTGTGCTCACTCACTGGGACTAGCTGTGTTACCAAGCTTGTCTGCTGGAGCTGCGGTTACACTTTCAAAAATTTAGAGTGATGCATCTTCTGTGTTGCTAATAAAAGTGACACTATTTTGCTACTTCTGTTGCTGCATCACAGGTTAAGCTAACCATCATGATTGAGGACCCTAGAGATATAGAAAGAAAGAGGACACTCGGGATAGAGGATCCTGATGAAATTACTAGGGATGATTTGGCTGACGCTTTGGTTGAGGTACAGCACCGTTTCCCTGCAATGTACTACTTGGAATTGCGTGGGGAGTATCTTGAAAGTGAACATTATTGTTCTTTCTGTTTGTGAATATTGTGGCTTGGTTACTGGCATTCTTATCCATCTTTATGGCCTGGCAAACATTTTATGTATTGTACTCGCCATGCTATGCTCCATAAAAACTGAACTAAAAATGCTACGTGTTTGTATTTACATGATCGTGCGAAGTCGAAAGCTTAAGTATGCCCTTTCCTTGTGTTATTCAACCCACACCGTCTTTCTTTCCACATGCTACATCGGTTTTTTTTCAAATATATAACGTTGAGACAAGCTAATTAGTTCCTAATCAAAAGATGGGAGAGAACCCGAGGTCATTTTCCTGTGAAGCCTGGAACTTGCTTTTGAATTAGATATTGATTTTTTTCCATAATTGGCTTGCAGGCGGAAGTCGCATGTCCTAAACTTTATATATATTTGAAAACGGAGGAAGTATCATTTGAAATTATAGTATAAAGCACAATATTATCAGTTATTTTGCAATAAAATACATGTATCCATATTTATAATTTTGTACGATGGATAAGAGTTTCATTTTGTTTTCCTATCTTTTTCTTGAAAATATTCTAATTGTGTCATCTTTATTTTGTATAGAATCAACTGCATGATGAATGTTGCAATGTTATATGTAGCCTGAGTTAAAAACTTTTTTTAAAACAAAAAACTGCAAATAACAGATTCATATGGAAACAATGTGGTTCATTGTCATGTTTTCAACAAAGACCTAATGATTCTAGTTCTATAGAGTCCCAATTTATAAGAATGAAATATTGATAGTTCATCACTCATATTGCTAATGTACCAATGTGGCACTTCACATGAATTGCACCTGTGCTGGGCCGTTGGCTGCTCACTGATCAAATTACATAACGATGATGATGTAATTTCTTGCGAAAACTTGAGCCACTAAATTCCTTGCCTCAATATAAGGTTTATGAAGGACGGATTCCAGAGAATCGTGTTGCACTTCAGTTGCTTGCCAAAGAGATGGCAGAATGGCCCGACGTTGAGGTAATGATGAGAGCTCAATTCTTCTCCTTACTAGTTACTACCCACTACATTATCAGCACGAGTCCGCTATGTCGTTTTATGCCTTTGTTTTGCACATACTTGATTGCTGCCTTTGTTTTATGTAGGATTCTTTTGCCAAGTTTTAACATTTTCTTAGTACTGCACCCTTTTTCTCTTTACCGCATGTTTCAAGTACAACTGTATATTACTCTGTGTCTCATTTTCAAAACCATTGTGCAGATAGAAGCTCCAAAAAAGAAGAGCAAACCTGGGAAATCTGTCTATGCAAAGGCCACGGATACTGGCATCGATCCTGAGACAGCTGCTAAAAGACTTAACCTTGACTGGGATTCAGCTGCTGATATAGACGGTGAAGAGGAGGAGGAGGATGAAACTGAAGTGCCATCTGCAGTGGTAAGTGATTACCTTTGAAATACTCCAATAAATTTTGTTATATTTATAGGTGACTCTTTATAGGTGTAACAAACAAATTGAAGAACTTTCAACTAAATGCTCATACCTGAATGTTCTTCTACCAGGCATTTGAACAATGCATTCTTCTGCTTGTTTCTGCAGGGATATGGTGCTCTGTATTTGTTGACGGCCTTTCCCGTTATTATTGGAATCTCAGTTGTGCTAATTCTTTTCTATAATTCTCTGCAGTAGTGAACCCCTGTGCCCCTTCCCTTCTTTAGCGAGATGTTGGCTTTTTGTAAATCTGAGTTGCAAGGCTAGTTAATCAGTATTTTTATCTCTCCTTTTCCAGCTCTCACTGTTGCAAATATTAAAAATAATAACTGCAAAAGACATGACAAGTTGTAAAGATGTGAAATTGCAAAATTAAATAAGTTTTGAAGATAGCTTTTCTTCTGGGAAAACCAGAACTCCATCCTTTGCCATTTTTCTGCACCATTTTAATCTTTTTCTTTGGTTACCATACACTTAAAATGTACAAATATTATATATTGGAGGCAAATATAACCTGTTATTTCATTGCTGATATTCTGAATCAGCTTTTTTTTCCTGAAGAACATATTTGAATAAAGTTTTTGTCTAGATTTTATTAGCTGGATTTTATTGAAAGATAATAATCCACTTAGTAGCAGGCACGTACAATGAATCAATCATTCCAGGTAGCTGGTAATGTGTGATACACCTACCCATGTATCCATGGCAACAGCTGACAATGTACAATTAGTGTAGAGAGAACTGTACAGGGCTCAAAGCTTGCAGACGTGATGAACTGTACAGGGCTCAGCCTACCGACACAGCATGACTTGGAGACACCGCACGAGTACACGACGGCACGATCTCTGATGTGCTCCCCACCATTTCGTGAAGCCCATTCCGTGTGTTTTTCTCCTCATGCACGGGCAGCTAGGGACCTCCGGCGAGCTCACTTTTCCCTGTGCCATGAGTCTAGAAGAACCTTCGTCATTCAGGAAAGAAGCTGAAGCCCGAGTAGCCGACGATGAAGAGGAAGGACACGCGGCGCCGGCGATGGCGAGAGACCCGGCTGCCGCCGGCCGGCCATTCCGTTCCGGCTCATCGGCCACCGACCTCTCGAGCAACGCCTCGTCGATCAACTACCGGAAGGCGCGGCAGGACAGGATCGGCGGCGGCGACGGCGGCTTCTGGTGCGGCGTGCTGATGTGCATGCACCTGCCGGGCCGCCTGTCCCGGCGGCGGTCGATGCAGCAGCAGCCGTCCATGAGCCTGAGCGAGGCGGACACCCGGGCGAGCACGGCCGGGGCAGCAGGCGCCGGCGGCGGGGCCCGGGCGAGCACGGTGTCCAGGGCGGCGTCCATGGAGAGGTTCAAGTACAGGCACAGCTCGTCGTCCTCCGCCGGCATCGTGTTCGAGCGCGCGGATGTCAAGGAGGAGCAGGAAGATCAGGGGGAGGAGGTGTCGGCGTACTTCGACCTGCCGCTGGAGCTCCTGAGGATCAGCAGCGTCGACACGGAGTCGCCGGTCACGGCGGCGTTCCTCTTCGACGGCAACCGTGGCCGGGGCGCCATGAAGGTCGGCCCCGAGATGCAGGACCTCGATTTTAGCTTCCCCGCGCCGCCGCCGGATTTCTCGAGCCCATCGTCTTCAAGATCCTGAAGGGCTGAAACTACACGAGACAGAAAGGTGCTCAATGTCCCAACACGACAACGACTACTTTTGAGCGCGGACCATGAGACCGGCCACCGCTGCGCTGATGTGTTGTGCATTTGGTTTTCGTACAGATTTTATCTCGTCTTCTTTCTTTTTTTTCTTGCTCTGCATGCATCTGACATGCACATAGGCTAACAAGGTTGCAATTTATGATGGAGCTGGCGATTAGCTCAACCGATTCAATTATTCAAAGTTTTCTATAAGAGCAACAATTCTACGTTAAATCACGACAACCAAAGAAAAGAAACTAGCTTCAGTTGCAACGTGCAGTAGCACAGCATTTGCTGCGGCACGTCTGCCCTTTTTAAGAACCAGTATAACAGCGCCGCTTCAATAATCATCTACTATAGTAGAATTTGAATGTCTCAGTGTTCCTGTCTTCATTTTGTTCTCCCCAAAAAACAAAATAAGTATTTTTCATCTTAACAATGTAGTGAGACTCAGCATTTGCCATCTTATAACGATGTTAATTTTGTATTTCATATCCATGATTATTTCCAGAATGGGCGTGCCTACCTTTTATGCACTTGGAATTTGTAAACCTGTACAGCTCATAACGACAAAGTGGAACACCACCAAAATAATTAAGAACGAACATCTTATGCAATAATCATGCTTTTAATTAAGCCACTTTTTATCCAAAGTCCAGCGGATAACATTCTCTGTACTTTACTATTAGCAATACCTTGTTGCACACCCCAATTGACGATAAAACATTACTATTAGCAATACCTTGTTGCACACCCCAATTGACGATAAAACAAATTGCCAAAAGGAAAGAGAAAACTACAACGGCTGTCCTAAGTCTAGTTTACGGTTCATGAGATAAGTTGAGATGCTCTGTGTACTCCGGTCAATTAAGAAAAAGTCACCACTGTAGTGAACACTTTCTTCTTGTTACCTTGGCCTGTTTTTAGCTATTAACTGCTGCAAGCTGCATAGGTAATCTTGCAAAAAATAAAGAAAACCGCGTAGAGAATTAGAAATGCTTAAGGTCTTTTCAAAAGTCAGCACGTGTAGATTTTTTTCAATGGTGAAGCAACCTTTTTGTGGAGTTGAGAACTGCAAATGTTTGGCAAGAGTGCACGACGGCTTCTCAATAACAATATGACAATTTTAGAAACAACTATCGCTTGAATTGGGAGGAGAAGCCGGTGAAGCCACTTTTTTTTCTCATTCTATTTATTGGCCATTTTAGTTCTAAATCTTTCTTAAGTGAATCATTTTTCTTCTTTTTACCTATTCTCGGGGCTTCACCAAAAACCAACGGAGAAACTGATGAATAAACCCCGCCAAACAGGGCGGTTTCATGCAAAGCCAATTACGCTGAATGAAATCAATGTGAATTGAATTAATCCACAAACCACAGAGGCACACGAAGAAATCAGAGTAACTCAGTCTATTGCGTTCTGAATTAATAAACAATTGCTTATTGCCGTCGAGAAGAAAACAATGTGATTCCTTAATTACTAGTGACAGGAAAACCTAAATATCAATGTGCTAATTTTAGGAATAATTATTGCTTGAAGAGGGAGAAGAAGCCAGTGAAGTTAGCCTTTAATCCCTCCTCCTCCCCTTTAGTGTAAGCTATTTTAGTTTTATGATTTGTGAAACCGTTTCCTTCTTTTTACCGATTTGGCGGGGCTTCACCAAACACGCAGAGAAAAGATGTACGGCGCCGCCAAATAAGGGGGTTTTATGTGAAACCAATTATGCAGAACCAAGTCAGTGTTAATTGAATTAATCCAGAAACCACAATGGCACAGCTGGAAATCAGATTAACTCAGTCAAATGTATATCTTCCCTGCAACTACATATTGCATACTGAATTAATAAACAATTGGTTGTTTCTATCAAAAACAAAAAAAATATGATTGCTTAATTACTACCTCATCCCAAATTACAAATCATTTAATATATAGTTTTTATTATGTATTTAAATATAGTGTATCTAGATGCATTGTAAAACCTATGTATCTATCTAAAAAACAAAAGGAATTGCAATTTGGAATAGACGGAGTAATTAAGTATGCAAAACATATAACAAAAGATTTATGCACTACGGAGTACACATGATGACACGAAAATAGTTCGTTTATTCTTTCAATCTATGAAGACTTGATCGATTCTTCCCCAACTTGAGAAAGCATGGGTTCATGAGAACCAAGATGACTCACGAGTCCGAATACTTATCAAGATGCATGCCGTGCCTTTTCTCCCGTAAAAATAGGAAAGACCATCCCAACAAGAAGCGGTTTTCCTAGCGTTTTGCTGTCGTCGTTGAGCATATACCGCGAAACCCCAACCTCTCCACGCGGCATCTGCAGTTGATGCTCCCATGTCGCTCGTCAAGCCATGGCCTCAGGAGACCGCCGATGGCCCACCGTCTCCGCCGCCGCGACGGGGCACCGGTGGCGAGGCCGACGACGGAGTCGCGTGCACGGCCATGTGCCTCTACTTCCCGCGATTCTCCAAGAAGAAGCGCCCCGCCGCCGTGAACCCCAGGAAAAGCGCGCGCAAGGCGGAGTCGCCGTCGCCGAGCCCTCGACGCGTCGCCTCATGGTGGCCGTGGTCACCGTCTCTTGCTACTTCCGGAGATGCCGTGGCGGCGGCCGGGGCGTTGATGCCGCATGAAGATGATGGGTCGGCTTCGTTCAAGCACTGGGGTGAGTCTGGAAGCCGATCTCAGTTGTCATCCCGGGTGACGCCGCGGGTGTCGTCGTCTTCGTCGTCGTTCTCCTTCCCGGCGTCGCCGGCGTCCGCGTTCTCATTCATGAGCACGCCCAAGTTAGGGCCCGGTACTTGAGCAGAAAATCATCCAGGGTACTAGTAGTGGTAGTAGTATTTAATTTGTCTTGTTTATTAAGCATGATGATGAAATCCACCGATGCCTGTAAATTTTGCGCATTTGATATCTAGAGCAGCTAGCAGTCGTTTCCTGTTTCCGTACGAGTCCAACTCCATCTTATAAAATCGTGTCCTGTGTGGAGAAACCATGAAGTCTCCAACTCCAACCTTAAAACCCAGCAAATCGGATCTCGCGTTGCATACAGGATGGAGGAGGGCGCATCGCCGGCGGGTTCTTCGCCATGGCAAGAGGCCCCGATGGACATCCTTGGCGTCGTGCTCCACCGCGCCAACTCGATCCCGTACACCGGCCGCGCCGCCGCCGTCTGCCACGCGTGGCGCCGCGCCGCAGCGCATCTGCACCCGCCGCAGCTCCCGTGGCTGCTGCTGCCAGACTTCGACCTGCGCAGCCTGTCCTCCGACGGCGCCACGGCCGCCGCCCACCGCCTCCCTCGCCCCGACGGGGTGGTCCCCATCTGCGTCGGGTCAACCGGCGACGGACGGGTCATCTTGCTCCAGGAACACAGCTGCTTCCTGCTCAACCCTCTCTCCGGCGCCACGACCCCTCTCCCAGATCTCGGCCTCGCGGATTCCGGCAAATGGCTGAGCATCCCCTCCTTCAGCCTTGCACCTGACAAGCGGTACAGGCCGTCGCCGCCCTTCAAGGTAGTACTGTCCGGCTCACCTGACTCCGGCTCGAGATGCTTCGTCGCCGGCATCTCAGGCCCCAGGTTGCTGCGACGGCGACATCCGTGCCATTACGACAGAGACCATCACGCCACGCTCTTTCTCTGCCAGCCGGGCGCCGCCGCGTGGTCCGTGACCACCGTCAGCCCCGCATGGTGGCAATCCGACATCGCCTTCCACAACGGCAGGCTCTACTTCTTCAGCAGGGACCCATATCCTAACCTCGAGGCCTTCGACATCGGGGAAGACGCCGACGGCGTGCTCAAGGTCACGCGTGCCGAGTCGCTCCTGGGGCCGGAGATTCTAGACGTGGGCTGGTGCTGGTCGATGATCTCCAACTTCTACTACATGGTGGAGTCGCGAGGGAAGCTGCTGGTGATGAGGAGGGACTTCTCGTTCACGGGGAACAGGACGCGTGCGGTGGATGTGTTCGCTCTGGACGAGAGCACGGGCCGGCCGGATCAGTGGGAGAGGACGGAGGGCCTGGGCGGCGAGATCATCGATGGGGTGCAGGGGCGCTACGGCCCTCATCAGCATTGCGAGGCGTTCGACATGAGGACGCGCACGGCCGAGACGCTTTTCATGGGGACGGCGCCCGTTGACGCGAGAAGGTGCCCCGGCTCGACATGGTTCGTTCCTTCTCAGCAGAAACACGCCAATGCAAACTACTACGTAGTAAGGTTTCTTGAGATCTTGATTCTGCTATCCTTTCTCGATGGCTCCATACAATTAATCATCGCCTGTTGCCTCCACCGCCTCCCTCCCAATTCCAATGGCCCCTGTTGCCTCCATCGCCACCTGACGCTAACCCATCAGGCTAAGTGCCCTCCCTGTGATCGATCCCTTGCTGGCCGGCGAGTCACTTCGTCCTTAAGTCCAACACGCCATAACCGGGAACGAGTATGCAATAGTTCAAACGACTAAATTAAAGAACAATTTGTCGCATGAAGAAGTAATAGGCTGCTTTCTCTGTTTCATTGTTTTGGGTCTGAGCTTTTGTTCCAGGAGCACGCATGCAATGCTCGCTACTATAGATTGTTTTGATAGATATACATATAAGAAAACAACAAACATATGACATCACTCCACATGCAAGAAAATTTCGAAATAAAAAAAACATGAATCTCAAATTAGTCATCCGAATTAAATTTCTATTACACTATTATTTTTTATGACAGAATTGACATACATGATTATGTTTAGATGATATCTTTGGAGATAATCTTTTAACAAGTTAAAATTTTTTTATGAAATAAAATAAAGTTCTAAGTTCACCAGAAATTAATTCTAGCTTCAAAAAATATTTCAAGGGAAAAAATATAAGGAATCCACGACACAGAAAAATATACTCCCTCTATCCAAAAGGATAAGTTATTTTCAAAATTCTAAGATAGATTAACAAAAAAAGGAAAAATAGACTTGCTTGTCTAGCTATATTTGATAGTAATCGGTCTATGGATGCACATGTATACCAAATAAAGTAAAATAGATTATTTTATGAATGAGTTTTGGATCTTAGAACGATTTGTTGTTTTGGACGGAGGGAGTACATATAAAACAAACGAATGATTTAATATCCAGAAAAAATAGTGAACAAAGTGAACGAAATAGCTCCACATTGCCTACTAATAAGTCCAAACCATCTTACAATTTAATCTACATACATAACAAATAATTTGAAACCATGAACAAATTAGTCCACAAAGTGAACAAAATGGCGCTAATTATCCTACAAAGAAAACAGACAAATTCAAATTCATTACAAATTATTTTATAGATAAATAATTTAGTCTACAAAATTAAAAAATAATTTCACATCACAATGAAATTAGTCTACAAAATGTTCTGCCAAAATAAAAAGTTATAATTATAAAAAATCAAGATGATAGCACAGCATTACTGAAGCTAAAAAGATAAAAGGAGAAGACAAGAGAACAAAAACAAGAAAAGTTAGAATTGACAAAAAAAAGAAAGAAGAAGAAAATAAAATAAAATATAATTATACTAGAGGAAGAAATAGAAATGAATGATAATTTAGAAGGAAAAGAAGATAATAGTATGCAAAAAAGATAGAAAAGGAATAATAAATAAAAAGAAGGGATAAATAAAAGCAAAAGAAGACAAAAAAAGAAAAATAACATGGATCATTGATGGGCCACACTTGGGGCGAAACATGTTGGATCTTTGCCCGAGCAATACATAATTGTAGAGCACCCCAGCCCCGAATCCCCAACCCCAATTCAATTAAGATCCATGTCATTATATTTTTCTTAGTTTGGAATTTTGCCGTTGGTGTGTCACTGATAGATGGGGCTACCTCAGTCACTGATAGTGTCATTTTTCAATTATTGAAAATTGTAATGGCACGAGAGGAATTAATGCATCAAATTTTAGTATATATTTTGGTAATTGATGCAAAAGCTGCAAAATTAATCACACAAAGATGAATAAAGCTTAAGTGTCAAACTCTTACATATAATGAGATAAGATTATTAGTGAGCATTTGAAAAGGAAAAATGATAATAGTCGGTTTCATATAGCAATATACATGGATAAAATGTAGGGAAATATTATTCTGTTTAAGCGTGATGAATGAAATGCAGGGACGCCTATAAATTTTACGTATTTTATTTTTAGTTTTTTGTCAGGTGCCCTGTGAAAAAACACAAAGGCTCTAACTTAGATAGAGTGAACCACACACCTACACTGCAACCTGATTATGCTTTCATTCTTGTTAAACGACGTAAAAGGGTTAATCTAAAATTGCAGTGCTTCCTAACCCTAGCTATTTAAGTTGGCCTCACACGCTTTAGGCTAGCAGTACGATACTATCCCATACATGCCACTTGTTGGAGGGGCCACATGGCCATTCCGGCTCATGGGTCTTCAATCGCTTTAGGCTAGCAGTACGACACTATCCCATACATGCCACTTGTTGGAGGGCCACATGGCCATTCCGGCTCATGGGTCTTACAGACGGCATCCTCAATCACACGTGCCATTAAGCTCTTGGCACTCTCGTTAGGGGGGTCCTTGCCCGGACCCACCTATGTGATAGACAAAGGAGGATGCTGTTGGTGAAGAGGGACTTCAGGTTCAGGCGACTCGGGACAATTAGTAGTAAAGCTGCATAGTATTTAGGGGTGCACATGCACCCACAACAAAAATACAAAGCTAATGAGAAGGATCAATTTTTTTACCATGTAAGGCTATCTCCAACAAGTGACCCAAAAGGAGACCCAAACCCAAAATAGGTATCCGATGGTACTATTTCAGCCTCCAACAGAGTACCCATACTCAAACCCAAAATGGATTTTCAGGAGAGAACCTATATATGGGTATCCTCTCTCTTCGTGACCCATTTATAGAAAAGATTCTCTTTTGTGTCTTCTTTTGGAGAAATGAGTTTATAGGTTACAGACCTTTTAACTGTATGTCTCTTATTTAGGTCTTTATTGTTGGAGACAATCTAAATAGCTCAAACCCATACAAGTAAAAGACAAATGCACCCGCAAATAGCTCAAACCCATACAACTAAAAGACAAATGCACCCGCTGGACTGCTTTACCTTCGCCACTGGGGAGAGATCGATCACGAGCCGGCCCGGCAGAGGGTGGAGAGCTTGGACGGCGATATCATCTTCCTGAGCGCCAGCAGCTCCGTGTCCGTACCGTCGTCGCGGCACCACGGCGCGCGCGGCGACCGCATCTATTTGAGCGAGGATATGTGCGTTGATCGAGGGGTGCCCTTGCCCCAAGAACTGCCCTCGTCAGCACTGCGAGGTGTTCGACATGAGGACGCGCACGGTCCAGACGACGCTCCTGGAGACGGCGCCCGGGTCACAGGAGCTGGTGCTCCGGCGCGACATGGTTCGTTCCGGCCCTCGCTGTCGCGGCATCGGCGGCAGACGGGGTCGGCGTGGCGAGGAGGCGGGCATCGGCGGCGAGGCTCCCGCCGGCGGATCCGCCACGCCGTGGGGAGAGGAGAAGTAGAGGGGGAAAGGGGAAGCAGAGTAGGGGGTTTTGTGTAAATATAAAGGCCACGTGTCCAGCGTGGGTCGCCACGTACGTACTCGGGTCTGGGTGAGGCCCGCTAGGACGCGTGTCGAAGCTTGAGCCTAGTTCGTGTAGCTAGATGTGCGAATTGGCTTGTAGTCCAATGATAGGGCGGTCCATTGGGACGCTACCCACCAGGGTTCAAATCCCCATGCTCGCACCTTTTACTGGGATTTTCTCAGGACTTACCGACGCTATGCGTTAAGTGGTAAGCGGCGTTCCCATCGACAACGAGTTGCCAGTGGTGACTTCGGGAATCTCCAGATCTGGGTAGGGTTTGCGTACATGTATTCATAGGGGTGAGCATGTGTGCGTGTGTGAGCGTTTGCGTTGTACTGTGTAATTCTAAAAAAAAGATGTGCATTTTCTAAGTATAGGGACTTAGATGACACTCGCCGCCAAATTATTGGGATGTAGTCTGCTACGAATGTGATTAGCTGTGTTGTGGATTCTGTTATCATCCATTTTTTTTTCAAACAATTGTTATCCTTTCTCCATGCCTCGATGCAATAATTCTGACGAAGATTACACATATATGACGAGAAAATCACCGAGCATTTGGAAAAGAACAACGAGAGCGTCGGTTTCATACAGCAATACATCCACGGATAAAATGAACTAGCTAGCAGCCGTCACGCGACTCTCTCCCGGCATCCTGCCGTCAGCCGTTGCACGCAGCAGCTGGCGCTATCAACGAGCTCGCAGTCCCCGTCAACCGCCTTTAGCTTGCCTGCGGCGCGGCACGGGGAGGCATCGCCATCACGGGAGGCCGCGGCACGCTGCTGGAACGGCCCGACACCGACAAGAAGCTCACGAGGTGCGGCGGCCGCGTCTCGCCGTCGCCCTCGGCGCCGGGCGCCAGGCACGACGCCATCTTCTGCAACTGCAGAGCACCTCCTCCTCGATGTTCCCCGTCGCCGAACACGAACGCGGCCGTGACCGGCGCGTCGCTGTCGGCGGCGCCAAACCGTTCGCCGGCCCTTATCATCTCCACGGGCAGGTCGAAGCACGGCGACGGGCAGTAGCCGTGGATCATCGCCCGGCCGGCGCCACCCTGCTCCTCGTGATCCACGAAGTCGAAGACGATGTTGTTGCTGGAGTAGAGCGACGCGCACTCGGACTTCTCCAGGGACGCGTTCCGGCTCGGCGCGTCCGGCGGGGGCATCTTCTCGGCCGTCTCGCTCGGCGCCGGTGTCGTCTGATCCACTGGCCCGCTTGCCGCGGCGGCGGCCTCCGCCTCTGGCTTCTTCTTGGAGAGGCCTGGCAGGTAGAGGCACATGAGCAGCGCGCCGCATGTGAAGCCCTGGGTATCGGAGCCGGCGTCGGGCGTCGCGGACATGGCCCTGCGTGCTCGCTGGTTCGATTCTGCCAGCGCCTTGATGCCGATTGCCGATGGCCGGGGGACGTGTATATTGATCGCGGACTCCGCGGCGGTGGTGGAGGACCATACCTCTGCCGATGCGGGCAGTGGGTGGGGGGATAGTGTGGTTCATGTCGTTCCAATTTAAGTTCGTGGGTGGGAGTTGGCACCCAGATACATACGTGCATTTAGCCTAGATTTTGGGCATTGTTGGATCGTTGACTCGATTTCGATCTACATGCTGCTTTTGAATTTGCGGGTCTGTTTCACGAGTCAGCCAGCATATAGTCCGATCATCAGGACTTTGCAGTAAAACTGATCGAGATTTTCCACTTGTGACATAGTACTCCGTAAGCACGTGTACTTACTACGAGAGGACAGGAGATGCTATACCATTATCTTGTACCCCTTGTCCCCTGGCAAGGAATGCCGCTACCGTCCCCGTCGTGCTAGACTCGCTCCGCTAGTGCAAGTGCAACACTCCTCGTCGGTCGTCGCTGACCTTTCCGTGCCCACTGGTCCGTCACCTCCATTCTCTGTGTAAAAGATTGGCAATCGCTTGTGGGGAGGTATTTTTCTTTATATTCCTATATTCTTTTTGCCTTGTCATATTATAAGAATTTTGATTATAGTAGATATAGATCATAAGAATTTAGATTATATTCCCTAAAAAAAAGAACTTACATTATAGTAGCTTTTGAGTATTGACTATATGAATTGTATTTTATACATTGTAAATAACTTGTTTGCTTATATTCCTGGATTAGAAGGTGGTCAGAACTAGCCTCAGAGGTTTGGTTATGGCTACAATCTAAAAATAGCTAGATACAGGGTGGATAGTGCAATTATAAAAAAATACTACCTTCATTTTAAATTGTAGGTCGTTTTAGTTTGTCTAGATTCCTAGATTTTGATATGCATCTAGATGTAGGCTATGTCTAGATTCATAGTAAAAATTATGAACCTTGAAATGCCAAAACGATCCACAATTTGAAACGGAGGAAGTAGATGATTAGATTATATAATCTTCACAGGAATCAAGGCTTGTTGGAAGTGAATGTGGTACAATCTTTGAGCTAGCCTATTTTTTTAAAAAATATTAGTTCTCAATGGGATTTCGAAAATATTAGATAAAAAAAGGATTTAATAAATTCTGAAGATATTCCATGGATCTAGATGATACTGTATGAGACAAGTTTTTAAATCGTCCGTGCATTTCACTCTTCTTCTTATAATAAAAGCAGCTTTGTCCCGATCCACATCGTCTATGTTGGTTCTGAATTTGAATGCTTTTCCACCTATTCAACAGTACAGTTTTGTTTGGATAAACTCATTCTCTCCCAATCCGTACGAAGAGGAGTAAAAAAATAAACTAAAATTCCACATCAAACTCTCCCAATATATACTGTATGACTTAGAGGAAATCAGTTTGTTCAAATTTCTTTCGTATACTTATACACAGTCACACGCGGAGGATAAGGCTGAACATCGGCCCATCCGAGCAGGCCTGCCCCCTGACACGGGAAAATTTCCTGGCCGGCCCCGCGAACGGAATAAGGCTATCTCCAAGAGTGGACACCTAAATCAGAGACCCATCTTTCCATTTAGGTTCCATACAGTGAAAGAATCCGTGACCCATAAACCGTCTTCTTCAATAGAAGACACGTCCTCTTCCCCCTTCCTCCTCTCGCGAGCACGCCAAGCTCTGCTGACCATGAAAGATGCACTGCCCCTCCACCTCCCTTCCCGCGCCGCCCCTCCACCCCCCTCCCGGCCTCCCTGCGACCCCCCCCCCCCCCGGTGCACGGCCGCGCGTCGTCGGTTGGATCTGCGGCGGCGGGGCGCGGGCGACGGCCCTGGCGGAGCGCGCCGTGGTGAAGGCAGGGCGGAGCTGGCGCCGGAGGGAGCACAGCGGCGAGCGGCGGCGGCGGCGGGTGGTGGGACGACATGGAGCGGCGGCGAGGAGATGGAGCGGACGGCCTAGGCGGCGACCTCGCCGGCCATGGGGAGCTCAACTCGCCGACCATGGAGGAGCTCGATTCGCCGGCCATGGGGGCGCCCTGGGTCGACGAGCGGCGGCGGTGCGTCCTCCTCCCGCGCGGACGAGCGGCGGCGCCTCGAACGAGCGGCGGCAGCGGCGGCTTCGGACACAGAGAAGATAGGTCGAGGAGAGAGAGAGAGCTATCTTTGGATCGCGGTGGGATGGGTATGCAAAATGGGTATCCGGTCTTCTGTTGGAGACGTTTTTAGGTATCTAAAAGCACCGTGGGCTATCCAAAATGGGTTTGGGTAGCAGGATCGGTACTCTAGGAGATAGCCTTAACGGACTCTTCTTTGCGTGTGTTTTCCACATCAAATCACCAAACTTTCTAAAATTCTCTCTTCAAACTTCACTATTTACATATCACATTAAATTTCTCTCCTCGTACATGAAACACTAAACATGGATAATAAAAACTAATTACATGATTTTGATATACACGACGAGACGAATCTTTTGAGCCTAGTTAGATCATGGTAGGATAATGTTTATCACAAACGAACAAAAAGTGTTACAGTGTACTACAGCGTCGGATGTGATATTTTCAGCAGACTTTCCCAACCTGTTTTTGAACTAAACACACCCTTTCTCGCTATCGCTATAACGCACGACGTCGATCTCCTTCCTCCAAATACTCCGCATCCTCCCCCTCGCCGCCGCTCTTCTGCCCACCGGACTTGAGGAGATCTGCGGATGCCCACCGGCCGCAGGGGGGCAGGTCCGGATCCGTGAGATCACGAATGTTGTCACGGTTCTAGGGAACGCGGGCTGCTATTCTGGCCGGCAAGCTGGACCAATCGTCTCAGCGCCTTCCACACCGGCGATCCACTATCGCCAAAGCTTCGTAAACTACCGCCAAAGCTTCGTCAACTATGCCCAGCTTCTAAGCCTTCATCACGAGCGAGCTGTCGAAGAGCGCTTGAACCTTCACGGGTTCCGCCGTTCCGGTCTGGCGCTTGCCGCTTGCCGGGCGCGCCGCGGAGGAGGTGTGGCTTCCTTTGATGGCTCGGTAGGCCCTGGCGCAGAGGAAGCTTTTGGCGGTGAGCCGCAGCAATCCTCCCGACTCCCGAGAAGTCCTTTGGTAAGTTAGTTACTGACTGCCCTGGAAGCCATTTCCTTTCCTGACGAAACTAGTCCCCCTTCAGAAATTTCCGTTTTATGAAGCTAAAAGAAAAATCGTCAACCAATTCAAGATTGTCAAGGTACAGATGCCATAGTAGCGCTACTTTTCGAGCAATCCAACTCTGGTCTCCGCTCTCCACTAACGACCTTTGTTTTAGTTGGACATATCAACGTTGGCTTTGGCTCTTCCCCATGAAATTCAGAGATCCGAAATGAATAAACGGAACCAGTAGGTTTGTACTGTGGCTGTTTTTTTATATATGTTGAGTTTTATGATGGTTTGTTCAGCTTGTTGGTGGGGGTTTTCCTCGGTGGAGCAGCCAATTTCAGACTGAACCGTAATTAAATACTTATTGTGCTGTCCTTCTATGGAAATTACTTCCGTAGCATCACCCCAAAGAAGTACAAGAGGATAGCATCACAAATGTACTAACCGATCAGTGGCATCATGTATAGCTTCAAAATACGCAAAACGGCATTCCCTATTTCCATCTTTCAGCAGTTAGAGGCTGTTTTTGCAACTCTTTTCTGTTGTGATGTCTCTTCACTCTTTCAGCAGTCAATAACCCCGATATTATTTGTCAAAAGAAAACATGATAAGGCACCACGGAATAGTTATCCAACAAGGCTGTGGGAGGGGAAAAAAAGATGCAAGAAGAATCATCTAGATTTAGAACACGAAGCCCAGAAAAGGAAAATTAGCACCAGAAAAGGTGTACTACTACCTCTGTTTTTAAATATATTACATTTTGGCCAAGTTAATTAGTTAATTTTAGTTCAATTTTGAACTAACTAGTCCTAAACATCATATATTTAAAAACGGAGGTATTACTATTAATGGAAGTCAACATTATCTGTATTTCATGGAAACAGATCATGCTGTGGGAAACTGCCGCACTATTTCAGGTCACACACATTTTCATGAGTTTCCCTTGCAGGTGATTGCGGAGGCCAGTATGTCACAGGAGAGGACATTGGAGGAAGTTGTTTCTCCATTTTGGATGCAATTATCAAAAGCAAGACTTGTTTCTTTGAAACTAGATGATGATAGTTCACTTTCAGATGTTACAGTTCTGTTTGAAAATATTGAGAAAGATGCCCTTGAAGTCGAGAACGTACTGCAGAGAGTGTCGAAATGGGAAAATGAGGTTATCAATGACTTTGGAGGAATAGCTAGGCATTTGGACGATATCATAGAAGAAGACAGTCAACTCAATTCAGTACATTCCAAGCTTCGAATTATAAACACTGAAATGTCCAAGTTAAAAGAGCGCATGCAACTCCCTCTCCAGGTCCCCGTTATAAAGCCAGCAACACCTACATCTTTGTCATTAGCGTCTAAATCTGTTCATGCAAACGTTTCAGAGCAATGGAAAAGGCTGGAGATTGAGAGGAAAATCCTTGAGAGCCCCACCATGTCTAATTTGCAGCTCAGCTACGACAATCTTGATCTGCAGCTGAAACTGTGCTTGTTATGCTTCTCTATTTTCCCAGAAAATTCTATTATTAGCAAGAGGGCTATGATCCATTGGTGGATTGGTGAGGGGTTAGTAGCTGCCACAAGAAGTCAGACAGCCGAAGATGTCGGCAATGATTGCTTTAAGAAGCTGATTGCTCAAGAGATGATTGAACCCGTGTACCAGAAACGCAGTTGTGGCGTCAAACAATGTAAGCTGCCACAAGAAGTGACTGGAGATTGAGAGGAAAATCCTTGAGAGCCCCACCATGTCTAATTTGCAGCTCAGCTACGACAATCTTGATCTGCAGCTGAAACTGTGCTTGTTATGCTTCTCTATTTTCCCAGAAAATTCTATTATTAGCAAGAGGGCTATGATCCATTGGTGGATTGGTGAGGGGTTAGTAGCTGCCACAAGAAGTCAGACAGCCGAAGATGTCGGCAATGATTGCTTTAAGAAGCTGATTGCTCAAGAGATGATTGAACCCGTGTACCAGAAACGCAGTTGTGGCGTCAAACAATGTAAGCTGCATCCTTGGATTCGCTACATGTTGATTTCTGTTGCAAGGCAAGCACGATTTTTCGAATTTGATTCAGATGGCAATGCAACATGGGACTTTGTAACTAGTCATCGTGCCTGCCTAGTTGAAGAGCACCAACAGGAAATAGAAGTGGCATCACTCAGAAACCAGTATGATCCAGATGACCTTTTAACTATTTTTAATGTGAACGAGCGATACCTTCAATTTGAGAGGAGTTGGTTCTTGGATTTGAGGAAGATTGCAGTTCTTCAACTAGGAAGATGGCACAACTTGTATCGGCACCATATTGAGGTTGATAGTAGCGAGTTTTTGGAAGGACTGCAATCATCCAAGCAATTGAAATATCTTTGTCTGAGAGGCATTTCTAGAATTACTGAGCTTCCTGCTTCCATTGGTGGGCTCTCAAATCTCATGATTTTGGACCTTCATGCTTGTCATAACCTTGAAAGGCTGTCTGTGAGCATCACGTCTCTTCATATGCTCACCCACCTTGATGTGTCAGAATGTTACTTGCTGGAGGGCATGCCAAGGGGTATTGGCTTGCTTACTGAACTCCAAGTGCTAAAAGGGTTTGTCATTGGTGGTTCCACAGGTAGTTACAATTGTCGGGTAGCAGAGTTGGCGAGGCTGGACAAATTGAAGAAGCTGAGCATATATATTGGAAGCAAAGTTGCAGTAACTGAAGACGAACTGAATGAGCTCGAGAACATCAAATGCCTTTGCGTACTGAAAATTACATGGGCCGTATCACTGTCAAAGAAAGGGAAGGGCCACCCTGAAGCAACATTATTGTTGACTTCTCTCTCACTACCTCCAAAGCTTGAAAAGCTAGACCTGCGCTGCTTCCCTGGAGAGAAGATGCCAGGTTGGTTAAGTCCGAGTAAGCTGTTGCAGCTGAAGAGACTCTACTTCACCGGAGGGATGCTAAATACTTTTGGTGACAAGAGCATCTCTGAGGTGTGGAGCGTTGAGGTATTGCGCCTGAAATTCTTGAATGATTTATCAGTGGAATGGACCCAGGTGCATGACATGTTTTCAAAACTGACGTTTCTGGAGGTCTTCAGGTGTAGTAAGGTAGATTCTTTCCCTTGTGACAAGGACGCAGTGGCGGACGCAGGATTAATAAATTGGGTGTACAGAAAAAAAATACTATAGTTATTCCATAGAGAAAAAGTAAAGACTCGTAAAAGCAAAAGGGGTAAACTAAGCAAACAATTATTCCGTATATAAAGTAAAACTTCACAAATGAAAATGATATAGTACAAATAGTTCATTAATCCATACAGCATATATAATATAGGAAATGTACAAATTTATTTGACAAGAAAACTTTTTTTTAATCAGGGGTCATGTCTTAAATTACTTGGAAAATGTAAAAAGAAACTATTAAGTATTAATGTCCTCTCAACACTTGCAATTATTGGTACATGCTAGTGCAAATTTGAGTAGATTTTAGACATATGTGTATGTGGGATTGCATCAAACATTAATCGATTTCATCAAACATCAAAGTACTTAATAAACAATTGCGCTAGTTAATCAATTGCGATCTTAACCCAAATGACCAATCACTCGCCTCTCCGGTCACCTAGTAATCTTCTGTGCTGCTTAATTTCTTGTAGCCATGGCTGGCACGCAGCATGGCTCCTCCACACTCGCTGTGGTCCCTTTCGCGCCAGCAGACAGTTCCCGTGTCCCTTGCTGTTGAGGCCTCCGGCGTCCTCCTGTGTCCGCTTGGTTTGCCCAGCAGGCCGGCCCAACACGGGATGCAGAGGAAGAAAAGAAGAGTGGGATGTTTGAAGTGGGCTATGTCGCTTTTTTGGACTCAAATACACACAGTCTAGCTCAACTAAATGTATATATATGTATTATACATACCTACTGTGATTATTTTGCCAAAATTATTGGGTGTACAGATTACACCCATGTCCCTATACTAGGTCCGCCCCTGCAAGGACGGGGTGTGGATGAATTGTGATTTGCAGGTACTCAGCGAGTAGAAGGCAGAGTTCAATGGGTCGAGCTTGTGTAACTTTTGCATTGGCATATTGTCAGTGACAGTTTTTCATTGAAATGTGTGCTGCTCAATCTAACCTGAATAAATTAAAGCACATTGAGCCGCCAAATTTAATCACGTCTTATTGTGCTCGGGCAAGCTTTCTTTGATTCTTTCTTGCTGCACGCTGTTAGAACAATAAAGACAATTCTTTCCATCCAAACTGAATTATGGAATTCATTACAGATTATTACCAGATGAGCTACAATACAGGTGTGTTGGCTTTGCCTAATGCCTATTTCAGGCTTCCGCTGTTACCAGTGACAATGCGGCCATTCTTTGTAAGTTCCTGGCTAATAGAGGTCGATGCTGGCGACGAGAGGCTTGTTGCGAAGATGTCACCCATTGTCTTGGCCGCCGACGGAAGCCCGCCGCAGGCCTCAAGTATCTCCTCTTTCAAGCTGTAAACTGTGGTGAGATCGACCGGCCTTTTCTCCCTGGAGGCGGAGAGGGAATCCATGAAAATTTGCCAGCAGCTTTCACCGTCGGCCAATGGCCGCACACGGTGCAAACCGCTCTTCCCCACCATCGCCTCTGCCGTGTGCTCCAGCCGGCTGGTGACAACCACCAGGCCGCCCCTCTCTTTGGGCAACCCAAACGCGAGGCGTTTCGACCAGTCGCCGGCTCTCCGCGGGGCACTCTGGTGGCCCACCACGTCGGCGTACCAGCTGTCACCGTCGACGTGCCACACGTCGTCGAATACGATGAGGTACCTCTTCCCCTTGAGCTGTTCGTGGACGGCGAAGACCAGCTCCGCCAAGGCATTGCTGCTGCCATCCATGGATAGGACGGCATCCTCCTCATGCCCAAGAGCCATGAGCATGCCCTGCAAAACCTCCTTGCGCACGTCCGCTCCAGCACGGGCGGTGCGGGACATGCACATCCAGATCCTGGGGCGGAAGCGGCCTCTGGTGCGCGGGCTGTTGAACAAGAGCTGCGCGAGCGCCGTCTTGCCGATGCCGCCCATGCCGACGACGCCGACGCCGTTAAGCCTCCCCGCGGCGCAGCCCGCGAACGCCATGGATTCGAGCTCCTGGAGCTGCTGGTCGAGCCCGTGGATCCTGCTTTTGTCGAGCCAAGAAGTGGTCCAGCGGTCCAACCCCGACGCGGTGGCGCCGCCGTCGTCGTGCGAGGCCGCGGCAGCAGCGTTGCCATGGGAATTGCCCTGCACGCACTGGGCAACCCTGCGCCTGGCCGCGGCCACCCTCTTCTTGGTCTTGGCGAGCCGCCACGCGCCGGGCTGGGTGAAGGTGAGCCACCCGCGCGGATTCGGGCGGTGGTTGGTGAGCGCGCGGCAGTCGGCGAGCAGGTCGTTGAGTTCGTAGAGGCACTCCCGGAGCTCGTCGGCGTTGGTGGAAGAGACGGCCGCCTTCTCCAGCTCGGCCCTCATGTCGTGGAATTGGGCGCTGAAAGGGAGCTCCGCCGCCGCATCCTCGGCGAGGGTATCCACGAACTTGGAGACCAGAAACTGGACGACCTCCACCGCCATCGACGCCGTCGGCCCGCCTTTCCCCCACCCGATTTCTCAGTTGTTGCTCCAGGCAAGCGCGGACAACAGCGCAGTCCACCCGGGTCCTCCAGCCTCTAGTGTTGGTCTAAAAAAACAAGTTTCTAGTGGAAGTGGAGCCCCCACTGACGCGAAGCACAGCACGGTAGCGCGGTAGACTGACTCTGTACAACAAGACCAGCGAAGCAACGCATAAGGCTATCCGCACTCGTCATACTCAAAACTTATACTCGAAAGGGAATATTCCGTCCTCGTCATTAAGATCTATTATCTTATTACAATAGAAATAAAAGGAGCCACCAGATTCACCGAGAGGGCCAAGAAATTCCCACGTTAATCTAAAAAAGAGAAGAATATATGCCGTCGGATTTTATGAAGATCTAACGGTCCATATTATTTTGTTAATCTAAAAAAGAAAAAAAGAATATAGGTCATCGGATTTTACGAAGATCTAACGGTATATATTATTCCGTTAATATAAAAAAGAGAAGAACATATGTCGTAGGATTTGATGAAGATCTAATCGTCTATATTATTTCGTCCGCCGCCATCCCTCCATGGTCACCGCGTAGCCGTCCGTGCCCGCCACTGCACAGCCGTCCGTGGCCGCCACTGCACAGCCGTCCGTGGCCGCCACTGCACAGCCGTCCGTAGCCGCCGTAGGATGCTTCCACCGTCGCCGCGAGGTCGTCCTTGGCCGCCGCGAGAACCCTCCACCACCGCGCCCGGGCGTCCATGGCCGCCGTGGGAATCCTTCGTCGTCGTGGCGCGACCGTCCGCCGCCGCGAGGTCATTCACCGCCGCGGGATAGAAGCAAAAGGAGCCACCAGATTCGCCGAGAGGGCCAAGAAATACCCACGTTAATCTAAAAAAGAGAAGAGTATATGTCGTCGGATTTTATGAAGATATAACGGTCCATATTATTTTGTTATAATCTAAAAAAGAAGAAAAGAATATAGGCCGTCGGATTTTACGAAGATCTAACAGTCTATAGTATTCCGTTAATACAAAAAAGAGAAGAACATATGTCGTATGATTTGATGAAGATCTAATCGTCTATATTATTCTGTCCGCCACCACCCATCCATGGTCATCGCGCAGCCGTCCGTGACCGCCACTACACCGTCGTCCGTGGCCGCCACTGCACAGCCTTTCGTAGCCGCCGTAGGAGGCTTCCACCGTCGCCGCGAGGTCGTCCTTGGCCTCCGCGAGAGCCCTCCACCGCCGCGCCCGGGCGTCCATTGCCGCTGTGGGAATCCTTCGTTGTCGCGGCGCGACCGTCCGCCGCCGCGAGGTCATCCACCGCCGCGGGAACCGCCCGTGCGCCTTCGGTGCTCGGAGTCCGACCGCTCCGCGTGCCGATGGAGGATTGGCGATGCTGAAGGCTGCCAGTCGGGGAGACCGGCACCCCTCACCGTGCCGCCGCCACTAGAGAGTGGGGGAGATAGAGGGAGAGAGATAGAATGGGGGGAGTGGTGGCGTCAGTGAAAGAAAAAGAAATGGGTAGGCTCAGGTATTGGTAGTTGTTATTATAATATAAGATATAGAGAATAACGGGTGTAGAAGAAATTGATATAAAGGAGAGAATCTTAATAACTAGGCAGGAATATTTCTTTTAGAGGATGAGAATAGAGTACGACGAATGCGGACAGTCTGAAGCCACATGTGCCCTTCCACGTTCCTCTATATAGGAGGCAACGTTCAACAATAAGCGGAGGACAACATGTTGATATGCACGTGTACCTGATGAGAGGTGCTCGGATTTAGGGCGTTGAACAAGATTGTAAGTGCAACAGGAGAGAACGATTCTCACTGTCTGAAGGGAGCGAATCGTTGTAGGGATTGAGCACCATGGTCGCGCTCAGCACTCAGTGTCTTTGCCAATGCAAGTGGAAAAATCATCAAACGGTTTACCCGCGCTCAAACCATTTTGATGGTGTTTGTTAACGAGTTAGTGCAAGAAGTTGCAGAGAGAGGAAAAACAAGAAAAAAGAATATATGTCGTTTGTGGCCGCCACTGCGCATCTGTCTGTGGCCGCCATATGAGGCTTCCACCGTCGCCGCGAGGCCATTCGCTACTGCCGCGGGAGCCCTCCACCAATGCCACCCGGCCATCTGTCCTTCGTCGTCACCGTGCGACCGTCCGCCGCCGGGAGGTTGTCCACCGACTTGGGAGCCGTCTGGGCGCCTTTGAAGTTCAGAGTCTGGTCGCTCCGCGCGCTGCCGAAGGACGGCGGTGCTGAAGGCTGCCAGCCGGGGAGACCAGCACCCCTCACCGTCGACGCCGTCACTAGAGGGGGGAGATAGAGGGAGAGAGATATAGTGGGGGGAGTGGTGACGTCGGTGAAAGAAAAGGAGAAAAAGAGATGGGTGGGCTCATGTGTTGGTTGGTATAGAATATGAGATAGAGAATAACGAGTGCAAAAGAAATTGATATAGATGAGTGAATCTCAATGATTAGCAGAAATATTTTTTTAAGAGGAAGAGAATAGAGCACGACGAGTGCGGACAATTGAAGCTCCCTATCCCAAATTTAGAAAGTCCATGAAAAAAATTACACTCCAGCAGGCCCTCTACTTGCCCCCCCCCTATTTGGGTGGCTTCCAAATCCACCCTCCACTCTCAGGGGTCTATAGAAAAGCCCTATATTTATGAGGGCTATTGCTAGAGTTATAATATTTTTGTGGCCCTTATAAAATAGAGGTGGCCTACATTTAATATTTGGAGAGTCTGGTTTAAAAAGTATCGGTGGAGTTAATCTTAATAATATAATGTTATTACCATATTAATTGAAATAAAAATAATACACAATGTTGGTTTTTTAAGATCTAAAAATCTATATTAACCCTTAAAGTCCAGTGATTAGATTAAATAAATAGTTAAATTCTAAATTAAATGAATAAAGAAATTATAAGTTGATCAAAGAATCAATGTCAAATACAATTAGTAAATATAAGTTTGCATCATTAATTCATACCATGTGCCACATAAATGATGACAAAAAATAATAAGTTTGGACATAATTAGATAAACTGTATTGACAATGGAACAACGAATATTTAAATAAAAAGATATTTAAATTAAAGAAACCTAAATATTAGTATAAAAAACTAGCTACCCGCGCAAATTTGCGCGGGCCACCTTGCTAGTTTTACAGTACAGTACAGGGTTCTCCGCACTTGTCATACTTCAAACTTAATTCCCTATACCAACTACCAACTCATGGGGTCCACGTTATATAATTTTTTACCCCTCTCTTCCCCTCTCTCTCTCCGTCGGCCAGCGGCTCCGCTTTCTTCCCCCCTCTCTCCCCAACCTCCCCTGCTCTGCTCTGCCCTCTCCATCAGCCAGCGGTGGCCAGGGCGAGCGCCGGGCAGCGGCGGCCGGCCTGCGCGGGCCCGGGGCAGCAGCGGGGCCGGCTTCCCCCTCTCCTCCTCCGCCACCTCGAGCTCTGACCGGCGACATGGAGCTCCCCGCGGCGGCCAGACGGGAAGAAGGGCAGGCCCAGGCGGCGCACGAGGCGGCCAGGCGGCGCGGCGCCCCGGCCTCGCAGGGCGGCGGCCATCAGCCTCGCGACGATGGGCAGGCGGCCGCGGCAGGGGGCGCGGGGATCGCGGCGGAGGGGTGGGCGCGGCGGCGGCGGCGGGGCGGAGCGGAGCGGCTGCGGGGCGCGGCGGAGCAGCTGCGGGCCCGGGCGGCCGGGGCGGTGGTGCCTGTGGCCTTTCCCTCTCTACCCTCTCTCAGTGGCAACTGCGGCGGGCGGGGCCGGACGGCCGCGCAGCAGGCGCGATCGGCGCTCGGAAGCGGCGCGCGGAGCGGCCAGCGCGGCGACGCGGCGGGCGAGCTGGCGGCGCGCGGGCGCTGCGGCCGCGACAGTTGGGCGAGCGCTGCGGCGGCGTCGACGGGCGGTGCTCGAGGCCGGCCGCCGAGTCGGAGCAGAGCACGGGGCAGCGGGTGGACGACGGCAGCGGGGCGAGCTCCTCGTCTTCTTCCTACTCGCGTCACCCCTCCTCTCCCTCTCCGGACGACGGCGGCCAGTGGTGGATGGGCGGGCGCGTCGGGCTCCCTGCCGCCCCGCTCCGAGCGCGAAGGAGAAGCGGCCGGCCGCGGAGGCGGATGGAGCCGGGCGGCGTCCAAGGGCGACTCAGCGGGCGGCGGCCAGCCAAGCGTGGCCTCTGTTGGCGGCGGCGGTGAGGAGGCCCCTCCCCTCCCCCCGCTGTACCTGCGCGGATGGCCGCGGCGCGCGGCGGCCGGCCAAGTGTGGCCTCCGTTGGCGGCGGCGAGGAGGCCCCTCCCCTCCCCCCGCTGTATCTGCGCGGATGGCCGCGGCGGCGCACGGCGGGCGGAGCAAGCCGGCGAGGGAGACGAGGGACGAGCGCGGCGACGGATGGGTTGCTCCCCATCGAATGGCATGCGCGGCGGAGCTCTGCGACAGGGAACCAGGCTCACGGCGGTGGCGACAGCGACGACGGCGGTGGGCGCGCGGCGGAGGCGACAGCGAGGATGGCGGCGGCGCCCCGAGCAGAGGAGCGAGGGCGGTTGGGCGGGCCGGCCCCACTGCCCCTGTGGCGGGGTACCGTCCGTCCTGGGCGTGCGCTTCATTTGCAGTCTGCGGAGCCGAGCGGAACGATTCCGTATGCGATGGAGTACGCCGCTGCAGCTATTTTTGCCCTTGCGTACCCTTTAAACGGCCAGTCACAAGTGGGTGTACACGGAGCTGTTTCTGGTGTCGCCGTTTGCCGTTTGGCACAAGGAGCCGCAGCAGGAGCCGGTGTTGGAGCCCAACCAAAGGAGCCCTCAAACGAGAGGGAAACCCGATGATGGAACCCACGCGGGCATGAGCTGAGCTCGTGAACACCCTTAACGCTAGCTCGCTCCCCATTTTTTTTTCTTTTTGAGAAACCGTCCCCATCCCGTTCCCGTTAGGCACTGTAAAACCAGTTTCCGTAGCACAACAGATGGTGGAGACTGGAGAGCCTGTCTGGCTTTCACCAAGCAGTGGTTGACGTTGACTTTGCCGTTGGAGTCTTTGGAGACAGAGGGGAGAGGCGCACAAGGGGGAGTTAGGCTTAGGCAAAGCCAGAGGTTGGATGGATACACTGGAGGCAGACAGAGATGGACAGGAACGGGACGTCCATCGTCTCCGTGGAAAGCTTGGTGGCAGCGTGGAACGAATGGGAGATCCGCATGCTTGTGCTCACAAGCCTGTCCCTCCAGATATTCCTCCTCTTCTTCGCCGGCATCCGCAAGCGCAACGTCTCCGCCGTGCTGAGCCTCCTTCTCTGGCTCGCCTACCTGCTCGCCGACTCCATCGCCATCTACGCGCTCGGGTACCTCTCCCAGACGCGCGTGCCCAAGGGCGTCGATCCACAGCTCTTCACGCGCACCCACCGCATCCAGGCCTTCTGGGCGCCGTTCCTCCTCCTCCACCTCGGCGGCCAGGACACCATCACCGCCTTCTCCATCGAAGACAACGAGCTCTGGAAGCGCCACCTGCTCAGCCTGCTCTCCCAGGTACGCGCCGTGCCGTGACCGTCAGTGCTTAGAAAAATCTGCAGATTCAAAATAAACTAACGAGGCCTTGGCCGGCCTGTACCTCGATCTAACAGGTTGCCCTCGCCGTGTATGTCTTCGCCAAGTCGCAGCCCGGTGCCGATATCCTAGCCCCCGCCGTGTTCATGTTCATGAGTGGTATCGTCAAGTACGGCGAGAGGACATGGGCGCTCAAGTGCGCGAGCATGGACAACCTGCGGAGCAGCATGGTCACGACGCCGGACCCAGGACCCAACTACGCCAAGTTCATGGAGGAGTACCGGTTCACGCGCGAGGCAGGGCTCCAGGCGGAAATCGTCATCGAGCGGGAGCGGCGAGCGGAGGTCGCTGCTGTCGACATCGCCGAGGAGAGCGTCCCGTACACGGCGGTCATCACCGACGCGGGCCGCTTCTTCGTCATCTTCAAGCGCCTCTTCGTCAACCTCATCCTCAGCTTCCAGGAGCGCACCCGGAGCCAGGCCACGTTCCTGCGCCTCACGCCGGAGAAGGCGTACAAGATCATCGAGGTCGAGCTGTCGCTCATGTACGACACCCTGCACTCCAAGGCGGCGGTGATACACACCTGGTACGGCCGCCTTTTCCGCTGCCTGACGCTCCTCTCCACGTCAACGGCGTGCCTCCTCTTCAACGTGCTCCACAGGGGTAAATCCCAGTCCTACGACCATATCGATGTCTGCATCACCAACATATTGTTCGGAGGAGCACTTTGCCTAGAGGTCTATGCCATAGGAATGATGCTTATATCCTACTGGACATATGCCGCTCTACAAGGCTGCAATTACCAATCACTGGCCAGTCTGATCTTCCAGAGCATCAAGTATTTCCGGCCGGAGAGCCGGGCCAAGTGGTCCAACCTGATGGCGCAACACAATCTCATCAGCTTCTGCGTCCTGGACAAACCAACCATGCTCACCAAGGCCCTGAGCCTACTCGGGCTTAAAGGACATTGGGACAGCTGGATGTACATCCGGCACATCGACGTGTCACCTGAGCTGAAAATCTTGGTCTTCAGGGAGCTCAAGGATAAGACGATGAGCATCGTGGACGCCGAGAGCTACCGCAAGTTCAGCAACCACAGGGGCCAGTGGGCGCTCCAGTGCAAGGGCTACTACAAGGAGCTCGGCTGGAGCGTCGAGGTGGAGTTCGACGAGAGCATTCTCCTCTGGCACATTGGCACAGACCTCTGCTTCCACTCCGATGACAAAACTGACAGCGCCAAGATCGCCCAGTATGTTGAGATCAGCAGGGCGATATCAAACTACATGCTTTTCCTGCTCGTCGCGCGCCCCTTCATGCTGACGACCGGTATTGGGCAGATCCGGTTCGGCGACACCTGCGCTGAGGCCAAGAACTTCTTCGAGCGGGCCGAGATGGAGCGCCCCGACGCGAGGGCCGCGGCGACGATGGTGCTCGACGTGAACGCCGAGATCGCGCCGAGGGACGTGAAGGGGGACAGGAGCAAGTCGGTGCTGTTCGACGCGTGCCGGCTGGCCAAATCGCTGCTGGAGCTGCAGCCGCACAAGCGGTGGCGCGTGATCCATGTGGTGTGGGTGGAGATGCTCTGCTACGCGGCCAACAAGTGCCGGAGCAACTTCCACGCCAAGCAGCTGAGCGGCGGCGGCGAGCTGCTCACGGTCGTTTGGTTCTTGATGGCGCACCTGGGGGTAGGCGAGCAGTATAGGATAGAGGCAGGGCACGCAAGAGCTAAACTAATTGTGGAGAAGAATTGAGATTGTCACTGAATGAACGTTGTACTTTAGAGATTATGTTGGACGCTACATTGTAGATCTCACAGATAGAAAATTATTAATTTTTGTAGTATTTCCTTATTTCGGTGACAACCAAAAAATTGTACTTGAAATTTTGTGGTAGTATTTCCTTATTTGGGTGACGGCCCCTCGTCTTATTTAAATTTTGTATAAATTATTATTTTTTATAGTAACTTGCTTTATTAATAATTTTTTTAAAAAATATCTTAAATTTGTAAATTACCATATTTTTATAGTGGTTTATTTTATTAATAAAAAATCTATAAAATATCTTAAATTTAACTATATTTTCATAGATTTTTTAAATAAGACGAGGGGTCGACTTTTAAAAAGTCAAACGACCTACTTACAACGGAGGAAGTAGTATACTAGTATGCAGTGTAATTATTGAATGTGGCGCGCCGCAGGCTACTTTCTAAAAATTTTGATTGTGAGGTGTTATTTTCAATATTTAGATTAAAAGGGGTTAAAATTAAAAAAACCCGGCCTCTGTGAGTCTGACGCTCGAGTGCTCGACTCGCTCCCCCGATGACCCGATCCCCCTCCCCTGTTCAAGCTTTGCGGCTCTGCCGCCTCCATCCACCAGTCTCCCTCCCCTGCCCAGCTGCCAGCGTTCCCGACCGGCCCTCCGTCCGTGCTGGCATCCTACCTCTTCCTCACTCTCGCGACCCTCCACATCCCACCTCCCGAACCCCTCTCTCCCCGCCCCTCTGCCAGTCGCCGCCTTTCTCCGAGCGACGAGCAAGCTTCCTATCCCTGGACCTTGGACTTTTGCGGGATTAAGGTGGATCTGTTCTCCTCAATTACTGCCCCTCCCGTTTCATGGCTTCCTCCATGCCCTAGAGGTCCACCAGGAGGCCACGCCCAAGTCAGCTGTCAGACTCGCTGGCGCCGTCAGCCCGCTTCCGGGAGCCGCTGCCTCGGCCGCATTTATCTCCAACGACTGTTCAACCAAGGTCGTTGAGTCACACAGGACGGCAGGTGAATGGTTACCTTCTCTGACTTTGGCTTGGAACTACTGTACTTCATGTCCCTCATTTTTTTTCCCTTTCTGGATTTCCATCCATTATACTAGAACACCTGAATTTGGCTATGTACATCAGCTTGTGGAAGTAGTGACCGAGAACACCTGAATAATAAAGCAACCTGAATCCTTTTCAAAAAAAATAAAGCAACCTGAATTCTGGTTTTATGCCAAATAGGCGTTTTACGATTGCAACCTGCTTCCTAATTGTTGTTATTATTATTGCGAAATTTGCTTCCTGACTTATGGTAGAGTTGAGAGTGGATGACTGTCGACTGATAGATTCAACATTTTTATTGCTACCATCTGGCTGACACCGTGATTTCGGGCTATGAGATCCAAGTCCCAAGCAGCAGCGGCATGCATGTATCCTGCCATACATACCTCTATCTGATGTTGGTTGTCGTACGGATCACAAATCTTCTCTTTTTCGTTGCTCCTGCCTTGATCATAGCACTTCTCTTCTTTGTTCCACTTACCTCGGCCGTCATAGCGATTGGTTGGCTTCTGCTTTTTTTGTTGCATTCTCCTGGATCACTCGCCTTCGTCTCCTCGGTCTGAGCCCATCTCCTGAGTCCTGATTCAACAGCACTATATTTTTTTGTCACATTTTACATTAAAAATCCTTTTTTTGCCGTCAATTGGTTTTATCGTTTAATAACTTTAAAGATGGTTGTGGACAAGCATGTATTTTGGGGTATTTTTGGTTAATATTTTCATAACGACAATGATGTGTAGCTTATAAATAGGTAAAGTTGTATTTTGTAGTATTAGTTTCTTCGCAATGTCAATTGAGGGTAAATTTGCTTTTTTGTTGCTCTGGTTCTGGGAATTTCTAGCCTTTAAAGTAAATATGAAGACTTCTCCTATTGACCAATTATTAAGATGATAGATGCTGACCCGAGCTGTGTATGTGGGCAATGTACGGTTGTGCGAGTTCTTTTAGTGAAACTGTGTGTTGATTAGGGAGAGATAAGTTGTCTGCATATAATTGTTTATTGATTCTTTTGAAATTTGGTAGATCGAGTGCGAGTAATATGGTGTTTCCATCCACGGATGTAAGGTAACAAGTGATTTTAGATGTACTTGTTCATCTGAAATTCACAGGCAATAATACTGCTTCTACTGATGCTCAAGAATCTTTCCAGTGTATGTTAGGATGCGCATATTGCACCAAAGGTGTCATATAAAACTTGCGAAAACGCAGAGATACATAAGATATTGATCTGAAACATGAAAATTCCACATTAGGAGACATACTTATTTACTGTATCAAGTAAAAGTGCAAAATACATTATTGATTAATAACCAATTAATCAACCAATCTATCTTTGTCTTTCAAGTGAATTGTAATGCATTATTCCTCAGAAATTGGACTGTTACTTGTAAAATCATTTCTACAGAATCAATTCTACAGAAAAGAGCCCATTTTACTAGCTCGAACTACTTGGCCTATCCACTTAAACACCATATTTGACTCCCTGAAACTATTTACATTAGTCCTTCTTAGTTTTTACCCTCTAATGAAATCACACAAGTTGTGTTAGACTGTTATAGATCCAATTTTGTGAGGTAATAGCTCATCGTACCTTATGTTGCAAAAATAAATCAGAAGCTTTTCCACTATTTTCATGGGCCAGGGCCACTCAATATTAGTTTAACCTTCAGGATATGAAGACACGTTAGAATTAATTACAAAAAAACATGTACTAAAGTGTTTTTCTAACATAGTTTATGTTATGATGCCGTCCATCACCCCACAAAATTTGAACTTTGAACCTGACTTGTTCAGAGATAACTAAAAAGGGACAATTTTCATTTAGGTGATTTTAAATAATTTGGATGGGTGAAAATGAGTCGATTTTTTTTTACCAACTGTATTGTGTGCACTTTGTCGACCATGCATGTACATGAGTTGGCAGCTTCACCAGACTAACTCAGGAACTGGAACTGACAAAACAGGAGGAGCGTCATAATGGTGTCCTATTGTTGCTTCTGCAAGCCAAGGCGACCAAGGAATATTCAGCATGTGCAAACAAGGAATCATGGTCAGTTGATTTCATTCCAAGACATGCTTGGGCTGCTTGTTCGTCCAGATGTTGGAGTAATTGTCATCCAAGGTATTGGTGGCTCGGGAAAGACATGGGCTGCAAAGGCTGCATACCAGACAGCAATGACCTCAAATATATTTGATGAATACGTTTGGGTTTCATTATCAATGAACTGTAGAATGGGACAGTGTATCGATAAGATTGCAGCATGTCTTTCATGTAATGTTGGAGGTGGGTTATCTGTAGAAAGAAGTAAGACCACAATAAAAGATTATCTCACTGCAAGGAAGTTCATAATAGTTATTGATAATGCTTATTTCACTGAAGAAAGTATCTTAGAACACCTGGGAGTTCCTCATCCTCAGCAGCAAAGTCTCGGCTCAAAAATTATCGTTACTACAAGAACTCGGAGAACAGAGACCGCGATGATGCCAAATATACTTATAACACCACAACCTCTCACTTATGAGGAGTCAAATGACCTCTTGCGCGAGAAGATTGGAAAAGATTTCAGTTTTAAACATGACTTAATTAGCAGCTGCTTTGGCATCCCACTCATAATCATCTTATTGGCTGGGGTATTGTGTGGTGGGCCAAGTAAAGAGGCATCTGGTGAGTTGGTCACTAACGCATATGCTGCTCTAGGATCCAAGGTATCAGTTTTCCACACACTCCAGCGTCTGGTGAGATTTGTATACGATCAGCTTCCAAGCGATAATGTACGGCACTGCTTCCTGTACTGCTTACTCTTTCCAGAGGACCAAGGAATCCCAATTAAAGACTTAATCCAGTACTGGATAATGGATGGTCTACTCCGAGAAGCTAGTAGATTCCATGAGGCTAATCATATTGGTAAGGAAATTCTTGATATCCTCATAAAGCATGGTATGCTAACTTTGGAGGACAATGATCATGTACGCATGCATGATGTAATCAGAGAGACTTTATCAGGATGTGGAAAGGTAAAGGGTTTTGTAGAGCAAGACGATTGGTATTGCAGTGATCCTACTATTAAATTAGAGCAGCTTGCCAAGTCAACTGACAGAATTCCATTAATGAATACTGAAATGGAATCCCTCCATGGAAGCCCAAAATGCATGTTTCTTTCATCATTATTTTTAAGAGGAAACTACCATTTGAAAGCTATATCAGAAGGATTTTTCTGGCATATGAGAATGCTTGGGATACTGGATCTGTCACTTACTCATATCAAAGTGCTACCAACTTCAATCTCCTGGTTGACTAGACTGAGAATGCTGTTACTAATTGGATGTGATCATCTGGAGGAAATTAGATACATAAGTTCATTGGTGCATCTCGAGGTGCTGAATGCATCAGGTTGTGTGTCCCTCAAAAGCATAGCCTCCGGGTCATTTGACAGTATGGTGTCGCTCAAGATCCTTGACCTCTCTGGAACTTCCATCAGATTCTTGCCCCCAATTACAGCTGCCACAGAGCTTCACCACCTGGATCTACAGGGTTGCCCACTTCTGGGATCTGAAATCTCCGAGACAAGATTTGTTCAGCTACCTTATGGGGTGACGAGAAGTGGTGCTGTGCAGAACTTGCAGCTAGGCAGCGTTGAAGATATAGTGAATTGGATGGGCATGCAGTGGTTGCCTTGTGGAATGATTTTCCAGCTGTCTAATAGATTTGGCATGAAAGTATCATTTGATGCTAATGAGGATAGTAAAACATATATATATGCAAGTGATGCTTATTGCTTTAACTGCCTGGAAAAAGATTCCCCGTTATGGTTTAATTGTTTCCAAAAGTTCCAGATTATCATCTCCCCTTTGATGGATGATCAAACCATGGAGACTAGTGAACAAGTGATGAAGACAGATATCATCTTTCGAAATTCCTGCTTGAGGACAAAGAACTTGACACATTCCATTGGTGCCATGAGATATCTGGAAATAAATGGTACCACTGGTGTTCCATCGTATCTTGATGGCATTCTGTATCATGCTGAAATGATATCATTAAAGGGATTAACAATGACCACCCAGTCTTCTGATTTGAATATTAGTAGTATGAAAGCTGTTACAGAACTCTGGGTAGAAAATTGCGACCAGCTGGAGAGTCTTCTGTCAGCAGAGGAAGTCCAGGCAATATCTGCGGTGGGCAACTTGCACAGCCTATGGATATCCAATTTGGAAAATTTATCAACCTTCTGCTTAGGGGTGGAAGATGTGACTAGTTTCAGTTCTATGAATCACTTGCTCCTTGATTGCTGTCCAAAGCTCGTATACCTATTCCCTTCAGTGCTATGCTTTCCAAATCTTAAAACGTTGCACATAAGGTTTTGTGACATTTTGGAGAGGGTGTTTCAGAGCTCGGTATCGGGAGTGGACACTCTTCCGAGGTTGCAGACGCTGCAGCTGTGGGAGCTTCCTGAGCTAACCTCAGTGTGTAGTGGAGTCTTGCCATCTCTGAAGAATCTCAAGGTGAGAGGCTGCTCAAAACTGCGGAAAATCCCAGTTGGTGTCAATGAAAATAACCCGTTTGTAATTACTAACGGGGAGCAGTTGTGGTGGGACAGTTTGTTATGGGATGATGAAACCATTAAGCGTTGGGTACTGTTTAGAAATTGGGGCCCCTTACTACCTCATCTTGCAACTGAAGGATGAAGACGTCTTCATGTATTTCAGCAGCATTTTTGCCTTCTTTTATTTCTGCTCTCCTCTCCTTAGCTTCACAAATCTTGAAATGTAAAACTTCATCCTATAATGCAAAGTTCAGGTTGGTGTAAGCCTACCATAGAGTTCCTCAAAAACAAAAAGTATGAAATGAGGAACTTCTGGTGAAGGGACGGCTGATTTGCTGAATTCATATCTCGGAACTCAATCTACACGTTGAGGACTTGTTACCTTGCATTGGCTACGCAAGGAGCTGTGCAAGCCGCAACCTGGCGCTCTTCCCAGGTGCCCCACTGTTCCAGCATCTGTTAAAGAAGTGCCCTATTTTACTCTTCACGATGACACCACGCTTGTCAACCAGAGGTGAAGTTGTTGTCAGTCAATACCTGGATTAATCTGTCAACTGACAGTGCAACTTAGGAAGATGCATTCTTCACTCGGACTACTTTTCCATCATTACTGGAGCCCCTTGAAGTTGAAGCAGTGGTCCCCGGACAGATACCCTCGAGGACAAGAGATGGTTGTATGCGGATACAAACATACAGATACAGGAGGCAAACAGTTGTTGCAGGTTTTACGAATTCTATTGCACTTCTCACCGTGATCAGATTGTTCACTTGTTTGGTACTTTTAGTTACTAGAGATCTGGATGCGTGGTGGACTGGCACATCGCCCTCTCTGTTGACGCTGCCTCTTCACGTGGCGCATGGCGGCAGCGAGTTCAGGTTAGTCGGACTGTTGCATGTAGCAGAACTGAATTTTAGGTCTCGTGCACTTGTCGAGGTTTTCGCAGCGCACCTTCTGCTTGAAATTGCTGAGTGCTGAGAAGTGAGAAGTTCCTTTCTTGAGGAAAATCAGGATATCGTTGTTGATTCCTAATGAAAGTCACATTCAGTACAAACGAGAGATATGAAATAAGGACCTGTTCTAAAGGGACAGCTTATTTGCTGAATTCATCTCCGGGAACTCAATCTACAAACTGAGGAGGAACTGCGCTAGCCACAGGCCACAGCCTAGCATTATCCCTGCAGCATTCTGTTGGAAGTGCACCCTAAATTTACTCTTCAAAATGGCACCACGCCGTGAATCCAAAGTGCAAGACCGAAACCCTACTAATCAATCTACCATGGAGCAGCACTGCACAGACACGAGACGACATGGACCAGGCTAGGTATGTACAGTGCGCTGCTGTCTCGCCGTCGGCCCGGCTCCCTGCACCAGCCGCTGTGCACTCCACCACCAACCTGGCTGCTGGCGCCCCCATCCGTGACCCATCGGTCCATCCCCCCCCCGCGTGGCACGCCGGCCGGCCGGACGGGCCATCCGCTCCGCCCCACCCTCTGCGCGAATTGACGCCGCATCACCCCGCACCCTCTCCAACCCAACATCCCGCCAGCACGGCGAGCTAGGTAGCAATCGACCGGCCGGCGCACGTACCCAACCCAACCCCCAGCCCCGGCGCCTCATGTGCCTGGCCGCGACCACTCTCCCGGCCCCCCACGGGCCACGGCTTCTTTCACGCTGCGGGCGGCAGCTAGCTCAAGCTCCATCGGCAGGCACGGCACGGGGCGGGACGGGAGTGAGGAAGTGGGCGCGCCCCCGTCCCCCGAGGCCGGAGCCCCGTGGCCCGTGGGGGCTCCCGGCGCTTTCCTGCGAGATTGGCATCCGAATAATGGACGTGCCGGGGCGGCTGCACATGCCATGTCCCCAGTCCCACCGCCGCGGGGGGCTCTCTCGCTCGCCCGGATCGAGTTGGTTGCGCGGATTTATGCTTGCCCCCTCCCTCCATCCGTCGTGCAAGGCAGGTGTTCTGACGGGTTGTGTGCGGTGCGGGAGCGGGAGCGGGACGGAGGAGCGGCGGCGGTCCGTCCGGTCCGGCCAACCAAACCAATGGGTTACTCCGATCCGGTGCATGCGGCGAGGCGAGCCCAGGCCCCGGGCCGTCCCGTACGTGCGCGCGGTAGCGAACGCCAAGCCTCTTGTTCACGGCCGGTCCGCAGCGCGGCCGGCCGGCCAGCCAGCCCGCCATGATTGCTGGCTTTGTTGCATCCAAGCTTTTGTGGTACTGACGAAATGATTGGTAAAGGCCAATCGGCCCCTCGTGTTCCGTCCGGTGTTCCCCGCGCCGCTCATGGACTGGATGGACCCCGTGCGATCGATTCGGTGGTTACACAAAGCTTGTGTACGATCTGCTTGCTCGGCTTGCCAGCGGGAGCGGCGCCAAGTGGTGTCTGGCTGCGCTTGCTCACGCCGTTAGCCTTTGCCTTGCTTTGCCTGCGTGGTAACTTTTTACACATGTGTAGCAGTCATGCCTTGCCTTTGCCTGCGTGGTAACTGTGACAACACTTCACTGCACATCAGCAGGCCGGTGTCATATGGAGGCCGGGCCGTTTCACCGCACAAAACGACAGGGGTAACATGACACGGAACAGCAGTGTGACAAAAGCGCCCGGGGTTCATTTTCATCTGCCAGTCCAGTTTGTCAGTTGCAGCCGGGCGGCCGGCGTTAAATCGGAACCCATCGAAGAGGACACGGAACAGTGGCTCTGAAAACGACCGGTGCACTGACCACATCGGCAAGCTTCTGCTAGCCTGGTGGTACATGGCCGCTTTTGCGTGCCTTGCCCCGGCCCCCGGGGCAGGCATGCAGTCATGAACGAACGAGCTCCATGATCTTTCTCCATATTGCTTCCTGGCAAGTGGCCAAGGAAACCATGGGTGTCATTAAACCTTTGAATCATACAAGCAACATGAATTTTCTCATAACATATATAACTTGTAGGGACTCTTGCCAAGTTGCGATCAGGGCAGGGGGAACAACCTAGCTATCGGAGTACATTCAGGTCGGATCGATCAGGTTCATGCAACCCATGACTAGACACCGGGAAAGAGATCGATAGGCCCGGGGCCGTGCGGCTGGCCGACCATCGCTGCTAGCTAGCTATGGATACACGGCGGCATCGGTCAGATGTCTACCCTTATTGCGGTAGGGCACGGCGACGCATGGCGTCCCTGCCGCGCCATAAGGTCCGTGTCCATGCATGCATCCCTGTTCGATTGGATGCCCATGTCCTTGGCCCGGGCAGAGCTCCGACACCCGGGCTCGACGTTGCTGCCGCTGCCGCCGCGGATCAGCACAAACGCCAGTACGTCACGCGTTAACGTCTCGTAACAGTGGCAAGCACCTGTCCTGACTGCCGCCCGAGAACATGGCCTCTCCTTTATCCGGTTGCAGTTGGAGCGATCGACATGCCCATTCACCATTCAGAGAACCGAATCGCGCTGCCACGTACAGTGACATATCACATATCCTACTGGGAGAACTGGAGATATTGGCAGCCAGCAACCGAGATCAGATAATCACGTACGGGGAGCCGCATGCTTGCCTGTATCTCCCAAGAACTTTGTTCCAACCACCAGATTTGGCGCATCGCGCCAGTTCACCCCGGATCCAGAAGAACCACCGCGATATTCTAGCTAGCCGTACGTGTCCGCGCGACACGAGCGGTCGACGACGACGACGGCACGGGCTCTCTATCCGGCGGGCGAACCCCACGCATGTGCGCGTCGTATCATGACAAACACGGCGATCCCCCCTCAACCTACACGAGCGAAAGCGCGCGCAAAAGCGGATTCCGGTGGCGAGATGCGTGTCGGTTACCGTAGCTTGGCCCCGGCGGCCAATGATTCGTCCCCATCATAACTGCCGTGATTGCGACCGGTTGCAACGGCACGGAGGGTTAGAGATTAGATTAAGCGAGATGATCGAGCTGCGACGGCAAATAGGAGTCCATGAACACTTCAATTATGCGAGGGGGCGGGCAACCGTGCATTAACGAGCGGTTCGGGGCTTCGGGCATGATTACGCCTCCCCTGCTCTCCTGCCTGATGATCAGTAGCGGCTCGACGGAAACGGACTGGAAAGCGGGGCTGCGGGTGGATTGGATTGGATTAGACGGGGCACGGCATGACGCAGGGGAGGGAAGGGAATGAGCACAAGATTCCCTTACCAGCTCGAAAGAGGCGCGGGAGAACGTGGGCAGGGCCGGGCGGGCGGCCATGGCCAGCCAGCCTCGCCTCTCGCTCGCCGGTCGCCGTCCTTTCCTTCTCCCCCACTCCACACACGCACAGGCTGCCAGTGCCAGGCGCGTGCCACGGCGCCTACGGATACGGATGGATGGATGGCTTCCTTGTCGGGCCGGGTACGTGCAGGCCGACCACCGCCGCAATCATACGTACAGTGGGTGCGCAGGAGAGAGCCTCCTGCCCGTGGGGACGTTGAGCCACTTGCCAGTAGGATACTACTTCCTCCTCGACCCAACCCAACCCGGCAATTGTTGCGACGCGACCCCGGCCCGCCCCGCCCGCTCGCGCGTGAATACAATACAGGACGTACAGCACATCTCTTGTCATGTCACGCCCGGTACACCGTACGCGTACGCGCTTTGCCATGTGACGAGCGAAACTAGCCAGGTACGGAGGCATGGGCCAGGGCGGCGCAGTGCAAATACTCCATTCTACCGCTGCGTACGGTCAGCGCCAGGTTTTTCTGTTCGTACCGTGTACTTGCATGGATGAAACGACGTTGCGTGCGTCAACCTGTGGTGGTTTGGGGGCGGAGATTAGTTGGCGGCCGAGGTCGCTACGTTGCCTCCAGGTTCGTTCTCCACACCCTGTATGTTAAGGTATCTCCCATGGTCGGCGGTCTGGTCCTGATTAGGGCGAATTTGCACCTGCTTAGTTTGGTCGGCCCGGCCAAGAACGAAGAACGAACTATCTATTCCTCTATTTCTTTATTCACACTTTAGTACTTGTACATCATCCACATTTCTTTCTCTCGAAAATGCACATCCACGTTGTGAGGTAAAGTTAGATGCGTAGCTAACCACCGAAAAGCACCTCCTATCGTCCCGCGCACGACCTTGGCCGCATTTGGCCTGACACAACTCACGGACGCCCCGGTGGTTTGCCTAGCAGGTCTTCAGGGTTCTTCTAGCTCTACTACTGTTCCTCGAGATAACTCTTTATCACCAGCAAAGGTCGTTGTCCTCCGACGACCCACACGACTCGAGCTTTTTCCTACTGGCGTTGTCCACTTTCAAGGGACCAGCGGCAATTCACCCCGCACTCGTTGTCCGTCGTCCGTTGGCCGTTGCTTTGTGTGCCGCGTTTCCTACACCCCCATTAACGTTCCCGGCCGAGGCGCCAATCCAATGGCCTTGACAGCCCAGCTGAGCGTCCCCTACTGACCCAGCGACCCCACGTCTCTCCCGTTCGATCTAACGGGAACGTGAAAGAGCAACGGCCTCGCCGTAGTGCAGTCGCTGCAGGAGCTCTCGGCCCCGAACCTCCAATGGCGGACGCGCACGCATACGCAGCCTAGCTCCTCCGGAGACCTGTGACCTGTCGACCCTACCTACCTGACCCACCACCTTCCTCTCCCTTTCCCGCCTCCCGCGGCCCGCTTGGCCGCTTATATATACCGCCCTCGCGCCACCACACTTCATCATCCCAACCCATTCATCAGCAGACGGACGCACACAGCTCACAGCACCTGCAGAACCACTCGAGAACCGCCGGCCAGCCAGCTACCCGGCGCGGAGGAGGAATCAACGAAGGTTTTTTCTTGCCCCTCGCTCCAGACAGGATGTGCAACTCCAACGTCAAGTCCGCGGGCGTGGCCCAGATCGACGGCCGCCCGGTGCTGCAGCCGGCGGGCAACCGCGTCGCGCCGCCGGAGGGCGCCCGCCCGCTCAAGAAGTCCCTGCACAAGTCGCTCTCCATGCCGGCTTCCTACGACACCAATGCCGCCGCCGCGCGGTCCGCGCCAGAGAACACCCGCGCCGCGGCGGCGGCGGGTGGTGCTCTGCTGCCGCCCGCGACGCCGGCCTCGGTCACCGCGAGGGCGACGAAGGCCGCGGCGGCGGCGGCCGTGGCCGCGGAGAAGAGCAGGACCAAGGCCAGGAAGCCCGGCGCCGTGCTGCCGGTGGTGACGTTCGCGGCGCTGGAGGTGTTCGAGCCGGCCGGGAGCATCGCGGCGGCGCAGCGGGAGCACGCCGCGCAGGCGCAGGCGCAGCGCAAGATGCGGATCGCGCACTACGGCCGCACCGCGTCCTTCTCCCGCGTCGAGGGCCGGGTCGGCGCCACCGCCACCGCCGCCGAGCCCGCCGTCCCCGCCTCCCCCACCGGCCACGACGAGAAGCGCTGCAGCTTCATCACCCCCTACTCGGACCCCCTGTACGTGGCGTACCATGACGAGGAGTGGGGAGTGCCCGTGCACGACGACGAGTGAGTTGCCATTCCAATTCCAATTCCTCCCTCAGAGCTCTAGCGACGAATTGCCCTTGGCATGTTCTCGCAACAGTCTCCTCACATTTCGCGTCGCTGGCTTGGCAGGTTGCTGTTCGAGATGCTGACCCTGTCCGGCGTGCAAGTCGGGGCAGACTGGACTTCCATCCTGAAGAAAAGACACCTCTACAGGTTCGGTTCGGAACAGAGCAGGGCCTACTGCAGTAGGAGTAGCAGCTACATTCCTGAGACATTTGAGCTGATTTCGGTGTGTGTTGCCTGAATGCGTGGTGACAAACAGGGAGGCGTTCTCCGGCTTCAACGTGGATGCCGTCGCCAAGTACACCGAGAAGCAGATGGCGTTGCTGAGCGCCGGCTTCGGCCTGGACCTGGGCACCGTCAGAGGGACCGTCAACAACGCCTGCCGGATCCTCGAGGTACCGTGAGCATGAGCTCAGTTGAAACAAGATTATCAACATACTTTCAGTTATAGACTTATAGCTAGCTCGCTCTTTCGCTGCAAAGTTGTTAGATTGTCGCTGACACAGAAATCTACCTACGTGCCGAGGGAGTGAGGTTAGGATTAGAATGTCCTGAAACTGAACTTTTAACTATCAGAAGAATCCAAAACCTACTAGCTAGTTGCAGTTGGTTGTGCTCGTGCTCTGGGATCGGTTGGACCTGGTAAGATAGCAGTTCCAGCTCCAGTACGTACTATGTCACCACCGAAAGATGATAGGAGGCGGTGAATGAATGAAGAAGGCCTAGGAAATTAATGAAAGCGAAGCCTAACAGAATCCCTGACCCTCCGGATTGGTAGACAGACAGCGCAATGAAGCAGAAGCAGCAGCTAGCGTCGGCCTTTAAAGTCGACCACTTTGCCGATGCAGAGGCAACCAAGTGCGTCGCAGAGCAGCTGGACACAGCCAAAAAGAGTGAGAGCCCTTGCTAATGGGCGTTTGCGTTTTGGTGGAACGAAAAGGATGCTAACCGTACTTGTCCGTCATGCTTTTAGTTTAATCTCCCCTCACTAAATGATATCCCCTCGGTGACCGGTAGTTGAGTATTGCGCACTAATCTTAATCTATTCCTGACAAGGTTCCATTTTGCCAAAACGGGACCGTTAGCCGGCTCCCACTAATTAACCACCACGAATCAACCAACTACCACCTCATGTATAGTGTACGCATACGACTATACGAGTATTTCAGTAGCTGCCTGCCACCAACTAATCTACCGGCCGGCCAAGCACGTACTAGTAGTAGTATTCAATTGACAATTGCGTATGGTATATACTTCACGTCACCAATGTATCCATCTACGCCGAGGAATCCATCTAATAATAATCTGACGAAAGCATTGCGGTGGTGTTGCAGGTGCGCAAGGATTTCGGGTCGCTGGACAAGTACGTGTGGGCGTTCGTGAACAACAAGGCGCTGTCGCCGAGCTACAAGTACAGCCGGAAGATCCCGGTGAAGACGTCCAAGTCGGAGTGCATCAGCAAGGACATGGTGCGGCGCGGCTTCCGCTTCGTGGGGCCCACCGTCATCCACTCCTTCATGCAGGCCGTCGGGCTCACCAACGACCACCTCGTCTCCTGCCCGCGCCACCGCGCCTGCTCATCCGCCGGCGCCGGCGCCCGCGCTAACTGAATTCTGACCACCGCCGCCGCCGCCGTCGGGACGGACCAGCGGCGAGACGTACACGAGGGAGGGAGGGAGAGAGAGAGAGAGAGAGAGATCGGCTTCGATCGCTAAGTGAGGACAAGACGAGAGAGAGGAAAAGAAAGGAGAGATAGCATCAAGTAGTAGTACGATCGACTAGTAGTATACAAAAAGGAGCGAGACTGCGAGAGTGCTGGTTTGCAAGTGTTCGCGTGTATGATGAGTGTGTGTGCTTGTGTAGAATTAATTAATTACCGCCCCCTGATTAGCCAATGAAGGAGATTGCTTGCTGTCAATTGTTCCCTAAAACTACCGCCCGCCCCTGAGTAGTGGCTAGTGATGACGACGTGAGTGGCGCCAGTACAGCAGCTCGCTGACTGCTGGGGTCCTGGGGAGGTGGGTGCGTGCAGTGCATGTGGCGGGCTGCCTATAGCTTAGCCTTTGCAGCTGCACGCCTCTGGTCTGTGGCTCTCAAGCAAAGCAACGAACTAGCGGGATAGGGATGGAACGCAAGAGGGGACGGACGGCGATGATATGATTAGGGGAAGGGAGAAGCAGAAGCCCGGGCGTGTGGGCTACCTGTACCTGCATGTGGCTGGCCTGATTAAAGCGAGATAACAGCGCACTCGGGGCAGGCCATGTGGTGAGGCAGGCAAGCGCATGTGCAGGAGAGAGAGACAGAGGAGAGGAGACAAAGGAAGGCCCGCGCTTGCTCGCTTTGCCGGCGCATGTGACCCTGCTGCGGCTCGCGCACTCTTCTTCATCCTCTCGCGCTGTGCTGTGCTGTGCTGCGCGCAAAATGGGAGGACGGAACGGGGAACGGCACGGACCCATGCCACTATCGACCGTGTCCGTGCCCAGTGATGGCCGCCGCTGCACTGCGCACCCCGCCAGCCGCGTCGTCCGGCCATCTGTTACTCCTGCGCTACCATAGTTGTGCACAGGTCGCCTCCACCATGTCCATGAGTTTGAGTTCGTGACCAGCTACGTTGAAATGCGACGTCTTGACGGATGCACCATTTGTCCATTTCCCAGCCACGTTTGTAGCATTATGCCTGTGACGACTTTCGTGTATGTCTGCTGGTGCTGCTCTACTGTATCGGCAGGCCGACAGCGCGGGACAAGCAGAAGCACAGTACTCCAGCTACGACGAGCCTGCAAGGCTGTACGTGTTCGTCTGGTGCGATACTTCCTGTAATCCTGTTGCGATTTGGTCGGTTGATGCCCAATCTTTTTTTCGTGGAGTCGATGAGCGAGCGATCTTACTCGGGCCGGTGGTTTGGTTCCGCGCGCACATCTCCGCGGGAATCTTCGCATGTGCGCGGCGTCTTTCCCTTGCCGCTTGGTTCTTGCGCGTGCCTGGCTGCCTCGGCCAGTTGCGGCTTTGTTTGTGCGCTTCTTCTCCAGCGCTTCAATGCAGGCTGCGATTTCTGTACGTGTTTGGTTGTTGGTTTCCGTGGTTTATGAGGTTGGTTAACCTAGCGCCTCCGGTTTCCTGTACAGTACAGCTGATCGCACGCTACAAGTCCATGAGGACCATGACTGGTGAGCTGCAACTGCCACGCCATTGTTTTTCTTGCCATTGTTTTTCTTCTTCCAAGGATTAAGACCTCCATATGGAAGAGAGAGGACCGCCGAGTTGTTTGTTTCTGATTCCTACTCCTTGGATTGACATGGTGATGATGCCCATGGCCTGGCGTGCATGGTTGCTGCTCCTCTTATTCAGTAGTACAAAGTATACGTGGCGATTTTTATGGCCAGCTTTGACGCAACCACAGAAGTAGACATTGTCTTGCTGTGCATAGTCGGTATGGCATCATATGGCGGGTGATGGGCAATGGACATGGCTACCCTCACCCATCATTCTATCTTCAGATTTCTTCTTTCACAAGTCTGCGCAAGTCCAAACCCTTCTACTTTGTAGTTGGCGCCTCTTGAAATAGGAAATGGAGGTGGGATGCGAGCTGGTGTTGGGACTTTGGAGCTTGAAGCCAAACAAATCATTCCTTATCCTGTTGTGCCTATAAGGCAGTACGGTGCTATCCTGATGATGAAATCAAGGTGTCCCTCTTCTTTGGTACGGAGTACATGTGCATAGTGAGCTACTCCTGATGATGTGGGAGTAGTTGTTTGCCTCTGAGTGTATTTCTGATTTCCGTGGAAGGTTCCTCTGCTCACGCAACACCTGCAAGCAGTCTGAAATAAGAACAAAAATGCACATGTGTATGTATCATATAGTTCTGGAATCTACTCAACTAAGGATGGTGAGCGGTGCTGTTCCGTTTGATCAATTGACCTGCAAGCTTCCGCTCGTGTCTCATCTAGCGATATGTGTGTGCTCTTCCACTGAGACAGCAATAGAAGAAAAGTACATGTCCACGCCAAAATACCGGAAAAAGGGTGGGGGAGGGAAAGCTGAATTGATAATTCACCCCCAGGTGCATTCAGAGAATCAGGTCCAGCTGCAGTTTTGGCTTGGTTGCAGATACCTGTGTCCATAATTGACAATTGTGAATTCCATACATCTATCTAGGGATAGGCAATTCACTGTCACTAGACAATCACGCCAGAGGCTAAACTGGCTAAACTCCAGTGCTTCAGTTCAGTATTCAGATACACATCGCCCTGTTCGGCTGGATGGTTGTCCAGCAGTGTTTTCCTCTCAGCAAAAATCAGCGCCAGCCACCAGCCACCAACCAGCCAGCAGTGTTTTCCTCTCAGCAAAAACCAGCGCCAGCCACCAGCCACCAGCCAAACGAACAGGGCGGCTGTCCACAGTCCACGTCAACTTTCTGCAGCAAGTCAACAACTCATCCGTCACGAATTCGATCACCCGCTGATCTAGGCAAGAAAAGGCGTGTTATCATGACCATTCCTCATCTCAGAAACTCCAGTCAATTAGTCATACTAACCAACTTCATCGGTTCAGCTTCGATGGCTAAAATGGATGAGATTGAGATGGCGTAGTCTTACCACGCTTCGAGTTGGGTACCTGCTGCTGACACACATGTACAATATGCTGTAACTGCTAGTATACCAACACATGCGAGGCAAGCAAGAAAAAAAAACCCTGCATCGACGTGCTGACGGGCGGCAGCAGGTACCGTAGCCGACAATCCAATGGACGCGGCGAAATATTTTGCCAGCCGGGCACACCCCGCACCAATCCCGAGCCCCCACGTCTGCGGGTGAGATCAGAAACGCAAGAGGGCCAATCGACAGTCACACAGACGCGACGCCCCACCCGAAAGGCCCGGCCATTTCCCCGACCACCGCCCCACGAATCCCGCCGCTCCCCCGACTCCGGGCTCCGGCCAACCCACGCCGGCGGCGACAGATCCGAGCCGGGGCGAGGCGCGATGGGCGGCCGCAAGCGCGCGCTCCTGGTGGGCATCAACTACCCGGGCACCAAGGCCGAGCTCAAGGGCTGCCACAACGACGTCGACCGCATGCACCGCTGCCTCGTCGACCGCTTCGGCTTCGACGAGGACGACATCCGGGTGCTCTCCGACAAGGACCGCTCGGGGCCGCAGCCCACCGGGGCCAACATCCGCCGCGCCCTCGCCCGCCTCGTCGGGGACGCGCAGCCCGGGGACTTCCTCTTCTTCCACTACAGCGGCCACGGCACGCGGCTCCCCGCCGAGACGGGCCAGAACGACGACACCGGCTACGACGAGTGCATCGTGCCCTGCGACATGAACCTCATCACAGGTGCGATCGGGGATCAGTTAACCTTCTTCCCCTGCGTGCTTCGTTTTTCCCCCCCTTTTCTCATTGACGAAGTGATCAGCAAATACGGCGTAATCTGGTGCCTTGAGATGTGAATTTAGTCGTGGAAGAGATTGGTCAACGCCTACGAGATGTGGATCTGTTCTAGGATTGGATTGTGAGCAGAGTCTGGAAAACGGATAATTGCGTTACATCGTATTGCTACTCCTACTTTGTGATTTGAAAGGCTATGCTTAAGATCTATCTGGCTTCCGTCGTTTTGCTCTGCCGCAAGTTTTAGTGCATGTGATCTTGATAATGTATAGCTATCAGAATGATCTGATTGAATCTTAGGCCACGGCAGTTCTAAACCGAAATCTTAGACAGAGATGATCCGGGACTCAGTTAAACGGCTGAAACTGTTACTGAAGAAAGTTAGCTGCATTATACTATTTACCACTTCATCTTGTTGTACTGTAGACATATTGTGATGCACCGAATTGGTATACAAGTTGAGAATTGGGTGGCAATAGCAACTTTTAATCAACCTTTCGTCTGGAATTTATTTAGTTTCACTTCAGTGAAAGCTGTCTTTGCTTTTCAAATGAACTTCTGGCATGGAACAAGGTGCTAAGTACTTGGATATTTAGGGTCAAGTTAAACATAAATACTGGAAAATTTGATTCAAGTAAATTATTTAGGTTTGATGAAGTCTAATTGAACACTTGCCACAAATACCTATTTACAGTTTAGATTATTATTCCCGCTGCCAATTTGCTAGGATGGCTTGCAGATTTTTTAGTTCATGAATTTCACTCCCATCCCTGAACCATCTTTTCAATTATTTTCTGTATCGTTTGGAAAATACAATTCTCTTGTGATGATTAGTCCAAACAGAGGGTGGCACTCATCAAAGTTCCTAACGCCATGCATTCTGCAGATCAGGATTTTAGGGAGCTTGTGCAGAAGGTCCCTGATGGCTGCCTATTCACCATCGTCTCTGACTCATGCCACAGTGGAGGCCTACTGGACAGTGCTAAGGAGCAGATAGGTAATAGCACCAAGCAGAGTAAGACCCAGTCCCGTGAACCTGAAGAGCGATCTGGTTCTGGTTCTGGTTCTGGCGGCGGCTTTCGGTCATTTCTCAAGGAGACCGTCCGCGATGTGTTTGAGTCTGAGGGAATCCATATCCCTCATAGCCGCCATGGCCAGAGCCACCATGGAGGTGACGACCAGGATGAGACTTACGCACAGCCAAGTGGGGATGGCCGTACAAAAAACCGCTCCCTACCACTCTCGACACTGATAGAAATGCTCAAGGAACAAACTGGAAAGGATGACATCGAAGTAGGTTCAATCCGAATGAATCTATTCAACATCTTTGGTGACGACGCAAGCCCAAAGATCAAGAAGTTCATGAAAGTCATGCTTGGAAAGTTCCAGTCAGGTGAGCATGGTGGTGGTGGTGGTGTCATGGGCATGGTTGGTGCCCTTGCTCAGGAGTTCCTGAAGGCTAAACTTGAAGGAAATGAGGAAGAAGCTTTCAAGCCAGCGCTAGAGCAAGAGGTTCACAGTGTTGATGAGGTGTATGCTGGGACTAAGGCCTGGGCACCCAACAATGGCATTCTGATCAGTGGGTGCCAAACCAACCAAACATCTGCCGATGCAACCACACCGCAGGGTGTCTCATTTGGTGCTCTCAGCAATGCTATACAGACTATTCTTGCAGACAAGCGCGGGAAGGTCACAAACAGGGATCTAGTGATGAAAGCACGTGAGATGCTGTCTAAGCAAGGGTACACTCAGCAGCCTGGCCTTTACTGCAGTGATGAGCATGTTCATGTGGCTTTCATATGCTGAAACATGTTTATTTTCTTCCCTTCTTCTAGAGTTGAGCTGTGCACGAGAGGTTGAAGCTTTCCTTGTTTCCCTTGGTATGTTGTGTTAATGTTGCTTGAGGATATGCTTGAATGTTGGACCGTGTCAATACTGAAATAACTATGAGAAATGTTCTATATATGAATAATATGTATACTTTGTATCATGGCGTGTACCAAACTGTAAGCTTCATTATATATTAATTTCTCCATGTTCCTGTGATCCCAGTAAAACTAGTCATATTAATTCTGATGATGGTTAAAGTCTGTTTGCCTATTTTAAATTGCGTTCCAGCTTTCGGTAACATAAGCTACTTACTATCACTATTGCTCATGTCCTATGTTTTTGTTGTGTGAAGTTAATATACGGCGGCATATATACTAGTTCCTGTTTGCTTGCCAACTCTCTGTTTCTACATTTGCCTGTAAAACACGTTAATCGATCATCACTATTCCCCTGTGATTTAGTCTTCACCCATATATGTTGTACTAGTAAACCCTGTTTGCAGAAATGAACAAAGAAGTTCATTGGCATATATCTGCAGAATTTGGGACGATGCAATGGATTGTGATTGTAGACCTGTAACTCTCATGGAAAGAGTTACGTGCTGGATTACTCAAATCCACAGGTTGCAAATTGTTGTTCTGGGGATCATGAGGATTTTTTTTTCTTGGATGAATGTCACATGACCACGCATGTTTTATTGCTGTAGCAAGGAAAAAAAAAGATAGCCAAGCAAGAGAGAAATAAAACAACTTAAACTACCTACAGCGACAGAAATACAGTACTTTGCACGTCGAGCAGCCGAACCGTGTTCGACACATTCGGCCAAAAGCATAAGGATGCAATGCAACCTCAGAGAAAAGCGAAATGATATGATCAGCAAAATCTTCAGAACTCTCTCTACACAAATCTTCAGAATCTACATGGCACATAGTATCTGGCTCGGCCATATCAGACAACCAAACGTGGTGCGGAAAATGAACTGAACACAAACGCATAGCCTGACCAGAAACCGAACTCATCCCTCCCATTTTATTATTAGGCAAGCGATCTGTACAATGACGGAACTAGAACCATCATCAGTTCAGTACATGGAAACATCATCCTCCGTCACCCTACCGAGTACTGATCACGCTGCTAGATCACCGGGAGGAGACGGCAAACCACGGATCAGGGCTTGCCGGTGCCGCCGGCGTAGTTGGCCTGGCAGCAGTCGGGGTGATTGAAGCAGCACGCGGGCGTCGACTCCACGGTCACAGGCCCAGGCCTGGCCTGCACCGCCGAGGCCGCCATCGCCACGAGCAGGCAGACATGCGCGAGGAAGAGAACCAGGAACACGCGGAGGTTGTCGTTCGCCATGGCGTCGATCGATCTGAAGGGAATGCTGAGGGAGTGCCAACTCTACACCATCCAGTCATCCACGGCTACCTTTTATAGTGGAAAAACTATTTGGTGCAGGCCGACTGCAGATGACGCCGGTGCAGCCCTGTCCTAAATTTTTGCATGCGGCACCTTCTTAGTATCTGGTATCTGGTATCCAGCTCTAAACTCTTTTAATGATCTGTCTCTTAACACATACTAACTGTGTTCTAAATTATAGATCGTTTTGGCTTTTCTAAATATATTTATCTTGTTATGTATCTAGACATAGTTTATATCTAAATGCATAGCAAAATGAATGTATCTAGAAATATCAAAACAACCTACAATTTAAAACGGAGGTAGTAGTTCATAATATAAATGATTCCACACATTATTCTCGCATAATTTCAAAGTGCATATACAAGACTATCTCTTGATCAAGACATACCTCTTATCTCTCTTCCATTAAATTATATAAAAAAATATTTTATTAGCCAGCTAAATATCAACTATTGGAGAAGGCCTTATAGACATATGCTAGTGACGCTAGGTTGTTAGAAAATGGCAAACTATTTTAAATGATATAGTAACGCTCTTGCTTCAATTTTTTTTCAAAAAGGAAAATGGCAAACTGTTAATAATTACCTAAACACATATTAGATGTTAATTGTTCAAAATCAAATATCTAAACACATATTAGCAAGTGGACCTAAAGACCTTTGTTAATATTTAATCATCTTATAATTATTAGTACTATTAATAATTCCAAACAACCAACCAGCTAATGGATTATTTGTTAGTATAATGGTCTGCCAAATACTAGTATGTTAAAATCATGAACAAATATTCTTATGGGTGAACAAGATATGTCCACGTCACTAACAAGTTACAATATGGAATAAAATAGTATCACTACATTAAAAAGGTAAAACAGAAAATAAGGAAAGAAGTAGAATGTAAAAACAAATAGAAGAAAAAAGAAAGCAAATGATAGGAAGATATAAAATAAAATCATAAGAAATAAAAAGTTTAATGATATATACAAAAGAAAATATCTAAAGGATTAGAAGCTAATAAGAAGAAAAAAAGAAAATCATTGTACATTGGTGTTGCGGAGATCATGGTGGTCTTTTACTTGGATGAATGGCACATGACCGTGCATTTTTATTAATATATATAGTAGTAAGAAAAAAAAATTAAGGACAGCCAAGCAAAAAAGAAAAGAAAACAACTTATAAACTACCTAGAGCAACAACGTCCGCTACAGTCGGCTAAAATCGTAAGGATGCAACCTCGGAGGATGATAACAGAGTTTATAACCTCGGACGATTTTATCCAACAGCTAGCATAACAGAGTAGCACAGTATGATAAGCAAATTCTTCAGATGTCAGAACCGCAATACACAAATACGGAATGCGCAGCAAAATCTTCAGAACCAGTGAAAAACACATTTCATCTCGCTCAGTCACAGGACATTTTTCAGATAACAAAGAACGAGCTGCTGAAAGAACTGAACATAATCACACCCATCCTCCCATTTTATTATGCTGTCGAATCAGTACAATGACGGAGCAGAAACATCAGGACTGCAGCACCGCATCGAAACAACACTGTCACCCTACTGATCACGCTAGGGTAGATCAACCTGGAGGAGGCGCCGGCAAACCATGGGTCAGGGCTTGGCGCCGGCGTAGTTGGCCTGGCAGCAGTCGGGGTGGTAGAGGCAGCACTCGGGCGTCGACTGCAGGAACACAGGCCCAGGCCCGGGCCTGCCCTGCACCGCCGACGGCGCCATCGCCACGAGCAGGCAGACCTGCGCGAGGAGGAGAACCAGGAACACGAGGAGGCTGTCGTTCGCCATGGCCTCGGTCGATCTGAAGCCTGAAGGGAGCACTGTCGAGGATGTGCCAACCCAACACCACCTCCTTTTATGCGGCCAAAGTAAAAGACAGATCCTGGTGACGCGGTAAGATGTCAAGTGACATTTGCCAGCATTTAAGCATTTAATCACAAAATCACGAATGAGCTGGGTGCAGTGCAGCGAGGATATTACACGCTGGAGAGTGGAGACGCGCTAACGAAACTCAGGGGTGCGGGTAAGCACCAGCGAAAGCTCCGGGTCCGGGCTGGATAGAATTGGGCGCCCATGGGCTAGCTGCCACCTTTGGGGAATCACGGCCTCTTGGACATTGTGGATTTCTCATTTCCTGATCCAACCATATAGGACTGGAAATATTGGAATGGTATCAAGGGCTAACTAGTACTGTCAGAGTTGCTGTTTGTCCAATCTTCCCCTCTTTCATGAAAGAAATAAAGCGCATGCCACATTTGTATATCTTGATGTCGCAAATGTCAACTAATCCTGACTGGAGGGAGGATGATTTTACGCACGATGCTTGGCTGAAATTTGTCTAAAACACCAATCAACAGCATCTGGTTCTTTCAAAATTTAGATGTGCTTTCACACCACTCGAGCTTCGTATGCATCTCCGTCTCTGGGATCATTCTACACAACACTTCCCATGTTTCTGAGGGGCGGACACCACATTCAACTGGTAAAAATCGCTTGGCATCTGCTGGGTTTAGTAAACACGTACACAAACTACTCCATGATTTGTAGCCTCCATATACATGAACATAACGAAAACAGATGGGGTTGTATTTGATTGCCCTGCACCGTCAACAACCGTACGTATGTACAACCTGACCAAACCGCTGAACTAGGGCGCTCTAAATCAACGCCTCACCGTGACCGAGCTCGCGTATCTCACCCTGCTCCTCTCCCTCATGATGGGATGCTGCTTCCGCTCCCTCTGCCTCACCACCTCCGGCGCCCTGATGACCTGAATCTTGCGCTGCCGCTTCGCGTCCTCTTCCTCTTGGTACCCCTCCCGGAGCTTACGCTTCGACGCCTCGATCTTGCCGTCGAGACCGGACACGATGTCACGTTCGCTGCCGCTGGAGCTGCCGGTGACGAGCGACGCCGTCGTTCTTGGAGGCGGTTCCGAAACCTTGGTCGACTCGACGCGAACGCCGCGCGTGGTGGTGGCGACGACACGCGGCGCCGTCTTCTTGCTCGCCGGTGGTTCCGTAATAACCTTTGCTCGCGAGTGGTTGCCGCCGGCGCTAGCAGCAGTGGCTTGCAACGTCTTCTTGATCACCGTGCTCTCCGTAGCCTTCGTCGACAAGGCAGCCGGCGTAACAAAATCGTCAGGTTTCTTCTTGGTCGGCCCGGACGGAATCTTGGCAGGTTCCTCCGTGTGGCAGCGGCGGCGGACTTCGCCGGCGTTAGGCTTCGTGTCCTCGTCCTCCTCATCAGGCCCACCACCAACCTTGGATAGCATCTCCATGGCCGCTCTGGCCTCGACGAGATCCTCTTCCGCGGAAGCCCTCCACCCGCGCAGGACGTCGCGCGCCGCGCTCCGCACCCGCTCGGACTCGTGCTTCTCCATCAGGGCGCGGACGGCCGCCACGAGCTCCGTGCTCGCCAGCAGCGCCGCCGGCTTCACCGGGACCATCCGCAGCGTCAGGAGCGACTCGGCCATCGCGCCGTCAAGCGCCCGGCACAGCTCGCCGGCCGCTTCGTCGTCGTCCGCCGCGTCGCAGAGCCTCTCCACGACGGCGCACCTCGCGCGCCGGAACTCGTCGCGGGAGAGGCCCGGCCCGGTGGCCTCGATCGCGGCGTCGATCGCGGTGAAGGAGGCCAGGAAGGGCTTCCACCGCCGCAGAGGGTGACCGGCCGCCATGCCGCCGCCGGTGGAGAGCTGCGGTAGGGGAGCAGCCGGGGTTCGTTGGATTGGATACTTGGATCGATCTGCAGTTCGTCGATGCGGATGGAGACGCGAACGCCATGCTTTTATGCTAAGTGAGAGCTGACCGCCTCCGATCTCGACACGGTGTGGTGTACCGACTCGGAGACAACCTTTTCCCGCGATTAATTTTCGTTTGCGTAGTGGGCCAATGGGCCGCCCGGCATGTACAACAGCTATTAGCCTGGCCCATTAGCACACGCTAATTCTCAACCAAGGCCGTCGTCTATTTGTTTTGCTCCAACGGCCATGGGACAGGAATAAAAAAATATTCTAGATTCCCGGACCAGGCCACCCCCTTTCCCCTCGGCCTTGCTTGCTGCCTCCAATTCCCTCCCCAGTCGTGAACATTCACGGCGGCGATCGGCGAAGATCCCGCCACGGCCTTGCCTGCCTCCGCAAACTCCTCCCTCCAGCTTCCCGTCTCGCTCCTTGCCAATGGCCTCGGCGGCGGCGCCGGCCACTTTCTACCTGGCTCGCCCGGCCGCCCGGCGGGCCATGGCCTCGGCCGCCGCCGTCGCTGCCGTGACGTTCCGCCGAGCGGGCCTCGCCGCCGCCTGCCTGCCGGCGCGGTATTCGGGCTCCGTTTCCCTCGGCGCCGGCGCCGATCGGAATCTATCGATCCACGTCCCGTCGCGCTTCCGCTCGGCGTCGGCGGCGGGGCGCGAGACGCGCGCCGCGGCGACGATGGCTAAGAAGAGCGTGGGAGATCTCGCCGCCGCGTACCTCGAGGGGAAGCGCGTGCTCGTGCGCGCCGACCTCAACGTGCCCCTTGACGACAGGCAGAACGTCACCGACGACACTCGCGTCCGCGCTGCCATTCCCACCATCAAGCACCTCATTAGTAACGGCGCAAAGGTCATCCTCTGCAGTCATCTGGTAAGCCTCGAATGATATCATATTGCCACGCATACACACTCCGAAATGAATGAACAGGAAACTCAAATTAAGTCAGATTTAGTAACGATATGAGTGGGTGCTTGAGTTGAGACCACTAAGTTATGTTGAATACATGTTCTTCAGTTTTTTAAGATAATACATTCATCATTTAAAAATTTGAATTTGCTTGTATGCACATTCCATAACGTTGTTTTGCAATTCCTCTGCATCTTGTAAGATAACTGGACCTACACAATTGAATGTAGTTAACTCGGCATCATGAGAAGCTGGCGTTCAAGTTTACATGTCCCTTGTCTTTCACCCGCAAAAAAAAAAAGAAAAAAAAAACATGTGATCTGATGTAATATCTGGCATAAATATAAGAGTTAATTATGTAAAGGCCGCAGCTATTTGTTTCAGAACTAGGATTTATTCTGAAGAATTACACTTTGTATTTCCTGCTGGTGAAACTCATTTAGATGACATTTATCACAATGCAAGTTTGATGAGGAGCTCCTTCTGGCTACATGCCACCAAAATTTATCTTATTTTCTCGTCCTTTTTCCCCAACTGTGATGTGCAGGGTCGTCCTAAGGGTGTAACTCCCAAATTTAGCTTAGCTCCCCTTGTACCAAGGTTGTCTGAACTTCTAGGTATACAGGTACCTTTTGCTTGCACAATATTCAAATTAATGATATCTACTGATTTATTTATGTTTGAGTATATCATGTGGGCATGTGCAAGCAGGTGCAAAAGGCAGATGATGTTATTGGACCAGAAGTTGAGAAATTGGTGTCCGCACTACCAAATGGTAGGGTTTTGCTCCTTGAAAATGTTAGGTTCTACAAGGAGGAAGAGAGGAACGATCCAGAGTTTGCAAGGAAGCTTGCCTCCCTAGCAGATCTTTATGTAAACGATGCCTTTGGAACGGCTCACAGAGCACATGCCTCAACTGTGGGAGTTACCAGGTCCTTGAAGCCCTCTGTCGCAGGGTTCCTTTTGCAGAAGGTTTGTCTATTTGTCTTTGTGTCAACATGTGAATGCAGAGCATTTCTCTTACATGAACAACCTTTCCAACTTCCCGATTTCTAAAAAAATTGAAATCACAGGAGCTTGATTACCTTGTAGGCGCTGTTTCAACTCCTAAACGACCATTTGCTGCCATTGTTGGTGGCTCCAAAGTTTCGTCTAAGATCGGAGTTATTGAATCACTATTGGCGAAATGTGACATCCTTCTTTTGGGTGGTGGTATGATCTTCACGTTTTACAAGGCACAAGGACTTTCAGTTGGCGCTTCCTTGGTTGAACATGACAAGCTCGAGCTTGCGACCTCTCTCCTCGCAAAAGCAAAGGAGAAGGGTGTCTCTCTTATGTTACCAACTGATGTGGTCATTGCAGATAAGTTTGCTCCTGATGCTAGTAGTCAGGTCAGCTACATTGTAATTTATCGTATTTTTCAAGACATGCCTGAAACTTTCTAGTAACCACCTGTTCTTGTTATGCACATAGTGATGTTTTGACAATGAGATTACCGTTCAGGTTGTCCCAGCATCTGCAATTCCTGATGGATTGATGGGTCTGGATATAGGTCCTGAATCAATTTCCGCGTTCACTTCTGCCCTGGAAACTACTCAGACAGTCATTTGGAATGGGCCCATGGGAGTTTTCGAGTTTGAGAAGTTTGCAGCTGGAACTGAGGTAATCACACCTTTTCTGCTATTCTGTTTCTTTTTTTTAGGAAATCGTGTGTAAAAAAGAACTTGACCTTGAACACTCCCTCTTCTGTAGGCAATTGCAAAGAAGTTAGCAGAGCTTAGTGGCAAGGGCGTCACTACAATAATTGGAGGTGGTGACTCTGTTGCAGCTGTTGAGAAGGTAGGAGTTGCCGACGCTATGAGCCACATTTCAACTGGGGGTGGTGCGAGTTTAGAGTTGCTGGAAGGGAAGGAACTCCCAGGAGTAGTTGCGCTGGACGAAGCTTAGTTCTTGCGCTGTCAGGCTACATCGAGAACATTTTGTAATTTCTTTCAGTTTCTGTAGATTGGCTTGAGATCTAAAGAGTATTTAGAGTTTGTGGAGTTGGTCTATCCGCTAGTACTTCTGTGTTTCCCGACCCACGTCAGCGATGCCATGTTTTTGCAAGGATGTTTGAAATTTAGGCCTTTTAGAAGTGAAATCTGTGGAACTAAAGCACAAAAGTTCAATTAAAGAAAAATGCAAATGCTAGACGGTCACATGGCAGTTTTACTTCAGCGAGCAAAAGAAGACGGCGCTTCACGCCCCGTCACAGAATAATGCATTCTGACATGGCATCAACAAAGGGCCTGTTTAGTTCTCAAATTTCACTCCCAAATACACTATATAAAAAGAAGATTTCCCATCACATCAAAATGTCATAACATGCATGGAGTATTAAATGTAGATGAAATCAAAAACTAATTGCACAGTTTTGTTGTACTCTACGAGAATTAATCATTTTTTGGATAATTTTTCACAAATACAAACGAAATGCTACCGTAGCTCAATGATTACGAAGCGACATTCTACTCCCAAATTCAACCTCCCAATTCTAACATCTAAACACCACCAAAGTTCAACGATGCACACCAAAATGGGCTGGGCAAAAGCAGCACAATCGTACTGCACTATGTTCTCACCATGAATGTGACTCCATCATAGGAACCACAAGTTCGATCTTCTTTAAGAATTTAAAAATAAATCTGAAGAAAAATTAAAGGACAAAACGTGCTGGGACTGCTAAACAGAGATCCAACCCTGGCTCTAAAAAAAGGATCAAATCTATAGCTGAGATACACCGCTTTCAACGTGTTCCTGTCCCTTTTCTCGACCTTTTAAAGTGACTTTCAAAAAAAGAATAGAGTGACTTGGTAGGCTGCCTTCGCCCATGGGTTGTCTTGAAATAAGCCATCTTTGGCAGTCAGTCCAATCAGAATTACTAGCAGCATGCAGGAGCAATTAAGCAGTTGCAACGAATTGGTCATTTCATCTACAATCTCTTTGCCGATATAAGAGTACAGGGTACCTGATCGGTCAGCAATCACTTATATTGCTTCATAGAAAAAGAGTGATTTGTGCTTTTCACTTAAAATAAAAGCTCCATCTGTATGGCTATATGGTTTGTCTCGTTACAACACCACTCACCAGATACATCATGTTAACAAGAAAGCCACAACACTACCTACAAACTTTGTAATATCAGAAAGGTTGGAAACCACGGGCAAACAAATCCTGCACAAAAAGAGGACCAGTATGCCAAATCAACCAAACAAGGTAATCAACAAAGACACATATCATATCTGAAATTCTTTAGAGAGCAAAGTTCTCAATTCAGCAACGTTTTGCTTCCTGGTGTAGCAATGGAAATCATGATACATGCTTTTAATAGTCAAATGAAGACATGAAGTATGAGCAGAACATGATCACAGGTATTAATGTATTAATATACAGAGTAAGAATCAACAGAAGATAGAATTCACATGAATGTTTCAAAAACATATTCCAATACAACAGTTATAGAAGGCCTGAAAGAAAACCCATGATTGCGATGTACAGTTTGTCAAGAGTATCAATATAATCAACATCAATTCCACACAATTCCTTACCAAGCATTACTGGACATAGGAACGAAAGATATGCCACCAAGTAAATCAAGAGTATCGGCACCACTAGCAGAAGAAACAAAGCTAACCTCCGCTCTTCAACCTTCAAACCACGAATCACATTCAACAGCAATAACGATAGCATGACTAGAAGACAGGCAAGGTAATGATTTTGGCAGACAAATGATTAACCTTGTTCATACATCTCTGTTCCATTCCATAGAGTGATTCGATACTGCCCACTATAGCTTACAGATTACAAACTGCTACACTGAACGAGCAACAGGAGAACTAAGTAGCCCCTAGTAAACCACTCTTGTTTAGAGTACGATTCACCCGACACTGCTAATATGAACAATGAAGCAAAGAGGTGAGCAGCTTACCCTCCCCCTAAGCTCCAGTCTCAAGGTTCTCCATCTGGATATTGCTCTTGAGCGGGACATACTCCCCGAGGTATCCTCCAAGGTGCTCGTACAATGCGGACCTGTCAATCTGCTGGTTGTGGAAGGCCTTGCATGCGTAGTAGAACACGCTCTGCACCAGCAATCCCAGCAAATTGACACAGACAAGGACGCACACCAGCACGGTGCCGACGAGCAGCCGGCCGGGCAAGGCGAGGCCGAAGCTCCCCTCCTCGCCGCGCCCCTTGACGACTGCGGCACGGAAGAGCAACGAGGTGACGCCGCAGACCGCGAAGTAGGAGACGACGAGCGTGGCGGCGGTGCCGGTGCGGCCTTGGAGCAGCTGCTTGCTCTTGGCCATGGCGGCGAGCCCGCAGACCGGCTCGAGCACGGAGACGACGCTGGCGAGGTGCCAGAGCGCGGAGATGTAGACGTGGATCCCGAGGAAGACGAAGACGACGACGAGGAGGAAGAGGACGAAGGAGAGGGAGGGGGGTGCGGACTCGGAGGCGCCGTTGGGGATGAAGAGGACGATGAGGAGGAGGACGGCGATGGCGAAAACGAAGTGGTAGGCGAGCATGAGGAGGGAGACCCAGAGGAAGGTGCGGAGGAGGCGGGGCAGGATGGGGCGCATCGCGGCGAGCGAGGCGGAGATGGAGGCGGGCTTGGCGGCGTAGAGCGAGGCGACGGTGAAGACGGCGGCGGCGGTGGAGAGGAGGGAGAAGGTGAAGAGGACGATGAGGTAGAGGAACTGGTAGGCGAAGAGCCTGAGCCACTGGGCGGGGGCGCCGGCTCCGGCGCCGCCCTGGATGCGGAGCACGATAGGGTGGGTGAAGAGGGAGTGCGCGAGCACCGCGGTGGAGAGCGGGAAGACGAGGCAGGCGGCGAGGAGCGCGAAGGTGCGCGGCGCCGCGCGCGGGATGGTGGCGGAGACGCGGACCAGCTCCGCCGCGCCCAGCGCCGCCAGGTCGCTCGACGCCAGCTCCATCGCTGCTGCTGCTGCAGCGGCCGCGGCTAGGCCTAGGCTGGCTAGCGGCGGCCGGCCCGGCGGATTTCCGGGGGGATTCGGCGGTGGTTTTGCGGGGTCCGGCCGTTTGGGGAAATTTGGCGGAGTTTGGGGGAGGTCTCGGGCGCGGCGAGGAGCGCGGCTGCTGGTGGAGGAAAGCACGCACGGCGGTGGAATTGGGGAAAGGGGGTGGAAGAGTTGGGTGGGGGGATCCGCCGTGGAATGGCCGTGGCGGACCGCGTGTCGGCTGTGGGTGGCCAGCCGCCGGGCGGGCACGAGGGCGGTGCTCGGATGAATCACGGGCAGGGAGCGCGTGCGGTTGCGGCTTCGAAGAGGTCGCGGACTCGCGGCTGACTTCGACACGAAGTATCTGCAAGTACCGCAAGAGGAAACCACCAGCGCTTCGTGGGCCTACCACAAGTCCACAACTATCTCGACAGAATTTTTCCATTTCGCATCCCAGTTTCTCAATTTTTCCAAAGCATCAGCAGTTCACTCACTCATCGAGGGCACCGTCTACAGTCTACACACAATACACAACCTTTTGTTTTTCTATTCTAGTCTGTACAAATCGCTTACAAAAGCTCAAGCTCCTCGGCGCATGCAAAATGGGATGGGCTAACAAACACCAAGCCGGGCTTCCGGAGCTTGCTTTGCTGACGGGAGCACGCCGTTCGCGCTATGCCAACACTGGCCGTCCAAAAGGAAAGGCGATCCTCCGAAGTACTGCACCCTGCAGTCAGGTCACTGACGTGTGGGCCTAACCTCACATGTCAGTGAGGGGGCACTACTGCAAAGGAGTCTCGTCCGTCCAAAACCACCACCGCTTCGCGCAGCGTTTGCAAGCTCGGTTCTCCGGAACGCTGAATACGTACACATGTTGGAAGACAGCAAGCACGACCAGATCATATGGCCGGTGACTTCAGAGACGAAGAAGATGCCTATGGTTTCTGTGTAGGCGCAGCACACACCGAAACGTATTCGTTCAGTAGGGTCTTGTACTGCTCCTTCGCCCTCTCAATTTCGACCCGCAGGTTCTGTTCCTGTTCGGCACAACACAAGCAGATCAAGCTCGTCACGTTCGTCGGCATGGTGTAATCGAATAAGATGCACTGTTTTGTGCCAAATGATCGTGACAACCACACAGGGTGGACGGAGAGAGATTTACCTTGAGCTGTAGCTCCTTCTCTGCCATCTCAAATTGTAAGCACCTACAGATGATGCAAAACAGAGCCGTTACATGCTTCGCCCAGAATCACTACATGGTCAAATGAAAGCGAGACTGGAGTCAGGACTCACTCTTCGTGGAGCATCTCGTTCTCCACCTTCAAGAAGTTAAACTCCTTCAGCTCTCGCTCTCTCGTGTATTGGCATATCTGTGCCATCCAGAGAGAGGTGTTAGCTTTCAATACATGGATATTGCGTAGTTGATTAAGGTGAGAGAGTGCACAAACAAGCTCCACAAACAAGGTAGCATTGATGAACAGCTAGGTTTTTTGTACTAACCTGATCACTAGCAGAGCTGCTGCCAGCCAAATCATGTGTGCCCTGCTTTTTAAACGAAGCCCTCCGAGGAGCATCGTCGTTCCTCCTTTTTCTTGTCCCCCATACCAAATCAGTGCCAGGAGCCATGGAATATGAGGCCGCCTGGTTGGCTTGCATGGTCTGTGTGTTTGACGATGAGTAACCAGTAGGTGCTCTCGGCGCAACACCCTCTGTTCCAGCAGGTGCTGAGCGAAAACTAGGGGGCGCAAAAGCAATTGGGATTGCATTCACGAAGGTGCTGTGCGATCTCAAGGGTGATACCGATGCCGCAGGAGAAGGTGCACTCCCCTCTGATGGTTCCGCAGGACCATTCGCTATTGGCAGCATTGATGGGGGAGGAGGAGGAATGGGAGCTGCACGGACGCGTGGCGTTTTCGTATATCCAATCTGGTGACAATGAATATCCCTGAGGAAGAATGGAAACGTTGTGTGGTGATCATTGAGCCCAAGCAAGCCTTGGTCCATGGTAGATTTGGGAGAAACAGCTGTTATGCATGGAAACAAAACCTGGAACTTACCAGTACTCATTCGTCATTTCTTTCAAGCGGTTCATCAGCCTCTGAAACAGTTGCGATTTCTCAAAGTCCTGTTTGTCATGGGTAGGCTTGATGAAGTCTGCCTCCAGTACCCCAGCGACACTTTTACCTTTACTGCTTGCATAACTCAGAACTCGATGAAATGGCTGCGATATATAGATTATTTTGAAAAACGATATCAGATAAAGATCAGGGTGTGATCCTCAAACAAGTGAATAAATGCAAGGGATAAGAAGCTCACCAAAATAAGGCGATTCTTATGATAGATATTAAATCCATGCACACTAATGGTTGGAGCGCCATCTAAGAATCCAATGGTCGTGATAACCTCAGCCTGAATCAACCAAAACAAGTGCAAAAAGGGAGAAATGAGAATAAGAGTATTGAAACTCCATGTTTATATGGTAAGAGTACGCGGGCAATCAATGTGGTGAAGCTAACAAAAGATTGTTGTTATTTCAAGACAAACCTCTTGTCTTCCGCAAATTTGGGGTTTATAACTGATGCATTCAGGATAAATGAGGTCAGCAGCTATACAATGACGCTGAATTTCTTGCCCTCGAAGTATGATCCTGAAGTAATCTGGTAACTGCAGATACAAGACAGAAGCATAGACCTGCAGAATGATTGATATGTCAGCAACGAACTCACGAGTATCAAACAGGAGTGGAAACATGTATGACACTCACCCTAAGAGAATAGCGCAGTCGATTAGCCAAATGATTTTCGTTAGTTCTTTTCACAACATGACTAATTTCTTCTGGTTTTGGTGCGCCGCTAATCATAATATCCTGAAATACAAACAAACAGCAAGAACTTTGATGGTCAGTTCAACAGGGAACATCAAAGACCTGTAAAAAAAGCACTCTTACAATGTGCAACATAAACAAAATCAACTTTTCAAAAAAGAATCTAAAAGACATAGCAAAATTTAACAGGCTAGTTGTCCAAGGGAAGGCAATTATAAATTTGGAGTTAAGAAAAACAATGATATGCTCAACGGTTACCTCTGGGTTTGTGTCAAAGTCAAGCTCCAAATTACCGTCATCGTTGGACCACAAATTGAACACTATAATCTTGGTGCCATGTGGACCAATGTCGCTGAACTGTTCATGAACCAGATTCAAACAACCATTAGAATTTGGCATTTTGGGTACACTCTATGTTACTAATAAATACTACTCCCTCTGTTCCAAATTATAGTTCGCTTTGGCTTTTCTAAATACATAGTTTTTCTTATACATCTAGATATATGTCATGTCTAGATGCTTAGCAAAAGCTATGAATCTAGAAAAGCCAAAACAACCTATAATTTGGGATGAGGGAGCAGATGGGACTGAACTAGCTATACACCTACTCCCTAAATGCATTTCCATATGTGGCTCATGACATGTATATAAATACAAAGGAAATTGTCCAACTTGTAGCTTCAGAAAGTCATTTAGCAATGTAGCTCCTTCTTAGAGTAAAATTAAATACTGTATCTCTAGACTTCAAATAGATGGCAGGTTTAGCATACATTCTGCACTAGCTCTTCTTCTGTTGCAAAAGGGGACCATTTCAACAACACTGACAAATTTGAGGAAAACTGCTCTGAGCCATGTCGCTCCAATCTTGTAGTTTGTCCTCTTAATAGATTGCATTTGTAATCCACCTAAAAAGAGAGAATGCACAATCTGAAATAAGAAAAGTTTGATCTAAAAAAAAAGTGGTGCATACACATCGACTTGTGCCAAAATAATAAAAATAAAATCACATAGCATACCACAGGAACTACAACATCTGTCTGGCCAGTTTCCACCAAGAAAGTGTAAGAGAGGAGACCGATGGATTGTGTAGGCCCACTGAAACCAACAGATAACTTGGCCTTATTATTTCAATGCAGAAAGAAAAGTAGTTTGCACAATGAAAGAAATATAAGTAGTTAGTACCCGCTCTTTGTGGAGCGGCTGAAAACAATAGCATCTGCCCCGAGCCGCATTGTGCTAGTCTTGAACCCATTTCCATCTGATCAGAGTGGTAATGCCGAAATGTTAGACATGGGTTTTCAGGAGATGACTAGCCGATTAAAAAACATAGTCAGTAGGCAATACATTGTCCAATCGAAGATCCTGATTGTTTCTCTGAAAATCCAAAGCTCATGCAATGCCTCAAGGAATCAGGATCCATGCCTCCACCATCATCTGTATGGTAACCAGAGAATATGCACAATGTTAGTTTCAAATTACAGATATGGCATGCATACCCAAATTTTCAACACAATTTCATTAGTACATTTCAAGCATTGGCCAAACTCCACCGAAAACGGACCAGGAGTGTTTACAAGTTTTTGTTTTAGATCCTTATTTATCCAGATTAAATATCACTTGAAAATGTTGTCGAATTAAGTGAAGAAAGCAAAATTAATATGATAGTAATCCGAACCTTGAACTAGTAAAGCTGGTGATCCGTTCCGGCTGTCGATGACTTTGTCCACCAATATTCTTGTAGCACCACCAGTTTCTATCTGTTTGACAAAATATAATCTAACCACATATTCCACCACGAACAATCAATGCATGCAACTGAACAATGAAGCTGTTTAAATACCTCATCAACAGCATTGTCCAACAGCTCCGCCACGGCTGTAACAAGGCAAAGGAAGTGTAAAGGGACAATGCAACAGTAATAAGATTGTAATCTGGAAAGAGTCTGCACACAAAAGCTTACCTCCAAATGGCCATTTATGTGAAGTTGCGTTGGAGTGGAGAAATTCAGGGTGAACACACATGCGATTCTGCACAGCTGCAACAGAGCAACGCAGGCAACGTCCAGTATTAGAGGCGCTATCAAGAACAAACAAAAGTTGCACGAAAAACTTCAGCATTGCGCGTACTCTGAGACTGTGGCGCAGAGCTCCCGGCCCCCGCGTCGTAATCACCGGCGCTCCAGAACTTCCTGCTGAACCGTGGTGCAGGGGAAGGACGACGAGACGAGGTGCCTTCGAATACCTCGTCGGGGCAGCTGGTCCTATCGGCGGTGCCACTCGACAGCTCCGAGGCGGCACGGTTGAGGACGCACGCCGCTTGCGCCTGATTTTGCGGCTGCACTCCGGCCGACACTCTAGTGCCCTCGCGCTCGGATGGCAACGCCGTCGCCTGAAACGTGCTGGGCCCGTGGAAACCCCGCTGGATGGGGGTGGCGGTGATTGGGAACAAGAAGGGCTTGACGTCCCTCTCCTCGCCCATGGCGTCCGTCGTCGGTTGCTGCTGACATGACATGACAATGACAGGGCGGAGGAAGCGGTTAGTGGGGTTGAGGGAAAACTCGAGAATACCAACAGATGGAAAATAATCACGACGCTTAGAAAAGAGAGCGAATTCTTGAACCAGAAAATCCAATCAACCGGCCCAAAAATTTACAGACGTGTTTCATCCACGGAAAATTCGCAGGAAGTGGATAAAATAATAACCGAAGAAAAATCAAGAAAACGTCTCGCCGCTTGAGATTTTCATCGAGCAGGTTGTGTGCGTGCTTTCCTTGGGTTGCCCGTCAACCCGAACACTGCCACGAGGACCGTGCTTTTTATGGGGGCTCGCGACGCTGCATTAACATCCCGGCAACTGCTACAGACTACAGGCCGTGTCCAGTTGGTGCGATGCCAGACTGCTTGCTCGGTGTCGCGACTCGGAGGAGGTGTTGCCGATGGCGATGGCAACTGAAGCGACGAAGAAGCACAGCGTACAAGGATGAAATCAAACATTGCGCGTACGGCGTACCTCCAGGGCCTGGAAGACCGACGGCAGCGAGACCGGGATGAGCGGCGCGGCGGCAGTGGATAGGGCTACTCGAGGTGCCGCGCGGGGTCGACGACGAGCTCGGCGCCGTAGATTGGGCGGCCATAGCGCACGAGCCCCAGCGGAACGCCGAGCATTGCCCCGCATGGCCTACACGGCAGCCTCGCCGCGCCCCCAGTGGCGAGGTGGTGCCGCGCGGGGGCGGAAGCGGAAGGAAGGGGCAGCGCGCGGCCGAGGCGGCCCCGGCATGAGCTCGGGCGGGAGCGCCCGTGGCATGGAGCAGTCCGGGCAGATGAACTCCATAAGCCCGCGCTCCACCTCCATCGTGGCAGCGTCTCCCCGATCGTTCGCTCGCCGCCCGACGTCGCCGCACGCAGGAATCGCCGCTGGGAACGAACGAGAGAGGGAGTGTCGGGGTAAACGGGGTACAGGGTGCGAAAGGATGAGGGCAGGCTCGTCTTTTCGCCTTATTCCAGAGGGTTTTCTCTCTTTTTTTTCCTAAATTTATCTATTCTGGATGCAACTAATAACAAAGTTAAACGCGTGGGAAAAAAAGATGATATTGGATTGGATTAGCGGAGTTAATTTTGACCGGGGCGGCGGCGACATCGCCGGGCGGAGGGCCGAACAGCGATGGCGTCGCTGGAGGACCCCCGATGGGCAGTGCCGGCGGAGGGGACGAAGGAGAACGGCGGCCGACAAGGTTAGCGGCGGCCGCGTGTAACGCCCGCGTTTCTAATCCCTGAAAAATCACTAAATAACACACCCGGTAAAAATCTTTTCAAAACGTTTTACCACCCGAGCTCCCTCCTCCGCCAATCCTGTTCGCCCTGTGTTTCCCCCCCTCTTTTTCCTGTTCGCTTCTTCGTCGCCATCCTCTTTCCGTCCCGTCTCACCCACCCTCGTGTCGACCGTCTCTGGCCGACCGCCGTCGGCGCCTGTCTTTCCGCCGCGAATCCCGCCGTTCTCTCCCCTTTTCCTCTCCCTCTTTCTCTTTTTCCTTTTCTTCTTTCTTTCTTTCTTTTCTTTTTCCCTTTTTCTCTCCTTTTCCCTTTTCCCCTCCTCTGCTTCCTCTGGCCGACACCGCCGCTGCTGCTCTGCTCGCCACCAGCCCCGCTCACCCCTCTGCTCGACGCCGACCGCAGTCACGCCATCGCCGCTGTGCCGCCCATCGCAGTGGCCCCACCACCGTTGACGGCCCTACGCCACCCCGACCCGAGCTCGTCGTCGCCGTCCCTGCCGCGCGCACACGCCAGGCCGAGCTCCTCGCGCGCACGCCAAGCGCCGACACCACCGCTCCGCACACTCGCCGTGCTCGCGATCCCGTCACCACACCGCCCGACGAGGCCGCAACCACGCGAACGCACGCCACCGCTCCGCTTTGCGCGCCGCCCCACAGCCCACCCGAGCTCCGCGACCGACGCGCCGCTACTGCCGTGCCGCCCACCGCCGCGCTGCCGCAGCCGTGCTGCTCGCCACGCCACCACCACACTGCTCCGCGCTGTTGTCGCCACACCGGCCCCACGAACACCATCACAGCGACAGCCGACCGCCATACGCGTCGGCCACGCCACCGCCCGTCCTCGCCGCGGCCCCATCCACACTGCGCGCACGCCACGTCCCGACGCTCGCGCGCGACAAACACAGCGGCACCACCGTACACCCCGAAGTACACCACGACGACGAGTCGTCCCGTCGCCGGCCGTGATTCTCGCCGAACGCCATTAACTCCCTCGCCACCGGCCCGCCAAGCGGCCTCTCGTCGACCCACCTCTTCGCCGCCTCTCCCCGCCTATAAATTGGCCAGTCGGCCTCTCCTCCACCACCTCGCACTCACCCACCCCCGCAATCGCCCCCTCCACCGCCATAGCACCGCCGCCCCCACTGCCAGCGCCGCCGCCGCCTCTAGCCCTCGTGGGCAGCCCTCCCCACTGCACCTCTGCCTAGGGTAAGACCACGAGTGGACTCGCCTTGTTCCCCTCTCTCGTTTCCCCAGGTTGATTTGACCCCTCGCCGCCGCAATCACCGGCGATTCCACCGCCGACGGCCGCCGTCGCTCTCTCCCCCTCCCGCTGCACTGTTCCGCGGGGAAGAAAAGAACTTTTACCCATAACCCCCTACCTTTTTCCCTATTATAACCCGCGGTCTAAATAAACATGAACCCCCTCTCTCTGGCACTTTGCACAAAACCCCCTGAACTTTTACCTAATCAACCCGCAGTCCACCTGCACTATTCCCCCTCTCTCTGTCTTTTACACCGGAGGCCCCTGGACTTTTCCATAATTGCAGAAAGGTCCTTATTCTTTATAAACAGCCCCTAAACTCCACTAAACCCCTCATTTCATGCGCCAAATTAATCCCGTTTGACCCCAAGCTCCACCACAATATTCACCAATACATTTTCGCCAAAACCAACCAGTCCATACTCAAAAATAATCGTGTCATCATCATTCGCTCTCATTTTCCGTTCTATCTTTCTAAGCTTAATGAAAGCTTTTTCTTTTATTTATTGGGTGTTTGTTGTGTGTGCCGTAGACTCCGCTGTGAACGAGGAAGGACTCGAGGAGGAGCAGTGCTACGAGCAGGAGCTTGGAGACCAAGACCCCGGGCAGGAATCCCCCGAGGGTTGGGAGAACGGCAAGTGCAATCCCACCCTTTGATGCATATTGTTGTCCCAGTTTTTATAAACACAACCCATGGCCTGATTTATAAAACTTGCATGATTTTACTGCTAACCCGGTTGGATAGCCATACCTTGACTGTTATGACTGATTCCTTTACAACCTAGATTAATATTTAAATACGACAATGTTCTATTTGAATATTAGTCACTGCTAGAAATGCTTAGGAACATTTTACCATTATACCCCCATGACAAATACTTGGTGTTTACAAAAGCAACCGTGTGCGTGCTTTAAAATAAAAGAGATGATTTGTGTAAATAAAATGAGTACCCGTGTGGGATGAGACAGACGATATTTCCGCGTGAAATACCGAGGTGAGCTCGAACCGGTGTGGTTGAGCATGGTGGGAGTTGTCTATCCTATCACAAGTTTTGGGATGATGTTGATGTGTCATCTAGCCTAACCCATTTTTCTGTACCACCACTCGACCGTTGTATGTGGCAACGGCCTAGCATAAATCCCACTAGTTGAGCTGCTGGTTATGTGGTGTGCTGGTGAGCAACAGAGGGCCATGGAGCCGGGGATACGGTCTATGTGAGGTATGCCCCTGGTTAGAACCTCGTTGGTAGGTTGCTAACCCCTGGTCGCGTCTGTGATAACTTGTCAGTCTAGCTATGGTGGGTAATGGCTTTGATAGGAGCTGCACCGGCACTAAGGTGTTCTTGTTGTGGTAGCCTACTTGTGGTTGTGTACACCTCTGCAGAGTTAAAACCTATCCGGATAGCCGTGTCCATGGTATTGGGCGAGTTACGGCTTGGTCACTTCACTAGTCCCCTGTTTTGGTGTAAGTAAGTGTTGGTGTTTGATTGAGCTGAGAAATGTTTTGATATGGGCTACGACAGATGGGAAATCTGGTAGCAACGAAATCTTGTACGAAAAAGTGTTACCTTTACTGTTCCTTTTAAAAGTAATATTTGTGAAAACCCATTGCGAAAACCAACCCCTTGCATGTGTAATAAAAATTGCTTTGCTGCTAAATGAACCATGAGCCTTCCTTGTTACAATACTTGTATACTTCTGTTATACCCTCCGTGGTTGTGGTTGCGCTTGCTGAGTACGTAAGTACTCACCCTTGCTTAATCTGTTGCAGAGGCAGACCCGGACTTTGTGCCTGAGGATATCGTCTAGTGGGGTTCGTTCTGCACCCAACCTTTGCATGTGTGTTAGGGCCACCCGCTGGAAGCCGCATGCGTTGCCACTCTGATGACGACCTCTATGTTATCAACCTTTTCATCTGGAGCCTAGTGTTAGTTCTGTTTGTTGTGGCCCTGCAATGCCACCATTACCCGTAATGTCGTTTTTGTACTGAACTATCTGTTGTAATAATGTGAACCAGCATCCTAGGACTGGTATTTGTATCACATTAAGTTCTCTCTTTCGAGGGGACGCTTCACCGCGGCAGTGGGTGGTGGCGGAGGCCGCCGGAGTCGGGGGAGATGCGGGCGGCGGGGACGAAGGCGGCAGCGGCGAATGTGGCCGACAGGTTAGCGTCGACCGCGGTGGTGGGAAGCGGCGGAGGCCGCCGGAGTCGGAGGAGGAGTAGACGGCGGGGGCTTCTGCCGGCGGCGGCGAGAGGGGTCGCGTGATAACTGCGTCCTTATAGAATAGCTATGAAGTGGAAATTCACCCAGGCTGGCACCTACACAGCGGCAGCGGCAGTTCACACGATGCAACACCACATCCCAACATAGTACGATATGGAAGACATGGGCGCCTCCTAAATGCAAAACATTCGCCTGGCTCATCCTACAAAACCGAGTCTGGACATCGGATCATCTGCTAGAATTTGCTGGCCGCACACCGATCAATGTGTACTATGCTGGCGGAGTTTGGAAACAGCTGCTCACCTTGTCCAGGATTACAGATTTACCAGAAGGATTTGACAGCTCATTGAAGATTGGTTCGGACAACCAGGATTACTACCGAACAACTGGCGGCCAGCAAACAACGCGAGCCATTGGTGGACCCAGTTGACTACCACAGAAGGGGCCGCTCCGAAGGCATTGAGAAGTCTCGCGTTGCTGGTGATGTGGGAAATATGAAAGGAGAGAAATGCACAAACCTTCAACCGCCAAGAAACCTCATCAATAGGACTACTGGCAAAGACCAAAGCGGAGGCCTCACTGTAGATTATGGCAGGAACGAAGGGCCTAGCGTCCCTATTAGCGCGAGAATAATCCCTCTGTACTCCATAACCGGCTAGCCGGTTGTAATTTCTCCTTCTTTTTCAATGAAATGAACACAATCTCGTGCTGATTCGTTAAAACAAAATAGCTATGAAAAAGGAGGCACATATGAGGAAAGGATGGAGCAAACCCCCGGATGGTAAAATGATGCTGACTGTTGATGCAGCCTGTAGTGTGGACTCAGGAAGGGGAGGTATGGGTGTGATTGTCAAAGATGCTGTCGCAGCCGCACAAAGTTTCCTGGCCCAAGTTATTGATGCTCCCATGGCTGAAGTATATGCCTTGAAGGAAGGATTGAGATTGGCCCAACTAATCGGCTACAATCGATTGATCGTGCAGACGGATTGCATGCAAGTGATGGACACTATGAAGCAAGGAGGTTTTTCCACAACTTCGGCAGCAGCAATTTATGATGAGTGCTATAAAATGTGAAAGAGGTTTGATGATATATCCATAGAACATTATCAAAGGGAGGCAAATCAGGTAGCTCATGAAGTGGCAAAGGCTCTTCGATATTAACTTGTATCTGGGACGATGAGCCCCCTAGGCATATTTTAGTTGCCCTAATGAACGATGTCACGTTGCTATCATCAAATGAATAAAGCATGTCGTATGGATTTTTTTTTTTAAAAAACAGAGTTAAACCCCCTTGAGATGCTGAAAGCGCCCAGCAATGCTGACGCCTGACAGCATGAGCAGGTCCCCTCCTGCCGCTCCCATTTTTCCTCGGCATTTCACATACCACATCACCGTCATACGAAATTTTTAGGCCATTACAGAGGATAAAGTATCGAAAAGTATTTCGTTTCGCATGTAATGGCCAGGCATCCGTCCATTGGAGGGGTATCCGTTTGTTTAATTTTCTTTTTCAGAGCCAAGCATCAAGCTTGGCCCTTTGGTTGGAGCCCTCTGTTATTGCTGTGAGTGCTAGGTAACTGATGGATCGAAATATGATCAGATCATGGGTGACAGGATGGTACAAGATAAAGCTATCTTGGGATGCAAAAGAAGGCGACAATGTAGCTCCATCGAAGAGCTCGAGTAATGTGTGTTGTTTTTCACGCGCATGCCGCTAATATAATCGATCTCAAAGACAGAGAAACGAAAGAGCACAGATAATCTCTGAAGAAGGACAACATCCAAATAAACATGTCTCAAGAACAGAAGAGATTTAAAAGGCATTGAGGCTATTAACATACCTCTAGAATTGGAATTCAATCTTGATCTTTTCCCTTGTTGCCTTTCAACTGCAGGTTGATACAGATCAGATCAAGCACCCTGAAGGCTTTGAAGAGTTCTTGATACTATCAGATCTATTCCCCTTGTTGTCTTCCAACTGCATGCCTCACTTTTGATATGGATCAGATCAAGCAACCCCAAGGTTTTGAAGGGTTCTTGATATAATCAGATCAAGTTCCTTCAATACCAATCCTTTTGGCACTTGATCACCTTGATGACAATGGCAAAACTCTAACACCTCCAAATCTGTAATTTATGGGAAGGATGCCATGGAATCCAATCTTACATATTTATAGACCAGAAAACCAAACCCTAGATTTGTTTTTTTATGGGGAACTACCTCTAGATCTGTTGGGCCAAGGAGAGTCCTATAAGAATTGGTATCATGAATCCTAAGCAAAGAAGTCTATCTTTAAAAATCTGATGGGCCAAGCAGAGTCCAAGTCCAGCACACGATTGATTAAGCCTTGAGCAAGAAAGATAGTTTTCTTGATATGGGCATTTTGTTTGGATCTGATGTCAACTACCACCATATATATATCTCTCTCCCAGGCATATGTTCATATCATGATCTACCCATAGTAACAAATCATAACAGATTCAGATTCAAATACAATGTATCTGGATTTTACACACTTATAAGGAAAGGAGTAAGGACGCGTATTTCTACCCAACTCGGAGACCGAAATCGGCAGAGACTGCGCAGCCCACATGTGGCCCAACCTGCCCAATCCAATCAATGCCAACCCGGCGGCCACACCGCCACGGCCCAGCAGCGCTCCCGCTCCCACCCGCCCTGGTTCCAATCCTCCTTTCCGAACCCGCCGCGGTGGCCGCGATGCCGTGTCGGCGTGTCGCCCTCGCACAGTCGCACCCCCGCTCCCTGCCCCATGTCCCTCGCCGCCGGCGACCTCCTCATCGCCCTCCGTGGCGCCGCCTGCCCGTCCTCCGCGCTCCACCTCTACTCAATCCTGCGCCTCCGGCTCCGCCCCTCGGACCCATCCCACTTCGCCTGGCGCGCCGCCGTGTTCACCCTCAAGCCGCTCTCCGCCGCCGCCTCCCTCCCGCTCCTATCCCACTTCCACGGCCACCTACTCAGGTCCAACCTACTCGCCTTCCCCCAGGTGGCCTCATCGCTCCTCCGCTCCTACTCGTTCCTTTCCCCGCCCGCCGCCCACCAACTGTTCGATCAAATACCCCGCGCCACCTGCAACACCTATGTCCTCAACGTCATGCTCGCGTCACTGTGCCGCTCCTCAGACCTCGATTCAGCGCGATCATTCTTCGATGACATTCCCGACAAGGACGTCGTGTCTTGGTCGACCATGCTCGCGGGCTATTTCTCGCGTGGTCGCCTCGCTGACGGGCTTGCCTTCTTCCGTTCGGTGACATTCACCAGAGATATTGCTGTGGATGGTGTCATGCTCACCACCCTCCTCATATCCTGCACTTCAGCCGGCTTCCTGCTGCCGTTTTGCAGGGCTATTCACGGGTATGGTGTACGCCGCACCATCCCTCCCAGTATGCACCTCGGGACAGCACTCATCGATTGCTATGCGAAGGCCGACCGCCTTGACTATGCTACCAGTGTCTTTGCTCTGGTGCCTAATAGGAATGTTATGCACTGGACAACTATGATCTGTGGTATGGCTTCACATTTGCGCAACAAGGAGGCTGTTCAGCTGTTTGAGGAAATGTGTCAAGGAAGAGTGCAACCAAATGAGATGACATTCACAGCTGTGCTCAGTGCATGTGTGAATGCTGGGCTGGTGGAGAAAGGGAGGGAGTTCTTTAAGCTTATGGTTCACGATTATTGCCTTGAGCCAAATATACATCACTATGGGTGCATGGTTGATCTCTATGCCAAGGCAGGACTATTGGAGGATGCTTGTGAGGTTATCAAAACCATGAAGGTGGAACCAAATGTCATCATCTGGACATCTTTTCTGGCGGCATGCAAGAAATTCAAGAATTTGGTGATTGCTGCCGAGGGAATGGAGAAAGCGTTGTCCCTGGAGATATCTGATGAAAATGCCGGATTATATATATTAATATCTGACCTTTTTGCTATGAGTGGCCGGTGGGATGATATGATGAAGGTTAGGAACTTGATGGACGAGCATAATGTGCAGAAGAAAAGAGGTTTGAGCTCTATTTATTAAGGTGCATGATCCCCTCCCTAGGATTTGCGATCTGCTGTAGTCAGTTGATTCTTGACTTGATTTCATACCTATAATTTTTTTGGCGGAATGTTGAACACTAGACTCTTTGATTTGTCTCGTCGTGGAGGTATTCAGAGTAATGCAGAAGAGAATCAACAAGATGAATACAAACTTCAACTCAAATATTTGATCTAGGTATGATCCAGTGGGCTGACACACTGAAACATTGAAAGAAGGATCTATGTTATACAGATGATTCATGTGCATATGAATACACCCTGAAGAATTTATCCAAGCAAGTTAGACTCGTCGTTTAATTCCTTGTTTTTTGGATGACTTTGTAGCACTTCTGCAAACACAGTCATAGTTCTGTGATTCTCGGCTTCACTCTTCTTACAAGACTACAAATGATAGATGAGGAAATTCGAGTGAGTTGCTGCTTGTGATTTTCATGAACTTTTGCTGATATATGGCCTTTCAAAGAATACCAGAAGGAAATTAGCATTTGGGTTTCAGCTCCCACTATTGCCAATAAACCATGCAATCATTTTTCCAGCTCCAGTGTCAGTAATGCTCTGTCCAGGTGCCATCTCTGGCCAATTCACCGCCAAATTGGCATACCAGGCACTCCACCGCCGATCAACCTCCATGCATGGGCGAAGTTTGTATGGAAAACCTGGGCTCCTTTTAACTTAAATTCTTCCTCTGGCTGGCTTTCAAGAGTCAATTGTGGACACTGGACAGCAGACCGCCGTATCAGGCACGGTCTTCAGGCCAACAAAACATCACATATCGGAGCACATCCTGTTCTGTTGCTTGTACACTCAGGTCTGGTGGGAGATCCTGCACTTGCTGGGGTACAGAAACATCACACCATCTGTGTGGCCAGTTACCAAAACTTAAGCGAAAAGGATTCAACACTCTCTTAGTGCTCATCTCCTGGCAGCTCTGGAAAGAGCGTAATGCTAGAATATTCAGGAGCGCTGAAATGACAGTGCCCCTTCTGCTGCGAGCAATCAAGGAGGGCGACAATTGGACTTCGGCAGGAGCTGAAAAACTTGGTTGTTTATTCGCTGCTTAATTGTCACGCTAGCTAGCCACTCCCCTTAGGATCAACGGTAGTCGCCATTGTGTACTATAGGGATTGCTGCTGATCATGGCGAGAGGATCACCGTCTCGCGTTGTGTAGCATATAATTTCATTTCTTGTTAATACAATTATGCACAGCTGTTCTGCATGTCCGAGAAAATAAAAATGCTCTCTGCTACTCTGTTTTTTGAACAATAGGGTAGGTTGCTATTTGTTCATGTGCTACATTCAAATATAGTCGTATGTGCCTACTGGAAATTACTTTGTGCACGGGTGACCTGGAATTCTCTTTTGTATATTTAGTTGTTGTATCTGTATCAAAAGTGTTTGAACGTGAAATATTTTATTGCTGCAGATATACACAGGACCCCTTTCGTTGTTGCTGCTGCTGCTGGTGCCATTTTTCTTTTGTTCATGAGTAGTTCAGCTCAGCTCGACAGAAAAAGAAAACGAACCCGTCAGTATATCTTTTGTTGCTGCTGCTGCTGCAACCTGTCGCTGTTTTGGTAATTTATGCCGTCAGTATATCTTTTGTTTGAATACTGGACAAATCTGTGAGACTGTGAATCTAGACTCGAAACTTATCTGATGCTCTACTTTGATGGAAATTTGAACTGGGAACAGGACCTGAAAAATTAGCCCAAAACCTGAAAATCTGTCCGTTACTTTGTTCGATTACTATACTGAAAGTCTGAAACCTGTTGAGACATGTTTGAAAGCACACCCCCCATGCCCTAATCGTGAAACTGGACGCCTACCCAGAAGTATACCGTGCAGTGGCAGCTTCTGATAATTAATATAACGATGCCATCACGGGAACGCGCCTCGCCAGTAGTTTTCTCTGATCTTGTTTCATATGATACCAGTTTGACTTATCGGTCACAGTCACTTCTCTGTGGCTAAATCGTGGTGGCTTGGCTCACGCGATGCCGTGACGCCCTGGTGTTGTGCTAGGCTTGTACATCAACTCCTCTGGGTGATATGTACTGTTGGACAGCGTTCACGCCAAGTCACGTTTTCAATTTTGATCCAGTAACTGCAGGTTGTTTTCAGCATCATGCTTGGAATCGAAAGAAGCTTCCGTTCCGAAGTCGTGAACGCTGTGTGAATAACAAACCACCTGTGAGCTTCTGGCACCGAACGATCTTGGATATCGTTGGAGAAATAATTGTGTCTCTCCTGCTCCCAGAGAGGACTAGATCGAGGAGCAAGGCATATTCAGATATTCTGCAGTATATATCCGTGCCGAAGCAGTGTATAGGCCACTGGTAGCTCCCAACGTTGGCACGCACCGGCCGTGCACGTGTTCCGTCATCGATCCGCCTGCGCGTTCGGTTCAGACAGGCCGGTGGTCCCTCTTTTCCTTCGTCTCACCAGTCACCCGTCACCAGTTAACACTCGCCGTACGGGTTTGCAAAGGCAAGGCTGGCCCTCGTAGGATCGCGACCGGTGCATATAAAGCCTCGGCGATCGCGACGGTCGGATCGACAAGGAGAAATCTCTCTGTGCCTCCGCCCCTCCCCACCGCAGCTCCAACTCCCTCCCGTGGACGCACCTTGAGAGATACGTTACTCCGTGGTAGATATCTCAATGCCTCCGCTCCAGCGCCGTGGATAGGAGGAGACGTGCGTGCCGTCGGCGTTGCTGCGCCCCGCCCCGGCGAGCATATATATAATTAATATCTCGGCTCAGGAGCTAGCTAGCATTTCGTGCTCTCGATCGATCGGCCGCTGACACGCGCGGGCCGTCGGTCGCGATGGGTTTCTTCTTCAGCTCCGGCGTCCCGCTGCTCCTCGGGCTGTGCGCCGCGGCCTCGTGCTCGTCGGCGCCGGAGATGCTGCACGGGAGCTACGCGGGCAAGTCGGAGTTCAGGACGGTGAACCGGAAGGAGCTCCAGTCGTGCCTGCACCCGAGCCCGTACCTGGCGATCAACGTCAGCGCAGCCGGCGGGGCGTCGCCGCTCCCCGACGAGGCGTTCCTCGAGGTCACCGTCGCCGGCGTCCTCAAGCCCGACGCCTCCGACTGGGTCGCCATGATCACGCCTTCCAACTCCAGGTGTGCGTACGTGTTGTAGCATAGGCGCATAGCACTGCTTGAATCCGATCGTTTTCACGGATCGTTCTCTATGTCCGTGAGCTGATGCGTGCACGCGCGCCGCAGCGTCTCTGGATGCCCTCTGAGCGGAGTGAACTACGTGGAGACAGGCGACCTGGCGAACCTGCCGCTCCTCTGCCACTACCCTGTCAAGGTGAGCTTCTTTTCCAGCTTTTGTATATTTGTACACGCTGCCTGTTCCTTAACAAGCTAACACTAACGGTACTAGTTGCGATTGCGAATTGCTTGCTACGTTAGTAGTACTCCGTACATATCAACCTCTCTGTGTCATGTTCAAGCTTCCCTGATCCCTGAATTGAGAGGTTGTTGAGATTATGAGAAGACCGTGCTAGCTTAACTAAGCATTGACAACGACAAGTCCTCAATCTAGTGCAGCATGTCTACGCATTTGCCTACCTTTTTATGGGCATCCGTGCAAGGAGCTAGATCTGGCGTGATAGAGCAATCCGTGCGTGCATGGTTCAAACGGGCAAACTCGTAAATACAAAAATTCCGCGTGCTATTTAGGGCCGTTCAATTAGTGGGCCTAGTATACGTGGGCTTATTAAGCCCAGTTCTGGATCCAGCAACCTCATCTTTCGGCGCGGAAGTGCAGGCCCAGTACCTGACAAGCGACCCCGGCTACATGGGCTGCAAGAACGCGGGCTGTGGGAAGCGCGACGCGTCCGGCGCCTGCGCGGCCCGCACCTGCGCCGCCACGCTCACCTTCCACGTCGTCAACTTCCGCACCGACGTCGAGTTCGTCCTCTTCTCCGGCGGCTTCAAGACGCCGTGCGTCCTCAAGCGCTCCGGCGCGCTCCGGTTCGCCAACCCCGCCAGCCCGCTCTACGGTCACCTCTCCAGCACCGACTCCAAGGCCACCTCGGTGAGCATTGCCATTCCTGTTCCGCCTTATTGCCCTCTCCTCTGCAAAAAGCAGGTGTGACTTGTGAGCGGCGGCGCTCCTACCTGACTCAGATAATCTGAGCGTTGGAGATTTGGTCTGTGCCAGATGAGGCTTACCTGGGTGAGCGGAGATGGGAATCCACAGCAAGTTCAGTACGGAGACGGCAGGTCTTCTACTTCTGAAGTCACAACGTTCACGCAGGAGGATATGTGCAGTGAGTAATCCACATATGTTTTGTCTTATTATCGCGGGAGAATCACACTGCAAAAGGAGATGATTCATGTCAATGTGTTTTGTTCAGCGTTTCATTGGAGAAAATCAGCTGCGTGCAGGTATCCCCTTGCTGGCGAGCCCTGCCAAGGATTTCGGGTGGCATGACCCAGGCTACATCCATTCGGCCGTCATGACTGGGCTCCAGCCCTCTCGGTCCTACGCTTACCGTTATGGAAGGTAGATCCTGAGTTCTCCTCCAACCAGATCCTTGCAAAAGAAAATTCATCAGCAACTACTGGCTTTCTTGTTTGTGCAGTCATTCTGTGGGCTGGAGCGACACGATCAAATTCAGAACTCCACCAGCTGCAGGTTCAGATGAGCTATCCTTTGTGATCTATGGTGATATGGGAAAGGCTCCGCTGGACCCATCAGTGGAACACTATATTCAGGTAGGTGAAATTGTTGCCTCTTGCCTCGGAGCAAGAATGCTTCGGTCCGAAACAGAAATGCACTGTTTATTTATATGCCACATTTTTTGCAGCCTGGATCGATTTCTGTGGCCAAGGCAGTGGCTAAAGAGATCCAAACAAGAAAGGTCGACTCCATCTTCCATATAGGAGACATCAGCTACGCTACTGGATTCCTGGTGGAATGGGACTTCTTCCTTCACCTTATCACACCACTTGCTTCTCAAGTTTCCTACATGACTGCTATTGGCAATCACGAAAGGTGAACTCTGCAGATTCACAACCTTGCACCTTCAGTGCAGTTTGAGTAACAGTGGGTTTACATGGTGATATAATGTGTCATTGTTATCATGAATTGATGACATCTTCTCAGGGATTACGCAAACTCTGCATCTGTGTATGTTACTCCGGATTCAGGTGGCGAATGTGGAGTCCCCTACGAGTCATACTTCCCCATGCTTTCTGTCAGTAAGGACAAGCCATGGTATTCAATTGAGCAAGGGAGCGTTCACTTCCTTGTGATGTCTACCGAACATGAGTGGTCGGAGAATTCAGAGCAGGTATGTAATTATCTGTACCTTCTAGTTTTTCACAAATGATCTGTACCTTTTTGTCTTCTGTTTTAAATCTTGGAAACATAAAAATTTCCCTTACAACTTTGTTGTTAGTACAATTGGATGGAAGAAGATTTGTCATCAATTGATAGATCAAGTACACCATGGGTAATCTTCATTGGGTGAGTGAAGTAGTGAACTACTCATATTTCTTCTGACAGTAGCCTGGCTTAAGATGCATCAGTTGAGGAACAAGGGTGCAGCATGAGGCTTGACCTATTTTTTCTTGGTTCATTTTGTACTCTTGATTCTGGAATCTGTGCTGTGGGATACAAGAAATAACATCTGGAATTTCACTGGCCATTGCAGGCATAGACCGATGTATTCCTCCTTGCATGGCGGTGTACTCCCCAATGTGGACTCCAACTTTGTTGCCTCTGTTGAACCACTCCTGCTCAGCTACCAGGTAAAAGAATCACACTGAAAGTTCAGAATGGGCTGCGCCACATTATTCCTAAAAAATAGTCGTCTGATCACAATGTGCTGCGTAGAGTGACATGTTTTGGTTATGTGGTGAGTAGGTGGATTTGGTTTTCTTTGGCCATGTACACAACTACGAGAGGACATGTGCGGTATACCAGGGAAACTGCAATGGCATGCCAACAAAGGATGCAAACGGAATTGATGTCTATGACAACAGTAACTATACTGCACCTGTTCATGCCATTGTTGGAGCAGGAGGGTTCAGCTTGGACAACTTCCCTAACAAGGTAAGAGTTATGGTAACAAGTTGTGTAAGTTTTTCAAAGCAGGCAGCGCATACTCTTGAAGTTGTAGGGCGTTAACAATGATTGCATTAGCTTTAAGAATTGAGAAACTTAGGGATTGATAATCCTAAATTGACGCTGTTATGAGGTTGTTAACATTCTTATCTGAATGTTCAAACATTAAGGGGGAAACATGGAGCTTATCCAGGATTTCAGAGTTCGGCTATGCCAGGGTGCATGCGACAAGAACCGACATGCTGGTTCAGGTGAGTTCCCCAGTGTCAGTACAGTATGTTAACTTTACCTTTTTCTTTTTCCTGCCTCCCTATTTTCGCATGTTCAAAAGAGTTCATCAAAAGTTTAAAGTGGTTGGATAAAGAAAACGTCACTGTTAAGTATTATCTCAGCAAACTCCTGAAAATGTGGAAAATCCTCCTTTTTTTTGTTTCTAAATGGCTCTGCATTTGCCATTGAAGTTTGAACAGCTGCTATATTGTTTTATTCAGTTTGTAAACTCAAGTACGATGGAGGTCCGAGACCAATTTAAGATTGTGAAGGGATCTTCAGCAAAGAAGCCACAGAGCCTGATAATTCAACAATAGCTCCAGCTCGTGAGAGAGCCGATCATTCAAATGAAGCTACTCCCCCTATTTTTTCTGAATTACACATATTAGTGTATATATTCTACAAATATCTGTCTATAATGACATTTACATCAATATACGTTCCACTTCATATTAGTTCATCTATCTATTATCTTATTACAATAGAATCTAAAGGAGCCACCAGATTTACCGAGAGGGCCTAGAAAATCCCACGTTAATCTAAAAAAGAGAAGGATATATGCCGTCGGATTTTATGAAGATCTAACGGTCTATATTATTTCATTAATCTATAAAAGAGAAGAATATATGCCGTCGGATTTTATGAAGATCTAACGGTCTATATTATTCCGTTAATTCAAAAAAGAGAAAAATATACATCATCGGATTTCATGAAGATCTAACGGTCTATATTATTCCGTCCGCCGTGGCCGCCGTGCAGCCATTTGCCGTCGTATCAGGCCTCCACCGTCGCCGCGCGGCCATCCGCGTCCTCCGCGGGAGCCCTCCACCATCGTCGTACCGCCGTCCGTGGCCGCCGCAAGAGTCCTCGCTGTCGCCGCACGACCATCCGCCGCCGTTGCGGGAGCCGCCCGCACGCCTTCGGAATTTAGGGTCTGGCAGCTCCCCACGCCGCCTTCCGTTAATTCAAAAGGAGAAGAATATATTCCATCAGATTTCATGAAGATCAAAAGGTTCATATTATTCCGTCCGCCACCGCCGCCGTGCAGCCATCCGTGGCCGTCGTATGAGGCCTTCACCATCGCCGCGCGGCCGCCGCAGTAGCCCTCCACCGCTGCCGCGCAGACGTCCGTGGCCGCCGAGGGAATCCTCGCCATCGCCGCGCGACCGTCCTCTGCCATTGCCGCCGCGGGAGCCACCCGCACACCTTCGGAGTTCGGGGTCCGCCGCTCCGCGTGCCGCCGGAGGCCGGCAGGGCTGAAGGCTGCCGGCCTTCCGTTAATTCAAAAAGACAAAAATATATACCATCAGATTTCATGAAGATCTAAAGGTCTATATTATTCTGTCCGCCACCGTTGCTGTTCAGCCATCCGTGGCCGTCGTATGAGCCCTACACCGCTGTCGCGCGGCCGTCCATGGCGGGCGCGAGAATCCTCGCCGTCGCCGCGCGACCATCCTCCACCATTACCACCGCGGGAGCCGCCCACACGCCTTCGTAGTTCGGGGTCCGGCCGCTCCGCATGCCGCCGGAGGCCGCCGGGGCTGAAGGCTACCGGCCGGGGAGACCGGCACCCCTCGCCGTTGCTAGAGAGGGGGGAGATAGAGCGAGGGAAGTGGTGGCGTCGATGAAAGAAAAGAAGAAAACGGGATGGGTGGGCTCACGTGTTGGTAGTTTGTATAGAATATGAGATATAGAGGATAACGGGTGTAGAAGAAATTGATATAGAGGGGAGAATCTCAATGACTATGACGGTATATTTCTTTTAGAGGATGAAAAAAGAGTATGGCGAGTGCGGACCCCATGTGCCCTATCATGTTCAACAATGAGCGGAATACAACACGTCGATCTGCACGGGTACCTGATGAGAGGTGCTCGGATTTAGGACGTTCAACAATGTTGTGAGCATAGTAGGAGAGAACAATTCTCCCTATTAGAAGGGAGCGAATCGGTGCCGAGATTGAGCACCATGGCCGCGCTCAACACTCAGTGTCTTTACCAAAGCAAGTGGAAGATTATAAAACGTATTAGCCGCGCTTAAACCAATATTATTTCATTAATCCAAAAATGAGAAACATATATATCGTCGGATTTTATGACGATCTAACGGTCCACATCAACCAAATGAGTCAACCGAATATGAATTAATAAATAGACAAAGAAAAATAAATAACATGAGAACTCAGTGTCAAAATTGAACCCGATTACTATGTACATAATTTGTTTACCTTGGAATAAAACTTCATCATTTGAACTCCAAACAATTCATATGAATTGTCAAAAGGAATGAATTTGACGGGCTGTACGAGTTCGTGGTCTCTAATTGTCCAATTAACGAACATATTAAAATGTCAAATTTTACATCTTACGGAGTATTTGCTCAACCTTCAATTCTACAGTTTTTTTTATCTATTATCTTAGTGTGATTGTCAAAATTTATATAAAATAAGCTACCACATTTGTCAAGATGTAATTAAAATAAGATACACATGACGCTGTTGGATCTTATGATGATCTAACGATCTGATTATTAAAGAGTCGATATCTAAAACCCACAACTAAATCATATAATCATAACATAAGAGCATGTGTTTACACAAGAGTTGGGTTTCTAATTATCCACTCTTTCCTCTTATAAAAAACAAAAAAATAAATAGCATAGTAATAACATAGGTATGCCATCAAATAATCTAATTAGCAGTGGTATCACGTTATCAAAGAAAGTGAAAAAACTAAGAGTTATTTCCGCTGCCGAGGCATCAACTCTAACTATCGCTATGTTGTGCATGTTTTAGATTCAAGAAAGAGAGCTGAGAGAAAATAGAGATGTAAGAGAGGAGCTTTGTGCCTGTGGTGAAGTGAATAGCTGCTGAAGTTGCTATATAATAAAGAAAAACATCCCACAATTGACAATTTTTGCACATCGAGGAGCAGTCAACGACAACAACAATTTTTCTTTTTCAAATTGTAAGGATGTGTTGTATGCTCATCCATAAATGAGTAGAAAATTTGTTGTGTATTTCTTTCAAAAAATAGTGAATGTTAGGGTCGATTTTAAAAAAATATTGAGCATCAACCAAAAATATATAAAATTTATATTGAAATTTAGAGTTAATAATGATTTTGTTGTGAGAGGAAGATACATTTCACCGTCCACTATTATTTCACCATTGTGTGGGGAAGTAGGGATCAGAAACTTGGGAAAAAAATGAGCAGTAGATTTAAAGGTATGTATAGTAGTTCTAATTATTTGTATATTGCCATAACAAAACTCTACACGGGTGTAAAACATAAGAAATAATTTATCACCATATGTGAAACTCCGTGACATAAATTTATATAATAAGACAATACAAAGTTATAATACTTTGAATAAATATCAAAAACTGTGTTGTATATGAGATGTTTTCTTTTATCATGGATTCATGTTTCACGCCACATAGTATGATGGTAAAAAAGAATTTAGGCCATATAGAAAAATAATGTTAATGAAAAAAACATTCAAATAAATGTTTTATCATGTAAAAAACCACCAAATTGTTAGAAAAAAAAGCTAGCTACCCGCGTTGTTTACGCGGGCCACCTTGCTAGTTATTAGTATGTTTAAGTAGCCAATAGCCTTGCACAAATTGTGCCGACAGTAATGTATATAATTGTACATAATGCAATAAGCGCAGCTCCATTTGATATAATAAAAAACAGAATTTGACAGTACGAAAATAATTTTAAGCTGTTCTCTTTTTTCTTTTAAATAATTGTGATGAAAGGACCACTGAGGCCTTTATTTGTTTGGTTTAATGAATTTCATGTCCCATGCAGAAGCCTGAAATCCTCTGTTCTAGATATATACAGCTAACGAGAAAACAATTTGGTTAGACAACTATACCGATTTACATTGTAGCAACACAAAACAGGATATGAATTAAACTACAATTTGGCACGTGACAAATTTGTTGTCAGAATCTCTGAAAGCATTTTATGCTACCTCCTCATCTCAGAAGCTTTGGTATTTTTTTTTCTGTTTTTCGCCCGAAAAAATGTAGTGTCGTGTCGGTGTGGACGTGTGACCTCCTAAACTGCCGAGCAGCGCGCGCGCCTCCTCTCGCTGCCTATATAAGCTTAGCTTCAGGCACATTTTGTGCGCAGCCGGACGTGGCCACATGCGCGCGCGAGCAGTTGCGACGGGTCTCTCCTGTTCCGGCGTCGCGTCGCTTGTGCTCCTCGGCCTCTACGCCGCCGTCCCGTGCTCGACGGCGCTGCCTCTGCCGCCGCCGCCGCCGCCGCCGCCGGAGATGCTGCACGAGAGCTTCGCGGGGAAGTCGGAGTTCCGGACGGTGAACCGGAAGATGCTGGGCACGTGCCTGAACCCGAGCCCGTACCTATCGATCGACGTCAGCACCGGCGGGGCGGCGGCGCTCCCCGACGAGGCGTTCGTCACGGTGACCGTCGCCGGCGTCCTCAAGCCCGACGGCGACGACTGGGTCGCCATGATCACGCCTTCCAACTCCAGGTAAATTTAGAAAAGAGAAGCGGTTATTACAGACTCAAGACTTTGACTGATTGCTTCGATCGGTTTGATTGATGATATATGGAGCTCTCCGTGAATGGCTGCATGCGTTGCAGTGTCTCCGGGTGCCCTTTGGTCGGTGTGAACTACGCTCAGACTGGTGATCTAGCGCATCTCCCGCTCCTGTGCCATTACCCTGTCAAGGTACCTTCTGCAAGCACGGCTCTGTTTCGATTTTTGCCTTGTTATCCTTGCCTACGTACTAACGGTATTACTAGTTGCCACGAAATGCTATGTGAACTTCTTTCTGTCATGTTCAAGTTTCTCTGTCATTGAAGAGGTTGCTGAGTTTACGAAAAGGCACTGCTGGTTTAAGTATTCGTATAATGACATAGTCCTGTACACAATGCAACATCTCGATCGGTGCTAGCAGTCTCGCTCACAAAGCCATAAATGAAGCAAGGCTAAGCTAGCGTGCAAACATCGACAACCCCCATATGGGATGTACGCTGCATTGCCATCAGCCCATCACATGCATGACGTGCGTTGCATGGTTCAAGCGGGCAAGCTGTGTAGGCAGAGCTCAGAAAGTTTGGTGTATCATCCTCTGTTACCGTGCGTGCGTGTCAGCGTGGTAGCGTAACGACGAATTCGAGCACAGCATCATCCCGTAGGCCCGTCACGAAATAAAGGGCCAACTCTCGGCCCAACTTATCGGGGCACCATGTTTCCGGGCCGAGCTCAGCTTGGGCTATTTGACGCGGGCCTACGTGGTTGTTGCGCAGGCCCAGCATCTGACGAGCGACCCCGGCTACCTGGGCTGCAAAAACTCGGCCTGCCAGAAGCGCGGCCCGTCGGGCGCCTGCCAGGTCCGCACCTGCGCCGCCACGCTCACCTTCCACGTCGTCAACTTCCGCTCCGATGTCGAGTTCGTCCTCTTCTCCGGCGGCTTCCGGACGCCGTGCGTCCTCAAGCGCTCCGGCGCGCTCCGGTTCGCCAACCCCGCCAGGCCGCTCTACGGCCACCTCTCCAGCACCGACTCCACGGCCACCTCGGTAAGCAAGCAATCCCGCTCCCGCCGCCGTTTCCGCCGCACTTTCTCTGCGGACACGGACTGTACGGCGCTCGTGTCGTGCCTGAGCGATGGAAGCATGGTGGTTGCTGCAGATGAGGCTGACGTGGGTGAGCGGCGACGGGAGGCCGCAGCAGGTTCAGTACGGGGCCGGCAAGTCCGCTGCTTCTGAAGTCACAACGTTCACGCAGAAGGATATGTGCGGTGAGTACTGAACTGCTCACTGATTATCTGTTTCTTTTAAGCGGCCGGCATCGTTACACTGCCCGGCATGTATTGATAGAGTAGGTACTGATCATCTGTTCATCAAAGAGAGGACGTTGTTCAAGGAAATGTGGCCATGTTTGATTCTGGAACTTGTCTTCGTGCAGGTATCCCCGGGTTAGCAAGCCCTGCCAAGGATTTTGGGTGGCATGACCCTGGCTACATCCACTCGGCCGTCATGACCGGGCTCCAGCCTTCTCAGTTCTACACCTACCGTTACGGAAGGTAAAGTTCTCTCGTGACTAAGATCCTGCAAACATTCGGTCAGCAACACCTGCGAATTAGAAAATGCTATGGATGTTAATAACTTTCTGACGGCTATGAACTAGTTTAGTTCATAGCAAAAAGCAACTCCCAAATACTCTATGCAAAAAGAAGATTCCCCATCACATCAAAATGTCATAACATGTATGGAGTATTAAATGTAGATGAAATAAAAAACTAATTGCACAGTTTTGTTGTACTCTGCGAGACGAACATTTTGAGCCTAATTAATCAATTTTTAGATAATTTTTCACAAATACAAACGAAATGCTACAGTAGCGCAATAATTACGAAGTGACATCTTACTCCCAAATTCAACCTCCCAATTCTAACATCTAAACACCACCTAACTGACTGATAGGCTTTATGACTTCTCACAGCTTTTGAGTTTGCACTTGTGCAGTGATTCTGTGGGTTGGAGTGACAAACAAATTCAAAACTCCACCAGCAGCGGGTTCAGACGAGACATCCTTTGTGATCTATGGTGACATGGGGAAGGCTCCGCTGGACCCATCAGTGGAACACTACATTCAGGTATACCAGAAATGTCACCCCTGCAATAGTTACTTAGTAACAGATCTTTTGAATGCAGATTGTAACTTTCCATATGAGATGCTTTGATTGCATTAAGTCTGATAATTACATAACACTGTAAATAATAACGCTAATGGGTCATGGTCACACATCTGCAGCCTGGATCGATTTCTGTGGTCAAGGCAGTGGCTAAAGAAATCCAAACCGGAAAGGTCGATTCTATCTTCCACATAGGAGACATCAGCTATGCTACGGGCTTTCTGGTTGAATGGGACTTCTTTCTTCACCTTATCATGCCACTCGCTTCTCAAGTTTCATACATGACCGCTATTGGTAATCACGAAAGGTAACTGCTGCTTTCCAAATCTTATACCGCCGGTGCAATCTGAACAGTAGATTTGCATTGGGAAATGCGCCATCGTTGGCCATGAATTTGTGGTGTCTTCCTCAGGGATTATGCAAAATCTGGATCAGTGTATGGGACCCCAGATTCAGGTGGCGAATGCGGAGTGGCATATGAATCCTACTTCCGCATGCCTGTTGTCAGTAAGGATAAGCCATGGTATTCAATTGAGCAAGGGAGTGTTCACTTTGTTGTGATGTCAACTGAGCATGACTGGTCAGACAAGTCGGAGCAGGTATAATATCAACTGTGACCTTTCATTTAATCATTTTGCTATTCCGACGTTCAAACCTATGTATTCTTTCTCTGAAAGGTTTTTTTTTGTTTGAGTAGTACAAATGGATGAATCAAGATTTATCATCAGTCAATAGATTGAGGACACCATGGGTTATTTTCATTGGGTGAGTTACATTACATACTCATGTTTGTTATGAAAATACCTTGCTTACAGACAGATCATACTGATAAAAATGGTTGCAAGCTGGGTTTCCATTTCGTACTACATTTGACTTAATTCTTAGATATGTGTCATTCAGATACAAGAAGTCAAATTACCAGCTACTTCAATGAAAATTACAGGCACAGACCGATGTATTCCTCCCGTATCGGTATACCAGTTAATGTGGATCGAAGTTTTGTAACCTCTGTCGAGCCACTGTTGCTCAAGTACCAGGTAAGAAATCACACTTCAAAATTGAAAGTTGGCTGCACCATGACGTTGTGAAATGAAATGGCCATGTGATCAGAATACACTGACTGTACTAGCATGTTTTGCTTTTGGGGTGCCCGGGTGAAGGTGGATTTAGTTTTCTTCGGCCATGTACACAACTACGAGAGGACTTGTGCAGTATACAAGAACAATTGCAAAGGCATACCAAAGAAGGATACAAGTGGAACTGATACTTATGACAACAGCAACTATACCGCACCAGTTCATGCCATTGTCGGAGCAGGAGGGTTCAGCTTGGACAAGTTCCCTAAGATTGTGGTAAGAGTAGTAATAAATCTTTTCAATGCTCTCCAAAGCAAGTCGTGCACAATCTTGTAGTAGTGCAATTGACGTAGAATGCACTGGTTAACAATCTGGCCTTGATTTCCAAATATCCAGTGGAACAAGTGGAGCTCATCAAGGGTTTCAGAGTTTGGGTATGCTAGGGTGCATGCTACAAGAACTGATGTTTTGGTTCAGGTCAGTTCTGTCTTTCCTTTCTTTCTTTTTTCCAGTCCTTTTCTTCTCCTTTTGCGTGTGTAAAATTTTACTTCAGATTTTGGAAGTGGCATTACAAAGATAACTCTACTACCAACACGACTTGTAACTGCAATTACACAGCTAATTCCAGTAAAAAAAGTGAAAAAAGGTCCACCATTATGGTGTTTGTTTGAACAACTGTTACTCTGTTTTCTTCAGTTTGTGAATGCAGGTACGATGGAGGTACGGGACCAGTTTAGAGTTATGAAGTGAGCTCCAGCAAGGAAGCTACAGAGCGCGACAGTCCAGTACAAGAGTAGCTGCGGGCCCTGTAGCTCATGCTCACGAAAAATAGATGAAACTGGGGTTACTTCTTTTTGTATCTTTATTACGCCATAAATTGGTGCTGAATTATACATCAGCGTGCAGCGTGTATTCTATGGTTTCAGCGTGTATACGGTTTGACATCCTTGTTGCCTTCCGTGTCATTTATACAACAAGTTTCAGAAATTCGAAGGTTTCATGTACAGTTTTGCTTGGTTCTGAATATCTGAGCCTCTTCTTAGCAATGCTGAGCAGTGAGCACCATAGTAACTGCATATTACTTGAGAAAAAAAGATATGGTTCATTTTTTCCCCAGTTGACATTAGATGTTTTGGAATTAGCGTGATGTTTACAGCCTTACAGGACACAACCCATGAATGAATCGTCACCGTGCCATACTTGCAACAGAATCGAATCATTGAAATTAGTGGACTCAAGTTTGTTTCGGCATGAGGTATGGTAAACTAGTACGGAAACATCTAAGAACCACATGATTTTTACAACAATACATGCAGCTGGATCGGCCAGCTGATAGAAAAAAAAATGAAGCGAAAGCTACATCGATCCTGTATCCTGGAGCGAACTGAATAATACGGTGGATGTAGTATGGACGCCTTGTAAATACAGCAGGTGACGCCTCCGTCATATGGACGCCACCTTTTTCAGCCTTGATTAGTGTTTTAAGTAAAGAGTTGCAACGGCAAGTTTAATGTAAATTTCAGAAATTTAATTTGGGCAGATGGAGTTTTCTTCTTGGTGGATATTCCTCACTTCCTGAGAAATTAAATAGAACGATCATTATATTCTACAATATTGTTATTGAAACCTTGAAATGCATAGTTCTACCATGGGGAGATATCTAAGCAACGATGAGAGTATAAAACATCTAGCGTCCATATTGGAGTCAAATGTGATCATCGGCTCCGACGACGCTACTTCTATAATGCTCCTGTCTGTGCTTTGCCGTGACGTACTGGACGGATGAAGAAAAACCTACGGAGTCACGGCAAAACCGAGGCATATGGCATATGCCATGTAAAGCCACTGTGCTTTGTCTTGTTTACGGGCCATGATGCCTACATAATAAGCCCAGACATCCCTCCCATTCAGCAAACCACAGTCCAAAGCTACCCGGCCACAGTCGCATAGACTGACACTAGCGGCAGCAGGCCAGCAGCAACTTGAGCAACATGGCAAGGCTGTTCCTCGCGTGCATGGTTCTGCTCAGCGTCGCAATGGCCGCCGCGGCGGCGACGACGACCGACGCGCCGCCGACGGGGAACTGTGACCAGGACCTGCAGGACCTGATTTCCAACTGCCAGGACTACGTCAAGTTCCCCGCCGATCCCAAGATCCCGCCGTCGGCGGCCTGCTGCGGCGTGATCCAGCGGGTGAACATACCGTGCCTCTGCTCCAAGGTCACCCCGACGGTGGAGACGCTCATCTGCATGGACAAGGTCGTCTACGTCGCCAGCTACTGCAAGAGGCCCCTCAAGCCCGGCTCCAACTGTGGAAGTAAGTTTAGCATATATAGCACAACCCGTACACCTGAATATTCAGACATCACATATATGCAATTCCGTAACATGTGCATGCCGTATTGCCGTGACAGAAACTTACCCCAGATGGTAGCAATGAAATTCAACTTTTTTGTCCTGTTTTTCTTTTTCCTTTTGCAGGCTATCCCGTTCCTGGTGGCTCGCTCCCTTAATATTGATCGTGTGTCGACTGTGGATCGATCATAACGAATGCAAACGACATTTTCGTTCCTACCCTGCGTACATCGTTCTGTTCTTGTATTATGTTTGTATGTATACACGATAGAGACATACAGTCTGTGTACCGTCAAACAGGTTTGTGCGTATTTCATGTACCCGACGTATTTATGAGTGATCCGACCATTTACTATGTTGCTAATGTGATCTATGTTCGCATCTTCAGTTCAAGCTTATTATTTTCTTTTGTTTTTCTTTTTCAAAATATTTATACTGAAAATATCTTCAACAAATGATAGCTAAATTTACCGAATAAGAATGCACATACTTTCATAACTAATATACATTTGATTATAGTATTTCTACCGTGATTACTGTTTTTTAATAAAGAGCGTGATTACTATGACAAGTATATGAGGCTATTAATGCAATGAGCACAAATCTTGACACCTGCCAATATAGTGGCACCAATTTCAACACTTATATGCATAGTAACACTAGTTTTAGGACCCTCCTCAATATATGTTGGCACAATTTTTTTCGGACATGTCTAACATGCAATCTAATAGTGACAAATGTCTGCTTACTAGCACCAACAGTGCCACTTCTCTACATACTGGCATAATTTTGTACACATGACTAACATGCAGCACTAATATGGGCACATGTTTGTCCAATAGTGCCACTTGTCTACGTACTAGCATAATTTTTTACACTTGTCTAACATGCAACACTAATAATGACACGTGTTTGTATAGTTTGCCCCATATCCATCATAGCCATTAATTTTTTTATCCAATGGCTAATATGGACATACTATGAACTAGGTGTGAACCTTCTGGGATTCTATATAAACTTGGGTACCCTTCTTAGAACACTCACATAAAAACCACACAGTTCTTGTGCTAGCATCTAGAGGGAGACACTACTGGTAGATCTAATAGCCATGGGAAAATTCCTGAGTGTGTTCTTAATCATTACTTTCGTAGTAGCCATGTCCGTCATGGGCACCAAGGCTGATGACTGCGATGAAGACCTCTCAGGCCTGGTGAGCGAATGCAAGCAATATGTGATGTTCCCTGCAAATCCAAAGATCCCTCCTTCGGATGGTTGCTGTGGTGTGGTCCAAAAGGTGAATATCCCATGCCTTTGCTCTAAGGTCACCAAGGAGATCGAGAAGTTAGTGTGCATGGAGAAGGTTGTGTTTGTTGCAGACCAATGCAAGAGGCCATTTCAGCATGGCTTCCGGTGTGGAAGTAAGTATTTTATGCGGGTATTTACATGAGTATTGTGTTAAGTATGAACACACGCTAGTTAATTATGAATTATCCATGGTGCCTTTTTTAACTGAATTAATTGTTTTGCAGGCTACGAAGTTCCAGCGTAATGAAAAGATGGCAAGAGGGGGAGTGCTGACGTAGTCCATAGATCTCAGCCGCCTAGCCGATCTACCCTCCGATAGATGTGCAATATAAGGTCATGTTGAGACTGTCGTAGGGTGTGAGAGATTTACTGATGTATCGAGAAATTGGGAGCTAATAAAATCTTCTCCTCTATTTTCCTTATTGTTCACCGTGAATTTATTCTTGGTCCATATTCCTCCAAAAAGGAACAGAAAAATAATTAATAAGACATGAGTATTTTATATCACTTTAATATATACAGAAATAGTATGGGATTGTTCTGGGTACCACAAAAACTAATAAAACCAAGAAAATATGAGAAAAAAGGGAAATTTTACAAGTTGTAACAACTCGTAGATGGATTCTTATACAATGCTTGTATGATGAGGCTAATATATATATATATATATATATATATATATATATATATATATATATATATATATATATATATATTAAATCTCCGATATGTGTATTTTATATTACACATTTTTCTGTGCTTATTTTTTCTGCAATTTTAATGTTACAATTACAAGTCATGCTGGTAATAATATTCTGTATTATGATCAAACTTGACTCCACTACTCATGATAAGGCGTCGGAGCCTATGATCACACAGGCCGGTATACCATGCACAATCAGTGCCATGATTGAATATATATTTAGGCATCACATATATATCAATTGATTTACTTTTTTTATGTAGGTTATCGTGTTCCTAGTGGTTCGCTCCCATGATGCTCGTGCGTTGAATGGATCGATCGTGATTAATACGAGTTCTAGTTTGTTTGTTCCTACTTGCTACCATATGTATTTTGACCGAAGTCGGGAGGGGAAGCCCATACCTTTTTTTATAATTTTTTATTCTGAACCCAATTATTCGCTCCCACAGGAACTTGGGTCTGCTGGGTGCTACTCAGGTTCTCTAACCACTAGGCTAGAGGCCCTTTCACTGCTACCATATGTATTGGACAGAGCCTTCTATTATGTATTGTTTGTCTTTGTTCATGACGAGAGCTATATAGTATGTTCCATCGGATTGTCTCTTGAATAAATTTGTGTGCATTACATGCATGTACCCAACGTATTTACGAGTGATTTGACCATCTACTATGTTGCTCATGTGATCTATGTTCGCCTCTCTGTTACTAGCTTATTATTTTCTTTTGTTTTTTCAAAAAAATGTTTATACTACAAATATCTCTAAGAAGTGACAACTAAATTTATCGAATATAAAAATATGTTTACTTTCCTAAGAATATATGTGTTCCTACAACGGCATGGTAATCAATAGGCTAGCTATTAATGAAACTAGAAAAGTTGCTGATACAATATCATCAGTTGCCACACGTAACAGTAGCACCAATGTTAACACATGTCAATACAGTAGCACCAATTTTAATACATGCATACATAGTAACACAAGTTTTGGACACTTGCCACTATAGATGAAGCACCATTTTTGACACACTTGTCTACTTACTAGCACCAATTGTGTCACTTGTTTATGTACTGCCAACTGATTCCTATTACATTTCATGGAGACAATGTCAGACAATGTCAGTTGATTCCTATTAGAATAAATAAATTCGATTCGCTACGATTTTCTTAAATTTTGTTTATCAAAGATGCATGAGCCACCTAGATGTTGGTACTTTTGCATAGTGAACATAATATACCGGTGGAAGTAAATTTGATCACTACTATATACCGTGCATGACCTGTACCATGGGTGCAAACATCCCATATATGCAATTCTATAACACATGTTGGGTCACAAATTTATACTCTAGCCATGACGTATCATGTGCTTTTTTATATTTGCATCCCAGTGGTTCGCTCCTTTAGCACTCGTGTGTTGAATATGAATAGATCATGATGAATGAGAGTGTCATTTCTTTCCTACCTTATCTATTGTGTACATCCTTCTGTTATGTATTGTTTATGTATCCACGATGAGATACATACAATTTATACAATAAGACTATCTTCTGAATAAGTTTGTGTAATTTACATGTATGTGATGTATTTATGGGTGAAATCAGTTATCTGACCATCAACTCTCTTGTTCATGTGATCTATGTTCGCTATGATTCATAGTATAGCATATTAATTTATTTTAGAACAAAATTACTTAGAAAATACTTTCTTTGTACAAAAAATGATGTTTTGATATTAAAATTATGTCCATACGTAATCTAGCACGCTAATCTCATATGGACATAATTTCAACTAACTATGCACATGCATCTTTTTGATTCATCCTTAATCTGTCTAAATATCCCAGAACATCATTCTTTTTTGGACATTGAGAGTACATAGTACATACTTAAAGTATCTCCAATAATTGACATCTAAATTTATGCAGGAAAAATATATAGTCTTTGGTAATGATATACATATATGATATTATGTCCAATATGGATACAATAACATGCATATCTTAGATAGTGCCATAGAAATTATAGATGCTATTAATTAATAAGACTGATGAAGTTGTCCATGAAGTTGCACCATTGCATGTGTCTATAGCACAAATTTTGCCCATGTTAATAAACTCACTTAAATTTTAACACGCATGTATGAATTAGGACACTTGTCAATATTATATCACAATTTTTGACACTTGTCTCCCTAGTGGCACCAATTGTGCCACTTGTCCAAAAGTGCAATACTAATAATGACACATGTCTAGAGTGTAGAGTCATTGTTTACACTTGTCTAACATGCAACACTAATAATGACACTTGTCTCTACAGCTTGTCCTATATTGATCATATCCCTTTATTTTGTATCCAGAGGATATATAGAGATATTGTAAAATATGAATGATCCTTCCCTCAGTGCTCCTATATAAACATGAGTACCCTTCTCAAAATATTCACATCAAAGCACATAGTTCTTGTGTTAGCATCCAAGAGAGACTCATAACTGGTAAATCTAATAGCCATGGCGAAACTACTAAGCTTGTTATCAATCCTCACTTTTGTAGTAGCCATGTCCATCATGGGCACCAAGGCCAATGACTGTGGAACTAACCTCCCGAGCTTAGTGAGCGAATGCAAGCAATATGTGATGTTTCCTGCAGATCCAAAGATACCTCCTTCAGATGCTTGTTGTGATGTGCTAAAAACGGCAGATGTTCCATGCTTGTGCTCCATGGTCACTGAGGAGATTGAAAAGGTGGTGTGCATGGAGAAGGTTGTGTATGTTGCTGAAAAATGTGGAAGACCACTTGAACATGGCTACCAGTGTGGAAGTAAGTGTTTGACGTGAATATTTACATGAGTATTGAGTAAATTATGAAGTATATATGTGCTAGTTATGAACTATACATGATAATTATTTTAACATGAAAATAATTGTTTGCAGGCTACAAAGTCCCAGCATAATGAATAGATCGCATGCACTCCATAGATCTCAACGGCCTAATCGATCTGCCTTCTGATAAATTTGCAATTTGAGGTTGTGTTGAGGCTATTGTAAGATGTGAGAGATCAACCGATGTATCACAAATATTGCGAGCTAATAATAAACTCTTCTCATCAATTTTCCTGATTCTTGTCATGAATTGATTTGTGATCCATACATATTCCTCCAAATAGGAACAAGAAGATAAATCGGAAGATATAAGTATAAAAGATTTTATATTAAGTTAATATAATATGTAAAAACAACATGAGGTGTTTTGGGTACTATGATGAGCAAAACAAAGAAATAAAAACATGCCGGAGAGAAGGGGAATTTTACGAATTGTTCCAGTAAATGAGAGAAAATAAGACGAGTTAGTATGATTTTCCCAGAGACCACTCCATATTATCATAAGATTAACCAAAGTTGTTACATATGTATTTTTGTCCCTTTAGAAGACCATAATGTATAGTCCTCGATTTTTTTAGATAATGAAAAAAATAGTTTTTGGCTTCATCTTCCCACCAAAGGGAGGGATCCGTCCAAAATTATTATACATTATCCGCACATACAAAAAACAAGTCTTAAATACCGATCCATAAGTTAAAAGGCCATCCATTCAAAGGGAAGAAACACAGGACATCCATCTCCAGTGAGTAGCATGCCTTAAGCAAGTACTCCTTGATTTCACTTCGTTGTAACTTGGTCCAAAACTGGAGCCGGTAAGTTTCCTTGAATAGCCCTTGCAAAAAAAGTTTGTGGTCAGCATTTATCAAAAACAACCTCATTTATAGAGTTCCAGATCACCTTACAAAAAGTTGCAGCCCACATCAATAAGTATAGATTTGGTTTCCTTCCCCCTTGTTTCGCCCAACTATAAAAAATGTTTCTAATTTTTTATGTGGTTAATTCACAAACACTAAATGTAAACCTGCCAGGGGAAGTTAGCACAGTAACAATAAAAAAGGATGATTAATGGACTCTACTAGTTGCAAAAGCTATAGTGTTTGTTCCCATTCCAATTTCTACTTGCCAAATTGTCTTCTAGTCCTCTACTTAGGCCATCTCCAACATTTTCCCTTTCCCTAATCCAACTACTGCATTGGAGGAGTTGATGTAAAAATAGTGCTCCAACAGAACCCTAACTTTTCTCAATAATTATTGGGACAAACCAATAATTTACCCCAACTCTCCTCAAATAAAGGGAGATTCAAAGTTCTGGTAATAAGATTGTTGGATTGGGATGAGATTATTGGGGAATTGCAAAAGCAACTCCCCTAGTAACCATGAAGGAAATATTGGGACATCCAATTTACTAGTTTTTGGGAAATATTTATTGAGAATTCCTGGAGATGCTCTTAGTTCGAACTATATGTTTTAATTAAGAAGATACTATGTGCGGCTCTCTCTAATTCAAGTGTTGCGCAAAAAACCAAAGCAAAACAAAAGTCTATGGTATGCAAGAGATTAATATCCATAAAAACTGAGTTGTATGAAACAAATTGGATAAAGCTAAATAATTGATTCCTACGGAGTATATGATGCTTGTATAATGAGGAAGGAAAAATCAGGAATTGATTTTAGATCTCCTCAAATAATTGATCCACATGTTCAATATATTATTTATATTGTTGATTCAGACAACAAAAATAACTCGATGTTTTACACATTCTTGTTCCAGGAAGACAAAGAAAAGCATCTCGATGTCTAAACAGGCCCGTCGATGGCCAAGTGCGAGGTGCACGACCGCTCCAGGCCCCCAAATTAGTCAAGCCAAGGCCCAGCAATCTGTTTACTTGCTGTTCCACATGCGACACAAGCCGTGACAACAGATCTCCAATGCCTACGTTGTCCGCCCGTCCAATTCCATCACATAACTCATGCTGTGTTGCTTCCGTTCTACTCCTGCTCCTTCCCATCTTCTTCGCCGCACCACCGCCACGAACATGAAATCAACAACTCAATCCATCGCTCGTTGCCTGATTGGTTTGATTGCTCGGCCGGTCTCCACGGACGGCAGGGCGCCAGGACACAAGGAGGCAGCCCCAGGACCAATCGGCCACTCCAAGATCCAATTCCAAGAACCAAAATTCTGACGTGAGGTAGGCAATGAACATGAGTTCAGTTCATGTTCGTGAATGTGATTCCTCCAATTTTTTATTGCTTTATTTATCCTTAATCCTTAACCCTAAACAAGAATGCAATTGAAATCCTCTTTGCGTTCTACTATGACACAAGAAATACTCAATGGGTTGGCAATAATAGCAATTGAAAATGGTATCTTGGAGAAGATTAATTATGAAAATATAATTGAAGATTTTATTTCAACAAATACTCGACGGATGATGCTTTTTAGTAGAATAAGGTCAGTAGACACTACTATATTACCTTTTTTAGCATTGCATATATTGATATATTTCTCAATATTTAATGAAAGATATAATTATGTAGGAGTGTGCATTAATTATATTAAACATATAGAATTTTTAGTATTTTAGGCCCCTATTTTGTATTTAGCACCGGCCCTCCAAAATCCTGGAGACGGCCCTGTGTCTAATGCTTGCAAAAGCACATTATCATGAGTTCTCTAATTTGAGTGTTGTAGTATAGAAACCAGATGCTGATCAATTCATGTACCTAAATGAGTTTATATTCATGTTCGCAGATGGCATAACTTCCATGGAGTATTACTTGCATTGGCATGCATTTTGCTCTGAGATCAACTGGCTCCTCCAAGATTAGCATCCGAGAAATTGGTACATCTAGGTTTTCACTCTAAATGCATGCAAAAAGTGACCAAACATCAATCATATACATTAACTAGAAGCACTGCCGTTGAAAATAGTTTTTTTTTGCTATTGAAAATAATTCTGCACACGTTTCGCCAATGTTAAATAAAATTATCTAGCAAGACATAAATCAAGTTTATCCTAAGTTCATATGGAACATTTTCCTTAGTGATCACAGATAGCTTTCTCAGTCACACATATACGATTTCGAATATGGTCAACCTAGGGTCAACCAAACCTATCCGTCTCAAGGTATCCAATTTAACATTAAGCATACAGAAATGCAGAGCGTAGCCATCAGGTGAACAGTAAAATAGAATTGCTCCTATTGCAAAGAGAATAATAAAGCAAAGATAGATAGTTAGTTTTGAATGAATACATCCAATTATTTGGATAATCGAACATTTCCAAGCCATGCATATTTGTTAACTTGTCAGAAATGGAACCTAGCTCAGTTGGTTGTCGACGTGCATGTACGCCAAGACCAGCCAAGTTCAAGGCATCGTCGAAACCAGTAAAAGCACAGTCTAACCAAATCCGTGCTCAAAGAAATCCCTATCTTACTAATTAAGAGTCCAGATTTCTTGCGTATCTCGAATATGCATTACACATTGAATCCTCATACAAAAGATTTTTTTCATACAATATAAATCAATGCATACTCCACCATCCGCACTCACGACTCTGCACCAAAACCACAGAACTTCCAAGCTCTCAGTCATCTGAGACACAGAGAGCCTGGCGCAGACACACCCACACGTACACTAGCAGCAACCATGGCGAGAACTCTTGACCTATTCTTGGTCGTCGCCTTCGCAGTGGTTGCGACGATGGCGACGGCCCAGGAGACAGCAGCCGCCATAGGCACCGAGGCCAGCTGCGACGCGGACCTGCTCTCCCTGATCCCGCAGTGCATCCTGTACGTCATGCCGGGGGACAACCCAAAGGAGACCCCGTCACAGGCCTGCTGCGACACTTTCAGGAAGGTGGACGTGCCGTGCCTGTGCTCCAAGGTCGACAAGGGCATCGAGGAGATCATCAGCATGGCCAAGGTCGTGTACATCGCCGGCTACTGCAAGAGGCCGTTCACGCCGGGCACCAAATGCGGAAGTAAGTGGTGCTCTGTTGGTCTGATCATGCTTTTCTTTTCCTTTTTTTTGTTCCAGTAATGCACGATGTCTCTATGTGACTGTGCGGTTATGAATCGATTATTCTAGCACGTGTTCGGCTGATTTTTGGATTGTTTTGCAGGCTACACCATTCCTCCCAAAGCTCAATAACTGGATGGACGATGTTCTACTTGTAGAAGGAGAATTGTTGGATCCAGTGCTGAGTCTGAGCTGAGATCTTTTTTTTTACAAAATTCCGTCTTAAGATGTGCAATATGTGAGGCACTGTGGAGAATAATAAATTTAGTGTACTAACAAGCAATTTTGAGGCGTCTGTACATGGGAGAAACCTGAAGTGCTGCTTCTTTACGCTTGTCTGCAGACAGCACACCCTGTCAAAAACGAGTAGTAGAGGGGGGAAAAGGCCTCTGTCGGCCCAAAGTGCCCAAGCAACCAAGCCCTCCGAAGTTCAAACAGGCCACCGTGTCGTCGTTTTGTTGAATCGGTGGTAGCCGGGCCCTCGAACATGGATGGTCTCGTGCCCGTACCGTCTCGAAGCCGGCAGGGCGCCGTGCCCCGCGCCCTCGGCACGCTCAGTTCGAAGGCGTCTCCTCGCGCGCCACGCGCCGTGCGCGCGCCGCGCCACCGTGGTCCTCCCCGACCACGTGTGCGCCACCCGCGCGCACGCACCGCCCAGCCAGCCTTCTCCCTTCCCCGCAACCCTTGCCGTACTTCGGCATGCGTGCGCGCCCCTGGTGATATGATATAAGCGCAATGCGCCCACGCACGCAGTGACGCGCACGCACCAATCTGTGCAAGCCGAGACCCTACGCTGCTTCCGATCACGAGCTCATCGCCAACCAATGCAACCTGAGATGCGCGAGGGCGAGGCGACGGCAATGCCACCGGCGCGGCGGGCGCAGCCGCCGTCCCCTCCCCCGTGGGAGGCGCTCCCTCTCGTCGCGCCGCTCCTCGACGCCGCGTCGCTCGCGGCGGCCTCCTGCGTCTCCACCTCGTGGCACGCCGCGTTCGCCGCCGACTACCTCTGGGCGCGGCTCTGCGCGCGGCACTACCCCTCCGCGCTCGGCCTCCTCCGCCACCTCCCCGACGACCGGCGCCATCAGTGCTCGTCGTCCTCATCATCCTCCTCTCCGCACCGCCGCCTCTTCGCGCTGTTCAGCTCCGCGTCCGCCCGCCGCCGCACGCTCCCGGCGCCGCGCCTCGCGCTTGCGGACGTCGCCTTCGCCGTCGACATCTCCGCGGCCGCCGGGGGCGAGAGCATCCTCTCCTTCGCGGCGGCCGCCGCGGAGGTCGGCGACGCCAGGAACGCCGCGGGGCTGTTCCTGTTCGGGGTCGACGTGCGCGGCCGGAACGCGGCGATCGGGCCGGGGGAGTGGCGCGTCCGGTGGACGGCGGTGCGGACGGCGCGCCGCGGTGGCGAGGCGCCAGCGGCGGTCCTGATGATGGACGCGACAGTGCCGGCGTTGAGGGCGCCGGGCGCCGTCAGCTTCGGCGGCAGAGGGGAGGCGGGGGTCTCGGCGAACCTGCCCGCGCCGGGCTGCGGCGGCGCGATGCTGGAGGCGGAGGTGGTCGTGGAGCTGGCCGGGGAGGAGAGGCTGGTCGAGAAGGTGAGGCTCGGAGTGTTGTGCGAGTGTCGGTACGTGAGCGCCGACGACGGGCTCAGGTATCTGCAGCATTTCCTGCTGTGAGTGAGATGCGGGCACTGTCGATTCAGCAGCAGGACAGCAGAGCTCCAATCCAGAGTAGAAGAATTTGTAGTGCAACAAAATGAACCCTCACATCATGTTGTTTTGATCAATCTTGTGAATTTGTACATAAGCTCGTGTGGTGATTGTCGAATAAGCAAGTTTTTTTCCGCCTGTGGTATGGATAATGCATTTCAAAGCTAAGTCCCATCATCAAGGCAAAAGTGTTCGTGCGAACTCGGGATATTGTATGCAAATAATCCAATGTAGCATGCACAGCTGACTTATCACGCGCCAGTTTGATGCATCATATATATATGCAATTAGGGATGCAAAAGCGCACATTAGCTAATGTAAAAATTCTGACACCACGTCACCACCAACGGGCAGAAATGGTATTGCGTTTGCTTTAAGGTTTGTATAAGTTCGACTTTGGGAATTTCCTTTGCTTTGAAATACGGTTGGTCTTACTAAATGAGTTTTTGGGTCAACACAATCAATCATCAAGAAGTATGGTCTATTTGCTATGACATGATTCCTCTTCCTCCCGTTGAGGCAATGGCAATAAGAGCTGGGGAAGATGTGAGGTGGTGTCAGTCAGATGACTCATGGACCATGATCAACTTTACCGACAGCGTACCTGGAGGGATAAGTGATCGACAACGGAAGCAAGATTTGAGTCGAAGTGGAAAAAAAATGATCATCCATTCATCTCGATTTTTTTTTGAGAAAATCTCGATTTTTTTTAGCAGCATCTATTCATCTTGATTGAAGAATTGGATACATGGGCCATCATGTAACTAACTGAAAAGATCTCGCTGGGCTTGACAGGCAGGCCGGGATTGAAGTGCAGCCCATAAGAACGGAGCCGGAAATCCCTCCGGGTGCCCACAGCCCACTTCGCCACACCGAGCCGAGCCGAAGCAGTAAGCACCCACGCCCACGCCCCCCTCTCTACCGCTCCACGTCGCGGCGCCTCCGCGCACTTGCTCGCCGACCGATGCCACTGCTGCTGCGCGGCGCCTCCCTCCTCCGCCTCCACCAGTACGGCTCCTATCTTCCCCCATCCCCTCTCCTCTCCTATGGCGCATTTTGTACCTCCGGGTCGGTTTAGTCGATCCGGTCTGTGTCGATTCGGTTTTTCTGCCATCCAAGGAGGAGCAGCTCAATTGGGGGTGAGGGGCAAGGGTTTGGCCGCAATGTTAATCCATGTTTCCTTTTCCTGTATTCTTTCAAGTGTCAGCAGCGTCGTTGATGTGGATTATGATAGAAATAAGATTGTGAAACATATGGTTCCGGTCCAGGCACTGGTGTGCTTCAGGTTTCATTGTAGGAAATCGCTTAACCTCAAACCCGTTTGTAGATAGCGTGAAACCCTATGTGATATAGAAATCTCCAGCAATGATTTGAGGATGTTTGCCCACAGTTATTTCATACCTGAACACTTGGAAGGGAGTTTTTCACCATTCATCAATAGTTGGTGAATCCTGTCTTTTCTTTTTAATAGGTGTAGCTGTGGGCTCCGAGGTTCGAATTTTAGTCCCAAGAAGCCAGTGCTGACAAATCTGAACTTCATGAGGGACGGAATGCGGGCTACATATTCGCGCAGAGCTGCCTCGAAGAACACTGAGATCAAGAAAGATGAGGAGCCAGTCGTAGAGAAGGTTGGTCTTTTCCATTTATTGCTCATATTCTTGTACTGCCAATTTATACCTTTCTGTTTGGACTCTAGGAAGATGCTGCTGAAAGCGATTTGGAGATAGAGCGAGTGAGGAGTGACCCTAGCCAGCTTCAATCAATGACGGTGAAGGAGCTCAGGGAGCTCACGAGGTTTAAACTCTCCTAACTCTGCCCTTATTTCCTATTGGTGAGAATTGATTTGTCTGTTAACTCTTTGTGAATTAAATCTTGAAGGAGGATGGGTGTTTCTGGGAAAGGCACCAAGAAAGATTTAGTATCAGCACTGATGGATTCTCTGGGTGTGGAAGGAAATGGTATGGATTACTTCAGACTTGCAGCAGTAAATTTGAACATCCTTGTTTTCTTCACCAGAAATCATTAGTTTCAGTTATATCCTCTCACCATAAGATAGTATAATGGTCAGATCAGATTTGCCTTAAAGTTACACTGTAGGTAGCAAGTGAAATAATGAATCAAACAATGTCATTCTCTGAATCTTTTTTCTTGCATGAGTTCTAACTCTTGTGGCTTTGCATCAACACCCTAAGGTATTATGATGGAGAAAAGATGGGCATGGATGCATCTTTAATAACCATGCTTTCATATGATATCCTTTTAAATACAGTATTATTATGAAGCTTCTTAGTTGGAAGCTTGTTTCCTTTCCACAGGTAAAGAGGGAAAGTCATCCGCTGAGCTGGTTAGCCCCTTGGAAGAACCTTTAAAAAGAAAAGGTGGTGCTTCAGTTGTGGTTGAACAAAAACTAGAAAGTTCTGAGGTTATATCTGAAACTCCTAGCAAGAAAAGAAGTAGAACAAAACAGAAGTCAATCAAGAGCACCACACTTGAGGAGAATTCTGTGAGTAATGTCAATATAAATAAGACTTCAGTCCAGAAGGAAACGCTTGTTGGTATGCTTATTTTTTCACTTGTCTTTACTTGAACTTCCTTTTTGTTGGAAAATTACTTTCCTTTTGGTTAACTGTTGTTTACTCTATTGCAGTCAAAGGTGCCATTCCTAAGGCAGGATTAAGTCCTAAAGACAATTCAGAGCCTTGGACTGTACTTGTACATAAGAAACCACAAGCTGGCTGGATTCCGTACAACCCTAAGACTATGAGGCCTCCACCTCTAAGTAAGGATACACGGGCTCTGAAGATTCTGTCATGGAATGTCAATGGATTGAAAGCATTGCTCAAATCAAGAGGCTTCTCTGTGCAGCAGTTAGCGGAGAGGGAGGACTTTGATGTGCTATGCCTACAAGAGACAAAAATGCAGGCAAGATTTAAGTTATTTTCTTTGATTTCACTTCTAAATTTGTAATTATGTTGCAAAAATAGTAACAGGAAAAATAATTTTCTATCGTGGCACCTTTTGTCCTCTCTGAATACTTTCCTGATTATACATTCTCAATATTGGCTTTTGTTGAGCAGGAGAAGGATGTTGAAGTTATTAAGGACACTCTACTTGATGGCTACACGAATAGTTTCTGGACATGCAGTGTGTCAAAGCTTGGCTATTCAGGAACAGCAATAATTTCACGAGTATGCATCACCTGCCTAATGCTTCATGCATATAGCTAGTAGAAACAGAACACCTATGAATGCCTATTTGTTTGTTCTGTTTTGTTGCTTTTGAACCAACTGCACTTTGTTTTTAAAAAAATGGAAAGTTGGTACAGCTAGTATATGTTCCCTCACCTGGGAATAATCACATTTATCTTATCTCTCTTCAATCATCAGCCTTCAGGAAGTCTCCATTTCTGAAATATAAATCAACTTCATGTGGAGATTTACTTTGATAGGAACAATATGTCTAAAAATATCTAGCTCAGAGATACCTTCAGAATTGCTAGTTTCTTCTTTGCTTGGGTTATTCTGGTATGGTGGTTCCTGATTGATCACTTTCAATGTTATCTGATTTTTAGATCAATACTAGACAAATACATATCGTGTATTGTGACCTTTAGTTAACTGACTTATTTCTTATGCTGCAATTGATACAGTCTCCTTAAGCATAAACTCCTGCCTTAACAAATACAATGACACGACTTGTGAACATCTTTGTGTCTTTTTTTTCTATTGATTAGGTCTCATGTGTTGCCTATAGGTGAAACCTCTCTCGATCAAGTATGGGCTTGGTGTACCAGACCATGATACTGAGGGGAGGGTTGTGACCGTGGAGTTTGATGACTTCTACTTGCTAACTGCTTATGTGCCAAATTCTGGTGATGGTCTAAGAAGACTGGTAAATCATTGGTATTTTCCTTTCTAGCATAAATCGCTTGAGATTAAAATCTAAAATCCATGAGGATATGTTTGTGCAGACTTACAGGGTCACAGAGTGGGATCCATCCCTTGGTAACTACATGAAAGTATGTCTTTTATTTTACCCTGATTATTTCGAAGTATTTTTGTTATGCTACTTATCCTCTTTTGTCAAGTATGCCTTTACTGGAGCAAAACTATTTTTGTGCCTCTTAACCTTTATGTCATTTTTTCACTGTATTGATTCTTGTTTTTCTTCCTATTCCTCAGTCCTTGCTGGTCACATGACATCTTCCTCAAAGGGATATTTGTTTCCTATGTGCTGCTTAGGGCCTATTTTGATGAGGGAAATTGGATTTGAAACTTGCAATACATAGGATTTAGTGCATCTGTGAACTAGACTTCAATTAAATATGCATCGAAATGTCAATTAATTAGAGTGACAGATTTAAAAGTTTCAATACAATGATTTTTTGCGTCACTCGGTGCTCATCCTCTTTCTTGTTGTTTATTATCTTCGATTCTCTTCATGGTCCTTCACCAATCAAGCTAGCATATCTGAACATCTTTCATTTTTTGGGGGTGAAGTGTGTTGCTACTTATAAAAGTAAATGGCAATCTGAATTTCTAAACCTTAGGCTTGTTTTACTCTCTGCACAGCTTTTGTCCTGCACAAAATTATCATGCCAGTCAGATACGCGGGATTTTTCAAACATTATTTCACCTCGTGCATTTACAGGTTTCAGTAGCAACCGTTGCTGCTAACACCAGTTCTTTTCTTACATAACCTTACATATTTTCTTATGATTGTTCAGGAACTGGAAAAATCAAAGCCTGTCATACTAACCGGTGATCTTAACTGTGCCCATCAGGAGATTGATATCCATGATCCTGCTGTGAGTAACCATCTGTTTGAACCATTTTAGTCAGAATGTTTTTTTTCCTCGAACACGCAGGAGGCTGCCTATCATTGCATTTATAAAAGAAGAGAGTTACAAAACCCACACACAGACCCCTCAAAAAAACGGATTATATTCGTTCCTGATAGAAACTGAAGAGAACGACCTGTCCTTACAACCTAATTACCTAGGGGCTGTGATGAAAGAAAGCCCCTTGGCTCCTGCCATACTCTTAACTGTCAGAATGTATTGATGATTTGCAGTCTTTTCCCTACACTTAACTGTATGCTATACTTGGCTATATGTTTTATGCTGCAAACATCAAGATCCTTATAAAATGCTCTATTTGGCTATTTGTTTTATGCTACAAACATTACCGTCCTTATATGAAAGTAGAGTTACAGAGAAATCCTTGTTTCAAGGAAGAACTAACATTGGTTTTAGATCATCTTTGTTAGACCAGAGAGTTGTGATCCAGTCACATTTTTACAAAGCTCGAAGGCTAAAGAGAAATTGTCGCCCAAGTAGTGAGAAACAGTAAATCTACATTGCATTATCAGCATGTACTGATATATGTATGTGCCTGGTGGCCTCAATCAAATTGTGAAACTGTGATAAGCAATATCAGTTCCACTTTAGCTTCTTCATTTTTTTTCTTTTCTAGGTAGTTGTCACTGATGTTGACATTTTTGTCCAGGGGAATCGTAAAAGTGCTGGCTTCACAAACGAAGAAAGAGAATCATTTGAGACCAACATTTTGTCCAAAGGGTTTGTTGACACATTTCGGAGACAGCATCCGAACGTTGTTGGATATAGTTACTGGGGGTACAGGTTCAATGGCCGTAAAACAAATAAAGGTATGTACTAGGATTTTTAGCAATTTATGCCACAATGCCTGGAAGCTTATGTAATTTACCAAAGTTATTTTTATCATGTACGTACTATTTTGCATGTTGAGGAATCTCTTACATCTATCGCGCACAAGGTCTATGCCAAAATTAGTATATTCATTTCTTGTTTCAACATAACTGAAGATCATGCTGTTTTTGTCTGTTCATTGGAAGGTTGGCGCCTGGATTACTTTCTTGTGTCGGAGTCTATCGCGGAAAAGGTGCACGATTCGTATATTCTTCCGGACATCTCTGCCAGTGATCACAGCCCCCTGGGCCTCATACTGAAGCTCTAGGCCGCACCACAAGCCATACCTAACATCCAATCTGAAGCTGAAGCCTTAATTCTCGAAAACAATGCTTATTCGCCACGGTTTTGGTTTGTCAGATATCTGGCAGAATCTGTGATTTTGTATCGGACTATTTGGTAAACAATTAGGCTTGCTCTGTAACCAACCCGAAACTTGCAGGGTGCGAGGGCAGATTTGAATATTCAGAAGTCTAGTAGATGGCCTACTTGGTTGATTCTGCAGCCTGTGATGTAAATATGGGCCTATCGATTGATCATATCTCGGGTTGCAGTTGTTTGGCTTCAGTATGAGCAGCAGGGGAAGCTCATTGTCTGGCTATTAACTTATCATGATACAGTACTAATCTTGTTGAGCAAAATAGCTACTCCTGTTATCATTTTGTTCTTCTCATGGCGTCACAATTCACAAAGTATGTGTGGCTCCGCCAAAGGACACGGAAAAATCGGGCACGTTTTGCGTGAACATCAAAATGCAGGTGTCTCAATTAAAAAAAAAAAACAGGCCGTTCCATGTATTTCTGGTAAAACACGGGTCCACCCAGCAGCGAGACAAAAAAACACAATAGGCCGGTAACCGACCTTGCAGGGAGACGTGGCGAAGAAGCCGAGAACGGCTGTTACAGTCTCCCGCTGGCGCCGGCCTGGATCAGTTCTGGAGTCGGTTCCTACAAATATCTGCTAGACACTTCCCCAAAGCCCCGCGGGTTTAACCAAATCTAGGTTTGCGCGGCATCGGCGGCGTCATCATCGGCAAGACGGCGGGGCTTTGCGCCAACCCGCGGCTGTGCGTCTCCCTCCCTCCCCCTCCCCCTCCCCCCTCTGTGCGATTGTTTGCTTGTCTCGTGTGTGTGTGTGTGTGTGTGGATATTCCGCGATTCGGTGAATGCTGGAAGGGAAACGATGGCGCTGTGTCTGTTTAGATTCCTACCAAAAAGTAGAAGTGATTTCTTTCTTTCTCGCTGCGTGATGGTGTGAAACCGTGTGGATTTTGGATTAGGAAATCGTGATCACCCTTCGTGTGCTGCAAGAAAAAATGATGGCGGTGCGTTTTGTTAGCCTTAAGCAGGCAGTCCTGGGCGCCTTCCGTTGAAGTAGATGTGATTTCGTTCGTGCGTGAGCTTTTGGGATCGTGCGGATTTTTTATGGGTACCCATTTTTGATTGGGGAAGAGTATTGTGATGGGACCACTCCGCCGCTTGGTGCCTGTCGGAGGCGTAGTTTTGATGAGGTTGTGTTCTTGTTTGGGGACTGGGTAGCGGATGCGCGCGGCCTTTGTTCGCAGAACATGTGTGTCTGTGCAGTTGTTTGATTTGATCGATGGTGTTTTTGTTCAAAATTTTTCCAGGGGCTTAAGATGTTCTGAGTATGAAATTGCCATTAGCCACATGATTCTTCTCCATATAATTGCTTGATTTTTCAGATCAATAGTGTTCCCTGATCCATCCCACCTACATTGATTATTTTACCTGTATATACAATCAATCAATGCATCTTTGGCATGGCAGCTTTTATCTTTATGTTTGCATAGATGGGGTTTTCTTCATTATTCTCGCAACAATTTCGATTCGAATTTTCCTTATCAGCTCTGTATAAACAATTCACTAGTCATTATACATCACATCGATAGTCCAACTGGTGGTTTAGGACCTTGCAACAATTTCGACTCGAATTTCCCTTATCAGCCCTGTATAAACAATTCACTAGTCATTAAGGTCAAGCTGTCTTTATTTTTTTTAAAAAAAATCCTTGCTCCTCTGAAAGCCTCATTTGAGCAAAATGCTTGAGATATCTAGCTCCTGAACTATTGTTTCTGCAGTCGTGGCTGCCTGATTCCTGGAATCAAGTGCATCGTGGCAAACACGAGCATGGCAGCTTCTCAGCGTTCTCAGCGTGGGTATCATGCCCGGAGCAATGAGCCCTGGACTCGCCTTAGCCACAGAGACAAGAAGCCCAATTGGTTTGCGTACAATCCAAGGACCATGAGGCCTCCACCACTTAGCAGTGATACCAACTCTATGAAGATTCTGTCCTGGAATGTTAATGGACTGCAAACTGTTGTAGAGTCAGGATTTTCTGGAGATGAATTGGCAGGCAGGGAGAACTTTGACGTCCTATGTCTTCAAGAGACACACTTGGAGGCAAGTTTTGGTGCTTCAATTCTCTCCATGTATATATATTTATACAGAAGGGCGGGCTTGGTGCAGCGGTAGAGCCTACCGTCTGTAACCGGAAGGTCCCGGGTTCAAGCCCCAGCCTCTGCATATTTATGCGGGTAAGGTTTGGGCGCTATTACAACCCTTCCCCAGACCCCGCACGGTGCGGGAAGCCTACGGCACTGGGTACGCCCTTTATATATATTTATACAGATTCCTTCTGTTTTTCTAATGGGGACTTCTTGATGACCCAATGTATTATGACATGGTGGTCATTCAGTATGATGTGTCATGACAAGGTTTTCTTTCTATTTTCAGGAGCGCAATGTTGAGCGTTTTAAGAACCTGATACAAAACTTTGATCACAACTATTGGTCATGCAGTGTCGCAAGGCTTGGTTACTCAGGAACCGCGGTGATTTCACGGGTATGTTCTTGCTTTGGTTAATACCCAGCACCTCCCTTTTATACTGACCATAAATAGTAGTGTGAAGTGTGCACTGCACTAGATCTACATCTCAATAGCCTATCAGTTGATAGAGAGTAGATGAGTAGATCTAACCTCACTTTCCTCCATTGCATTAACAGGTAAAACCAATCTCTGTCCAATATGGACTTGGCATACCAGCTCATGATCAGGAAGGCAGGGTTATTACTTTGGAGTTTGATGATTTTTACTTGGTCAATGCTTATGTCCCAAATTCCGGCCGTGGTTTACGCAGATTGGTAAAAACTGTTTCCTTTATATACTACTATTATTATTACTACTGTTGATTTATGTTGTACTGCTCCTAACACTGTAGAATATCTATTTTCTTTCTTGCTTCTTGGTCTTCAGAACTACAGGGTCAATGAATGGGATTTGTCCTTTAGTGACTTCATAAAGGTACATCCACTTAGCTTTCCAATGTCATTTTCCATTTGACACCTAAAAATATGTGTTGTAGATCCACACTAGTATGACCGTTCTCTTTTTATGACATCATGTGCTGTTCTACATCATATATCTCCATATCTCATATTCCAACTTTGCGAAATATTACTTAACAAGCACAACTGAGGTATGCTTTTGGTCTGCAGAAACTGGAATGTTCCAAACCAGTAATTGTTGCTGGAGATCTCAACTGTGCTCGCCAAAGTATTGACATTCACAATCCTCAAGTAAGTGTGTTTGCACAACCTTTAATTAAAAATGTCCAAATCATTTAAGCTTGCTACAGTTCTTTTATATGGTCCTCATCAATGACAGATCATAAAAAAACTGGTGGACTTTTTTCGGGGATATATGTGGACTATTAGATGCCACCTATTATTTTCTTTTTAAGTGGGAATAGCACCTATCTACCACTTTATAGGGGAAATTCCATGATGTCTTTCTGTTTTCTTTTAGTATGCATTTCACATAAGAGTTCATCTATCTTTAGAGAACATGCAAAGATATATATAGGCAGCTACATGTACCCTGTCTACATGTGGTTCACTAGCAGTGCAGTTGGATATGAAATGAATGCCTCATGGGAATCCTTTTGAGCATTACTCAAGAATTTTTTGTCCTCTAACTTGTATGGCACCTCATATCAACAACATAGTGAGAAAATCCCACAGAATTAAACATTATCTCACTTTGTTAGGAACTACACGTACTCAGAAATGCTTTGGGATCTGACATGAGCATGACACTGCTTTTACAAGAAAATATATCAGAAAGCTCTGAATATTGTATTAAATGATACGTAATAAATTCATGTTTGCTTTTTGTCATGTCCAGAGCCTGACATCAAAACATAACCTTGAACTTGGCACTACTGCTAAAAGTTAAAAAGAAGGGGGATTTGCCATTAGAATAATATATCTGAGCACAAAACTGTTTTTAGAGTCCCCATGATTTTCGGTTTGCTTTCGTGTTACACCAGTCCCTTGCTGTAGCCTTTAGTTGGATGATAACTTATTTCAATGCTTTTTTTTCAGGCAAAAACTGAGGCTGCAGGTTTCACAATTGAAGAGAGGGAATCATTCGAGGAAAACTTTTCTAGCAAAGGCCTTATTGATACTTTCAGGAAACAACATCCGAATGCTGTGGCATTCACCTTCTGGGGTGAAAACCAGCGCATTACCAACAAAGGTATAATGCTGTATGAGTGATTGGCCACCAACATAATTTCTTTGCATTTCCTGTCGTTCCTTTTGTTAAGATCAATTCACAGTAAAGTAACAATCCCCTAGGCCTCATTATTTTCGAGGTCAAATTATCAATTGTTATTATTTTATTAAACAACCTGCTATTAGCAATAGGCTACTCTTTTCATAGGTTTATTTATTCATTGATGGAAATGTAGAATAACCTGTTTTCACCTTTTTGTTAATCATTTAACAGGTTGGAGATTGGATTACTTTCTTGCATCAGAGTCTATAGCTGACAAGGTCCATGATTCATACATTCTACCGGACATATCATTCAGCGATCATAGTCCTATTGGCCTTGTGCTGAAGCTGTAGGCACTGATTGGTTTTCTCAACTGAAGCATGAATTGAGTAACATAGCATCGTCCTCGATAAAAGATTTGTACAAAATTTGCTCGTCGAAGCTAGAAACTATTCTGCGTCATGGTACTTTGCGTGTTACCTTAGAAGGATGTCTCATAAGCGATTTGCCATTGTTCTTGAGATGCCTCTTGAATGCATTCTACCAAAGACATACGTAGCATCGTTTACGTCATGAACTTACATTGATGTGTTATACTTTGTTTGGCAATGAACTACACGTGCTACACTGTTTTTTCGTGCTCATTACCCATGATCAATTCATGATCTAACTTAGGTCTGCTTAGCGCTCCTATGACCGAAGCACTAACGCATTATGCTGCACACGGCGTTGCAATTCAAAACAACTTCTGGTACCTATTTACAATGGTTTTTGCAAACCAGCCAGCGCCCAGCTCAATCAGCGCAGCCAAGTAGGGAATTGGCATAATAAACAAGAATGGCCAAGTGGGGAGTAGGAATAGAACAGCATTCTTGCAATGCCTGTATCTTTTGCTATAACACACAGGGACCATCACCTTCTCAGTTGAATTAGAAGCTGCAGGCGTGCCTGTCCCAGAACAAGGGAAATCACAGTAGCCAGCAGGCAATGTACATAGCTAAAGACAAGATATCAAGCTTTTATTCCCGCCATTAGAACAGAACATCCAAGCTTATAAATAAGTCAAGACATTTGTTCATACCTCATAGGAATATATAAATTAAACAGGCACCATCCTCATTCCTCACTACTGTAACGCTGAAGCTGCAATACAGCCAGTAAACAAAAGCTACGGAGCTTGACACTTATATATATACACGCGCACACGAGACAAGACAATGGCTCAACAAAACTGTCACTAGGCTGGTAGTCAGTACTATCTACAGCAGCTTCAAGGAGGGAACATAACCTACAGGATGATCTGCTAGCTCTACTCTACCTCGTCTGAAGATGTCCATTACTACTATTGCTGGTGCAGAATAAATAACACCTCCAAAGACAAGATGTGACCGGCAGAGGGAGGCTCTTGACACCTTCCCTCAGTGCTGCAACCACCTATAGCTTCTTAATCACATTGCTAGCGACTGCTTGGCATAACCAGCCTGCTCATAGGAGTAATAATGCATGTCATTTCTTACTCGGCAGTGCCTCCAGCCATTATTCGCACCACTGTGCTCATCTGCCTGGTACTTTGATTTCATCGGCTTTGCGCTGATGGGGCCTCCTCTATCTCTATTCTTGCTGTTTCTTCTACCAGACTCATTGTTTCGTCTTCTCCAGTGAGTCCAGTGTCCATATGACACGCCCTGGTTGTCAGGCACATCATAGGTGTCTTGATGGTCCCATGGATCGGTCTGAGTGACTGCAGAACCCCAGCTGTAATCATGTTTCCATGTATCCTGGGTGCCATCTCTTATGTTCCAGTTGGAAATGCAGGGTTTGTTCTGCTCCTTCCAGCTGCTGGCTTGACCTTGCTGTTCCTCGTACACATCCCAATTGCCTGAGCTTAGCTGAACAATTGTTTGAGCGGGCTGCTCAACATAACAGTCCCAATTTCCCGAGATTTGCTTACAATTTGCTTCGACGGGCTGTTCCAAATGACTGTCCCAGTTTACAGAGAGTTGCTGACCAGCAGTGTTGCTTGTCTCCGTGTCACCCCATCCTGTAACAGGAACTGGCTTGTCTGAGAAAATAAAGGAGTCCCATACATCAGGGATACCATTATCTTTTCTGGGAACACGACGGCGTGACTTCTCCAGATCAGCTACCAATTCAGGATCAACATATTCATCTGGGTTAACTATATCGATAAACATGTCTGGGTCAGGCAAAGGGATATCACAATGTTGACCATGATATGTAGCACAGAAGCGCGCCTTTGCATCATTGAAGGCTTCTAACGCAGCTGAGTCCTCCCAATCCATAACATTTTTGTACAGAGACATCAATCTCTTGGTCTCACAAAGTTTACCCCATGGGATGGCGCAAGCATCGGTGCAAAATTTCTTCTCCCACAGTGGAACTGAGAAATTCCCCCCGCCTGAAAAACACACAAACCATGCTTAAATCTATGCAGAGGTAAAAATGGTGCATCTGGAGTACTTATAAGAAGAAATACTACTATGAGACCAAGGCAGCAACAGATAACAGAACAAAATAATTAGGCGGACAGCAAAAGAGCTGGTGGTAGTTAATGCAGATAAACAGAAAGGTCTAGGTCTACTTTCTCTTATTACTAGCAAAATACTGCAGACACCTACAAATTTAAGATACAAAATAATAAAACTGGATCACGAAATAAATGTATAGTGCTTATAAAACTATAAAGCATCTTCAAAACTGGGTAGGGATTAGAGGTTCCATGAAAAACATTTTACAGGTTCAGCTTAGTCAGTCAGAGAGATCAAAGTAAGCGATGAACTTTTCACCGATTGATTTGGCTGAAAAGGTGCTAGCTCCCATTATTTTTCAGCACGGAATGTATGCTATAAGCAGTAACTAACATGGTCTCAGCTTCCCAAAACTGTGCTCACAAGTCACAGAAAGACCGAACCAGTATCAAGTTTTAGTGCATCCAGAAATTTTAATGTCGGGCAAGAAAAGAATAGTTAATTTTCAGAGGTATGGTGGAAATTTATGATGCTAACAAGCTCCTGAAGAGAAATAGGGGACCTTCTACGGGACCATCTTTTTAATTTTTTTCCTATTCAAGCTCTGGCAGCCATGTAGGTCCAGATGAATGTTGAGAACTGTCCGAAGTGTCCAGATAAATTGTTCACCAAAATTCTGTAATGCCATATGGCATTTCTACCAAACAGTGTACTAACTGCTACGCACTACAAGATGTAATGATCAAGCATATACAATAAACTCGTCAGCTAGCTGATCAAAGTTACTACCAAGGCTAAGGAAAGAAAACTAAACCCACATGCGACTAAACAACCACAGGTTAGTCTTTCTGAATCGAAGACAGCAGAGGCACAAATGACTCCGTGCAATTTCTCCAACTATCTCTATCCATTTCCCAGAAAACGATTCTTACCCTCGCGCGTCATTTTCGTAGCAGAGCTGCATCCCCCATTCCTCCTTGAGAAATAGAGAATATACCTACCAAGCAGTGCCACACACGTCACCAGAAATGGCATCACGTACTGACGAGAGCCAAATTTACACAAAGTCTTGCCGAGTGCCGGCATTGCCAGGGTCACTCGATTCAAGAAAAGAGGGGATTCGCTACCGAATCGGGAATTCCGGACACGATTTAGATTACTGGGAAATTCCAGCGCAGGAACCCACTCAAGGGAATGAGGAGCCGAGGAACGGCGCGACCCAACCATAACCAACCAAGGCTGTAAGACTGTAAACAGGACGGAGAGCGATCAAGGAACGCACCGTGAGAGGACTGAGACCGCGGCGGCCGCCGTGGCTTGCCGGGTTCCCTGTAGATCGACCGCCTCTCCGCCATGGACGGCCGCCGGGGACCTCTCCGGTCTCCTCCTCCCTCAGCTCCCACCTCCGGAACGCGCGGCGCCGGCGCCCGCTCCCCGCAACAGGACTCGCTCCACGACGAGGAGGCCGGCGCCGGAACCCCAGCGCGCGCGAACGGGACCCGCGGAGCGACCCGAGAGGCGCAGGCTGCCGCCCCCGAAACGGCCGGCCCGGTTGAGTCGGCGGCTGAAGCGGCGGGAAGATGGAGCGGGGGAGCGGGAACGAGTCGGGCGAGCGGCGAGAGGGGACGCGAGCACGGCCGGAGGGAGGGAGGGCGGCGGATGAGGAGAGATGAGGAGAGGAGAGGAGAAGGGGGCGGCGGTTTCGTGTTGCCGGTTTGGGTGGCGTCGTTGGTTTCGCTCGCGGCCGGCGCCGAGGAGCGGAAGGGGGGACTAAAAGAGGGCCGGAAAAAGAAGGGATTTTTATGGTGCGTTCGCACGTTTTTGCGCGAACCGACAGGTGTGTCCCGCCGCCGGGAGCTCTGCCGCTGGGATTTTCTCCATGTGCTCGTCCCGTCCGCCTCGGCGGCTACGTCGGTTTGGTTTTGACCTTAGCCTGTTTTTGTCATGCCTTGAAAATTCCCATGTTTTTGTGCAAGTTGTATGGCACGATTGTGTTCTCCTTCGACGCTATTTTTAGTTAAATCGCGCTGGTTTGCTATTCATTTGTAATTTTCTATCGCTATTTTAAGGTGTCTATAGGGAGGATTGTGGGCATAAGGATGAAGAAGCAAGGTGGAAGGAGTGACACTAGCGACGATAGTGGTGACAAAATACATAGATATGAATGTGATGGCCTACCTATTGTCAGATATGGGGTTCTTTGATGAAGAAAAATGAAAAGACACGGTTGGAGAAAGACGAAGTGAAATATCGATCCGAATAAGAAAGAAACGATATCGAACGTATGGTTCAGATCCGACAGTCTAAATTCATCGACTAAAAAGGTTGTCGGTGCTGAGATTGGCCGTCCAACCTCAGCGCCACACAGAATGCGCTGTGTCCCGTCCCCTGACGGTTGATGCAAGAGCTAGCACGATGACATAAGAGTTTATCCTGGTTCCGGTCACGGGGCCGTACGTCTAGCAGTCTGTGCTCGCGACACTATACTATCTTGCACTGAGGTGCCTGCAGTGGGGGGCTACAAGCACGGCGGGAGAGGAGAGAAAGTCTTCAAGTCCCTGAAAATGGGTGTGAAAGTGATTGAGGAGAGTGCCAATATCGTGGAAGGCGGTGATCATGCGCATGTTCGTGTGTTCTGGGTTTTTTCCTGAGAGGGCGCCCTCCTCCTCCTTTTATAAGCCAAGGAGAGGGGGGGCCACAATTACAAGTACAGTGTGTGCTATAGGGGCGCACTGGAGAGCATGGCGTCGGGTGTGCGGTCGTCCTTGATCCTGGCAGGGGATTTATGGCGAGCTCCGGCTTCTGCGGGTGTCACGGCCGTCCCTGTACTTGTCCTGGAGTGGTTTCGAGGGGCGGTGCCGCCATAATCCGCGCCTGGCCGCCCGCCGCCGGTTGGTTCGAGGGCGTGGCAGTTGGGGAAGGACAGGAGTTGGCGGCACAGGGGTCGGCATGGTGGTTGCTGTTGACCACAGTGCGCGGCATGCCTGGTTTGCCGGGGAATGGCCGAGAGTTGGTGGATTTGACCCGGCGTTCGTCATCACCGGGCCGCGCCTGACCGGAGTCCGCGCTCGGTCGTTGTTCATATATTCATTCGAGGGTTCTCCACGCCCGTTCGAGGGCCGCACCGGGGGGAGGACAGGAGCAGGTAGAATAGTGGTGCGGAATGACGCCTGTAAGTCCGCATAGGGCCTTGCGCAGTGCCGCATGCGTCCGCATAGTAGCGGTGAGGACGCATAGTGACCGGAGCAGGTAGAACAGCAAGCTCTGCGGTGTCAGCGGCGCGGCGTGGGGAGAGATTGCCCTTTGACTTCGGCGCCTGTCCGATGGGGCGGGCATTAAATGCCATTGTCGGGCGGGGCGCCGGGGCGCGCCGCGTCGAGTAGAGGGGTGGCCTCGAGCGAGGCGGAGTTGGCTCGCCTGCTTGAGGGGGTGCGCGGCCCTCGAGCGAGGCGGAGTTGGTGTTGCGCCTGACCGGGGGGGCTGGGTCCCTCGAGCGAGGCGGAGACGGGGGTCGCCACTTGGGTCCCCTTGACAGGCGAGCTCGGACGGCTGTTTTGGGCCGTGATAAGCTGTGACGGGCCGCGTTGCCTAGGTGGCCCTTTCGGGCTGCTGGTGATTCGGCCCTCTATGGTTAACGTTTTTTGAGGGTGGTTACCCCGATGGTTAGGGGACCCCTGAGTGTGTCCCCGACAAAGGTATTATCCTTTTATTTCAAGTATTGACCTTGTTAAAATCAAGATCCATGATTTAGTATCTTCTGGTTTTCAAAACATTAGTATCTTCTGCTTGTATAAGGTTATATGAGTAGATGAGGTCAAACAAAAGTAAAAAAACATGTATGCTTTTATTTCAATTTATTTCACTTGTTTTCCATTTGATAAAAGAAAACAGTTCACTTTTATTCAACAGAAAATGAGATAATTGAGTTTGTTCCACTATTTTTATGACATCTAGATGTGTAACATGCATGTCAAAACTTGTTTAAGTTTACACCGCTACCGTACCAACTCGAGTAACATAAATTGATCAAGTTTTTGCTGTTAGAATTGGTACAACGGTGGCATCATCAAACGGGCAACAGTTATACATTGGCAGGTGGGTGAAGTAGGTTTAGGTCGAGGAGAATGACAACGCTATACACCGGCGCCCCGCAACTACCTGGCTAGCTATAGGGGTACACTCGTTTATTTAGAGGCCTCAAGACTTGTGCGTGCAAACAGTTGGATGGCACGGTTTTAAAGAAAAACATAGATATTATAGTTTTAAAGATGTGTGAAACCGTAATTTCAAGAGGGTTTTCTAGTGGAGTTGAAAGAAGTTTTCTAAAGACTACCATTCTAACGATGGTAGGGTCCTTAAAATTACAAGATTTATTTGATTCGAACGATTAAAGCTTTCCAAAATATTTCCCAAACCCGAACTATTTTTCTAAAGCCTACAAAATTACATACGAATAGTTCTCTATATTGGACGCTCGATAACGAAGGTTTAATCGGGAAAAAAAGTTAGGTAATAAGTTCATAAAAAATAAAAGGTAAGCAACGTTTACTGATAGAGTTTAACCCGAAGTCGGTCTAAGCCCTTGTTTAGTTCCTAAATTTGGGAGCCAAACTTTGTTTTTTTAGGGTGCGTGCGTCACTGTAGCATTTCGTTTGTATCTGTGAAAAATTGTCTAAAAATTGATTAATTAGGCTCAAAATGTTCGTCTCGCAGAGTACAACAAAACTGTGCGATTAGTTTTTTATTTCATCTATATTTAGTACTCTATACATGTGCCGATATTTTAATGTGATAAAAATCTTCTTTTTTATAGTAAACTTGGGGTGGAATTTGGAATCTAAACAAGGCCTAAAGAAGAAAATTGGCCATTTTCTCTGCTCCTGTGTCTGACGACTAGATATGTGTCTAGCAGACACTGCTTCTTTTCTTCGGGGCTGGACCAGCCGAGCTGTTTCTTTCAACTCATGGCCGTATATATGTCAGTATCAGAGGTACCACAAATGTACAGTTGCTACGGGCGACCAATAGACAAAAACGTGGTTCCTTGATGTGTCGTACAGCTACTGTTTCACCGGATAACATTAGGTCTGCATCAATCATATGTTGGGCCTCAGCTCCCTCTCTAGTACTACACATCGTAAAGCCACAGAAAATTGGGACTTTCTTGGTTCACAACCATAGTGTGCGGTACCAGGAGGTGTATATAACTTTAACGCAGCTACGGTGTCATCAACATCAATAAATCTTTTTTAAAGAAGATGAGACCAGAAATTCCATCAAAGGTTAGTCAGCATTTTACACACGGGGTAGTAGGCCCGACGTGAAATTTCTCACGTTCCAGACTGTGTCACATCAGACCAAAAGTCGAGGCGACAATGACATGAAACTGGACGTTGTAGTCATCTATAGCCATAGGCCTCCGATGCAGCAGCGAGATGAGTTGTGATTAGGGCGGGACAAAATACTGGTGGCTCGATAGCTCGCTCGACTCGGCTCATTAGTGGCTCGGCTCGGCTCGTTTTAAATTGTTCACGAGCTGAGCCAAGATTTTAGCTCGGTGTGTTAACGAGCCAGCTCGAGCTAGCTCGCGAGCCGCTCACGAGCTATAACAAGCCAGAGTTTATAGCCCAACATGTATTTTGTTTGTCTGATTTACTTATATCTGAATGGTGAATGGTGGTGGCCATGAATAATTTATGCTGTCGTGATATTATATTGTGAACTACTATTGTTTCTATCTTATTTTTGAGCTTGAAATATGTGAAGAATAGTTATTTTTTTATTTTAGTGTGCCATAAATATTTTTTGTATGAGAAATACATGTGTGCTGATGATAAACGAGCTGGCTCGCGAGCTAATCGAGCCAGCTCGAGCTAGCAAACGAGCCGAGCTGAGCAGCTTCTCGGGCTCGCTTCGTTAACGAGCCCAACCGAGCTAGCTGGTTATATTAACGAGCCAGCTCGAGCTGAACCGAGCCGAGCCAAGCCATCTCGATATCCACACTAGTTGTGATGACAAGAGGGGCCCCGTGTACTTCCGCATACACTTGCATGATGTCCGTTTCCTGTGCCGCTTTGCCATCCGATGTGACACGAGCTGATCTGATTCTGATCAGAGCTGGCCGAACCGCCGGAGCAAGAGCAAAGAGCCTTGATAGATCCCTCGTTAATCCTGAGAGAAGGGAAAGGCAAGGCCCCGGCCGACCCAACCCAGCCCGACCATTGATGGTCGCGTGCACGCCTCCCGATAAAGCCGGCGATGTCGACTGGACTTGTGTACTTTTCCTCGAAGAGAGGGACGCGGCATGCAGCCTTTGCCCTTTGCTGGCAGCCGGCCGGCCGGCCGGCAGGGCTCCCGGCAGCGTGCACTGCTCGGCTGTCCGCCGCCCATTCGCTGCCCTCACGCCAGCAGTTATACTCGTCCGTTAATTTCATCAGTTCAGAGGTCAGTTCTCAGTTGGCAGCGTCCAGTCCTACGAGGCTGTGTTTCCTCTTCCCGTGGAGGAAACGTTAAGTTTGATGAAAATGTCACATCGGACATTGTAGGGCACTGTAACATTTTTCGTTTATTTGTGGTAATCGTTGTCCTACCATGACCTAACTAGGCTCAAAAGATTCGTCTCGTCGTGTACATCAAAACCATGTACTTAGTTTTTTATTTACCCACGTTTAGTGTTTTATATATGATGGCAGAGATTTGACGTGATTTGATATGATAGGTAAATAGTGAAGTTTAGAAAGAGAATTTTTGGCTTTTCAAGAAACTAAACCGGGCCGAAGAAGAAGAACGTAGGCAATCCTGTGGATGAGGTTCTGTCATCAGTTGAAGGATGAGGTGACGCGACGCGAGCAACGGCGAAGGTTTCACGCAGGAATTCATGGATCGGCCTACTATTCGAACGAAGCGCATCGGGAGGGAAAGTGTGCAGCCCGTGGCCCAGACTAGGCGCCCCAACAAAAGAATCGTGGCTGAATTCAGCCCGTTTCATGTGGAGGCCTTGTTACACGAGCAGCACCCACCAAATGCACACGATCGCTCATCTGCAGCGTTTCAGCATTGCATTCAGGTCACAACTCGTGAATGTGGTGAGGAAGATTGTGTACTTGACGGCAGATACATTGGTGCTGTCGAAATCAAAACCAGTCCAAGCTACTTTTATATTGATTGGAACAATAAAATTTCTAGAAAATACTCTATACGCAATGTATAACCATGCTTAAGACGCACTCGTACTATATGCAAAAAGTATTGCACCACCTAATCATCGACAGTATACTACTGTAACTAAACTTCTAACTGCTAATAACTCAACGCAAAAGTAGTAAAGCAGACCCATCCTGAAACAATGCTGCTTAAGCCACGTCCTTCGTCTACGGAGACGATCCCGCCGCCGTGAAGTCGACGTGGTACACCTCCGTCATGTCCGGCTCGAACAGCCCGAAGTGCTGCTCCACGCCCTCGGGCTTCAGGTCCTCGTTGAACATGGCGAAGATGAACGCCTCCACGGCCTTCCCCGGCCGCCGCGGCGTCCCAAGCCCGCTCCCGACGTGCCGCACCACGTTGTTCACGTACGCCGCCGCGTTCCCCACGCCGGCGCCGGCGGCGCCGCCGCCCGACGGCCACCCGGTCTCCGACACCACCACATCGGGGCCCAGCCCCGCGCCGCCGCCGCCGGACACCCGCTCCAGCGCCGCGTGCACGGCGTCCACGATGGCGTCGAACATGTTCGTGTACGACGCGCCGCCGTCCACCACCGCCGCCACCGCCGCGCCCGACGCCGACTGCAGGAGCGCGTAGTCGAGCGGCACCTCCGACGGGTCGGCGGAGTAGGCGAAGTAGGGGTACACGTTCACGAGCAGCGGCGCGGACCTCGACGCCAGGAACGACGCGATCGGCGCCACCGCCGGCAGCGCCGCCTCGGAGAAGGCGCCCTGCGACGGCGGGTACGAGGACCCCAGCACGGACGTCGACACGGCGGTGGTGACCTGCACGCCGCCGAGCCCCGCGGCGCCGAGCGCGGACTCGAGGTTCTGCATGGCGGGGAGGACGAGCGCGGCGAGGTCGCCGGGGATCACCTCGTTGCCGGCGGCGATGTAGCGGAAGCGGACGGCGCCGGCGAAGGGCTTCACGTAGGACTGGACCCACGACGCGGCGAAGGAGGCGTCGGAGGCGAGGCGGGAGAGGTCCTCGTTGAGCGTGCCGAGGACGACGCCGAGGCCCGAGCCCTGGAGCGCGGCGAGGACGGCGGTGTCCGGGTGGAAGAGGCGCACGTCGGTGATGTTCCTGACCCTGCACAGCGCGATCACCTTGTCCGGGGACGGGAGGTTGTCGGCGATCATGCCATAGTTCACGCCGATGGCTTCAACACCTGCACGAGAACAGTTGAAAAGTAAGCAGGGAACGACTGAATGTCTGAATGCATCGCATGCAGTAACCCTCGAAACGTTGGATCGTTGTACCACAGTACCAGGTAACACAAAAAGGCAATGCTGATTTATCATTAGCTGCCCCTAATTCAATGTTACCTTAGTTACCCCTGATTCATTGTTACCTTTATTATTGAATAATTGACATTGCAAAAGGTATAATATGCTGAAAAAAAAAACAGAAGCAGTACTTTGGATCGCTCCTTTGTAGGTACTATCTCACCACCAATTAAGTAGACCATTGTACAACAGCCTAGCACTAGATGTTAGCCCTTCATGAGACTAACTGATTTGTTGATGTTTCACAATCATAACTGAAGACCGAACAAGAAATATCTTCAGATTGACAGGCAAACAAAGATAGCAACAAGAGAAGCTGATCCCTGTAGGATCATCTGTCAAGAGGGTGAGACTGAGACATGACAGCCCGACCATGCATTAACGTGAAGAGCAGACAGAGAAAGTAACCCTTCTCCAGCAGCTAGCGCTGAACAACTAAATTTTCGATACTTAATGCTTAAATTATTTCTCGATGGGGATGCAAAGCAGAGACAGATAAGAGAAACAAACCTACTAGAAGAAACTGTACAGCTAACAATTCACACCGAAAGGTTATCCAAACAAGAACAGCTCCCGTGAAACAAAAAGGCAGGAAAAAGAAAGCAGCAATAAATGCATCGGCAGAACACCTGCGCGCCCCTCTCGTTCATCAGAAAGATCGTCCCAAAAGAGATTAAAGAGTAGGACAGAAAGCAAAGGGCAAAGATATCTGACACGAAAGGATCGAGATTACCACACGTCTGCAACGCAAAACCCTACGCATTCATACACTACACCAATCGATATCGCAACAAGATAGATGGACACTGATCGATTAACAACGACGAGTAGTCAAGCGAAGATTAAACATGAGCTCGGTCACCTGAGAACGACGAGCAGAGCAGCAAGCCGCAGGCGATGGCGATCCACGAAGCGGCCATTGGCGTTCTTCTTCGTCAGGCTTGGAGCTGGAGCAGCAGGGGAAAATTCAGCAAACTCTCTTGCTTCCTCCTGAGCCTTTTCTGCACTTCATTCTTCCACCTCCCGCACGGCCCTCTCTCTATATATAGGCCGGTCGGGCCCTGCGAGGCGCGGCAACCACCGATCGGCCACGATCGTGTCCATGTCAGGGCGGGCACCGAAACGCACGGCCTGGACGCCTACGTGAGTCGCGATGCGGGTGAATGGTTGATGCCTGATGGAAACTGCACGTCCGACGGCGGGAAAGTGCTCTGGTGCCGCGGAGACTTTCCCTGCGTTGGACTGGCCTGCTGCCTCAAGGTCGGTGCTTCGACGGGAAACTTACTCCTCCGTTAAGGACAACAAATGATTGGGATGCAACTGCTGAGATGAAATTTACTTTTTCTGTCGTGTGTGTGCCTTATTTGGGTCATAGTGTCTCGGGGATTTTGCAGGTACTAGCTTAGAAATAGCCACACCGGCTTGGTAGATTCAAACCAAAAACCTAGGGTATTTCCAATTTCAAGGGAGCTTTAAATTTTTTGCCTATTTTTCTAGGAGAGGAGGATTCACGTGATAATTAAGGAAGCCGTCAGCGAACATAAGGTTACATAAATTTGGTCAACTATGCGGCCCGTCAAAAGATGGGCCCAAAACTTTGGGGTGGGCCAGCAAGACACTGGTTGTTATTATTGCATTACCATTTGGTAATCTACCTGAAACAATCAGATATGTTTAGAGATTAGGGTGTTTGCAGTTCCAGCTATTGGTAACTGTTCTGTTGCTTTCTTCGCCATACAAACTTTTCTTTGTATTGTTGCCAAGGTTTTAAATCTCATATAGCCATTTGAGACGGTACAATTGTTTATGTACATGTACAATTTCGTTGATATAGCCTCATTTAGCTTTGCTATTAGCTGTTTTAAAGTCCTGCCACTAGACCTCTTACCTGATACAGAGATTGTTGCTGCATTCAAAATTTGACCTCGTGTATGTCCTTTTCATACTTATACAACATATATAGTAGAGTACACTTCCCAGCCTCTGTCCTATTTAGCTCGAGTACAAACAAACCGTTGAAACTTCAAAGACTCCATGAGAGATCATCACTCAGAACAGCTATGATTCTGCCCAGATTAGTGAAAGTTAGTCACATCATTTTCCCCCTCACGAAATGCAAATGCGATTGTCATTGAATCACCAAACAGAATATATACACAAGAGAGGCTTGAAACACATCAAGCTTCTTAACAAGCTCAATAAATATCTTCTCAGACTTACCAATGTTACAACAACAACAGCAGGATGCATAAGAGCACAGAGCGACTTGGAAGATCATCTAAATTCTAACCAAGGGGAAGGAAAAGAAAATAACTTTCTAGGCTTTTACATCTCCTTTTGGTTGACCAAGAAGAGATGGTCGGTAAAGTGAGTGGCCTTGTGCCATCTCAATTCTTTCGCGAGGATCATACATTGTCTCATCTCTTATAGCCTGAAGAATCGAATCGGCAGGACGGTCCCTGTGCATAAATGTAAACAGATCAACTCAGTTGAACATGCCAGAACTTCAATTCTATGAAGTATTTCCTAACTTGTAAAAAAAACGTAGTAGAATAGCATGGCACCACTGGCAGTGACTGTCTGACTGAAGGGAGCCATGCCAATCAAGATATCAGTATGTATGTAATATACATTACTGACATCGCCACATATGTAACTCAATAAGAAAGAAATTGATGTCAAGCACATGGACTCAGAGACTGTTTAACAAAGCATAGGCCATTGTTAAATTATACAAAAAAAGAAGAATTCTAACCTCTTGATCAAAATTCTATGAAGCGCTTTTAGGATCGGGCACATCTCAACCGGTGCAACAGACTTGTTGCCTTCTGGATGCATCACACTTAAGCTATCCTGACTGAGAAGCTCATAAAATGCTTCAACTGCAGAGACACCCTGAAATGATATGACAACATAATATTTATTTCATGAACCATCCAAGCATATCCCTACAGTTCTTCGAAATTCATACGGCAATCAGAATAAGAAGCAATACCTGAATGGTCCCTTTGCCTTTTATGCTGTCACCCATTTCCAATGTCAATTCCCCTTTAGCTAATTTCTGCCCATACCAGGCATTACGACCTTTCAACAATGTTACATAAGTGTCAGCTAATAACGGTCCAGCTAGTTTTTCAGGTTCTTCTTCCAGAAGGTGTGTGATGTAGATCATCTCAGATGTGCAGAGTGCAAAGTAAACAGATTTGCTTGTTGCGCTCTCATTGGTTAGTGCTGCTACCATACCTGCAAGATATCAGAATGTTCAGCAAACTAATTGAACAATAGGGACCTTAATAAACATGAGAGCTGTGACTGAGCGGCTAGCTAATAGAAGAAAGATCACCGCACCATGCATTTCACATCACTTATTGCCCATTGTATATTTCTTATGGGTGACAACAGCAATTAAGATGCTATGACCTACTTGTTTTAATTTCCTCTATGACAATGCATTCGTAGCAATTAGGGTACGAGACAGGTATGGAGAAAGGTAGCAATTTTCAAGAAGATAAATTCAAGCTGGGAGGAAACAGTGAGACAAGCAAATAGAAATTACCAGCACCAATAGCATATACATTTTTTAAGCCTCCCATAACTTCATGAGTGATGAGGTCACTATTATCCCATACGATAAAATGAGGCTGCCTCAAAAATTTTGCAAGAGGTTTTCTCCATTTGTCAGCTCCACAAATCCGTGCATTTGCATATTCTTTGTTGTAAATTTCAGAAGCGATATTAGGGCCACCAAGATATAGAATGTTCTCCAATGGGACCCCAGCTGCATTAAACCAATATTCCATAAATCATAAAAGAGTCAAAGAGAGAAAAAGCAAAAATACTTGGATATTAAAAGAAAGCATAAAAACATATTATATTTCTCATTTGATCTAAATAATTATCTTAAGCGCTATACATTTTTTTGTACACAGAACAGAAAACTAGATTGATTTGATGTAAATAAATATCTGCACGATAACGCTATACATTGTTCAGAGCCTGGTAAAGTACTATGGATGGCTTAAAGGGTTGATAAGCAATAGAAGACATAAGTGGACCTAAATGCAGTGCAAACAATTGGTTTTATTAAATTCTTTCACTATTATTGAAGAAACTTATCGAAAAATATGAAATAAAGTCTAGCCATACAATGAATAACTGTTGTAGATTATTTCACAGCATTCTGCAGGTGTTATCATGAATCATCGTTGGAATTATAACTTTCTACCCCAATACTGATTGAAGAGAATTCATTCACATGTGATTATCTTCAACAACATAACTGAAACAGTTCTAATGAAATTTGAAGCGAAAATCGACAGCTGCAGTTGCAACATATTTGCAGGTACCAGTACCAGACTGAAGAACATAAAGGTCAGAGCCTCCAGGTTCGATACAACCGAGGAGAGTGAGAGTCACAAATAAAAACAGAGCGCATCTTGAATTCATTTGTAAAGAAATTGCACAACTAATTAAATGGTTAGGTAGACGACAGGAAGAGGAAACTCACTTGCATTGCTAATCATCTGCGTGGGAGTAATGATCCGTGGCAGCGGATCCAGGGAGGCCTCTATCCCCTTGGCCAGCGAGATGATGATGGGGGCGGTGATCCTCTCCTTCCAGTACCTCCCAATCTCCCCGAACACCTCCCTGGTGCCGGTGGACGGCACGCCGTTGACGACAATGTCGGCGTCCCAGACGGCCTCCTGGAGGTTGGTGACGACCTTGAGCGGGCAGAGCGGCGTGTCGACCATGTTGAGGCAGAAGCCGTCCCTGAGTATCTCGTCGGCGTAGAGCGTGCGGTCCCCGAGGCGCGCCTCGACGTACTTGAGGTAGGCGCAGCGGCGGATCAGGCGGCGCAGGACGTCCTCGCGCGCGTTGATGACCTCGAAGAGGTGCTCGGCGGTGGCGCGGTCGACGGCGCGGCCCGGGCGGCGCCAGATGCGGACCTGCGCCTTGTCGCGGAGGTGGCCGTACGCGTCCTGCAGCAGCGCGCAGAAGACGCTGCACCAGGCGCCCGCCCCGACGCCGACGATCCGGAGCGGGTCCCCGTCCGCCTTCCCCAGCTGCCGCCGCAGCTCGTCCAGCTTCTCCTCCGCCACGGCCCCGTTCGCCGAGTGGCCGTTCGGGTGGCCCGCCGGCCCCTCCGCTCCGCCCATTGCCTTTGCCGCCTCCCACTCTCGCGTCTCGCCGCAAGCAACAACGAGGGCAAGCGCAGGTGCGCAAGCTACAAAACAGCCCGGACGGATTGACTCGTTCGAGGGAGGGAGGAGACGGGCGGGGCTGGATTTCGCGACGCAAGCAATTAACAACCCGTGGGGGAAGAGAGAAGGAAACGGACGGCTTTCCTTTCCGAGGAGAAACCAGCTCGGGTCGACGCGAATTCGGGTGGGTTTGGCCGCCGAATCCTCGCGGCGGAGGTGGCGGAAACAAGGTGGCGTCCGGGGCCGGAGAGGCCGAGGCGGGGCGGAGCGGTTGCCAGTTGGGTTGGTGGTACGCGTCGTCTCGGCACCGGCCTGCGCACGAGGCGGAGCCCCCCCGGGTGAAAGCGAGGCGGTGGTGTGATTTGCGTTACGGCGCGGTACGGGGGCGAGGTGGCAGGTAGTAGTCAGGTTGGTGGGCGGGTGCGGGTGGACTGCGGCTGGGGGTGGGTGGAGTAGACCACGAGACCGGGTTCGAGGATTTGGAGGGGTCGTGGATGGTGACGACGGCGGATTGGGGAGCAGCGTAGCTGGTGCGGTGGCGTGGCACCGGCGTCAGATCGGCGCTGTTTCGAAGGCGCGGGCACGCGCGGCGTGTCATCACGTCACAGGAAATGGATGCTTCTGCAAGTATTGAGCCCATTTTTTTCCTCTCTCTTATCCATCGAAAAAAGAATTGCCATGGCTGCAAATTTTAAACCTATCCACTCCTCGCTATACAAACACCAGTGGATCTGCACAAAATGCAGTGCGTAAACAATGGCTCCGACAAGGTGAAGTTTGCACGGAATCAAGCGGCCTTTTCACACTCAACTGCAGCCTGGAAAGGTACCAGTAGGAATTTGGGGGGAAATATGGACAGGGCCCATGAAGCGCATTAAAAATGCGGTATAGTTGATGTTGATCCTAACACCACGGATATCATATGCTCGACATGATTCAGAGGCAACGGTGCTAGTGCGTCAGTGGCTACGCGAATACTATTCACCAACCGTGCTTGCCAGGACAAAGTAACCCATTCCACTTGACTAAACCAAAGATGTTCCAATTTCAGAGTTAGTTAACAGTTACGCTAACTGAATCACAAAATTGGCACAGTTATGCTAACTGAACCACACAACATACCATTTTGCCCCAATCTGGGGCATTGCGGCCACATGAAACATGAAAAAGAATTTGAAGTCTCCGCAAATGACAAATGTCAAGATGCAAAAGGTAGGATAAGAAATATTGACTACAAAGTGTCGCCTTGCAATTCAGGATCATGAACAATGCGCCTATCAAATGAGTTGCTTGCCAATGTATGAAGACGGAGGCATGCCGACAGTTTGAAAGATGATTATTCAGCTGCCTAAATGTGGGGAATGGATCTTTGTTACAAAAGACAAATACATCAAACCACCTACTGTGCTGCAAAAACACAGGACAGATACCGGCGGTTCCAATCTACTTCACAGTTTCAGCTTCAGCCACCCTGGAGAATGTCAAATGATGCTCGAGATAAATTGCATTGAAACAGTCACCCCCATCACTTATATGGCGCAATGATCCTCCTCCGTCGTTTTGGAGTTTCCCTCTTCACATACATCTTCTCCATATCATTTAGTGGACGGCTGGATCCATCTGGTAAGCTGATGAACTTCCAGCCCCCTCCTGCACCACGCTTTCCCTGCGGCCCAAGCTTCTCGACCATGTAACTCCATCCATCATCTGGTCTGCGTCTGCTGTACTTGTGGCATTTAACCTCCCCTGCCACCTGCAGTCCAATACATCTGTCTCAGTTTACCAGTTAAATTTAAGCAGAATATCATACATGTAATTAACAACAGCAGTGATATAGTTTCAGCTGTAAATTTTTGTAGCCATGAACAAAAGAGAGTTTTTATGGGTATAAACTTAACACACATATGCACTGGGGTCTTCAGATTGCTCAATGGAAATGTAAGGCAGGTCCAGCCGATGATGACCGATGAAAGAACTTTACCTTCTTCTTGTTGAACTCCAAACGTTGAACAAATTCTTCATACAACATCTGATCCTCCTTCATTGAAATTTCATACAGAACCTCGTCAGGATCTCGTGTTGTGCCATCCCAGCCCTCAGGCATAACTTTGAAGTCAGGTTTATATGGAAGGGATGCCACATGAAATTCCCTGTCATGGGAATTGAAGAACCTGCAAGAGAACCAAACAGGTTTAACGTCGCATTTTGTTCATCACCCAGGAAAAAAAAGTTAAAATGAAAAGCGCAGGACACAGCAATTGCAGATATAGCTGATTTTTTATCATTTAGAGAGAAATTATTACAAAGAAAATGCAGGACACATGAATTGCATGTAGTTATCTCGACACAATATTAATATTTCAAACAACTATTGGTTAGAAAATAAAGATTATACCTGCCAGAATGATATTGTTACCCTTACTCCTCATCAAAGAAATAAAGAAAAATATTGTTCCAGAGATGTTGATGTTCATAAAGTACGACTGACCAAATGTACATGTATATTGCATGAAAAATGAAATGCTGCTGAAAATCAGTACATCCAACATGATTAGACATGTAATGGTTTAGAACCTGACATAATCACTTAATCAGTGACGATGTATGGAGACATTTTAAAAAATTAGTCTGATGAGACTGAACTCCTCAAGTTTCTTCCTATGTAAAATATCAAATCTAAGTGCATCCTCATAACCTGAACAAGAAATTGTCAGATCACTCGTAATATATCTAATGACATGAACACATTTAAGTCCAAACTACAACATCCATTAAACAGGCACAGGTTTCAGGTTTCTTTTTCCAGACCATGTAGTTCTAAGCTCTAATCTGCGCCTTGCAAGAGTAATTGTGGCTCGGAGCACTTGAAAATTCTATCCAGGGAGAATTTGCTTCGAGCAACAATTCAGGGTCCCCATTCACTCTGCATTTCTAACAAATCAATGTCACTTAACCAATACCCACAAGAGTATCTGTGTGTTTCTAGCTTATTTAAAACTTTCAGTTGTTCCTGAAGTTAAACATGCCTAAACTATGAGAACCTGATCTATGCATATCAACACTAAAATGGAGCAAACGAACACTTCCACATACTCTGGGCAGCTGTCTAGCAGGATCTCGATGGAGTCGTCGAGCGGCTGGCCCCTCTTCCGCTCCTCCTCCTCCTCCATCTCCTTGAGCCACAGGATGGCGTGCACGCGCTGCCGCATGACGCGGAAGTCCTTGGCGAGCCGCTCCACGGTGTACGTCTCCGGGTCCTCCTTGTGCAGCCTGTACATCTCCTGCTTCTCCGAATCCTTGAGGTACGAACCCCGGACGCCCGGCTCCTGCACCTGCTTCAGGAGCGAGCAGGTCTCCCGCATCCGGTCATCCCAGGAATCCACGAACGCCTTCGACTCGCGGTTGTCGCGCTCCAGGTCCCGCATCATTTTGTCCTCCTCGTCCATGGCGCGGATGTCGGCCAGCTCACGGGAGACGGGTGCGGACGGGGACGGGGGCGGGACCGGGCGGCCGACGGAGGGCGAGGACCCGTCGAAGTGGTCCTTGGTGAGGCCGGTGGACCAGGTGGAGCCCCATTCGTCCCCACCCTCGCCGCCACCGGGGAAGGGGGAGGCGCCCCATTCGTCCCCACCTCCGCTGCCCCCGGTAGAGGAGGAGGAAGAGGAGAGGAGGCGGAGGACGGAGGAGATCCGAGAGAGGGCGGCACCGGCGGCGGCTGGCGGCGCAGCGAGGCGGCCGTGGAGGAGGGTTTTGCGGAGGGCGAGCATTTTCGGGGTCCTCTGGTTTGAGTGGGCTATGGCTCTCCACGGTTTCATTGGGAGAGAGAGATGTGCCTGGGCAGAGCGATCGGGCAGGCCTGGGCTGAGCATGAGGCCCATTTAATTTGGCCCACTCAAACTTGTGTTTCTCTTCGGAAACCAAAACTTGCCGAGTACCCTAAAAAAACGTTAATGCTACCGCGCGCCGGGTCGCGCTTACCCAGGAACGCGCGACCTCTTGCGGCCCGCGAGCGCTCGAGCGTGGGCTACTAGCTGTTTGGACCGAGCCTGCCTCTACTTGCCGTGGGCCACGTGCAAGATAAAGCGGGTTCGTTTTTTTTACTAGAGGCTTTTACGCGCGTACACGTTTTGCTAGGTTGTAGACCCATGTGTGTCATCCGATCACACAATTAACTATATTTTTTATTTTTGTTTTTTATTTCATTTACAATCATATTCTTTGATAAATACAATAAACAATGTTCACATTGAATATTTTTCGAACTCGTATATACCATCAAGTTATATATAACTAACCCATCAACTTATGTGTAAATAAACTTACGAAATAAAAGAGTTGTCTACTTAAGTTGGCTATCTTTTTACATATTGAGCTCTATATGAATTCTCACTGTGCAGCCTGTATATATTCTGTGTCTATCAACCTAACATATTTTTATGAACGTCTTCATGTACACTTACGTTAAGCCTGTATGTCAACCTCTTGCATATTCTAAAAATAGACTACATGCGAAGTCCCAACGACACTCTTGAATGTGGATTCATCAAAACCCCTACTTCATCGCCTTTGTGTACGTGAAACCGGTGTCCATCGGAAGAGGGAAGAAGGTGGCCATGTACTATCAGTCTACATATATTCTGAGAATCAACCTCCATATTCGATATATCAACATATATATTCTGAGTATCAATCTACGTATATGATATATTATGACTATCAATCTATATATATTTTGGTACCAGCCTGCATGCTATTATGTATTACTTTTTTTCCTTAAATGATAACTCTTCTTTTTTTTCAATAGAACAAGAGACTAGACAACATCTCCATAGAAAAAGGATGTACCAGAAGTATAGAAGACATTACTTATGTAGCATTTTTAAAAAAAAAATAGATGTACAACAAAGAAAATGCACATATTCAAAACATCGACACGCATGTTGACTGTGACAAACAATACAAAAATCGCAGTATGAAAATAGTTATGTCAACACATTGGTAGTACACTGGCAATTAGAAAAGTCACACAAATTGGGTTGATACTTCAAAATAAAATAAATTGACAGTTCAAATTTATTCAAAATAAGTTGTCCAAACAGCACAGTACATGGTTATAGATAAATTGACAGTTCAAATCTAATCAAGTTGATTCATGTATACTATATAGGTTGTCAATTACGACACCATGTATGTTGCTACATAAACATCATTCAGTAGGTTGCTAGACACACCCGAGCATATCATATAGGTTGACAATCCAAATCTAATCAAGTTGATTCATGTATACTATATAGGTTGTCACGTAAATCATATAGATCAACAAATCTAGAGAGAGATGAATCACTCTACCCAAATCATGTGGAGATGGATTACCCTTGTTTTCATTATGTTTCTAAAGGCAGGATTTAGATTGGCATAATTAATATATGAGAGACTGTGATTACGGAGAAAAAAAGGGAGGACGACGAAGGGGCGCGGCTCGATTTGTTTTTGGGGAGTCCGGGAAGGCAACAACTCAATGAGGCAATTACGGCGGGAGATGCGATACACGGAGAGAAAAAAAAGCCGAGAAAAAAACGGACATAGGAAGGACGGGGTCGCGCTATCGGATACAGCGCGACCCGTCGCGCATTATCCCGCTCCTAAAAAAAACTTGCCGAGTAAGTGAATTCCTGTTCTCTCTCCAAACATTTCATGTTAAATTCTCTATCCCTTTCTCAAAAAAAAATCTCTATCCATGTATCTACTTAAAGATAAATGCAAAACAACCAAGAGGATTCCACCCTTTTTTTTAATGTAAACATGGATACAAGGTCAGTCTCGATAAAAAAATCATGAGAAATCTTGTGGTATTAAATTTACTGATGTGGCAGAAAAAGAAAAAAGAGAGGTTTATAGCATATGAGAAGGTTTTATCTCCATAAAGATCTATTTAGTTTGGTTATCTAGCTTCTGATCTTAATACCTGTGCAATAAAACAATACTATACTTGGTAGTTAAACTTTTTCTTGAAAAAGAGCAGCAAAAGCTTTGCTGCAATTTTTATTAGAAGAAAAAAATAAAAGCAAGTGTTGGCCAGTCTTTTCTTGGGGAATCCGAGCCCAAAAACCCTACAACTAAGTGTGCCACATCTTAACCAAAACCACTACAAATCAATGACCAACTTATTCCCCCGGCACAACAAACCTCCCCCAGCGTGCTAAAAAACCACAACTGTAAAACCTACAACTATAAGACAAAGAAAACACTTTCTAGAAAGGGAAAGAAAAAATTAAAACGCTCTGAACTAAAAACAATTGACCACCAAAGATACGGCTTTTGCATATTTGCAAAGCAGGGGCACCACTGGCACTTCATGGCATCCTTCCTCTTGCGGTCTTCATATGTTGTCTTGTATGCAAGCTCTCAGGTAAAAGGATTCTTCGTCTTCCTCAATCACCCACCTGAACATAACACCAAACAAGCAACTACTCTTCTGGGCTGGATCATCACCGTTAGAAAACATCAAAGACCAAAAAAACCCGCCACTGATACCAACACTAGTCAGGACCAATAGAACATTCTGATTTCTGACTCAAGAAGACCAGGCAACATCAAGTTTTCTCCACTAGCGCCACCCTAGCTCGTGATCCCATCTTCTTCTTGGGAGGCCCTTGTTCAACTAGGACTTTGGTAGTTAAACTTGAGATAAGAGTTTTCGGAGACAACAGTAAAAGGAATAAAATTATTTGAATATAGTAATTCATGTCACTGTTTCACATACACTAGTCAACTTGTGGAAGATATTTTAGTCAACTTGCTCGAACGCTGGCTGAATCCCACCGGGCCAAATGTTGCAGATCGAAGTGAATAGGAAGAGAATCTTGTAGGACAGGAATCATGGCGAGGAGAAAATAGTGCTGAGAACTAGGATTCGCTCCCTTTCTATCCTCTCCGCCGCCTCCGATCCGATAACGTCACTCTCCTAGTCTCCGTCGCTCCCCTCCCTCTCCATTTCCTGAGGTTCTCCTCCCACCGAGATTCCAGAAAGAAAAGGAGAAAGGCAAGCCAACTCCAACATAAAAGATTGGTCGAGAGGAGACGAACCCAAAAGTGAAAAGGGCAAGAGGAAGCCTTCTTCTTGCAAGAAGCAGCCCTCCTGTATCGGGAGGCCGTTCCCTCAGTTCCAGACCCCTTCCCCCCTCAAGATCAGAATTTGATGCACTTCGTCAGTCTGGGTATTTTTGGCTCTCTTGACTGGTTTAATCCGTTAGCAGATATTGATGTTGTTTATCTGATCTGGATGCTGATCACTATGCAGGAGGTTCCTGTCCTGGTAGGGATATTGTGAGGTTGTGCTATTTAGCGGTGAGAGTTTTCCATATGTTCATGCTCCTGGCCACCATGGAAATTTGGTACTTACATGATCTCTTGACTATTCAATCACTAACCAGTAATCTAGGGGTTACTTGAGTATCTTCTGCTTTCGAAAAAGACAAATTTCTTTCGAATTTGTTTCAATTTAAAATGAGACCTGTCTAAATTAGTGAGCTTTTCCTGAACATGTTTACCCAGTTCTTGAGTTGTTGAAGTGCTTTGGTACTTCTGTTCAACTTGGACCACTTAACCATAGAGGGAGAATTTTACTGGCACTTTTTGTCACAAAATGGACGATGGTGTAGACCTTCCAAGCCACCTTCTGTTATCACACTCTGAGATCTCTGATGGATTTGAGGATTTCCTGAAGAGTACCACTGCATGTACTCATACACACACTTGCAATCCATCTGGTCCATCGGCAGCTATGCATACCCACACATGCCTCCACACGCACACGCAAGTCGTAGCCTCTGGCGAAGAGCTGAGGAAGCTCCGGAAACCTTTGGGAAACAGAGAGGCTGTGCGCAAGTACCGGGAGAAGAAGAAAGCACACGCAGCTTTCTTAGAGGAGGAAGTGAAGAAGCTCCGTGCCACCAACCAGCAGCTGCTGAGGAGATTGCAGGGACATGCTGCACTAGAGGCGGAGGTGGTGAGGTTAAGGGGTCTCTTGTTTGATGTCAGAGGCAAGATCGATGCAGAGATCGATTCCTTCCCATTCCTAAAGCATAGCAGTGTTGGTTCTGTTATCTGTACAGAATCTCCTCTTTGCTTTAACACTAATGCGGAGGTAGCAGCCCGTGAGGCCAGCTCCGGTGAGCCAACAATTTTGGATTTTGAGATTGATGAAAATGTAAGTATTTCACGAGAACTCAATATTCCTGAAGTGGTTACTTCGATGGATGCTGCTGCAACCTTGATGAACTCAGCCTCATTGGTAGAATGACTTTGGCCAAGCTACTTTTGAGCATTTTCAGATGCATCCCAGTTTGGCTTGCTTGCTGTTGTTGGTATAGTTTTTGTTACCTGTACCCTGTTTGGTGGCTATGGTAGGTGTTGTGACTTGTGGGGTTGATATACCCTGTCTAGATGCTGCTGGTTATAAGTTGTAATTCTACCTGTAAATGCTCAGTGCGTACTGTACTTGTATGATCTAGTATGGAAAATGCTATTCTGTTTTCTACAGAATTGCACTGCTAATGCAGATAGTATTGGCCTAAAATGTACCACTGTTGTCAAAGTATCTTCTGTTTCTGTAAATTTATGTGATTTCAGAGCCTTTTCACATCTATCTACCTTTTCTTATACCACTGTGAGATCACACAACTCTGGTCTATTTAATTTAATATTTGGTAGGTTATGTTCAAAGCATGTAATTGTGGATTCCATGGTACTCTCTATTTCCCAAAGGTCTCCGAAGCTTCCTCAGCATGATGGAAGCATATTCCTTTAGGGCTTATGCCTTTATCTTCATTCTTGTCTCGATTGTAAGCAGATGGTCCTCACGAGTCAAATGCCATGGTGCAAAAGTGTTTGTATCTTTCATCGCCTAATCATGTAATGTTTAGCATCAATATTTTGTGCTATGTCCATCTACACATATATTTTTGTCTAGATTCTCTTTCAGGAACTACCTTTATCAATTATTAGCTGATTTTAAGTGTATAAGCTGTAGAGACAATGAAATACTTTCAGTCTTTGGCTGCAGCAGGTTGGCAATACAAGTATTTGGTTTGAAAAAAAGGAAGTCTCATCCGCAAACCCTTCTTGATAAGTAATAGTTCGGTTGCAGTTTTCTCTGTGGGGATTACAGTGTTAATATAAATGCTCTGTTTGCATCTCACAGATGCGTTTACATTGTGAATATAAGTGCTTTGTTTGCATATCTTGAGTGTATATATATAAATAACTCGATCATGGCTGCATGTCTGGGAGATCCTGACTGACGCAATTTCTTAAAGTTCAGACCATCCGATGATTGGCAATCCTTTAGATTTCCTGGTGAAACGTAGCGCAGTCATTCCAAATGGTGTTGTTTAGTTCCAAAAAGCAACTCCCAAATACACTATGCAAAAGAAAGATTCACCATCACATCAAAATGTCATAACATGCATGGATTACTAAATGTAGATGAAATCAAAAACTAATTGTACAGTTTTGTTGTACTCTGCGAGACGAACGTTTTGAGACTAATTAATCAATTTTTGGATAATTTTTCACAAATACAAACGAAATGCTACAGTAACGCAATGATTACGAAGTGACATCTTGCTCCTAAATTTAACCTCCCAATTCTACCATCTAAACAAGGCCGGAGATGCATATTGGGTGTCCAGACCGACAGAATAACACTGAAAACCTGAAGCTGCTGTAATTTAGGCATGTTGCTTTACTAATCAGTAACCGCATACCTTTCTGGGAGTATCATTTCGTTATGCTTGTGTCCATGAAAGCTTGTTTGTTCTCGGCTTGCCGCCAATCAGCAACCCTAGAATTCTAGAAACACATACGGTACTTTCATTCAGTAAAGCAAATGCAGGTCAATAAAGAGACCCTTTGTTTGCCTCCTTTTATTTATCATCAGTATAAAGGACCAAGTAGCTGGCAGTAGACATATCTGAACGAATCATAGAACTTCACGATTGAGTCTATATTCGTCATGGAGAGCTGATACTCTGAATCCTCATCGCCGTGGTATCATTATTAGGCTTATCGTTAGACAGCCTCCCTTATCTGAAAGCAACAGCAATGCCTGTGGCACCGTCAGCAGCGGAACGGACGGAAACCCTCCCGGTTGATAATGACCGAAAACAGAAGCAAACACAACGAAAGCAAATCATGTTAAGTTCGATTTCGCTAACCTTTTTCTCTCCTTCGAGGTGAACGCTAACGAAGTTGTGAGATGAGATGGACTTTGTCTTTTTTTTTTTGAGATAGTTCTTCTCTTTTCTTTGTCAACCAAACAAAAGTTGCAGCAACAAGAAGAGGAGAGGCCCGACCCATCCAAACCTGGCCCCCAGCCGACCGTCCGGCCCACTTCTGGCCCAGCAAACGTGCCCGACGGAGTTCGCGGGATCCGCCCCCGCCCCACCCGACCCGTCCCGAGCCCATAACTGCGGCTCCTGGTTAGATTTGTGCGCGACTGTGTGGTGCGGGAGGGCGCCACGCCGCCTCGAAGCCGCGCACGCCACCACCCAAACCGCGCGCGGGGCCCGGAGCGGCGCGGCGCGGCTGCCCACTCCGGATTAGCACACCTGCACACGCAGTTGCCACAAGACTAGACTTGGGGGGACGACGGGCTATATGAGAGTGAGAGGGCAGCGGCCTCTCCTCTCACTCCCACGCGCCCGCCGATCAGGCGCTGCACTGGTGTGGTGGCGCTTAGCGTCACCCTCATCGTCACTTTCCCATCATCTCCTCGCTCCCGGCAGCAAGGTACTCTACTGATCCATCCCCGGCGCTCCCATCCCTTTGGATTTGCTATGTATCGGTCGTCCTCCCGTGTCCGATTGCGTCGGATTTGGTGGGATTGGTGCGGAATTGGGGTGTGGTTGGTTTGGTAGATCCATGGAAAGCAGTTCCGTGAAGGAAAACCGAAAGATCGCCTCCCCCTGTTTAATTTGTGCGAGAAGAATTCGCCTGCCACTTGTGATTTCCGGCTGAGTTCTGGGATCTCAGGTTCGCTCGCCCTTTCTGTTGCGCGAGGAGAATATGTGTTTCTGACATTGGGCACGCCGCAAGGATGTATTTGCCCCTCTCCTTTCCCCTTCTTTTTATTTTGTGCGATTAGAGGAACACCGGAAGCAACGATCAGCAGCCGATAAACTGGTACATTCAACTCCTGCTCTCTGCCTCCATAGGAGACGGTTACTAGAATGTTCTCAGTCATGAGTTAACTGGTCCATGAGTCCAATTGCAAGTAATCACATAAGTGGAATTTGGATTAGTTGGAAAGACAGTATCAGTCGGAAGAACACTTTTATTGCCTTATCAGCGGTTGTGTTCTGAACTGGTGGTTGCTGAAGGTAACCGCGCTTTAGGATTGAATGGAGTTTTTTCGGTGAGGAGTCTCAAGTAGCCAGCCAGTCTTTGGAAAATACGATTTGGCATTTGAGGAGAATAACGTTCACTAATCTATGGCAACAATGGAAAGTTTTGGATCCATCCATTGTGCATAGAAGAATTATGAAAAACCATAAATCTTTAAAGCTAATTATTTGTTACGAGCACTACATTAAGTTTTCCCATGTTAAAGGTATACTATCTCATACCGCAATGAAGAGTAGAGGCTTAGGCATTTGAGAAATACAGTAGAAATTACAATTCCATTCTAATTGGATAGCTCATTTCTCTGTGTGACAAGTTAAAATATGAGATGGTTGCATTAGCGGCAGCTGAACCTTTAGACAAAATTCTCATGGTTCTTTCTGACATGAATGATGAATCTGGACCAAGTCTACTGTACAGTATGTATGCATTCTTTGCTAGAAAAATGTAATGGATCCGAACTTGGTATTACATCTGCATCTAATATACACTGGTTTCACCTCATGAGATGCATAATTTTTATGAGCATCATTTGATTGGTTACATGTGTCCATGTGGTAGTAGATTAGTTGCTAAAATATAGTTTGGTTATTTCCAGTCAATTCTCAATATTTTATAATTGTTGTCCTTAGTTATTTGTTTATTATGGACACTTTCTACTATGCTGAGAACTTAATTTGTCACAGGAACAAGATGTCAAATAGGGCCACACATTGGTGTTATGCCTGTCGGCGACCGATTCGCCTCCGTGGACAGGATATCATATGCCCCAACTGCAACGATGGATTTATCCAGGAAATCAGTGAGATGGGTGGCACATTGAACACTTATGGACTAATTGAACCAGACTTTGAAGAGCGTCGAGCTAGAAGATTTGGAATGATGGAGGCCATGTCTACCCTTATGCGGCAACAAATGGCAGAAATGGACAGAAATAGTGTGTTTGATATCCATGGTAGACAAGGGACCAGTACTGAACATGGAAGGCGGCCAACTTCTGTTCCTACACTGATATTTGGCAGGAACCCTGCTCCTGCAATCGATAGTGGTAATGTTAATGTTGTCTTCACTGGAGGCCGCAGAGCTGGCATTGACCGTCCAAATTTCAGTCGCTTCCTTGTTGGTCCCAGCCTTGAAGCTCTATTTGAGCAGCTACTCCTGCAGAATAACCGTCAAGGACCCGCTCCTGCTCCACAGTCGGCTATTGACTCCATGCCTGTAGTGAAGATAAACCGCAGGCATCTCAACGATGATCCACAGTGTCCAGTTTGCACAGACAAATTTGAGCTTGGAGCAGAGGCGCGGGAGATGCCATGCAAGCACTTGTACCACACAGACTGCATCATCCCCTGGCTTGTTCAGCACAATTCTTGCCCTGTTTGCCGCCATCCGCTTCCATCGCAACGATCAGGCACTACCAATAGTACCCGTGCACCTTCAGCCTACTCCAACACTGGTCCTAGTGTCACTGAAGCAAATCCTGAGCCTGTGCCAATAAACAATGATGTTGCAAATCAGGAAACAAACAGCCCCTTCTCGTTTCTATGGCCATTTGGCCCGTCAAGTTCCAATCCCACTTCTTACCAGTATGAAGAAAGTGTTGATGAGCCTGCAGTATACGATCCAAATCAGGTAGGATATACCGAGTGGCACTACGAGCATTGAGTCACTGACTGAACCTCTGCTCCAACTCCAAGCGATCAGCACAAGTATTGCCTTAAACCTTCACCTACTGTGAGGCATTCGTCTGTTCCATGTGGATGTGGTGCCTCCGATGGTTGCTCAAGATGAAAAAGGATGCCTCTTGCCTGTATTCTGTGTTCAGTGTATACCTTGTTTTTCATGTGCAGTATGGACCTGTGTAAGTGTTTATAGAAAGACTAGAGACTACTGGGCGAAATGAACGCTCCTGCGATGCCCGTATATGTTCCTGTTCGGTATATCAAGGGTGCTTCTTGCCTGTACTGGGCGCAATGAACTCTGCATGTCCAGTCTTAAGCTATACATTTTTGTTTAGATTAAGAGCCGTAAGCTATACATAAGAATGCCTTACGAGCAGTAACGGATGAGCTGAATGCATCCAGAATCTGTTTGTTTACCTTGATTCCATGTCTGCTTTCTAGACGAAAATGGCATCTTGAAATAATCTTCAGTTTCCAACTCTACTGGTCTCTCAGAGCTTTTTTGTCCACAGCTAGCTGGTTGCCAGTTGCTGCTTATAATACTCTGATACCTCAGCTGATACCGTGTCTCGAGAGTCAGTTACATGCCAATTCCCTCTTATTCAACAGTGCCAGTGTGGCAGTGTCCCTGTTTGAAAACGAAACGCATATGTTGTTGAACCTGAGTGGAGAATGGATGGCGACTCCACCACGCCTTCCACGAGTCCTAACACGAGGGAGAAGGCACGGCATCCCAGCGTCCATTCTTCATCATCGGCAGACGGGCCAAAGCGCCTAAACCCCCACAAATTTCCGAACACATGACGATGACGAAGAGCACGACCTCTTTGTCTTGACCGCACAGACGGCAGCACCAACCCGTCGTCATATCCGACTCTGAAAAACTTGTCTCGGCTCGGAATATCCAACTGACCAGCTCCAAAGCAAGCGCAGAGCGCACTCGGGGCAGCGGCAGCGGCCATGGCTTGCTCCGCGCACCTCCTGTCCCAGAGCCTCTACTCTTCCCACCGCCCCAGCCCGGCCGCGCCCAGGAACCTCCGCTCCCAGGCCCGACCGCCGGCGCGGGCGTCTCCCGCCGCTAGGCCCGGCTCCAGCGCCAGGGGCTGCCGGGGTGTCAGCCTGACGGTCGCCGCGTCGTTCGAGCAAGAGAGGAGGCAAGTGGAGGTACGCGCCTTGCCAAAGCCTCAATTATACGAATGGATTGGAAAAATTGGTGAGGCCGGTTCGGATTGTGAGAGAAAATGGAGAACCATAGGATTCGTGGCCCGCCGCTCTCTAGCTCGCCGTTGCCACTTGCCAAGGCGAGCGTTTCCTCTCTTCCTTCTAGCGTCCCTCACAACAGAGTACGTAGACGGGAACCAGAGGTCCAGACCACATGGAAAACGTTTCCTATAGTCACTTCCCTGCGGCTGTGAAACTTGTTTATGCTTTAAGCTGTCCTGCAATGTGCTTTCATATTGTAGTTCCTTTTTTTAGGCTACCGTATTCCTGTGAGGCATTCAAACTTTTTCTATGTTTAGGTCCAACAACATTTTTCAACCAACCTGAGATCATATGTAGACACATTCATGAAAATTTCATGATAGTCTATAATGCAAACTTTTAGGGTCTTTCAAAAAAGATATGTTTATTATACTCTACCATTGATTTCTAAAGACCTTGCTTCATTATGTAATCATTTCCTCTCTTTAGTTTTTTTCCCTAGCATTTAACAGCTTGGTTCCTAAATTCTTGCGATTGTTTTCTCTCCATAGAATGAAATTCTTCTGTTGACAAGGGAAATCAAGAAAATCTGTTGCAATTTTCTAACTACTGTGAGTTGTGACGGTGTATGTTTTAGGTCTCGTATGATCCACAAGCAAAGTTTAACCAGCTAGCGGACCAAATTGACAGGGATGCAGGGATGACACGGCTCAACCTTTTCTCACCTTGCAAAGTATGTTACTATCTTGTTTCTGATGACTGATTAGTATTGGAAAAGTTTTGGTTTGCTTCTATTGTGGTTCGCATTAAGGCTCATGTACATCTTTGCAATGCAGATTAATGTATTCCTGAGGATAACTGGAAAGAGACCAGATGGGTTCCATGACCTGGCTTCTCTGTTTCATGTGAGTTTTTGGTACCAATTTTGGTTTTCCTGCATTAGTGTCATACAAATGGTGCTTTTGTCAATTTGTGTGTCATCCAGCCTATTTTTGGGAGTCCTACCAGTTTAAATAGAAAAAGTTCTAGGGGTTTGGGAAGAAGATTACGTTTATTGTGTTAAAGCAGTAGAATAGATATGGTGTGCCCAAATTTGGTGTCCTTGTGTGATTTATAAACATCAAAAGGAGGATAAAATAGACAAAATACTATGATTAACTACAGAGTAAATACCATTGAAATAATGAACATGGAATTGTTGCTCAAAGGGTGTTGTTATGTTTGTGCATGTGAAAACCCACTCAACTTCCACGAAGCTCTGATTTTTTTTCTTTCTGCAAGACTGTTGCTTGAGAAAATATGTTTTGATGTTGTGGCTGAGGTTATCCTCTATATATTTAGACATACTAGTCTGAATTGCAATTTGTGGTGCAATAGACATACTAGTCTTACTAAGCAACGACACATGCTTTGGACAGCCAAGAAATATCATCTGTATTCACTAGTTCTAATCATGAACTCACAGGTGATAAGTTTAGGTGATACAATCAAATTCTCATTGTCACCAAGTAAGAGCAGAGATCGCCTGTCAACTAATGTTCCAGGTGTCCCGGTTGATGAAAGCAATTTGGTATGTTGGCTCTATATATTTTGACAAATTACTAATACTAACAGATGCACGCTTGATATTTGTAGCTTCCCTAACTTTACTATTATGTTTCATGAATCTGCAGATTATCAAGGCACTCAACCTTTACCGACAGAAAACCGGGACTGATAACTTTTTTTGGGTACCGTCAATTGCGTAAACCTTTTCTATTGATAAATTGCTTTCTTTTGGCCTGAACGCAATTCATTTTTTATGGAATTGTGACCATTAAGTTGGATATTAAGTTTAATGCCATTTACATCTAAATGTAGATACATCTTGATAAGAAGGTCCCAACTGGTGCTGGTCTTGGTGGTGGAAGCAGTAATGCTGCAACTGCACTATGGGCTGCTAACCAGTTTGCTGGCTGCATAGCTTCAGAAAAGGATCTTCAAGAGTGGTCTGGTGAGATTGGATCAGATATTCCCTTTTTCTTTTCACGAGGAGCAGCATATTGTACCGGTAGAGGAGAGGTACGTTTCACATGGCATCTACTTCCTAAAGATTTTCATTCTGGGTAATACATGACAAGGGGTGAATATTATGATCTCTAGTAAAAAAAATCCTCATAACTTGAGGGTTGTAACTAAAATAAACATGGTGCACACACATACCATCCACGAATGCTTTGGTGCAGTTCACTTCACTAAGGCATGAATGACCTTCCCGAGGTTCCCTGTGAAATTTGCCTGCCTGCTCTATATCATAACTTGGGGGTACAGTATGGGTCTTCCAAAACTACTGTTGTTCTAGTGAATGTAATACTTCCAGTCGTTAGCTCCATATTTCTATCCGTGGATTCCATGTTGAAATGATAGGTGATCAGATTATGCACATGAAATACTTGTTCACAAAAATACTCATCAGTATACATATACGTAATTTATAGTCCTTTTACAGCTGGGAATATCCCTGCTGGCCATTCTTTGAAGTTAGAAACAAGCTTTATCATACTTTACCACAGAGTGAAGTTGATTTAGCCGATCATGTTATTGCAGTTTAGCTTATACAATCAACACCTTTAAACTTTGACCAACTAAGTACTCTTCTAGAAAGATTGATTAGCTATCTGTTTTAGTAATAACTACACACTAGATGGTGACTTATACATCCATGTGCAATGTTTAGTTTTGTGCAGTATCTGATCATAATCTGTAGATTTCAACCTAAATGTAGATTGTCCAAGATATCCCAAATCCCTTGCCAGAAAATTTACCATTGGTTCTTGTAAAGCCGCCTGAAGCATGCTCAACTGCTGAAGTTTACAAGGTAATTACTGAGCTCTTACTTTCTTAATTTGAAGTGCATGGCTTTTGCTCATAAGCTTCTTGTGCTGCAGAGATTCAGGTTGGAACAAGCTAGCCGAGCTGATCCTTTGACCTTGCTCCAAGAAATAACTCAAAACGGGATATCACAAGATGTCTGTGTTAATGACCTAGGCATGCATATCTCGTGACAATTTATTTAGTGTTAGGATCATTTGTTTAATAACTTAAGTTTCATCAGTTTCCTGTTTCTTCTTTTCCAGAGCCTCCAGCTTTTGAAGTGCTACCATCACTTAAGAGGTTGAAGAAACGAATTATCGCAGCTAGCAGGGATGATTACAGTGCTGTTTTTATGTCAGGAAGGTAAGCAAAGCTCTTTGAAGAATATGTTTATTCACAAGTACACATGTTATCAAAGATGCATCAGTGCTGATTCCCATCATTGTATCGTTTTGCCTGGGATGTAGTTAGTACAAGGGCGTGTCTGGAGAGCACGTTTTATGATTTTATCTATATAGGGCTGTCAGTGTAGGAACTCCCAGCCATTCTGTCTGTCAATCAGATGTGCCATATATGATAAATGATATGTGAGCTCTGTGTATCTACCATAGCTTAACAGAACAGATACTCTGCAGATTGTTATCTGGGCATTTCCAACTGTGCATCATCGCCATTGTCTAAACTGTGACACCAAGCCTTTGATGTCCTTTGCAGTGGAAGCACAATTGTTGGAATTGGTTCTCCAGATCCACCTGCATTCATTTATGACGATGAGGACTATAAGGATGTTTTCGTGTCAGGTACGCCGATTGTTCTAGTCCACATTATTTTCTTTCCATGCTGCCAAGAAGGATTCAGTCAATTCTGAATTGTTGAACGAAAAAGAAAGATGTAGTGATGGAGTGTAGTTGCATTGACACATTGGAACCATCATTTTGAAAGGGTTGGTGTGTTTTTTCTGCAGAGGCTTGCTTCCTCACTCGCGATGAGAACGAGTGGTACAGGGAACCAATCTCGTCCAAAGCCGCGTTCAGCAAAGATGACTTACCAGCCTCGGTTATCGACTGAATTCCGGTCGACTCCAGTTGTGCATTTGATTTCAATTTTGCGGGCTATACAGGTGAGGGTTTACTGTGTATTAGGAGAGAATGCACAAAACCATACTTTGTTCATGAGAATCTGATCCCTTGAAATGGGTATCATTTTTTCAGTATAGCAACCATGATTTCTGTCAACATACAGTTACCGTATGGCTACAGGTGAAGTTTCTCGGTTACAATTAGGCTAGTAGCATGAGTATCAAGCCAGCAATTCCAAGTAGTGACTCCCCAGGTCGCTCCCCATTTCCTCGAGTTCTAGCGACGGCGGCGCGGCGGCCATCCATTTGTGCCAATTCTTGAAATTTCTCGGTTCATCTAGGGTTATGCTTTGGTCGCGCTCCCGACCTGAAGAGCGTGATGGCCAACACTGTCCCCAGGTCGCCGGCGCCGAAGAAAGCCGACCTCGTTGGTTACAATTCCATGTAGTAATATAGCGGTATTGAACGGACAAAATGGATTAAACTCTTCCATTGTTAACAATGTAAATACACGTGATTACAGCACAGCACAACAGTGGTCGTGCATAGAATCTAGGAGAGTAACCAGTAGGAACACACTGGGAAACAAGGCAATCTGAATCTAGCAGCAGAGTAGCACAATTGCTTATCTGCTTGCTACTACCAACGGTCTAGTAGTAACAGGCAACTCCTCTCCTATGACTGTTCAAAAACCAAGTCACCGTTCATGTCTGGACTTGGCCATTGACCTCGCCGCCCTCGTCCTTGTCCTCCGCCCCAGAAGCCAACGCCGCGGGGGCTTCATCGTCCGCCTCTAGTGAGGCCTCCCCGTCGCCGTCGCCGTCGCGCTCCGCAGGCTTCAGATCGAGCGCCGCCGGCTCGGCGTCTTCCCCTGGCGGGTGGAAGGAGCCGAACTTGGGCGTGGCCTCCGGCGCCACGAACCCGCCCCGGGCGCGGTGGAACTGGAACGAGAAGGACGCGCCGTCCGCGTTGCCGCCCGCCCCCTCCCGCTTCTCCCCCGCAGCCGCCGCCGGTGGGACGCCGTCGAGCGCGGCGACGCTCGCGCGGCGCCGCTTCGGCTCGGGCAGCAGCCTCTCCTCCTCTTCGTCCCCAACGCCGCCGCCGCCGCCGCCGTCGTTCTCCGGGGCCGTGAGCGCAGGGCCGGGGCGTTTCTCGGGGGAAGCGGAGGAGCTCCCGCGCGCGGGGAGCGGCGGGGGCGGCACGGGCCCGGGGCTCTCGGCCTGGGCCTCCGCCGCCATTCGGGCTGGAAAAGCAGTGGGGGGATTGGGCGCTGGGCAGAGAACGGCGGCAAGGGCCGGGGGTTGGTGGGTGGGTGGATGGGGATGGGGATTTTCTATTCCGGCCGATCGATCCATCCACCGCGCGCGTGCTCGCTGGAGTCGCCTTGGGCTTTGGCTTTGGTGAGTCGTCCTGGCCCTGACGGGACGCGGACGAGGACGAGTACGACACCGCCCACGCGGGGGTCCCCCTTGCCGTCGCTCGGCCCGGCTGCAGCTTTGCAGCCTTGCTTTCCAGGCGCTGTCGGGCCGTCGGCCGGCTGGAAATCTGTGGATCTGTAGGCACTTTACACCCGCGAGCCCGTCGTCTGCCCGTGCCAATGTGCCTCGCTAGAGAAAATTGGTCTGGAGCACCGACGATTACCGGAAAATACAACCGGAGACTGCAAATTTAGACGAAGCTAACTTCCTTGCACAAATTTGTTTTCAACTTCAACGTGTCCGGATTCTAGGCCTACCGCGTACGCAGTCCGGCTTACTGTCGGTCACGGCGCTCTTCTCGTCGTCCCTAACCCAAATCGATCAACTTGGCTGAGACTTGCCACGTAGTTTTGTGCAAGATAACGCTGTCAGGCATGGCTGAAAATAACCTTTAATTTGCAGCCTTGCAGACGCATCTCGGTGGCTCGGACCATCTGTCGTCTCGCAGGTCATGATCCGGGGGCTTACACCTGTACCCCGCCTAGGCGCTCCGAGCCTCCAACCAAGCAGCATTCGATCTCTATCTGTTAGATATAAAGTGATTCATTCACTCATTCTTAAGCCCAATGCCCCAATCGAGCTAGCTAGCAGTACCCCTCACCAATACAGTTCCTGTAAAATGGTTAAACGGAAGCTTTTCTCCTGCTTGCGTGTAGTAGGCGTACCACGCACATGGCACATTTCACCTGCACTTTTCTATATCTGCGCGATCCTAACCTGACGTGTCCATCTACGAGTGCGAGCAACGCAGCGCTAGATATTCCCCGCGTCACACTCCTTACCCTTCCCGTCAGGCGTCTAGAACCACTCTCACGTACCCCCGGCATCAATTTGAACACAAGCGGAAAGAATGAAAAAGGGCACAACACGATGGCGAAATCCCCCAACTGAAACGAACAAGCCCGCCGTCGAGAGCCAAGCGTCTCCGGAGCAAGCTCGCCACGTTGCACGTGTACGGCGCAGATGCCTGATCGTCGCGCACCAAAACTCCTCCCGGAGCCGACACGTGTCCCCGGGCGTGACGTACGGCCGGCCAGATATTTCCTTGCCACGGCGGCAGAGGGGGCTTCACGTGTCGCTCTCCGCGCCCAGCACCTGACGGCAGAAAAGCCCGGAATCCGGCAGGAGGCACCACAAAATATGACGATGAAACCCGGCGGCCGCGGTATGTTTTGGGAGGGAAAAGGCAGGCGGCGCCTGGAGGCTCGCCACGCGTCCCCGGCGCGGGCACGCGTCGCCCGGAGGCGCGGCCCGAGGAGGTGGGGCGGGGTCGCTCGGCAGGACACGTGTGCGCCCCGGACGGCCTGGTGTCCCGGCACGTGTCCCGCGGCGGGCCCCACCCACGTCGTCTTCCTCCTTTGGAGCTCGCCGAGGGGCGGTATGGCTCGATTCGGAAAGGTGGCTGGATTTATGTATCCGTTCGGATAGGACCCGGCGCTATAAACAAATGCGGCAATGCGAGTCCGATCGATAGCGTAGAGCCGGTCGAGAGCCTAAAAATAAGCTGGGACGCGTATGGAAATGGCAATGGCGCGGCTGTATCTCCTGTCAGGTAGCACTCGACAGTACTCGTCTTTGGGTAGAGAGGGTCAGAGGGAGAAAGAGAGTAGGTGCTGACCGACTGCGATTGAGATGCCGCAGCACCGTGCCACATCAGCTGAGATCCATCCTTACGTTAATTAGCCGTACTGTACTTTTTTTTAGACCCCGAGCAGAGATATTTGGGAAGGCGATCGAGGAGGGAGACCATTGACAGGATGGTTCTCGCGTTGGTCGCACCTGCAATCCAGCTAAGCCCCACAACTAATTATTGGCGCTCGAGGCCGGAGTGGTCCAGTTGTCGAGCCGCCGCCGGCGCCACGAAGACGCCACCCCCCGCCGGTCGTGCCCTGCCCCGACACCCACGCCTTTCGGGGAGCACGAGAAGTGCTCGCCGCCTCGCCTCACGCCGCGCCGCGCGCGCGTATATATCCGCTGCCTCTCCGTCCCCCTGGCACTATCGCGGCCTGCCTGCGTTCTTGTGGCTGGCAGCAACGTGCCGATTCCCCCACATCAGGTCCTAGCTGCCGGTTACTGCAGCTGCGCGTCGCGGCAGCCGGCAGGGGGCGCGAGAAGCCAGTAGTTGTAGCTCCCACGGGGGTGTCGACGAGCGATGAGCGAGGGTGCGCGGAACACGCGCCGGTTCCACGGCGCGTCCAGCAGCGGCGCGGCCGGCAGCGCGGGGTACAGGGACGGCAGCGGCGGCGGCATTGCGGTGGCGCCGGCGCGGAGCAGCGACGTGAACACGGGGATCCTGGACGAGAACGTCCTGGCGCTGGTGTTCCGGTCGCTCAACTTCGACCCCAAGGCGCTCTGCACCGTGTCCTGCGTCAGCCGCCGCCTGCGCGCCGTCGCGGAGCGCGTGCTGTGGCGGGAGCTCTGCATCTCCCGCGCGCCGCGGATGGTCGCGTCGCTGACGGGCGTCCCGGTGGGCGGCGCCGGCGCCGCGGCTAGGGGAGCGCCGCCGCCGCCGCCGCCGCCGGGGCGCATTGTGGGCGGGTGGCCGGCGCTGGCGAAGCTGCTCCTCTTCTGCTGCGGCGCGGCGGCGGCGGCCGTGCCGGGGCACTTCACGGGGGTGTCGCGCTTCTCCAAGACCTCGGGCCGGAGCTTCCTGTCGCGGCGGTGCCGGGGGGACCTGCTCTACGTGTCGGACCCCTGCGAGCACGCCGTGCGGGGCGCCGACGACGACGTGGGCGCCTACCGCGGCGTGTTCCGCGGGTTCATGCGCTCCCGGACCCGGGCGTGCCTGGTGGGGAGGCAGGCCGCGCTGGAGACCCGGGTGCGCTGCCCCTACTGCGGCGCGCGCGTCTGGAGCATGGTGGCCGCCGGGCTCGTGCCCCGCAGCGCGTGGCGGAGGCTGGGCGCCCACGAGGGCAGGCTCGAGTACTACGTCTGCGTCAGCGGGCACCTCCACGGCAACTGCTGGCTCGCGCGGCTCACATCCAGCGACGGCGGCGGCGACGGCGGCGGCGACTCCGGCTCCGACGACGACGACGACGACGCGTCCACGGAAGGCGGCAGCGACGACGGCCGTGTCGCGGCGTAGCTCTGCCACATTCGAGGTCCACGGCCATGTGTTGGATAGATCGGTGGCACAGAGGCTCAGCTGAGATGTGTTACTATTGACAGATACTGTAGCAGGGTCAGGTTCAGGTCGGCGTCGATCCGTGCGTGGCATGTGCGTGCGTCTTTGCGGTGGTGTCGGTTGCCAGAAACAGCCGCATGCGTGCTCTGCTTTGACTGGTCGGCGGCTGGATAGGGCATGATGTTCACTGTTCCGGCGAGCAGTGCGCGCAGCTGAATGGAACCTTTTTTTTTGTGATGTGATCTGACGACCTCGTTCTCTTTCGTTAATGCTTGTCGGTTGCCTGCTCTGTTTCACTCTACTCGCACTCTGTTTCTCGCTTTCAAGCTGTCGTGTGTTGACTCAGAGAGGCCGGCGCTGTGGTCTGCTAATACCGGGGCCCGGGCCCCGGCGGTGAAGGCATCATCTTATGCCTTCGGACTCTCATCTGGCTTGGTCGGTTGGATCCGAACTTGGAAAAGGTCACCGGCTCACCCCGGAGAGTTTCACCAAAATTTGCCAGGGTATAAATTTACTCTGAGGGAACAATGGGAGCCATGTTTATAGCATGTCTAATAGTTAGAGGGCATAGCAGAAATTCATACTTTAGGCTAAATTTTGGAACTTGCCAGTATAATAAGAATCACTGCTTAATTATATACTGTCAACTGTCATGTGGGACAGTAAGTGGCATGGCAGGTGATGTGTCCTATTTATTTTGTTTTAGGAAGAAAACAGGCCATTATTAGATGGGCTGGCTCAGTCCACATATAATACAGCCCATGTGAATTATTCCGGATTGAGCCCATCCAGACATGGGCCGTGCAAGTTTCATGTCCATATCCAGTGTTTTCTTCGATTTCAATGTTCTTCCTATGACGATGACGATGACGATGACGCGAAAGATTTTCTAAATACTAATGTATTTTCTCAATGTTTTTAATTACTCCTGTGGTATTACGACACGCGGGATTGGGCAGGCCACCCCCCGTCCTGGGTATTTGCCCATATTTTCATGCCGTCCCCCCAGCTCTTGCAGTGGTCAGGTCTCTGCTCATCTCATGAAGATGTTGCTGCTCTGCATATATGTTACGAACTAGGTGATTTCCCGCGTGTTGCTGCGGGATGCGAGATAGATTTTACAGCTACTTTATTACTAAAATAAAATAGTGATAATATTTGTAGCATATTATCGTACAAAACAACACTATAAGTTTATATGATCTTAAAGTTTAAACCACACCGCTAAAGGACCATTTGGTTGATAGGAGTGTCACTGAGAGGATGAGGTAGTACTTAGATGAGCAAACCGGTACACAATCCTGTTGACTTCCGATAACTGTGCTCCCACCATCTTTCAAGTCCCACGCACTGAACAATCTTTCTAGCATCTAAAACTACAGGAACCCAGGTCAAATGAATGGGTTATAGCTATAGACTGATTATTCCTGAACATTTTGAAATGCCAAGGTCACTACAATCTGCCAAATCTCATAGTTCAGTTCTCGTTTCCAAAGTTCTGCACAAAAAAAGTGGAAGCAGTGAGCAACTTTGACTTATGTTTCACCGAAGTTTAAATGAATTCAAACAATCTGACATTGCATCTCACCTCATCTACTAAGCAAATACATAAAAAAGGATGGAATGATCCCATCCAACCACATCCCGTGGACCAATCACACCTCTTAAAAATCATTACCATGATAAAAGAGTTACTTCCTAAAAAATATTTTTACATGTATAAACAAATAAGGGACTGACAAATTATATGTTTCCTCAAGGATCTTTCTGCAAAGTCCTAACAGATCTTATCTTCTTGCTGCCTGACTCCTCAATCATCCATCCTTATCTCCACTGCTCAGGCGTGCTCGGTGAAACGCTGGCGGCGGGGAAAGGCTAGCGGCGGCGGAGCTCTTCCGTGGCTCGGCCAGGATGGAACCTGCACAGCGCGCCCACGCCATGGCCGGCGCTCCACGCGCAGCCGGGGTGATGCCTCCTGGCTCCTGCTTGCAGGCGGATGGCTGGCTTTCGGCCCGCAGCCGCAGGTGAGACCGGCGATGCGGGATGGCGACGTAAAGCGGCCGGGTGGACGTCCACGACTGCAGCCCTGAGAAGCGCGAGCTTGACGTAGACCGCCGCCGCAGCTCTTCCTCACGCTGCCACGAAATCTCTGGCTGCTCGCGCCATAGTCGCCTCCTCCGGCATCGCACTTCCGCGGGCGACGCACTCGGCCCGGCGCGCACGCGCGCTGGCCTCCGGCTTCTTCCGCTTCGAGCTTCCTCCGGCTTCCTCCGCTTCGGCCGCAGTGCTGCGCGTCCACCGGCGACGATGGTGTGGCTCCGCAACAGCCTTCCAGCCGCGCCTCCAACAGCTCGGCATCCACGGCGTCCTCAGCTCGGCATCCGCGGTATGGTCCTCCTCCTTCTCCTGCTCGAGATTTATGGGGGTGACACGGTGGGGAGGCGGTGGGTGGGTGGGAGGCGAGGGGGCGTCGGCTGGTAGGTGAGAAGCCGGAGGCGAGGATGGTGGGTCAGGCGAGGGGGCGTTGGCGGGTGGGTGGAAGCCGGAGGCGAGGGGGCGGTGGTGGCCAGCCGAGGGAGCGTCGGCGGGCGGAGAAGGAAGGGGATGGGTGGGATGACGTGGCACAGCCCAGAGCTCAGAGAATTCCCTTAGTGGGGAGCCAAAACTAAGTTTTGTATGATGTGTGGCCGCCCGTGCCTGGCGCGCCATACAATACAAGTGCGAGGACATTTTCACCTCTTGGTCTCATCATTATAGCTCACCTTGTACAATGGATGCTTCGCTCTCCCAATGTTGTCAAGGGAAAAACAATGACATTTGGCTGTACACATAGCAAGGTCAATGCAACCCGCGCCATGCGTTGCACTTTTGACAACGCAGCGCGCCCCTGTACGAGTTCGCCGAGGTAAAACCTCGGAGGTCAGCGATCTTTGTCTGCTGCCATCGCCTTCCGCCGCTTGATGTTTCACAATTTCGCTCCACCGGTTGTGCACGACGTAGGTCAATTTCTTGCTGCTTTAACCATTTTGGCATGTTCGTTTTAAACATGCCAGGCGGCGCGCGGCGAAGCGCAGGCGCGCGGCGGAGACAGAAGAGAGGGAGAGGAGAAAAGAAAGAGGAGAGACATGGGGCTGACATGTGGGCCCCACCGCTACGCGGCAGCCACGTCAGCAAAACCACCCTCTAAAACCGTCTGATGGCTAATTGTGAACGGTTTTAAGAGTTCGATGGCCAAAAATTTCTGGTTTTCGAGTTCGATGGCCAAAACCAAACTTTGGCTATAGTTCGATGGTAAAAAATAGACTTATTCCTTTTTAGAAAGTCTGAATATAGGTTGGGATGTTGGGTACAAAATCGAGTGGAGAGAGTTGGTGATTTGTGTTTTGAAAAGACAAAAAAAAACTTATGTTTATTGTTCATGTACCCGTAGCTTTTGTCGTCGATGCCAAATCTCTTTTTAATTGCACTTTGAAAGACTCCCCTTTTGATAGATGTTAGGTTTAATATAGGGAAACTTATTTTTCTACTGCTTATATCGCTAGTTGCTTGATATTGTCATTCCTATGTAAGCTTATCAAACACTCAAGTACCACGTTGATAGAGCCTTCTAAATTCTACTATTGCATCCTTTGAGCCAGCCTGTTACTTTGTCTCTCAAGCCACGTGCCGGACACGCTTGTGCTTGAAGTCCATAGCTCCGACTGTCTTCCTGCTAGCAAGCATCGAACTGCCGCTCCGCAAGCCGCAGCTCTGAAGTGAATAGTTTTTTTATATAATGGAAAAAAATTCGGCTTCACTCTCTTATAAGAAAGAAAGATCCGTCCACACTTATTACAAGAATAAAAACACACAACTCAAATATCAAGTCGAAGACTGAAGTGAATAGCTAGCAAAGACCGGTGATCGGCGTGTGCTTTTTCCTTACCGTCCAATACTAATCCGATGGTCTTACCTAACTACCGGAAACTTGAAGTTTGCCGTGTACTCGGGGGGTTTGCCGTGTGCATTCCTTCGGGCCACACGACAAACAAAGAGTGTGCTTTGTGCTTTCCATAAACCACTCGGCGAAAGAAAAACACTCGGCAAAATATGATTTGTTGTGCGTCTTTTTTTTGGGCACACGGCAAAGCCATGAGTTTGCCGTGTGACTATATGTTGGCACACGGTAAACCTATACTTTGCCGTATGATTTTTTCTTCACACACGACAAAAAGGTGTTTCAAATCACATTTTAAACCCCTAAACGAATTCAAATGAAAATATTTTGAACTACGAAGTTGTATAACTCATCAAGATGAACAATTTTAGTTACAAGCAGTTTTTTATTTAATAATGTTAAAATAAATTTATTTATAAATCTTACATATCTCTAATAGTTTCTCTCAAACTACTATAAGAGCTACTAGAAAGATGAGATTTCAATCGAAATTTTGAAATGACCTTGAATCAAGAAACACTCTAAATGAAAGTTACAGATCTTTAAAAGTTGTGAAACTTTGTAGTTTACGACAATTTCATTTGAAATCATCTTGTCACGCAAAACTACGTTAAACTACATTTGAATTTCAAAATTTTCAATTCAAAATTTTCAAATGACCTCGGTTGGAAAAACTCCCTAAATAAAAGTTGCAGATCTTTACAAGTTATGAAACTTTATAGTTGACAACTTTTCCATTTAAAATCATCTTATCATATTAAACATAGTCTACTTATAAAAAATATAGTTTACCGTGATCAAGATACCACACGGCAACCATGCTTGGACCCACCCACGGCACCCTCTCTCTCCTCCCACGTCGCCCAGCCCCATCCGGCCCCACCTCCCGACGCCCACACCCACCTGCCCGCGCCCACGCCCACTACCCACGGCCTTATCCTCTCCCCCTTTCCCTTCTCTCTTCTCCTCCTCTCCTCGATCTCTCCTTTCCCTCCCATGCGCCGGCGGATATGGGGGGGGGGGGGGGGGGGGGGGGGGGGGGCGGCGGCGGGGTGGTGGCGCCGCCGACGGGGCTGGACGTGGTAGTGACGGCGGCGGCTCGGGGCTGGGCGTGGTTAAGAGTTTTCCGTTTCCGAACACTGGTGCTATTTTTTTTATTTTTTGTAAAAATGTTTGCCGTGGGTTGAATTTGACGCATGGTAAAGAGTTTGCCGTGTGCGCGACAAAAGGCACACGATAAAGGACTCTTTGCTGTGCAGATATATGTCGTGCGACGTTTGCCGTGTGTAACGGCTATATACTAGGGGTGGATATCGATCGAGCTCGGCTCGTTTTGGCTCGACTCGTTCGAGCTCGTTAGCTAGACGAGCCAGCTTGGCTCGGCTCGTTAAGGAAATGAGCAAAAATCCTGGCTCAGCTCATTAAGCTCGCGAGCTAGGGTTAAATTTAAAATTGCCACAATAATATATATAATATAAAAATTATAATATTTATATGGTCTTAATACCTTCAAAATCTACTCTATCATACTATAATAATAGAATATAATCATAACATCATCTAGAACTACGCATATAGTATACATATATTATTATTAATTAATAATTTGCTCATTAGTCTATTCAACCTTCTAGCTCGTTTGGCTCGCGAGCAGCTCGCGAGCCGGCTCGAACGAGCGTAACGAGCAAAAACTCTTGCTCGGCTCGTTAGGAATATGCAACGAGCCGAGCCGAGTCGAGCCGAGCCGGCTGCGATCTGAGCGAGCTAACGAGCTTCGAGCATTTTGTCCAGCCCTACTATATACGCACGACAAAGCCTTTGCCGTGCGTATATTGGGCTTTGCCACTGTAAATATGCTGTCTCCGGTAGTTAATGTTCCTTTGAGACTGCGACGGGGTTTAGGTCACTAAAGATATGGAGATGTTTTCTTCTTTTTTTTTCTCCCCGGCCAATAGCGCTTGGTCAGTGCTCACCTCCGGAAGGCGTGCAGCCGTGTACATCAGTTTCTTGGGCTCATTATTACTGCTCACCTTGTACACATATGTAGTCGGAGTGCCCTTGCACCATGACGGCAATGCAGAACGCGACGCGCCATCCGTTGCGCCTTCGATAACGCAGGTGTGCAACACGCGACTGTACAAGTTCATCGAATTAAAACATCGGAGCTCAGCGAAAAACCCCCCACAAGCTAGCGGTGTAGAGCACTCGCGCACACCGTCCTTTGACAAGAGACTTGAAGAATCACACCAAGCATCGCATCCTAAAAATCGCGCAATGATGCAGGTCAAGCTAGCTTTAACCATTCTGCCGTGCAGATACTTTTCGGGGCGATTTAAGATCGAGGAGGTGCTTTCGGCCACGCACTGTCAAAAAGCATGGACGATGTATCCTGGAAATGAATATCGACGGTGGGCTTTCTCCCCTGAATCAACTCACGGTCGATTGGGGTTCGGGCTTCATTGTCGATCGTATGAAAACGATGAAAGGTAAATGGCGCTTGCCAAGCATTGGAAGTTCTGACGATGCGCCTCTTCGCTCACCACGGCTGGAGGTTTAGTAATAGGATTGCTTACTAATTTCTCAAACTTGTGGTGATTCGCTTTATTTCAATGTGTGGCAGCAGACGGATGTGCTGCTGATTTGTAAACATTGACTGTAGCCTTTTTGATCAAGGCCGGATTTATATCCATTATCTAAAAAAATGCTGGCGTAGGTAGGCTGGAAGTACGTACGTTGAGACGAATGCCATCAATCTCAACCAGGCTATTGAAATTCAGCATATGTCCCGTCGTCTTCCCGATGGTCTTCTAGTTCATGGTTGACTTTTGTTTCGAAAAAAAGTTCATGGTTGACTTATAATCTTAGGTTTCTTTAAGCGTACTACCTCCGTTCCAAATTACTATTCGTTGTTGATTTTTTCGTTTAACGTTTGACCATTTGTCTTATTCAAAAAATTTCTCAAGTATCATTTATTTTGTATGTGACTTGCTTCATCATCGTATATACTTCAAGTATAACTTATTGGTTTATATATTTGGATGAAATTTTGAATAAGACGAATGGTCAAAGATCATAGAAAAAAGTCAACAACAAATAGTAATTTGAAATGGAGGTAGTACAAGATATTTAATAATTTGTGGTAGACTGATTCTCTTTCTATGAGATATTGGGTGTGTTTAGTTGTAAAAAGGGTGTAAAATTTGGTCGAAAAGTCACATCGGACACTTTAATGCACTGTAGCACTTTTCGTTTGTTTGTGGTAATCGTTGTCCTACCATGACCTAACTAGGCTGAAAAGATTCGTCTCGTCGTGCACATCAAAATCATGTACTTAGTTTTTTATTTACCTATATTTAATGCTCTATGCATGAAGAGAGAGATTTGATGTGATAGATGAATAGTGAAGTTTGGATAGACAATTTTAGGAAGTTTGTGGGAACTAAACAGGCCATTAAAACTAGATACACTTTCCACTGTAAAAAATCACCTGTCTTCTTCACCAATAAAGTCAATTCCTAGCCGTAAATTGTTGATGTCATCTATACGGACTATAAATAATAACATAGTACTTCACTAAACAGCATATAGTCATGCTCTTTCATTTTAATATGGGTTGACTTTAGCTAGCAAGTAATCTTCTTTCTTTTCCTTTAGATTTTTTGCTCCGGTGAGGCGGTGACCCTCTAAAAGTGATTACACAAACCGTAAAGAAAATAAGATATTTAATTAAATGTTTTTACTTAATTTTATTCTATATTTCGTCTCGGCCTGACCCAGCCATGTGCCCACTTTAGTTCCCACATGAATCCCCACATTCGGGCCTTGTTTAGATGCCAAAAGCAACTCTCAAATTTACTATAAAAAAGAAGATTTCCTATTACATCAAATGTTATAACATACATGGAGTACTAAACGTAGATGAAATTATAAAAACTAATTGCACAGTTTTGTTGTGCTTTGCGAGACGAACATTTTAAGACTAATTAATCAAATTTTGAAAAAATTTTAAAATATAAAAGAAACGCTACAATAACGTAATGATTACGAAATGATATCAAACTCTCGACCTTCCAAATTCAACATATAGACGAGTCCTTTTCATCTTGGCGGCAACGGCAAGGCCCGGCGCCTCAGGCTAGCCCGCTAGGCTAATTTTTAGATCATGTTCCTGTTGATATGTTCATGCAATTTGCCTAGGGTGATTAATTAGGCACCCAGAATGCTTCCGCTGCAACGGCAACGCACAACTATGCGTCGGGGAATATATATGCTCATGCAGGCATTCAGCCTAGCTGCCTGGTCCAGGGCAGAAATGTAATGGATAGGACGATGCGCTAGATGTCAATTTTGTAGACTAACACTCCTTTTAGGCTGCTCGCACCGGACACGGGACCGCCGCACGGTATGCGCCACATACGCGTGCATGCCGTGCGGGGTCCCGGTTTTGGCCTGCAGCGGCGAGCGGAAAACAACACGCTGCGCGCTAAAACATCCTGGCAGACGGTACAACGAGAGAGAAAGTTGCGCGGTAAACTGCCATGTCGGCATTCCTCGCGCAGCGCGCCAACCGCCCCGTCGCTCGACCGCCCGCTCGCGCTCGGCCGCCCCTCACCGCCGCGCCCGGCCTCTTGACTCGCCCGCGCTTCGCGCGCCGCCGCCGCTGCACGCGTCGCAGCTCCACGCCCGCCGCTCGACGCGCCGCAGGCCGTCACTCGACGCCCTCGCATCCACCCCGCTGCCGCGCCCATCCGGCCCCGCCGCGCGCTGAGAGGGACGGAGGGGAGAGAGGGGACGGCGGCGTGGAGGGGCGGGGACGGCCGCCACGCGCCGCCCGCCCGCGGAGATGCCGCTCGTCCGCCGCCATGGAGGTCCGCCGCGCCGTCAGGCGCCCATCGCGCTCATCGCCCGCCGCGGAGCGGAGCCGACGCCGCGCGCTCACCCCCGCCCCCGCGGCCGCCTCCGCACGCGCCACCGCCGCTCCGCCTCCGCCCGCGGGCTTCCCCGTCGTGGCCGTGCGCCCGAGGAGCCGCTGTCGCCGACGCCCGCGCCGGCTGCAGCCCGAAGAAGCCGTCCGCCGCCCTCGCGCTCGTCCCCCGTCTCCGAGCTCGAGCTTGGCGGTGAGGCGGGGGAGTAGGAGGGGGCGGCAGCGAGCTCGAGCTTGGCGGTGAGGGAAGGGAGCGGCGGCGCCGGTGAAGCGGAGGGGGCGGCTGCGCCGGTGGAGAAGAGGGCGTGCGCGGAGATAGAGGGGGGGAGGGAGGAGAGAGAGTGAAGAGAGGAGAGGAGGGAGGGGAATAAAAAATAATTTATTGGTGGGTCCCACGAGCGGGTAATTGATATAGAGAGTGAGATAGACGTTTAGTGCGGTAAAAAAATGATAGAGAGTGAAGAATCTCGATGATCATGACGAAATATTCTTTTTTAGAGAGTAAAGTAGAGAGTGACTAGTGCGAATAACCTTGGTCCAGTTGCTAGACCCGGTAGTCTGGTACTAAAACGACTTCCCAAGTGGAACTATATTATATGCAAGCCCAAGAATATAATATAGAGTAACAAATTAAGCATAACTCAACTGATTAGGTTTCTTAAAATGGAATCCTCTACCCTGATGGGTTCGAGATTCTCACTTGGTACCGGTGTTTATATAGTCGTATTTTTGGCCAATTATTCTTTTAGTTGAAGGCAGCATATTTACAATTAGGCATGTAGTGTGTTTTAGAAAAAAAAGGTTATAACAAATTAGCGTCTGTAACATATATCGCTAAGTTGAATCTGTTTTCTTTTTCAGGAGTGGGAAGTCATGAGAAGGAGGCAAATCATACGAGAACATAATTTGTCTCTGTTGCTTCACTAGCACAGCCAGCGCCTTTGTGCTGAACTCGAAAAGTTTTACCATACCTCTCTTATTTTTTGAACGAACTACCATACCTCTTCTTAATTATTTCTAGATGGAAACAAGCTCCTAGTTTCCACCTAAATCGTTGGAAAGTACAAGAACATAAACAGTCTGGCACATGATCTTCCAAGAAGCAAAGGATTTGTGCGATAACGAGCACCAAATGGTTATTAGGATAACACGTACAATCTCATAGAAGTACATATAAGAACATTTTTTTGTAACATCTACTAAATACTAGCAGAGTGCGCGTGCCGCGGCGCGTGTATTAGAAAAGCATACTAAACAACAATTTTATATTTTTAAATTGTATTGAATTTCACATTTTTAAGTTAAAATTTTTTAGGTTAAGATTTTTTTCGGTGACAAAAATGTCAATTCTATGGATCCTTATCTAAAGGATCCTAGAGAATTGAAAACACTTCTCACCCAAAAAATCCACCCCCACCCCTCACAAATGGCCTACCTGTCGGGTTGTAGGACGTGCGAAGACGTGGGAAAATGTGGGAAAACAGTGCAAAATACGAAAATTTTTTCACCTAAGACTCTACCCATACCCACGCGGACCCACCTGCTCATGATATACCCACATTTGAAACCACGTCTATACACAATTATCTCGTATTGCTAATAAACAATAGATTGAAGCGTTTTTTCTATATAAATAAAGACTAATTTTCTCAAAAATGATGTGCATCTATATTTGAGAATATCTAAAACTCTCTATACATTAGAGAGCGAATATAAAGTAGTTTTAAAAACGTTTCGCACGACTGATCTGTTTACCATGATCCACTCAAGTGATATTGTTTTAGTACATATGTATCATCAATAAACGTACGTGCCGCACGTGCGTTCATGCTAGTAGTATAGATAGATAGATAATGGGATTAACACAGTGCTGATCCGATCTCATTGTACGTTGCACGTCCTTGCGTTGTAGCTTTATAGCCGTGCCCGGACGTTGGTGTGCAGCACGGCGCAGATCAAGTGATGCCGCCAATCAGCATCCTGGCCAGCACGAGCTTCCATCTGGAGCCATGGATTGCTCTCTGTCGATAACCCCTCCTCTCCATGGATTGTATTTGTACCGTCGATAGCTCATCTTCTCCTCCTCCTCTAGGCTGCATACGTGTGTGTACGAGAAGGTCGGCCCTGGCCATCGATCTTCCTCTTTTTCCCTGGCTCTTGATCTCTGCGGTGTCGCCATCCTTGATGACACTGGACGATGATGGACAGCTATGGCGCAGCGAGCGCTGCTGCCGGCGACGATGGCCGGGGCACTCGATCTGCTTGGGTGTTCACGGCCACTGATCCTTCACGCCCTCATCTCGAAACTGAAGAGCAGTGTCTCCTTCGTGCTCCTGGATGGATCCTTGATAAGATCCTCCGCTCGGCAAGACGGCGCCGGCGTGCGCGCCGCAGCTCCTCCGGCGAGGATGCTGCCTTCGGGTCTTGATAGATGGAGGGGCGTGCCTCCAGGGCTCTCTTCCTCGGTCCTCATGTGACGTGAGACGACGGGGCTGGCGACTGTTAGGGCTAGTTTGGCAACCAACTCCCCCGCGGGGAAGCGCCCTCCTTCCCTGGGAAATCCGCCCGGTCTGTGTAGGCCGAGCGCGCTTCCCCGGGAAGGGGACCCCAGGAGCGAGGGTGCCAAACTATCCCTTAGGGCTCCTTTGGGAGCCGATGACCGCGCGGGGATCCCCGCGACTTTTCCGGGAAAATCGCTCGCCCTGTGTAGGCCGGGCGTCCTTCCCCGGGAAGTCTGGTGTCAAAAGAGCCCTTAGGGCTAGTTTGGCAGTCCCACCCCGGCGGCAACTTTTCTAGGAAAAGCCGACCGACCTGCCTTAGTCGGGAGTGCTTTCCCGGGAAGCCGCGCCAATCCCCACGGGAATTCCGGCTCTCAAAGGAGCCCTTAGGGTACAAGCTGCCCCAGGATTTCGCCGTACGCCGCCATAAGTTTGTTGCATAATATCTGCAAGTCTGTTTTTCTTTGCTTGCCATCCAAGTTTATCCGTGCCCGGAAATATAGCTTCTAGCTACCCATCAACGATCACCTGGACTCCCAGTGCTGTGGGCCTGATCAGATAAAGTCCCCTTGCAAAACGCTGGCGGGGATAAATCTCATTCGGCTGCTTTATTTGTTGAGACACAATTATATTCGGGGAGTCCTGGTTTATACAGCATGTCATCTTTTGGTGGGTAAATGAGATGGGCAAAGAAATTTCATGATGAGAAAAGTAATATCCAAAACAATAAAAAATCTCTAGAAATATCGTTTTTAAAAAACTTTCCACGTCGTTTCCACCGTTAGACCTGACAGGTGGGTCCTCCATGAGGGGTGGGTAGGAATTATTTTTGTGAGAAGTGTTTTCAATTCTACTGGATCCTTTATATAGAAAAAATAGATAGATTAATCTTATTTTGACAGCTTCCGTCAAATATTCCCTGTGCGCGTCTATCTTCTGAGCTTAATTTACGACCATCCAATTGTCCGCTCAACCTTAATGTAGTAGTAGAACTTCGATCATATCACAGCCCCAACAAAATATAGTACACAACGGTAATGGGTAGTGATATAAACATCCCAAGAATAACCCTGCAAGAGAAATAGCTTAGATTCAGCCACGTGGCACTCACGAAATACACACTGCTTGCTCCAAGTTAATTAATATTTATTTATATTTTATATATGTGCTAGTAAAAGGTACAAACCCAGTGCTCATGATGTCCTCGTGGACCTTGTACTCTGCAGCATACACAAACGAACTTACGGCCAGGGGGAGAGCCGCCTGTAATTTTATGCATTCCGTTTGAGATATATATTCTTTTCTAAAAGAACTGAGAGAATACGATTGATGATGATCTTTGTTGTGCTTTTAATTTTCGTTTTCTTAAGTAAAACTTATGACTAGTTTGTTTGTGTGCGCGCTTACCTGTACAACAGCAATGTGCAGAGGCTTGCCATGCAGTCCAACAGCGAGTGAGGTCAGTACACTACACCAAATTGGGTTTACCTTGGCGGCTAGGATTTTACTTGGCGGCCAAAATTCAGCTGCCAAGGAAACTTCATTTTTCTTGGCAGTATTAGTAAACAGCCAAGAAAATGTATATACCTTGGCAGATGATGAGAAACGCCAAGAAAATTGTCTATTACGACCTTGGCAAATTCTTCGGGCTGCCAAGAAAATTACGCATTACCTTGGCGGATGATGAGAAAGGCCAAGAAAATTATGTATTACCTTGGCAAATTCATCGGACTGCCAAGAAAATTATGCATTACCTTGGCGAATTTGTTGGACCGCCAAGGAAATCGAGTGTTTCCTTGGCTGTTTTCATTAGCCTGCCAAGGAAAAATGCATTTCCTTGGCGGTTAGCAGCCAAGAAAATACTTGTTAATAAATATATGGCATACTTGTTTTTCACAAATATTTAAGACTTGACATTTCCTAAAGTTTATTTACTTATATAACACTTGAAGATCTTAACTTCACTTAAACATTATGATATTTAAATTATCTTAGTCACTTAAAACATATATGACACATGAACTTGCTAAGTGGAGAAATGAACATATTTGACACTTAAGTTGGTTCACTTAAATGTACATGAAATACTTGTTAATTTAACTCCTAACCAAAGAACATCCATATAGCATCACAAAAAAGTTTCACCAAGAAAATTGAATTGAGATAATGATTTGCTTTGTTTAGTGTTCATTTGAGAGCGCATGCGTCCTGTTAACTCTCTTCTCTGTGACAAGATTCTAGGTGATCAATAGCTATTTTTTTACATGAAAGCTAATTTTCTTACATAAAAGCTAAATATAAACTTGACTTAGTGTGTTTGTAGTTAAACATAGTAACTTTCTAGCAACTGTATACAATTTTGATAATTTAAATGTACTTATACCTATTTAGTATAATTACTTCGCATTTCAACTGCATGAGTTGTAAATGACCTTTATGCCTATTTATTAGAATTATATTTAACATAACCTTGATTCATTATGTTTTTCATATAAATAGGAATTTTATACTAAATTTATGCAATTATATACCCTTTTGAAATTTAATTGTTAGATCTGTGATTTTATTGCCGTTGACGTGATCTTAAATTTCAGCTTGGTTTCCTCACATTGTTTTGTTTTCCATTCTATATGGTCAATGTGAACCTGAAGTCTCATGTCCAGATGGTATTCTTCAGTTAGTATGAAGGTGAGACTTCGTGCCTTTGCAGATGTTTTACATCTTCCTTTGTTTTGTGTGCTTTTATCAATTATTATGTGACATGCCTTATGTATCACCAATGCATGAAAAGAAACAAAATCTTTTGATTGTAAATTGTGATGCATTGTTAAATATTTTTATCCTTGCACTTAATATGGTTCAAGTTTGATTCCCCACCGACTCTTAGTAATATATGCATTTTTCATTTTAGATCTGCTGCTAATGTATTCAACATATAAACTTTGCCTCTTTGGTTTACTAAACATGAGAATGTTTTAGATATAAACAACATGTTTGCCATGTTTTCACCATATGTTGCTTGCTATAACTATATTGATTATTGAATGAGTTAGACTTATGTTAAGACAAAGGTCTATGATCCTTTGTACTGCATTTCTGATGGCCTGAGTTACTTGCCACTTCACCTTGAAATAGAATATAGTTCCAATCTTGATTACTTGGAATCACTACTTTCCTGATTATTCTAACAGACTTGTTCATGGAACTATAGCTCACTCCAACTGCAGCAAAAACTTTGTGTACAAGCCTCAAGTCAGTCTTGACATGCTGGGAGCTTCAACATTTTAGTTGGTGTTTGATCAATTTTAGCTGGACAGAATAGTGTTTAGTTTGTATGCTAGATATCACTGATTGTGATGTAATGAATCTTGCACCGAGTCATTTGATGTAAACTGTTTGTCGATTATATGAGTATATGATTTTATTTATGGTCATTCTTTCAAATTTGTTGCCATTTATTTTTTTTATTGGTGGCATGCCAAGGAAATAACAATTAGCTTGGCGGTTGAAGGCCGCCAGACTAACCATATAACTTGGCGGCTGAGGACAGTCAAGTAAATTACTTTCCTTGGCAGTTGTCCGTCGCCAAGAAAAGCTATTTACTTGGCGGTTTGAGTGTTTCCTTGGCGCTTTGCAGATTTTACCATCGCTTTAGATTTCTTGGCAGCCAAATCGCCAAGTATATGATCCTTGGCAGCCGGCAGCCAAGGTAATTGAATTTCCTTGGCTCTCTATTCTTGGCGCATTTTGCTTGGCAGCCGGCTGCCAAGGTTCATTTCCTTGGCGGTTTTGGTGCTTTTCTTTGCTGTTTTTGGCTGCCAAGGCAATTTTGGATTGGTGTAGTGTGTAGCATGACCACGGGGCCAACCAGGAACTTGAGGACCATGGATAGTGATGCGATGGCATATCCACATGGCACCAGCTGCGGCTACCGCGCTATAAACGTCCCTAAAATGGATTTACAGAAACAAATAATGATGGTATAGATCAATACACAGTTGATGTGCTAAATTGCTCGAAATACATAGGGTGGAAGGTAAACCGGCCTGAAGCAAACATGCTGAGCCCAACTGTGGTCGTATATATGGTAAACAGAGAGTCGTCAACAATCTTTGGCATCTTGATCCCAAATCTGAAAGGAAAACCATTAGAAACGATTTTCTTTTTCGGCAAAAGCATACCAAAAACAGGGTTCAATGAAATGCACACACTTGAACGCGATTAGAGACCAGACGAGGCCAAGGAAACTCGCATAGGTATTCGGCAATCTTAGAACTTTCTTCCCCGCCATCCATACGACATGCATCACTGATGGCACTTGCTGGGCATCAGTGACCGCCGCCGCCATCTCTTCGGCCCCGCTGTCTGTTGCCATGGGCGATGCAGCCGCAACCGCCTCCGTGGTCTCAATGTTGACGACTACATGGTGATGGCTACGCTCGGCATGAATAATGCCTCCGCCGTTCTCGTCGATATGATGATCTCGGTTCTCGGCCGCCGGCGCCGACACGGCCGGGCTGATCTTGGCGCTGCTGCTGTCCCGCGCGGCCATGAACTCGTAGAGGAAGATGACGACGTTATACCAGATGCAGAATTGCATGACAATGATCTGCTTCATGAAGCCCACAGACACGGACCCGTACATGCCGTGGAGGAGCGGCACGCCGATGATAATGGTGTTGGGCAGCGACGCGATGGAGAAGTTGGTGATCACCCACTTGAGCTTCCCGTGGCCTCCGCGCCGACCGCGGAAGAGCCCCCATAACGCCCACGCCGTGAGGGCGAGCAGCATGACGGCCTTCTGCAGCATGTCGGCGGCGATGAGGCGGCCGTCCATGCCGTAGGGGTCGTTGGTGGCGACCGCGTGGAAGATGAGCGTGGGCACGGCGTAGAGCGCGACGAAGTGGTTGATCCCAGCGCACTGCTCGTCGGAGAAGGCCCTGAGCCACCGCACGGATGCGTAGCCCAGCGCCGCCGCCGTGTATAGCGGCGCCATCGCCTCCACGGCGTGGTAGACGGCCATGCCCGGGATCATGGTGCAGCTAGCTACAGAGTACTTAGCAAATAAGCCGCCGCAGACACTTGGGGGATACAAATGGTCTATCCGGAGCAAACAATCGATTTAGTTTGCTAGTAACTAGCCTTAGCTCTTTGTGAGATCGAGATGCTACTGATAATGTATTGCTTATATAGTTGTTCGGGGAAAAAAAAACTTCACCTTTTTTCTGTAAGGCTAGCAAATCCCGTACTGTAGCTCTAGCCGTGTTTATATTGCTAGCAGCAATGGATGCGAATGTTGGATGTAGTACAAATCGAGCTAATGGGCTCAAATCGAGCTGATGGGCCCAAATCCAGACCGAACCTGCACCAAGCTATCCAAACCGTAGTACATTCAGCCCAATCTAAACCACCAACACCACACGCTGTACCCCTCTATAAACTAAGCCGAAGCAAATGCATAGTGTGGGCCTCGTGGCGCCCACACAATCTTATCCGTAGTGCCGTGGTGTGTGTGACTGACCAGCTGAAGGTCCTGCTCCACCCCTCAGTCAGCGGCTTCCTGAGCCATTGTAGGTGGAACTCGACCCTGGATTGCCGTGTTCGCCGGAGTGCCTGTGCTCGCGTTCCCCGTTGGTTGGGATCAACTGGTGAGTGCCCGGCTTGTTGCTGATGAACTTGAGGGAACAGAGAAGGGAGGATGGCATTATTATCAGCAGGGCCAGAATCTCTGCTGCCGTGACAAAGCTTATATGGGCTTGGGTGATGGTAGTAGGCAAGAAATGAGAAGAAGAGCTGAAGAATTGCGCGAGGCTTCACGCAGCGCCATTCAAGAAGGTGGATCATCACGGCGTTCTCACAGTTTCCTGACAGATCTCATCGAAGGAAGACTGAACGTTGCACGCTCCCGCCGGTTAGTTTTAAGCTTAACAAGGCGACGCACGCTCCCGCTGGGAATCCAGCCGTGTAAACTTAGCTTCTTGTGTGAAGCACGCGTCGTTGATTTGCCAGACATGAGAACCAGAGTTGCTGCTTGCTTGACTAATTCTTAGGCAGGTGAAGTAAATGGTTTTATTCAGTAGGAAATTCAGAATAGTCGTGTGCCATCAGTGGCAAAGCAGCGAACAATTGGCGCACAGCCGCCGGCGACCTGCCAAACGGGGTAGCGACCAATGAGCGGAGACGACGACGATGGCATCGGGGTCAGCGCGTGCGTACCTTGCAGATAGGATAGCTTTGCTGTGTGGACGCGCTGTGGCCATGGCGTGGCGAAGGCGAACGAGGTCCTGGGCTCCCGGCGCCGTGGATCCGGCGTCACGGCGCAGCACGCAGGTGAGCTGCGCGTGTCGAGACTGTAGACAGCCGACACCGGGTACAGCCGCCCATGGATTCTGCGATGGCTGCATCATGTCGTCGCGCCCTCTGCCGGCTACGGCGACCAGCAGGAAGCCGCTGCTGGTGACCACGGCGGTCGGCGACACACGCCCAAGGAGGCTCTCGTCTCGGGTCTCGCGGCGAAGCGCAACGGATACGGGAGCTCGTGCCTGACAGGCAGACCGGCGCGGCGTCGCTCCGGCGACCGGCGAGAGCCACGGCATGCAGCGTAGGCGGAGGCGGCGCCGGGGCCACGACCAGGGGCGGACGGTAAATGAAACGACGACCAGGGGTGGACGGTATTACCCACTGGGTCCTTGGCTGCCGTTAGATCGACCACGTACGGTCCGGATCGGGTGAGATGTGCAAAGGCGGGGACTCGGTCGCCGTCCTCTTCAATCGTCTGGACGGCGAGGGAGCGGGAGGCTGGGTGCCGAACGGCGGGAGCCCGAGATGCAGGGCGGAGGCGGTGCTCGGGCTCGCCGGCGTCTGTCCGCCGGCCGACGATGCGGGCCGGCCGGAGACCTCGACGCTTCATCGTTGGAGAAAAGCTTGCCCGATCAGGTGTCGGCCAAGCGCACGTTGGCCCGAGCAAGAAGATGGCCAACCGGCCGGTTTCGGCATGATGCGTGTTCGCCGGTGCTCGCCTGCCACCTGGTTCAAGTTTGTAACACGGGCCTCTAGGCTCTAGTAAAAAAAAGACCGTGAGGCCATGACCATGAATTGCACACGCGGTGCTTGTCATCTCTGGGCCGACGCGGCGTCGCGCGTGCTTATTGTGCGAGCGTAAGTACCAACGCAAAACACAAGACGACGAGCACTTCCCAGTTCGGCAGTTCCCACTCCTGGCCTGACTTCCCAAATGGAGAACGAAACTACCAGACGGCGGGCTCGGTGTGTTAGAGGTGAAGCAACGGGTGAGACGGGGCAGGTACGTTGGCCAGACAACTATCTAGCGGAAACTCTAATTGCAAAGGCCGCACATCCCTTATATTATATGTCTTAGCATTCTCCAACTCCAAGTAAAGAACATCATCAGAGTATCTCATAGTCATAGCCCAACAAATCCATGAACTGTTCTCAGCATCAACCCATATAAATAACATGTTCTCTGCATTGCATAAAATTCAACTTGCTCCGAGTAGAACTAGAACAAGATGAGTAGAACTAGAACAAGACGATTAACCAGCACATGTAACAGTTGGATAGTGGCAGCAATGAGCAAACCTCAAAATGACTCATCAATCTCCTCGGCAGCTGGAACTGGCCCGAGACCCTTCCTTTCAAGAGCTCTTGCCACAATGGTCGCCGCCGTCGAGCCAACCTCCAGCGGCAGCGGGTCAGACTCTATGAGTTGCCAACCGTGGAACACCTACTGCGGGAACGCCCTCCCAGAAGTCGCCGAGCGTAGCACCTCACTGAACTTGAACGACTAGAACAACAAACATTAGCACTGAAACCCGGTGCTACTATTCCGGTGCTAAAGGTGGCACCCTTCCCTTTAGCACCGGGTCAAATAACCGGTGCTAAAGGTGGGGACACTAGCTAAAAATATTTGCATATTTGCGTGTTGCGGGATTCGAACTCGAGACCTCTTGGCTCGCGCGCACCCAACTAACCATCTCACCTACGCAGCACATGTGATAGGATTAAAGATGCGCCCCTTTTGAAGTAGCATGTGACACCTACATTAGCACCGGATCGTATTTACGAACCGGTGCTAAAGGGCCTTTAGCACCGGGTCGTAACACCACCCGGTGCTAAAGGGTGACCATTTAGCACCGGGTCGTAGTACCACCCGGTGCTAAAGGAGGGGGACCCTTTAGCACCGGGTTGTAACACCAACCGGTGCTAAAGGTTAGCACCGGTTGGTGTTACAACCCGGTGCTAAAGGGTCCCTGGGGGCACCCCAATTTTACGTCCGGCGCTAATGTTGCATTAGCACCGGTTTTTGAGTGCCCCGAGTCATATAGGCGGGGCGGATAATGAATTTTCTGGCAGTGTCAACAATGTCGTGCGGACATCCAGATGCTGCTCCTCGAGGACTTGACTCCTGCTTCCCAACAGCTCCTCTGCCAGAACCCCTCCCTTGGACGCGGGACGCGGCCTGGAACGCCGCCACCACGGAGTCCCGGATCTCACCCGTGTAATAGACTCCCTTGCAAGTGTTGACGAGGAGGTTGGGGCCGGTCGTCACAGGGCCGAAGCACAGACCTTCTTCGCATCTCCAGACTCCCGAACTCCTCGTGCAGGAAGTTTGGCGCGTGATCTCGTCGCGGGGGCCGAGGCCGACCCGTCCTTCATCGATTGCCTGAACGAACTTCTCCCCCAGCGGGTGCGCCACCATGTACAGACGGTTGTGCTTGTTGGGAGACCTGGTGACGACCACACGGCTTGAGGGCTCCAGCACTGGAGGCAGACCTCAAGATGAAGCTCGCCTGCGCCAGGAAGGCAGTCCAATTGGGAAGGACATGGACCTGGAGCTCGAGGAAGAATCGGTCGAGCTTGTTCACGACAAGGACGGGCTTGATTCGCTCGGCCAGCGCCTGGCGCAGCACTGTCTGGGTCTGTACGCAGACGCCCTCCACGCAGTCAACGACGACGAGAGCGCCATCGGTGAGCCGCAAAGCGGCCGTCACCTCAGGTGAGAAGTCGACATGGCCAGGGCAATCCACAAGGTTGACGACGAAGCTATCGGTGTCGGTGGTGCCACTGCCCGTGCGCATGCTTCCCAGGTCGTAGACGAGTGAGACGGGCGTGGCCTTGACCGAGATGCCGCGCTCGGCCTCGTTCTGGCGCGTGTCCGTGGCCCTGACCTTGCCGGCGCCCTCCATGCGCCATGAGGCCCGCCGCAGCCAGCATGGAATCCGTCAGTTTACTGTAAAAAAACAATTCTCATCACATCAAAATGTCGGCACATGCATGGTGTACTAAATGTATGTGAAATCAAAAACTAATTACACAGTTTTGTTATACTCTGCGAGACGAACATTTTGAGCCTAATTAATCAATTTTTGAACAATTTTTCACACATACAAACGAAATGCTACAGTGCGCACGCACCCTAAAAAGTCAAAGTTTAGCTCTCAAATTTGGAAACTAAACAAGACCTAAGTGTAAGGCATTACAACAAGACGGACAAGTGTAAATCACTCCTCCTCGATCGCATGGAAACTTCTCATGCCATGAGCCACGACAGAGACATTTCGCACCCTGTGCTGGTTGCCCATAGTGACCCCGATATCTCCTGGAAGATTCACCATCTCCAGTGCAGCAGCAAGTCACCTGTAAGGAGGAAGTGGCGTTCAAGTCAGCAATGAGGGTCTGAGTGAGTCATCATTCAGAAACCAGGGTAGCCATCGGCAAGTGCTCATTATTTACAGGAAAACAAAAGAGATAAGGTGCTTCTATCTAAAGAGAAAACCATCAATGATTGGCGCAAAAAACAGCGGCTGCGTTAAAAAAACACAGGAGCACGATTTATTGTTGCACGACACCCTAAGCAGAACAACCCGGTGCACAGGAAAATACGAGAGAACTCTCTTGATTCGCTTTGGATTTCTATGCAATGTGAGAAACACAACACAGGAAGATAGGAGGTGTCCTGGCCCGGCAATCTGGCACCAAAGCGCATGGCTGCACGAAGATCAAAAGCAGAACACAATTCTTAAAATGCACGGCTGCAAAAACGGTGGTTAGAGCTACAAAAAATATTTGTTATTCTAGACTCTTCTCCCAGTATGGAGTAGAAAATGGAAGGGAAAGAAAAAGACTGCTACCGTACTGCTCTGCTGCTGTGCTCGTCAATGTAGCAAAGTGAGGGACGCTGGTCAAAAATAAATAGAGAGAGACTAGCTAAAAGTAAAGGGAGAGAGCTAATATGGTCACTCAATCACTGTATTCACCTGAACAAATACACAAAGAGGCAGTATTCTTTTTATTTTTCTAAACTGAAAAAGATTCACCGTGAGATAAAGAATGGACAGTAACAATGGTAGTGGTAAAAAAATATGAATATTCTAGACTCTTCTACTAATATGGAGTATGGAGTAAATAGTGGAGGGAGAGAAAAAAATCTGCTAACCTACTATGTTAGTAAATATTATATATACGCCCAAGATTGCAAAGCGAGAGAGAGCAATTAGGACACTGGGAGACTAATGTGCTCATGGTTCATTGTATGCACGGGAAAACATGCAGAATAAAAAAATATTCTTTCTCTATTTCTCAATAAGATCTGAGTATTTAACATTATTCAACAATTTGACAAACTTATATTAAAGATAACAAAGTAGTTAACAACCCATTTTAGTTGGGTTAGATCAAAATCACGTTCAATTTGAACTAAAATTTCCAAAGTTGACAACTTTTAAGTGATGTATGAACTTTTATGTATTCAATTTGATTCCTAAAAATATCAAGAAAAATCATTAACATTCATTGATGAAATGGTATTGAGTCTTTAACTAAGAGAAATTAAGATTTAAAAATCTACTTTAGATAACTTTTTCTTATCCAAAATATGTCAATTATTTTCTAAGTGGTATTAGTACACAACGTCTTGAATGCTACCTGAGGGCTAATTTAGTGCGGTAACACCGCATTTGATTCTAGTCCAATTCTAGAACCTAACCCCGCACGCAGACCTCCAAAACTTAATCACCCACTATTCGCCAACGAACTAATAAGCAACACGAGCAGGCCAAAGAGATGTGTTCGATGCACTAGCGGACTACACATGTGTGCGTGGCACATTTTTTTCCCCATTTCGCAGCAATTACATTTTGTTTTTCTAGATCAAATCCAACAAGCAAAGTTCAGGAGAATCGGCAAGTGCCCATTATTTCGAAGAAAACAAAAGCAAATGAGGTGGTTTTATCTGAGAGAAAACCACCAATGATTGGCGCAAAAAACAACGGCTGCATGACACAAAAATGCAGGAGCACGGTTTGGTGTTGCACGACACCCTCAAACAGAAAAATCCGGTGCATAGGAAAACACGAGAGAAGTACTCCCTTGATTCGCTCTGTATTTCTATGCACGCAGGCCTCCAAAACTTAATCACCCACAGATCCCAATAAACTAGGCAACACGAGAGGACTACACACAGATTAAAAAGCTCTGTATTTCTATGCACGCAGGCCTCCAAAACTTAATCACCCACAGATCCCAATAAACTAGGCAACACGAGAGGACTACACACAGATTAAAAAGCGCAGCAGAATCTGCTCATCCAGATCTAAGCCAAGAGCGCACACCGAGGAGGAGAAGGCGAGCGGAGCAGAATCTGCTCATCCAGAAGCCAAGAGCGCACACCGAGGAGGAGGAATGCGAGCAGCACTAAGTTCTGGCGTGCTGCTACAACAAAGAGGAGAAGGGCAGAATCAGGAGGCGAGAGCGCCCCCGAGCAGGTGGGCGTGGTGGTCACTAGCGGAGCTACGTTGGGGCCATACTGGGCTCCCCCCTTTGCTCAGGAAAGTTTGTGAAGAACGAAGCGCCCAAGCTCTGCTTGATGCCCTCGACTGTCTCTCTCCCAAGCATCTGCCATGGCATCTGCGAGCAGCCGGAGAAGAAGATAGATGGTGAAACGTTTTTTGAGCCACTATTTATGAGCTCTAACATGGGCTGAGACCTTATACTAGACAATAGCCAGCTGCTGGCCCATTTACAGAGACAACCCACCACTGCCGCTATTGTTACTGTAGCTCCACCCCCCTCCCCCCGCATCGACTGCACGCTCCGCCACTGGTGGTGGTTTTGCTCTGGTGTGCACAGAAGCGGAGGGGAGCAGCAGCGGCGTGTTTATTCGGACGTCCGATGCACGGGAGGGCCTGCCTGGCAGTGCGACGCACCGCGACATAACCTTCTTTCCCGTCCGCCAAGGCGCCAAGCAAACGCGGGCAGCCGTTCGATGGAGATCAAACGGCTCCATACGCTCTCCTGGTGCAGCACGATTTGCGTGAGCCAGCACTCGTTTGCCGCTTGTCCTGTAGCAGACGGCGCCGGGGCGATCATGGGACGTCCACGTGGTGGTCTTGCCCGTGATCTTCCTGCCTCTCGAGGCCCCAACCACCTGCCAATCGCTCTGACGCTCTCCCAGTCGCCCGGACCAGCTCCCGCCGCCGCCGCCGCCGCAAGCCATTGCGGGCTTGCGGCCGCTGTGCGAGGAAGCTCACCGGGTTTCCTCGCCTCTGCAGCGTGGCTTGCTTCTGGTTTGCGCCGTTTTGATCTCCTCCTGCGTCCCGGTATGGGTTCGATGGCGCACGCCCCCAAGGAGTTCGAGGAATGTCCAGGTCGCGGCATCCATATGTCGGCGTTCCCTTCAACACGACATCCATCCACATCTCCTCGTCGCACGGCATCACGGAGGATGATTCATTGAGGGTGTTCAGACTTCAGACTGATCAAAGCTTGGTTCACTGTCAGGTGAATCCCTTGATCGGATAGAACTATGGCTAAGGTTGGGGTTTGGTAACATTAACCGTAGAAATTGATGAGAAATGCAGGTTTAGACATGATTATGTGGGGCTGAAAATTGCTTTGTGAGATACCTCTCATATACCCTTGACAGTGGAGAGTACTTTGGGGCTGTTTTTATACTACTTTTCTGTGTAATGGAAATGCAATCGCCACCCAGACAGTCTGATTTGAGTACAACATAACTTGTTTTTCTCGAATACGCAGGAGAGCTGCGCATCATTTCATTAAGAAGAGAACATAACCTGTTAACAATCTAGCTTCACCATCTGCTGCAAAGAAGGCAAAATTTAAGTGTCCTCCTAGCAATGCATCTGAATTAGATGCTGCTAACAGGATACATGTACGAGGTGGTCAGAGTGTCAGACATTAGCTTAGCCTGAAGAGTGGACCTGAAATTACTCACCCACTTGTCACCACCTGCTCCGAGGAAAATCAGTATGTCCAAGCTTAGCAAACATGGCACAGAAGACATTTGTTGTTTGTTACTCAGAAATCATGGGAGACAATGTTGGTTGACCCACAGACCCAGTACTCTCTGAACTAAAGCATTTGAAGTCTTTGATTGTGGACGGGGATGCTGCTGACTGTTGGTTGGCCATTTTGGAAGCCTGGACTCCTCACATGTCACAAGTACGAGTTGTCTGGCTACACGGACACTTTTGGTATATAATTCAATAGCTCAGGCTGAAAGTTCAGGTTTCTCAAACCTATCAATTACTTTGCATCATTACTTCCATTACTACTGATTCAGTAGACTTGGATATATAAAGAATGTAGCTGGGCAGAAGGCATACAGGTATTGTAAAAGGTGATTCATTATGCTTGATTTCCTCACTCCTATTGAAAGATGTTTTCTGAATAACTGTAGAAACAGAGGGGGATGTACTTCGCCTGATGTATAGCTGAACTAAAACATCATTTGTAGTTTTGAACTAGCCGAAGATCAATTGACTTTGTATAACTATAGCATCATTTGTACTAGATGAACATAAACTTTGTAGACTTGTTGATCACCCAGCTTCTCATCTCATCCACGAGTTTGGTCTGCATCCATAGCGGCCCTGGTGCAAACGCGCAGCACAGCTCTTCCATGGCTGCCGCGTTGCCAAGCAAGAACTTGGCGAGCATCCTCTGCGACACGGCCCCTTGGTAGTGCACCAAGTTGATCTCCCTCACCCGCGTCATGCAGGAGATGTCGGCGCCGTCCGGCACGGCGAGGGCAACGTGCCGGTCGTACCTAAGCTGGTGCAAGTCTAGGATGTCCTCCTCGTGGTAGTAGCAGTGGCCGTACCTGAGCTGGTGCAAGTCTAGGATGGCCTCTTCGTCGTAGGAGGAGTGGTGGTCTTCCTCCAGGGGCTCCGGCAGGAAGACGAGCGAGAGTGTCTCCAGGCTCGGGGTCTGCTCCAGGATCCTGGTCACCGCGGCGACAACGGTGGCGCCGTCGCGCGGGGAGAGCCCCGTCAGCTCGAGGCGTCGGAGGCTCGGGAACGTGGGGAACGCCGGCGCGGAGGAGAAGACGTCGTTGAGCTGCAGGTGCTTCGCGGAGGCGAGGAGCTGGAGGAAGTCTCTGAGCTCCGACGGATCCGAGGGTTCCTCGCCGCAGAAGTCGAGCGTGCACGACGAGATCCGTGGCGGACCGCCGCGCATGGTCAGGAACGAGGGCGCGGGCACGACGCCCCTGTACTCGAGAACCCCAAGTGACCAAGTCCCGACGCGTCGGCGGCGACGGCTGCCAGCTTGTGGCAGCACCGGAGCGCCAGCCTACGGAGGCGCTTGTCGAGGACGGAGAGCGTGGTGAGGTTCGCGCAGGCCTCGAGCGTCAGACCAGCCGCTGTACCTGTGCGCCCAGCCGGCCTCCGGGCCAACGACTCGGGTCAGTGGCAGCGTCTCGCCGTCTCGAGCGACGGCAGATCGATAGCGGCTGGCAGGTCGAGCCGGCAAGGCCCGAGACAAAGGGACCGTAGCATGACGAAGGAGAAGAGCCTTCTCGGCGCGGAGATCACGCGTGGAACGCAATTGTTGTCCTCGCCGTTGGTCAGCGACAATGCGGGGGATTCAGCATCCTCGTGATCACGCTCTCCGCCGCACGTCGCGTCGGCTGGGTCGGAGCTACGACGGCCGAGGGAGCAGACGAGGCTGCCGCCGAGGCCCATGCGGAGGTGGAACTCACCGCGGGCCAGCTGCGCGGCGCAGGAGAGCCACTGGTCCACCATGGCGGGGGTCAGCCCGAGGAAATCGCGGAAGGAGATGCGGAGCTCGCGCAGCGGGGTGCCGGCACGACCGCCGCGGTGGCGGCCGAGGAGCGCGGCATGACGACGTCGCCGAAGGGTGAGGGCACAAAGGGCAGAGGCGAGAATCCATGGTCGTAGCGAATTGAGTTCTCCTGCTGATCAAGAGAGATTGTGTGGACGGCGGCAAAGATGTGACGCCACCGACGTGAGAGCACGGTCGCCTGTGCCGCCTCGAAGGCCGGGAGGAAGGACAGGATGTGACCGAGGACCCCGTCGCTGAGCTTGCTCAGGCGGTCACTGCCCTCCCGTCGAGTGAGCACGGGCGAGTGGTCTCTCCTTTCTGATGAATTCTTGGTCCATCTTCCAACCTTGTCGCTCAAGTGCTCGCGTACCCTGTGACATCCGTCGTCGATATACATTTCTTCCAGAACCACTGCGTTCTCGGTGAAGAATTTAGCAAGCTGGGAACCAAAGCAATTCGGCTCGTCTTCCATCCGGAATTGCAAGCTCACTCTTTTTAGGTGTTTGTGCATGCAGTTGAATGAATGATCGCTCAAGCCAGGGATGTCAGAAACCTCGCAGTCGTTATCATCCCCATCTTCACCCGACTAGATCCTACGGTGCTTGAAGTGATCAAAAGACTCAACAAAATCAGAATGAGCCTTCATCTTTCCAAAACGATGCAAATGTCTTATTCTTGGGCACACCTTGTTCAACTTGAGCCGGAGGTCACAAACCACAGGACAACAATGGAGCAAATTTGCCATTGCAAAGCCTGTGGTCTTACGATCAGGCATGTATTTTCCTTCTAGCTCAAGGCGCTCGAGATTTCCGAACAACTTATCACCTAGGAGCGCATCAAATTCCTTCTACTCAACAACGGCGATGTGGCCAATCGGGTAGTTCAGTTTCAGCGCCAGAAAGGCATCCGGACTTTGTTGTCTTCATCGTCTTCAAGCAGGCAGACAAGGTCGACGAAGTGCAAATCTACTCGATCCAAGTAGGCGGCTTGTGATTGCAGTGACAGTCGCTCAAGATGAACAGACCCCTTGAACCTCAAGTATCTCAGTCTCGGCATGTCAAGCTGGATGCCATCTCGCACCGACAATGGACACCGGCAATTCTCCAGCACGAGAGCCGTGACCGAAGGGCAGCGAAGCCGGTGGCATTGCACACGAGAACCATCGACCTTGTCCAGCTGTGCTAGTTCTTCATCGCAGGAGAGAGAGAGAGAGAGAGAGAGAGAGAGAGAGAGAGAGAGAGAGAGAGAGAGAGAGAGAGAGACTGAGACATGTTCCAGCTGCAAGGAGGCGCCAGCAGCGGCGCGGCGTCGATCATGACCTGTAGTTCCTTATAGGAAACTCCACACCCCCACAGCCGCATCTCCGCCAGCCGGTGGGAGCAGGCGTGAGGTCGCCGCAGTTGGTGACGTGCAGCACTCGTAGAGCCTCCGACGGGTGGGCGCCAAGCATGAGCTCGCGAAACCCCCATCCCAGGATCACATCCGTGGACGCCCTGGCGAACATTTGGACCCCGATGCGGAGCTCCTCGACGCGCCGGGCCGCCGGCTGGGAGAGCATGGCGCCGATCATGTCGTGCAGCGCCTGCGCCGCGCTGTGGGGGCGAGACTGGAACGTCGTCTGCATCTCGCGGCGGTCTTCAGCTTCGAGCTCGGCGTAGAGGGTGAGCCTCCTAACGGGGACGGCGGCGGCGGCGAGAGCCGCCTCGGCGCCGCGGGACAAGCCGTCGCGCGTTGAGGCGTCGAGGCGGCGGCCGTAGGAGCGGGAGTCGTTGTTGACGGCGCCGCACGTGCTCCACAGCGAGCGCCAGCGCCGCGAGATCACGGCGGTGGCGGCGGCCTCCTTGGCGGGTGCAAAGGAGAGGATGTGCCGCAGCAGATCGTCCGGGAGGTCGGACAGGCAGCGGTTGGCAGCCATCGTTGTCGCCGGCGGGAGACGAGGCGGACCGATCTGTCGGGATTGACGGTTCTTCGTGTCTAAGCCTTATAATCACGCGCAAGCGCAGCGATCTCTTGTTCTTCTCGGAGTCGAATCGAAGAAACCAAAAGCCGTCGAATCGACTCGGTGCCTCGGTGGCGGCGCGGTACTTTTTGGGGGCAGCTATTTAAGCTAGGTGGTTTAGAAGCCCATTAAAGCCCACCAACCACGTGCGGGAGGAACAGTCGAGTGGTGGCCCAAGGAAGAAACCGTGCGGGACGAACAAACTTTTTCCGTTACCGTGTCGTTAAATCCAATATAGGGTGGAGAAATATTCAAACTGTTGAATGCAGCATAAATTAGATCAACATTTTCAAATACTAGGTTCAATATTTTCTCAAACTTAATTCAACAATTCGCATAAACTAGATCAACATTTATGTGGAAATGTTGAAGCACTACTTCCAAGATGTTGAGATAGTTATTCAAAATGTTGAAATAGCATATTAAAAATGTTGATTAAAAAATATATACAAATAAAATAAAAATATACTTATATTGGATCTTATTTTGTTGCATTAATTCCAAATAACATGGTGGTTCAAACGGATTTGAAAAAGGATTAACGGTTTAGGAGAAAATCGTATTCGAAGGTTGAAACTCAAATTAGATTCTCGTCAGTTGGTGACGTCGGACGCTCACCCGACCGCTGAGAATCCGCTTCGGATCCGAAGAAACATGCGATCTTGACCGTTGCTCAGATCTCAAACAGTGAAAGCTAACTTGACAAAAAAACTTGCGGAAGCCATATAGGTTTCCCGGGCACTTTTTTTTGCCATCGAAGGACCGACTTCTTAACTTACCACGATGGGCCCGTTACGGTCCAATCCACTTTTTGTGGCCTATGTGATAATTTCTTCAGTCCTAAAGTATCCCGAGATGAAATGAATTCTTGCTAAAAGACATTCTGACAATTTCAGATGAAATAAGGCCTAGTTTCAAAAAGCAACTCCCAAATTCACTCTACAAAAAAAGATTCTCCATCACATCAAAATATCGTAACATACATGGAGTACTAAATGTAGATGAAATCAAAAACTAATTGCACAGTTTTGTTATACTCTGCGAGACGAATATTTTGAGCCTAATTAATCAATTTTTGGACAAATTTTCGCACATACAAACGAAATGCTACAGTGATGCAATGATTACGAAGAGACTCCACCAAATTTGGGACTAAACAAGCCTAAGATGCCCTGCCTGCGCCTCCATCTCTGGCCCGGTACACCGTCAGCACGGGCTCCGCCACGGTGCCTGGTGCCACCCCACACGGCCCATTGAGACACATTGAAGCAACCCATTCATCGTCATGGGCCAGGCCGGAGCCCGCAGGTCGCATCTAGCCTACGCCTACGGGTGTGCAGTAGGTGGAGATTGCGGCGGGAAGGGGAGGGAGGGCAATATTGTAGTGCCAGAGTAGGAGCACTGCCAAAGGAAAGCGATAGAGGAGTACGAGCGCTACCAAAGTATAGATGGCCAAACGGGTCGTGCCGTGCCGGTACGGCACTAGCACTATTCGGCACGGTACTAAATGGCACGTCACTAAGTGGCACTGTTGATTAGTCGTGTCGTGCCACCTAGTGCCGTCGTGCCGAACTTCAGGCCCAGGCACGGCACTATGGCCAGTGGCTAGTGCCGTGTCGTGCCAAAGGGCACTATAGTGCCCGTGCCGGCACTGACACTAAGATGACAAACACAATCATTATCTAATTTAACATAATTTCATCAACAATAATTCAAACACAACATCAACTTCAAAATATTACATGTCCATTACTTAAATGATAAGTAAGGAAATAAACAAGATTGAAAGATTTAAGAATGGAAATAAGCAAGAAAAGAGGGCTTACACTAGATCTGTCGTGCCTCCCCCGTGCCGCCTTAGTGCCGAGGCCGTGCCGGCCTTAGCCGTGCCGTGCCCGTGCACTGGGCTAGGCACTAACACGGCACTGGCACTAAGCCTGTCGAGCTAGGCCGTGCTCGGGCCGTGCTAAATAGGGTCGGGCTAGTGCCGGCCCAGGGGCACATGGGTGGTGCCGGGTGCGAATATTGATTAGTGGTATGTAGAACATTTATCATCTTCACTGTTGGGTCTAAGATTTTTTTAAAAGAGCATTTATTATAGGATAGAGAGAGAGAGTATGTTATTATGTATCATATTTTATATCCTCCTTAGTTTGGGTATTCTCCTTCATAATAACCACATAAATTGAACTATTTATCGATTTGTTTAGCTCTTTGTATAAGAAAAAACTTAGGTGTTTATTTATGTCAATTTCATACATACTCTTTAAATTCCAAAGGCCATATGAAAAAATTCTGTACTTGTTTTATAATTTTTTATTTGAAATGAAATAGTTATGATTTTTAGATTTAACCATTGAAACCAACTTAGAGGACTAAATTTGTCTGATTTCAACAGCCGAATAGCTCTCTCTATCTGGTTTTACAGTTGAATGTCGAAACTCATACTTTAATGATAGTTGGATGCTGAAAATTGATTTTTTTTCCATGTTTCTATTACATTTATTTAAAAATTTAGCTACTAAACGAACTGCATCTCAATCTTGAAGTTGTAATGAGTGCGCCGCCTTAGAAAAACAAAAAATAGATGGACTGCGTGAGCCACCAAAACACGAATCGTTCCTCATGGCTGGTGGTCAAGAAATGCATGATTTGGTCATAGTTTGGAAACGAGTTCGTTAGTCCACAGCATGTATAGGGTGATCGATTTGTTCATGCTTATCACATGCATAACCTGGGAAACGAAGAAAATATTGTATTATAAGTTGATCTATTTCGTGTCCCTTCAGGCTTTTGAGCGGCTTCTGTAAATTCTGCATAGTCCTGAAGGCTGAAGACGTGTTCTCTCAGTTCTCTCCCACGCTCACCATGAGCATTTCTGCTCTCACACTCACTGCTCTGTTGTTCGTCGCCGCCCCTTACCCACCTTATTGTCCGTTAAGTCTGGCACATTGCATAGTGTCTCTTGTGATGATCCACTTTGCGAGCATGCTCCTCATGCCTCTTGTGATGAATCAGGCAGGAAACAGTGCAAATTTTTGAGGATATACAGGATGGGACATGGGAGTATTGCCAAAGGTTACCTAGTATCTGATATTTTTCACTTCAGAGTGGAAGGCCATGATGATAATCACTTTGAAGCAGAAGTTGTCTTATGTTGTGCCATGGTTGATAAATTCGTGTTTGTAAGGGAATATAATACTGGAATTTTAGCTCTTGATACCAGCGACATATCATTTCTAGTGCAAGTGTGGGTGGACAAATTCTCTTACTGTGTTCTAGCTGCAGCAAGACGTGATGATGATGATGATGATCAAGCACTAAACTACCTCATATTTGGTTCTCAAGTCCGGATGTCAGTGAAGAGGATTCCATTCTGGAATGACAGAGGTAGTATCATGTCCACCTTAACAGGGTGACATATCAGCATGGAAATCGCTTAGCTCACCAGCAACCTGTACCCATATTTCCTGGAGAAGGAGGAGCTGAAGGCACTTTTGATATGCTGGTGGACTCAGGAACCGTGGAGATTTGGCTTCCCGAATCTATATTTTATACTATGCACAAGAAAATTGAGTCTGATATTTCCCTGAGCAGGGTGTTCTTCTCCAACAATCCTAATGCCTATTGCTACCATGGGAATATGATGCTCGTCGAGGAAGTGGCGGTGACACTGGGCTTTTTCGGAGAGGCAGAGATGAGCTATTCGGTGATTGACTTGTCTTTCAATTCAACTACTCGGAATGGATTTGCTTGGGGTCTATTCCCAGCAACAGCACATTCATATGCATATATGCCTAGCGTAATACTAACATGGGGTTCGATTTTTATTTGAAAAGGAGATATCAATAGATCAAGCTGGTTGTGGTTCGTAATCTTGATTTCTGCTTTAGTTAGGTGATAGTGTGGTTAGTAGCAAGTAGAAAGTCAGTATTCAGTAGAACAAAGTGAAGCTGTCATCTTCCTATTCTAAGTTATCATTTGATGAATTCTTGGGTTACTCTCTTAGGTAGTTCCTTGATGAATTATCATGTTGTTGCCTTACCATTTATGATGTTCCCTTTTTGGTTGTTCCTTGATAAATTATGTGTTGTCACTTCACTAGTTCTTTTATTTCCGTTATTGTATCTGAATCAAATAATTCAAGCTACCCTTTTTGCTTGTCTGTGTATATCTTGTTTTGTAACATTTGAGGACATATTATACCTTTCCTATGGTTTCTTTGATCAATGCATTCTGAATACCGCCTTTGCCTGATGGGCCAGCACTCGTGTGCAGTTAAATTATGGTATTTTACATCTTCAGAATTCAAGGAACACTAGAGACAGACAGTTTGTTAATTACATGGCCCTGTCCATACATTGTGCAATGTTTTCTCTAATCATTGTATTGATCAAATTTAACAGCCCAGATTTGCCTACATCTCACTTTCTCCTTTCTTCAACCACACTGTGACTCCCAATATTTTGAGCCAATGTCCATCTGTGGATCATCCTGTTTCTATTATTTGGTTAATGGACATCTGAGTCACCTCAAGTCACCCTTTGTGGATGACCCACTTTTAGTCCGTGTTGTTGCTTCACGACAAATATTTATTGTACCTGATCTGCTTCCAAGTTTCACATTGCGTGAATGAGATTTCTTGATTCCTGCATTCAGAATATTGAATCCGTCTGAAGTTCCTGATCTTGTGTGGAGTAGGAGCTGGCACTTTATCTACAGTTTGAAGGTAGAGACAGATCGCTAACCTTTGTTAGTTTGATATACTGTGTAGTTGCACTGTGTAGTTGCACGAAGAGGCCAGAGTCGCCTGCAACAACATGCGCTCAATCTTCAGTAATTTTTTCTTCTCTTTCAGTCGACGGTAGGATTTGCAGTGGGTTTTTGCTATCCTGGCTATTGCTATCAATGAGTCTACCATATCGCAGATATACTACTCAGACCAAACGAGTACATTGTGTGGCGGTGATGGCGGCACCGGCGAGGCCGGGGACCTTGAAGGACATGGTGTGCGTGGGGCATTGCTTCACGACGTCGGTGGACCACTCGAGGAAACGGTGCTGGTTCTTCACCAGGTGCGGGAGCTGACACAATCGCATCCGTTTGGCTAGGCTCGACAAAGACCCGGATACAGTCACACAGAGAGAGCAGCAGCACAAGCACGAGACGCTTTGCAAACATCACTTACTGACTCATTCTTACGCAAGAAAAAAAAATACTGACTCATCCTTTAAAATTTTAAACTTAGCGAGCTGGACTGAAAAATCGTCCTTCCGGTTTTCTCTTTCCGTTCGGTGAGCGGCCTAGATACAGGCAACTGGGCCGGGATGTATATCTGGTCGTTTGGAGTAAAAAAAAGGAAGAAAAACCCGTCGTGGCACATGTTATTTGCTCGCACTTGGCCTCATTTCTCTCGTGTGACACATGCCCGATGACATGCTCATGGAGCTCTTTTTTTTTTCTTATTGCCTCGCATGCCCAAGCTCATGGAGTTGACAAAGCATATCGATCGCACAAAAGGCACCCCACAAACCAGAAAGCACGGCGCCGTGGACGACGCAAATGGGCAGATGTAATTCTACGAGTACGTAGGTGCACTCGGCGTCGTCAAACCGTATGTGCCTTCCTGCAACATTCCATCGTTGAGTTCAACTCCATGTTGTCTCTGCCTGTGCCTGTGCCTGCTACGCAAACGCTAGCGGCGCCGCGATACGCTGCAGCCCGGCCTGCCTGAACAAGCACGCGCGCGCGCGCCGCGTCCTCTGACCACAGGAACCCATTGCGCGATCCCGAACTCCCCCCAACTAATGACGACGCCGCTGTATATGAAGAAGCACCAGGTGTCCGTTCTCTCCCGGTTTCTGAATGGAGGCGCGCGCGATTGAACAGAGAGAGACTCGGAGAGCAACGGCACATTCGCTCACTGAAACGACATTCCCTAATTTACATGTTGGAACGGGGAGCGATTGGCCGGCTTGGATCCGTTATTTATTTGTCCGTGTTCACGGGATGGGAAGATCATGGTAACAGTAGCGGATTAGTTTCGGGCTACAGCTTGATCTGCTTCTGCTACAGTGCTACTACCCGAGTACACTGGAAAGTTTTGACAATCTGTCTACTAGTGGTGCATACAGTGATTGATTTTTTTTTACAGTCACGCGCGCGTTTTCCCTTGCGGCTTGCGCTGTTGCGAGTCTATCTTCATTCTGAGCTGTCCAGCCACTAATTCAGTGTACATGAACGAAGGAAGTTGCGGCCAGCCAGGGGGAGAACCGCCTGAACGCATGTGCTAATTTGAGTTGATAAAAGTATTACTCGTGTCTCGATCCATAAACAAAAATGATATATTCACAGCTTCAGCGTGTACGTCTTTTTTGTTAGGGCAACCCTAGACAAAGAGGACTCACGCAGTCACGCTCACCCGCTGTACCAAGGGGAGACAACGTCTAGATTCATTGAACATTCCTCCATCTCTATTTCCTTCTCTCTTCTTCGCCTGATGTCATTGCCTAAGCGCCAGCAACTTCAACACTGGTGAGGTGAGGCGGACCATCCCCCCTTCCCCTCCATACAGCCACCATCATCCACCACAGCAGCATACACCGGTCATTCTACCGCGCATCACCACTGGCAACCCGGCAACCTCCTTGGCCATCTAGCCCCGGGAACTACAAACACACTCATAAATTCTAATAAATCCATGAACCCTAAATCTCGAACCTTGACCTTAACTGAAGCGCGCGCAGAGCACCACGTACTCGTAGCCGGAACACAGCAAAGTCGACGGATTAAGATATGGAGGTTTAATTTGTTGCTATCTCCATTGTAATTCCTTAATTTATCTCATATATTACCTCCCTCACCCCCTCTTTCATTCCATTTCATGGAAATGTTGCTTCCCACACGTTTTTTCTCCTCCAAATTGGAGACTCTTATTTAGCTTTTACCATTCTGTTATTATTCTGAAATTACTATTAATCTTGTTTTTGCTCTCATTTTCCTAGCTACTCCTCCACATCACCGCCATCCAATAATCCATCCAGAAACCTTCGCAATCTGCAAAGTCCAGAAACGATCAAAACAAACTAATCAATTCCAAAGTTTTTTGGCCTCTTAATTTATTAGTGGCTTCAAGGGACATATCTTACCTTGTTTGTTTACCACTGCTAACAAGGGACAAACTAATCTGTTTTCGCGCTACACACACAATGCAAAGAAAAACTGGCAGGTCCTGATAGGAGGAACAATAACTGATAGATACTTTAACCAGAGTTATTATTAAAGGATCTTATAGGAATCATTATTTGGTAGCTAAAGAAGCTTTTCTTAACTTTGATATTATTTGAATAAAGGAAAGCCATATTATGCTCGAACTAAAGCAGGCAAAGCACTCCATAGTGCATTACTACATACAATCATCATTCGAAACTACAAAGGCATCGTTCTTCATGTTAATCAAATAAAAGTCAACAAACACTCTCATCTATATGGAATAGCTATACCACAGCGCGCCTACCAGCTGGGACATTCTACAGCATATGACCTGACACTAATGTGATAAAATAACTAGATTTCCTACCTAGCAGAACATGAAGAGAAGCATCATTTTTTTTATGCACCATTAAGACTATAGTAAAAGAAATCCAGATGTATAGGAATCCACCAAAGAAAAAAAGAAAGTCAAATTACCTTACCGGGCTGGCCACCTGCTGCCTGCATCTGAGTCCAGCAGCTGCCGACCTGCCTGCATCTGAGTCCTGTAGCTGTTGATGAGTCCATGGCTGCTCAATTCATTAAAGCTAATGCCGAGTTCAATAAAGAGAGGGACTCATTATTGCGGACAGTAATAATATGAAAATTGTTGGACAATTAAGTTTGGCGAATTTTATTTTGATGTGAAGCATAGCAAGAAGGTAGACGAGATTTCTCAAGCTTCTGCTATTAGCGTACTGCCATGCAAGGTGATTTTCAGAGGAATTCAACTGCATCAGAAATAAGAGAAGAAGACAAAGAAATTTATTAATATTGGCACTATGGGGGTGGAGATTGGGTGAGTCCGTCCAGAAATAATCTCACCTGAGTATACTCGTGCACTCTGCTTGCTTGATTTATTTACATGGCGCTACATAAGATAATTAGCTAAGTAGCCGCCTTATTTAATTATTCTATCTTAGAGTCAAATGGGCAGGTTTTGATGTTTAGTCTTTCCTAGCTAGCTTAATCGGTTTAGGCATCAAACATCGTGACCTTTGTACCGTTTGTGCTCTGATTGAACCGGTATGTGGGTCAAGTTGGAGTCGGTCTCTGTGACCTGTGCCTGCGCGCACATATCAGGCCAAGGGCCGGTGGTGTAAGCAAGTTGGCTTATTGTTGTGTTTTGCACTTTTGCTCGTGGCATTGCCGGATCTCTGTGTGGAGTTTCACTTAAGTAACTTTGATGACATAGCAAAACTTCTTTAAAAGAAAAGGAGAGATTGAACGAGTTTCATCTATATAAATCCTCGTGCTCACTATTTTCAAGTCCTAATGTGTTATATAGTTAGATGAAATGAGAACATTAAAGTAGAAAAATTTGAAACTATATGCATCCCTGGTTGTTTCAACCATTAATTAATTGTTCTTTGTTGATATGCCACTCTTAGAAACAACAAAATAAATCTTGCCATTGGGATTGGTAATGACTACAACACGTACGTTCAAGTGTTGCTCACTGTACAATGAAATGATTCGCCATAAGCTACCATCTACAGCAGTGATCGATCTTATTTTTGGTTTGAGTATCCCTTTGCGAATATTCTCTCAGCTGTCCAACTATAATCCAGTTGTGCTATTCAATCCGGGGTGCATGCATGCTGCACCTCCATGGCTCCATCACAGCCCCAAGAGTATGTAGTACACAATTGTGACTGGCAGCGATATAAATATCCCGAGAATAACCCTGAAAAGACACAAACGAACCATATTCTTAGTCAGATGGGATTAAGGAAAACCAGTGGAGTTATAAACTAAAATAGTCTACAAAGTTAACAGGAGTAGCAAGTGGCAAAAGGTACAGACCCAGTGCTCATGATGTCAGCGTGGACCTTGTATTCCTCCGCGTAAACGAACGATGTTACGGCCAGGGGGAGCGCCGCCTGCAATTGCACGCATGTGCAAATTGTGAGCTCAGATAAACCACCACTAGTATTTTCTCCGTATATAACATAATTATATAAACAAGCGTGGACGCAAATGGCTTCATCGCGTACGGCTTTTTTTTTGTTGTTCTATCATGAAACTGGGGTTAATTAATCTTGTTTTTCCTCTCTGTGTTTTGGAGTTTTTTTATCTTATTAGTAGTGCTAGTACTACTTAGGAATTTGTTGGCATTGGCACCTGCTCTTCTTCCGTACCAAAATAAACTACGCAAAATGGTACAGAGAATAATATGGATGGTCAACCGTGCATTCGCAGAATCGAACGAGGACGCCGTTGTACGAGCAAAGTACTCTTAGACCTCCTTGGAGCTGACTTTTCTTTGTCTGATGGCTTAGTTGCCCCATCATACGGTTATTACTACCATACTGTCCTGCGACGTACTACTCCACTATATGTATGCCTGACTTAGAAACGTGTGCCATTCAGCATCTCTTTCACTATGAACGAGTGCCCTTTCTGTTACATGCAACTGAAAGTTGCGGCTGGGCATGCATACGTCACCATTTAACTGGAAGTATGCACGTCTCTGTTTCAAACGTGTGTGTAGCTGCGAGATATCGAATTTGTCTTCTTCTTTCTTTTAAATAAAGGCTCGGCATGCTTTAATTTAGGTTTGTTTAAACAAATATGCTCAAGAGAAAAAAAAAACAAAAAGGAGTACGTTCATGTGTTGGCTTTACCTGAACAACACCAATGTGCAGAAGGGTGCCGTGCATTCCGATGGCGAGCGAGGCGAGCAGCATGATCACCGGGCCGATCAGGAACTTGAGAATCATGGAGAGCGACGCGACGGTGTACCCGCATGGAACAAACCGTGACTGCCTCGCTATGAACGTCCCTGAAAAATGATCCGTACACATTTACATTATTATCAGAAATCAACGGAAAATCGACAAATTTCACGTGTAGCTGGTCCAAATAAATCATTCCCACAAACTCAGGGTCAGACTAAGACGTACCTGAGGCGAACATGCTCAGCCCAACTGCTGTCGTGTAGATTATGGACAGAGAGTCGCTGACAATTTTCGGCATGGAGAATCCAAACCTGCAAGATCGAGGAAACAAATTAGGGCAATCATTAGAAAACGAAAATTAACAACCAACAAAATCTCTAAAAAATGGTAGAATGAGAGGGATGGATGACGCACTTGAATGCAAAGAGAGACCAGATGAGGCCAAGGAAGCTCGCGTAGGTATTCGGGATCTGGAGCAGCTTCTTCACCGCCATCCACGCGACGTGCATCGCCGATGGCACCTGCTGCGCCGGCGCTGGCGGCGGGACAGCCGCCGGCGCCTCCTCGCCGGCGGCCTTCTTGTTAGCATCTACATCCGCGCTCGGCTCCTTCGCCGCCGCCGTCTCATCGGCCGCCGCGCTGTCTGGTGCCGTGGTCGACGCCGCCGCCGCCGCCGCCGCCACCTCGGTGATCTCAATGTTGACGACCACCTGGTTCTGACTACGGTCGGCATGGATGCCGCCGCCGTTCTCCTCGACGCGGTCGCGCTTCTCGGCCGCCGCCGCCGCCGAGACGACGGGTCTGATCTTGGCGCTGCTGCTGTCGCGCGCCGCCATGAACTCGTAGAGGAAGATGACGACGTTGTACCAGATGCAGAACTGCATGACGACGATCTGCTTCATGAGCCCTCCCGACACGGAGCCGTACATGCCGTCGAGGAGCGGCACGCCCATGATGATGGTGTTGGGCAGCGACGCGACGGAGAAGTTGGTGACCACCCACTTGAGCGGCGACGCCGACGCCGGCTTCTTGTTGTTGCCGCGGCGGCCGCGGAAGTGGGCCCAGAAGGCCCAGGCCGTGAGGGCGAGGAGCATGACGGCCTTCTGCAGCGTGTCGGCGGCGAGGAGGCGCTCGTTCATGTGGTAGGGGTCGTTGGTGGAGACCATGTGGAAGATGAGCACCGGCACGGCGTAGAGCGCGACGAAGTGGTTGATCCCCGCGCACTGCTCGTCGGAGAAGGCCCTGAGCCACCGCACGGATACGTAGCCCAGCACCGCCGCCGTGTACAGCGGCGCCATCGCCTCCACGACATGGTACACGGCCGATCCCGGGATCATGGTGCCGCCGCCGCCGGCCTTTTATTAGCTACAGAGAGAGAACTAGCTAACAGCGCGCTGTGAGCGATCGATGCAATGCAATGCAATGTGAAGTGTTGTATGTAATGGGAGAGCCTAGGTTTTGGGTTGGACGTGTATATATAGTGTCATATTGGGGTGTGTGTCTGGTTGACGCGGAATATAATGGTGGTGCATGAGTGCATGGTGGTGTCAGGTTCGTAGGTTCCGTGCGCAGATGGTTTTAGATCGCGGAAAAGGACGGCAGGAAACCGGGAATATTGAAGACAGAAGAAATGCAGCAGTGCTAGCTATACGCATGCATGCACTGCAGGCGCATTGGAACTAGTTAATGGAAATTAGCTGGGTGCTGAGTGCTGACTGCTGACGCGGCTAACATCTCAACAAAAGTGGAGCTGTGCCTTATATATGCTGGGAATAAATAGGGCCAGGGCCGTACTTATACGAGCAGTACTTACTCTTACACCTGTGTGCTGTACTGTGATGTCTGTGTGCTGAGATCACCTCCTCGTGATTCAATATTTTTTACCAAGATTTAGGCCATTTTATTAATTAACTAGAGCTGTGGCATTGGAGCAAGTATTATAGGAGGCTGCAAGAAGACTAAATGGTGAGGTGGAGGAGAGAGAAGAGGAGAGAGAAGGAAGGTGGGCTGTAAGTTTACAGCCAGCTTGGGCACAAGAATCAATAAATTTTGTGAGAGAGACAAGTGGACCATGTATTAATGATGAAGGGCTAATTCACTATACAAGTGGGCTATAAACATTCTTACAGCCTGCTGGTGGCTAAATTATTAACCTTGCTCTTACCTGGATGAAGCAGGAGCACAGCAAGATTCGGGTACCCGGCCCCATGCATGTACATGGGCACACCCAAAATTACAGCGAAGGTGGATATTATTCATCCTTAAATTGTTCATTCTTATGTATCACGTCCTGTGCAAAATTTCTAATAACTTCCAGCCGGCCTAACATTTGTTAGATAAAAAGTAATTGGGTCACTTTGGATCCATCCATATCTGAACGCATATTGGTTAAAACTGAATAAGCTGGTTGTATCCAAACATGTTTCATCATTTCTTACCTCTTAGGCCATTCTCAATGTAAGTTGTACAAGAGTTGATTTTTAATTTCTAAATGAGATGCAGTATAGGATAAATTGATAACATGACAAGAGATTTACTAGGATCAGAGGGATCAAAAATTATTTTCTTTTACTAGGTGATAATATACATAGTACATTTTATTTGGCCGCATTTATGTGTGACTGAAAAGTCATAGAGCAAAATGAGAAGTCATAGACCGATTTGATTCTCGGTTCGCGACCGCGCAGAGGTCTGACCAATAACCCCCCGGCCGTGCACATGCAATGCTGCGTGTTGAATCACATGCGCGAGGAATAGGAATCGCAAAAACAGGCGAAATTAAACCCATTAACGGTTTCGCTAATTTCCATCTCTGTAGCCGGCAGGGTGTACAATTATTTGCTGTTTCCCAGAGAATCAGAAAATTAGGTGTCACCTCTCAAAAAAAAATTAGGTGTCAACAGCTGCTTGCGGTCAAGTTTGCATCACGGCATGCGTGTGCTTGCTGGTATTCGGTAGAGGAGGTACCTGCAGTGGAGAGTTCTGCACTGTATCAACGCACCAAGCGCTGGAATTGACCCAAAATGCTGCCATGCATATGCATAATGCAACTTGCCGTGGAATGTTGCCATAGTATGTAGTTCTATTTCTTCCTGCCGCTGGCCGGTGCTGCCAAATTTGTGCACTCGATCGAACTTTTTCCCTCAAAACATATATGTCCCAGCAGCCAATGCTACTCGACGGGCATGCATGAACGCGTGATGCATGATGATGCGTCGCCGTTCCAAAAGCAAAAGGCTACCACTAGAAGAACCTCGCCTTTTTCGAGTACCCCAATTTGTAATTCTTGACCCGATATAGAAAAAATCGCTATAAATCTTGCCTCACTAATTCACCATGATGATCCTACCTAAATACTCCAGCTGATTGTCTCTTTAATTCTGTTACCATGAAGCTTCTCCTTTCATGAGCACCAAATCGATCGGCCAACCGCTGCCGCTGATAGTGGACAAGCCAGTAGCTCCTTAATAAACGGGCTGTAAACAGAGAATGATGCGGGTGCGGATGCGGAGCCGACGTGTTTCCAACCCAAGCGCAGCGCACGGGCAGGCCCAGCAGCCCTTTTCGCCTTGGGGGAGAGCTGTTTCGCGGGCCGCGCCGCCGGTTAGTTTCTACCCGGCCGGAAAAGGAGGTCAGCCGGCGGCCACTTGGGCACTACGGCCGGCTGGGACGACGCTGGGTGCGGGCGGACGGCCGGGTCCAGTCTGCCGTCGCCGAACCAGCAGCTAGCAGGGAGATGCCCAGAAGTGACCACGATCGTGCCGCACCTTTTGCGGTCTGCCACTGCCGAGACCCCCTTTGCATTGAGTTCAAGAATCGAGAGGACCGGAGAAAGATCACCCGGGTTCACACTTCACACCATCATGTGCTTCTTTTCTTGCGAGAATTGAGCACGTAATTTTTGGTCCCAAATAGCATGAGCTAACTTTTTCTTCTATTAATTGGCATCTGGTTGCTACTTCATACGAACAGTGGGAAATTGCAGGGTAAATATTGAAAACATTTGCACTCGCACATGCACGCCGTAGCACAAGCGCAGTGCGCAGGCAGTGATTAGCACAGCGAGCAGTAGATTCGCGTGTATTCCCTGGAGTGTGTGGAAGAGTAAAGTGACTTTACAAGAGCACTACTCCGTGGTCGTGGAAGAGGACCGCTTTTACTTCGTGTAAAAAATAATGTGGACCGGAATCCCTTTTTTTTATTTGCCAAAGCGAACCATGGCAGCAGATGCAGAGCCTTGACGAGTTGACGGAGTTCATGGATTCATACTTTTTTTTTTTGACACGCATGGATTCATACTTGAGAAAAGGAGTCGGGAATACTTGCTTGCGAGACCTGGATTTGGAACTGACGGTGGGTTTGGAACGTATACAATCACGCTGATTGCTTGAACGGGCCGCGTTGCGCTGTAAGCCTTGTTCGTGTTGTCGGACTTCGATCACTATATGGGCGCACGACGACAGATAGGAGGGCCACGATATATCCTTTTGGGCTCAGTGTTTGGAAGGCCCAGATCGAACCGATGGGCCTCAACTCTAGTAAAGCCTACCGACTACCGAGAAATCGGAACGCGCTCGGCCCATAATGCGCTCCTGACGACGCTTTAACCGGAGGCAGAAAACGACGACGCCTTCCCGAAACTACACGCAACGAAAGGATCTCTCGCCCGCGCATTGAAAGGTCGAAGCCTTTCGTCAACAATCCCGTCCCGTCCGTTCCGTTAAGGTCTAGCCCAACCGCCCGAGCTGTTAATGCGGCACACGGTACAACCGTCCGGGAAGATGGCAGCGGCGTTCGATTATTGCGGCCCGAACGCAACGAAACGCGGACCATGTGACCCGCGGGTCCGTGCAACGGCCTGCAGCAGCTCGGCAAGCGCCTCCCCGTTCCCAGCAGGCAAGGCAATTTGGCAATCGAAGGCGCTACGCGGCAGGTAGAAATCTTGCTGTACACATTAGAGGAGGCACGTGCTCATGTATACAGTACTCCGTAATACAGTACGGTAAAGAACTGTGTTGCCGCAGGAATTCAAGGCCTCAACTGAACGGCACCGTTGCCAGATAGCCAGATTGGCCTCCACTAGTTATTTGGAGTTCCTGTTGCCAGATAGCCAGAGTATAGTTATCTGTTTACTATCCGAAAGCGTCAGGAGGCGCATTCTTCAGATTATTGTTGTTCAGACCCTCAATTTCCCCCGGTTCCTGTAGAAATTGAGCTGATTACGAAGAATTCACTGCACTCTATGCGGGTGATCGCATTTGTTCTTCACCCCGTGACCCCAATAAATCGTACTATGTCGGTGGTTACCTTGGTAGACAGAAGGCATCCTAGACAAGCAACTACGGAGTAGATCAGTCTTTGGTGGTGTTTAGATGTTAGAATTGGGAGGTTGAATTTGGGAGTAAGATGTCACTTCGTAATCATTACGTCACTGTAGCATTTCGTTTGTATGTGCAAAAAATTGTCCAAAAATTGATTAATTAGGCTCAAAATGTTCGTCTCGCAGAGTACAACAAAACTGTGCAATTAGTTTTGATTTTATCTACATTTAGTACTCCATGCATGTTATGACATTTTGATGTGATGGAGAATTTTCTTTCTGTATAGTGTATTTGTGAGTAACTTTTTGGAAACTTTTGGGAAGTAAACAGGGCTGTGCCTCCGTTGGAGCCTTGGAGAGCACATCTTCGTTGAAGGCTGCTGCTAGCCTGCTACGGTGCTACCAACCAGCAAGTGCTGATGTCTGCAGGAAGAAGGCAACTTTAGCCGGACAGTGTACGTGGTGAGCCACACCGTCTGTGGCAATGTACTCTACTAGTGAATTAGTGATGTGAGTTCAGCGGTTAACTCGGCTGATTCAGGACGCACCAGCCACATGACGATTGACGAGGCAAACCGGGTTGCAATTATTTCAAAAGAAATTACTAAGAGCAACTCCAACAGTTCCCCAATAACAATCCTCTTTCCCTGTATTTTTATTTCTAGTTAAAGGGGATTGAGAGAAAAAAAACCCACCTCCAACTGATCCCCTTTCTATTTCCCTTTCTCTATAATTTTTTCTCCATCCCCTTTTCACCCTCCCTCTCCCCTTTCTTTTCTCGATCAGCTCCATCTTTTACTTAATCCCCTTTCCTTCTTCTCCTTCCTCTCTCCACTGTCTTCCCTTCCCCTGCTCAGCCATCCGGTCAACGCCGGCGAACTATGCATGGCTCCTCCGCCGCCGGACGCCCGCCCGTCACCGCGCGCCGCCGGCCCCCGTGCCCCACCGGCCACCCGCGCAACACCGGCCGCCCGAGCGACGCGTGCTGGCTGGCAGCGAGCCGCCCGAAACCGCGCGCCGCCGGCCCCGCGACCCGCCGGCCACCCGCGCAACGCCGGCCGCCCGAGTGCCGCATGCCGCCGCGCGTGCTGGCTGGCCGCGAGCCGCCCGTCACTGCGCGCTGCTGGCCCCCGCGCCCCGCCGGCCACCCGCGCAACGCCCGCCGCCGCCGCCGCCCAAGATCCGCTTGCCGAGCCTCACGACGGGGGACTCTGGGGCTGCGGGGTCGAGTCATCGAGGGCGTCCTGGGCCTCGTACACGGCGTCGACGAGCTGCTCCACCCACACGCGGAGGCGGAGCCGCTCCGGTCCGGGGAGCCCAGCCGCTGGGCCTGGACGACGCCCGCCATGACGCAGAGCTGCTCCAGCGAGTGCTCCACGTCGTCGCCCAGCCACTTGATCCTCTCCGAGGCGCTGCGTCCATGGCCAGGCGCCGAGGAGCCACCCTGCCCGCACCCCGAGTTGCTCCGTGCCTCGCCGTTGTCCTGCGCTGTGAGCCGGCGAGCCGAGACGGAGAAGAAGAGAAAAAAAACAGTTTAGTCACTGACACGTGGGACCTGCGTGTGAGGATAGATAGAAAGGGGAAAGAAAGAGGGGATCTGCTGGAGCACTTGTCCCCAATATTCTGAAAATCTGAAAGGGAATTCTCCTATAGCAACAATAAAGAAAAGAAGAAATGGGATCTGTTGGAGTTGCTCTAAGAGGCGTTTGCACTAATGTAGAGTATCACTATACTGAGTCAATGCCATCAGGCATCACTGGATGAAATGGATAAGGAGTAGCAAAATAATAGTAACAGCATACTCCCGAAGCAACCAATCCTTCACAGTTCCCATTGGATATTTGGATCCAACCAATTGGGAACAAGGCGTGAAAATGCACCAAATGCGTGTCCAGCTCCATAGAAAGCAACCATATATAAATATCAATTTACCAATTCACACGGTGTTTGCCTAGAAACCAGTTTAGTTCTCCTGTCCAATATCCCGACATAATTAGAACCATGAGTAACGTAGTAGTAATAATAAATATCAATTTACCAATTCACACGGTGTTTGCCTAGAAACCAGTTTAGTTCTCCTGTCCAATATCCCGACATAATTAGAACCATGAGTAACGTAGTAGTAATAATAAAGACTAGCAGTTCAATAACAAATTAACAACTCTAGAAACTTCCCAAGATTTGCATTCTTTTTGCACCAGTGGATCCAATGTTTGATGTACAGAAGTTGCCACGAGGCGTTTGCACTAATGTAGAGTATTAGCAAGCCAACCAATCATCCATATAGCTATATAGACAATGCAGACAACTTTGTATACTGTCAAAGTAGCAGTAACAACTACAGCTGGCCAAAAGGACTTTAAAAACTGCTCATATATTTTTCACATGTTCGACACAAAGCTTGCATCTTTCCCGTGCTTATTTGCCTTGCTACCACCATACCAAGACAAGAAATGAACAAATTTTGTATCAAACTTGTAAGAATCGGATCACACATTTTGAGTACACTAGGAGGGGCTTGGATTCATAACCGACCGGAATCGGGCGAGGGCGGTTGGATCATCAGATCCGTCACACTCACACTATGCCTGGCTATCAGTCTTGCGGTCGGCGTGCGAGTCGCGCTCCTGCAGCTGCAGCAGCGAGCTGGCCTCCTCGTCGGTCTGCACCTTCTTCTGCGCCTCCCTGGCCTTGAGCGCCTGCAGCTTGACGTGGTTGTAGTATCCCACGCCGAGGAAGGCGATCCCGTAGCCGAAGAGGTTGATGGGCGTGACGGTGTCGCGGATGACGGACCATGAGAAGGCGATGAGGAGCCAGTCCTTGACGACGCCGGCGACGTTCATGGTGAGCGCGGACGTCTTGCCGACGAGCAGGAAGACGGCGAGGTTGAGCGCGAAGGCGCAGAGCGAGTTGGTGCCGAAGACGAAGAGGTCCGGCTGGAAGGTGCCGACGGCGCGCAGCCTGGGGAGCTCGACGAACACCCACGGCACGACGAGGAAGGCGAGGCAGCAGGGCGCGACGTAGTAGAGCGAGGTGATGGGGTTGAGCGAGATGCCCTTGGAGGTGAGGAGGATCTGGATGAGGACGAGGCGCGTGGCCTCGAAGGCGACGGCGGCGAGCTGCAGCGCGACGCCGCGGAGGTCGAAGCGGGCCTCGCCGTAGGCGGCGATGGCGACGCCGAAGGAGATGGAGAGCATGTTGAACATGGCGGAGGACTTGAAGGTCTCCTTCTTGAAGAGGACGCCGATGGAGTAGACGGCGACGGGCATGAGCGCCTTGAGCATCTGGATGAAGGAGACGGAGAGGTAGATGTAGGCGGAGTTGGAGAACCAGAGCGAGAGCGAGTAGAGCGCGCCGATGGGGAGCACGGAGGCGACGTAGAGCTGCGGCGTCATGGCCGGCGAGGACGGGAGGTCCACGACGCGGAGGACGCGGACGAGCGCGACGGCGAGCGAGGAGCAGAACGCCATGTGCACCATGGTGAGCGAGATGGGGAAGGGCCAGTTGTACATCTTGGGGTCGAGGATGTACTTGTTGTAGACGATGACCGAGAAGGAGAGGAAGATCCACACCGCCACGTACATGTACGAGACGAGCACCTTCCGGATCACCGACTCCGACATGCCGCCGTCGCCGCCGCTGCCGGCGCCCTCCTTCGCCATGGCTGGCTGGTTGTCTCCGGCCGGCTGCCTCCGCGCCCGGGACTCGGTCGTGCTCCTCCGGTGAGAGGCGGGGGGCGCGGAGGCGGTGGATCTCGCGCGGGAGCGGGAGTGGGAGGGAGATCTGGGGAGGGAGGAGGAGTCGGATCTGGGAGGCGCGCGGAGGCGGAGGTAGGTGAAGGGGGGATTTTGAGCGGGTGGGCAGGGGGTCGGGGACTCGGGGTTCTTGCTGACTTGGGGCGAGATGGCCACGTGGACAATTGTGTTGCTGATTTGGGGGACGTTTTATATAGGAGCTTCTGTTTAGCGGAGGGTGCTTTGACTTGTTTTATATGGCCCCGTTTAGCCGTGTCGACCCGTTCCGTCACAGGGGGTCAGGAAACAAAACGGTGAGTTCTCGTATACCGTGGCCAGATTTGGGGCCTGCGCATGCTTTGAGAGTACGAAGCTCGTGAAGTATCGACCATAGCGGCATCGTTTCCTACTACCTCCGGTTTTATTTATTTGGTTTTATTTAATTGACGTTAGGACAATCATCTTAATTCAAAAATAAACTGATTGGACTGATTGAGCATCAAATATTTAGAAACAGAGATAGTACAAAATAAAATTAGCTAACGATAGTCATACAATAGGCATCCATAACTTAACGTGTGTATTACCATAATTAAGTTGGCAAGGTTTCTTGCAGTGGACCTATCCATTTGGGTTTGGGTTCTCCATTCGTTACAAATATCATATTTTTTAAATTTATTTAGAAATTTAATCGGCGCTATTTTTTCAGTGATGGGCGATGTTCCATCGATAACGAGACGCCAGGTACGGAGCTACGTTGAATGTCTTGGGCAGCACCCACGAAAAATCGGAAACTAGTTATTACTCCTTAAATTTTCATCATGTTTCTCGGAAGATCATGCATGTACCCTTAAACGCCGCATCCCCCTCTGTTCTTCTTTAGCTCTCTTTCTACGATGTGTCCATGATAACTTCGTGAATCTTAAGATTGGTTCTACCGGTTAGTCTCTCGAAGGTGATTATAAAGATAAGGTTGTGTACGTGTATTTATAGAGATAAGTGTATATATATGGGTTATACAGACTAAATTAGGAGCGGTATGTACCCTTCATAAAACTCTTTTCAAGTTCCTCTGAGTTACTTTCAAAGATCACCCAAATGTAAAAAGAATCTTTTGGGCTTCGCCTCTTAATAGAAGGAATTGATTGCAAAGATCCCTAGATATAAAAAAACGTTTCAATAACTTAGACCATCTCACAAGAGTTTATATCTCACAAAAGGCCTTCCCAAAGGGGTGGCCAAGTCGCGAGTAGCGTGTATTTTATTCGATGCAAAGGCCAGCAAAGGAAAAAACTGCCGCTCGTGTGAAGCATAGTAGCGAACGGAACACACTGGTAATCTGTATCCGAGTTCTCGCCTCTTTGTTTTTTCTTCGGCTTCCAAATCTCCCGGCGACTTCGACATGGCCGTTGAAGACGCCTGATATTTTATACGAGACCCAATTTTCTTCTTTATCTTCATTTACTCATTTGTTATATTATTTTAATTTTAGGTGGCAACTTATTTAATTTTATGGATACCATTCTAATCACTGGATTGCGACTATCATTAGTGAGAGCCCATTTTTCTCAACAAAAAAGTGAGAGCCCCTTTTTTCAACAAAAAAAAGTGAGAGCCCGTTTACAAAAAGAAAATCCAAACAGCTTGAATGCTGCTTATCTCAAACAATGTCGTAGAAACTATGTCTTATGTAAAATATGTTTTGTTTTCTTTCTTCATTTACTCATTCGCCACGTCATTTTTTTGCTATGAATGGTAGCTTATTTAATTTCATGCCCGTTTTATTTTCTACAAAAAAGTGAGAGCCCGTTTAGAAAAAAAATCCAAACATCATACGGTGCACTTCTAAACAAACGACAGATGTCGGTCGGGTTTCTTCTATTCTGTTTTCTCGTATTAGTCAAAGTATCGCAGTCGTAGAGCAGTAAGGTGATGCTGATCGGTGGTGGTATACAGTATACTACCAGTACACCGAGCCGAGCTAATGAGGATATTTTATTTCCCTAAGAAAGCAAATCACATGTTCACATCATGCCGTGGCCTCATACAGCTGTGCATTATATCCCTGTTTGGACTTACAGTGACCCGACCCGATCGTAGCGCCGACACGGTGACATGATTGATGGGCAAAGGCACTGTGACAATGAGGCTGACAAAAGTAGGAAAATGTTCACCGTCTCCAAAGAAAGCTTTCCATGATTCGGTTGACAGTGGCACGAACATGCTACCACAGTACGGTTCCAGGAAAGAGCTTACTTAGCAGCGTGATCAGCAGCTCTGTCCTGTTCTTCCCTTGGCATCGCAACGAAGATCGTGATATGATATCCTGACATCCGTGAGAGTCTGTGCAGTGCAGAGATGCCCGCCACCGAAACCGGGACTGCATCACGCGCGTCCTCTGTTGGGAAGGTGCATCTCCATTCCCCACCGCTCAAGAACAGATTCCACCAGAATCATGCTCGTCGGACTTTCTGACCCATGGCACTAGCAGTAATCTAATGTGATCGGAACTAGCGTCCAGACATCTTTGTTTGGCCAGGTCTGACTCTTGACGCCGAGATTCCATGGAAGTCCGCGAGAGAATAAAAGAAAAAAAGAAGCACGGAAACCCCGTCGCCCAAACTGGACGAGATCGATTTCACCTCCCTGCCCAGCACAGTGTGGTGACGCAATAAGGATGGCAACGGGGCGGGGTGGGGCCGGGGACCTGCCCCCCGTCCCCGCCCCGATCTCCGACGTGTGATCCCCGCCCCGGCCCCGAATGCTAAAACGTGGCAAAAATTGCCCCCGTTCCCGAATCCGTCGGATCCCCCGAGCCCCGTCGGAGCCCCGTCGGGTCGTTAGATTATACTTTAAACGCACAAAGAAATGGCAACGGAATCGAATCGTAATCCAAAAACCAAGCCAGCATCTGTACAGAAAGCGTATGAATTAACGGCCACATTAGAGGGAACAAACTACAAATCGTACTCCCAACTTCCAATTAACCAAAGCTGCAGCAAGGTTACAGAAGCAAGCCAACAAGGCATATGCATCATACAGAGCAGAGCAGAAAATTCACTCACGGTAATTAGAACAAGAGAATTAATAAAAAATGGTACCCAGCTACAAGGATTCACGGACACTAAACGTAGATGAAGAATAAAGTACGCTCCCTTGCCTCCCTGCCCCAAATCTAAGCGGCGAGTCCACAATGATGCGCTTGCAGAGGCATGAACGGCGGACGGTGAGCTGGTGGCGCCAGAAATGACGATGGCCAACAGCGTAGCGTAGTCTGAGGGCGGAGCAAGGCCGCCGATGTAGCTACCATGGACTGCTAGCTCAAGGCGCGGAGGGCGGAGCAGAGTCAGGGCGCTAGCTGCCGGATTGGAGGTGGCGGCGGCGGCGTGCAGGGAAGGAAGGAACCGGGGAGGCTGGGAACTAGGGTTGCTCGGAGAGCTGAGTTTATATATGGACACACGATATTGGGCCATTGGGCTGCATTGTTTTTGATGGGCCACAACTATTTTGCGTCCACTTTCGGGCCTCCGTGGTGCCCCGCGGGGGGATACTCATCCCCGCCCCCGTCCCGTGCAGAATTCGGGGCCCCGACCCGGTGTCCCCGCGGGGAAAATTCTGTCCCTGTCCCTGCCCCATTCGGGGTCGGAGCCCGGCGGGGATCCGTCCCCGCGGGGAAAATTGCCATCCATAGATGCAAAGCCGCAATTAGACAGCCTTCCGGCCTCCGGGATCTAAGAACGGGGAACTGCTCTTCTGCAGTACTGCTCACTCACTGACGTGTGAGGTCAGGCCCCCTCACCTAATCAGACAGGGACCCTTCTTCCATAGCTAATAAACGCGGGGCCTCATCAGTCATCAAGCATCGCCAAATCTAACAACGACCCCTCTGTCTTCCTCCCTCCCACCGTGCCGAACCCATGGAAAACCAAGTGGACCAAAGGACCATCCGGCGATTGTGAACGAACAAAGACTCCAAGAGCGAGCGACGCTGACACGTCCGTGCTGGGGCGACGCGCCGTGCCCGCGTGGAAAAATGGCCATCAGTTTGGCGCGGTTCGGCGAGCTGGCCAGGCGCGGAGCGCCTAGTCCCAGCGGACGGTGGTGACGCCGACGGCGTTGGAGCGTACGCACTGACCACCGAGGCCGTCGCGCAGCCGGCTCGGGACGCCCAGGAAAACGATGGGCATTGCATAGTGCCGCGGGAGGTTGGCGGTGACCGCCGGCCGGGCGCGACGGGTTGGTGAGCTCGTTCGGCGAGCGCGGTGATCATGTGGTGGACCGGACCCGACGGCGGACGGGCACGGGGCCCCCTCCCGGCGAGATGAGATCTGGCACGGGGCATCTCGGTCTCGGCTGGCTGCTAAGGTTTCTCGTGCCGGCATATTCCCACGTGAACCGCACCGGCCTCGGCTTCGCAGGTCTTGAGTACGGAGTGCCTGCGCGTTGGATGATTATTGGCTAAGACTTTTGCGAATCGGCCATCTTTGGACAGATAAATGTGCCCGGTCGGTCGGGGCTGGATTTGGGAGCCCCTGGAAAGACGACGGCAGGCTGCAGCTTTTGGCGTTCCGTTCGTCAGAACGAAGCTTCAGGCCTGCAGCGAACAGATCGAGAGGTCTCGTTTTATCTTCATGGACAGCGGACAGGCGATCCGATCCAACAAAGGCGATGTGCGCGATCGAGCAACGGCAAGGATGGCAATGGCGAGGCCGGATCAACATGCAGCACGATGGATGATGATGGGTTTTGTTGGACTGTGGTTAAGCGAGCGTTGTCTCCGGTAAGAGAGACGTGATGTAATGTAATGTAACGTGCGCGGGAGGGAAAAAACTGATGGGAGCTGAGTACCAAAGATGGTGCTTTTGTTAAGGTTGACAGGTTGAGCCACCTGCTTATGGATGTAATCCAAAGCTTCCTGGAGACCTGGGCAGGGCAGCTGAGCTCTCTTCCCCTGATAAGGACAGTGCACCAGATTCTGCTTCTGCTGATGCGCTGCAGCTGCAGCACTAGGTGAAGTTTCCTTCAACAGTTGCCTCTTTTATTTTTTGATGACGAGATTTGTACCGCATCATCATTCCTCTTGCCTGATACTAAGCATTTGCTGCATGGCAAATAGCCAAATACTATAGGAGAGCTCTCCCTGACCCTGACCCTCTCGATCCATGTAAGGCGAGCCGTGGCGACCCACCACCTTCCAGACGCCTAGGCGAGTATGACGCGCGGCGAGGCGACGCCATACGCATACCTTAATCTTAGATGGAATGACACAAACATACCTTGTTGCTGCAAGTGTTGGCAGAAATCTAATCTCTAATATGAGCACATACTTCAGACTTCAGAGAATAATCAAAACAGAGGCACATATCACAAAGGCACACATCAATAGAATTACCAAAGGTGAGGAAAATATTGGAGCATCATGTAGACAGACACACATTCACACAGTATTACAAGGCTATATACCTGACTAGCATCTAGAAGTACAGAGCACAAGCAGCCACAAGTCCACCACCACCCCACCAACGATAGGAGCAGAGGAGGGAGCGGGAGACGAGGACACACATACCTGACTAGCTGCGAGGGAAGGACGGGTAGGCAGGGAGACGGGAGGAGGAGACGTCGGCACCATAAATCGACGAAACAGAGGTCGACGGGGTAGGCAGGGAGACGGGAGGAGGAGACGTCGGCACCATAAATCGACGGATCAGAGGTCGACGGGGTAGGCAGGGAGACGGGAGGAGGAGACGTCTGCACCACAAATCGACGGAACAGAGGTCGGGGGAGCGAATCGGCGGCGCGAATCGACGGAGCTGGGGCTGGGTGGAGGTCGGAAGCACGAACCGGCGGGAATCGACGGAGCTTGGGTTGGGTGGAGGTCGGAAGCACGAACCGACAGAACTGAGGTCATCGGCGGCGCAAATCGACGAGGTGGACGTCAGAGGCACCAATCGACTCCGCGAATCAGCGGAGCGGAGGTTGGGTTGCGCGAATCGATGGGGAAGAAGGGGCGGGAGCGGCTGGAAGAAGGTGTCGCACCGTCGAATCACAGGTGCCGCCGCCGTCCTCTTCTCTTCCCCTCTCACCTCTCTTTCCCTCATCCTCTCTCCGATGGCGCGCTGTAGGGGGTTCCCTAGTCCCGCGTGGGGTATAGGTGCGGGATTTCCCGCGCGCGATGCCATTTTTCCGCCGTACGGCGTCTGCCTGACGCCTAGGCGACGACTACGTGCTCGAGGCAACGCCATACGCGAGGAAGTCGCGGCAGACGCGCCACCACGATTGGAAAACCGGCCAGACGCCTAGGCGACGCCATGAAAACCATGCTCTCGACTTGGCCCACACTGGCGAGTAATTCGCTGCGCGCCTTTTCTGTAATGGCGTTACGTGAGGCCAGGGAAAAGCAACATGAGGCGTCGAGGCGCTGCCCCAATCCCACGATCTCCCTTCACCTAAGGACACATGATGACATTCGGGTTTGTCAGACGCTCCACCTGAGTCCATAGAGCGGAAAGAGACGCCGGAACGATAACGAAAACGATCGATTCTGCTCTATCTCCGATCTTTTCGAGAGTTCTTTGTCCCAAAAAAGTGGCCCCCTTTTTATGCCGTGTAGTTGGTGGCAAACAAGTGATGGCGCATCGTCGTCGGTGGATTTGGGTCCGGCGTGGGCCTTCTCAGCCTTCTGTGGAGGCAAACGTATGCTAGTGACACGGCCACACGCGGCACTGTCAGGCCCATCACCTCGTCTACGAGGCCGTCGTTCTGCGCGGATGCGGCGAGAGCGTCGGCACCGGGCCGTTCGGGTCGGCAGATGGGCCAATGGACGCTACTACCTTTCTGCCGGGCTCGCCTGTGTCGGTGCCGGGCCTTTCGGCCGCACTCTATTGTTGGGCGCTTTGGGCTGTGCTGTTCCTCTCCTCTATCTTCCATTTCTTTTTGAACACCGTCTCTCTTTCATTATCGTAGCAGGGCAATCAACACGAAAAAAAATCAGTAACCTGGCGTCGCAACTCCGTGAGAAAAAACAGAACAGTGTGCTGCTGTAGGTGATGAACTGATGATGGCCTTGGGAGGTAGACAAGCCAACGAACCACTTGACGGCAGAGTGGGAGCCAAGAGAGTCGACAGTCGAGGCCACACGAGGCAAGTCGTGAATCTCGCGGTATCTACGTCGTCGCGACCTGCACACGATACATTGGATTTGGAACTGCTGCTGACCTGCTCTGGTTATGGTTAGCCGCTGTCCTTTCAGCACGTACTACGGTCTATTACTGGTCTCGGTGTGGGTGCCGCCAGTGCCCTGATTAAGCCCTCTTCTACTTTACAAGCGGCTGCTGATGAGTAACACTGTAAAATATCCTCCTCACATGGCACGGTCACGGTATCGCGCGGTTCTTGGACTCGATCGGGAGGACAGGAAAGAGAGTTTTTCTTCCATCACTATGCGTGAGAGACGTGTTTTTCGGTGGTACGCATGTTACAATTCATGGAAAGATCGATGCAATGTCAACGATCACATGCATGGGCCGTGGCGTGGAAATTCGATCTTTACGTTTCCTAGAGGGCGCTGGCACGATAAGTCCTCGAACGCACAGGAATAGAAAAAAAATATGACCGCCAGTCATGGTTGACGAAGCCGCCATAATCTATATCACTGATTAATTATCCGAGATCAATAATATTCGTAATTCAACAATAAGTGATGAGAAAGTAAGAAGCCGTCCAATTTTAAAACTTGAAGAAAGAAAATTGGGCGGTTATGAAAACTAAAATCCTAATCCCCACATAAGTTCCATGCCTGTTATGAAAAGAAAGAAGAAACGCACTTTAACTCCAGCTAACGGATTAGCACACACTCAAAAGGAATGATAGGACATTCAACATCAAATGGAGAAGGAAAATGAATAATGTATACTTCATCCATTCTAAATTGTAGATTATTTTAAAGTTCTTTAACTTTGACTAAATTATAGAAAAAAATGCAAATGCTAAACCCAGGTTTTGACCCCTCCATGTAAAATTAGAAAATTTCTTCGAAAGGTAAATATGCTCCTTAATACAAAATGCCATGATTTCCTTGCATAAATTTGACCCTGCATTTCCCTTAATCACTTCCCACACAAAAATACAAATTGTTCGGTAAACACATGCTCTTTCATTCGGTTCTAGTATGTCCAGCGCGTTTCGACTAACAATTACTATACCAATATACAGGTACGTAACATAAAATTGATGTAATTGAATTCATATTTAAATAATATATTTTTGTAGTGGTCATGTAATTATCAAGAATATACAGCCAAATATTGGTTTTGGATAGTTCTTTGTGTACCTTTGCTGGAGAAAATTGCAAGTATCTGACGGGCTCCATCCGAGTTGCTGGTCGCCTATTGCCTCCATCCCCATAGGCCATAGTAGCAACTTGATGTACAACGAACCGAGCGGAACATCTCCTTTTGGCTTTTTTCCATCTCTTGCAATACTTTATTTATTACAAGATCAATCAAGGGATGTCCCCATTGCCATGCGAAGCGCCGAAGCCCATCACGATAAGCGTAAAATTCAGCCAGCATATCAGTAGAGAGGTATGGTCAGATACTCAAATCTCATCCCATCATAAGCAGTGACGAATTGAAACTGCCATTGCGCTTCTAGAACTCGAGGCTCTCCAGAAGCCGTCGTCGATATTCGGATTATCCTTCATCCTCACCCGCCCAGCGGGGGGCCTCTCTCAAGTAGTGCAGATCTTTTGTTTCGACGAACCTTCACTTCACCACGAACTCACCTGCGGTGAATCCACAAACGTGTTCCGAATATCCTGAACTCACTTGCGGTGAATCCACGAACCCTGTGGCCCTGTCCCTGTAGCAGACGCTTCCGAAACGTTCCTGTTTCCGTCGTGTTTAACACGTACTCCGTACTAGTAGTCTTCCAGGCCTTCAGCGGAAAAGGGTAAAAATGTCAGCATCAAGTATCCAACTGTCCCTTGCCCTTTCCATTCTCCTCCCCACCAGTATCGTGTTGACGGATCGATCGTATCCTCCTCCCTCGGCATCATCCCCTTCCGGCTATAAATCCGGGGCCCAATCCACCCGATCCGGATGCGCAAACATCGAATCGCCGGACTCGTGGCTGCCCTGCTCGTGCTGATTGCCCTCGCCGTCTCGTCCTCCCGCAGCGCGCAAGAGGAGCCGTCCATGGCGGACAGCGGACCGCTGGCGGGCGGCATCACGGAGGTGCCGCAGAACGACAACGACATCCACCTGCAGGAGCTCGCCCGCTTCGCCGTCCATGAGCACAACAAGAAGACCGTAAGCCCCTTACCATCCCCTTTGCGCTGTATCACCTTCTCTGAAAAGTACTGTAGTATATTTGATGCCGCAAATCGTGTAAATCTGAGCAACTTTACCGAGCATGAGGTTGGGCAATTGCCATCCGTACAGATCCAACCAGAGTTTGCCCCCCTGGACGTGATGGATTAGTTTTGGTTCAGTAGATAATCTTCATTATGGTGGAGAATCCTGCCGTCCATTGAAATTGATTTGGTTGCTTGGATTTATGCGTAGTTACCCACTACCGCCCAAGAGGTGGCCTGAACTATCGATCGGCATTACTGCCAATCTGCCGTTCAAAATATTCACGGGTTACCATTACTAATTTACCTTTTGTAGTTTGTTTCACACGATTTTTTTTAAATAATTTGTTTTACACGATGACCTCTAACAAGATATTCAGATAGGTGGTTACTCAGTAGTTGTTTTTCTTCATTCAGTAGTAGAGTAGTAGCGCCCTTGAGGATATGCTAATGTTTTCATCTGTCACAAATGAAATTTGGAGCTGTAAGTTTGTAACTAACCTCTGTATTGCCCTGTGCAGAATGCTCTTCTAGAGTACAAGAAGCTTGTGAAGGCGAAGACGCAAGTGGTTGCTGGTACCATGTACTATCTCACTATTGAGGTGAAGGATGGGGAAGCCACGAAGCTTTACGAGGCTAAGATCTGGGAGAAGCCATGGGAGAACTTTAAGGAGCTGCAGGAATTCAAGCCTATTGAAGAGGGTGCTAGTGCTTAAGGTAGATACATGCATGATTTACATCGATTCCAACCAATGAAATTTAGTCTACTTCATGCAGCAAAGTATTATATCTGTTTAGCCAAATAGGACAGGCTGTAGATATATAACTAATTAACTATGCTTATTTTTCATCCTCAGTGCTAACACAATGGAAGTTTTTTTTTACCGTAGAGACAATTTTGTGTGCTTCCATATGGAATCTATCTGCCATGGAACCGTTTGTTGCTTTATTTGTATGTTTATACTTTCTGCTGAATAATGTCTATTCCCTTCTATCCGAGAGTTTGTTTCTTCTAACTGGATTGTTTGATCAATGCCTACCAATTGCAGGATTTCTCTCATCTTCCATGTGGAATTGCTGCCTGAAGCGATGAACAGACTTGAAGAATAAGGAGCTGGTTCGGAGATGATAGCTGTGTCATTGCGAGCTCCCTTTGTGTAATATCATAAAACTACCGTAGTGTCCTTTGTGTAATATCATAAATACAGCGTCCACTGTGTAATATTGCTGTATTCACCACGACTCAGGAAGGAATTTTCATATTGCAGTTTTCAACTAGGGGTACATTGTTCAAAGTCTTCTGGTAGCTTGTTGGAATTTTGCATGTAGAATTTCTACTGACATGGCAACCCCATCCCGTCTCCTTTCAGACCATTCAAATTATATCTTGAACCAAGCAAGCACCTCGAATGCAATTGTCAGGTTGACCTCTGATAACCTGAGAATGCACGCTTGTGATCACTTCATGATGTGCCATACTCCGCATCAAAATAGTCAAAAGTCTTGTTTGTCGTCGTCTGATTCCATCATCATTTGGTTCCTGGTCGGTGTTCTGAAAATTGTTCTCTATTGTTTCATGTGTTATTATCTCATTGGATCGATGGTGAAAAGAAATAATTTGTTTTACACGATGACCTCTAACAAGACATTCAGATAGGTGGTTACTCAGTAATTGTTTTTTCTTCATTAACTAGTAGAGTAGTAGTGCCCTTATGGATATTTATACTAATGTTTTCATCTGCCCCAAATGAAATTTGGAGCTGTAAGTTTTCAACTAACCTCTGTGTTGCCCTGTGCAGAATGCTCTTCTAGAGTACCAGAAGCTTGTGAAGGCAAAGACGCAAGTGGTTGCTGGTACCATGTACTATCTCACTATCGAGGTCAAGGATGGGGAAGCCAAGAAGCTCTACGAGGAGCCATGGGAGAACTTTAAGGAGCTGCAGGAATTAAAGCCCTGTTGAAGAGGGGGCCAGATACATGCATGATTTATATTGATTCCAACCAAGGAAATTTAGCCTACTTCATGCAGCAAGGTATATCGAGGTCAAATAGGACAGGCTGTAGATAACACAATGAAAGATTTTTGCCTTAGAGACGATTTTGTGTGCTTTCGCATGAAATCTAGCTGCCTTGGAAACTGTTTGTTGCTTTATCTATATGTTTACACTTGATTCTGCTGGCCTTCAGTACCTTGATTGCTGAATAATGTCTGTTTCCTTCTTTCCGAGAGTTCTTCTCTTCTGACTTATTTTTCGATCAATGTCTACCAATCTCATCTTCCTTGTGCAATTGCTGCCTGAAGAGCTGAACAGACCTGAAGAATAAGGAGCTGGTTCGGATATGATAGCTGTGTCATTTTGCGAGCTCCCTTTGTGTAATATCATGAAACTACCGTGCCCTTAGTGTAATATCATAAATAACAGCGCCCTCTGTGTACTTGCTGTATTCACCACGACTCAGAAAGGAACTTTCATATTATTTGGCCCTGTTTAGTTCCCTTGAAAACCCAAAAATTCTCGCTCCAAACTTCACTATTCACCTATCACATCAAATCTCTCTCCTCAAGCATGAAACACTAAACGTGGATAAATAAAAAAACTAAGTACATGGTTTTGATGTACATGACGAGACGAATCTTTTAAGCCTAGTTAGGTCATGGTAGGACAACGATTACCAAAAACAAACGAAAAGTACTATAGTGCGCTATAGTGTCTGATGTGACATTTTCACCAAACTTCACATTCCCTTTTTGGGAACTAAACACAGCCAAGCAGTTTTCAATTCAAAGTCTTCTGGTAGCTTGTTGGAATTTTGCATGTAGGATTTCTACTGACATGACAACCCCATCCCGTCTCATTTCAGACCAATCAAATTATATCTTGAACCAAGCAAGCGCCACGAATGCAATCGTCAGGTTGACCTCTGATAAACTGAGAATGCACGCTTGTGATCACTTCCTGATGTGCCATAGACATCAAGACGGTCAAAAGTCTTGTTTGTCGTCGTCTGAATCCATCTTCGTTTGGTCCCCGGTCGTTGTTCTGAAAATTGTTTTCTATTGTTTCATGTTGTGTTATCTCATTGTATCGTTGGTGAAAAGAAATAGTTGTCGGCAGAAAAGAGAAGAGCGAACGGACACGCGGAGGCAGAGGACCTCCAGTTTTTGTTTTTTGTTTTTTTAGTCTTTGGAGCTTTCATTCATGAACGAATGATTGATTACAATCTAACTCCAGCAAGTTAAGGATTGTAGACGGGGTTTCATGGTGTCACATTGTCACACCACCGTCTCAGAACCTCCATTGACTTGCTTGGGCATCTTATGGGCAGGGCTACTCTTCGTTCAAAAAAAAAAATCTTATGGGCTACTCTATTGCAAACTCCAGTGAAGTAGGCATCAAGACCCTCTTTATATGGGCCATATATATGCAGTGGGTATGCAGTTTGGGCTTTTCTATTTCCGTCGTGTGTAATACGTAACGTAATCGTATCATCTCGTCCTCCCCGCTACAAATCTCCCGTCCGCGATCTACCCTACCCGATCGAGATGGGAATCATGAGATCATCGTAGGCGGCTTTGCTTGCCCTCTCGCCGCACCATCCGTCCATCGTCCACCTGCACGCCGCGATCATGAGCCCAGAAGAGTCAAGGGAGCTTACGGAGGAGACCCGGAGACGGGAGGAGAGCCTCCCGCGGTTAGGCGGCGCACGCGATGCGCCGGGGCGCGAGAACGACCAAGGCGCCATCGACCTCGCCCGCTTCGCCGTCGATGCGCACAACAAGAATACCGTAACATCCCTCTCCCTTGCTCACTGTCCACTTCGCTCCTGTCCTCTTCTCTGTAATATACAGTAACTTGCAGGGTCTGTATTCCTGCAGCTTAGTTGTGAGACGGTCTCAGATTGGAACATAAAATCCTTCGATAATAGCACGCTGCTTAGTCAAATTTGACTGACATGGCAAAATATGACCCGTACTTAAATCGGCACAGTAATTTTAGGAAATCATCTCTCTTGATTTTTTGTAATGGGCATTGCTAAGGTACTCTGAAATGAATATGGACCGTTGATCTGACAATGTATTACTCTCTAAAAGGTAATATGTTAATGGATTAAAGGAAATAGAAGAAAACATGAAAAGAAGTAGGAAGTGGGCGTGATGGACAGTTGCCGTATACGGTTCTGCGTGCGCTGACTATTGGATGACGTGGGACGTGGCCGTGTACGTGAGTATCCTGTGCTTGCGCTGTTGGTGTGCAGGTGATATTGCATTCATAAGCTTTTTTGTTACGAACGTGAGTGTGTGGTGTGTGTCTATTTGACATGATTTTGTCACAATGTTCAAGCATTTTAAATGAAGTTATGTGAAAACCAGAAAGCGGAGAAGCTAGCAAGTGCATGCACGTACTTTGTATGCATACATGGTTACAGCTTGCCGAAGGCAGCGTGAGTCCATGGGGCAGCTGTCATGAATGTTTTGAGTGTTGCGTCATTAAAGAAAAAAAATGATATGTCAGACATTCTATTGTTTTTTCTATGACAAGTTAATGAAGTCAGTTTAGACCTAGTTTCATCTTATAATGAAGGACAAAATTTTCTCCCAACGAGACATAGTAATTGATATGGGTGAGTTGTAACATATTTTTCTCGTAATGTGACATGGATGAGTTCTAATGTTTTTTTCTTAACATGACAGATGAATTGTAAAATTTCAAGACTATTTGTTATAACCTGATATGATGATATATGAAATATCTAATTTATAAAGGTGAGTCGTATGATGTAAGTTACAACATAGGATGATGACATGAGAAAAGTGGATAGTGAAAATAAAATAACAATATAAATTCTTTAAAAATTATAAACTGAAAATATATGTTTTGAGTGACATAGTACACGTAAATTTACATAATTTAGTGAACTATTACAGATTGATGACCTACTATATTTAATCAAACATTATTTCTAATAGTATAGTTTACTATACAACGCTACATAGGTCCACATGTCATTAAATTTGATCTTATGTTTATAGAACACTAATACGTTTGAAATTGTCGGCAACCCATCTTTAATCCTCTTCAGCCATGATTAGATTGGAGAAAAAAAATGCCACAATCAACCGCGTGACTCTGCTCGGCTGATAGGCACAGGTGCGCGGGGAGGAGGACAGACAAAGGAGGAGCGGTGGTTATCTTTTTGTGTTTTGTGGTCTTACCTCCTAGGAGGTAATTAGAGTACCTTAGCACAGCCCTTTTGTAATACTAGCATATTGCTAAAGATCTTATGATTCATAAGGATTTAGACCCCATCCATCTTTTACAAACTGAACTTAGAGAGATAGTATTTGGTAACATAATATCATGTTGGCAAAAGGAGTAGGCCAAACTACATTTGTAAGTTAAAGTTTCTGCTTAGTTATTTATTGGGAAAACAACAATGAAAACTTCTTTTTAGCAATATGTGTACTATTTTAGCGTGAGATATGCACTGAGTAACTGAACTAAAATTAAGCTACATTCTTTTGGACACTGATCAGATCAACAGGTGTCTGTACAGAGAATTATAATATCGAAGACCAATTTGGATGCTATGCACTTGGAGTATACATGTGTTTTGACACTACCTTGTTCATCCTGCTAGCAAAGTCTTTACTTTTATCTTGTTTTTCTCCCCAAACAATGAAGAGATTAGCAGATGCGTATATGAGATGTACAGGATTGAAGTCGCGTTTGCTGATGGCCGCATGCATGGTAAGCCAATTTTCCTTGCCGAGATATCTGCATACCTTAGAACATTGAAATTTCCCTGCCATATGAATCATATATATCCATAGAAGGCGTTGTGTTATGATATTTTAGGCGCCTTTTTTTACACTGTGGCACCATCATTTAGTCTAGAGGCATGCCAATTTTACGATCGTCAACTATGGGTTATGTTGAATCTAGTTTTCAATTTTCAGTTACGAAATCTGTCATTTTTAAACTCTCAACTATGATTTTGATCTGACCGCCTTGATTCGTGAATGATTTTCTACCACCAATCTAGAGCTAAAAGGTCGCCATAACAACAAATCACAATTAGTGTCAATTCATTTATAAATCTAGTCTACAATCACATACTAAGATCTACAAGTTTCAGATATTTGATGGCAGTCGTATTATCTCTAACAAGAATTGATCGCATCGCATATGAATATAGTCACCATTATATTGCTGCCCGTTCACTACTACTATCTAGTCACATATGCATTCTCTCCCGGAGCTAATCGTGTTTTCTTCCATAAGGTTTTGTATTGGATTATTAACCTTCATCTTTTGTGCAAAAAGAATTTGTTTCAAACTTGGCGTTTCCTTGTGAAGAGCAATCATCTGGAGTTCGAGAAGCTTGTAAAGGTGAGGGAGCAAGAGCTTCGTGGCTGCCTGTACTATTTCACAATCGAGGCGAAGGATGGGGAGGCAAAGAAGCTATATGAAGCAGAGGTCTGTGATTGTCCATGGGAGAACATTATGGAGCTGAAAGACTTCAAGCCTGTTGATTGCTGAAGATTTATGCACTAGACGTTTTTTTTAATTTTCTGAGTACAAAGGCTGACAACCTTATGAACAATATAGTGTAGCTGTGATAAAAAATATGCAAATATCTACCTGAGGTACATCTTTGAATTGCCTTGGGAAAGAAATCCAAAGAACATGCTTGCTATGCCTGAAATGTTTTGCCCTGTTTAGGCATCGAATGGTCACTAGAGTATTACACTAGTTGTCAGATGTACAGTTGCCCAATAGAAGAATGTGCTGATGTTTTGTTCCATTATAGACGAGGTTTTGGAACCGGTTAGCTAGTGATTATAATGCTGTCTTTTGGAGAATGATCAGCTAGAGTTTTAGAAGTTTGTAACGGTGAAGCAGCAAGCGGTTGTTAACACGATGTACTCTGTCTCTGACATCACCATTGAGGCGAAGGACAAGGAAATCAAGAAGCTCTATGAAGCGTGCCAAAATTATAAATTACTGCCTGACAAACTGGCAACCAGCGTGCAAGTTCTGAAGTACACAAATGCTGTAACACCAGCACAGAGAGAATGGTAACGACATCGAGCGGCTTCCAAACCCGTCCTGAGACGGCGGGGAAATGCAGACGCCAGCTCGCACAGGTCGACGTACGCTCATATCTCGGACGGCACACGCCTGTAGAGCTCCTCCTTGTCGAGGCGCGGCGTGGCGACGGCCTTGAGCGGCGTGGCCATGAACGTGACGAGCCCCGGCGTCTCCATCATCTCCACGTCCTCGGGGCGCGTCCCCTCCGGCAGCGACCAGCTGAAGTGGTGCATCATGTGCCCGATCATGGTCGCCACCAGGTTGATCCCGAGCTGCGCGCCGGGGCACACCCGCCGGCCGGCGCCGAACGGGAGCACCCGGAAGTCGGCGCCCTTGATGTCGATGCTCTCCGTGAGGAAGCGCTCCGGCCGGAACTCGAGCGGGCTGTCCCAGACCGCGGGGTCCCGCGCCACCGCCCAGACGTTGACGATCACGTCGGCGCCCTTGGGGATGGTGTACCTGGCGATCTTGACGGCGGCGCTGGCCTTGTGCGGCAGCATCAGCGGCGTCGGCGGGTGCAGCCGGAGCGACTCCTTGACGACGGCCTGCAGGTAGGGGAGGCTCGGGAAGTCCGTCTCCTGCAGGACCCGGTCGCGGCCCACCACGCGGTCCAGCTCCTCCTGCAGCTTCTCCTGCACCCGGGGGTTCCGCACCAGCTCCGCCATCGCCCACTCCACCGAGATCACCGTCGTGTCGGCGCCGGCGGTGATCATGTCCCAGAGGAGGCCGATGACGGTGTCGTCGCTGAGGTCGTACTGGTCCCTGAGGGTGAAGAGGGCGTCGACGAAGTGGTGCTGGGCGCCGCGCTGCTTGAGGGACCTGGCGTGCTCCTCCATGATCTTGACGGTGAGGCGGTCACGCCGGTCGCCGTGGGCCTTGAAGAGCTGGTCGTCGACCGGGGCCAGCCACCGCAGCCACGGGATGTGCTTTGCGATGGAGAGGGACCCGCCGATCTTGATCCCCTCGGTGACGATCGCCTTGAACTCGCGGCCTTGCTCGTCGAGCTCGCCGGCCGCGTTCACGAACCGCTTCCCGAAGGCCAGCCTCGTGATGTTGTTGAAGGCCACCATCGACAGGTGGGTCTTTACCACCAACGGCTTCCCTGCGCTGCCTGCGTACGTACGTCGTGTAAGCATAAAGTGATAAAGTGCAAGCGCTTTTTTTCTTTTTTGATTCAAAGATCAGCAGGCAGGAGCATATATTGAGTGGAAGAATTTCACTGACAACATTTGAGTGGGTATGCACACAAGGTATATATTGCGTTTTAGTTGTATGGCTAGATTCTTTGACTGCAGAAATTATATATTCGGTAACAATACAGTTTTGTTAGAATTGGTATATAATAAAGGTCAATATATAAACCAATTCAAAATGCCTAGCACTAAAATTTTCTGTTTTTTCTGGAAATGAAACTAAGATTTTTTTAAACCACTTTCCACTAATCGGGTATTCATAATTGGTGTCATCAAGCAGCTTGTTGCCTTCAAAATCACTAGCACCTGGTCCACACAATAATGCGAGTAGGCCTGATCCGGTCGAGGGACAAGGCTGCCGCAGTGACTGGCCACCAACCAGCCAACGCCCACAGTCTAGAATTGCATGAAAGCTCTCTCTACTATATTGTTTGGCACTTTTTTTGGATCACAAGACTGAAAAGGACCAGCGGATGGCCCTCGATCGTGCCTGAATTAATCCGCAGCCCAACTTGCAACTCTAGCAATTTACTATACTACGGCATCGATCTGCTACACGTAATACTACAAGCGAGGACATGCATAACAATTGTCTGAACGGATCAAAATGAAGCTCGTAATTAAGATCAGCAAGCAGTAAATGGATGGATGGATGTAGTATTTACCAGGCGCGGTGACTGCCCTGTGGACGGACTCGACCATGGCGGTGACCTCGTCCTCTCGGATGGGCCTGAGCGCCTCGAGGCGGCGCGGCGTGAAGAGCTCGAGGTTGCAGAGCTTGCGGACCTTGATGTAGTGCGGGCCGTAGTCGGCCCAGATGAGGTCCTTGCCGCCGCGGCTGAAGCGCTCCGACGAGCGGTCGCGGCTGCGGTCGGCGAGGTGCTGGTCGTGGGTCTTGAGCACCTCCCGGGCCAGCTCCGACGTGGACACCACCACCGTCGGGCCCGTGCCCAGCCACACCGTCATGATGGGCCCGTACCGGCGCGCCCACTCCTGGTAGCACCGGCACCGCACCGGCTGCACGTCGAACAGGTTGCCCACCACGGGCCGCGGGCGCGGCCCCGGCGGCAGCTTCCCGTAGCGGAGGCGGTGGAGGAGGAGCAGCGACACGGGGACGAGGGCCGCCAGGGCCAGCGCCACCGAGAGGAAGGAGGCCGCGTCCATGGCTGGCGCGCGGTGCTGGCTGGCTACCCCTGGCTGGCTGCTGCCGGGGCTAGCCGGCCGCGGCTTTATGGGGGAACTGATGGCTGGCCGGCCGCGCGCGGTGGTAGTTGGCTGAATTGTGGCAGCGCCGGTGCCACACTGGCACACTGCCACACCCGTGGTGGGTTGGTTTAGCGCTTTGCGCAGCGGATGGGTTCGGCCAAGCCTGGGACTGGGAGTATTATGTTCCTGTCAGCTGCCCCTGAATATTCTAGGAGAAAAGGTTGAGGCAGGAACACGCGCTGGATGAATGCACTCCGCTCGTTCTCTCTTTGGTCATGTTTGAACTTTGAAGAAGGAACCTGGCGAGCTCTATAACACTCAATTGGCTACATGTAGCGCACCCGCACTATCAGTGACGCCTAAACAAGACTTTCTTAATTATTCACAACTTGTCTTGGGAATTTGGTCTTGCCCGCCGTCGACTCGTGTCCCTCGATCTCCCCCGTGCGAGCTGCTGAGACTGCCGTGCCTCCTTCGCAGCCGTACGTTACCGTTACATAAGCATGCATATGCATGTGGGTGGATCAGGGGATGCCACGACAGCAGATTATTAGGCAACCCGCTGTGACTGCTAGTCTACGGATGACGAATGCAAAGTGTTCTTCAGCTACCCTCTGTATATACTCCATGTTCTGGCTTTTCCACGGAACAGTGTTATCAATTTCGTACGTCGCCCATACAGCCACGACATCGAACTTAGCTAGGCCGTCGCGTTCGTCGTCTCATAAAATTCCTTGTCTCGACTTTGGCCACCGGTTCGTACATAATGCGATGTACGTGTCTGCATCTAATACCAACAACTACTGCAGCCTGCTGCAGGGTCTTTTTCTCTCCCTGAGTCAATAAGTCATTTTTTCTTGATGTCAGAATTATCATTGTCGTTTCTTATTTCATATGCTAACTAACATATGCTGTTTCTTCTAAATAGACTAAGTGATCAGCAGAAAATAACTCAATGATCAGCAGGCAGCAGGCCACTTTGACGCAAGACGATGATGACACTACAAGATGTTGCGCAAACCGTGGCACTGTTCTTGTTCCCACCCATCCCACATGCATGGCGCAAATCATCAGATTTGAAAGAATCAAAACTTTACATGTAGTGAACTAGTAATGATGGTGCATGGCACATATCATTGGTCACTGTACGTGTTATGCAAATGTTACTGGCTTTGTGTCGTGTCTGTGTAGCATCTCAAAAACGGTCGAGAATTAATCCTGTTAATCACACCAAACCGTTCCATGCTGTACCCACGCGGCCATGCATGCCCTCTCCTGTCGGAGAACAGTAATACAACTGGTCCCAAGAGGACCCATTTCCTCTTGCAGCCAACCTGGACCCATTTACTGCATTCGGGCTAGGGCAATTACACCGTCCACGTACGTGCAGGTGCGTGAGTACCCTCTGATGACGCTTGTGTGGTTGGTGTCTTTTGTTGGCATATGGAAATGCAGGGCCCCGGGGCTTGGACGTGACGTCTGTTGCAATGGCTGCCACATGCGGTCGATTAAAGTGTGCGTTGTTACGTACGGGGACTTGACTGGCTGGTGAGCCCGTGTCCCCAGCCGGCTTCCGTTATGGCGGGTAGGTGGCATGTAATTGTGGAGCTCAGCGCTCAGGGACAGTCAGGGCACGGGCAACTGAAATATGCAGTTATATTCTCTCCATTCTAATTTATAATTTATTTTATTTTTATAGACGTATAGCTTTTGATATGTATTTAGATATAGTGTATGTTATATTTAAAATAGTCAAAACAAATTTATAGTCCGAAACAGAAGGGTACTGGTATGGTATTCTTGAGAGCTCCTTGAGTCCTTGTTACTTTGTAGCTTGCTTGGCGACCACAACCTATGTTGGGTTCCGCCGTGTGTGTAATCGTCTTGGTTCGTTAGCACTGACGCACTGTTGGAGTTTTTGCCGGTTTTTCTTCAATTAACCTTGCAATTGTAAGTTGTCAGATTTTCAGACTTGATTTTTTTCATAAACTGAGTCAATTCTATTTATTTATAGTGAATTATAGGAACTTTTTGAGAGGTTTTCAGACTTGATCCTCTCCATAAACAGGATCAACTCTATTCTATTCGTTTACCGTGAATAATCATATGAACTCTGCTCTCTTCGAAAGTTCTTTAAGTTAAGAACTAAAAAAAGTTCTTTAAGTTTTTTTAGCACAAAAAAAGTTCTTTAAGTTGAAAGAAAAAAAGAGAACTGCCTGCAGAGCCCAGCAGCAGTGCGTTTACATGAAGCCCATAATACAGCACAGTGTACGTGTATGGAGGCCCATTTGCAAACAAAAGCAACCCACATAAGGCATGCGAAAAGGCCGTTACTCTGTTAAGCGGGCTCGTACAGTATTCAGCGTTTTAAAGATAACAAACCGGACGGACTCCAACCACAACCACGGTGGACACGTCAGTGTAAAACATGGTTGACGTTCGATTTTTATCCTGCGGTTGAGATATTTTTCACCGTTTCCTAATGACTGCCGCGTCGCTTGGTGAGAATCCTCTGGAATTAACTCGCGGCCGTGTGGAAATCTCTGGGCTTCTACGAAAAGAACTGTGCCTGCACGTCTGCGTGTTATTTTTCGATTGAGCAGAAATTTCGAGTTCCTTCAAGAAAAATATCGTCACTTCTCGGCGTCCTTCCACGGGAGGATAGCCCCCGTTCCGCTAAATATATAGTAGCGGTATAGCGGAGGTACGCTATGCCCCTCGCGCGTCGCACCCAACTGCCGCAGTCCGGAGACAGAGACGGTGCCCGCTGCCGTTGCTTCCTGCCGCCGCGCCGTGACGGGTAAAAGTCAGTTTTCAGCCCCATTTCAAGAGTATGCACCTTCATGCCTAAAAGTGGAAATAGGGATACTATTCGTGAGCACTATTAGAATGTCGTCAACTATATCATGTCCTTGATCAAGTCAAAAACGAGGTTCAATAGTCTTTGTGAGGTTCATCATGAACTTTATCAATCATTCTTTAAGTGATATTCCTTCAAGTGGTATAAATTGGTATTTCTTCGTGTGGTATTTCTTGGGATTTCTTCAAGTGGTATATTTTCAATTGCTATTCAAAATTGATGTCTATATTAAGATTGCAAGTGATATCCTACAAGATTATAAGTGATCCTCAACTTTAAGTGATCATAAAGAGAAGAATGCATCCCTCACATACAAGAGCTCAAGTTGATCAAGTTGAATGACCAAATATTTGACATGGGAAAGATGTCCCACATACTGGTATCAATGTCAAAAGATCATTCATGAGGCATTCCAAGTAACCTATAAGTGGTATCTTTCCTTTGGCATCCCACAAATGACATCATTTCTACATATGTGATAGTGTCCATCAAAAATCAAGATTCAAGAATCACATAAAGGGGAGAGAGTATCACCTAACCCTATGTATCAAATGAGCATCCCTTTATGGAAATTGATGACAAAGGGGGAGAGATTGGTACAAAGATATGAAATGTTGTAGAAGATGGAATGAGAATGAGAGTGGAAGAAATGAAATATATTGGAGAAACACTATGATATGGGGGAAAGAAAAGTGGATTTGGACATGGACATAATCAAGAAAAAAAAGATCACAATACTTGGACAAAGAGAAGCACACAAGTAGGGGGAGCAAGCTCATGAACTTGATTGATTGCATTTGATATTTGCATATTCATGTGCTTGCTTGCATATTGCATAAGGTTTAAAATTCAATATGCATGCTTGAATGGTGAATGCTAGTTATAGGATTTGGATGATGAAATGTTAACTAGCATGCATATGTTGGTAGCTAGATTTTTTGTTTCTTCCATGTACACCTAGAACATTGCCTATAATGTTGATGACATGAGGTATCTAGTGTGTTTCTTGTGGTATCTAGCTAACCATGATGCTAAGGATGGACTTCAATGCGCAAGCTTAATTGGTATCACGCTACAAAGGTTTATCCTATATACCTTAGCATCATCAAGTAGTGTTAACATTCCCAAAATTTCATATTCATGCATATGTGCAAGCTTAAAACTAAACTATTTGAGCACATATGTAGGGGGAGTTACCACTGCCTAGTCGGATTTTATGGTGCTTATCCAAATTCTGACATAGAACTAAAATGTTGAATAAGGAGCATAGAATCCAAACAAACTTAATTTCCATATCTTTGTAAAGTTGTCATCAATTGCCAAAAAGGGAGAGATTGAAGGTCCTTGTTTGGTTTTGGTAATTGAGTGACAACTTAGGTGGACTAATATGTGTTTAAGTGAAATACACAGGTAATTAGTCCACAGGTAAATGTGATGAAGGAGCTCATTGCATATGGGACATGACATGGAGTCATGTGACTAAGTGGAGAAGATCAAGACAAGACTTGGTTTGATGGACCGGTTGCAAGTGTGAAGGGCAAGTCAGAGGCTAAGCACTGGACCGCGTGGCGGGATGCTTGAGCAATGACTTGGCGCCGATGGACCGTTGCAACGGTGAAGAGCAAGTGGAGTCAAGATCAATGGACCATTAAGTCGCATGATGGTATGAAGTGGATCATATCATTTGTGACGATGTTGGTGCATGTGTTGCATCAACATAGGAGAAGATGGAATGAAATGCGCAAGGAAAAGGTATAACCAATAGGCATTTCATTTAACCGGTCATAGGTGAGTAGAGAAGTTTATGACCGGATTTAGGATAGATGGTCGTACTATCAAGAGGGGCAAACTTGTTTGCATTCGGTCATCTAGTGCCACTTGAGAGATCTAACTTTGCGATGTTGCTAGGATCGAGTGGCGTGGTGAAGAGAGTGAAAAACCTTTTGAGAAATGGTTGTGAAAATGCTAACTCACTCACACATAAGGTGGTACACTTATGGGGTTGGCACATTTGCAAAGGGGTTCAAGAATTAGATGTCGGTTATGACTTGGTGTGATCTTGGTTTGCAATTCTACTTTGATCCAAAGTGTTTTGGGTCAAGTATTCAGCTGGGTTGGATAGCCCTCTGAATGAGCTTTCCATAGAGTCCAAGATCACCTAATTTGGACATCGGAGCTAAAAGTTATGGCCGTTTAACCGAGCTTCGGTTGTGCTGAAAAAGTAGTGGCGGACAGTCCGCCTCTATGGGGTGGCGGACCGTCCGGGGGGTCCAGACAGTCCGCGGCCTGGAGGGCGGACAGTCCGCAATTGATTTTGAACGCGAAGAAGTTTGTGAGGCAGACTGTCCGGGCCCATGTGGCGGACCGTTTTCGCGGACTGTTTACACAGAGACGTTTCTGAGCGTTCTAGAGCACCTTTGTGAGGCGGACAGTCCGCGGTAGATGTTGGAGCTCGGAAAAAGAGTGTAACGGCTAGTTTTTTGAATGGCGGACAGTCTGGCCCAGTGGGGCGGACAGTCCGCGGTAGCCGTTGGAGCTCGGGAAAAAGAGTATAACGGCTAGTTTTTCATCCCTCTCTATAAATAGGAGGGTGCCCGGGGGTTGGAAGCTAAGGAGCACCTTGGGAATGTGTTTCCCATGGTTGTGCTTGCCTTGGGAGTCCACTAACTCACTTGTTCATGCGAGATTGCGAATCTATTGCGAGTGAGTGCGAATCTAGTGCATTGCTTTGAGAGATTGCATCGAGTGGCACTAGGTGTTCGTGTTGCAAGCCGGTTTGCTTGTTACTCTTGGAGGTTGCCACCTCCTAGACGGCTTGGTGGATTGAGGCTCCGTTGAAGCACGCAAGGAGATTGTGCGGTGCTCCGGAGAAGGATTTGTGAGGGGGATTGTGCTCACCCCGTGGGGATCACGAAGAGCAACTCTAGTGGAGTGTGTCATTGAGTTACCTCACTTGCGAGTGGTGTCTTGGTGTGCCCGAAGTGACCAGCGGCCTGCGAGCTTTGTCAAAGAACCATCGAGGTGTTGGTCGACACAACGAGGACTAGCTTGTTGGCAAACAAGTGAACCTCGGGATAAAAATCATTGTGTCAATATTGTCTACTCTTCTCGGTGGTTTGCACTTCTTGATCACAAGCATTGTATTTACATCATTATATATCTTGTGCTTGTGTGATTGCTCTTATAATTAGTTGGCTTGTGTAGCTTGCTAATTGTCTTCTTGCTTGTGTAGCTAGAAGTTGTGATCTTGTGACTATTTAGCTTGTGTTGCTTAGTTAGTCTCTTTGTTTAGTTTGTGTAGCTAAGTAAATTGAGCCGGATTAGACTTGTGTAGTCTTGTCCATTGAGCATTGCTAGTGAGCTTAGGAGTTTTGTGCTTTTGCCTACTAGTTGTGTAGGAGCTCCCCGGTGTGTGGAGTACTAGTGGCATAAGTTTGTGTGACCTTGCTCCTAAAATTGATTAGGTGAGCTCGTGCTAGCTTAGCACATTTTTGCTTGTTTAGAATCTTTTATAAGGTGCTAGTGAACATATATAGAGGGGTGAAGTCTTGGCTAGACCAGTAGTTTTAATTCCGCTGTTGTTTCGGTTAGCCGGTAAGTTAAGTTTTTAAAAAGGACTATTCACCCCCCTCTGGTCCGCCGTCTCGACCCTACACGGGTGCCGTCCTCCTCCCCGCCGGAGTGCCGGGAGACTGTCGCGGCGGCCGCGGCTCGCAGCACCGTCGTCCTCCCCCGCTGCCCCTCCTCCATCTCCTCACCCGCGCGGCCACGCAGATCGGGATCGGGAGCCGTCTTCCCCCGCCGCCCCTCCTCTGCCCACCGGCGAGGGTCAACAGGCGGTGCACATCGTGTGCACAGACAGTGGCGCACACATCCAGGACAGCAAGTGGACGTCGGATGGTGGTCGCTCCTCAATGGTGGGCGAAAGTACAGCAGCGGACCTAGTGGCCGGTGCACAGCCTGTCTCGCTTCGCTACCACACCATCATCAAGCGGATGTCCCTTCGATGCTCAGGTATGGCGGCTTCCACTACATCATCACTCTATGTCCATGGTGTGCTTCATCAATGGGAGATGATGTTTCTGTGCGTGAGCACCTATAGTGCCAACCAATGCCAGGCAAATAGTTCCAGTTAAATCGGAGTTGGAGATGGTGAGGATGAGGAAACTGCCAGAGAAAACAATTGAGATCAAGCTCACCGGTGAAGAATGGATTGGCATGGTGTCAGTGCTTGTGCTCGGCTTCATTGGTGGAAACTGGAAAGACGACGAACCAGAGAGGAGTCAAATGAAGATGAGAGGGGAAGCTGAGTGCGGCTGTGCCACGTCCAAGACCTCGCGTCGATGATGCTCAGTGAAGGGCTGCCACGCATGGCACTTGGACAGAATAGAGACACGCTGGTGAAAGGCTGGCCAGCTGGTTAGCGTAGGTAATAATTCCGTCATTACTATCTTATTTTCTTTTTTCTCCTCTTTAATACGTTACCAAACGAGCTCCGTTTGATTAACAGGACCGAATATTAGGCATTTTTCAATAAGACGAGTGTTAATTAAATTTGAATCCTCAAAATATTAATTGTAGATAACCAATTACTCTACAAATTTATAAAAAATATTATCATTTTTTGTGTTCTCTAAATGAATAGAGATGAGAATTTAATTCTAATTTAACAACTGAATAAATAAAGCTAATTATTTCTTATCATTAGTTATATATTGACTTGCCCGTACACTATTCGCATACTCAAGTACTCCGTATTAATTTAAGATCATATAACCGTTCTATGTGCGCGCATGGGCGCGCGCAAACTACTAGTTCATTCATGAGTTGGGGCGGTCTCACAAAGTTTGGAACATTTCCTTCGGAGTTTGATGCAGACTGATAAGTGACCACTTCCTCCGTTTCTAAATTACAGTTTATTCCGATCTTATTTGAAACCAAATTTATTTAACTTCAAACAAATTTTATTCCCAAAAAAATACGAGGAACTCTGAACAATTTTCTAGAAAAGTATAATAACATAGATGTTGATATTTTTCTATAAATTTATAATTAAAACTAGATAAGTTTAAGGTAGTACAAAGTTAAACTGAACTATAACTCGCAACTGATGTTAGATTTCTAATTTGGAACGATATGATTATGTGAACGGCGATACTACATAACCTATGTAAAATTGACGACTGGCCGCGTCTGACTATGACGCTACCATGCCAACAACAGTAAGCGACAAATAAAGCAGCCGTTTCGTGTCGTGTCGTCGTCATTCATCGCGCGGCCTGGATAAATGCAGGAACAGGAGCGCCCAAAAGGTCACATGAACCCTACTGTACGTAGCTAGCTTACGTGTTGGTCACCCCGAGCGCGTGTGGTCCGGATCCGAACACCTTGCTGTGCTCGCGTTCGCTCGCCGTGCTGCCACTGTTCGGGGACTCTGGCACCGCGCACCCCGTTTCCAGCGCATCAAACAATCATCGTCGACACCTCGGCGGCGTCCACCGGCTGCCCCTGATCACGGGAGCCGACAGCGCCTCCCAATAATTCCCCTGGTCCCTGGAAGCAGCAGCCGGCTGACGTCGCCGCATTACTCTGGAGCGGCCATGCATTTTAGCCAACGGTGCGCCCGGCGGCCGCGAGAGCGCACAGCCGCAGGCTGGCTGGGGGAAGAGGTGCGCGCGGTCGCGTTGGGCGCCCGGGTTCCCACATGCCACTGGCCACAGCAGTCTGTCCTACGAGTGCGAGGCAAATTTTGACGGGTTACGTATTTGTCCATTTGACACAGTGGACGCACGATGGCGTCTCGATCTTTATCTGTTCTGGAGGATTAGTTTTGCAGGCTTTTATATTGTATATATAGGCGGCCGTACTAGGTTCTATCGATTTTTTTTTTGAACGAAACTAGGTTCTATCGATTGGAAGTACGAATATGGATCAATGATCATGCACGTGTCGTCATCCTTATATTAGGGTAAACGGCCGGCTCAAACCTTCTCTTATTGGTAGCACACACTGGCTGCCAGTTATAGGCCTAGTTTCATATTCAAAATCAAGAGTAAATTAACTTTGATCTTGCCGACTAGCCAGTAGCCACCAGTGCGCATATGTTATACTCGTTCCTTTCAGAGCCCACACAAGTTACGAGTGGGCTCATTGGGCACATACATACAGTTGCAAGCTCTTCACAAGAAAAAGGAAAGAAATAAACAAACAAACAAAAGGCAGAACCCCAACACAAATAAAGCAAACGAATCCGGCATTGCTTAGCCTGATATCTCCAGATCTTTCCTTGTTTTGCATTGCATTCGCAACTCTCTTCCCTCTGACGTTTACACCCCCCAACCCAACACCAGATTATTCTAAGGACCAAAGGGGCCTAAAAAGTCGCCCTTCTGATTTGCAGTTGCGGACTCATTTGATTCAGTGCTATCTGAGTAAGGAAACCTCAAGCAAACCACTAAGCCTGCCACATCGTGGATCGCGATGTGGAGGAGGAGGCTTCTTCGGCAGCAGCAGCAATGAGCAACTAACAACTGCGGCCTCTCTGTCCTCTCTCCCTCCGCTCGTGCTCCATGCTTGCCCAATAAACAAACACGAAAGCGCCCCATGCCCCCCTGCTTTTCTGACGCCTGCTCTCCCCAGCATTGCAATGTGGCCTCCATGATTCCTCTCCACCGAGACCGAGAGCGACGCCTCCGCCCGGCCCGTCGCCCTGCTTCCTCTTGCATTGGCTCCTTGTAGGAATCGACTAGCCGCCTTGCATTGGCTCGCGCTCGCCATGGATTGGTCAGGTCAGGCACAAAGGCATGTGGAAGCGTCGGAAAGGAGCTCCGGCTTTGGTGAAAAGAAGAAGGCTCCATTCCTGAGAGTGAGATGGATGCCTGGCTTTGTCTTCTGCGCGATGGGCAGGGTTATGTGGAGAAACGTTGGCGCACGACGCCGCACTCAGCGTATAGATTCATTTACCGGCAGGGGTTAGCTAGCTCTGCGAAACCTGGAAGGGGTTCATCAGCAAGTGGGTTAATTATTGCCGTGCAGATAACTTCGGTAATGATGCTCCCACTCAGAGATATTAAAGTTACTAGTTAGTGGATCGGATTAGTGCTCTGCTTATAAAGGTAATAAAGCTGATATGAGGTCTTGCGTTAAGAAATGGGGTGCACAGCCAAATCTTTGCTCGGTTTGCGTTTCGTGTGATGGGCTGAAAATTCAGTCGAGCCTATCGCTTCGGGCGCTGATAGCAGCAAAACGACAGTTGAATTGCCACTGAGAGAGTTCAGACACACCGGCCGAACTATGCGTATGAAAGCATAACGAGACAAGTGGCACACGGTAATAATTTGAACAAGCAGAAGTTATCTACTTGATTGAAATTTCATTACTGGATCAAGAACTGATGGGGCCTATGATAAGGAAGAAAACGATTACTAACTAGGAGACAGTGAGAAACGATGAGTTAATATTTTTAAACTATATGGACCAAAGCCTTCTAATTTGACTTAGTACGAGATATATGATCTAACCTTGGAATTTTTTCCTGATAAATATGACAACAAGAAAAAAGTTAAACAGAAACAGAAAATAAAAAGGGAAAAAGGAAGAGCTACCGCCTTATCGACAAGTATCCAAACAAATGTTCATGGATCCATACCATCAATCAATCAGTCAGTGATCGGACATTATGCGCAACATGTCCTGTCAGTTCATGCTCCTGCAACGAATCGGAAAGTTATGGCTCAATTTTCACGCAATAAAGTGATTTTGTTTTGTTGGGACTTGCCACTGATCGAGCAAGCTAATAAGGTGCTCTATTAGTGGAGTCTGAATGCAAGTCCATGAACCCCCACTGATTCTGGCCTTCTGGGTGACGCGATACATGCTTTTGCACAATGAATTTCATACGTGCCGGTGCCCAGTGATGCATGCATATGCTGAAAGGGACACTTCGTGAGGTCAGATCAGTGGAATACTATTATGTGCTTATATAAGCAACCTGCTTTGCACAGTAACAAATAAGGGATCTGTCTAGATATCTATCGACATATTTTGTTGCTACCAATTGTGTCATATTTTAAACCATCTAATATAGTTACAAAGAATAATACCGTACATCCACCTTTACTATGTTCTTCATAGAGTTTGATGACACTAAGGGCATTAGGCTGGTATATAAAAGGACGGTAATGCTACAGACCCAGTATGTGATACAAGACAAAATGATCTATTTAACCACAAAACAAAAGCAATAAATAAAGAACAAGGTAGCATGATACAACTTGTAATTCTAATAAGGTAAATTGTTACATTAATTTGAAAAAGGTAAGAATCGGTGAGAAAAAATATCACAAAGCAAAAACAAATGGTTCATAATTGGATAGATTCTGCTGCAAAATATGTCGGCGTACATATATATATCGAAAAAACTTAAAAATTGAACACATATCCCATAACATATGGTTGATATGTCTGATGGAAACGTAGAACAATCCTACTGCTACTATTTCTTTGCAAACTATGCAATGACTTAATTTGTCAAGTAAGAGACACTAGTCGCTCAGATATAAACAACAATTGAAATTCTAAGGACATGGACATCAATCGCTAGCTCCCTCAAACCTTAATTTGGCTCGGTCCACCCCAAACAGGCCAGAGTACTAAAAAATTTCTGACAACATGTAGAGGTGGGTACACCGAAGGAAGAAAAAAAAAGTTGCGCATAATAGACTATCATATTTTTTGAGAGAAGAATGGGAGAATGTGCACCATTTTTTTTTCTTGCATGTATATCAAACTGTGCCCGCGAGTAGTGCAACTGTGCAAGTGTACTCTCTTAAATACTAGTGTAAATCCTCGATTTTTAATAACGACAAAGTTCGGGTTGGCTACGACTCACAAACACTCGATTTCTTAAACATGAATGGTTTTTTTAAGTAAAGGCAGGATCACTGCCATATCATTTAAGAAGGTAGCATTAAACATGAATGATAGCATATAATATCCTAAAACATGCACAAGAAAATACAAGTTTTATATATAAATATACTAGTGGATCCATCATATTACAAAAAGGATAGCAAAAAAGGGCACAGAGAACAAAATTATTCCAGTCCTTCCACTCTGCAGTGCAGCTGGTGCAGCCTATCTCAATCACCCGACCCTAATGCATGCAACGTCAGTAGACACAAATCATTTCAGGGACTCATGCACAACAGGCTCATGATAAATACAGTTAGCACTTGGACACCGCCTCTTCCACCAATCCAGCTAGCTGGGCTCAGCTCAACACCAGTAGCTTGGAAATTGGAATCGCAGATCGCATCACATCAAACTGCACCAGCTCCGTGTCCGTCGGAGGATGACTTGACCCCATTCACCTTCTTGCACTCCGTGTCATCATCTCCAACCGCGGCGGCGGCGATCTCCTTGATGAACGCGGCATCGCCGTAGATGATTCCGTTCGTCTTGGACGCCGCCGCCACGGGCAGCTCCATGGCCTCTTCCTCCTCCTTCTCCTGGGTCTCCTTGTGCTTGCCCCAGAGCACCGAGTAGAGCCCCATCACGATCAGGACGGCGCCGAGCACGCCGCCGAGGAATATCTTCTCGGAGAGGATGAAGGAGCCCATGACGGCCACGATGATCATCATCAGGGGGCTGAACGCCGACGCGAACACCGGCCCTGTCTTCTGGATCACTAGGCCTTGCACGTAGTACGCTATGCTCGACGTCACAATGCCCTGAAACATCATATGCATGAACGCGACATTAATTAGTACGCATCAGGTCTGGAACAAGAACAGCTAACAATTGCAATGCAATCGAATCGATCGGAGCAGAGAGGCTTAATTACGGCGTATGCGGCGGCGAGGAGGTTCATGTCGAAGCCGATGGTCCAGGCGGAGGGGCCGCGGTGCTCCATGGCGAAGGTGACGACGATGGCCTGGAGGGTGCCGACGAAGCAGATGAGGGTGGTGAGGGAGAGCGGCGCGGCGTAGTGCTTCAGGGTGTGCGCCTGCAGGATGAAGAGGGAGGCCCAGGCGAGGGTGGCGATGATGACGAAGAGCGAGCCCAGGAACCACTCCCTGCCGCTGGGATCGACGGCGGCGACGCGGGCCTCCGCGCCGCCGGGCGCGTGGCTGCTCCACGCCAGCTTCATCAGAGGGCCCTTGTACAGCGTCATCATCATCGCGCCGGCCACCGTCACCAGCGTCCCGGCAACCTTCGCCTGGCACCTGATCTTCTTCAGGTCAACCTTCTCCATCCTGCATGCACGTACATGGATATATTGATCAATGTAACGATGCTATCTTGCGTCGTTTGTTCGTCGCATTTTCGATGAGGATCATGCATGGTGTATATATATATACCTGAAAATCACGGCCATGACGAAGGTCATGGCAGGAAGGATGTTGCTCATGGCGCACGCGAAGGTTGGGCCGGTGAACTTCAGGCCGGCGTAGTAGAAGTTCTGGTCGATCACAGGCCTGTAATTACCAACATGCATGCACGGGGTTAGTGACATGCTATTAGGTATTAGTGCTTCAGAAAAGCTGACAATTATTTCGTGATGCACTAGTACCAGACAGTACGGCACTAGAATCCTTCTATTGGCAAAAGGATTAGAATCGCCAAATTGTGGGGTGTCCACTTATCTATGCCTCTTTTTATTAAAGATATTAATTAAGTTTGGTACACAAAATTTAATTTGTGTGCAGTGTGCACTAACCCGAGCAGTGCCAGTACGAAGATCTGGAGGAAGACTGACCACGTCATCTTGGGCCTCACCTTCCTGCCATTTCCAATCAAATGATGAATGAATGGTAATATCAGTTTCATTCAGAGACGACATCTACACAGTACAACAGCATAATTCTAGCTAGTTGCTTCCATTATTTGTGGTGATCAATCAATACCTCTCGAGGATGAGAGCAAATGGAGCAATGGAGACGGTGGCGAAGGCGTGGCGGTAGACGACGAGCACGTAGTGGCTCATGCCGTGGTTGAGGGAGACCTTGGTGATGACGTTCATGCCGGCGTAGCCGAACTGCAGGGAGATCATGGCGATGTAAGGCTTGGCCTTCTCGAAGAAATCACCGCAGCAGCCCATGGCGACGCGCGCAGTCTCTAGCTAGGTCTAGGGTAATAATATAACAAGCTGCAAGCTTGAAGCTTGGCGATCAGCAGGGTAGCTATAGGTGCTAGAGAACTCAAGGAGCAAGACAAGCAAGGCCTTGAGCTGAAGGAAATGTGCCCGGTGAGCTGCTCTATTTATATGCTCGTGGCAGGGGCGTTTCGGTCATTTTGGAGCTGAATTTCCGAGTAAGGCTGGCTACCTGGTTGGCCCCTTCCACGCTGGAACCCGTTTGTGCGCAGACGTCGGCTTTTCTCCGCGAGTGGCATCGTGAGTGGGTGGGCCAGGACGGGCCCACACGTCAGTTGCAGAAGGCCGGAGGCTTCTGTTGAGTTCTAGTTGATCCGGAGGTGGAGACAAAGCGAAGATCACATAGAGAAACATGGAGATCTCGACTGTTCCCTGGTTGTGTGGTTGGGGATGATAGTGCTGTAGCATCAGCCCAATTACATTAGCAGGCAATCGAATTTAAATGGCAAACCATCAAGAACACTGGTCATATTTGACATGAACAAGAGGCAACCTGATGGTTTGCACATATTGGAAGACAGAGGATCATCAGAGGTCATCTCTGATGTCATACAGGTCACAGTGAAGCTAGGCAGGCAGCACAGCATCGATGATCAGGATACGCAGTTGCAAACTTGTAGCCGACATGAGTCTTTGCCCAGCTGCTGTTTCGATTGTGGTTGCCAAATTCAACATCACTGGTTGGCGATAAGCTCTAGCCTCTAGCAATACGCCAATATGTGCCGACACCATCTCATGCTATTTTAAAAGTTCTCAGGGATATCGAGGGATCAGTAGCGCGAGCTTCAATTCAAAATTATTCTGTTTTTTCACCCTGAAACTCCAATTGGTTATTGCTTGATTGCAAATATCACTTAATTAGCCAGATTTAGAGGTCGTATCAGTATTGAATGGTATTTTTTTTCCTTCAAAAGTACTTTGAGCCAAGCTGAATACCATCCATGGAAATGTCGCTCTCCAGCTCTAAAGGAGAGATCATTACAATATTCCAGGGCTAGCTCTCTTATATGCTGAATATAGACGTGGAGTTCACTGGTGTCGAGCACTACAACAAATGCTAGCTTTTGTTTTATAAACGACGCAACCGTCACCACAAGAAGGAAATAATACAGTACACGGCGGACGCAATGCAGTGCGAGCGGCTGCGGAAAGCTACATCCCCCGGCCATTTTGCGAACAGAAACGACCTAGAAGGGAGACATGAGTGCGATCTATGATAGACCATTTTTTAGTACCGGATTTGATGGAGGTTTGTGTGTAGGTTGCCTCGAAGCTTTCACTTAATCTTAAGATGACTTAGGTGCTCTTAGTAAAAAAGATTTCTCATTTGCAATTAACTGGCCCAATGCAACGACCTACTAGTCCAAAAGCCACTTATTTTTTTGTGCGATAAATTTTGAATCCTACAATTACATTCCTTTTGAAATATAGAAAAAGCAACCCTCACAATCAAATAGTATGGTGTACAGAATGATACACGAGTCGTCTACTAACTCTAAATTAAATTTTAGCTTGTATGAGTTGATCATTTCTATTGTTCAAAAAAAAAACGTCCTAAAACTGGCATGGGCTGTGCTACCTGACCTTAAAAATGATTGAAGAGTCCATGTCTCACCGGTTCGACCTAGGTCATACTCATACATGACTTAGCTATTGTCTATTGGCACCTTTGTCCTTTTTGGGCTTTTGCTCTTCCAAAAGATGGCAGCAACCAACGAATAAGGGGGAGGGGAGGAACGTGAGAAATCAAGCATGGATGGAAGCCAAGAAAAGAGGTGCATGCATGCGTGCTTGTTTCAAATTCATTGCACAGTTGCGTCAAGCTAGATAGCCAGTATATATCTCTTTCGCTTTTGCTGCATGCTTTGTGCCCTCTTGGCCTCTTGCGCTTGCTTTGTTTCCAGACTTGGGAGACACACGATGAGAAGCTGGATTTGACTTGAAACTTGAGCGCAGGAGCCCAAATAAAATCAACCAAATTCGACTGTGCTAATTTTTCCACTTCTGAAGGGAGCTGTTGACAATGCTAAATTAACATTTGGACTGACAATGCTAATAAATTGACATTTGGACCATATATCATACTAGGTAGTATTAGCGTGGGTAGTACTAGTATCTGGAGGATCCTCCCAGGCAGGCCATCTTCGCAAAGTTGATCCATTGTGATTCATGCGTTCTAACACTTTAGTGCATGAACAAATCTGCGTCAACACACAGTAGCTAAACTCAGTGCGGAATAAGCGAAATAGCAAATACAGGTACTAATTTTGAAGCCGTATCTGATGCCTGCGTCACAAATCAAAGTCATTCCAGCAAAACACAGAGATCCAGTCTCTTTCTAGTCTAAGCAGCTCATAATCGAGTGTGGATAGGAACGCACAAGGCAAGTGGCGAGTGACGCCCTGATGATTTCGGATTTTAATTAGTGGCGAGGACAAGGATCGGTCGAATGGCAACTCACAAAAGCCTGCGCCTCTGTGCAAAAGTGATGTGCACAGTTCGTGAACTAATATTGGTACTACGTGACATCACTTTTGCCACTTGATCCTATCACAAGTAATACTGTAACTTGTAAGATTGGATCATATAATAACGGAATGTAATACACCCAATCATTTTCTTGCCTCCTCACACTAGACTTTTGCTTTACACCCACGCGAGCTCCTTCTCCACCTTGGATAAGGCCAAGAGCCCAAGATTGAGAAAGTTGGAGGTTTGGACTCCGACAAGCTTTTCTCCGTTGCTAGATTTTAGAGGAAAGGCCAGCACAGTGATGGTGGTAGACGCGCGAACGGTGAGGCAAAGTGTTGATCAACAATCGGGGTGGTCAGTGGTGGAGTTTGGGCCAAATTCCAGCAAAGGCCAACAAAGCAAACTGGATATATATGGGCTGAAATTCTACTATACTATTTCACAGTTTGCTAGCTTTTGAACTTCCGATGGGCCGCGTTGTAGATCGTTTTGAAATGGAACTGCTTTCTTCTTCTGTTTTGAACTACCAGGCCTGAGTCATGAGGCCCCAAACGAGGTTTTCTGGACTTCAGACCCATCAGACATGCCTCGGCCCAACTATGTAACAGATTTTATTACGCGAATAAAAATAGTCAATATCTCGTAAATGAACAAAGAAAAACTTACTCCCTCCGTCCCGTAAAGAGTGCAATCCTAAGATTCAAAAAAAATCCCACAAAAGAATGCAATTCTAGCTGTAACCAACTGTTTATTTCTTAAAATAGATAATTTTCCGCATGCACTAACAACCTCTATGCCAAATTTAGTATGATTGAGACGGTTACTGAGGATAGTATGGTCATTTACCAATGTCATTAATCTGTCTGAGAAAAACTAGAATTGCATTCTTCACGGGACGGAAGGAGTACATGATGTGTTCTTGAGACACAAGAACTTAAGCAGATCTCTCGATGTTTGACAATAGTCCCGTGGGCTAAATTTGGTCAATGAGAAAATCTGCTTAACTTTATACTAATCTATAATCAATTGTTCCATTAATACTTCATGGGACAAAGTTATAATGATAAAAGTATGTGTTTTAATATGAATTTAACAGAACCATCTGTGTCAAAAGAGTACGTATTAATAAGGCTGTTATTATTGAAAAAAGGATTTATACTAATGAAACAAAATATGCTTCAAATGGAGTATTTTCCGTTGACTTGATGCCTTGATCCGCAAGCCAATCTTGAACAAAACAAAGCATGCAAGTAGGATTTGGCGTTGGAGTGCCCTTTGTCATCAATCATTCCGTATATTAAATTCGTCGCGGCCAGATCAAGTAATAATCTTTCCTAAATTAAACGCTTTGGAAACTTCTTCTGACTTCTGACAAAACAGGGTTGACTTTCTGCAATAAATCTCTAGGCCCACATAATATTTCATCCTTTTCTTTGGGCATATTGATTTGACTACATTTTGGTTGTTATTTTTTCGTATATACAAGGTGCTTTCTCCCTTTCCCTATGCTTATGCATAATCTACCGTGCCTACCAAGGAAGCATTTGATCTAATAAAAAGTCACTTGAAATGACCATTGTACTATTAAATATATAATAAGAATATCTTTTCTTTTTTTCAAAACATTTTAGTAGAAATATAGAATGCAAATATTAAATAACTATACTCTAAATTTCGTAGCAAACAATTATTTTCAAATGTATTCTACCGACGGAACGAAAATCATAGTGAAACGGGATAAAGTAATGATCATAGCAAAAAAAGAAATGATAACTTGACAGTACTTTTAGTTACGAGATTAATGACACTGTTTTTTATCACAAAATCTACGTCAAGGAGTGCTAGAAATATTAAGTATAAATGATTATGGAAAATTTTCGATCTTGCATTCGATTCTTTCTATAAAAGAAACATAGGGACTGAAGTCCTGGAAGCTACCAAGATATTTGTAACAGTAGCACACCAAGGACATGACGCATGAAATAATTGAGCCGAGCTAGTCATGCTCACGGGCCGCTACATAAAACGCGAGAGATCATCATCTGCCCCGAGTCACCGGCACCACGCGACACGCGAGTCGAAGCCAAATCGACATGGACCTCTCCCTGCCCTCATCCTTTCCTCTCCAGCTCGTCCTGCTCCTCCCCCTGCTCCTCCCTCTGCTCTGCTTCCTTCTGCGCCAGGATCCCAAGAAGCAGGCTCGCGCCCATGGCCTCAAGTCCTACCCGCTCATCGGCACCCTCCCGGAGTTCGTCAAGAACCAGGACCGCTTCCTCGACTGGTGCACGGACGTCATCAAGCGCGATCCTGGGCATACCATATCCTTCAAGGTGCTCGGCCTCATCGGCAGCGCCATCACCGCCAACCCGGCCAACGTCGAGCACATCCTCAAGACCAACTTCGCCAACTACCCCAAGGGCGAGCTCGCCGTGTCCATGATCCAGGATTTCCTCGGCCACGGCATCTTCAACTCCGACGGGGAGCAGTGGCTGTGGCAGCGCAAGGCCGCCAGCTACGAGTTCAGCAAGCGCTCGCTCCGGAGCTTCGTCGTCGACGCCGTCCGCTTCGAGATCGCCGAGCGGCTGCTGCCGCTGCTCGACCGCGCGGCGCGCGACGGCGCGACGCTGGACGTGCAGGACGCACTGGAGCGCTTCGCGTTCGACAACATTTGCCGCGTCGCGTTCGGCGAGGACCCGGCGTGCCTCGCCGCGGAAGGCATGGCGGCGCCGGAGAGCGCCGCGTTCATGCGCGCCTTCGACGACGCGCAGAACGCCATCATGGCCCGGTTCATGTCGCCGTTCAAGTCCCTGTGGCGCGTCAAGCGGCTGCTCAACATGGAGCCCGAGCGGCGGATGCGCGCGGCGCTCGCCACCATCCGCGGCTACGCCGACCGGATCGTCCGCGAGCGCCGGGAGAGAGGCGAGGCCGGGCTGGCGTCCTCGGATGATTTCCTGTCGCGCTTCGCTGCCGGCGGGGAGCACAGCGACGAGAGCCTCCGGGACGTGGTCACCAACTTCCTCCTCGCCGGGCGCGACACGACGTCGTCGGCGCTGACCTGGTTCTTCTGGCTCGTCTCCGGCTGCCCCGACGTCGAGGACAAGATCGTGCGCGAGATCCGCGCGGTGCGCGGCGCCAGTCTAGGCAGCGCCGGCGCGGCGACGTTCAGCTTCGACGAGCTGCGCGAGATGCAGTACCTGCACGCCGCCATCACGGAGTCCATGCGGCTGTACCCGCCGGTGGCCGTGGACACGCACAGCTGCAAGGAGGACGATTTCCTTCCCGACGGCACGTTCGTCGGGAAAGGGTGGCTGACGACCTACTCCGCGTACGCGATGGGGCGGGTGGAGGACATTTGGGGCGAGGACTGCGAGGAATTCAGGCCGGAGCGGTGGCTCGGCGAGGACGGCGCGTTCCGGCCGGAGAGCCCGTTCAAGTACCCGGTCTTCCACGCCGGGCCGAGGATGTGCCTCGGCAAGGAGATGGCGTACATCCAGATGAAATCCATCGTGGCGTGCGTGTTCGAGAGGTTTAGGTTCCAGTTTGTCGGCGGCGAGGGGCGGCCGGGGCTCGTGCTCTCGCTGACGCTGCGGATGGAAGGCGGCTTGCCGATGAAAGTGATCGAGAGGAAGAGTTAGGCAATCTGTGCCCACTTTATCGGTAGCAGCACGAATTGTTCCCAAATCCTAATTGCCAGGTGAAATAAGTGGCGTGCCGTTGTTCAGTTGATTGGATAGGCTTGATGATAACAACCAATGATTTCCAACTGTCAGATCACCGTCCATCGGCACCACGGCACTACCTCATCCCAGTAATCCCAACCATGGCAACCCTATTCATCGGGCAAAATTCCCACTCTAAAGTTCACTATGCAAAAAGAAGATTTCCATCGTATCAAAATGTCGGCATATGCATAGAGTACTAAATGTAGATAAATCAAAAACTAATTGTACAGTTTTGTTGTACTCTGCGAGACGAACATTTTGAGTCTAATTAATTAATTTTTGGATAATTTTTCACACATACAAACGAAATGTTACGGTGTCGTAACGATTACGAAGAGATCTCAGACCCCAAATCTTCACCACATATTTTGCATCTAAACACGGTGCTAGGCTCCTTGCCATTTCTTCATTAAGTCCGGGGACATCTCTGCAACCCAGCCCAACAGCCCAAGACCCTGAAGCAACCTTAACGGCAGGGAGCCAGAGTTCCTTTAAATTCTTGTGTAGCCTTGAACGACGTTGCTGTTTTCTTTGAGAAAACAATTTTTTGTTTCCGCCAAATGTTAGTTTCAGAATTAGTATTCGTGTCGTTTAACAAGTGGTACTAATTTGGTTTTGACTGGCACCTAAACCTCGTGGAAAACAAGAACTAGAGTACCAAACAGCTTGGTACAAGCACGCTCAATCCATTGCTAAGTCACAAACATTTTGTCGAGATACTTGCAACTTTTTTGCGTCTGTGTTAGTCAAACATTTAAATTTTAACCAATAATATACGGATAATCTTTACGAAATGTTTGGCTGGAATTGTGTTCCTGTTGGATTAATTGGGCCATTGGCCCATTTTGTCTCAATTAATCAAAAGAAATTAAAGGTCCATTAATAAATGCTAGGGATCTATATCACGGATTGAGAGTCAACGAGAATCCTAACTAACTTAAAAGGTGGACCAAATATGGACCGCTTGTGAAGTTGGTAAAAGGAGAAGGGCATGCCACACGCGCGAGCGCTCGCTCGCCTCGCCGAGCCGTGGCCGTGGCCGTGGCGCTCCCTCTCCTGCTGGGCGCCTATAAGAGGAGGCATCTCCTCCCAGGCAGAACACGCGGTACAACCCTCTCTCTGGTATTCCTTTGAGGCTCTCTTCTCCCTGTTGTTTGCTGCTCTCTCACATCCCCAACGCAAGCTTTGCGCGCACTCTGCTTGCGTGAGCAGTTGCCTCCGAACCTCGTCTGCCTAGCGATCCTGCTCGGGATAGGCAGGCGATAAGGTTTTTGGGGAGCGTACTCGTACGCGCCTGCTGTTGGCGGTCGTTACAGCCCAAATCCGACCACCAATACTCGGGAATAAATGAGGTTATATGCAACATTCCATGTACTTAGGTTTTATTTCTAATAAAGTTCCACGAGTTTTGGTGAGTGACACTTGTGCAGGTACAACTACAACAAATACGTGCTATTGGGGCCGAAAATGACCGAATCGGCCGAACGACACGTTCGGCCGGTTAACCCCCTAGCCATGCACGCAGTGAAGTACAACTAGGAGGCCACATGTACAACCAACGATGACAAAGCGCTGACGGGGCAAGCAACTTGGCGGATGACGTCACCAATCCGGGGCAACAAACACACCCCGGCCAGGTGGAGGCGATCCAGGCCATCCAGAGGCAGAGGCGGTGGAACAGAGGGCAGCCGAGCCCCCGGGCCAGTTCGGCCGAAGGACCCAGTTAGGCCGAACTGCCCACCGCCTCACAACCGCCTCCAGGGGCTCATCCTGGCCACCCAGAGCAAAGGCGGCGCATCCAAGGGTTCGGCCGAACCCCCTGGTTCGGCCGAACCGACCCTGGCGCCCGAAATCCCAGGGGGTACCCCCTGGTCCCTTGGCAGCTACTCCAGCCCCAACCGTCCTATGCAGCTATAAATAGGACCCCTTACCTCACTTGTAAACACACACCAAGCCAAGGAGCTCATTTCCACTTTCATTCTAGTAGAGTTAGGATAGTTTAGTTGGGAGTTAGAGTTGAGTCGAGCTTTGCCTCGGAGGTTCCGGAGTCGTCTTCAGAAGCTCTGGTATAAGCTCTTGTATCTTTTACCTTTTCCTTTTGTAAGACTTTGAGTTATCAATATAGTTATCTTTATCACTTTGTCTTTGTCATTTATATCTTGCTTCTACTTTATTCTAGTAGCAAATATATCTTGTTTAGACTATAGTTAGTTATAGTTCTAGTGCTTGTAGTCTTGTTTGATTCTTTGTCTTGGCTGGTTCTTCGATCTTGCTTGATACTGGAGGTGAATTGTCACCAAGAGTATTGACAAGGTTGCTTGCTCTTGCTAGCAGAGTAAGTAGTCGTTGCCTAGTGTAGGAGTGGTTCCTAGACAAGTCGGTGGCCTTAGTTTATTCCCGTCGCAACGGAGGTGGTAGCCGGGAGGTGGTGATAGCCCTTTCGGTCTTCGTAGCCCATCACGTTAGTTCCGGTCCGTAGGATTCCCCAGTTGGGAAATAGTGGCACCCCTTCTCATCCCTTTCTATGTGTTCACCGGTTCCCTTGTCCCGATGCTAAGACATTAGAGTTATCCCAGATCTCCTAGTGCTGGCTCTGTAGCCGCTGTATCTCTAAGCTAGAGTGACATAGGTAGATAAAGAATCCAGGAGTCCTCTATCTCTTTTCGTTGTCCTCCCATCTATCTATCTCTTCTCTCCCTTACCTGAGTATCCCTTGAGCTGTGTGTCCGGTATATCCACTCCTATCCAATACCGTTATCCCCTGTCTTGTCTAGTCGTGTACCCTCCTCTGATAGTCTCGAATATCTGTTCACTAGTAATCTTGCCAAACTTTCCCTGCGGAAATATAAATTACGATACCTCGGGATACTCCCAGGTGAAGTGCTACAGCAGTGATTCTGTGCGCTTGCAGAATATTTCTATATTTTACTAAGCCATAAGGAAAACCACTGAAACACTCCTTACCCCAGTACCAGGATTCTCAATTCTGATATTGGATCGTAAGAAGTGCCAACAAGCATTTCTGGTGCCGTTGCCGGGGAAGTCTTTGGCTAGATTATTTTTGAACTTTTATCTTGAGCTATCTTAGTTGAGTACCGCTACTCAAGCGGGTTTATCCTTGCTCTGTTCGTTGGTCTTTGTGGAACAGAGCAGTGCATGACTGGTTTCCAACTACCGTCAAACTTCCAAGAAAATCCAGAGTCATTTGTGAGGAAAGTACAACCCAGTGTTGTGCCTCCTCAGAAGCAACTCCTTCCGACGAACCCAGTCCTTCCCGTCGTTGACCAGGCTACATCGAGGATGGCAACCAAGACGATCCGTGAGTTCTCCGCTCCATCAAGCGAGAACGTACGTGTCGGACCAGCTCCGCCAGTCGGAGATGGTAGCTTCGAGCTGAAGCCAGCCCTCATCAACATGGTCCAGGCTAGCCCATTCCGCGGCAAGCCACATGAAGATGCCAATGCTCATCTCCAGCATTTCTTGGAGATTTGCAACACCTTCACCATCCGCGGAGTAAGTATCGATGCCATTCGCCTTCGTTTATTTCCATTCTCATTATTAGGCAAGGCGAAACAATGGTTTTATGCTAACCGTGAAGCAATAGATACTTGGGATAAATGCACTAGCGCTTTCTTGCTAAAATTCTTTCCGGTTGGGAAAACCAACGCCCTCCGGAAAAAATAGCTAGTTTCCAGCAGCTAAAAGATGAAACAGTCCCGGAGGCATAGGATCGCCTCCAGGACTATATTTCTGCTTGTCCTCACCATGGTATGCAGAGTTGGTTCATAATCCAAACTTTCTATCACGGGCTGAGAAATTCTGCCCGTGAGTACCTGGATGCTGCTGCTGGAGGCTCGTTCTTCTCTCTTGAGGAGAGTCGTGCGAAGGCCCTCATAGAGAAGATGGTCGAGAACCAAGGTTGGTCTGATGACCGGACTCAACCAAAGACCCGAGGAGTTCACCAAGTTGAAGCTCTGGACATGCTCGCTGCCAAGATGGACCTCCTGATGAAGAAACTGGAGGCCCCTGCTCAAGAAACGGTGCAAGCCATGGACGCTCGCATGACCTGCGAAGTCTGTGGCAACACTGGCCATTCGGGGAACGACTGCCCCGAAACGCGAGAAGATGCCCACTACGTCAACAACTCCAACAACAACGGGTACCGACCGAACAACTACGGCAACCGAGGCTGGAATCCGCGCCCAAACCTCCCTTTTGAGAGGCCTCAACAAGGTAACAATTTCGATTCCAGCAATTTCAATAATCAGCCGTCTCTTAGAGATCTAGTGTTTGGCCAGATGAAAATAACTGAAAACATCAATAAAAAGCTTGCTGCTAATGATAAACACTGGAAAGCATAGACTCTAGGATGGAATCATTTTCTTCTGCTATGAAAAGTCAACTGAGCTTTAATAAAATGATAGAAACTCAAGTCGCTCAGTTGGCTGCTGCTGTTCCTAACACTGAATCGGGCAAGATTCCGGGGCAACCCGAACCTTCCATCGAGACAGTGAAAGCCATCACTACCAGGCATGGTAGGATGTCTCGTAGTGTCTTCCGTACTAACCACGCAGGGAAGGTCGCACGCATCCAAGTGCTGACACCAAGATGGACCTACCTGCCGAGAGCTGCAAAAAGGGCGATCATCAAGACCTCTCTGGATAGGAAGGAAGATCCCGGAGTGCCCATCATTCAGTGCACGATCTAGAATCGTCGCATTGATGATGCACTCTGTGATCTGGGGACAAGCGTCAACATCATGTCTAAGGTATTATTTAAGAAATTACGCTACCCTACTTTGTCACCTACTACTGCCCAGGTACAGCTTGCGGACTCAACCATCCGCTACCCCGAGGGGGTGATCGAGAATGTACCGGTCCGGATCTGGGGACGATATGTCCCTGTGGACTTTGTTGTCCTCGACACGGGGAACGAGCATTCGTTTCCCCTTGTGTTGGGCCGACCATTCTTGAACACCACCCGGGCTAAGATCGATATGGATGCGAGAGAAATCTCGTTCCGTATCGACGGAATGTTGACTTACTTCAAGTTTCAACCCCGGGAAGAAAAGAAGACAGAGCCACTCACACCGGAGCAGAGGAGCGCCGAGTGTTTCCTTAAGGCTCTCATTAATAGAGAGCTGGAAATACTCGGTGGTGAGCAGCTCAATTGGAACGAGCCGACAAAACCGACAAGTGCAGAAGAAATGGACTTCCTCGTAAAGAAATACGAGGAAGAACAAGCCCTCTGGAATTCTCCAAAGACACCGATCCCACCGCCACCAACGCCGAAGAAGAAGAACAAGAAAATGTGGCGCAAGAAGGTTGCATCGTCCGAGTCATCCACTCTGGGACCAGACGATGACAAAAGCAACTGAAGACAGGAGAAGTCCCGCTCGCGGACTTAAAAGCTGAGCTCTCGCCGCGAGGAAAACCGGTATGTATCCCATATTTCCCTTCCAATTTTTAAATTCTCAATTGCATTTGCATGTTTCCCTTTTCAAAATAAATGGACCACTTGAGTAATTAAATTGAGAGAGAGTAGAAAATTTTGCAAGCTTGGTTAGAAATAATTGGACACATGCTGAAATTTTACCTAGGGTGGATGTAATTGATAACTTTTATCATTTTCATCCCTTCTAGAACATCTCCAATTATTTACCATCACCACCAACCAGCACCAAACATGTCTACCCTACTAAAAATGGCTGCACACTCACCAATTATCACAAACATGGCAGCATGGGAGTGATTCCACTAAAATCCACTTTGGTCATGTCACATTTCCATCTCACCTACCACTAAAATCCACTAAAAATGTCATTGGGAATTGTTGGCCACACAAAATTTCGTGGAATCAAAGCAAGGGGAGGTGCTCCACTCAGGGAGGAGTGGATTGGCCACCAGGGCCTGGTTCGCCCGAACCACCCAGTTCGGCCGAACCACCCAGTTCGGCCGAACCAGGGACCTGCCTCCCCTCGGCCTATTAATGCTGGTGCAAGCTTGTGAGCTTCTCCCACACCTGCTCACTCTGAAATTTCTGCTAGGAAGCTCTCTCTCTCTCTCTTATTTCTTTGCTCAAGTGCTTGCTCAAGTTCTTCCCAAGTTCTTGTTCAAGTTTTGGTTCACTTGCATCACGAGAAAATCCAAAAAAATATTTTGCTTTTGTTGTGATCTCTGTGCTGAATTTCTGGACGATTTTGTGGTGGTCACCGACACCCACAAGAACGACTAACCTTTTGTGGTGGTTTTCATCCCCGCAAGAACGACTAACTATCTCAAACGACTGACTTGATTTTCTTGTGCTAACCATATATATTCAGTCCTTCGGGTAGTTGTTGTTGCACTAACTTTTTGCAGGAATCATGTCGAAGTTCTTCACTTCGCTCCGTCGTTCCGCCCGGCTAGGCCGACGATCGGACGATGCTGGGAGTTCCCCAGCTCCGTCTCGAGGCTCGAGCCGGATGGACACAGACGAGCACGGAGCAGCCGGCTCGGGATGGGGCCATGCCACGCCCCCAGCCAGGCAGCTCCTGAGCGAGAGCGACATCAACCTTAGAACAGAAAGGGAGCGGAACACCTTCAACGAGCTTCGGCTGAAGGAGTTCGAGCATAGCCGTGGGTTTGAGCAAGATTTGCTCAGGGACACGGGGATGGACGTAGAGTTTACAGAAATCTTCCAGGCCATTGGCTGGGAGAATTTCTGGCACATCAACGAAGAAGGTTCGTACCTGCTCACCCTTGAATTCCTCTCGACTTTGGTTTCTGAAACTGGGGGTTTTCATTTTCGGTTCTTCAACCAAGAGTTCTTCTGCTCTTGGAGGGATTTTAGTTCGGGTCTCGGATTTTCAAGCCGTTGTTCATTAGACCCGAACAAAGCGCTTAAAAGATTTGACCGGGTGGCATTTTGGAAAATGATTTTGGGGGATACCAACTGTCATGCGCCACGCACGAACAACATTCATAACCCCACTTTGCGTTTCATGCATCGTTGGGTGTCTATGACGGTATTCCCCCGGGCAGATTTGCGCCCTGTCAACACCATCGAGTTGCGGGTTCTTTTTGCCATGATCAAGCAGATTCCCTATTCACCTGTGAAAGACATGGTTGGTCACTGGCTGTCTCATATTTCTCGTACGGGTGGCATGGCGATGACTTCTCTAGTCACTCGCCTCGCTAACCACCTGGGCGTCCTTCAAGGCGCCCGGCTCACGTACATCGAGACAGCGCGTTCCGTCGTGGATGCCGAGCACTTCGTGCAAGCCCACATGATACGGCGGACGCCTGACGCAACGCTGGCAATGATTTACCATGGCTATACAACTGAAGTGTCCTTGCCTTGTGCAACACTAAGGTTGTATACCACGCCGAAACTAACTCTTCAGTTGAGGACCGAGTCGGACGATTCTCCACCTTGGAGAGAGCCCGCTCGGCACAGCGTTGCAGGTGACGGACCCGTCACAAGGGGACGAGCCAGGCGTGATGCTGGGCTCGCCACCTCACAGGAGCCGGAAGATGCACCACAAATGCCGCACCGACACACTTCCGCTTTTGAGGCCACCTACGACATGTACACCGACGCTGGGACGTCCGGAGCAGGAGGCTCCGGGCAACACCAGGAGCCGAACTACTTCACCTCAGGACACTGGGACTACGGCCAGGAAACGGACTCTGAGTGGTCCGGGAGTCGGTATGGAGGAGGGCACGACAGTGCCTCCCAGCCATATTACCCCGGATACTCACAGTCCGCACGCTTCGACTACGGCCGGGAATTGTCCTACATCTCCGACCGAGTCGAGCTCATCGACGACCGTACCCGAGAGATCCAAGACACGCTAGCCCGCCATTCTCAGTACCATCAAGAGAATAGCGGGATGGTGGCGTCTATCCAGCACGACGTCCACGAACAAGCGGAACAGCTGAGCCAGTACCTCTCAAGGCTCAACCCCTACCAGTGAAGAGTCCAAGCTTGGGGGAGGACCCCCACCAGGTATGTCCCGATTTATCCAGCACTTTGATCATTTAATTTCCCTTTCATTTCCCTTCATGATAGTTTGCATTTAAAAAAAATGAAAACACCAAAAATATTTCCCTTAAACAATATTTCCCTTGAATAAAATAACTCCCAACTATGCATGGAATGAATCGTATGCCTCTCACCTTGGAAATGATGAATAGTTGCTATGTCATTAATTTTGCAAGTACTTTGCTTCAACTAGTTGATAGATTTTGCTTGAGTTATTTGACATGAGTAAAAATGATCCTGAAAACCTTGTGGGAGCACATGCTTTATTCCAAGTCTAAGTTGTTGTGGGGATTGATATAGTGAGAGTTTGGTTAAATTCCATTCTGCTTTTAGTACGGGGAAAATCTCGGAGATTTATGCTTTCAAAATGAAACAAGTTCCTCATTGGTCAAAATACCTACCAAAGCCATATGATAAGCTTAGTTGAAAATTTCTACTAATATGCTGCTTGTTATCTTAGTGAGCTTTGTCAAATTGTTGTGACCTTTGAGTGAAGCTTTCATATTCTTAAAGATCGAGACCCACGTACACACACCACCTCTCACTTGCAATTCCTACACTGGGAGTTAGCAAACATTTTCTATCATCCATCCACAAAAATAAATGCTCCATGTTCTATGATCTCCCTCTCCAAATATTCTTGATAGAGACATGGGCTATGTAAAAAGAAAAGCATGCCAAAGAAGCATGGCAAAAATAAGAAGAAAAGAAAAGCATGCCAAAGGGCATGGCAAAAAGAAAGAGAAAGAAAAGCACGCCAAGTGGCATGGCAAAAATATGAGAATAAAAGATAGCCCATGTTCTCAAAAATAAATCAAGGAGAGGGAAATTCATCCAAGGAGTTCCACCATGTTCCATTCCACTATTCCACCATACTCCATTCCACCACTCCATCATATTCCACTCCATTCATATCCACACACTTGCACGTCTCGATCTTAAGATGTGATTTGTCTCCTCAGAGATCCGGTCTTTGACTTAGCAAAATATAAGATGCATGCATGCCTTCATCCTTTGTCCCTGAGCCACACAAAAAGCCATATTAGATGTTAGGATGAAAAGAAGGCACAAGCCTTTGGTGAGGATTCAAATACACTTGAGTGATTGAATGTGCCAATGAGGAACAATTTGTAGTTTTCAAAACTTATGAAAAACTCCGAGATGGGATCCTGAACAGAGTAGAGTGGAATAAAACTGAGTTTAAACTATTCGTCCTTTCAACCGCCCAAGATAAGGAAATTGCTATAAGCCCCATAGGTAAAAAGGTGATTTGAAACTCTGCCTATGATTCAAGTATTTTTGAAGACTAGTTGTTTATAAAGTTACCTGCAAAAGAAATGACATTGTAGCAACTCCTGATCCACCGAGCCTAAGTTTATATCTTTGCTCAAGGACGAGCAAAGAGCTAAGCTTGGGGGAGCTTGTTGGCGGTCGTTACAGCCCAAATCCGACCACCAATACTCGGGAATAAATGAGGTTATATGCAACATTCCATGTACTTAGGTTTTATTTCTAATAAAGTTCCACGAGTTTTGGTGAGTGACACTTGTGCAGGTACAACTACAACAAATACGTGCTATTGGGGCCGAAAATGACCGAATCGGCCGAACGACACGTTCGGCCGGTTAACCCCCTAGCCATGCACGCAGTGAAGTACAACTAGGAGGCCACATGTACAACCAACGATGACAAAGCGCTAACGGGGCAAGCAACTTGGCGAATGACGTCACCAATCCGGGGCAACAAACACACCCCGGCCAGGTGGAGGCGATCCAGGCCATCCAGAGGCAGAGGCGGTGGAACAGAGGGCAGCCGAGCCCCCAGGCCAGTTCGGCCGAAGGACCCGGTTAGGCCGAACTGCCCACCGCCTCACAACCGCCTCCAGGGGCTCATCCTGGCCACCCAGAGCAAAGGCGGCGTATCCAAGGGTTCGGCCGAACCCCCTGGTTCGGCCGAACCGACCCTGGCGCCCGAAATCCCAGGGGGTACCCCCCTGGTCCCTTGGCGGCTACTCCAGCCCCAACCGTCCTATGCAGCTATAAATAGGACCCCTTACCTCACTTGTAAACACACACCAAGCCAAGGAGCTCATTTCCACTTTCATTCTAGTAGAGTTAGGATAGTTTAGTTGGGAGTTAGAGTTGAGTCGAGCTTTGCCTCGGAGGTTCCGGAGTCGTCTTCAGAAGCTCTGGTATAAGCTCTTGTATCTTTTACCTTTTCTTTTTGTAAGACTTTGAGTTATCAATATAGTTATCTTTATCACTTTGCCTTTGTCATTTATATCTTGCGTCTACTTTATTCTAGTAGCAAATATATCTTGTTTAGACTATAGTTAGTTATAGTTCTAGTGCTTGTAGTCTTGTTTGATTCTTTGTCTTGGCTGGTTCTTCGATCTCCTAGTGTTGGCTCTGTAGCCGCTGTATCTCTAAGCTAGAGTGACATAGGTAGATAAAGAATCCAGGAGTCCTCTATCTCTTCTCGTTGTCCTCCCAGCTATCTATCTCTTCTCTCCCTTACCTGAGTATCCCTTGAGCTGTGTGTCCGGTATATCCACTCCTATCCAATACCGTTATCCCCTGTCTTGTCTAGTCGTGTACCCTCCTCTGATAGTCTCGAATATCTGTTCACTAGTAATCTTGCCAAAGCTTCCCTGCGGAAATATAAATTACGATACCTCGGGAATATTTCTATATTTTACTAAGCCATAAGGAAAACCACTGAAACACTCCTTACCCCAGTACCAGGATTCTCAATTCTGATATTGGATCGTAAGAAGTGCCAACACCTGCTCGCTGCTGTGAACGACTACCTCGTCTACTTCCCGGTGGCATCTTCATCAGCACGAACGACTACGTCTCGACGTCCATCTCCCTCAAGCGAACGACTACTTCCTGGTGGCCTAGTCGTTCGAGGGACTGCACTGCACCAACTCGTCACTGCACCCAATCCGATCGACTACTTCAAGCAGGTTAGTCACAATGACTAGTAACGGCGATTCCGGTTCCTCCGGTTCCGGTTCCGTCCCTGGGTATAAACTAAATCCTCTCTGATTTTGCTTACTGTTCTTGTTTTATTTGAGATTTAACTTGAACACAAGCACATGCTTTGCTCCCACTGGATCACTCATATTTGTCATGAATTTGTTGATAATTTCTGGAATTAAAATATACCGAAATTTGCCTAGATTTCTAACAATCCAAAAACCTTATATTGTTGATAGGCTTTCGGTAACTAGTTTTGCTGCATCAATCAAACCAAATGTTTTCGATGGCACAAATTACAGGCGTTGGAAGCAGAGGGTTACGTTGTGGTTAACAGTGATGAACATCATGTATGTCACGCAGGGGAGGCCCGAACAGTTCTCTCCAGAGGAGGAGAGGGCTTTCGAGGCAGCCGATAACCTGTTTCGTGGTGCCATCTCGAGTGTTCTCGCTGAAAGCCTTGTGGACACGTACCTTTTGCTGCGAACTGGCAAAGAAATTTGGGATGCGCTTGAGGCTAAGTTTGGGGTCTCTGATGCTGGTGGTGAGCTGTATGTCATGGAACAGCTCTATGACTACAAAATGGTTGAAGACCGTTCTGTGGTAGAGCAGGCCCATGAGATTCAGGCGCTGGCTAAGGACCTTGAGAACTATAGCGAGGATGCACCATGTAAGTTGCCTGACAAGTTTGTGGCTGGAGGTATTACCTCCAAGTTACCACCTTCTTGGAAGGACTTTGCAACCTCTCTGAAACACAAGAGGCAAGAGTTTGCTGTTGTCGATCTTATCGGCACTCTTGATGTTGAAGAAAAGGCAAGGGCAAAGGACCAACGTGGTAAAGGGATTGTTGGATCTTCTAGTGCCAATATGGTGCAGAAGAAGAACCACAACGCGTCCAACAAAAAGAAGAACAAGCCGCATCAGAACCAAACAAAGGCTAAGCAGACGGCTCAGTTCAAACCAAAGAGGCCGCCAACTGGGAAGTGCTACTGCTGTGGTAGCATCGAACACTTTGCTGCAAAGTGTCCGGATCGTAAGGATAAGAAAGATGGCAACAGTGCCAACATGGTTGTTAGTGAGACTGGTGGAACGTCGGGGTACGGTAATCTTTTACCTACAGTTCTTTCAGTATGTCATTCACCTGATTGGTGGATTGGCACTGGTGCTAATATTCATGTTTGTACTGATATTTCCTTGTTTTCTTCTTACCAGGCAGGCGGGACTTCCTCCTTGTTGATGGGGAACGGATCGCATGCGTGTGTTCTTGGTGCTGGTTCGGTCGATCTGAAGCTTACTTCGGGAAAGACCGTTCGACTGAAAAACGTGCAGCATGTCCCCACCATCAAGAAGAACTTAGTCGGCGGGTCTCTTCTATGTAGAGACAGTTTTAAGTTAGTCTTTGAATCCAATAAATGTGTAATTTCTAAGTTTGGAAGTTTTATTGGAAAGTGCTATGATAGCGGAGGCTTGTTCCGCTTTTCTTTGTCAGATGATTGTAATAAAGTTGTGAACCATGTTTCAAATGTTAATGATGAGTCTAATGTTTGGCATTCGCGACTTTGTCATGTTAATTTTGGTTGTATGATGCTTCTTGCAAACTTGAGTTTAATTCCAAAATTTACCTTAGTCAAAAATTCCAAGTGCCATGTGTGTGTTGAATCAAAACAACCTCGCAAGCCTCATTTTGCGGCGGAGGCAAGAGACTTGGCACCTCTAGAATTAATTCATTCCGATCTGTGCGAAATGAATGGCGTATTGACAAAAGGCGGTAAAAAGTATTTCATGACTCTAATAGATGATTGCACTAGATTTTGCTATATTTATTTGTTAAAGTCTAAAGATGAAGCGTTGTAATATTTTAAAGTCTATAAAGCTGAAGTAGAAAACCAACTTGAGAGAAAGATCAAAAGAGTTAGGTCTGATCGTGGTGGAGAGTATTTTTCTAATGTTTTCACCGCGTTCTGTGAGGAACATGGAATAATTCATGAGAGGACGCCTCCCTATTCACCTCAGTCAAACGGGGTAGCCGAAAGAAAGAACCGCACTCTAACTGATTTGGTTAATGCCATGTTAGACACAGCGAGACTTTCTAAGGAATGGTGGGGTGAGGCTATATTGATTGCATGTCATGTCCTGAATCGTGTTCCCATGAAGAACAAAGAGATAACACCATTCGAGGAGTGGGAAAAGAAAAGGCTAACTCTTTCATATTTACGGACTTGGGGATGTTTGGCCAAAGTGAATGTGCTTATAACCAAGAAATGTAAATTAGGACCTAAAACAGTAGATTGTGTCTTTCTTGGTTATGCTTTCCACAGTGTGGGTTATAGATTTTTAATAGTGAAATCTGGAGTACCTGACATGCATGTTGGCACTATCATGGAGTCCAGAGACGCTACATTTTTTGAGGACATTTTTCCTATGAAAGAGGTAGTTAGCACATCTAGTCATGAATTATCTGTTAACAATGAACCTAAAGAACCTACTACTGTGATAGAATACAATGAACAACCACATGTGGAGAATCCTGAGGAGGATGACAATGAAGCAGCTCTCAGAAAGAGCAAGAGACAGAGGATTGCAAAGTCCTTTGGTGATGACTTCATTGTGTACCTCGTGGATGACACTCCTAGAACTATTGAAGAGGCATATTCCTCTCCAGATGCTGACTATTGGAAGGAAGCAGTTCGGAGTGAGATGGATTCCATTATGTCTAATGGTACTTGGGAGGTTGTGGAGCGTACTTATGGGTGCAAACCTGTAGGATGCAAGTGGGTGTTCAAGAAAAAGCTTAGGCTTGATGGTACGATTGAAAAGTACAAGGCAAGGCTAGTGGCTAAAGGCTATACTCAGAAAGAAGGAGAAGACTTCTTTGACACCTACTCACCGGTTGCCCGATTAACCACTATTCGAGTACTACTTTCCTTGGCAGCTTCTCATGGTCTTATCGTTCACCAGATGGACGTTAAGACAGCTTTCCTAAATGGAGAGTTGGAGGAGGAGATCTATATGGATCAGCCAGACGGATTTGTAGTAGAAGGTCAAGAAGGAATGGTGTGTAGGTTAGTCAAGTCTTTGTATGGCCTTAAGCAAGCTCCTAAGCAATGGCATGAAAAGTTCGATAAAACTTTAACATCAGTTGGTTTTGTTGTGAACGAAGCTGACAAATGTGTGTACTATCGCTATGGTGGGGGCGAAGGAGTGATCCTATGTCTGTATGTGGATGACATACTGATATTTGGGACAAGCCTTAATGCGATTAAGGAAGTCAAAGAATTCTTGTCCCAAAGCTTTGAAATGAAGGATTTGGGAGAGGCTGATGTGATTCTGAACATTAAACTAGTGAGAGAAGGTGATGGTGGGGTTGTTCTTACACAATCCCACTATGTGGAGAAGATCTTGAGTCGTTTCGGTTATAATGACTACAAGCCAGCTCCAACACCTTATGATGCTAGTAAAGTGCTGCGGAAAAACAAGAGAATAATGAGAGATCAGCTGAGATACTCCCAGATCATTGGTTCACTGATGTACCTAGCCAGTGCTACTAGACCCGGCATCGCGTATGCTGTGAGCAAACCGAGTCGATTTGTGTCTAACCCAGGAGAGGCTCATTGGGAAGCTCTTGAACGGGTGATGCGTTTCCTAAAAGGTACTGTGGACTACGGGATTCACTATACTGGGTACCCTAGGGTACTAGAGGGTTATAGTGATTCAAATTGGATATCTGATGCAGATGAGATTAAAGCCACAAGTGGATATGTGTTTACACTTGGAGGTGGCGCTGTCTCCTGGAAGTCTTGCAAGCAGACCATCTTAACGAGGTCTACTATGGAGGCAGAACTCACTGCATTAGACACCGCCACTGTTGAGGCCGAATGGCTTCGTGAACTCCTTATCGATTTGCCGGTAGTTGAAAAACCGATACCGGCCCTCCTCATGAACTGTGATAATCAAACGATGATTGTCAAGGTGAACAGTTCAAAGGACAACATGAAGTCATCTAGACATGTGAAGAGGCGGCTGAAATCTGTCGGGAAAATGAGAAACTCCGGAGTGATAGCCTTGGATTATATCCAAACGGCTAAGAACCTGGCAGATCAATTCACAAAGGGTCTTTCACGTAATGTGATAGACAATGCATCCAGAGAACTGGGCTTGAGACCCATGAGTGTTACTCAGTAGTGGTAACCTGTCCTATGTGATCGGAGATCCCATGAATTAGGATGGTGAAACAAACTACTGTTTAACTAAGAGAAGAGAACCTTTGTAGAAAGGCTCATTCCAGTAGAGGTGCATTTCTCTTCTAAATCTGTATGGCGGGTTGGTGAAAACCTTAATGTGATCCGAGTGGCTCAATGAGGAGCAAAGATGTTGGCCTACAGAACATCTTAAAGGATTACACCTATATGGGTTTGATTCCTAGTCACAATCTATGGGATAGGGTGATCTCTAGATACCCATGAAAGGCATGGAGTATGACTTATACGCTCCAACCCGAGGGGATGCTCTCAGCAGCCTAGTACTGGCAAGGGGCTCTAGTCAAGCTTGTTTGCACGAAACTGCCAATTCAAGGTATAGTCCATTGGTCAGTTGTGAATGAGTGTAGCTTTTGCCTCAGGTGGATGTTCAACTTAACAGTCTCCACCATGAAGCCGGTATATCAAAACAACATTTGAGTCGAGGGCATTTGTTGTGAACCTTGAAATTCTTGGTGGGGATTGTTGGATTAATTGGGCCATTGGCCCATTTTGTCTCAATTAATCAAAAGAAATTAAAGGTCCACTAATAAATGCTAGGGGTCTATATCCCGGATTGAGAGTCAACGAGAATCTTAACTAACTTAAAAGGTGGACCAAATATGGACCGCCTGTGAAGTTGGTAAAAGGAGAAGGGCATGCCACACGCGCGCGCTCGCTCGCTCGCCTCGCCGAGCCGTGGCCGAGCCGTGGCGTGGCGTGGCGTGGCCGTGGCCGAGCCGTGCCGTGCCGCTTTGCGTGTGCGGGGGTGAACGTTTTTGCTGTTAATGACATTGAAGCCAGAGACGTTGCAGTCTTCATGGGGAGAGTAACTGACGACCGTTACTGTCATGAATCCTGTAACTGACGCTTAAATGGCATTATGGCTGGACAATAGCATCCAGGTTCATCATCCCTCTCCTGCTGGGCGCCTATAAGAGGAGGCATCTCCTCCCAGGCAGAACACGCGGTACAACCCTCTCTCTGGTATTCCTTTCAGGCTCTCTTCTCCCTGTTGTTTGCTGCTCTCTCGCATCCCCAACGCAAGCTTTGCGCGCACTCTGCTTGCGTGAGCAGTTGCCTCCGAACCTCGTCTGCCTAGCGATCCTGCTCGGGATAGGCGGACGATAAAGTTTTTGGGGAGCGTACTCGTACGCGCCTGCTCGCTGCTGTGAACGACTACCTCGTCTACTTCCCGGTGGCATCTTCATCAGCACGAACGACTACGTCGCGGCATCCATCTCCCTCAAGCGAACGACTACTTCCTAGTGGCCTGGTCGTTCAAGGGACTGCACTGCACCAACTCGTCACTGCACCCAATTAGATCGACTACTTCAAGCAGGCTAGTCACAATGACTAGTAACGGCGATTCCGGTTCCTCCGGTTCCGGTTCCATCCCTGGGTATAAACTAAATACTCTCTGGTTTTGCTTATTATTCTTATTTTATTTGAGATTTAACTTGAACACAAGCACATGCTTTGCTCCCACTGGATCACTCATATTTGTCATGAATTTATTGATAATTTCTGGAATTAAAATATACCGAAATTTGCCTAGATTTCTAACAGTTCCTACCTCCTGGAATTACCTGCAAGAAATCAGATTATCAAAGAGGTTTAGGATGCCAAAAAGAATTTGTTTGTTTCTCTTTGGGGGTTTTGCATGGGCTTTGTGGAGAATTCGAAAGCAATGGTTGTTGAAAAGATTTTTCCTAATCCTTTGGATATGATTTATTCGGAATCTTTTGCGCAGAAATGGCACCATCTTTTGAAGCTTGAAGACAGGAGAAGGTGATGGAATCTGACGGCGAAGATGAAGAATTGGCTAGGTGCTTATGGGCACGTTTGGCAGAGCTCATAGAGCAAGTTGTGGACTGATCCGGATAAGCTCCGCCAAACTAATATTTCAGAGAGAATTGATTCTGATTTTGTGAAGCAATTCTTTAAAATGAACTTAAGGAGCTGAGAGTTGAAAAAAGTAGAGCTGGGATGATTCAAACAGACTCGGAACACACGAGCTCTCTGCTCTCGATCAAATCTTAAACAAAGTAAGCACCTCGTGGCATTTGTCCTGATGTCACCAACGACTTCGTCTATATTATTATCCAGATCAACCAGCAGCAAGCTAGCAACTTCTACTAATTTAGACGAGCCTCACACTCACACAAACTTCCTATTAGTTGGGCGCACATGACAGCAGACGGTGCCAACTGCCAGGTGATGTGTGCACGCAGGATCAGGAAGCATCAACTTCTTAGTTGGGAGCCACGTGACTCCAGGTCGCCCAGTATAAAAAAAATGAGAAATCATTTCCTGCTAGAGTTCGACGAATTGATCCAATTCCAATCGCAACCAAAAGCCAAGCAATCGCCATGGAACTCTCCTTGACCTCGTCTGCTCTCCTCGTCCCGCTCCTCACTCTCCTCCCTGTCCTCTACCTCCTCCGCCATCGCCGGGACCCCAAGAAGCAGCCTCGCGCCGATGGCCTCAAGCCCTACCCTTTCGTCGGCATGTTCCCGCATCTGGTGAAGAACCAGCACCGTTTCCTCGAGTGGTCCACCGACGTCGTGAAGCAATACCCCACGCACACCATGTCCTTCAAGGTCCCCGGCCTCGCCGGCGCCGCCATCACCGCCAACCCGGCCAACGTCGAGCACATCGCCAAGAGCAACTTCGCCAACTACCCCAAGGGCGAGGTCCTCGTGTCCACCATCGAGGATTTCCTCGGCCACGGCATCTTCAACTCCGACGGCGACCAGTGGCTGCGGCAGCGCAAGGCCGCCAGCTACGAGTTCAGCAAGCGCTCGCTCCGGAACTTCGCCGTCGACGCCGTCCGCTTCGAGATCGCCGAGCGGCTGCTGCCTCTGCTCGACCGCGCGGCGCGCGACGGCATCACGCTGGACGTGCAGGACGCGCTGGAGCGCTTCGCGTTCGACAACATCTGCCGCGTGGCGTTCGGCGAGAACCCGGCGTGCCTCGCCGCGGAGGAGGAGGAGGGCGTGGCCGCGGCGCGCCGGAGCGCCGAGTTCATGCGCGCGTTCAACGACGTCCAGGACGGCGTCATGGCCCGGTTCATGTCGCCGGTCAGGTCGCTGTGGCGCGTCCAGAGGCTGCTCGGATTGGGCCCCGAGCGGCGGCTGCGCGCGGCGCTCGACACGGTCCGCGGCTACGCCGACCGGATCGTCCGCGAGCGCCGGGAGAGAGGCGAGGCCGGGGAGGACTTCCTGTCGCGCTTCGCCGCGGGCGGCGAGCACAGCGACGAAAGCCTCCGGGACGTGGTCACCAACTTCCTCCTCGCCGGGCGCGACACGACGTCGTCGGCGCTGACCTGGTTCTTCTGGCTCGTCTCCGGCCGCCCCGACGTCGAGGACAAGATCGTGCGCGAGATCCGTTCGGTGCGCGCCGCCGCCTCCTGTCAGGGGATCACGGGCGCGACGACGTTCAGCTTCGACGAGCTGCGTGAGATGCACTACCTCCACGCCGCCATCACCGAGTCCATGCGGCTGTACCCGCCGGTGGCCATGAACACGCACTGCTGCAAGGAAGACGGCTTCCTGCCGGACGGCACGTTCGTCGGGAAAGGGTGGCAGGTTACCTATTCCGCGTACGCCATGGCGCGGGTGGTGGACATATGGGGCAAGGACTGCGAGGAGTTCCGGCCGGAGCGGTGGCTCGGCGAGGACGGCGCGTTCCGGCCGGAGAGCACGTTCAGGTACCCGGTCTTCCACGCCGGCCCGAGGATGTGCCTCGGCAAGGAGATGGCGTACATCCAGATGAAATCCATCGTGGCGTGCGTGTTCGAGAGGTTCAGCTTCCGGTTCGTTGGCGGCGAGGAGCGGCCGGGGCTTGTGCTCTCGTTCACGCTGCGGATGAAAGGGGGCTTGCCGATGCAAGTGAACAACAGGAGCTAGGCAACTCAGGCTACTGAAACATGTACAATTTGTTACCAGTATTGTTTGATAGTGCTGTGCTCGTTTGGTTTGAGTAGTACAGCGAAATAGCCAAACGGTTGATATGGTAGACTGATTGATAGCAATAGCCAGGGTAGAGAAAACCCACCGCAAATCCTAACGTCGACTGAAAGAGAAGAAAAAATTACTGAAGATTGAGCGCATGTTGTTGCAGGTGAGTCTGGCCTCTTCGTGAAACTACACAGTATATCAAACTAACAAAGGTTAGCGATCTGTCTCTACCTTCAAACTGTAGATACAAGTGCCAGCTCCTACTGCACACAGGATCAGGAACTTCAGACGGAGTCAATATTCTGAATACAGGAATCAACAAATCTCATTCACGCACCAATGTGAAACTTGGAAGCAGATCAGGTATAAAAAATATTTGTCGAGAAACAACAACACAGACTAAAAGTGGGTAATCCACAAAAGGTAACTTGAGGTGATTCAAATGTCCATTAACCAAATAATAGAATCAGGATGATTCACAGATGGACATTGGCTAAGAATATTGAAGAAAGGAGAAAGCTAGATCTAGGCAAATCTGGGCTGTTGAATACTTGAATTCGATCAATACAATGATTAGAAAAAAACATCGCACAATGTATGGACAGGGCCATTTAATTAAGAGACTATCTGTCTCTAGTGTTCCTTGAACTCTGAAGATGTAAAATACCATGATTTTACTGCACACGAGTTCTGGCCCATCAGGCAAATGCGGTATTCAGAATGCATTGATCAAAGAAACCATAGAAAAAGGTAGAAAATATGTTCTCAAATTTTACAAAACAAGATATAGTAAAGACACAGACAAGCAAAAAGGGTAGCTTGAATTATTTGATTCAGATACATTAACAAAAATAAAAGAACTAGTAAGGTGACAACACATAATTTATCAAGGAACAACCAAAAAGGGAACAGCATAAATAGTAAGGCAACAACATGATAATTCACCAAGGAAGAAACTACCTAAGAGAGTAACCCAACAATTCATCAAATGATAACCTAAAATAGTAAGATGACAGCTTCACTTTATTCTACTGAGTATTGACTTTCTACTTGCTACTAACCACAGCTATCACCTTACTAGAGCAGAAATCAAGATTACCAACCACAGCCAGTTTGATCTATTGATATCTCCTTTTCAAATAAATCGAACCCCATGTTAGTATTACGCTGGGCATATATGCCTAGAACTGTGCTATTTCTGGGAATAAAGCCCAGGCAAATCCATTCCGAGTTGTTGTATTTAAAGAAAAGTGAATCACCGAATAGCTCCATCTCTGCCCCTCCGAAGAATCCCAGTGTCACTGACACTTCCTCGACAAGCGTCATATTCCCATAGTAGCAATAGGCATTAGGATTGTCAGAGAAGAACACCCTGCTCAGGGAAATATCAGCCTCAATTTTCTTCTGCAGAGGGTAAAATATAGATTCGGGAAGCCAAATCCCCAGGGTTCCCGACTCCACCAGAATTTCAATACTGCTCCCCTCAGCTCCTCCTTCACCAGGAAATATGGGTACAGGTTGCTGCTGAGTTAAGCGATTTCCATGGTGATATGTCACCCTCTTGAGGTGGACATAGTATTTATCTGTCATTCCAGAATGGAATCCTCTTCCCTGACATCCGGGCTTGAGAACCAAATCTAAGATAGCCCAGTCCTTGATCATCATCCACACGACTTGCTGGAGCTGGAACACAGTAAGAGAATTTGTGCACTTGCACTTGGGCTAGAAATGATAGCTTACTGGTATCAAGAGATATAATTCCTGTATTGTATTCCCTTACAAATGTGGACCTTTCAGCCGTGGCACAACCGAAGACAACTTCCGGCTCAAAGTGATAATCATCGTTGCCTTCTAAGCTGAAGTGGAAAACATCAGATACAAGGTGACCCGTGGCAATACTCCCATCCTCGTATATCCTCGAAAATTTGCACTGCCCGCTGCCTAATTCATCACAAGACGCATGAGGAGCATGCTCGCAGAGTGGATCATAACAAGAGACACTATGAGATGTGCTAGACTTCCGAGGATTATAAGGTGGATAATGGCCCCTTGAACACTTATCACAAGGATGGCACTGTGTCCAGGATAGATCACTGCCTGTGTCAAACATAAGATACCTTGAAGAGATGCGGTCGAGAGATCCACCGATGCGGAGCGGCACAAGGTACAGACCACGGCGATAGTGGGATGTCACAACCATCTTCTGGCTGCCCAAAGCACCAGCCGGAACAGGTAACGATGCCAGTTGAATCTCCTCTTGGAACAGGTCGAAAGCGGTCACAGTGGGATCACGAACTGGACTCGTCGGGGCATTCCGGTGGATGATGGGGAGAGAAAATCCTCCCTTGAAGGAAGGCTCGCCGAATGGAGGAGCAGCAACCTGCTCATAGGCGGCAGAATCGCCGGCGACGAACAACATAGTAGTGAGTATCAGAGCAGCAATGCTCATCGTGAGTGTGGAAGAGAGCTGAGAGGACATGTCGTGAGGATGAGGACTAGGATTGGTAGCTGCAGGAGCCGCTGAAAAACTGAAGGGACACGAAATAGATTAATTGAGAATACATTTTTCTTCATTTCCCAGGCAAGCACACATGTGGTAAGCATGAACTGATCAATCACCATATACGTGGTGTGGACTAAAGAACTCGTTTCCAAACTATAGACACAATCATGCATTTTGCAACCACCGGGCATGAGGAAAGATTCATTGGCTTGGTGGCTCACGCAATCCATCTGTTTTTATCTTTCTATCCAAGGCAGCCGTATGTAAAGCTTGAGATGCAGTTCAGTTAGTAGCTAAATTCTGAAATAACATAATAAAAAACAGTTTCCATGTTGATTCATCAACCATAAAACTTTTAAAAAAAAGTCATTCACTAGCTCCAAAATCTTAACTTTTATAAAGCAATATATATTTCTAAAACAAATAAGATTTCCGTCTCAAATTTTTGGTTTGGTCCGATATGTATCATCGACAGGTGGGTCTAGAACGTATACAGTAAGACTATTAAATCTAGACGAGACAACAATTATATCTCCAAGCTTTTCAAAAAAAACGAAAGTCTTGATTATTAGGAGAAACAGACGTATGTATATACATGTACGGGGAAGACGGGGGGGGGGGGGGGGGGGGGCAACAATTCAAGTAGTTCTCAATCTCTCATAGATATACGTATTATGAGGAATTTTATAATGATTGGGATTAATTAGAGCCATCCGTTCCGAAAAATCGGACGATGAAAACAAAAGAAATACCCAGAGGTACTTAAATAGAGGTACCCGGAGGTACCCAGAGGTACCAAATTCGTGGGACCAGGTACCAAAAAATGGTGGGATCCACTATTAATTTAATATTTTTTTCAGAATTAAAAAAGGGCATAAGACTAATTTCATGTAGGTAACATTGTCGATTGTTTTTCTTTCACCGCGCCGTCCTTGCCGCTTCTGGTGCCTCCGCCTCGCCGAGCGGCTCACGCCGGAATCCCGGCCGCGGAGAGGTGGTGGCTGCAGGCCACCGTGTGGTCTCTCTTCGTCGTCCTTAGCTGCGCCTTCGCGTATAGGGTGTCGCTGCTGATGCCGGCCGCACTGGTGGTCCTCGTGGAGTCGTGGTGCATGACGGCCTTCGTCGTGCTCGTGCTCTGCAAAGAGTCAAAGACAAGGACCAACGGTACCAATGCTTGGAGTTGGACGAGGCCGACGCCAGCGATGCCACGACCTTCAACGAAATCAAGCCTATAGACCAATTGGTTTAGTTTCCAATTAAGCAACATTACTATAATAACCTTTTTCATTTAATTTAATTTTTTACTAAAAATACTAAGTAATTTTAGGTACCCGTGGGTATCTATGGGTACCTCTCCAATCATTGTAAAACACCTCACGTATTATACGTCGGAAGGGAGGACCTTGTAGCGCTGTACCGCCGCCGGTAGCTGTGGATCCACATATTAACATATGGGCACCTTCTCCTCCGCCATGCGTGGTGCCCGCGCGCTCGCCCTCGTAGTACTCCTCGCGGTGCTCCTCCATGGCGATGCGGCGCCAGCTCACCGAGGGCTTCAGGGTACGTAGCACATCACCATACCGCATTACCAATCTCTCTATGCTCTTCTCAATCCCATCAAACTCTGTTGTTTTATGCGCGCATCAGACGCCAATGCCCTCGACATCCCGGAGTACTACTGGGCGAACGCGACTGAAGAAGCCAAGGCCGCCGAGCTCTTTGTGTACGACACGTACTGGATGAACGAGACCGATCCGGTGTCGGCGGCGATCGCCAAGCGCATGGCGGCCGTCGGGGTCACCTACGCGTGTGCTAGGAGGTGGCTCTCATGGAGGTGCCCACGGAGGGAGAAGGACGGGACCCTAACCGGGATAACACGGCGCTGCTACCTTCGCGGGCTCAGATCACTGGAGGAGGAGGCGCGCCCACGGCCGCCGCCGCCGCCGGAGACCCCAGAAGAGGAGGCTCGCCGCAGAGTGGTTGAGATCTTGACCACCACCACGCGGCAAGTGTATCCCTGGCCTGACAAAATTCGTAATCCAGTGATCAAGACGAGATACCGCTTATACCCGGTCCCTACATTCCCGCAACCCCAATTTAGATGGTACTAAATTTCTTTTTTCTTTTCTGCTTGTGATATCGACCATCTCTGTATAATCGAAGTGATACAGTATGTCAGTATCTGAGATAACCAAACAGAATTGAATCAGTTGTGTTTGGTTTTAAACTTTTTATATTTTATAAAGTAATTAAGTTTCAATGCACAGTTTTCTATACTCGTATTCATACGGATAAAACTCCTCTCACATCCCATTAAACGTTTATTCTCTTCATAATAATCCTGCCACATCAACAAATTTAATAACATAAATTCTCATTTATAATGGCATAAAATTTCCATTGAGATTGGCCTAAGATCCTGTTCGGAACTTCGGATCTCTCTAGTCCATGGACTAAAGTTTGGTCTGTACCCTGCTTGTAAAAAAACTAATGGACTACAGATAGGGAGTGACTTTTGGCCCATTTAGTTACCCAAAGGGATTAATAGACTAAATGATTTAGTCCCACCTTTTAGCTCATCTGTTTGGGTTTTATGGACTAAATTGAGACTAAAAGTGTAAGACTAAAGAATAGTCCCTTGGATCCAAACAGCGCCTAATTATTCCATCTAGTGTCACTTTTCAAATGATATCTTGGTCATGCAGAGGGCAGCCTTTCCAGCCCTAATCTGCAGACCACGGGATCTTCGTGTTGTCATCCTGTAGTAGCTGAACTCTATCCCCAAAGATGAACCTGGCATACATTATGTTAAAAGTTTCAGAACAATTAAGGCACTCAGACATTCATAATAACTTATTTGTGAATACCCCATCTGGTTGTGTTGAGATTTCTGAAAAGGTTATACAATGTTTTAAATGATTCAGTGAATCCCATTTTTTCGGTGATTATTTTAGGAGCTTTGGGATTGCATGAGGTAATGGAATCATGCTCACTGTGGCAATATTTATGGAATGGTCATTTGCTTAAAATACAATGGCCCCATCTGTTCTCTTTCACGTTACAGCCAAACATCACAGTGTATGAAACATTACAAGTGACTGATCTTACTCAGCTTTTCCAGCTCCCTGTTTCTGCTCAAGCTCATGATCAGATGACAGAGCTTTTTCAAAGTCTTGATGCCATTACTCTCAGTACTGATTTTGACATCTGGGGATATATCTGGGGCTCACCGGTCTATACACCTTCCAAAGCATACAGACACCTAACAGGGCAGGCCCATGCACATCCACTTTTTAAAAGGCTTTGGAAATCATCTTGTCAGCCTAAACATTTGGTCTTCTTTTGGCTTTTGCTTTGGGATAGGCTTAGCACTCGAGGACTGTTGCGAAGACGGCACATGATTTTGCAGTCTTATAATTGTGTCTTGTGTGGGCAAGTTCAGGAAGAGACGGTTGAGCATCTTTTCATCTCCTGTGTTTTTGCCCAGAGCTTTTGGGACTCTGGGGGAATTGACACTCTGCAGCAAATAGATCTTTGGGAGCAGCTCTCGGCAATCAAGGAACAACTCCCAGTCATGTGTGCGATGGAGCTGGTAATCTGCATGTGTTGGTCCATTTGGATGGTAAGAAATGATTTCATTTTCAGAGGAGTGCAGCCCAATCTCCAAAACTGCAGATTCCATCTCAGAAAAGAGCTTGCCATGGTTGTCCATCGCGCAAGATCAGACAAAGCCCTTTCAGTTTCTTCATGGCTAGAAGCTTCATTATAATCTTTTTGATTTTCTTTGTTTCCTTTTTTGTATCGTGAGGACCTTCTGGGACATTGTGTGCTCGGTTTTTAATTAATTATAATCAGTAGGGGCAACCCTCCTGTTTCCTCAAAAAAAAAGGAAAAAAACCAATCGGGATTCATAAGGTGCCAGAGCATGAGTCTTGAGATCAAGTTTCTTGGAAGTGATTGCTTATGCTTCAACTGTGTTATATGATATGTTCTGTTATGTTGTTGAATGGTTCAGTTGGGTGCTGCACTGCTGCCCTTCTTTTAACTTGATTTCTGGTCAAGCAAAAAAAAAGGCCAATTCAATGTTCTGTAAGAAGCAGTGATGTCTACATGATTCAGGACAGAAACCAATAGGCAAATTCCATGTGTCTGTTTTTTTTTAAGATTTTGCGACATATAGATGATTCAGCACAGAAAACAAAAGGGCAAATCTATGTAGCTATTTTGTAAGATTTTGGTACTTTTGCGATGTCCCCATGATTCAGGACAAATTAAGATGCATACAGTCTAGATTTCATCACACGTTACATGAACATGATAACAAATATAGAGTTTCATATTTACTCCTTCTCATAGCTCTGAAAAGAAAAACCCCCAATCAGATCACCGAAATAGTCAGAAACGAGAATAGTCAGTTTTAGGTCCGGACACTAACACACAAGTGGCTCTACAAGTACGGTGCAAATTAACTTTGTCTCGCATTCAAATTACTAAATACAACTTTACCAATCCATGATTGATTACAGGAATGATCAAACTCCAGGATAAAGAATAGGATACATAGTAACACAGTTTTATATTAAAAACAAGAAAACAATATGGGGAAATAAAGTGTCAACGATGATGGGATTTATTGGAGTATATAAATTGATGTAAAACATAACCTCCACTTTTCATGACTTGCTCTTAATTTCATCGTTTGTCCAAAATGAGGGCAATTAATGATGACTGATCAGCATGGAGGACGTACATCATCATGTAAAGGCATATGCAACCCTGCTTGATAAATTCATCAAGAAAATCAAGAAATTATATAGTGATGGTATGTAATTTTTCGATGTAATTATAAAAGGACAGGACAACAAATCCAGCCATGCTATCTGCGCAAGCCCTTCCTTATCTAAAAAAAAATCTGCGCAAGCTACTTTGCGAGTTTTCTTTGGGAGATTGATGAGGAACACAGTTGAAACAGGTGGAGATTGGTGAGGAACACGGTTGAAACAGATGTAGTATATACGACGGTGGAGATCGAGGCCCACCTAGTTCTCATAGATATACGTTATTGGGAGGGAGACCTTTGTATTGTAGATTTGCAGCCCTGTACCGCCGCCGCCGGTAGTTGTATACACAGAATAACATATGGGCACCTTCCCTTCCGTGCGTGGTGCGCTCGCCCTCGCCCTCCTACTCCTCGCGTTGCTCTTCCATGGCGATGTGGCGTCTGCTCACCGAGGGCGTGAGAATATGGCGTCTGTTCACCGACGGCTTCAGGGTATATCACATTACGATCCCGCGTTTCTTCTTCTCAACCCCATCAACTTTATCTGCACTTTGTAGACGCCGAGGCCAAGATCCCGTGGTACCACTGGCCGAACGCGACCGCAGACGACAAGGCCGCCGAGCTCTTGTTGTACGGCACGTCCTTTGCGAACGAGACCGACCCGGCGTCGGTGGCGATCGCCGGACGCATGGCGGCCGTCGGCGTCACCTACGGGTATGCTAGATGGTGGCTCTCCTTGTCGTGCCCACGGAGAGGGAAGGACGGGACCCTATCCGGGATAGCACGGCGCTGCTACCTTCGCGGGCTCAGATCGATGGAGAAGAGGAGGCTCCAGCCGCCGCCGCCGCCGGAGACCCAAAAAGAGGAGGCTCGCCGCAGAGTGGTTGAGATCTTGACCACCACCACGCGGCAGGTGTATCCCTGGCCTGACAGTATTCGTAATCCAGTGATCAAGACGAGATACCGCCCATACCCGGTCCCTTCAAAGCCGCAACCCCAATTTAGATGGTACTAAATTTCTTTCTTTTTTTCTGCTTGTGATATCGACCATCTCTGTATAATCGAAGTGATACAGTATCTGAGATAACCAAACAGAATTGAATCAGTTATGTTTGGTTTTAAACTTTTTATATTTTATAAAGCAAGTTTCAATGAACAGTTACCTAGACTATGAAACCCTTGTTCTCTCTTCATAATAATCTTGCCACATCAACAAATTTAATGGCATAAAATTTCCATTGAGATTGGCCTAATTATTCCATCTAGTGTCACTTTTCAAATGATATCTTTTACAACCCACAAAATTGAATCCAGATTATCCACCGCCCCTGGGTGATTATTTGTAGATTTGAACTGTGAAAACTGATCTATGTAGTCCATGTAACTAAAGGTACATTTAAGTGCGATCCCTACTGGAAGCTCTGCCTATTTTATATCTTGCAAACTAATTGGAAGCTCCAACAAGAGCCTCTATCTTAACTTTCGATTAAAAAGCTTTGTAGGATTAGGAAAAGCTATTTGTCTTGCAAAGAAGGCTGTCAAAACAGATCGCACAGAAGAGTCGCATGTAGTTGCAAGTGAAATTAAAAGAATGGATAATCCCTACAGCATAATAGCAATCGACAACAGCAACTTTGATGATGCGCAGCTCACAAGTTCAGCCTCACTAGGAAGACTATACTCATAACAAAATCTCATTCACACATCCAAAAACAACAGAGAGTAAGGACCACGGCATCCAAAAAAGGTAACTTGAAGTTGCGTGGAGATGATTCAGATGTATTAACCAAAAAAAAGAACAGAAATAGGATGCTACATGATTGTTACACACAGATGGCGGCTCAGAAGATTGGATGTAGTAATCACACTTACAGTTGCATGCGCATCAAATTGCAATGCAATTAGAACATTCTTTTCTTCCCACTGTTTGAGTTTGTCTTTGTGCAGAGAACCTTCCTGCCTTTGGCACGCCTGCGCTTCAGTACCTTTCTTCCAGAAGTAGTCCGCATCCGCCTGCGGAAACCATGTGTACGGGCAAGTGACTTCCTAGACCTTGACCTCTTGGTCATGCAGAGGGCAGCCTTTCCAGCCCTAATCTGCAGACCACGGGATCTTCGTGTTGTCATTCTGTAGTAGCTGAACTCTATCCCCAAAGATGAACCTGACATACGTTATGTTAAAAGTTTCAGAACAATGGAGGCACACAAGCATTCACAATCACTTATCTGGGAATACCCCATCTGGTTGTGTTGAGATTTCGGAAAAGGTTATGCAATGTTTAAGTGATTCATTGAATCCCAATTTTTCTGTGCTTATTTTAGGAGCTTTGGGATTGCTTGAGGTAATGGAAAAAACCAATCGGGATTAAAGTGGTGCCAGAGCATGAGTCTTGAGATCAAGTTTCTTCGAAGTGATTGCTTATGCTTCAACTGTGTTATATGATATGTTCTGTTATGTTGTTGAATGGTTCAGTTTTGTGCTGCCCTTCTTTTAACTTGATTTCTGGTCAAGCAAAAGAAAAGGCCAATTCAATGCTCTGTAAGAGGCAGTGATGTCTAGATGATTCAGGACAGAAACCATGAGACAAATTCCATGTGGCTGTTTTTTTAAGATTTTCCGACATATAGATGATTCAGCACAGAAAACAAAAGGGCAAATCTATTTAGCTATTTTGTAAGATTTTGGTGTTTTTGCGACGTCCCCGTGATTCAGGACAAATTTAAGATGCATACAGTCTAGAATTCATCACACATTACATGAACATGACAACAAATGTAGAGTTTCATATTTACTCCTCATAGCTCTCAAAAGAAAAACCCCAATCAGATCACTGAAATAGTCAGATACGAGCATAGTCAGTTTCATGTCCGGACACTAACACACAAGTGGCTCTACAAGTATGCTACAAATTAACTTTGTCTCGCATTCAAATTACTAAGTACAACTTTACCAATCCATGATCAATTACAGGAATGCTCAACTCCAGGATATCAAATTGCAGATTCAGAGAACCATCCACTTCAACCAACAGGTTCAAACACTAACTGAATTTCATCTTTTCATAATACCAACCAGAAAAATTTCAATATTTCCAGATAACTAACTAGAACACCTTTTGATTCTGTTTCCACAAGTTAAACCAACATAGATCCCTAATTTTTCTTCTGTTTGCTGTATTTGACTAGAGGAACAAACTATGCAAGCTCCACCCCTCATGCACACAATTTCCACCTTTCTGGTATCGTGTACTGCATTATTTGTAAAAAAATCGTACTAAACAGCCTATTCTGCAAAACTAGTGCCAACACATAGTGCAGGAATTCATACTTTCAATGGCATTTCCTCGTGTGCGCGCAGTAAGCAACTACCCACTAATTCCCCAAAGGCCCCAAGCAATAGCGCATGATTATAGAGAAGAAAAGCAAGAGGAACCCGTTCTCACCGGCGAACGAGGAAGAGGACGTGAAGGCCAGCGACGCCGAGACCGCCGCTGAGAGAGAGGCGGGGGAGGCGGAGGCGGACGACGTGGAGGAGGACGAGACGAAGGAGCTCCGGAAGAACGGGGATGCGGAGACTCCCACCGGGGCCGCCCTGCTAGTGCGGGCGACGCCGCCGATAGCCGCGGCGGAGATCCTCCCGGAGCGGAAGGAGAGGGACGCCATTGGAGAGGCCAACGCGAGCGCCATGGTCGGAGGACTCAGCTAGTGCTGCGGGCTAGCCACTACCTCCCCTCTCCAGGGGCTTGTTTTATCTTATCCACGCTGGATGAGACAGGCCTTACGGGCCTCCATTTTGAGCCCGTGGACATTGGGCCCAGTTGACCAACGCTTCTTTTCTTTTTCTTTTGTGGACTAAGCTATTCGTTAACTCTGCCTCGTCTCTTGCGATTGATTTTTTTTTATTTTAACCCTTTTAAAACTAAAATTTTAATAATAACCTCACTCAAACTAAATTTTTGAGAACCAGCCCTTTTAGTCGCGCTTGGCGCGACCCATAATGAGTCGCGCCATGCAATGGCACGACCAAAATGCCACGTCGATGTAGTATAAAATCAACGTCCACGTGGCGATGACGGCTGTGCACACAGTCACGCCAGGACGCCTGGCGCGACCAGCGTTGCGCTGCTTGCTGCCTTTGCTAGCTTGTGCAAACTGCACAAAAATGCATTTCACTTGGCCTTATTTTCTTCTATAATTCTATTAACTAATGAGTTTCTAAATTCTCCAAACTTAGCACACATGATGTATAGAGTGTACATATTCCATCTGAAGTATTTATGCTCCAAAATATAGTGTATACAAATGAAAATTTCAATTTTGAAATAGACTAAGTATAATCCAGATCTTCCACAAAAGAATGCCATCTGAAGCTGTACCTGTAGTTGTGGCTGCTAACTAGTGAATATACTCAGCTGAGTGTTGACATTTTCTTTGGCTGACTGTGTGTTCCAATACTTAAGATGCAACTGAGGACTGAAACATTCCTATGACTTGGATATAAGTGGGTTCACTAACTTGGCCTCCCAATATTCCTTCTTGTTCATGGAAGGTGTCTTGGTTCACCAATTGACAAATCCATGGTGTCTTTCAGATTCACTAAAAAGCTGTTTCTGAAATCTGGATACTCTTTCTGGACATACAGACATTAATAGTCATAAGTTTCTGCCATTTTTTATTTGATGGCCTGAGTTTTTATGATAAGAATCTTTGAGATATTGCTTGCCTTTTTTCATGAACAATCCTATATCTGGTTCTGTGGTAATACTAATTGGTTTAGCAAAGCAAGCATTTCTCTGTGTTAAAAATTTTACATTCACTGCTTATGTATTTTTCCCCCATGAGCAGACGAGCATGTTTTTAATGAATTTGTTCTTTTTCAGTGTTTCTAAAGCTAAGCTTTCTGAGTATTCAGAAAAGATTGAAGCACTAGCTGCCGGGCTCGCTGCTTCAGTGGTATGTTATTCATGTGTTAATTATTTTTTTCCTCATTACCATTCTTAGTTCATTTGCTGGTTCTTCGTAGGATTCAAAGCTACCACTGATGATGATGTCACTTTTTTTTATCTGAACCTTTATCTCATATAGCTTACAGATATACTTCTCATTCTATATTGTGGTTGGTGCAGCCTGAAAATGAAAAGCTAGTTGTTGAAAGCAGAGAAGAAATCTCTGAAGAAAATGCTAAGGTGGAATGCCCAATATCTTTATCATCAGGATTGCGAAAAAGATCGGCGTAAGTTAAATTTAGTTCCCTTGTTTGCCTATTGTTACCGTTACAGCTGCTGAACTAACAGATGTAACTAAATAGAGCTCATGTTGAGGTTCGTCCAAGCCATCAGGAGAGAAAAGGAGATATCGGAGCACCTATTAAACTGGATGGAGAAGCTCAGGCTCACATTGAGAAGCATGAGTCTACATCTGTTTCTTCTCTTCCTTCAAAGGAACTTCAGAACGTCAGATGTTCAACATTGCCAACGCGGGGTGGAAATCCAACTACCCAGAAAATTCGTATGAACCACGCATGCAAGCATACATACATACATGGACAAGCTTAGGCGCATGTGTTCTACAGCTTCAGATGGCATTCTTGTGGAAGATCTGGATTATACTTAGCCTATTTCAAAATTGAAATTTTCATTTGTATACACTATATTTTGGAGCGCAAATACTTCAGATGGAATATGTACACTCTATACATCATGTGTGTTAAGTTTGGAGAATTTAGCAACTCATTAGTTAATAGAATTATAGAAGAAAATAAGGCCAAGTGAAATGCATTTTTGTGCAGTTTGCACAAGCTAGCAAAGGCAGCAAGCAGGGCAACGCTGGTCGCGCCAGCGTGCTGGCGTAACTGTGCACAGTCGCGCCATTGCTGCTGGCGCGACTGGCTCTTCGGCCGCGTCATCGCCACGTGGACGTTGATTTTATACTACATGGACGGTCGCGCCATTGCATGTGGCGCGACTCAATTGTGGGTCGCGTCATGTAGCTTGGCGGGGCCAAAAGGGCCAGTTCTCAAAAATTTAGTTTGGGTGAGGTTATTATTAAAATTTTATTTTTAAATGGGTTAAAATAAAAAAATTCCTTGCGATTTGGATTCTGTACTAAGCGTCCTTTTTTCATCCATCGATTTTTTTTCCGGAATTTTCGGGTTCTGAATGCTTCGACAACTTTGGCCGTTGCTACAACGATATCTGCAGTTTTTTTTTTTTTGAGCACAACGATATCTGCAGTTATGCACCGCTATAACAGTCTACATAAATGTCTAAAAAACAGTCTACAGGATAGATCTTTTTTCTTTTACTTCGAGTCTTCAACTCTATGTTAAATATAGCAGTCCTGATTTAGCTTTTCTTTCACCTCACCTGACTGATTGATCTCGATCAGAATCTAAGTAAACGATCCAATGGATGGGAGACAGTTAACGTTGCATCATTGGGGTAGTAACAACAATGATATTATTCTGTATATCCTGAGACATTGGATATTGGTTATTGGTACATTGCTGTTCTCCCATATTGACAGAAATGAATGATTTTCAGGTTTGACAGCACTAGTGGCCTAGCGGGCGTATTGTACAGATCTTAGCGGAGCGATGGAGCTAGCTACTGAAGCTATGCTATAAGCGTGGCGAAGAAGATCGAACGGTGTCCATTTGACAAATTATGCAGGGAGTGTGGTCTGTTCCTCATTTCTTGTTGAAGGTGATAGCGTTGGGCTCTTCCGGGATCTGCGGCATGCGCTGCTTCTCTTCCTCCACCTGCTCTAGCAGAACTTGCAGCTCAGCCTCCGACAAGCTCTCCAGCCGTTTCTGCAACAGAACCAGGGTGATCAGTTTCTGTATATTCTGCAGTCAGTGCAATGTGAGAATTCAGAAGCCGCAAGCTAAATCAGGGGAGTCCCCAACCTCCATGACTTGCTTCTCGTAGTCCCTGAGCTGGTGCGCGTAGGTCATGTCCTTGTTGGCCACCCGGAACATGTAGGTGGAGATCCACCCCACCGTCATCCCGAGCACCACCAGCAGCTGCACCACGTTGCCGGCCTGCAGGGGGTCCACCCCGACGAGCTGCGCGTAGCATATTATCTCGGCGGCGTGAGCGACCGATGGAACTGAAAATAATCAAACGCAGCACCAAGCTTCCAGTGGCATATTTCACTCACCTCCAGCCCGTACTTGAGCCCGACGCCGAAGGCGGTGACGCCGACGCCGATGAGCAGCACGTCTTTCCTAGTGTACCCGAACGGCACCTGCAACGAAAGCGTGTGTTCCCCAGCGCGGTTAATTTCTGGGTGTCCGTGTCGTGCGTGTTCGTGTTTTCAGTTCCAGGAGATGATCGGTTACCTTCTCTTTCGGGGATTGGGAATCGCCCGTGTTCTTCTCCGGGGAAGACGAGCTGCTGCTTCGTGTCGTCACGCGCTTCCTCTGCCTCGCCGATCTCAGCAGGTCGCTCGGTGGCAATACGATTTTGGCTGGGGATAAAAGAGCAGGATTGGATTCCAATCAAAATATTCAGCGCAAGATTAGTAGTAGCAGTGGCACGTACTGGAATGGCAAGTACTAGTTGGCAGGGAAGCTATCCTGGCAGAGCGCACGCCGGCGCCGGCGCCGGCGCCGGGGGCGAGCGCAGCTGCCGCGGGGGAGACGGAGGCGACGGGGGCGGCCAGCGCTGCCGGAGCCATGCTTGCCGAGTGCTGTCGCCGCACACGCCCCCTCCCGCGCCTCCTATATCTTATCCGCAGCCACCTGACAAGATCACAAGAGGCCGCTGCCGAGCCGCGCGTACGCACCTCCTCCTGGGGCTTTGTTGCCGTTGTCACACGAACAAACAAACAGAGCGAGAAAAAATATCGCGCGCGACTCGATGGTCTCTGGATAAGGCGCTGCTCGGCTCCCGCGCGAACCAACCAGACGCACGCGACGCCACGCCGCGCGCGAGCCCGGCCGTTTGTTTCTTTCAATTCCCCTTCCCTGCCCCCCATGGCCTCCTCCGCGTTCTCGCCGCTCTTCGCGTCGCTCCGGCTGCCGGCGCCCACCGGCTCGCGCTGCACGCCCCCTCCGCAGCAGGCTGCGCCGCCGGCGGACAAGGCGCCTCTCGCCGCGGTCGTCGCCAGCCACCGGAGGGAGCTGGTGCTAGGGGCGGCGCTGGGCGCGGTGCTGTCGCGGGCGCCCGCGCCGCTGCCGGCGCAGGCGCGCGAGGTCGAGGTCGGCACGTACCTGCCGCCGGCGCCGTCCAACCCGGGCTTCGTCTTCTTCCGCGCCACACCCAAGGACACCCCCGCCCTCCGCGCCGGTGACGTCTCGGTCCTTTCGATGCTTTCTCTGTCCCTGCGTGCTCCGATTGCTCCGTCCGGGCATCACTTCATCGACTGAGATATATAGCTCATCCGTGGCATTTGCAGGCAATGTGCAACCGTACGAGTTCATCCTGCCGCCGACGTGGAAGCAGACGCGCGTGGCCAACATCCTGTCCGGGAACTACTGCCAGCCCAAGTGCGCGGAGCCGTGGGTGGAGGTGAAGTTCGAGGACGAGAAGCAGGGCAAGGTGCAGGTGGTGGCGTCGCCGCTCATCCGCCTCACCAACAGGCCCAACGCCACCATCGAGGACATCGGGAGCCCCGAGCGGCTGATCGCCTCCCTGGGGCCCTTCGTCACCGGCAACACCTTCGACTCCGACGAGCTCGTCGACACCAACGTCGAGAAGATCGACGGCCAAACTGTATGCAACTGAACTCGATCCCTTTTGCAGCCCCAATTCTGCTTGTTCAGCAATTGGATTCTTTTTCAAGCTAATTAGTAGATCGTGTTGCTGAATAAGTACAGTGGTTGCTTATTAGAATGGTCATGGTTCTTTTGATGCAGTACTACAGCTACGTGTTGGAGACTCCATTGGCACTGACCGGTTCTCACAATCTGGCCAAGGCCACCGCCAAGGGAAACACGGTGGTGCTCTTCGTCGTAAGCGCCAACGACAAGCAGTGGTCGTCGTCGGAGAAGGTTCTCAAGGCCATTATGGAGTCATTTCAAGTATGATTGAATCAATGGATTCTGTGAGCTTTAGGTTTGTGTGATGTCTGACGAGTTATTGGCAACATCGATCGGGGTATTGAGCTGAGTCGCTTATCTGAAGCTCGATCTGAATATGTTAGAGTCTGGTTTTGAGGCTTGAGAAGTGCAAAGAACGATTTTCTATGGAGTAGCTATATACGGGGCTGTTCATAGCTTATTGAAGAGGAGAGGTTAAGCGTACACGGTGAGGAACATATTGTTACTAGTAACAAATGTAAGTTATAATCAGTTTATGTGCCTATAGAATCTGAATGTCCGATCGATAAGCTAGCATCAGACACCATGGCGTCATTGGACGACTTTGTTCCCAACGTCCAATATGAAGCAGAAAATCCCCCACCGCAACAAATCCATGGCATCAAATCATTTTCTACCCATCAAAGTTGATTTGGAGGGGCCAGTCCCACCACAACAAATGCAAATGTTGCTTGCAACATCGAAAATCATCTTCAGCCATCAAACAACTTGATTTAAGGAGTAATCAGCATCACAATAAGTTCATATGATGCTTACATTTAGTATGGATCACAACAAATAAAATCTACTATTACAACAAACACCAGGACCTCGAAGACAACAAAGGCACGGCAGGTTCTTGTCAAAAAAAAAAGGCACGGCAGGCTGACGAAGTCTAACGCAAGCAAGTTATCTCCATCTCAAGATGGCATCCATCGACGAAGAGAGACCACCACAAGTTTGCTTTGCGTTTCAAACTTGGTGAACCTAATAGTCGTCAGCTGGGTAGACTATAGTTAGACTCTGACTTGTCTCCGAGACTCTGGCAGTGCAACAGCTGGTGAAAGATACACCCACAAAAGGAATTGTGTTGCGGGGCTGGCTTGTACATTATTAAGCTCCACAGAACTCGCTCTGCGATCTGCGAAAAAATGGCGGCAGCGGCGGCTACCCGGCACGTGGTAGCCGTGCCGTACCCAGGCCGCGGCCACATCAACCCCATGCTCGTCGTGTGCCGCCAGCTCGCCGCCGCCGACGCCGCCCTGGCCGTGACCGTCGTCGTCACGGAGGAGTGGCACGAGCTGCTGGCCGCCGCGGGGGTGCCCGCCGCGCTCCCCGAGCGCGTCCGCATCGCCACCATCCCCAACGTCCTCCCCTCCGAGCGCGGCCGCGGCGCCGACCCCGTCGGCTTCATCGAGGCCGTGCACGCCAATATGGGGGAGCCCGTGGAGCGGCTGCTGGACCGGCTGGTGCTGGAGCGGAGGCCGGACGCCGTCGTGGTGGACACCTACCTGACGTGGGGGGTCGCGGCCGGCGCGGCGCGCGGGATCCCGGTGTGCTCGCTGTGGACCATGCCGGCCATGTTTTTCTTGGCGCTCTACCACATGGACCGGTGGCCGCCGGTGGATGGCCCTGAAGGGGAAGAAGGTTTTTTGGCTACTTCACCTTCCTCGTTTTGCAGATGTGCTGAATGCTAGTATATTGTAGTTTGATTGTCAGGAGTTCAATCTTTCCAACGTAAGGTAATTAAAATCTCGCTATTTAAGGCTACTTTTGCGAAGGGATGAGCTAGTTTTGTTCTTCTTCACGCTGATTTAAGCCAATTAAGGCAATCACTTACAAAATCGCTAGTCTTTCACTGCATGATCTGAATTTTTTTCCCTTTCTGAAGATTTTTTTTCTTTGGTCATTAGCCAAGATAATTACTTAGTAAAGATACCTAAAAGAGAGTACCAAATGACAAAAATACACGTCCTTTTAGAAAGACATACTGAAGAATTAAGAGGCTTGTTTATTTTACCGTAGTCTATATAATTCACGAGTTGTCATGCAATCATGAAGGTTCAGATATCTGAATGTCTATAAGCAAATATCACCTGCTTGCAAGAACTTAGATGGAAAAGGTTGAACAGCGTGTTGGTGGTTTCAGTCTAGAAAAATTTTAAACCAACATTATTGATGATTTCGGTAAAGAAAAAATTTAATCGAATCATTTTTTTTCTAAAATCGGTGTCTTATTTCGTCTAAAATTCTAAAAGTTCTGTTAGTAACCGTTTCTAAATGTCATTATCCAGTATGTATATACGCTAAAAAATTCATGATTTAATCATTGAGCTCGTCAGTTCAGGAAGGTATGCAAGGATTACTCGATTAGACTGTTTTCCTCGACCTCTTCTGTCGGGTCAATGAATCAACATCCCTTACATCACTAAAAATTTTGTCCATAGAGAAATCCAATCATAACATCTGATTATTAGAATCTCTGGAATGCTTGGTCATGCATTTTCAGTTATCTCACTTCTGAAACTTTATGTTCATTTTCATTTGTATCTGTATTCCAATGCATATAACTACTCATGTCCTTTCAGTTTCCATCTCCTGAGTAAGCAAGTTACAGATGCTTACAATCTTCAGAGTTCAGAGTGATAAATCACTTGCTATTAATAAACAAAATGATTGACTTAGCCCACAAGATTCTTGTTGTTTCACTAATCCATATCTTTGCTCTTTAGCTGATGGCAAGTTCCAACTAGCATGTATTTAGAATCGCCAACTAAAAGCACAATGCTATTCTGAAGTATTCCAGCCAATAACAGTGCTAATGTGTTTGCAAATGTACTTCTAGTTGCTCAAACCTGTAATTACAGATATCTGATATTCTGTGATCTGCAGGGCAAAGCTGCAAGTCCTTGGACAAATATTTACCATTCCCAGTCCTCTCCTCACTAAAATGTTCTGATATCAAGGTCTTCCGCTCCTGGGAGCTGCCAATGCAACGATGTTCACAAGCGTTCTCCAACGTTCGCAAAGCACAGTGTGTCCTCTTCACGTCCTTCTATGAGCTTGAAGCTGGTGCATTCAATGGGATATCACAAGTGCTTCCATGCCCCCATATATACTGTTGGTCCTTCCATTCCACATATGCCACCGTAAGGCGAGTCAAACAAGGTTCATCACGAGAAATATGCTGACTGGCTGGATGCCCAACCGAAAAATTCAGTGCTGTACGTCTCATTTGGCAGCTACGTTTCGATGCCATCCTCACAGTTGGAAGAGGTTGCCATGGGGCTTCATGACAGCACAATCAGGTTCTTCTGGGTGGCCCGGGACAAGGTTACCACCACCACTCTACAGCATATCTCCGGTGACAAGGGCTTGGTAGTACCGTGGTGTGAGCAGCTGGAGGTCCTGTCCCACCCCTCTGTCGGCGGCTTCCTGAGCCACTGTGGTTGGAACTCGACCCTGGAGGCCGTCTTCGCCGGAGTGCCTGTGCTCGCGTTCCCCGTTGTTTGGGATCAACTGGTGAATGCCCGGCTTGTTGCTGATGAATGGAAGATTGGGATCAACTTGAGGGAACAGAGAAGGGAGGATGGCATTGTCATCAGGGCCACAATCTCTGTTGCCGTGACAAAACTTATGGGTTTGGGTGATGGTAATAGGCAAGAAATGAGAAGAGCACACTATCAGAATGATCGACATCTGCACCGGGTGGGAAAGCCCTTTAGCACCGGGTTTCCCACCCGGTGCAACTAATCCGAGGCTAAAGGGGTACCCCTTTAGCACCGGGTTGAATAACCAAAAAAAAAGAAATCCGGGGCCTTTAGCACCGGTTGCAGACAGCAACCGGTGCTAAAGGCAGGCCCTTTAGCACCGGGTGCAGCCACGACCCGGTGCTAAAGGGCCTGAGCACCGGGTCGTGGCTGCACCCGGTGCTAAAGGGTCTGCCTTTAGCACCGGTTGCTGTCTGCAACCGGTGCTAAAGGCCCCGGATTTCTTTTTTTTTTTTTTGCTTTTTCAGTAGCCATGCGTGCACGTCTATATACGTATATATTCTAATACGTGTATTCTAATGCGTATTCGGCCGACTCTATATTCATACTAGCTGACATTTCATCAAAATAGAAGACATATATATTACAAAAGTAGATATTCATGCATGTCAACTCGAGTTATATATATTTAAACTGTATTTTCTACTTAATTAAGATTGACGACTAGCTTGTTGGACTGTCCAGCACGTCCTCCAGTACTGGCGAGTAGTATTCTCCTCGGGGATTGACGACCTCGTCCCAGATCCATCCGACAGCTGTTCTGCAATTGCGTCCAATATACATTTAAATGAAGCATTTTCCAATATACATTTCAAACATATAACATTTCCAATATACATTTTAATGTAAATATCTCCAATACATTTAAATGAAGCATTTTCCAATATACATTTCAAACATATAACATTTCCAATATACATTTCAACGTAAATATCTCCAATACATTTAAATGAAGCATTTTCCAATATACATTTCAAACATATAACATTTCCAATATACATTTCAATGTAAATATCTCCAATACATTTAAATGAAGCATTTTCCAATATACATTTCAAACATATAACATTTCCAATATACATTTCAATGTAAATATCTCCAATACATTTAAATGAAGCATTTTCCAATATACATTTCAAACATATAACATTTCCAATATACATTTCAAACATATAACATTGTCAAGGCATCATCTCGCAATGCATATAATTGTTGGCAATTTGAGCACAATTGAGCCATGCATATCAGATGTAGAATCATATGTCGGCAAGGGAACACATAAATTTCATACTAGTATTAGGTATAAAACCCAAAGCAATCCCAATCCTACAGATTAAAGTTTCCCTGTTCCATGCAAAACAACCTTTCCCAACCCATGCACTCACTTCAACTAGCGTAGCGCGGGGACGACGGGCGCGGGGACGACGACGGCGGCGGGGACGACGGGCGGCGGCGGCGTGGGCGCGAGGACCACGGGTGGCGGTGGCGTGGGCGCGGGGACGACGACGGCGGCGGGGACCACGGGTGACCACGGCCGGGCGGCGGGGACGACGGGCGCGGGGACGACGACGGCGGCGGGGACGACGGGCGGCAGCGGCTGAGGAGACGAGGCGGCGGTTTCTGTGGCGTCGATCTGGGAGGAATGAGGGCGAAGTGAGGGAGGGGAGAGAAGTCCCCGGCCTATATAGGTCCGGGGCATTTAGCACCGGGTGCAGCCACGACCCGGTGCTAAAGTCCCTTTCGCACCGGGTGGTGGGAAGACCCGGTGCTAAAGGCCCCCCCTTTCGCACCGGGTCTTCCCACCACCCGGTGCGAAAGGCCCTTTAGCACCGGGTCTTCTACACCCGGTGCTAAAGGCCGTAAATGTGCGCCAGATGAAGGCCTTTAGCACCGGGTGCAGCCACGACCCGGTGCTAAAGGCCCCCCTTTCGCACCGGGTCTTCTACACCCGGTGCTAAAGGCCCCGTAACTGGCGCCAAATGAAAATTGGGGGCCTTTAGCACCGGATTTTAGATCAACCCGGTGCTAAAGGCCCCAACTTTTCGTTTGGCGCCCAGTTTCCAAACCGGCCTTTAGCACCGGGGGCTACTATTTGGGAATCTTATAAATATAGTTTTTAATGTATAGTTATTAATACTTGTTTTAATTCAGTTATTAATACCTGTTAAAAATATATATTAAATAAGAAAATCTTATAAATTACTAGAAAATCAATATAAAATGCTAGAAAATCTTATAAATTACTAGAAAATCTTATAAATTAATAGAAAATCTTATAAATTACTAGAAAATCTTATAACTTACTAGAAAATCTTATAAATTACTAGAAAATCTTATAAATTACTAGAAAATCTTATAAATTACAAAAATTGATAACTAAATGAAAGATTTTGGAACATTAAACGGTCTCAGATGAAAAAGTCATGAATACCAAAATTTCATATCTCATCAAGATCTACAATCTTTATTTAAGTCATTTTTGCATTTGAGAAAGTGGTAGTATACATTGTTCATTAATCCTAGATTCACTCGCATAGTTTCCAAAACTTTGTTAGACTTGTCAAATTTCTACTACATGTTATTACCCATTTTGAAAATGACAAAATGACCTAAATAAAGATTGTAGATCATGATGAAATATGAAACTTTGGTATTCATCACTTTTTCATTTGACATCACCTAGTGTGAAAAAAACCTTGGTTGTAGTTGTTATTTTTAATTCAAAATTTGGATTGTTCAAACACGAGAAGATTTTTCAAAATAATAACATTAATAAGTTTCATAGCTTGATAGAGTATGATTTTAGGAATTTTTAGGAAGAAAAATGATCTTTTTTGAAGTTTGTACGAGCGAGAACGACTAGTTACAACTTTTATACAGAGATTAAAAAGAAAAATTGTTCTTGTTCATCCAGTGACGTGGCCTGTGTGCGGCCGGTGACGTGGCCAGCTGCCGCACGGCCTCCGTGGCCAGGCCGGTCGGCCCGGTCGTGGCCTTTAGCACCGGGTGCAGCCACGACCCGGTGCTAAAGGCCACGACCGGGCCAGTGACGTGGGTCGTGTGCGCCCGGTGACGTGGCCAGCTACCGCACGGCCTCCGTGGCCAGGCCGGTCTTTGGCTCCGCTGCACGGCCCCCGCGGCCCGGTCGTGCCCTTTAGCACCGGGTGCAGCCACGACCCGGTGCTAAAGGCCAAAATCTTATAAATTAATAGAAAATCTTATAAATTAATAGAAAATCAATATAAAATGCTAGAAAATCAATATAAAATGCTAGAAAATCTTATAAATTAATAGAAAATCTTATAAATTACTAGAAAATCAATATAAAATGCTAGAAAATCTTATAAATTAATAGAAAATCTTATAAATTAATAGAAAATCTTATAAATTACTAGAAAATCAATATAAAATGCTAGTAAATCTTATAAATTACTAGAAAATCTTATAAATTAATAGAAAATCTTATAAATTACTAGAAAATCAATATAAAATGCTAGAATTAATAAAAACAATCTTATAAATCAATAGAAATTACATGGCATCATCGTTTACTCGGACACTAATAAACTTCCTCTTTACAAATGTTCCTTGATTGTGATCACGCCGTAGATACGGTGTCTCCTCCGCCACTAACAGGATGCTTGGGTCATCAGCCACTGAGAATGGAGGCCGGCCATCGAGCATATCATAATCTTCATCCGTCTTGTCCTCAACTCCTACGATTTTTCTCTTTCCAGGAAGAACTATATGACGCTTTGGCTCGTCTTGTGATGGGTCCAATTGCTTACCCCCACCTTTCTTATCCGCCCCTTTCTTCGGTCTGCTAGCCATGTCCTTCACATAAAAAACTTGTGTGACAGCTTTGCCCAGGATGAACGGTTCGTCTAGAAAGCCAATCTTGTTTAGGTCCACTAACGTCATTCCATAGTCCGCTTCAACTTTAACACCTCCTTCAGTCAGCTTCACCCATTGACACTTGAACAGTGGGATCTTCAAAGGTCCGTACTCTAGTTCCCATATCTCCTCTATGATTCCATAGTATGAGTTTGTATTGCCATTGGTGTCTGTCGCGTCGATCCGGACACCACTGTTTTGGTTGGTGCTTTTCTTGTCCTGGGCTCTTGTGTAAAATGTATACCCATTGATGTCGTATCCTTGGAATGTCAAGATCGTGCTCGATGGACCTCTAGCTACAAAAGCTAGCTGCGCATCAATGCCCTCGACACCCATAAGACGTCTTCGCAACCAATCGGCGAAAGTACTATTGTGCAGACGCCGAATGAAGGCCGCAGACTTTGTTGAGTTTTCGTCCCTGAGAATCTGCATGTGCTCCTCGATGTACGGAGCAACTAAGGTTGATTGTTGCAAAACTGTGAGGTGCGCTTTACGAAATGTCTCAACGTCCTTGATCACCATCGATCTTCTCCCTAGTGTGCCCTTTCCACCAAGTCTCCCCTCGTGATGTGATTCGGGCACACCAATCGGCATACGATCGTCGACAAAGTCAACACAGAATTCAATGACCTCTTCTGTTTCGTATCCCTTAGCAATGCATCCTTCTGGACGAGAACGATTACGGACATACTTCTTTAGGACAGCGAAGAACCTCTCAAATGGGAACATGTTGTGTAGAAATACTGGGCCCAATATACGAATCTCTTTGACGAGGTGAACCAATAGATGTGTCATGATATTGAAGAAGGATGGTGGAAATATCATCTCAAAGCTGACAAGACATTGCACCACGTCGTTCTGTAGCTGATCTAAGTGGTCTGGATTGATCACCTTCTGAGAAATTGCATTGAGGAATGCACATAGCTTCACAATGGCTTTCCGCACGTTAACTGGTAGCACACCCCTGAGTATGACGGGAAGCAGCTGTGTCATCAACACATGGCAGTCGTGAGACTTCAGGTTTGTGAACTTCTTCTCTTTCATATTTATTATTCCCTTAATATTGGAGGAGTAGCCAGACGGAACCTTGATACTGTTCAAGCATTCAAACATGCTTGCCTTCTCTTCTTTGCTGAGAGTGAAGCTGGCAGGACGTAAGTACTGGCGTCCTTTGTCTCTCTTTTCTGGATGTAGATCAGTCCGTTGCTTCAATCGTTTCAGATCCTGACGTGCTTCTAGTGTATCTTTTGGCTTCCCATAAGTACCCAGGAAGCTTATCAAGTTCACGCAAAGATTCTTCGTCAGATGCATCACATCAATCGCGTTACGGACCTCTAAACGTTGCCAATAAGGTAGCTCCCAAAAGATAGACTTCTTCTTCCACATCGCGGCACGACCATCCTCGCCCGTCGGAGCAGCCTGGCTTCCGTCTCCCTTGCCAAACACCACGTGTAGGTCCTTCACCATATCAAATAGCTCTTCTCCACTCCGGTGTCTCGGCTTTGTACGGCGGTCAGCATTCCCGCCAAAATGCGCACATTTCTTTCGTAGCTCATGCTTCGCCGGAAGGAATCGACGGTGACCCATGTACACAACTTTACGACAATGTTTCAAATACATGCTTTCGGTTTCCTCTAAACAGTGAGTGCATGCTTTATATCCTTTGTTTGATTGTCCTGATAGGTTACTTAGTGCAGGCCAGTCGTTGATGCTTATGAAAAGCAGTGCTCGAAGGTCAAACTGCTCCTGTTTGTCCTCATCCCACATGCTAACACCTTCATTCTTCCACAGCTGCAAAAGTTCGTCAACCAATGGTCTTAGGTACACATCAATGTCATTGTCAGGTTGCTTTGGGCCTTCGATGAGCACTGGCATCATAATGAACTTCCGCTTCATGCAGAGCCAGGGGGGTAGGTTGTAGATACAAACAGTCACGGGCCAAGTGCTATGACTACTGCTCATTTCACCGAAAGGGTTCATGCCATCGGTACTTAAACCAAGCCTAACATTCCTCGCATCAGCATCAAACTCTGGGAATGCTCTGTCGATGTTTCTCCACTGGGATCCATCGGCGGGGTGTCTCAACATGCCATCCTGCTTACGTTCTTCTTTGTGCCAGCGCATCAGTTTGGCATGGTCTTTGTTCCTGAACAAACGCTTCAGACGGGGTATCAGAGGGAAATACCACATCACCTTCGCAAGGATTTTTTTCTTAGAACGCTCTCCCCCAACATCACCAGGGTCGTCCCGCCTGATCTTGTATCGTGCGCAGGTGCAAACCGGACAATGATCCAAGTGTTCGTACTGTCCGCGATAGAGGATACAGTCATTAGGACACGCATGTATCTTCTGCACCTCCAAACCGAGAGGGCAAACAACACGTTTTGCTTGATACGTCGTCGATGGCAATGTGTTACCCTCTGGAAGAATCTTCTTTACGAGTTTCAGTAGCTCCTCGAAACCCTTATCAGTAACACCATTTGCTGCCTTCCACTGTAGAAGTTCAAGTGTGCTACCCAACTTCTTTAGCCCCTCTTTGCAATCTGGGTACAGGTCAGTCTTGTGGTCCTGCAACATGCGCTGTATCTTTTTCAGTTCCTTATCATTGCCGCAGTCTTTCTCGGCATCACGCAACATTTGCCCGAGTCCATCAGTAGGTTCATTTTCCTGAGCAACATCTTCCTGAGCATCGCCTTCCCGAGCAACATCTTCCTCATCGGCATCACCCATTGCAGCATATGCAAAGGAACCGTAGTATTGAGCCAATAACGGAATGTCGTCATCGGCCTCGTCTTCTTCATCTTCATCCATTAGAATTCCTCTTTCACCGTGCTTCGTCCAAACAGAATAATTCCTCATGAAACCGTGCCTCATCAAATGCACTTGAAGACAACCTCTTTGTTTGTACGATTGTATATTTTTACAATGGGTGCATGGGCAGAACATGAAACCGGACGACGTCCTGTTAGCCTCGGCGGCATCGAGAAACGTCCTAAGGCCATCACGGAACGCCTGAGCGTGGGGGTCCCCGTACATCCATTGTCTATTCATCTGCATTATTAACCAATAACAAATATACAATACAATTTAAAGATAAAAAAATTTAATATATAAATAAATACAAATTATAATATATATTCCATTATATAAATAAATTTCTAAAACTACATTACTATATTCATTAAATATAACATTACTATAAGCCTTATAAGATTTATAAGATTTATAAGATTTTGTATTAATTTATAAGATTTTCTAGCATTTTATATTGATTTTCTAGTAATTTATAAGATTTTCTAGCATTTTATATTAATTTTCTAGTAATTTATAAGATTTTCTAGTAATTTATAAGATTTTCTAGTAATTTATAAGATTTTCTAGTAATTTATAAGATTTTCTAGCATTTTATATTGATTTTCTAGTAATTTCTAAAACTACATTACTATAAGCCTTATAACTATTCACAAGTCATACAAAACAAAATACTAACTAGCTTGCCTTCTCTCTCCATTTAAAACACAACATGAACACTCTCTCCACCATGAACTCAAGCTCTCTCCTCTCTCTCCTCCAAGAACACAAGCTCTCTCTAGCTAGCTTTACTTTGATTCACAAATCCCTCTATTTCTAAATCATAGAAGGATTACAAGCTAAATAAAACATTAGAGAATGAAAGAGTGTACCTTGTAGTGCTCCTTAGATGAGTAGATTCTTCACAAATTTTGAAAAAAATTTGGGCAGCACCTCCCCTTCCACGGCCGAGCAGCATGAACACAGCGCCTAAGTGTTCAGCTGGCTCGGGCGGGGGAGGAGGAAGCCCCTATATTCAAACACATTAGCACCGGGTCGTGGCAAGACCCGGTGCTAATGTTCACCCTTTAGCACCGGGTGCAGCCACGACCCGGTGCTAAAGGCCTCGGGCACATTAGCATCGGGTCGTGGCTGCACCCGGTGCTAAAGGGTGAACATTAGCACCGGGTCTTGCCACGACCCGGTGCTAATGTGTCCGCCCTGCCACACCTCCGCGCCGCCCCCGCTCCTAGCCGTTGGACCCGGTGCTGAAGCCCCATCAGCACCGGGTCCAAAAATGGCCGAGGCGGAGGAGGCGGGCGGATGTGAAGGATTCTGGTAGTGCGGTGTTGATGCCCCATCAGCACCGGGTCCAAAAATAACCGAGGCGGAGGAGGCGGGCGGATGTGAAGCATTCTGGTAGTGGCAGCTGCAGAATTGAGCAAGGCTTCACGCAGCGCCATTCAAGAAGGTGGATCATCACGGTGTTCTTTGAATAGTTTCGTGACAGATCTCATCGAAGGAAGACTGAACGTTGCAGAAACTTCACAGTAATTGCTCACAGGAATAAACGTCGCAGATCTGCATGAGTAGTACGAATTAGCCAGTGAAGTTATCAGATATGAGGCTTCTGTCGATACAGGTTATTCATTATTTGGTCCGGCCTGATTGAGACACAAGCTTGGCACAGCACTTCAGTGCATACACTCTCAAGAACTGCGGACGGAAGACGTGGTACTGTATTTTGCATTTGTTAATGCTAGATTGAAATTTGAGCGTGAGAAGTTAGATGTTCAAATGTATAGTAAAATTTGTTAATGCTAGATTGTGTTCGCCTTCCTGCTGATATAAGGCAATCACTCTCTGCAAGTCTGCAATTCACCATCACTCCAACACAATAACTAAGTAAGAAAGAAACCTAACCTTTTATAGAGACAAATGCTGGAGACTTAAAAGGCTCGTTTGTGTTACTATATTCTACTGATTCCCTTCACTACGTTGCATAGTAGGTTGTCTTTGCAATCATAATAGGACTTCACTGATTTCTTACTCGGATAGTTTGCTTTTATGAGCCTTCTGGCAGAAAACGATTTGATTAAATTTAACCAAATTTTGAGCACTTCATCAACCCGTGCTCCCCCAGTGTGAGAGACACATAAATAATGGAAATTCATAGAAAAATAGGGCATATAGCTAATAAGCAAAATATTTTGTTTTACGTTAACCATCGGAGAAGTAGGTAATTCAGAATAATTTATTAATTCACTTTTGGATTTTTTTTTATGATAACAAATATAGGCAATTCAGATGCAGATAGGTTACTTTAGGTTATTTTTAACAATAGCACATGTGGGTATTTTTAATAAAAGGATATGTGAGTTTCCTACTTGGCCTGGCCAGATCTCCGATACATAATGAAACTACGATAGGGCATGCTCAATGTGTTAGAGGCAACGAGACGCGTCAGACGCATTGTGACACAATTATCTAACGACGAATCGAATTGAGAAAGGAGAAACATCTCTTTGTGTCTGAGTATTTTTCAAGTAAAAATATCATTTGGATCATTTAAATTTCATAGTCCAGCAAATCATCAATTATTCAACTTGACACGTACAAATCATATATTTTTGACACATACAGAAGCTTGGAGCGGGACATGACCTCGTTGCGGTTGCCGACGCACACTTCTTAATTCCTTACACGAGCTTCTTCACGTATCCATGTACACGCGATTGTACTTGTCGAGAGGTTTGGTCACGACCACACGACTTGAACAGTTGAAGACTCCATGTCTATCTCATGGTATAGAACCACTGGTGCACCAACGAGTATGTTGGTGTGTGTCATCGTCATCTTCTTGAGCTCATGGCAATGGCACACTCAAGATTTTACAAATATGTGTGGATAATATTCATATTTTATTTCTAAAAATACTGGTCTATTATGTTTTTATTTCTAAAGAAAATAGTAGTCTACAGTATGATTTTTCATTCCACTCTTTGTTCACATGTCTCACTACACATCCCAATATATATCACGCTCACTCCTAGATTTCATCAATGAGGAAATTTCTGGTCGATTGACATCGATAGATATTTCATAGTCAATCACAATGTAGTTGTACTAACAGAAACAATATTCTAGTTTGTGTTCTCATACAACAATATTTAGACATATATACTGTAACAACCCTAAAATTCCTATAGGATTTGTTGAGTGCAAAAAAAATTCGAATTTAAAAATTTTTGGTGGAATTGTGTGCATGCAAACAAACATATAAGACTGTCTTCTTTTTGCTCCCTAAATTCTTAGGCAATTTAATTTCAAATTTAAAATCAATTTGAAGTGCTAAGGACGAAATAGTGTGATTTGGATTTATTTGGATTTATTTGGATTTTTGGTTGGTTTGAATTCAAATTCTAGATTTGAATTCAAACTCTAATTGGCCAAACTAATTGTCAACCCATCTAACTGTTCGTGGGCCGAATTCCCGAGCTCAAGTCTACTTAACCCCCTTCAACTTCTCTCCCGAGCCAACCGACCAAGCCAGCCCAGCCGGCCTTTCGGCCCAGCTCGGCCCAGCCGTTCGCCGCGTCCCCGCCGCGTCCCCTTTCTCTCGCTGACCGCCGGGCCCTGCCTGTCAGTCGTCTCCTTCCTCCCCGCGTCATCTTCCTCGCCGCGCTCTCTCTCTCTTCCGCGGCCGAGCGCCCGTGACTCCAACCACCCGAGCTGTGCGGCCCGATGCGATTGCGCCGCGTGTCCGCAGCTGCTCGAGCTCTCCATCTCGCCGTCCGTGCCCGCCAAACCCTAGCCCTAGCGCCTATAAAACCCGCCGCCGGCCATCTTCTTCCCCAAGCCGCGCCGCCCCATTGGGGTTTCCTAGATCCAATTCGAGTGGGGGAGAGGGAGGAGGAGAACCAGAGGAGGGTCCGAGGAGGAGAAGAGGGAGAGAAGAGAAGCCGAGGCCCCTTCCCCGCAGCGCCGCCGCCGAAGTCGCCGCCGCCGCTCGTGGACCGCCATCTCCAGGCCGAACCAAGGAGCGAGAGGAGGAGCACGAGGACCGCCAGACTGCACCAAGCCTTCCCCGAGCTGCAGCGTACCTCGACGAGACCCTAGGTGAGCTGCCCGCGTTCGCCCCCTTCTTCTCTGTTTCCGGCGGAGCGCCGCCGCTCGTGCTCGCCGTGCCAAGCCAAGCCCCTGTGAGCCAGCCTTCGAGCTGTGCATTTTCTTGTGCAGGTTCCCGAGCCGCTAAACCCTTTTACAACCCGCCGTCGCTTGATCCCCGCAGCCGAGGCCGCCGCGGCCGAGCTCTGCTCGCCCCGCGCGCGAACGCCGAGGCCACGCGCGGCCGTGGGCGACCACGTGCCCGCGCGTGTGCACCTAGCCGTGCCCCAGCAGTCGCTGGAGGCCACGAGTGCACAGCCGAACCCAGATCGTGCACCGTTGCGTGCGTAACCCGAGCCGCCGAAGTGCTCGCCGGCGTCCATGGCCGAGCCGCCTCTGTCCACGTCGGGAAGCCACCCCGTCGGCTAATCCGAGCCCTCTTCACCCCGAACGTGTCCGCCTAACCCTAGCGAAGCTGTTCCGGCCATCCTAGACCCGAGCCGAGCCTTCTCCGGCGAGAACCGCCGCCGACCGTCGCCGCCGGCGTGCACCAGAGCGCGTCGCGCGCGCGTCGCGTCGCGCCGTGGCGAAGCCACACCGTAGACCACACCAAGTCGCCACACAGCCGCGCACAGAAGATCCCAGTCGGCCACAAATCGATCCCATGCACCCGGCTCACGTGGACCACTCTCACGGTGCACCGTGGACTCAGTCCACCAGACCCGATCCAGCAGCCGCCCCTTCGTGGGCCGAATCTCGCAAGTTAAGTCTGTTTAACACCCTTGAACTCTTCCGGCCCAGTCGCTTTCGGCCTAATTCCAGCCCAGCCATCGTTTATTCTTTTTCTTTTTCTTTTAACAGCGCTGACGTATGGGACCCACCTGTCATACTCTACGAGTCACTGACACATGGGGCCCACTGACCAGAGTTGACCCGTTGACCCGCTGACCGTTGACCGTTGACCCCCGTTGACCGTAGACCAGTCAACGCTGACGTCAGCAGGGCCCACTGCTGACGTCATCCTAGGTGGACCCCACTGCTGACGTCAGCATGACGTCATGCTGACGTCAGCAGGCTAATTATTTGTCTGTTTTCTTTTTCGGAAATTATTTAATATTTTCAGAAAATGATTTAAACTTCGAAAATTAATAATAAATCAACCGTAGCTCAGAAAAATATGAAACCAGTTTCTATATTTTTCTAAAATCATGATCTACGCGTTAGTGTAGAGTTTGGTGTTATTTGAGTCTTCTTTCGTCGTTGTTTTAGTGTTTCTTTGCTAGTAGCCGCGTCTTATTTTATTTTCGCGCAACCCTAGGAGCTCCGGAGAGTCAGGAGGAGCCGGTCTACTTCAACAACTGCTTTGACGAGGACGAAGACCTTTGCCCAGGTTCACGCCCGACCATCTCTGAAATACCTATTAGACATGCAAACTAGTATGCTAGCGCTTTACTTTACTCGCATGATAAACCTGCACTGCCTTTGTTATTATCATGTTACCTTGCTTCCTACTACTCACTTTATATATACGCTATGCTATGCATGTGTTGGGATGGTTGTGATTGATCCTCTTGGCGTGAGTTGTGGGTGGTTTGGGAGGAGTAGTGCAGCTAGGCGGTGTAAGCGAGTAATAACAACTCGATCGTTGATCGAGGTGCTGAGGGGCTGCACTCGGGCAGTCCCTATGGGGTACCTGTTGCGGGTACATGGTTACTGGTTACTTGGGGTTGGTACTCGGTGAGTACCTGAGGAGTTTGGGCGGCAATACCTGTTATGGGTGCCGATTGCGGACCGTTGCGGCGGATCGCTTGTGATGCAGATACTCGCTTTACCGAACAATTAAGGACCGAGTCGTGCCCCCACTTTGGACTTGGGAATTACCGTGCTCACCATCTACCCAGTATGGGGAGGGTTCCAGCAAGCCTACTCTAGTGCGGCGCCGAGACTGTAGGAGAATCGAGTTTGATATGTGTAGGGGGGATTCGTTGCGGCGTAATCTCCCTGATTTACCACGGCCCCCGACTGGCCCCGGTGGGAAGGTTTCACGACCCTGGGGCAGATGTTAGATCGGATGTTTCCCGAGCCCAGGGAGACAGGATTGGCGCCGCTACTGTTTAGGGTCTTTGCTGTGGGCTGCGTCTCAGGTTGGTTGCGGACTAGCCTTGCAGCCCGGATGGATTCCTGGAGTGCCACCTCTGCAGAGTGTAAACTATACGTATAGCCGTGTCCACGGTTACGGACGACCCATTTCTGAGAAGCCCCGGCTAGCATGGGAATCTGCTTTCTTACCTCATCCTTGAATTGGGTTATGAGAGATTGGTCCAGCTGAGGCTGTTGAGACGAGGTGGGGAGGGAGCTCACCGAGTCGACTAGTGAGTGAAAGGTGTTGGTGGATAATGATTTGCGGGAACCTGCCGTGGCAGGACGAGCCCGATGGGAAATGTGAGGCTGATGGTTGGTTTTGGGGAGTGGAGGTGTATGTGTGTGAGCGGGAGTTGGTGTTGAGATGAAATTGGGTTATTGCTGCTGCTTGCATAAGAAACCCTGGCTTAAACCTTGATTATTTCTATATCCTTAGAATAGGCCACCTTTTAAAGCTTGCATCATATTATGGTTGGTGACGTGGACCTGTCCCATTTCCTTGGGGACAGACTTTGGGTTCTCAGGTGAAGACCCCGACCACGAGTTCAACCAGGACGGGTGGTACGACTGAAGGGTGTGCGCTACGCTCAAGGATGCCTGTGGAGGAGTGGTCCCTGTTGCTCTAGCTACCGCTGCGCAGATGTTTCCTATTGTCGTTTTAGCCCAGAGGGCTTGTACCAGACGCTTTGTCTTTATATAAGTCATGTAATGAATCTTTTATCGTTGTATGGATGTGATATTCGACTGAGATGAGTTCTGTACGAGATAGCTGCTATTCCTGGGACTATCTCAAGGGTACAGGGAGTCGGGTTCTCGTCGGTGAGAATCCGGTTCGTCACATATACTATCATTTTTATGTAGCAATGAAAATATTATCTCATATAAAATCTTTAATCTAGAAATATCTTCAAATGTAACAAGCTTTATATGATTTATATATTAATCTGTAAGAATTATATATCTATATTATTTACATAACATTCTAAATTTTTTCTTAGTGACGTGTCAAACCAATTAGATTCTATTCGTAATTTTCAAATGTTAGAATGTACTCTTGCTACAATGATCTTCTCTTTCTTATGCTTTTTTCTCTTTCACGTGGTTTCATCAGTCATAATATTTTTGCCTTTATCTATATCTATCTATCTATTTATTATTATTATTTATATATATACTAGCAAACGTGCATGTACGTTGCTACGGATGAAAATCATATAGATATATTACGACACTAATAATCAGGTTTGTATGTTCCTAAATAGGATTGTGTAAAGTAAGATCATGTCAACAAACTTTTGATACACAATACCTGACACCCCGCACGTTACTCGTGACACTTTAGAATTTGAATTTACATTTACTGAAATGTGGGTTCGTCTCATTCAGTGATCAAATTGAGCAAGCAATATGTTTGGAGTTTAACCATGAATCAAGACACGAAATCAAGCAGTACTGCTCCTTTTTCATCTGCTACTCTGTTCATCTAACATTTAGTCCTTCTTGAAAATTGCTATATTACTAATAAACAACTATGATATGTGATATGCCAACACAACAGAAGTCATAGCAACCTACATGAACATATATAATAAAATTCTGTGTATTGCTTAAGATATGCGATATGCTGATGTCTGCATATATGTACCTGATGGCTCACTTACCAGAGAAAATAATTATATGTACCATGCAAAAATGACAACGAAATTTTGGTATAATCATAAAAATATAGGCGGGGCACATCGCCTCTTGTCCAACATTATCTCTCTTGTGTATTGCTTCATAAAAAGGCGGCAGCGAGAGCAGCCTCGGCGCCGCCGAAGAAGACGTCGCACGTTGACGTTTCAAGGCGGTGGCGGTGGCTGCAGGAGCGGGAGTCGATGTTGACGGCGCCGGCGCGCCACACAATGCGGGTGCGAAGGAAAGGATGTGCGGCGGCTTCCTTGGCGGGTGCCATCGTTGTCGACGGTGCTCGGTGGCGGCCCGAACGTAGGCGAGACGTAGGGTAGCAAGGCAAGTTTCAGTGCACAGTTTTTTAGTCTAAAAATTAAATAATTACGTTAAAATAGTTTTATGGTGATGAAACTTCTCTTATATTTCGTGAAACTCTCGCTTCTGTCTCTTATACCACAGCAGGACATTTAATGTATAAATCCTAAATCCCCATCGAGACCGGCCTAACCAGGCGCTTGCGCAGCGATCTCTTCTTCTTGTCAAAATCGAATCGACTCGATGGCGCCGTGGCGGCGCGGCGACCAGATCGTTTTCTTATGGAGAACAAACTTAGCGGAGCGGCGCGGGGATCGCCATCGGGGGCTCTTACATGGCTTCCGTACACTATTTAAACAATATAGCTTAGAGGCCCAATAAGACCCAATAACAGAGCTACGAAAGAAAAAAAAGCTACCGCTCCGCATGGAAACTGTCCAGTTCGCTTGGCTTATCAGCCAACATTATTTTTCTCTCAACAAAAATAAGCACCAGCAACCGGCCACCAACCAGCCAATATTGTTTTTCTCTCAGCAAAAACCAGCCACTGGCCACCAACTGGCCGAACAGGCTGGAAGAAAAGGAGGGTCTCCATTCCACTCATGCGGAAGTACTTTTGTGCTCTCTTTTTTTTCTTTCTATATTTTTTCAATTATCACTAGCTACATATGTAGTCAGTAGTTATAGGAGGTACAATGTTGCAGTTAACATTTCAAAACAATAGTTCAACATTCCGATTATATCATTTTAATATTTTTCAAAAAAAATTGAATTAACATGCTCAAAGTGTTGAACTAATGCACTCAACATTTTCATGTACTAGGTTTAACATTTATCTCAAACCTAATTCAACAATTCGGACAAACTAGATCATTTTGTATGAAAATATTGAAGTAATAAGTCCAAAATATTGACATAGTTATTTAAAGTGTTGAAATAACACAATAAAAATGTTAATTTTAAAATATCCATATATAAAATAAAAATATATTTATATTAGATCTTATTTTGTTCATTAATTCTAAGTCTAAGTAACACGGGTTTAAATGCATTTTAAAAAAGATTAACGATTCAAAAGAAAATCGTATGTAAAGGTTAAAACTCAAAAAAAATTCTCATCGTGCGCTGTCCGTCAGCGTTCCCCCGCGCGCTACAACCGCTTCGGCCCACGATCAGAGTCGTTTCACGGATCTCTGACCATAGTTATTAGGACCGGACCGGCGGTCCGACCAGTAAAACACCGAACCAGAGCCTCCAGCGGCTCGGTTCGCTTCAAAGACCGTCCCTGCAATCGGACCGGTAAAAACCGTGAAACGACTCGGACACTGTAAGCTACTAGGTAAGTGTTCGTGCGTTGCTACGGGTATGATACGTAGAGCTCATGATAAATCGGGCACACGAAAATTCAATTTTGATGGTTGTAGGATCGCACCAAAGTCTATGAAAATAAGTACTTTTGTTTTTATCAAAAACAAAGGTGTGACATTATGGTACAGATTCTTTGGTTTAAAATTCTAAACACAAATAAAAATGAACACAATACGCATGAGCTCAGGCTGCGATGACATTTGATTTTACTACATATTCCATTCAAACATTATCGCTTACATGTTTCTCCACAAATGACTTCATGAGATGTAAGTCCCTACTCTGCAAAAGTACAATGTTCCAGACAAGGTCACAGCAAGCAGGCTATCTCCCTCGTTTGTCACCAACGACAGAAAGCACATCGAGGCCACAATGGTCATGGATACTCCTGAACTCAATGATAACCACCTGTCGATCAGATAATATGAGGCAAGAACAATGCAGAGGCAGCCTTGCATTCGGACAGAAAGCAAACGAATTTATATATGCAAGATTAACAGATTTATAGATACTGAGAACTAAAGAAATGATCAATACCAAGATCAGCTCATGTTCAATGTGGTCTCCCAATAGGTAGTCATGCACACCAACCTGAACATATATATGGGCATGTTCCACTCAAATAGTCAAGAAACACCTGTTATACAACACACTTATGTTAGAGCACAAAAAAACTAAATATCCCATTGGACAGTCAATGTAGATTGAACAAATTTTAAGAGGTACTGAAATATACATGATTAATGGAAAGTGAGTAATATTTTCCTCGAAAAAAATTACTGACCTACTTTCAAGGGCACACTGCATAAATTAGCTTCACAGGTAGTTAAAAAAATCAAGGATCTGTATGCTTGTTTTCATGCTTAAAAAATGCAAACTACTCAATTTGTTCAATATAGAGATACATTTCTAAATTTCTGTAAATCTGTAATATTATTTCAAGTAGAGTTCATAGATAAATTTCTACAATTAGACATACATGTCACCTCCCTCGCAGTAACCAATAAAAGAACACAAAATCTCTTCATCAGGACCATTGAAACATCAGGGAAAGGGACAAGACTAAAGATTGCCCTCATAATCATCAATATGAAAAAAAATCAACAAACGGGTGAATTTATCACATGATCATGACAACAGAAAAAATTATGTTTTGGAAAGAAGTCGATTATTCCTAGAGCTCTTTTTTCCTTTTTAGAAAATCTCGACCTAATTATAAAACAAGGATTGTTTCTGCGGTACGTCATAATTTAACATAAAACCCCCCCTAATATTTGTTATTAATTAACCCGCGGTCCTTTATGTTTCTTGAATTCCCACCTTTTTCGGTACATCATCCGCCCTTCCCTGCCTTCATGTGTCTGTCCGACAGCTTCAACTTAGGCCTTCTCCAACGGGATCAACATCGTGAGCTGACTCGGATTTTCGTCGCGGTGGAGAGGGAATCATGGAAACAGCCCACGTTAGCGAGTAATCAGTCGCTAGCTCATGGCGTACTTCCTGAGACAAGCCGGGCCACCCTGTGCCGCATCTCCCTTCCTGCTCCGCTTTGCGTTCCCTGGAGCTTGAGCGCGCTTGCTGAGGTGGTCGCCGGTGAACTCCTCAGCTCCGCTGCAGGTGCTGCGGCGACAAGATCTGGCGAGGTCACGGCGCTACCGGCGGCTGGCGGCGGAAGCTAGGGCTCGCCATGGCGCACGCAGTGTGCATGAGGCCGACAGGCTGGGCCACACGTGCCGCTAGGAGGTGATGAGGACACCGACAGTGGAGCGGCCCTCTCGCGACGCAACTGGGTGGCGAGGAGGAAGAGGCCGGTGGCGGAGTAGCTCATCCGCGAGGCTCCTGGACAGCGGTCAGAGGACACAAGTGGCCGGGCTGGTGACCGACAGAGGAGCAGCTTGTTCAGTTGGCGTATAGGCGAAGCTGCAGCGCAGCTGGCCGGCGGTGAGGACGACGCCGTCAGGAGTTGGGAGTGCGGGCAGAGCTTGGGCTAGCTCTGGCTGGATCTTAGATTCTTGGTGTTACGTGTAGGTAAGAGAGAGAGGGCCGTATCGTGCGTGCGTTGTGCATGGATCCCACATATTTTATCTCACCTCCAAGTTAGCTCGTGTTGCCATGCAAGCCAGGCTCGACGCCTCGACGTACGCTGCAATGACATCGACCAAGTAATAAGGCAGAGCCTATGGCCCAAACATGCTATATGATCCATCTATATATAATCTAATTCTTTCATCTGCAATGCACGCATAGTAATGGATTAAATCAAATAAACATCCATTGCACTGCATAGCAGTGGTCAGGTTCACTGTCGGAACCTCCAAGGTGAGATGCAAATTGGAAGTTGAGTTGGACGCGGAGAGCTCTTGGGACGAAAGGGATTAGAACAGGGACATGAGTGGAAGTGAGCTCTGAGCTGCAACCGTCTTGCGGACGTGAACTCGCTAGAAAAGAAACTTGAGCCCGCAGATGAGGGTCGTTCAAGTGCGCATCCAGTCTGACGCTAGAATCAGAGGCTTCAGCGTTTGATATTTTCTTGGGCTCAGACGTATCCAAAGAAGCTTTACCTATTACTCCACTGTTTAAATTCTGATTCGCTTCAAAGAAGAACTTATGTTGTACATTGACATCATTTAAAATTAGTCACATTATGAAACAGCTCCACACACATCTGGTCAATTGTCAACCATAATATTGATAATATGCCAATGTAATATGTAAACTTATGTCCAGAGAAGAAAATAAACCATGTTTTCAAGTTTATTTGATTTGTCGATTGTGCCAAAATATGATTTCATCATATGTCGTGAGACTTTCTTTGTTCTTAAATATATATCGTTTAGGACAAATTAATAAATTTAAAATAAACTAATTTACTTCTATAGAACATCTGAACCACATGAAGTAGGTTATTTTTTTTCCGTTGCAACGCACGGGCATATTTGCTAGTTTGTAATAATGTGTGTTCAGAGCCAAACTAAAATTGTTCATGAGAAATAGGGCAAGGGTAAGGACTTACAATGTTCCAGAGTACATAGTTGGTAGAGGAGATGCAACAAATTGGGTAATCTTGTTTGTCAGTGTTTGCATATCCTGTAAGAATCAAGATCACCAACGAAGATACGCATTATGGTAAAAAATCATGAAATAAATATGATATGCTACTCACAAAATGTAGGCCTTAAAGCAGCCATATCATAGATGCAGCAACCTTGAGGATGGGCGTTGCCGGAGTTTATCTAAGGCGAAAGGCACTAAATGTTTAGAACAAAATAGGGGAAATATTTGTGTATCTTCATTGAAATATTTGAGAATAGGCACTCAAAATAGGGGAAATATTTGTGTACCCAACTCAATGAAGGATTCGGACTACTTATTCACAAGCCATCTGATGGCTTCTGAAACCTGAGACTAACTTTTAGTCAAAAGTAATTTCATCGAACAATTCCATCACCTTCTAGAGTATGTGTCTGAGGGAAGATGTGGCACAATAATGAGCTACAAGAAGCAGCATAACACAGGAAACTGCTTGAAAGGTAGTTAACTACAATAATTTCCAAAAAAACAGTTGTGAAGTTGTGTTTGGTTGGATTCAGAACTATGTATAATTACTGAACAACTTCACAACTATTTTTGATTGGACTCGGACTGAGCAATTGAATGAACACCTTCTAAAGTACGTGTTTGAATGAACACAGGTTGTAGTAACACAACAGAAAAATAGATGCCATGAATTCCATGCCAAAACCACGGGATGAGCCTTACTACAAAACCCTACAGGTCTCCTTTCTAATGGAATAATTCAAGATATACCACCAGCAGTTCCTATCATGAGCTTGAAGACATTGCCAACTAACATGACTGGAATGGTATTTCTTACCAGAAAATAAGATGGACTCAATGAACTCCTAGAGATGATCCCAATGGAGTGGCAGAGGTTTAGATCGTCTTCTGATATATAACAGATTTGCTAAGTCAAAGTAAATTCATACACATAAAAATGACATATTGGCATCCAAATCTGCAGGGCCGGTAATTTGGAGAAACATAATCTCTGCTAACCTACCATCTGCGTACTCAGCAAATCTATGCTACTAAAAACTTACTTTGTACAAGCTGACAACAGAGAATGAAGGATGCAATAAGAAAAACTCAGAATAATGAGCTTTGGGCTATGCCTGGTCGACAGGCTTCTGGACTTCCAGCCAAGCTGTTGGTTTGGTTGTTGACTCAATCTGGCATGAATTGATAATTTTTTTGGTTGTGCACTGTACACACAAATGGAAATGAAAATCAGTACAATGGATGGAGGCAATCCTGGATTTCTTTGGTTCAAAATTCTAAACACAAAAAAATGAACACGATACGCATGAGCTCGGGCTGCGATGACACTGGACCTGCTCTTCTTTGAGTAAGAAAAACTCGGGAAATGGCAAGTGCTAATGGAATCCATATCTGCTCTACCATCTGACCATTCTCATGAAGAATGTTTGGACATCTAATTCCAACTAATGATGCTAAATCCAAATTATCGTGACTTCTATAGTTGAGAAGTATAATGGTGATTGCAGAGGAGTATAATGTTCATCTTTGCTATATGCTTTTCTGCACAATGGGTAACCGATTTTCCAAGTTCCCTTTTCATGAACATTATATGTCAGCATGAATTGAGTTCCTAGGTGTCCACAATAGAGAAAAACTATCTATACCTGACAATTATAGAATAAACAAATAGGTACTGACAGTGGCATGTTACTAAATCTAAGTTGGTTATTTTCTAATTTCTAACCCATAGATTTGTAAAGAGTAGTGAAGTGAAACCATTATTGGCTAAGCTGGTTAGGTCATGAGAAGAGAAGCATAGGCCGCATGTATGACAAATCTCGGAACAATGTGCGCAAGTGGCAAGAACACAGTCTTCCACGTTCCCTGTTCTAGAACAGTATAAGTGAATATGGCCTTAATTCAGTGGCTAGAAGGTGGAGGTGGATATCAGTGTCTTAGTTTGTAATTGCAGAACACGACCTTAGTTCGGTTCCTAGAAACTCGAAACTTGCGACCCTACGGAGTACAGAACTAATAACAGAAGCCGCTGCAGAGTACAGAACAACCAAGCTAGCCAGAATAATAGCTTCCATTCCATGTACGTGAACCATCAAATGTTTGGCTTCACCAATCAATCGAAAAAACACTCTGTACATAGGCAAAAACCTCAGCGGCTAGCATCTGTAGGTAGAACACGAACACCAAAGTGGAGTACTTACCGTTACAGATCTGGGAGCTGCAATTGATGGGAGCTCCTCATCGAGCGCTAAATATAGCTGAGCGGTACAGCGCAGCAGGCGCCTCCATCCGCGGTGGCGCTGCCGCGCCGGCCGCCTCCACCCTGCTCGCGGCCAGCCATAGCGGGGGAGGAGAAGGCGGCGTCGACGGAGACCGGGGAGACGAAGGACAGGAGTTCGGGGATGGGGCGGCGTCTTCCGGCGTCGGCGCTGCGGAAGGCTACGAGGAGGTACTGCGGCTTGGCGTCGGAGATCCAGGGACAAGCGGCGTGGCGGCGCTGGAGAGGAAAGCGGCGGCGGGGCTTCACCACGAGCACGACGACGGCGGATGGATCCCGCGGGGCCTCGATCTCGTGGTTCTGCTCATTCCAGAACTGGTTCAGCTGCTGCTGCGCCGCGGTGCCCTGCTGGGCCACGGCGGTGGCGGCGGCGTGGGGAGAGGGCAGCGGCGGAGGCGGAGGGTAGAGCGCGGCGGTCGGCGCGTGGGCGTAGGGCCCCGCGGGGTACGCGGCGGCGGGTACGCGACGGGCGTGCCCATGACAGGGGACGGCGGAGGGGCGGTGGATTTGGGTTCCATTGCTGCTAGGGTTTCGGGAGGGCGGGGGAATGACGGATTGGGGAGCAGGTGGCTTGCGGGGGAAGGGCAAGAGACGGGCGTGACGGTGGCGGCGCGTGCGCGAGGGAAAATCGGAGGGAGCGAGGGAAAATCGGCGGGCGGACGAACGAGCGGGCGGACGGAGGGCGGAGCGAAGGTTCGCAGCCTCCGATCCCGCCCTTGGGGTTATCGGCGGGAGCCCTCCTGTCGCCCGCCGCCGCCGCCGACACCATCGGCCGCCGCGGCCGCGCGCACGAGGCCAACCAGCGAGGGGGACCCGGGTGGGGAAGTAGAGGATGACGTTGGTCTGGTTGGAGGGGCGGCTGGGGGCGAGGGGCCGGCGCGGGGGGAGGGAGGGGAGGGGAGGGGAGGAGCGGAGCGGTTGGGGCCGAGGGGCGGAGCGGGAGGGGAGGGAGGGGAGGAGCGGAGCGACGGGCCCACATGTCGGCGAAAAAAATATCCAGGCGGGCGGACGGGCGGACGGAGGGGCAGGCGGACGGAGCGGACGAAATTTTGCGGCGGACGGATGTTAATCGCACCGCGCGGGGGCCAGCGTCGTCGTCAGATTTGTTTTCTACGGTGTAAAATTGATCGCACGAGGATAGGAGGAGGAGCAGACGGATTGGTCGCATGGTCGCCGTTCTCCAGCACAGTCGAGTAGAGATATTGTTTAAAAAACTTTCGGAAGCTGTAGGTTTGCCGATCGCCATCAGGGACCCGGCTTCTTTACGTACCGAGATGGGCCCATCACGGCCCAATCGAAATTTTATGTGGCCCATTAATATGTAAGTTTCTGCAGTAGAGAACCTAGAGAAAACAAAAAAAATATTAACTGAATAATTTTCTGCTTATTAAAGGTTCATAGAACCAAGTCATCGGAGCTAGAAAGGTTCATAGAACCAAGTCATCGGAGCTAGAAATCAGTGAACTCAGCTATCTCCCTCATGAATGCCAACCGCAACTGGTGCATCGTATTTCATTTGAAATTCTCAGAATGCCTTTTAGCAAGAGTACCCAAAAGTCAGGATCCGGGATCCCGCGGCTTCATATAAACTTGGGTTATTTGGATCGGTACCATTACAATTCTTAGAAGTTGGAGATATAACACTACAATTCACCTATTTGGAAACATGCCATTGCAATTTTTTGTTTGTCACAAAAATACCACAAAATACGTATGGAGACTCCTTGGACCCAGCTGCAGGTGTATACGAATACTGACACAGGTGCGGGCCCCACTCGTCATCCCCTTCCTCACCTTTCTCTCCTCCTCCGGTTGCTCTGAAGCGTCCCCTCGAAAGAGAGAACTGAATGTGATACAAATACCAGTCCCAGGATGCTGGTTCACATTATTACAATAGATAGTTCAGTACAAGAACAACATTACGGGAAACGGTGGCATTGCAGGGCCACGACAAACAGAACTAACGCTAAGCTCCAGATAAAAAGGTTGAAAACGTAGAGGTCTTCATCAGAGTGGCAACACATGCGGCTTCCAGCGGGTGACCCTAACACACAGGCAAAGGTTGGGTGCAGAACGAACCCCACTAGACGATATCCCCAGGCACGAAGTCCGGGTCTGCCTCTGCAACAGATTAAGCAAGGGTGAGTACTTACGTACTCAGCAAGCGCAACCACAACCACGGAGGGGGTATAACAGTAGTATGCACAGGATAGTAACAAGGAAGGCTTATGGTTTATTTAGCAGCAAGACAAATTTTATTCCACATGCAAAGGGTTGGTTTTCGCAATGAGTTTTCACAAGTATTTCTTTTTAAAAGGAACAGTAAGTGTAGTACTCTTTCATACAAGATTTTGTTGCTACCAGATTTCCCATCTGTCGTAGCCCATGTCGAAACATTTCTCAGCTCAATCAAATTCCAACACTTTCTTACACCAAAACAGGGGACTAGTGAAGTGACCAAGCCGTAACTCGCCCAATACCGTGGACACGGCTATCCGGATAGATTTTAACTCTGCAGAGGTGTACACAACCACAAGTAGGCTACCACAACCTGAACACCTTAGTGCCAGCGCAGCTCCTATCAAAGCCATTACCCACCATAGCTAAACCGACAAGTTATCACAGACGCGACCAGGGGGCTAGCAACCTACCAACGAGGTTCTACCCAGGGGCATACCTCACATAGACCGTATCCCCGGCTCCATGGCCCTCTGTTGCTCACCAGCACACCACATAACCAGCAGCTCAACTAGTGAGATTTATGCTAGGCCGTTGCCACATACAACGGTCGAGTGGTGGTACAGTAAAATGAGTTAGGCTAGATGACACAACAACATCATCCCAAAACTTGTGATAGGATAGACAACTCCCACCATGCTCAACCACACCGGTTCGAGCTCACCTCGGTATTTCACACGGGAATACCGTCTGTCTCATCCCACACGGGTACTCATTTTCTTTACACAAATCATCTCTTTTATTTTAAAGCACGCACACGGTTGCTTTTGTAAACACCAAGTATTTGTCATGGGGGTATAATGGTAAAATGTTCTTAAGCATTTCTAGCAGTGACTAATATTCAAATAGAACATTGTCATATTTAAATATTAACCTAGGTTGCCAAGGAACCAGTCATAGCAATCAAGGTATGGCTATCCAACCGGGTTTAGCAGTAAAATTATGCAAGTTTTATAAATCAGGCCATGGGGTGTGTTTATAAAAACTGGGACAACAGTATGCATCAAGGGATGGGATTGCACTTGCCGTTCTCCCAACCCTCGGGGGATTCCTGCCCGGGGTCTTGGTCTCCAAGCTCCTGCTCGTAGCACTGCTCCTCCTCGAGTCATTCCTCGTTCACAGCGGAGTCTACGGCACACACAACAAACACTCAATAAATAAAAGAAAAAGCTTTTATTCAGCTCTGAAAGAAATGACGGAAAAAGAGGGCGAACGGTGATGACATGATTATTTTGAGTATGGGCTGGTTGGATTTGGCGAAAATATACTGGTGATTATTGTGGTGGAGTTTGGGGTCAAACGGAATTAAAATGGCGCATGAAATGACGAATTTGGTGGAGGTTTAGGGGCTGTTTAAAAAGAAAAGGACTTTTCTGTAATTATGGAAAAGTTCAGGGGCCTCTGGCGAAATAAATAGAGAGAGAGAGAGAATAGTGCCTGAAGGGCTGCGGGTTAATTTGGTGAAAGCCCAGGGGGTCATGTGCAAAGCGCCAGAGAGAGAGGGGTTTACGCTCGATGGACCGCGGGTTGGAAAAGGGAAAACTTCAGGGGGTTATCCATAAAACGGTCATCCCCTTCATTAGAACAGAGAGAGAGCGACAAGGGAGGGGGTCCGGCGGCCGGCGGCGATCCAATCGCCGGCGATGGTGGCGGTGCAGGGTCGAATTGACCGGGGGAAGATGGAGTGCGAAGCACGGCTAGTCCACTGGTGGCCTCACCTTGGACAGAGGTGAAGTGTGGCGGCCGGTCCACGCGAGCGGCGGCGGCAATGGCGAGTGTGGTGGCGGCGCTGCGATGGTGGAGAAGGCGAGCTGGGTGGCGGGTGAGTGCGAGGTGGTGAAGGAGGTGCTCGCGAGCCCTTTTATAGGCGCGGCGGGGTGCTGGAGGTGCGGGCCGACGAGAGGGGGGGTAGGCGGCGATCTTGGCGTCTGGCGGTTGGAGCTCGTAATGGCGGCCGGGATTGGCGCGACGATTAGTACGGCGGCGTGTGCGGAGCAGTGTGGCGGTGTGCGGCGCTGTTGCGGTACTGCGCGTGCGCGTATGGGTGGTGCTGTTGTACTTGGCGACGGGACGGCGACGGGGCCGGGCGGTCGGAGCGGCGGTTCGGCGGTGGGCGGCACGGCAGTGTGCCGGCTCGGCTGTGGGCACAAGGACGACGAGTACGGGGCCGGGGTGGCGAGGGGAACGCCGGCGGCGTGCACGGCGGGCAGAGGAGCGGCGTGCTCTGGTGAGCCGGCCGTACGGGAGCAGAGCGAGGGCGGCACGGCGGTGGCAGCGATGGCGTGGCCGCGGTGCGGCGACGGGACGGCAGCGGGCTGGCGGTGGCGTGCACGCGCGTGGTCGGCACGGCGGGGTAGCGGGATGGCGACGATGAGATGGGCAGCGGGTGGGGTTCGGCCGGCGGCGTGTTGGCGCGGCGGCGTTGGCGTGCACGACGCGCAGAGCGGGAGGGGTGAAAGGAAGGTGGGGTCGGCCGGGGAAGAGGGGCGATCGGCGGCGAGCGGAGCAGGGTGCTCGGGATGGGGAGCAGAGAGGTGAGCGGAGGTGGGGCTGGCGGGAAGGAGGTGGTCGGCGGTGAGCGGAGCAGGGCAGAGGCGTCGGCAGAGGAAACAGAGGACGGGGGAAAAGGAGGAGAAGAGGGAAAAAAGAAAAAGGGAGAAGAAAGAAAGAAAAGGGAAAAAGAAAGAAAAGAAAAGGAGAGGGGAAAAAGGGGAGGGAAGCGGCGGGATTCGCGGCGGAAGGACGACGGTCGGCCAGTGGTGGACGGGTCCGGCGGGCGACCCGAGAGTGTTCGACACGAGGCGGGACGGAAAAAGAGGGGGCGGTGACAACGAAGCGAACAGGAAAGGAGGGGGGGGGAAACGGCGGAAACAAGAAGGACAAGGTTTTGGCGGAAGCGGGAGCTCGGGCGGTAAAGATTTTGAAAGATTTTTAGCGGGGATTTATTTCGGTGTTTTTCCAGAGATTAAAACGCGGGCGTTACATGCTCCCATCTTCAATGGCCAGGGCACCGCCGCCGGTTGCTCCCCCTCACTCCCTCCTTCCCCCCCACTCCGATCCCGGCCCGCGGGCCATCGCATCCCCCACCGTCCGTTCCCCCTCACTCCCTCCCTCTGCCTCGGCGACGAGCACACCTTCCGCCGCCGTCTCGAAGGCACGCGACCTCCGCACCGGCGAGGCCGAGGTGGCGGCGCTGCTACTTCGGGAGGCCCTCCGGGAGGTGGCGCGTGGCCCGGGGAGGGGGAGCTCCACCTCGTCATGGAGTACATCAGCCCCAGCCTCGACGCCGTCATCGCCGCCCGCCGCCGCTACGGCAAACACCCGTTCACGGAGGGCGAGATGCGCCGCTGATGGCGCAGCTGCTCGCCGACGCCGGGGCCATGCACGCGCGCCGGGCTCGGAGTGGGAAGAGGGAGGGAGTGAGGGGGAGCGGCCAGCGGGGGATTGGATGGCGGCGGCCACCGCGGGCGAGCTCGGCCTCGCGCGTGTGCCGCGGCGGCGAGCTTCGCCTCGCGCTTGTGCTGATGGGGCTCCGCCTCGCGCGTGCTCGTCCTCGCCGGCAGCCATTGCAGTGGCGCCGGACTCCCTGGACGGCGGGAGGAGGAAGATAACGCTGACGTTCGGGTCCCACATGTCAGAGAGTGGGGGAGAGGAGAGATAGCAGGGGTATTTTGGTCCATACGAAAATACGGAGGTCTACGGTGGGTCCAAAGGAATCAAAGACAGGTCAGTGGAATCAAAGACGTATATAATGGTACGGTTCAAAGTATGTAAGAGTTGCAATGATATTTTTACAAATAGGTGAATTGTAATGGTATATCTCCAACTTTTAAAAATTGTAATGGTACCAATCCAAATAACCCTATAAACTTTCAGGAACTTGCAGCACCCTACTTCAGGTTCTGTGGAAATTTGGGATAAGACAAAATATTCCATAAAATATTTTCTAAAAAAAGATATCCATTAAGCGGCGGAAAGATCTCCCCGGATTATCCCATGTGCGCCGGTGCCAGCGGCCGGCTGGGCTCGTCGGACTGTCGGAAGGAGCAGCAAGTATGTGAAGCCCATCGGAGCCGTCGCACCGCACCGCACCGCACGCTTCGCTCACTCGAGTACGACCAACAGCAACAGCCACCGAGTGCGGAGCGCTCAGGCGGCGCACGCTCGACTGCCCGAGAGCCACACGTCGAGAAACGCCAGCCACGAGGAGATGGGCGCCGCCGCCGCCGCCGCGGGGGACGAGGCGCGCGGCTGCCACATTGTGGCGGTGCCGTTCCCGGGCCGCGGCCACGTCAACGCCATGATGAACCTCGCCCGCCTCCTCGCCGCGCGCGGCGCCGCGGTGACCTTCGTCGTCACCGAGGAGTGGCTCGGCCTCCTCCGCGGCTCCTCGCCCTCGCCCTCCCCCGCCGCCGCCGGCGTCCGCCTGCGCGCCATCCCCAACGTCATACCCTCCGAGCACGGCCGCGCCGCCGACCACTCGGGCTTCCTCGACGCCGTCGCCACCGAGATGGAGGCGCCCTTCGAGCGCCTGCTCGACGGGCTCGAGGGACCGCCGCCCGCCGCGCTCGTCGCGGACACCTACGTTTCCTGGGTCGTCGGCGTCGGCAACCGGAGGGGCGTCCCCGTCTGGTCGCTCTTCCCCATGGCCGCCTCCTTCTTCTACGCCTACTACCACCTCGACCGCCTCCCGGCCTGGCTTACCGACGACGGCGAGCACGCGCCGGACTCCGGTGAGATGAATCCTTGCTTCCATTGCTTGTTGCTGCCGGGACTTTTAGCTTGTCCTGAATCTGCTGATTAGTGAATCGTGCACAGATAACTCAGCTTTTGGGCTTCTGCATCTGTGTCCTGAATTATGTTCCTAGGAAATGAATTGCTGAATCTGGAGATTTCTAGGATCTGTTTTCTGATTACATGTTCATGTTCTGAAGAAAGCATTTCGTGTTTATGCATTGCGTATACTTAATACTGCTGCAATTATGCTGGTTACTAGACTGTTCATGCAAATGTCATTGTTCATGGGCACAATCCAAAGCTATTAAAACTCGTGTGGAGAGGTGCAAGTAATTTTTAGTGGTAACGGGACCTGAATAAGCCCCAGATTATAACTATTCTCTAGGGTCACATGTAACTCTTCACATACTTATATTTTAGTTCTCTTCACCTGTCTGGCAGTCTTTAATAACCTCACGTGCTTTCATTCTTAAAACGTGCTCACGTTCTTAAGTGCAATATTTGTAGCTGAAAAATATTAATTTAGTACTCCAAAGATTAACAAATCACCTACCCTGCTAGTCTGCTACTCATACAGTCCTAGTCAATACTCACCATGTGCTCTCAGCTAAGTATCTGATAAAAAAAGAAATATTTTAGACATAGTTAAACGACTAGCCATCAGGATTTGTTCTTTCGTGGGAAGTTGGTCTGGATGGCAGCCCAACCAGTATTGATGCCCTGGTGTATTGTACTATTGTGGTATGGTGAGTGAACCCCCATTTCAGAAAAGAGCACCTCAAACGGCTATGTGCTGGATGAACCAAGCTTGGAAAACTGTTGCTTCTCAATTTGTCTTCGCAGAAATAGTCTGTTTCTCACTCATGCTTTGGAAATGTATATTTGGTTATTGTATCTCATTCTTATCATTTCTAGTGTTTTTATTTCAAACACTGTTAAGGCGGATCGCAACATTTCTCACACATCTATTTTACGATCTGCAGATAACTCTGATCAGAGACTTGAGCACTATATCTCCGGCCAGGCTTCAAGTTCAATAAAGTTGTCTGATCTCGAGCCCTTAATTCACAACAAGAGAACAGTAAAGTATATCCTATCAGCCATTTCTAGCACCAAAAATGCTCAATGCCTCCTTTTCACCACCATGTATGAGCTTGAGGCCAGTGTCATCGACTCACTACAGTCAGTACTCTCTTGTCCAGTGTACCCAATCGGGCCCTGTGTTCCCTACATGACACTTGAAGATGACTGTATCATGTCCAATGGGGATACCAGCCAAGGAGACTACTTCACATGGTTGGATTCTCAACCTGTGAACTCGGTGCTGTATGTCTCCCTTGGCAGCTTTGTTTCAGTGTCAGCCTCACAGCTTGACGAGATCGCACTGGGTCTTGCAGCAAGTGAGGTCAGGTTCTTGTGGGTTCTTCGTGAACAATCCCCTCGTGTGCGAGACCTCATTGGTGACACCGGTAAGGGGATGATACTACCATGGTGTGAGCAGCTGAAGGTTTTGTGCCATTGCTCAGTTGGGGGATTCTTGACCCACTGCGGGATGAACTCGACACTTGAAGCTATCTTTGCTGGTGTGCCTATGCTTGCCTTGCCACTATTCTTTGATCAACCGCTTGATGGCCGATTAATTGTGGAAGAGTGGAAGATTGGCCTAAACTTGAGGGATTGGGCTAGGAAGGATGGTCTGATTGGGAGAGAGGATATTGCGCGGGCTGCAAAGAGGCTGATGTCTTCTGATGAAGCTGAGGCAAAGGCAGTGAGGACACACGCTCTTGAGTGGAAAGAGGCATCTCGCAGGGCAGTTGACAAGGGTGGATCTTCATACCGCAATCTGTGTTCATTGATGGAGAGTGTATGCACTTAAGAATAATTGCAATCGGTATGGTATGTTCTGAAACCGATCTTGTCATACTGTACTGTACTGGTGTTGTAATCATCAATTTTCAAGTATGGATGCTAAATTCATGTGATTTCTGAAAGGTGATTTACTGAATCACATTTACTTTGTTGATGTATCAAATGCCGAAATGCTGGTATCCAGTGTTTTCTTCTCATTATACAGCTTAAGATTTTGGTCCTCAAGCCTTGAGCTATTTTTGTAAGGACAAAGGTGCCTAATTATTCTCAGCCCAACAAGAACACACTATAAATATGGACCACGCTAATGCGCGACCCGCCGCCGCCGCCGGCCCCTTCGCCCCCGCTACCGTCTCCTCCCCCGGCTCCGGCGGCATCCGCCGCCTCCGCCGCCGCCCACCACCGCGGCCGACGCTAACCCGTCGGCCGCGTTCGCCGCCGCCTCCTTCGCCCCTGCCGCCATCTCCTCCCCCGGCTCCGGCGGCCTCCGCCGCCTTCGCCGCCGCCCACTGCCGCGGCCCCGCGCTAACTCCGTTGGCGCCGTTTCTCCTCCGCCTTCTCCACCCTCGCCGCCCGCACCGCCCACCGGGGGTCCCCCACCGCCCGGCCGGTGGCGCCATCGCCGCCCGGCCCTCCGCTCGTCGCCCCCGCCAGGCCGGCCGCCGCCCCAGCCACCCTTTCTATGTCCGCCGGCGACTGGAGCCCCTCCAGGTAACCCCGGAATCCTAACCCCGGCACCGCCCTAGCCTTCTTCTCCGCCTCCGGCAGCGCCGCGCGGCGGCGCGAGTGGGTTGCGCGCAAGCGCGTCCGCGCGACCCATCGCTCCATAAACTTAGCGTATAAATATCTTAAAGCGGCAGTTGCACGGACAAAAAGTATATGTAGTTTATGTACTCTGTAAATATGGTTCAAAATACAAAATAAAATATGGCAAAAAATTGAATAGCACCATAAACTATTTTCTGGTTCGATTTGTCTTCCTTGTTTGGCCATATCTGATGGGGTAATTTGTACCCTATTTGTTTTGACAATGGAAGCTTCAACCTATTGAAAACACGCTTACTAGTTACTACATATACTTGCCATATACTTGCCATGGGGCTTGCTGAACTTGGCATGGGGCTTGCTGCAAGCGATGTGAAGTTCTTGTGGGCACTCCGAGGTGAACTGCAATCACATGTTCTGCAATTGCTAGATGACAGAAATGGCATACTCGTGCCGTGAGGCAACCAGGTGAAGGTGCTGTGTCATTGTTCCAATGGGGGGATTCTTGACACACTGTGGAATGAACTCTACACTGGAGGCCATGTTTGGTCGGGTGCCAATGCTCACTTTTCCCATAGCTCTGGATCAACCAACCGACAGCCGTTTTATCGTTGATGCGTTGAAGATTGGGTTCGGTCTGCAGGAGAAGATGCGATCTAATGGGCTCATTGGAAGAGAGGAGATATGCTGGCTGTTAAGAATCTGATGAGTGTGAATGCATCAGACAGCAATGAAGTGAGGAGAAGAGCAAATTGGCTGAGAGAAGCTTCTTGCAGAGGAAAAGCGTGGATCTTCGTGTGGTAATGCCAGTTCTTTCTTAAGCCACATCTTGGGATGTTAGTGCAGTTGATAGGTACTGAAACTGAAAAGTGTACTCAGGCATTACTCAAGCGCACATGCTGTTGCCTAGATGTTTTATTATAAGATTTTTCGTTGTTGAAGCCCCAGCCAGTTTTTTCCAGACAAATTCAGATGGATTTTCCAGACAAATCACATCATCACAAGGTTTTATCCAGATAAGAATTTTGTTTCAAGAAATACTGATCTGCATTTCCAATCCGTTGATGCTTAGATGACAGGTAACTTAGCAAAACTAATTCCAAAATCAGTAAATATCCAATTCATCATTCATGTTTATGAATAACTTGTTACTAATAAAATTCTGACGACAAGTATATACACCAAGGTGTATCCGTCAGATAGGTAGCAGAACATCCGTATCTGCTGTCTTAAGTCAGATAACACTACTGACTCCTCACCGAGAAGTGAGAACAGCCTAACAAACAAGCGACTGTCTCACTGTTCAAACTTTCTTGACACCAAATAAGCACATAAAACCTAGCGAATGTCAGACTCGCCTTCCATTACACTCTCGAAACCAAAAGCAAACACAAATACTAGGACGAAGTTATCTTCGTTTATTTGCAGATCTCCACCGCTGGTGGACGTAGTGCAACCCCTCCAAACTGCTCATTGGAATACTTCTTGTAGACGACCCTCAACTTGCTCTCCGGTGCTGTCAAATGTGCGTTCACGAGCATTTTTGTGCATTCCCTGAAACAATCACAGTAAAGGTCATTATGTCTAGTCCAAGCTTATGCTTATATACATGATTTAGGAAGAGACGGTGATTGGCAAAACGGGTCTTACATTAGCTCTGACTCTCTGAAGCCCGTGTGGTGCTTGAGCGTTTCAGTCCAAATTGGAGTCCTCTTGAGAGTGAGCCTGGCTGCATAGACAGCAGAAGCAGCAACCATCGAGGGCAGGTGCCTCACCAAGCCGTATTGCATCAGTGATAGCTCCGCAAAGAAGAAGACCATATTCTCCATCTGCATTCCCAAACAGAGATTTTAGATCACAAGAACAATGTTGCTGCATCTCTGACTGACTTACAAGTTACAACAACCCAAGGAGACCCATTTGAATCTTTACCTCTTTGTCAGTTTTGACACCCAAACATCCCGCCTTGAGAAAGCGAACAAGGAACATATATGATGTTGGAACAGTCAAGTTCCACTCAAGCCTATTTAGTATTCCCTTCTCCATCGAAAGAATCTGTTCCCTAGTGTATGCACTATCTGATATCAGGATGAAATCATTCACCTGAAAAGCACACAAACAATTATAAGAAGAACTTAAAAATAAGCACTAAAAAGGATAGGAGAGGGAGATGAAAGCTTTCTGTGTACCTCGGGGGCCCAAATCTCCTCATATTTGCAGGCGATCAGCATGGCTGACACGCCCACAAGCTGTAGCTCCCTTCGCAGAACAGGTTGTAGAGAGAGATACTGATCAATGATGTACATTGTCAGGTAGAGAGTCTCGGGCATCAGCTCAAATTTGTGATGGACCTCAATGATCCAGTCAGCTAAGATAGCCCTCATCTTGGAGTTGATCTCCACCTGGGCGTCAATGTAGTCACATGGCCGGCTCTCATGCTGCAATAAACCAGGAAGAAACACTTTCAGAGACTGCTGCTGGCAGATTACATAATTTACATAGCAGAGATCGCCACAGTTACCTGGGCAGTCTTGTAGAAAGTGTAGATGTCCTCAATGTAGTCCACGACCGCGAGCTCATTATTGGCGTCCAACTTGTCAATGTCTTCTATTGCTTGTCGAGGCTTATCAGCGATTCCACAAGCAGCCTGACATTCAGATGAACAACAATCAGACAAATTCGCTTTTTTTGTTTTTTATTTCTGGAACTGGAACTTGCAACTGGAATTACTAGAGCAACGAGATCTTCTGACAGATCACGCACCTTTGAGCGAGCCGAGAGCACAGAACTAAGGGTGTTGATGACCTTCTTCCTGGAGCGGACGGAGCTGGCGCTGCTCTCGGACTGCGTCTTGCTCTTGTCAGAGTCGGAGCTGATCTCTATGACATGCTCAGGAGGCGGCGGCTTGGCAGAAGCTTTCCTCTCCATCCTCGGTGCAGGCCTCGCAGGTGCGATTGCTGCATTCTGCTGCAGATTACAGAGGATCCAATTAGAAAGATACAGATCAAATCAAATGCTTCAGGGTCAGAGTTCTCTTGCAGAAATCATCGGAAGAGAGGGGAGCGTGGTCTATCTGTGTACCTTGATTGCAGCGGCATTCGCCTGCGCATTCTTCACGAGTTGAGCACCGAAGCTCCTCGTGACGGGGCGGTTGACCTGCTCCTGCGGCTGCGGCTTCCTGCAGCCAAGAACAAGTCCGTTCTCAGAAGAACGGGGCAATGGAACAGTAAGAAAAGCGACTGGTTTGGTTCGTACCCTTCGGGTGCGCGGACGCCGACGAAGTTGCCGATGTCGCCCAGGGGGGCTCGCCGGTTCATGGCGTCAGCTCGGCCGGCCGCGACGGCCTTCTGCTTTCCCAGAGCGGGAACACCGCCTGACGATTGCACAGGAGACGCGAGATGAGAAATCCATCGAAATAACTAACAGGTTGTAGCAAAACAAGAATCTTTATTGTAGAATCCGGCAGTCCAACAGAGACAAGAACATAGATTAGGAGGGGACGAGTATATTAAACAGCCAATCTTTTTCATGAATCGATTTGCTACAGAGTCAATTCGTTCCCGAGATCTTGCGGGGTTCAGCAAAACATAAGTAATTTGCATTCGGAAGCCCTGGCGAACCCAAAATCTAACCTTTGGCATTAGCAAGAAAGAAACCAGGGAGCAGCCAAGAACTCAGGATCCGTGGGCTCACCTCGGTTGTGATGATGAAGCTGCGGAGCGGCAGCGGCGGCGGCGGCGGCGGCGGCGTTGTGGTTGCGCGTGGCCATCTCTTCCTCGTCCTCGGCCTGGCCGAAGAGCCCGGAGAGCACGGAGGTGAAGAAAGACTGGAGGCGCGCCGCCCGTCCCTCTTCCCCGCCGGCGAGCGCAGCCACCACGGATCCGGCAAGAAGAAACGCTTTATTGCCCCTTTCTTCCTCTTCTTTCTCCTCCTCGCCTCTCCTCCTCCCTGGTCAATCAATGGCGATTGCGTGGTGGTGCAGTTCTTGAGGGAAGAGGAGGAGGCTACGGCTCGAGAAGGGGAGCAGCAGATATAACGAGCGTGCGGCGCTGTCAGGCAGGGGCGGGCGGCGCGGGTCTGCAGGGGGAGCGGCTCCAACGGTCGGGAAGGGTTCGTATCGCAACGGTCGGGAGGAGCGGATCGGACGGCTGGGATCGTCCCCCTCAGGAAACTAGCCGTTGCGACGGCGAGTGGGATTCGCTGCCGAGCTGGAAAAGGGTCGAGCCTTTCTTTACGGCGTGTCGAGTTCCTTTCCTGATAAAGAGGCAGTCGCGCAAACATGGCAAGTGCTGCGATAAATGATGGGGATTCGCGTTATTGTTGAGAGATCGCGAGAGTTTCCATCAAAGTTTCCACATCAACGTTGTCTCGCACAGCGACGATAGGTTTTGGTCAATGGATTTTTGTTGATGTTTCGGTTGTGTTATAGTGAACGTGGAGTCAAATTCCGTTCAAAATTGTGTCAGATACAGAATTTTGGACGAATTTCACGGGAGCGTGTACGGCTACGCATCATGGAAAAGCAAACATTACCTGGTTGTTGGTCCAATGAACAAGTAGGGGGCATTAAACGGCCGGGAGACACCAGTCATGTACATGTGACGATGCGGTCCAAGAGGTCAGTACTAGCAGCTGATGAACTCACACTCACTGACAAAAGGCTCAGTGCTAGCTTTGGACCCAAGATAATGGTGGTGTTTAGATGTTAGAATTGGAAGGTTAAATTTGGGAGTTGGATGTCTCTTCGTAATTATTGCGTCACTGCAGCATTTTCGTTTGTATATGTAAAAAATTATCCAAAAATTGATTAATTAGGCTCAAAATGTTCGTCTCGCATAGTACAATAAAACTGTGCAATTAATTTTTGATTTCATCTACATTTAGTACTCCATGCATGTTATGACATTTTGATGTGATGGAGAATCTTTTTTTACATAGTGTATTTGAGAGTAACTTTTGAGAACTAAACAGGGCCATCGGAAGAATCTTCAATTGCCTCATGCATGTGACCCTTATTGTGTAGGTCAGTCTGTTCAATCAGGGCTTGACGTCTATTTTGGTTCATCACAGTATTTTATATGACAGGAAAATGTCGCCCGGCCTTGGGCGCGTTTCAGTTCCCTCATGCAGTATTCATGCTTTCAGGCTTTCGTCGTGCCACCTACGACGCTCCAGCGATGAGTAATCCAGTTGCAAAGATCCTTACGGCTGATAATCAACAGATAGAACTCAGAATCATGTTGATCTACATGGACACCATCACAAATCCACTAAATACCACCCGAAAATCATAAATAAATGACTTCAGGAGACCTGCTGTCTGTACATATTTCTTGGCAACTCAATAGGGGAAGTCTTCCTGAGAGAAACTATATAACGACCAAGCCTTTTCCGCTCAAATATTACAGATGTGACGCACAAGAACAGTGATCGATTTGTATATCCTGTTTCAAGAACGTGGCTAGTGCTGCAGGCAGGCAAACAAAAACAATGCCTCCATAAATAAAATATATTAAAAGGGGATAGCCTCACGCATTGTACAACCCCTATTCTCACAAGCACAAATAGACAAGCTCCAATCAGCCAATCCACACCCTAATTATGTACCGTGTTGCTGTCAAAACACGCATGATCACTTCATCAGGTGCCTTGATCGCCTGGGCCAGTGAGAGCGACCTGCGGAGTCATCAAAAGGTGTAAATCATGTTGTCTTCTTAATACCATTCGTGCAGTAACACAAAACTCGACCATAAATTGCCCTAAAAAAAATTCGACCATACATTGCAATTCGAAGCAAATTTGCGAGCAATCATAACTGCAGCATTCCTGTCCCTGTCTGTTTCAAAAGCAAGAGTGAAGGACAAGCCTTTTCTAGCTTGCCAGAAGACTGCCCTAGCTGCAGCGTTACCGCCGCCACGGCTACCGCATAACTGTATAAGGAACAAGAAAAACAGATCATCAGAAAATTAATCAAAAATAGCTTCTTTTTTTAGATCAAATGGCCTTAAATGTTAATGCTTGGACTACAACATATGTCAAAAAATGAACAGAATTTGGCAATCCTCTGCACAGTCAATGAAGTAATGTGCACACTCATGCAACAATAATAATGCACAAGGAAAAGGAGAATTAAATCCCACAAGCTGCTGCTTCTGATGGGATCCCACAAACTTCTGCTTCTGATGGAAAAGTCCAATATTCTTCTAAATTAAAGGCATCATTATGAAAATATTAACATGTCTACTGCTACAATATGTCAAGCAAGTGCATAGTTAAGCCCTAGAGAGCACTTTGGCTACACACACAATGTGAACAGATTTTACCTTCATCGTAGTGGAATACGACTCTCTTGCTTTTGTAGACCATCCTTTTCGGAGTTTTATTCTCAGCTTTCCAATGTGAAATACATGGACAGAACTGGACGAGTAATCTTTCCCGTTCATTTGGGTGACTACCACCTATAAAAGCAGAACAGGAGAAAATCTTAGTTCGACTTAGCATTTACATTAAAGTAAAAGCTCAACCACTGCTTTTCTACGACAGATAATCATGCCAAAATACAGTCAAACTCAGCGTCACTTCAACTGATTAAAAAAATGAAGGGCCTGATTACATGTGGGAGGGGACCATCTTTGGGGGCTCAGATCAATAAGTTTAAAATAATGCTCATTGGTTTCAGTAACCTCGTAGAAGGTGGTTTTCCAAAAAAGTACCCAAGAAACTATATCATTTAGGCAAGATGGAATCGGAATCATACATTGAACTCAACATCCGTCCTTTTCATTAGTGAGTCCACATAACGTTCCAGTCCTGCAGCTGTTCAAAGCACAAGTAGTCAGCTATTTAGTGGCTTGTAAACTTCAGCATTGTCAGAAGCTTGTAAACTATTAGAGGCTTGCTGCTTTTGCATGATTGTTACAAAATATGACAAGACAAATCGAGCAGTGCTTCTATTTACCTTATCTGATATATGATAATTATCATATCAAGCTCTACTGTAACAGTAGAAAGTGGTATAAGACAAATGTAGAAGGAATGTACAAATGAGCCAAAAGTTACAATAGCAAGTGCAAGTGTCAGAGAAAACTAATTTCAGTTATTTTCTGGAAGAAACATGTTTAGGATAGCCATTGAAATTTGTTTAAAATATAGATTGTGAAATGATTTAAATCTGTTTAAAATCCTTGGAAAAGGACTAACCGTTCTCTATAGGACAATCAGTCTGAACTATAGTTTTGTCTGGATTCAAAACTATCTCTGCTTGCAATAATCGGCCAACATCAAACGGTTCTGGAGCATATGTAAACTTTGTTGCTCCTGCAGGAAAGAGTTCAAAAAATCCAACAGAAAGAAAGTTATTATAAATATTATTATCAAATGAGACTGTTTCTTTGAATGACTTATTAGGTCAGTCCTGCTAGCCTGCATGGCACTTTACAGATAACACACCCGATATGAGCTCTCTAGTGCCTCCAGAAATTACACGGTACCACAGAATTGGACAGTTTGCGATGTTTGGAGCACCATCAACTCTAGGGATAATACGAAGTTGTGATCCAAGGGTACCGGAACCTTCAAGCTCAAAGAGATCAGAGCTATCCTCTTCCAGTCTCTTGATCATTGCAAGCTATAAATAGAAAGTGATAGGTGATGATTGCCATATGGTTCAACATTACATGAAATTAAAGACCCTACGAACTCTGCTTTACATATCTGACAGGAAATACCTCTTTCTTTAGCTGATTGCAAAGCTGAGTTTTCTCTGAAATGAGGCTCCGCAACGCTTGAAGCTCAAACTCCATGTCCATGACCTATGATTGTTTTTATGTCCATTCATAATAAGCGCATAGCATAAACATATTATGAGAGCATGGTCTGTTTTTTACTAGCTACATCAAAGTAAAAAACTGCAGAGAACATATAGCAAGTCAATTAAGACTTGGATACAATATACCAAAAGAAAAACAGGGTGACCAATGATGTGAAACAAACCTTGCTTGGCTGGTGTAGCATTTTTATTCTCCTAGCCTCCCGGATCTCTTTCTTTTGTTCCTCTATCTCCTGATTATTGAGGCAAAAATCAATAAACAAAATACATATGGCCTAAAGGAAACTTGCAACAACTCAAAGAGGAAACGATACGATAGTCACAAATCAAAGGAACATCCGTTGTGAAATAAGGCAGTACCTCCTTCTCTCTGCTACTTGAAGCAGAATCATGCACCTGCAATGCTTTCTCGACCTTTTCTATTGCAGCTCTAGCCTTTTCAATTTCAGCAAGTGCAAGAGCCCTTTCCTCTTCAGCCACTTTACGTGCATCTTCAGTAGCCTAAAATATAGATGTGAAAGTCTGATAAATCTTAAGTTTATTAGGCTAGTCTCCAAAATAGTGGAAGCTCCTAGGCGGCTAGTTGTGTTTATAACAATAAAAAAAAGCTCACAAAAAGTTTTTCAGATCCTGAGAACTGGTGCTTTCTCAGTGTTTCCCAACAAAAAGAACATTATAATCCACTTGAAAAATGCATATGGTACCTAACCATGTTGCCATATCTATGTTTTAACATATATTGACAAAAAGGAACCAATGTTGTTTGAGGCCTTCACCACAGATTTTCAGGTTTGATTCACTACAGTTTCAAAGGTTGCGAATCTAATTGGATACTAATAAAAAAATGTAATGAACCTGCTTAAGGAAGTTAGCCAACTTTTTTACTTCAGCCTTCTCGTAAATTAACTCCCCTTCTCGTTGTGTCAACTGGACAGCTAGTGCCTCCACCTGATAGCATATAACTTCATAATTACTTCCCTTTTTCCAACAAAAGGCAGCATAGAGGAAAAAAACGTTTACAATCTCAATATGGACAGGGCACTGGGGCAGGCATAATTGAAAAGTAAATTAGAAATGGAAGAGGAATGAAAGTGCAAACACAGTCCTCATCATCCAGAAAGAGGAAATAGAGATGTATATGCCAGAAATTCTCAAAAACATGTCCAAAGAAAGCTACAGATGGTACATGTCAAAACTACCTCTAGACTAAGTGCAAACATGTTAACATGAGGCTGGTTGGCAGGTACCTATCTTCATTACAAGTCTACAACCAGAGTAAAACCTAGCATCATTCTTCTTGTAAGGATTAATAAATTGCGAGGGTGAAATGAACAACTGACTTATTTGAATAGCTTATAAGATCATTGCCTTTATCTAGAACACTACTAACCTCGAGAAAGGTCTATTTACAAAATAAAGGACCCACTTTGTTTGAGAAATGAATCTACAAGAAGTTTATTAACAGCAGAAGGGTAGTGGTAAGTCAAGAAATTCCCAGTTTGTAAGAAAAGAGCTTAACCAGTGAGATAGCTTCCTCAGCATCATCTCTATTTCGACCAGCTACACGGCCTTTCAGTGTGTCTAAAACATCTCTGAGCTTCTTCAGAAGAACCTGCCTGTCTAATGAAGCTGCTTCTCTCCGCTTAGCCTGAAACATGAGGCAACGGCTTCAGAATGGAACTCCATTTTAATTTTTACAATCGGAATAGCATATCACTAGAATCTGAATAATTCATAACAAATTTCTGAGTTATCAAACTATCAAGGAACGATGTGAAACATCAATGCAGCTCATATTACTTTGTATTTTTTTACGAGGTCTTAGAACTTTGTATTTAACATCCTATGTGTTTATCCATTTCCTTCTAAGCAATATGATGTTGCATTAACCTGAGCATTTTCAGCAAAGAAAGGCCAACTGGAAAGTACTTCAGAAGGTGGTCTAAACTTGAAACAAAAATTGAGAAGAAGCAATGAATTTGAGCCACTGATACAATTATTATGAGGATGAGATGAATTTGATCTCTAGAGCAAGCCACATATACAATTAATATGAGAATTGAGATAAATTTGACCTCTGGAGCAAGCCGCAGGTAATTAATATGATTACTATACTGGCAGATAACATGAACACAATTTGAATCTTTATCCTGTTGTCATTTCACTAAACATCAATACTACATCCATATCCAGTTGCACCTGCATTATTCACAGGAGATGTACTTGAGCAGAATTTCCAACTAGCAATTGGTGTCTAGGGTGAACAATATAGTTGCTAATAACAACAGTTTTCGTGTTTACATTAGGATTTCCTAAACGATAAATTGACAAAAGTAAGTAGGGCACACTGAGAAACATACCTCTTCAGACAGTTTGGAAGCATTAGACAGGCCCTTCTCAAACTTCTCCTTGAGATCACGCACTGAAAGGCGCCTGTGCTGCTCTAGCAGCTGTGCTGTTTCCTTTGCAACAATCTCCTTGAGAGGTACAGCCTCATGTGTCTCCTCCGGGTCAATGATTTGGTTGTTTGGTCCAATCCGGTAGTCCGGGAAATGGCCCTTGGGGAAATTAACATCAGATGAGACCAAATCAAGTGCCTCCTTGTGCACGCCATCTCCAGAGTCATGGATGACCCTTGTCATGTGTGGTGCTGTGATCACAAATTGAACACAAACATATATCGTCAATGCTTCAAAAACTTGCAAAACTACTGGTACATCAGAGAGGTATTAGGTGTTGACAGAATTGTCCTGTGCACAATTTTACGTTGTTTTTGGCTACATATAACAAGGCTCAGTAAAACTGGTGCAGATTTCAAGCTTTTCCAGTTCACTTCTCTTATCTCGATAGTTCAGATTCCAGAAGCACATCCAAACAGTTAGATCAGGAGGCAAATTCCATTCATCCTAGCACCTATCTTACATAACCTTACTAAATTGACATCCTAGGGACAGCAGTGAACTTTACAATTGGAAGCACTGAGCCTACATTAAACTATAGAAGATATAGCCACAACCTTTGGACTGTAAAATAGCTGTTGTTGAGTACAAGGACAACTAAATTCGGTTAGAGCAAGGCAAAAGCTGGACTCAAATAGATGATTTATTCTCATTTTTTTGGAAGATACAAAAAAACAGCACTGGCTCGTTTGTTAGATTCATCTTCGATGCTGAAAAACCTGACGGATTAGCAGGGCAGCACTCGGCACATAAATCTATGGCTAAGTGAGCGGAGAGAAGGAGAGAAAATTGGACTTGATTGCTCACAATAACAGCAAACAAAAGGTCGCCCAGAACAGCACCAACTTTCAGGAGAAGCCAATCCACCAGCAAACTAAGACTACTCACCAGCAAATGAATGAACCAATCAAGTCCACGCCCTGATAAATCTCCACTCGAATCCACCAGCCCAGTGGAGGAGAGGGCCGGCGGAGGATCCGCAGCGGAGAGAGCGCGGCGCCGGGCGGCGTCCGGACGCTGGCCGCTGGGAGCTTCTAGGTTCCGCGCGCCCTGCCGAGTGCCGAGCACGCAACTGCAGCAGCTGGGGATGGGGTGCGAGGAGGCGACGACGGGGGCGGCAAAGGAGAGCGAGCAAAGCAAGCCAAGGGAGAGGAAGGGGAGGGAAGGGAAGGGAACGACCCGAAGGCTACGGATGCTGTGCTACGGAGACGGACGATTAGCGACAGGGTTTTGTTTAGGATTTGCGTGGGCAGGAGGAGGGGATGGGTCACTGGGACGTGGGGCCGCCTTTTAGAATGGCCTTGGGTTGGGTGATTGCCAGGTAAGCCTGGCCTGCTGTCCAGAGCTGACCGGCTCGGGGATTTTTCTAGGAGTATCACGGATTGGCAAACATAAACATATCCGAATTCAAATCCCTCGTGCACTTCGAGATGCTCTGTGTTGTGGCGGTCTGTCCAGCTGAAAAATCAGTGCTAGGATTAAAAATGTGGTAGTGCCATTTCTTTCTCCGAAAGATTGTGCTAGTGTCATTTTAGAAAACGAATCAAATGGTTTTTGTCTTTGCTTGTATTGCGTGGTAAAACTGTTTCTACGTACTTCGTTGCTATACGAGGTGACCACTTGGGTTGTACTAGTGCCAAGTCCTGGGATGCGACCAAAGAAGAGAGAGTAGAGTCCAGCCGCACTGCAGGTCTGCCGCGGCAGCGTCTTGTGCGCGGCCGACCGCGACACGGCACACGGCAGCGCGGAGCGGCCGTGACAGCTACACAAAACGGCCAACGACCGGCCCTTTCGGCAGCGCGCTCTTCCTTGACTCGGACCGAACACGCAAGCTTGGCAGCGACGCGTGCGTGGCCGGCGGCCGGCGCCCGGTCGGTGCGGGATGGGGAGGCGATGCCCTCCGCGCCACACGTTTGGCCTCAGAAATTTTCGCCTGGTTTAGCCGCCGATTATCGTTATCCTATTTTAGCGCATGCGCCAATGGCGTCATCCGTAGCATCAACCATGGAGCCAGATGGACATCAGGACGAGCTGTTCGTAGCGTAAGAACGGGCGCGCGCGAGCGTAATTGCCTCCTACCTGTCGATCGGCCCATGGATCGAACCACCAGCGCCTGCGATTGAGCCGTCACGACAGCGACGGGGTCGGGGAAGAAGAGCATATGGCTTCCCTTTGTTTTTGTTCTCGTGCACAGCATCGATTTGGGTTCTGGCCAGGTACGCTCTCGACGAGACGAGAGGGAAAGGATCGCGCGGATTGGCGTGTAGCTGCAGCACCGAGTACTTCATTTTCACACACTATTTTGGTCGGCGAAAGACGAACGGCAGTGTGGATGATTGCGCTTTCACCCACTCATTTCGGAAGAGAGAGGATTAGATTAGCACGAACTCAAAGCACCGGTGGTTCGCTGTCTCGCTTTGCATTTTTTATTTCTCTTCTTTTTCTGGAACGTCCTAGCTTTGCGAACCATTGCGCAATCTGACTTGTTTTATGCCTACGTATTCTATGCCCGGCTTTCTCGACCGGACATCGCGCGTTCGGGCTCATCTTTCTTTCTTTCGTTCGGGCTACTGTTTTGCCTTGCCCGCCTCTCTCTTTCTCGTTCCTGTGCTGTGCTCCGTGTTGTTTGGTTGGTGGAAGCTGGCCGGCTAATGATGCCACCTACTGGTACTAAAAATGTGGCCACATCTTTATTAAGCATTGCTGCAAGGCTGCAGTTGCCAGTGCAGATTCAATGCGCGGGACACATGGCCTTGTTTAGTTCCCAAACGTGGAGTCAAATTTGAGAGTTTTGGGGCGCGTGCGCACTGCAGCATTTCGTTTGTATGTACGAAAAATTATCCAAAAAATGATTAATTAGGCTCAAAATGTTCGTCTCGTAGAGTACAACAATACTGTGCAATTAGTTTTTGATTTTATCTACATTTAGTACTCCATGCATGTTATGACATTTTAATATGATGGAGAATCTTCTTTTTCATAGTAAATTTGGAGGTGAAATTTTGAAACTAGCCACTGACGGAGTACCTTCGTGTACTCCGCAAGTCGTTGGCTGCCAAAGCCTGAAACTGGTACCAGTCAGGATTGGAGTGGTCCGCCCCGTCCCAGTGCGGTGTGGTGTGGTCACGTCTCTACCATAATTTACTTGCTTGTGTTGGAGCTGTGCCAATACGGATATGGAAACAAATCGCGCGTTTGTTTTGATCTTGGTGGGTGGTTGAATGTTTAACGGCTCATCAATATGCTGCTTATTAGGGCAATTTTCGTTCAGGAAAATGTTCGTCTGAATAAGGAAGATTCCGCAAATAGTACAGCAGGTTCTTGTAGGAGTAGAATACTTTCATGGCTCCACCACTAAAGCCACCCTCGAACAAATCCGCCTTTCTTTTCTTAGGGAGAAAAGACAAAATCACTCTTACAAATTCAGTAGCACCTTATAAACTCAATTTTGGCATATTTCCATCGGCCGAGGGCAGCAGGCCGTAGCCTACAACAAGAGCCCACTAAATCTTTGTCCAGAAAGTTAAGTAAAGAAGCCCAACCCTGAAACAAGCCAGCCCAGCCCAAGGCCTGCCACACATCTGGCTGCTCCTGCCACACATCTGGCTGCTCCTGCGGCGGCTTTTCCGATAACATGAAACTTGAGGCCTCCCAAAAGAAGATTCATCAGATTTATTCATAAGCAATTGGAGGAGCTTCTTTCGCTCCGAAAACAAGCTTCTTTTATGACGTAATGTACTGGTGTTTATACAGTTCATCAAACAAGTGTACAGCATGAAAAATCATGTGTAGTCCATATACTCAACTTATTCAAATTCACTTAAAAAGCATCCACCTGTCGTTCGTTGATAGTGTCTGCTACGAAGTGATACTGAGTTCTCCAAGCACATGGGTATGTGTACCTTCAAAATTTACCATATCTATGGTTCTCTTCTTCAGTTCACTTGAACCCTGAGTTTCTGTCTCATACAACATAGCGGTATGTAACGTATCTGCCGGCTGTCTCACTGGGTCTGATGATCTTCACGACCTGACCTCGTCTGAGGCCATAGTACCTTGCAATGGGATCGGTGATCTGTATTCTTGGAAGCTGCTTGGTCCAATGCATAAGGAAAAGGAGGGGTTACAGACTTGAAGGCATGCTAATTGCTAGCAACGTACTGAAAAATGATGATGACATAATAAAAACTGAGCCTTTCAGTGGTTAATCTGGCAAGCTAGCAACATACTGAACAATGCAAGAAAACCATTGATCAGCTTTCAGTGGCTAAACTTGCACACTTCCAACTAGAAAACTGGATCAATTCTATTGGAACGACTGCTGAGAAGGAGAACATTCTCTGTCAGCCTAACCTGTTACATTTGTGACTGTTTTACTGCCTCTTTCTTTGTTGTAAGAGCTAGTGTTTACTTTAGTCTCATGTGATAGACCCTTAAACATTGCTCTTGCGTTATATAGTGCGTTCCATGCATGCTTATGGAACAGGTGGCCTATGAATGTTTGCCTAATCAGGCAATTTCTAATATAGATGATTAAGCAACTGACTATAATTGTCGGAGCTAAACATGATCAAAGATGATTGAAACTCGAAATTGACTACTTAAAATGGCTGTGGCTATACGCTTCTCTGATGTTCACTCAATTGCTAAATTAGAAAAGTATAGATATGTGATTAGCTCCACTGACCCCAAAAGCTAAACTTCCAAGTGTGAACAAGTAGCAATACCTGAGTTTCCTTTAAAGTGTACCGCTCCAATAGTGTCTTCTTCTCCTCATTTGTGAGCACCTGATGCTCAGGAACAAGAACATGCTCCTTGATATTTATAAGCAACTCGGCCTCCTGTTCATTGCTCCAGTCATCAGATAGAACAGAGCAAAAGACCACTGCACCAATAGCACGCTGTCCAAGTGATGCTGCTGGTCAAAGTGCAGTAGCTTGTTGTGCGAGACTCACCTGAAAAATTTCCAAGTGGATCTTTGGCTCTAATTCTATGAGGAATGACTTGGCAAATGGAGTGAGATTCTGCTGAAGAACCAACACAGCTCTGGAGACGTTGTCATGTGTCATCATTTCAACGTACTTCTTGATGTGTTTCATCCCCACCTTGTCATCGTTGGGGAAGAAAACGTATATCTGATGATTTAACACAGAAAACAAATTACACAATCAGGACAACTGCCAAGTTCAACTGTAAATGCCGAGCGAATTCACGCTGACGAAATGGCACTATTGCCATCTGAACTTTTGTCAATCAGCGGATAGTGCTGTGGATGTCCAGTCTTTGGCTACCTCTGAGCTTTTGAGATTATTCATGCTTACAAGTTACAATAACCTATATCGATTTATCCAAGAATTTTGAAACGCCGAACAAGCATTAATTTGCTGCGGTAGGTTCACAGTTCAACAAGCTAGTAGTATTTATGAAGCTGGCTGCAGATGGGGGCGTGCAATTATCGGAATTGGGTGGCCATGTTGAATCTACGGTGTGAACACAGAGAATCTAAACGCTAGTTAGGTACAGTCCGATTTGTGATCTGCGATCAGAGCAGACGATGAGCTCGACTGGTGCTCAGTGTTTTGAAACGTCGCTTGTGTTCTTCACGGAAAGCATTTGGTTTGCCGCAGCATCGACACCCGATCGCGATTTGGACCTACCTCCAAAGGATCGATCGAGCCAGAGCAGAGCTACAGGATCAAGGAGAGACGCACCGATCCAGAGATAGGGCCATCAGACGCAGAGGGAGCTGGATCGAGCAGCAGCAGCAGGCCAGCAGCAGCTAGCTAGCTACGAGCGTCCGTACTGCCTGATCCGATCAGGAAAGCAGGGGAGGGGCAGTTGACCGGCGGCGGGGCGTACTCGGATTGGATCGGGTGGAGCCTGAGCCTGGGGAGCCGACTGACCTGGTCGGAGGGGTCGTTCTTCTTGTACTTGTTGATGAGGAGGTCCTCGCGGTGGAAGGACTCGCCGAACTTGCGGAGGAAGTCGCGGCGGCTGGTGGCGAGCTCGTGCTCCACCACCAGGTACCCGCGGTCGCGCAGCATCTGCATCACCGTGCGGCGGATCCGGTAGAGCCGCCCCATGGTCACCTCGTCCGTCACCAGGCCCGCCGACATCTCCGCCGCCGCCGGCGACTCGCTTCCTCTGCTTCGCTTTCTGGTTCTAGCGAGGCGAAGGGAGCAGAGCTGAGGCCTGCCCGCTTGAAGGTGACGTCGTCCTAGCTCCGCACCAGTGGAGTGGAGTGGGTATGGGTCGGGTGCGGGTGGGCCCGCGCTTTCCGGATGCGCGCGAGGGAGCGAGCGTGGTGTGGATGACGTGTGGGGCCACGGCACGGCGGCGGCACGCGGGAAGCAGCTGGTGGTCCGGGCCATCGAACGGCACAAATTCTGAATTTTATATTTTCTCTTTACAGCTGTGCCACTTTGCAAATGGCAATTGCTCGCCAGATGCAAAATGCAAATTACACTAGCTCGCCAGATGCAAAATGAAGATATGTGCTACTCTGATTTTCAACAGTGACCAGAGATTGCTCATTTCTCATGCTCAATCGAAGTTGCAAGTACGAAAGCATAGCGCAAATGGGCCTAACTTTTGAATTCGGTTGGACTCGTTTCATAGAAGCAGCAACTGGGCCTGAGCAAGCTTATGCTCCTCGACCTTCGACCTGCCATCCAAAACTAGCCATTGAAGATGATGAGTCAATGGGTCATCAAGGACAACTTCCTGATATGCTCACCAAATACAACACAAACACACAAAAAGAGATTACGGTCAAATAATTGGACAAACACACTATCCGACCAAACACTCCTCCATTTTTCGTTGGAAAATCAAACCCGTCGTCAAGTGAGTTGGAGGGACATTTTCGTACACCTGCCCTGAGCAATCATGGAGCATACTTGTGGCCTTGTTTAGTTGCCGAAAGGCAACTCCCGATTTGCGACTGCGCCGGCTGACGCGCGTCAGTCGGTATACTGTAGCATTTCGTCTGTACGTGCGAAAAATTGTTCAAAAATTTATTAATTAGGTTCAAAATGTTCGTCTCGCAGAGTAAATTAATTTTTTGATTTCATCTACATTTAGTATTCCATATATGTTATGACATTTTGATGTGATGGAAAATCTTCTTTTTGCATAGTAAATTTGGGAGTAACTTTTTTATACCTAAACAATGCCTGCATGTACGAGCTTGTCCCCAGCTGCTCATATCCAGCAAAGCAGCTTAAAGGGCGTGATTGGTTCAAGGATCACCTCAGCCTGGCTCGCACCACCCATACAGCCCCGCGCTGGCCAGGCCTGCCACATGCTGGAGCCTTTTGTTTTGTTTGGTTCATGTACGCGTCTGTCCAGGCTAGATCGAGAACATGATTGGTTGCCCGCACAGCAGCAGCAAACTCGTCTTTTCTCGTTGCGAGCTCGTTCACGCGCGCATGCAGCGCACCGCGCGAGCCTGGCCGCGGAGAAACGCCGAATTTTCTTGCATGCCGTGAGCCAGCCCGAGCGACCTCTTTTGCATGGAGCGGGCCAGGCCCAACCGTAGTACAGGCATCCAATCAAGAGCAGACTGCATGCGCAGGGCCTGGATGACCGACGACGCAGGGAACCAATCAGCCCCTTATCCACTGACCTCACCACCTACAGCCGCGCTGGCCAAAGATTCTTCGGAACGCCATCCTCCCACAAGTGCCCATGAGGCCAGGCCACGGCTTGCGCTGAACAAAAATACCGTGCACAGAACTACAGAAGAAACAGCACGGTGTGCTCCTAGATGGCTAGATCCAATCTTGGAACAACTCATAACAGGAAAGCAAGCAGCAGAGCACTGACGGCCGCGGCGCACGTGCCCCGCACGTGAGGCACCCCGAAAAGGCTGAGGGGGTCGCTCGCATGCCGTCGGGCCCCGCTCGCCGGAGCCGTAGCGCGGACGCGTCGGGGAGTCTCTCACTGATGGCTGGACCTCGCACCAACCGGCACCCACCACCAACCAATAAGGGTACCCCACGATCGCACACCCGCACATGGGGCCAGCCGCTACGCTGGCCCACCGCTCGCACCGCCGCACCACGTCCTGGCATTCAACCTCTCACCGACCAGTGGGACCACGTACTAACGGACCCATCTGTCAGTGAAAGTGACTTGCGGTGTAAACCGGCCCAGCGTAAGCCAGCTGCGCCGACAGACGGGGGCCAGCGAGGCGAAATGTGTTACCCCAGGGGCAGTTTGGGAATAGGGTAGACGGCGATATTTGCCGGGGGCAGTTCGGGTAGTTCGCCGCAGGGGGGGAATTTTGAAAATCACGCAAGGGGGAGAAAATCTGGGCCGTGCGTTTCGAGGAGGGCCCGGGAGGGGAGGACGCGGGCCGTCGGATGCTGGCCGCTGCCACCGCCGCCTACGGCTATTTAACCCCGCGCTGCCGACGCCGCATTCGCCCCGGCCCTCCTCTACCTCCCCGATCTGTGTCTCTCTCCCTCTCCGCCGGTCGCCTCGCCGTTTGGATCATCTCATACCCCGTAAGGATTTCTCAACCGCCCTCGCGAGCGAGCTTTATGTCCACGCTGCTGATTTGGTGCATTAGTTCCGATCTGTTATGGTGATTTGAGCCGCCGTGAGCTAGGATTTGTGTGGATTTTTTGTTGCCATGGAATCGGAAATGCGCTTGGATCTGCGGCGGATCTGCTGATTTCCAGTGACAAATGTCCTAGTCCAGTGCTTGTGTATATCCATTTCAACAAAAATGGTTCGATTAGTTTGGCGAGAGCGTGTAGCTGTGTCGGATTTTAGTGTTGGATTTGTGGAATTTCAGTGTCTCTCTGCGGCTGATCACTCGCTTTCGGGGATGATTCAGTTTGCGAACTGTAGGGAGTTTCATAGATCTGTTGCTGTGAAGTACGCACAAATTTGGGCTATGATTTGGGGATGGAAGCTTTAAGATCTAAAATCGACGTCTCCCTTCCGAACGTTTTAGCTACTGGAGTTATAATAACGAGGTATTCTCGCGTTAGATCTTCTGTAGACATCGGTTCAGTGATCGATGCATGTAAGCTAGTTTTGAAACCCCAGATCTGGATGGTTTTGTGCTATCTAAAACATAGTTAGGTGACATTTCGGATCTGAAACAATATGGGTTTATAGTTTCTCCTCATTCCACAGGATGTTAGATTTTTGTTTGCTTCAAACAATGTTTGGTGTTTTTCGAACTGTGTATCTAGGATTTGTAGAAAACTACCACCCTTTCATTTTCGTTGGGAGTGTTTGTTTTGACCGGTTGCCATTTTTGGACCGGTGCAGAACAATGTGAACTCTCATGAACCCTCATTTATGAACTAAGTTTGGATTCAGTGCTAAATGGTTAGACATGCTTGATCTAATCAACTTGAGGAGGGTAGCAAGTGCTTTTCATTTGATGCTTTATTTCAAGTCAGTGTTCTTATTGCTGTGTCTGAAATTAATTCATATGTGTTGTTCTCTTGTATTTCTAGGGCGAAGATGAGGGAAATCCTGCACATCCAGGGTGGACAATGTGGCAACCAGATCGGTGCCAAGTTCTGGGAGGTGGTGTGTGACGAGCACGGTATTGACCCAACTGGGAGGTACACTGGCACCTCTGACCTGCAGTTGGAGCGTGTCAATGTCTATTACAATGAGGCGTCCTGTGGCCGGTTTGTGCCCCGTGCTGTTCTCATGGACCTTGAGCCTGGGACGATGGACAGTGTCCGCACTGGACCCTATGGTCAGATCTTCCGCCCTGACAACTTTGTGTTTGGGCAATCTGGTGCTGGTAACAACTGGGCCAAGGGCCATTACACTGAGGGTGCTGAGCTCATTGATTCTGTTTTGGATGTTGTAAGGAAGGAAGCTGAGAACTGTGACTGCTTGCAAGGTACTTGGCCTTATCTCTGGTAAAACTGATTGCTGGTAGTTGTTAGATTTGTTTCTATCTAATCTGTTAGACTTTGCTATTCTCTTATGTACACTTGTTGCCCAAACATATGTCATGCCTAACAAGTTTTTGTCACTTCATTGTGTGTTTTTATAATGCCCAAACAACTTTGTCACGTTACCAAACATTAACACCATCTTTTTGTGTATTCAGGATTCCAAGTATGCCACTCTCTTGGTGGTGGTACTGGATCTGGAATGGGTACACTTTTGATCTCAAAGATCAGGGAGGAGTACCCTGACCGCATGATGCTGACATTCTCGGTTTTCCCCTCGCCGAAAGTATCTGATACCGTGGTTGAGCCATACAATGCCACTCTTTCAGTGCACCAGTTGGTGGAGAATGCTGATGAGTGCATGGTTCTTGACAACGAGGCTCTCTACGACATTTGCTTCAGGACTCTCAAGCTCACCACACCTAGCTGTAAGCAGCTTCAATCTTTCACAGTTTCACTTGTTCAGTACTGCAAATATATACATGCTTGTTCTAGTGTATTGCCTATGTGATGACATATTTTCCATGTTTGCTAATTTCTGCAGTTGGGGATTTGAACCATTTGATCTCTGCCACCATGAGTGGAGTCACTTGCTGCCTGAGGTTCCCTGGTCAGCTGAACTCCGACCTCCGGAAGCTGGCAGTGAATCTGATCCCCTTCCCCCGTCTCCACTTCTTCATGGTCGGCTTTGCCCCGCTGACATCGCGTGGATCCCAGCAGTACCGTGCCCTCACTGTCCCTGAGCTCACACAGCAGATGTGGGATGCCAAGAACATGATGTGCGCCGCTGACCCTCGCCACGGGCGTTACCTCACTGCCTCAGCCATGTTCCGTGGGAAGATGAGCACCAAGGAGGTGGACGAGCAGATGATCAACGTCCAGAACAAGAACTCGTCCTACTTCGTGGAGTGGATCCCCAACAATGTCAAGTCCAGCGTGTGTGACATCCCACCAAGGGGCCTGTCCATGGCTTCCACCTTCATTGGCAACTCAACCTCCATCCAGGAGATGTTCAGGAGGGTGAGCGAGCAGTTCACGGCTATGTTCAGGAGGAAGGCTTTCTTGCACTGGTACACAGGCGAGGGCATGGATGAGATGGAATTCACCGAGGCTGAGAGCAACATGAACGACCTCGTGTCAGAGTACCAGCAGTACCAGGATGCGACCGCCGACGACGAAGAGGAGTACGAGGAGGAGGAGGAGGTGCAGGAGCACGACGACATGTGAGACCTGTGACCATGAGGCTGGTGGTTCTAGGGCAGGCAGATTTTCGATGGGTTGTGTTCCTTCCGTGTTGTTGGCATGATACTACTGCTAGCGTACCACCGTACTTCTGCCCCTGTTCGTCGCTGTTGATGCTTGTATTTTCCTTGTGCTATGGAACCTTGCTTTTGGCACTGTATTACATATGCTGCTAGTATGCTCAGCGTTTGAGGTTTCTGGTGAATTCGAGCCTTTCGTGTTTGATACTAATTTAGTACTAATTTTTTGCGTTGCCCTCTGACATGGGATAAATAACAGTCAAAGCCCGACTACTCCTAAGGTCAAGCAACGGACAGTTGGATAAGCTACTGCTATACCATTTTTTTTTTCATCTCGATTCTACGTGTTAGCTTCCAAAACCCTCGCGCACTGACGAAGTTGTGTAACAGTTGGGAGTCCTGCAAAGTTGCATCCCTGGCATCAGACATCAGTTGGTGAATGGTCACCCAGCCACCAATTTGCTATTCCATGGGAACTGAATGCGTGCATATGGGAAATGTCATTCGACACTGGCCACAACAATTCAGAAGTGTCGAATGACATTTCCCATAAGCAAACCATAAGCAAATAGAGAAAGTTCATGTATTAATCCTGCTTCGTTCCTCTAGTTTCTGTGTTATACAAGTGTTTGTTTAAACAATAAATCCTGTGATATACAAGTAAGTGTTTGTTTAAACAATAAATCCTGTGATAAAGTTCGGTACAAAATGAATGAAAATATGAATGCTTCACATCCATTAATGTACAGAGCACCTATCTGTCTTTTGACTCTAGGGTTTCATTGCTGCAGAGCTTGTGCTTCAAGCAGAATGTTCGAGGCCAAGTTGACGTCATAGTTTGTCAATGAAAGCGCCTGAATTACAGAGCTACGATCGAAGCCCATGGACACGAGCACAGCAATGGACGACTCTGTGGGGTCTTCGGTAGCTGTGTGTGCACCCTGAATAAGGCACAATGATCAGAAGCAAAGCTCAGCGTGCAAAAAAGCAGGAAAATCTATGTGTTATCCAAACTCATAGTAAAGTCAAAAGCAGTGAGCAATGGACATCAAGCTATAAAATGATATCAGTTGAAGATTAACATCTATAGCTAAGGTGCTCACATACTAATTATCAAACTTATTTTCTGATTATTTATTTTAAAAGTAAAGTATAACAAATATAGTTAGGTATACATAATCGATATGTTGCTCAAGTGAGGTAGGTCATGTGCTACTTATGAGTATGGAGAACCTCCTGGTTTAGTAGGTAAAATGTCTTGATCTCCCAAAATATTCAATATCTTGCAACATGAAGCAGATACAGGGGTATTACAACAATACGTGCCTCAATTTGATGTACCTGGTGAGAAGGAATGCTTCCATCATTATCTGTGGTCGGTAACCCTTGATAAGGATTGCTAGGAAAGGGCCATGATAGCCTCGAAAAGAGTGATGTTGCAAACTCTGGAAACTATTAGAGAAAATGCAATCATGTTAAGAGTGTGTACCGTTGCTCATCGCATTTAAGGAAGGATCTCGAAAGCATTACCTTCAACCTGCGGATGCCAAATGTATTCAGGCGATACAAAAGGCCAGCTAGTATGCCAGAAACTCCAGGTACAATAGAACGCCTTCCAGATGAGAAAAGAAGCTGATAATGGAGATAAAATATGTAAAGCTGTGATATACAGGAAGATTTGAAACAAGGGAAGGCAAAGGTTTTTAGAACTGAACCTGGAGTCCTGCCAAATATACAAATGACTTATCACTTAAGCTCAGCCCAAATATGCGAAACCTCATTGAGACCGGAATGTCAAAGAAGAATGGCACATAAGATGCAAAAATGAGGCCATAAGGTCCTGACGTCAGTGGATTTATAGAAGGATCTGCAATTCTGACACTCACTTTAACACACAAGATCTATATGTGAATATACAAAAAGCGAAGGTATTGTGAAACTGATGACAAGCACAGGTAAAAAGAATAAGTTTAATTTGTACTGGTCATTTTCTTAGCTATCTTGTTCTCTAATTTTAAAGAGAAGATTCCATCTATGCCATGAGGTTATAACGCCCCTTTAGGTGCCATCGAAAATCTTCAATTTCCTTGTGTGCCACTAGTTTAAATTTCCATCCGTTTTCCATTTCCGTTACCTTGGTCATGAAAGGTCACCATTAGTTGTCAAATTTTCATTATAATGTCAACTTTGCCCCTCCATAACTCCCTGACCGCACCAACTAAGAGACATCGGAAGGGAATAACGGTGGCAGCAGAAGTGGAGGAACTGGGGGCGGCGGCCTGGCATGTGGCTCCGCAGATGCCTGGACGAGATCTATGCCTTCCTGTTATTCCATTTAATTTCATCAATGCTATTCCATTTTTAAGCATGGCGACATGGTTTTTGTTTTTCTGATCAATTGGAGGCTTCTGACTTATAACCAGAACACGGCCATTTATCAAAGCAAAGCAAAATCACAAGGATGTGTGTCTTGCAGGGCAGCAGGGCCCATATTTCACGTCATTGGCCGGTTCCTTTTCATGCCAAATTTTGCTTCATTCCAATGAGGGGCAAAATCGCCTTTTCTACCACTAGTCCACTACTTCATACCAATTCAACAGCGCATTGACAAAAGTGGCATGGAAGGGAAGTGAAATTTAAACCGGTAGCATACATGGAATATGAAGATTTTGGATGGCACATAAGGAAATTTATAACTTCTAGTGGCATAGAAGGATTTTTCACAATTTTAAACAGGATTTCCAGAGAATTTGGCTGCAAGCCTGCAATGAATTTTCTTTTTTGAACAAAGAGTTTAGTCAGACCAATCAGAACGTGCGCAGGCAATTTACATGGTGGGACTAATAACACTACAGGAAATGTGCCTTCCAGTTTGCTCCTAGACAGGTGTTGAAACTAAGGATATGGATTTCTAGTTTGCTATGCATATGTTAAGCTGAAATAAAGCAGGTGGTGAGATGCGACAATAGTGTGAGCAGTCTTTTGTTTTGATGGCTAAAACTGAGTGTGAGCAGTCTTTAGCAGAGGTATGTATTACAAAGCACCAGCGAAAGGCATACCTTTCAGGTAACCTAAAGCAAGAATCTGAAGCAGGACGGATACGATTGTGGAGAAAACAATGAAGACCTATACATTCAAATGACTATATCAGCATAAGCAAATGATGATCGATAAACTGCATGTCAAACACATTAAACACAAAATTACTTACAGCATACTTGTTAGAACCTATTTGCCTTTCGAACACCCTAAAATAATACATAAGGGCGGCTCCGAAGATCAGCTCAGGGGTCGAGGAGAAAGCAAACAACGAGGTGATCAGCCGCCATATACTCAGCTTTTCATAGACGTTCTGCATTGAAAAGGGATGATGAACCCATTTAGCTGCCTATCATGGCACCGCGGCAACCGCAGTCCCTATACTCATCTAGCCAACTGCAGTTGAAACAAGGGCAGGTACATGGAAAATTCTGCTATACTTGCATTAATTTTGCATTTTCAGAAACAAAGGGGATAACCACTTATATATAGCGAACAAATAATCACCTGTAATTCGAACTTGTTAATTCGGAAACAAAGTAAAACAAGCGTTAATGCAGTAAAAATGTTCGCCTGACCAGCCTAGGATATTATCTTACAGTAGTGAGGGTAAGGGCGACTTGCCTGGTAGGACAGACCGAGGTCGAGGAAGCGGTCGCGGAAGCCGAAGGGGACGGAGAAGAGCGCGGCGGCGACGACCACGGCCCTCGACGCCGGCGCATTGTCTGCGTACAACCAGATCGGATCGCGCTAAGATCGAAGCCGTAACACAGGAGCAGAGAAAAATGGACCCGAAGCAGCAGCCGCTTCGAATCGGAGAAAAAGAGAGAACGAGAGGGGGAGATGCCGAGACGGCGTACGGAATCCAGGAAGCCCGCCGTTCATCGCCGGCAGCTGCCGCGGCGGAGCAGGCGAGCGGCGCCGCGCCTGAGCTGGCCTGTCCTGGTCGGTGGACGCGTGGGAGCCAGCCTGCTAGATTGCTAGCTGCTTTGGGGAAGCAGCAAGCAACTTCTGGAAGCGCAGACGAGTCAGTCCTGTACTGGAGCCCAGAGTGGCACCCACACTGGCACCCGATAGGCAACCAAGCAGCCCACAAAAACATGCACTGGCCCGGCCCACATCCAGTCGACCTAAAGTAGAGGTTTGGGCTAAGAACCTAAAGGTAGATCCGCCGTGTTTTTCAAAGCTGATGTAAATTTTTGACATTTTTTCCTGTGCATCTGATCGATCTTATTAACAATCTTATCATATGTGATTGTACTCACATGTATTTTTTTTCTTTACTAGGTGTACCATACTTTCTTGTTGTACATGGAAAGCAACAGTGTGTACTTTCAGCAGCTTTTTGGAAAACACAGCAAGATAAAATATCTACAGTGATTCCACCAACCAGTCTTATCATATGTGATCGTTGATTTTTGCCTATTTATTTACTCACATGTATTGTTTTTCTTTAAAGCTGTACCATACTTTGTTTTAATTGGAAAGCAACAGAACAGTGTGTACTCCTGAACAAGGCATGGAAAAACACATCAAGATAATAAACACGCCATACATAAAATATCTAAAAAGTGGTTCCACCAACCAATCATATCAAAGTACCGCATTGTGCTTGGGCCACGTTAAACAGAGCTTTAGCAATGTCGCCATTCCACGGCCACTGCCACCGCCAGCACATGAGGATCGGTAAAAAGTGGCAATGCACTACACAAACCAATACGATCTACTCTACTCTACTGATCTGTATCGACGGAGATGGGTTAATAACTCTACAAAGACCGATTAGCCCTACATATCAATTGAAACTACCACCGTAGTCTCAGTAACTGTTGGCCACTAGGCTGGTATAGTAGAGGTAGGTAGTAATATTCCAAACACAGATTGACTAGAATTTGCACGCCCATCAGTCCGCCACTTCCGGCCACGTCATTTTCCTCCCGTTCCTCTCGACCTCGGTTCGTTTGGCTGGTGGCCGCTGGCTGGTGTTTATATATGCTGAGAGAAAAATACTAATGGCTAGTGGTGCTTATCAATTTCACTTTGCAATCGACCCGATTTCCATCCGGACGGAAATGATTGCCTCTTGGTTGAACATCCTGTCGTCAAAGACCCGAGTTAGGCACGGCTCTGCCGCCCATTCATGCACCCCAATTCACTTGCTGAGCATTTTAGGCACCTGATCGGATTGACACCTGGAAAAAGTCATGAAGGAAAATCGGCAACATCGGTCAAAGACTTAAAAGTTGGCCGGGTTGCGATCCTTGGCGTAGCATTGAGAAGAATTATTATGTTGCATATAGACCAGATACAGCGACAGCACAAAGGCAAGTCGAAAAAACTGGATAAAAATCTGTACATTGTTCGTAGCCTATTCTTCATCTAATAATCCTGAGCAGATTCAATCTCCTGCATCATAAACCTCTAGCAAAAAGATCCTTCAGAGTTGAGACACGAGAAGGGGGTTCAGAGTTATTTAGACGAACGCTGAAAGGTCTCCACAACTGTACATGTGGAATTTGGGGTGCAGACGTTCAGGCCGCGGCTGCAGATACGATCTTCGTCAGTTGAGGACATCGACGGGCCAGAACCGGCGCCACGTCGTGATCTCGTCTTTGGTCTGCAGCCTCCTGATGCCCCCGTAGAAGCCGTCGGTCTCGTCACCCTTCTCCCTGTGATCCTTCCTGCTCACTGTGGTCTGCCTCCACCTTGATCCGGGGGCGTAGTGCTGGAACTCCAGGACGATCATATCTGCAAAGAAACAGATGGGCACACCAGGCCTGAGAAAACCAATGCGGATGCTGAAAAATACTGCTGCTGCTACTCAGCTGAGCAGAGTGATTCGCTGCTTGGACTTGTATATATGTGCAGATGCTCTATGTTTATCTGTATATGGTCCTATTACTCCACAAGATTCAATCGACAGAGAAAAATGGGGCTAGATACTAGGAAGACAGAATAGGAACAAAGCATGGGCCTGGATGTGAATGGCACAATCACATGAGAAGAATGAAGGATAACACTAGGCACTAGCATGGGCTGTAGCCAAATGAAATGCCCAAAGCATATCTGGCAAGTTGTTCTTTTGGGGACAAAACAAAGAATATCGATCCTCAAAAAGAGGAAAGGTGAAAGAATCTTTTCATTGTCCCCAATATGTTCCGTTCCGGATAGTATTTGTAATCTGTATTCATATCCGAGGGGAGGGCATCCTGTCAGGCTGTACCAGCGGAAGAAATAGCCGCCCAGATTTGTACGATAACTACTTTCCACATTTCTACTACGGCCTTGTTGAGACGTTGAAATTGGGTGGTTGAATTTGGAAGTTTGATGTCTCTTCGTAATCATTGCGTTCCTGTAGCATTTCGTTTGTATTTGTGAAAAATTGTCTAAAAATTGATTAATTAGGCTCAAAATGTTCGTCTCGCAAAGCACAACAAAACTGTGTAATTAGTTTTTAATTTCATCTATATTTAGTACTTTATGCATGTTATGATATTTTGATGTAACGAGAAATCTTCTTTTTGAATAGTAAATTTAGGAGGAGAATTTGAGATGGCCTACGAGTAATGTTTATCCTGTCCGCACGTGTCGTTGCCGACAATGTCCAAAGGTCAAAAAGAGGAGGTGAGAGAATCTTTACCGTCCTTGTGGCAGCGACACAGATGCTCGTTCGCGTTGCACGACTCCTGGTGACCCACGACGCCATACCACCAGCCTGTCGTAACGCATCCATCGCAAAGGCAACGTATCATCAGCCACTGAAGTACTTATCCAGCAGAGATAGCAGAATCGTGTGCAGAGGCATATCGCAGTTTGCATGCAGGCGATGGTGAATTGGTGAGATGATCCGGAGAAGGAGAAGCATCCTGACCGTATGGGAAGTCCTTGTTCTTGCGCCACTGGATCTCGAAGTGGTCGCCGGGGCGCAGCGCCTCCAGGCAGTCGGACGCGTGCAGGTCGTGCGCCGGCGTGCTCACCGGCGGCGCGCGGATCCTGCCCCACTGCACGCCGTCCTCCTCCTTGGCCGGCTTCCGCCCATGCGGCGGGTACCTGTCAGTGAGACCGATCGCCCGCCATCAGCCATAAAAACCACTCACAATCACAGCAACTTTTTTTTTTGAAAGGGAATCACAGCAAATTGAAGCCCCCCAAAAAGATCCCATGCTCTGCATGAAGTTTTCTCTGTCACTGGTTTAAATGCACACGCTGGCATGCTAATGGTGTGCTTTACTGATGTGAGCTCGACGGCTACACGGATTAATTGGGCTCATCTCATCCGGTCGATTATGTTATGTCAGCCTCGGATGAGGATCGTAACAGTAAAGAGTAACTACTACCGGCAACAGGGGATTGATCTGGATTGTTTACCTCGCGGTGAAGGTGTCAGTCCGCCGGTCGTAGCGGAGGTGCGCGTCGTAGCACGAGAGCACGAACCCGACATGCCCATCCTGCTAAAGAGCAAGCGTGTTCTCCCAGTGTTAGTGTTAACCAAACAATCCAATGTTAATTGCGATTAGCGGCGGTTAAACCACGGATCCGTGGATTGGTAGTACCTCGCGGTTGTACACCTGCGCGGGGAACCAGAACTCGCCGCACTCGAGCGCGCGGTACCACGCGGCGGCCGTGTCCGTCGGTGGCGCGGCGGCCGGCTCGGCGGCGACGGCGGCCGGTGCCGGGGCGCAGGCGGCGGCGTTGGTGTCACTGTCACCCTTGTTGAGCCAGCGGCAGGCGATCGAGGAGAAGGGCCACGCGCAGGCCAGCGAGTCCACCCAGCTCCGGCCGCGGCGCGCCGGCCTCGGCGCGCTGGCGCGGGCGGCCCGGGCGGCGAGCTCCGCCTCCCACTCCTTCCGCGCGGCGCCGCCCAGCACGCCGCCCCACTTGGCGCGGAGGTGGCGCTCCCACAGCGCGTCGGCGGGGCACCGGTCCCTGAGCGCGGCGCACACGCACGCCATCGCGGCGAGCGACGCCGGCGAGAGCTCCTCCAGCACGCGGTCCAGCGCGAGCTCCGGCAGGTCGAGCAGCGGGAGCCCCGCCGCGGCGTGCGTCTCCGGTGCCGACGACGGCTCCGCCAATGCGGCGGCCGGCTTGGGCGAAAGGGCGGGCGCCGGCATCGCCCCGTCCCGTAGCGTCCTCCCGGCGGCGGTGGCGTGGCGCAGGAGCTCCGTGGCGAGCAGGAGCGCGAGGAGGCCGAGCTCCCGCGCGAGCTTCACGCAGGGCTTGGTGGCGGGCGCGACGAGCAGCAGCGTGAAGGCCGGGACCGTGGATATAAGCAGCAGCGGAAGCATCTCACGAACAAATGAAAAAAAAAAGAAGCAAAGGCGGCTGGGCTCGCTGGTGGCGGTGGTGGTGGTGGGCTGGTGGTGCGACGACAGCGCCACCCAAGTGCAGTGCCTCCAATGCGGCCGCGCACGACGCGGACACGGCTGCACACGGGCAGCAAGGGGGGAGGACTCGCTGCGCTGGGGATAGGCGCGCGCGGGCCCGGGCGGCCCCGGAAAGCGGGGGCAGTGGCGAGGGCAGCAGCCTTGCAGCGGAATGATTCCTGCCTGACTGCTCTGCTGCTGCCTCCCCCCTTCCTCCTCCGCGACGCAGGCAGCAGCTCGCCGTGCGGCCGCGCTGCTAGATGCTGCTTCCCTTCCCTCTGCTTTTTTTTTTTTGATACTTCTTCCCTCTGCTTTTGAGGAGCCCCACCCAAAAGGCGCGCACACAGCACAGGGCAGCCGGCAGCACTACGACGCGCCTCAGCACTGGGCACTACCTTGCTTGCTCGCCCTGCTCTTCTTGCCTGTTATCCTTTGAACCTGGACGGCGAGAGGAGGATGCTCCAGCGCATGTGTGTCACTGCTCACCGCCACTGGAGGGATCGGAGCTCCGGCGCCGCTGCTGCCTTCGCCCATGCCTGCATGCCGGCGGCATGTCCGATCAGATCCCGCCTTTTTGTTTACTCTCCCGATTCGGTTGGTGGGTGCGGTGTGGATTTGGCTTTGCCCTTCCCTTGGTGGATGGATGGCGAGTGAAAGAAATGGTGCTGGTGGTGGGTTAACGTAACAAACCACCAACACCAAGTCACCAACAGCGAGCGGGAGGAAGAAGGTCCGAGACACCGGTCTCGGCATTTGTAGTAGGCTTGGCGGAGGCAGGTGGTGGTTGGTGGTGAACGGAGACAACAATTGGCCGCTAGCTAGCTAACCCCCAAAACTACCACCCTACCAAATTACGTACTACTACGTGCCAAACCTTTTTTTTTCACCCTCACAAGTAGTAAGCCAAGAACACTCGTCCCGGTTTCTGCTTTCGTCGATGAGATGTTTGTTCTAAACCTACCGTGCTTAGAATAATCTTCCGTGCTCGTCTCGGACAATAAACGGGAGGGGATTGGTGAGGGTGGTTTTTTATTGATACTTTGGTGAGGGTGGTTAACCAGCCGAGACGAGAGCGTCCAAAGGCTGGTGTGGAGAAAACAAGGTGAGGTGGCGCGGTGGGTCCGGCCACGTCCGGAGCTCTCTCTCTCTTTCCCTCGGTTGCTCAGACAGACAGATTGCTACGGATATGACGAGCAAGCCGGGAGCCCGAGCCCAACCGCAGCCACTTCGGAGCAACCAGAATGGCCGCGTTGGACACTGTTGCGGTCAAAACACATCGCTCCCGGCTCCTGCAGGTGCCGACTGTCGATGCCGACTCGTAACCACCTCTTAACATCGGAGATGAATTGGACCAGCACTAACAGGTTGTCACTTTGTTAATAGTGGCTGGGCGGCGGGCGCCTGCCGCCGGGCCGCCTGCTCTGCCCTTTTCTCCCCCGGACGATACGGGCATGCTTGTTTGGTAGATCCGGCGAAGCAGAGGTCATGTTGACTTTTTTTAGCACAGATATGACAGTTGACTCTAGTTCTGCTCTGTGCATGCTCTTTTTTTTAATAAAGCTTTGTGCATGCTGGAGTAAGCCTTTTTTTGGGATCGAAGGCTGGCTGTAGTAGGCATAGAAAAGTTAAGAAATTGTTTACCATTAGTCCATTACTAGTTTTCTATACGGAGTGCCTAAAAAGAAAATCTCGTGATAGAATTAGGGAGCATGCATGGGCGGCTTGGAAGGTTGCCCGAGAGAGCGTTGCTTGAACGAAACCTCGGTCGGGCCCGACGTGTCGTGCTCAAATTCGGAGGGCGATTGTGCAGCGAGGCTAAACACACAAGACAAAAAAGGGAGCAGCGTTTTCCATCTCTCCACCGAACGCGCGCAACTTTCCATTTTTTCTTTACTTTTCACAATACTTTCCATGATACTATTTTTTCCATTGGGTAAAAAGGGAGGTTTTGGGGCACAGTCGGTGGGTTGGGTACGGCCAGTGTCAAAAACAGAGTACCTACCTGCATCATGCAGCTTGGACTCAACTCGAACACGACCCCGGGCGCACTCGTGATTTCGTGAAACGACCGGCGCGCGCGTCATCAACCCACGAGATCCACCGCCATAAACGCACCGCCATCGTCGCCGTGACATGCCCACGAAGCACCGGACCACACGCACCGGCCAGTACAGCACAGTACTCCACAAGTCCACATTCATGGCACCGGCCTCGGCCCGTCGCGCATCATACGCATACACACGGTGGCATGGGCAGAGAGAGAGAGAGCGCCTCGAGCAAGCTACCAAGTGCGCTCACGTCCACGTCAAAATCGTCAATTCGGCATGATGCGCGCAGAACTGCTCGAAGCAGCATGGATTAGGCAGAAAATCCACTATGCCGCCGGGGGTGGTGGTGGGGGACCGGCGCGCCGTGTCGAGCGATGGAGCCCGGCCCGGCACCCGGCGCGGCGCGCGCATAGGCATAGCTAGCGTTCCGGCTTGGTGCGGCGTCAAATCGATGACGGGGCCTGGCTGTTATTCCCGGAGCGGGATTGAGTGACTTTGTGAAGCAAAGTCACGAAACACTGCAGCGGTAACTTTAGTTACAGACCGTTCATCCTGAGATCGACAGCTGCAGCAGCACTACATACTGTAGCAAATACTGTGCCGATTTGTACTGTGTATCACTGTAGAAAAACACTGTAGCGCTTGAACTATGCACCGGTCCTGTAGCCAACACTGTTCATGTGCTTCTAGCCGTAGATCTCGGAATGGACGGTTTATAGGGGGCTGAAAGTTACCGCTACAGTGTTTCGTGATTTGCTTCGTAAAGTCACTCAATCCCGCTCCGTTATTCCCTCCCTACTCGCTGCCTCGCGCGGATGTCTCGTGCCTCCCATTCCCACTAGTGAATTGCGCGCGGCCCGCCGCGCCGAACATAGAATACATTGTTCAAATAACAAAGGATCACACAGCTATATATTGCATAACAGTTATATATATATTATACACGACAAAAGGTTCTAAAAAGGCATTGGTATATGTACAAACAAAAGGAGCATCACTACACTTTCTTAGCAAAAGCAGTAGGTTTGTGAACATATCAATGACAGCTGATGACTGCATCTTCAAAAGGGAACTGATCAGAACATTCCCCATTGCTTGTGAAAATGAAGAGGAAGCACAATATTCATCTTTAAAATTGGAAAATTGGATTAACAGAAACTTCATTTAGTGGGGAGTGGTCCAATTTGCATGAACAGCAACTTGATTTGGTTACTGATTCAAACAAGCAGCAACGTTAATATTTTTCTTGTGGTTTCATCGTATTGATTAAGCAGCAGTACTAATACTCATAGATCAGTACTAATAATTCTGGAAAACTCTGAGCTGAATTAAATTGGATATCAAGCATCTTTGCAGGTTTTAGGCATCTTAACTAATTTTTCTACTCAGGAAAGCAACCAAAACATGTCTGACAGCAATTTGCAGGATGAATGCAAAGCGAGAAAGAAACAATCAAACCCATGCCATTACTTGCCGACAGTTTGTTCTATTGGCTGTAAAGTGAGTAGAAAAGGTTTTAATACACTAACCGGTTCATTTGTTCTTGGAAGAGCGAGAGGACTTGGAATCTCCGGTATTTTGGATGCTGGATTTGCTGTGGTCTGAGATGTAGACTGCACAGCAGCAGCTTCATAGATTTTCCATTCTGCAGGGTAACATGGCTAATACTGCATGCTAATGACGGATCTGAGAAGTAGAAATAGGACTTTCAGATGTTTGGCAAACGAAAGACACAGAGATTTACCGTGCAGAGGAAACAATTCTAAATTAGTCACCGAACAAAATATGCAATAATAATTGCAATTTAAACAAAAACTTTACAAAATCAAATCAGGTGAGTATTTTTATATATATAAGGATTAAGGAGAATCATAGAGTAAAAGCATTGCCACAGAAAAAAGGGAAATCAGCGTAGATTGATCTTAAGCTGAAACTGTTATCCAAATGATGAGGTTATGATGTCTGTCTGTCTAAATTTGTGCTGAAAAATCCCTGGGCACAAATAAAACCATCATAAAGGAGAGCTGTGAACCACAAGACAACAACACAAATTTCTATGCTAAAAATCTCAGGACACAAATTAAATTAGTCTAAATGTTGAGAACTGCAGACCACAATATTGCTACAGAAAAATTTTAGCTAGTTTAAATGCTACCAAAGCCTAGAGAGAAACTCAATAGAAGTATGTCTTACGTGTAGAATGGAACATAGTTTAGCAATATTCTGAAAAGACGACGAGCTTAATAAAGAGAGTTCAGATGGCATCTTGACCCACCAATGAGGCACCTGAGATAAGAGCACGACTTAACCGAAAATAAGCATTTCTCAAATCAGTAACAGCTAATACAAGAATATGGAACCTGGCCAAAAGGAAAGAAAAAACTTGAACTCCACAAGGGCCTGGAGTAATATATTATCCAGATACTTTAAGTTACCTCCAACTGATTGAGCTCTATAGACATTTCCCCCCAAGAGTTCCATCTCCTAAAGAAACTTCAGTTATACATATTGTTAGTAATAGACTATCTGGAAGCAGTTGCTTTAATTAATTACATCTGATTGATTTAGCCATGCAGGCATTCTCTCCCATGAAGCACATGTCATTCCATCATCATGACCATTCGATGAAGCTTCAGATTTTACAAACAACAGGGACCAAGTTATAAATACAATAAAAAATCAGCCTTTTAAACTGAATTGATTCATATTCTATTCCATAGAACTCAATGGATAAAAAATTGAAAATAGAATTTACTTACTTGTGAAGGTCATATCCTGAACTGAATTGATTCATACCCCTGAATATCCTTCCAAAGAAGGTAGATATCTAGGGGGTTGGCTTTGCAGCAATGGACGCCTACCAACTTGCAAAGCTTTCTCTGAAGATTGAGATTTTCTCAGTCAGTACTCATTACACATCGTAGACATGATCAAGTCTTTTGAAAAGTAAAAAAAAATAGTAACCACATAATAAACATAGTCAAGTGTTTTGCAAAGTAATGAAAATTCGTAACAGAATCAGAGATGTTCTTGTTTTGGACAATCCTATGAAATTATTATTCCTGGTAATGAAATCTATAACTCAAATCTGCCAATCGACATAATATAGTTGTATTGAAAAAATGGTTGTTGGCAATATTTTTACGTTAACAGATAAATCACAGGGAAGACTAAATCTAGGATTTCATGATAGATGTTTCTTAATTTATTTATTTGTATGGTTGCTGCCTAGCAAAGCAAATCAAGTTGAATAGAATTAAAATATTGTGGTTTAGCTTCCCATAGATCTGGGTGTTTCTGGTTGTTATAGTCCAAGATTACCTGCTTATTTCCTATTTAATTATATAGGTGCGTTTAATTCCAGCTTTATTTTTTTTGTACAATGCTGGACTGGTTCACCCTGTAATCAAGCTATGAACCATTTTTTATATGCAATGGATCTATGAACCAAATAGACAGGAGATATTGAGTGCGGACAGATAGGCTCATGAAATTCATGTTGACCGCTGGCCCTTCGTTCGCTACTAACTGAAGGAGATATAGCTGATAGCAACCGGGTTGAAAAATCAAAATATCCAACCGACTGTGCTCCGCTTACCTTCTTGTGCCTTCCATTGATGTCATCCCTGACTTCTCAGTTGCTCCTCCTGCTCTCCTCGTCTCATCTCTTCAACTCCCTTCTCTTTGTTTCCTTGAACAAACCATGAAAAGAAGCAGTTTTGCTTGAACCAAATCACAAAAACAATTTTAATGCAATAACCACATGCCTCACCATGGAATTTGCAGGCCGGTTTCTGATTGATATGCATGTGAGCCTGCAGATTCTGTCCACGATAGCCTACAACTCCTTCCAGAACACCTGCATCCATTTAATTTTGCATAACCTGAAACACCTGCCAACATGGAGGAAAGCACCTTCAGCTTCGGGAAGCTTTCTATTGACTGAAATCCAGATTCCATATCCATGTATGACACAGCTCTGAAACTGAATAATTTCTTTTCCATATTGAGCTAAGCACATAATTGAAAATTATTGATTCATGAACAAGATGGGGGAAGAGGTGCAGAAGGGTAGTGTTGGGGGAAAGGAGCGAGTTCACCTTGCATGACCGGATGGCATCCGTAGTCCTCCAATGGCCAGGTATGCTTGCTCCATTTTAGTGATGAAGATTGGCCGGAAGTAGCCGTGATGGACGAGAAAGGCGCTGCTAGGAGACTGGAAAGGGCGTGGTGGTGGAGGTGGGCATCGGACGCCGTGCGGGTGGCAGTGGTGGTGGCCGACCATGCTAGGACTGCATGAGTTCCCTAGATCCGGCGGCTGGACGGCGCCTGATTCGGCCGATGGCATGGGGTGCACGCAGTCGACGAGGCACGTGGTCCATAGGGCTGCAGCGTCCCCAGGACGCACCGCCAAGCCACGCGGGCGCCGGCTGTGCTCGGGCCGCTGCCCTAGCGCCAATTTGCCACGGCCGCAGCCGCGCCCTAGCCCATGCCGCCGTCATGCCGCTCACCGCTGTCGTACCGCCCGCGCTGCGTCGGCCTGCCGCCTGCACCGCCGTCGGCGGGCCGCCCACAACGCCGCCCGCGCGCCGCTGCGCCTCGCCGTCGCCCACGCCACCCGCCGCCCGCACCGCCGTCGCCGGGCCGCCTGCGCGCCGCTGCGCCTCCCCGTCGCCCGCGCCACCCGCCGCCCGCGCCACCGTCGCCGGGCCGGCCACACCTGCGCCTGCGCGTCGCCCCGCCGCCCGGCCGGCCGCACGTGTTGGCGTTGCCGGACCCCGGAGGCGCCGTCCTTTTCGCGTACGTGTTGGCGCTGCCCGCTGGCCCATCGGCGAGCTGTTGCCTTGCAGTACCTACCATTTCATCGCTCAGTCATCCTCGACCCGACCAAGCCATGCGGCGCCCCAGTTATGCCATGGGCCTCGCCTGCCGCCCTGCCCGGCTGCCCCCATCATCGGGTTGGTTGTTTCATCACGGATTGTGTGCCCTTGCGCCCCGCCCGCGCCCTCCCCACGCATGATTGCGCCATCCTGGACAGATCAAAACGTCTCCGGTGTTCCGGATAGAGCCGCATGAGCTGGCTGCTGGCCCAGGAGGATCTGACGGGGGCTGCTGGTGCCAGTGCGGCGGACACGTTGCGGCTCGCCGGCAAGGTTGCTTGGTGGGGGACGGGTGTGATGCGGCCATGGTTCGAGATTTGTGGAGCGCGCGCGAGGCGACGGACGGTGGTGGGTGGGCGCCGGCGTTTGTGCGGGGGACGGGCCGCGGGGACGGCGACACGAGCAGGAACGCGGGAGGCACGGTGGCCCTGGCCAGGAGACGCGCGCGGTGTCGACCACCTTCATTCGAACTCTGACATGCGTGATGGCCGATTGGGTTTAGAGTTGAAACCCAGCAGTGCCACGGCCCACCCGAGTTTTTGGATGGGCGGGGCCGGCAGTAGTCGACAAGTCCGCTCTCGGTCAGCCCATTATAGGCCAATATCTCAGCTGGGCCAGCACCCATTCGAAAGTCGCGTAACGGTAAACCATCTCGTCCCTGATTGTTTCTAAAAAGAAAAATCTCGTCCCTGATTGGGGAATTCCCTGTCAAAAACTAAACGCACCGGCTTATAACCACCGCCAGAAGCACTAAACTCTCAAGATAATTGCGGACCTCTACGGAAGCCAGAACGATTTTCCTGAAGAAACTGCCTGGACGAGACTAGTACTCAAGTTAGAGTATTGTGTGCACTAACATATGGCGTGCCGACGTATACCCCGGAAGGCAAAAACAATGCACTGAAACTTTTGCGACGTCTTAGTTGATTGACAATCACAATTTGAATAAAAACCGTGCCCCATGATCCATGGACGTGCACGCCTTATTACTCATCAACTCATGAGTCATGAACGTGCATTCCACCAACCTCATAATCTAAGCACGCACAACCTGTCATAGGCGCCGATCGATATGCTACCTCAAAGCATCCATCCCCCAATACCCCACCGGCATCCGATTCACCTCGCGTCGTTTCAGCTCGCCGGCCATGCTACGCTACGCCACGCCGCAGCCCTCCCCGCCGATGTCGCCGCTGATCGGGCCCGCGACGCCCCGCACCCCGGTCGGCGCCGGCCCCGAGGCGGCGCCACCGCCGCTGCCGCCGCCCTCGCCGCGCCCCGCGATCACGCTCACCGCGCCGCCGTCGTCCAACAGCAAGCGGCGCCGTCGCGGCGCCGCGCGCTCGTCGTCCCTGCGCGCCATCCGCGCCGTGCGCGCGCTGTTCCGGTCCCTCCCCATCCTCTCCCCGGCGTGCCGCTTCCCGGGCGTCATCCCGCGCCACGGCGGCGGCGGCGGCGTCGGCGGCGGGGGCGCGCCGCGCGGGCAGGACGGGCACGTCAGCGGCGCGACGCGCACGACGGGGACGCTGTTCGGGCACCGCCGGGCGCGGGTGACGCTGGCCGTGCAGGAGACCCCCGGGAGCGTGCCCATCCTGCTGCTCGAGCTCGCCATGCAGACGGGCAGGTTCATGCAGGAGATGGGCGCCGAGCACCTGCGCGTCGCGCTCGAGTGCGAGAAGAAGCCGCCGGGCGCCGGCGCCGGGATCGGCCGCACCAGGCTGCTCGACGAGCCGCTGTGGACGGCCTACGTCAACGGGCGCAAGGTCGGGTACGCCGTGCGCCGGGAGCCCACGGACGACGACCTCACGGTCATGCAGCTCCTGCGCACCGTGTCGGCAGGCGCCGGCGTCCTGCCGGCCGACGTCGTCGGCGTTGGAGCGGCGCCGGAGGGGCAGGAGGCCGGGGACCTGGCGTACATGCGCGCACACTTTGACCGCGTGGTTGGGTCACGGGACTCGGAGTCGTTCTACATGCTCAACCCTGACGGTAACAATGGGCCGGAGCTGAGCATCTTCTTCATCAGGATATGAAAACTGCGACACTTCCCGTTTACGTTTTGGATTTTGTGTGGCTGAGACTAGCCTGTAGAACATAGTTTTAGCTTTTCCATAGTTTTAAGCTGTACGGTTAGCTTAAACTGCTCTGTTTATTCCTCTGCTGTCTATGTCAGTGCTTTTCGAATGATAGGTGTCTCAATGCTGTGCTGATCTAGTTAAATTTGCTGGCAAAAGAAATGTAGATGCCTCAATGATGTGCTAAATATCTAATTTGCTGGGAACATTTTTTTTCCAAATTGTTCCTCTGTAAGTGCTTTCAGATGATATAGGTTTCTTAATGCTATCGTGATTAAAAAGAAAAAAAAAATCAAATTCTTCCTCTGTTTTCTATGCCAGTGCCTTTGGGATGATATAGGTGTCCGAATGCTTTCCTGATCTAGTTGAATTTTGAAAAAGCAATGCCGTGCTGAACCAAATGCAATGCCGTGCTGAATAGTTAAATTTGCTGGAAATTGGAAAACAGAAACAGAAAAGAATTAAAAAATTTCGGTAAGATCCGCGAAAGCGGGTAGCCTTAACCGCATTGTGTGCTATAGGAAAGCTCGAAAGCTGTTCCCGTCCCTGTCGGGGGAGATGCCAACCGTCTCTCCTTTTTACGAACACACCACCTTTGTGCAGGCTGAAGCTTATAAGGAAGGAGACTCATTCTCTGCTAGGCGGTATGGTACTAAACGCGGGACGATGGACGCCCCTGCAAGCCTGCGATATCTCTCATGCGAGTAAAGAAATATACCACACTGGGTTCAAGCAGGCACATCCCAACGCGTAACAGAGATGCCTGTTTTCTGGTGGTGATGACAACGCGAAACATCAGAGTATGACTAGCAGATTAGAATTTCAGTTGCCCTGAAATGGTGTCAAAACTAATATCATATTTGCAAGAGAATAGCCACCATTTTTTCTTGGAATTGCTACCTTCTTCTTTTCCTGTATATAAAATTACTATATTTCTTACTCGAACCAATTTTTGGTCTTTGCCTCTTCTCAAATAATTAAGGATCACTGCCTGACTCTAGGCAGGGCAGGCCTCCAAAATTAAAAGGATTTCAAATCTCTGTTCGGCCCGGGTTGGCCTGCTTGAGGCCCATCATCATTGAACATCGACTCTGCCGGCGGTAAAGGCAGCAACTGCTATCGTCTGGGTGGATGTGATCATGTAAAGAGACTTCACTCCTGCACGAACATACGGTCTTGCAATTATCGATATATATATAGCTAGCCTGGCTTCTCCACGCCATGTAGTTGAAACCACGAAGAAAATTCAGACCTGCAAAAGTTGGCTATAAATTCTGGTAAAAACCATACGAGAGCACGGAGGAGGATAGGCGATGGATTCGTCCAATTGGCGCGGTCGATTGGAGAATGCAGTCTCGTTGGAATGAGATGCACCGGGAAGATTGCTCTCCCTTTATTTGTTCTCTGTTGGACAAGAGGATTTTGTTTCCGGGCAAGCAGAGAGGTGCACGTACTACGCTGCACCTTATTTGGTCGCGAGCCTTGTCATACGCGTTCTTTCTGTTCTCACTCGGCTTGTACTCAGGAGAACGGTCAACGATGCAGGTCTCCACTCTCCACCATGCCTTCAGCTTAACCAAACCATGAGTGAAGCCCAAGCCATAAGAGCAGTGCTGCACCAGTAAGGCCGTAGCTTCTAATTGTACTCTAGTGGCTGTGATCGAGTAATAATATTACTAACCGGTGGTCCACACATCTACCTATATATTTGCTGAAACCATGTAGAAAGCCAACACCGTCAAATTAAGTTAACTCTGAGTTCTTGTTAAAAGATAAGAAGAAGGAAGAGCGGGCATGAAGGGAAACGAGGAGGCTACGCTAGCACATACAAAAACTCGTTTACCCGAAAACAGGAACAACAGCAGTTATAGATCACGGATCGTTACCACTAGACGCGCAGTTGCAGCGGAAGCCGTCTCGATGTAGATGAACGCGTCGAAGTGGCAGCGCAGTGCAGTTGCTTACTTCCGTCTGGTCCTGCACGTGCGGTTCGTCCTTGTGCTCCAAGCGCAGCACCTCCGAGGTATCCATACGTACGAGGATTGAAACGTCGCGCACCGGACTGCTAGGTCCGCGAGCACGATGGGGAGAAAAACAACTATTGCTCGTAAGTCTTATCTTTCTCAGGAGGGGTTTGGTCTCTATTTATTTGGATGAAATTCTCCACACCATATTCCATTAGCAATTGGGACTAATAAATAATGTATCCCTTCCCCTGGTAATGGGCTTCACAACATTTGTGGCCCATTAAGACTAGTGGATCGAATCCAGTTGGCTCTTGGGCATATTCCCAACAGTCTCCCACTTGCACTAGAGACAATCTCATAAGCAAGTTTTCAGTGTTCCAAACCTCTTAAGTGTGTGACCCTATGGGTTCACGTACACATAGACATGGTTCGAGTACTCCTACTCGGTCCAATAGTTGATAGCGGCCTCTAGCAAGACGTGTCAACTCCCATGCGTACGTAAAGATCATATCAGACGAACCACCACAACATCACGTACAAGCTATTCCCTTTGCCTCACGATATTTGGTCTAACTCCAAGTCAGACCTCTCTTTCTCGAATCTATGAGTCGGATCCTTCAAAAGGTTAACTCTTAACCTAGCACGGCCATGCATTTCTTGATCCGATCACTCGAGGGGCCCAGAGATATCTCTCTCATGTAGAGAGGGGCAAATCTCATCTTGATTGACCACGCCTCATAGCATGCTTCCTGACAAAACCCGAAAACCACCTTTATAACTACCCAGTTACGGAGTAGCGTTTGACAGTCCCTAAGTAGGTCAATTCACATCTTGAGTACATGCGACAATCTCAGGTCTTAGGACAAAGCATACGCGTTGTGAAAAGAGATAAACATACAACAAAATCTCAAGTTGGGTCAGTCCAGCCCCATGTCATACATGTGCCCACATTATTAGTTTGACATCTCCATGTCCATGACTTGTGAAACACAGTCATCAACTAATACATGTGCTAATCAGATTAGTGACAACTTTTGAATAATTGAATAAAGAGTTTCACAAACAATTCACATAATTGCCAATCATATACAAGTTGCCTTTCATGGATATTCAATAAATAAACAATATGTCATAGATATAATACAATCATCCACTCACACTAGAGCTAATCTAGATGATATCTAATACCCATAGCTCTCATGTGCGACTCATGCTTAGGCTGTGGAAGAGCCTTTGTCAACAGATCAGCAACATTCAAATCCGTATGTATTTTGCATATCTTTATCCCACCCCGTCTAACGAACTCTCGAATGAGGTGAAATTTTCGCAGTACATGTTTGTTCTTCTGGTGATTCCTAGGCTCCTTAGCCTGCGCAATAGCCCCATTGTTGTCACAGTAGAGTTCCAATGGGCTAGATGCATTGGGAAACACACCAAGCTCAATGAGGAACTTCCTCATCCAAACACCTTCCTTCGCCGCTTCAGAAGCTGCGATGTACTCTGCTTCTGTTGTAGAATCAGCTACCGTATCTTGCTTAGAACTTTTCCAGCTTACAGCACCACCGTTTATTGTGAACACGAACCCTGATTGCGACTTTGAATCGTCTGGATCAGTTTGGAAACTAGCATCAGTGTAACCCTTTACAATGAGCTCTTCCTCACCTCCAAAGACTAGGAACACATCTTTAGTCCTTCTAAAGTACTTAAGAATGTTTTTCACCGCTGTCCAGTGACTTTCACCTGGATTAGACTGGTGTCTGCTTGTAACACTTAGAGCATATGAGACATCTGGACGAGTACTTATCATGGCGTACATGATGGATCCAATTGCTGAAGCATAAGGGACCTTACTCATGCGCTCCCGCTCATCAGTCGTCGTAGGACACCGAGTCTTGCTGAGGTGTACGCCATGTGACATAGGCAAGAACCCTTTCTTGGACTGTTCCATGCTAAACCGATTCAGCACCTTGTCAATATAAGTATCTTGACTTAATCCTATAAGCCTCCTTGATCTATCCCTATAGATCCTTATGCCCAGAATGTATGCAGCTTCCCCTAAGTCATTCATAGAAAAACTATTTTTCAGCGAAGTCTTAACGGATTCTAGCATAGGAATATCATTCCCAATCAACAATATGTCATCCACATACAAGATTAGAAATACAACAGAGCTCCCACTTTCCTTCTTGTAAACACAAGCCTCTTCTTCATTCTGCCGGAAGTCAAACCCTTTGACTACCTCATCAAAACGAAGGTTCCAACTCCAAGATGCTTGCTTTAATCCATAGATTGATTTCTGAAGCTTGCATATTTTTCCAGCATTAGTTGGATCGACAAAACCTTCGGGTTGTATCATGTATACATCCTCCTCTAGGTTCCCATTGAGGAAAGCTGTTTTGACATCCATCTGCCATATCTCATAATCGAAATACGCAGCTATTGCTAGAATGATCCGGATAGATTTAAGCATCGCTACTGGAGAGAATGTCTCGTCGTAGTCAACTCCTTGAACTTGTCGAAAACCTTTTGCAACAAGTCGTGCTTTGTAGACGTTAACATTTCCGTCTACATCTCTCTTTCTCTTAAAGATCCATTTGCACTCGATGGGTCTCACACCATCAGGCGGGTCAACTAAGTTCCAAACTTGATTTTGCCCCATGGAATCTATCTCGGATCTCATGGCACTTTGCCATTTCTCGGAATCTGGGTCCATCATAGCTTCCGCATAGGTCCTAGGCTCATCGTTGTCCATCAACAATATGTCGCGCTCTCCCGTAACTAGGAGATTCATTTTCTGTGTTGCGCGACGTGGCCTTTCCGACCTTCATGGTTGTGGCGGTTCTTCTCTTACCACAGGTGCCTCAACTCGTTCTGCTATATTAGTATCACTCGTAAAGTCTTGCCTCATAGGCTCATCTCGAATTTCTTCAAGATACACCTTCTGTCTACTTTTCTCGCTTTTGAGAAACTCTTTCTCCAAGAAAACACCGTTCCTAGCGACAAACACTTTGCCCTCTGATCGGTTGTAGAAATAATATCCAATTGTTTCCTTTGGATATCCCACGAACATGCACTTGTCTGATTTTGGTGTAAGCTTGTCCGACTGAAGTCGCTTGACATATACCTCACAACCCCAAATTTTCAGAAAAGACAAACTGGGAGTCTTGCCAGTCCATATCTCATATGGTGTCTTCTCCACGGACTTAGATGGTACCCTATTTAGTGTGAAAGCTGCTGTTTCTAGAGCGTAACCCCAAAATGATAACGGTAGGTCTGACTGGCTCATCATTGATCGCACCATGTCTAACAAGGTTCGATTACGTCGCTCGGACACACCGTTCCTCTGAGGTGTTCCAGGTGGCGTTAGCTGTGGAACAATTCCGCAACTCTTTAGATGAGTGCTAAACTCGTGGCTCAAATATTCGCCTCCACGATCTGATCGCAAGGCTTTAATTTTCTTACCACGCTGATTTTCAACTTCATTCTGAAACTCTTTGAACTTTTCAAAAGTCTCTGACTTGTGCTTCATTAAGTAGACATAGCCATATCTACTAAAATCATCAGTGAAAGTTATGAAGTACTGAAATCCACCTCGAGCTGTTGTGCTCATTGGTCCACATACATCAGTATATATGAGTTTCAACAAGTCTTGCGCCCTCTCAGGAAAACCTGTGAAAGGTGCCTTGGTCATCTTGCCTAGCAAACAAGCTTCGCATGTCTCGTATGATTCAAAATCAAACGAAGTTAAAAGTCCATCAGAATGGAGCTTCTTCATGCGCTTCTCACTTATATGACCCAAACGACAATGCCACATATAGGTAGGATTCAAATCATCTAGCCGAGGCCTTTTAGCAATTATATTACATATAGGTGAATCATCAAGATTTAAAATGAACAACCCATTCACAATGGATGCAAGAGCCACAAACATGCCATCTTTGAGATCACACAACCATTGTCTTTACTCGCGAATGTATAACCATCCTTCATCAAACATGAGGGAGATACAATGTTTCGACTCAAACTAGGAACAAAATAACAATTATTCAATTCCATGATAAATCCTGACGGAAGGTGGAGTTGCATCGTCCCGACGGTCAAAGCAGCAACTCTTGCATTATTGCCCACGCGGAAATCAACTTCGCCTCTTCCCACGCTTCTACTTCTTACTAATCCCTGCATCGAATTGCAAATATGAGCAACCGATCCGGTATCAAATACCCAGGAATTAATAGAAGAATCAGCCGAGAAAAATGTCTGTAATATTAATGTCAAGTGTACCTGATGCGGAAGTACTCTTACTACCGCCTTTCTTCAGAGAAGCCAGGTACTGCTTGCAATTCCTCTTCCAGTGACCAAGTTCCTTACAATAAAAGCACTCCTCTTTTTCTGCAGCTGGTCCAGACTTAGTCTGGGGCGTTGGGTTTCGCTGAGAGATCACATCTTTAGCCTTGCCCTTCTTCTTCCAAGATTTGCCCTTCTTCTTGAAGTTAGGCCTGTTTTGGATCGCCATTACATGGGTGCTGCTAGCGCTTTTCTTAATGTCAGCCTCTGCTGTCTTGAGCATGCCACACAACTCATTCAAGCCCTTCTCCGCCCCATGCATATGGTAGTTCGAGATGAAGTTCCCAAAGCTAGGCAGAAGTGATGCTAGAATAAAATCAGTGGCCAACTCTGGGCCAAGTGGGAAGCCCAGCTTCTCCAACCTCTAGGTGTAACCAACCAACTTGATCACATGCGGCCCTACAGCTGCGCCTTCTGCTAGCTTGGTTTCCACAAAGGCCTTTGAGACATTGAACCTTTCAGTCCTGGCCTGAGTTTGGAACATGTCCTTAAGCGCCTCGTTCATATCGTGCACCTCATGGTTTGTCTCAAACTGCATCTGCAGCTCGGGTTCCATGCAAGCAAGCATAAGGCAACTCACTTCAAGATTGACATCACATGCCTTCTTGTAAGCAAGTTTGTCAGCAACAGTTGCGTTATCATCAGGCTCATCTGGTAATGGGGTGTCTAGAACTTCTTCCTTTTTCTCAGCCCTGAGAACAATTCTCAGGTTGCGGATCCAATCCGCATAGTTTGTTCCATTCAACTTATCTTTCTCAAGTATCGAACGCAAAGAAAACGGTGTGCTAGGTGCCATTGATCTACAACAGAAAAAATGCAAAATACTAAGACAACATATCTATGATAGAGTAAAATACATTAAACAATTTAATGAAATCTACTCCCACTAAAATCAATATCCCTCCATTGATACTTAGCGATTCAGGATCCACAACTAACAAGTCAACTAGTGAGCTTTAGCATCACCGCTAGAAGACATGGTAGATTGGTAAGCAACCATTTGCTAATCATATCACATATGACTCCTGTTGTTGGGTGACATCTCTATGTCTCGGCGCCCAACCTTCATGCCCCAAGGTCCTTAACCGTTAAGATAACCTTGTCTAAGTTAACCAACCCTTTATGCGAGTAAGTATCCGATACGAACCCATCTAGTCAAGGAAAACTAGTGGCACTCTAATTTCATAGACCCACCACTAATTGTACAAGACATGTGACGGTGCAAGATTTAGTTGGGAGGACATTCAAAACTTAAACATTGCAGAGGGATTGTTCTACTTCTACCGTCGCATGCAGAAAAATAACCATTATCGTCGCATATGTAGAAGTAAAACAATAAGAACGACATTCACATAGTAATAACACGGTATGACCCATTAACATATGGTGATCTCCATCTCCATTGTATTGTCCATCATGATGATCTCCATCTCCATGATCCATGTATGCCATCCTCCAGTGATGAGTCCTCCAAGAACTATCTAACGTATGATAGTAAAATAAATTACATAACCGCGCACTAGATCATCACAAGTTGGCTCGCAGGCCATTACATCAAATTGACAATACATATGGCTCCAGCCGTATTGTCGTACTCACGACACGCAGGTCATGATTAATTACATACATGCATCACATACACATAGGGCCATACCGATCACATGAATCTGCAAAAACAAGTTAGCCAATTTCGACGTCCAAACTTAAATCGCCGAAAACTCGATCTTCCGAGCCTTTTTTTCGCAAATCTAAATTCAGCGAAACCGCCCTGGCGGTCGGAATCATGTGTAAAATTTTCTGTAGATGAATTTTCATATAAAAATCGTCTCAATCCGAGGTCGTATGCAAAAGTTATGGCTGTTTTACGAACAACCTGATTTTCGCGCAAAACCCGGCCCGGTAATGGATCCAATCCACACCGCCGCGCATCGCCATGCGCCCGGCCATTGACCTAAGTTCGATTCGACCAATTCAATTGATCTACATCTCACCATGCCTGGGTTTACGTGTATCACTTAGCTCCGATGGCGGAATTCCGACCGGTAGGAGCAATTCGTTACACGACCATCATAGTAAAGACAACGAACCGATCAGAGACTCATCTACATCCAAGCATATCTCCATATGCACACATCCGAACCTATAACGAAACAGCTACGACTCTAATACCACTGAAGGGAAACGAGGAGGCTACGCTAGCACGTACAAAAACTCGTTTACCCGAAAACAGGAACAGCAGCAGTTATAGATCACGGATCGTTACCACTAGACGCGCAGTTGCAGCGGAATCCGTCTCGATGTAGACGAACGCGTCGAAGTGGCAGTGCGGTGCAGTTGCTTACTTCCGTCTGGTCCTGCACGTGCGGTTCGTCCTTGTGCTCCAAGCGCAGCACCTCCGAGGTATCCGCACGTACGAGGATTGAAACGTCGCGCACCGGACTGCTAGGTCCGCGAGCACGATGGGGAGAAAAACAACTATTGCTCGTAAGTCTTATCTTTCTCAGGAGGGGTTTGGTCTCTATTTATTTGGATGAAATTCTCCACACCATATTACATTAGCAATATGGGACTAATAAATAACGTACCCCTTCCCCTAGTAATGGGCTTCACAACATTTGTGGCCCATTAAGACCAGTGGATCGAATCCAGTTGGCTCTTGTGCATATTCCCAACAGGGCAAAGGATAATGATCATGATGCGTTCATCCAATTGGGGCGAGTATGCAACCTGTTCGAATGAGATGCACCGAGGAATTGAGCTGAATCGGCAACCGCCAAGCGTGCTCAAAATCCGCAGATCGCCGCAAAGCGCAAGCTGAGTTGGTTCCTGGCCTGTTACCTTCAGCACCAAGAAAATGGCGGCGAGGGATATGACCACGCAATATGTTTGCGCTCTCAAGTATATCCACGTCAATGTTCGCTCGGCTTGTCGTCTGCTCCGCGCAGTGTCCCCGTCTCTCTGCCTCTGATCCCTTCCCGTGACGAGACCGGCCGTCCTCCCCTTCCGCCGCGGCGAGCACGGGTGGCAGCCAGGCGGCGGCGCGCTCGCGCCATGCAAGTGTGAAGCCGGTACGGCGAGTACGGCTTCGGCCACAAGTTCAGTCGGAACAGCGTTCCAGGCAGCGGGGGCGGCGAACGCTCCGTCGAGACCCTTGGATCATATCGGAGCAGCGAGTGCATCGAATTTTTCATGGGAAATACATGATGCTATCCGAGAACCGAGATCGGGTAATACAACGGATGATCTTCTAATCCGCACCAGCTTCCTCCTGCACTGATAGATCGGATGAAGCTTTTAATTTGTTCGATTGGATGATGTGGTTTTCCTTTTGCTTCCAAGCTGATGTGATGTTGACTGGTTGCGAGGAGATCGACTTCCTGCTTGCACGATCCTAATTGATTATAGACTCGTTCACGTTCTTGTATTGAAGGATGACGAGCGGAGCCTCTTCTGCGCCGGACATATTTCACCGGAAGCATATTGCACTTACAGATCAATTCATTGCTAGCCGTCTCTGCACTAGGCAGCAAAGTAGCAAACCAACGGTGAAGAACTGAAGATGATGAACGGAACGAGGACGACGACGGTCGACGGGGATGTCGGAGTGGCACCAGTTTCCGTGGAACCAAGCGGCAGCTGCGGCTGCTCTGCAGACTGCACAAGCAGCAAAGTTTTTTTTTGCGCCTTTACCCAAACAATATTTTACAGGAGTAAAAAAATTCAGTTGTGCACAAATAATTACAACTTGTGTACCATGCCTCAATGTCTCACTGCCGTGATAATAATACAGTAATAAGAATGATACGCTAATATCTACTCATCATAACTCGTGTACCTCTAGTGTACACTATAATCAATCTAGTGTACACTTCGAAGTGTCCCAGTTATTACATCCAACGGCACTTTAGAAGAATCAGGGTCCCAACTCCCAAGGCGATAGTCAAAATCCCAAAGACAATTTTTCTAAAAAAAAAGCCCAAAGACAATTCTCACATCATTCCCATATAAATATGAGACATAGAAGGTAAAGATGAAACCTGGTAGTATATATAGATGCCTTCAACAATGATTTGAATGTGAATATATATCCTGATCGAGTATCTGTACAACATAAGAACACACATTTTGTTACCATCTCACTTATACAATATGAACATTTCCGCCGACCATTGCTCGAATATCTTATATTCTTGATGTTGGATCCTTGGTCAGCTGGTTACAACTTTATACTCCCTCCGTACCCATAAAAGAAGTCGTTTTGGACAAGATTGCAGTCAAACCTTTGGAATATAAATCATGAACTTTTAAGTTGTTGAGTTTGAAAATGTGAAAACTACGTGAATAGATTTGTCTTGCACAATACTTTCATACAAGTATATATATGTCAGTTTTTAACAAATACTTTTATAAAAAATAAGTAGTCAAAGTTATTCTTTGGAGACCGGGTCGCTGTCCTAAACGACTTGCTTTATGGGTACGGAGGGAGTACACGTTTAGTTGCCCCGCGGCATCCACACCACGTCGCCACGACCTACACTCGCCAATAAAGCTACTAGGGGCTTCTCCTGTGCTGAACCAAGTTGATAAGCAATGAGCAAAACAACTACGTCCCACCTAGGAGTGTAGGATGGAGCGCGCGACACGATCGATGCATCTCACGTCGGGTGCAGCGGCGGAGCTGGAGTTTGATGGGAGGGGGGGGGGGCTGATTTCCTCTCATTTCTCCTCCTTTTCCTCTCTTTCTTCTCCTTCCTCCTCATTTTCTTCTTCCTTTCCTTCATCTATGGCTAGCAATTTTAGGGGGAGCCCCCTTGCTGCCTTCGCCCCTGGACTCGGGTGGGATTGGGAAGTTTTATTCTATGAATGGGATGCATTGGGAGTTCTAACGGAAACCGCAGGCAGCAGTGGTGCTCATGGAGCGAGACATGGAGTGTGATGCTCTTCTACCATTCCCTCGTCCCTCGGGTCATCGCACTGACCAGCAAGCGCAGCAAGTTCTTTCGGTTTACTGGTTGGCGCGGCAGCAGCATCTACTAGAATGGTAAGCCATGCATCTCATCCAAAGACCACAATTTGAATCAGCACAGTGGTACGTAGCACTAAGATACTAAGATCGATGCAGCACACTGTTGAAAATTTTTGCAGAGCTCGAGCTAGCTATAGAGTAGCACTAAAGTGTCAATCATGCTGTTCATGTTTATGTCACGAAATTTCATGGCAAAGCAATGAATTGATGAAGTAGTCACGCCAAGTACGATATACCTTCGGGCAATGATATGAATGCTTCTACTTGTAATACTTGAAAAAAATAAAGACAATGCACTAGAAGATCCATCAAATTAGCAAAATATATATATAAGATACCTATGGGACCTGGTGAGATACATACCTGAGCAATTATTAGGGATTCGGTTAGAGAAGGGATATGCAGTAGCTACAAGTTATGCTCTTGTAAATAATTTGGATAGTCACAACTAAACTAATGAGGTATGCATGCAAATTTTGTGCCACCATATCGTACTGTATTATATAGTGCACCTCAAATAACTTATATGCCATCTCGAAGAACATGTGTTCCATATGTACAGCCCATTCCCTACTATCAATTTGAACTTATCAATGCAACACCTTACACCGCCAAACCTCATATCCTTGTCCCCCGCACACGTCATCGCCCTTGCTCCACACTAAGCTGAAGGGATCGAAAACATACAGGAGAGTCACCCAAGACTCCAAAGGACTGGCACACCAAACTTAAGGATGATTCACTCTAATAATCAAGCACATGCGGCAACTGCTCCTTGCAAGCTCTTTCTAGGCCTATCTACCATTAATCACTCTCTAATCATGTCCTAATTGCTTTAGATGATTCACTTAGAACTTTGGTGCCTTGGATATTATTCTTGATGTCCAAAATTCCAAATCCATCTGTCCGACGCCTTCATCATTTTATAACCCGTTGGATCATCCCATAACTATATTTTGCACTCCTCCTGATATTCCGGTGATGTGCTCACTTAAGTTCTAGCAGCTTAATTATGAGTCCTAAGTAAAGCTCTGCCGTCAGATAATCAGGTGAACACATAACTTTCTTATTTTGTTTCGTTTTACCACCAGGATTGAAGTTGGTTGGTGGAATGACATAAAATCTGAAGCTCCCCTCGCACATGTACCCAAACAACATCTTACTATTACTAGTTGGAGGCTCCTTTTAGAGGCTCCACGTTAATTCTCACAAGAAGCGTTAGAAAAAAAGATAAATCCTAGAAATTCTCACAATAATCAGAAACATCTAGCCATTGGTTTGTTAGACTCTAATCCTCACAAAAAACAATAGCCATTAGATACATTCTTTTTTCTAAAAAATTACCCACCTCTGCCATTATAAAAATTCTCACAATAATCAGAAACATCTAGCCATTGGTTTGTTAGACTCTAATCCTCACAAAAAACAATATCCATTAGATACATTCTTTTTTAAAAAAATTACCCACCTCTGCCATTATAAAAATAACTTAAAATAACCCCCTAAAATTATACCTAAATTAACCATCCTTGCCATTGTAGAAAATATTACCTTTAAAAATAAAGAAGAACAAACTTAAAAGTATATACTCCTCGACATATATGAGGATTACTCTAAACACCTAGGGCACCGATTCTGTTCAAAGCCTTCAAAGTAATCCACCATACATGCTTTTTCCGTATTGGCTGTGCGCCGCCACCTCTGCCGATGTGCATCGTGGAGGCATAAAATTGAACTCAGCGAGGGGGCTGCTCGACGCCTCGACAATGCATTGCACATCGATTCCATGAAGGATGAATGCACGTGCGCCATATCTGCCCTCTCGCTGCCAAGAATTGATCCCAACTGTTACCCTCGATCATGCTCAGAATGGCTGACTGCTGGCTGTGGCCACACCCTTCCTACCGAGGTCTACGATGGGCACGTACATTAGCTGCCTTCCGTGATCTCCATTCATGCATATCATGCATGCGTTCGGTGCGTGCATGTACGATGAGTGCTATATATACCCAAGGCAAAAGTTTGACTACCTAAATCATGGTGGCATACAAGGGCTGGCAAACAGATCTCCATATGTTCTTGAGGTGTGTCAACGATGGACGCCACCTTCGTGTGCGACGAACATGTTGATGATATGATCAGAGGAGACAAATGGACAGCCATGTTCAGCATCTCCGGCAAGCACTTCACATATCCCCATGGTGATCGACCATGAGTAGCCTGTGCTGCGACAACAACAATGGCACAACAGAAAGGTTCGCTCGAGTACCAGCGGCTCCAAATTGGTACGCATTCAATGTGTTTCTTATGAGTTTATTTGGCCAAAGTATTTCTATATGAATTCCAAAACAGGGAGAAAATATAACAACACATTTGTTCTAAAGTTGTAGTTAAATTAACCATCATGCCTACTATCGTCTAACTTACATGGCTTATATTACATTTAATTTAGGAGAGCGCGTGGCAAGCTAACTGCTATTTATTTAGATTAATTTTGATAATAAATTATTTGATAAAATTTATACTCCATTTTTAGAAAACAAAATATTACTACTTTTATATTTTATAAGCAAAATTTTACGTCTCAAACAATGTGGTGCAGTCTAAATGCCTAATTTTAGCAAAAAGTCAAAGAGATGAATTTTAACTAAAGATGCCAGAAGTTTAGGGTTTCAACTTAACATGCGTTGGAAAAAAAAACTTTTCTGAACTATTACATAGGAAAAAAATTGGGAACAAAACTTTTATCTCTGAAGTCATGATCTACATCAGAGCTGACATCTTCATAGCTCAAGGTAAGGTTTTAACAAAACACACGTAGATGTAAAATAATAATGGGGAAACAAGCAACTACGAATGAGGATGAAAAGGCATAGGGAGTAGTTAGTAATAGAAGTCTATCACAATTCACAAGTGGATAAATATAAAGAGTATTGACAAAAGTATTAAATTGAAAAAAATGAACAAATGAGAGGGGAAAATATAAGCAATATTGAATAAGCGTTGCCTCTATATCTATTCAAGCTTTCAAATATATTGCTAGCCTAGCCCTTACAGGAGCACGGGTTAATAGACTAGTATAAGTATAATGTATAAAGCCTCTAGAGTCCAGAGTCTAGAGACCGCATGGCAAGAACACCAGCTAGGTAAAACCAACGAGAGATCTGGTAGGAATGACGAGTTGGTTAGTGCCTTCAGTAGTCAGATCTGGACTTCTTATATAGGAATTGGATGCAGCGGAAAAATGGACACCAGATGAGGCGTTGCGTTGGGCTCGATCTGTAACCTCGATGCGCCCTGCAAGCTAGTAATGCTCTCCTTGTTCATCCGCCATCTAGGATTTTTGCTAGTGTCGAGGAGAGAGCGAGATCAGAGAAGAAGATCATTGTTTCACGAAACAATTGTATGAGTTTTGTTGCCATGCAACCAATAATATTTGTTTATTCTCCATAAATTAAATGATATTGTATTACTATGAGACAAATAGCAATGTATTTCATCGATTGTCTTGATATAAGTCATCTCAAGATTACGTGTCACTGCATGAAAGCGCCTATTAACGATACTAATGTACTTGCATTAGAAAACCGAGTGCGACATTAGGGCGAGGAAAATGGTCGTCCAATACGTTTTTGCGCTCGCAAGTATATCCAATACGTTTTGGACAAAAAAAGGTATAACCACATCGGATCTTAACCAAAAAGTGACCTAGCTTCTTCCATTACTTTCTCTATCTATACTTTGCTAATGTCCGACTGTACACAGTATATAGTTTGCTTACGGAGATTCATAAATCATAAGTATTTTTTTAGAAATGGTCAGTAGACCAACAAATAAACTTTATAAACTATTTGTTAGCTGTGACTTGTGTATTCTCTATGCATGGTGCTAGGCAATGGTATACTATGTTCTACCATTATAGTATGGTATAGTACATTTCGAAAATATAAAACTCTTATAATTATTATATTTTTGTGTTTCATATATATATTTATAGTAGCAATTTTAGAATTACTTCTTGTTCGCGAGCTTAACGAGCCAGCTTGAACTGTTAATAAGTTGAGCCGAGCCGATGTTGTCTATATTTTGTACAACACATCTATCAGTGGAGTTTTTTTTATCATCTCAACAAAAATTTATAAGAAATGGTGGTGGAGAATTCATCAACTGAGATTATTGGAACTTGTTGAGTTTTTTTCTCATATAAGAAAAAACCAAAATAGAAAATGATAACCACACAATGAAATGAAAATGGTAAGAAAAATATGGAATTAAAAAGAGGGAAAAAGCTTTCCTATTGGATTCCAGGTTTTCCCCTATTTCACCAATGGAAACTGGCAATAAATTCCATTTGTAAAAAAATGAAAAAAAATCCTAGTCGATTTTGAGTTTTCCTAGTCGATTCTGAGTCAAAAAACTTTCCATTTGTAAAAAATAAAAAAATGGCCAGTAACTCGCAATAAATTCCATTTTCCATTCCTACCTAACCATCCTACTACATAACTCAAGTATATGGTTTAGGTTGAATTTCTCTTATGATGTACTATCCACGTAAAGTGCATATTATTTTGATATAGTCATTTTTTTAGAAATTTAGCCAATAATTAGAAAAATTATATGCACTTCAGTTTAGAAAACATGCTTCAGTTGATTTATACTTTATCCATTGTTAAGATAATATTGACTTTGTAGCCATTACCAATACAATGAAAATTCAATGGTCAAAAGCTGCTTTGAAGAGTTAGAGATTACTGCTAAGATTTATCGATTTTTGATCAATATTAAGGTGTTTTTGGTTGAATAGTTCCATTTCAGTTTTTCTGCAGTATCAATGCCATAGCCGTTTCCTTGATTCCATTTCTAATGATAAATATATAAATCAAAGACAATTATGCTTTCTTTATCGTTCTTTACCATTGGCATCCCTAACTGAGATATATATGTTCATGCTTGTTCTTTTCACCACCAACAAAAATCTCTAGTTTATGTCATTCGTCCCAAGCATGGCTATCTGTACACAAAAGTACTGTACCATTCACTTTCCGTAAATTAATCATAAATTGGTTGAAAAAGGAAAAAAGTGTACGAAGATTTCATGGATGTGTAATGGAGCTGTGTTTGAGTTTCTGACGAAAGCCACACAGCCACACTCCTTTAAAAACATCAGGCTCCCAACGCAATGGTCAAAATGCCAAAATCGAAACTCACGCATCCTTTCCATGTGAATATAAGGCCTAGCTAGAACTCAAGAGGAAATTGCCATATGCTATCAAGTATCGACGGCTGAGTCACTCAGAGGATCAGTGAAATGCCTGTAGAAATGGGATGCATTAGGAATTCGAGCTAAAGGTCAGAGCAACCGAAATGGCCGTCCAACCTGTATATGCCCAATCCCTCGGTTGCATGTTTGCAGAAGCTTTCTGTTGCTGGCAGCAGGCCTAGTGCCGCGCAAGTTTATGCGAGGCTGTCTCTGCACCTTGTTTGGTCATCGGAAGCCTTGTGTGCTCCCGCGGCCACGCAATGAGAGTGAACAGGCACCTCGGCCATGCTAGGCACGCACTCGGCAACGGAGGTGCTGACTTTCAGCAGCACATGTGGACAACTTTGCCCTTCGCCAGCTGCGGCTGTATGCTGGCCTCGCTGGAACATCCATCATGACAGCTTTGTGCTGCAGATCGTGTTATCCTCCAGCTAGCTCAATGCGTCAAGATGATGAATCTATCGCTCCCGTGTGGGCCTTGGGCACGCACTCGGCAACGGAAATGGCGCTCTACGCCAGAGAAATGCATGACTGATGGGGTTCCGAGTTCCGACATTGTGAATAGAGATGTAAACATGTAATTGTAACTCGTGGACGTTCGGGTAGAAATTTCTTCTACACTGTCGTCAAAGCATCAAACTATGTAATGACACTTCTATTCACTTTCAGTTCAACTTAGTATATATGTTTCGACCATTAAGCAGCTATGACAACATGGCAATTTACAATGCAATCTCTAGCATACAATGCAATCTCATGGCACGGGATCATTTAAAATAAAAAACAATGTGGTTTTAATAACAAGGGTGATACCGTAAATACTACACAAAACAACCTTCCAATTAATATCTGGCGTTTCTGATCAAAGAAAACATGCAACACAACATCAGTTGTCAAGGCAACAAGAATAGTTAGAGTCATATCGTCCAAAGAGTCGCCGCCTATCCGCCGCTCGGCGCGTGGCCCCCGCGTAATGATACATGTATGAATGTATCGATCATGATCCAATGCCTGTTTTATCTAAATCCAGTTCCTTGTAAAATTGCAAGGCAGCCATGCATACAAACTTATGTACTAAGTTGAACTCTAACTATCCAGGGATGCAAACTATCCATTATCCAGGGATGCAAACTATCCATCCTTTCTACGAATACATCTATTAGTGGAGTCTATGTACAATCTCTATACAAATACCTAAGGAATGATGGCGGGGAATTCACATTCTGAGATTATTGGGAGTGGTTTAGTTTTTCTCATATTTTGAGGCAAAACCAAAACAGAAGTAACTGATAACCACAAAATGAAACAAATATGGTAAAAAGTCTATGGAAGTAAGAAACCAAAAAATAGACTTTCCCAGTGGAATCCGAGTTTTTCCCTATTTCACAAATAACTACTGGCAATAAATTCCCTTTTCTGTTCCTACCTAACCCATCCTAGGTATATAGCAATTAATAAATGGAAAGAATTGGGCATTAGCTCATGAGAAATTCTATATGAATAGGGATAAAGAATAAACAACGATCCTTTTTTTGTATTGCATTCCATATCTTTTGTCCTATTCTTCTTTTCCGGAGAAGGGTATACTTAAAAAGAAAAAGAATAAAGAGTTAATTCGTTCTTAATAGCCCTTTTTATATATGCTTCAGATTGAATTTCACTTATGCACCAGCATCATCAATGTAAAATGGATATTGTTTTTGAAAAAGACAAACTTTAGAAATTTAAACAGCTATAAGTAAAATTATATTTTGTCGTACAAAAGTTGCATCAATTGATTCATATCTGGTCTAAAAAAATTGATTCATACTCGATCTATTTTTAAGACCTAAGATGGTATTGATTTTGTAGCAATTGGCAATACAATGAAAAAATCAACGGTCAAAACCTACTTTGAAGAGTTATAGAGGTTAGTGACAGGTATTATCGATTAATCGTTATTGAGGTGTTTTTAGTTGAATAGTTTCCTTTTTCATTTTTTCTGCAATATCAGTGGTGTAGTCATTTGTAATAATATTATGTTTCATTCATTCCATTTCTAAGAAAAATATATAAATCGAAGACAATTGATGTTTTTTTACCATTTTCGTCCCTAACTGAGATATATGAAGCTAGCTTGGACTTTTTATATATCCCAAATTCCACCCTTAAAATTCACTATGCAAAAAGAAGATTCTCATCACATCAAAATGTCGACACATGCATGAAGTACTAAATGTATATGAAATCAAAAACTAATTGCACAATTTTGTTGTACTATGCGAGACGAACATTTTGAGCCTAATTAATTAATTTTTGAACAATTTTTCACACATACAAACGAAATGCTACGGTGTGAACACACTCCAAAAAGCCAAAGTTTGGCTCCCAAATATGGGAACTAAACAAGGCCTTGGATGTGTGCAATGGAACTGCGCATTGAGTTTCTGACAACACCACCAGAGTACTTTTAGCACTGCATTGGGTTGTTGGGCCGCAATGGTCAAAAACCCGAAGTCGACACTCGCATCCTTTCATCCATGTGTGAATATAAGACCTAGAACTCGCAAGGAGGAAAATTGCCTTGTGCTATCGACGGTTGAATCACGCAGGACTAATAAGATACATGTACGTGGAAATGGGATGCATTAGGAATTCGAGCTGAAGGTCAGGACAACCAAAATGGCCGTTCAACCTGTTGGCCCAGGCAAATAAGCCTAATCCCTCGGCTGCATGCGTGCAGAAGGTTTCCTTTGCTGGCAGGACTTGTGCCGTGCCACTTTTTTTGAGTTTGTCTCCGCAGCTGGTTTCGTCAAGCCCCTAGTACAAAAAACCGGACCGGTTCACCGGTTGGACCGGAAAAACCGTGAACCGGTGGCTGGACCGGTTCGGTTCAATTAAAAGATCGGTTATACAATTGGACCGGTGTGAACCGGTGCGAACCGGCCGGTTTTGAGTCGAACCAGCGAACCAGTGAACCGGTTTTTTCATGAACCATTGATCAATTTGATGTATGGATATTGGTTTTTAATTTTAAACAATAGACTATTATGGTATAGTTATGTTATATCATCTATTATGTTTTATGTGATATCTTTTGGTAATAAATCTTGCATATTATTTACATAAATCATGTGAAATAAATATTTTATTAATAAATAATGAACCACTGGTTGGACCGATGAACCAGTGAACAAGTAGCCTGACCGGTTCGATCTCCGGTCCGGCTTTTCGTACTTGGGTCGAGCCTTGTCTGCTGCCGCAGCCAGGGAATGAGAATGATCAAGCGCTTCGGCGCGCCATGCCAGGGAATCGGCAACGGAGGTGCTGACTTCAGCAGCACACATGAACAACTTTGCCCTTCGCCAGCTGCTGGCCTCGGAGGAACACTCTTCAGAACAGCTTTGCGCTGCAGATCGTGCTGTCCTGCAGCCTGCTCAACGCGAAGATGACGAAGCTATGGCTCCCGTGGAACTAGAGGGAAATGGCGCGGATGCATGACTGATGGGTCCTGACTCCCGACATTCACTCGGAGCTAAGCTTGCGCCAATGTGAGCAGAGATGTAAATGTAACTCATGGACGTATATGTAGAAATTTCTTCTACACTGTTGGCAAAGCAATAAAAATTAATTATGCATCACACTTGTTTTCTAACAAAACTGCATGAGCAGAGGAGATGTTTAGGTATATCAAGCATGCACGATCCAGATATTTGTTTTGTCAAAACAAAGTTCCTATAAAACTGGAAAATGGAGTAGTACTTGAAAATGTTGAATTATTGATTTTGAAGAAAAAAATATTCAGAAAAAGAAAAAGAAACCCATGCTGCACATGCGAGGAGCTACACTAAATGTCTATTGTACTGAACTAGCGATGCATATTTATTCAGTTCGCCAAATTTAAACTCTCGCGTATAAAATGGAGCAGACTTTCATTGTGCGAGAGAGAGAGACAAGACAACATTATAAAACCAAAACTCACCTCTTGCACACGAAACTCAAATTGGAAAAACGACCAGTAGTATATGAGACTTGTGTGTTCATGGTGCTGAACTGGGAATGGGATGTGTCAGGAGTCGGGAGCTGAAAGCGAACGTCGGTGTCTTGTTTGCCGACGCAGTCGGTGTCTTGTTTGCCGACGCATTAGAGCCGAGGCCTCCATTTGGAGGGAATCGGAGCATCCGCGGTGGCAGTGACAAAGCATTCGTGGTTGCGGTTTTATTGCTACGACTCTCAAAATAGTGTTTTATTGTTGTTGGTGAGCTGATAAAATAAGAGTCTGACTTGGTATGCCACGTTGCACCTACAGCACTTGGACTCGCGTATAAATGGAGCAGAAGCTTTTCATCGTGCTACTGAGAGAGGCAAGATATATAATATTATAAAACCAGAACTCACCTCGTGTACTCAAATTCAAGAAGAAAACAGAAAATTAGAAATGAACAAGAGGGCAGTGTGCAGTGATTGGAGACAAGCATGGCATGATTGGGTCCCGTACTTGGCTGGTAGCTAGTGACATGTTTGTTCATGGTGGGGAAGGCATGGGATGTGCCGGGAGCTGGACCTGAACATTCAGTTTGATCTTCGCAGCGCTTGGAAGTCGAAGCCCTCGGGTTGCATAGAACGGGGAGGAGGACGAAGTGATGCCGGCTGGTGGCTGCAATCGCTGCGGCACTTGTGGATGGGATGCACTGGGAGCTCGAGTTGGAGGAGGAGAAAACGAGACTGCTCCTGAAGCTTTGCACGTCGTCCCAACATCATTTGGTTCAGCGCATGGAGCGGATCGATCAGTTGCACTTGTACAATTTAGCGATTCCAACTGCAAAGGAAGGCACACTGGAGTGTCATGATCTTCGGCTGATCCTGCTGTGAAGAACAAAGGCTCTTCCATGTTAACAGCCGGAGGACAAGTTTTTGCTTAAGGGAGGGGAGAATGTCATGACCTGCACCACAACATTGTAATAGACCTGCATCACAGCATTGTAATAGGACCCGTCATAGTTTATTTAGGCTGTCGTGTCGATTTGGGTCGGCCCAACTAACTATTTGCTATATTTGTGTGTACTAGAACCCGATTGGGGGCTATCAATGAATGAAAACCAAACTCAAACTCTGACATTGTTCTTCCTCCAGTGTCTTCTTCCTCAAATCCTCTTTGATTCTGCCACTCTATCTATCCCAACTACCTAGGTCCGTAACACATTGGCTGCACTCGCAGATACCGTAAATACTACACAAAACAACCTTCCAATTAATATCTGGCGTTTCTGATCAAAGAAAACATGCAACACAACATCAGTTGTCAAGGCAACAAGAATAGTTAGAGTCATATCGTCCAAAGAGTCGCCGCCTATCCGCCGCTCGGCGCGTGGCCCCCGCGTAATGATACATGTATGAATGTATCGATCATGATCCAATGCCTGTTTTATCTAAATCCAGTTCCTTGTAAAATTGCAAGGCAGCCATGCATACAAACTTATGTACTAAGTTGAACTCTAACTATCCAGGGATGCAAACTATCCATTATCCAGGGATGCAAACTATCCATCCTTTCTACGAATACATCTATTAGTGGAGTCTATGTACAATCTCTATACAAATACCTAAGGAATGATGGCGGGGAATTCACATTCTGAGATTATTGGGAGTGGTTTAGTTTTTCTCATATTTTGAGGCAAAACCAAAACAGAAGTAACTGATAACCACAAAATGAAACAAATATGGTAAAAAGTCTATGGAAGTAAGAAACCAAAAAATAGACTTTCCCAGTGGAATCCGAGTTTTTCCCTATTTCACAAATAACTACTGGCAATAAATTCCCTTTTCTGTTCCTACCTAACCCATCCTAGGTATATAGCAATTAATAAATGGAAAGAATTGGGCATTAGCTCATGAGAAATTCTATATGAATAGGGATAAAGAATAAACAACGATCCTTTTTTTGTATTGCATTCCATATCTTTTGTCCTATTCTTCTTTTCCGGAGAAGGGTATACTTAAAAAGAAAAAGAATAAAGAGTTAATTCGTTCTTAATAGCCCTTTTTATATATGCTTCAGATTGAATTTCACTTATGCACCAGCATCATCAATGTAAAATGGATATTGTTTTTGAAAAAGACAAACTTTAGAAATTTAAACAGCTATAAGTAAAATTATATTTTGTCGTACAAAAGTTGCATCAATTGATTCATATCTGGTCTAAAAAAATTGATTCATACTCGATCTATTTTTAAGACCTAAGATGGTATTGATTTTGTAGCAATTGGCAATACAATGAAAAAATCAACGGTCAAAACCTACTTTGAAGAGTTATAGAGGTTAGTGACAGGTATTATCGATTAATCGTTATTGAGGTGTTTTTAGTTGAATAGTTTCCTTTTTCATTTTTTCTGCAATATCAGTGGTGTAGTCATTTGTAATAATATTATGTTTCATTCATTCCATTTCTAAGAAAAATATATAAATCGAAGACAATTGATGTTTTTTTACCATTTTCGTCCCTAACTGAGATATATGAAGCTAGCTTGGACTTTTTATATATCCCAAATTCCACCCTTAAAATTCACTATGCAAAAAGAAGATTCTCATCACATCAAAATGTCGACACATGCATGAAGTACTAAATGTATATGAAATCAAAAACTAATTGCACAATTTTGTTGTACTATGCGAGACGAACATTTTGAGCCTAATTAATTAATTTTTGAACAATTTTTCACACATACAAACGAAATGCTACGGTGTGAACACACTCCAAAAAGCCAAAGTTTGGCTCCCAAATATGGGAACTAAACAAGGCCTTGGATGTGTGCAATGGAACTGCGCATTGAGTTTCTGACAACACCACCAGAGTACTTTTAGCACTGCATTGGGTTGTTGGGCCGCAATGGTCAAAAACCCGAAGTCGACACTCGCATCCTTTCATCCATGTGTGAATATAAGACCTAGAACTCGCAAGGAGGAAAATTGCCTTGTGCTATCGACGGTTGAATCACGCAGGACTAATAAGATACATGTACGTGGAAATGGGATGCATTAGGAATTCGAGCTGAAGGTCAGGACAACCAAAATGGCCGTTCAACCTGTTGGCCCAGGCAAATAAGCCTAATCCCTCGGCTGCATGCGTGCAGAAGGTTTCCTTTGCTGGCAGGACTTGTGCCGTGCCACTTTTTTTGAGTTTGTCTCCGCAGCTGGTTTCGTCAAGCCCCTAGTACAAAAAACCGGACCGGTTCACCGGTTGGACCGGAAAAACCGTGAACCGGTGGCTGGACCGGTTCGGTTCAATTAAAAGATCGGTTATACAATTGGACCGGTGTGAACCGGTGCGAACCGGCCGGTTTTGAGTCGAACCAGCGAACCAGTGAACCGGTTTTTTCATGAACCATTGATCAATTTGATGTATGGATATTGGTTTTTAATTTTAAACAATAGACTATTATGGTATAGTTATGTTATATCATCTATTATGTTTTATGTGATATCTTTTGGTAATAAATCTTGCATATTATTTACATAAATCATGTGAAATAAATATTTTATTAATAAATAATGAACCACTGGTTGGACCGATGAACCAGTGAACAAGTAGCCTGACCGGTTCGATCTCCGGTCCGGCTTTTCGTACTTGGGTCGAGCCTTGTCTGCTGCCGCAGCCAGGGAATGAGAATGATCAAGCGCTTCGGCGCGCCATGCCAGGGAATCGGCAACGGAGGTGCTGACTTCAGCAGCACACATGAACAACTTTGCCCTTCGCCAGCTGCTGGCCTCGGAGGAACACTCTTCAGAACAGCTTTGCGCTGCAGATCGTGCTGTCCTGCAGCCTGCTCAACGCGAAGATGACGAAGCTATGGCTCCCGTGGAACTAGAGGGAAATGGCGCGGATGCATGACTGATGGGTCCTGACTCCCGACATTCACTCGGAGCTAAGCTTGCGCCAATGTGAGCAGAGATGTAAATGTAACTCATGGACGTATATGTAGAAATTTCTTCTACACTGTTGGCAAAGCAATAAAAATTAATTATGCATCACACTTGTTTTCTAACAAAACTGCATGAGCAGAGGAGATGTTTAGGTATATCAAGCATGCACGATCCAGATATTTGTTTTGTCAAAACAAAGTTCCTATAAAACTGGAAAATGGAGTAGTACTTGAAAATGTTGAATTATTGATTTTGAAGAAAAAAATATTCAGAAAAAGAAAAAGAAACCCATGCTGCACATGCGAGGAGCTACACTAAATGTCTATTGTACTGAACTAGCGATGCATATTTATTCAGTTCGCCAAATTTAAACTCTCGCGTATAAAATGGAGCAGACTTTCATTGTGCGAGAGAGAGAGACAAGACAACATTATAAAACCAAAACTCACCTCTTGCACACGAAACTCAAATTGGAAAAACGACCAGTAGTATATGAGACTTGTGTGTTCATGGTGCTGAACTGGGAATGGGATGTGTCAGGAGTCGGGAGCTGAAAGCGAACGTCGGTGTCTTGTTTGCCGACGCAGTCGGTGTCTTGTTTGCCGACGCATTAGAGCCGAGGCCTCCATTTGGAGGGAATCGGAGCATCCGCGGTGGCAGTGACAAAGCATTCGTGGTTGCGGTTTTATTGCTACGACTCTCAAAATAGTGTTTTATTGTTGTTGGTGAGCTGATAAAATAAGAGTCTGACTTGGTATGCCACGTTGCACCTACAGCACTTGGACTCGCGTATAAATGGAGCAGAAGCTTTTCATCGTGCTACTGAGAGAGGCAAGATATATAATATTATAAAACCAGAACTCACCTCGTGTACTCAAATTCAAGAAGAAAACAGAAAATTAGAAATGAACAAGAGGGCAGTGTGCAGTGATTGGAGACAAGCATGGCATGATTGGGTCCCGTACTTGGCTGGTAGCTAGTGACATGTTTGTTCATGGTGGGGAAGGCATGGGATGTGCCGGGAGCTGGACCTGAACATTCAGTTTGATCTTCGCAGCGCTTGGAAGTCGAAGCCCTCGGGTTGCATAGAACGGGGAGGAGGACGAAGTGATGCCGGCTGGTGGCTGCAATCGCTGCGGCACTTGTGGATGGGATGCACTGGGAGCTCGAGTTGGAGGAGGAGAAAACGAGACTGCTCCTGAAGCTTTGCACGTCGTCCCAACATCATTTGGTTCAGCGCATGGAGCGGATCGATCAGTTGCACTTGTACAATTTAGCGATTCCAACTGCAAAGGAAGGCACACTGGAGTGTCATGATCTTCGGCTGATCCTGCTGTGAAGAACAAAGGCTCTTCCATGTTAACAGCCGGAGGACAAGTTTTTGCTTAAGGGAGGGGAGAATGTCATGACCTGCACCACAACATTGTAATAGACCTGCATCACAGCATTGTAATAGGACCCGTCATAGTTTATTTAGGCTGTCGTGTCGATTTGGGTCGGCCCAACTAACTATTTGCTATATTTGTGTGTACTAGAACCCGATTGGGGGCTATCAATGAATGAAAACCAAACTCAAACTCTGACATTGTTCTTCCTCCAGTGTCTTCTTCCTCAAATCCTCTTTGATTCTGCCACTCTATCTATCCCAACTACCTAGGTCCGTAACACATTGGCTGCACTCGCAGATACCGTAAATACTACACAAAACAACCTTCCAATTAATATCTGGCGTTTCTGATCAAAGAAAACATGCAACACAACATCAGTTGTCAAGGCAACAAGAATAGTTAGAGTCATATCGTCCAAAGAGTCGCCGCCTATCCGCCGCTCGGCGCGTGGCCCCCGCGTAATGATACATGTATGAATGTATCGATCATGATCCAATGCCTGTTTTATCTAAATCCAGTTCCTTGTAAAATTGCAAGGCAGCCATGCATACAAACTTATGTACTAAGTTGAACTCTAACTATCCAGGGATGCAAACTATCCATTATCCAGGGATGCAAACTATCCATCCTTTCTACGAATACATCTATTAGTGGAGTCTATGTACAATCTCTATACAAATACCTAAGGAATGATGGCGGGGAATTCACATTCTGAGATTATTGGGAGTGGTTTAGTTTTTCTCATATTTTGAGGCAAAACCAAAACAGAAGTAACTGATAACCACAAAATGAAACAAATATGGTAAAAAGTCTATGGAAGTAAGAAACCAAAAAATAGACTTTCCCAGTGGAATCCGAGTTTTTCCCTATTTCACAAATAACTACTGGCAATAAATTCCCTTTTCTGTTCCTACCTAACCCATCCTAGGTATATAGCAATTAATAAATGGAAAGAATTGGGCATTAGCTCATGAGAAATTCTATATGAATAGGGATAAAGAATAAACAACGATCCTTTTTTTGTATTGCATTCCATATCTTTTGTCCTATTCTTCTTTTCCGGAGAAGGGTATACTTAAAAAGAAAAAGAATAAAGAGTTAATTCGTTCTTAATAGCCCTTTTTATATATGCTTCAGATTGAATTTCACTTATGCACCAGCATCATCAATGTAAAATGGATATTGTTTTTGAAAAAGACAAACTTTAGAAATTTAAACAGCTATAAGTAAAATTATATTTTGTCGTACAAAAGTTGCATCAATTGATTCATATCTGGTCTAAAAAAATTGATTCATACTCGATCTATTTTTAAGACCTAAGATGGTATTGATTTTGTAGCAATTGGCAATACAATGAAAAAATCAACGGTCAAAACCTACTTTGAAGAGTTATAGAGGTTAGTGACAGGTATTATCGATTAATCGTTATTGAGGTGTTTTTAGTTGAATAGTTTCCTTTTTCATTTTTTCTGCAATATCAGTGGTGTAGTCATTTGTAATAATATTATGTTTCATTCATTCCATTTCTAAGAAAAATATATAAATCGAAGACAATTGATGTTTTTTTACCATTTTCGTCCCTAACTGAGATATATGAAGCTAGCTTGGACTTTTTATATATCCCAAATTCCACCCTTAAAATTCACTATGCAAAAAGAAGATTCTCATCACATCAAAATGTCGACACATGCATGAAGTACTAAATGTATATGAAATCAAAAACTAATTGCACAATTTTGTTGTACTATGCGAGACGAACATTTTGAGCCTAATTAATTAATTTTTGAACAATTTTTCACACATACAAACGAAATGCTACGGTGTGAACACACTCCAAAAAGCCAAAGTTTGGCTCCCAAATATGGGAACTAAACAAGGCCTTGGATGTGTGCAATGGAACTGCGCATTGAGTTTCTGACAACACCACCAGAGTACTTTTAGCACTGCATTGGGTTGTTGGGCCGCAATGGTCAAAAACCCGAAGTCGACACTCGCATCCTTTCATCCATGTGTGAATATAAGACCTAGAACTCGCAAGGAGGAAAATTGCCTTGTGCTATCGACGGTTGAATCACGCAGGACTAATAAGATACATGTACGTGGAAATGGGATGCATTAGGAATTCGAGCTGAAGGTCAGGACAACCAAAATGGCCGTTCAACCTGTTGGCCCAGGCAAATAAGCCTAATCCCTCGGCTGCATGCGTGCAGAAGGTTTCCTTTGCTGGCAGGACTTGTGCCGTGCCACTTTTTTTGAGTTTGTCTCCGCAGCTGGTTTCGTCAAGCCCCTAGTACAAAAAACCGGACCGGTTCACCGGTTGGACCGGAAAAACCGTGAACCGGTGGCTGGACCGGTTCGGTTCAATTAAAAGATCGGTTATACAATTGGACCGGTGTGAACCGGTGCGAACCGGCCGGTTTTGAGTCGAACCAGCGAACCAGTGAACCGGTTTTTTCATGAACCATTGATCAATTTGATGTATGGATATTGGTTTTTAATTTTAAACAATAGACTATTATGGTATAGTTATGTTATATCATCTATTATGTTTTATGTGATATCTTTTGGTAATAAATCTTGCATATTATTTACATAAATCATGTGAAATAAATATTTTATTAATAAATAATGAACCACTGGTTGGACCGATGAACCAGTGAACAAGTAGCCTGACCGGTTCGATCTCCGGTCCGGCTTTTCGTACTTGGGTCGAGCCTTGTCTGCTGCCGCAGCCAGGGAATGAGAATGATCAAGCGCTTCGGCGCGCCATGCCAGGGAATCGGCAACGGAGGTGCTGACTTCAGCAGCACACATGAACAACTTTGCCCTTCGCCAGCTGCTGGCCTCGGAGGAACACTCTTCAGAACAGCTTTGCGCTGCAGATCGTGCTGTCCTGCAGCCTGCTCAACGCGAAGATGACGAAGCTATGGCTCCCGTGGAACTAGAGGGAAATGGCGCGGATGCATGACTGATGGGTCCTGACTCCCGACATTCACTCGGAGCTAAGCTTGCGCCAATGTGAGCAGAGATGTAAATGTAACTCATGGACGTATATGTAGAAATTTCTTCTACACTGTTGGCAAAGCAATAAAAATTAATTATGCATCACACTTGTTTTCTAACAAAACTGCATGAGCAGAGGAGATGTTTAGGTATATCAAGCATGCACGATCCAGATATTTGTTTTGTCAAAACAAAGTTCCTATAAAACTGGAAAATGGAGTAGTACTTGAAAATGTTGAATTATTGATTTTGAAGAAAAAAATATTCAGAAAAAGAAAAAGAAACCCATGCTGCACATGCGAGGAGCTACACTAAATGTCTATTGTACTGAACTAGCGATGCATATTTATTCAGTTCGCCAAATTTAAACTCTCGCGTATAAAATGGAGCAGACTTTCATTGTGCGAGAGAGAGAGACAAGACAACATTATAAAACCAAAACTCACCTCTTGCACACGAAACTCAAATTGGAAAAACGACCAGTAGTATATGAGACTTGTGTGTTCATGGTGCTGAACTGGGAATGGGATGTGTCAGGAGTCGGGAGCTGAAAGCGAACGTCGGTGTCTTGTTTGCCGACGCAGTCGGTGTCTTGTTTGCCGACGCATTAGAGCCGAGGCCTCCATTTGGAGGGAATCGGAGCATCCGCGGTGGCAGTGACAAAGCATTCGTGGTTGCGGTTTTATTGCTACGACTCTCAAAATAGTGTTTTATTGTTGTTGGTGAGCTGATAAAATAAGAGTCTGACTTGGTATGCCACGTTGCACCTACAGCACTTGGACTCGCGTATAAATGGAGCAGAAGCTTTTCATCGTGCTACTGAGAGAGGCAAGATATATAATATTATAAAACCAGAACTCACCTCGTGTACTCAAATTCAAGAAGAAAACAGAAAATTAGAAATGAACAAGAGGGCAGTGTGCAGTGATTGGAGACAAGCATGGCATGATTGGGTCCCGTACTTGGCTGGTAGCTAGTGACATGTTTGTTCATGGTGGGGAAGGCATGGGATGTGCCGGGAGCTGGACCTGAACATTCAGTTTGATCTTCGCAGCGCTTGGAAGTCGAAGCCCTCGGGTTGCATAGAACGGGGAGGAGGACGAAGTGATGCCGGCTGGTGGCTGCAATCGCTGCGGCACTTGTGGATGGGATGCACTGGGAGCTCGAGTTGGAGGAGGAGAAAACGAGACTGCTCCTGAAGCTTTGCACGTCGTCCCAACATCATTTGGTTCAGCGCATGGAGCGGATCGATCAGTTGCACTTGTACAATTTAGCGATTCCAACTGCAAAGGAAGGCACACTGGAGTGTCATGATCTTCGGCTGATCCTGCTGTGAAGAACAAAGGCTCTTCCATGTTAACAGCCGGAGGACAAGTTTTTGCTTAAGGGAGGGGAGAATGTCATGACCTGCACCACAACATTGTAATAGACCTGCATCACAGCATTGTAATAGGACCCGTCATAGTTTATTTAGGCTGTCGTGTCGATTTGGGTCGGCCCAACTAACTATTTGCTATATTTGTGTGTACTAGAACCCGATTGGGGGCTATCAATGAATGAAAACCAAACTCAAACTCTGACATTGTTCTTCCTCCAGTGTCTTCTTCCTCAAATCCTCTTTGATTCTGCCACTCTATCTATCCCAACTACCTAGGTCCGTAACACATTGGCTGCACTCGCAGATAAATAGCTGGATATGATCAGAAAAAAGATCCAAATCAAAGTCTCCTCTTGTGTCTCGTAGACTAGCAGCTAGGATGTTGTGTTGGGTGTGGGAGGCCATCTGGCCGATAGGGAATTAAGGACGGGATTCATCGGGATCATAGTTATTTAAACTGGACCGGTAATCGAACCGCTCAGGGCCTCAGTTCGATGGTTCATTGGTTCAAATCGGTTGGACCGCCGGTTCGAACGGTTTAAATAGGCGTAAATTTGGATAATAACACAACCACTGAAGTGGTCTGGTGGTAAGGAATAATCCTTGTGTTCTGGAGGTCGGGGGTTCGAAGCCCCTCCAACGCAAGATTTTTAGTCTTTTAAGTGAACCGAACCAGTGAGCCCTCCGGTTCAACCGGTCGGTTCAAATAACTAGGATCGGGATAGGTTGAATGTCTTTTTGAATTTTTTAGGGATGGTTAACAGGCATAAGAAAAAAAAGATAGAAGGATAATTTTTGTTGGGGTTGCAGCCATTATGTGGGCGATTTGGTGTACACGTAATGATATAGTTTTTGAGAAAAAACGATTTACCGCAGACTGTTTTCAGAGGAGCATACTGGCTACGTTTCTGGTCCCTGTTACAGCATGAGGACATAAGGGAGACCATCCGTTTGGCAAGCAAGGCACTGGAGGTTGTCGTCTTTGATATCTTTGCCAAGAATGGATGGAGAAGCACTAATAGACTTTGCTTGTGATTTCTTCCTATCATTATAATTTTTGTTGGGGTTGCAGCCATTATGTGGGCGATTTGGTGTACACGTAATGATATAGTTTTTGAGAAAAAACGATTTACCGCAGACTGTTTTCAGAGGAGCATACTGGCTACGTTTCTTGTCCCTGTTACAGCATGAGGACATAAGGGAGACCATCCATTTGGCAAGCAAGGCACCGGAGGTTGTCGTCTTTGATATCTTTGACAAGAATGGATGGAGAAGCAATAATAGACTTTGCTTGTGATTTCTTCCTATCATTTACATACTTTTGTTTTTATTTTTAATCAGCTTGTGAGCTGAAAACTTTGTAATAACTTGGCTGTGTGCGGTTGCAGAGGCCGGAGACAATTCCATTTTCTAAAAAAAAACCGAAGTTAACACTCGCATCCTTTCCACATGTGAATATAAGGCCTAGAACTCTCAAGGAGGAAAATTGCCTTATGCTATCGACGGTTGAATCACGTAGGACTAATAAGGTGCCTGTGGAAATGGGATGCATCAGGAATTCGAGCTGAAGGTCAGAACAGCCGAAATGGCTGTTCAACCTGTTGGCAGAGGCAAATATGCCCAATCCCTCGGCTGCATGCGCGCAGAAGGTTTCCTTTGCTGGCAGGACTTGTGCCGAGCCACTTTCTTTGAGTTTGTCTCCGCAGCTTATTTGATCAAGCCTTGTCTGCTCCCGCGGCCAGGGAATGAGAATGATCGAGCCCTTCGGGACGCGATGCCAGGGACTCGGCAACGTAGGTGCTGACTTCAGCAGCACACATGAACATCTTTGCCCTTCGCCAGCTGCTGGCCTCGCCGGAACACTATTCATAAAAGCTTTGCGCTGCAGATCGTGCTGCCCTCCAGCCTGCTCAACGCGTCACGATGATGAATCTGTGGCTCCCTGGGACTTGAGGGAAATGGCGCTCCGCAACAGTGAAATGCATGGCTGATAGGTCCCGACTCGATCCCGACATTCATTCGGAGCTAAGCTTGCGCCAATGTGAGCAGAGAGATGTAATGTAACTCATGGACGTATAGGTAGAAATTTCTTCTACACTGTCGGCAAAGCAACAAAAATTAATTATGGATCAACAAAAATTAAACAAAACTGCATGAGCAGAGGAGAGAGATGTTTAGGTATATCAAGCATGATCCAGATGTTTGTTTTGTCAAAACAAAGTTCCTGTAAAACTGGAAAATGGAGTAGTACTTATGTTGAATTATTGATTTTGAAGAAAAAATATTCAGAAAAAAAGAAAAAGAAACCCATGCTGCACGTACGAGGAGCTACACTAAATGGTTATTGTACTGAACTAACAATGCATATTTGTTCGGTTCGCCAAATTAAACTCTCGCGTATAAAATGGAGCAGCCTTTCATTGTGCCAGGGCGAGACAAGACAACATTATAAAACCAAAATTCGCCTCTTACAGGAAACTCAAATTGGAAAAACGACCAGGAGTAGAAATAAACACGGGGCCGGGCAGTGATTGAAGACACGCGTGACAAGATTTGTTCCCATTGCTGGTGATGAGTACATGAGACCGGTGTGTTCATGATGCTGAACTGGGAATAGGATGTGTCAGGAGTCGGGAGCTGAAACTGAGCGTCGGTGTCTTGTTTGCCGATGCATTAGAGCCGAGGCCTCCATTTGGAGGGAATCGGACTATGGCAGGATGCGCAAGGTGGTGGTTTGGTGACCAGCGCCAGCGTCCGCGGTGGCCGTGACAAAGCATTCGTGGTTGCGGCACCACCATAGATGCGTTTTGAGGATTAAACTGCGAAAGCAATCCAACCCGCACAAGCGCGCGTATGGTCACGACGGTCTGTTTTTATGGTTTGCACTATTTGGCGTCAAATCATAACAGGGCTAGAGGTCTAAGATTTGTTGGCGGATGTCCTTCAGCCTTGCGTTCCAACCAGCCCCGAATGGATCCAGGGGTTAACTTTCACGGAGCATTGTCAGTTTATGAAGCTCATAAAGTCGTATTTGAGAGAGTTTTTATAATTTTGGATCTCAATTCGTGATCTTTTTAGAATCTTAACACTCCTATAACATTGACTTGTGAGGTCACTGCTTTATGCTGATACGTAGGAATCTCCTTGTAACCTCGCCAAGTGAGACCCATGACCTCGTTATTGAGGTGTTTTTAGTTGAATAGTTTCCTTTTTTGATTTTTCTGCAATATCAGTGATGTAGCCATTTGTAAAAATATTGTGTTTTTGATTCCATTTCTAAGAAAAATATATAAATCAAAGACAATTGATGTTTTTACCGTTTTCGTCCCTAACTGAGATATATGAAGCTAGCTTGGATGTGTGCAAACCGCATTGAGTTTCTGACAATACCACCAGATCGATTACTTTTACCATTGCGTTGGGTTGTTGGGACGCAATGGTCAAAAACCCGAAGTCGACATTCGCATCCTTTCCATGTGTGAATATAAGTCCTAGAACTCGCAAGGAGGAAAATTGCCTTATGCTATCGACGGTTGAATCACGCAGGACTAATAAAGTGCCTGTGGAAATGGGATGCATTAGGAATTCGAGCTGAAGGTCAGAACAACCGAAATGGCCGCTCAACCTGTTGGCCCAGGCAAATATGCGCAACCGATCGGCTGCATTCCTGCAGAAGGTTTCCTTTGCTGGCAGGACTTGTGCCGTGCCAGTTTCTTTGAGTTTGTCTCCGCAGCTTGTTTGGTCAAGCCTTTTCTGCTCCCGCGGCCAGCGAATGAGAATGATCAAGCGCTTCGGCGCGCCATGCCAGGGAATCGGCAAGGGAGGTGCTGACTTCAGCAGCACACATGAACAACTTTGCCCTTCGCCAGCTGCCCAGCTATCAGCCTCGCCGGAATACTCTTCGGAAAAGCTTTGCGCTGCAGATCGTGCTGCCCTCCAGCCTGCTCAACGCGTCAAGATGACGAAGCTATGGCTCCCGTGGAACTAGAGGGAAATGGCGCGGATGCATGGCTGATGGGTCCCGACTCCCGACATTCACTCGAAGCTAAGCTGTTGCGCCGTGAGCAGAGATGTAATGTAACTTGTGAACGTATAGGTAGAAATTTCTTCTACACTGTTGGCAAAGCAACAAAAATTAGTTATGCATCACACCTGTTTTTCTAACAAAACTGCATGAGTAGAGGAGAGAGATGTTTGGGTATATCAAACATGATCCAGATGTTTGTTTTGTCAAAACAAAGTTCCTGTTAAACTGGAAAATGGAATAGTACTTGAAAAATGTTGAATTATTGATATTGAAGAAAAAATATTTAGAAAAAATAAAAAAAAGCCATGCTGCACATACGAGGAGCTACACTAAATGGCTATTGTACTGAACTAGGGATGCAAATTTATTCAGTTCGCCAAATTAAATTTCATTGTGCCAGGGAGAGACAAGACAACATTATAAAACCAAAACTCACCTCTTGCACACAAAACTCAAGAGGAAAAACGACCGGTAGTAGAAATAAACATGAGGGCAGTGATTGAAGACACGCGTGAGAAGGTGGTGGTTCCCGTTGCTGGTGATGAGTATGATATGATACTGGTGTGTTCATGGTGCTGAACTGGGAATGGGATGTGTCAGGAGTCGGGAGCTGAAACTGAGCGTCGGTGTCTTGTTTGCCGATGCATTAGAGCCGAGGCCTCCATTTGGAGGGAATCGGACTATGGCAGGATGCGCAAGGTGGTGGTTTGGTGACCAGCGCCAGCGTCCGCGGTGGCCGTGACAAAGCATTCGTGGTTGCGGCACCACCATAGATGTGTTTTGAGGATTAAACTGCGAAAGCAATCCAACCCGCACAAGCGCGCGTATGGTCACGACGGTCTGTTTTTATGGTTTGCACTATTTGGCGTCAAATCATAACAGGGCTAGAGGTCTAAGATTTGTTGGCGGATGTCCTTCAGCCTTGCGTTCCAACCAGCCCCGAATGGATCCAGGGGTTAACTTTCACGGAGCATTGTCAGTTTATGAAGCTCATAAAGTCGTATTTGAGAGAGTTTTTATAATTTTGCATCTCAATCTGTGATCCTTTTAGAATCTTTTAACACTCCTATAACATTGACTTGTGAGGTCACTACTTTATGTTGATACGTAGGAATCTCAAATATTTGTTTATTTATGCAGGTTATATACAGGGTACACATTGGACCAGGATGTGGTCAGTGTTTCAGCGGGAGGAGGATCGAAGCTTTATGAGAAATGCATGCCGACTCCTAGAAACTTTGACAATGGAGATTTTCGCCAGCCATAGGTTGAGGTTTAGCAATAGGTTAAACGGATGTTAAACTTTTGCTTTAGCTCAGCCTTTTTCTTTTGACAGAGTCTACCCCATAGCAGAAATTGTAATAATTAACGGTCAAATTCATTTCTATGTGAAGAGACCGGGACCTCTTTTCATTATCTTAATGAAATAAGAACTCTCTTTATCTAAAACGTCTCATTTCTAGATGAAGAGACCGGGACATCTTTTCATTATCTTAATGAAATAAGAACTCCCTTTATCTAAAACGTAGGAATCTCCTTGTAACCTCGCGAAGTGAGACCCATGGCCCGCCCGCCGTGAGCAACACAGCCGCAGTCCGCGGCGCCGGCTATAGGCGGCGACGGTGCTTGGAAACGACGACAATGGCATTATCACCGGAGCAAGCGAGAGGCTCGAAACGACGACGAGGCTGGTCGGCCTCGGTTCATAGGACGACGGTTACGATGGTGGTGGCTGGCCGGTGGCGGCGGCCGTGGCACAGCGGCGATGCGACGCAAATGACTACGCTCGACAGCATGATGCCAGTCTCAAAAAAAAAAGACAGCATGATGCCGGTGCGGACATGATGTGCGATGAAATGCCCGGTGCATGACTTGGAGGCGTGGCAGGAGGTTGAAAGCTCGTCGGCCAAGCCCACATGGTTTGCATGCTGGACCTTCAAAGCCCATAACATTTCCATGTCAAAAAAAAAGCCCATAACATTTCTGCGGGTGGATCTTTTTAGGGGGGGACCTAGTAGGTTTGCAAGCCAGCCTGCTATGATTGACAAGGTTTACTACAAGCAGAAACCTAACCAGCTGAGTCTCGCTCAGTTCACTATAGTAAAGTTGAACGCTGAAAGTGAATAAAAATGTTACAAGAAAAAAACAAAAATAGGACAAGAACATGTGCGTGACTGGGAAGAACTAAATGGCTGCTACAACTCTCAAGATAGTGTTTTATTGTTGTTGGTGAGCTGATAAAATAAGAGTCTGACTCGGTATGCCACGTTGCAGCTACAACACTTGGACTCGCGTATAAAAGAGCATGGAGCAGAAGCTTTTCATCGTGCTACTGAGAGAGGCAAGATATAATAATATTATAAAACCAAAACTCACCTCGTGTACTCAAATTCAAGAAGAAAACAGAAAATTAGAAATGAACAAGAGAGGGCAGTGCAGTGATTGGAGACAAGCATGGCATGATTGGTTCCCGTACTTGGCTGGTAGCCAGTGACGGGTGTGTTCTTGGTGGGGAAGCGATGGGATGTGCCGGGAGCTGGAGCTGAACAATCGCTTTGATCTTGCTAGCGCTTGGAAGTCGAGGCCCTCGGGTTGTATAGAACGGGGAGGACGACGAAGTGATGCCGGCTGGATGTGGCTGCCACTGCCATCGCTGCGGCACTTGGGAATGGGATGCACTGGGAGCTCGAGTTGGAGGAGGAGAAAACGAGACTGCTCATGAAGCTCTACTTCTTGTCCGGCCCAACATCATTTGGTTCAGCGCATGGAGCGGATCGATCAGTTGCACTTCTATAATTTGGCGACTCCAACTGCAAAGGAATTGAAGGCGCACTGGAGTGTCATGATCTTCGGCTGATCCTGTTGTGAAGAACAAATGCTCTGCCATGTTAACAGCTCGAGGCCAAACTGTTGCTTCAGGACGGAAAAATGTCATGCCCTGGACCATGGCCTTGTAATAGGACCGGTTATAGTTTGGGCTGCTGTGTCGATGTGGATCGGCCCAACTAACTATTTGCTATATCTGTGTATACCTGGAACCCGATTGGGGACTATCAATGAATGAAAACCAAACTCTAAAACTCTGAACTCTATCCGTTCTTCTTCCTCCAGTTTCTTCTTCCTCAAATCCTCTCTGATTCAGCCACTCTATCTATCCCGGCTATCTAGGTCCGTAGCACATTGGCTGCACTCGCCGATAAATAGCTGGATATGATGAGACCAAAGATCCAAATCAAGTCTCCTCTTGTGTCTCATAGACTAGGCTGTTGTGTTGGGTGTGGGAGGCCATCTGGCCGATAGGGAATTAGGGATGGGATGCATCGGGAGTTCCCGGTGAAGCTTCGGATACCGGTTCCTCACGGCCACTATACAAAGCAGAGATGGCCGTCCAGCATTTCCTCCGACTGCAAGGACCGGCCGGTTGAGCGTGTCGAGGGCATCAGAGGACACCTTCAATTGAAGTGGATGGCCACGCTTCTCATCCCGAGGCAACGCCAAGGTCGGCGCAACGCTGTATAAGTTCAGTTGGACTTCTCGATCTTGGTTTGTTCGCTAGAAACAAGCTAGACAGTGCGTGCTAGTGAAATTGCTGCGCCACCTTAGTACCATTCGCCATGTCTTCGAAACAGAGCCTAGGCGAATAAGGCATACGGGAATTAGGGGCGGGGGCAACTTGTATCTAAGTACTCATTTAAAGGATGATTCAGCTTATGTGAAGACTAATTTATGTGCTACAACTGGAGGTGCACATTGTGTACATCATTAAGCCGGGGTACCACTCCCAACCCAAGTCTATTAAGATTTATGATCTTTAGTTAATTGCCTAACCAAACGTCTAGTATTTAAGCTGCACGTTAATCTAGCAGCAGACTAACGAACTCGCACTCTTCTATCTAGAGTCTAAATATGGGATGGACTTGCATTGGGAGTCTGAAGACTGAGTCCATGTTGAGTTGTCCAATCATTTATCAACAGGTGCAACGACAACCAACGTCATTCAATTCATGCCAGTCGTTAAGAACTCACCGTATGGTCGTGCCCCCGAACAACATATAGTCTCTAGACCGCGGAGCAAGAGGAACATCAGCTTGCTGGTAAAAAGGAAAAGGGTCCATTCCTCTCTGAGAATGAGCGTGAGAAGCTAGGGTAGGATGACAGGCTGGTTTGGGAGTTCGGCAGCGGCTGGTGGCTGGTGGCTGGTGCTGATTTCTAGAAAATAACAGGGCGCAGGTGGGAATCGTATGCACTGGGAACTTGGGCACAAGGCGAGGCACAGCAGTGGACTCGCACTAAAGAGATCGAGGTGCGGGATCTTTTGGTCCTAGCCAGTGTGCTTGTCCTGCGAAGAAGATGATGAACGAACGATCAGCTCAACGTCTTGTTTCTCTTGCTTTTCGCAGTCCGGCTGCTACTAAAGTCATGGGCGGACCCAGCGGGTGGGCCAGGTAGGCCATAGCATACCTAAATATTTTGCACAGCCCATGTAGTGTAGGATATGTATGGTTCGGTAATTATGTTTCCTCGGCCATCGTTTATCTTATTATCTCATTCGCTAATGAATCACAGACGCAGCCTCAGTGAGTCGGTGACAATGCATCACGGGTCATGGTGATCCAGTATGGCCGATGGTCTGACTCCTGCATGCTTCCATCCTTTCAGAGAGTTTAAGATGAGCTGTCACTATGAGCATCCTTTGTCCTCTCCTATATCCACGTTCCAATCTCCTATGTAAATCTGTCTATATGTATCCTCTCCTAAACCAAAAAAGTTGATCGAGAGGTCTAGTCATATTAGCATGTAAAATAGAATTATTTGTTGGCCATTGATGTGAGCGTACTGTTTAAATCTAATGATGTTTCATATGAGGTTGAAAATGGCAGATCAACGGTCATGAATTTTTTTCCTTGATCATGTGAAGCCTAGAAAATATTGTTGACATCTCTAAATTCTTCAAACAAAATGATATAGAGTTTATTTGCCTCTCCTATTGGGATAATTGATCATGGCTTGAACTATTTGTATTGTAATTTATGTAAGTTTTAAAAAATAGTTATTGCATTTAATCTATTATAAGGTCTTTAAGCATGTTACTAGTTCTTCGATACTTGTTTACCGAGCTGCTTGGTAATTTTTTTTGTCATTTAGCAAATGGTAAACGAATGAAAAATTAGTATGGCATACCCTAAGCTGAAATCCTAGGTCCGCCACTGACTAAAGTCCAAACGGATTGTACAGGCAGTAGGAAGGAAACAGTGTAAAATTCAGTATATGTCCAATACTAATCAAATCCCCTCCGTTTAGTAGAGAAATAGGGCCAATTTACCGGAGGAATTTGACTTGCAACTTGCAAGAAGCATGCAGCTAGTGTGAACGGATTAGTTCTCTCGATGCAAAATTTTAGGTAACATGTACATATGAACTGGTGATGACGGTTGTGCAGCCAAAACTGAACTATCTCTTTCATTCTACCCTTTGATTTTCATGTACGCTAGAGATAGGTTGAATCCTACATACGTGTGCATATGTATGGACATCAAGTCCATCAAACAGCTCGAGAAGCTCATTATCTGAGAGTGTCCGGATCGAGCGTGTGGTCACATGTTGAATGGTACACCGTACCCGCGCCACCTGTCAGACGCCACTGCCGCCGGCCCTTCTCCCCGGACGCCGCGGCGCACGGAATCCTTGACCTTCCCTCGACGTCGTACGTCTTGTACACCACCAGCCGTCTGAAGACTGAGTCCACGTTGAGTTGTCCAATTATTATCAATAGGTTTTTTAAGCATAATCAATAGTTTTTTTAGAATTACACAGTATAATGCAGACGCTCTATGCTATCTATGAATTGTTTGAAAAGAGCAAAAGTATATGAACATGGTGTCCAAACATGAAGGGGTCATGTTCCGTGCTTCCATATTCTCATTATTGTCACGCTAATAATGATACACACATAGTATTTCTCATCACAATTTGTGTACCTCTATAGTGTACACTGTAATGTGTTGGGTGGTGAAAGATTTTTCGACTTATTCCATCCAACATCTCACTCTATAAGTATCAGGGGTCCGAAGGCCATCCAAAAGGTGATAGCACTCACACATAGGCAGAAGCGACAAGGAAGGTGCCTTCAATAGTTCAATGACGACACAAATGTGCATGGCTAATGAGGCACTAATATGAGAATGGGATGCATTAGGAATGTGCATAAGGCTACCACCAAGACATATGCGGAGATCTGAAGTCGATTGATGTGTGTCAGGGCAGCTAGCTCCATTGGCGTCGGAGTAGGCGTGAACGTCGGGCGATGACAAGACGAGGAGCTTGAGGCCAAGTTCGTCGTGCTACACATACACACACCGTAGTATGTGTAATAATGGTAAGGTGTGAGGTGTCCGGATCATGCATGTGGAGGCATGCTCACTGCACGGCATAAGCAAGATCTGGGTCTGTCACCGTAAGATACTATTGCTCTTGCACCTTCCAAATTATAGTTCACTTTACTTTTGTCTCAATTTAAATTTCTCTAGTTTGACCAGATTGATAGAAAAATGTTAGAAATGGCATGTGGAGAAAAGCATGAAGCTTATCTCTGCATATATGCCGTTTTTGTTCACCCGATGCATTATATTTGAACTGTATTTTAAGAGTTGCATGTGGCTACTTATAACAACTCTGATCATATCATATCCTTAAATTTCATATGCTAAGAATGAATTGTCAGAAAAAGAGCAGAAGTATGTTAGCTTGGCATCCATGCACGAGGGCACCCCCAACCCTCCATGTCAGCTGATGTCCATAGAATTAATTAGGATGTCAAGTCAGCAAAAATCTGATGTGGCATGGTAATTAAAGAGGAGAGAGAGGAAAAATCGTGGAAACCGAGTAGCATGCACGACACCGTTTCAGCGGCAGCTCCAAGGCACTGGAAACAGGAAGACCCCGCGTTGGGCTCGTCGACTCGTTTCTCCCCCCGGGTTTTCCTCCTCCTCTTGATCCCGTGCGCCGCCGCCGCGAGGACTGACCCGTGCGCCTTCCCCCGCGATGGCCGCCCCGCGCGCCTTCCTTCCCCGCGCCCTGCGATTTCTCCGTGCGCGGCTTCCTTCCCGCGACGCTCCTCCGACGCCTTCCTTCCCCGCGGGTGCTTCTCCCGCCCGACGCTCATCCGCGCCGACTCCAGCGCCCAACTCCGTCTCCAATCGAAGAAGCCAAAACCACCCCAAATCTCAACTCCCAGAGGAAGAAATCGGCCACCGCAAGATGAAGAACCCTGAATCGAAGAAGCGGCAGCCGAGATCCAATCGCTCCACCAGCAGAGCTCCAATCAGCGGTGATGCTGTTGACGACGATGGTGGTACAGTCGTTGGCCCTCTCGCCGGTGGTGTTCCACACTTCCACGAGCAAGTGATTCTCGTGAAGGTGGTGCTCCAGTCAGAGGTGAAGGTGTTCCATCCCCTTGCGCTTCAGCCTTGGGTGGTACTCGTGCAACCAGTCCATGGTGGTCAGCGCCATCTCTTGTGCTCCCTTTGCAGTTCAAGCGCCTCCTGCTACTATGAAATTCTATATGATTGCGTATATGTTTCCTGTGTCGGTGTGTGCAAGGGAAAACTATACATCAACCTTGGCACAGATGATCCTTATACATGGATGAAGATAATTAATGATTTTCTCTATGGAAACTGTTATAGAAATTATGGATTGGACAAAGTAGTGTCTAATATGCATTTATTGTTCATAGACACCACCCATGGACATCATGGGCTGGGACTGCCTAAAGGGACCATGTTCCATGCATGCCTCCAAATCTCACCGTCCCTAATAATAATGAGAATAATGCACACGATATCTGCTTATCATAACTTGGGCACCTCTAGTGTACACTAAAATCTGTTGGGTGGCAAAAGATTAAAACAAGTTATATATCCTATCCAGCAGCTCACTTAAAAGCATCATATCATATATATGGTCCCAAGTCGATAGCCAAAAGCCCAAGACAACACACTCATATGTCATGTCCGTTTGACTTAAATATAAGACTTGAAGTGGCAAGGAAGAAACTTGGTAGTAGCTTAGGTGACTCGAACGTGCTTATGGTCAGTGAGAGGCTAATATGCGAATGGGCATTAGGAATTAATAAAGATGAACAGGGCAAATGAAATGGCCTTCCAATGTCCATTTTTGTCTACTGTATTGCATATACGGAGTATGTGCAGAAGATTTCCCATGCTCGCTGGAACCCATACGAATACTAGTAGTTTTTTCTCCACCATCAATAAAGCAGCAACCAAAACTAATTTTGCATCACCTTTTATTTTGTAGAAAACTTAATTAGCTGAGGAGAGGGATTTTACATGCACCGAATATTCGAATCATCAATTCTGATCCATGATACTTGTTTCATCTAAATCCAGTTCCTTACAAAATTGAAAGGCAGCCATACAGAGTTGAATTGAAAGTGAATAAAAATTTTACAAGAGGAAAAAAAGTAAAAGAAAAAAAGGACAAGAACACATGTGCGCTACTGGGAAGGGCTAAATGGCTACTCCGACAAACTCTCAAGATAGCTGTATTCCACTAAATCAAGAATCTGACCTACTCTATATATGCACGGGTGCACCTACAACACTTACTCTCGCATATAGATGGACTGATTGAGCAGCCTTTCATTGTGCTAGGGAGAGACAAGACCAACGTTATAAAAACAAAACATGCCTCGTGTACACAAATTCAAGAGGAATGAACAAGAGACGGCAGTGATTGGAGACACGCATGGTAAGATTGGTTACCGTGGCTGGTGATAACTGGTACGGTGTGTTCATATATGGTGAGGAATTGGGGATGGGATGTGTTGGGAGATGGAGCTGAACATTCCTTCCTGGCTTCTCGGCTCTCACAAGCCGAGGCCTCCATTTAGATGGGTTTGATTAATCACCGATGGGCTACGGTCTACAAGCGAGGTGATAACACTCCACTCTTGGTTCGTGTGAGCCTCCAACGTCTGTCAGGTGATCTCCTTTGAGAACCTGTGGTTTGTGAGCTTAGAGTTCCAACAGGCCCTGATGAAATAGTTGAAGGATTGAGCTGTCACGGAGCATTATGAGCAGAGCAAACTCATTTAGTCATATTTGCACCGGTCACATTTCCGCGCACAGGTTGCACATACACTCGATGATAAATACTACATGAGCCACTAAGCTGCCATGTTGATCCCTCGGTTTTCGCATGAGGTTAGTGGCAATGGCTGCGGTTGGGGATGGGATGCACTGGGAGCTCGAGCTGAATGAGGCGGCTACGATACTGTTCATGATACCAGTTTTTTGGCGCGTGGATATAAGGCTGTCGCTTCCGCGGCGGCCCGAGATGGCGGATTCTGCAAGAATGCAAACTGCACATCGGAGACAGGTATATTGTTGCAGCACTAGAGCTTTCTTTACTGGGAGCTGAGGGCTGGCCAATGCACTGACGCGTTTTAAGCTGTATTATTATGAGTTCTGATGTGTGAGGTGCATCGTGCCACTATCCCTCAGTAGTGTATACTAAATGCTCTGTTTTCACTCTGTTAGACAGGAAGAACATGGACTAGCTGTAATAGCACGGAAGCTAATAACGATATACACACATTGAACCGTTCCGTAGCTGAGGTAACCTATAGAAATCAAATACTTCGTAGTAAAATGTAAAAAAGAAGTTCAAAGACACTAGGGTGAGACCCGCCAAACCGCCCGGAACTTGTTCCCGTCTCAACCAGGGTACAGGGGCGCCAGTTGTCTATCCTTTCTACGAACACATCTAGTAGTGTTTTTGTACGGTCTCTATGCTGTACAAAATCTTAAGGAATGGCGGTGGAGAATGCATCAACTAAGATTATTGGAACTCGTTGAGGTCTTCTCATATTTGAGGGGAAAAAACCAAAACTCAAACTGAAAACCGCAAAATGAAACAAAAATGGTAAAAAATTGTGGAAGTAAAAAACAGAAGAAACAAAATCGTACTCCATCCCTCCCGAATTACAATCAGTTGAATAAGCCGAAACTGAACAAATATGGGGGAAAGGGCACTGTTTTTGGCTCCAATGCAACACTATCATTTGTTTCAGAGGAAGACTATTGAGGGCAGAATCTAACTAGATATTACAATATTACAACAAAATTTTCATCTTTGATTTTATTAAGAGAAACTCCTCTTCGGACACCTTTTTCCAAACACCGCCAACCAGTAACGTACCCTTCAAAGAAGAGGTTAATTCTGGCATATCCGAAATATCATATTCTGGAGATGATCTTGATATTTTCAGATTGCTTTCACCCTCCAACTCCTCAGACTGGGACTCAAACTTTTCAGAATGATCAACCTCCTCAAAATTTCCATGTTGTTCTAATGTGGCAACCTCTACTCCATGATCCACAACATCAAAGGCAGGAAGAACAGCACATGAACTAAATGAACACGGTATTGTTCCTATTGGACAGTGAGTCCATGACTTTGCCACAGACCATCTGCTATGTTTCTCTGGTCTGCTTGTGTTGAATGATCCTTCAGTGGTGCCAATTTCTGTTATGCATGCATTCTTCTGCCTCTGCAACTGCAACTTGAACATTTCCAGCGTCTCTGTTGCCTTTTCAACTGATCCATGTCCGTTGCATATGGTTATTGATTGTGGGAGGGAAGAAACTTTAGCCAACCTAGACTGAGATAACACAGGAAGTTTCCTCAATTTCCCCTTCACCTCATTACTGTTGACCATCTCAATCAACAGCAGCGCTGCATCTATGATACATCTTTCACCTATAGTCGATAGATTCAGTAACTTCCGTAGAAGTTTTGCAAGGCAAAAACGAGGGACTGCATTCTTGTCTGAAGAAAGTACTCCTATCTCATGCACAAGTCCAATGGTGCCTGAATCCTTAAGCTCTTTTATGCTTGTGACAAGCCACAGAACCAAGGAACATAGCCTTTTCACTTCAGATGGGCCAACTGGTAGCCAAGCATAACATTCACCTACAAATATAATAACAAATAAGGCCAGAAACAGAAATTGTACTTCACAAGACTGATCGGAGAAATAGCACTGGCATCAATTGCCCCCCCCCCCACCCCCACATGGGCCATGGCAGGGTTGTTAAGCAAACTCATGGAATAAATTATAGGAAATAGCAGAATAATTTCTGCAGAAACCGTAGAATATTGGAGTATGATACTTTTCAAAGTACCTTTGTTTGTGAGTTCTTCCTTGGCGTCGATCATTTCAATTACTGACTTCAGTATGCTAAGCAGCAACCTTGGTTCTTTCTCTGCAAGTTTCGTTATGATAATTTTCATGTCACTGTTCAAAATTTGAGTGTCAGATGAGTGATTAACAGCCAAACTATGAGTGTCTTGCATGTCACTGCTCTCAGTGGACTCTGGAACATCCAATTGCATAAGATCCAATAGAACAGAGACAACCTCAAAGGGACAAGCATAGTATAGCCGTCTAGTGTACTTTATGGCTTTGACTATCAGTTTCTCAGAACCTGCAATTTAGAACACAACAAACATTGAGATGTCTTGGTTATGAAGATGTGATGGAGCCCCTTGACAGAGAATTACATCTATCTACAATGGCACTTTACTTATTTTTTATAAATACTACTAAAGCAGAATTGACATGCACAGGTGGTAGCAATCACATGTTCTCACCAAGAATATTCAGAAAGTAGATGATTTCATTATAGCAAATAAATGAGGATGCTCAGTTACACACCTGCACCTATATGCAAAAGGAAAAAGGTTGAAACTAATGGAAGAGATAAGTAAAACCAAAATTTCCATGAGGTTCACTGTATGGTGTATGCACATTTTAGAACCTAATCCTAGAGTTTTCTTGGCGTAAAGAAGGAAAAATAGGATCCATTAATCTTCCTTGCATCAAAGCAAACCATACCAAACTATAGATAAATGTGACCTTCTTTGTATGATTCAAGGTCTATAGATTTATAGTGCTGTTAAGTCTGATAATTAGTGCTTGCTTAATCATACAAAGAGGGTCACATTTATCTTAACTTCAAGTTACATTTTCTAGAATCTATATAACGGATAAAAACCAAGTACTGGCTTAATGAACTACCATCTTGCACTATAGTAATGCATTTCTAACCATCCAACCCTCCCCAAAACACCGAGCAAAAAAAATGCCTGCCCATTGCCCAAGGTCCTAATGCACCAGAGAAGCTCAATCACAGTTCTTTCCATAAGCTGCCGATACTCACGTTTTCTTTTGGAACCTGATTTTGATTCTTTTGAATCATTCTCCTTCATAAAGCAAGCAATTTCATGCAACCTCAACCTCAATTCCACTTGAACATCAGGAATTGAATTAGTCTGGCGGTCCCAGTAAATACACTTCAACCAATCAAATGCCTGAAAATAATAATCTTAGAAAGTTATTGTGGCTAGAAACAAATTTAAAATCCCAGAGCTCTAAAAATTATATGAGAACCACAAAACGGGACTAGGTAGCAAAGTGAAAGAACTATATGACAAAAGATCTTATTGGTTTTACCTTAATGCTTGCCAGTCGTAACAGTCGCAGGGAGGGAAGATTGCGATGGGAACTCTCTACATGCAGCACAAATATTCAGCACATAAATTTCTTGTGACCATATGAAAACCAGATGAAACAAATATTCAAATATACTAAGGATTTATTCATAATGTAAAAAGATGTGAGAAACGAAATCTTCTAACCATGGCGAATGTCCACCATAACTCGTGGTATTCCAACAGCCTCAGCTAGTTCAGATATTGAACGGCCAGTTTTCTTATGTGTATTCTCCACAAAACCATTTACCAGCCTGGCAATAGGGGGAAAAAAGCAGAGGATAAATGTTTGTTGAATTTTGTCAAAGTTCAATTATGGAAAAGAAATTAAACCATGTACTGTATTACACACAAGGCGATAATTGCAGCAAGAGTTTCCTCACCTCATGATTGCCATACTGTATAGCATCGTGAGCATCTCCTCTGACTCCATCACATCATCACCTGCCAATCCACTCCTAAGGGAAAGAGCAAACAACTTGTAGAGTTGTAGCATGTAACACCATCCAAACTTTGCAGCTACGAACAAGTTCAGTGTTTCTATACACATCGTACCGGAAGAAGGGATCCCGCAGCCGTATCTCGACGAAGGCGGCGGTAACATCCACGGGGATCAGGAGGGAGCCCCTGCTCCGCCACGCCGCAATCTGTATCAATCAAAGAAACAATCAGAGAATGGTACCCTTCTGCTGAAACATTGACATCTTCTGGGGCTTTGGAGAAGAGAGTTACCCTGCGAAGCGCAGCGGCGGGGAAAGGGGAGAAGAGGCCGTCGCGCACGAAGCGCCACTCCGCCCAGCTCGACCACGGCACCAGCTTCCGGCCGGTGGAGAGACCGCCGGCCCCGGCATAGAAGTCGCTCGCTTCGGGCGCCGGCGCCGCCTCCGCCTCCGCCGCCGCCGCCATGGGAGCTTAGCGAAGCGGGAACCTGAACCCTACTAAACCCGTTACCGCCGACTCCAGCTGGTGGGGCTGCACGCTTTTGCTCAGGAAGGAGCTTGACTCACTGCCTTGTGGGACCAGAATGTAAGCGTGGTAACGAGTAGGGTATTATTTGCAACTTGACCAAAGAAGATGAGGAGCGCCGCCGGCCCGCCGCCGCAGGTGACCTCGCCGGGGCGGAGGCGCGCAGGTGTCGCCGGAGTAGTCTGGGCGCTGCCGCGTCCTCCTTGCCCGCATTGTCCGGTCCACCCTGTCCAGTATCAGCAAGTAAGTTCCCTAAATCAAACTTCCTGCGTCCATTCGTGTTAATGGATGTGATTGATATCTAGACATGGACGTCTCGTATTTACATAATTGGAATGAGATTCTCGCGAGACATAGCTAGATTGTTGTTGTAAAATTGTCGGGCTGAGCCTGAATTGCTAGGGTGCGAATTTGATTTCCATGCTTATAAAGATATGGGATCTAGTTTTGCTTTGACTAGGCTTCTAACCAGATTGATACAAAAAGGATATTGTTATAGCTCCCAGGTTGACTACTTTTTAATCCTCTAGACTTGTTGCATAAAGTGTGACTATGACCTAAATTGGCCAAAGTGTTATAAGCGGCTAGGTAGAAGATACTGATGCTCTGCCTGGGTAAGTATGCTTTACATGGTAGCTCTTAGCTTTAGCACAAGCATTTGTAGCTAGATTACGGATTATGTTTGCTACTATTTCCGTTCAATGAGTGTATTAAATTCATGTAAAGAACTCGATAAGTTTGTAGTAGTAGTATATAATGTTCTGCTAGCTACACCTATAGTCCTTGACATTCTCATCAGTATGGTATTCTTGTAAATTGTAATTCTATTGTTTTTTCATATTGCTGCATGTGCATACTGCATATATGATCATAACCCACTTGGTAGCAATTAATTACCATCAAGCTGCTGGTGGATTTGCCAAAGAAAGATCAAATTGGAAGCTGGAAAATTTTCTTATAGATTTTGCGGTCTAGTTTCTTCCGTTCCTCCTGGTTTAATTAACGACTCTAAAGATGTTAGATATTTAAGCCACAAACAGGAAATATCTGAATTTGATATTTGGTACCAAATTTTTTATGTTATTGGAGATCTTAGCCTTTGTTGACAGCAGATGTTAGGAGAGTCAAGGGTCTAATGGGCCGGCTCTGCAGGCCCATTAGAGTTAGAGATAATAGTACCGGATTGGGAGTCTATTGTTAGCGGTCAGGTAAACCTCTCTATATAATGAGAGGAATTGTATTAATCAAAGGCAAGCAAGAATTAGAAGGAAAACCCTTCCTCTTGCCCGGCCGTGAGCAGCAGCCCCGCGGCCGGCGTTCCAGTGCCCCTCAACCCTAATCCTCTCTCTCACAACTGTAGAATATTGGGCAAACACCACACACCCAAGATGGGGGGGTGACCTTTCATTATATAGGCCGGATACGGCTTGGAGTACATCTAACACCCAATGTGGTACTATACAAGACCATATACAACTCTATATATCTAACACCCGCCCGCAGTCGCAGGTGGACTAACGCCTAGACTGGACCTAAAATCTGTAAATAACTGTATAGGAAGACCCTTAGTCATAATATCAGCAAACTGGCGCGACGAAGGAACATGAAGAACTCGAACTTCACCCAAAGCCACCTTCTCGCGGACGAAATGAATATCAATCTCAATGTGCTTCGATCGTCGATGATGAACGGGATTGGCAGCCATATACACTGCACTGACATTGTCACAGAAGACGAGCGTCGCCTTTGAGAGAGGAACATGAAGCTCGTGAAGAAGTTGTCGTAGCCAGCAACACTCAGCAACTGCATGAGCAACAGCCCGATATTCTGCCTCTGCACTGGAACGAGAAACTGTAGTCTGACGCTTTGACGACCAAGAGACCAATGTATCGCCAAGAAAGACACAATATCCAGAGGTAGAACGTCGAGAATCAGGGCAGCCTGCCCAATCAGCATCAGAGTATGCCGTAAGAGAGTCAATCGGACCAGTGCCAATCCGAAGACCATAGGACAGGGTACCCTTGACATAGCGCAAGATGCGCTTAAGAAATGCCAGATGAGACTCTCGAGGATCATGCATGAACAAACAGACCTGCTGAACAGCATATGCAAGATCCGGACGCGTCAGAGTGAGATACTGAAGAGCACCAGCTAAACTCCGGTAAGCAGACGCATCAGCAACAGGCGCACCATCTGTAGCAGACAACTTGGCTTTCGTATCAACAGGCGTTGTCGTAGAGTGACAATCACTCATACCAGCACGCCGAAGGATCTCCAAAGCATATTGCTGCTGAGAAAGAAACAACCCATCTGAAGAACGTGTCACGGACATGTGTAAGAAGTCATGAAGATCCCCCAAATCTGTCATAGCAAACTCACTATGCAATCGATCAATAATGTTCTGAAGCAATGTGATAGAAGTAGCAGTCAAGACAATATCATCCACATAGAGAAGAAGATAGGCCATGTCGTCACCATTGCGATAGACGAATAACGAAGTATCCGTAGCTGATGGAACGAATCCCAGAGAACGAAGATATGTCGCAAACCGCTTATTCCAAGCACGAGGGGCCTGCTTCAGCCCATATAAAGACTTCTGAAGGAGACAAACATAATCTGGATGTGCAGGATCAACAAAACCAGGAGGTTGCTCACAATAGACTGTTTCTTCGAGATATCCATGAAGAAACGCATTCTTCACATCCAACTGATGAATAGGCCACTGACGAGAAGCCGCAATGCTCAACACAGTCCGAATTGTACCCTGCTTAACAACTGGACTAAATGTCTCATCATAATCAACTCCAGCCTTCTGATTAAATCCCCTAGCAACCCAGCGAGCTTTATGTTTGGAAAGAGTACCATCAGAATTATACTTAACTTTCCAAAGCCATCGTCCTGTCACAACATTAACATCAGCAGGACGAGGCACCAGGCGCCATGTGCCATTATCCATCAATGCTTGGTACTCATCAGCCATAGCAGCGCGCCAGTTCGGATCAGCAAGGGCACTGCGATAATTACTCGGAACAGGGGAGACAACTGTAGAAGTAGCTGTAAGATTCCGATAATTAACAGGTTGTATTGTACCAGACTGAAGACGTGTCAAACGACGTATAGTAGGACTTGGCTGGGGACCATGAACTTGCTCAGGATTGATCGGCGGGGGAAGTGGACGACGACTGTAGACCTGTCCAAATCGTCCGAACAGAGGGGGAGGCGTAGGTGCAGCAGCTGCTGGCGCAGGTGCCGCTGCTGCTGGCGCAAGTGCTGCTGCAGGTGCTGCTGGCGCGAGTGCTGCTGCATCTGCTGCTGGCGCGGGTGCTGCTGCATCTGCTGCTGGCGCGGGTGCTGCAGCAGCTGCTGGCACATATGGCGTAGGAGCAGCAGGCACAAACACCGGCGAACTCCCGCCCGGAAACGAAGACTCCGAAGATCCTGATGGGGGTACGGAACCACTCCCACCAGGAGAAGAGAGCGGTGGCTCAACATCTATGGAAGATGGAGCAGCCGCAGACGAGGGTCCTGATGGGGGCACGAAACCACACCCACCAGAAGAAGAATACGGTCGCTCAACGTCCAAGGAGGACGGAGCAGCCGCAGAAGAGCCACCAGCTGCATGATTAGTAGAACAAGGTGCAATATCCATGTCGACACCTAAGAGGAAATCAAAGGAGCTGGAAGATGGCGAAGGCAAGACACGTGCGAACGGAAAAACTGACTCATCGAAAACGACATGCCTAGATACAATAATCCGTCGCGTAGAGATGTCTAGACAGCGATACCCCTTATGTGAGGAGGGATAACCGACAAATACGGAAGCCGCGGAGCGAGGTGCCAGCTTATGTGGTGAAGTGGCCTGCAAGTTAGGATAACACAAACAGCCGAAAACACGAAGATGATCATAAGCTGGCGGAGAACCATAGAGACGGTGGTAGGGAAGCTCATGGTTGATAGCAGAAGATGGTCGTCGGTTCATCAAGTATGTGGCTGCAGCTAGTGCCTCAGCCCAATAGGCTGGCGGCATGGAGGCTTGAAGGAGAAGAGTGCGCACTGAATTATTGAGCGTACGAAGGATACGTTCAGCCTTGCCGTTTTGTGCCGAAGTGTATGGACAGGAGAGATGAAAAACAATGCCGTGCGCAGCAAGGGTACTATGCATAGCGTGGTTAACAAACTCAGTGCCATTATCAGTCTGAAAGCATTTAACAGGAAGACTAAACTGAGTACGAGCAAAAGCAATAAAATCAACAATATGTTGATGCACCTCAGATTTGCTCTTAAGTGGGTACGTCCAACAATAGTGTGTAAAATCATCCAAAAGCACAAGATAATACTTGCAACCAGAAATACTCGCAATCGGAGAGGTCCAGACATCACAATGAACAATTTCAAAAGGAGAAGCAGTTTTAGATATCGATGCACTAAACGGAAGACGCACATGCTTGCCAAGCTGACAGGCGTGACAAAGCGAGTGATCTAATTTATTACAGGAAATCAAATTGTTTTTCCTAAGTGATGCTATGACTGCTGGACCAGGATGACCGAGACGACGATGCCACAAGGAGGTGGAGACGGCGAGCATGGCATGGGCAGATACTGGGGCGATTGAGGGGATGGTGTAGAGATCGCCGGCACTATTGCAACGAAGAATCACACGCCCCGTGCTGAGTTCCTTAATAGAAAAACCAGAGGCGTCAAATTCAACGGAACAACTATTGTCGCGGGTGAACTGACGGACAGATAGAAGGTTATGAACAAGTGATGGAGCGACAAGGACGTTGTTTAACGCAAAATTAGACGTATCGGTTTTAAGGATGGAGGAACCTCTAGATGTGACAGGAATACGTGCACCATTGCCTACAGTAATCGAAGAATAAGCAGCTGGGAGACGGGAGAGAAGTATACCATCCGAGGAGTGCATATGCGTAGAGGCGCCAGTGTCCATCACCCAAGCGTTGCCTTGAAGAGCCATCTGCTGAAGTGCCGCGACCAATCCGGCCGAGTCCCACGAGGGGAGCTGAGCCGGCGCCTGAGGGAAGGAGCCAAAGGCGGCATTGGCCTGCGGACCAGGACCAAGGAGGCCCTGTCCGCCACGCCACTGCCCGCTGTTGCCGCTGCCAAAACCCGGCGTCCCCTGAAGTGCCTGTGGATTGATGCAAATCCACGGGCCAGCAGGGAGGGGGGTGCGAGGCTGCTGTCCGCCGCTGTTGTTCCGCCTGCCGTTGAACTTCTTGCGCCGCTGACCGCCAGTAGAGCTGCCGGCGCCATGCAACTGCTGCTGCTGAGGCTGCTGCTGCGGCTGCTGCTGCTGCGGCTTCGAGGAGCGGCAGTCAGCACTGCTGCAGCCGGAAGAGGAGGTGGCAGCAAGAGCAGTGGTGGCAGCGACCTTCGCTTCGTTCTCCAGGCGCAACTCCTTCAACTTGAGCTGATCAAGAGCGGTGGTGAAAGTCATGCCAGTAGTGGCGGCAATCATATCAGCAGCGGTACTGAACTTGGGGTTGATTCCACGTAGCAGATTGAAGAGGAGAGTAGGTTCCGCCACAGGCTGCCCAACATCACGAAGAGCATCAGCAGCCTTCTTCATCTCGTTCCCGTAGTCCTCGACCGAACGATCTCCCTGAGTCATGGAGTGAAAGGCATGACTCAGGTAGATGGCGCGAGGGGCTTGATTCGCCTGGAAGTGAGCGGCAATGGCCGTCCATAGAGCATGGGCGGTCTGGTTGGGCGCCATGGCGAAGTCGAGGACCGCATCGGCAACGGAGCCGTACAGCCAATTGCGGACGCAGAAATCAGCCCTATTCCAGTCGTCGGTGCGTGGATCGGGAGGAGGCGTGCCGTCGATGTGTGCGAGAAGGCCGAACTTCCCACACAACGACTCGAAGAAGGTGCTCCACTTGGTGTAGTTGGGGGAACGCAGCTCCAGCTTGAGGGGAACATGAGTCTGGATGTTGATGGAGGCGTAGTTGGCAGCCATGGCGTCGTCGAGCTCGTCGCCGGAGAAGTAGCCGCCAAACAGAAAGGAGCGGACGACGGAGGAAGCGGAGTCGCTGTCGTCGTCGTCGGAGTCCGCGTGGGTGACACAGGACATTCACAGAGGCAATCTGTGAAGCGTCGCAACCGGCCAAGGAGGCAAGGCACGAGGCAGGGACGCGGCCAGGGGGGAGGCGGCGGCGCCGGGTGGTGTGGTGGGGGCAGCGGAGGAGAGGAGGGGCGCACAGCCAGGGGAAGGGGCTGCGCGTGCTAGGGTTAGGGTACTGTTCACGGGCGTGAATAGTACTCGAGTTTGGGGGGGGAAGAAAAAGGCAGGCCTAGGGTTAGGGTTTGGGTACTGTTCACGTCGCGGGTACTGTTCACGTGAACAGTACTCGAGGTGGGGGAGGGGGGAGGGGAGAAAAGGCAGGCCTAGGGTTTAGGCTCTATACCATGTAGAATATTGGGCAAACACCACACACCCAAGATGGGGGGGTGACCTTTCATTATATAGGCCGGATACGGCTTGGAGTACATCTAACACCCAATGTGGTACTATACAAGACCATATACAACTCTATATATCTAACAACAACCCTTCCTCCACCATGTGAACAGTACCGCAGGTACTGTAGCAGCCCAACCACCAGCAGATTCATAACAGCAGAATTTTTTTAAAAAAAGATATAGTCGCATCATCACTATCACTATAAGTAAAAGTGCTACCTTCTATTGTTCAGGTACAATAATATCTCCATCAATCTCAATGTCTCTGATATGAATAATCTTTACTCGATCCAGGCCGCCTTCTTGGCACCGTTGGCTGATTAGGGGGCATTGTTTGATGTAGAGTTCCTTGAGCCCCTTGGGAAGGCCTTCTTCTGGCAAGCTTACAATCCCAGGACAGTTGCCCATGAATAGTGTTTCAAGTGAGGAGACTTCATACAGTCTCGGAGGCAAGCATTGGAGATCATCACAGCATGATATCTTCAAGAATTGAAGTGTATGAGGCAAGCCTTCCACAGGCAAGTTACTGATATCAGGGCAGTCAGAAATCTCAAGATGCTTGAGTTGAGGAAGATAACTTAGGCTGTTTAGAAGCACACATGCTAATTGAGAGCATGAGTTCAGACGAATATCTTCTATTGAAGTGGGAAGCAAGCCTCCCTCAAGTGCTGTCCAAGGCACCAAAGAAGGGCATTCATAGATATGCAGGCTCCGTAGTGATATAAGAGGACGGAAACACTCTTCTGGCAGCGAAACTAGCAATTCACAGTGGGCTATTGTTAGACTCTTGAGAACTATCGGTTTGCATGCAAGCAAGCCGACACGCAGAGATGTTAGATCTGGGCAATCATTTATGTATAGAGATGTTAGAGAAGATTCACTAACTCCATTTTGAAGCTCTGGAAGTGACTCGATTCCAGATTCACATATCCTAAGTGATGTCAGTGTTGATGGAAGAGGGGGTAACTTCTTCAGTTTTGGGCACCTGATAAGTCCAAGTTCAGTTAATTGAGGAAACAACTGCTCAGCATCATTGAAAATCCACTCTCTCAAATTTGGCATGTCTTGTAATAGGAGCTCTTCTAAAGCCGGAAAACATTTTGGTTGACCAAATCCTGTGAACTCACGTCCCAGTTGTGTGACCTCAGTTGCTCCCGCTATATCAAGATTTTTGAGGAGGGGAAGTTGACCTAGAGGTGGAAGCACCTTGCTTTTGCAGTTGCATATGTGAATGGTTTGCAGATTGGGAAGAGATGAACTAGCCAACCAGCTAGGAAACCTCACCACTGGGAATCCTTTAATCATCAACTCCCTGAGATCAAAATGTGGTTGAAGGCCTTTTAGGACCTCTTCTTGCTGTCCTGAAGGGGTTACTGTGCAGTCGTCGTCCCATATGAGGTGTAAAGCCCAAAGATATTCTTTGGTCCTCAACTTTGCAGCGAGTGCCTCTTGTCCATCAACTACATTGTTAAGGCCACGAATTGAAAGCTGTCCATGAAGTTGGTCCATGTTCCTCAACTCTGTGATCTTATATCCTAGACGCTTCCGGACAACAAATTCCTCTAGTTCCTGGAGGCAGATCAAACTTCCAATTCCAGATATCCTGGACAATAGCCTTGTGCTTGCCTCTAAGTAGCGTATGTTAGTGAGCTTAGTGATGCCTTGTGGCACTTCTCTTAGTGAATTGCAGTCACTCAGTTTCAGTATTTGCAAATTATAGAGCTTAATAATAGATACAGGTAATGTTTCGATTTCAGTGCTAGTGAGGTCTAGGAAGCGAAGTTGTTTCAGATTTCCTATAGATTCTGGTAACTCTTTAAGATGTTTTCCATGCATATCAAGTACTCTGAGAAATTGAAGCTTCATAAAGACACAATCAGGCAGCTGAGACATCTTAGATTTGTGTCCATTCATAATGATTAGTGTCCTTAACTTCTTATAACCGTAAAGTGGATCAGATTGCATGCACTTGCCATCCTTGCATGGAAATGAAAGATGACGGATCTTGATAGCATTGTCGTGTCTTCCTTCATGCTCAAATTGGTCACAATCTTCCATGGAGATAGATTTAGCAAGGTCATGCATTGCATCATGCATGACATAGTTACCCTTGTAAGGCTGGAAGAAAGATCTGCTTAGTAGCTCATTAAAGTATGCATTGCCTGTATCCTCCAGTCTCTTCTTGCTAGATTGCCTGATGAAACCAAGTGCTAGCCAAATCTTAACCAATTTTTCTCTCCTGAAGATATAATCTTTGGGATACACAGAACAAAACGCAAAGCACTGCTTGAGATGTGGTGGTAAGTGGTTGTAGCTTAGTCGTAGAGCTGGCAGTATGCTATTCCTCTCTGCTGGTAGTTCCCATATATCATTTCTTAGTATGTCCTTCCACTCATTTTCATCTGTTTGGCAAAAGAGGAGGCTCCCTAATGCCTTTGATGCAAGAGGTAGGCCCTTCAGCTTCTTTACAATGTCCCTTCCTATCACCTCCAATTGTGGATGCGTGCTGCAGTCACCATCCCTGAATGCATGGCTCTTGAATACAGACCAGCTATCATCATCTGATAGTTTTTGTAGCTTGTAGGGCTCTATCCCTCCCATTATTCTGCCAACATTCTCATTTCTCGATGTTACCACTATCTTGCTTCCGAAACATCCTGAAAGTAAAGCTGCTCTATAGCTGAACCATTTCTCATGGTCTTCGTTCCAGACATCATCCAAGACAAGCAAGTACCTTTTGCCCCGTAGTACTCTGGAGAGTGTTTCTTGAAGCATGTTCATGTTAGTAGTAGTGAAGGATTGGTCATAAGCAGCAGCCTCAAGAGTCTCTTGTGTTATCTTTCTCTCGTCGAAATTTTCAGAAACATAAACCCAGATCCTCAATTGAAAGTGTTCTTTCACTCTGTTGTCATTGTACACAATCTGTGTAAGAGTGGTCTTACCAAGGCCCCCCATGCCAATAACTGGTATGACACCAACATTGCAGGAACTATGTCCACTGTCAGACAGCACAAGCCTTACCATTTCCTCTCTGTCTGCCTCCCTGCCAAATACAGCTGAACTATCTACAAGGGAACTCGACTGCGGTCGCTCTGAGGTCTGACCCCTTCTCGTTCCACCTAACATCTGGAGCCCAATAATGTCCCGTTCTTTTGCAATCTTATCTAACCTCTCCAATATGTTGCTAACCTGTTGCTTCATTCTATACTGGTGTAGATTCCTATGCAAGAAGGAGGTGGGAGAACTGACACTTGCCTTTGTCGGAAGCTTCATCTGTCTCAGCTTCAGATGCATACTCTTGGCTGAATAGCTGTCCAGCAGATCATCAATGTCGTATGCAACATCCTTGAGCTTTGCCAGCCATCGCCTCACAGACTCATCTGTCAGCTGCTTTGCCTCTGCATCATCAAGGAAGGCCTGCAATTGAGAGAGGGTGGAAGAGAGGGTATCTAGCTTGCCATGGATGCCTCTATAGGATGTAAACTCATCAAGAGCTATTTCTGTCAATTTCTGAAAGAGGGACTGCATGAAGGCTCCCAAAATCGCCTCTGCAGCCATGGGAGTATGCTTCAATGTTTCCTCCTCTTCTGGCTGCAATCTTGGATTCTTGGTTTCTTTCGGTTATTAGTTGGAACCATGGAGTGGGGAAAAAAGCTGGAAGGTGTTCACACTACCAGAGAGACAAAGCGTGTGTTGACATGTTGACTTGAAGATGGCCTTTTCCATTCAATTTCGGTACTCCAACCATCACCAATTAGTGGAGCTCCTCCATGTGGAAACAAGATATTAATAAGCAATCTGTTCCTTGGATCTGAAAGGTCGTCTGTGATTTTTCGCCCATACAACTGAAGCGACGCTGTCCTCGCTCTGCCCCTTACACATGTCTGTTTTTGTTCTGCAGGTGCACAGAGGTTTTCTAGAAGATTATCTTAAAAAATTCCAACAAAAGAAGTTCTAGTGGTGACAGTTCAATGCGGATTCGCTGAAAATGATGTTGGTGACTGGTGACTAAGGAAGCTTCGCTCGTTTAAAGCGCGCCACAGGAAAGGAAACAACCAAGCAGCTCATTTTGAGCAGGGAGCTTCCGGTGGTGCATGCTGTACCTAACCATTTGCACTTACCATTTGCACTTCTGAGTTGACAGTACCTACTCATTGACTTTCCTGTCGAAGTGTTTGTGAGCAAAAACGTGTTTAATACGTGGGCAGTTCTACAACCTTAGAAATGTTAGCACACTCCTCCCAAGGAAGTTATGGCAGTTCCAAACTTTGTACCACAGTTTCTCTTCTTTTTTTGCTGAAATGTTCGCACCGAAGGAGTGTTGATTCTTTCTAATGTTCCGGAGTAGTACCATGATCCTGCTGAACTGGGAAAATCTTTTGCCTGTGACAATTTCTGTTTTCCTGGTGGACGAAGTGATGAGCATTTCACAGACATGGCAACGCGTGTAGATTCCCGTGGTCCGTTTGTGTGCCTACTGTGAATTGGCCAGTTGATTGGATAGGATGATATGATACTCTCTAGTGAAGGTGGTGTTTAGATGTTGAATTTAGGAGTACGATGTCACTTCGTAATCATTGCGTCACTGTAGCATTTCGTTTGTATTTGTAAAAATTTGTCTAAAAATTGATTAATTAGGCTCAAAATGTTCGTCTCGCAGAGCACAACAAAACTGTGCAATTAGTTTTTGATTTCATCTACATTTAGTACTCCATGCATGTCATGACATTTTGATGTGATGGGGAATTTTTGTATAGTAAATTTGAGAGTGGAATTTTGGAACTCAACATGGCCGAAGTGTTCTTAGGAGGCACACGAGCGGAGCTTAAATTTGGTGTGACATATGGGTGTGTTTAGTCCCCAAAACTTTCCAAAATTCTCTCTCCAAACTTCACTATTCACCTGTCACATCAAATCTCTTTTCTCATGCATGGAGCATTAAACGTGGGTAAATAAAAAAACAGTTGCATGGTTTTGATGTACACGACGGGACGAATCTTTTGAGCCTAGCTAGGTCAAGTCTAGTTAGGTCATGGTAGGACAACAATTATCACAAACAAACAAAAAGAGCTACAGTGTCCAATGTGACATTTTCGACAAAATTTTCCATCCTTTTTTGAACTAAACACACCCATGAACGCGATGGACGGTAAGCTTGCTTCGATTGGTTTTTTGATTGTGTTGTGAGAGCTGATAGTCAACACCCTGGACGGAATTATCCGGATAGATTGGGACGGAGGAGTCTTTTGCGCCGTCGCAGATCCCACCAATCACTGAGCTGCTTTCCGGCTGTTATTAAATAGCTCGTGGCGCACGACACGCCAAGGCCAAGCGAGCTGCGACGGCGACTCTCTCATCCCAGTGGCGTACCTAGGATTTCAATCAGGGTATGCCACGATATTTTTTTTCCACTTGCAATTCGGTATAATCCATGCAGGCAAACGGTATAGTATATATATAATTCGGTAAAAAAATATAAATTTCACCGATGAATTCAGTCGCGAAGAATAAAAATAGCATTTCAAGTCTTAAATTCAAGAGTTAAATACCAAGGTTGCATTAATTATAATACAAATGGTTCAAACATACTAGTTCAAATGAATAAAAGAAGTTTACATACTAGTTCATTACCATACTACTACTTGTCTGGTCTTCGATTTCTCATGCTCATGAAAGTCTTGATTATGTCATCTTCATCCACCTCAAAGAAAATATCCGGCGGGGCGGCCGGCGGGGGCGGCGGCGGGCGCCCGGCGGCGGTCGGCAGCAGAGCACGGCGACGGATGGCCTGGGCCTGCGGTGGACGCCAGGGAGGCAGGGCCGCAGGGAGGAGGGCAGGAGGCCATGAGGCGCCAAGGCGGGCAGGCGGCGGCCGATGCGCTCGCGGTCGCGCACTCGCGCCGTCGGCCGTCGTCTCGGCCCTCCGCGCTCACGCGCTGCGCCCACCTCGCCAACGAGCCAGCCAGACGCGGAGAGACGCCGGTGGAAAAGACCGAGCTGCCTCCTGCGCGTTACTGTCTTGCTTCTTTTTTTTTAGATCAGCGTTGCTGCCTTGCTGGGCTGTGGGCTGGTTTGTTGGCCGAATTTTTTTTACATGGTTGGTGGGCCAAAATTTTAGGTATGCCAAGGCATACTCGGCCCACCCATTAGGTCCGCCTATGCTCATCTGCTCTGTTTCTCCGCTCCGCCGGCAGTGCGGGCCATGGCGACGCCCTCCCGCGCGCTCCTCCTGCTGCTACCGCTGCTCGCCGTCGCCGTCGCGGCGTCCCTTCCGGCGCACGAGGTGAGTGTGTTTCGGCTCTGTCCGTTGTCCGTCCCCTTGTCGTCTCGTGTTTGGCTGGTTGGTCGCCTGACGTGGCTGGATTCATCTGCGCGGGAGGCAGTTCTGCGCGGTGGGGGGTGACGCCGCCGGCTGCGGCGGTGGAGGGGACGGCACGAGGATCCTGATCAAGGGCGGGACGGTGGTCAACGCGCACCGGGCGGAGGAGGCCGACGTCTACATCGAGGACGGCGTCGTCGTCGCCGTACGCCCCAACATCCCGGTGAGTAATCGCGGCGCCTCCCCGAGATTGCTTAGATCCCGGTAACCACACACAGGATGGCTTGGCGATTGCCGTGCGTGGCCAAGGTCACTTGCAGTTGCAGCCATGTTCCTGGATGCCAAGTGGCTCGTAGTGCCCGGGATTCCTGACGCTTGACTGTCTTATGATAGAAGAATTCATTGTTTATGATCACAAAAAAAAATCATGCGTTTTCTATCATCGACCCAATCGTGTCATTTTTAGGTGGGTGATGATAATGTCAGAGTGATCGACGCGACTGGAAAATATGTCATGCCAGGTGAACTTTTACTGTTGTGTTGCGGTAAATATTTATTGGATATGTTGTTACTTGTTGCTCGGTTTATCAGCCTTTGGGAGAATTTCCAGGTGGAATTGACCCTCACACGCACTTGGAGATGGAGTTCATGGGCACAGTGACCATAGATGACTTCTTCAGTGGCCATGCTGCTGCACTAGCTGGTGGGACGACGATGCACATTGACTTCGTCATTCCGGTGAACGGCAACCTGACTGCGGGCTTGGAGTCGTACAAGCTGAAAGCAGCAAAAGCTGCCATGGATTATGGCTTTCACATGGCCATTACCAAGTGGAATGACGAGGTTGCAAGGGAAATGGAAGTGATGGTTAAGGAACATGGTCAGTGTACAATTTGTTTTATCTTATATCTAAAAAATACTAATAGCTTTGTTGAAAATTTGCATTTTCTGTTGCATAAAGTGAAGTAACCTGCCCGTTGGCTTTACAATAATTTTTTTTTAAAAAAAAGAGGTATGAGTAAAATATAGAACGATCAATACTTTGTTAGATGATGAAATGTGATTGTGACAATTGCAGGGATCAATTCTTTCAAGTTCTTCATGGCATACAAGGGCTCCCTGATGGTCACGGATGACCTCCTCCTGCAAGGCCTACAGAAATGCAAGTCGCTTGGTGCCCTGGCCATGGTTCATGCAGAGAATGGAGATGCTGTTGCTGAGGGACAACAGCGGATGATGGACCTTGGAATAACTGGTCCAGAAGGGCATGCTCTCTCAAGGCCTCCAGTTGTAAGTACAAGTTTAGCATTCTCTTTTATCGTTTGTTCAGGTTTTCGCTGATGACTAAGGCACTTAGGAACTTCTGCGTTTTACTCTCACATTAAGCTATTGAAGAGTCAACTAATTTTATTGCAGTTGGAAGGAGAAGCAACTGCACGGGCAATTCGCTTAGCTAAGTTCATCAATACACCACTGTACGTTGTTCATGTGATGAGCATTGATGGAATGGAGGAGATTGCCAAGGCTAAAAGAGAAGGTCAGCTACCTGACAAGACATCTTATCTTCCACTATTTGGTTTGTCTTCATTTTGGAGCCAGACCAGAGTTCCTACTCTCAAATGCGGCTACAGTTCTCAGAGTTTGGCTTGTTTTCCATGACCTCTTAGGGCCTGAGAACTGTAATACTTTTATATTTGGCTGTGTACTGAATATCTTGCTTGACTTGAGTTTAGTAACATTCTGCAACTGGACTATGTTAATGTAAGCTGAAAACTTTGCAGGGCAGAGAGTCATTGGTGAACCAGTGGTTTCTGGACTAGTGCTTGATGATTCCTGGCTTTGGGATCCTGACTTCACAATTGCTTCAAAGTAAATGGGAAAACAATCTCCCTAGTATGTTTTTTGGATTATATATCCTTTTATTTCATATGTGGTTCTAGGTATGTGATGAGTCCTCCAATCCGGGAAGCAGGGCATGGTAAAGCACTCCAAGCTGCTCTTTCGTCGGGAATTTTACAGGTGAAGCACTTGTGTCATATTTGAACTGTGGAGTCAGCCACCACCCTGATAATTGTAGTTTACTTATTAGCATATAATCGATGCATTTAATTCCTGAGAAGCAATATTTACATTTCCTGCTATGGAGGAAACTTGTTGCATTTTGCATGCTGTAGTTGCGTAATACAAGCATTTAATGCTACTCTGTCTATGCAGCTTGTAGGTACTGATCACTGCACATTCAATTCCACACAGAAAGCCTTTGGCTCTGACGATTTTCGGAAGATTCCCAATGGTGTAAATGGTAGGGCCTATGGACTTAAATGCTAAAAGTGAATAGTAGGATTTGTAATGTTGTCCTGTTTCAGTGTGATTATAAGTCAATAAAACATCTGTCTCTCTCTCTCTATTGAATACTTGAAACTAGGCCTTGAGGAACGGATGCATATAATTTGGGATAGCATGGTGGTAAGTTCAGCTTTTTTTTCCAAAAAATGGTTTAAATGAAACTACATAAGTAATCCATAGGTTATGTACTCATTTCTCTGATGTTTATGCAACATATACAGGAGACTGGCAAGATTTCTGTCACCGACTATGTCAGAGTGACAAGCACAGAATGGTATTTGCACATTTACTATGCTAGAAACAGGATTTACTTTTGCAGAAACCAGATAGTCTTATCAGAATGCATTACTTAACTACCAAACTACAATGATACAAATTACTCGACCCTTTTCAGCGCCAAGATCTTCAATATATACCCTAGGAAAGGAGCAATCCTGGAGGGATCTGATGCAGATATCATCATCCTAAACCCTGAAAGGAGCTTTGTGATGGGTGCCCACACACACCATTCAAGGTCCAACACAAATGTATATGAGGGCAGGAAAGGAAAGGTCAGTTCTTGGCACACATGAAACGATAGTATTTGGCATTGAACTCGAATCCAACTTCCGGGTGTATCCCATTCATTTGGTGTAGGGAATGGTGGAAGTCACGATCTCAATGGGTCAAGTGGTATGGGAGGATGGTGTTCTGAACATCACTCCCGGTTCAGGCAGATACGTCAGGATGCCACCTTTCAGCTACGTCTTTGATGGCATTGAGAAGTCAGATGCCGCCTACAGAACTTCTCTCCGAGCTCCTGTACAGCGTGCTACAGTTGCTGCTTAAGAAACGAGTTGCTCCAAGGTGAACACAGTCCGTTCCATGTGTAATTGTGTATAGAAAAACCGACTTTATGAAAGTCCAGATTCAGGGTAGGTACATGCTTTAACTTGCCTATGTACATCAAACACATTTGTGACCCAGAAATTTACTAGCTTCAGTCAGTTTGTACAACTAGCAACTCGTTATTCCAAATAAATGAAAGGAAAAACTGGTTTCGAACCACCAAGTGGTATGAATTCAGACTTTTGTGTTTGATGCAATCATAATCATATTACATCATTTATCACCCACATTGTAATATCTGTTAAATCCTTAGCATATTCATCATGAATCGTGCCCAATACGTGCTAAAAGAACATTATTGCTGAATTGTTCATGAAGGATGATCCACGCAATACTCTGATTTCTTTGGAAGAAGAGGACTACGCAGACAGATGTCCAGCTATTTTAGTTCGATAGTCACTCTGTATCACTCATAGTGATGTTGCATTGATTTGTCCATTCATCATACCTGCCAACGTCATGCCCTAATAAGATCTTAGATTATTCCGCATGTATTTACAGCTCCAGTTTTTTTGTTTTCAAAATTGTTACAAACTTGTCCAATAACTCATAATGACCTACAATATGAACTGAACATTCACTTGAACACATACACGAGAAGTTTCTGATCCAAGTATCTCCCCATCACATGAGTAATGTGAACAAACTAATGGACATACTAGAGGCAGCACCTAAAATTATCCTATATATGAATTAATTGAATTTATTCCCGTGGACGGGCAAGCCAAAGAGAACTCAGAGCACGCAGCCGAGAGAAGTAGTCGCTTATTGCAAGTAGAGCTCGTGCAGACTGACGAGTGGTTAAGATGCGTTGCATCTGCTGAAGTGTTTGCAGCCGCAGATTATCAGCCTGCAGATGACATTGTTAAAAAAAAGTTTATGTACTTCGTTGCTGTAAGTGCTGAAGTAGATCATCTAAAGTCAAAATATCTGCACTGATTTTATGTCACTATTTATCAACAGCATTTTGAAAAGAATAGTATTCTATCACCCTTTCCAATAATGCAATTGTCATCGAGGTATTTCAATCAGAGTAGGCTCTTATAAGCTGCTCAGCAATTTTGCTGTTCAAGATGTAGATTTAAGTATATTATTATAACTGATAAATCTGCACTGTAGGCCTTAAACAGTGTCCAACAAATTAAGCAAAATAAAGATAATACTGTGTTATGAAATTTGCAGGTCCATGATTTGCATGACAAACCTGTCGTAGGAAGTTTTCAAGGGTGCCAAGTTTTCCCATGGCCATTGCCATCTGTCCCATGTAATTTGCAACATTGCCTGAAGATCCAGCAGGGCCCAGGGATCCAGATGCTAGAGTTTCTGCAAGCGACTGTTGTAATGCTTCCATCCCTTGAGAAAGAGCATCTTCAGCCTGTTGGGAGGACTGTTGCAGGTTGGATATACCAACAAGCTGCTGATCGGTAAGAGGCTCTAGCTGACCTGCCAGTAACTGCAACAATATCAGTGGTATAAAATCCAAAGAACTAGATGAGGACATGAGCAGCAGTCATTGTCTCAGAAAAAAGAGAAGTTTATCTTCTTGCATTTTTTTTTCTCGAACCATATCTTCTTGCATTTTGTATGAGGTATTTAAAAATAACAAATAATAGATTTGATGTTTGGCTTTTTCAGATGAAAAATCCTAAACCTCACTAGGAAAAACAGTTCATTTAGAATGAAAACTCTAATTGAGAGGACCTTGGAGTTCATAGGTCAGAGCCAAGGGGTCAAGGAATTTTACGGTGCATTCAGAATAAAACCATTAGATTAGTACCTTAAGAAGTTCAGATGATCGGAAGCCACCTAACCACATGAAACACCTCTCAGCAGGGGTCTTCCACATCCCAGATAACACATGGAAAACATCTGCTTTAGCTGCCACACCCTTGAGCCTGAAAATTTCGTCGTAGTGTGCCATGATGCTATCAACAATACCGCGAAGATCATTATCACCAGCATGCGCATTGACTGCAGCCCTCAACTCATTTACATGTTTGTTGTGCTCCTCCAACCAGCGTGTGTACTCCATGTCAAATGCCAAAGCTCCTACAGATCAGAGAACATGAACATAAAGGGGGACTAGCAGTACGATGGAATCAAACCAAAACTTCTGATGTTCTCAAGGTAAAACTGACTGTAAACGTCTAATCTTAAAGAAGCCACAATATTTTTTTTATAGGAACTCAAGCTTGTGTGAAGTGCTACTGTAGCTTGTTTCATTTGTTAGCTGTGTCTTCCTTATTTTACCCAAAAGGGCACAAAATTCAAGTCCCATAATGCATGGTATGCAGTAACTGTACACTAACCTAGAATTTTTTAGAAAGAGTCGAGTGAAATATTACCATTCCCACTTGTTGATTGAGGCTGATCTCCTGATGTCGAAATAAAAACACCCTGGAGAATAACTCCTCGGTCAATACATGCACAGTGTGTTTAACTCTAGAAACAACTTCCAAATTATGAATGTAAAAAGAAAGACCTGTTGACGAGCCCGCTGAAGCTCTTGTTCTAACTGAGTAAGCTTCAATCTGCTACTTTCAAGGTTTTGGATGTAGGCCTGATCAAAACATGAGGTGAAATGGTGCGATTTGATTCTACCAAAATGTTGCAGCAAAAGATAGATAGAAAAAAAATAGGCAAAGGTAGGGCCATATACATAGGGGGGAAATATTCGGTGGAAACTTGACCCCCTAAAAAAAGCATACTTACAAGTATCCAAAAAATTTAAACAATGCACATACATACACCATAGTGCATCCATAGATATAATTTGGGGCAAAAGTTGGGATGCAGATTGGATCTACAACCTCAAGTATGAGAAACAGCTAGGCACTCAATTCTGTCTGGATGCATGGTCTACTAACAGAGCTCATGTGCAAAATAATATGCGATATCCAGTTCAAATGAAAAGATCTCTCCAAATGTAACGTCAAGAGTTATAGCAACTAGGTGACAGGAGCACAACATTAATGGAATCTGACAGGGGTGAAAGTTCAGTAACGTTCCCAAGTCACCTTCTTTCTTAAACGGCTTTTCCTGGCAGCTTCACGATTTTGGGCGAGACGTCGAAGTGTCTGTTCAAAAATATATATATTTACTTTAAGCGATGAGTTCACATGATCAGTGTATCATAAATATAGTGACAAAGAGTACCTTCTGATCTAGTTTGTCCCTTGATTTGTCGCTAGAATCAGAAGCTGCGGGTCCAGCAACCAGTGCTTGTTCAAACTGATAGGCAGAATATACTTTAGTATAAGCTGATCAAGATGACCATATGTACAATGAAGCATTCTTTCCAACAGAATCCATCAAGTGTGTTAACAGCAAGCCTAGTTTAACTTATTATTTGCTTAAGGATCATGTTACACCAAGCTTCTGAATGTGAAAAGAATGTTGTCGGCAACTAGACACTGACCAACATCTCAGGCATGAAATAGTTTGTCGAATACTGAGAGCAAATCGTACTGGAATATGCAATGGCTTTATCTAATGCGCCGTTCATATCATCTATTATTTGTGCAAGAGAACCTTAATGCCTACAGTTGTTCAGGGCAGGGCATCTATGTATAATTGCATATGTATGATGTTGAAATTTTGAAATATCAAAGCATGCATGTTCCAAATTATAGCATTCTGATTATGAACAATTCTGCAAATATCAAGTGTATGTGTATCATGATCATCATAATAGAACAGAGCGACAAAGGAGTGAGCTGAGAATGGTTGGTACCATCTGATTCCTCTCATCAGTGTCTGGATCTGTTGATGTATCAGTTATAGGACTATCAGCCATAGCTGACTCTCCCCAATTCTCAATGTTACCAGTTGGTAAAGCCACAAGACTTGGTTGTGCTCCTGTTTGCTGTTCTAGCAACTGAGGGCCAATTCTTGCGGCAGTTGTTGCTGCTCCTGTAGTATTTATATGAGACGGAGAAATAGGCTACGAAGAGGAAAGCAGATCTGTGTCAGTTCTCGATATAGATGGAAGATGGAAGTAAGGGACATCACTTAATCAATGGGCTTCTGAAATGTAACCATGATTTTTAGTTTGTAGCCTGCATACCTTTCCGTAGCTTCCAAACTGAAGATGGTTATTATTAATTGTATGAGTATTTGGCTTCAGATTGAACAAAGTGCCTGGATATCAGAAAATAGTAAAGGAAAATCAGTCAAACTATGGGCAATCGAACACAAAAGCTGATAGTTCATGTATATAACTCCACTGTCTGTGTGAAAGTCATTGCAGCTGTGTACAGCCATGGTAGCAGTGCTTGCAAGGTGACACCTCAGGTATGTGTGGTCGGCTGGTGGCAGATACAGATTGTAATCCCAGTTTTACAGCTTACGGGTAGACATAATGAACAGCAATGATACCTTTGGTAATTATTGTAAGCAAGCATACCAACAAATTAATAATGAAGTGCAACTAGGTATCAGACTCAAAAAATGGAAGGCCAGATGCATAATACATATATTCCCAAAGCAGAGAAAACACACATTACTCATAGTTGAATTTCTTAGACCAACAAAAGTACATATATAAGAAGTATGTCCTAGCATATTTGATTGAAAACTGAACATACTCGTATTAAGGTTAGCAAGATCTTCTATTCGGAATCCAGCAGACTGTGCAAGCGCCCCAAAGTCCGCAACTCGAGAAGGTTGCATGCTGTTCACATCTGTGTGGCTGAAAAGGCATTGTTCACCAAAATAAGATACTGGACACTTTATATATTTACCATGGGAATAAAAAAATTATTTTATCTTTCTATTTTAACATGACCATTCAATTTTATTGGTTGCAGACTCGTGCCTATTTACTAACCATCAAAGGGACCATGGGTGCAGACAGTAAAGGACAAGAAGAAAATTGGTTCAAAACCAGTTCCTTCAACACACAATGATAAAGGATTTAAGGCCCTGCCAGGAATCACATAAGGCTTGGCAAAAATTTATATTTTTCACCAAATACTTGCCTAGTCCATACTTCACCCGAAATATAGACCCCAGAGGCCCCTCTTCTCCTTTCATGAAGATCTGGACCTACCACTGCGATGATCTCCGGTACCCTAGTTGGGGACATGCAAATGTGGTCCAGTTATCAGTGACAACAAGCCAAACCCCTGAGTCCCTGACAGTTGACCAGGGGCAAGCTGCCAAACTGTGCAGTGAGTGAGGCAGCATGGCAATCAATGAGAATCATTTGCTCGTCCCAGTACTCCTTGCACTAGCAGTCCTTGTTACTGCTAACAAAGTTATCATCTAATGATTGCAGCACATGAGGCGAAGGTCTAATCCAATCAGGGAAAGCTATCAGCTTTTCTCCTGGAAAGCAGAGGCAATCACCACCGCAATCCATGCGCCGCGCAGTACCATGATCAATCAACTAGCAGTAATCAACAACCAGGAACCATACGATGCTCATGCACGGCAAAATGAGACAACCACAAAGCAGGCGGAGACGGGAAGAAACCATCAGAATATGGAGAAGCGCGCGGTGGTGCGGGAACGTACATGGAGTTCTGAGGATGAGACCCAAAGCTCGGCATCGCCCCGACCGCATCTTCCACAGCCGCCGCCGAACCTCCTCGCCTACTCTCCATCGGCCACCATCAATCACCTCACCATGCAACCCTCGGCGCCGCCGTAGCCTCACCTCATCGCAGTCGCAACGACTTTTGCCTCCGTGCCGAGGTATAGATAGCACCAGCACCACGATCAGCACCAGCAGGGTCCTGGCGAAAAAAAAAGCTTGGATTTTTTTGCACGGCCTGATCAGTTCGGCGATTTGACAGGGAAGAGGGACGAGGGGGAGAGGTGGTGGTGGGTTGAGGAAGCAACCGCTTGTGTTTGGGCGAAGCGAGGAGGCGAGGAGGAAATGGAGGAGAGGATCCGTCTAACTCCAGCGGCGGCAGGGGCTGGGGCAGCAGAGGTTGCCAATGCCTCGAACTGCGGCCATTTTATAATGATTTCTTGGCTTGTGAGTCCCACGGCCACTGGAGGAGGAGTGACGTTTGGACCATGCCAATCTCTAGGCGGGAGCCATCCGCTGATTCCGCACGCGCAGTGGCCCGCGCTGAGGCTGGCGCTGGCGCATCCATCATCCACCACCCCCGTGTAGCGAGGCACCTGACGGGTCCTGACTAGACTCACCAGAGCATGGCTGCACGGGGATTTACCGATTTAGGGCACGTAAAACGCCCGTCGTCTGCCGTCGACATGCACTGCTGTTTTTGTGAAAACACCCCCGCACGGCCTCCGCGACAGCGTACTCGGCGTCTCGTGTGACTACGACCTCCGCTCGTGCTCCAAGGCGACTCGTCGGCGACAAAGCCCGTTGTACACCTTGCTGCGGGGAGTCGACGGCGGCGCCGGATCCACTGCGCGCCCGCGGGGGATTCATTTCGCGCCAAAGGTACGCGCCTTCCTTGCTCGCGCAATCTCTCCCGCTCTTCTTAAATCCTCATCTTGCGTCGGCCCTCCAACCCTAGGTGATCTCCACCATCACCATGTCGCGGAAGCCACGGAAGGAGGCGGCGGCGGTGGCGGCGACGATGATGCAAGATCTGCTGAAGTTGGATGCGGCTTGGAAGCGCAAGGCAGCTGCAGCGGCGGCGCCGATGCGGACGGGTACGGCGGCGCCGATGCGGAAGGCCCAGGATGGAGCTCGGGTGCCGATTGGGTCGGAGCATAGCAGTTCAGGCTGGGTGGCAAGTCCACCACCAAGGTCCTTCACCGACGGCAGCTGCTTCTTCAACGGGAACGGCGACGCCTTCTTCAGCAACGCCGGACAATGGGATTATCATTCTTCAGATCCGGCCACATGGTACTCACTCTCAATTTTGCTTTACTGATGATCCAGTAGTTCGCTGTAGTTGACGTAGTCAGGTTTGTCAGCCATTTGTTTGCAATAGCACAGCTGATCCAGTTATTAGACATATCAAATTGCTTGTGATCAGTATCAGCCAATTTTTTCATGTAAAATGGAATTTTGTGTGCCTTATCAAAGCCAGTACAGTGTGCTCTATTTTAAGATGTGATCTGAATTGCTTGTGTTCTCCATGTAACATGCTGTAGCAATAGCCTGTGATATGTACTTGGTAAAATTCAGATATCCAGATATGTGACAAATAGATGTATTTTGCACTATGGTATGCACTTAGTCTGCATAAATAGATGTATTTTGCAGAACAAACAGACTGTGGTCTGCACTTGGTAAAATTCAGATATGTGATGTAAATTTCACAATATCCTTTATGCTGGAGCACTTTGATTGAATTTCAGGCTACCATGAACATATATACAAGTATATCCCGAGTTTGCTAAAAATCTGCTGATTAGACAATGATTAAATGTTATTTGCACATCCTGATTGCAGGGGAAATACTGCAACACCTCCTGGAGGCTTCACAAATTATATTCAACCCATCTTGCAGCAAAGGAGCAAATGGAGGCAGCAAAGGTACAAAGAGAGGCAAGAAAATTAGAAGTTGAAGCTAGGATGTATGAGACACATATAACCGCCTTCTTTCAGTTGACTCAACTCTAATGTCCGATGAAGAAAAGGTTGACCATGGAAATACATTGAATTTTTGGAAAAAAAATTATTTGCTGATAATTAAGGTGAGTTTCATTTTTACTTCTCTATGCTATGATAATCTGTTGTTTACATGTTGGTCTCTGAATGTGGCTTAAACCTGTTGTTGTGGCATATCTGAAAGCTATCTGTGCATTAAGTTATGCTGATAATTATTTGCTGCTCACATCTATCAAGTTAGCTGTCAGTTTAAACTGTTGCTGTTCACATGTGAAAGTTAGCAGCTATCTGAATCTGTATGCCTGTCAATCTATATGCTATGTGAATCTGTCAGCTGCTGCTCTCTATCTCTATCTGCCAATTAACTTTTGCTGCTGATGATCTATGTCTCTGTCCAATACTTGCTAATGGCTATAGTGTGTGTACATATAGATGAATGTAGTGGCTGCTGATCTATGTCTCTGTCTCTTTCCAATTCATTTTTGCAGGTGGAGTGATCACCCATGAATTTTGCTGATCAAGTGGTTGATCAAAGTGGTGGGTTCAGTTGCAGTGAAGTGGCTACACCAAGTCTTTGTTTTATTTTTTTGTAAAATGCCGTGAGAACCAGAGCTGTTGTGCTATCTGGTAGTGAAATATCATGTGAACTCGTGTGCTGATCAAGTGGCCTGATGGGTCAGATTTTGTTTTGCCGTGAGAACTAGAGCCTTGTGAACTGATTTGCGTGTCACATGTATGTAACAAAATGGCTACAAAGATCAAGTATGCACTAGATCATCATGATTTGCGTGTCAAAGATTGAATTAAACACTCTGCAGACAACCAAACAGACAACTCATTGTACAAGCTGTCTGTTTAAGCTGTCTGTTTGGCTAAAAAGACAGCAAGCTGTCTGCACGGTTGTACTTGCCCTTAATTAGGATTTGTCAATTGACGCACCCGGTTTACTGTCAATGGTAATGTTCAATTCTCAAGTCAATAATTTTCCCACCTAATATACAATATGTGATTTCATATTATGAACCGTCATAAACTCAGTGACGGAGCCATCTATATGACAAGCCATAGCAGCCGCCATAGCTGTCATCAGCAAATCATTCCTTTAATATGTGACGGTTGTGGATGAAGAGCAGATACAGCAAGATCTTGTTCATAGACTCGTGAATTTAGTTACGGTCTTGAAGGAGTTGATCAAAGAAAGAGAAGGGCCTATTGAACTTCACTTGAGGTAGAAGGAGAGGAAAACGAGGAAGATATAATATAAGGCTGACTCCAACAATGAGATGCAAATCAGGAGGGGCACAGTGTGTTTTGCATCGTGTACAGTAGCTACATCGGCGATGCAAAAATACCAGTCTCCAACAGCTGTTGCATGCAGCGAAGGCAAATCCAAATGCTCCTCCCCTACCCTCCGGCCACTCTCTCTCTCTCCCTCCTCCCTCCCTCGGTCCCTCCACCGGCGGCCTCCCTCCCTCCCCGGCCGGCGACCTCTGCTCCCTCCCAGGCGCCGGCGGCCTCTCTCCCCGAGATCCTCCCTCCCCGGAGCTCCTCCTCCCCTCTGCCACCCTCTGCTCCTCCGCCGGCCTGGAGAGGGAGAGAGGCAACCCCGCGACACTGTAGCATTTCGTTTGTACGTGCGAAAAATTATCCAAAAAATAATTAATTAGGCTTAAAATGTTCGTCTCGCAGAGTATAACAAAACTGTGCAATTAGTTTTTTATTTTATCTACATTTAATACTCAATGCATGTTATGATATTTTGATGTGATGTGAAATCTTCTTTTTGCATAGTAAATTTTGGGGTGAAATTTTGGAAACTAAACGAGGCCTAACAGGGTGAGCACTGTGGCTCACTGTCAAAAGGAGTCCTGTACACCATCTGAGCTGGCTCTGGCACTCTGCCTGTTCATAAAGACGTTTATGCCACTTCATCATGCAACCAATCCTGACCTTCCAATCTCGTGGCTCTCCTCCGTGATCCACACGATCTAGGCCGTGTTCTCTTCCGAATCGGGAGGCCCGAATTGGGTCTGCGCCGGCTGACGCGCGTCAGCCGGCGCACTGTAGCGTTTTGTCGGTATGTGTGAAAAATTGTTCAAAAATTTATTAATTAGGCTCAAAATGTTCGTCTCGCAGAGTACAACAAAACTGTGTAATTAGTTTTTGATTTTATCTATATTTAGTACTCCATGCATGCTATGACATTTTGATGTGATGAGAATCTTCTTTTTGCATAGTAAATTTGGGTGTGGAAATTCTGGAACTAAGCCCTAGAGAGCCCGTAAAGCCGGGCTTTAGAGTCAGTGATGACTGACATACGGGACCGGACACGGTCGGGTCCACTTGGCTCTTCGCGACACGCGTGATCGCTCGCAACCAGAACCAGCCATGACGATCGCTGCACTGTTCGTTCTCCAAGCTAGCCTGTCGATCTCATATACTCCGTACTCGTATGTTTAGCCCTTCACACCAGAAAATGAATTATCGTCTCAGCTCAAAATTCCCCGTTCTTGTTTGCTGCTGGCGAGATGATGCAGGACACGCATCAGCCTCACTGTTGCCGTGTCCTGCTCCTCCGCCAGTCGGAACAGTATCGATCGGGAGAGAGAGAGAAATGGTAGGACGTCGCCATTGATCGCTACAGGTGCCGAGAGCTGGAGACAGTCGCCTTTTCTATTGTTGACAGGAGAATCCAGATGGATAGAGATGGCTCTTCTCTGTTCGGTCTACATGCATCACTGTACATGCATGCTTTGCTGGTGTTGGATTTGTTTGCATCGTTGCGAACGGCGTGACGATGGGGAAACAGCCTTGATGTCTTGCGCATTTGAGTTGCAGATCGGATGCTATTTACTAGTACCAAACTGATGATGACTGGTGATACTAATTGGTACGGTACCGATCTCTCTCTCTGTTTTTCGTTAAAAGTGGTTGCAGACTTGCGGTGGCATTGGACCGTACCACGCATATAGTATAGTCACCTCTCCCGTCTTGTCAAGGAGGGGAGCTCAAGACGGGGAGGCATGTGCTTGGTCATTCGTGTTTTTCTCTCAGCAAAAACCAGCGCCAGCCACCAGCCAAACGAACCGGGCGAATCTGACACGATTAGGTAACCACGTGATGGTTGGTAAAATGATGGGGGCGCGTGCATTGAAATCAGCTGCGAACGAACGTACTGTACGCACGGCGCGAGCCTGCCAGCGTGTACATGTCGCTGCGGCCTGGGAGCCCGTCAATCCGTCATCAGTGTGTAGTAGTACTACCTGTCGCTGCAGCCTGATTGGCCACATGCATGGCAATGCAGCGCGACTACGCGAGCGCGGGCCTGCCGTGTCGATCGATTCGTCACCGGGCAGGGCAGGGCAGGGCAGGGCAGACGACGACGCCACGATCCGATCAAAAGCGTGCGGCAGATGCGTGCGATGCGCCCCAGCAAAGCCGCATGCATGCAGATGCAGGCTAGGCTGCTACAGTGACCACTCCGGCCTCCGCTGCCACTGCCCAGTGGAGCGCCCCAGCCCCGCCGGCAGCCACTGTTCCGCGATATGGAATGCATGGGTGGCCGGGGCCCCGCGCCGGCGGCCGTGCCGAGGCTAATTTTCGCCGGGTACGGCTTCCCCGCTAGTCTGCTATGATTTGCAGCAAGTCGAGCTGGTAGTGATCGTAGCGTCGCTCTGCATGCGGTCGGCTTTGCCGCCGCTTTATTCCGGGGAGGCTGACGTGGACGGTGCAGACGCGGGCAGGGAGATGCTGATGCCCTCCCCGTCCGTCCACGGCGTGTCGGCATGCGTCGTCGTTACTAGTACTCGTACCTCCTGACGCCATGGCATCAGCAACATCCGGACAAGCAGGTGCCCGTGCCGTCCCTGGAGACGGCAGGGACACCGTGCACCTCAGTAATGCTGGGCACAGCCTTTTTGTCGTTTTGAACCCGGGGTACGGTGTATACATGATAACTGGCTTTCACTGAAAGAGGTCACAAGTCGATGCCAAGCAACAGCAGCAGCGGTGGCGTGTCTGTCCAACGGTAAACTTCGGCTAGAAGCCCATAGGCCTCCGTAAAACAATTGCCCATGGGGCCATGGGCCTATTCTGCCGTCGTGCTAGTCGCTTTACTTGTTGAACCCAAACTTGTCTGTTGTTATGGCAAGTTCGGATGCCTGCACTACATGTTTTTCCATCTGAATTCCCAACAATTTTCTAAAAATTTTAAGTCGGTACAGCTCTGATTTTTATTAACTTTTTTGGAAACTGTACATGCTGCAAAAGCAAAGAGAAAAGGGTGGACGCAAAGGGTATTTTACTTTAAAATGCTTATATTTTCTAAGGTATGTACCTGATTTACTATCCATTTGTAGTTGTTGTAATTCTTATATTTTTATTAAACATTTGAGATCGACATTGCTATGTTGCACAATATTTTGAGAGAGAAAAAATGCATATCCATAATGAGACTAACGTCAGTCTAAATTTTCGCGTGGATTGCCGGAATCACCTACCTTAGAAGATCATTAAAAAACATTTATCTCACTTAATTTGTTTACCCTCCTTTCCATGGTTTCAAAACTGCAGGTCTGCAGCTTTCAAAAAATTTGAGATTACCTACGAGTACACCAACATCCGGTTTGTGCGCGAGTGCATGCTGCAAGTACATATCAGTATATCACTACGCAGCTACGCCAAGTCAGCAAACCGAAGTTTGCTCCCTGTGAAACGCAATGGAAGGTCGGTCCCTCCAAAACGGAAGAAAATTCTATGCGGCGGTGCCGCACCGCGCCCCTGGTGCGACACCGCCTAGAATGCCGACGCGTGGCAGTAGAGCCCAGTCAGGAGCAGGCCCATCTCCGCTCCCAGCGTCCACCGAAGGAGCCGCACTAGTAAGCTGAGCCCTGGATAATCAAGCCGGCTTAAGTAGAGCCAAGCCCTGGGAAATCAAGCCAACGCTCTCCTGGGCAATTAAGCCGGCGCTGCTTCAGCCTTTTCCGCTGATTGAAGAAATCTTCGGCAAAAAAGCTCCGTAAAAAAAACATATCAGGCCGCTCCACTCCTCATCGCGTGGAAATTCTTCCTCCGCCCCGTAATCATATCGGATGCCCTAAAAATTCATGGTGTCCGTGGCTGTCTCCAATGGAGAAATCTGCCTCGACGACCCGCCGCTCGCCCCTTGTCCTTGGTGCCCGCGGCATGGGTCCGTTTGCTTCAAACAGAAGTCGCCTCCTCCACGAGGGGAAACGCCTTGCTTCCCTCATCGCTGGAGGTGGGCTGGACGCCTGGACCTCTCCATCGGCGAAGAATGGTTGGGCGGCGTCCAGCGGCTATAGACCTTCCATGATCCACACTTCTTGTCGATGAGGAGCAGGAACGTCGGGAGTGCCCCGATCTGATTTCTGACGGAGCCGGCTTGATTGCTTAGGCTCAGCTCGCGGCTCGCTTCGGTGGCCGCTGGGAAGAGGAGATGGGCCTGGTCGATGGAGTCTATTGCCACGCGTCGGTATCCTGGGCGGTGTCGCACCAGGGGCACCGTTGCGGCAACGCCGCAGAGAATTTTCTTCCCTCCAAAACGGGAAAGCCCCATAAATAAAGAGAAGCGAAACGAAACAAAACCAAACGGGAAGAGGGAGGCCGGAGGCAGAGGCGGGCGGTTAAAACTTAGCCTTCCCGCCATTTCCTCCCGACCCACCCTTCCCACGGCCGTGGCTGGCCACCACCCGATCCCCGCGCGCTATAGAATTCCAAGGCCTCTCCCCTCGTCCCCCCTACGGCTCCGCATCCCCTTCCACCCTCACCCTCCCCGGCTGCCCCACCGTCGCCCCGCCGCCATGGGCAACTGCTGCCCAGGCTCCGGGGATGCGGAGCCCGCCGCCCCCGCCGCCTCCGCCGACCCCTCCTCCCGCCTGGGCTCCGGCGCCCCGTCCCTCAAGGCCGGCGTCTCCGCCACCTCCGCCCCCACCCCCACCAAGCCCCCCGCGCCCATCGGCCCCGTCCTCGGGCGCCCCATGGAGGACGTCCGCAGCATCTACACCGTCGGCAAGGAGCTCGGGCGCGGCCAGTTCGGCGTCACCAGCCTCTGCACGCACAAGGCCACCGGCGAGCGCTTCGCCTGCAAGACCATCGCCAAGCGCAAGCTCTCCACCAAGGAGGACGTGGAGGACGTCCGCCGGGAGGTCCAGATCATGTACCACCTCGCCGGCCAGCCCAACATCGTGGAGCTCAAGGGCGCCTACGAGGACAAACAGTCGGTGCACCTCGTCATGGAGCTCTGCGCCGGCGGCGAGCTCTTCGACCGGATCATCGCCAAGGGCAAGTACACGGAGCGCGCCGCCGCCGCGCTGCTCCGCACCATCGTCGAGATCGTGCACACCTGCCACTCCCTGGGGGTCATCCACCGGGACCTCAAGCCGGAGAACTTCCTGCTGCTCAGCAAGGACGAGAACGCGCCGCTCAAGGCCACCGACTTTGGGCTCTCCGTCTTCTTCAAGCAAGGGGAAGTGTTCAAGGACATCGTCGGCAGCGCCTACTACATCGCGCCGGAGGTGCTCAAGAGGAGCTATGGGCCCGAGGCAGACATCTGGAGCATCGGCGTCATCCTCTACATCCTGCTCTGCGGTGTCCCGCCCTTCTGGGCAGAGTCCGAGCACGGCATCTTCAACGCCATCCTGAGGGGGCAGGTCGACTTCACGAGCGACCCGTGGCCGCGCATTTCGTCGGGCGCCAAGGACCTCGTCAAGAAGATGCTCACCTCTGACCCCAGGAAGAGGATCTCTGCATACGACGTCCTCAGTATGTTGTTCTTGTGCCTCGATCTTCTGCTACTTCTTCTGCAGTAGTTGGCCCATTGCCTTAAAAAGAAATCCAGAAATCTCCTTTGTATTTCTTTCCCCAGTTTTAAACTACTGAATCGAAATGGTACGGCGCTAATTGTTTGGTGTGCAGATCATCCTTGGATCAAGGAAGACGGCGAGGCGCCTGATACGCCACTGGACAACGCTGTCATGAACAGGCTCAAGCAGTTCAGGGCAATGAACCAGTTCAAGAAAGCCGCGCTGAGGGTACGTACATTATTTTCAGTCAATTCCAAAAATCAGACACGTTCGTGCTGCCCTGCGGTGTCCCTCTGAAGTCTGAACAAATTCCTCCCTGCCTGCCTCGCAGGTCATCGCCGGGTGCCTGTCGGAGGAAGAGATCAGAGGGCTGAAGGAGATGTTCAAGAGCATGGACGCTGACAACAGCGGCACCATCACCGTGGACGAGCTGCGGCGAGGGCTGGCCAAGCAGGGCACCAAGCTCACCGAGGCCGAAGTGGAGCAGCTAATGGAGGCCGTGAGTTTTCTTTCAGTCACACATGCACTTGGCACCTCACATTGCATTGCTTGGCAAAAGATCCGATCGCGAACGAAATGGTACGTGCAGGCCGACGCGGACGGGAACGGGACGATCGACTACGAGGAGTTCATCACCGCGACGATGCACATGAACCGGATGGACCGTGAGGAGCACCTCTACACCGCGTTCCAGTACTTCGACAAGGACGGCAGCGGCTGCATCTCCAAGGAGGAGCTGGAGCAGGCGCTCAAGGAGAAGGGCCTCCTCGACGGCAGGGACATCAAGGAGATCATCTCCGAGGTCGACGCCGACAACGTAAGTCGCGAAACCTGCATTTCAGTTACCCCTCGATCAGCAGACGACGCATCGTGTAACAATGATCGAGTATGAGATGAATGAATTCCCAACGATGACACACGACGACTAATTGGAGAACGCGTACGTGGTGCAGGACGGGAGGATCGACTACAGCGAGTTCGTGGCGATGATGAGGAAAGGGAACCCCGAGCAGAACCCCAAGAAGCGGCGCGACGTCGTGCTATAGGTCGTCTGGGACGTGTACTGCTGAATCGGCGGCGATATAATCAGCCTCCAACAACGATCGGTTTCGTCGTCCTGGAGCGGAGTCGACGCCACGACGGGCTGTTCGCTCGCTCGCACACTTCATTCAGCCTCTCAGCTAGCTAGCGGAGGCAATGCGCCGGCAGCGACATCTCGTCCTGCCAAGACATCTCGGAGCATGAACAACTAGCGAGAGGGGGCACTAGCCAATGCAACAGCAGCAGCAGCAGCTCGCGTTAGAACTGTTCGTGATGTAACGCCACTGATGGTTCGGATTCATCGGTGGCCTCTCGACCCGCGACGACGGTGAACCGTGTAGCGTGTATATGTATCTTCAGATGTGTAAGGGGAACAGAATAGACACGTGAAACCTAAAAAAAATTCAGTAAAGGGGGGCACATTTGGGCACGGTTCTCCTCTTCTGTCACAACTCACAGCTGCCATTCTTCAGGTAACGAAATGTGCGTGTCTCGTATGGGCCGGGGACTAAATGTCTAGTAAAAAACAAAGCAAACTCGCAACGCTTAATTTGGGCCGTAGCCATCGAGTATATAGCGAACTTGCACACGTACACCACCCATCTCTAAACGCCTGAAATAGACAAATTCTTTTAGCAAGGGAAGGCAGTTGTTTGTGAAGGTTGCTTGGTTGGGGTCGAGTTGTACTCACCGTTCTCAAAACCGACATCTGATGGTACCATGCATAATACTGTACTCCGTGTAAAATGCACGCGTCAAAAGGAAATGCCTTGACAAAACTTAAGAGACTGAATATGTCTGTTGACTCTGGTCTCTAGAGGCCTTGAGCCAAGTTATGCTGTACATACAGAATCTAATGGGCGCTTTCCTAGCACGTTAAGAGCAACTCCAGCAGGGGACTTTATACGGGCCTCTACTCCAAAATTTAGAGACTTGGAGTAAAAACACAATTCCAGCAGGACCGTCTGCATTTTGCATAGGCCTCCAAATCTCCCCTCCAAGCCTCCATTCCTAGATGCCCTCCAATTCCCCCTCCAAAAGTGGGAGAGAGAGGTAGATGCGGCTGACAGGTGGGCCCACGGAAAAATAGAGGCCCGAGTTCATATGCCCACTGGAGTTGAGTATTTATTTTGGGCCTCTATTTTTTAGAGATGGGCCTGCAAATGAGTTTTGAAGGCCTCAATTTGAAGGGCTCCACTGGAGTTGCTCTAACTTAGTCCAGTCATAAATAACTGATCTTTTTGTTATGTATAATCATCATTTTAATCTTTGCTTATAAATTCCTTTCACGTGCATGTTGGGGTTGTTGGGATCTAAACCTGACACTGACAGATTTGCGTCGACAAATCCTTACCCCAAAGGGTATTTTCGATATGTTTTACAAATATATTGTAATTAAACTATTAATCAAAACTATCTTCCGAAGATCGTGTCCATGTGTTTTGTGACAGGAAACGAAGCAAGGGACAAATTGTATGGACTACAAAATTCCCGTCAGGCCTCCAGGGCCCATTCTCCGGAGGAAAATGAGAGGATAATAGAAGAAAACACAAGACAGAGCTATACTGCGTACAAAACATAACTCTAAGTTATATAACCTAGAGAGCTGATAAAGTTTTTCTTTTTTACGAAATACTGGTATAGATGCATACGCTCACAACACACATATACTCACTCTTATTAATACATGCACAAAATAAATCACGTGCGTTAGGATCATCATTAATTCATTATATATGTACCTTGCTGTCCTATTTCTAGTTTAGTGCCCAACATCGTCTTTAAAAAACATGTAATGCAAGTGTTTCATTCTTTAAGCTCAGAGATACTTTTAGGAGGTATGGCCATAAAATTTCAAGGAATACTTGTCAGTCGGCATCAGCGAGGATCAGAAGTATTCCGTACGATAAATGAAATATCCTTCTTTTTCTAATTTATGCCATAATAAGAAAAGTCAATACACATTTTGCACGGGGTATATGAATACTAGTGGAGATAATGTACGGCAATCTCCTGTAGATGCAAATTGAAGTAGACAGCGGATGAGAGCGGGGATGGGAAGGAGAAAATTCTGCCTCGGTGCCGTCGCTGCCGCTAAACATCACGTACAGTGCCGTGCACGCAGAGCTTTTCCAGCACGTTGTCCTTGGCTCCTTGGTTTGGATCCATCAACCTCCCCTGCGAAAACCACTCCTTGATAGCTTCACACAAGAAGTTGACCGGCCTCCACTAAGCCAAGCTTTCAGAAAACGTGCGAAAAAAAAAGGATCGAGAACAAAAACCACACAAAGGGAGAAAAGGTTTCTGCGGTTTGGATAAAAAGGATTGCAAGGACGCCTTAAGACTTTGAGAGTGCGCGGCTGGTAATCCCGTGCATCAAAGGGACAACCGGACAAGGAATGCAACAGGTGACTGTGGAGATCATCAGATCAAACAGTGGGCACGTCACGGCGGTAGAAACGGACGCACGCTACCGGTTATTCCAAGGGAGCCACAAAAGCGACTGGTGACCTGTGAGTACTCCGTACTCCGTATATGTGACCGCACAGTGCCGGTCTGGTCGCGGTCTCCGAGGCCTTGTCTTTTTTTTTCGAAAATGGCCCGAGGCCTTGTCGCTTTCTGCCTTCTAGAGAGAACGGAAGAAAAGCCTGCGGTTTTTGGCATTTTGCGGTGCGCGCCGCTGCTGGGCTCTCGTCAGGTCAACAGACAACAGGAGAGCGGCCAGGGCCGGCAGCGGCAGCGGCAGCGGCAGGCCGGCCGGCTCCACGGACCACGGCTTTCGTTGGGAAAAAAATGGACGTCTCGGACGGCCCTGCCCAACACAACACGGCTAGCTACCGGCCGGTACTCTACGAAATCCAGCTAGCGCCATGTGAGACCCATCGATCTCTTTCACTAGCTTTCCTTTCCTCCCCGTCGATCTCCATTACTCTCCAACAAGAACTCCAGTCTCTACCACGATGGCGCTGGCGCAGTGGAGATTCTTTTTTCTTGCAGTATTTTTCCAAAAACGAATCTTGCTTGCCGAGCGAATCGCGGGGAATTTGGGATGGATCCGCATCATCATCGGTGTCTTAATCTCTTGGAGGCACGATACAATCGATGTTTAATCTCTTCCTCGCGTTACATTCTCCGTGCATTTTTAGTGACGGCTTTGGCAAGTCTAAACTTTTCTAAGTTATGGTATTAATTATAGTGTGTTTTAGATATCGTCATTAATGTGGCATGTAAATAACCACAAAAACAACAATGTCACGATTTAGAAATTGTGTATTTTTTGTACTTTACAACCTGAGTTATAAAGTACAGTAACGATCAAAAGTTGTAGTGTCAAAGATGCTATGGAGACTAACGTGTAATGGAGTATCCATATAGTAAACATTTTTTTAGACGCATAGAAATACTATACAATAAACACTATATATTATGTCAACATGTGAGTATTTAGATAGGTACTGATAATTCAATTACAGTAATATAATAGTTTTTTAATGAAAAGTTGTGGCAGCGCCAAAAAAAATCGTGACATCGATACCGTGACAACGATAATACACATACAAGTTGGGATAAATCTTTTGGACTGATCTTAGACTAGGCGTTTGTAGACCCACACAATTCAAAAGGGCCTGCTAGGAGTACAGAGGAAATAAATTTGGAAAAACACGAAGCCCAAGGCGTGGCCCCGCGCAGTAGGACTAGGACCTGCCCTTGCCTCCATTCATAAAGACGCCGCCCTGCTACCTGGTTGGCTGGCGCCTCGGCAGCGGGCCCCACCTGTCGGTCTCTTACCAGCAGCGGGTTGGGCAGGGCGGGCGATATGGCAAGGTGCAAGGATTGTACCACGTCACGGTGGAACCCCCGGATGACGCAGGCCCTGCTGCGGCTCTCCCTCCACGTCGGGGCGCCGTATGTATGCTCGTCCTCGTAAACAGCATCTGCGCTTTCCCGCTACCACTAGCATAGCCCTTAACTAACTCCATCAAGAGTTATTTTAAGTTACTTTTTTTACTTTCACTACTAATATCTATAAAAATATGCTAGTGAAATTAAACATTGTGAGGACACAAAAAATAAGGTGCATACTATAAAATATCCTATATGTAAAATTACAAGTCTCCATTGTGAATTATACAAAATAAAACTGAAAGTAAATACCAATGCAAGATTTGATGCTTTTACAACCAAGTTTTGATATATTGTTGTATTTAGGAACCAAAATGATTAGCAAACTATATTTCAGTACAAAAAATGTTTCTCGGTGATGCTTTGGGCTTATCTCCTATGATGAACTATACTACTACGCGGAATGTCACGTATTGTTAAAAGAATCATAAAATGTGACAAGCAACAAGCCAACAAGACATATACTTTATTGTTGAATGTTTCTTTTAAGGCTACATGCTCCTATCCTTTTTTTATATGGTACTTGTTCTTAAGCTTAGAGGAAATATGTGATTGATTATCAGTATTTGGATTTAGCAGTGTAGCTAGCACCACCAAGTCAACTTCAGAAGAAAATAACTGCGGAGCTTGATCTTGATCGCTTGAAAGAGGCGGAGAGGTTACTGTGTCCAATTAATATAGCTTCAGACTTGCACGTTCTGTACCATTTTTTCCAGTAGGAGATTGAAACCGTAGAAGATGTAAGCATCTAAGTACTCATGGAATATTCCTATATCCTACTCCGTACGTAGCAACTAGCAAAAACGAAGCAACACCCTTGAAGGGGCGATGGCGAGTTGGTGAGCCATCATCCCTGCTGCTTATGGCTGGCCATTGCTCCAACGCCGCGCACATATCCACTGCCCACCGGGATGCTCCGCCACTGCACGCGACGCCGCAGCGCGCTCTGATCTCATGGAGGCGGCGCGCTGCTTGCAGACGCCAATATGCTTGGAAGAGGAAATGGGTGGAAGGGGCCAAGGGGGACGCGGAGGCAGCGGCGCCGACGCATGAGCGAGAGAAACTGGATCATCGATCCCAACTGGTTCAGTAGGCACTAGGCAGTAGCACAAAAATTTGTCCAGGGCAGGGTCAACGACCCAACCCAACGCGTAGGACTGAACCATGCCCACCCTTTCTTAGCTATAAGGAAAATATGCAGGGTGCGTTTGGTTGATCAAACGAGGTTTCGGAGAGGTGCACTCCGTATTGTATATCCTGGATGAATAGAAACAGGCTGACCAGTAGATGCAAAAACTTGGAAAGAAAAATATTTAGTTAGTCACATAAGTTGATACAATAATCCTGCGGTTACAAGTGCAATAACCCTGTGAAGATGCTAAGATTTTTCGTATGAGGCTGACATATGGGTCAACATGGGATGCATCACCCAAACAGCCAATGAAGCTCGTTTTGAGTGTATTCATTGGGCCATGCTGAGAGCGTATTTTTGCATCCACCCATACAGGTTGTATCCGCTCAACATGAAACTATACAGACCTTTTTCTCAAATTATACGCATCCGGACTAGTTAGGATTGAAGAGATCAAGACAACCAAACACACATATAGTGCAAAACTATATTCGGAGACTATCACGACGCATGAACAATCTTGTACCATTTTAGGGCTTGTTTAATTAATCTCATACTTTAGAGCATATCCGACAGATTAAGAAAACAAATCCGTTTTCTTTATAATATGAGATAAAAGGGATTGGAGAAAGAAAAACATGCTCCAGCAGATCCCTTTATTTTTTTATAATTTTTTCTCAATCCATTTTATCCTCTTCCCTCTCTTTTCTTAATCTTTTCTAATTTTTCTCAAGCCCCTTTCTTCACTTCTCTCTATGGTTGGCTGCCTTATCTCCATGTTTGGTTGTTGAGGTGAGCTCGGGATCTGCTGTACAAGGTCGTGCTGGAGCTCGAGGGGATTCCGCCGCACGCGCGGAGCCTGCGCACGGCCCGCACCATCCTGGCGCCTTATTGTTGGGTGGAGCAGGCCTGCCCGGCGGCGCTGGAGAAGACGGCGCTGGACAAGTTCAAGGTCACGGCCTGGACAACGCGGCCGAATGACATCGCCACCGACGTGCCATTGATCATCACGGAGGACGAAGTTCAGGTGATCCACGAGGACCCAGCCATGCAGAGGATCTTCGGCAAGCTGCCTCCTTATCTTCGCTTGAAGAAGACCCTCCAGTACACCGTGCTCATCCACCTGAAGAGTGTCGCCGACTTCTCCCCAAGGTCGCCGTCACCGTCGCCCCCATCGTCCGACGGGGACAGCGGGCACGATGGCAACCCTGACCGAGACTACGGAGGGTTGGGGGGACAGGGGCCTCGCATCTACGGCTACAGATGTGTCAGAGGCCGGCGCGACGGCTATGCCAGCGAGGATGGCGCTGGTGATGGCGGCAATGCTCCTATCGGCGGCGGCAATGGCGGCCCGGCGGCCGCCAGTGGCCACCATGTGAGGGTGCTTTTCAGCAGCGATGTCGCTGTTGGCCCTTCTCTGGAAAAGCAGCAGGGGAAAGTAAAAGCTAAAGTTGTTGCCCTGGCTCAGCCTGCCTCAGCTGCTGAGGTCGGCTGCCCCCCCCCCCCCCCCCCCCGTTCAAACGAAGCAAGCAGACAAGGTGGCCGCAGAAGCTGAAGACAAAACTCAGCAACCACCTCTGACCAAGGAATCAGGGCTGCGGGAGGACCAAGCACCTCTCTGCGTCGTTGCTCGACGCGTGGCCTTCCCCCAGGACTCGGCATGGGATCCGATGTTGATCGAGTGCCAATCACGTGGGGGTCCCGCCCCTGGAAAGAAGCTTGGGTCAGAGATTGCCCAACTGTCTCCTCTGATCGTGCCGGTCACTGAGCTGATCTCGGTGGAGACAGATGCGGGCGCGCCACTGGACGTGGAGGGGGTCCAGGAGGAGATGCCGCCCAACAACGGCCAAGCATTCAAAATGCCAATCGAGGCGCCCGCTCCGGCGTCGCTGGATGCCGCCAGAGAAGACTGTCCCACACCACCCACGCCGGTCGCCAGGGCCCACCAGACCGGGGTGGCAGTAGACCATCCTGCTACTCCTCCCCCAGCAAGTACTCCCCACCTGCAGGCCCTCCTGCCCTGGTAGAAGCCACGAGCGACGAAGCCGCCCTTCGGCTGGCTCAGTTCACGGCGCTCATGCAGACCAAGGTCCCCACGCCGCTTGCCCCAACCGCGCCAGCAAGAGCTGCGTTACAGTCATCGCCATACAAGGAGAATGAGGAGACGAGGCTTCCTACAAGAAGCAGGCGAATTGCCAGCCAAGCATTGTCACACATCCCTGCGTCCAAGAGAGGGGAAGTGCTCCGGAAGCGCCGTGATGGGGCGCATGAAGAACTTCAGCCAGCCATCCCTGATGCTAAGAAGGCGTACAACAAAGTGTATGAAGCCAACCTTGAGCCCAAGGAGTCCGCAGCAGTGCGTGTGCTGTTCTCAGCCACGCGCTCCAGTACGCGGGGCCGTCGATCAGCCATGGAGATGGCCTGATCGACATGCGTGCTCCGCAGTTCGTCATCGTAACTCATGGATGCTGTCTCCATACTTTCATGGAATGTGCGCGGTCTCAACACGAGAGCCCGACGCGATGCAGTGCACACAATGGTAGATGAATATAGGCCAGGACTAGTGTGTCTGCAAGAAACCAAACTCGACTTTGTAACCCCTGAGCAGCTGAGCTGATGCTATCTATGCTAGGCGTTCAATTCGCCAATTTCGCCTACATCCCGGCGTTCCATACCCGTGGTGGAGTGCTCATCGCAGCCGGACAGGGTGTAGCGTGCAACTTGGATGCTTTCCAGTCACAGTCCGGGTAGTGACATCCACTGACAACACCAGCATTTCACCATGGTGGCTGTCGTCGGTCTACGGACCGCAGGAAGACGCACACAAGGAGCTCTTCCTGGAGGAGTTGGAGGCCATACACGACGCGTGCCCGGGCGCCTGGCTAGTGATTGGCGATTTCAACCTTATTCTCCATGAGGCCGACAAGAGCAATTCAAGAATTAATCGGCGCAACATGTCCAAATTCAGGCACACGGTAGCCACCTTGGAGCTCCAGGACATTCCTTTGCAGGGCCGGGCCTACACATGGAGTAATGAACGTGACCGGCCGACGCTGGTAAAGCTTGATCGAGGATCAGCTTACCGCGCACTGCACCATGGATCCATTCAATTGGAGGGCTCAAACCTCATTTGGAAATCATGGCCCCCCCCCTGAGAGTCCAAATCTTCTTATGGCTGGCATTCAAGAGGAGGCATTGGACAGCCGACCGGCGCCATCGGCATGGATTGGAGGCAACACTGGTCTGCCAACTTTGCAATCAGGAGCCTGAGTCAAACGATCACCTCTTCGTGTTCTGTTCATTCACGCGGGAGGTTTGGGCAGCAGTTACAGCGGCGCTCGGACAGCAATGCCAGCAGCCACAAGCACTGGACTCGCTGCACAACTGGTGGCAACGCGCGAGAAGAAGCTGGAGTGGACTGAAACGGAAGGGTTTTGACACCCTGGTAGCACTTGTCACTTGGGAGATTTGGAAGGAACGGAACGGCCGTGTGTTCCGTGGTGCAGCAACTCCAGCGCGCGAACTTCTATCGATCATCAGAATGCACGGAGAGCAATGGATGCTGCCCGGAGCCAAAGGCTTGAGTTGTTTAGTCCGTGAGTAAGCCTACTGTAAATCTGAACCCCCCCCCCCCCCCTCGGTTGCTCTGTAATAGGATCGAAAAGAGGTTAGGGTGGTCCTGACGTCTAGTACGTCGTTGTAAACTTTGTTCGCTATCTCTCTTAATACAAAGATGCGTAATTCTCTTGCGTATTCGATAAAAAAAATGCATAATAATTAAATACCCTTTTTGTCCATCTTTTAGGGTCTTGTCATGGTTTTTTGGTGGATTAACAGTGTGTTTTTCTCTCTCTCGACATCGAGGTCAATGTGTCCTTCTCACATGACAATTGGTGTTCCCTCAACTAGTCGGTGCTAGCCAGACTCTACAATGTCGGTCCCTTCTCTATTGGTTCACTAGATCTATCGATATGACCCAACCTTAATTAGTGTTGTGCGAGAGGAGCTCATGGGCTCAGTGATTGTCTAACCACCAATTCCATCATCAAACTTCCGCACCAACACATAATCCACTCCGTGCTCAAGTGGACAAGACGGAGGATCCCTCCTTTTGGTGTGATGGTCATATGACACAAAGGTGCTATGGGACTTCTTCCACAACCATAGCGCGCGCGCTCTAGGCACTCACTTCTGCTCATTTTATAGCAGTTTAGTCTTTTTTTATGGAAGGAATAGACATTGATCATCATGCTCCTTGTAATGTCTAAAGACACGTACTGCCCACCTTTTCTTCGGCTATCTCCTGGCATCGCTTCCTTTGAAGGCAAGATTTCGATCATCCCTGCTACAATTGTTTTTCCTAGTGTCCCTGCCATGATTGACAAGAAGCTTCTGGGAGAGCCGCAACAGGATGGCCTTCTAATGGGGTGAAACCAGCATATTGCATTGCAGAGTATTGCTATGTATTCGATCTCATGTTGATGCCAAGAGCTTAAAATTTCTGTCTTCACCCCAAGTGATTGCACCGTGGCCTGTATTTTGTTTGATATAATTTAGTTCTCGTTCTCTTTTAAGCTAATAACTTTCTTCATTTGTAAATATATAATGTTTACGACAAACTAATTAGTTTAAAGTAAACATTATATAATATCTTAGCTTGTCATAGGTGTACGTGATCGATATACTTAGAAAACAGATCGATGTTTGGTGAGGTTGTCTATACTTGAATAAAATGTAGGCCTCATGTTTGAATCAATTGCTCGCTCAGCTGATGAGCACTCACGGCGCCTTCATGGTTCCTAATATTGTGAGAAAGTTCACAACCCTCTTCTCCTGTGATTATGAACTGATTGCGACTCGACGGTGGCGGGCCTATTCCATCATGGTAGTAGCAGCAGTAGCTGGAGATTGTGAGAAACAAATTAATTAACGAACTTGGAACTATAGTCAACCCCAGTCCTTCACTAAGCTCAGGCTATTAATTAGCTGCTGCTGCTCCATGCCGTGGATACAATCCTGAAGCCAAACTTCTCTGTCCGAACCAGCCAGCAGGCCAACAGCCACGTGTACTGTACAGATGAGCAAATGGAACCACGCACGCACTCATCTCACATTCGGACGCGCCACCAAATTAAATTAAGGAATTGATTGCTCACAATGGAAATAATACGCGCTGTTTGCCCCGACCATCACGACCACCCGAGCTTTCAGATAGGAAACGCGAAAATAACGGGGACGGGAAGAAACCTGGAAAGGGGTACGGTGCGCAGCAAATCACGTCAATCAACACTTCAAATTGGGTGACGCGAGTGATCAAACAGTGGACACGTCATCGCGGTAGAAACGGATACACAGGCGACCGGTAACTCCGATCCGGCCACGAAAACAAAGCAGATAGGGTGCGGCCGTGCGGGTGCGCTGGTGGTAGCAGTCGTGGTTTTCCACTGTCAGGTCATCGTCCCTGTGCCGCAGCGCGCCCCGCTTGTTTTCGTCGGCTGAACAGTGTAGCAGAGGCGAGCGAGTGGCCACCGGACACCGGCCGGTTTCACGGCCTTCGTTGGGAAATGGACATCGCGGATGGCGAAGGCCACCGAAGGCCATCCACTGCTGGTACCGTACCAAATCCAGCTAGCGCCATTGACCTCATCTAGCCGCGCCTCTGTTGGATCAAGGCATTGAGCTGTAACAAGGGTGTACTACCATTTTTTCCCCTGTGGTGCTGCGTGTTGGCGCAAGAAAATGGGTAATACAAGCAAGTTAATTTAGCTCTCTCTTTCGCCAAATGTTTACATCATGGGTTGGCTCTTAGCAAACACAGTTGTTTGTTTGCGGTACACGGTCGATCTGCTTTCCCGAACAGCGCAACAACAAACAGCTTAGAAATTAGGATGACAGTGGAATAAAATCACTAATAACAATTTCATGTCCCCAAATAATACTCGGAAAACTGTAATGTCATACCTTATAAATCGTATGGTTGCTCTACATAAGAACTAGACGCATAAGTAACAATATAAATATGTAATGTTAGAACCTAGAGATGTCTAACCATCTCTACCAAAAACTATGTCCGAAGCAATAGTGAAAACCTAAGAGAGCCCGCCTTAGAAACATTTTCTTATATCATATATGGATAAATTAATAGTCCAACAATAAAATATACCAGTAAAATCTATAATGTCTAAGGATAGCCAAAACCAATATATCCATCTAGAATATCTAGACTTCATATTTTCAATAACGCTATCATATTTTAAGTTATAGACAGCTAAATATATTTCTTAATAAACGATAGTCACATATAACATATAGACAACTTGAACAACTCATCCAGAAATGAACGGTCCAACCAGACCGTTCTCCTATTTAATAAGGTGGGTGGGCCGTAACGATTGGAATCCTGACATTTACTAACGTGGCATCAATAATGTACATAAAATTGTGAAAGCTCGGTGGATAGCCTTTCCCTTATTGAGCTGGCCGTGTGGTCCACGCCTCATAAAGGACTGCTACAGCCATTGCTCACGAAAGCACCACTTCCAAGAAATGGGCCCCCCCGGAGGACTCGGGCACGCCATTTGCTTCGTCTCATTTGATTTCTTGGCCACTGCCTGGTTTTCTTCTATTTGCACAGGAGACGGACTCTACCCTTCACGCTGGTTGGCTGGTTCGCCGGATGCGGGCCCCACGCGTCAGCTGGGTCGCGCGGAGGTAAGGGGTGACGGGCAAGGAGTGGCGGGCGGTGACAAAGAAATAGAGGGGGTTTATATCACGTCATGGTGGGACCCATCGCTGACGCAGGCCCACCCTGTGCAGGCTCGCCACGTCGTAAACGTAATAGGGCACCGTATGCTTGTCTCTGCTGCCTCCCCTTTTGCATTAACGTTCCCGTAGGCAGCACCTGCTTTCCCGCTACCACCTCTGCTAAATGCTAGCTCCACCCGATACTTTTATTACACTTCCTTCCATGGCAAAACAAGGAGGACAGAGACCCATAACTCACTTTGTAGGTGGCAAAACTATTATGAATTGTGAGATTATAGCTAATGTTAGCCTTTAAGTTTGCTAACAGATGTATTAGAGGAAAACGAGGTTAAAATGAATTTGAACTTTTAAAAAAAATGACCATGAGCAATTTTTTTGAAAATTAATATGATCATTTAGCTCTAGAAAACCAATTATGTAACAAGGTCAAAATTGTATAACATGACAGCTTTTCTATGCTAGACTTTTGGTTTCTTTTGACCTTTTCTTTTCTCATTTGGAAAGATCTACTTCTTTCTGTTTGAATAGTTAGCGTCCATGATATACATATTATCCACTATATATTAAGCTACCCGCATTCCATATCCTAGAGTATCCACTAGTAGAATATAAAGATAATATTGTTATGACACTTATTAAAAAATACTAATGTCTGGGAATGAATGGTGTTTGTTGATTACTTTATAGCAGCTTCTACAAACACTATAAATAAACTACTGCTCTGACTTTAGAGGCCATGGTCAAAAAACAAACTGCAGCTAGCCGCCTACCATAACCCTTAACATAGGGAGCCCCACAGGCCTAGAGGGTGTCTAGTGAGCCATCTATCCCAAAATAAGGCCTTGTTTAGATCCCAAATTCACCTCCCAAATTTACTATGCAAAAAGAAGATTCCCCATCACATCAAAATGTCATAACATGTATGGAGTATTAAATGTAGATGAAATCAAAAACTAATTACACAGTTTTGTTGTACTCTGCGAGACGAACATTTTGAGCCTAATTAATTAATTTTTGGACAATTTTTCGCACATGCAAACGAAACGCTACAGTGGCCGGCCTGACGCGCGTCAGACCGGCCAGTCCACTGCAGGCCCGAATCGGGGTTGCCGATTCGGCATCTGAACGCGGCCTAAACATTGATACATGGCCCAACAAAAAGTAGAGAATTTTTAAAGGTATGATTGGAGATGGCTTGTTTAGAGGGCATTGTTGGGTTCCTCTTAGTTTTCTGTTGCAACGTTTCCCATTGCCATATTCTTACAAATCATGTGTTGTTACATGGCTACGTGTAGTTATAAAATGTATCTTTTATACATAGAGGGGTAGCTATATAGTTTATTGGTTTAAAACTAATTATGATGTCTCATCGAGTGGTAACCATTCACCTTTTTAATTTCTGCTCTCAAAAAATTCTTGATTATATTTGCTCTAAACCTATAGCCATCACTTTCTTGGTAACTTGGTATGAGACATTTGAGGTGCACTCTCGGTTAATAATTTTTTCTTTAACATTCATTTGATATAAAAAGCATATTGTTTTTACCCTAGCATAATTAAATATAAAAAATATATTTTATATGGACATCAACTTTCTTTTATATATCTCTAGAGCACAATGATATGAAGTATTTTCTGAGAGAAAAATACACATACATTCTAAACACAAAGATGTAAAAGAATTTTAGTAGTCATATTTTTCAAAAATTGATTCCACTTCCTCCTTCCACAAATATAAGTCCATAGTAGAAGTACATCAACATGCTTTTTTCATTACAATATTTTAACTAGCAATATCTATCAAATTACTCCTCTTATTCAAAATACATTTTATTTAGGGCATCGATACCCTATAACATGACACTTTCACATGTATGTCTATAAATTATGACATTTTCGAAACCATTTTCATGTAGAATCTAGTAACATTTATTCTATATTCTCAATCTATGTAATTATTTATATGTTGATGTTCAAACATTTTTTATGTAATTGATGAAATCATGACCCCATGAAATTTTAAATGAAAATGTCTACTATGTCTTATAATTTTTTTTTTGATGAATCTAGTACTATTGATGTTGTGTTAAATTACTAATTTTATACAAAACTATAGAGATTGACTATCAAGGGTAAATAATTTTGGATTATGATAAATATAAATGTGCTTATATTTGTAAGTGAGACAATACTGACAACAACTTTTGAGAGTGAACCAAAGGTTAGACTTGACTTATCCAAACAAAAAAAACCATTGGACTGATTGTTTCACTTGGCAGCCTGTCAGGCTTAAACTATTGTTTTGGTGGACGTAGCCAATAGCCCTGTTCCCCGTCTACCTTTTCTCTCCAGATCACATGCCTGCCCATCTCTCTCCCCAAAACGGGGAGCCCCCTTGGCCTCACCGAGCCCCGGCCTCCGAGCCATTACTCCTCCTCCACGACGACATCGCCCACCTCCTCCACCGCCCACCTAAAAATCCCCCGTTCCACAGCATCCGTTTGTCCTTACATGGCCGGGGCTAGACGTCGTAGCAGCCCTCGCCCCCGCTCGCGCATTCCCAACTCCCGCCTCCAACTCCTTCCCAGATCGCCGCTTCTCCACTAGTAGAGCCGATCGATGGATCACGAGCAGCGGCGCCAGCGGCAGCAGCGCAGTCCCAGAGGCAATGCTCCCGGGAGCGGGAGCGGCGGCGCGTCGTCGGGGAAGCACAGGGGCGGCGGCGGCAAGGCCGGGGGCAAGAAGCCGATCAAGGTGGTGTACATCTCCAACCCCATGCGCGTCAAGACCAGCGCCGCGGGCTTCCGCGCCCTCGTCCAGGAGCTCACCGGCCGCGACGCCGACCCCTCCAAGTACAGCCCCGACGACCTCGGCCTCGGCGGCGCGGGTGGCGCCGGCGCTGAGGACGCCACCGCGGCCGCCGACCTCGACTGCGCCGCGGCGCACAGGCTCAGCCCCGGCGGCGCGGCCGCGTCGTGCGACACCGTCGTCGGCAGCCCCAGCACTGCCGCGGCGGACTACCTCCCCGACGCCGCCGCCGCGGCCGCGCCGTACGGCGGGGGCTACGACGACGACGAGGAGGACGAGGACGGCGGCTTTGGGTCCCAGCTGCTGGAGACCAACTACGCGGTGTTCTCGCCGCCGACGCTGCTCTACGACCACCACCCGCATAGCAAGGTGTGATACCCCCGATCAATCGATCCCCCCTCCGCTGCTTGACGCGTGCCCCCCCTCTTTGCATGACATGAGCATCTCTTTGTATTGCACGTGCGGCGTGTTAGTGAAATTGCTAGCTCCAATTCGGCTCTCAATTTACAATCCACTGCATACCGTATGCCAGGAGAAACCAACGCGAGGGTGTGTATGGCACTGTGCGGTAATTTGTCTGTGCTTTTGTGTTGTTTCTTCCAGCGCTAGCACTCAGTTTAGTCAACAGCGACTTGGTGTGGGTCTGGGCGTTTGTCAATTTGCTGTTTTGCAACTTGCAAGTGATATGCGATGTGTTCTATCACCACCGTCGATCGACCGGCGAGTGTGATTCTCCTTTCCGTTCCTGGCCGGCCGGATTTCTTTTTGTTTTTAAAAATCTTCTCTGATTTTATGGTGGGGATTGCAAGGGGAGGATGCCTTTTTCATGTAGTGCTCACTTTGGCATGCATGGTCAGCTGGCAAGCGCCGGATCATCAGTACTAGGCCACCACTTGGATGTGTAAGTAGTAGACTAGATGGTGTAGAACTGGCTTTGCTTTGTATACGTTGGTTCAGCAGTAATGCGCGACCCAGTCACACCAGTGTTTTATAAGAACCAGAATTTTCACTAGTAACGCGAGAACCCCAGCAGAAAACTGAAACGACTGTAAAGATCGGCCTCTTCTTTTTCCTCACTCGCACTGATTTGGAATCTGAATTCCGTTATGAATAGAGGATAATACCACATTATTCTCTCTTTTGTCTTCCGTACGTTTGTGTGATGGCCTGTGCAAATGATTGCATTGGGGCCTAAGCTGCTATCCAAGCAAGTATTGGTGCTGTTGTTATCATCATCAGTATGGTCAGGCCCAAACCACAACAAACAAACGCCTGTCTAGCTCAAAGACGATATAAAATTCAGCAATACAAGTTGTGAAAGACTAGATGATTTCATTATATATGAATAGTAAATAGATACAGATGAACACGCTCTCTTCAGTTTGCCTTCTTCTGTTCTTGGATGATCAGGAGCACTGCAAGCAAATTTGAATGCTGTTATTCTATAGTTTTGGTCAATCTTTAACTTCCTAAACAACTTGTGATCGTGGCACTACAATATATATTTCATCAAGTGACACTTTCAATTCGTTTCTTTTATGTTTGGTTAACTTCTTTTCCCCCCTTCCACTACTATTCGATTGAACATGGCCTGGGGACTGTTACTCTTGTTATCTGATTATTTCATTTTCATGTGTTTGACATTGCTTCATGCAATTGCCCGCTGTCATTCGATTCTTCCCATCTCTGTCGATTTGTGCTATACTTTGGTTCGATTTGATTGATATTGGGTCTGGACTTATCATTCCTCCTGTTTTGTATGTCTCTTCACTTTCATTTTGTTTGACATTATTGGTTAGTGCACTTAGTTTAGTACATTCCTCGATGGGAATATTGCATAGTAGTACGTGGTGGGTCTTTTAAGATTACAGTGGTCCAAGCAATTAGCATTATCTAGGACATGGTTCTAGGCCCATACATACACTGTACACTGTTACAGATACACGATGACACAAACTGATATCCAGTACCCAGAAATTATACTGTATAATTGGCCACAGATGGCATCAATTATTGTGCCCAAATCAGGAGTACAGTTCTGCAATCCTCAATCATACTGCTCCTTTCCCATTTCAATGAGCAATCTGTACCAAGTTGAAAACTGATCTCTCTCAAATGTGTAATGGCTCTCTTTTCTTTTCAAATGAAGGTTTGTGCAATGTAATATAACAAATATAGGGGAGCACAGTACTTCATAATGCATGTACACCAAATTGCAATTACTAAATATATGTTATTTGAAATCACTGTTGAAAAATAATCAGCTGTTTTATATTAGCAGAAAGTAGCTGGTCCATCCCTCTTTGTGTAGCTTTCTCGAACAAAGATATTGTAGCTTTGTCATTTAATCTCCGTGCTTGTGCTATTGTACTTTCACCTTTTTTTTAAGTAAAAAAGTCATGTTCATTTTATGCTCAAACTGAAATGCATTTTTGTTACAAAATTGAAACGTGCTTTCAGAAGTTGATTTACACATCCATTCTTTGTTAATGCCTTCCCTTTAACTACACTTTCTTCGTTGTCCTAGGCTTTCGGTGTTCTAATATAATATCATGTGACCCAAATCAATTAGAATGACTTCACTATATAAACGTGGAATCATAAGGATGAGCAAGGGATGCAAACTCTCAACATGTCGATTTATTGTCGGTATCAGTTTACAAATACCACCTGTAGTCCACGTTGAAGCTCCACCAATGATATGCACCTTGCACCAAGTCTTTGTTGGTTAAGGTCTTGAGCTCATCACTAAAGCTCCTACCAAGCCGGACGGGAAACTTGCCACAACGACAAGTGTCATCACTCCCTTTGTTCTGGTCACTGACAAAGCCATCAGTATTAGTTTATCCCCATGCCCCCTCTCCCCCAGTACATGGGCGCTCTCCTCTTCCTCTTACACATGGGCGCGATGCCACTCCTGCGACACCCTAGCCCAATTTTGAATAGCCCATAATAGCCTGTGAGTACAATGTGCACACAAGGGTGGAGTCAACTTATAAGTTCTTGTCTTCCAGTCATAGCACCCTTTAGGTTGACCCTTTTAAATGAAATGATGATGGAAGCATTGTGCTATGTGTACGCGTGCACACCCCTCAAAAACGTTGTGCGGTGCGGCTTTGGTGGACGGTCTGGGTATTCAGAGTCGACTCGCGCAGTTGTGAATACGGACCACTGTTTGAGCATATGGAGCATGGCGTCTGTAGGCTTGGATGGGACACACGACATGGCATATTAACGCCAGCACCGAATGTACGGTTGTGCCCTCAGAGGGAACTAAGAGGGAACGCTTTTTAAAAATTTGCCAAGTGTAGGTGAGTTTGGCAGACGAGGATGTCGTGTTCTTTGAGGGGTGGGTATGTGACACCCTAACCCAATTTGGATGGACCAGTAATTGCCTTTGAGTGCTATGTGCATATGTTTAATGCCACATTGCTAGCTGAGCAACGTGGAGTCTACTTATAAACCCTTCTCTTCTAGCCACAACACCTTCAAGTTGATCCTTTTATATAAAGCGATGTTGTGTACGCGTGCATTCCGCTCGGAAGAGTTGTGTGTTGCGGCTTTGTATGATGGTGTATTACAACTCCACATCAAGCCGAATGATCGAAAAGCTTGCCGTCGAGACACTAATTCGCTTAGGTGCTGGTGCACCAAGCTTACAATGATTGTTGACTCCTTGAACCCACCACAAGGCTGCAACACTCCCTCATTCTAGGCTAAGGGTAGCTAACGAGCCTCTAATGAGCTATCAATTGAGTTTAGCCCGCTTTGTTTATGATTGTTGACTCCTTGAACCCACCACAAGGCTGCAACACTCCCTCATTCTAGGCTAAGGGTAGTTAACGAGCCTCTAATGAGCTATCAATTGAGTTTAGCCCGCTTTGTTTGGAAAGCTCAAGTCGGCTTGAGTCGACACACAAGCCTAGGTATTTGTCAACACTAATATCAAGAATAAATATAATATTAACCAACATATAATAATCTATGCATGCCAGTGACATCTAAATCTATAGGTCATGATGATATTGCTGAAATAAATAACATAAGTCTATAAAATGGGATAACATAGATGTTTGGAGACGCAAGTAGACTTAATTAGTACACGATTTGACTTACAGGTTTATTTTAGCAAAAAAAATAGTAATACTATTGTATTGATGAAACTTTAATTTGGCATTGTCACATTTATCTAACTTAGCTCAACATCAGTTCATGAGTTGACATCAAGGCTTAGTTCAGTTCGTTTACGAGATCTAGCTGAACTGAATTGAGACGAACCTATGAGTGAGCTGAGCTGTCTCACAAGCTTTGAGCTTTTTCCCTATCGAGCATTGATTTTCCAATCACCAGCAAATTCTTCTGGAGTTGGAGGCGATGTTTAATGATTTGAGTTTGGATTCAGTTGTTGGCCTCCTTGCGCATGCAAAACTTCCAAAAAACAACACCACCTCCAAGAGAATATACCCACTTGTGGTTTCCTCTTGTCAACACTCTATATCAAATGTGAATCATTATAACCTCTAGTACCTTCGGAACTAGTGTTGGAGACTCCAACACTGCTATGATCTAGACCAATCATGTTCAACTATTTGACGTCATGAAGACATATATCATGAATTCACCTTAGTTGATATAGTAATCACCAGCGAGTAGTCATAAGATGCGCTCGGATGTGCAATGGATGTGATGCATTGGGTTTGTAACCTTTCGTCGGGAGGGGAAGCATCCTTAGTGGTGTGAGGGGACGGAGGGGATGAAGCTAGACGTCATTGATGTCGAGTAATGCTCATCAGTTAAAAATAATGGATGCACTCAATCTATATTGGTTACAAGGCCATGCCTATGACCCTGACCACGGCTTTGTCCTGACCTGGCTTCGTAGGTGAGTGCATGCGTGTAACACGCCTTTCTGCCTTTCCAATTTCTCGACGGGTGCATGAAAAATAGACCTATACATATTGGTTCACCTTCCTTTTAATTTCACATGAAGGATTAATGTTAAGTAACTACCAGCACTAAACATATGCCTCGGGATTAATACGTAGTAACTTGACAATTAATTATGGTAAAGATGAGGTCATAGTTCAGTGAGACTTAAATTTGCCATTGAGGCAAAATGCAACCCTCCAATCTCCAAACAAAAGATATGTTGATTATGATATGATTGTGCAAAATCTGATATGATAACCATCATTATGATACTGGGGTACAAGATTCCGACTACAACTATACCCTATAACAATAATTACAACTCCAAGACACAAAGTAATTGAACTTCATGCATCTGGTTGACACATATTCAAAAAAAATGCCATTGGCAAGTATAACATGCACAGAGCAAGAGTTGCTACTTCGTTAAGCCTGGCAAGTTTGACTTTGACATAGAACAATCGCTTTCAAGATATTGTCATCCCTACAACTCTAAACACTATGACATGACTTGCAACCATGCATCATTCTCTTCCTCATTGCTTGAACTATGTGCAAGCGCTATCAAATTTATTTTGGCCTTGTCATTGAATACATCTTGATTTAGATCACCGAAGTGGTAAACCAAGATCGTTAGACTCGCATGAAGGAACCACTTTGTGTTGGGTATTGCATGATAAGAGCTAACTAAACTTGACATCTGCTCTCTAGTTGTCATCATGTTTGATGCTGAGAACTTCATTGTTGTATTTTGAGTAACTCATAGAATTACCACAATATTGCATTGCTCTTTTAAATTGTAGCTAGCTTCAATTCCTAAGTATATTGTTTTACCCTCATAACCTTCTACAACTATGACAAACTATATTACTTCGGTTGCAGGTAGAGACCTTAATAATTTGTACTCCTTTCAATTTATTCCTTGAAGCTTGTTCACACCGTTCAAGCTTTGTAATATGTAATCCTGCCAACTTAGACTTGGAATCATTTTCACGCCCTTTGGTTCACAATTTAGAAAGAGTAAAGTACATGGCCGGTCCTTAAACTTTTTTGGGTGTGTCACCCCGGTCCTTGAACTCGTAAACTGCAGATTTGGCTCCCTAAACTTAGCTTTGGGTGTCCTCCCGGTCCCTAAACTTGCAATTTACATATTTGACTCCTTAAATTTAGCTTTGGGTACCATATATGTCCATATACTTTGAAATGCAGCGGCTAACCAATGATGAAAATCAAAGCAATCAGAAAATCAAATTAGGATATGTGTTTAGGCTTTGGGAGTATCTCAAAAGTACCTGGAGCCCAACATCATCCACGGAATAGAAACACTTCACGTCTATCTTAATCAAGCTAGTGCAACCAATGGAGATGGAGTTGATCCACGAATCATAGTGATGAACTATTAGAGAAAAACAACTGAATACATAACAATCTTTCAATTACCCTAATCGTTAATATGGCAATGAGTGAGGTTAATCTCCTTAAGATGGGAGCATTGGCCGGGTTGCAATTGCCTCTGGTCCCTTCTCATTTTCATTCCAAATCAACTTTCGAGAACAAAATAACTAATATAATTATTTCTGGTCAAATAATCAGTATTTTTAAAGTATATGGACCTAGATGACACCCGAAGCTAAGTTTAGAGAGCTAAATATGCAATTTGAGAGTTCGAGGACCGAAACGACACCCGAAGCTAAGCTTAAGGAGCTAAATATGCAATTTGCAAGTTCAGGGACCGGGGTGACATACCTGAAAAAGTTTGAGGACCGGCTATGCACTTTACTCATTTAGAAACCTACAAATTGGATCGATTTGTGCCTGTGGCCAATTGGAAGTGCACAAACTCCTCTAATATAGACCTAGAAACTACCTAGGGTTACACAGTTGTGGGTGACAGTGTCATAAGTATACTTTAGATGAACCCAAAACCCAAGTGGTGGATTAGGGACAACACTAAGAACCTTGATGTTTTTTTTGCTTAAATAAATGAGATGCAATCCCATCTTGATAAAGATGTGGAGACTTGACCTAAGAGAAATTAATCTCAAGAAATAACTTGATCGTTTCCCTCGAACATGCAAGAGAATTGTGTATTATTATATTAAAATAAGAAGAGAAAGAAAAAAGAGATAAGAACCCTTACAAACTCACACCTACTCACCCCTCATAGAAATAGACTATATGCTCGCTCTTATACAAAGAAAACAAACTCTACAAAACTAGCGGAGCAAAACTATTATTAACCATTGTCATACACATGGGAAAGGAGGTAAGAATGAACTACCCTTAGCCCCAAACTCCAGAAACAATGTCCCTCGCAAGCGACTGACAAGTCTTATTCAACAATGTTGGGAGAGGCACCATCAAACACTCCAATTTTGATGCTTTCAAATTATCCAAGCTCCTAAGATGATGGAGTTCAGGCCTTTTCGAGCCTAACCATCAAGCAAGGCTTCTTCCCTAGACAACCACTTATCAAAGGAGAAATCAAGTAGATGTGTGATTGATTCCTTGTTTTGATCACAAAGAGGGCATATATGGAATATCTTATGTGATTCATTCCTTGTTTTGATCACTTTTTATGCATTGCCAACCACATGAAGAACCGACATTCCCATGAGTCCATGATTTCTAGATCCTTTCCCATGGCCCAAAGAGAAGTCCTCATAGCTCGAATTTGCTGAGTATTGGTCAAAAGTTGAGACTTGAGAGCCTCCAAACATGAGAATCTTCCATGCCTATCTGTAGAGATACCTTAGAAAGGATGTACCACAAATCAACATATTTAGTGATGACTTCAATTGTCATGGTCAAGATATTTAGCCAATAAAGCCCCTTGAATATTAGAGATCCAGCCACGATTTGTGAGGACCTCTTGAACTAGATTTAGTGGCTATTCTCATGGGTATTAAGGCAAGCAATTGAGGCAAACGAGATCGCCAACACATTGACCATGAAGCCACATATAAGTCCAGAACAAAGTTTATCACCATCACCCACTTCTGTAGCCATTGCCATGGAGAAAAAGCCCGAATACACTAGTGAACTTGAACTGGGAATACCGACCAGGGTCGATTAGGCTCCATTTTATGCAGACACAACCACCTCAACTGAAACACCGAACCCAAATTTTCTCGGTTTGAAATACCCGGCCCATCAAGGTTAATAGGGCAATGAACCTTAACCCAAGTCACAAGACAATGACCACTCTTTGCTTCCCTCCGCCCTCTCCAAACAACTCAATCTATTCTCATCTCTAAATGAAACACATACCCTAGTTGATGTTGGCATCTCTTTCAAAACTTGTGCTATCATGAAATCGGTTACAATCATAGAAGCAAAAGAAAATGGATCTAGATTAAATGAGGATACCAACATGTGTGAGTTGCTAGTCGGGTCAGTCACGATTATGTATTAGGCAATCCCCCCCCCCTCGGGTTGATCCTGTTTCTATAAGTCTATAATCAATGTACTATCCCTCGCAATCTCTATGCTCACATCAATGATTGTAGTAGAATGCTGATCTAGGAGTTAAAAGTCCTTTTGGCTGCAGCTTACGTATCCTCATCATGAGTCTTTCAGCGAAAGGGCCTCTAGCTGGACCGGTTAGATGGTCTCAGTAGCACTCCTTAGGTCCTAGGTTCGACTCCGCATGGGAGCGAATTTCAGGCTAAGGTTAAAAAAAAATCCCCTCGTTGTGCCTCCCCACTGTAAATAGTGCTGACCTAGGTTACAGTGCGCCCCTATAGGGTGGGGCCAGGGTTCAGGGGTTTTCTTGGCCGGTAAGGCAGAGGTCTTCTCTGCTTGTACAAAACCGTGGGGGCGGACTCGTACCAGCCAAGTTTTTTATCATGAGTCTTTCATGGGTTGAAAAACCCGAACGACCTCATTCCATTATGGAATCTCTATTGGTTCCTCACTGTTGTACTCGAGGCTAGAGGACATGTTGGAAGATGTATAACCACATTTGATTCCATCCCTTGTTCGAGGAACTGATAGTGATTAGAATGTAGTTGCGCCTCATTCAGTTTCTCAACTTACCACAAGCTCCTACTATGGTGTTTGCTAGGAGGCACCCCCAACCAAGACTCACAGAACATCATGAACACTGATACAATCATGATGGGGTAGGGGTTTGAGGTTGACTAAACAAATTTGGTAGTAGGTGAGGATGGTATAGAGTAGACCAAGATGGGTTTTGTTGAGGTTGGCATGAAACAAGTCAAGGGCCATGGTCCACATGGTATTTTTGTGATGTCATCCTATGGTTGTTAACCTCTCCCGTGGGACCTTCACCCATGCCAGAATGATGCACTCCTACAGATTCTTCAAGATCCTCAGGGCTCTTTCTGGACTCCGCCACTGAGTCTTTCGCTTACAATATTGCCATATACTTTGCAAGCTTCTCTACATAACAAGAGAAGCGACGACAGAGATGGTGGAACAATGGAAGCATGAGCAAAAGAGATAAGATGCTGAGAAGAAGGTGTTGGCACTAATCATGGCATATGCGAGAAAGGAAAAGGAGCGCAACAGATCCCCTATGTTTCTCTCGCTTTGTACAAATCATGAACGGGAACCCAAGGTGAAACAATGTAGCAAATCATGATCTCTAGAAATCAAGAAATCATGGCGTCACAAATGGTAAATTATGTTTCTAACCTCCATTTCGAAAGATTCACTCCTAATGCTTGACAGACATAAACAATTGCAGAAACTTCCACGGCTCGGGAGAAAGGGGAGACTGGGACCTCGGACTAGAGGGTAATACGTAGGGAACATAGAAGAAACTCAAAAGGTTTGGGGTGCTGACCAACAAATTCTCTCGCGATGTTGGGTCTTTTCAAAGGAGCTTAGGGGCTACTTATGAGTACCTGCATTTGGCTTTCGTGGATCTAGTGTACTTGGTCTCAGCACCTGGATATCACTCAGATGAACAGGGTCGATCAGGACTCTCTGGGACTCACAGAACATGGAAGCAATAGCATGAGATATACTTGGATATGCCTGGAAAACCTAGCTCACTAGGTAAGAAAGGTGATAGGGTCCCGTCCCTTGCTCACAGGACGTCAACATCCAGGATCCAAACTAATAATAGTATATAGCATGTCTAAATTGAATTTTCTGTCATGGCACACATCGGCATTGCTGCAGCCTGTAGGACAGCCAGCTGCACAGTTTTTTCTTTTTTGATAATTGCTGTGCACTTTAATTGAATCATTATATTGGTCCTATCTTGTCAAGTTGTCATTTGTCATCCTCACATTTCTTGGTTCTTTTGAACAAGTAACCAACTTGCTGTATACAGTACCACCTCATTGTTTTTTACTTTTGTACTCTCTCTTGTTTTTATTCTGCTCTTCAACAGTTATTACCAATAGAGAAATGTTTCTCATGAAAATTGCAATTTACTAACATGGTTCGTTGGGCAGTCTCGATTAATGTATTCAACATGGTAGCGTCCAGAACTGTGTTGAACTGTTGTCACAGAATATACTATCGTTACAACTTTACTTGAACAGGATCTGTTCTTTGGGATTTTTTTTTGAGCGAAAACCATGGGGCAAAGCCCCCCGGGGATCTGTTCTTTGGGATTGTACCGCTGAATCCTTGAGTATGACTAATAAGGAGGGTAGGATGCAAGAAAAAGAAAGGATGAGCTACTATTGTATTCTTCTTTTAATTAGTTTTGTAGATATGTGAAACAAATGTTCCTATACAGGTTTTGGACTTTGGAGGGACATGTGGTATTTGGTGCTCTATTGTAGGTAACTAGTATATGTTGTCTTTGTTTGTACAATGGCAGCATCCAAACTAACCCAGAAATAGGACTTGTTCCAAATGAAAAATGTCTGAAATAGTACTGCTGACAGCGAAGTGTTTTTATTCTAGGTATGGTGAAAAAGCAAGAGAAAAACCTCATTGGAATATTCTCTGGAAAATTGGCATTATATTACAAACTCTTAAAGCATGGTATTGCTCATACTGATCTATACGTTAGCTCAATTTACAAAATTCTAGAGCTCACTCGAAAATGCTGAAACAGGAGGTGATCATTGGCTTGTTCATCTTGAGCTACTTTTTTTTCCCAAATACAAGCACTTCATTGAATTATAGATCTTGCTGTTTGCTATTTTATTGGCACACATGTTATATAGCAATTGACGCTCTCTTATTTCAACTGAATGATTACTGAACCTTACCCATTTTCCTTGGTTTTTTACAGTTCCCATTCTGTTAACTGCAGAAGCAGTTCTGACGGGGGGTGCGTGTCTTTGAACTTTTACTACACAATACTGGAAGGAATCCGTAGGTGATGATGGTCTGCATGCAACTGCTCTTCAGGATCTTCATTTGCAAAGGTTGTGAATATATCAGAGGTCTAGTCTGCAATTGGTCGTGTTATTTGTTGCTGGGGTCGCAGAGGGAGTGTAGGGCTGTGTCAGAATCTCTTTGGTGCTTGTCCCGCGGTGTCGTTTGGTGGATAAGCTGATGGTTCGGCCATCTGAGCTTTTAGTAATCAACCAGATTTGTCTGTGGATTCACTAACGAAGAGATAAAAAGGTCCCAGAAATGAGAACCCTTAGATGAAGAGAATTAACATTACTGTTTGTGGTACCTTTTGTCCGTTGCAGGTAGGACCCTAATTATTTACGATCTCATCTTATTGAAAACCCACGTTTTCGGGAAAATTTTGCAGCAGGACAGGAGCCGTTGGGAGGTTCAAAAGCTGATGCTGGGCTGATTGGAGATACTGAGAAGTGAGAAACAACAGCCTGCTTTCCGATCAGAGCTCCTCGGTTAGAGGCCGAGGCCGGGAGCTTTATTTGTTGTGTTTGCATGCGTAACACACCTTGGGACTCATGTAAATTGTGTTCGCAGTCGCACTGAGTTATTTTTCTTTAAGAGTACCAGAGGTGTGAGTGTTGACGGTGACTCGGTGAGAACGGCTGGGCTAGTGTGCTGCGTCGGCGAACAATGCCAATGCTTCACTCATGATCCTGTGCCAGGCCTGGCTGGAGTACTGGGAAAGAAGAGACGGCGCCTGATGAGCTTGTCCAGCCGATCGCTCGATCGGCTCCTCCGGTTCGCGCGGCCAGTCTGATTTGCCACACCATTTTCTCCAGAGCCAGCCACGGAGCCACCGCGTGAGGTGTTGAGTGCCACAGAGGTGTTTTGGGTGTTGACAGAGATAGTAATGGTGGACTTCAAGCTGGTGGGTGAGCATGAGTGAATATGACATGGGCTGGAAACGGATCCACGCGATCAATTCTTGATGGTCTTGAGGGCCGGAAGCCTACGGCCTGTTTGCTTGACTTACCAGCCACCAAGATTTTTCTCTCAGCAGAAATCAGCACCAGTCATCGACCAGTTAGTAGTTTTTTTCTCTCAGCATAAATTAGCATCAGCCACCAACTAATCAAACAGATAGTTAGAGTCCATATATTACGTCACCAACGGCCTAATTCCTAAACAGCTTACTTTCCCATAGAGCGAGTATTGAGATGCTCAAAAGAAGAAGAGTTTAGCGCCGTGATCATGCGTTGGTGTTTTGGGCTTTTTTTCAGTCTAGGTCTTGTTTAGTTCCAAAAACTAACTCCCAAATACACTATGCAAAAAGAAGATTTTCCATCACATCAAAATGTCATAACATGCATGGAGTATTAAATATAGATAAAATTAAAAACTAATTGCACAGTTTTGTTGTACTCTGCGAGACGAACATTTTGAGCTTAATTAATCAATTTTTGGATATTTTTTTACAAATACAAACGAAATGCTATAGTAACGTAATGATTACGAAGTGACATCTTACTTTCAAATTTAATCTCTCAATTCTAACATCTAAACAAGGCCTGCCTTTTCAGGTTCTGGTGTTATGTCGAAGAATCAATCGATCAATCGGCCTTTTCCAGGTGCACAGCTCGGAGCCGACGACAGAAACAGGGACCTGTTTCACAAAGCCAGGATACGCGAAAACACCGATAACTTTCAAGTAAACCAGGAGAGCAGAGGCTCTCGAACTTTTTGACATTTTCGAGCGGGCTAAAACCTCTGCCCGACGAGAAAACAGCTATTTCTTTTCAAAAAAATAGAAAACAGCTTAGAGCAAGTATAGTAATGGGCTGGGAGCCGGCTAAATCCTACATGGCAGTGAGAGAAAACAAGAGAGAGTAGCGGGCGTCTCCCTAGACGCCGGCCAGAAGCGGGCGGAGACGCGCTGTGCGCCCTCCTATTGGCTGTACTGCTGCTGCGCAGGGTGTTCATTCGCCGCACATGCTGCGGCCTTTTCCCCTGCCCTCCCCGTTGCATTAAATGGCTTGCTCCTCTCAGCCCGCTGCTGGCGCAACCATAAGCCATGCTCTTAGCCACCTCTGCCTGCAGCAGTGCGAAGTGGGCGCAAAAGCGAAGGGACAAGGCCCGGGAAACCAGCAGCGAGCCGCAGGCGAAGTGGACATTGACGTCGACGCCTCACTGCCGGTGCGCCTAGTTGCCGCGGAATCTTCTTTTTTGTTTATGTCTGTCTCCTGCGCTGCACTTCCTCGGTTCCTCCTTGCAGCTTCACCCGCCCCATGCTTTTTCGAGGTAGTGGGAACCTCTTGTGATGCGTATGATTTTTGCAGGATAATCTAGAATTTGAGGCGAAGAGTATCTCTCCTTTAACAAACAAACAAATGACTCTCTCTCTCGCTATCCATTTTTCAACCACTAGTGAGAATGAGAAACTGAGGGATGGTAATGGGAAACGACCGAGGGACAGCAGACTCAGGTCAACCTGCACGTCTCGTGTCGCTTTCCACTCACTCGATCCCAGCAGGCGTGCGTGGCCCAAGTACCCAACCCACCACCAGGTGGGCCTCCGCTCCAACCCCACCCCCACTCCACTTTTACTAGCACAACAGCCTCGCCTCCGCCCCCCGCCCCGCCCCACGCGACACGACACGACGCGACGCGAGACGCGGAGCAATACAAAAGTGGACTGGCTGGCTGGTGCTGGTGCTGGTTCAACTTCTACCAGCCACCACCCCCACCACCAGAGCGACGGACCGGGCAGGCAGGGTAAAGCAAGCCAACCAGACGAGGCGTCTCGCGTCCCGTCCTCGCTGCCGTTCCCCTTCTCTTCTCCCCGCTGCTGCTGTTGCTGCTCTGCTGCTGCGGTGCTCCGTCCGCGCTCCAGATCCGGCCACCAACCCGATCTGGTCTCCGGCATGGCGGCGGCTGCGAGGGCGGCGGGAGCGCTGGCGGTGGCGCTCGTGCTCGCGCTGGCGGGGGCCAACTCCGAGGGGGACGCGCTCTCGGCGCTGCGCCGCAGCCTCAGGGACCCCGGCGGCGTGCTCCAGAGCTGGGACCCCACGCTCGTCAACGCCTGCACCTGGTTCCACGTCACCTGCGACCGCGACAACCGCGTCACACGCCTGTGAGTCAAGCCTCCTCCGTCCGAGCCATCCCTCGTTCACGCTCTTTCCCCCCTGCGGTTCCGTCTGAGTTGGGGCCGTGGCTTGTGGGTGGGGAGTTGGATGCCTGAGCTTGTGCCCTTGTAGGAGCTCCTAATCACGTTTTATCTGTGTTCATTCACAAGTCGCAACTTCAGTAGGACGTTAAGGGAAACTGTTGTAGATTCGACCCGTTAATTAGTGGATTTATTACTGTGCCTTGACTCACTGAGCTAGAAGCTTATTTTGATGAGAAAAATGTACGTTGAATTGATGAGTTCCTGATGTTAGTGGTTGCTTTGAAAAGGAATGCCAACTAGCGAGGTAGGCGGCAAAAAGACGTAGGCAATCAACTAGGAATTGGATTTGAAAGCTTAGTTGGCGAACTGATTTGTGAAGTTAGTGGACCTGAGTTAGGATGTTTAGTCTTGAATCTAGATTATCCTAAACTTGTCACAAAAAGCCTAGTTCGCCAAGTTTCTGTGTCTCCTTAAGTTCAGTGGGTTAATTAGGTGATTGTGCTAGATGTTAAGGTTGTGTGGCCAATACATATGGTGGCTCAACCTTTTAGATAGAAGAGGCTAGTAAGGCCCAAAATGTGCAAATGTATTTGCTACTGTGCTGGACGTATGGATTACCAGGGGCGGATCCAGGCCCTTTTTGTGGTGTCCTGGGACACCAATAGATTTTCTTAATCTCCATTACGACGTATGTTTATTAGTGCTCAAATGGTAAGGTAGCATCATAACACAATGAAGAGGACACCAATGCCTATTTTGTCTAGATCTGCCCCTGTGGATTACAAATACCTGGCAATAGTGTTGAATGGTTGTTACCATTTCAGTTCACTGTAATCCTCCAGTGCTTTTATTATCTCTTTTGGTATTTCAGCTGGATTGTCGCTTAACTCAGCTTTTGAGATGTCCTTCTGTCTACCATTTATGTGATAACTTAGCTCAAAGGAAGGCTCCGTAGATAACACAATAGTCAGACTTGCATGATTTCTTGGAGTATATATGAAAATCTAGGGCATGCACTTAATCTTTGGAGAACCTTTGGATGTCATTATTGTATTGCATGTCTTTCACAGTTCAGAGCAGTACCCTTTTCTTATTGTTGCCTGGATACCTCTTTGAACAGAGATCTTGGTAACTTGAACTTATCTGGTCATCTGGTGCCTGAGCTTGGGAAATTGGAGCATCTGCAGTATCTGTAAGTTCTTACCCAAATGGTTTATATCTTGCTAGTTGTTCTCAGTACGAAGTTGGAACTTACATTCATTGTTTTGTTCAACTGCTTTGGGCATATGCTTTATATCATTTGTAAACACAATTATGCCCATTTGAAAATGGCTCATGAATTAATTTTTTTTGGCAAACACCAATAACTGAACTACCTTTTCCCCGCCCTTGTCAATTTGTAGTATTGACTGACTGATATACATCACATGTGCTCGTCAAATCATTTGTTATTCTCTGCACATGGGCAGTACCTGCTATATAATAGATGCTTCCACAATTCGACTTGTAAGAGCTTTGTTAGAGTTATTAAGGCCTTTGTACCCGGAGAGGCCATTTTTACATTCTAAGCTCTGTAGTCAGTTTTGAATTTGGCTGTCTGGACTCTGGACCTTTTTGTGATCAAGTACTATAGTAGCACGACATACACTATTAAAGCTATTTTCTGAACCTATTCTTCTTTTATCGAAAGCTGGTAGTTGTGAACTTCTAATAGACCTCAGAGAAATTGATTACGGGGACATGGTTTTACTCCTGATGAGCAACACACCTTGATATATTTAGAGTAATAGAAGATATATGATGACGTAACTTATACTATGTAAAATTATGCTTATCATCCTTGGTTGATCAAGTAGATAAGATCCTGTTTTCCACGGCTCCCTAGTAGGCTAGTACCCTCCTGAAATCTGTTCATGATTTATGCTTTTAATGCCTAATTTTCAATTTTAAAAGGTACCCCGTAGGTCGGATCAGTTTTCTATGACCTGCAAATCTGTCCATGTTCTATTTCTTCACAGTTATGATACAAAGGATTGATAAGAGTTGATGTTTTACACTTAGTTTGTCGTGTGCCTGTCAATTATTCATCTCAGTGGACCAGTATTGATCATTAGCATTGAAACAGGGAACTTTACAAGAATAACATTCAAGGACCAATTCCGTCTGAGCTTGGTAACTTGAAGAATCTAATAAGCTTGGACTTGTACAAGAACAACATTTCCGGGACAATACCTCCTTCCCTTGGAAAGTTGAAGTCCCTTGTATTCTTGTAAGTTTATTTCTTCAAATGTTGTTTACGTATTGTAAAATAGCTTTCATATAATATCATCTAATCATGGATATGATATTAGTTCTGTAGACGATGAACATTCCATCTTTTATAAATTCTGGGGCTGTGGTAGGTCAGGCACTTTGCTGTTCATTACTAGGGATAGTTACACATGTTGAGACTTAACTGTGGCGTTGACCTTTATGGTCTTTAGACTATTGAGATTTGCTACGCTTTCCACATAATTATAAATTTGCTAATGCATGGCTGTGCTTTGTAGGCGGCTCAATGGCAACCGTTTGACTGGACCAATCCCAAGGGAACTGGCTGGAATATCTAGTCTCAAAGTTGTGTAAGTACAGATCAACTTCAAATGTTTAGTGTTCTATTCGCTCTACATGAATTTCCCATTTGACAATCCTTGTTCTTTCAGTGATGTTTCAAGTAATGATCTGTGTGGGACAATTCCCACGTCTGGACCATTTGAGCACATTCCTCTGAGCAAGTAAGTTTGCTTGCCAGTTTTCATATCTTCTTGGCATCATTAAAAGGCATTTCATTTGTATTTTGCACTCATTTGTATGTCTTGAATTGGTCCGAAAATACTAGTTCAAGGTTCACTCAATTTTGTATTGTTGCAAACATGCCTGGATTTTTTATTTTTTAAAAAGAAACCTAGAGGTTTGTTAGTTCTATTGCTTTATATGACTGATTTGAAATGATATTCCTAGAATCTTATCTTATCAATCTGAAAGGCAGATAGGGCATCCAGGTCCAAAAATATTCGTCTTTATCTTATCTAATTGGATGAGTCCTAGTGTCCTGCACTTGACCTAGTGGCTTCCTGGAATCTGAGAATAATTAATTGGTCAGTCCATTTCCAAGCACTTGTTTTCTGTCCCTTGTGTGTGCAGTGTTATCTGGACATATTGTTATACTCTAGTTTCTTTGTTGGAAAGACTGAGGGATAGAATGCTGTCGGCAAGCTGTTGTCCATTTTCTTCTGATCATAAGAAGAGTAGAACAGAAATGCTTCTCTATCCTGGAGAATTTTGTAGTCTCCAGTGTGCATGTTCATTTTTACAGTGGTGCATGTTTTACTTCTATTAAGCTTATTTTGTGCAATTTGCAAGAAACTAACCCATGTGCTTTCTGAAAGAAGTAACTTGTTCGCAATTTGTTTGCCCCCACAGCTTTGAGAAGAACCCACGCTTGGAAGGTCCAGAACTACAAGGCCTGGCCGTATATGACACCAACTGCTAGAAGGCAACGTGAACAGAAGAATGGCTAGAGTAATGGGCGTACAAGGTTACTGAAAATCGGGTGATATAGATTATGTTAGGTCTGGTTGTGCTGCCACTCTGTAATCCCTTCCTGCATAGCTCTTATTTGCAACTTGCTGGCTGCAAGTTGCTGTATGTTTTAGCAGAATGCTTTCTATCCGTGAAAGTAAACATGAAACTGCTTATTACGACTGAAATGGTATTGTCATTTTCCCAGCCACGAATTTTTGCCTCCACTTTTGTTATCTCAACTAAATTTATGGTGAGTGTGATTTGTTGTGAACTAATCTATACCTGATTACCTGTTACTCGCGGCAAATTCATAGGATGGTCTGGTTATCGATTGACTGAGAATTTGCCTCGTGATTGGAAGTTGAAACCGTGGCACAAAAATAAATCTGTTTGATAAGGGTTGTACAATCGAAGTTTCCAATGTACTTACTGACTGACTGAACAAGTGAAGTTTGATTTTTGATTTGTGGTAGCTGGGAACCTTTTTCTGGCGGTGTCATCATTAAGGCAGTACCAGCAATTATTGGACTTGGTGATCTTGTAGTTTAAGATAACTTGCTGTTTTACCACAAGCCAAACATCTACACTTGTTGGCGTGATTTTACAGTCCAAAGTTTGGCAAACGTAGCTGCACTTGTTGTACCGCGCGTGCATGATCGTTGAATTGCTGGTAGGTATATAATGTAAAGTTGAAGTTGATTTAGTAGGTATATGATGTATATTGAAATTGAATTTGTCTGGCAGCTGCTTGAATTGTTGGTCTTGCTGAGTGCCGGGCTGCTGGAGTAGATCAGGTTGGTGTATCAAGTCAATACCAGAGTACTATTCGGTCCAGAATACTACAGTGATGATGCAAACCTAACCTGCCGACCGAGTTAATTTTAGGAAACGAAGGAGAAACAGGAGCATTCATGCTAACATGTGACGAACACACAAGATAGTTGTCACTGTTGGAAGCTGCCGCTAGGCGCTAGCTGAAGCATATGTCGGTGACCGCCTCGTCGCTTCGACACTAACACAGTAGTGTTTCAGAACCGAAGGAGATCAGTTTTTTTTGGTTGGGTTGTTGCAATTATGGTCCAACAATAAGCGTTGCTAGTCTCTACAGAAGCAGACATGCTCAGGGTCTGACAACTGAAGAAAACGAACGCCGCCTTGTCAATCGTCGGTGGTGTTTAGATGTTAGAATTGTGAGGGTGAATTTGGGAGTAGGATGTCATTTCGTAATCATTGCGTTACCGTAGCATTTCGTTTGTATTTGTGAAAAATTATCCAAAAATTGATTAATTAGGCTCAAAATGTTCGTCTCGCAGAGTACAATAAAACTGTGTAATTAGTTTTTGATTTCATCTACATTTAATACTCCATGCATGTTATGACATTTTGATGTGATGGAGAATCTTCTTTTTATATAGTATATTTGAGAGTTGCTTTTTGGAACTAAATAGGCCCGTCATGTTCGTGCAGGATTTCACCTGGTAGCTACTTCAGCTTACGTCAAGGAATGGTGAAAGAAGGCAACCTGTATCTGCGCAAACTTGGACAAATCCGTGATGCCTCCCGCATGATTGCGTGTCTACTGCTCCGTTCTTCGTCGGAGTTGTGTGTAGGGATCCAAGGCAAGGCCCTCCACCTGGCAACTGGCCTCCCCGCTCCCACCCAACGGTGTCGTGGACAGCGAGCGGGCATGCCCTCTTGCGCCGCCGTCTCTTTCATGTCCGTGCAGGGTGTCTCCAGCCTGCCGAAGATGAGACCGTGGCCACCTGCGCGTCCTCTCCGTCCACGCCATCTAGGTTGGCCTGCTGCCCTTCCAACGGCGACAGCGAGAACACCACCAAGATCTGTACCGCAGCCGCCACGGTTCCGGATGCCTCCTACTCTCACTGGTTATCCAGCGGGCGGCGACGCACTCATCCATGCTGCCCGTCGCTTTTTAATACCTACTGGATCCGTTCATGTTGGTTTCTGGGAGGACTTCTCGTTTATGTTGGGAATATTGGTATATATGGAGCTAATAGCTGGTATGCGGCAGGTGGGGGCTATGGTCTGTTTTTATATAACACCCAAGCTTCAACGAGTGGTAGTTGGGGAATATAGTGACTGAATTAAACTCGATGATTATAGTATCTCGTCTCGACATATAAAAAGAACATCACCATTCATCCACTCCCAGCATCACTGCTCTATCTGTGTGTACTACTCAGTATGTATGTAAGTATCTTGAAGAGAGTAAGCAGATGACTACATCTCTCGAGGGAACGATGAAATCAATGAATGAACACCGCCGGAAGTGGAAGTACAGTAGGAGCAAACAGCGCAGCCAATTTCAGGCACACTCTTTTTTTTTTGAACAACATTTCAGGCACACTCTGATCCCACACGGCGGCATCCCTTTCCAGTTTCCCCCGTGCTACGCACCACGACACCGACACGCTTGCGTGCACGTGCACTGCTCGGACGACTGGCACGGTCACGGCCTCGAGGCCGAACGGGCACGAGGCCGTGACCGTGCCAGTCCGTGCGCGGTGCCAGTCCGAGCCGCGCACGGTCGCCACTCGCCAGGCCCTCCAACCAACCTCCCACCCCACAGCCACAGGGCAGCCGACGAGGCATCATGCTCCTGCTGCGGCGCCTGGCCGGGGCCGGCCGGCGGCGGGGCCCCGCCATCGCGGCGCGAGGCCTCGCCTCGGGGGCGCCCCGGGAGGCGGTGGATGCGGTGGTGGTGGGCGCGGGCGTCGTCGGCCTCGCGGCGGCGCGCGCGCTGGCGATGGCCGGGCGCGAGGTGGTCGTGGTCGAGGCGGCCCCCAGCTTCGGCACCGGCACCAGCTCCCGCAACAGCGAGGTCATCCACGCCGGCATCTACTACCCCCCACGCAGCCTCAAGGTGCGCTCGCTCGCCCCCTTCGCTGCCTCGCCGGATTCAGTGCGCACGGATCCTAATTTAGCGCGGCTTCGACTTTGAATTGTGGGTATGGTTGCGTATGATGTCTGCTTGGCTGAATTTCACCAGACTTGTTTAGTTGCGCACGATTTTGGCTGCAGAGTTGCAAACCCAAGGTGCTTGTTGGTTCTAGTATCACTTCAGTGAAGTGGAAGAGCTTTGTGCAGTGGCACGGCAGCAGGTAGCGTTGTGACCCTGGCCAAGCTGCCTGGTTCGGCAAGCAAACCCTGACCATGGGTTTCGGATGCCTGGGCTCAGAGCGCTGCCTGGAGCCAGTTGCCTGGCCCAGGGTCTCATCCAAACATGCACTGGTGACCCACGATGGAAATATAGGTGTACAGTAGCGAACAAATTTGTTCCAGATGACACCTGACACTCTGGTTCGCAGGTTGGGATTGGGGCTTCGAAATTACCGGGTATGTTGAACTTAGTGGTTTTGTAGTTGAGCTGTATTAATGGTGTCTTCTTCACTGGAAAGTGCTAAGAGCAGAAAACTCCAATGGGATAAGTCTTATTCCTGCAGAAAACTAGAGCAGTTCTCACCATGCTAGATAATCGTCAGTGATTAGAGCATTTGCGCAGAGGGTGTGCTTTGGAATTTTAGACTGTTCCACGAATATTAGCATAAGAAGTATGCATCTGTTGTTGCAGTAAATCTAACTTTAAAATGCACAAAAAAAATATGCAGACCTATCACATTAGTGTGTTACTGATTCTACCTGCGGATTGCTTCTTATAGGCTAGCCTTTGTGTAAGGGGAAAGGAAATGCTCTACAAGTACTGTGCAGAACGAGGGGTTGCCCACAAACAACTTGGTAAGCTCATTGTTGCAACTGGTGCTGCAGAGATTGGAAAGCTGGACATGCTCCTCAGGAATGCTAAAGAAAATGGAGTAAATGATCTCCAGTTGATGGAGGGTTCTCAAGCTATGGAGATGGAACCTGAGCTTAGATGTCTTAAAGCTTTACTATCACCTAGTACAGGGATAGTTGACTCACATTCATTCATGCTCTCCCTTTTGGTACTTGACCATCATATAAATCAGTTCTTGGATTTAAAGTGAAAGCTTTGGTATCACTCTAAATTTGCTTGCGCTGTTATATATTTTGGTGGTTTCTGCAATGCAGGCTGATGCTGAAAACTTGGGAACAACCATATCCTACAACACATCAGTTATCGGTGGGCATGTTGGATATGAAGGCCTCGAACTCCATATATGTGAAAGCAAGGAACTGCAGAACCATCCTGTAGGGTCTCATGTGATCCCACAGCTTGTTTTGCTTCCAAAGCTTCTGATAAACTCAGCAGGTTTGAGTGCGGTTCCACTTGCCAAAAGATTTCATGGTCTTGATCAATCATTTGTGCCCAAACCTCATTATGCCCGTGGATGTTACTTCACCCTCTCCCAAACAAAGAGTCCTTTCAGCCACTTGATATATCCTCTACCAGAGGATGGTGGTATAGGGGTCCATGTCACAATAGACTTGAATTGCCTTGTTAGATTTGGCCCAGATGTTGAATGGCTAGACGGTGGAAAGGACCCTGTGTCATGTTTTCTGAATAGGTAAGCCACTGCAAACTTGTCTATGTTCAATTATTAAACCATGCGACTACTTTTGAAGCAAGAGTAACCCAAGAAGTTGAATTATGTCTCCTATAGCTTTTTGTGTGGGTGAAATTTTCAGGATCTGTTTAGGCACCAACATTTGGAAGGCTGTACTAATTCTAGATGCCACCGATAGCTGTCATGTATAGATGCCATATGCCAAAAGCTAGTAGTGTTAGTTTGCCAACGTCAATAATGCTTGATAGAATTTGCAGAAACTGACTAGTGATGTTAAGTTATAAGTATTTTGGAGCACATAATTGAACCTGTGTTTTCATGTGAAATTTGAAGATGCAATTGGGTGCAGTACCATGTTTCTAGTGTGTATTACTAGCATGATTTATGGATTCTGGAACCTAGTAGAGCTTGTTTGAGATTATCAGGATTTATAACTTGGTCAATCTACATCAGGTTTGATTACTCAGTCGACCCCACCCGATGTTCTGTATTTTACCCTGTGGTAAGGAAGTATTTTCCAAATCTCAAGGATGGGTCTTTGGAACCTGGTTATTCTGGGATCCGACCAAAGCTTTCTGGTCCTGGACAGCCTCCTTCAGATTTTGTCATTCAGGTGCTTTCTGATATCATATGTTTGGAATTTTGATTGGCACCTTCTCTATATCAGCTTCAAAAATTTATTTCTCATGCTGTCATGCACATTCATGACTGATTAAGTTGAATGACTGCAGGGGCAGGATATCCATGGTATTCCTGGGCTGGTTAACTTGTTTGGAATAGAATCCCCTGGTTTGACATCAAGCTTGGCGATTGCAAAACACATTGTTTCAAGATATTTGTGATGGGAGACTCCCAAACAACACTTCGTTGTTGGATGCTTGCTATCAGGCCAATATTTGGATTCTTGTTGTTGTAAATGTTAGAAGCTGAAATTCGTTGGAAGTTCCAAAGAAAAACAAACATGTCGGGGCTGAAATGGTGCTGCACTTGTAAGCATGTAGAACCTGGCCGCTACTGGACGCTGGAGGCGGATCACAATGTTCTTTTAGGGGACTATCAGACTAGCTTGCATGTTCTAGAATAACTGGATTTCTATGGTATAAGCAGATTAGCCTTGTAGCAAGAGAACGCACAAAGGAGCTTCCAGAATGACAAATAGCCAAATATCCAGTGCAGTAATTTGCTTTCAGATTATGTAAATCCTATAAAATCCTCGATAATGATATACATCGACTTGAAAATTATGCTAACTTGCATGATATATGGGACAAGACTTTTAGTTCCAACAAAAGATGTGGTCAAGCCCAACATTTTAGGTGTTAGGTATTCTCTTGCTTCTGGCGTTGCTTGCTGATCTCGAAATACAGGTCAACAAAGCACAGTTTAAGTAAACAATCTGGAAGGATAGAGAACAATGAATGAAAGACATGGCCCTTTTAATTGAAACATACAGAATCTGATTTCTCATATATATCAAAGTTGCTCTTACAGAGTATCCTAATTCCGTTTGTCCGGTAATTTGACAAAGATATCTAGTAGCTCTTGCTGAGGGCCATGTTTACAGGCAAGTACTTCAGGATTCAAGAAGAGATGTTCAAGTGCCATTCCAATTGCCATTAGGACCAAACTTCCACTTGCAATACTTCACTTTTCTTCCCTTTGTCAATCATTCATATCATCTGAAGTTTGAAGAATGAGAGTAAGCAAAAATTAACAGGTCAACACGACACAAAAAAGGGGTAAATGCAGGCATGTTGTTACCTCACCGCTTCCTCTGTGCTCGCCACTTATAGACAGGCCGTGATGTTGGACCCACAATCTCATCATCTGGGAGTTTCCTCTTGCGTCCAGGTTTCTGCCGAAGTAATAGATAAGTCATAAAGAGTTAAAAAGTATAAAATTTTCTGCACGTTCTAAAGTAGCAAACAGTTTCAAGTAACATCATAAGCTGACTGTAAATTCATCCCAAAAATGTTATGCCAATTTGGGCAAGCTGTTGCCAAAATATTAAAGAGACCGACTGATCAACTGTATTTCACATTTTATTTTACTTGCAAAGACAATAATGAAATTTGTTCTGCAGAGCACAAAAGTACATACAGCAACCCTTGCCAAGTTAAGATGGAAAATAGCCAACTTCCAACTGATATGTGCTGTTATTTTTCGTAGATCTAACAGAGTGAGCAACTAGATTTTGTGGTCTATGGTCTATTTGTGGTAACGTGAGAGTTCCAGTGACTTAAAAACAAAGCTCATATGATACTGAGAGTTCCTTTCGGAAACATGTTGGAAAGTGGATGCTAAGACTAAAACTAGTAACCCAGTAGGCATTACCAGATCATTCAGCCAGTCTCTACAGCATTATCCTTTCTTCCCCTATCAACTCGAGTGACTGAGTGACCAACTTAGAACATAATATACCAATTGCATTTTGTCAGAGTTGTGGCTACCACCAACTAAAGGAAGGTTATATTCCATCTGATACTGAAGAATTTTAGTTCCAGAAATGGACTGGTAGCACTAGCATCAACCCTACGTTTTGTTTCAATTAAACCCGTAAAAAGTAGAACCCAAGCTAATTAAAAATTCAAAATATAAAAGATGGCATACCTTCAATTCTTTTTGTAAGGCCATGTCTCCATACAATTTCTCAAGCTTTTGAAGCCTCTCCTTCCTCTCGTTTAACTCCCTGTATGAAGAAGCTGTTTTCCTGGATGGGAAAAGCAAAGGATTAGACACGAGGAGATAAGCCTATCATGTAACTGTCAACAAAATAAACTGCACAATATCACAATCCCATGTCCCTATAGAGAATATGACAATCAGATTAGTTTCCTGGCTAAATGGACACAAAAATAAGAAAAAGACAGAATAAACAGTAAAAAATGGCTCTCCGTACGCATAATGCAAGTGTAGCTATAAAAGTAACATATATATGCCATATTCCATAGAGAAGTGCATGTTACTTCTTTATACGAGAAGGGATGTTGTCAAAACTAGGCATGTTGCTGCTTTCTCCTATCCTGGATCGTATTTCTTTGGCTTCTTCTCTGAAACAAAAGAACAAGCCATCTCAATATTGACACAAGCTTAACAAGCAGACAATTCCAAAATGGTAGGCAAAATAGACACATTATCTATACCTGTCTTCAGCAAAATAAACATGCTTGTTTGCACGCTTGGTATCCAGTTCATGAAGTGTCGAGCTTAACTTTTCAATTTTCTATGAAGTGGCCCCATCCAAATTAAAACAGAACACAGCTTAAGACACAAGAACAAAACTGCACTTATTTTGCTACGAATACTTTGGATGTCATCACAAACCTTTTTTTCACTCTGAATACTCTGAAGGATATATCCCATATCTTTATTTTTCAACAAAAGAAGTTCCTCTTCTGTATACTTATTGTCTTCGGGCCTAGCAAAACGTACAACACGGTCAAAATTGAAACACAGGGTAGATCAAAATTCAAAACTTACAATAGCCAGTCTAGAGGGGGCAGCGGGACTGCATTGTACATACTTTGGCCTATGAACTCCACCAACGGTCCTACTGTTGATCATCTTAAAGTAGAATTCATCTGGGTTCCTGAATGCTGCCTTCTCCCTTAGTTTCTGCAATTAATCACCAGCAAGGACCTTAATTTATACAAGTTACATCATCCGTAACCATGAAGTAACATCAAGTTCATCAGACTAACATATAGTTAAACAGATAATAACAAGCTAAAAGTATATAAATCTGATACAACACGCAAATTCCCGACTTCCTAAGCCCCAGAGGCCCAGACACAGGCATAAGATAAGAAGAAGCAATACCCCGATGATTTCCTCCTTGCGGTGGTAAGCTTTGGCCCGGACGACATAGTCCTTGTGCTTCTCTAGAATCCCAAACTTCTTCCTTGCCTCCCTGCGAAATCCCACCAACAACCAAGCTCAGACCCTTAATTTCCACCGACGGCGGCGCCGTGACCCTCACATTCGAATTGCTAGCAGGGAGCTGCTGGCGGAGAAACTTACGGCTGTGCGCGCTCCTTGTGAGCCCTCCGCTGAATCGCGTTCCGCAGCGACGACATTTTCCTCGCCCTCCTGTTGCTTCCGACGGAGAACGAGGGATCGGCAGAGGCGCGGATTTGGGAGGAGAGCTGCGCCGGAACCGGGGAGGAAGGGGAAAACCGGACCAGGAGTAGGGAATAACTGCAGAGGCCGAGCTAGGGTTCAGGGGTTTGGTTTTGGGCTTATGGTTCGAAACGGCCCACTAGAGGCCCATTTGTAGGTTTCACCGTTTTTTCCGTTGCACGAGCGTATATTATAACCGTTCGTTCAATTCAAAAAAAAAACAAAAAACTGATCATCCAATAAAATCACAGTTCAATCTGAAATAAATTATAATCGCAACTGAATTATCTGCACAAATACACGCACTAACATAGCCGATGAAACCGTATGTGTGCACTAGCAATCGCACTGCTGCTCGGTTACAATTTAAAATTCTCACAGGACGCGAATCCGTCATGTTGCTGGTGCTGCTCCTATTTGCATTCCTGGTCAAACAACAATTTACAACCAATTGTCAAAGCTGTATAGCTCTAAAATGCTGCAACTGTCGATTTGCAGCATCTCTATTCTACCATTTCGAATGGACAATTGGTTGGAAAGTGACGGATTCAGGAGACCAACCAGATCCCCACAGGCTCATCTGTCGTCCCCACATTCCCAGCTGGAGTCTCAGGCTTCCGAATGGAATGATCTCCTGATGAGGCTTCAGTATAACCTCTGCCACTGGCGGTCAGTTGGTCAGCACTCGGCATCAATCCCCATGAAGAACATCCTCATACTGCTTTTGGCTGAACCTGTTCGAAGTCAAACACCTCAAACATCAAGCGCCGCACGTCAGGCTTGCCATACACGCAGTAAGCAAGCCCATGTAACGCTTGCTGGACAGCGGTTGTCGAAGGATTCCTGAGACGTCGGTTGTGTTCGAATCTATCTTGCACCGACTCCCCATAGATAACATAGTGGTGCAGGTGCTTGTCCCGCAGGTATCGTCCACAATACTTGTTCATCAACATCCTCCTATGCTTCTCCGCCAACCACCTGCCTGGTGCATCTAGATGCTTCATGAGCAGCCTCTCAGCTAGCACGAGATCCTGGCAACAAAGATGTTCAGATCTTCAGTGTGACTGTTGGCCCATTGGATAATGGTGGATGCTGAAAAGCTTATAAGAAGACACAACATACCTGAATCTTCTGGCCAACATATTCGAGACGCTCAAAACAGAATCTTGGATGCTCAAACTTATGCTTTGATGGGTGCAGAAAACAGAGCTGCAAGGAAACAAATCACCATGATGGTCTCACTTATCATATTGTAAAATTAGTGGAAGCAATATTTGACATATTAAATAATCAAATCTTGACATAGTTTTTCATTGCAAATGAAATCCTGACATAGCTTTGTTAGTTACACGGTACTACAGAGCTTATCTGTGAACTGAGCTGTGACAAGTAAAATTGTTAATTTCTGTCTTGAAAACAACATACCAATCAAAGTAGCTAGGTAGGTTTCTCTTTTCTATGTTATGAAGGTAATATGGAATACCGATTGGTTCCTACAGAATTGCAATATCTTCCACTCGATGCTCAAGAATTTTCAGCATTTGGCTTTCCTTTTCTGATTTATGGCTCATGTTAATTGTTGCAGGAAACAGAAGTTGCACACATGCTTTGCAGATTATCAAATGAACGTTTCAAAGGAATAACACAAGGGAAGAAAAAAAAATGGACTAGGGATGTCAGATTACCTGAAGACCAAGTCCAAGCTCTATATTCCTTGCTTCGGTGATTTCGGGAATTCTGTCATTCATGGGCAAGGGATATCCTAGGGTGTCCATGACCTTAGGTCTACTGTCAAAATCCCAAATGTTTCCTCTGAAACGATGCATGCCTGGCGGCACACAAGCTCGGAAAAGCCTTGGATGAGCGAAAAGAGCATCTGGCGGTGGCTGCATAAAATGTAACAAGTTAAGAACGAAGTAAAGGGTGATGAAATAGGATCAACAGTTGTAAAAGCCATTATTACCCTGTAGGCAGCAACATCCTGCCATGTGAGTTGTCTCTTTTCAAACTCCACTGAAACATAATCAACATCTTCTAGTTGGCGCCTCAATTTCGGCTGACAGCTCTCATCATCAGGGTCCATCCCAAATGCCTCAAAAAGGACACGATAGACTTCGGGCATGCCAAAGCACAAATATATAGCCCCAAATATTGCCCAGAATACAGCCCTGAAACGCAAATAGACATTTTAATGAAATGCATTACAGCAAGCAACAAATATTGCTGTAAGAAATCCGAAAATCAGAAAGAATCTCATGCACAATACATTGAATCTGCATGAAGATGTGAAGATAAAACTATGAACTCCATATTTCATAGTACGATGGTACTCAGTTTTGTACAGTGGATTAGCACATCAAGAGTACTTAGCAATACGCATAAAGGGATGTAATATAGCAATAATGTATTAGTATTATAGCATTTAGGCATAAATAGAGACATCCCCACCACGATGGCTGCAGAACAATTGAACAGGTAGCACTATCATACAGTGAGAAAGAAAAAATTCCAATCCTTTCCATTTCTCCTGTTAATGGTATCATGCTTTATAGCTAACCAAATATATTCAAAGAGTCAGTTACCGTGTGTAAAAGGTTAACAAGCCCTAAATCGCTGACAAGATATACGATAATGTTCCAACCAACTTTGAAGGTGCACTCGTGCATTTTTTAAACGAGGTATAGCTAAGCCCAAGCTCAATAAATCTTTACCCCTAAAACTGCTGTATCCTGCAATTCGCAATGTAACTATACTCAGACAAAATGTGACCGCTTCATGATGCACACCAACTAATCAAATTATCTTAGCTTATGATCAGATACAAGATGCAAATTTCTACAGTTCCAATAGCACATTTTACGCACAACAAAGAAACCCACACTTTCAGTAAATGGATAAGAAGACAGAGCACTCACTTGGATGGCGGCTCCCGGTCCTTGCGAATCATCCTATCCAAATCATCATAAGGAAACACCAAATTGTGAAGGCTGGCCGCCTTGAGCCATTTGGGCAACACCTTCTTCCCAATAAGAGCGTACACCCGCTCCCTCATCGGCCCAGGTGACTCCCTGGGGTACCTCTGCAAGAAGAACTCGCAGAACGCGAGCTCGAGAACGTACTGGCCCAGGAACCAGAGCCTGGAGTGGCCGTTCCGGACGTGCCGCGTCCGCGTGCGCTCGCTGGAGGGGTCCAGATGCTGGAACGCGAGGTAGAGCAGCACATCGAAATGACGCGCGGGGCAGTCATCGCCTTCGCCGAGCGTCTCGGAGGGCGCGAGCGGGTACCCGAGCGCCTGCTTGGCCTCGAGGAGGTACTCGTCCATCCAGGTCCTGTCGGCGGTGGAGAGCGGCGCAGAGGGGAGGCAGGAGGAGAGCAGCGGGAGCGCCTTGAGCGACAGCTGCGGGCTGCTGAGGAACCGCCGGGTGAGGCGCTCGTCGTCGAGCGGCGGCTTGAGGATAAAGCGGCGCGGAGGGTGCTTCTTCTTGGGGGACACGGCCTTCTTCCGCTGCGCGAGCTCACGGAGGAGGCGGCTCGGGCTGTTCGCCGGCTCCGAAGGGGGGACCGGCGGCGGCGAAGGGGTCTGGTCGGCCGCGACGGCAAGGACCCGTACACGGTAGCGGCAGCGCGAGCTGGGGAGCGAGAGGGGTAGTGGCGTGAGGGTGAGAGCTTGGAACGCCATGGCGGGTGGCGCCATTGGTGGTGGCGACCGGCGACCGCGAGCTCCGGCTGGGGTTTTGCGGGGAATTTGGTTGGGGTTGGGGAAGGGGAGGAAGAGGATAAGCGGAGGAGAAACATGAGCTGTCCATTTTGTGATCGATGGCTGGGATGGGTTGTAGTGAGCGCGCTGGGAAAAAAATATCTTGAGCTTGCCTTCGAAATGACGTGGCAAAGCACACTGTGCTGGCAAATGCGACCCGGACCGTCGTCCAAGGACCAATGGGCCTATTACCGTATATCTGCGGCCCAAATTTTGCACCGTAAACGGAATCAATTTTGGCCCAATAGTTAGCCTCTGCCGTCTGGCCCCAGCTGCTTCTCGTCGATGGGCCTGGGACGATGGAGAAGGTGGGCTGAGCCCTTTGCGGCCGCCGCAAGGCAGGGACGAGTGGCGAGTGGCGACAGGTCTCGGCCTGTCTCCTCTACTCCACCACCAGCCAGCAGTTGGGCACGACGCCACCGCCGATCCACCAGCCACCGGGCGGCGTCCGTCAATGGCGAACCCAAGGAGAGCCATCGCGCTGCACATCCAGACCCAACCGCCGCCTCTCCCCACCACCGCCTCCCTGCCGCCGCACTCCTCCGTGGCGTCGTCGCTGCTGCACTTCCTGAAGCGGCCGGCGTCCTTCCCGTTCCTCCTCTCCCTCTTCGTCCTCCTCACCTGGCTCTCGCTCCGCTTCCACCGCCCCTCCCCGCCCCCGTCGCTCGGGGGCCGCCCCGCCGTCGTGCACGACCCCCAGGCCAACCTCGTCCGCTTCCCCGCGGAGCTTCACCCCACCCCCATCGCTCGCGACGGGCGCGGGTGGCTGCTCGACCCCGTCGCCGCCGCCCGCGATGCCGGACTTCCAGGTGAGCTCGCTCCCCCTCGACTGACGCCTCCATATGTTCTTGTGTTCGCAACTCGCAAGTGCGCTCCACAGTGTGTTAGAGTTTGAGGAGAGTTATTAATTAGATTGTTGATGATGAGGCAAATCGCTCTGGTAAGAAGTGATGGACTGATGGTAGAATACCTACTCGATGGATAATGTGATGGAATGCGGTAGAATAGATTGCAATTGAAGTCCGTCTAACTGGATACAACTGGAATATATACTGCTTTTTCACAAACCTAGTTCATATTTATTATGTTAGTGGTCGTAAAAGGAAAACTGATTTCTGATCATGAGGCTTGTGGAACTAGAAGCTCAAAAATATGTCATGTGTAGTTTTCAATCTTACAGAATCTCTTTTGTATGTTGCTCATGATAAGCTTTTGAACTTGTGTTTTGAGGGGAACACATGAAATCAATTGATGCACCTTAGTTCTAGTATGACTTTTTGGTTGCTATAATGCCATCTAAAGCCACTCTAATTCTTTAAGCTGATATTCAAATTTCAAATCAGTTAGATTGCCTATGGATGCCATAACTCAGTGATAGGCATGGTTTGTGATTGCAGTACCTAGTTGTTTACATCAAATTGGTAAAAATGGTGTTGGTTGGTTGGTTGAGTCGATACACCTTGTTTCTGCGATTGCCGTTGAGCTTCTGACTGAAGAGACTTCTATATCACAAGCCATAGTGTCCACTCAGCGAACTGTGCTCAGTAGAGATGCTCTGGAGACTGCCTTGAACCCTTTCCATATCATTGTTTTTATTTGAGTTATTGAAAATGTACTTTGCACATTATTACTAGTGGATAGATGTGATGCTTATTCAAGAAGCAACTAATTAAAATACAGTTACTCAGAATTAAGCATATATGTTTGCTTTGTCCACAAGTGCCCCATTTGTCCTAGTGAATTCTGATTCGCATCCTTTTGATGCCTTTTTATGGCCAAGTGAAGGGCCATCAAATGCATTAACATTTTTTGTTACTGCTTAGTACTGTGTCAAACTTGAGACTTCTCTCCTGTGCATAATTGGTAGTCAGAATGAGTTCCTTGTATGTACCTGCAACACACATTGCTCCAAAGTGCTTAGCTCATAATCTTGGAGGCGACTATTTCCGGCTTAACTTGACTCTTGTCAAATGCTCGGTAAGTTATAGTATTCTAAGTATTTCTATTGATGGTTCTATTAGAATTTTTGTAGTAGTTGAATGTAGATATCAATCTTCCACAAGTGCAGCAAAAAGTGTGGAACCAAATTCCCTGAAGCTAGTTGAGGCATCAATCAATTAAAGAACGTGTGGAACCTTTTCATTTTGGAAAGCCAGTATGGCTATCGTTATGTGTTAGGAAATTCATTTGACATTCATCCAGTGGCTTGAGAGTTCCAAATATGTTTTTTTTTCTCAACTGTTATTGTGGGTGAATATATATTCAATTTCAGAGAAAGATCTGTGTACCCACTTAATAGTTTTGTTGTTTATGACTGCATTTTGAATGTGCTTAAAAAAAAGATGTCAACGAAACATGCTTTTGTAGACGTTATTGATGTTAATTTGTTTTAGGTGGCGCATTTGCTTGTTTATCGCTGCACGTAGGACAGATCCAGCCAGGTGGCTTACGTGGCAATCATCGTCACCACACATGCAATGAAACATTCGTCATCTGGGGTGCAAAGACAAAATTCAGGGTAATGATCCTCCCTTTTTGCAGTTTCTGAGAATTGCGTGCTTTCAATGTTTGAATGTCTGTTTCCCATAATCAACAGTTAGAAAATGCTGATGTAAAAGATAAGGGGTATGGGGAGGCCATAATTGCGGCTGACGAGGTCGGCATTGTTGCAAGTACAAGATCAACTGCACATGCCTTGATCAATATGGATGTGCAACCAACCTTCTTCATCGGTTGTCAGGATACACCAATAAATCCCAACAGCTCAAATACTGACTACAAGGTCTGGAAAGATCTATGACACCCGCATTGTTTGTATAACCTGACGGTGAGCAATTATCTGGCCAAATATGATGGGTAGAAATGGAAGCAACTTGGAGCCTTGAGAAGATATTTTGGTAGTTCATTATATGGTCAGGTATTCATGTATAGTTGCTTGGGCAAAAGCAGATGGCTATTGATTTTTTTTGGCTGTCATGGTTTTTGTTTTGGTAGAGGTTACTTTTGTATCTTTTTCCTCTATTGAATATGATCACCTAGTCTGGTGCTCTTATCTCATTGTGATCAGTTTTCGTCAATTATGATGATTGCTAGCTTTCTGTTTGGAGATTCTAGAAATTAGAAGATATTTATGAGGTTCAGTTTGGCTGTTACTTGAGCTACATGTGTTCCTTTTCAGTTTGCAGATACTGATATGCATATGCCCTTTTGTAATCACAAGGACAAGTGTGCTGGGTCTGCTGGCATGATGTGCTTTCACTGATGAATCAGTGATAACATGCTGCTTGTCTTGCTTAACATGCATCGTCTCTTTCGACAATCATCATCATCCTTTTGTAGTTGGATTCTGTTTTCGCTGGACTTTTCGGGCGTCCTCAATTTAAAGGGGCATCTGCTCATTTTCGTGTAAATTGTTGATAACAAAAGGTTATATAATTCTGTCGGTGCTGAGATTGGCCGTCCAACTTCAATGCCACACAGAATGCGCTGTGTCCCGTCCCCTGACGGTTGATGCAAGAGCTAGCACGATGACACAAGAGTTTATCCTGGTTCCGGCCGCGGGGCCGTACGTCCAGCAGACTGTGCTCGCGGCACTATACTATCTTGCACCGAAGTGCCTGCAGTGGGGGGGGCTACAAGCACGGCGGGAGAGGAGAGGAAGTCTCCAAGTCCCTGAAAATGGGTGTGAAAATGATTGAGGAGAGTGCCAATATCGTGGAAGGCGGTGATCGTGTGTGTTCGTCTTCTCTCTCGCCCCCTTCCTCCTTTTATAGGCCAAAGAGAGAGAGGCGGGAGAGCTACAAGTACAAGTACAGTGTGTGCTACAGGGGCGCGCACTGGAGAGCATGGCGCCGGGCGTGCGGTCGTCCTTGACCCTGGCAGGGGATTTATGACGAGCTCCGGCTTCTGCGGGTGTCACGGCCGTCCCTGTGCTTGTCCTGGAGTGGTTTCGAGGGGTGGCGCCGCCGTAATCCGCGCCCAGCCGCCCGCCGCTGGTTGGTTCGAGGGCGTGGCAGGTGGGAAAGGACGAGAGTTGGCGGCACAGGGGTCGGCATGGCGGTTGTTGTTGACCACAGTGCGCGGCGTGCCCGATTTACCGGGGAATGGCCGAGAGTTGGTGGATTTGACCCGGCGTTCGTCATCACCGGGCCGCGCCTGACCGGAGTCCGTGCTCGGTCGCTGCTCATATATTCGTTCGAGGGTTCTTCACGCCCATTCGAGGGCTGCACCGGGGGGGGAAGGACGGGAGTAGGTAGAATAGTGGTGCGGAATGACGCCTGCAAGTCTGCACAGGGCCTTGCGCAGCGCCGCATGCGTCCGCACAGTAGCGGTGAGGACGAATAGTGACCGGAGCAGGTAGAACAGCGAGCTCTGCGGTGTCAGCGGCGCGGTGTGGGGAGAGATCGCCCTTTGACTTCGGCGCCTGCCCGATGGGGCGGGCATTAAATGCCGTTGTCGGGCGGGGCGCCGGGGCGCGCCGCGTCGAGTAGAGGGGTGGCCTCGAGCGAGGCGGAGTTGGCTCGCCTGCTTGAGGGGGTGCGCGGCCCTCGAGCGAGGCGGAGTTGGCTCGCCTGCTTGAGGGGGTGCGCGGTCCTCGAGCGAGGCGGAGTTGGCTCGCCTGCTTGAGGGGGTGCGCGGCCCTCGAGCGAGGCGGAGTTTGCGTTGCGCCTGATCCGGGGGGTCCGGGTCCCTCGAGCGAGGCGGAGACGGGGGTCGCCACTTGGGTCCCCTCGACAGGCGAGCTCGGACGGCTGTTTTGGGCCGTGATAAGCTGTGACGGGCCGCGCTGCCTTGGTGGCCCTTTCGGGCTGCTGGTGATTCGGCCCTCTGTGGTTAACGTTTTTTGAGGGTGGTTACCCCGATGGTTAGGGGACCCCCTGGGTCTGTCCCCGACAGTAGCCCCCGAGCCTCTGCCGGACTAAGGGTCAGTCGGGCAGAGGCTGATGGTTTGCGGGATCGTTCCCGGGCATTCTGCGGGGGTTACTCCTTCTTGATTACGCATGTTCTTCCGTGGGGGCGCGCGAGCGCACCCGCGAGTGTAGCCCCCGAGCCTTTGGAGGAGTGAGTTCACTCGTGCAAGGGCTTTGACTCCCGAGGGTTGTGTTAGTCGCTCCCCATTTGACGTGGTGAATTGCGGGATGGTACCGATTTATACGGAACTCGGGGGGCGGGTCCTGCACGGCTTCGACGTGTTTCGCGCATAGGAGGAGGAGGATATGCTGCAAGGAGCCCCCAAGCCCCTGGCCCGAGCGGAGGCGATCAGGGGGACTCTTGTCTTTGAGTTGCGACCCTCGCTTCCCCTTCGCGGGGGAGAGGGGTGAGGTCATCGTGTAACCCTCGAATCGGGCCGCGTACACAGATGCCTCGGTGAGCTGCTAGCGGGTAGTTCAAGCGGACGCCCGTGCCCCGTTTGCTAGGGGTCGGCTCGTGGTCCGGAGACTCGTCCATAAGAGCGCTTGCAAAGGTTTGCTAGGTAGGGCTCGGCCCCCTTCGGTGGAGGCCGAGGGCGCGGAAGCTCTCCCTCGATGGGATCCCTCGTCTAGCTGCCCATGTCTGGCCTTGAACACAACAGGGGCGTCCCCAAACTTCGCGTTCGGGGTAAAGTCCGTTGAGCACGCCCGAATCGTCCCTGACTCTGTTGATCCGGAGCGCCTGTCGAACCCTTTCGCGGGCCAGGCTTCGTACTCCTGATCAGTGGGGCCTTGCGAAAGGTGCAGGTCGCCCTCGAGCCGCGGGCTCGAGAGTGGGTTGGTCGAGCGTAACCTGCAGCCTTCGCATCGCTTAGTCTGGGGCGCCCCTCGAACCCTTTCGAGGTCTGGGCTTCGAGCCCCTGATTAGTCCGCGCCTCGGGGGGGGGGGCGTCGTTGTCTTACCTTGGAAGGAACCCTTCCGTTCGGTTGTTGACGTTTCGGTTTGCGGGCCTACGCGCGACCGCTGGCGGGCGTGGTCGTGGCTGACGTGGCACGGAGTGGGCGAGGTGGGCGTAGTGGGCGCACCTTTTTAGGCGGAGTTGGCGTGCGCCGGGGAGAGGCGAGGCGACGGGCGGTCAGGCGCCGCTGCCGCGTCGTTTCGTTTTACTGTGCCGCAGTAAATGCCGCCGCTCACGCGTGCCGTTCTCCGGGGAAAGGGGAGGGGCCCCCGGTTGTCATCGATGTGCCACGCGCGCCGGGCCTGTCGCCGATGGTTTTGTGTGCCGCGGCGGGGATGAACTCGCTCGCTCCCTTATAAAAAGGAAAGCGGAGGGGAGGGGATTACTTACCTTCTCCATTCCCCGCACCAGCTCGCGCCTCCGCCTTTCTCTCGCTTCCGAGTCCGCTTGCTGCTCTCTGCTCGTCCTGCCCGCCTTCGTCGCCTTTGCTCCCCGCTCCGCCGTCTGCCATGGTGGTCATTGAGGGCGTCACCGAGTGGACTCCGTCCACCGCCACCGATCACCTCCTGGAGGACCTGGTGACCGGCGGGCAGCTCTCGCCCCGGGGCGATCCGGCGCGGCCGGCGTGGATTGTCCCGGCGCTGGCGGCCAGGGTGCCAAACCCGCCGGCGGGGTACGTGGTGAGTTTCATCCGCTTCCACGAGCGGGGCTTCAACGCGCCTGCCAGTCAGTTCATGCGGGGCCTCTGCTACTACTACGGCGTGGAGCTCCACAACTTCGCCCCCAACGCCATCTCTCAAGCGGCGGCCTTCGTCGGCGTCTGTGAGGGCGTGCTGGGGATCGAGGCGCACTGGGACCTGTGGGTCCACCTCTTCCGCGCCGAGCTCAGCACGTCCGCGCGCGGGGAAGGGGGTGCGCCGCTCTTCGTGCGCCGGCGGTCTTACGCTCGCGCCGTTCGAGCCCCGGAAGCATCTGTATCCGGCCTGCAGGATGACCACCAACAACAGTGGCTGTGCCAAGGGGTGGTTCTATCTGCGCAACGACGGCCTGGGGTTGCCGGAGTACACTGGCAAGGTCTTGACGGAGAAGGCCGACTCCTGGAGCTATGGAGTTTCCGGCGACGGCCAGCGGAAGAGGCTCCGCCCCGCCATCGACGCCCTTCGTACTCTGGAGGGGTCGGGTTTGACCGTGGCGCACGTGCTTGCGCACTGCCATCGTCGTCGGGTGGTTCCCCTCATGGAGAGACAGCTCCCTCTGTTCCGGATGACAGAGGACGCCGACCCGGCGGCATTGGCGACTTCGCGTATGTTGCCGGAGCCACCCCTTGAGGAGTACGTCGTTACGAGGGTGCGAACGGCGGTGCATCCCGACACTATGCCGAGTAACCTCTGGTCGTTCCGGTTGCGCCCCGACGAGGGCCACGTTTTGTCGGTAAGTCGTCATTTTCCCTCCCGAGCTGTCGGATTGATAACTTAGGATTTTCTTTCTCGATTCATTGTGGTTTCAGGAGGTGAACTGCCACCTCTACCGCTCCCTCACGCCGACTCCGGAGGTGCGTGCTTCGAACCGCGCCCGCCGTGACCGCGAGAGGGACGCGAAGGCGGCGAGGAAGGCCAGCAGCCAGAGGAGGCAGGCCCGGCGGGACACGCACTCGGCGGCGCTCCGCCGGTGGAGGAGGGACGGCGGGACGCCGCCGGCATCCCCGGAGGACTCCCCGGACCCTCCTCGGGAGGAGGAGGAGGAGATCGATGCCGGCGGGGCTCTGCCCGCCGATGAGGAGGAGGAGATGGTCGTGCCGTCGCCTGGGGCGGGCGCGGCGAGCCTTGGCGATGTCGCGCCGGTGGCAGCGCGGACGGCGGTCTCGCCCGCCCGACCCGCGGCGTCGCGGGCGCATGTGACTTCTACCCTTGCTGCGGGCGCGTTGCGCCGCAGCAGATCGGATGCCGAGGGCTCGAGGGATTCGCAGCCCTCGAGCGGGTTGAGGGGGTCCTCGAGTTCGAGGACGGCTCCATCATCGGGCGACTCGAAGCGGAAATTGCAGGCCTTGCAGGACTGCGTCGGGTAAGTCTCGCTTTGAGCTATTCTCGTGATTTTCCATCTCCGTTTGGTTTTTTGCTTCACAATTTCCGTTTTTTCTTTCTGATTCAGCGCTCGGGTGCTGCCAAGGCCAACCCCAACCTTGCGCCTAAGAAGGCGTTAAAGGTCGGGGTGTTGGATTCCCCTCACGCCGGGGGATCGCGTTCGCGTGGGACTCCGCGTCCAGCAGCGACGCCCGCAGTGATGCCGGAGGAGCTGGCGCCGGGGGTACGAGATTCCCGGCCGATGGAGACGGAGCGGGGGGGGGGGGACGCCCCCGATGGTGGTTATGGAGCCGAGGCAAGACGCCCTGGTGGTGGACGTGGAGCCGGGGCACGGCGCCCCGGTGATAGAGGTGGAGCCGGGGCGCGACGCTCTGGCTGAGGTGGGCGAGCAGGGGGGCCGTGCCACCGCCGCGACCACTACTGGAAGGAGGCAGGAGGCGGTCGCGCCGATCGGTAGCACGGTCATCCTGCCGGCTTCGGGTTGCGCACAAGGCGTGGCCCAAGATGACGATGGCGGACGTGCTCCCCCTGCGGGGGTGGCTGCGGCCGAGGTGCCGGCGGCGTTTTCCTTGGCCCGGGGGCCGCCGCAGGCGCCAGTGGCTGGGGGAGTGGCGGAGTGGGATACGGCCGAGGCGGCGCTGCGTCAGGGTCGGCGCGGCCCGAGCGCATGGCCGGAGCAGCCCGGCGTCTCTGCCCGAGTCTGGCGGGGCATGGCGGAGGAGAACGAGCTGTGGGCTCGAGTAGAACGGGTCGGGACGGACCTGGAGCGGACCATCGCTGCCGCCGCCGATCTTCATTCTAGGCAGGCGCTGGAACTTTTCGAGGTAACCCCGTGCTTATCCATACTGCTTGGTAATTCGTCACTGTTTTTAGTTCGTGCCTTATCCTTGATGGTTCTTCGTGCAGCTTCTGCGGAAGGAGGCGGCAGACAAGACCGCGTGCATCGTGGACTTGTACGCCGATCTTCGTCGGTACCGTTAGGCGAACCTGGACCTGGGCACGGAGGTGACCCAGCTCACCGCCCGGGTGAGGGAGACAGAGACGGCCGCCCGCGCACACGAGGGCGCCAAGGCTCGCGCGGAGCAGGAACGCGACGCCGAGAGGGGCGCGGCGGAGCGGGGGGCCCGGGCATTGGCCGCGGCGTTGGAGCGGCTCGAGCTCGAGCGCAAGGCGCGCGAGGAGGCCGGGACCAAGCTGCTGGAGGCACAAGGCCAGCTCTAGTGGGGGCGCGAGGCGCTCACGGCGGAGCGGACGCTGCTCGAGCAGGAGCGCAAGGCGCGCGAGGCCGCGCAGTCTCAGCTCGCGGAGGCGACGGCCCGGGCAGAGCAGAAGGCCCAAGAGGCCGAACGGCTGGGCCGCTTGCTTCAGGAGAAGGAGGGTGCGCTGGCCACCGCGGAGGACCTGCTCCAGCAGGAGCGCACGGCGCTTACCGAGGCCACGGCCTTGGTAGATGGTATAGTTCTATGTTTTCTTAGCTTCCTTGGCTGTTTCTGTGTTGGAGTTCGTTTTGACGTGCTCGATCCTTGTCAAGGGCTGCGGAAGGCCGAGGCCGAGAAGGCGGACGAGGTGGTGGTTGTTCAAGCTGCCTACTCCGAGGCTCAGGGGGAGCTCGAAACTCTGAGGGCCGCCGCCGACGCCGCGTGCCGGGACATCCAGTGCGTCGACATCCCGTCGGGGTTGCAGTCGGGGTCGTCATTGCCCAGCCGCCTGAGGTCTTTGAGAGGCTGCGTGGCGGAGCGCCTCGAGAATGCTCTTCACCTTGGTGTGAAGAAGACACTCGGCGTGGTGTCGACCCACTACGACATCGACCTTGCGGCGGTAGCGCGCGGTTATTTTATCGACGCAGACCTGGATGACGACGCCGCCCTTGCTGCTCTCGACGAGGCCGAGGACGCCGCCACAGCGCTTGCCGCCAAGTTCGGGCGTGAGCTCTTTCCTGGCGAGGATGAAGATGAAGATGCGCGCGCCGACACCGGGCCCAAGGCCGTGGCTGCCCCCGAAGCCGAGGCTGATCCTGAAGCCGACGCCGTGGCGTCCCTTGAGGAGGCCATCGCCTCGGTGCGCCGTGATGACGATGGTCCTGGGGCCCTCGCGTCGGTTCCTTCGACTGTCGCCGCCGAGGCCGCCGCCCTAGGGGGTCTTGACACTGCCGTCGCGCCCCCGCAGGAAGGTGTAGCCTGAAAGGTTCAGGCTTAGAGATCCAGATGTATCTTAGTTTTTAGGAGACTGGCTCTGTACATAAACTAAGTTTGAATTTCGATTGTGCGCTTCGAACTTGTTTGATTGTTCTATTGTGCTATTCTTGGCTTGGAGAGATTTTGGCCGGGTATTTTAAATCTGCGAGTAATTAAGGCGTGGAGTGGAGAGGGAGATGCCGTATCCCTTCGAGGGCGTAGGCGGTCTCACGGCTCAGCCGGCTCCGGCTTTAGTTAGCTCGCGCCCCGCATCTATCTAAGCGTTCTGAGTTTTAGCACAATTTTAAAAATTGGGACGATTAGGGGGTTAAACCCCCCTGCAGCCCCCGAGGGGGGCTTGGCTCTATCGAGACTAGGTCGAGAATAGGACCAAGTCCCCCTTGTTCATGCTGTTAGTAACAATGTTTCCATGTTTTTCGCAAACTTTTCATCGTTGTTGGCTAAGAACATGAAGTATTTACAAGGAATGCTGAGAGTTTTAAGGATAGAAGCGACGTAGCTGTTGGATGTTCCAGGCGTTGGTGAAGATCTCGCCCTTCTCGTTTGCTAGCTTGTAAGTGCCAGGCTTTAGGACCTTGGCGATGATGAATGGTCCTTCCCATGGTGGAGTGAGCTTGTGGCGCTCTCGATTGTCCTGGCGCAACCTTAGCACCAGGTCCCCTTCGTGAAGGTCTCGACGCCGCACCTTCTGAGCTTGATACCGCCGGAGTGATTGCTGGTAGCGTGCCGAGTGAAGCAACGCTACGTCTCGAGCCTCATCCACCTGGTCCAGCGAATTCTCGAGGTTCCGCTGGTTTTGTTCTTCTTGGTAGGCCTTGAGCCTCGGAGACCCGTACTCCAAGTCTGTTGGGAGGACGGCCTCGGCGCCGTAGACGAGGAAGAACGGGCTGAAGGCTGTGGCCCTGCTTGGGGTTGTCCTGAGACTCCAAATCACCGATGGCAGCTCAGCTACCCATTTCCGGCCAAACTTGTTTAGCTTGTTGAAGATTCTTGGCTTCAGGCCTTGTAGTATCATGCCGTTGGCACGTTCTACTTGGCCGTTCGTTTGTGGATGTGCTACGGCCGACCAATCCACACGGATGTGATGGTCGTCGCAGAACTCCAAGAATTTCTTGCCGGTGAACTGGGTGCCATTGTCGGTGATGATCGAGTTGGGTACCCCGAATCGGTGGATGATGTCGGTGAAAAACAACACGGCCTGCTCAGATCTGATGCTAGTGATGGCCCGGACCTCGATCCACTTTGAGAACTTGTCGATGGCCACCAACAAGTGGGTGAAGCCCCCAGGCGCTGGGCGGAAAGGCCCCACGAGATCCAACCCCCAGACCGCAAAAGGCCATGTTACAGGGATGGTCTGTAGGGCGTGCGCCGGGAGATGCGTCTTTCGTGCGTAAAATTGGCACCCTTCGCAGGTGCGCACGACTTCGTTCGCGTCGGCTACGGCGATAGGCCAGTAAAAGCCTTGCCGGAACGCGTTACCCACGAGGGTACGCGGCGCCGCGTGGTGTCCGCACACCCCGGCGTGGATGTCGCGGATCAACTGCTTTCCCTCGGGGACGGGGATGCATCGCTGCAGAATTCCTGAGGCGCTGCGTTTATACAGTTCGTCGCCGACCGAGACAAAGGTCTTGGCCCTTCTGGCAATGCGGCGCCCCTTGGTCCGGTCCGAGGGCAGCTCCCCGCGGTCGATCCACGCGAGGTATGGGCTGCGCCAGTCTTGCGGTCGTGTGTCCACGTCGATTTCCATGGCCTCGGCCGAAGAATTTCCAACGTCGAGGGCTTCGAGCCCCTCTTTCGAGGGGTCCTCTTCCATGGGCTCGACCCCCTCAGCCCCTGAGGGCGTCTTGAGGGCTCCGGCCCTTTGTTCGAAGTTGACGGAGGGTTGGTCGAGGTCGCGGGCGAAGACGTTCGGAGGAACGGTGACTCGCTCTGACGCGATCTTGGCCAGCTGATCCGCTTCCTCGTTGTATTTGCGCACGATATGGTTCAGCTCAAGGCCATAGAATTTGTCCTCGAGGCGGCGAACCTCGTTGCAGTACGCCTCCATCTTTTCGTCGCGGCAACTTGCGTTTTTCATGACTTGGTCGATGACCAACTGAGAATCTCCCCGGACGTCGAGGCGTTTGACGCCGAGGTCAACGGCGATGCGGAGCCCGGCGAGGAGGGCTTCATACTCCGCCATGTTGTTCGACGCCGGGAAGTGCAAGCGAACCACGTATCGGATGTGCTCCCCGAGGGGTGAAACGAAGAGGAGCCCCGCGCCTGCCCCAGTTTTCATCACTGACCCGTCGAAGTACATGGTCCAGCACTCGGCTTGGATCTGTGGCGGTGGAAGTTGGACGTCGGTCCACTCAGCGACGAAATCCGCTAAGGTTTGCGATTTTATCGCTTTTCGTGGCGCGTAGGAGAGAGTTTCTCCCACGAGCTCCATCGACCACTTCGCTATCCTACCCGAGACGTCCGGGTTGCGGACTATCTCCCCCAAAGGGAAAGATGAGACCACGGTGACCGGGTGGGCCTCGAAGTAGTGTCGCAGCTTTCGTCGCGCGAGCACTACAGCGTAGATTAGCTTCTGAATCTGTGGGTACCGCGCCTTGGTCTCGGTCAGCACCTCACTGATGTAGTACACCGGCCTCTGGACTGGTAGAGCGTGTCCCTCCTCCGTCCTTTCCACGACGATGACGGCGTTGACAACTTGCGTTGTCGCAGCCACGTATAGGTAGAGGGGCTCGCCGTTCTATGGCGGCGTGAGGATTGGTGCGCGTACGAGCGACGCTTTTAGCCCGTCGAGGGCTTTTTGGGCTTCGGGGGTCCATAAAAAGCGTTCGTGCTTTTTTAGGAGCCGGTACAAAGGTAAGCCTTTTTCACCAAGTCGAGAGATGAAACGGCTGAGAGCCGCGAGGCAGCCCAGTACCTTTTGCACCCCCTTGAGGTCCCGAATTGGCCCCATCCGTTCCAGGGCCGAGACTTTTTCGGGGTTGGGTTCGATGCCTCGTTGGGAGACAATGAAACCCAACAACATGCCCCGCGGCACCCCGAAAACGCATTTCTCCGGATTTAACTTTACCCCGTTTGCCTGGAGGCAACCGAATGCGATTTGCAAATCGTTTACCAGATCGTCCGCCTTTCTGGTCTTCACAACGATATCGTCTACATATGCCTCAACGGTCCGCCCGATGTGGCTTCCGAAAACGTGTTGCATACATCGCTGGTATGTAGCTCCAGCGTTTCGGAGGCCGAACGGCATAGTGACGTAGCAAAACATGCCAAACGGGGTGATGAAAGAAGTCGCGAGCTGGTCGGACTCTTTCATCTTAATCTGATGATAACCGGAATAAGCATCAAGAAAGCATAGCAATTCGCACCCAGCAGTGGAGTCTACTATCTGATCTATTCGAGGCAAAGGGAATGGAACCTTATGGCATGCTTTGTTTAAACCGGTATAATCTACGCACATACGCCATTTTCCGTTTTTCTTCCTAACTAGAATAGGATTAGCAAGTCAGGTTGGGTGAAATACCTCTTTGATGAACCCGGCCTGTAGAAGCTTATGCACCTCCTCCCCGATGGCGCGGCGCTTTTCCTCGTCGAACCGCCGCAGTCGCTGCACCACCGGCTTGGAGCGAGGCTGGATGTCGAGGCAGTGCTCGGCGACCTTCCTCGGGATACCCGGCATGTCCGAGGGTCTCCACGCGAAGATGTCGGCGTTGGCGCGGAGAAAGTCGACGAGCACTGCTTCCTATTTGGGGTCGAGGGTGGTGCTGACCCTCAACGCCTTGCCCTCGGGGGCATTGGGGTCGAGGGGCACCGCCTTGGTGTGCTCTGCAGCCTCGAAGGTGCCCGCGTGCCTTTTGGTGGAGTCGACGGCCTCGTTCGCCATCTTTTCCAAGTCTGCCACCAGGGTCTCGCTATAGGCGAGCGCCTCTGCGCCCTCGACGCACTCGACGTCACACGCGTAAGCATGCTCGTACGACGATCCCACGGTGATGACGCCCTTTGGCCCCGGCATCTTCATCTTGAGGTAGGCGTAGTTGGGGACCGCCATGAACTTGGCGTAGCACGGACGCCAGAGAATGGCGTGGTACGCTCCTGGGAATCCCACCACCTCAAAGGTGAGGGTCTCCCTCCGAAAGTTGTCGGGAGTGCCGAAGCAAACGGGTAGGTCGACCTGCCCGAGGGGTTGGACCCGTTTTCCCGGTGCGATGCCGTGGAACGACGCCTTGCTTGGCCTCAGCTGGTTCGTGCCGATGCCCCTGAGCTCTAAGGTGCGGACGTAGAGGATGTTGAGACTGCTGCCTCCGTCCATCAGCACCTTGGAGAATCGTGTGTTGCCGATGACGGGGTCGACGACAAGTGGGTAGCGCCCCGGGTTCGGGACATAGCCCGGGTGGTCCTCGCGGCCGAAGGAGATGGTCTCGTTTGACCAGGCGAGGTAAGCTGGCGTCGCGGGGTGAATGGAGAAGACCTCTCGGCGTTCACGTCTTTGCTCTCGGGATGTCACGTTCACTGTGGGCCCCCCCCCACGATGAAGAAGACATTCTCCACATGGGGGAACTCGTCGTTGCCGCCATCACCCGTACCCTTCTTCGGGCCATCCTCCTTCGCGGAAGTGCGCTTGTAGCCCTTGATCATCTCGCATTGTTCGAGGTTATGGCTGACAGGGCCCTTATGGTACGGGCATGGCTTCTTCAGCATCTCATCGAACAGGCCTCCCCCCAGAGGAGGGCCTCGAGGGCCTTTGCGGCCTCGCTCGACCGCGAGGGCCTCGTCAGAGTCCTCGCCCTGCTGCTGCGCGGCTTGCCGAGGCTTCTTGCCTTTGCCACCCCGTTTCTGCTTTTTAGCCTTTCCCTTAGACTTGCTGCCCTCCGCGGGCAGCTCCTCCGCGCGCTTCCCCTTGGTCTTGCCGTCGAAAATCGCCCCAACAGCCTCCTCTCCAGAGGCGAAGTTGGTAGCGATGTCGAATAGCGCGTTGACGCTGGTGGGATGGTTTCGCCCTAGCTCGCGCACCAGCTCCCGACAAGTTGTGCCTTCAAGGAATGCGTGGATGATTTCGGAGTCACCCACGCTCGGGAGCTCGGTGCAGCGCTTGGAGAAGCGGCATATGAAGTCTTTCAGCGGTTCGTCGGCCGCCTGCCGGCACCCGCGCAAGTCCCAGGAGTTTCCGGGGCGCACGTACGTGCCCTGGAAGTTGCCCACAAACATCCTGACCAGGTCGTCCCAGTCGTGGATCTGGTTCGCGGGTAGGTGTTCGAGCCATGTCCGCGCCGAGTCCGCGAGATGAAGCGGAAGGTTGCGGATGATCATAGCATCGTCGGTGGCCCCGCCCAACTGGCAAGCCAGGCGGTAGTCATTGAGCCACGTCTCGGGTTTCGTCTCGCCCGAATACTTGGTAATGGTGGTCGGCTGACGAAAGCGCGGCGGGATGGCGGCCGAACGGATCTTCCGGCTGAACACAGGGGTTCCCGGGGGTTCCGACGTCGGGCTTATGTCCTCCTCGCTGTCGTAGCGACCCCCTCGTCGGGGGTGCCTACTGCGGGGAGGCGCCGCGTCCTGCCTCTTCTTGTTTAGGACGTTCCGCGCGTCACCGTCGTTAATGGCGCCTCGTGTGTCCACGAGTCGGTCCTTCGCGGACCTCCTCGTTTCGCGGTCGCCGGTCATGAGCACCTTCCCATCGTTCGTCGGTCGGTGAGACGTCCATGCGCCCCTAGGCGGGGTATGGATAGACTGCTCCTTATCCCGCTTGCTTCCTTCGGCTCTTGAACTGGCCTGGTGGCGCATACGGGAGGCGGAACTTTCTGCTTGTTGAACGGCCGCTTCTTCGACAAGGGCCTGCACCTGGTGCCGCATGTCGCGCGCCTCTGGTGTCGATGGTTCGGGCATGGCCCGAATCAGAGTTACTGCGACGACGAGCTTCTGGCTTGCCCGCGGCGGCATGGCAGGGCTGGCGTTGTTGCCATCATTTATGATGCGCGCTTGAGCGATGCGCCTGGCGGCTTGCGCACGTTCGCCGCGCTCGGGCTGCCGGGCTTCCAGAGCTGCGCGTAGCTCCTGTACCTGCTGGCGCTCCTGTCGAAGCCTGGCTTCCAGCTCTTGTACCTGCATGAGCTGTGCCTGTGCGAGTGCGGCTTCGCTCGATGGCTCGGCGGGCGCTGGTGGCGGTTCGTCGTGTCCGGCCCCGTCGCACGTTTCTTCATCCTCTCCCACGGACTCTACTTCGCCATCGAGGACGAAGCATTCCCGCGTGGGGTCGTATTCCCCTTCGCTGGAATCGTCGGAACAGGTGAGGCAGAAGTCCGCAGCGGCCTGGAAGGAGGTAAGACCTTCGCGGTCGCGTAGCCCGGAGTAGTCCAGGCCTGGGTGCTCCTGGCCGCGCACACTTTCCCCGTCGTCCGACTCGGGCTGGGACCCGCCGGGCGAGGAAATGTTGAGGTTGCGGATCGAACCCAGCTGGTGACCCGGCGAATCCTCTTGCGCGTTCAGGTTGGCGCTGATTGCCGCGGAGTAGCTTGCGGCCGCGTTGCTCATTCCGTGAGGGAGCTGCGCCGGCCCTGCCGCATTTTCCCAGCGTGCTCCCTCCGCGGGAGCCGCTGGTGGGGGTGCGCCCCCCTGTAATGCGGCAGCGGGCCGGAGCAACAGGTGTGCGTCCCAATCAGGGAGGACGACGCGTGGGGCAACGCGCCATTCCACGCGAATCTGCAGCTCGTGCAGTCTTCGACGTCTCCTGAGCTGGGGCGGCGTTGGTGTCGCCGGGGTAATGACCATCATGTCGGGCGTCCTGGAGGCGAGCCACATGAGGAGGCCCTCACCGGTCGCTTCGAACTCCAGGCTCCCAAACGTGATCCGATACCCGCGCGGAAGCGGGCCGGGGGACCCCATGGCGGATCGTGGCGGCATGGCCTTGGCGTGGCTTGCCGTCAAGGGAACTGATCGGGTGCAGTGGGTTGATCATAGCGCAACCCCCTACCTGGCGCGCCACTGTCGGTGCTGAGATTGGCCGCCCAACCTCAGCGCCACACAGAATGCGTTGTGTCCCGTCCCCTGACGGTTGATGCAAGAGCTAGCACGATGACACAAGAGTTTATCCTGGTTCCGGCCGCGGGGCCGTACGTCCAGCAGACTGTGCTCGCGGCACTATACTATCTTGCACCGAGGTGCGTGCAGTGGGGGGGCTACAAGCACGGTGGGAGAGGAGAGGAAGTCTCCAAGTCCCTGAAAATGGGTGTGAAAGTGATTGAGGAGAGTGCCAATATCGTGGAAGGCGGTGATCGTGTGCGTGTTCGTCTTCTCTCTCGCCCCCTTCCTCCTTTTATAGGCCAAAGAGAGAGAGAGGGGGGGAGAGCTACAAGTACAAGTACAGTGTGTGCTACAGGGGCGCGCACTGGAGATCATGGCGTCGGGCGTGCGGTCGTCCTTGACCCTGGCAGGGGATTTATGGCGAGCTCCGGCTTCTGCGGGTGTCACGACCGTCCCTGTGCTTGTCCTGGAGTGGTTTCGAGGGGTGGCGCCGCCGTAATCCGTGCCCAGCCGCCCGCCGCTGGTTGGTTCGAGGGCGTGGCAGGTGGGGAAGGACGAGAGTTGGCGGCACAGGGGTCGGCATGGCGGTTGCTGTTGACCACAGTGCGCGGCGTGCCCGGTTTACCGGGGAATGGCCGAGAGTTGGTGGATTTGACCCGGCGTTCGTCATCACCGGGCCGCGCCTGACCGGAGTCCGTGCTCGGTCGCTGCTCATATATTCGTTCGAGGGTTCTTCACGCCCATTCGAGGGCTGCACCGGGGGGGGGGGGACGGGAGTAGGTAGAATAGTGGTGCGGAATGACGCCTGCAAGTCTGCATAGGGCCTTGCGCAGCACCGCATGCGTCCGCACAGTAGCGGTGAGGACGCATAGTGACCGGAGCAGGTAGAACATCGAGCTCTGCGGTGTCAGCGTCGCGGCGTGGGGAAAGATCGCCCTTTGACTTCGGCGCCTGCCCGATGGGGCGGGCATTAAATGCCGTTGTCAGGCGGGGCGCCGGGGCGCGCCGCGTCGAGTAGAGCGGTGGCCTCGAGCGAGGCGGAGTTGGCTCGCCTGCTTGAGGGGGTGCGCGGCCCTCGAGCGAGGCGGAGTTTGCGTTGCGCCTGATCCAGGGGGTCTGGGTCCCTCGAGCGAGGCGGAGACGGGGGTCGCCACTTGGGTCCCCTCGACAGGCGAGCTCGGACGGCTGTTTTGGACCGTGATAAGCTGTGACGGGCCGCGCTGCCTTGGTGGCCCTTTCGGGCTGCTGGTGATTCGGCCCTCTGTGGTTAACGTTTTTTGAGGGTGGTTACCCCGATGGTTAGGGGACCCCTGGGACTGTCCCGACAAATTCCAACAGAACACAATATGTAAGTTTAGCTTTAGATACTTCTACTACTACTAGGCATTAAGTATCAATCAAATTTTGCAGGTTTGGTTGCATTTTCATTTTAACAGATAACTTTTGAGACATTTCTGGCGTTGTGCTCCTCAGCCTTATTTATCTAAGTTGATCCAATATTTTTATTTTGTTGTGGTAATGTTATTAGCAAATATAACACATTTATTATTGAAAGGCATAACATAATTTTTGCACTTTCATAGAACTCAGCATGTAGCCATATATAGTATTTCCTATAAGCATGTTGAAAACAGAAAGAAAATAAATAAGGTAGTGGCATGGCTGAGGAATATAATCGGTTCTTCAATCAATCTTGATAAAAGCAAAAAGGTGACGAACTACAAAGAAAAAGAGGTCAAAAGCAAAGAGAAGATATTATGCGCTCCATAAGGTGATCCATGTCCTAAACGTAGTATGAATGATTGCTCCACAAGTAATGCACACATTCCACACACAACTAGGACACAAATATTCTCAAGCAATGTTCAGCTAAGGATAAATTTTCCAGCAATGTTCAGCTAAGGATAAATTTTCCTTATTTTTCTAACTGCGGGGCAAGAGCGGAGATCAGTCATTCAAGCATGAACCGGATGAATTTTCCTTTTTGTTTGAGGGGATAAAGAGAAATTCCTTGATATAAAAAAGATACATATGTTTTTGGATGAAAGGAAATATTAATGCCATATACATAGTGGCAGGTGGAGAACCAGATACTGCCACCCCAGCCGGCCAGCCCACAGTTCAATCCCCTATCGGCCTGCTGTTGGCGCGCCTTCCTTTCCTCTCCTGTATAAAACCCGAGCATCCCCTCGCCGTCTCGCGCACGAACACGCACGCCACGCGCGCTCGTACTCTTCTGCTTCTGCTTGCCTCGTCTTCTCAAAGCTTCGTTGCCATGGCGGACCAGCTCAGCGAAGACCAGATTGCCGAGTTCAAGGAGGCCTTCAGCCTCTTCGACAAGGACGGCGACGGTATCAACCTCCTCCCCGTCTCCCCGCCCTCCTTTTACTTTCCCTGACTGATGACTTGCCCTCTCACAGCCACACAAGCCCACACACCCCATACCGATGGAGCTAATTTTTTTTTTCTTGCATGATCTAGCCACTCCTAGTCCTCCTATAGGTTTTCATCCGATTGGGAACTGGCTTCCTGTTAATTTCACGCTAGATCTATGATCGCCTCCACGCTTAGGATTCGTGGCGCAAAACTCTTGTGCCAGTGGAAGGCTGGAGCTAGAATTCAGTGTTTTTGATTATGCATGGGCGCTGGGGATAGCAACTGCCGGATCAGACCACGAAATCAAGTAGCGAATGAGCTAGTAATAACCACGGTAAAAGATCAATACCTGGAAATCGATCATACTGATCTTGTAACAGCAGTAATCTGCTGAATAGTGAGTGTCATGCATGCTTTCGGTCTCAAGGTAAACAGCTTCTTTTAGAATTCAGACGCTTTTTCTCTCGAGCTCAGAGACATGTGCTCAAGCTTCTGCTTTCCCAGTCCATCGAGATACGATCTTAGTTGCTACTTGCTAGCAGCCGGGTGGTGAGGCAATGCGGTTTACTTTGTTACTTGATCCATAGAATCAGATTCTGATTCTCTCATATCACACAAGGGAAAAGGGGGTTGAAGAATAAAGTGATGTTGGAAAAGAATTTGAACCTACCATGAACCAGTGAGCCATGTTGGCATATAATAGAACACATGACCTTGTAATTAACTGATTGTAGAGTGGTGGACTAGTCAACAGTGTATATGCTGACTCTCCAAAAATTCTCACACTGCTATTCACTTCAGTATACTATGTTAGTTTTTTTATTTGGAAATGATGTTTACGATGTAATCTCAAACAAAGTTGAAATTTAAAGACGACAATCCATCGATATTTTTTTACTGGAAGTGCCTAAGGCATGCTTTGTAGTGTATAGTACACACGTTGAGAGCACTTCTAACTAGATCTATGATCATCGCATAGTAAATGTCTTCATAGACACAAGTCCTTGATAATTTAGCATAGAAAATAAGATCAGGTAGCTTAATTTGGGTGTGTGATAAAACCTGAGCAATGTGATCATAGACACAAGTTCTCATGATGGGATAAGATGGAAATCAAGTTAGTAATTATCAAGTTACTTACCTAGTTGATGGAAATGGCCGAATTCTCCCATTGGGGATTTGTAAGTAATTGGACTGTCAGCGGACCTGTGCTTCATGTAAACTGGTATCCCCGGAATTTTTCCATTGCTTTATGTATAAAGTTGGCTACGGCCTTTGCTGGAAACGGCCGAATTCTGTGTGACTGTGCTGAACCTTTTCGTTTAAGTCTGAAACTGTGCCACTTGCAACAGGCTGCTAGCTAATAATCTCTGAAAGATAGGATCAGAATGATCTGCTGAAGAACATAAACTGTTCCATTTCACGGTTTCAGAAAATGGCATCCAAGACATGATAATCAGTATATATATCTTGCTCGTTTGCTTCACGAACCAAATCATCTGTACTGCTACGCCACAGTCCTGATCATCATCTGTTGCCTTCATTCTCTTGCGATTTTACTCTGCCTTTCTCTGACAACGCCTCCATTTGATTTCATCTAGTATTTACAACTATCTCGTGTGGTCTAGGTACAGTAACAATATATTTGACTTCTCAGGTTGCATCACGACGAGGGAGCTGGGGACCGTGATGCGTTCCCTGGGGCAGAACCCGACGGAGGCGGAGCTGCAGGACATGGTCGCGGAGGTGGACGCCGACGGCAGCGGCACCGTGGACCTGCCGGAGTTCCTGGGGCTGATGGCGCGGCAGCTGAGGGACACGGACTCGGAGGAGGAGCTCAGGGAGGCGTTCCGCGTGTTCGACAAGGACCAGAACGGGTTCATCTCGGCGGCGGAGCTCCGGCACGTGATGACCAACCTCGGCGAGAGGCTCACCGACGCGGAGGTCGAGGAGATGGTGCGCGAAGCCGACGTGGACGGCGACGGCCACATCAACTACGACGAGTTCGTCAAGGTCATGATGGCCAAGTGAGTGATCGAGGAGACTGATTAATTATTAATTAGTAACCCTCTGCTGAGGCCTGAGGAATATTTCACCTGTCTGAATTGAGAAAAAAATTTAACCAACAGAGATTCTTGGTGTGTGCAGACGAAGGAACAAGAGGACGGAGGAGAAGGCGGCGCGCGGGAAGAAGAAGCCGGGCCCGGGGCCGTCCGACGCCGGCAAGCGTCCCCAGAAATGCGTCATCCTGTGAGCTGCGACTGCCCCGGTGCCTGCATCTCACCTTGGTGTTTTCTGCTTCCGGGAGGCAGTTCAGTTCAACAACCCCAGCTGCCGGAAGCTGGGATGATGCTGCAGGTGAAAATGTAGCTGGTGTAACGTAATCGGACCATCCACGGTGTCGATGTGTAATACTTACCGGAGCGAAATAACACTGCAACGTCAGCGTTGCATCGGTGCGATTGTGCGAAGTGGCCAAAATGAAAATGAAATGGGCGTGACTGCCGCTGTGCAGACTGTGCTGTGTGTTTCACTCACAGAGCTCTTGTTCTTTCCTGGCCGTGCAAGGGGTTGGTTTGCAGGCGCTACCTGCTCGCGCACGCTCGTGACTCCCGAGATTATCTGAAAACGCGTGCACTAAAATTAAATCGGTAATGCTTCTACTATGGCGTCTGATGTCCTATCCCACCATTTCGCCACCCCTTCTTAATGTTGGATGTTGGGTGTTAGATGTTACAAGAAATGATTTATCATGTTGATGTCTGATATAGTGTCGAAATATTGATATTTTGGATGTCCGATGCTCTGTCCCACCATTTCCCCATAACGGATTTTGGATGCTGCAATAAATGATTTATGATGTTGTATTGTGAATGTTGTATATTTTTTTTGTAAATTGTGATGTTGCAATCGTGATTTTTCGTGGTGTTATATTTGTGATTTCGTGACTTTACATAAGGTGTTCTCGGATGTTTCAGTATATGAATTTCAAAATCCTGATATAGAAAAAAGGGGATTCAAGTCAATTATTGCATGAAACATCACCGTTTGTCATGGTAGAAATTTGTTTTTTAAGAATCTCATAAGATTTAATGCTGTTATTTTTAAAATTTTCGATGTCATAACTTCTGATTGTTCATGTTTCGACAAACTATCCGGTGAAAAAATTATCACTGAACGTACGAGCGCTAGTAGGACTAAAATTAAATTACGTATTGAACCTTATAAACAAAAAAACCCTTACAATTTTTATAGGACGGTCTAAACAGATTAGGGCTTTCCGACCTTACAGTAATCGGTTTCCTACTTTCATAAAGGAACGAAGTTTCAGTTTCGCGCAACTGATTATATCGTGCATAAAAGGAAGAAAAAAGTTGAAATTACTACCCTCAACTATGCATAAAGTCCAGATAACCCTTTAAAACATATTTTTATCCGTTTTACATCCTCAGTTATTTGAACCAATCCAGTTTACCCCTTTGTAAGATTGTCTTTTTTTCTTCATAAACACATGTTATTTTGAGTTGAAATTTTGTGATATAATAGTGGAGTCATAAATTTTATTTTAAAAAATACATTATGATTTTCTATAAAATTTTAACTTAAAAAAACTACCTAGCAGGCTCAAGCATTACCCATCCAATCAGTTCCTTTTCATAAAAAAAGGGGCCCATGGCCATCTTCGCCCCACATCAGAAACGGCCCAGACCGAATCCCAACCCTCGAACCAAGACCACACGCGATCTGGACCGTTCCCCTTCCTCGTCCAGACGGGCCCGAGTCCAAACTCTCGAACCCTTGTTCTTTCTTGTTCTGCTGCTCCGTCCGTCTTCTAGTCTCGGCTTGGGCCGGAAGAAAGAAAAGAAACACGCACTTACTCACGCCCCCTCTCTCCCCATCGATCTCGTCTTCCCCAAACCCACCCCAAGCCGCCGAGCTCAGCGAACCCCAGCTTCGCGGGGGCTCCACCTGCCTCGCCGCCGGTCCAGATCCAGGTAATTGCTCCCCCCTCCCTTTGCCCGTCGGCGTCCTCGCCGCCCCCTCTCCCCTCGATTGGCGCGGGGCGGAGATCCACCCAGTGGCTTGACTCGATTCGTACTTTCGTCGGTGAGGGTGCCCTAGTTTGGTTGCACGGGTTCATCGTTTAGTTTTGGTCCGCGGAATTAGCCCCTCCATCTAAGGCATGAAATCCCGATACGTTTCACTCCCAACACTCAGGATTTAGGGTTTGCGGATTTGTTTACGGCGTGTGTAGTGGACTACTGATATATATGTCTGTGGCCTGGATTTTTTAGACGAACCCTCGTGACCCCCACATTAATCCCCACCGATGTGTGTCGGTAACTAATTCTCTGGGGTTTTGGTATTTTGTTTGTGTCGCAGGAGTGATCTCCATACTAGTGGCGTAGAGGTGACGGAAACAAGTCGACAATGAGCAGCATAGGCACAGGTTACGATCTGTCCGTTACCACCTTCTCTCCGGATGGTCGCGTCTTCCAGGTTGAGTACGCCACCAAGGCTGTCGACAACAGCGGGTTCGATTCCACTGCTTCACATTCTGTTTTGTTTCACTTGTTGCCTTTTGCTATGTGATCTTATGGTGATGCCCTGGTGTTTGTGAATAGGACTGTTGTCGGGATCAAGTGCAAAGATGGCATTGTCCTGGTACGATTTAGTTTTACTCTGTTCAGCTTTAAGTTGATGGAGCCCCACTTATGTATTGACTGGATTGTGATTTTGTGTTTGGGCCTTTAGGGCGTTGAGAAGCTGGCAACTTCAAAGATGATGCTGGAGGGGTCCAACCGAAGGATCCATTCAGTGCACCACCACTCTGGCTTGGTAATCCCTTTACAAGTGACTCAAAATCGATAATGGTTTTGATGTAAAATATAAAATCATGCTGAATGAATATAAGAGCAAGATTGTGTTTGGTCTTTTAACGTGTATACTTACTATTAACAGATGAATATAGGAGCAAGATTGTAAAATCATACTCTATTATCTGTTTTTGTATATAATCTATGTAGGAGCAAGACTGTAAAATCATACTCTATTATCTTCTTTTGTAAATCATTTGTTGATGTAAAGCGGTAAAATATTGCATCTATTGGGATTGTTCTTTAAAGTTTTCTTGCTATTGGTGCAAAGGTTCATGTTCCACTAGCCATTTTTAACGAAGCATCTGTTTTAACTACAAATTATTTTGTCATTTTCAGGCTGTTGCTGGTTTAGCAGCAGATGGTAGGCAAATTGTTTCAAGGGCCAAATCAGAAGCTGCTAGTTATGAAAAGTAAGCACTTAGGTCATTTAGGCCATACAAGCATCCTTTATATGATTATGATCTAAATCTGTAATGTACCAGGGTCTACGGGGAACCCATTTCCGTCAAGGAATTGGCAGATCGCGTGGCAAGTTATGTCCACCTTTGCACACTGTACTGGTGGCTCAGGTAATATATTTAACGCTAGTGACCCATAGTTATTGGGGTCATGACTTGCAATCGTCCATACATTATTTGGCAATCCTAACTTGGTTTTTATTGTATCAGGCCTTTTGGTTGTGGTGTTATTCTTGGAGGTTATGATAGAGATGGGCCACAGCTCTACATGATAGAGCCCTCAGGAGTCTCCTACGTAAGTCCTTACTGAATTACACTAAGAGTTGTATCAATGTGAGTGCAAAGGCTCATTGTTTTAGACATTTAATAAGTTTCTACATGAATTAAGTCCTCCATCAGTCACACATTCGTGCTCTGTATGGATGTCATTGTATTTTTAGTTGCGTTACATATGTGGGTTTTCTGGATTTAAAATACAGTGTTTATTGACTTTACAAACTTGAACAGAAATACTTCGGTGCTGCACTGGGGAAGGGAAGACAGGCTGCAAAAACGTAAGCTTTACCAGTTTTGTTCTAGCGCTCTCTTTGTTTCTTATTTTGTTGCAGCGCTTACTGATGCATAAAATATAATCAATAAATCCTCATTGCCTTTTAGTGTGAAAGTGGGCAGCCTGCAAATATTATCTTAACATTCAGTGTTGTGAATTTTAATAGCTAGAATATTCTTTCATTCATTTGTGCTGCTTTATGAACGGAACCATTGAACCAATGCGCATGTTGATATAGAATAGTGACTATATCATTATATTGCCAAATGATTTTTTTCGTGCATGTGCTTCCTTTTTACGGTCGGTGGTTAGAGTTCACTGCTGAAGTGTGACAGGAAGGATTCATGTGTATAGTTGGAGCTCACATTTTACACACTACCTCAGTTTTTTATGTATACCCTTCCCCTTCCAATAAAATATTGACTTTTCAAATAATCTATACTAAAAGGATCCAGTTCTTTTGAAAACATTTTTCACCCAAATAATTTCTACCCACACCTCACAAAGGACCCACCTGCCAGATCTGGTGGGGGAGAAAAGAGGCGAAAGTTTTTCATACTGGCTTTAAGCTTTTGTGTTCCGTGAGAATGATTCTAAACCCAACTGTTTGAATATTGTCTTGCAGTGAAATAGAGAAGTTGAAGCTTTCAGAGCTTACCTGCCGGGAAGGCATTGTTGAAGTTGCAAAGATGTACGTCGAAGTTTATTTTCCTGTAACAGTGCGATTTTGTTTTCTCAAATTTTTAGTTTGACTTCTTTCCCTGAATGCATGTTGTTGCCTATAGCTCTGCTGGCAGTCATTTTGCATATAGATAATTTGGCTTCACTAATTGTACCACATTATTCCATGTTTCTAGATTTTTCACATTTATACAACACTTGGCAAACCTGGTTATCTTTGTTTAGTAACTAGGAACTTGTGTCCTTATATGCTATACCTTTTTAGATAAAAAAAGTTTACTAGTAGGAGTATTATCTGGTAGAGAACTTTTTTTTTGAGGCAAAGGTAGAGAACTCCTTAAATATATCATGACTGCACTACATTACTGTGATAATACAGCAAACCATTGTCATAGAAATCTTAAAGGCAACTCTTGTTGCAGTAGAGGTGTGTGATAGGTTACAACTAAAGTATAGTGATGCTGAAGAAAACCAAGTTAGTTATGGGCGTTTTAACTTCAATATTTGAAGATATTGCTTTCATGCTTACTATATGCCAATGAACCATTCTGCTGTTCCAAATTTGCATACTCACAAGTCACAATCTAATCAATGCAGAATTTATGGAGTCCATGACGAAGCAAAGGACAAAGCTTTCGAATTGGAGTTGAGCTGGGTCTGTGATGAATCAAACCGCCAGCACCAGAAGGTACTGGGATGTTCAACTGAAAAAGTCCCTGTTCATCCTTCTGTGCCAATTTGAAGCTGAACTTGTTTATGCACTTGTCATATACATACAGGTACCAAATGATCTGTTGGAGCAGGCCAAGGCGGCTGCTCAGGCAGCTCTGGAGGAAATGGATGCTGACTAAGAAACACCTACAATGTCTGAACTTTTCATCTTCTGGTTCTGTTCAAATCTTTGATCCCTTTGGGGTGACAGACTGGACATGGCAAATTTGTCGGATTTTATTTCAGTGTCATGTAAACTTTCATATGTACTTAATGGAACTAGGCTTTCATGGAAGTTTAAAGCTGGACAATGAGTGATATCAGAGCTGTGACGTTTACATTCTGTTGAAATCAAGGCACTTGCCTTAGTTGCCCGCAGACTCCTTGTTTTCATCCTTGAGATCCATGCGTTTAAAAATGGCATCGAGTAGCTTGCACCATGGCTTGTATAGATTTGAATAATCACAGCCAACCCATGAGAAGAAAGCGAAAGAGAAGCTGAGGAGGAAAGCACGAATGATTCAGGCTAAAGAAAGGTAGCGCAAGCTGGTGCATGGTAAAGTAATTCCCATCGCTTTCTCTTCCAGAGGAGGCAATCTACCTCAATTCCTCAGCTGGCAACTTCCAGAATATGACATAGAAATTATCGTTATTAACATCACAAGGAAAAATGAAAATCACAACATTTTCTAAGTTACTCCCTCTAATTCTCAAATATACGTCACTTACGACTATTAAAGTTGACCTACTCTACACGTCATCCGCTTTAAAAACAGTAGTATATTTTTTATAAAAATACAAATCCACATATTACAAATACGTTTTTCACGTTGCAAGTTAAGTAGGTGCCTTAATTAACTCGGCGAAACTACCAAAATTCGGCAAATGCTATTCTGGGGCAAAGGCGAAACGGGACAAGAGCAGGCGGCCAACCCAACAACGCCAACGCGGTCCAGCCAAGTCCAACCCACCCCACCCACCACGCCGACCGGCCGACGCGTCGCCAACGGAAACTTCTCAACCCGCCGACGGGTTCCACCGCGCCCCTAATTCCTCCATCCCTCCCCACCGCCGCGGCCGCGTCCTCCCCGACCCCCCCGAAGGCCGCCGTGCCTCCCGCCCCGCCCCTCGCCGGCGACCATCGGCCGCCGGCGACGCCCGGCATGCCGCCCTCACGCCTCGTCCACCTCATCCTCCTCGCCACGCTCTCGCTCCTCCTCGCGCAAACCCTAGCCTCCTCTTCCCCCGCGCCCGCCGTCGCGGCGGCGGCGGCGGAACCCGGCGACCCCTGCGCGGCCTCCGCGGCGGCGGACGGCGACGGCGACGTCCAGCTCTGCCCCGTGCGGTGCTTCCGCCCGGACCCGGTCTGCGGCGCCGACGGCGTCACGTACTGGTGCGGCTGCCCCGAGGCGGCCTGCGCGGGGGCCCGCGTCGCGCGGCGGGGCTACTGCGAGGTCGGCGCCGGCTCCGCGCCCGTCTCCGGGCAGGCGCTGCTGCTCGTCCACATCGTCTGGCTCTTCGTGCTCGGCGCCGCCGTCCTCCTCGGCTTCCTCTGACGCGCGCGCGTCCCCGCCCCTCCCGCTCCAGCAGTCGTGCTTCCCCCCTCCCCGTATGTAAGACTGCTCATTCTTCTTCCCGATTTTTCGCTGGTTCGTGCCGCCTTGGTGTGTCGCTGAGCGCTGAGGAATGGTCATCTGACGATTTCGTCGTGATTTTGAGAGGATTCGGCTAGAGTTGTGACCCAATTCTTTCGTAGATCTGTTGGATTCAGCTCTGCTCTAGGCTTGGGAGCAGAGCTGTGATGATTGGTTGTCGCATGTTGTAGGTTGAGATCATGTAAACAGTTGTAAATTCCGCTCTAACATTTGCTTTGATCAGATCGTTATTGTCCAGAAATTTGAGATTGGTGGCAAATTTGATTCGTATGCTAAGTAAAACAAATTCGATTGACATCTGGCCCAAGGCACTAAATCAAATGATTGATGCTAAGTAAATTCGATTTGTATGGCACCAAATCAAATGGTTGATTGTGAATTTGATCTGTATGGTTCAACCTATGCGAATGGTGACCTAGGCTTGATCAAATGAATTTGAAACTTCCAGCTTCTATTCCATTGTTCTCTCAGCGATATTTGTTTTGTATACAAGGACGACGTTTTTTTCTAGCCCTCTAGCAGGAACTTGATGCCTCATATCCGGTTACTGGTGCCTGTCGAGAGCGTTTGGGTCACAATCTCTTATTTTCTGAAAAACTACATTATCCCTTATTTCACAACAATACGGGATGTTATCGACGAGCTGCTTGTACATTTAGCTGGTGCTGTGTGAAATTGTCTCGAGATTTTTATTCCTGTTCTTAAACATTCTATGAAATTCATTTTCCAACTCAATCCACCCGCTTATATCGGAAGAAAATTGTTTTATCAGAACAAGCCATTATTAGTAAAACGGTTATTATTATACCGAAATTCACAGTTCACGCAGCGTAGAGCGTGAGCTTCTCTGTTTTCTCCGAGAGAACAGACGCACTCCAAAACATACTACTCCGTAGTAAGCAACAACACCATCTAGCTATCCCTATACAGTAATACCCGGACTCTCAACCATCCATCTGCCGGGCTACGCACGGCGATCTAAGTGAAGATCCTGGCGGCGCCGGCGGTCGTGGTCGCCGGGATGTCAACCTCCCGGATCTCGGTCTTGAGGCCCTTGCCGGCGGCGTTGGCCAGCGGGTGGATTCCCTGGTCCGGCCCGCTCATGTACGCCCGGTTCTCCCTCTCCTTCTGGAAGGACACGTTGAACTTCTTCTCCACACCTGCACGCACGTCCCAGCAAGTAAACAATCTGTCAGAAACATAACACGATTACAACACAAATAAAACTCGCCAAATATTAGTACTACGCAACAAGCTGCGAGCACGTACAGTCAGCGAGGTCCTGCCGGAGCTGCCCCTCGCGCGTGAGCGCCATCATGATCTGCGGCAGCCCGAGCGGGAGCGCGTCGCCGCGGTCCACCTGCCAGAAGTGCACGGTCTTCCCGTAAGTCTTGCACACCTTCTCGAGGTCCCGCCGCTCCACGGCGCCCGGCATGAAGAGCACCCCGCCCTTGACCTCGAACTCGTGCGTGTGCCAGAGCGGCTTCTCGGCGTCGGGCAGCGTCAGGAACAGGGGCTCGGAGGCGATGTACTCGACGCCGATGAGGCGCGCGCCGGCGCCGGGGCCGTCGAAGACGAGGCACTGAAGGAGGTCCTCGTTGAGGTGCGCGCAGAAGTGGTGCGCCTCCACCTGCCGGGACATGTCGTCGGCGTAGAAGTGGAACGCGCACAGATGCTGGTGGATCTGACCCAGCGGCGCGAACCCCTGGATGGTGCCCGTCGCCGTCTCCAGCAGCGCCGTCCCCGTCTCCGTCGGCTTGCCCGGGACCTCCACGTCGTGGCACGACGACGCCATGGGATGGGAGCTGAGCTCTCTCTGTGTTGCTACACTCCTCTGCTTTGGGGGATTGCGATCGGGGTTGCATTGCACGGGACTACGGGAGAGGTGCGTTGTTAAAAGGGTGCGAGGTGGGCTCATGCAGCTGCACACGTGTGACTTCGGAGGAGATACGTGTCTGCGGAGATCCATCTGGTGCGGTCGAAGGTGTTGACACCAAGCCGTGGCCACGTGCCGTGGTGCGGTCGTGTCTCGTGTGTAGACTCGTAGGTGTTGAGCAAGGGTGGATAGAAGCATGCATGGTCAGACCGAGAGCATGTTTTTCATCCGATCAGCTGCCAACCAAACGGTCTTCTTCCTCGGATTATACAAATCCATTCGGCCAGATGAAGATGAAATCCTGCCAACCCAACAGACAGGCAATTTACTGATCGAGCAGGCACTAAGTACAGTGGGCTTAATAATTTCTCCATTTCTCCAATGAAGTATTTAGCAATGCGGACTAACAGGATAAATGCGGTATGATACGCGCACGCGCACGTTTGTGCTTTCTTGGTCCACAGTAACAGGCGTCATAGTACGAATTACACCTTATGTTTTGCATTTTGCTTGTTTGCACAATACCGTGTCATACTCTCACAGATTCTTGACCAAGACTTCTGGCGTCTTCATCTTTGTTTCTTTGGCATGTCGCTGAATAAAACAGAGCAGACACCGAGTCATTGACCGAATGACCGTAGTTGTATTTTAGATATAATGATCAAGCGATATTATTCTTTTATCTTTTAGGAAACACAAGCTTTATATTGATCAAGAAGACACATTACAATCAAACTCAACTAGTTGGACAAAACAAGTGGAATGAACATTTCTCCTAGCTAGTTGTGCTAGCAAATGTGCCGCACTTCAAAAAAAAGCAAATGCACTGCAGAATTTTGATCACGATTTACCTGAACTATCTCCACCTCTTGAAGAACTTGCACCAGCTCCTTCCCTTCCCTAGGCCCGTTTGGCACAACTCTAACTTTAGAAAACCTATGGAGTTCTTAGAACCGGATATTAGGAGCTTCAAAAAATTATAGAGTTGAGGTTGGAGGTAGATGAATTGTTTTGTATATAGTTTGTACTAAATATCAGTATTTAAAGTACTTTAATTTAGCAAATAAAATACAAATCTACTCTGTAGTCTGGAGTTGGAGTGGTGCCAAACAGCCCCCTAATATGACCAATTATCTCGACGATAGACTATGATATATCCAATTCTCATGTTGTCTTTGCTATTGGCTTTGTCGCTCCTACTTTACTACATTGGTCACGATTGCATGAAGACATGACGATGCTAAAATCATATATGGGAGTACTATTTCTATTTAAAATTGTAAGGCGCCGTGGTTTATTTTATCCTAATCTTATCAGTTTCTTAGAAAAAATAATATAATTTACGACATCAAATGAGCATAATTAGACCTATCGTGTATATTTTTTATCATTGACTTATTCGATGTGTTAGGTGTTAACGATCTTCTTAATAAATATAGTCAAATTTCCACTACTTTAACTTAGCACAAAAAACATTTCATTTTTTAGGACTGAGCTTCACCTTAGTCTGGGAAAAAAAAACGAAGAAGATGATATACGAAGGGTCTCCGGCTCTCCGCAAGCATTGAAGCTATCGATGCGCTCCTGTCCTGTCCGATCGGGTCCGAAGACTGAGATGCCAACTGACGGCCGGCGCGTTTGAGCTACCGACCGAACACACCAAACGCCCGAGAGGCCGAGACTACGGCGAACCAGCCCCAACCCCTCGGAAAACCACAAAGCGAGACACGCGAGAGTTGGGCTTGGGCGAGGACACGAGAAAAACCCCAACCCATCCTCTCCCCCTTCCCTTCGAACAGGGCAGCCAGACTCAGACCGCCACCACACTCAACTCAACTCCGACCCGCAGATCACTCCGCTCATCGATGGCGTCCGTCTCGTAGCATCCGCGCCCCCGCGCCGCGCCGCAACCCGCCGCGGCCGCGAGGATTCCGATTCAGGTGAGGGGTCATTTCCTTTCACTGGGCTCACTCGGGTGCGCGACTCCTCGAGTCCGTCGCCGGCGGCTCCTCACTCTCTCCCTCTCCCTTCGACGCGTCGATCCGGTCGGTTTTCCTTGTTCCCCTGGTCGCACACTGGGACCTGGCGGCGGCGGGGAGACGCGCTCGGCGCCTCGCGGTTCGGCTCTCCTCTCTCTCGCCCCCGCCCGCGCCAGGCCAAGGGTGTTGCTCGGCTCCGCCCTAGCCGCGGCGCCTCCTCGCTGGCCCCGCCGTCGGGTCGGCAGCGCGCGTTCGTCGCCGTGCGCCTCTTCGTTCCCCTTCCCGTTTCCTCTATAAACCCTAGTTGGTGTGAATGTTCGGGGATTTGCCAGCGAAAGCCCTACTTCCCGTCGCGATGTTCTGTACCGGGAAAATTGACAATTTTGCCAGGCTATTTGCCACATTCGAGTTTGGACCTATGCGGTTTGTGGGTTCAAAGCATTATATTGAAAGGCCATCTTTTCCGTATTAGTTGAAACTTGAAATATTTTCTACGGGGAATTTTGATTTGACTGAAAGGTGATTTTTTTGGACCAAGTTGAGGGTTTGATTCGACTATTGAAGGTTTTACTTGTCTTGGTTTTAGGGAGAGGGGACATGCATATGCATGCTAGAATGGGAGAGGAGGCTTGAAATGGGTTTGGTGAATCAGCAGTGGTCACTCAGGCGAGGTGACCAGTGGTTGAGAAATGGGAATCCAGTGAACCTGGATGATAGAGCTAACCATCATCCATCCCCAATTGATGATTCATGATTTTTAACAAATCAGAATGCTGTTATGCCTGTCCTGGACTTTCTGTATTGTTAAACTAACAGTGTTATGCGATTAGGAGCGCGCAACTTGGCTAGTAATGCAGTGTTCCTTATACATCATTCTATTGCCATGTGTTGTCCAGGATCCATCATAGAATGATGCTTTTCGCTCTCGTTTAGTAAAGTGCGCATATAAAAATTAGAAAACCCACTTGCATATTCTAAATAATGTCTAAATTATACCATTTTTTCAATGAGGTTGTTGACAACATGATCATTAACTGTGCTTTCTTCACACAGGAACTCAATTGCTGCGAGCTGAGATGAACCGTCCATCGAATTTCATGCCTACTCCTGATCAGGATGTTCTGGATATCAAGCCCTTGAGGACATTGGCTCCCATGTTCCCGGCGCCCTTGGGTGTCCATACATATAACCAGTCAACCACCCCACCGCTGATATTTGTCACTTCAGCTGAGCTGTCACAAGGGGGTTTTGGTGCTTGGAACAATTCTGCTGCCAAGTCCTTTTTCGCTTTCGGCGGCAAGGATGCTTGTGGAGGCAACACTGATACGTCTGGTGATCAGAATGCTGATGGTGGCAAGGCCACCACTTTTGGTGATCAGGGTGCTGTTGGCAGCCACAATGCTGATATTGGTGATCAGAACTGTGCTGGAGGTCAGCCTGCTGCACATTGGACTTCAGATGTCAGTGCCAATGCTAACGGCCCCATTGATGCCACTCCCATTTCAGCTTACAGGGCAACACCGCCTAATGTTATATCACTGGATGATGATGATGATGACAATGATGATGAGAATTATGTTGCTACCCAGACATCAGCATCTGGAAGGAAGATTAAGAGGCCATCCCGCCTCAGCGGTTATAATATGAAGGATGGTTTGGGCAGCGACAGCTCAAATACCATGAAAATTAAACGCTCCAAGCCCTCTCACAAGAAAGCTCCTGCTGACAATGCTGTGGTGCCACTATCTGGTGATCCCAGGGAAATTGTGGAGGCAGTTCTCATGACCTTTGAGGCACTGCGGCGTAGGCATCTTCAAATGGATGAGGCACAAGAGACTAGCAAGCGTGCAGACCTGAAGGCTGGCACTATAATGATGTCCAAAAATCTCAGGGCCAACAGTGGGAAGAGGATAGGGGTTGTTCCTGGAGTTGAAATAGGGGATATTTTCTACTTCAGGATGGAGCTATGTGTTATTGGGCTGCATGCTGCTAGCATGGCCGGAATCGATTATATGACTGCCAACTTTGGTGATGGGGATGATTCTGTTGCAATATGTATTGTTGCTGCAGGTGGCTATGACAACAATGATGATGATACAGATGTGCTAGTTTACAGCGGTTCAGGAGGTAATAGCAGGAACAATGAGTGGCATGACCAGAAGCTTGAGAGGGGTAATCTGGCTCTTGAGAGGAGCCTGACCAGAAAAAATGTAATCCGGGTTGTACGAGGATATAGGGATCCATGCTGCTTGACTGGGAAGATTTATATTTATGATGGCCTGTATAGGATCCACGAGTCATGGAAGGAGAAAACAAAGACCGGAACAATTTGTTTCAAGTACAAGTTGCTGCGGGAGTCAGGGCAACCTGATGGGGTTGCAATTTGGAAGAAGTCCCAGAAATGGGTAGAGGATCCAACAACTAGAGGCAGTGTTTTACACCCTGATCTATCATCTGGTGCAGAAAATCTCCCAGTGTTTCTTGTCAATGATGTTGACAGTGATAAAGGACCACACCATTTCACCTATATTACTCAGGTCAAACGCTCGAAACCACTCGGTTCTATGAAACCTTTACCTGGTTGCAGGTGTCTTAGTGTTTGTCTGCCTGGTGATGCCAACTGCTGCTGTGCACAGCATAATGGAGGCAACTTACCGTATAGCTCATCAGGATTGCTTGTCTGCCGCAAGCCTATGGTTTATGAATGTGGTGAATCTTGCCAGTGTTCGTTCAACTGCCGTAACAAGGTTACCCAAAAAGGAATTAGGATCCACTTTGAGGTATTTAAGACAGGAAATCGAGGCTGGGGTCTTCGTTCATGGGACCCTATACGAGCTGGTTCATTTGTGTGCGAGTATGTTGGTGAGGTTATTGATGATGCTAAATGTGATTTGAATAATCAGGAAGATGATTATATGTTTCAGACATTGTGTCCTGGTGAGAAGACTTTAAAATGGAATTACGGACCTGAATTGATAGGGGAGCAAAGCACAAATATTTCAGCTGATACCTTTGAGCCTCTGACTATTAAGATAAGTGCCAAAAAAATGGGAAACATCTCGCGTTTCATGAACCATAGTTGTGCTCCCAATGTCTTCTGGCAGCCAGTTCAGTTTGACCATGAAGATGATTGTTGCCCGCATATCATGTTCTTTGCACTGAAACACATTCCTCCCATGACAGAATTGACTTATGACTATGGTGACGTTGGAGCTGAGTCTAGTGGTGTATGCTCCCCTAGAGCTAAGAACTGCCTTTGTGGATCCTTAAACTGTCGGGGGTTCTTTATCTGACTACGGAAGATGTGCATTCTATCTATCTACATTGAAATCCATCAGTTAGGTAAAAGCTACTTCTAAATGTCTTTTTATTCCCAGTTATGAGCACTAGCCATATTTAGTTTCTGCAGAAATTGCTTTTTGCGAGGGGTTGAGTTGTGCTCGCAAACAACCAGTTTGCTTTGCTACTATTCCTGTTTAATTTCTTTGCTGTTGAAGTTTCTTGCAGTAAAGCCGTACTTGCTACTATTTAACTTTGGTTTCTTATTTATTTTACTCTGCTGGCTACCAGTCAATGTATCACCTATGTTTTATATCTGTACATCATTATGATGTTTGGTTTGATGAATCAACTCAGCTAGAATAGAGCGGTCCATCATGGGGGAAGCCCATGAATTTTGGTGGGATGAGACCAGTCCTCATTACTAAATAACCACATACTTGTGAGAAATGAGGTGGCAGTGGATCAACTCATTCAATTCCTCAAACCAAACAAGTTGGTTGGGTTCAGAGTTAGGATCATGATCCATCACCAACCCACTCAAACAAAACACTCTATATGTGCATCCCATAATGAAGAGGACGGAACCATTTCCATTATCTAAAGAAAAATGTAAACTTAATATCCAGCTAATGTCACGAGAAAGTATTATTAGTAATGTTAACTTTGACTCCCAATTGTTGCGTTTATTCAATAGCTAATGTCACGAGAAAGTATAGGATTTAAATCGTCTGAAATTGCATTCAGCATTTGAAAATGTTTTATGTGACACTTTTAATCTAGTGCACCTATGTTCATGGAAACTTGTCGTGAAAGAATCCTCATACCAATGGCCATGCCTTTTGCAGATCCCTTTTGGTGGTACCAACAGTCGAACGGCTTACCTCAAGACTGTCATCGTGGAATCATTAGTTCAACTGATATTAAGCGTTTATATATGCTCATTCCCGCGCAGCTGGGCCTTTTGCAGGGGAAGAAAACGTCGGTGTTGCTGGATCAATTTTGTATAGTTTGTAGTAGTGCTGCTAATCCTGTGTACGCTTCAGTCACTTGCCCTTCAGGGTAAAAGATTAACTGAACCCTTGGCGGTCAATTATGAATTCAAGTATGCAAGATATTAGGAATTACTGCTGGTGTGCTGACATGGTTTAATGGCTATTTGAACTCTGCCATGCATTGTCATGGTGTTAAAGCTTCTCGGACACTTTTCTTTTTCCGTGGTAAATCTATTAAGCTATCAATTGTGATTTTCTTCGGCCGACTTGAATGGCACATACATTAGGACATTTGACGTTGGACATGACGCCATCGCTTATGCCCTCCATTTTCCTCAAATGCAATGGTACAAGCTGGGTGCCTATATTCCAAAGCTTCCTGCCGAATTAGACATAAAAAACTATAAGCTACTATGGTTAGATGGCATCATACAGCTTATCCCAATTCCAACTGATACATCGGTTACAAAGCTATGGTTAGATTTACATGCATTGGCAAAAATTGCCTAACTCAAAGCTCGCAGTGGTGGCTACTAGAAAAATGGCTATGCTATGGAAGTTCGAACTTTAAAACACAAGGAAAAGATTGGCTCAAAGCATTCTCGTTGTGTTCCCGACTCTGCATTCACACGTACATATGCTCCTTGACTCTCTGACCACACGTTGAGAACGTCGAATGTGCAGCTTGATGTTCACCAGCTTACCAGCAATCTGCATTTTGGTTTGGAATGTCAAAATGGTTACAAGAGACCACGTGCTCCATAAGTAAGAAGACTTGTGAGAAATGTATAGCGACTGCGAATGAAACAACTAAATACATAAAACTTGAGAGCATTGAAGTAATGGGAATGTTCATAGAGCTGAACAGATAAATAGCATGATAACCTATTTCACAATACAAGTATCCATGGATGCTACTGCTAGAATAATGTCAATGAAATACCATTCTCCATGTAAGGTCTTCTGGCCCAAGAGGCTGTGCAGGACTTGAATACAGAAAATGTCTTGAAAACTGGAAATGAATCACAGGTAAATTATTAGTCAACAGTACTGAATGTTGGCAGGCTGCATTATAGATAAAGAGATCACCTTCACAAGATTAGATTGCATTTCTCTGATCCTTTTGGAATCGATTCCTCTTAGATACTTCACAAGCCAGCCAGGTTGCACAGCATCACTTGATGAAACAAACAATGCTATCTGCACAATAAAGCTTATCATTAGGTAATGCAAATTCACACTAGAGTGAAGGTGTTTTGAACTGCAGCAACTTAAACACAAAATGACAAATTGTGAGATAGAATGATATATCATCATTCTATAGCCAGTCAGCACAGGGTTAAAATCTTGGCATTACATTATATTGCAGTTCCAGCAGACCGCGATTATAATCTACTGCATGCATCCACATAGCCCAGAGTAGTTTGGTGTACATCATGTTCTCTTTAGTTATCAGTCGATCAGTATCACCACACCTACTTCGTTAGTAGTAGCAATATAGCCAAGCCACCTTCCCCATTCTATCACAAGCTCACAACACAGGCAAACAAGCTTGAGGTATTATGATTTTTCATGAATCAGCTATGGAGTTAGAGAAACTTCAGGAACTTATTGGAGTTGAAACCCAAGGGGTGCTTCTTTTTTTATCTCGGGCTAGGGATTTTCTAGCCTTTTTTAGCTATGCTAGGCATTTGGACTATTCTAAAAAGATAACTTTCTAAGGCTAGCTCGACAGAGAGGCAAATAAGCTCAATATCAGTTGCAAGGTACTAGCAGAAGCAAAAGTACTGCAGTTTCCCATGATTCCAGTCCATTGTTAATTGCTCTATTCCAACTAACTAGCTAATAAAGTTTGCCATTGACCGATTAAATAATGTGCCAAGGCAAGCACATCATAGCTAAAATGATCTAGTTTGTGCAGTTGAGCTATACCCCAGCTCATCAAACAACCAATCATACCCGAGGTTGGACGTCATAAACTCTAAAATCATCAGTACCCATGGAGAATATAATACCAGAACTAGCCATTATCAACAAATATGCAACTAGCAGTTCTACTGTTAACGATATGATGTGTTGAAGGGAGTGCAACTACCAAGAAATCCCTCATCTTCTGGGCAACAAATTAAATGTTGCACGTATCCTAACTTGAAATACGTTACCAATACAGAGTAAGAGGGTTTACGGCATGTGGAATTAGCACAAAGATATTAAAAGTTGTCTGGATCGACATGTTTACCTCCCTATAGTCAAGTATTCCTTCAAAAGGAAGCTCCAGTTCATCACTTATTATAACTGGGATACATCCACTAACAATTGCATCAAACAGGCGAGCAGAAGATGGGGTGTCCCCAGCTGGACTCAAGCAAAAGAGAGACTTGCGCATGCCATCCTGAGCTGCTGCTTTTCCCTGAGCTCCAGCAGAACCTTCTTCTATAACTATGTCTTCGGCGCTTTTTAGTTCCTCCACAAGCTTACTGCGGATCTTCCCACCCTAGAGATGTACAAGTAGGAGTTACATGTACTTATTCCAAAATGTTAAAACCTAAAGAGTGGTGCAGAGACTTACAGCATTTCTCTTCAGTCTTCCTCGAAAGAACAGCAATATGCTTCTTTTGGAATGAGTTTCTGATACACACTTAGAATCACAAAGATCAACATTTGGAACATATGGAAGGATCACATCCTTTTCCAGATATACCTGCCCTGGTTTATACCTGAAATAAGACAGTGAGAATCATTGGCGAACCGATGCATGTGAGCAGTTTTCGAAGGTAAAGTGGCAACTGGCAAACAATGAATACCATACCAGTTGCCGGTTGAGTCCATATCAGGTAGAAGCCATATTGCCTTCTTCACAAATCTCCGGACTGACTTAAATGACCATGGATGATGAACAGGAATGACATGATCTCTGCCTTCTGAACGTTGCCAAGCAGGCTGATCAGTCACCCACTTCAAAGCTTCCTGAAATAAAAGAATGATGTTGATAAGGTCTTGTTGGAATAAAAAGAGGTGAATAAACAATAAACTAATTTCCATTAACAGAGATTAATATTTCAAATGTTCCTAGTGTCGATAGAACCGCTCAGGCAATGTTGCCTTTCATTATAATATCAGATATACTCAGGGAGACAATTCCAATTAAATCCCAGACTACAACAGGAAGTACCAAATTTTAATTTCATAAAAATATTTGACTTCATAAACACTAGTTGTCCATGTGGATGTCCCCTAAAACAAACATTTTCTGAAAATTAAACCTTAAGAGATGCTCCCACACCCTATAAAGTGCCTTGCATTCTTGTTTCTCCAGCAAGAAGTAACTGATTGTTGTGAAGAATGGCACGTAGAAAATGTCCGCTTCTTCTTGCCGCTGAACCCTGACAACACTCTTCAAAAGTCTTCGTGATTCAGGTGCAATGAGATCCGCCCAGAGCCAGTAGTCAATAGAATGCTGTGAATGTGAATGTAGAAACAAATTGATTATGTAGACAAATGGAATAAAGTTCAATATCTTAAAAAATATGCAATATTTTGTTACATAATTACACACGTCTGATTTAGAATTGTGAAATCATTAAATCAAGGTGCACTCCTTTTGGTATGGTCTTTGCCAAACAATTCCAAGAGTCATTTATACAAGTAAATTTTATACCGAGTAGTACTCAAAAGGAATTCTGAAGCTACTTTAAGAATGAGAAGTAGCACTCTAGTCTACATCACATTCACCCAACAAAAAAACTTTGTATAATGAAAAATCTACAAGCTCTCTGGGATCCAGCATACAGCTCATTTCAGCAACATCATGAGAGCAGATGCATCACAAAGGAGGCTAGGAGAGTATAAATATCCCACTTCCAACCAGCAAGCAATCTGTGTGGATCAATGTGCTACGGTTTTCACAAGCTACAGACACAAACTTCCCCGATCTCATAAAATCCAGCACTCCGCACGCCCGAATCTATACCACCGGCCTCGTATTGTATCATCTGAACAAGATAAAACGGAACAGAATTGTAGTCCGATCTCACCGCACGCCCACCTGCTCGATGAGCCGGTGCACGGGGCTCCCATTGGACGTGAGGTTGTCCGTCTCCCGGTAGGAGTCCCTGAAGAGCCTGAGCAGATCGTAGGTGAACTTGCTCGGCATCTCGTACACGTAGACCCTGAGCGGCCCCGCGGCGGGCGCGGGCCACGCGGGGTCCCCGTAGAGCCTGGCCTCCTCCTGGGCCCGGATCGCGGCGTCAAGGTCGCCCGGAGCGGCGGCGGAGGCGGAGGGGTGCGGGGCGGCGAGGAATTGCTCGAGGGAGGCGAGGAAGGAGGTGGTAGAGCTAGGTCTGGCGAGGGCGGCGACGGTGGGGCGCGGCGAGGAGGGGGAGAGGAGGAGGAAGTAGGCGGCGGAGAGGAGGACGAGGGCGCCCGCGGCGGCGAGGAGCCGGCGGGAGGAGGCGGAGGCGGGGCGCGCGTGCGCCAGGGAGGGGAACTGCTTCCCCGCCATGGTGGGGACTCGCTGGAGACTCACCGGAGCGTGGAGAACTGACACTGAAGAGCAGCTCTGTTCTTGATGAAGAAAACGACGTATGGGCCGCGGCGAGGGTTGGGGGCTCATTGGCCCAAAAGTGGCTGGCTGACTGGCCAGCCTGTTGGCTGAAAACCCCAGCCAGCCCATTTACATATTTCTACTTATTTCGAACGCATCCTCCAGTCTCTTTTCTATAAAAATAATACGTCTGATGAGTGAGTGTGCTTATACGAGCGTCTGTGTATGGTCTTTTTCGAAAAAAAATAGCGTGTCCTTCAGTGCCCTCATTTTTGTACAAAATTTTCAGTGGGGTGGCCTGTGGGCTGAAACAACCAAGCCAGCCCATTTACGTATTTCAGCCATATCCTCCGGTGCCCTTCACTTTTATACAGAATTGGCCTCCTAATTACTCTAATGCTCCAGTAGCACCACATATTGACCTCTTTTTGTCCTTTGTATAATATAGAAAAGAATCTTTTTTATGAAAAACCAACATACCCTCTAAATTGGACTCTCGACCCCACCTCTCATCTTATCTTCTCCCCACCGCTCGCCGCTGCCCCTGTCTCTCGCCAGTCGCCCCACCGCGCCCGCCCCCTCCCTCCTCCTCCTCCTCTCTCTGTCCCATCTCGCTCCCTTTCCCCTGCTCGGCTGAGGCCAGCGGACGGCCGGAGCGGCGGCCGCGCGAGCGGCGCGCGGGCGGCCTAGGGCGGCGGCAGCTAGCGGGCGGGGCGGCCGCGGGCGGGAGGTGTCACCGTGCCGGGGCAGCCTCTCCCTCCTCGACGAGGACCCGCTGAGCGCAGCACCGTGGGAGCTCCTGCGACGACTGCAATGGGGAGAGGCGTTGCGTCGATGGCGAGGAGCAGCAGCGGCGACGACTACAACACGGCGTGGGAAATAGGCTGGGCGAGAAGGCGCATGCGAAGGAAAATCGGCGCGGGGTGCGCGGGAGAAGAGAGATGGAGAGGCGTGCGCGCTCGGGAAAGATTCCGAGCGAAGGATGTGGGATGGCGACCAGGATACAATAGCGAGGGAGAAAGAGGAGCTGTTGGATCCGGTTTTTTCTGGCTTCCCTTTTTTTTACGAATAAAATGAATATGAAGAAGCGGTTGGAGTTGCTCTAATTACTCTGCTAATTACCGTAATTAGCCCATATGACCCCTCAAGATCGGCAATAGGACAATATAATGTAAGCCCACAGGCCCATGACCGAGTGGGACTGGGAGTCTAGGATGGCTAGGACAGTAGGCCTTGGCTAAACTAATCAATTATTTGGTTTGTGATCAGATTTAACCATATATACGTGGATTATACAACTTAATCACTCATATGGAAACAGTGGGAGTAATTATTCTTAATTTTTTGCATATGAATGGATATATGGTCTATTAGACCTATTTTTCAGAATATCATTGTTGTTCATTCTATATTAGAATCATGCTCTATTGCTAATTTTTTTTCTTGTAAGACTTTTTTCTACTTGGCGTATTGATCGGGGCCCCCTATGGTTAAATCCTGGCTCCGCCCCTGACTCCAAGCTGCTAGCAAACTACCCATACCACCATGTCTGTTATATAATGTATATTGTTGACTGTCTCCACAGTACAGATATCTGATGGAAACCGGTGCACCGCCCACTTGGCAATTGGCATGCATGACGAGCAGAGGTCGCCATCAGAGAAATTATTGACGCATGGCGTAAGAAAAAGAAAACGGAGCCTCATATAGTCATATTCACAGCACGGCAGGATCATGCGCGCACCATATGCGCGAAGGATGTGTGCATGCATGCATGCTTGCGTACGTAGACCAAACTAATAAACGCGCAGCTCATCACTTGCTATCCTATCTATCAGGTCATCCTTTTTGTCAGCCGAAGAAGGCCAATAAGAGAAGTGTGCCAGCGCCCAGCAGCGAGGCGAAATCCCCGCCCAATTCTAACGACAAAGATGGTATTATTCCTTTCCGTGGCCGATATGGGTGTATGGCCGTATGATATCATCGCCGCCGATATTTATGCCAAACTGATCTTCTCCTATTTATATTGTACGTCGACTAAAAACATGCATCGCGTACTATAATTTCCAGATTTGTAACCTGGAAATCTCACGCAAGAACTTCACGGTATAGAAAAAGAATGATCACGTTCAGGAAAAAAAATGATGATTCCTTTTGCCCTGCTAGTTATATCATAAACTCGCAGCTCACGACGACGGATGCGTGCTCTTCTATAGTCTGGGTACGTTTCCGGCGATGTATATACGTTGCGTGCTGCTTTCCTTTCTCCTTTTGCCGTTTGAGGATTCAAACGACGAAATGCATGTGCGCGAGAGCTAGTCTGATGATTTATCCACAATTTCATTATTTGACAACAAATTAAAGTAGGGGCGTCATTGGCCTTATTATCAAGAGAAGATATAAACAGCTTAGCAACGGCGCACGGCTAGTTTTAGCTCCAAATAAATGTTCATGCATGGACAAATTAGATCGCGGTTTCTACTGAATTCTGGTGCAATAATTTTCCCTTGTTTATATCCTAGCTCGGCACCTTGGCACGTACAATGATTTGAGTTGCCAGTTTGCAGGGGCTTTCGGGGACCTACCAGACGGATCGATCGATCGATCCACTTGATTTGCATGCGTCCACTAGTCGCCTACGTAACACGCGTACATGCATGCATTGCATGTACGTATGGCGCACGCCGGGATGCCGGCGGCCGCCGTATATACGCGCGCGCCGTTGCGCGACGTCCGCGGCCAATCCCTTGTCGCACCCACCAAACCACGTACGCGCGCGTCTCCATCGTATCACGTCCTCCGTCGTCGATCGACGCCATGGCCCGCTCGACGATCAGATCCGGCGTCCGCCCGGGCCGGGGCAGCCGCGCGCCCGCGTGCGCTGAGCTCATTGGCCGGCCGGCCATCGGCCGACGCGCGCAAGCAAACGCGATAGGCCACGGCCTCGATCGGCACGGCCCGCCTGGCCGTGGCCGGCCGGCCGCGGTGGCCACTTTTTCCTCGGCGCGGCGAGTCGGCGGCTTGCTTCAGCGCTTGCATCACCCGAACGACCCGGTCGGCCAATTGTGTAGTAGACGCGAACGAGATGAGGCGCGAGCACGTTCAGATGATGGACATACATGGTCCTTCCTACAAGATTGAATTACACTTCCAGCCGTTCACATGTACATCAGATGGCGTAGAGATCTCAGTCAGTGAAATGCGCATCACCAAGGTCAATGCACAAGCACGAATAAAACCGTGTACGAGTACTACCAGCCTACCACGACTCTGACAGTCTGACCTTGAAAAAACGCGTATACGTCGTCGTTACGCCTGCACACACCAGAAATAGCAATACCAGTGATGAAGTGCTCAGATTGACCCCCTGTGCAGTACGCCAGTACTTCGATCTAACACACCGGTACAATTTCGGTGAGATGTGGACATGTACATGGTCGAGCAAGAAACTTGCGAGCAGTAGGCCTTGTGTTGGAATTGGAACTAACGAGGCGTAAATTTATCGTTTAACTAGGTTGGAAAGCCAACGGTTTCCTCGCAGCAAAGTTCATTCAGTGAGAACCGATACAAAGAAAAAAAAGTTCTGCAACTCCTCTCCTGTGCGTTTTCTTATCGGTTTCTCTTCTTTTCCTGACGAAACTGCAGGGTAATGGTAATTGTGAACCTGATGTAGCCAGCCTATGCAAAATTTGAGGGAAAAGATCGCAGAATCTACACGCGCATCAGCTGATTAACGGCCGCGCCGCGAACCTGACGCGGTAGTATCTCTCTTTCCCGCTGCAGTTTCTGCACCCAGCAGCCCGTACGGTGTACCGGCTGATTCCTGATGGCTCTGGCCAGCGCAAGCACGATCAGGCTGCCACATGCGAGGTCGGCCCGAAGCGCAGCAGCGCCGATGTCACGGCGGCTAGCTACCCTCTGCTGCTGCTGCGTTCACCGTGCTGCACAGATCGAGCAACGAGGAAGAACGCTGAACGCGGCATGAACATGAACGCAGCGAACCCTTTTTTTTTCTACCAGAGCAGGTGAGCGAGCGAACGGGCACTATTTTCTCATCATTAAACGGAAATGAATGCATCGGGGCACCGCACGGGCGTTTCGTTCCTGTCCGACCCCAAACCCACCAGTCCATCCTTCAATCCATCGCGGGTCGCCCGATCGATCGATCGATCGATGCATCACCGGCCGTGCGGATGGAGCAACGCCACCAACCTAATTAACCGCGCGGTTTCGACGTGCGCCGACGTGTCGGGATCTACGTATCCCGTCCGTGCTTGTCCCCACGGGACCAATTCGAAATCAACGCGAACGCGATGGGCAGGTCGTCCGCCGAGCCGGAACACGCAAATTCCCGAGTCGGAGAAGACGGTGTGACCTCCGAGCCCCGGCCCGGCCGGCTGCACGCGCGCGCCCTGAGGAGTGAGGAGCTCTCCTCCCCCACAACCCCAAGGATGGCAGCATTATCTGGAGCGCGGCGAAAGGCAGCGACCGCGCTTGCCCCAACCGGGGAGGGCGCCACTGGCCGCCTGGCTGGCCGCTGTGTCGACGCCTCCTCCATGGATGGACATGGACCGACCCGGCCCAGAGGGTGAGAGGGCCCTCCCGGTTCCGGGGCGCGCCAGCCAGAGCGGTCGCGGTACAGCAGCGAGAGGGGCCCACCATCTCGCCCGGGCGCAACATGGGCGGGGGCGGTGGGGACCACGCGACCTCCCGCAGGGGGGGCGGTGGGGCCCGCGCGCGCCTCCCACGAGGCCTGCATGTTCGCCTCCCCTCCCCGGTTGCTTGCTCGCCTCGCCCTGTGTCTCTCCTGTGCGTGCCTGTTTGTGCCCCCACGCCTGGGTCCGCGCGGGGCCCACGCCATCCCCGCGCCCGGGCCCACACGACGGGTTAGCGGGCCCTCCTTCGTGGTAGGCGCCACGCGGGGTTGCCGGGGAAAAGGAAGAGGGGGCGCGATCGCTCGCGCGTCACCCCGCCCGCATCGCGCGACGCGCTCGTGGGCCCGGGGCCCTTTTCCTTTCCTCCCCGCCGGGCGGACTCGCCGTGGCGTGGATTGCCGGCGCGGCGGCCAAAACTGCGTGCGGCTGCCGGCGGCGCGCGAGATGAGCGGAGCAAGGGGCTCTCTGATTGGCCCGCGGGCCGCCGGCGTTCGCCTCGCAACGGTTCAGACTCGAGAGCGCCCTCGACGAACCGGGGCGGTGACGACTGCGGCGAGGGGGGAGCGCTAGCCTAGCAAAGCGAACGGTGGCACGAAACTCGTGTCCCGTTCTTTCGTCTCTCTCTTTTTTCAGTCTTTTTCTCCCCTTGTGCAGGTTTCTTTTCCTGGGGATGTACCGTAAGCAGGACTGGGTTTCGGGTCAATCCTGCACGGCTGGCGCCCAAAGCCTTTCTTCGCTTCCGCGCCCGTTGCGTGCGCGTCTGGTTTGCAAGCGAGAGGGTCACCGGATACAGACCTGATTGCTGGCTATCCATCGTGCACGATGGCCGCATGGCCCTCGTACCTTTCTTCTTCTCTGTTTCCATTTTTGTACTGATGATGTTTGTCTCGAGTTTGACTGCAAAAAGATGTCTACCGAGCTGTGTGAATTTTTTTTGAGGGAGAGCTGTGTGAATTTAATTACAATTCATTTGATTTTATCATTAAAAGAAACTGTTATGCACTGGTAGGACTTCTGGTCCAGTTTACTTGGCACAAAAACTAAAAGAAACTTTTTTCTCAAACATGAATGAAGAGAAAACGAGCATCAGTTTTAGAGACAAAGCTAGAGACGTTTCTTAGTTTCTATTCTACAATCCGAGCCATATGTCCCACTGGTTTGCGAGTATTTACGTATCTGTCCTATACAGGAGTATGTACGTGGGGGTAGTATGACTATTACTACCACAGTACAGCCACAGTAAAGCGCTGCAATACTTGTAGATTGCGCGAAGATCCGTGGCCTACGGCTCTGAATCGCTCGTGTCCTGGCCGCAAAAGTGGCTCCTGTGCCGGTCGTACATGAAATTACACTCCTGTCCTCGCCCGTCACCAGTGACCAACCATTGTGGCAGAATTAATACGGACCGAGTACTCTTGAAGTGAGCGCGCACCAGTGGTGTCTCTACGTACGTTACCGTGTCCTTCCCTTTCCTTTTCCAGAACTGCCCGAGTTACCCTTCTCTGCTAGTAGAGCAGAAAATTTACCGGCCGACGCAAGCTGTGCTAGGTACTACGGTACTGGGGCGGGTATACTCTGATTTGTACTGTACCGGTAACTTTTTCTTTTTTCTCCCTAGGGATCTAATGCTGCAGCTTTCACCTTTTGTGTGATTGTTTGACGGGGAATAGATGCCACAGCTCCATGTGAAAAAAGCAGGTTTGTGTTCCTGAATTCGAGCAAATAAATTCATTCGGAAAGAACTGGATTGGAGCAAATAAAGGATGAAAGAAGCCAGTGTTGTTGGTGCATCTACAATGCTACTGGTAGTCGATCCGGTACACTACACAAAAGTGTTTCAAACATTATTCTACCTACTCGCTGCATTCCCATGGAACGGAATTCTTTTGACCGGAAAGCATTTTTTTACCAGCATATGCAAGGTCCCCATCCATGCACGTAAACTAGCATAGTAGTTTTTATCTTCACGTATTATCATCCTCCCATATATTAGTTTTTTACCCAGAAAAAAATATTAGTTTTTTTTTAAAAAAGAGATGTTGCATCGGATGCCACTTTTACGTCAACGTTAAACTCTTCAATCAGCTTTGCATAAAATCTGTTAAAGAAAATGTTTTGAATCGGAGTGGGTAGCTTTTCTTGTATGTAACATCACAAGTGTTACTCGAGTCTCTTTTTTAATAATTATTAAAATCGGCCACAAGATATGTTTATAAATGCACGAATATTATTGGAATTCTGAAAAAAAAACAAATTACAGCTGAAGTCTGTCTCTATTAAGTAAAAGAGGCCCCATGGTGCACACAAAGCTTTCATTAGACTATGAAATAAGACAAAATCCATTAATGTAAGATTACGTTCTCCTACATACATATAAATTCAAGCAGTTGTGCATGCATGTGTAGGCCTATGCATGCATGCAAAACCGATGCTGCAAGTGTAAATACGTGGAGTATTTTTTAGTTTTGTACGTGAAGCACTTCTCTTCGTGTTTCCACAACTAGCAAGGTGCTGAGCGGGCACGCAGATGCGGCTCTATTTTTAAAACCCCCGGTATAGATTCAATATGCAGTCCTTACCACAAAAGGCATCCGCGTCTGAATAACAACTACCGCAAAGCCTTTACCGCCCAAACAAAAGACGTTCCACTTAAAGCACACGAAGTCTGATCTGCTCACAAATAATCTACTGTACTGTACTCTTCTAAGTCAATGCCTATTTGTCACACCCGGATTTGCTCAAAACCCGAATGTGGCCATATGTGTGCCCAGGAAGTCCACAGACACATATAGCGAACAAATATGGCAAAAATCAGAGTACAATGCTTCATTATTCAACATAAAGTAGCGATTACATCAGAGTTTGGCATAAATGAAATACATGGATAGCGGAAGACTGATAAGCTCTCTCTAAGTGTAGCCGCAATCCCATAGGGACTCTGACTGGGAGAACGCCAACTCAGAAGTACGGCAAATCCTCCGGAAACTCCACAGCATAATCAGCCTGACTCCAATCTGTTACCCGTCCGGGATTTTGCCCAAAGATAGTAATAACAACAAGTGTAAGTAATGGAATTACTTAGCAAGTATAGCATGGGTTATGAAGGCTCAAAAAGGCTGGACACTGGCTTAACTGCATTAGCACTTTTAGTTGGTTCGTTTTAACTTTATCCAATTTACTAAAAGTGAATGAGAACCCGGTTGTTACCCAATTAATAGTGTAAGTGACATTAAACAGGAATAAATACCATATTCTAATAAAAAAGGATCCAGGCCGCTCGTGACCTTGAGCAAGGCTATCATGATAGATCGTACACTCTGCAGAGGTTTCGCCCTTTACCCACCAGTCGCGTAAAAGTTCAAAAGAACTTTGCACCCAACCACGCACATCAACACTTCCGAGGTGTGACTGCATAGGGACGCTACGAGGCTTTCACAAGACACCCTAACAAGTCAGTAGCCGCTGGAGTACTATACGGTGGTGAAAACTTAGGCACCGAGATCGACGTACGCCCACGGAGTCACACCGTGAGGGGGTCGATGGCGTCCGGAGCGCGGGTATCCCACCCATACTGCGCAACGTGCAGAGTTCTCAATCGCTGAGACTCCTACACGGGACTGGGTCTAACGTGACCTAGCCGACGGGGCTACCGTCCTCGGTGGAATCGGAGATCACCCAGCGCCGTACCTCCCACAACGCCGTTGGCCCCTCGGTAACTACTGCCAAGCTAGAGACGTACAAGCTACTTGACCAAGACCAGAGCCCATATAGTTCCGGCGGTGGCGACAGGCTCCTGGGTTGCCGCTTTAAGAACCGGTCCTTAGAGGGAGACACTAGAGCAAAGCACACAACACATGCTCTAGCCCCCTAGTCCAAGTTGCTAAAAAGCAAGTTTTATCATTAATGTTGAAGTGGACCATTAAGTCAATATTAACAATTAAGTAGAGGTGACAGTAGTTGCGCCTAGCCAAAATACTACCCAAGTGCATAAACCCATAGGAATACAAGGACAGGGAAAATAAATGCTAGGTACAACCTTAATGGTAAACAGTATTAGACACATGCGTATGTAAAGAACAGTGTATTAAATGAGTGAGTAGGTAGCAAGGATTGTCCGTGCTATAACTTGCCTTCCTCGGAGTACGGCTGCTGCTGAAAATCCTGCTCCGGCACGTCCTCAACGTACTCATAGTCCAACGCTACGGGCTCACCGACTGGACACGAACATCACGCACGCATTCCAAAACAATCATCACATGCAAGCAAAAGTAATTCTATTAGAACAGTACACCAAACAGTAAAAACAGTACAAAAACAGGAGCTAGAAATATTCTACGCGTCGCTACGAACACATGAGCGCGAAAATCACGCAAATCGGAGCTAAAACGTGAAAGTTATAGCGTTTCTAAGGTTCGGGGGCTTAAATGAATAAAACGGGATTTTTCTGAATTATTTTTAAACTGGAAAGGACCTCAGAATAATTTCCAGAAAGTCCAGGGGCTCTTTAACAAAAACGCCAGCGCTGACCGGTACGCTGGGTTTGACTTGCGACGTGGCGCGCCGTGGGCCGTCGGATCTGAATCGGGCGGCTGTGTTAACACCAAAATTTAGCACCAGGAAGAGGCTGACGTGTGGGCCGGATTTGATGGAAGGATACCATTCGGCTAAGGGGCTTTCTCTGAAGTATTCGGCAATAACGCTCTGCGGTCGGGAACGCGTCGTCATTCGGCAGAGGCATAGTTCCGCAGGTAAAAGCGGTAGCATTCGGGAAGGCGTAATGACGTGGAAAAAAATAAGGAAAAGGCCGGTTCGAACAAGGAACGCAATATGGGCACGAAGATTCATCATTTATTTTTAGAAACAAGTATTGTAGTCGTGTCCGACTAGGAGTTGTATCAAGACCTGGGTATAAATATAAACCCATGGCAGCTGTAATAGGGAATGAATCAATCAATCAACACAACAAACCGGCCATGCGCCACCTATCGAGTCCTTAGTCGAGTTGTCGAGTCCTTCGAGAGGAGCCATCGATCCGTCGACCTCCGTAAGTACCGGCAACCTTGTATCATGCTTAGTATCATGCGGTGGATTTAAGCTCTGATGCAAGTAGTCTTGTTACCATGCTTAGTATCATCCGGTGGATTTAAGTTGTGGTCTCAAGAAGGTTCCTCTGTTAGGTCATGAGCCATGCGGTGGGCTAAGATCTAGTATGGACCAAGTTATCGGCTCTGTTAGATTTCGGCAAGATCTAACAGATTCATTAAGTTACCCCGTGTTGCTTCGTTTTTACTCTGTGCTTAATTCATGCAACACTCCTTTGCCCAATCTAGGTCGGCTAGAATCGGCTCTACTTCACGATGCGATGACTTATCCCCTCATAGCCGAGTCCGAAACTGATCTAGGTTGCCACGTGTCGCGGGTTCGAACTTGTTGGTATCGTGTAGATCTTGACAGAACCGGGTATCATGCGGTAGATGCAGGTTTTTGGGTTGTCTTAGAGCTAATCATCCGGTGGATTAGAATTCGATTCGATCTGATAGATTTATCTTTATCAATTAAGTTTGTTCCTTCGCCGCGGACCCCGATTCGGCTAAGCAGCCGCATTCGGCAGTGCTCTCACGAGTGAACGTGTTCGTGGGTTTGCAGTGGACAATGAATGCTTTTAGCCTTTCACGATTAGATTGTATCATGCGGTGGATTGATCTAATCTGATTGGTGGTGTGGCCTCAAACGAGTTGTATCATGCGGTGGATTAACTTGTTTGTTGCCATGCTTGACGGGTGCTGCTTTCGGCCTATGCATTCTTGTTTCAATGTAAATTCGCGATAGCGTCTCACCCTCTATTTATTTGCCACGAACCCTGATTCGGCTGAACAGCCGAATTCGGCAGTACTCTCACGAGTGAACATGATCGTGGGTACGCATTAAACACTGAATGCTTTTAGCCTTTCACGATTAGATTGTATCATGCGGTGGATTAATCTAATCTGATTGGTGGTGTGGTCTCGAACAAGTCGTATCATGCGGTGGATTAACTTGTTCGTTATCATGCTTGACGGGTGCTGCTTTCGGCCTATGCATTCTTGTTTACTGCGGATTTATGATCATGCCTCACCCTTTATTTATTCTCATAACACGTCTGTCCTCGTTAATCGGTCATGGATATACTTTGCTCTCTTTGTTTATTTAAAGACCGATCTTACGTCATGCTGATGTTGTGCGTTCGGCAGTGTGATTCTTACATGCTTCTACCGATTGCCGAATGATATTCTGAGTAACGACAGATAGCTTGTCCGTAGCTATATGTCTCTCGAGATTGGCTTCAATGCCGCAAATATGGAACTGTCTGGTCTCACCTGGCACGTTCCAGGTTTTGATCTAAACGTTTTTGTCCCTTTGTTAGTTTTCAGGCAAACTGACTGGCACGCTTTCGGATTCATACGCACGGGCCACGTGTTGAAGCTAGCTAATTCGGCTTGCTGTGTGCTTGGCGCGAACTGCAGATTTTGCGTCAACACACTTTTTGGCACGCCCGGTGGGACACACACAAGTTTTCAAGATGCCTGAGTTGAGCGACATCATGGACGTTACTTTGGAAGAATTGTCTGAAGAGCATCAACAGATGGTAAAGGCTGCTGCTGACCAATTCATTAACAAATGTTTACTGTCTTTCGCCAAGAACAGGAGTGGTGCACCGTTTCTCAAGTCCGATTTGCCAAGAGTTCTCCTTCCTGGGCAATCTGATTTTACTAAAGAAGAAGAGAGGGAGAGATTCTCGGGCTTGTTATACAAAGCTTTGGGGGAAGCAATGACCAATCACAATGCTGCGTTCTTGAACAGTTTTCGGCATATAATGGTAAGCATTTTTGGTCAGCATGTGGATAAACCCTTCGAGCAGATACATGGGCAATTGGGCGGCCCGACATACTTCAATGTTCAAGCACAAGCTCAGAGGCCACATGATAAAGGAAATGCTGATGAAACTGGAGGTTCTGGTACTAAAGATACAAATGGTCAACCGATTCGGCAAGATCCTCAGCCTGCACTGCCGAAAACTCGCACATACGGTGATATGGCATTCGGCACCACAGGGAATCCGCCTGCTTCTGCTTACAAGATATCTCCCTTGAACAATAGGCTGCAAAGGGACATGTATGGAAACGGATATTCAGAGTTTATGGACTACAATGCTATTAACGCTCTCCCGAATCCCGGGTATGTAGGCGTTGCGGGGATGCCCGCTGGAAGACCGGGGAATCAAGATTCAAATGTCGATCTCATGGTACAGAAAATGACCGAAGTGCTGCAAAATCAATTCGGTCTGAAACCCAAGAATCAAGGATATATGTACTCACCTCCTTTTCCAGAGTGGTACCAAAGGGTGTCGTTGCCGAGTAGAGTCAAGGTTACTACAGAATTCACCAAATTCTCGGGACAAGATGATACAAGTACTGTGGAACATATAGCTCGATATTTGATGCAGCTTGGAGAAGCTTTGGCAGATGAGGCCTTTAGAATCAGATACTTTCCTTTGTCATTAACAGGTCCAGCTTTCACATGGTTTGCTTCTTTGCCTGCTCAGTCAATTTGCACTTGGAAAGATTTAGAACAGAAATTCCATGCTCATTACTACACCGGTAGTACAGAGAAGAAGTTGGTTGATCTGACCAGCTTGAGGCAAAGAAATAACGAGACACCTACAGAATTTCTCAGGAGATTTAGAGAAACTAAAGGCATGTGCTTTTCCTTGAACATACCTGATGATCAGTTGGCCGGAATGGCTGTGGCTGGTATGCTGCCTACCATTCGGGAGAAGCTATTCGGGATGGAATTTGATGATCTTGGCCAGCTGTCACAGAGATTAGCATTGATGAGCAATCAAGCATATGGCTTTAAGAAAGATGCTAGATTTGCTAAGCACAATGATATAGCCAGTATCTACAACCAGTTCCTCGAAAGGGTAGATCAAGAAGATGAATACGAAAATGATGAAGAAGTGGCTGCAGCAGAAATAGTGTGGAGTAAGGAACCAGTTACAATGACTCAAAGATGGATCAAACAGATGAAAGGAACATATGATTTTGATGTGACTAAGGCAGATAAATTGTTTGAGTTCCTGGTAAAAGAAGGCCGAATCAAATTGCCAGAAGGGCACTCCATGCTTCGGCCTGGTGGAGTGAAAGACAAAAGGTATTGTGGGTTTCATGATAGAAATTCTCATTCCATTAATGAATGCAGAGTCTTTAGGATGAGGATTCAGAAAGCTATCCAGGAAGGACATCTGAAATTCGACAACAAGATGAAACTGGACAGTAACCCTTTCCCTCAGAATATGATCGGGTTCTCGGTTAACATGGTGAATGCTGTTCCATCTGGAGAAAAGGGAAGATTGAAAGTTTTAACCTCAAGGAAGGCGAGACAGGATGGCTCAGTTGATCCCACTCGGCAGATCACAATTGAACAGATTCGCCAGAAAGATCTTCGGTTTCCGAATAGCCGATTTGAAGTAGGAGAATCCTCTAAACCTAGGGTTACTACACGCATTCTCCTCAGCAAGTGGCAGCGTCAGCAAGAAAAGGAGCGTTTTCAAAGGCGTAAGTATGAGGAGGAGAAAAGAAGACATGAAGAAGAAAGGCACGGGGAAGAACAAAAGGAATTTATCCGAGAGCAGGAACGTGCGCATTGGGGGTGTGCATTCTTCAGACACTGTTGGAACGAAGGTTTGAAGCTTCCCACATGGAATAATTGTCCTGAATGCAATGATAGGTATGATGAATATAGGCAGGAAACTGTCAATCGCCGATCTGTCCATGAAAGAATTGGCAGGATGCATCCTAGTAATGATCGGCGTTTTGATGATCAACCAAGAAAGAGGCATGCTGATTACAGGTGGGTTGATCATGAGGAAGAAGAAGATCATGCTTATGTCTGGCAAGAAGGACAATGGTGTCCACCTGGCTTGAGGAAAAGCCAAAAGAGAAGAGTACAACGTTTGAGGAATCAAGAATTAAAGCAAGCAAGGCCTAAGATGAAATCAATATGGCGTCGAAAGGACAAGCCTGAAGAAGATGGTCATTCGGCTCCTACATGCATGGTATGCTTTTTGCCGAATGAATTTATGGCTCCCACTGATCAAATTGTGCAGGAGGAAGCGTTGTCAGAGGTAGATGAAGTCGAACAGCTAATGGCACAATTGATGCTCAATAAGCAAGCTGTCTTTGAAAAGCCAATCCAGAATCGACATATGAAGCCATTATATTTGAAAGGATTTGTCAATGGGAAGCCTTTAACCAAGATGTTCGTCGATGGTGGAGCTGCTGTGAATGTGATGCCATATACTACATTTAGGAAGCTTGGCATGGGCCCTGGAGATTTAACACCAACGAGCATAATTCTAAATGATTTTGCTGGAAATCCTTCAGACACCAAAGGCTGTGTTCATGTAGAACTGATGATTGGATCCAAAGTGCTGCTCACAACTTTCTTTGTCATTGAGGGCAAAGGGGCATATAGTTTGCTGCTTGGAAGAGATTGGATTCATGCAAATTGCTGTATCCCATCAACCATGCATCAACAGCTCATTCAGTGGATAGATGATGAGGTGGAGATTGTCCAAGCAGATGATTCAATAAGCGTGGCAAATATGGAACCAGCTTTTTGGGAATATCAAGGCATAGATTGTTTCTCAGGCAAAGACTGGGGAGAAGGTCCTGTTGCACCAGCCAGCAGTGATCAACAGCCGATCGAAGCAGTCGGCTCTCATAGTAATTTTTGATGGAGAATCCAATTGATGGAACTGATGGAAAATTAGGACGTGGATTTGTATCGGCCGATAAATTGGAAGAAGTGGACATTGGAGATGGTGACAAGCCAAGGCCGACATTTATCAGTGCTAACTTGAGTTCGGTTTTCAAAGAAAAGTTGGTGACATTGTTAAAAGAATACAAGGACTGCTTTGCTTGGGAATATTCGGAGATGCCCGGTCTAGACCGTTCTATTGTTGAACATCGGTTGCCGATCAAACCTAGTTACAGGCCTTACAAGCAACCACCCCGAAAAATCTATAAGGAAGAAGTGTTGGCCGATGTGAAAAAGGAGATTGAAAGATTACTAGATGCAAATTTCATTCGGCCATGTAAATACGCGGATTGGATCTCTAATATCGTTCCTGTCTATAAGAAAAATGGAAAAATGAGGGTTTGCATAGATTTTAGAGATCTAAACAAGGCTACACCCATGGATGGATATCCAATGCCTATTGCTGATTCATTGGTTGATGCTGCTGCTGGATACAAAGTACTCAGTTTCATGGATGGTAATGCAGGATACAATCAGATTTTTATGGCATTAGAAGATATAGTAAAGACAGCTTTCAGATGTCCTGGACACATAGGGTTGTTTGAGTGGGTTGTCATGACCTTTGGATTGAAAAATGCCGGTGCAACTTATCAAAGGGCTATGAATTATATTTTTCATGAGTTGATCGGCAAGATTGTGGAAATATATATTGATGATGTAGTGATCAAGTCATTGGATCATGAGTCCCATTTGGCTGACATAAGGAAAACTCTAGAATGCACCAGGAAGCATGGGCTTAAAATGAACCCGAACAAGTGTGCTTTTGGAGTTTCGGCTGGAGAGTTTCTGGGATTTTTGATACATGAAGGAGGAATAGGAGTTGGCAAGAAAAGCATGAAGGCAATTGATGAAATTGTTCCTCCAACTAATCTTAAAGAGTTACAATCACTGCTGGGCAAGATAAATTTTGTGAGAAGATTCATATCAAACTTGTCACAGAGGGTGTTGCCCTTTTCCTCACTATTGAAAATAAAAAAGGATCAAAAGTTTGTTTGGGGTGACGAACAACAGAAGGCTTTTGATGAAATAAAAGAGTACATGAAGAAGCCACCAGTATTGGTGCCTCCACAATTGAACAAGCCTTTCAAGTTGTACGTGGCGGCCGATGCCCAAACTATTGGATCGGCCCTTATTCAAGAATTTGAAGGGAAGGAAAGAGTAGTTGCATACCTTAGCCGAAAGTTACTAGACCCAGAGACAAGGTATTCGGCTATGGAGAAGCTTTGCTTATGTGTTTATTACTCATGTACAAAATTTCGGCACTATTTGCTAAATGCCGAATGCGTTGTACATTCAAAATTTGATGTGATTAAGCACATGTTGTCAATGCCAATTTTGAATGGAAGGATTGGCAAATGGATTTTGGCCTTATCTGAATTCGAATTAAGGTTTGAATCGGCAAAAGCTGTCAAGGGGCAGATTATTGCTGACTTCATTACTGAACATCATGATACATCAATAAATTTGCTTAACAATATTCCTTGGGTATTATTCTTTGATGGATCTTCATGCGATAAAGGTGGTGGAGCAGGTATTTTATTAATTTCACCCAAAGGAGAAACATTTGAGTTCGCTATTCCCATTCAATCTACTGTTACTAACAATCAGGCTGAGTATGAGGCATTACTCAAAGGGCTCCAATATTTGAAAGAAGCAAAAGCCATTGCAGTTGAAATTTTTGGAGATTCAGAATTGGTCATAAAACAATTGAATGGTGAATATGAATGCAAAAGTGATATCTTGAGGAATTACTACGAAGAATGCAAAGAAATATTAAAGAGCTTTCGGTCAGTAATTCTACAACACATTCCTAGAAGGGATAATGGAGAGGCAAATAGATTGGCCCAAAGTGCATCAGGTTACAGAGAAAATCAAGAGGTAATTGCTACTGATGACTGTGCTTTCGGGAGTAGTTTGGCAGAAGGTGATTGGAGGAAAGAAATTGCCGATTATTTGGAGAATCCATCCCAGAAGGTTTCTAGAAGACTCAGGTATAAAGCTATAAAGTTTGTTCTTCTTGATAAAGATTTATATTATAAATCCCTGGACGGAGTATTATTACGTTGCTTAAATCAAGAAGAAGCAAAGAAATTGATGAGTGAAGTGCATGATGGATTATGTGGAGCACATCAGTCAGCTTACCGAATGAAGTGGGTTATTAGAAGAACTGGATATTACTGGCTGACAATGTTGGAAGATTGCTTTGAATATTATAAGGGATGTCAAGACTGTCAGAAATTTGGAAACATTCAGAGAGTTCCAGCATCGGCTTTGAATCCCATTATCAAACCATGGCCATTCAGAGGATGGGGAATAGATTTGATTGGCCAAATAAATCCTCCATCGAGCAAGGGGCATAAGTTTGTACTTTTAGCAACAGATTATTTTACCAAGTGGGTTGAGGCGATTCCATTGAGAAAGGTAGCATCAGAAGATATGATTAAATTTGTCAAAGAGCACATCATTTACAGATTTGGAATTCCTCAGACAATTACCACAGATCAAGGGTCTCAATTTACATCTTCAGAGTTCAGAGATTTTGCTGAAAGTATGGGGATAAAATTACTGAATTCTTCTCCTTATTATGCTCAAGCCAATGGACAGGCAGAAGCTTCCAACAAGATCATGATTAAAATCATACAGAAGAAAATTGATCAAAAGCCAAGGAGGTGGCATTCGGTACTCAATGAAGCATTGTGGGCTTACCGAATGGCTCCTCATAGGGCTACAAAAACGTCTCCTTATGAACTAGTGTATGGACATCATGCCATTTTGCCATGGGAATTACAAACAGAGTCAAGGAGAATACAGTTGCAGAAAGATTTAAGTTCTAAAGATTATAGTAACTTGATGATGGACGAATTGGAAGATTTGCATATGATTCGTCTCAAAGCATTGGAAAATATTGAGAAAAATAAGATGCGAGTTGCCAAATATTACAACAAGAAGGTAGAAGTCAGGCGATTTGCAGAAGGTGATTTAGTTTGGAAAGCAATATTGCCGATTGGTACTAAATACAGTACATTCGGTAAGTGGTCACCAAATTGGGAAGGTCCTTTCAGAGTGGTTAGATGCGTGCCTGGAAATGCATATATTTTGAAGACATTATTGGGAAAAGAATTTGCTTCTGCTATAAATGGAAGATATTTGAAGAGGTATTATCCCAGTATTGAAATCGATCGGTGATTGATATATTAAATTGCCGAACAGCCGATATTCGGGAAGAAATCGTCTTTAGAAGGAAATCGTGGCCAAAGATCGTGGCGCGTATCCCGAAAATTCGGAAGGTGGAAAGGATTCTCAAAACCGAACGGTTTCGGTGTCGTTTGGAATTCATGCTGATGTCACATTCGGCTATACTAAGCTTTTCGAGATTGATACTGCAGAAGCCAACGTTGCCGAATAAGTTATGCACCACGAAACAAAGCCAGAATAAAGATGATGGAAAATGTAGAATTGATCAGGCATTCGGCTATCAAACTATTTGACACAATTTACACACCCAAGTACTTTGAAATTACATTTTTGGCATTCAAGATCATGTTGCTGATATTCTCTAATAGCTGCTTGTCAGCTTCTTGAGTTTTGGCCAGGGCAGAAAGTTTGGCTTTGAGTTGCTTCTCTTCATTCAGAGCTGCTGAAGCCTCCTTGCGCAACTTTTCTGTCAGACCAGGAATTTCGGCTATCTTCTTTTTGTCAGCTTCAATTTCAGCCGATAAGTTTTTCAATTCAGCCTCTAATTCGGCTTTTCTGGTCTCTTTTGATTTAAGTGCAGCCTGTAGGCCAGCTAACAGTTCCTTATTGCTCTGAGTTCTAGAGTGCAAATCTTTTACAGATTGCTTGGCCAATGTTCTTCTTTGCTCCAAGGCTGGTTGAGCAGATTGATTCTTCAGAGCTTGCTTCACTGCAATAAAATGATCGTCCAATCTAGAAACTGGATCTAAAGAAATCTTGATATCGGCAGGAAGATCTTGATCAAATGATTCAAGCAAGTCTCTTAAGAGATCAGCATTGTTGACTTGATCTCGAGTGTCCTTATGCAGAAAGGAGAGGATTTCCTTCAGTTTTGCTTGGTTCTCCTCTGATAAGGCTTGGCCAGAGGAAGTTTCTTCTCCTTGTTCGGCAACAAGATCGTCCAAAGCAAATGAGTAGCTGGGTGATGAAATTGTTTTATCCTGGAAAAGAATTGTTGCCGAATTAATGATGGTCTATTGGATAAAAGCTGGGAGAACTGGGTAATCATCTCTACCTCATTCCTGACCTCTTGGATGGAGAGAGAGGGCAGCTCAAGCTCAGGCAAAGATTCTTGTATGTCATGCTGAGGAGAGCTTGGAAGGTTCTTTGGTGGAGATGAGGCTTCTGGCTGAGGTACATCAGGTAGAGCTGAAGCTGGTTCTTGATGAAAAGAGGAGCTCTCCGAAATTGGATCCATTGAAGCTTGCTCTGTGACTGAAAGAAAGTTAGTGCCGATGAAAAAGAGTTTTAAAGGACAAGATGGTGAGAAATTTTACTAATCACTGAAGCATCGGCAGGTTCTGTGCTAATGGCCAATTGCTGTGATTTGGCCTAAAAACATAAAGGAACAGAAATGAGCAGAATGAAATTAGCATTTTTACTCGAGGAAGGAGAAATTTGACCTGTGCAATTCTTTTGTTGCTTGTTCTTTTCTTCTTTATAGCTGAAGGGGCAGTTAGAGAAGAAATCTTTCTCTTGGTAGAAGGTGGTGCAGCAAGAGTTGGATCCAGACTGGCAGGCCTGGACATTATTTGAGCCAAAGAAGGAGAGAGATGCCCCAGAATAGATATTGGGCCAGCGATGTTATATACAATTGCTCTAGCCAGAGGGGCAGGGACTGTGTCCTGCAGAATAACAGAATCAAAAGTCGATGAAAGAGGGTGTTATTGGAAAAACAGATGGATTATAAGCATGTTTACCTCTGAATTCGGCTGATAACCAGGCATTAACTCAAGGCAAAGAGGGTGAACTGGTGTATTGAAGATATGATCATGGAATTCTTGCCACCAAAGGGTGAAGGAAGGATGAATGAGTGCTGTTGGCACAAAGGGATCGAGTTGATAGATGGCTGCACAGCACTTGTAATCAAAGACCCTTTTTGTTTCTGTGGAGTCTTTGATGATCTGCCTCGGCTTGAGGAATTCATGGAGAAATAATCTTGGGGGCACTTGGCCACACCCTAGTTGCCTGGCAACTATGTTCGGCTGATAATATTCATATGAACTTTGAACCAGCCTTCCTCCGCAAAATTCGGTTGGTAAGATGCAAGGCCGAATGAAAGCGTTAAAAATTGCTGTGGACTCTGCATCTATGCATCCAGTCTCGAAGCTGAATTCACAAGGGAAAGTGAGATTGTCATTGTCCATGTATGGGAACCAGAGGGGATTGGCAAAGCCTTTGAAGAAAAGTTCAAACAGTTCTCCAATGCTCTTGTTGATAGCAATAGTGGAGGCTGCTTCCCCATAGGTTTGACAGCCTTTGGTGCTCTGGGCTTCTGCTTCCTGGTAATTGACCGAGGGGAAATGTCGGCTGTTGAGGTCAATGGAGACAATTTGGTGCATGTACAATTGCAGCCACATCTGGACGAACCACCAGGGACCATTAACGCAGGAAATTTTCTTGTTGGTGTGCATCTGATAAATGGTCTGATGGAGCATGTGATAGACACTTCCCAGGAGATATTTCCCGAGAGGGATAAGTGTGCCTGCAGCCATTACTATGTGATTCAGAGTTGGCTCATTGGCTTTACCACAGAAAACAAATCTGCACAGCCACATATTCAGAAAGGCCCTGTATTCAACGTCAGTCAGAGGACCATCATGCATGTAAGTCTGGATGTATCTCTTATAGCCGACTCCAGTCTTCACCCCTGTCTGTTTGGAAGAACCTTTGTACCTGTATGGGTGTGTAATCCCTGTGATGTTCAGGCCGGTTATCATGTAGACATCGGCCAGGGTTGGAGTCATTGGTCCGTGACCAAAGAGAAAAGCATTCATGCCATTGGACCAGAAGTGACAAGCTGCAATCAGGAGATTTTCATTCTTGGGTGTTTCGGCTAGAGATAGCTCCAAGCAGTGAGAAATACGAAGACTGTCCCAATTCTGTGTCTGAGGACTTTTATCTTCAAGAATCCTTTTGTACCAGTTTCTCCAGCCAGCGATTGGGGGCAGAGGCCAGTTCTTGAATGCATCTTGCCATTCGTGAGGTCTCATCAGAGAAGTTTTGAAAGGAATCCTCTGAGACTCGGCCGCAATAATTTCGGAGGGATCTGGATTCCCTGAGGGCCGAGGAAGAAAGATGCGGATTGTTCTTCAGTGGGGGTCAAGATTTCGGTGGCCAGAGCCTATCAAGGGCAGAGGAAGAGCAAATCGGAGATTCAAAATGCAGCTCGAAAAGAGTAATGCCGAATGTGATTGAGGGAAACAAAACTTACTTGAAGAATTTGATCCTGGTTCGCCATTTGAAGATTGGAGCTTGAGAGATTCGACGAACTAGGGTTTTGAGTTTGGAAACGCACTCTGAGGATTTGGAAGCGGAAAACGGATATCAAAGCGGATTCAGCCTGGAGATGTTGGGGATTCCTGGTCAATTCCGAGATAAAAGCATCTTTTATCCCGAAATTGAAGGGGCATGTGTTAACACCAAAATTTAGCACCAGGAAGAGGCTGACGTGTGGGCCGGATTTGATGGAAGGATACCATTCGGCTAAGGGGCTTTCTCTGAAGTATTCGGCAATAACGCTCTGCGGTCGGGAACGCGTCGTCATTCGGCAGAGGCATAGTTCCGCAGGTAAAAGCGGTAGCATTCGGGAAGGCGTAATGACGTGGAAAAAAATAAGGAAAAGGCCGGTTCGAACAAGGAACGCAATATGGGCACGAAGATTCATCATTTATTTTTAGAAACAAGTATTGTAGTCGTGTCCGACTAGGAGTTGTATCAAGACCTGGGTATAAATATAAACCCATGGCAGCTGTAATAGGGAATGAATCAATCAATCAACACAACAAACCGGCCATGCGCCACCTATCGAGTCCTTAGTCGAGTTGTCGAGTCCTTCGAGAGGAGCCATCGATCCGTCGACCTCCGTAAGTACCGGCAACCTTGTATCATGCTTAGTATCATGCGGTGGATTTAAGCTTTGATGCAAGTAGTCTTGTTACCATGCTTAGTATCATCCGGTGGATTTAAGTTGTGGTCTCAAGAAGGTTCCTCTGTTAGGTCATGAGCCATGCGGTGGGCTAAGATCTAGTATGGACCAAGTTATCGGCTCTGTTAGATTTCGGCAAGATCTAACAGATTCATTAAGTTACCCCGTGTTGCTTCGTTTTTACTCTGTGCTTAATTCATGCAACACTCCTTTGCCCAATCTAGGTCGGCTAGAATCGGCTCTACTTCACGATGCGATGACTTATCCCCTCATAGCCGAGTCCGAAACTGATCTAGGTTGCCACGTGTCGCGGGTTCGAACTTGTTGGTATCGTGTAGATCTTGACAGAACCGGGTATCATGCGGTAGATGCAGGTTTTTGGGTTGTCTTAGAGCTAATCATCCGGTGGATTAGAATTCGATTCGATCTGATAGATTTATCTTTATCAATTAAGTTTGTTCCTTCGCCGCGGACCCCGATTCGGCTAAGCAGCCGCATTCGGCAGTGCTCTCACGAGTGAACGTGTTCGTGGGTTTGCAGTGGACAATGAATGCTTTTAGCCTTTCACGATTAGATTGTATCATGCGGTGGATTGATCTAATCTGATTGGTGGTGTGGCCTCAAATGAGTTGTATCATGCGGTGGATTAACTTGTTTGTTGCCATGCTTGACGGGTGCTGCTTTCGGCCTATGCATTCTTGTTTCAATGTAAATTCGCGATAGCGTCTCACCCTCTATTTATTTGCCACGAACCCTGATTCGGCTGAACAGCCGAATTCGGCAGTACTCTCATGAGTGAACATGATCGTGGGTACGCATTAAACACTGAATGCTTTTAGCCTTTCACGATTAGATTGTATCATGCGGTGGATTAATCTAATCTGATTGGTGGTGTGGTCTCGAACAAGTCGTATCATGCGGTGGATTAACTTGTTCGTTATCATGCTTGACGGGTGCTGCTTTCGGCCTATGCATTCTTGTTTACTGCGGATTTATGATCATGCCTCACCCTTTATTTATTCTCATAACACGTCTGTCCTCGTTAATCGGTCATGGATATACTTTGCTCTCTTTGTTTATTTAAAGACCGATCTTACGTCATGCTGATGTTGTGCGTTCGGCAGTGTGATTCTTACATGCTTCTACCGATTGCCGAATGATATTCTGAGTAACGACAGATAGCTTGTCCGTAGCTATATGTCTCTCGAGATTGGCTTCAATGCCGCAAATATGGAACTGTCTGGTCTCACCTGGCACGTTCCAGGTTTTGATCTAAACGTTTTTGTCCCTTTGTTAGTTTTCAGGCAAACTGACTGGCACGCTTTCAGATTCATACGCACGGGCCACGTGTTGAAGCTAGCTAATTCGGCTTGCTGTGTGCTTGGCGCGAACTGCAGATTTTGCGTCAACAGGCTGTGATTTAAAACGCGAAGGGGTACGCGGCTGATCTAATCTCGGCCGTTGATCTCGGATCGGACGGCGCTGGGCGACAGCTCGCCGGAGAAGACGATCCCGCGGCGGCGCCGGCTCGGCCGACGGCGAACTTCGCCGGACTTGGCAATATCTCACGCTACAGGGCTCGGATTACGACGAGTTCAAGTCCTACGGCTTCAGGAGAGAAAAGCGAGTGCATCTAGGGGGTTCGCGACGTGGGTTGGCCGGCGAGGTGGTCGGACGGCGGTGCGCGGCGGAGTTCAACTCCGGTGAGCCGCGATGAGGGTGTTTCGGGTGGCTTTGGGGTCGGGTTTTCGGTGCTGGAGCTGCTGGGGAGTGTCGTGAGTGCAACCGTGGTGAACAAGATGTGCATTGAGTGGTGTGGCGTCCGGACGACGACGGCCGGCGGTCGGCCGACGACGGCGAGCGCGGGGAACCCAGCTACGGTGCTCTAACGCTGGAATTGAGGGGAGGGGGAGCTTCAGTACCTCGTGGAGGTGCTCCTGGCGCGAGGAATCGGTCGGAGCTGCACCGCGGAAGGGGGTTCGACGACGGCCGGCGAACTCGGGGCGGCGGCGTCGGTGCTCGGGGAAGGGGGAGGCTGCGGGTGCTGCTGCTCGGCTTGGAGTAGCTCGACGAAATCCTCGTGGCTCGGTGAAGCTCCTCCGAGGCTCGGGCGGGGCGGAGCGGCACCAGGACGTCGGGTCGACGGCGACGGGCGGCGGAGCTCGAAGCTCGGCGGCTCGGGAGCGGCGCGACCCAAGGCGGCGGCGGCGCTAGGGTTGGGGCGAGGGGCTAGATGGGAGCCGGGCGATGGCGCTGACCAGGTTAAGTAGGTGCGGGTGGGGCTGGCCTCGGCGTGCGGGCCACCCGCGGCAGGCGCGCCATTAGCGCTGCCGGGGAAGGAAAGGGCGAGGGGAGGAAGAAGGAAGGTGGCGTCAGCGGTGGCGTCAGCAGCTGACAGGTGGGGCCGGGTCGTCAGCGACACAGGGGATGCGGTGGCGTCAGCGGGCCGGCGCGCGCGCGGACGAGATGGGCCGGGGCGCGCTGATGGGCCGCGGGAGGAAAAAAGAATGGAGAGGGAGAGCTGGGCCGGGGCGATGGGCCGGACCAGAGAAAAGTAGAGGGGGATAAAGTGAACCCGAGAAAAGTTCAAGGGGCTGAAACGAACTATGGGCCTAAAAACTTTTCTAGAGCTCCAAACAAAGTGATTCAAATTTGAATTTAAATATTTTTTTTAAATTCTCGTTTGAATCACAAGCAATACAAAAATAAATGCAGCAGCATGAATGCAACAATAAATGTTTCTATTACTTATATTTGATTTTAATTTTTTAGAAAATTATAATTTAACCTTAAAAAAAATAGGTGAAAGCATTAAATAATTACTTAAATGCCAAAAATTTTAAATTTGAGTATTTTGGGTGTTACACTATTTTATCGTGTAGAGTAGCTAGCGTCTTTTGTTGTAGAACATACTGTACATACTAAGCCGCGGGGTGAGATACGATGAGACAAATTAATGGACCGGGGGCATGTGCAGTTTCCCCTCCGGGCCTGACACGCAGGGACGAGCACCTGATCGGCTCACCACGTGCGCCCCCCGATTTAGCAAGCGGCCAGCAGGCTCAGCTGATCAGCTCCCACCCCGTCGCATCGCCCACCAAACACCGCCGGGCGGGGCAGCTGGCCGGCTGTTCCCTTCGTCCTCGCCCCGCCTCCGCATCGCGCAAAGCCAAAGCCGGGGCTGGATCGGGTGCACCGGAAGCAAGCGGGATCGATGCGAAGCCCTGCACTGCACCCTCTCGTTTTGGGGTGAGGCTTCTCGCGGTCGCGCCGGGCGCAGCGTGGTGCGTGGATTTGGCATGCCGCGCGCACGGGTCCGGGCCGCTCGATCGGCTCGATCCCGGGCTGGCCCCGGGGATGGATGCGTGCAGTGCATGCGATGGTTGACTTGTCGTCCGGGAGAACGGGCATGTGGAGTGTTACTCTGAGCGGCAAAGTTTGATTAGCGGGGGAGTGACGCGATCGTCACGGTGAGTGAGTGCACCGCCCCTAAACTAGTGTTGGTTCCACATGAAACCTTGACGTTTTTCTTTTTCTTTCATTTTTCAATAAGACCCTTGGGGTTCTATCATAATATAGGGGGGGTGGGGGGTAAACTGGCATTTGCCATGGGTGCTATCTAGAAATTTACTCTTTTATAAAAAGAGGGGTAACTTTTTTTGAGAAAAAAGAGGGGGTAAATAAATATGGCATGTCAGCTAGTAAAAGGGGAAAACGTTGAAAGTAGAGTAAAAAAGATTTCATAGTTAGTGTCGTGACGTGAAACTATGTTATGGTGGCTAGAGGGTAGATTAGCCTTCTACCACCCCAAGGGCGTGGCGTAAGAGGACCAGGTTTCGAACCCTGGCCGGTCCGCCCCCACACTCTACCGGGGGCGGAACCAACTGGGCTATCGCCCAGTTCTCGACAGAACCTCGGATGATATATGCTATATTGTTTCAAGGCCTCATTATTGATACAGACTTGAACCTAGGACTATGATTTTGTTTATCTATGTGATTTGGAGTGCTCATGGTCTAATACTCTAACTATTGAAAAACAAACACTAAGGGTAAAGTAGTGGCAGGATGGATTTGAGCTACAAATAGTAAGGAAGAAAGGGCTACCATTACTATCCAAGGAAAAAATTCTCTAGATTTGGTATAAAGGCCAACCTTTGCTTTGAGCAAGTTGGAATTATTTTGGGTGTTTAAACTAAGGTATCTTCTTATTCACAAGGTATATTCATCATTTCATCTATGTTCTACGCACATAAAAAGGAGATTCCATAAATGTCACTTGACTATTTTCTTTTAGCAAGTGGATCAATCTTGAGTAAACCAATAGCCTTCATATAAACTCATTGCAAAATTTCTAAAGGAAGTAGTTCACTGGAATCTCGTGGCAACTTTTGCATTGAAAAGATTGTACCTTCCAAATATAGGATGGTATGTCCTATGAGTTTCTTTGATTTTCTTGGGTCATACAATTTTTTATTGCGAGAAAGTAGGAGACATGAAAAAAAGGGTAAAATAATGGCGATGCTATACGACAGACGTTTGAAAAAGTCAAATCAGTGTCTCTAGTGCAAGATCAAAATCGAGCGGTCCGGATTATGTCTTCTACCTCTCGTCTAATTTCTCTTCCCGCGCACTTCTTCCACTCTCCGCTTGCCTACTTCTATCCTTGGAGGCGCGCCGCCGCCTTGCTCACCATTGCTAACATCTTGTTTTGTGCTCCCCGGCCTTCCACGTTGCCCATCCTCACTGCTAGCCACCGGCAGCTCCAACCTCGGCGGCATGCGTTGCTGTGTAAGGTGTTGTAAAAAAAGATGTATTCTGCCGTAGTTTAAAGAGAGGAAAAAAATTCAAAGAAACTAGGGGTCTAGGGAGAGAAAATAGGTGCCCATGCGCTCACGCCCAATGCCATGGCTTCTCTGGCGCTGTACCTTTCAGCTTTATAATCTGCCCCGAGCAAATCCTCCCACTCTCGCAGCCAGGCTCGCCCACTCTCTCTCTCCTCCTCCTCCTCCTCTTCTCACTCCTCAAAACTCTCTCCCTCCCCTGAAAATTCTCCACATACTACTCTGGTTCTAAGTGGCGGTGGCATCTCGCTTAGGCGAGATCCTCCTCCCCCGGTTTCCACTCCCCTGCTCCACCCAAGTCGCCTCCTTCACTGCAATCCTCTGCTGAGCTCGCAAGAGCAGGGGGGCAATTGGAGGAGCTCAACACAGCACCACCCCGGGCTCGATCGGCCACGGCTGCTGCGAGATCGGCCAGGCAACTCCGGTTCTTGCTGAATTCCAATTTGTTTCGGGTGACCTGGTGTGATCTGAGGGGGGTAGTGCTGAATTTGGTCCCCTTGTCCTTCTCCGTCCCAATTCTGCCGTTCGAGAATTGCCGTTCTTGGGACGTTGGGAGTGCTGCTGTCCACGGCATGTGGTGCTTTGATCTGTGAATTATGAGAAATTAAACCACGTTTCTTTCTCTTTCCTTCACCGGAAATCTCGGCTAAACTTTGGTGCTGCCACTGCTTGGAGTTCTTAAGCTGAACATGGTTTAGCAGTTAATTACTGTCCTTGTTCTTTTAAACTTTTTTCTCTCTGATGAATTTGGAAATTAGGTGGTTCTCATCTAGTAATACTGTTCCTTTCGTTTTTTTGGAATATAATCCAAGGGGTAACCTAATACTACTCCCACACTGTTTCGCGTGCATAATTCAGGACCCGGCGCGATGTATCGGGTGAAGAGCGAGAGCGACTGCGAGATGATGCTGCAGGACCAGATGGACTCGCCGGCGGCCGACGATGGCAGCAGCGGCGGGGGCTCGCCCCAGAGGGGTAGCGGGCCGCCCCTGAAGAAAGGGCCATGGACATCGGCGGAGGACGCCATCCTGGTGGACTACGTCAAGAAGCACGGCGAGGGGAACTGGAACGCCGTGCAGAAGAACACCGGGCTGTTCCGGTGCGGCAAGAGCTGCCGCCTCCGGTGGGCGAACCACCTCAGGCCCAACCTCAAGAAGGGGGCCTTCACCCCCGAGGAGGAGCGACACATCATCCAGCTCCACGCCAAGATGGGGAACAAGTGGGCGAGGATGGCTGCTCATGTAAGTGCCATGCCGATTCCATCCTCTGCACATCACCATGCAGTTCTCTGCCAAGTTTCCAGAATTGATTCGTGCTTTGCGTCTTCACGTACGTGCACTTTTTAATTCAAGATGTGTATTTCTGTACTTAGGAATTACCGTTTCGTTAGAAACAGTGGCGTTTTATTGAGCGAACTATCTCGTTTCATGAATTGAAACTGTACTAACACTAGTATGCTCATGTTGCTTACTATTACTGTGCTTCGATAACTATATGTTCACGTTGCTTACTGCCACTGTTCTGCGATAGCTTTGACGAGTTTCTAGTTTACTTCACTAAATGCGAACTTTTGGTTTAGAAATTGGGCTTGGTCACTTTCGTGTAGCAACCTGCTCAAACCCTCCAGCTCCTGGTATAAGATCCTCTGGTCCAAAAATCCGAAATTTCTATGATCACTCCTGATCTGGGACACCAAGAAATGATCACTTCCAAATATTTTTTTTAGGTTTGGTTTTCAACTCCATATGACTTGTCATTGTTACTCTTTTATGGATAAAGACATCGTTGGTAGTCATATTCAAAGGTAGGAATACTTCACCTGAGCAGCAAAGATAGCTACCGCAGAGGTTGACTCTACTTTCTTTGTCACTAAAAGCATGTTGCCTTGCTACTGTTTTTTCTTTGAATTTCAACAATCAACTGGAAATGACACTCAGCATGGCAATTGTGTATTATCTCTTATCAAATCCTATATTTTGAGACTTGGGTATTCATTTTCTTACGTTAGCAGACTCTACCAGTCAGACTGTCTTTGTCTGACATAAGGTGCCTAAATTGAGAACTTTCTTTTTTTGCGAATCACCTAAATTTATAACTTGAGAAGATATGTTTCGGTGTCACCAAGTAATAGCACTATTTTTCGCCTTATTCACTAGTATGTGCTTACTACGATTTGGTAAGACATACAGTCTTCTGCCCTGTGTCTTTAATCGAAAAATAGTTATTATGTTTTGAAATATTTCATATGCCTTATCATGTGTGCATGTCTAGTAAGTTCCTATTTTACCCTGAATAATTTTAGCCTCTATATTTTTTCCTCTATATTTCATCATTAACCTTGAGCACTCTTGTTCTCAGTTGCCAGGGCGTACTGACAATGAAATTAAGAACTACTGGAACACTCGAATAAAGAGATGTCAACGAGCTGGTCTTCCTATCTATCCTGCTAGTGTATGCAATCAATCTTCAAGTGAAGATCAGCAAATCTCTGGCGATTTTAACTATGGCGAGAATATATCCAATGATCTTCTGAGTGGGAATAATCTTTATCTACCAGATTTTACCAGCGACAATTTCATTGCTAATCCAGAGGCTTTACCCTATGCACCACAGCTTTCAGCTGTTTCCATAAGCAATTTGCTTGGCCAGAGTTTTGCATCAAAAAATTGTAGCTTCATGGATCAGGTGGACCAATCAGGGATGCTGAAACAACCTGGCTGTGTGCTTCCTGCATTGAGTGATACCATTGATGGTGTGCTTTCCTCAGTGGATCAATTTTCAAATGACTCCGAGAAGCTCAAGCAGGCTTTAGGTTTTGATTATCTCAGTGAAGCCAATGCTAGCAGCAAGGCTATTGCACCTTTTGGGGTTGCACTTTCTGGCAGCCATGCCTTTTTAAATGGCAACTTCTCTGCCTCTAGGCCCATCAATGGTCCTTTGAAGATGGAGCTCCCTTCACTCCAAGATACGGAATCTGATCCAAATGGCTGGCTCAAGTATATTTTGGCTCCTGCAATGCAGCCTACTGAGTTAGTTGATCCTTACATGCACTCTCCAATAGCAACCCCATCAGTGAAATCTGAGAGTGCATCGCCAAGGAACAGTGGTCTTCTGGAAGAGCTGCTCCATGAAGCTCAGGCACTAAGATCTGGGAAAAACCAACAACCATCTGTTAGAAGCTCAAGTTCCTCTGCCGGTACACCATGTGAGACTACAACAGTAATTAGCCCAGAGTTTGATCTCTGTCAGGAATATTGGGACGAACATCACAGTTCTTTCCTCAATGAATGCACACCTTTCAGTGGATATTCATTCACTGAATCCACTCCTGTCAGTGCTACATCACCTGATATCTTTCAGATGTCCAAATTTTCTCCTGGTGAGTAAATATAATTAATTGACCCTTCTCTTCTCATCGACACCCTTTCTTTCATCTGATCTCATATTCATTTGCAGCACAAAGTCCCTCGATGGGCTCTGGTGAGCAGGCGGTAGATCCTAAACATGATATGGTAGGTTCACCTCATCCTGAAAACCTGAGGCCAGATGCACTATTCTCTGGTAACACAGCTGATCCATCCACTTTCAACGATGCCATTGCAATCCTACTGGGCAACGACATGAATGCCGAGTGCAAACCTGTTCTCGGTGAAGGAATCACCTTTGGTTCTTTCTCATGGAAAAATATGCCACACGCTTGTGAAATGTCGGAACTCAAATGAATCCCTGCTTTTCCTTGGAACGCTGAAGGACACTTCTTGCCGACGTTCTTGCCGATTGTATTGAGGTCAATTTCAGGGGAAGCCCTCATTGATTGTGACGCTGCATTACTGACTGAGACCCTTTGAGGGCGTCCAGGTGCAGCCAGCTACCAGATGTGATGATCTTCATGCGTCTAGTCCTTTTGTCGAATAAAGCGCATGGAGATAAGCCGGATATTTACTTTTGTTGCTTTCTATTAGAGAACCCTTTTTGTCATCCAGGTGGACTGGATTATGTTGAAAATGCTTCATGTTTTTTTTGTTTGAACAATGTAATATCATTTATTTAATACTGTGCTTTGTACTATCTATTGGATACAAATGCATGTGGTAGCAATTTACTGAAGCATACAATGCTGCTAGCATATCCTTTCTGCAGCCTGCAAAATTGATGGTTTTTGAGATGTGGGTTAATTTGCAACGTGAAATTGAGAAATTATATGTATGTATCATATTTAGGCCCCTGATTCAGTGAAAGTACCAATCTTGCACCAACAGTCCACCAGTTTTGGCTTTCGCTGCCTTTGCAAATCTGCTAGCTTTAGCTGGTGGCTGGATACAAAGGCGAGGATAAGATGCCAGTTGATGAATGATTAGGGTTGCGACATTGTGACTTCAGAGTTGGAACCCAAAAGATGTATCATTCAGGACACGAGAAGGTTGCGACACTACACGTTCGCAAACGCCGTGTACCTAACTTCTCTGGTATCAGTTTTCTTGCGTTGGATTCGTCCTTTTAGTTGCACACCATCAGTTTCTTTTATTCTTCGTTAATCCTGTGTGCTGCACATCGATCTTTTTGCATCCTCGTACTTTTAGTACTTACTTTTTTTTACGCTTTTCTTGTTTTCCTCGTCATCATGCAAGCAGCTTTTCTTCAGCCACTACCCTTTGCACACTTGTCAGAGTTGTGAAGACCTGCGTTTCCCCTTGCTAGGCCCCGTTTGATAGGCCTTCCAACACTTTCTGCTCCTGCTATAGTATCATAAGGAGACGGAGCCGGCAGAGCTGAAAATACTGAATTTATTGGCTCCTAATTTATTTTTTGTAAAATAGACATTTTGGTTTCTTAACTTTCCTGTGAGAGTTAAGTTTGTCCCTTAACTCCTAAATTAGCCAATTTAGTCCTCAACTTTCTTTTCCGAGTCAAACCCATCCTTAGACTCATACTCCCTCCGTATCACAATTAGATGACGTTTAGGACAACAACACGGTCTCCAAAGCACAACTTTGACTCATATTTTCTATATAAAATATTTATTAGAAAGTTATATATGTATACTTTTATGAAAGTAATTTTCAAGACAAATCTATTGATATGATTTTCACATTTCTAAACTCAACAGTTTAAAAGTTATTCATGATTTATAATTCCAAAGTTTGACCCAAACCTTGTCCAAAACGTCATCTAATTGTGATACGGAGGGAGTATGGTGCTTCATACTCCCTCCATTCCTAAAAACCTGACGTTTAGTACAAGGACACGGTCTACAAAATACAACTTTGACCTCTTGTTATTAAAAAAATATTTATCAAAGAGTGATATATGTATACTTTTATGAAAGTATTTTTTAAGACAAATCTATTCATATAGTTTTCACATTTGCAAACTCAACAACTTAAAAGTTATTGATGATTTATATTCTCAATGTTTGACCCAAATCTTGTCCTAAATGTCAGGTTTTTTGGAATGGAGGGAGTATTAGTGTGAACCTAATACAAAATATCCTTTTTGCCCTTGGGCTACTTCTTCCCTCCTCAACTAGATACATGAATAAGTTCTCCATTTTCCCTATTTGCACAATGTTCCCGTGTTATATGCACCACGTGAGCAAGTGACATTGCTACTGTCTACTTGTAAATTAAGAAATTTTAAGCGAGTAGAAAATTCAACAAATTACATGTCTTTTTTTTGTTTCTACACTTAACAGAAATGAAATATCACAAAAGTTCACTGTTTATTTTGTTTTCAATTTCATTTATTTATTTATTTGAACAAATTACATACGGTGAAAATTGAGGGGACAAATGAGCCAGGATGAAAGAGACATTTCACATTAGTCTCATGCCAGTATAAAGCGCTACATTAATACTGGGACGAGTATGGCCTAAAAACAAAGTTGAAGGACTAGATTGACCCATTTATAAGTTGAGGGATCAAAACGACTATTTTTTTGTCTTTATTTTTATGAATGAAAGAGGGTGCACACAAGAAAGAGTTGGCGCTTCTTGAAGCCCTAGCAAACAATTTGCATTAGATTCTTATAATTTGTGGTAACAAGAGAAATTTATAAAATCATTGAAGATGCGAGGAATTAGACCTTGTACCATTATCTTGCACTTATAATGCTCTACCAATTGCACTAGATCCCCAATATTTGTTGAACTTGGCACTGAAAATAATTTATATTTTATTATAGAATAGAAATAAAAATAAAATAAATAGAGCTACGTTCTCAACTTTTGTTTAGTTTTCTCAGCCATAAATATCTACGGAGTATCAGTTAAGCTATATCCCAACTTTTATTTTCGTCTATGCTATAAATATGATATATATTTTTTATGAAAGGAGATAAAAAAAAATAAACAAATATCGGAGATGTTTGGAGAGTTGAACCCATAGCTTCATCATACATCATATATTAATTAAGCTGGTAGAGTACATACTAACTTTTATTTGATTTCGAACAATAAATATTTTCTACCTTTTCTTTGTTATATATGGAAGAGAAACAATAAACGAGAGGCGAGGCTTCGAGTTCGAGCCGTACGTACCTTTCCTTCAAGCTTCAACAATGGCAGCAGCCTACAAGACGTGTGCGGCGTGCCGGCGTGTATGGAACTATGGGTGCGCGGCAGCCACCGGACGCACCCCAACCCCATCCATCTTCGTCAGGCCGTCACGCGATGTGCGTGCCATGATTTCGGCATGAGCGATAGCGAGGCTGTCCCGAGAGCGCCCACGACGGGCGCCACCCGCGCACGCTGGCTCCGTGCGCGCGCACGTACGTACCCGTCACGGGTCCGTCGATTTCTCCGCGCGCGGCGGCGGACGATGCCGTGGCGGGGTACTTGTACTTCGGCCGGCGGCAGCGAAAATGCCTGACGACGCAGAGGCGGGCGGGCGGGCGGGGTCGATTCGATGCTCCTGCTCTGCACCTTCTTGAAGATGTCCTTGAACTAACAGATCTGTCAGGCCCGAGGATCTCCATTTCTTTTGCATTGTTACTCTCTCTGGCTTCCATTTTATTTTCGTTTCTAATAAGTAAAAAAAAGTATGGGCTGCTGAAACTTTGGTACCGTGTTCAGTCAATGCACGCATGTGGCTTGTCTCCCTCTGCAGTTTCGGTGCGGTTAGTATGGCAACTCATTTCTTCAGCACGGCACGCGACACACACTCCTGACTGACTCTCTTGAGGTTCAGTTTTCTCCAGAACGGGATACGCGCGTGGTTTGGTTGATCTTTCGCACGCCTAACTGCGTGCTTGCATGCCGCATGCGTACATCATGTATAGATTTTTTAGGAGACAAACATGCACGAACAGTGTTGCGCTCTTGCTTGAATATGTAGGCCTTGTTTACATGCAAATTTGGGGGTGCAAATTTGGAGTTACGATGTCTCTTCGTAATCATTGCGCCACTGTAACATTTCGTTTGAACGTGTGAAAAAATATCCAAAAATTGATTAATTAGGCTTAAAATGTTCGCCTCACAGAGTATAATAAAACTGTGTAATTAGTTTTTTATTTCATCTACATTCAGTACTTCATGCGTGTTATGATATTTTGATGTGATGAGAAAATTTTTTTTATAATGAATTTGGGAGTTGCTTTTTAAAACTAAATGATGCTGTAATCGGCATGCATCGACGTGTGCAGAAATATAGCCACGATGCTTTCTGTTGTCTTTATACGCGTCGGTCATTCGTCGTAGAGAGCAGGAGCGATCGAGGATTTGGATCTGGATGTTTGGCCCGCCACTCCACTGCACACTGACAAAGACGGCTGGCTTTTTGTCAGATCGATCGCTAATTCAAAGGCTGCGGTCAGTCCCCAAGCCTGGAGTCCGCCTGATTTCCGATTTTCAACTGAAACCGTCCGCGACTGATTCTCCGCAATTCATTCAGACTGTTGCTACGCCACTGATGGATGAATTCAAAAGACAGGCAAATCGACGTGCACTGCAGCACAATGCAATGCTTGGCTTAAGCACAACTGGAAGCGCCACTTTGCCGGACGGATTCGCCGGTTGCTGTCGTCGTGTGCAGTGCCCAGTAAAGCGAAGCGAGATCGCGAGATGCGAAGCACAGTGCCGCCGGCCTCCGGCTCCGACAGCGGAGCCTGCGCCAGCACACCACCGAGAATTCTCACCGCTGTCGTGGTGTCCGTCGCTCCTCGGCGCGGGGCCCGCGCGCAGGCACCGGGGCCACCACCGTCAGCGGCACGGCACCGTCACTGTGACACCGTCCCGGAGCGGCGAGGCGCAGGCGCCGAAGGGAAGGGAAAGCCGCCCGCGACAACTTGTGCCAACGCAGACGGAATAGCGGGGCCCACCACTCTCCCTACCCCGCTTTCTGCTGCTACCGCCGCCGCTTTCCCTTTTCGCCCCCCTCTCCTCTGTCCTCACCTCCTTCGGGCGATCGCCATCGCCGCCGCCGCCCAGCGCCCACCGTCCCGACGCGCGCCGCCCACTCCACCCCGCCGGGACCGCGGCCGAAAGTGGCGGGGCGGCAGTCCAGAATCTAGAGCCGCTGACCTCGCTGTCCGTCTGCCCGCTGCTGCTGCTGCTAGTAGTAGTTGCCCGCCGCACGGATACGCGCGCACGTCTCGCGCATACGCCACTGCCGCTGGCCTTTGTTTGACCTCGGGGTCGATCCCTTGCTCTTCTTGACTCGGCCTTAGCTTCCTTCCCTGCCTCAGCTGCCGGCGCCTGGTCGCTGTACATCGCCACAGGGCTTCGGTTACTGCCCTTGTCCGTTTCTTCCGCTCGAATTTTCCCCGGCCTCGCTCGCTGCCGCTGGCTGCTGTCGAGCTTCCTGAGAGGTACAGTACATACGCTCTTTTCGGTACCATCTGTTGTGGGTGATGAGCTTGGGTGGGATGGTCGATCTCGCTACGCTGATTTGTGGATTTGGGTCATGGATGCTGGGTTGTCGGTAGTCAAGATCTGTTTGCCCCTTGCTTGATCGGGGGTAGTGAAGGTGGCGATGGCTCGGATGTTTGAGGGTCAAGATCGGATTTCTTTACCCCTCGGATTGGGGATTAGGTTTTGATATCAGAATCTGGAGCTATTAGATTGTTTGTATTCCGTCGCTGATGATCTAGTCCTGTTGATCAGTTAGCGAGGCTGGATTTGTGATATGTTGCCAGACAGGTGCTTGCTGCAGGTGATCTAGTGACCAGCATGTAAAATCAAGGCTGGACTTGTGCTGTTCTGTCAAATATAAGAGCTAGCTAATTGCTGAATAAGAATTGGCCAATGGACTTGCCTCATGCTTGTGCTTGGCTAGTCCTAATCCAGTTTAATTAGTGTTTGTGGATGTATATATGAGGGTGGTGTATAGTAAACGTTTGTGATTAGTGTCATTAGATCAAATGAATATCGAATATCTTAACTCAGAGGAAAAAAAATTGAATCAACTTGGTTTTAACTCGCAGGGGAAAAGAACCTTGGGTTAATCAAATTAGCATAAGTTCGTCTGTAGCTATCAGTTAATCCAAACACAGCCACTTTGTTCAACTCAACTAACAAGTTCCTTTTCCTTGTGATTGTGATAGGCTTGTGTTGGAGGCTAAGAGGTTTACATGCAATGGCCCTTGAGGCGAAACAAGCTGCTCTATGTATCAAGAAAGTTTTGAGGTTGTCTATTAGAAAAGGCTATAGATTTGTTTCTGAACACCCAATCCTTTTCGGTTTCGGTGTTTTGCTCTATTTATTGTACAGATCTTCCCCAGGATTCTTTGCGTTCCTGCTTTCTTCTTCACCTGTAATTATATGTACCACTCTTCTTCTTGGAGCCCTACTGAGTTATGGAGAAATTAATCTTCCCGAGCCTAGTGAAGATAACAAGGGCAGATCAGAAATTTCAGCTTTCAAGGTTGGAAATTCGTCCAGTAATATTCACTTTGAAGCAAATCAGAGACTTTCAGTGCCTGAATTTAGGGAGGATAAATCAAGCTCCAAAGAGAGGGAAATTAAACAGGCAGTCTCATTCAGAGAGAGGGCTAGCGAGCATGTTGATCTAGATGATGATGTCCCACTTCTGAGGAGAGCTGATGAAGAAGATGAGAGAGGCGACCGGGGTAACATACCTAGAACACTAACACCATTTCCTTCTATGGTCAATATTCGCCAAGAGTCTGGGATCAGGGAGGACTTGAACTTTGATAAGAAAAGAGAATCAGAAGGTTCATTTTTCATAAAAGATAGGGCTGGCCAGATTAGTCTATTTGATGTTGCCCATCTGAATGACAAAGATACATCCTTTGGTTTGTTTTCATCCAGTGAGAATGTTAAGAAACATGTTGACATGGAGGAAAATCTGAATCAAGAGAAAGTTACAGATTTATCAGCTAGCAAAGTGAGAGAGATTTCTGATGAGAAACAAACTGAAGAGCTTGCTGGAACTAGTAAATCAGCTTCTTCTATTTCTGTTCACCAATGGGAAAAGGCTGACAGGCTTAATGTTGATACTAGCAATGTTGTTGAGAACAACTTGCTTGATTCCTCTCTTGGATCACCATGGGCAAGAGTTAGCAGTCAGGATGGTTCATCTGGTTTTGACTCTGATGGGGCGGAGAGTTCTTCTCCTGACGCTTCCATGACTGACATTGCTCCAGTTCTTGATGAGATTGACCCACTTTTGGGTGCTGATTCTGCTCGTCCTGATCCTATTCCCAAGGATGATTCAGACACTGATTCACATGGCTCAGAGGATCATCAAATTGATGATGATGATAGTAATGATGAGGGTGATGACAATGACACTAAAGATAATGTGGAGGGTAAGAAGAAAGATGATGGGAGAGAGGCTGCATTTCTTTGGACAGCAGATGATGAAAAGAATCTGATGGATCTTGGGTACTCTGAGATGGAGAGGAACCGCAGGTTGGAACTTTTGATGGCCAGGCGAAGATCAAGGAAGAACATAAGGTTTGAAATCGATAATAACTTGGCAGATGCCGACAGTAATGGTCCTGGTAGGAGTTTAGATGATTTTTCACGCTTCCGTGCACAAGTGCCTCCTATTGCAGTGCCAAGAAGGAACCCTTTTGACCTTCCTTATGATTCAGAAGAAGCAGCGATTCCTGGCTCAGCTCCTTCAATTCTGCATGCACGGAAAAACCCATTTGATCTTCCCCTTGATCAGCCTCATGACAGTGGAGTCCTTGCGCATGATAATTTAAATGCTGGAGAATCTGTGACGTCACCTCGTCGTGACATGATCTTCAGAAGGCATGAAAGCTTCAACTTTGGAAGGACAGATGTAATCCAGGAGAGGCGTTTTTCTAAACTCAAGCCATATTTTGTCCCTGAAACTGTGGAATGGAATGCGAGAAATTTCCAAAGACAGTTCAGTGATAAGAGTGAGTCTAAATTGAGTTCTGTTACTGAATCTGATGTGGCTTCTTCAGTTGCTGATCACGAGGATCACAAGGACCATGATGGAAAGGATTTGCACATGGAACATGAGTCACCTGCTCTCGTGAGACAGGATAGTGACCTTGAAGATATTGGAAGTGAATGCTCAGATGAAATCAACTCCGTAGATGTCGAACTAGACAACAGTGACATTGATGACCGTGAGATTGCCTTACATCATTTCGTCTTTGAAAGATCGCAAGAAAGGGAAGCACATCTTGCCTCAACGAAAGGAAAGGATCCTGAAGAAGATTATACGCCCAAGTCAGCTGGGAATTCCAAGATGCCATTTCATCCAGTTCCTGACTTGCTTAGCTGGGAAGATGGAGATGGTAAGCAAGTTTGACCGACGACTTTGTATTGATGGTTTAATACTTGTTTTTTGGGATTTATCTGAATCAACTCCCATTATGCAGGTGACAGCAGCCTTGGTGCTAAACCTTCTTTCCAAATTAGCACAGAAGTTAAATGCTCAGAATGGGTTTCGTCATCCATGCCAACTGTGGAGGGTGAATCACATTCTAGGGACCTTCTGGAGTACCTTGACACTGACGTTGCATCAAGCTCAAATACAGTTGTGCTTGGTGAAAGCAACACAGCCGAGAAAGATGGAAATGTTGACCTCATGTCCTATTCAAACAATGAAATGCCATTAGATAACCTGATTCATGGGTCGATGGAGCTGTCTTCTGAATTTGTCACGGAAACATTGCCTGTCATATCTAGGGACCTGCACCCTATCCCTGAGGAGAGAGTTGTTGAGAACTTCAGCATGCAAGAAAAGCATGAAACAGCAATATTTACTGATTCAGCTGCTTCCTTGTCTGGCTTGCATGTAATCGAAGAACACTTTGATGTTGGATCTGACAGAAGTGTGAGCCCTGTTACCTCATATCCTCTAGCTAATGATACCATCCAATCTCCATCAAGTGAGCATGAAGAAGTCTCGAATCCCTTTGTTTCCATGTCTGCTGAACCTAACAAGGTGGATTTAGGTGACTTGCACGACGAAACAACTTCAGGATATCTACTTGATTCTGATGACGAGGCTGGTAAAATCTATCCCGAGCCTATGGAGGACAGTGGAATTGATGAAAGTTTTCTGTCGGAATTGGATGCGGTGGGAGACTTTGGAGTAGAACCAATGAGACTGGACCAGCAGGTTCCAGATCAGGGTTCCTATGGTGAAAACCTGACCAATGGTGTTGCTGCAGATTCCATGATTAGCCCTCGGTCTTCTGACAATGTCTCCTTGACCATGTCGGAACCCAGTGCTGAAGACTCCAGGGAGCAGTCTCCAGTGGTTGATGACCTAATTGACCCTGAATTTAGTTGGTCATTTGGAGCATCTCACGGTGACCCTGAGCAGACCGTCTACAATCCCCAGAGACGGATACTTGAAGGAAGCCCATTTGAAGCAATGAACATGGAGTTGAAGCCACCACACAATGAGTCAGAAGTGCCTTCTGATGAAACACCATCAGCAGCAATCTTAGCAGCTGCATCAAGTGATCCAGAAGTCACTACAAATGACTTAGTGACAACTGCAGCCAGTCCTGAGATGACAATTCTAGATGCAAGGTCTCTGCAGGATATTGAAACTGCCTTTAAACTAGTTAGTGATGGTGTGGTTTCTGAGCCCACCAAGGAAGCTGAAAACATCTCGGGTGTTAATGTTGATTCAGAGCCTAAAGAAGGTGGAGCACTCCATGTCATTGATGCAAAATCTGTGGATGACGTACATGCTGCTCTCAAGGAGCACAGTGATTCTGTTGCGAATAAGTCTTTGGAAGAAAATGAAGATAAGCACGGGTATGGGGAGACTGCAGAATCTAGAAAGCATGATGAACTTACTGAAGCAATACATGCTGAAAGTCCACATAATGTGGGAGATGCTGGGGAGGTTTTACCAGTAGAGAGTACAAGCAATGTGGTTTCTAATGAGGCAGAGACTCACGATGACATCGATGCAGTGCTCAGTAAGATCTCTGATAGCAGTGCCAAGAGTACTGCACAGGCTGTGGAGTTAGAGGGTTCTCGTGAAAGAGAAGAGGAAAGTTAACATCAGTGAGTGCTACCGGATTGGCTGCTGTGATGAAAAAAATAGAATGCCATCAGAGTCAGAGATATTACCAAGTTTGAGACAAAATGCTCCTCCGTTGGAATGCCAAGGAGCTATCAAGTTTAGATGGAACGCTCTTGTTTAGCATCAGTAGCCTGCCACTGCCACTGTGCATATACTTCACAAAATACAAAAGTTTTGATGTAGATTTTTTTGTGTGAATGAATGCGTTTATTTTAACTTTCTTTTGTTCTTTCAAGGTTGCGGGCTTGTTTTAGTTTGATTCCCCCCTCCTTTGGCTGTAATTTGAAGAGGTGTAAAGTTTTGCCCAGACACTTCGTTGTGGTGACAGGAAGATACAACAATCTGTTGTACCATGTTATTGAGATTTTGTTGTACTATTCGAATTGAACTGGTGGAGATGACAACAGAAGAATTATAAAAGCATATGTTCACCTTCGATTTGAGTCGCTTAGACTTCAATGTTCTTACAGTTTGAATAGATTTTCAGACTCAGTATTCCATCTGAATATTTGTTTGCCACTGCATTCTTCCATTTACGTACCTCATGGACAGTACCGCTCAGAACCCTGCTGGAGCTTGACGCTCTCAGTATCTTGCAGGAAAACCCGCAGAACCAAGCTTAACTTTTCTTTTTTTGGTTCTATCCAACATTTGCTTGTTTGGTAATTCATAAATGTGAGCAATTCATGTCTCTTTGTATTTGCTTATTTGCTTTTTTGTCACTCCACATAATGTGTGCCACCAATTCCATAAGTCGTTCGAGTAGATTGTTTGCAAATAGGAATTTTAGTATTGCAAATTTTCCATGTCCTGCTTGGATCTCACGGTAGGAACTTTTATTTTTACAGGACTGTGGTCTGGTGGTTGAGCCGATGGCATCCACTGGTTCGACTTTTCCAAGCAGGGCAGATGTAAGGTCTTCATCGTCGCCATCCAATGAGAATCTCAGGGCTTGATACTCAGGTAAAGCATGCACATTTTTAGCTTTACTTACGATAAGATCCATCATTCACATCTATCTGTCAGCTAAGTGCCTGAGTCCATTTCATATATAGGATCTACTTCGAGGTTGCCACCGCAGACACTGCCACCCCCAACACAAATGGATGGTGTTGTCAACTGTCTGCAGTATGATGTACGGACCTATACGTGTCTTCATTGACGCCTGGGTAAGTAATAAGCCACCTTTCATCTTTGGTTTATTGAATGGTTAGTTATGTATGCCTAAAATACTTACTGGTAGAAGTCCGATTGTTCTGTTTGCTTCTACAATTCTGGTAATCCTTGTGGACATCTACTGCTGAGCCATCATCCTATCACAATTATAGAGTAAATTCTTGTGGACATACTTGTTTTAGAAATATTTGTCCTGCTACTCTTCTTTGGACATTAAACTTATGTACTGTACCCTTTTTTTTTATGTTGCAGGTGGCACCATAACATAATTCAGACATTCATGTACTGGCAGGTGAGTTATCCTGCAAACATTCAGGTTTTCCTTTTTGTATTTCATCTCTTCCATGCACTGGATAGTGGATAGCTGAGGGATTAGTATGAGTTCACCCTGTGCTGTTTTTTTTCACTTAATTCCTAACCTCTGTATATCTCTGGCCACATGTAGTGATTTATATTGTTTTATGTACCATTTCAATTCCAAGAGACTCAGTATATCTTCTGCCCTTCTTTTTGTCCATCAACAACTGTCGGCGAGTGTATTACTTCTCTTTTCCAAGCACACACTGCATTGCTTACTAGTGTCTTTCGTATGGTTGTATATTGCGCAGGTGTTTAAGCTGATATACCATGCTCCAATGACATCCAGCTATCACTAGAGCGCCTGGGCGAAAACTGGGAGCAGAAGTAAGAGTTCTAAATAACGCCTACCTAGCCCACTGTCCACCTATAAGAAAATATTATACCTTTTGAGCTCTTGAAATGATGACTGTAACATCGAAGCCAACACTGATTGCTTGATGTGAAGAGACCATTGACAGTGTTAATCATAGCAGGGCAAGCTAATGTAACTCGCACCCAGAGATCCATCCATTCTGCTTGAGCTGAAAATTTAAGATATCATTGTCCGGACAATTTTGTACAGCATAGCAGGGGTATTTTCTTCTCCATTTCATGTTCCCTTTTATTTTGACCATTCATAACTGCCATGATTATTTACTATTTTCTTGATTGTGCAGCTAGGGATTGCTATTGTAAACGATTTTAAGAGTGTCGAAGGGGATAGAGCTCTGGAGCTTCAGGTTATTCTCCTTTCAAAATAAATATTTCCATTGTTGAAGCGTTCCTCCATACCAGTTTACCTTTTCTTTTTGTAGCCACTTCCTGTTGCGTTGTAGGTAAGACAGAAATTTTATATAAATTACCTTTAAGGATTACTGTATTAGTTTCAGCCGTTTAACATATTCTGATTGCCATGGGGTTCATGGCTCCATGCTGTTGAGCATACCATAATCTCTCCATTTGTCATAATAATGCATCAGATTTTAAGTTTCCCATTTATTTATGGAGCCTTAAAAGGAACTTTGGAGGGCGGTTGCTTCGAACTCAAGGTGTGCTTAGTGGAAAATTATACTTCTTAACTTCAAAAAAATTCACATAGCAACCAGCTATAAATTAAGTTTAACAGAGTTATAGCTACATTCTCATTGAGCATTTGAATGAAGTGAGTGCTTCCGCTTGTTGCCATAATGCCATATTCTATGCTGACTGTATAAGCACACAACAACATGCCCAATTAGGATTTTTTTTTTTGGGGGGGGGGGGGGTGTTAAGATGCATGATGCTGCTCGCTTATATTCCATGGCTACACATTCTGTGTCGCTTCAAGCTCTGCAACTGCTCCGCTGGATAACTGATGAATTGTACATTTGCAGGGAATTGTACACCGACTACAGCTCCAGAGTCCAGCCCATCACATAAGCCAAGCCCTTGTACATTCATGGCCTCTTTCTCATTTTTGCCTTGTTCACCCATCATCACGGTCCCTGTTTTTGTGCTACTTTAAGTTTCTGAAACAATTGATTGATTAGAAAGGGATCAACGACAATACTGTTCACTAAGCAATCTGGCAATCAAAAATAGAGAAGCAGGTGCTCATTGTTAAGTGTGGAGGTGAGATATGACTTCCATGGAGCTAATTCATAAAAGTTTTATCGGGTAGCAGTTCCTATGTGTTTATAGTTTGTACATGTAGGCCAATGCTATCATGTATCATGTTTTAAGTAGTGAAGACGTTGGTTCGAGTGTTATTTTTTCCAGCTATTTTCACTAATATGCTCAACTGGACATCTACCTTTGTTAGACTCAGTCATTTACCAAAATTGGACTGGCTCTCTGAATTTTCTTAAAATTTTGGTAAATAGAACTTGGAATGCTATAAGATTTGCTATACGAATGTAGATAATCGAGTGGTAAAATGACTATTTGCACAAGAAAGAAGCGAGAGTAAATAACCGAGATAGTGGACCCGTTACACTAATCTAAATATTGTTTAACCTTTTTTTTCTTGTTTAGACATTTTAGTATTTTTTTAAAGCACTCATAGTCAAAATGGGCCGTAAGAGTGGCGCGCCCCAGACTCTAGTCTTGTTTGACCCGACACGAGTATTGATGATATCTTTCAGGATTTTGCTATTGAAGCGTTCTTCTGTTGCGTGGGCAGGCATTATCTTGATCCTTGGCAGAATAAACTGGTTTATCTCTGGATTGTGCTTGTCCACGCACAATCCCGGGACGTGCTGGCGAAGGCTTCGCCGGCTGCCGGCCGCGCGAGCGTGGGGCGCATCACTCGGGCCTTGTTGGCCGCTGGTGCGAACATTCCTGGGGCACCCTGGCCCGAATCCTAGCAGGAGTATTTGACTATAATCATAGAATTTGCTCCCCGATGTTTGACTAAGCTGTTAACTGGGGCATAAACGAGGCCAGCCCATCACCAGGTTCGTCGTCCGCGGCCTGCGTGGCGTGGTCCACTGTCAGGCGCGTGCGCGTTCCGGGCTGTGCCGCAGCTGGCCAGCAACCGCAGCCGCCGCCCGAATTGGTTGCCAACGAGTAGGCTACAGCTTGCAGCAACGTTGTTCGTACTACTGTACTACTAGCAGTGACGCTATGCTGCCTCGGACGAACCTTGATCCGTTCAGTTATACTGCCAGCCAGCTTGACGAACCGCGTTACCGTGAAACGGATAGGCCTGCCATGGCCCACGGTTCGCTGTGAAGTCTAACGGATTCACGGAGTACGCTTGTGAACACGGCTGCGTGCCTTGCGTTTGCGTTGCGTGTACCAGATCAGTAAAGCCGTTGGCAGCGCCGCGCCGCGACACGGTTTCAACTCTTCTTTCCCCAGACGCGCCGCCCCGTCGCGTTCGCGTCGCCTGGGCCTCCGCGCCCGCGCCACCGTATAAAACCCCCTCCACCCCCACACCTTGCCGCCTCTCCCCCGTCCGCTCCTGCAGTCCCGCTCAGCTCCAGCTGTTCAGCTCTACGCCTCCACCGCCTCGCACGTCCGCCGCCTCTCGGGTCGACGCCGGCCGCGACATTATGAAATCTGAATCCCACTCCCCCTCAAGACATATCAAGAAGAAGCATCGCCAACGACGAGCAAGTGAGCAACAGCAGCCAGGCAAGGTACGCCCCCATCTTCCGATTTGATTTGCCGCTGCGTTCGTTTGCGCGTGATGAGCGCAGGCTTTCTCGCGCGCAGTTTGTAACCTCTCACGCCAGATTTTTTCGAGGGGAGAACTAGTACTAGGCCAATGTTGTCCTAATTGCTCTCCTCGTGATCGAAATGCAGTTTTTTTTTGGTGATGTTCCAGGGTCATGTCAGTTTTGTTCCGTTGCTACTGCCAGTATGCATGAGCTAATACCTTTCCTTTTCGAAAATAAGGAGCGATTTAATTAGTACATTTGACTGTTTAGGGAAGTAATTTTGCTTGGAAAAAGACGGAAACAATCAAGCTGGGAGTGCAGGGACGTATGAATGACTTCCAAAAGCAACACCGCTCTAAATTTTCACAGCATTCTCAACTCTCTCAAAAAATACGGCGTGCTTTATTTTTATTTTCAAAAACCGGATTCACAGTTTCACACCCTGTATAATTACGGATTTATTAGGAGTAGATGATTCACACAGTTTCAGTCATTGTAATCCTTCGCGCCGGTGCATGCAGATTGATTCGGACGAGCGCCTCGAGGAGCAGCCCATGATGCACGGGAATGGGCACGGCCGCGTCCACCCGGCGGCGTCCAGCTCCGACTTCTCCGGCGAGATGAACCAGTCCGCCGTGTCCGCGCCCTCCTCCGACCCCTCCTCCAGCCCGCTCTACAGCTTCCACTTCGAGAAGCCCGGCCCTCAGCAGCAGCAGCCGCAGCCGCCCCCGCCGGCGGCGGCGCAGCAGCCCGGCGAGTACGTGGTGCAGGTGCCCAAGGACAAGGTCTTCCGCGTCCCGCCGCCGGAGAACGCGCGCCTCTTCGAGCACTACACCCGACGCGCCAAGCGCCGCAGCCGCTGCTCCTGCGTCCGCGTCTGCACGTGCCTGCTCGCCGCGCTCCTCGCCCTCGCCGTCCTCCTCGCCGCGGCCGCCGGCGCCGCGTACCTGGTCCTCAGGCCCCGGCGGCCGGCGTTCGCCGTCCAGGCGCTCGCCGTGTCCGGCCTCGCCGGCGTCGGCAACGCCTCCGCGCCGGCCGCGTTCGCGCCGGCGTTTGGCGCGACCGTGCGCGCCGACAACCCCAACGGCAGGATCGGGGTGCACTACGAGGGCGACAAGAGCCGCGTCTCCGTGTCGTACGACGGCGTGCTCCTGGCCGGCGGCGCGTGGCCGGCGTTCTACCAGGGGCCCCGGAACGTGACGGTGTTCGTGGCGACGGCGAAGGGGTCCGGGATACGGTTCGCGCAGAGCGTGCGCGGGCAGATGGCCGCGGCGGAGCGGCTCCGGTCGGTGCCGTTCGACGTGGACGTCGAGGTGCCCGTGCGGCTGCAGCTCGGCAAGGTCAAGACGTGGGCCGTGACGGCGCGGGCGCGCTGCGCCGTGGCGGTCGACAGGCTCGCCGCCGACGCCAAGGTGGTGTCGCGGTCGTGCGACGTCAAGGTGGGGTTCCTGTCATGAGGGAACTGAGCGAGCGAGCAGAGTGGCTTTGTGGATTAGAAGAGGTGAAGAGCGTTGTTTGCCTGTCCAGGATACATTTTGTCTGTCCTGGTGCGGAACATAATACCATATATCAGTTTGCGGTGTTGTTGGTGCTCGTGCTCCGGTGCTCCTCTGTTTCTTCCGCTGTAGTTTGTGGTGTTACTACCTGAACAATCATGTTAAAAAAGGTTCTGCACGTATCTTAACTGAGTTCAGGACTTGGTGAAATGATTTGCAGTGGTAAGTACAGTTTCTGATATCTGTTGGATGGATATCCAAGACGGGTATCATTTCGCCTGAATATTTGGTGGTTAAACCAGGTGGGATGGCTCATGTTTTTTTTTTGGTTGAAAGGATGGCTCATGGTTACTACTGTCACTGTTTTTTTCCCTCATAAAACGATATGCACGAGTTAATTGTAAATGCCTCTGCCTGCTTGACATTATTAGAGTCCAGAAGTCCAGAGTGTCACATGAACTTGTGTATTCCTTGTACTCCCTCCGGTTCTATATTAGAAGTCGTTTTGGACAAGGTTTAAGTCAAACATTGGGAATATAAATCATGAATAACAAGTCGTTGAGTTTAGAAATGTAAAAATTATATAAATAGATTGGTCTTCAATTACTTTTATAAAAATACACATATATAACTTTTTAAGAAATATTTTTATAGAAAAGTGAAGTCAAAGTTGTGATTTGGTGACCGTGTCGCTGTCCTAAACGACTTCTAATATGGAACCGGAGGGAGTACTGCCTTTGCAGCCACGAACACTTGGAACCATGAATGTCAAAATTGAACATTCAGTAAGCATGCAGCAATACGAAAATGGAATGCTCTCTTCAGAGAGCGCATTTCTCTGGCTGTAACGTTGTCGTGGACATTGGCCCCGGTCCCACGTGTCAATGACAGAAGTGGCATTACGTCGATGATCTCGTTCCTCTCTTCAGAGAATGCAACTGCACTTGATCCAAGTATATGGTCGACAGCAGCATATTCAGTGCATGCAGAGACATTATCCAACGTATCAGAGAAACCCGAGTTCAGAGCTGAGCGTGGCAGCACGATCAGACAGACACCCCGGGTGAACGCTGAAACACCGAAAACATTTCGATCATTTCAAAGATATGGCATTTCTAAGTTAGATCAATAACGGTCTAGGGACTAGGGATACAGCACATGGAATGTTCTAGAGCTTGTTTTTGTCTTCAAGTAAAAAGAGACTGCCTGTTGGTCAGTTAATTCTGGTGAAATCCGCGCAGCTGATGGATTCACTGATGTTAGTGCCGTCCACGTCGTGGCCGGCTGATCATACAAAATGATACTGTATATCAGAGAGAAATGTTGCGATCTTTGCTTGTACTTTATTTTTGAAGAATACTTGTATGCCGAGACAGTGGTGCGCCTCCATAAACTCGAACTAGAGTTCAGTCGAATCGCAACGACGACATGTCATATGGACATATGGTCCTTAGCCTACCGCGTGAGCCTTCAACAAACTAGCTAAGTTGAATAAGACGAGATGGCCCAGCATGTATGGTTTCCAAAGCCGGCGCGTGCGTCAACAGTAACCAACAGATTGCTTGCTTTCAAAGAGAGAAGCACAGTAACGAGCCGTAGCCCTAGCACGTTCTTGTACTATATGAAATCGTGTGGCAGGACAAGTGAAAGATGCGCGTACGCTACCTGAGCCCGCGGACCCGAACGAGACAGGGCATGCACTTATCGAGCACTAGTACACGGAGAAATTCAAATATTTCCCTTTCAGATAATCCTGATCAGATTCAATGCAGGAGGGAGGAAGAATAACACCTCAATTAGAAAGAAGAAAAAGTGAAAAACGAGAGAGCTACTAGCTACCAGTAGCACCGAACAGCTAGAGCCCCAATTCCTGAAAGCAGGCGGCTGGCAATGGTTTGTTGTTTGGTCCCGTCAGAAACCGATCGGGCACTCGGAGTAGTAGTTCCATAATCCACTCTCCATACAGCGTGCGTCATTATCCTAAACAGCAGGCTGATGCGGAGCGCGATCGGCATCACAGGCTCACAGCAAACAAAAGAGTAAAAGAGAATTGCGGATCAGTCCGGATAAGCGCATGTACGACGCCAGCTTGGCTTGGCCAAGGCCGGAATTATTTCCATTATCTAAAAAAAAGCTTGGCTGCCCGTGGCGCGTCGCTGTGTAGGCGTGTGGCGTGTGGCGAGGGAGGAGTCCTGATTAAATTCGCTGTAGGCCGCCTAGGCGGCGCCATCCTGATCCGCCTGGCCTCGGATCGGCCGAAGCCGAAGGGCCCCCGGCACCTACCACCCGTGGGCCGTGGCCGGGGCCGGTACCAACCTCCCGCGCTCCGCCGCCGGCATGAGCGGCTGGCTGGCTGGCTGCGCGCGCAAGGACAAGCAAGGCAGACATGCCCGTGCCGCGTGCGCCTGGGTCGTTTCCGGCGGTAATGCCAGGCCACCGTTTCCAGCGTGTTCGCTCGCGATGGGCCGATTCAGGGCCAGGCTGAGCTGAGCGCCAAGATGAAGGTTGGATAACGTCTCGGATTTGGACGCCCGGTCGGATGCGCCGATGGGACCGCGTCATGTGGAACGAGCCACGCCAGTAGTACGTCACGAGATCATTGCGCTGATGACTCGAATAATCGGACCGAGATCAAATCCGGGCAGTGGCCAGGTCGTCCAACTGATGATGGGGCTGCTCGCCTGGATCCAGACGAGCTTGTTTGTTTGATTGCCCAGGACCAGCTACTAGCAGCTTCGCTTCGCTTCAGCACGACGGGAAGTCGGGAACGTTACCATCGGGTGGTCCACTGGCCAGGGTTTAGGGTTGGCCGGGACCCCAAAGTTGCGGCGCCGCGGCTTCGTCTGGACTATGGACGCCGGCAGCCGGGGAAGGCCCACGAGTCCTGCAGCCTGCTCGGCGCTCGCCGCGCCCTCTCAACGGCTTCTAGCGCGCATGAGGCGAACGTTGACGGGGAGGGGAAGGAAGCTATCGGCAGGCGGCTGGTGGCTCACTTGCTCCCGGCATTTTCCCGTGGTTTGACGGCCTCTGCCGACCTCGATCGACATCGACTCTGCTACTTAGACACGCCTGATCCAAGCAGTCTGACTGTGATACCCCAATCAGATAGCAGTACGCCAGGGGATCGATTGTCACAACATCATGCGTCGTCAACTCGTCATGTACAGGAAAGCAGCAACCTACAATGGATTTTCTAAGGGGTTCCAGTCGTTCATGCCGCATCTCGCTGTTCCGGCCATTCCTGGCGCTTTGACTCGCGGTTATTGCTGCGATCTTGTTCCATGTCTCATCCGTGGTGATGGGAGCTAGTTTTTTCTTTTCTAAAAAAATCAGGGTCGTTGGTTGTTAACATCGCAGTAGTTAGTTTTCGTGTCTAAAATAGTGGTTTGAAACGCTGCAACAAGTGGCAACCGGCCAGTAAACAAATGAAACGTTCTCTTTCACTTGTCTGAGGCTCCGAGCAAAGCTTACTCTATGTGGGTAATCCAGTGACTCGGACATGAGCAAAGCTTAACATGGTCCAATCCTGTGACACGGACAATGGCGTGGCAAAGGATTGTGTATTCTTTAGCGAAACATCATGCATCGTCATGTAGAGGAATACTACAACCTACCATGACTTCTTTAAGGAGCTTCTGTCAAGTAATTTCGTCGTTGCTTGCGGCTACTCCTAGAGCCTTGACTCATGGTTATTGCTGCAATTTTGTCGAGTCTCATCCATGGTGATGGGAGCAAGAGTTCTGTAATTCGCGATGATTCGTTGTTAATGACAGAGTAATTCGTGTGTCACTTTTTTTTATCTATTTTCTCTATTCTTCTTTGTAATCTACGCACGCATTTTAAGATTTAAACTTTACAATTTTGATCAATAATTTAGCTAATATTTTTAAATATTTATAATTATGCAAGCTAGATTCATAATAATCAAGTATTTTTTTCTGATGACCATAATTTTATAAGTACAATTTAATATAAGTCAAATGAATAGTAAAAATTACAATTCAGCGGATCATGCCAAATCTGATCACACCTTGTAACCAGGAATGAAAGAAGTAATAATGTAATATACTACATTGATTTCGTGCCTTACTCATTTCAACTGCTGCTTACCAGCAGTAGTGCTATTTTGGACCACTCTAAAGTACTTCGTGCCTTCTTTAAAGTGTATACAGTACCCTAACAGTGGAGCGTACAAGCTCGACGTGATCTGTGCCTAATTCTCCTTTTTAAGCCTTAAACACTCTGTAGTTGCCCGGCAGCCTTAACCCCCGCGAAAGATATGAATAACCCTAGTAAAAAAAGGTTGCTTACGAATTTTATTACAGTCAGTCTCTTGTGAATTGTCGTGCAGGGTTTCGTCAAAAGAAAATGCTGTGCAATCCACCATTCCACCCAATCACCCATTATAAAAGGTAAAAACAAAGATTGGGTTGCACAAAACAATAGGGAAATCGGGTCGCCTCCCATAGTCCCATCCGATCGCGTCCCCGCGCGCGTGACGGACCGGGCCGGGTCGGTCACCGCACCGGGTTCTTTTCTTCTTCCACCTTCTCCTTATCCCCGTAACGCCGTCACGGGGCCGCCACGCCGCCGGGGAGGCGCACGAACGAATCACCTCGCCGTGGCGGGCCCGCGCGCTTTACCACACCCCCGAGAATCCTACCACACCACTGCTCGCTTCCCTCCCCTCCCACTGGTATTAAAGCCGCGTCGGGCGGCCGGCACGCTTCTCCTCGCACTAAACAAAGGAAACCGTCGCCGAAGCCCAAGAGAGGCCAAGGAGCAAAAATTCCCCCAGCTCTGTTCCTCCACCCTCCTCCTCCCTCCTCGCGCGAATTCGCCGGACGGTCTCCGGAATCGGAGCGTCAGCTCGGATCGCTGCGGCTTGAAGCCGAGTTGCGCTCGACCTGGGAAGCGTTTAGACGGTTTTGGACCCTGAAGGCGCCGATTTCCGCCGGTGGCGGTGTGGTCTCCGGCGTGGCAGCGGTTACCGGCTCGGCGGGGCTGGATCCGGCTGGGTTCCGGCGACGGGATCGGGTTCGTGGGGAAGGGCATTACCTCAGACACTTGAGTTGTCCGTAGCTGCGCTCGTGGTGAACCTTGAGGTATCTACTCTGTGCTTGTCTCGTTGGATTAGTTTGATTTACCTGCCGAGTCATAGTTAATTCTCTCTTCAGTTTTGATGGCTTCTCGTCGTGCCGAAGCATTGTTTACTGTATAGAGAAAGTAGTACTACCGCCTCTGACGATTTTAGTGATAGTTTTCCAGCTTCTGATATGATGTTGCTTTGCTTTTAGTTCCAGTTCGTTTCATACATCAAATTTGTGTGTGATGCATGTTGCTCCGTACAGTTCAGCTTGCTTTGGCCGGCGGCTTCGTTGTTTACAGTAGTTTGTTGCCTTTGTTTCAGAAAACCGATTGAATTTGAAGACCTGAAGATTATTGGCTACTGTAGTGCACACCAGTTTTGACAATAGAAGATTCAGCGATTTCTTAGCAGTTTCAGAGTCCTTCAATCGGCTGAACAAGCAAACAGGGAAGACTTTTGAATCCGGCGATGCATACCAAGGCTCGAATCCACGCTGACCCGGTCGTGGAGTTTGACCAGTTCGACTGCCTGCCTGATTCACTGGTGCTTCTGATCCTGAACAAGCTCGAGGACGTGCGTTCGCTTGGCCGCTGCTCTGCGGTGTCAAAGCGGTTCAGTGGCCTGGTTCCCCTTGTGCATGATGTTTGCGTCAAGATTGATCGCGTTGTGACTGTGGATGGTGACTCCAATGATGCTCTGAACCTGTTATCGCCCAAGCCCCACAACGTCCTCTCACATTTATTCAAGCTGGTGCTGTTTGCAATCACCAAGCCCTTCCATGATCTGCACAATCCGAATGGCGCAGGGCGGCCACTGTTCCCCCAGCTCTCCCAGCGTTCACCTGCACAAGTGCTGAAGAATTTCTCCCATGTTCGCGATCTTCGGGTGGAGCTGCCCTCAGGGGATGTAGGTATCGAGGAGGGGGTTCTGCTGAAGTGGCGGGCAGAGTATGGTAGTACACTTCAGAATTGTGTGATCCTGGGTGGTACCTTGGTTAATCGCAATGCTGCTGGCAAGGAGCAAGAGCCATCTTCGGATGACAATGGAAGCATGCCTGAATCTTTCTATACGAATGGTGGGCTGAAACTTCGTGTCGTGTGGACCATCAGCTGTTTGATCGCCGCTTCAACACGGCATTATCTTCTCCGATCAATCATCAAGGAGCATCCAACACTGAGAAGGCTGGTTTTGGCAGATGCTGATGGACAGGGCGCATTGTGTATGGGTACAGAGCAGCTCAAGGATTTCAGGGAACACCAGCTGTCAGCCTCGGCATGTTCCAACAGAACGCAGGTCCCTGCGTGCAACATGAAGCTGAAATATGCGCCCTACCTTGAGCTTCCCGGTGGCTTCGCACTGCAAGGCGCGACCTTGCTCGTCATCAAACCAGCCGGAGATGGGAGCAGCAGCGGCCATGGCAGCCGGAAGGAAGCTGAAGCCTTTGTTTCAGGCGCGTTCGATGGACCCTTGAGGTTTGCTGTGAAGGCACTGATGAAGAGGCGCACGTATCTTCTGGAGATGAATGGGTTCTAGAGATCTCGAGGGCTTCAGAGATGATGGCTTGCTTTTCCAGTGCTGCCTATGTCATTTAGCGCTCTGATATTTGTACAGTTTTTGAAGCAGCCTGATATTTGTACAGTAGTTTCATCTTAGCGTATGAATTGTATTGCTAAGCCTCCATACATTCTTTTTCAAAAAAAAAGCCTCCATACATACTCGAGATGCTTCGCTGTGCACGGTGGGAGACTGGGAGCACATCGTCTGTGCGTATCGAAAACACGTGATTTTTTCCCCCAGAGAATCGAAAACACATGATTTATCTTTTGAAAACACGTGATTAGCATGAAGTAGGTGTCTTCCCATTCCCCAAGTCCCCAATTGAAGCCGCAGGAGGAGGATGGATAACTGCAAGTGCAAGTGGTGCAGCACCAATCTTCGGACGCCCTTGGGCCGGTTTTCTTTCTCTTTTACTCGTGGCCCAACCCACTTTGCACTTGCTGCCTGGTATGCTAGAAGAAACTGAGCGTTGGGCCAGGATTTTTCTTTGATCCACGCACGAGTTTCGGAGCTCACACACCTATCTTGCGCCACAGCCATGCAACTAATAGGCCTTGGCCCATACGGGTAGCCCACAGCCGCCGGGTCATGCAAGTTCACGCCGGTCTTCCCTCTTCTTGCAGTCTCGCTCGCTTCCCTTGACCGTTGAACTGACAGATGCATGAAAATCAGCCGGTGCCCGTATAGGAATTCTCCGTGGGGGAGAAGAAAACTGAGGCGGTGTCCGGCTACCTGCCGCGTCCATGAGTCTCGGTCACCTCATCGATCCCGCCGGGTCACGCGGCACCGCCGTCGACACGCGGCCGGCGTCCCTTTGTACGAACAGTTCATGGACCTGGACAAACCTGAACCATATTTTGTGTCGCCTACGTACGTCTCCATGGACGAAGCCCATCCATGCGTACTGCCGCCCTGACGCGTCAATTCGGCCGTGCCGCCGAGCCAAGGCCAATCCATTGCACGCCCGACCTTGATTTGGTCTCCCGGACCGGTGGAAGAACAAGAACTGCATACATTTGTACACCCTACTGTACGTTGACATATATACGTGTATAATCTAGACCAATAGACCTCCTGAAGTCCTGTACCTGACCTTTAGTTTTGTTACACCTCATCCACGCCATGCCAAACACGAAAGCATAATCTTGTGGAATTTGCTACGAATTTTCCACACGCAACTAACCGCACCACCCCATGGCACCAACCTGCCCCATGCATCTACAAATACCCAGCAACACACATGAATTACTCCATCATCACTTGCTCACAACACAGACACATCAACAATGGCGTCTCCGGCCAAGTCGTCCGCCTCCGTCCTCCTCCTCGCCGTCGCCGTCGCCCTCGCCGTGGCCTCCTCGGCGGACGCGATCACCTTCAACGTGATCAACCGCTGCAAGGACACGCTGTGGCCGGCGGCCCTCCCCGGCGGCGGCGTCGCCTTGACCCGGGCAAGACGTGGACGGTGGAGGTCCCCGCGGGCACGTCGAGCGCCCGGATGTGGGCGCGCACGGGCTGCAGCTTCGACGCCGGCGGCCGGGGCTCCTGCGAGACGGGTGACTGCGGCGGCGCGCTGGAGTGCAAGGTTTCCGGGAAGCCGCCCGCGACGCTGGCGGAGTACACGCTGAGCAACCCCGACTACATCGACGTCTCCCTCGTCGACGGCTTCAACGTGCCCATGTCGTTCCAGTGCGGCGGCAAGGGGCCCAGCTGCGCCGCCGACGTGAACGCGCGGTGCCCCGCAGAGCTGAAGGTGCCGGGGGGCTGCGCCAGCGCGTGCGAGAAGCTTGGCGGGGAGACCTACTGCTGCCAGGGCCCGTACAAGGATAACTGCCCGCCGACGGAGTACTCGAGGTCTCTTCAAGGGGCTGTGCCCGGACGCTTATAGCTATGCCAAGGATGATCGGACCAGCACCTTCAACTGCCCACAGGGTGCCAACTACGACATCGTGCTATGCCCATGAGGCCATGAGGACGTACGAGGAGATCGACTGACCTCAGGCACTAGTAATAATTAACCATGGTTGTATCGATATCGGAGGAGTTTACCGCGTAGGAGACCGATATGACCGTGGAGAGTATTAGTAAGTAAATAAAGTGCTTGCTTATTGTGTGTATAAGTGGCACAAATAAGGCCTTACTTATGATGGCCATTTTACGACATATGTTTGTTCATGAATATAAATTAGAGAAAAAGTTGAAAAATAGCCTATATCTTACTTTTTCATTTGAAATACCATATAACATGTGTTGTTCTAAATCCTCACCCTACTTGGTTCAGATGCAAAAATCACCCAGCCATGCACGCCTCAACCGATTTCGCCCGTTCTCACTGGAGTGATGAAGCCACAAGCCACTGCAGACCGAGCTGATTAGTCAGGCTTTATTTCCCAACCTTATATCACTCTATCAGCCTGGGTTGTTCTCGTTAGATAGAAGTAGCACATTTTTTTTAACAATTTTAGTCATCCTACCTTCATGTGGCAAATAGCAGATTCGTGGTTTGCAAACGCCGCTTTCCTCCCTGTAGAAAAAAAGAAGGCCGCCACAATGTTCAGTAGAGCAGAGATCCATGCGCTCGAAGAGAGTTGACAAAGCAGGAGCTAGGAGCTCACAGTTCTTGGCGAGCTTGAATGCCTCGGCGGCGTCCGCGAAGTAGCGGGCCGCGTAGCCGTGCCTGTCCTTGGCAGGCTCGACGCGAGCCCAGAAGCCGTGGAGCTGCCTCCGCGCCTGCACCACCAGCTTGTCGCCCTTGGCCTCCATGGACTCCACGCCGCAGCTGGGTACCCTCCCCTTCCTGGCCGCCGCCGCTTCGAGCGCGTCCACCCAGCTGCTGCTGCTGCTGCTCTGCTGGATGCCGTTTGCTCGGCGCCGGGACGCCGCGAGCCCCATCACAACCCGACGACGAAGTCGTGCGTGCGTGCGCGGCGCGCACGGTGGTTGGACCTTAGAAAATTAGCCTACTGAAACGGCTGGCGCGGGCCAACCTTCGTGGCGGTGGAATACTTGAGTTGTTGTATGATTTACACGTGTGTACTGTAGACTATGTGCCATCACACAACATGTATAGACGGCGAGGGACGGATCGAACCTGCTGCCAATTGCGATGGCGTTACTTCGGACTTCGATACTCCGAGTAGGAGTCTAATCGGATATGGGCCCAACGTAAATCCGGACCTGGGTCTTCCACGGAATTAGATTAAGTTTACTATAAACTCAGTTTACTAGTAGATTGATTCTAGGTTAAAATTAGATTAAGTTTTATTCTAACGCTTGCGCGCGCGTGTGTAATATTGTCACATGAGTTTGACGCGTGCAACAATGCACCCCATTTTTCTAGCCTTGTCGTCGCAGTACGGTTTATAATACGGATTGCAATCCGCGACAGCCCCGTAATAATCCGCGGCCTCTTCAAAGTAGCGCAAGGCGCTACTCCTGCTGCTCCTCGTAAAACTCGGCCAACTCCCTGCAACAGTTGGCGTCTTTCCGCAAAGCCTTTCCTTCGGTGTATAGCGAAATAGCCTTCTCAAACGCAAGCTTAGCAGCCGCAAGTTCGTCCTTATCTGCACAAAGATTTGCTTGTGTTGATGAGTGAGCACGTTCATGGTTCATTACCCAAATTAGGAAGATGGTGAAATATCTAATTACCTTTTTCTGGTATCTTTCTGTAGCATCTCGCCGACCTCAACAGTGCGAAAGCGGCATGCAAATCCAGCTCTCTATCTGGATCTCGGCAGGCCTTGAGGATCTGCACAGCTTGGTTGCCGAACGCCGACGCAGCTTTCCTCCCTGCAGCAGGTCAGATCAATCAGTCTAGCTGCGTGGTGATAACAATTAGCAAACACACTAATAAAACCATTGTTTATTTGTGGCTGCCGGGGCTAGGAACCTAGGTGGTTTATTTTACGAGTAGTCCGCTATTGTCTCGTTTTTCGTTTTGGTATTTGTAAACAAACTTTGTTCATCTTCTTAATACAATGATACACCTGCGTATTCGAGAAAACAAAACTATTATTTATTTCAAACAAAACAAGCGTGAGTTGTGCGCTGCTGCTTAACCTACAGTTGCCGGCGAGGACGTAGGCGAGCGCCGCCTCCTTGTAGTCGTGGGCGATCACGAGCGCGGCGTCCTCGCTGAACGCGCGGAACCGCCAGCTCGAGCTCCGCCGGCGCGCCGTGGCCACGAAACCGTCGCCGCGCGCCTCTAGCGCCTCCGGCCCTAGGCCCTCCTCCTCGAACAGCACCTCCTGATCCTTGTCGTCGTAGGCACTACTGACTTCGATGCAACTTGCGCCTCCGCCGCGGCGCCGGCGGCGGCTGGGGAACAGGGCCGCCACCGAGAGAAGGCAGCCTGCTTGGGCCATCACATCACGGCCGGTCTTCTGATTTTTCAACGACAACGCACTGATGAAGCGATTGCCGTAGCCCAATATATGTCGTGGGACCAGGAGCCGGAATCCAGTGATCACATCTTCATCGACTGCTCTTTTACCAAGCAGGGGTGGTGGCCAATTCTTCAGCGTCTTGGATGCAGCCAACTACCGTCTGGTGAATGCTCCATGGCTTAATGGTGGAAGCGACTGCGTGATCTTATACCGGCAAGTCATAGGAAGGGGTTCGATAGCCTGTTCGCTCTGGTGACTTGGCAAGTATGGAAAGAGCGCAATGATAGAGTGTTCCGGCAGGATTCGTGCGACCCCCAGAGCTTGCTGATCAAGATTTCGGAAGAAGGACGGTTCTGGATTGCGGCAGGCGCCAAAGACCTAGGTTGTTTATGCTGCGAGTAGTAGCGTCAGTCCCCCGTGGCTGTGTCCCGGGCCTGGAGCAATTCCTTGTGCAACTTGTGCGCCCCTTCCTCATCGCCATCGGCGATTGCTTGCTTGTATCATAACATTCACCTTCTTTAATTCAATGATATGCAGAGCTCCTGCGTATTCGTGAAAAAAAATATATGTCGTGGGAATTGTGTTTAGTATTTGCACGCGTAATCGCAGCCAATGCAATCCGACTAGCCAATTCCAGGTTCCGATACCGAGTCGTATTCGGAAATCTATTCCAGCAAGACAACGGACATCGGTGATGGAGTCGAATCGGTGTCTGGGTCGAGCCGAGCACCTCGTGTCTCTGATCGATCAGCCTTGGAGTTCGATCCATGGACGCGTCCTCCTCCCCGGCTGTCGGAAGGGTCACCTGGTTCGCGCTGCTCACCGCCTGCAGCTCCGCCGCCATGCATGGCGATCTGGAGCTTCGTCGACGACACCCCGTGCCGCGCGAACGGTGTCCCCGAGGACTCGCCGGCGGCGTGGCGCCGTCGTCGCTCCTGTTGGAGGCCAACGGCGAACTTTCGTTCATCAGAGCCTGGATGCCCAGCTACCTTGTTCTTGGCCGGAGAAAGCCAGTCCACCATGGACGCCAGCCACCGGGAGCGAGGAAGCGCGGCGGCGCTCCGGCGAGCCGTCGAGGCGCCAAGCAAAGGAAAGCGCTCAGGTCGGGGGTGGACTGTATTTCATTTACCGTCCACCCCTTGGATACCTGGACGCCGTACGATCGGGTATCCGCGGCCAGGATTTGACGCAGCCGAAGTCTGAATTGGTCGTTTCCGGTCTCCGGAGCCGGGTGCGTCGCGCCAGGACGGACAGCGGCAGAGCTCGACGGCGGCACGAGGCGGCGGCGACACGGGGGCCAGGGCACTTCATGACCAGCGCCGCTGTAAGCACGTAGGCACTTGCAAAACACCGCGTGATTGGAGGCGTCTCCCTCCTCCTTTGGGCCGCCGGAGTGCGTCGGCGTCCATCATCCAGCAGCGGTCCACGGACGACGGCGTTGGGCATGGCGTGCAGGTTCGAGCTGGGCGCATGTACGAGCTCGGCGGCGTCATGTTGTTCCCGTTGGAGGCCAATGGCGAGGAGCCTTCATCAGGGCCTGGGACGGAGGCGGGAACGCGGCGACGCTCTGGTGAGCCGAGCCGGCAGTAGGTGCTGCTTCCTAGCTCTGACAGGCGCAGGGAAAGGAGATGGCGGTGGAACGCGTTGACAACAGCAGCCTCGAGCAACACAGAAATAAAGTAAGACGTACATGAACTGAAGCCTGACAGCAGGCATGAACTTATTCTGAAATGTGGAACAGTGTCTGATAATTAAGGATCTGTCTGATCCAGGGGCGGAGCTACAGGGTATGCCGGGTGGGCCGAGGCATACCCTGTAGAATCCAGCCCAATAGTATATGTAAAAAAAAAGCAACCCTACGCTCCTGCCGCTGCCGCATCCCGCATCCGACGTTTCCTTGGCTTGTTGCACGCCGCGCGCATCGCGTTCGACGGGGACGGCCGTCCCTCCGTTGCCGCTGCGAGCTCCGGCCTCGCCGCTGCTCGCCTGCTCGTCTCGCCGAGTGGCCATCCGCCGGCGCGTATTCGCGTAGAACGTCTGTCGTCTGTTCGAGTATCCGGCCATCGCAGCATCGCTAGACGCTAATTGCTAATTCAGTAATTCGCTAGACAGCCTGCAGCTCCAGGCCATCGATTCTGTAATTTACCGAGTGGCCAAGGCCAATTCCCTGCAGGCAGTGAGGTAGGCCATCCGCCAAGCCACCCCTCACCCCGGTGCATACCCTTTACCCAATTCCTAGCTCCGCCACTGGTCTGATCACTTGACGAGTTCTTTGCCTTTACCTTGGATTGTTCAGCAAATCAATTTCCCTCCCACGGACTTCGATCGTTTCAGAATGAGCGAGTACTCTTCTCTCCCGTGAGCTCGACGAGGTTTCCAGCAACGTTCTGCAGGGCGGGAATAACGAGATTTCGCAGTCATTCTCAAAAAAAAAGAGAGAGATTTCGCAGTCCAGCTCCAGCCTGCACGCACCATCTCGGCTCATAATAAGATGCAGAGGTCAGCAAATGACATAGTAGCTGCTAGTAATAATGTACAAACACAGGACACGTTGAGAGATTCAGTCCAATATCAGGACTGCAGCTAATTTGGCAATGACACAGAGCCATTGTCGTCTTCTCTGCTCTTGACTCATCGCCGAATTGGACGCCTGGCCCGGCCGGTGTCCAGCGAGCTCTAGAGCCGCCGGAGCACTACACCGCGTCGCAGAGCCGCCGGAGCAGAATCGCCGCCGTGCCATCGCATCGGGATCAGAGTTGTGGACGAACGCGCGCATAGTACAGGACAGGACGGCGTCGGCGAGGCCGCATCGGCGCGATTGTCACTTGTGTTGGAGGCCAATGGAGAGGCCGGCGCCTGTGCCTCTCCCTACTCGTTGGCCACCGGGAGCACGGAAGGACGGAGGCGGGGCGCGGCTGGAACGCGGCGGCTCTCCGGCGAGCTGCCTTGGCGCCAAGCAAAGGAAAGCGCTCGTGGATCCAGGCCCAGGTCGGGGGTGGACGGTATTTCATTTACCGTCCACCCTTTGGGTACCTGGACGCCGTACGATCAGATATCGGCAGACAGGATTTGGCACAGTCGCACGTTGACTTGGTCGTTTCCGGCCTCGGGAGCCGGATGCCGCGGAGCTCGGCGGCGACCGCGCTGCTCGAGCACACCGGAGTGCTGACAGCCACGCCGGCGCCGCCTTCCCTGCCTCTGTTTCATGTGGCGCTCCGGTGTCTCGCCCGGAGCTCCGCCGCTCATGGCGGGCGTCGCGGCGTTCATTAGCCGGTGTTGTCCACGCGCCGTCAGCACAGCGGCCTCATTGGCTATCCCTGCAGCGAGTATCTGCAAGTTGCATTTGCGACGGTGAGCAACATCACGGCGCCAGATTGTTCTTCTAATCGATTTCACCTGGCATGGTCCATCGATTTCGCTTCTGAAGCTTTTGCAGGAGCGCCCGTTCTCTTCTAGCTCAAGAACTAAGCATGAACTAGTCTTTGTGCATGCAGGAAGAGCACGAAGAACGGGGCGCTGATTCAATCTAAACTGAACCTCAACCTGAACCTAGAATTGCAGCGCACCAACAAGGGGCCATTTCAGTGCATCATCAGGGCTGGATAACACCCCCCCCCCCCCCCCCCAGTCGGACTACAATTCAGTTTTTTTTTCTTTCCAAGACAGTATCGGACGAAGTACATCTCCTGAGAGCAACAGATCCATATAAACTTTATTACTAGTTGTTTGTTCCACTGTACTTATGTTCATGTATATGTGGTACACTTTTGGTTGTCTTACCTGCTACAGTATATGTACTTATGTTCATGTTTGTTGCATTTTCATTATTTTTTCAGGCTGTGCAATTACTTTTATATCATTTGAGGACTACGGCATAAAGTCTCGAGCTCAAAAAATTTCGAGCAGCATAACATACTGAGTTGATCATGAAACAGTGACCGATTAAAGGGGACTGTGAACTCCTCAAGGAGAAGTTTTGATCACCCTAATGAAGGAAAGAAAGAACTGGAGTACAAAAATACTCCATGTACTGATGAAAGGATGCATTCGGTTTCAGTTACTTCTTTAAATTCAGGACCTATGGCTAGAGGAGTGGAAGTTACGGCCCAGGTGTCAAAGGAATCAATAAACGGTGAGCAGCTGTTGGAGAGTGCATGGCTGCAGGTTTCTGAAAAGCACACACCAGGTCTGATGAATCAAGCAAAACACAAACATCAGGTTCTGTCTCAAGTTGTTGACAGCCAATACCGAAGGAAGTTGTCCATGTCCCTAGTTGTGCCCTCAAGCCATGCAGATGAGGATCTTGCGCATGAGATAGAAGCTCTGAAGATACTTGACAGTTATGGTTCTCAGAATCACCAAAGTGGAAGAAGTGAAAATGGGTTTGCCATTTCATCAAGCAAATTGCACAAAAAGGATGACATGCCTGATTGCGAGAGGCTCGCCGCCGCCGTCGTGACGCTCCAGCTCCTCCAGTTCATCTTGTACCACGCGCGCTTCAGGGTAAGCCACTGGCCCGTCTGGTGGGGCGCGTCGGCGGCGTTCCACCTGCCGGGTGCCTCTCGCCGCCGTGTGCGCCGTCGCCCTGACGCTGCGGTTCCCGTGCCCGAACAGGCTGGTGGCCGTTTTCTTCGCCGCCGGGCAGGCGGACACCGTGGCGGCTTACAACCAAGCGTCCCTATCGTCCTTTGCGTAGTGGCGGAACGCGCCCGGCGCCGCGGAGAGGCGCGAAGCTGAGTGGGCGGCGCTGGAGGTCGGGGTCGGGGGTGGACGGTATTTCATTTACCGTCCACCCCTTGGGTAACCTGGATGCCGTACGATCGGTTATTTGCGGCCAGGATCCGGCATAAATCGAAGTTTGACTCGGTTGGTTTCGTTCCCGGGAGCCGGATGGCGGAGGATCGCGCGAGAATAGCGTGGGTGATGTACTGATGTGCTCCATCCTCCATGGGAGCTCACAGCTCAGTACGTACTCACTCCATCTCCACCGTGACGTGACGCACAGGTTCGAGCTCAACTGAGGCGACCGCGCTGCTCGAGGACGCCGGCAGTGCTGCTTCCTCCGACAGCCGCCGAGAGAAAGGAGATGGCGGTTGGCCAGCCCGTCGAACGCGCTGACGACAGCCGCCTCGGCGCCATCGAAGCGAATGGACAATGTTCCCCGGAGGTCTCTCGACGGTGGCAATGCTGCGTCGCCCCTGGGCACCGGTGCGCGTTGGCAGACGTCAAATACCAGGAGTTCCTTCACTGCGTGCGCATTGGCGTCCATCATCCGGCAGCAGACGCCGGCCTTGGGCATGGCGCGCCGGTGATCAAGCTGCACGACCAGAGCGCGCAATTGCACTCTGACGGCGTTGGACGTCCAAGTTGACATTCGGAGCACCGTCACACGCCGGTTGACCACGCCTCCATTTACTTCCTCGTGGCAGTGTTGCGGCCTTCAGCAGCTTCATTAGCTAGCCCCGCTGCAAGCCTGCGATGTGCATTCGCAACGGCGAGCATACAGCACCGCGTCAGCTTCTGAAGCAAGCTTCTACATGAGCACCCGTTGTCTTCTAGCTGAAGAACGAAGCCTGAACTTGAACCGCCATTGTGCAGACTCTAGACTTCATTCTGAACTGAACCTGGTTGCATCAAACAACTTCAGATTGATGTGCAAATCCATTTCCCACGGACTCCAGTCGTTTCAGAATGAGCCAGCAGCACCGGTTCAGATTATTTTGCATCATGCCAACGGTGAACGGCTTGTACAGGACGGCATCTGCGAGGCCGCACCGTCGCCATGATCATCGCTCGATACGGAGGCCAACGGAGGAGGCCGTTGCCTGTGCCTCTACGGCTCTACCTACTCCTTGGTCGACGCAAGCGGGTACGCCATCGAAGTCGTCTTTCCAGAGCAAGTAAGCGGTGGGAACGCGGCGGCGCTCCGGCGAGGCGAGGCGCGAACCCAGGTTGGGGATGGACGGTGTTTCATTTACCGACCACCCCTTGGATACCGTGAGACCGTTCGATCGGACATGTTCGGCCCGGATTCGGGCTTGGACTGGTCTTTTTTCCGTTCTCGATGGCTCATGGGCGCGGCGCAGAGCAGACAGGCAGGCGTCCACCAACCGTGGCCTCGTCCATGGCACGGACGACGCCGTCGCATGCTTGGGAGAGGGGAACGCCCGGATCCATTATAGCCGGGCTTCTTCCATGGCGCGAGTGGCGGCGTCGCGCCCTGGGACGCGGCCGGAGCGCGCGTGCGGACGGCGGCGTTGAGTAGCTCGGAGGCCAATGGCGAGCCGAGGCGCGAACCCATGTTGGGGGTGGGGGTGGACGGTATTTCATTTACCGACCACCCCTGGATAACCTAAGGCCGTTCGATCGGATATGTTCGGCCCGGATTCGGGCCTGGGCTTGGTCTTTTTCCGTTCTCGATGGCTCATGGGCGCGGCGCCGAGCACATCACAGGCAGGCGTCCACCAGCCGTGGCCTCGTCCATGGCACGGACGACGCCGTTGCAAGCTTGGGATAGGGGAATGCCGGGGTCCATTCGCCGAGCTTCTTCCGCGGCGCGAGTGGCGGCGTCGCGCCCTGGGACGCGGCCGGAGCGCGCGCGCGGACGACGGCGTTGAGTATATTACGAGCTCGAAGGCAAATGGCGAGCCGCCGAGCATCACACGGAGACACCGTCAAATCGGTGTCTGGGTCGAGCCGAGCACCTCGTGCGTGGCTCTATATTTTCAAGAAAAAAAAAGTTCGCTCGCGACCATACTTATCCAACGGCATAGCAAAAGAACTAAAAAATGGGGGGAAACTCGCCGTCGTTGATCTCTCTGATCGATCAGCCTTGGAGTTCGATCCATGGACGCCGCCGTGAAGAACCCTCGCTCGCGCGTCCTCCTCCCCGGCTGTCGGAAGGGTCAGCTGGTTCGCGCTGCTCACCGCCTACAGATCCACCGCCATGGCGATCTGGAGCTTCGTCGACCACACCCCGTGCCGCGCGAACGGTGTCGCTGAGGACTCGCCGGCGGCGTGGCGCCGCCGTCGCTCCTGTTGGATGCCAACGGCGACCTTTCGATCATCAGAGCGAGCCTGGATGCCTAGCTACCTTGTTCTTGGCCAGCGAAAGCCAGTCCACCATGGACGCCAGCCACCGGGAGCGAGGAAGCGCGGCGGCGGCGCTCTGGCGAGCCGTCGAGGCGCCAAGCCAAGGAAAGCGCTCAGGTCGGGGGTGGACGGTATCTCATTTACCGTCCACCCCCTGGGTAACCTGTACACCGTACGATCGGGTATCCGCGGCCAGGATTCGACACAACCGAAGTCTGACTTGGTCATCTCCGGTCTCCGGAGTCGGGTGCGTCGCTCCAGGACGGACAGCGGCAGAGCTCTAGAGCCGCCGGAGCACTACACCGCGTCGCAGAGCCGCCGGAGCAGAACGCCTGGGCGCCATTGCATCGGGATCAGAGTTGTGGACGAACGCGCGCATAGTACAGGACAGGACGGCGCCGGCGAGGCCGCGTCGGCGTGATAGTCGCTTGTATTGGAGGCCAATGGAGAGGCCGGGCGCCTGTCCCTCTCCCTACTCCTTGGCCACCGGGAACACGGAAGGATACGGAGGCGGGGCGCGGCTGGAACGCGGCGGCGCTCCGGCGAGCTGCCTTGGCGCCAAGCAAAGGAAACTAGGAAAGCGCTCGTGGATCCAGGCAGTGGCGACCCTTGGTCGTTTTCTGACTTCGCGCGAGGATGGCGAGCGGCGGAGTGGAGCGCAACGGCGGCCATGCTGCATGCTCCATGCTCGAGGACGCCAACGGCGTTGGTACTCGTTGCCTCATCGGCTGCCGGCGTGGTCGTCGCCAGAATACTGATGGCGACAGGAACCCGTTTCCGTGTACTGGGGCACGAGGCGGCGGCGGTGGCACCGACGCGTCGACGCGCCTGGTTTCATCGACCGGCCGGCGTCCACACGCCGAAGCATTTACAACCGTGAGCCAAAGCACAGGCCGGCGTCCCGAGCTCTTCTCTTGGCCGGGCTTGGGCGAGCTCAACTAGACTTCAAGCAACGTTGTCCTTGCTGGATCGGGAGAGCCTGACTGAACTAGCTTGGGGCTGCAGCACACACGAACAAGGGTTTCAGGTGGTGTGATTGTGATGAGATCTCAAGTCTCATACCAAGAGTGCTTCAGGGCAAGCCACTGGTGGTCCGTACGTCCGGTGGGGAGCCTGGGCGGCGTTCTACCTGCCGGTGCCTGTCGCCGCCATGGTGCTGCGGTTCCGTGCCTGAACTGGCTGGCGGCCGTCTTCTTCGCCGCCGGGCAGGCGGACACCGTGGCGGCTTACAGCCCGTGCGACGCCGACAAGCAGAGCGTCCGGCGGCGCATTGCCAAGCGGGCCCTGTCGTCCTTTGCGTAGCGGCGGGAACGCGCCCGGCGCCGCGGCGAGGCGAGGCGCTCGTGGAGGTCGGGGTCGGGGTCAGGGTGGACGGTATTTCATTTACCGTCCAACCCTTGGGTAACCTGGACGCCGTACGATCGGTTATTTGTGGTCAGGATCCGGCATAATCGAAGTTTGACTCGGTCGTTTTCGTCCCCGGGAGCCGGATGGCGGAGGATCGCGCGAGAATAGTTTGGGTGATGTGCTCCATCCACCATGGAAGCTCACCCGCTGCAAGCCTGCAATGTGCATTCGCAACGGCGAGCCGCGAGCATACAGCACCGCGTCAGATCACTCATTGCCAATCGATTTCACCTGCCATGGTCCATCGATTTCGCTACTGAAGCTTCTACATGAGCGCCCGTTGTCTTCTAGCTGAAGAATGAACACTGAACCTGAACAGCCATTGTGCAGACTCTGGAATTCATTCTGAACTGAACCTGGTTGCATCAGGCAGCTTCAGATTGTTGTGCAAATCAATTTCCCACAGGCTTCAATCGTTTCAGAAATCAGAATGAGCCAGCAGCACTGGTTCAGATTATTCTGCGTCATGCCAAAGGTGAACGGCCTGTAAAGTCTGTTTGATGATGAAGCCATCGTCAGAGAAAAACATTGTGCGTCAGCTCATCAGCGCTATCACATGGGGATCAGATTGTGCACGAACGCGCGTGGTACAGTACCGGACGGCATCCGCGAGCTAGGCCGCACCGGCGCCATGATCATCGCTCGATATGGAGGCCTACTCCTTGGTCGACGCAAGCAGGTACGCCATCGAAGTCGTCTTTCCAGATCAAGTAAGCGGTGGGAACGCGGCGGCGCGCCGGCGAGGCGAGGCGCGAACCCAGGTTAGGGGTGGACGGTATTTCATTTACCGACCACCCCTTGGATACCGTAAGACCGTTCGATCGGACATGTTCGGCCCGGATTCGGGCTTGGACTTGGTCTTTTTCCGTTTTCGATGGCTCATGGGCTCATGGGCGCGGCGCAGAGCACACAGACAGGCACAGTCACAGGGAACGTGGAACTTGGCCACGTTCCCCGTTCCGGGGAACTTTCGTTGCGGAACGTGGAACGGGAACGTGGAGGGAACTTCGCAGGAACTTGCATGGAACGCAAATGAGAACTTCGTTCCAATTCGAACCATATCGAGAGAAGGAAAGGAGAAGGCGTTGATGTGCTGGAGCCCTCCGTACGGACGGCAGGGTGGGTGGGCTGCATGGAGCGGAGGTGCTGCCTTCGTTGCCCGCCGGGACGGCCCGCGCTGCCGCTCAGTGCTGTTTTGTACTACGTTCCATAGCTATTTTGTTCCGGGAACTTCGTTCCAATTCTTTAGGGATCGTGTTCCCCTTCACGTTCCAAGCGTCCCGAAGAGGTATACCCCCTACGAACCGGGAACTTACAATAGGCGTTCCGCGTACCGCGTACCACGTTCCTCGTACCTATGATCCGGGAACTTTTGTGACTGTGGGCAGGCGTCCACCAACAGTGGCCTCGTCCATGGCACGGACGACGCCGTTGCAAGCTTGGGAGAGAGGAACGCCGGGGTTAATGGCGAGCCGCCGAGCCTTCATCAGAGCTCGGTACGGTACGGTTGAGTAGTGACCTAGTTGTTGTCCGACGCAAGCTGCTTCGCAATGAATGTCGGCCACCGGAATGAAGCAAGGGTACGAAGGCGGGAAGCGGCTGGAACGCGGCGGCGCCTCGCCCAGAGCGCCGCCACACCCCGGCTGATCTCGGTGTCGTGTTTTGTTGTCTATCTCCTCAAATTCACTAGATTATCATCAATACTGACACACATTTGGATTCATCATTGGTTAATCATCTCTGGTTATCATATTCATGGTTATATACACACACTTTAAATATCGTTATTCCTGTTTAGTAGTAGATGATGTGCTAGTCGATGGCGAGACACTTAAGCATATGAAATGTAGTAAAAAAAAGAGTGTACTTATATATAATGTTCACCGAAAAATTATGTACCATGTACAGCTTACGTTCTTCTTATTATACTATAACAAAATCTACCGTCCTAGTAGCAAATAATTGTGTGGCATCTATATATCCAGCTAGCTAAAAGCACGTGATGCTGACTTTGTCGAACACCGTCGACATGAACTGTGCCCCCGACGTGGCAAGCGCTGGCGCCACCGGCAACTTAATCGGGCACTTCACGTCTGTTGGATACGTTCCAAATTCCACATCCACGACATAGGCCGGGCTTCTGCCGAAGCGCAGCGGAGGCCCGTCGCCGGAGGCTTGGGCCGGAGCACCGGCCTGTACTTGAACGCCCCGGTGAGCCTCAGCTCCAGCTCGACCACGCCGGCGACACTCTCGCTCGCGAACTCCGCCGCCGCGTCGCCGCCCAGCTCGAACCCCCGCAGCGACGACACCGCCCTCACGGGGAACTCCTCCCTGTGATTCGGGTCCATGCTCCGGCCCACGTCCGCCAGCCGTAGCGCGCCTTCCAGGCGCCTCCCGGCGAAGAGGAGCTCGGCGTCGAGCGGCGCGCATGGCCCAGTTGCGGTTGCGCAGGGCGACGATGAAGGACAGGTCGTACGCGAGCGCCGTGTCGTTGGCGCCGGCGAGGGCGAGGCGCGACGCCGAGGCGTCCTCGACGGCGGCGCGGACGGGGCGGACGACGCCGAACGCCGGGACGAGGACGGAGATGAGCACCACCCCGATGAACAGGCCGCAGATGCTGCAGGCGAACTCTATGGCGCTAGCGCAGCAGCAGAAAGAGGCAGCGGAAGAAGGATTTGACGAGGCAGCAGAAACACCAGGCGACGTCGTCGTCCATGATCCCGATGGATCGATCTGTCTTGCTCGGCGCGACGACCAAAAAAACTACTTGATAGATAGATATGTGCTGGCGCTCAAGTCGGAGATTGCATCGTGTCAACCTCGAATCGGGTCTCCCAAACAAAACCAAATCACACACGCACAAAAAAGAAAAGAAAACGCAACAAATACGTGAACCTGAACCACGAACTGATCCTAACACAATTGGAAAGGTTTTCGTCGGGAAACTTGTTGTTTATCTGGATTCATTCACATTATACACCCAACGAACAAACAAAACCCTTGATGGGCCAAATGTCGGCCCAATCCAGGTAGATTGTCCAGCAAATTCAATTAAAATTTCAGCCCAGTCCATGTGGATGGGTGAATATTCGGCCCATGCAAAACAGAGCGATGATTTCAGCGGCGATGGCATCCGATGGTGTTTCAGTGTTTCATTCAGACTAGTCTACCTACCTTGACGTATGAAAATTCATGATCAATGGTAAAATATCCTAGAAAGGTTTGGACTCCCTCTTCATGCTGCTATCATGGCGATCTTCAACAGCCACCTTTCTAGCACTCAGGACCTGATTCAGCGCATTAGGGAGGAGGCAGAGCTTTGGGTGCTTGCAGGTGCACGTCACCTAGGTTGTTTGGCTAGCGAGTAGTACCAGTGTTTTGGGCTTATGGCCATCGGTTGTTTCTGCCTTGGCAGGTGTGGGTGTGCGTGGATCACACCGGAGTTTGTAATTGGACAGTTTTGTTCACTTCTCCTTAATACAGAAATATGTAGCTCTCCTGCATATTGCAGATCCTAGAAATTGTTTCTTTCTGTGAGGGACACACTATCTGTTATTAGATGTTCAAGACCCCCCCCCCCCCCCCCCCCCCATCAGTTTAACGATTTTTAAAACATGTCGAAGTTATTGAAAACCAGTTCAACAATTCTTGGAGAACTGGTAAAACTTTTTTGTGAGTTTTCACTAATTAGCTATCTCTTTGTTTCCTTTAAGAATCCCATACACTAAAAGAAAGAACGTTTTTAAAATGGAAATGAAAATAGTCCTGCAAGTTATTGAATGGTTTTCACAGACCGGAAAAGTAAAGGTGAATGTGACAGAAAATCTATGAACAATTGGGACAGGGGAAGATAAGAAAAAAGAATCCCCTTTACATTTGCCTATGCTATCTTCTACTGTACAAGAAATGATAAACTGAAGCCTGTAATTTAGCAAACGGGGAAAAAGAAGGAAAAGAAAAAAAATCCTACAAAGACTTCACATATACAGAGATTGCCTTCCTAACCTCTCACAAATCATGATCTACTCCAGCTAATTCTGTATGGGGTTGGACCTGCTCGGCGTCTGCTTCTTCAGGTTCTCGGACACCTGGGCGCCAGGAGTCTTGTTCGCCGCCGCCGCCACTGCGTGGAACACCTGTCGCCGTGCTTTCTCTGAGCCGACTAATACGCTCTGCAAGAGCTTTCTTGACAGGATCCTCTCCTTTGAGACGATAACACCAGAAGGCGTCAGTATGCAATGCAGAAGTAGCAAGGCAGAGAGGAAGAAGGCGCAGACGACGATAGCTCTCATGGTTGTGTTTTGACGACGCTTTGGGCGAGGGTGCCAGATAGAAGGTACTGGTGAGTGAATGATGACATCAACTGAGAAGTGAGGATTAGGAACTCAAGCTTGCTCTTATAAAAGCTTCCATGTGAGCACAGTCAGCACCGAGAGACCAGAGATCCGGCCTCAGGAGCTCCCATGATTGTGTTCGATTTAGCATGTGATGAGCGCGTAGCATTGGTTCATGTACCAACTCGCAGCTTATGTTTTATGTGAGTGCCCCTTCGGCGATTGTGGGCTGCACATGGAGCCACAGACTGCATCCACTATCATTTCCCCCCATTTTTTATTGTTTATTTTTTATATAATAAAGTCCTATCTTAGGAGAAGGTTTCTAGTTTATGAAGCATGAGTTTCTTGAATTATAAATATTTTAGTGTGAGTTTTGACATCAAGTGTGATCTTAGTCTTCATTTCCTGTCAACTAGCAGAGGGTATAACATCATCGCTGATGTACGTTCTAGGGAATAGTTTTCTTGATATATTGGAGGCCGGTCAGCCACCACAATACATTTGCCTTTTGCTCCTCATCGCTGTGGCGTGTGTGGTCCTTCCTACTTTCAGGCATCCTATTCCTATCACTACAGTTCTACAAAGAATAGGCTTTTTTTTGCGAGTATATCTAGGCTAGTTTTAGACGGTGAGCATGCCACAAAGCTGCTTTATGAATGAGTCAGTGGCTCCAGATCCAGATACCAACAGTGTTAAGAGAAAACAACCAATGTACCTGATCATGTGACTAGAGTTTTACTAACTGACACCAAATCTGGTGTGACTGGAGTTTACAATAACAAAAGCAAGGTGAACCGCCACATGCCACCCCCACATGGACAGAATACAGATTCATCTCAACTTCTCAAGATCTCTTTGGACTCACTGGTTTGTTTGACCACGCTAATCATTGTCTCAATCCGACAATGCCTCATCACCGGATGTCCTGATGAACCTCATTCCCTCTACGGCTGTAACCTTGTCTCCTTGCAAAAAATAAAAATAAAAATGAAAATGAAATTCAGTCTAGCATTCCCTGACAGAGCGGCGTATATATGGCACCGGAGTTTGACTTTGACCGATGCGGCCTTTTGAGTTCTGGACTGCCTCCAGAGGAGCGGAGGCCAGGGCCAGCTCAACCACTGACGTGTGGGCTCCACTGGTGCCATGGCCCACACGTCAGTGACAGTACTGCAGAGTATTTGCTTCTGAGATGGCGCCGTGGGTGCGACGTCTACTGTAACGTGCACGCGACATGGTGTGCGATTCCACGGGGGCACGCCGCACGCACGACGCGACCCGTGATCGCGCCGCGCAGGTAATCGCGTGGCATGGCTGGGAGCGGCGCGCGCCGGGCGACCCAAAGAGACAGGACAGGAGCGGGCGGCGAAATCCCCCTGCCCGGCTCCCTTGTGTAAAAGCAGCCCCGTCACCGTCCGAACGGCACATTTGGCAGCACCCGCGCCGCGGGAATGTGCCAAAAGTTGGCTGGCTTTTGCGTCTGGATTCGGCACGGAACCTCTGTAGCTTGCTTGTCTGTCCCTCTGGCTAGTTTTCTAGCCGCGAGCCGGGCAACCATTCCAAGGCATCTGAAAGTTGCTTTGGCAGCTACAGGCGGACGACGAGGACCGTAGGCGGGCGGCGGCGGCGGCGGCGTGAAGGAGACGACGAGTCTCACACCAAACCACCGCGCGCTTTGGCCTGTGCCGAGGCTTTAGTGCTTTACACATCTGACCATGCCGTTGAGGTCGTCCACGTCAACAGCTGTTAGGCAACTAGAGTATTCAGAGTGAGCACTATTGTGACAGTTGGTAATGGAAGAAAAGCTCGGTTTCTTTCATTAAAAAAAAGCTCGGTTTCGTGGAGGCTGTCTAGTTCAGGAAACCGAGCTCTCACAGGCCTCACGTCTTAGAATTGCGATCCGAGCAAGCATAACACGTCAATGGCAACCTGTCGAAATTTTCCATGCTGGATCTGGGGGATAGCTTACTGGAGGAGTGGAGGTCACTGTCAACCAACAATAAAAGTGAGGGAGAGGGAACGAGACATCCGCGTTTGGGACCGGACCACACAAATGTCTGCAACCAACAGCGTCGCTACAAACTACAAAATCCTATCGGTCGATACAAGCTGGACGATTGTCACTGTTAAGCTATTAATTGCTCCTTGCCTTTTGTTCAGAAAACAAAAAACAAAACATGAATAAGCACAGCTATAACACAAGACTTCCCAGGGCCGTAAACAACAGGAGAATGAGATCGTCTTCCACAGCTAACACAAACACAAGTCACATTAACAAAAGGATGCATGGCCAACAGGGAGCGTTCTGAACCTTAGATTCTATCGATATGTTCAATTTTGTGAGCAACAGCTGCACAGCCGCAGAAACAAGCAATACAAGCTCCTGTATTCAAATCTTTTGGAGAGAAAAAAGAGGGCTGGTGATTAACACAAGAAAATATATGTCCAGACAGCTAAGCATTGCTTCCACGAACATTGGAGTTTAAGGTCCACTTTCACCAGAATAACAAATTTGAATAATCCATGATTCGATTTGTAATGCCAAGGATGACAATGTGCCAACCAATGAAGCCTATACCCACTTGATCTTTAAGCATTACAATATTTACATGAAAGCAACTACAATGAAACGCAATAAAATGCAGTTTCAGCAAACATCTTAGATCCATGCGCTGCTTTGGCATGGACCTATGACCTTGTTGCATCAATAAGGTATTCAATGTAGAATCTTGATCATTATGGCATAGCATATCCATCGCCAAAGCAGCAGAAAAACAAACAGCAGGATATTTGCATTCAATAAAAGAATTGGTTTCCATCATTTGAACAAAAGTTTTGCCTACATTTTGCCACTGGTTTGGTTACATAAAAAACACTAGATAGCATCAAGTTTTTCAATTTTCAGTCATGAGTCCACACTCATCTTTACATCATAGGAATATAGGATCATTCAGGATCACAGATTGCATTTTAAGTCAAAGATCAAATGAACAAGAGAGAAGAACTTTATTCTAAGATAACTAAGCATGTCATCCAGTAACACCATGAAACCACAGTAACACCATGAAACCACAAACAGACTGAAGAAAATGTTTAGAGCCTCATTCCTTATTCCGACCAGCTCACTTAGCATCTACAAGTTTCTTGGCCTATGTCCAAGAAGCAGCAAACGAAGCTCAGGTGATGCACGACGACATCATGCATGCATCCGCTTACTTGCACTCTCCTCTACCGCTTACTTACCCTCTCCTTCCTTCGCCACACTGATGGCATCTGCAGCAGCATTGCCCACAGCTATCAACCTTTCCTTCTCTTCCGCATCCGTCGCTGGCTTATCTGATTTTTGCGACCCAGTCAACCTGGCAAGCAGCACGAAGGACATGCCACCAAGCACGTTGTTCATGGTGCGGAGAGCAACAACTGACACCTTGAACACAGGCGCCGGTGCCACCTTGCCGAGCAGGTACTCGATCCCATTCAGAGTCTGGTAGCGCAGATTGCTGCTGCCGGCCATGTGGAGCGCCCAGGTGGCCGCGTTGAGTAGCGTGGGCGGCGCCTTGTTGGGAGTCTCGAACGCCGGGTCCATGCGTTTCCGCATCGCGATGAGCCCGTTGGAGAGGGCGGTGCCGGTGAGCCCGGCCGCAAACCCGACCAGGGCGAAGGTGGCGCCCTTGGACACGAACGTGGCGACGCGGGAGCCGAGCGAGTAGGCGCCGGGCTCGAACATGTAGCTGGGGAGCGCGGAGGACACGGCGGCGGCGGAGGACGCGGCGGCGGCGGTGGGCGCGAGGAGGTACATGAGGAGGAAGTTGACGATGGATCCGACGACGACGGTGGAGAAGACGAGGTCGAGCTCGTTGAGGCCGAAGTTGGGGCGGGAGGCCATGTCGCCGAGCACGCAGGCGGAGACGCCGACGAGCTCCTCCATGAGCACCTTGAACGGGAACTCCGGGTCCGCGGCGACGCGGGCGGCCCATCCGGCCAGGAAGACGCCGAGGATGCCCCCCTTGCGGCCATCGTCGCCGCCGGAGTCCGCGGCGTCGCCAGATCCGCCGCCGCCGTAGGAGCGCGGTGGCGGGGGCGGCGGAAGCCTACCTCCCGGGCCGGACGGCGAAGGGGATCGGAGGCGGAGGAGCGACGCCGAGGACGAGGCGGAGGAAAGCGGGGAGAAGGAGAGATTCGCGGTGGGGCCGGCGCGGTTGGGCGCGATCCGCGGGGAGGAGTCGAGGTGGGCGGGCAGGAACTTGGCGGCGGCGAAGGCCGTGGAGGCCATGGCGCGATTCGGTGGGCGAGGGGATCGCGCGCGTCCTCTGCCGCGCGTGCGAGACGGCGGCGGCGGTGAGGGAGGTGGTGGCTGGTGGGACTGGGGGCCTGATGGGGAAGGGTTTTTGGGGTGGGGTTGGTGTAGTGAAGTAGTGAGGTGGTGTGTTTGGTGGGGGGAGTTGGTGGGGACTTTGTACAAAGACGCCCCTGCGGGCCTCGTGCGTGCGTGCGACCACCTGTCCACCTACGGCGGCCGCGAGATCGCTGCTGTGGAAACCTGGCGTCCGTTTGTTTGATGGTGGCTGAACAGTACGCGAAATTGGAGCATCTTGCGATGCCGGTCTCAGTCCTCTGTTTGTTTTCGAAAATGGCTGGGGTTGGGGGTTGCAATGTTGTCAGAAGAGTTCTGGGTCTTTTTCGAGTTTTGCCTCCAAGACCAAGACCAATCGCATGATCAGTAATGATCGAGGAGAGAGCTTGATAGGAGTATCAGAAACGGATTGAGAAACAGAGGTCATGAAATGAATCTCTTTTAGCAAAGCGAATCCTCTGTTCTTACCACGGACGAGAAAAATGAGAAGCAGAGGAAGGAAACAGAGGAGCTCCGGATACAGAATGACTGGGGCACTGTCTATGGATGTTGGATGACTGTTCTCCATCTAACTGGTTTACCAAACCCCAAACGACGGTGTGATATTCCTTGATAACGATTATACGTATCCCGGGTAGTCCTTCGCGTCTGTGCACTGTCAGCACTGGCTCAGATTTACGGACTCCAGTGTACAGGAACAATATGCATATTTTACCGCAGTGGTAATTGAATGCCAGTCGTGTAAATCCCTCCCGTGGAAACGGCACCACAAACTCATCCGGGTGGCCAGTTCATCTGCCGTCCCCCGAGAAGATGAACATGGAGGTGATACACAGATTGACCTACGTAACAGAGACAGAAAAAACAGTCAATTGGCCACCAACAAGATGGGCCTCATCAGAATCAATGAATGATACTCACATCCTTTCGGCCCATCGTTGATGACAATCCTGAAGCCGTCACCAAGCCCTTCCTGCTTTGCTACAACCTTTGCAGCATAAAGAAGACTGCCCAGAACCTCGACGTGCCTTTCTTCTGCCTGGGAAAGACCACGACAATGCATTGCAGTTAGATTGATTATTTTGCGATCAGTATTTGCGGTTCACTGCATTTGAAAACAAACATGAATCCCAAATTAAGTCTTAAACCTGGACGTGATTTTCCTGCTTTCCACTGTCCAGTACCATTGATGTCATATCATTTTGTCAATGACATTCAGAGAGTTCATCTTCTATGAGGTACAGGCGCTTCGTTTCAAAAATAAAAAATAAAAAATGAGGTACAGGCGCTGAGAGGGAAGCTCTTGAAGGGTTAGAGCCCATCTAGCAACTGCAGCCTACAGTCTATTTGTTCATACTAAAACATAACTGGTTGATGTGGTGAACTGTCTGGAACATTCTAATAGTTGCTTTTAATTTGATTTAGATAATAGTTCTAGACACCCTTCCGGGGAAGATAAAGTATTGCTTATTCCACTGAAGATGACCCTTCTATATTCTAGGCCAATGTTCCCTTTCCTTTATAAAATCTCCCACGACAGTATGCCACAAAAGACAGCGGAAAGCACGTCATGTAAAGATACATTAATGTATTTGACGACCTAGATATGTATGCACACCTGAAGTCCTGAACTGGGGGACCCATTATCGCTTGTTCCAGTGAGTAATTGGTTAAGCTAGATAGCTGATCACAATAGAAGTTTATGGGCCACAAACTTACTACTTCTCGTATCTAAAGCAAAAAATAGTATGGGAAAGAAACATGAACCTCCATGTGCCACTAGGTTTATCACAAAAAAAACACTTTCCAACCACTTATGAGAGAAGATTGATTTCCTAAAATACTGCCTATCACCAAATATATCATATTATACATGTAATTGCATACTGAAAATAATTATCATTCATAGCATTAGCTAAATTAATATTCTTATTTTAAAATTGTAAGCATCTGATACTGCATCATGAAAGTCGACAGTGTACAAGACATGTAGTATCTTTCATTGAATTCCTTAAATTCATTTCTTAAACACAGTTTACAGTATGAGTACAGTATGGAATTTGCACAATAGAATCCATTTGGATGGAGAAGAGGTGAAAATAAGTACCTTCGACAGCCTAGATAACCCATCTTTAACCTTGGGTATGATTATAATATGTATGGGAGCTTGTGGCGATATGTCTCTGAATGCAAGGACCTGCAGTAATGAACAACTGAATATGACATGATAACAATTATCTGTAATCACGTTCTATAGCAGAACTGCAACAACAAACATATTGTTCTTAAAACTACTTGTTCTGCAGCTTTGCAGTGTATGTGGCAAATGGGGAATAGTATAATATTTGACAGTAATTCCAGGGAAATGGAAGGTGCTATTTCAGGAGTGCAAATTGCTGAAGGCTTCAGACTTAGGAGCATTCCACCCCCCATCCCCTTGATTAATGGCACCAGGTAAGACTTAAATTTCAACATATTCCTGACCCAGAGGGACCATCTGAGGATAGGTAGTTCTTGAGTTTTGTCGATAGCATGTCACAGAGGAACATCATTATTGCTGACATGGCATCAAGGGTGATGGAGGCGTCATTATTTTTAAAGCTGGAAATAGCAGATAGTTGAGCCTTAGATAATCAAGGACTTGAGATAGCAAAGATAAGATTACCTTTTGGTCCTCATAAACCACCTGAGATGGGATCTCCTTCCTGATAATTTTGTCAAAACTGCAAAGGTGGAGAACTAATTATCTGAATGGTGAATATATGACACATGCATGTGAGAATGGGGTAAAATAGTAGTCATAGGCTCATAGAAACAACAAAATCCAACTCTTTATTTAGGAAAAAAAAGGAGGAAAGATCAAACCTAAAATTTAGCAAATGTTGGCTAGTATTTGGCATATCCTAGCAGGTAGTGTGAATGCTAAGCAAAGTGTATGTGTGTAATATTTGAGTATTTGTATTATTCGTCCTTATACAAACATGCATCTTGCAGATCACCAACAACTTGTCTAGTTGACTGGTTGTGCTACACAAAAGTTCTCAGAGCAAGATTTCTGTATCCGAATACTACCAGAGCAAACAATAGATCTTCAGGAGCTCAATGGACATTTTCACCTGTTGAGGGGAGATGGGTTTGTGCTCCTCAATGTGGTGGTTGCAATTGAACACCTGCAAACCAGGCCCTTAGATGGGTGTTTAAATGTTGCCATCTGAATGACAACATGGATACACTGCACTTTCCCATATATCTGCCTACATTAATCAAATCAAGTAGACTAGGATCCTGACTACACGAAACCTATCGATTCAAACAGATTTGGCGGAGTAGAATAGGATCCTGAGTCCTGACTACACGAATCATCCATCGCTCGAGTTGGGATTGAGCAGACGGTTCTTCCTCTGAACTCTGAAGTCCAACTATCCCTACGAGGCTGCCTACGACCACAGAATCCAGGACCCTACTCGCGCGTGCGAGAGGGAAACACAACTACAGACGACCTCAGACGAGCATTCCGGCATATTCATCCAAATTGAAGTGACAGTATAGAATTAGGAGGGAGTGTTGAGAGAGGCTGACATGGTGGGGCCGTCGACGGGCTCGGCGGCGAGGGCGGTTTCCTTCTCGCCGGCCATGGGGGCTGGACTGCGGAGCCAAGAGTGCGACAAGTGAGACGCGATGACCGCGAGGCGGTCGCCGCTCGCCGTCGCCGGAGGAAGTTGGGCGCTGCTGTCCCGGCTCATCCCACCACCAATTTCCCAGTCGCCCTCGCCCCTCGTGCCTTGCCCCTCGCTGCTCCGCCGCAGTTGAAGTCGTTGAACACTTGGCCTCACCCACGCAGTGAGCCAGTCACACACTAATTTCGATTTTACGCTTTCTGGCAGCAAAAGCGTACTTCTGAACGGAGGCAGTGAAGAGGCGGGTTTGGCGAAGCGGCACTGTTGCGAGATGTCAACTACTACAGCAAAAGTAGTATGAAGTGTGGCGTTGTGTGTGGAGGTGTGGCACTGGCTGGATCATCTGATTTGCTGATCAGATGGTAGGAATAAGCATGTATCAATCTAATCACAATCAAACCAACAGCTAACAAGATTCAATCAATGCGCTGATAATGCGACGTTGACAGTCTGCAGTTGATTTGTTGTCCCAACCTGCGCTTGAAACAATTCACACTTCGTGCTGGTAAAATAGACGCATCAGAAATAATTTTTAGGAGGAAAACACATCAACATCTGGATCCGACGGTAAAGACCCTTCACCAGCAGATAAGGAAGCAGAAGTTACAGCTCGAAAACAGCATCTGATGGAGGCTCCGGTGATTGAGTCTGATTGTTCTAGCTGTCTTTCTGCTCTTCGCAAGCATGGAATTAATAGTCCAATTCATGCAAGCTTTTAGTAGAAGCTAGCAAAATGAGCGTGAGACTGTCGGGAAATGTTCTTCTGGTAAAAAATATGCACATGAACTGACCGGCACAACATGCTAGAAGTGCTTTCAGCTTGCCTGTTTGGTTAAGAGAGAGTTCCTTTTTATATCCTGCATGCTGTGCTTCTAGATTGTAATGTCACCTGTTTAAGCTTAATAAATTATCTTTTATTTTCTTGCAAACAAAAAGAATATGATGCGGTAGCCTGCAGGGTAAGTAACCCTTTTTAGACTCAGGGGTAACCCTGACTAATTGCAGTATCACAAGTAAACCAAAAGTTATCCAGTGAAAAACACAACTGATTCTTCGTCCCGAGATTTCAGAAAAAAAATCTAAGCATTTCTACAACTAAGAGACATTGTTAAGCCATTTTCCCCGAAGATGCATCAAGAAACTGACTCTTACCTTGTCACCGTCGCCTCAGAGCATCTCCAAGAGAGTTGGTAAAATTGGGGACCTAAAACTGTTTTTAGGTCCAGGAGAGAGAAAATTATAGGTACCACAAAGTTGTCTTCTCCAACAGTGTTGCTAAACTAGGTACCTATAATTTATTCTCAAAGGAGTTTCACTTTCGATAAGCCATGCTAGGCGCGACGTGCAGGACCGGCGGCGTGACGGACGGCGGTGGCGGAGTTGCGCCAGCGACGATGAGGGCGGAGCTGCAGCGGGAAGTGGTGCACGAGGTGTTCCCGAGGCTGGCAAGATCACCTGAGGTCGTCGGTGGCGAGGAGGAGCAGTGACGGCGACGCTCCACGAGCTCCGGCGGCGGCAGACGACGCGAACGGCGGCGGGGCTACATGAGGCGAGATGGGAGCGGGTGAGGGTCGGCGGAGGTAGAGGACATGCGGGAACACGCGACGGCGCGAAGAACGGCACCGGAGGCTCACCGGAGGAGGAGATCGGCGCGGCGGCGGTGGATCTAATTTGGTGGCGGCGAGGAATCCGCAGCCGTTCGAGGGAGGCCGCGGTGGGAGCGCCGGCCTCCTCCATCACCTTCGTGCCGCCCTCCTCCTCCCGCGAATCAACGACGACAGGCGCCAGCATGCCGCTCCCCACGGCCAGCTCGTGTGCTCGTCATGGGCGTGGCGGCGGCAGAGACGGTGGCGGCGGCGTTCGTGGATCCCAACACGGTGTGCGCGGCGCCGTGTGCTTCAAGAAGGAGACCGAGCTCGACAGCGCCGCCGCCGCGTTGCTGCACTACTCCAGCCAGCAGTTGGTCGAGCTGCCGCAGCTCGAGAGACCGTCGTCACCGACAGCGTCAGGCGGGGCAAGAAGAAGGCGTGGGCCGACAAGATGGCCACGGACTAGAGGGCGCTCGACAAGTTGGGCCTTCCATGGCGGATCCGCCGGCCGGAGGCGGGAAGGGCGTCCGCGTCACTCGAAAGGAGGTAGGGAGGGCGGCGACGGCATTGGAGCGGCCGGCGCAGGAGCGGAAGAAGAAGCGGGGGAAAGAAAGGACAGACGGTTGGGCCTCCTGCGCGCGGATGGAAGAAATAGCAACTCGGGTTTGGGTTGGTATATTTGGATCCCCATGGATGGATTTTAGGTCCGGACCTAAAATAACAACTCATATAGGTCCTCTGTTGGAGCTCGTTTTTTGGCTGTTTTTAGGTCCCGAGGTAGTTTTCAGGTATAGCAACCCAGTTTACCAACTCTATTGGATATGCTCTCATAAAAGGAGACAGAAGAACATCGACCATAAAGAATTAAGTAATTTAGCTAAGGTTACAAAAGAGAAAAGATTCATACTGCTCATAGTTATATGTATCCATCTGGCACAATGCAAGTTTCGCAAGCTCAGAATATCACACATGGAGAGCAGGGGTTAAGTCACCATGTAAAGAAAGCTATGACCACCTAATGTGACCTGCAGATTTAGATTTACATACTAGGCTAGTAGCAAGGCCTCAGAAGAGAGACGGCGGTGCTCACACAGCACATGCTAGGCTCCTGCTAATCTAGAGAGCAAACCATCGAGCTAGGATAAGCCAAAAACTCCCAAGCTAGCAAATGATTCTAAGCCAATGAGGCAAAAACTTACAAGCCACAGCACTTAGAGAACTACAAAACTAGATATTCTGAACATAATCAGAAAGTCGCTGAGCCTGTTCTCCTCAGTTGATATTTGGGTTCCGGAAGAGGCACAGAGAAAAGTATCTTCTCCAAATCCTGAACATAAGACAAAACAGGGCATACGAGTCAATGAATTGAATATGGGAACCTACTCTGGGAAACTGTGATGAGTTGAATTAAACAAGCAAGAAATCAGAACGGCAAATTATTTGCAAGTATTAGGCTTCTGCATCAGTAGCACAGTGTCAATGTTGCGGTTTTGATTTATTTGTTGCCACATAAGAAATAAATTGTGAGAAAGCAATATCAGAAAATTGCTTCACTCTGCTCAGTCTCTGGCAATCTTACTACAACATGTAAGATGAATTGTTTAGTAATGAAATAGTCATCTAATGCAATCAGCATCAAATAGAAGACTGGTGTGCAACCAACAAAACAAAATCGCCTCACCAAGAACTAAGGTGGAGCTGTGAAACAGTGAATTTGAGGTTAGGAGTACAACTGATTAAGCAACATACAAATTGAATAGGTGGTCGTATAAATATAAAGTTACCACTATCAATGCTACGACATAGCAACTAAGACCAAGATATGAATTCCGAATTCACAGTTACATGTCACCAATCAATAGCACTAGCATATAAAGATAAGAACAGTAGTTATAATAATGTTACAAGTACTGTAATACATCTACGTAAGTGAAGTATGAACCCACAATATAAAGCAGAACTCAAACATGCTCGCTCAGTTCTGAAAATATTTAACATAAAGCATCACCAAGTTACACTAAAACTAAACCAGGGGCCTTTGAGAAGACAGTTTCCACAACCAAATGATAATAACAACCAAAGGCTCTCTAATACCAAGTATGTACATAGAGTTATACTGCGGTTCCATTCTATGATGTTAGAATTAGAATAGAGGGCTTTGATCCGACCAATTCTGATGCAGGACAGAAAATCAGAATGTTGTTGCACATTCACATCTCCAGGCTCTCAGAATTTTTAAATGAACATGTTATCTATTTTTCGGCACATAATCCACCAAAGCGTAATGTAACCTTAACAATATCAGTCGGAATTTGGAAGGTAGGTTAAATAAAAGATAACCCCAGATAGTCGGCACAATTACATATAAGAATTAGCCCTTGGTACTTGCATCTACTCCAATAAATGATGGACAAACAGCACGAATCTTATATTAGATCAACCAACGCATGCTGTAATCTTAGTTCCTATAACTATATAGCCAATGGATGTTGTGAACTATAGGGGGTTCAGTGATGTTTAGATAAATGCAGGTCTTAAAAGTGGCTTCACAGTGTGATCTAAAATTAGATTCAATTGTTAGTAAGAGTAATCACATTTATTTCCTGTCACCTACCGAATAATCTGACACCTGTTCAGAAACAGAAAGTGATGATAAAGAGAAGAGACTAATTGGTAACTGCGCATCCGCATCAACCAAACAAGGAAGAAAACAACACTTTGCTGGAAAAAGGGGGATGGCATAGTACCTTTTGCCTCTTTAGTCTCTCATTATCCTCTTCTAATCGAGATACCTTGTTTTCCAGTTCATTAGTGTAGGCCTGTTGCAAATACAGTGTAAGTAATACTCAGGCTTAAGAGGAACGGCAAGCCATAATGTGAACATTTTCCTACACACTGTTCACAAGAAATTAACATTCATAAATCTTAATGACTACTGATCTATATCTAGAGAATTGCTGTGCAAAAGAATATTAAACACAGAAAGTCAGCAGACATGTTGCAACCTGCTTCCTAGCCCTTGAACGAGCAGCTGACTCCCTATTCTTTATCATCCTCTTCTGCCTTCTCTCCATCAACTTATCCGCCACATCTCCTGGGGCACCACGCTTCCTACCAGGTGTCGGAGAATCAGAAAGTGTACCCATCATTGGTGAAGTAATATGGCCATCAGAGTATGATTCCAGAATAACACCCGGGCCAACGTTCAATGGCTGAAGGGCTAAGTGACTTGGCATATAGGCACCTGCCACACTGTGTTGCCCGTGCTGATGTGGTTCGATAGCTGTAATCCGCTGCTGATAGTGGTCTAACCACTGTGCTCCAGCTGTCAAACCGCCAGTTCCAGCACTACCAACCTGCACCACATTGCCTACATCATTCAAGTCCTTCAGATATCCTTGGGTGACAACCCCAGCTTTCACCAAGAAATCCTCGAGCGTCATCTCCCCAAGCGTCGGCTGCCGCTCCCTTCTCCTCCGACCACCCTCCGTAACATGTCTCTTCGGTGCATCTTGGATGCCCTTCCACACCTCATCCACAGTCTTCTTGCTGAGCTCAGGCGGCATGGTGATGCTCCCCTGCCGCAAGAGGCCCGAAGTCTGCTCATAATGGCTGGTAGTGCCACCATCATGGTCCAGACCATCAGGAAAGACACTCCTAAGCAATTCATCAAGGTTCATACTGTGCAGGGGTTCTCCCAAATGGTTCTGCACCTCGTCAAGGGTGAGGCTATACAGAGACCCTTGTCTTGCCAGGTTCTGCATCTGCCCGCGTTGCGCTGCGCCGGCAGCACCACTGCCGCCCCCGCCTCCTCCACCTCCCCCAGCCTGTGATGCCATTGTCTGACTCCCCATAAACCAACAGATTTCAGAAACAACGCGAACTGGTCTCCGTTTTAGCGTCAGCCAGTTCAAGCAAAGACAAATCTCGTGTCTACGGCTGACGGATCACAACCTGCAGATCCACAATACAGGGGGAGCCATCAGGCAGCTGCCAGGGAACCCAACACGGATAATAGAAATGAAAAGAGGGGCAAGATTATCAGAATCCATTTAGGGATGGGGAGGGGGAAGACGCGCTTACCTACGCGTGAGACGCGCAACCCTTGCCGGCGCCGGACTTGGTGAAGACACCGCCTCTCAGCTCGCCACGGGCGTCGACCACTGGCCTGGCGTCGGTCCGGGGGCTGCTTGGAGAGGAACAGAAGTGGGTCAGGCGCCACTGGTGCGAGCGGACCGTGGCCGACAGAGACCTCTGCCGGGTGCGCCGGTGCAATTCTCTTTTTTACTTCTCCGGGAGGCGCCGCCGACTAGCATCCGCCATTGGGGGTGGAGGGGGAAGGGGAGGAGGCGGGCATGCGGTGGGCGCGCGACGGAGCTATGGGGGAGGATTGGGGCTTGGGAGAGGGATCTTGTTTGGCGTTTAACTATGGCTTGAAACTGCCGTAGAGGGTAATTAAGAACTGGGGTGTGGGGCCCACCAGCGGAATGAGAAAATGGAATGGAAAGGAGGGTCACGCTTTTGTCTTCGCCTGGCTGGAAAAAAGAAGTCCTCCGAGACACGGCTAGATGCTGAGTTCTAGGGTGCAGGCGTGTCCACTCTATCTCTGTCGCTTGTAACAGTTTTAGGTGCGGCTCGATTTGTTTATCCGCGACATGTTCGGTTGGTCAGTGGTCGGTGTTGTATTTTACTGAGAGAAACATACTGCTGCTGACTGTTGGCTGATAAGGCAAGCGAACATAGATTTAAAATTTTAGCCATCTAAATTTCACATGATTGTTTGGCTATAGAAATGTCATTTTGTCCTAGAAAGAAAATAGTAGATAGGAGGAGTATTTCATTTTTTATATACTTCTATTATTTCAATTAACTGTTTGGTGACAGTTAAGGCCCTAAATAATTTTATGGGTTCTATAAAACAGAGAGAAAATAAAAGAATGAAAAAATAGATTACAAGTAAAGCATATAGGATGATGTGAATCCTCCTAGTATTGGGACGCCCTTAGTCCTCATCTTTTAGCTAATGCTTTCTCATTCTGATGTATGGCTAATACTTAGTTTATCCATTAGCCCACCTGTATAAATGATTTAGTTCTGGAGTTTAACATATTTTATTCATTAGCACTTGTATACATTTAATATAAATTTTGACCCATGATATATTAACAAATCAATATGAACCACGCATTATTCTCTATAGTATTCATAAACGTATTTTTACAAAAGTATAACATTTATACACATAACTAAATGCATGAGTATGTGAAATGTAGAGTTTAATTTAACAAAGCATGTTTCTATTCAAGATGGTATGAGCGACCAGATCTGGTCCATAAACTGGAATTAGTGGAAACACGAAGTTGCATCTGCCGATACTCATGGAGAAGAATCGCATACTGCTAAATAATTTTAGAAAGAATCCGGCAAACAATGCTTGATGGTTGTCCTTTGACTACTCATGTCTATAGACTGCGGAGTATGGTCAACAAAATCGATTGTTACTCCCTCCATCCCAAAATATAAGGTCTCGTAGGGTTCAAACTCAAGAAACAACAGTAAGAGAAAATGACCTCTATACCCCCTCATTTTACACTACCCATCAACTCTCCACCCACCCAGCAACCTCATTCAGTCCTATCCCTCCAGGACCTTATATTTTGGTATAAAATTTGAACCCTCCAGGAACTTATATTATGAGACGGAGAGAGTATCTACTTATCTAACACTTTGAAGAAAAGTACTACCTCCAATCGCCAAAAAGTACTAACTTGATTTGTTGTTTTGGTACAATATTTGACCATTCATTTTATTCAAAAAATTATACAAATATTATTTATTTTGTTTATAACTTACCTCATTAAAGATATTTTAAGCATAACTTATTATTTTGTATTTGAACTAAATTTGTTAATAAGAAGAATGGACAAACATTGTCATAAAAAAGTCAATATGGAATAGTAATTTGAAAAGAGAAAGTAGTAGGCTTGATTTGTTGTTTTGTCCATATGAGAATTTAATTGTTTCACCTTGACTTGATAGTATGACTTGAACTACCAACATGATGCGGCGCCGTTACACCTTAACTAACCCAATTATTACTTTCATACTTCAGATTAAACCACATTACAACTGTATGGCCACGTATCCTTGGTGTAAAGGCTAGAGATTATCTCTATTGCAGAACATCGTTATGATTTTTATATTTTTATACCAACGTGATCATCTTAAAGAAGAAGACTTGCCTTTGTTTTTTTAATCAACAATCCAAATAACTATGCTCAGTGATCTGGCCAAAATGTAAGTGAACACTTTTCTCGCCCTGATACCTGGCCCCCATGAAGGTGAATAATGACTTGATATACTTTGCCGCAAAAGCTAAAATTCAAATTCCTTCTAGTATCGATACAAAAATGACAAAGTTCAGATGAATATATGCATTAGGATTAGGGGATACTTATTGTCATCAGGTGCAAATGCCTCCAAACTTCGTCGTTATTTTAAGAATTAATGTAGAATAGTCTTGAAATGTGTATCCATTCGTTTTGAGTGCATATCCTGTAAAAATGTATAAAGATTTTGATAATTGGAGAGATGCATTTCTATACTGCTAGCGGGTCCTTTGTGTGCGGCTAATTTAAGTCTAAACATGGCATCTTGAGGGAGTAGATACTTTCCCACTCTATGGATTCCTTAAACCATACTAAAACAAACCAGGCACCACAGCCGTAGTATTTTATTTTGACTTTCGAGATACCAACCTGTTACTTTAACCTTTCAAACCCTTTTCGACATAAACCAACAATTTATGCAAACAAAGCAGTAATAAAAAAGAGAGGGGGTTTAGAAGTTCTGTCTAAGATCAGATCCCTCGGCACTCGGCAGCCGGGACCGAGTTTTCCAATGGTGAGCCAATAGTGAGCATCTCCTCGGGTATATTCTGCTTCCCCCATGTGTTTTTCGGGAACACCGTATGGAATATGTGTATTAAGCTAAGCTTCCCCCATTTGCAGGATCTAAGAAAGGAGAGCTTGTCTTGTTTTCAGGCAAAATCAGTACGTAGATAATTTTGATGAGGACTTGAAATCAGTTAATAATATGGGTATAGTACATTTCTGTTTGATAATCTTAGACTATCTCCAACAGCAATGGCAAACGGTGACCCAAATGCAAAATAGGTCGCGTACAGTAGATTTGCCTCTCCAAACTGGGCTCCAACAGCAGACCCAACCGGGGACCCAATTTTGCCTACCCACCGCAGCGAGAGGCAAAAATGCCTCTCCCGTGGACGGCGACGCAAATGGAGAGCGCCGTGGCTGGGCATGACGAGGTGGGGCCGTGAGGAGCAGCCGACGCAGTGAAGCGGGACCATGGCCGGTGGGTCGAGCTCCCCATGGCCGGCGAGGTCGCCGCATCAAGCTCCTCCATGGCCGTCGAGCTTTGAGCTCAGCTAGCGGGCGACAAACTGCGGATGCGACGGAGGACCATGCGGACGATTCGCCGGCCAAACCTTCGATTCGTCAGCTCGGGGCTTCGATTCGCCAGTTCGGTGCCCGCGGCCGGCGAGCTGGCCGGAGGAGCTCGCGTGGCGGCGCAACAGCTAGCCTCGGCCGCTCGGCGTGCTTGCGAGAGGAAGGGAAGAGGATGGCCTCGACGGCTTGGCGCTCGGCGGGTACCTCAACGGTCGGAGCTCGGCGGGGACCTCCTCGACTGGCGCGGCGAAGCTGCCTCGCGACGCGGTGGGTCCATGGCGGCCGGCGCTCGACGGCGACCTCGGCGGGGACATCCTCCTCCGGCTGCGCTCGCACGCGCAGAGCCCCACGGCGGCGCTCGCCTGCGCCCGCGGCGGCGCGTGACCGGCCCGGCGAGGTGGGTCCGCTGCGGCGCGGCGAGGCGAGCCCGCGGTGGCCGGCGGCGAGGCGAGCCCGTGGCGGCTCGGTGGGGACCTCGGCGAGGTGGAAGAAAGAGATGACCGGGAGGAAGGGGACGGGAGGATGGGTGCTCGGTTTGCATCGCTTGTTGGAGAAGATAATATTTGGGTCCTTGACTTCTTTACTGTGCGTGACCCAAACTTTGAAATAGGTAGCTGGTTTAGGTCTCCGTTGTTGGAGGCAGTCTAAGCTGCTGATTGATTGGTACTAGCATGATACATGGAACTTTCTCGTGGGGAACCGAATGACGAGACTTGGCAAGCCGGCAAGGGAGCTGTGAGCATTATTTATTTTGCGTCATGTGTACCATTAGCAATAATGAATAACGAAGTGATAGGGTGACAGTGATATACCACATACAATATTCAGGAATAAATAGAAAGGAAGCCCCCCCAATACGATAAATTAAAGCGTGGTGCCTTAGTGATGGAATGATGGCGACCATCTAAACAAAAACTATAATTCCATGGCGCCAAGTGCTTGCTCCTGCTTGACTTCACTGCATGCTGGTTTTTCGATTCATTGATCGCCTCCTTCATCAAAGACATCTCATCTCATAGGTCATATGCTTGACTTGGTACGGTATGCACAGCAACTCATCAGCAAGGTTAACAAGGAACTAGGAAGCACCCTGATGAGGCTTGAGCAAAGCAAACCAAATGCTGCTAAGGGCTAAAAGCCGGCCTGCTCCTTAATTATGACCGACTAGAATATATGCGTGTATGGACATCACGCTTAACAATTCGGCCGGCACTGCTTTATTTTGTGCACCAACCAACAATGGCCGACTTTTAGAGCACTAAGCAAGGTGGTGATGGTGTGTCAAGTACTACACTAAGGCCATTTGGATTAGAGAAGAGGGAAGCAAAGCATCAAGCACGCGCATCGGCATATATGGCCCTGCCCCCCCTAATGCGAGGCTGCGGAAGAGCTGTGTGAGGCTATCATTCGCGTCCCATGCCTCCTAAACTAAGATTGGACGACGGTCGGTGAGTCTTAAGCAAACAATGGCATGAATGCATGATGGCCCTGCCGGCCGTTTCCCCACACACATGCCAAGCGTCAAGCGAACAGCCACAGACAGCATCGACGATCTCAGTCAGATTACCTCGTGCTAGTACTGATTGTGCTGCCTCCTTGTCCTTTTTTTTTATACTTGCCTCCTTGTCCTTGATGCATGACCACTGTGTTCGTTCGCTCATCCTCTTCCACAAAAGGTGGCAGCTCCTGTTGCTTGCGGCAGTGGCCGGTGGGCCAATGGAATGGATGCTTCGATGGCAGCCAGCGTACGTCGCCGCTGGCTCTCCTCTCCATCGTGTCGTCCTAGGGTGAAAAAAAAATTCCTCCGGACACTCGAGAGCACTTGGAGGCAGAATCATTGCCCGGGCGTCTCTCGGACTGCACTTCCACCGTTGGTGCCTCCGCTTCGCTTCCGGTGCGTGTGGCGTGTAGTGTAGTAGTGCCGTGACCGGGTGGGGGCGGCGCAGCGGGTAGCCGAGTTTGACAACCCCGCAGCGACCGCGCAATTCCCTGCGGATGGGTGGACGCGCATCCACGGGCCCGGCCGTCGGCCGGAAGGGAGCAGAGGCCGTGCCCAAGTCTCCACTGTCCGCATCCGCCACCACGGCCGTCGCCAAGTGTCGGCCCGAGACGGATCGACTGGGCGCTGCAGGAGATCCGGATCCGTCCAAGTGGACGCAGCGCGACGGCAGTTTGAGAATGGCCGGCCGGGGCCGACGGTGCAACGGAGGAGTGTGCGGGCGGCCTCTCTCGTGCGTGCCGCTCGCTCGGCGGCTGTTGGCGGCCCAGGTCCGTGGTGGTCCTGAACAGTTTTGGGCTTCGGCAACCCCAAACCGCGCGCACGGCACGGCAGATAGGCAAAGTTGGACACGTGAGAACTGAGAAGGAGCATTTTTCATAGCAAAGTTGGAACATAGAAGGAGAATCCGATCGATCCCCGTTTAGGGCGTGCACAAAATCAAGGTTCACACAATCTAATGATTCATGCAACAAAAATAGTCCATCAGTTGTAGGGCCCAATGGACATTGGCCAGTCACTCATCTACCTCTCGGCTTTCTCTCCTTCATGCTTCATTCCGCATCTCTGCTCTCCTCCTACAGGGTACACTCAACCTACCACCAAATCCACAATAACGAATGGACGGAGATCGTCAAGAACTTATACTGTTGAAACAAAAATGAGCAATAGTAAAAGGCAAGACACAATAATACGGTGAGCGTGTTGGCAATATGCTTTGGAATTGCAAAAGCACAAGGATACGGATCTATCGTCGTTACAGCATCAGCGTTCGACCTAGAGACCTACATTTAACGCCACCACTGTTTTGGATCTGGATTTAAGCAACAAGTGGTAACTTTTAATTCTCGATCCGGGGTGTGTTTAGTTCCAAAAAAGACGAAGAAAAAGTTTGGTGAAAATGTCACACCCGACACTGTAGCGCACTGTAACATTTTTCGTTCATTTGTGGTAAACATTGTCCTATCACGACCTAACTAGGCTCAAAAGATTCGTCTCGTTGTGTACATCAAAACCATGTAATTAGTTTTTTATTTACCCACGTTTAATGTTTCATGCACAAGGAGAGAAATTTGATGTGATAGGTAAATAGTGAAGTTTGGAGAAAGAATTTTGGAAAGTTTGGTGATTCGACGTGGAACTAAACACACCGCCTACCAGCTTTAGACTCGGTTTTTCAAGCTACTTGAATCCGACAGCTAAGACCAACGTGGCATGTATGCTAAGGCTTTTTTTAATATAAAAAATGGCATGAATAACAACCGAATATGTCCACGGCGAGTTTGCTAGTTCGGCGGGCGGCTGACGCTGATCTGTTCTGAGAGAAAAGTACCGTTGACTGATAGCTGGTGGTTGGTTTGTTTTAAGAGAAGAAGGTGGCTGATAAGCCGCGCGTTATTTTTTTTCTAATGGAATCTGGACCTATGCAACGATATTTCAAAGAAATGTGTTGAAAATTGCTCACGAAACTTATTGTATTTTATAGCAGGTTTAAATCCATAATCCCTTGATAGTTTAACCAATCTGGGCACTGCCTTGTGAATTTTTAACTCATCCTAGAGTTACTTAAATAAATGTGTGGACATGGTACACGCGGTGAACTATTAAGCATTTACATCGGTTGGTAAGTACAGTATTCGTAATGCCATAATGGTGTTGGGCCTTGTTTACGTTTAGTTCCCAACTTTGAATGTATAAAGTTGGAACTTTTTTTACTGTAGCGTCACTCTACCATTTCATTTGTATTTGTGAATAATTGTCCAAACATTGATTAATTATGTTTAAAATGGTCGTCTCGCAAAATACAATAAAACTGTGTAATTAGTTTTTGATTTCATCTACATTTAGTACTCCATGCATGTGCTGACATTTTGATGTGATGTAAATCTTCTTTTTACATAGCGGAATTTAGGGTGTAATTTGGAAACTAAACAAGGCCTGATTGCTTCCTTGCATGTATGATGTGACCTACGGCACAGCTGCTGCATTTGTACTCTACCAAGGCTGTGTGTAGTTCCATTGAAATCTCAAACTTTCTCTCTCTAAACTTCACTATTTACCTATCACATCAAATCTCTCTCCTCATACATAGAGTGCTAAACATGGGTAAATAAAAAAATTAGTTGCATGGTTTTGATGTACAGGACGAGATGAATCTTTTGAGCCTAGTTAGGTCATGATAGGACAATGTTTACCGCAAACAAACGAAAAATGCTACAATACACTACAATGTTTAATGTGACTTTTTTACTTCCATTTTCATCACGAACTAAACACCGCCCAAGTATACTCGTGCCTCCTGTCAACAACACGTACGCACCCGCACGGGCGCACGTGTCTGCTCGCGAGGCCGAGAGCCCCCTCCCTCTGAACGGTGAACCCATTGGCCGTTGGGTGCCGCGTGCCCCCGTGCACGCAAGAACTCGCAGTCGCAGCAAGTAAGCTCAGGCTCTTTCGCAGTGGAGTCCCATCCACTCTCAAATTTCGCAGCACGGCTCCTCCTCCACGCGCGGCCGCGTGACTTCCCTGCGTTGCGTGATTCGCAACTTGCGTCCCTGCAGCGCGGACACCCAACTTCTCCAGGGACTCGACCGCAAAAGGCTCACCCAACCGTCGACGTGGCCTCGGGGCCAAGTGTCGCCGCGCCGGCGCTCACATGAACCCACGCAGGCGATGCGTCATGCGCCAACCCACCAAGCCCTGCTCCCAACCCAACCTCCAGTCCCCACACCGTCGTCTCCACGCACGGCTCCCAGCTGGCAGCTTGGTGTATTTCACTGACCCCGGTTACTCCTGCTTTTTCACCGCAGTGCACCACACAACCTCACAGTGAAACAAACCATGGTTAACCCCTCATACCAAAAGAGTAGCTGTGTGGTGAACCATTTCCTCCTTCATATAGACAGGCTCACACCACCTGCTGTGGCCCCTGATCTTCCCATTACCAGTAGTAGTAAGCACAGCCAACGCTTGCTGTTTACCACTACCACGCCGTTCAAACAAAGGAAAAGCGCAAAAGCAAAGGGGGGCGATCACGGTTCACGGGCAAGGAGAGCAAAACCGCGGCCGGCCGGGGCTAAACCCTGGGCCACTCGCCATGACGAGGCCGCATTGCTCAGCCTCCCCGCTTTCCCCTTCGTCTCGGGCCTTCTCCTCCTCGCTCTCCTGCGTCTCCTCCTCGGGCTCCTGCTACGCGCCGCTGCAATGGCCGTCGAAGCGCAGCAGCGTCAGCAAGAAGAAGAGGAGCAGCCGCCGGAGGGCCAAGAACGGCGCCGGCGGTGCCGGTGCCGCCCCGAGGAGGAACAGCTCCATCTACAGGGGCGTCACCAGGTGCGTGATCGGCCAAATGTGCAATCTTTCTCTTCATCGGCGGCGTGGTTTGGTTCTTTGCTTGTGATTTCTGAGCGAGAGGCGCGTCGCCGTGTTCGTTGATGCAGGCACAGGGCCACGGGGAAGTATGAGGCGCACCTGTGGGATAGGCATGCTCGGAGCCCGACCAAGAACAAGAAGGGCAGGCAAGGTGAAGTCTTTGCTTGTGTCTGCAGCTGATGAACGAACTAAATGCGATGCTTTTTGTTTCTTCTCTGGTCTCTCTCCGTTTATTTGAGGGCCTCATTTTGTAGAAAGATGTACTGACATTCTTCTCTGCTTCTTCTGAATTTTTGTTTTTGGATTTGTGCTCGGCTGCCTCGATATTCGTGTGATATGCGGATGTTCTATGTCTGATGGTCTGCTTGCTTCCAATAGTTTATCTTGGTGAGTCAAGATCCTCTCACACCTGGAAAAAGCTCATGAACTTTTCCATGCTATGATTCACAAATTATTTGGGAATTGGGATGGTTGCCAATGAACTGCATTGTGCTGTTTGGATTGTCTTCGACTTTCAAATCTGCAATTGCTTTCTCCCTTCTTTTCAACAAAAGAGCGATCGAGTGTGGGGGAAAATTATCTTTTGGGTAAAGTTGAAAGGCTACTACATCTTTCTTGTCCCATGAATAACTACTAGTCACTGCATAAATGGCATATGCTCTAGAAATATAATCAAGAACATGAGAATGCATGGGTTAAGATCATAAATGGTGTTTCTTTGCAGGAGCTTTTGACACTGAGAAGGCAGCAGCCCAGACGTACGATCTTGCAGCGCTTAAGTATTGGGGTTCAGACTGCATACTCAACTTCCCAGTAAGCAGAGAGTTCAATATGCATCAGTTGTCTCGATACTGTACTTTACTGCTAATTCTATGCATCACCTTACTTGCGTGAAGCTAAGCCCTTTCTGTGGTAAATTAATGCAGTTGGAGTCGTACAAGGACGAGATTGAGAGGATGCAGCTCACTACAAGGGATGCGTACCTGGCCACTCTGCGGCGCAGGAGCAGCAGCTTCTCGAGAGGCGCCTCCGGGTACAGGGGAGTGGCCAAGTAAGCACGCACGCACGCGTTGCTTGAACCATCACTGTTATCTCTGCATCTATCCAATGAAGCACTGGTTCAGTGGTTCTGCCAAATGCTTCAACCCACTTAACCACCTGAGGGAATTACAACGCCACCATCTTAGGATGATGTTTTGTCCTTTTTAATCTGCAATTTAAGTATAAAAAAATCTGCAATTTTTATTCAATTCTCTGCTGTTTCCCCTTCCTTGTAGTGAACCCATTCTGCAATTCTGAGTGACTTCTGCTATTAATGAGAATTTTGGATTTGCAGGCACCACCACAATGACAGGTGGGAGGCCAGGATAGGCTATGCTAACGGCAAGAAATACATCTACTTGGGGATATTTGGTACCTGTCTCTTTCTTTCACCTTCAACTGCATTTTACTCTGATCTGGACAGACCAAATTTGTTACAAAATCATTGCGCGCAAGTCGCTGCTGTGGCATCGTGCATTCAACATTCTTTTCTCTTAGCAACACCTCTTTGTCCCTACTGCTAGTAGTAACATGTAACTTGCATATTTTGCAATTTGATATCTGCATTTCTGGTGCCAATGTAGTGGTCTTCATTCTCCAATAGGCCTTTTCTGCATGCTGCTGCTGCTGTGAAGGCCCAGGGAATGTACTTCTGAATTGTTGGTTTGGCTGGTCCTCTTGGATCTTTTCTTTGCGTGCAGGGACCCAGGAGGAGGCAGCCCGGGCCTACGACCTCGCAGCTCTGGAACTGCGGGGCCACGCCGCGATCACCAACTTCGACATCAGCAGCTACACGGAACAGCTTGAGCCGCCGCCGGTCCCCAAGGCCAAGCCGACGCCGAACCTGAAGCCCAAACCCGAGCCCGTGGACGAGGCACCGCCGCCGCCGCCCGAGGCGAGCTGGAAGACGCCGCCGCTTCTGACTCCGAAGCCTGAGCCCGAAGACGAGGTGGCCGCCTATCCCCTGGCGGCGCTGCCGCCGGGGCCGGTGCTCCGCGACGCGGACGACGTGGACCACGCCATCGCCGAGATCCTGCCGGCGCTCTGCATGGACCCCGCCGACTTCGAGGCCCGGTACCCCGCCCGCCGCGGCCGCGCGCTCGGCTGGCCGTCCGACGCCGACCACCACCTGCGCGGCCTCCCGCTGCCGGACGCCGTGTCCTTCGATGACGACATCGAGACCCTGTTCGACGCTGCCACCGGCCATGCCCAGGGCGAGGTCCAAGTCCAAGTCCCCTCCGCCGCGGCCGCCGTCGTGCCGGACGCCGTCACCTACGCGGCCGCCACGATCAGCTCGCTGGCGTCCGGGCGCTGGTGGTGACGCGCCGGCGCCCCGCGCTCCCGTGCCGGCGTGCTCCAGAGCACGCCTCCGCGCGGCCGTGTAATTACGTGACAACGTGTCGGTTCCAGGGGGATTTGGGTGGCATTTTGGCTTGGTGGCGAGGTGGCTGGCGCCCATTAAGCTTTGTTTTTGCCGTGTAGGTGCTGTGATCCACTCGCTCTTGATCCTTTTGGCCTTTTTGAGGTGTGTGAGAGTGGAGGGCTCGAACTCTGGGATGATCCACTGTGGGAAGCCATGGTAACTTGTAACTTGTCGGCTAACGGCGCACGCACTACGCTGCTACTATATCCGGTTGTCCCAGTTGGGTGCCGTGACAAGTGTGCGTGCGGTGTGACTGATGCGATGCACGTGCATGCTGAGTGCTCTGTTTGTTTGTAGCTAAATACCGAACAACTGGAATGACATGCTACCCCGTTTTGTGTTTTTGCATGTGTGTTCGTGTCAAGTGATCTCCTCATGTGTGTTCGTGTCAAGTGACATCCTCTCTCTCTCGTTGATTTGATAAGAATGACAGGCCGATTAATGTTATTACCTGCCAACAGCACCTACCTTACCTACGTACCTAGTAGAAGTAGCTAGCGAAGATTTGCGGCGGTCATGGTAGATGCTCGCTGGGCACAGTTTGGTTGCGTGTGTATACTGTGCTAACAAATACTCCCTATATTTTTAAATATATGACGTTTAGGATAAGTAAATTAATTTATTTTTAAATTAAAGGCCGGTTTGTTTGGCTGGTGGCTGATTTGTTCTGAGAGAAAAGTACTGCTGTCTGGTGGCTAATTTGTTTTAAGAGAAAAGTACTGGTGGCTGATAAACCAGATGAACATGGCTAAATAGTTTGTCCTAAACCATGTGACTTTTTCCTATGTTAAAAAGAAGGCAGTGTTAGCATTCGGTGATTGCCAACGTCAGAGCACTCTCCAGATTCTCTCAAATGAAAACAGGGAAGAACAAAAGAGACCAAGAGGAGGCAACTGAAATTTTTTGCAGCCGGTCAAAAGAAAACAAGATGCGGCACTCTAGGCGGGCCGCCTCGAAACGTAGCATCCACCCAAGTCCCAAATCAAACCAAACTCGTCCACTCCCCGGCCCGCGCGGCTAAGATCGAATCCACGCTCCACTAGCCCATTTTATCTAATAATCTCGAGTTGGGCCCATGCCTCGAAGGACCCACACGTCAGCCTCCTCAGCCAAGCGTCGCGATCAGGAGCTACGCCTCCATGCCCGCCCGACGACGCGGGTCGACTCGGCCGGGCCCCGCGCGAGCGCTCCTTCCTCTCTATTTTATCGCAGACCGCCTCGGGCCAGCCGCTCGGACCGCAGCCACAGCCTCGCGTCGCATTCGTCTCGCTCGCTCGCTCGCTCGCGTCGTCGCTCCCGCCTCCGCCGATCCGCGCGCGCAGATCGCCGAAGCCCGGGCGGCGCAGGGGCAAAGGGGAGGGAGGGAGCTCGCGCGGCGGCGGAGGAAGGCGTTCGCCACCGTCTCGGTGAGTTGCCCTCGGCCAGGCGGCCTCTCCTTCGGGCTATCACCGAATTCCGCCCCGCGCCTCGCGGATCTGATCTGCTCGACCGTCTGGCCGGCGATCGGGTGCTCATTTTTTCTCCGCTACGGCGTGATTTAGCTTTGACTGCACGCTAGCGTCGGCGAATATGTTCGTTCGCGCGTCTCTGCTTTCTCCCGCGAATCCGATTCGATCCCGCGCCTTGCTTTGGATCTCGTAACCTGGGATCCATTCCCGCGGGATATCTGATCTGTGGGATGTGCTCGGTTGCTCGGGCGCAGGTTCTTGGGAAGCGGGCGACGCGCGTTGGAATCGGAGCGAGACTGTGTGGATCTGTGCGCGGTTGGCTGAAACCTGTCTGGTTTTGTGTTGTGGCAGAGGAAGAGATGGGGCTCTCGTTCGGGAAGCTGTTCAGCCGCCTCTTCGCCAAGAAGGAGATGAGGATCCTCATGGTGGGGCTTGATGCCGCCGGTAAAACCACCATCCTCTACAAGCTCAAGCTCGGCGAGATCGTCACCACCATCCCCACCATCGGTGAGCCCTTCCTCCATATGCCTCTCCTTTGCATGTTGATTTATACCGTTGGTAGATGCTATAAACTTCATTTATTTTATGAAATGCAAATTCAAACATAGTGACAATTCACATTTGGGGCTTACAGTTCCCGACAGTTGGAGAAAATGACCCAGTTTACTTTGATAAGATTATAATGGTTTCATCAGCCATGTAAAAGTTGAGCAAATTTCATCCTGATTCCTGAACATTGGTATTTTCATTCAGTCATTTTCGTGTAAAAGGTTTTTGTTGGAAGAGTAACCCGACAAACGGTGAAGCCTTTTGTATGATGTGGCATCTGTTTAGGAACATTCGATTGGTAATATTTGTTAGACATACGGAACATTCACCACAGAACTAGTATGTCAGAATTGGTAAAATATGAAATAAATATATTTACTACCAACTTCTGGGTTGGCTTTACTTTACTGTACTTTCATTTATAGGATTGGTTTATCTTTGAATTTTGCAGGATTCAACGTTGAAACTGTCGAGTACAAGAACATTAGCTTCACTGTTTGGGATGTCGGTGGTCAAGACAAGGTAATTAAATGTGCTTATAATTGAGCTATATCTCAGATGGACTATCATAATATCAACTCTTAGTGAATAGTTTCTGCTGTCTAGATCCATACCATTATTATTTCTAATAAACTTTTTATCGATTCTTTGTGTCAAAACAGATCAGGCCCCTGTGGAGGCACTACTTCCAGAACACGCAGGGTCTCATTTTCGTTGTGGACAGCAATGACAGGGAGCGTGTTGTCGAGGCTAGGGATGAGCTCCACAGGATGCTGAATGAGGTAACATGCCAGCGTTATTTTAGTAAAGCGTTCCACTTTGCAAATATCCAGTCTTTAAATGAAGTTTTGGTTTCAACAATATTGCAATAATGATTTCGGAGATAATTCGCTGGCTGCAAAACAAGTTTTTAGATCCCTCGAAGCAGCCTATGCATACAGATGCTAAAAACAATAAACATCATTCATTTTCTTCTGACACCATTCCTGTATCTTTTTTTCTTAAAACCGCTTATTCAGTAGAAATTTTCTGCTCCTCTATCCATTCTGATTGATCTGATTTCGAATGATTTGGGTATCTTTCTATGTTGCAGGATGAGCTGCGTGATGCTGTGCTGCTTGTATTTGCAAACAAACAAGATCTTCCTAATGCCATGAATGCTGCTGAAATTACTGACAAGCTTGGCCTGCATTCTCTGCGCCAGCGGCACTGGTATGAAACTTCATTTTCATTACTCTTTACATATAATGGTCAAAGTCACCGACATTTTGAAATTTGTTAAGAGTGCCCTATTTTGGGCACATTTGCATGTATATACAGCCAATATTTGTAACTTTCTTGTTTCAATTATCATATCTATTGGATGCGACGATATGTTACTATTATCCAATCTTTTCATTGGGGAAAAAATGTTGCATTAATTTTCACCACTTGAGATAGGTGCGATCAGGGTTAATCTTTATCTCCATTCTGCAGTGCTGCATTACGTACCTTATCTCAAATCACTGCCAATATCACTGTTGCCTTTTGAAATCCAACAGATTTATTCATGCTAGTATTAAAATAAAATTATTCCCTGGGTTGCAGGTACATCCAGAGCACTTGTGCTACATCTGGTGAAGGGCTGTACGAGGGGCTTGACTGGCTTTCCAACAACATTGCCAACAAGGTAAGACTGATGCATGCTAATGACTCCTTTGTGCTTTGCTTGAATACCTCGGTTAACTGTTGCACTTGTTCTGATTATATGGTCCTCTTGGATGTTGAAATAGGCGTGCACAATAGCTCTATTATAGCTGCCTTGGTATAGCTGGTATTTCAGTGCTTCATTAGGCATAGAATAAAGTTTAGCAGTCTTAGACATGCATTTTGCTCTGTTCTGTGCTACCATACTTTTTTTCCCTTAGTACGGAGCACTTACAATTCTGCTTAGCATCCAAATCCTTTAAAAGAAAAAAAAAGCATAGCATCCAACTCCTTGTACATGGCAATAGCGACTTCACTTCCAAAAAATTGTTGCTGGCAACTGACAGTATTTCCATTTCATCTGTTTGCACAGGCTTGAAGCTTTTCGGCAGGTCTCTCAGGAAGAGGAAGACGTCTGAACACCTTATTGCTACCGTTTTACATATTATGATTATTATACAATCAACAATAGATAGTGTGGAGTGCTTGTGAAAAAAGAAAAGTCGGGCTCTCTTTGGAGGGGCTAGTACCAGATTGGGTTGTGTTTTCTGTTTTGTGGCATTTTGGGTCCTTATTATCGCCTGCTCGGTTTCACAAAAACTGATTCTGTCGATCATGTGTACTTAAAACTTCGGTGATGGCCGGTGTGGCAAATTAAATTAACATGCTGTGCCATGTGGATTTTGCCGATCCAGTGCAACCTGTGGCAAATAAATTCGAGGTGCTTTGCCGTACATTAGCTTGTGCCAACTCACTGCTGCTGCATCTGACCCACCACAAACCTCGTGTTCTTTTGGAGATGGCAATCGGCATGCTATGCCTTGCGCTGGCTGGCAAAGAGATGTTTCTCTGGTTACATGCTAAATAACATGTCATTCCTTGTGTTTCTTTGACCAATAATTAAGGGTATTAAATAAAGTCAGTTTACAAAACTAACTTCACAACATTGAACTATTTCGTGAGACCTATCTAATGAGGTCTTTGACCGCACGGTTAGAGAATGATTAGTGTAGCATTACTGTAGTAAAACATGGATTAATTAGGCTCATTAGATTTGTCGCACAAAGATGCACTCATTCCTAAATGGGTTTTACAAATAGACTTTATTTAATACTCCATGCATGCAAGATTCTCTTTGGAAAATTTTTTCCGGTACGAAAGAAACACGGCCATTGTCACTCGTCAGGACTCACCTGATAATACAAATATACAATCCTCACGTATTGGTCGTGCGGAGGGCGACCATGCTAGGGCAACATCGCTTGTCGGCGAGCGCGGGGCTGCTACCGGTGAACTGAGGTCTCCAGGACGCCATCGCATTATTCGCATGTCCGGCTCCCAGATCCCCTCATGCTCACTGCTGACTGCGCGGCCACAACGCCGTCCGGGCCCTGGGGTCCCATCCGTGGTTGCCAAGTCGTCGTCCGCCACCAACGTGTGGTGCCTCGTACTCGTAGGTGTCCACCGTCCACGGCCAGCGATTCTCGTTCCTGGACCTTTTGGCCGAGACCGAGAGTACAGTATGTCTAGTACCTTTATGCAACAAGAAAGCACAGCACAAGAGCTGCTGCTTTTTCTCATTTTCCTTCTCTCCCGCGCTACGTTATTCCTGGGGACCTGGACCTCTCTGTGCTGCGGCACTAAAAGAGTGCAATCAAGCACAAGCTCGAGACCTCTGTACAGGGGCAGCAAGAGTGGCTCCGACAAATCCATCCTCCATCTTTGATCGGCAACATTCGGTCGGGCTCGGCTCGGCGTCATCGCTTGCGACGCCGCGTTGGCCGGCAGCAGCAACGGCACCTGGGCGGGCCCCGCGACGGGCAGGTTCGACTTCGGGCGGCCGGGACTTCGCCGCTGCCATGGTGAGGATGGGGAGCATCGGCACCATCTATCACCGGCACGCCAGTGACGTACTGACGTCAGTGATGCCCGCTCCGCCTTCCGCCTTCGAGCCGCCGCATGCGCCAGTTGCACTGCGCCGAGCCCGAGCCGCCAGAGCTGCGCAGCGCGCCGCCGAACACCCAGCGCTTGCCCGCCTGCGCCCACCGCCGTCATCGCGCGTCCCGGCGCGTGGACCCCCGGCGCCTCCCTCTGTTTCTTCCCCGTGTGCGCCGCCCGCGGCCATGCCGGCAAGATAGTCGGCGCGGACCGAAGCACCGTGCGCCTCCGGCCATGGCTAGAAAATTGAAACAATGGCATTGAATGGAGTAGTACATAAGGGATCGTTATAAAGTTTAGATGGTATATGCGAAATTTTCTCATTCAAGTGATAGGATAGAGAATAACAGGTGCGTATCCAGAGCCTGGTCCGGCGGCCCAACACGCTCGTCCCACCGCCATTATTATCTTGACTCCGGTGAAGCTTTTGTTTCGGGATTTGGTGGATTTTGGAATACTAGCCTTTTATTGGTAAGAGCATAAAAAGAGAAAGATATGTGCCTGGTTTGGCTGTAGGGTACTTCTTTCTTCATCACGAGAAAAAGGAAATTAGGATACCATATAAACTACCTAATTCTTTTTCCCAGAGATACCTTACTCTAAATAGTATGCAAATACACAACTATAACTATATATACATATGAAGGTGGGCATGTAGGAGTTCAATCAAGATCGTCATAGGCGATCAAGACAGGAGCAACCGGATATCGACGACGACTAGCTAGAGCTGAATAACCATGGCGTGCTGGCGGTCGTCGTCGTCGTTGATGACGGTGGGGGAAGCGAACGAGGGCGACTTATCCCGTTCATATCTGTGGAAAGAGGCAGTCCTTTTGCCGCTGTGCTTCCTCGCTTTGGCCATGGCAGTGGCCTGCGTCACCTACATAATCGACACAGACCAGATAGCAAGAGAACCCTGGCTGCTGCTGGTCGTTGTGGCGTGGCTGCCTTGCGTGACGCTGGGCCAGGTGATCACGAGCTACGTGAACCTGTACCTGCCACTTGCGCCCGTCGCCGTGGAGAATGCTCTCTTCGTCATCACCTGGGTCGGCTTCGTTCTTATGATGGCGATGGCGTCTCTCGTCCTCCTCTGTGGTCACGCGATGGCCTTCGGCTGCACCGTTGCCGTCGCCGTCGCAGGGCTCCTCGCCTTGTGGCTCTGGCTCCATCGCACATACCACCGTGCTGTTGATTCCCAGCTGCTGCCTACCTAGTGAACGACAAGCAGGCAGCATAGGTAAAGGTGTAAAGCTTTATGTATATACAGTAGTAAGTATATTTGAATGGAATACTTTTTGTACTTGTTGGTCTCAAAGTTCGTATTGGGTTTTGCTCATCTCCATCTGCTCTTCTCGACCTTTGGTACCTGTAAAAAAAATAAGGAGCCAAGGACACTCTCTTGCTAGCATAGGTAAAGAGAAGAATCTCCCTTGCATCCACACGTCAAATTCTATGGACAGAGATAAGTACCCTGCAGAAATCTAGAAAAATTGGATCGGGAGTCCAGGACACAGTACAATTGTGGCGAGGAAAGACTAACCATCACGCTGTTTTGCCAAAAGATGAACTGTACGCTCACTATCTGCAGCTCTTTCAGTAGGTTTCACACCTAATTGATGCTCCTTCACAGCTATTTCCTTTTTCAAATGTGAAACTCAACCTACAAAAATAAAAACACAACACCTTTTATAATGATGAACATTGAGGTAAGAGATCATATATTTCTCATTATAGCAAACCTGGAGAGTGGAGACTTGCCCATCATCCTCTCTGATAGTCTTCAACAAGAGTGTCAAGTGTTACAATATTTTTCTACAAACAACAGAGTAGCATAAGAGTAACTCAAGTGCCACAGAGGCATGAGATGTTTACAAATTACAAAGTAAACTGGAACTATTGGATGAGCAGCACTGGACAAAAAAGCCCTAATATCACAATTTCGCCAAAACAAATGTGATCATGCTTTCACAAAACACACTCAAAGTTAACTAACATCAGGCATCAGTACTTCCAAGATCTCATTACGGGAACTTCTAAAAAGAAGGCATTACTTCATTTAGCATTTACAGAAAAAAAAAGAAATTATGTGTTGCAGGCCATGTATATATGTATGTGCATACTTAGAAATCTGGAACATCACTTAGCCTACAGGCTAAGCTGCAGATTTGTCCGCAAGCAAATTGAATGGCGCAACAGAACGAACACAACAAATTTATCTCATAGATCATTGCGTCTCCACAATGATCATATGGTTCTTAACCAAGCTGAATTTAGAAGCACATACACATGAGCTAACATCACCAAATTTATGGTCCTTAGCCATTAATCATTAGATAGCCCAAATTTAAATCCCAAATTTACAGTTTCCAAAATTGGAGAAAAACTTGCATAGAATAAACAAGACTTACTGTAAGCAGCAAGCGAAAGTCAGAACTATATATAGTGCTTTAGGCAAGTTGCGAAGTTGCAATCCAGCTTTTTCATTCTGTGAATTACATCAACTGAAATTAAAACGAGGAATCACACAAGTGGGTTAGTGCCTTCGGTTTTCAGTTTTCTCCAGAGGCTTTGCTATATGCTAAATGCTGATTTGAAACCCATACCAGTGAGGATTCATTACCTCAAGTTTTTTCAAATCATAGGTTGATAGCAAATGAATTCTACAAACCCAACCAATCCATCGATGACTCCATTACTTTCTACCCCTACTCTAAATATGGCAGTGCGGTGCCAAAAGAGATCGTTGGAAGCTTATCACCTGTATATGGAGTTGATTTTCTCCTCTTCTGTTACTTCCTAGCATCAGACTGGAGCTTCCAATCGTCAAATCATGGAGCTCTGCCTCCTTCCCAAGTAGATTCGCCGAGTGGCCTATCCTGTGCTAGTGTGCTGCTGTGCACCGACCCACATTAGCTTCAACGATGGCCGATGCGGAGGACAGGATCAGGATGTGATACTTGGGCTGAAGGATGGACGCGACGGGAGGAAGTGCAGGCGGAGGCGCCTCGCGTCACCGAAGTTCCTATCCAAACAGCAGCAGCGAGCCAAGGCTCGTCAAGTGGGAGAAGCTAGGTGCCGCCGTATCATGGCCACCGTCTCCGGGACCTGTGCATTGGTCCGTCTAGCGCTAGCGGGCAGACGAGAGCATCTCCGCCCGCGATGCGCTGCGGCTGCCTTGCGCCCGCCGCTGCTATTCCCGAGAGGCCATGGCCGCGGCTCCCGAGCGCCGCCATCACCGATAGCTTCCCGGCGTCCCTCCGCACGCGGCGCACTCCCTTCTAAGCATGGCCGCCCGATGCGCGGCGTAGGAGGGGCCCAAGCCCAACCCGAGCAAGGAATCGGGGCAGCGGGAGGCAGGCTGACCGAGGGAAAGGAGGGGGTGACGTGGGGAGGCGACGGCGACGGTGCCGTGCAGGGAGCAGGGGTGGGAGGAGAGAGAGAAGGAGAGGGGGAGAGGGGGGCGGCGAGGGAGAGGAGGGCACGACGTGGGGAGGCGCCGGCGGTGGCGGTGGCGGCGTCGGCCAGGGATCAGGCCGGGCCGGGAGCGTGTGTCTACTGGCAGGGGCAGCGCACCAGCGCCTGTTCTCAAGCATTTCATCGTATACCTTGCAGGCCTTCTCAGAATCACCAGCTTTGCCGTAGTAATGGACAAAGGGCTAGGCATACTCGTTGGGCTCGAATCCCCTCTCTCCCTCATCTTCCCTCCACCGAGAAAGTATGAGACCCTTCCTTCGCACACTGATCACACAGTTCTCTTCTTGTGTCTGAATCTGTGTTCTGTTCAGTAATTTGGATGGGCCACTTCATAGAAAATGGAAAAGTTAAGCTCAACACTTCATGAACTGGGCATCAAGCGTGTCCAAACAAGCATATTGGAGTCCAAACAAGCATTTTGCTGAAGACAGGTATAGATAATGTGTTCATCTTGCTTACCATTTTGGAATTGTCTGCTTGTTAAGCTTGTGCCATATTGAGATGGCCTGCTCATTTGTTTCAGAGAAGAAGCCAAAGAAATACGATTCAGGATAGGAGAAAACAGCAACATGCCTAGTTTTGACAACATCCCTTCTCGTATAAAAAGGTAATATTTACTTCTCTTTGGAATATGGCATATATGTGTTACTTTGATAGCTACATCTGCTTCATGCTTACGGAGAGTCAATTTTCACTGTTTAGTCCGTCTTATTTATTTTTGTGTCCATTTAACCACGAAACTAATCAGTTGTCATATTCTCTATGTGACATGGATTGTGATACTGTGCAGTTTATTTCATTGACGGTTACATACTTAGGCTTATCTCCTCTTGTGTAATCCTTAGCTTTTCCCCTCCAGGAAAACAGCTACTTCATGCAGGGAGTTGCACGAGAGGAAGCGGAGGCTTCAAAAGCTCGAGAGTCAAGAAATTGTATGGAGACATGGCCTTGCAAAAATAATTGAAGGTGTTGCATCTTTCTATATTTTGAAATTTTAGTTTGATTGAGTGCTACTTTTTACGGGTTTAATTGAAACAATATGTGACTGGGTTGATGCTACCAGTCAATTTCTGGAACTAAAATTCTTTAGTATCAGATGGAATGTAACATTCCTTCAGTTGGTGGTGGCCACAACTCTGACAAAATGCTATTGTTATATTATGTTCTAAGTTGGTCACTCGAGTTGATAAGGAAGGAACAGATAATACTTAAGAGACTGGCTGAATGATCTGCTACTAGGTTACTAGCTAGTTTTACTCTTAGCGTCCACTTCCCAGCATGTTTCTGAAAGGAACTTTCAGTATCATATGCACTTTGTTTTGAAGTCACTGGCACCCTCAAGTTAGCACAGATGTACCAAAAAATTCTAGTTGCTCACTCTATTGGATCAACGTAAATATAACAACACAATGAATATCAGTTGGAAGTTGGCTATTTTCCATCCTAACTTGGTAATTGTTGTTGTATGTACTTTTGTGTTCTGTAGAAGAAATTTTGTTATTCTGTCTTTACAAGTAAACTAAAATGTGAAGTCCACGACTTATCTAATATTTGGGCAGAAACCTGGACGCAAGAGGAAACTCCGGGATGATGAGATGGTGAGTCCAATATCACGGCCTGTCTATAAGTGGCGAGCACTGAAGAAGCGGTGAGGTAATAACATGCCCAAACTTATCCCCTTTTTTCTGTCGTGTTGACCTGTTAATTTTTGCTTACCCTCATTCTTCAAATTTCAGATGATATGAATGATTGACAAAGGGAAGAAAAAAGCTAAGTATTGCAAGTGGAAATACCAGTCGTCAGTCGTCACGGCAATCGGAAACTAGCGCGCTTGAACATCTCTTCTTGAAGCCTGAGTAAACGGGGCCCCTCCGCAAGAGTTACAAGTATCTCTTTGTGAAATTGTTCGGCAAAAAGAATTAGGATATGCTAAGAGCAACTTCGATATATATGAGAAATCGGATTCTGTATGGTTCAATTCAAAGGGCCATGTCTTCTGTATTCTGCCAAATTTGCATACTCGAACTGTGCGTTGTTGACCTGTATTTCGAGATCAGCAAGCAACGCCAGAGGCAAGAGGATATCTAAAATGTTGCGTTTGATCACATTTTTTTGGTTACACGAAGTGGGGGCGTTGAGCTGTCCAAGTTGCATAATTCTCAAGTTGAAGTATATCAAACATGTGTGGAATTGAGGATTTTATAGGATTTACAGAACGCTAAAGAGAACTACTGCAGTGGCTAGGCTATTTGTTTCCGCAAGCCTCTTTGTGCGTTCTCTTGCTTTCAGTTCAACAAGGCATCTACCTGTCACAGAAATCCAGTTATTCTAGAGCCACATGCATAGCATGATAGTCCCCTAAAAGAACACGTGACCCGCCTCCAGCGTCATCGGCCAGATTTTACATGAGTGTCACAGCGTTTCAGTCCCAACATGTTCATTTTTCTTTGAAACTTTCAACGAATTTCAGCCACATCAACGAGAATGCAAAAGACCAAAAGAAAACAGCTCAAAAATACTCTTTACTGGATCACGCCAGGTTCATCATTCTGCAATGCTCGGAGCATCTGACAATCAAGTGCTGTTTAGGAGACTCCCATCACAGATATCTTGAAACAATGTTTTCTGCAATCGCGATGTCAAAACAGGGGATTCTATTCCAAACAAGCTACCAGCGAAGGAATACCACTGATATCATGCCCCAGCAGTCGTTCAACTTAATCAGTAATGAATGAGCATGACAGCATGAGTGAGGAAAATAAAGCCGATCAAAATTCCAAAACGTACGATTCCAGAAAAGCAATTGAATGACAAAGAGGCTATCCAGGACCAGAAAGCTTGGTTTGGATCCCAGAATAACCAGGTTCCAAAGACCCATCCTTGGAAAATACTTCCTTACCACAGGGTAAAATACAGACATTGCTGGCTAGCGGCGGCGGCGGACTCCTTGCATCAGCGGCGGCGAGGGCGGCGGCGCCGGCGGCGGCAGCACTGCAGGCACCATGTGATGATATACACCAACACTAGATGTATGATGGTGAGACAGGAGCCAGCTGTATCAGTCTTGGTGTGGTGGTCGTCCGTGAGAAGGTTCATGGCGGCAATCCCCTCGGCGGCCACCGCGAAGGTGAGGAACACGAACCGTAGAAGGATGCAGCTCCAGCAGCAGCGGGAGCGACCGAAGGTGATGGCGGCAAGAAAGGTGACGACGATGGTAACGACGACGCCATACATGAACAGGAACTGTGGCCATGAAGAGCTGTTGAGGTAGTCCTGGTCGGCAGCCTTGTAGGTGAGGCAAGGCGGTGCGAACGTGAGCAGGTATCCCAGTAGCTCCCAGCCGTGCGCTTTGGTGATCAGCACGAATACCTGCAACTCGAGGTCGTCGTCAGTCAATTCACCCTCGTTGCCAGCAAACGAGCAACGTACGTATGCAGGATTGCAGGGGATTGGGAACAGATTATACTCACCTCGTCGTCGCCGCCACCGCACACAGCATCCAGCAGGCCGCACACGGCGTTCAGCAGGCCCTACAACATCAGGGTACGGACGTTGCAGTGATCGCCGGCGGGCACGGTTGTCACAAGAGCGAACTGCGAATTGAAAGGGTGTCGATCGTCACCTCGTCGTCGTCCCCAGCGTTGCTGTCTTCGCTGGAGTTGCCGGAGAGGTTGGGGACGTGGTCGTCGTCGGGGGGAGGAGGAAGCTCGTCATCGGAGGATGGGGGAAGCCCGTGCTCGGGGTCGGCGTCGATGTTGTCCTCGGACGCCGCCTGCCCCGAGGCGCGCCGCCTGCGCTCTGCCTCCTCCATCAGCCTGGCCGCGGCCCCGAAGTGGTGCGCAGCGCCGGCCCAGAGTGACTCCATGCTCCGGCGGCCGATCTCTCCGTGGCGCGAGGCGGCGGGGCTGCCGGTATAGGAGTCCATGCTCATGCTCCGGTGGCGGAGGCCGCGCTCCAGGTCCAGGGCCCCGTGGCGCGAGGCGGCGCGGCCGCGCTCCAGGTCCAGGTCCAGGTCGAGGGCCCCGTGGCGCGAGGCGGCGCGGCCGCGCTCCGGCTCCAGGTCCAGGTCGAGGGCCCCGTCGAGCGACCCGGCGGGGTACAGCGAGGTGTCGGGGTAGATGGAGGAGGCGGGGTGAAGCGTGGCGCGTGGGTAGAGCGTGTAGGGCTATGTTTCACCGATACGCGTTACGGGTACGGCGATACGGGTACGGCGATACGCCGATACGGCAAATCTTCAAAAACAAGGATACGCCGATACGTCTAGTATATAAAAATAAAAATAAAAATAACATGAATATGCAGAAAAGTGACAGCATAAAGTAACATGTCCAGGCAAGATAAATTACAACCAGTCATACATATCAAACAGTTCAGACTCCATAATTAAAAAACAAACATAACGACAGTGCATTACATAACGCATTACATAACTTAGGGATACAAGGCAGAAGGCCAATCCATTAATGCTGAAATTCATTCTCCGGCAATCATAACCTCAAACTCAGGCTCATCCAAAGTGAGATTAGCAGCTTGCAGAATGCCGACACCATCAAATGTCTCGAAGCCATCTCCCCCAACATCCCACATCTGGGATGGTCCTGTGAGATACTCATTACTGCTTCTTGAAAGAAGACGCAAGTTGTTATGCACAAACACTAAATCCTCTGCACGTTCAGGAGTCAACTTGTTTCTTCTCAGGTTATGGATAAAGCTGTAGGTGCTCCAGTTTCTCTCACAGCAAGAAGAGGAAGCTGGCTGTCCAAGTAGCCTAAAAGCAGTTTCTCTCATTGCAGCGTGAGGTAGAGAGAGGGTTTTAAGTAGCTAGGTTTTTGGATGGGCCGGTGTTGATGGGCTTCACCTGGGCTTCAAAATAAGATGTTACAGCCCAACGTATCGGATGGACGTATCGCCGAGTATCGGACGCGTATCGCGAATTAAATTATTTATTTTTAAATAGAATAAATCGGATACGCGTATCGGGGCGTATCGGTGCAGTATCGAGACGTATCGCCGTATCGTGCGTATCGGATACGGGAACGGCTGGCTTCCAGCCGTATCGGTGATTCATAGGTGTAGGGTGAGAAGGGGGAGGAGAAGGGGACCCTCTCCATGCTGCCGTAGCGGGCGGCGATGTCGCGGCGGCGGCGGTCTTCCATGATCGGAAACCGGTCGGCCTCTCCTCTCGCGCCGGGAATGCGATCGGGGTGTGCGCTCGCTCTGGGGAAGACGGAGGGGGAGGGAGGCGCTGGAGGCAGAGATGGGAACGGATCGGGGCGGCGGGGGTTGAGGAGGGGTTTTGTAGCGGTGGCTTGGGACGGCACGGCGCCTGCCGGAAGGAGGAGAGGTGCGTGGGCGTGGGAGGTCACGCGTCGGCGAAGAGGGAGGAAAAAGCAAGCCCTGCCCCTCACCCTGAGCCCTTGCCGAAATGGGCATGCAAAGCTGTCTGTGTCCGCGGCGAGCGTTTGCTTGGCCGGAAAGAAGCACCAGGGCAGTAGGTAGCAACGGGGCTCGTGCTGCGGCTACCGTTCCGTTCTGCTGCTGTGCGAGTGCGAGTTGGCAAACTTGAGAGCAGCCGAAGGAGGGAGAGAGAGATCCCAGCTGTGGGCTGCCGTGCCAGACTTCTAGCCCAGGTTGCAGAAGCAACGGCCTGCAAGGCCCAGTGCGGCCCAAGAGGGCGTATTGGGTGGGATTTTTTTTTATAACAACTGGGTGGGATTGGATCGGGAGGATCCGGGCCGTGCACCACTGCCTCCTCCGGTTCTCGTTTTCATCCAGGCCGGTGTGCGCCGTGTGTGTTGACCACCACTACAGTCCAAACAAAGCATGGACCACCGGAAGGAGAGGAAAGGGTAGGGAACTGATGGTTCTCTCTTTCCCTTTGTGTCAGAGCAGAGCAGAACGGAACGGAGCAGTTGCTAGCAGCTACAGCTAGCACCAGATTGGAGAAGGGACATGACCCCGGGGACCCGAGACCATCTCACCCGTGCACAGCACAGCCCCCGGAAAAGCTCGCTCGCTCTACCACAACAGGGTCGATCGGTCGATCGAGGCGAGGACGCGCGCTCACGTCACCGTGTACGTACGTGGTGCGGTACATACAAGCCGGCCGGTACACGGTGTAACGGGCCACGGCCGCAAGCACGCGATCTAGCTCGCGGCGTATCAGATGCCACCACGTACGAGCGAGTACGATCAGGCAACGGCCGGGCGCGGTGTTGCATGTGATGTCGTGCGCTAGCTGCACCAGCCGGCGTCGCGTTGCGGTAATGCGGTGTACTACTACTACGTATGTGGCGGCGCGAGTCCTGGCACGATCAAGCGATCAGCCACGTCGTCTTTTTTGCATTGGGTCGTAACGGAGGAAACGGGGGGAGCAAGCCGGCCGATCACATGGCCGGAAAAAGAGATGGACCCGTTAAGTCGCAGGGCTTGCACAGTATCTACGTGCAGGTTTGCCATCACTGGGGGAAGGGGCAGAGTGGCAGGTGCCAGCAGCTGAGCTAGCTGTACTGTAGCAGCAGGCATCATCAGGGAGGAGCACGGATCGGATCTCCATCCATCTCCTGTATTGGTTCTATCTCCTGACCTGACCTGCTCGATCCTACCGGACAAAAGGGAAGCCATGGCTGGCCGAGGACGAGTAGTACATGGACGAGCACGCACCTCACTCCAAGATTCTGTCGACGCTGCTGCCCTCCAGGCTCCAGCATCCGGTCCCCTCCGCCTCCTCCCTGGCCTGTGCGGTTCGTGATCTGAGAACGTGCACGCAAGCGCCAGAGCGCCACGGGCGCCGGGCGCGCACGATAGCTATAGCTCGTTGTTCAATCAGCAAGCCTAGCTCTCTCGTACAGTCGTACACGTACGCGTGCCAATCAGTAGTGGAGGGGATTGCCCGTGCGTGCGGCCGGTGAGCCGCCCGGCCTGGTGCGTTTCGCGGCCGAGTGGCGGCGGCGCCACGCATGGCGCGACGGATCGGATCGGAGCACGGCGGCACGCAGCGGCGGCGGCGAATGTACTCCCGTTTCGCTCGACGGCTGCCTCCTGGTGGCCCCACGACGGGCCCTTCTTGAGCCTTCATGGCCTTTTGGGCCAGTGCTGCAGGAGTGCAGGCAGGTGAGTAGGTGACGCGAGGCGTGCAAGGGCGAGGTTTGCTTGCAGTTGCAGCTGGTGAGGTCCGAGTCGCCGATGCGCGGGGGCGGCACCTGCGTGTGGATGGCGTGTTTGGGCGCGGCGAGGCCGAGCGGCAGCTGCAGGGCAAGCGTCGTCGTGGTGCCGGATGGGACTCGTGCTTCGTGCGGTTTGGCATTTTGGACACGGCCGCGGACTGCATGTGTTACCCTAGTAACCCTACCAAGTGGGGAAAACAGTTCGGCCATCATCGCGAGCACGACGGCGGGCTTCTTCGATTCTATTGAGAAGGGAGCTGACCGCGCATTGCTTCGATCGGGCTGGCCGCTCGCGGAAACACGGCGCACACGCCGCACGGCGGTAGATTGCGCATGAGAAGCATTCACAAACACAATAAAACTCATTGGTTTTCAGCGAGGACACGGCAGCGACGATCATTGGGGACTCTTGCGGCAGCTGCTGGGGGTACCCACATGTTGGAGTATTGTATTTCTTTTATATGGTAATGTATCATTTAAATGAAGACGAAATGTAACTTGAATGGTCTGTACATTGCTCGTGGAGAATGAGATTGTGTGTTCGAACCACCCCCGCGCCCTCACCTAACTCAAACTGACCTACTCTCTCTTCCAAATTAGAGAGATGATGAATATAAAAGATATATGAATTAATTAGATATGTTTTGAAAATATATTTAATAAAAAAATATAATGATACTTATTTATTATTATAGATGTTAGTCAAACTTAAGATAATTTGATTTTTTTATTAAAAAAATATAATGACTAGTAATTTAGAGAAGAAAACTAAAATGACTAGTAATTTGTAGAGTACAAACGAGCATGACCATGCACATATACCTTCTGTCCAACGACCATTAACATATACGTCGTCGTCGTTGCGGTTGATTTGAATGATTGCGGAGAAAGGGTACGTCACACGGTGGATCTCGCCGATCGATCATTCATTCTCGGCACGGCGGATACACTCGTGGCGCTCCCAAATAGCAACCGTACATCGCACTCAAATCCACATTCATTCATCAGAATAAATGAAATAGTTACACTTTCAAAAACAAAAGAAGAAGAAATCGTTACAATCACGTCTTTAGGTGTGTTACTCGATACACAGTGCTGGATCTTCAGACAAAACTTGGATCAAACGTTTACAAAGCATACTGTGATTGCACCGATGCCTGGTTCGATTAGCTAGCATCCCATATGCCCCAGCCGATCGATCTAACCAGTGTCACTGAGATGCCATCGCTACGGAGATCCACGCATGGTACAATCCATGAGGTTTTTGCCTGAAAAGCTCACAATCAATATAGGATATAATTCCCGCAAAAGAAAAAAAAACAATATAGGATATAATCTCTCAAAAGGAACTCGAAGGGAGGCAAGGTACGATCGACTTACGTATATATATTCTGGGAGTCAATTTCATTAAACAAATTGATAAAGAAACGGAATCCATCCGGACTGACATCCCTGCACAACAAGCCTGAGAGAAACAGTGGCAGTTCAGTTTCATTTCTGAATCAAACACACCTTGCAAAATACTTCAAAAGGTATAGCCATAGCATACCTTTATTTTCTGCATTTAGAAGATGCTCTTTTGCTAAAGCTGGCGCAATTCCCAGAGTAAATGCGGCATCACTTGGGCTGATCCCTTTTTGAAGAGCATCCGGCTTTTGTGCAAGCGATGAGATTCTTGCAAATACCTGTGTTTGTCAAGGAAAAAGATCAGCGCATACTAGTGCGTAGTGCTAGAAACAATGCTAGTGGCAGATGTACAAATGCAAAAAATCCACTAATAGAGGTGCTGATTGGCTGCAATATGTGGTTTAGTAGCCATTCAGTATGCATTAAGATGGAATCAAGACTTATTGTTGCAATGGCTTACCTCTTCATCACTATGTGTCTTGGTCTGGATCACCTTCACTCCACTATCAAATTTCCTGAGCATTACTGGGCTGCTCATTACAAATCAACATCTATAAGCAAAACATCAAAACCATGATCAATGGCTGGTGATGAGCCAGCTGGAAAGGCACTAAACTACTCTTTGCTATTCCCATCATCCTGGATTGTGTTCAGAAAAGTAGAGATTTCGGTAGTTTAGTAATCATCAAAAGCATGTATACATACACATCAACTTTCTCCCAGAGCGAACAAGCTTGCAAAAGATCCTCTGGTGAGATTAACTCTAGAAGAAAAATAAACAAAACTAATTTCAGAACACGGGTGACAAGATTCTATGTAGAAATTATTAATAGAAAAAAAATGCAGACCTGTTCCCCTTGCACGGTTGAATAGACAATAGACATCAACTAGTGCCATCATACCACCTGCTTTCTCAAGCGGTATTCTTACAAAGTCCGCCAGCTGGGAATGAATGGACAAAACATTCATTAATAAATAACAATTCTAACTCTTAGTATAACACAGCAGTATAACACAGCTTAAGGAGAAGAGGGGAATATGGAACCATGCCTCTCAGATTAGAAGGAAATTCTGAAGGCATGGACAAAATTTTTATCCCTGCCTTCCTGCCAATTGAATGTACAATACTGTGAATAAATGATAATATTCTAGAGATTCCATATAACATACCCCTTCCCCTATCTATGTGCACATCTTCACGGACAAAGATAGATCCAGAGTTCCTGACTAAATTCTAAAAATAGTAAAATATTAAATGATCAAGGCGTCTATCTGACGTATGAAAATGATAATGATCCATTATTACTACTCAATAGAAGATCAGTTTTCCAGTGGTTGGAGGTGAAAGATATAATTGTAAAACACAAAGCAATTTATTCTGTAAAATACTACTGTGCATAAGCCATATGGTCATTTCAGTCCTAAACTGAATATTTTGTCCAATCGACATCAATTTCTTACAGAACTCATGCACTACCAAAGCCATGCTGTCCAACTTAAGCTACACAATCAGTAATATTTTAACTTGAGAAAACAGGAAACCCACCAACAAGCAAGTGCAAGTTACCTGTAGTGACAACTGCTGATGATACAAAGCACCAGCAGTTTCTTTCGTCACAGGAGACACAATGCCAACACTCAATAGCAAATCCTGCATGTCTTGCTTCGAACCCATCTCTTCATCTTTGGAATTTGATTCTGTAGATGAATTTGTTAATAGCTTTAACCTCATTTTCTCTGCTAGCTGCATCATTTCCTTAGCTTTGCCCTGGAGCAGGAACACAAACAATAATTGAGTTCAGATTAGACCATGGTGATCAATCTGAGATAATAGCTATGCAATTCAAACCATGAGGGCGTTGAGATCCTGGAACGCATCCTGCAAGTTCTGCCCGGCGCTCTCCCACGACTCCTGCTCCATCCGCAGTATCCCTGAAACCCCAACAACGGGCATCCGGATCGCGATGTCCTCCGCCGGCGCAGCCCCCTCCGCCACCGGGGCGCCGCTCTCCGGAGCAGCCGCGGGGGTCATCTCCCAGGCCCTCGCACGGATCGCCTCGAGCAGCCTCCCGAAGAAGACATCGACGTCGGCTTTGCAGGTCACGACGATGGCGACGACCTCCGATCGCGCGGGCGGCATGGAGATCTGGAGGCGGATGCGGTGGTGCTGCGACGAGGAGGACGAGGACGAGCCGAAGAGGGAGCGGAGGGGGTTGTGGCTGTGCCTCCGGTGCGGAGGGTAGGCGTGGACGACGGTGGCGAGCGGGAGGCCACGCGCGGAGCGGGAGGACTCGTGGAGGAAGATGAGGCGGTGGGAGGTGAGCGCGAGGAGGCAGCCGCGGAGGGGAGCGAGGCGCGGGTTCTCCTCGGGCTCGAGGTCCACGAGCGGGAGGAGGTTCCGCTCCACCTCGCCGCCGGACAGCACCGGGCGGCCGGACGCCGTCACGGACGCTGACGGCAGCCAGTCGGCTGCGGCGGCGGACATGGCGACGGTGATGTGTGGTGCGGTGCCGCAGTGGGTTTGGGTTTTCCTGTGCTCAACTGAAGTCCTTTTTACTTTGTTTTGGACCGGTGCCGAGGCCAACGATCAGACGTAACCGGAATTGCTTCTACGCAACTTTTGAGTTTTGAGGAAGACATTCAAGTTTCTCAGTTTTCTTTTTGTTTGGAAATTGAAATTATGCGCTTGGTTAGTTATTTTTTCCAATGACAGCGACAGTGATTTATTTGATTATAGAAATTTTAGAGAAAAACATTCGACTCTCTCACCCTTGAATTGTTTGAAGATATGCTTGGCGTTGTGCTTTGGTAGTTTCCTCTGGCTCCTTACCCTAGAATTAGTACGGATGCTGCTATGTTGATAATTGATGATGGCGATTGGCGAGGATGCCAAACTAGTGAGTTAAGGATTTCATGCAGGATAATGAAACATATACAGTCACATTTCTCAGAGTGGTGATGAGGTGATCCATTGAGGAAGTTAAAATGTGTTCACAACGAAGAAAGTGAAGATGTCACGAGAATGCTCATGCCTCAGGATGGACGAAGAAAACATTTTGAAAGGAGGCCAAATGCAACTGACAAGAGGTCTTCTGCATCCACGCTAATGTCGTATGCGGTGCCGTGCTTCCCAGCTCATGCAAATCGCCATGTATATATGGACATGAGAGATTTTCTTTGTCTGGATAAAAGACAGAGAGAGATTGGTAAGACCATGAGAACAGTTGAAAGGAAGACACTGCGCGGCGAGCTTACCAAAATCCCTGTGGCCGGGGAAGTATGCGGCGACTCTGCTCTGTGACATGATTTCGGCTTCGGCTTCTCACACAAGGGTCAAGGGACGCCATTTCCATTTCGACTGTGCTCGTGCAGGAAAAAGCTTGTGAATTGTGATTATCACGACCTGTGCAATCCTCTGTCCAACCAAAGCGCATGGCGAACTCCGACTCGTCGGAACTTTCTGGAGGCCCTGGTCACCGCGAATGTTTCGTCTCCTTATCCCTCGTGCTGGTGGCCAGACAGGGTTTGAGTTCAAGAGATAGATGTTCGTTGGACACACACAAAAAAAGAGCAGAGCCGGACAAGGTCAATGAGTTATGAATGTGTATATCTTTCTTTTTAGAGAGAGCGAATGTGTGTATGGTATAGTAACTATAACCATGTAGTTGTTCTTCCGCAGATTGGCAGCGTATGTTGAGAAATGATAAACCACACCATGGAACTATTCCACATCATGACTCATAGCTGAGCGTGTGATCCTGCATCGTCGAGCTCATTCTCTTCACGGATCTGGACCTCCTTCTTCAGAAACTCGGAGTACCAGCGAGCAGAGAGCCTGGCTTGCCTTGGGAGCGCCTCGTCCTCGAAGTCGACACGGTACAGGCCGTATTGCGACATAAATCCTGTCAGGTACTCGAAGACGTCCATGAAGCTCCACGCGAAGTAGCCTTTCACATTGGCTCCGTTCCTGAAAAGCATGGTAGGATTGATGTGATATTGCTGAATTTTGTGACTGTCCCTTTGTATCATACTTGGAAAGCTTCTAACCCGAGTTGTAAACTTATAATTTAGGTACATATTTAAGAGCCATAAAACCCCTCCTACTGATTTGACATCTCTCACCTTAGTGCAGTCAATGTGCTCCTTATGTGGTTCTTCATGTAATCAACCCTATCAGTATCATGTTGACTGCCATTTCTGGTTGCATAACCTGAAGACAGTAAGGAGAGGGAAGAACGTATAAACAAATGCTCTCTGCAGTCATAACTGCCTTGTTTTGCACAAGATACGACCAAACCTTTCAAAACTTTAACTATCAATAGCTTTTGAAATACCAGATTCAAAATATGAATTTTAAAATGCTTGGGATTAATTAGAGCCATCTGTTCCGAGAAATCGGACGGTACAAACAAAGGGAGTACCTAGAAGTACGTGAATAGAGGTACCAAATTCGTGGGACCAGGTACCAAAAATAGTGGGACCAACCATTGATTTACACCAGGTAATTTCAGGTACCGGTGGGTACCTCTCCAAGCCATATCATAGATTTTCTTAAAACAATATTTTAGTAATCTCATAATTTTTATATTATAAATATATTTTAAGTGGAAAGTAGTGGTCAAAGTATCACATAAAAGATGTGAAAAGTAGGAAACATCAAAGTACTTTTCGACTGAATGAAGTATACGTTCAAGATGAAAAAAGGGCATATCCGAGGTACATTGATGTATTGATAGTGGTTTTTTTAGGAACATATATCAGCGTAGTGGTTTAGAGGTATTTTAGAATATCCAAACCAAAATTTTCAAGCTCTTCAGCAGGGAAATGGACTTTCCTGTTTCTTGGATATAAATGGGAAGGTTACCATAGGCTTCATACAGGTACTCCACCGCAAGTTGCAATCCTCTGGGATCAGATGGAATGGATGTTGGGGCGTGCTGCAGTAAAATGAAAAAACTATCTGACACAGCTTTGAAGAAGTTCCAAATATTACTCATTTAAATAAGAGGATCTTTCAGTGTATTTTTATCTAATCTCTCGTGTTAGATACCTAACTGCACAACATAATGTCTGAAAACACCTGAAGTACAGCATATGAGTAATTGTCGATGATAAACTTTACCTGGCCAATGGGCGGATCTGTTCTTGAAACTGCTCCAGTGAATCATTTCGTTAGATATACCATTTGAAAATTTTGTAACATTGCAGATATATTTTAGAAGCATCAGCAGCGCTATTATGTGGCACTACATACATAAATAAGAAATCCGAGGGATATAAGAGAATTATGTGCAGTTAAAGGATAATCCTGTATCGACCAACCAATTGATTTACCTCTATACTCAGCAGAAATGTCCAGTCCGAAGTCGCGAATGCCTTTCTCTAAAGGGCGATCGTTCACATAGACGGAAACATAATAGTTTATTCCAATGAAATCTAGAGTACCCCTGATGGCTTCAGATTGGACTTTCGTGAACGATGGTAGGCGAGAACCAACATTCTTCTTCATTGCCTGTGGATAACCTCCAAACACTAACGGTTCTAATACCCTACAATCCACACATCTAATTTCCAATTAGATCTGTAAATATTTCACATTTATGATGCAACACGAGTCGAAAAGATACCAGCCCAAATAGAAGTCCCGAAATCTTTGAGCTGCTTCTAAGTCAGCAGTGGAGTTTGTTAACGGGTATGACCACATCGTGTATATATTTATGCCAATGACTCCTTTTTGTAAAGCCTACAAGCCAAAAATCATTTTATGAGTGCATAAAACTGACTCTGGTAAATAGAATTTAAGAAACCAAAGGGAATGGGCATTGGTGTAGTTAGAACTTAGAAGAAAAACTAATGCCTTGCCTCATGAGTAAATCGTATTCAAATGTATGATCTTTTATAAGGATCAATCTCAGATGTCAACATATTACTAATGCTACAACATTAGTGTAGTTTTCAGGTGCTACAAGATTACTCACTTGGTATTTTCCTCTGTACAGTCTGGCAGCTGATGCATGTGCCAATAACATGTTATGAGCTGCTATATATGGTTCCACACTTGAGTTCCCTACTGTACATTTTGTTATTCCGAATGGATCGGAACATCGCCCAGGCGGGATTTGTCCAATATCATACGACCCGGCTGCAGCGACATTGACTTCATCCAGAGTAGTCCAGTATGAAACCCTGTCACCAAACTCCCTGAAGCACACATCTGCATATGCTGTGAAATCCTCCCTGCATTATCAATGCCATTGGCGATCAGGAGAAGTTCATTTTTGAAGACTTTTCACTGGAACTTACACGATTCTGGGGTTTAACCATCCACTGTACTCGTCTTCCAGAACCTGAGGGAGATCCAGCTGGTAAAGCATAACATGGACTTGGACACCTGAAGAACAAATAGTCGTCACTATTGCTAATGCACAGGCATTATGGTCATGAAATAAATTTATGTTTTACTAGAATAATTTCATATGAAGACTATTTGAAATAGACGTACCATGTCTCACTAGCTCATTTATAATATTGTTGTAGTACTCTAACCCTTTTGGATTGACAGCACCCCTTCCTTCTGTATATTTCAATCCAAGAAAGTTTAATTAAAAATCCTGGGAATTTATTGCTTAGTAGGTTATTCATTTTTTATAAAAGTTTTTTTGTACTTGGTATAAGCCTGGACCAAGAGATGGAGAATCTATAAGCCTCCAGGTTAGTGTCAGTTACAAGCTTGACATCATCCTGAAACATCAGATGGTTTAGGACTTTAGGTCAAAGGAAACAATAAATCAAGAGTTTTCATTTCAGAATTAATGCTGAAACATTCATCCTCAAAATTTTAGTAGTTGCAGTACTTCAGCACAACAACAATTTTTCTTGTTAGGAATAAGGATAACAATTTTTTATATTTAGAGTTTCGATTTTTCTAAAAATTATTTAGAGATCAGGCAAAATGGTACTGTGTTTGCATTGTAACAAATCACCAGCTCAATCAGCAAAAAGAAAAAGCCCTGGAAGACAAAGAAAAGTGCAGCGAGATGGTGCTCTGCATGTCTATATTCTGGAAGGCTCCGGAGTAGAGAATTGTTTAGGATATATAACGGAAGTAATGAAGAGAGATTTGGCCAAAATTTTTTCACCTTGTACTTGTGGTACCCGTCGGCGGCTACATCGCCATTGCTTTTGTCCGGCATTCTCCCTGTTACAGAGATGAAAACATGGTCAGTAATACTCTATCAGGCTGCAGGGTTAGCTTAAATCATTGAAATAAACATGAATCGTTGACATCAGTGTCGAGTTTTCATTTCTTCAGTTTCAGAAATTTAAGCGCCGGGTGACGCGCCAACCTGCGTGAGTGAAAGTATCCCAGATGCTTGGGCTCCTACCATCCTCTGCAACAGCACCCTCATACTGCAGCAGAAAATCATCAAAAAGAGCAAACTGTAGGTGTCAAGATTGTCCACCCCATGAGCCACGGCCACACCAAAGCAATCGACTTCGAGCAGAGCACGCAAGAAAACGCCATAAATCCATGCACTAGAGTATATTGATTGGCTGATCGGTCACCTGATAAGCCGAGGTAGCAGATCCGAAGACGAAATCTTCAGGGAAGTCGCCCCTCGAGGGGCCAAGAACGGGTGCTGCGCCGTGGGCGGAGAGGAACAGCAGGAGGGGGATTGCGGCAACGGCGGCAGCCATGTCCATCCTGACGGCTCTGCAGAGAGAGGGGACTGGACTGGACCGCCGGACAGGGGCGCGAGGATTTGTGGCGCCTGCAGGCTTCGCCAGTTTGCATGGGCCCTTCGGCGCTTTGTGTGGTGTGCGGTGCACTGGCTCCCAGTCTAGATAATGCCACAGTTCGACTTGGGACAGTCGCTGCAGCTTCCGCCGGCGACGTCAGAGTCAGTCGCAAGTCGGCATACACTGATCATACACTGACCAACACACAGACACATAGGATAGGGGTTTAAGGCATAATCTCGTGATAACTAATTTATAATTGGCAAATGTGTCGTCACTCACGTGTAAATACGAGGCATACTTCACATACATATTACTTCTGGATTGTAATTATCTCAACCTGCCAGGATGCATGAGGGATGATGAAGCACAGCTTTGCTATATATGGTATTTATTTGAAAAAAATAAAGTGATCTTGTGCATATCTAGCTACTGAAAATATAGAAAAAGCTTATTTCAACCATCCATGTAAAGATAAAGAACAGGTGAAAAATTCAATTGAGTTTGAATCGAGTATGGGGAGAATTCAAATGGATTTACTTTTGAGCTGTAGCAGGAAGCTAATGGCGTGCGCTAAAATTAGCAGAACACTCTGGATATTTAATTGCTTTGGGAAAACACCATATAATTTCGAGAAACTATAGTATACCGATCCATCTCTTTTGACGCGAATTAGATGGTTAGGAATAGATGTAACACACATGTGGTGCTTCTCCATTTATCATGTGTGTTTGTTACGTATTTGTTTGCATCTTGTTAGTTGCCACTACTCATCCAAAGAGCAGATACATATCAAGCACTTTAAACCTAAAATACTAATTTTCACTTTTTAAATGCATTTATGCATGAGCCTCCGCAGTATGAGCATAAACATGAATGCTCCATCAATCATTGTAGCCATATATACTCATGTGCAAGCACCGATTAGGCAATGAAAATACCATGGCTATCCTCCATTTTTGAGTATATGATGCTTACATGGAAGTTGTAATTGGCTTGGCTACATCTACATGTGTTCTTAACTGGTGCATGGAGAGGAGGTTATCTCCAATGCTTGAAAAATATGTAAGCTAAGAAAAAAGAATCTTTCCCATAAGCACACTTTGAAGCGCTAAACCGTTACTAGTTAAATGCGAAACAAGCAGCCGACATGTACAGCTAGCTTATCATGATCCCAAAGGAATCAGACAAATGGTCGCATTTGACCGTTATGGTTACGGCATCCCACGGAGCGTACTTTGCTTGCCGTCGTTTGTTTCAGGAAATCAATTTGACGTCACGACGCCGTTAAAAGCTTTTTCCACGTAAAAAAAAACGGGCCCGCACCCGTCGGCTTCCAGCCACTAATCCCCCAAAAGCCAAATTTCTCGCTTCGCCTTTCCTTCCTCCCATCTCTGTCGAGGCTCGCCGTCGCCGCCATCCCCATTCGCCACCACCTCCTCCTCCTCCCCTCCACTAAACCCTAGCCGCCGACCCGTCCAATCCCCCACCAGCGCCCGAATCGCGGCCCCAATCGAGCTAGGGCTCGCCGATTTCTGGCCGGGCCCGTTGAAATTTCCGGGAGGCTTATTTCGGGTGAATCCTTCGGTTTTTTCCGGGGGGATTGTTTGATTTCTGCGGCGCACGATGGGGAGCCGGAGGGAGGAGGAGAGGAACGAGAAGATCATCCGCGGCCTCATGAAGCTGCCGCCCAACCGCAAGTGCATCAATTGCAACAGTGTGGTAACCCTTCTCGCTCGTTTGTCTCGTTGCTAAGCTGATTGGAGAGTCTGTTCTGTTCCGCGTCGCGCATAGCTGCAAGGAGGCCGCGGAATTCGTCTATTGATTGGAATGTTATAGGCAGATAGCTCAGATTTGCGAAAATTGTATCGAGTTTGTTGCGAACTTTGGCTCGTTGGTCCACGTGTTCCTGCTGTACCCGTTGGTTCCATGTCTCCATGATGATAATTTGCTCCTTTCTGTCCTATATCTCATCATAGACAATTCATTGCTCTTGCTTTTTTGAACACACGAGAGGTCTAGTGAGTAGTGACCCTAGGTTACTTTGGATCAGGAAGCTCTTACATGTTCTGTAACATAGGTTTGTTGAATTGGAATGTTAATGAATAGTTGTTTGATCTATTTAGAGCTCCTTCACTTTCATCAGCGCTTCTGTTTGTATTCCATGATTAAGTTTCTTAGTTTACAAAACTGCTGAACTAGTATTTACATATTTGTAAGGGCAACTCGTTTTGGTTTAGTCAGTTTAATATAATAGTGCAACAGTAGAATTATTTCTTTCATTGATTAACTGCTGTTGAATTTCTACTTTTGTTTTGTTACAGGGGCCACAATATGTATGTACCAATTTCTGGACCTTCGTTTGCCTGTCATGTAGTGGGATTCAGTGAGTATCTTTCAACTCTCATATTAGTTCTATTCAGTATTGACTTTTGCTAACTCCTCCGGAGTCTTGTAAATTGGAACATTTGATTTCCTCTTCTTCTTAATACAATGATACGCATCTCTCCTGCGTATTCGAGAAAAAAAGTATTGACTTTTGCTAAAAATGTATGATGTGGCATTTAATGCTTCTAAAAATGCATGCAGTAACAATGTGCCTAAGATAAAATACCAAAATGTTATTGTCTGCTGGGCCTACATAGTTGAAAATCTCCATTTAAGAGTTGTCACATTATGTCCCTGTTACTCCTAATAGAACTTTCGGTCTTCCATTCTACAACTCTACTGTTTGGATATCTTCCTGCACATGCAATCAATTTTCACCTGGAGAAACAGATAGCGAACTCTTTTTGTAGTGTTCAACTAGTTTACTACGCTTTTAGTTCTGCTGTTTTTTTTCTTGACATTAACTTCTTAACATCTTGTGGTGTGATGTACAGCCGCGAGTTTACTCACCGCGTTAAATCGGTGTCAATGTCCAAATTTACTACCCAAGAAGTGCGGTCTCTTGAACAGGGGGGTAACCAGGTACAAAAGCACCTACAACTACTCTAACATGCTATCTCGGGCACCCTGTTCAACTTTATGATTTAAATTGAGGTAATGACTGCAGCGAGCACGTGACATCTACCTAAAGGACTGGGATTGGCAACGGATGAGGCTGCCTGTCAATACGTAAGTTTCATCTTGTTCGTGAGTTTTTACGGTTTTTGGTTCTATGTAAGTTTCTTATTGCTTCTGTGTTTTTGCTTCAGCAATCCGGAAAGGATTAGGGAATTTATCAGGGCTGTTTATGTGGACAAAAAGTATGCCGGTGGGTCCTCTAACAAGCCAGCCACAGATAGTGAGGTAATGAGCTAATGTGTCTTGCAAGCACTGTTGTATTGTCCTTTATCTAAACCTAGTGAGAACAGTTATGGATAGATAAGTAATTGCATCATCTTTGTCTAACCTTTGAACTACCATAGTCAATATTGTTGTTTCAGCTAATTCCAAGCTGTCCAGAATTCAGATATTCCTGCTGAAACTTCCATAGTTCACACGTATATCTTAACTGTAGTTTCCATTTTTTGACAGAGTGTGAAAAGCAATGAAAGTGAATTGAGAAGACCTAACTCCTATCATTCATACTCCCAAAGCCCACCTTATGATTTTCAGTATGAAGATAGAAGATACGGTAAGCAAGTTGACACGCTTGCTCGGAGGCCTTCAGATAGGGCACTCGATGGGAAACTCGGGAACTTGCTATTCAGTCCAGGTCGTTTGCGAGATCAGATGAATGAAGACCGATTTGCTAATGAAAGTTCAGGATCAAGATTTTCCGACTTTTCAGCCTCAAGCACTGGTGACTTTAGAAATGATGTCCTTTCTCCTAGCTCTCAAGAGACAGGGTACAGTAGTCCTTCTGTCCACCATTCAAGAAATGTCTCTGCTGAAAATCCTCAATCCCAGAAGTATCCTAATGTAACTTCACAAATAGATTTCAATGGAGTTCGACGTTCTCAGGTTTTTAATCCTTCTGTTCCCCTCCATTTCCAGTAAATGTATTTTTTATGTAGAAAACTCTTCCAGGTACAGAGGATTAGAAATAAATTGTTTATTCTTTCCATGTGCAGCGAACAGCTTCTTCTGGAAGTTTTGGGTCATTTGATGGTAGCTCAGTGTCCAACAAATCAGTTGAATCAGGTTACCTGCCTGATGCACCAGCAGAGAAATCAGTGCATTCTGCAGTAAACCATCAGATTCCTGTGGCTCATTCAGCCCAACCATATGCCTCGCCACCTAACAATCGCAACCTGACACCTCATAAACCTGCTGATTTAGGTAGCCAAATTACTGCCACCAAGAAATCCGTGCAACATGGTGGAGCTCAGATTGAAGCTGTGGTGCCGTCGCCTGTCCCAGCACAACCAACGACTTTTACACCTCTTGACCTCTTTGATCAATCAACTGTACAACATGTCACTTCTGATGCACCGATAGATCTGTTCGCTGGCTTTAATGAACAGTCATCAGCTTCTCATAAATCAGTTAATTTAGGCAGTCATTCTGATGTTGCCAAAGAACCTGCTCATAATGATGTCGTTCAGAAGGCTGTAGTACCATCAGCTGAAGCACTCGCCCCATCTCATCCTGTTCACCAAGACCTCTTCAGTCTGTCAATTTTGCAGGAGCCAGCAATTTCCTCACCCCCTCCGCCAATAGATCTATTTGCTGGCTTTGACAAGCAATCGCCACATTTGTCTAGTGTTCAGCAAATTCCACCAGCAGCTCCATTGCCTGCTAACGGTGGATGGGCTTTCTTTGATGCCCAACAACATGGATCTTCAACATCTGTTTCAGATGTGCAAGCTCAGATACCTGCCGCATTCCCTCCATCTGATGGTATTGCTAAAGGAATTGATCAATCGACATTGCCAACTTCGCCACCAAATGCCATTGTGTCACAAAATACTCCGTTTATGATGGATAACTGGAGTTTGAATGCTGAAGAAGTGAAGATCTCTGTCCCCAAGGAAAATTCTCAGGTAAAATCAATTGAGATATGAGGCACTTAGTGATTTGTTATAGCTTCACATGGTCACATGTTTAGTAACTTTTCCTTTGCCGTTTATAGTTTTGGAACGCCTTTGGTGAATCTATTCAGAGCCCGTCAAATAATTTGTTCACATTTAACACTGTGCCTCAAGTAGCGCCTCATCAATTCACTACACCTGGTGCTTCATACGTTGAATCCAGAACTCCACAGGTACACATGTTTTAATTAACCACTGGAAAATATATTTCTCAAAGAAGGCTAGGCTGAATAATCTGAATCATTCTTTAGGATTTGGCTAGGGGTTTGACAGAAAGGCCAACTCCTCAGGATATGTTTTCTGGTTTCAATGTTTCACCTGCTGAGATGGCTGGACCATCATTTCCTGCACCACTTCAACCGCATTTGGTATGGAGCTGCTTCCTTTCTTGTTTGATAATAGCTTCATTTTTTTGAGAGCGAACATGCATGGACATATTAAAATATTGTGTTTGACATATAATGTGTATTTTCTTTTGTTTCTCGAGGTCTATTTTGTGAATATCTAGCTTACCAGAAAAGTCAAGGAAATATTAATATTTATCAAGATAATTCCATGTTTGGACTACATATTCTATGGTGCCCCTATGCATGCAGCATCCTTCATGGGTTCCTGCATATGCGTCATTTGCTTGCATGTACTTTTACTTTCCTGTAATTTGCATTCCACCTACATTAACTATTTCCCCATCTTTTAATGTCAAAATGGTTCAACTTGTATATCTACAATTATAATTATGAATTTTATTTCAGGGCGCCATGGTGTCTCATCCTGGAAAATCAACAAATCCATTCGACATGGCATTTGAATCTGATGTTGACACCAGTGACATGGTATCTATTGTTATTTTGTGTTTTACAATTATAATAATTATAACATGGGCTACCAATTCTGGTCCACATACTTCACACACACACACACACAATCAGGGCCGCGAAAGTATTTGTGGCTCAACCAAATATATGTTAATATGAATAAGAGCACAAAAGAAAACTATATGTAATAGGCAACTGCATTAAGTTGGTCCGTGATTTCAATTTACAAATCTTAGTTCTTAACAGCCCTTACGGCCTTATCCCTACTAAAGCAAGAGTAAGCATGAATTCAGTATTTTCAAAATGTCCATATAGGCATCTTTCCAGCAATTGTACTTAAAAGAAAAGATGCGTTCCCAATCTTAGAGTGTATAAAGCACAAGTTCAGAAGAAACGGAAATTAGATCTTGTGTTCTTAAGAAAAGGAAATTATTCATAGATATTGTGTTCTTGTTTGGTACTGATTACCAGCCCATCCAAGATCCCCAGACTAGAGCCTGTTTACATTTTTTTTTTGTTCTTGACATGCTAACAAGACTACAAGAGCACATCATTTCCCATGTTGTCAAATACCCATTTTTTGTTTTCCCTTTATTCACTGAGTTTTTTTTCTCTTTTCAGTTTATGGATTTGACCTCGCTACAGGAAACATTACCAGATCCTCATACCACCACAGATTATTCTGGGAGCTTAGCACAGCCGTGGATTTCTCAGAATTCTACTATGCCATATATTCCTTCTGGGCCTCAAGGTATCTGCCCTTTGCACCAAACTAAGCTTTATGCACAAGTACGAAAGCACAAAACATGGAAGCCTCGCTGTTAATGCTAAATCTGATTCTTGTTTTTGAATAATATAATCCAGGAGGATTATCCTACATAGCTGGACAAGACTCTCACATGCTGTAAGCTCCTTGGAACCTGTACTTACAATTGGTAGACATCACTTTCTAAATGATGACTTGTTACAGGAGCTCGACACAACAAGGACCTTCTCCACCTAGGAATCCATTTGAGTGAGTGGCAGTAAAGAATGTGTTTTGCTGATAGTGGTGGACAGAAGGGAAAGGCAATTGGCACCAGACGAAACCGAAATGGATACTCGCTACTCGGGTGTACTATACTAGAATCACTGAAGACAATGTGTATGGGATATACTGGAATCTGAAACCCTGAGGTAAATATGTCACTTGGATTTCATCATCTAAGCACTCCTGTATTCAGAAAGGAATGCACAGAAGTCTACCCGGCAGGCGTGCTAAAATTTTTCTCGAAGCAACAAGCTGCGTCCTACTCCTTTGAACTGATGTATCTCTGTCAGGCAGCGGTGGTCAAACATCAGTTTTTTTTTCATTAGTTTGTCATTTGCCTATGGGTTGTGTTCATGTTCTTGTTAAATCCTGATCCTGTTGTGAATCAGAAAAGGACTGGCATTTCCATCAAATGACTGGGTCACTACCCTTGTTGGTCCGTAATATAGTGAAAGGACATTTGTTCATCAAATGATTGCATTGCTGTCAGATGTGTTGTTCAGTAATAGGTATTACCTTTGTATGTTCAAGGGCCTGTCTTCTCACCTCAGCAACATGCTAATCTTAATAAATGAACATGAGATGTCTTCTCCGTGAGACTGAGTTTCCTTTTAAAAAGAATAAGATAAAGGAGCGCCTATTCTTATTCATTGGATAATCGATTTATCATTCAGGAATAAGTGTTGCCTGGTTGCCCTGCATTCTTTCTGTTGTACAAGAGAGATCTCCAAACTACAGTGCTACAAGTCCAAAGTTAATCTGATTGCTTTATGCCTAGCTTAATATCAGCTGATCTTTACAAAGTCCAGTTTCTTATCTCTACTGCTCGATCATGTAATGACTTGCTATGACCTGAGGTGGTATTTAGTTGGTTCAGATTTCAATTTTTTTTAATTTAATAAGCCCTACAGTAGTATTTTTAAAAAAATCGAGATTGAACTCACCCATCTTTGAGTGACATGTCAATGATCATGAACCTTTGGTGTCACAGCAGCTGCGGCAAAGGAATAAGGCCGACTCATTGCGGAAACAAGTGCCGCTGCACGCTTGCGCGCGGCAGAGAGCGGAGGCAACTTTGCCAAAAATTCACATGCTCAAAAAGAAAAAAAACTTTGCCACCTCACCAATCACCGGTGGGGATACGGTGGCACGGCAAACTTTTTTTCTTGACAGGTTCGAATTGAGTTTGTACTTATGAAATCTCGCAAACTTTTTTTTGGATGACAGGAAATTCTCATTATTTTTGAGAGTTTTTTTTTTACTTTTAAACCTTCCCCGTTTCGGCGGAGCAACAGCCTTATACGTTCACGGTCAGAGAACGGACAACCTTCGTCTCCGCGCCGCCGGAGTCCTAAACCCTACCCAAAATCTCTCCGATTCCCACTCACCGCCATCGCGCCGGCCAGCCATGCGCCCCTTCCACCCTCCCCGCCCCAACCACAGCCAGCCCCACCACGGGCGCCCCGGCGGCGATCCGGGCCCGCCTCACCTCCCCGGCGGCCCCATGCACCCCGCCTTCCCGCCGCCCGTCCCCAACCTCGGCGCCGCCGCCAACCCCATGGCCGCGGCGGCGGCGGCCAACCCTTTCCTCGCGCTGCAGCTCCTCGGCCAGGCGCAGCAGCTCCAGAACCTCGGCTTCCTCGCCGCCGCCGCGCTCCAGCAGCAGCAGCAGCAGCAACAGCATCATCAGCATCAGCATCAGGCGCCGTTCTTCCCGGGAGGTTTCTCGCCGAACCCCAACCAGTTCGCGCCCTACGCCGGCGGCCCGCCGCCAGCTGGTTTCAATGGCGGCGGGGCGTTTAGGCCTGGCGGTGCTGGGGTTTGCGGGCCGCGGCCGCCCAGGCCTATGATGAGCCCTGCGGGGAAGGGTTGCAACAACAACAACGCCAGCACCTGCACCGTGCCCAGGACGGTTCTCAACGTTGGGAGGATGGACCACAACATCAACGCCGGCGCACCGAGGCCCATCCTCAATGATTTGGGGAAGGACCGGAATAGCAGTGGCGGCAGCAATGGCGAGGTGATTGAATCATTTACGGTTATTTGTTGGGATTGATCAATAGGGTATGGACTAACACTAGGCTTTTAGCTATATGATTGTTGATGCACGCAGGAGTTCGCTGATATATATGTTATTTTGATCTGTTACATTTGCATTGGCATATAGCATATTCTTAAATGCATTTAAGCAGAATGATGCCTTTTGATGGATGCTAGTAAGACCAATTAGATCATTCCAATCATTGTGTCAGGTGGCTAGCATCGTTTTCAGTAGATAAATCACACTGTACTGCAATCAAATAATAAATGTTTGGCCTGATAACCATTGCTGAGTTATCTGATCTCCCATCACTATTTTCACCAGGTGTCCATAAAAGCAAAACTAACTCAATTCTTAATGCCTTTTTGTTCATTTTCTCAATGGTTGTTTGAACCTTTTGATGCTCTAGTTCTATTCCTCTTGAGACTTAGATCGATGAGCGCACATCATTTTTATGGATTTATATTCCATCTGTGAAGAACTGTGTAGATGATTTTCACATCATAGGCATCTATTCTGTTTTGATTGTTGCTTTTCCGATTAAAAAGAGCTTTTCTATGACATTTTCCCATTAATTAAACAATGCACCGATTGATTTGATTTCTGATTTGTTGAATTTACAACAGGTAAACAACTTTGAGAATAAAGAAGATGGCATATCTAATTTTGCATCTGAAAATGGGAACAGAACAAGAGATCAGAAAGCCCGATTTAATGCTGGAAGAGATGGTAGAGATGGGAGACAATTTGGTGCACCTAGAGGGAGGGGAAGAGGAAGGAACTGTAATCAAGGTCGTGGAAGAGGTAGCGTGATTTCTGACACAGTGAACTATATAGATCTTTCTTTTGTCACCTCATGCTTTGAACATGCATAGACTTTATGATTGCCAAATTAAACCATGACTACCTTCTCACATCTTCACTGAGTGTTGGGATCACATGTTTTGTACTGATGAAGATGAAGCTATGCTCAGTGTTCATCATCAAGCTGGAGTGTCTTTCATGTTGCAAGCCTGGAATGCATTATTTTTTTCCAACAAAATGGAAAAATAGCATGCCCATTATCTTGACCTGTTATTTTGGAAGAAAATACATCTTTTTAAGCTCCATTTTGCTTTTACTCTTTTATATCTATCTGCCACATTTATTTCAACATATGTCTTAGCGTTTGATATCTCTCCAACTAACTAGCATGATCATTTCTTCATTTTACCAGGAAACAACAACTGGGGAGAAACAAAACCCAACTTCATGAGGCACGGAAGTCCAGCATCAGGACGTCGCAGTGATGTTCCAGCTCCAGCATCAGGCGGACCCCGAAAGTATGCAGTACTGTGTTTTGTTGTCAATATCATTGATATTAATTAGAACCCAATTATGTGTGTCTCATGCATATTGAGAGGAACCCCCTTATGTGTTAGCTCACATCTGTTCTAGTCTGTTTGAAGTTAAAAATGACTCAAGACACTTTACCACATTTTAGCGTTGAAAGTACCTGAGTTTCTTGGGTACAACATCCACTACTCAACTAGTATTCTTGTGCTGCCGTCAAACCTTCAGAACTTCCTATGCTTTATTCTGAGAATAGTTGAAGCATGCTAATGCTTTTCTGGCGATTTTTGAATCCTTTTATGTATGTATTGGAGAGGCTCATAGTCAAGGAGAACTTGTTGAAGACGATAGCCTCAACCTCCTAGTTCTACATTCAGTTCATATTGGTGCTTTTGTGATTTGTGCTTGTTGCTTCAAAGTCTAACTGCTTGATCTTCCTATTCTTTGTTGCTGTACAAAATACAATTTAATCATAGGGTTACCAATTCCTATTTCTTAGGGCATGGTACAGATAATATTTAGCATATACTTGCAGGCGCCCTCCTATAATTTATGATGCAAATGAAGTTAAACAATGGGTAGAAGCACGGAAAAAGAACTACCCTACAAGCGTCAATATAAATAAGGTTCATGTTTGTACTTGTGCATTTATGCCTTCTTACTGAGCCCGAGTAACTTCATATCTGCATGAAAGGAACTTTTACTGACTCTGCTTGTACTCCATAATGCAGAAGTTGTCTGAGAGTCAGCCAGATAATCAAAACAAGGACAAAGATGCCCAGCTGCGACGTCAGGTAATGTAATATTTATGATTATGGATTTATGATCACAATGTACCTCCTTAGTTTAAAGGAAATAAAATTGATTTGGCTTTAAGTGGTCTATATTAGAAGCATTGTCCGCAGTATTCAAGTAGAAGGGATATGTTTGTGGATGTTACAATTACATTATTTCGATCTGGAAATGTATGTTGGCCTGGTTCTCAGATGCAATCTTTTTATTTGGCGCAGGAACTGAAAGAAATCCTAGCAAAACAGCAGGAACTGGGTTTTGAGTTACCTGAGTTGCCACCTGGCTATCTATCTGAAACTGAGGGTCAAGGCAATGAAAAGAAAAGTAACTGGAAAACTCAACGCAGGGATTCACGTTTTGGAAATCGTGCCAATACTAACAAAAGAACGAGGTATGAGCGTGGAGAGTTTCAGTCTAAAAGATCCAAGGTATGGAACCGAACTCCTAGCAATGATGGTGCAATGGTTAAGAGTAGGGAACCAACCCTCCTACAGAAGCTTCTTAGCCCTGACATCAAAAGGGACAGGCATAGGCTTCTGCACGCATTCAAATTCATGGCCTTGAACAACTTCTTTGAGGACTTAGGTGATAAGCCCCTGCAGTTTCCCAGTGTTAAGGTGAACCAGATTGAAATAGAAAATAATATTGCCACGGACGACTTAGGTGACTTGGAGAATGCTGAGGTGGCCAAGGACAGCATTGATATTAACGAAAATGGTGATAGTAAAGAGTTGAGCTCCATTGATGATGGAGAAACCGGTAGTCCCGGCCACAACGATGAAGATAGTGGGGACAGTAGTGACGAGGATGGGGCCGAGGACCCCTATGACGAGCAGTTTAATGAGCCTGAAGATGACGACGCAACCTGAAATTTTGGCTGAACCGAGTATCTATATCTAAAGCCTAGGTGCTTTTTTCGTGTGTGTAAAGTTGAGTTCGCACAAAACATTCTATAGTTCCATGGCATATCCCTGGCTAGGTCCCATGTTTGAAGAAAACCACCTGTACTTGGATTTTGATATTATCTCCCGGTAACGTATACTTTCGTTTCGTCGATGTGCGGTCATGTTCTTTCCTGAACAATTGTACAAGATACAGCGCCACAGCAGCATGCTGGAAAATGCTCTGGTCCTCGGTCCCTCGCAGGTCGCAGCTGTGCACTCAAAAGTCGCCGCCATTCTGTGCGCACAGGAGTTCAGAGACCACATCGTGGCTGTATCCCGCTCGCAGGGGTAAAGTTTGCTCTGAACGTGTGTGGCACTGTTAATGTAGGCCAAGCCCAACGACACGCAGCAGCATCTTCTTTTCAGAAATGCATTTGATATCAACGTTTCACGGACAAATCTAAACGGATCTGATTTGTATTCAAGTAATGGAATTGCTGCTGGAAAATCCAACGCGACACACATACGTGGTCAAGTCTAATCCGAGCCGCAATGGCCTGTGGCGTGGTGTGGACATGCCTCGCCGGAGTGCATTCTTTTCCCTCCGTCACCAGTGATCAGCCCAGCCCATCACCCTCCCGAGGACGGCGCTTGAATGCCGCCAGCCAAAGAACCCGAGATTAATTTCTCGCCCGATTCAACTGATTTTTGGCGCACACTAAAGGCAAACCACACGGCAAGCTTCCCTCCTCCCCTCTTCGGCCGCGGCGCCTGGGGCGACCAGGACGGCCGCCGCATTGATGCCGCGGCATTCAAGGTGGGTGCGCGCTGCCCCTGCCCCTGCACCTGCACGCACGCACATGGCACCGGCACCGGCACCGGCCCGTTCCGATTTCCCAGCTCGCTGCCTCTGCCTGCAGCAGCGGTGGCCAGCGCCGCGGCCTGTAGGCTACAGCGCAGCCGCATTCATTCGCGCGCAGGGGCGGGCGGCCTCGGGGTGGTGGGGACTAGCGGCGACTCGCGAGCGCCGGCTTGCACTGCGCTGGGGCAGCTGGCCGGAGATTGGCCTGGAGCTGGCTGGCCCGATCGCGATCGCGGCATGGCCGGATGGATGGAGTGATGGACCCAACCGGCCCGGGCGGTGGGTTCCGATCAGTTGGAAATCGCGGCCAGGCACACGCATACACACACACCGGTTACTGGTTGGTGTTAACTAAAGACAGGCTGCAACAATACACTTACATCGCCATGCACAACCCCCACAAGTGCACAGCGCAACCAGCAGGCCGGCCCTGTTCGGCTGTACACGCTACAACCCCGGGCAGCGGCCACAACTCCGTCACGTAACGCACGCTGCCTCTCTTGTCCCACCGTATATAAGCACAAGCACCAGTATACGGAGTAGGAGTCACTTCTCTCTCTCGACTCAGCACCAGGAACACACCAGACACACGCAGCGCCACCGCCCACCGCATCCTCGGCTAGGCTAGCTACCTCTCGCTCCCATCCCATCCCATGGCGATGCTGCCGCGGTCTTCTATGGTGCTCGCGGCGGCGGCCGTGGCGCTGGCGTTCGCGATGGCGGCGGCGCAGGGCCCGGCGGCGGCGCCGGGTCCGGCGGCCGGGATCAGCGACGAGTGCCTGAACGCGGTGCTCAACATGTCGGACTGCCTGACGTACGTGACGAACGGGAGCACGACGCGGCACCCGGACAAGGCCTGCTGCCCGGAGCTGGCGGGGCTGCTCGAGTCGCACCCCATCTGCCTCTGCCAGCTGCTCGCCGGCGGCGCCGCGTCCTACGGCGTCAGCGTCGACTACAAGCGCGCCCTCGCGCTCCCGGGCATCTGCCGGCTCACCGCGCCGCCCGTCGGCGCGTGCGCAGGTACGTACGTGCTACGCGTCGCTTGGTCGCTTGTGGTGTTACGTTCCCAGCCGGTCGATCACCGGCTTTGCATTCTGCTGCGTGTAGGAAAAGTGAATCTTTGAATCGTCACAGAAAGATGACCAAAATGATGCTGTTCCCTCTTTAAACCGTGAGAGAAAGCTGGCCAAATGAAGCGGCTTCCTTGTCAGTGCCTAATGTTTTTGTTGTTCCGTTCTCGATCAGCTAGTAAAAGTTACAAGCATTCACTGAATTAGGAAGATGCTTCTTTCAAAAAAAAAAACAGAAGGGAACATGCTATGCTAGTACAAGAAAACCCTCTTCCATTCTCATGATACCATATTACCATGTTAACAGAGTAGTAAACAACTTCTTTTTTATAATCATCTCCTGCGAGCTCTGCCCAAACTTCTCGTGCTGTAAACCTTTTGAGAACGTTTTTTTCTCTCCTGCTTAATACAAACATGCCCGGTTGTCCATTCTAGAAAAAAAACACAATGTTAACATATTGCCTTTTGCAGTACGATTACGCAATCAAAGTAACTCTAATTAGGATGATAGCATGATTTGCAACTTACCCCACTGAACTGTTTTTATCTGCAGCTTTCGGAGTCCCTATCCCTGCCGGACTGGTGCCTACTGCATCGCCCTCGCCCATGACCATGTCTGGCATCTCTCCATCTTCAATGGGCCCTGAAATGCCTGGTAAATTGCTATCCTTTGCCTGCTTTTGATTCTCTAGTCCTTCACTAGCATGCTACATCTTTGTTGCAAAATCGACACTACACAGAACAGAGCGAGGATATCAAACTAAATGCCCATCAGTGAGACAATGACAGCTCTTAGTTTCTGTCGTGGTGATGTTAACAGATGCTTGTTAGGTGTCCTCAGTAGTCAGTCAATCACACTCACACATTCTTATTAGGTAACCTGGCAACCTGCTTGCCCTGCTAACTTTTACCTCTCATCAATCTGGTGCGTGATCTGCAGCGAACACGCCGGCGGGCTCAGCGAAGTCGACGAACCACGCCCCGGGCCGCGTCACCGCCGGCGGCCTCATCGCCCTCGCCGCGCTGCCCCTCGCCGTCGCCGGGATGTTCTAGGGCAGGCCACCGTTCCCGGAGCTTGCCATTCTCAAGGTTCTAGGCTTGTGATTTCTTCCTTCATTCTTACCACACATATGTTGTGCATTACGATACGTACTGTACGTACAAACAATTGTTGCCACGCACGAGATTCTTCCGGCCGGTCTTGTTTCCATGTAATAATTTCCTTTCGGTGTACTGGTACTATAATTTGCTAGAGATCGTGAGACGCTTTATATGGAGCGCGTAGCATTGTATTGTATCTTTTTTTTTCTCTCTACATTTTCCATGCTGCACTGTGCCCGTCTTCTCCTGCCTCGGGTCACTGATCACGATCGCCGATCGATCGGCAGCAACGCATCAAATGCTGCGCAGTAGTTTGCGAACAGTAGCGGCGATGAATTTATTCGAGAAGGGGAATCACCGAATTTATATTGGGGGTGAGCTGTCGAGAGGCGTGTGGATGTGGTGGAAGACCAGGAGAAGGGTTGTATCTGGCGGTCGTCGGCAGGACGTCATGGGCAGCGACGTACACCCCGGCCCCGGCGATCGTCCGGCCATCTTGGCCTTGTGGAGCGGTGGCCGTTGGAACATCAATGCCCAGATCCCCTCCAATTGAATTCCCATCCTCCACTGTTCGGCATTTGGTCGCATGTCCCATGTGATTCTGATTCATTTGCGGCTGCAATAGTAGTTTTATCTTGGGAATTCAGGGACACGGTCACGGGAGACAAAGATCTTTTTCGCCCTACTTGGTTTGTTACGCGTACTACCACTACAAGAGACGCAGCTCGCAGCGCAGCAGCCGCCGTCTAGAGATGAAGGGAGCTAGCTGCCCATCTCGATCTGTCTCGGCGCCAAGGAGAAGGGCCGTGCGCGCGCAGGCCGTTGGCGTTGGTGACCGGTACGTTTCGTCCCCGCCACGCCGCGGAACCGCACGGGCGGCGCGGCCTCCACCTCGAGCACGCCGGACACCTGCAGCCGGCAACATTCCGCCGCGGTCCCCAGAACCCGCCTCTGTCTGCTCCCAGGCAGATTTTGCTTACATGTGATAGGGTTCACCAGTTCAAACCGCCAAGAAACTGTCGCCGGATCAGCGGTTGAAACCGTTCAAGCTGTTTCGGAAAATGAAAGAGGCACACGGACGGAGGTGATTCAAATTCATCATGAAGCACAAATGGCATCGACCTCTTCACTTAAACGGAAGCGATCAGCTACTGAATTGGGCTGATTCAAGGAAAAATCAAAATTCAATCAGAACAGAGGGGAATCGGAGAGGACAAAATGCACCATGACGAGTTGACCGTTTACAGGGTTAATTTAGAGTTTCACACTTCACCTGAAATCAAATTCGAGGGAGAACAAGCCCTAACAATAGTATTCTGCTATTTCTGAAACAAAAATTGATTTGCACCAGTGCAATTATGCTTCCAGGTAAACAGACCTACAAAAGGGTCACTGCACAGATTTTTTTTTTTTGGCAAAGCTAAACATGAGCTTGTACAAGACAACGAACATCAGGTGATGTCGAATGAATACTTGACCGACCATTTTCATGGGAAATACAACCTAACTTTTCTATACTGGTTAAGCAATGTTTTTGCTAAGTCATCACGCACACAGAGGCCTTTTTGGATGAGAGGGCCGTTGGTCGGGTTCACCCCTCATACAAATAGGCGTCTATCTTGAGTGCTTCACCTTTTTCTGTTACAGGGATAAGCTACATATATTCTTATCATATTCTAGAACAGCTCACATTTCGTGCAGTGCCTGAAACATGGAATGGATAACATAGGTCATCATTAAGAACTACTGCCTCCTTTGTTCGAATACTATTTTCTTAACTACCCTAACATAGCAAACTGAGAACAGTAACCGTGAAAGCAGTAAGTGTAGAGTTACCTTTACCCTTGCCCGTTGGTAAGAGCTCTTCAGCACCAATTCTCATGTCAGCATTTGATGAGCGCCTCTTTGCCTTTTTGTTAAGTACCTCGACCTCAACAGCGAAGGTTCCACAAACAGGACGATGATCAGAAAATCTAGACTCCCCCCGGAAGTAGGATAATTGCATGATACCATCCCCGTGCCACAATATTCTATCACACCTGAGCAAGTTCAACTAATTCAGAGAGATGCGATGCAATAATAATTCAAAGGATGGTTCAGAAGCAAAATATTTTCATAGCAGAATACTGAAAAATGGAAAGCAAACACGACCAGATTGCACCATAAAATGAACAAACTGTAGGAACAGAAGCAATCAATTGGAGTATAGGAAGGTTGAGCTTGTACCTAAGCAAGTTCGTTTCTACAATATGAAAACTGCAGGACTTGGCGAGCTTTATCATATTGTTGAAGTATAAACAATAATAATGGCTCATTTCTTATGTGTTATGCCAAATTAAGTTGCCTTTTACACTTGGAGCAAATAGGAATGAAGGTTGCATTGTGTGTTATGTTTATACCCATTAAGTATACCCACAAAGGGACAACATAATTGCATTTTTTATACAGGTACTTTTGTGTAAGAGAAACCTAGATTCAAAAGAGGTACATACCATGCCGGTGTTCTCCTCTTTTTCTCTGATGTTGCAGTCTCACCAGCATAAGCATCTGAATTAAATGAGTACTTGTATGTTGGAGCAAAATATATCTTCCCCTCATTCCAACCCTTAAATACTCGCCCAGCATCCCGTTCAATTTTAAGCTGAAGCAAAATATACACAACATAAGGTGATGTGATAGCTTGACTTATGCAAACTTCTTGCAGAGGGATCAACTATCAAAATATGGTACTTCATTGTGCTTAATATGCAATACAAACAAAGGAAATCAGGAAAAAAAACTTTCAGAATTCCTGTGGCTAGTACTGCTTGTTACCACAAAGCAGTACCATTTTCAACAAACAAATTATTAACTCTTTCTACCTTCTTTCAGTGAATAGATGATTTTTTATATGATGAAGTAACTCTGATGTGAGCCATATTTAGAAATGGCGCCATTCCTCGAATTAGTTTTTTTTCTGAAAAGAAACATTGCCCTCAAACTCTAGCATTCACTAAAGAAGCAGATGTAGACCCAAAGCAGCCCTATAGCCACCCCACCAAGCCACCAAGGCACTGGCATGTTCCTCATGAGATAGAAAAGTTACCTGATCCTTTTCAAAAAGGGCATCCCAATTATTTTCCATTAAAAGCTTCTTGGTATCTGCATAGCTCAGTGCAATTCGGTAATTCAGATCCCCGAGCCATATCACCTTACTGAAATCAACAATGCATAAATTAGTGAGGAAAATATTTTGAAATAAACCATATATTCACAATTAAATGTAGAACAGTATTCTTACTCATGTTCAAGAATTTTCTCCGGAATTCTTCTTCCAGATCTCCTACAAATCCTAGAAAACATTGTGAGCCTCAGTATCTCTAGAACATCCGAGTTTCTCCTGAATTCGTCACCTTCTTTCTGGCCTGAAGCTAAGTGGCTGCAGACGAAACAAAAGCTTGTCTGGTGCAGTGTCATGCTTACTGATATACATCCCTGCAGCAGAATAAGTGCATTAATAGAGTAATTAATTACTCAAAAATAACTTCAATCAGATCATGTCCTGACCTTGTTTCCAAGACAACCCAGAATTCCGCGCCCTATGCAAGACTTTCTTAGATGGCCAATATGCGGTACTAGTTCTTTTTTCACCCACACAGTAACGAAAATTCCAACCATTTGTTTGCATGCTATGAGATTATATTTTAGTTGATCCCTTGCGGCAGGAGCAGAATTACTTCCATTGTCCACAGAGCCATAAGAGTCCCTTGATTTATCTTTGACTTTCACTTCCTCTTCATCCTCTTCAGAGGAATCGGTCTCATCTGCATATGCTTTTGGACAGCGAAAGCAAGCATCCCTGTAGGATGTTTTGGTCATTTCCACCGAGCAATTGCAGGCCTTGAGTTGTTTTCTACGGATCGGCATGAAAGATTTGCTGATGGATTTTAGCAAGGACTTTTGGAAAATTGTGGCACCGGTTGCCGTTTTTGATAGGTCAGAGAATGAAGTATCAAGACTTGATGAAGCTCGAGATGAAGAAGAATCAACAGAGGGAGATGGCTCGTGCTGAAAAACGTTGGCATCAATGTCAGCTGGTCGGTTTAGTGCTTGGTTTATAAGAACAAGCCATCTCGCAGCTGGTACATTGTCTTCTATCACAAGCACGTTACCAGCATTGAGAGGTACAATTTCCTGAAAACTGTTCAAGTGTTAAACAAACAAACAAAAGTGATGACACAATGATGTGAAACTAAAAAGTTACATTAAAATATCCTTGAAAGTAGATATACTACGTTTTTCTTAAGAAAATACCAAATATATCAATGCAATAATGCAGTATAGTACACTACCATGGAACAATCAAGTAAAACTTCACTATTTTATCATTTTCAGTTGTGTATTAGTTCTATTATGTGAGAAAATCTGGATTCAAACAATTAAACATGAAAATGACATCAACGATATAGGTAATGACACTGGAAGGGATTTCATATTAAGCAAATATGAATTAGAAACATACCCCAAAACATAAATATCTGAATTGTCATCGGGGGGAAGAAATTCGTCCAGGTTCAGTGCAGCAGTAGGTGTTTTTCCTCCAACATTCCACGTTGAAACAAATATTCTGAAAAAAAAACAGAGGATGAAGAATGTGAGCTTAGCATTAAATGGACGCAAGGATGGTAGGACATGAAACTTAGCCACTAGTAATTTTGGGAGCCTGGATGATTTGGAGGCATAGGAATGCCTGTGTGTTTGAGGGGGTTGCGCCCTCGGTCGATTCCATCATGAGGGATCTCAAGGAAGAGCACGGCTTGGGCCTAATTGGCTCAATTTAGGCTGCTTGGTCAAGGGTTCTGGTCTTGTTTTTTGTTTTCTTTAGGCTAGAGTTTGTGTGTGTTGAGCTTATCCCTCGTATTGGCCCCGTATGAGGGAGGGGATTTGTATGGGGTACTTTTTCTCTCTAATACAATGAAGCGCAGCTCTCCTGCGTTTTCAAAAAAAAAAACTTAGCCATTATACCTGATGGGTTCACTTGTGGTGTTATTGGAAGATTGAGCGAGGAAATGGCTCAGACGCATGCTCCTAACTTCTGGTTCCATTTAGTTCAAACAAGCATAAGCCAACCAAAATCACCGGAATTCAATTTTAGTAATCAGGAAAAGAAATCTGGAGTTTGAAGACAGTAGACTAGACTACTAGAGTACCTGAAAGTGTTCTCAAGGGGGATGATGATGCGGCCTTAGAAGAACTTGGCCCAAGCTCAGCTGTTGTCATATAGAGGTGCCCAAAAATGTCAGTTGCTGGTTGCATGATCTCGGGAAGAACTGTAGATTCATCTTAGAGAATCATTAACATTTTCTTTTACGAGACATTAGCAGTTAGCAGCAGAAACCACTTCACTTAAATTCAGCTTATGACGAATTTTGTTGTAATTTTGTGTCATGTTAATGGCAAGAGGTAATGGCAGTAGGGAGTCTGGTCTTCAAGTTGGATAAATCAGAGGTGATGGGGAGCTGAATTGTGGGAACACAATTTTGTTGTAATAGAATATTGTGGGACTGTAGACGAATGCTTGGTTTCAATCCCCAGGTGCCCAAGCAGCTAATTGTCTCCCATTCCACAATTTCAGCCCATGTTCAGATATCCAAATTGGGTTTGTTAAGGTCAATTAAGACAACATTTCATAAGTTCTTCTAACTTTAGAATGATCATTAATAGTTATCCCAAGTTCTATTTACTGGCAAGGTCTCTAATGCTATTTAGAAAATAAGAATGTGAAGCAACCAGCATCGCACTTTGAATCACCTGTGCTCTTAGCAACTTTCTTGCCCTTGGCCGTGAAAAGTTTTGGGCCACAACCCTGGAATGGAAATAAAGGATTTAGTGGCATTTCATTCCAGCATGATGCAATCGTGGAAATGCAATCAACTTATCACCTTCATTTTTTCCTCACTGGTGGATGCCATTATATGCTGGACCCGGTAAAAGCTTTCCTCTGTAATATTTAAGTCCAGGTACCAAATGCAATTTAATTGAGAATCTGCGAGTAGATCATAATAGAGTCCATAAATAGGTTAACAGCGGCTAAGTAAGAAAAACTTAATGCAACGACACATGCATTTGCATTTTCTAATAAAAGACAAAAGGGTTACAAACTGCAGATTCTGAACCAAATCCTAGCAAATCACATACAGGAAAATCACCCAAAATTCTGCCAGGTAACAATAACGAGAACAGGCGAATCAAAACAAATCACCCCGCTGCGACAGACAAGGATCACGCAAACAAAACACGCTCAAACATCACGACTGAAAACCTCCCAACGGTTGCGTCAGAAGCACACCAATGCGATTTTTTTTCCAATCGCCAATCCTCCAATCCAAAACCCCCCGCATCCGAAACGCACACAATGCCGCACCAAGCATACCCACCTTAGCCTCCGAGAACCTCAGCCGAAGCCCAAGTCTTCTCCCTCTCCCAGGATCCCAAAACCCGCACGCAGGCAAGAAGCCGCCACCAACAACACCAACGGCGCTCGCCAATCGCCACCACTCCTGCCTGAGCACCCGTCGTCCCACTACCGGGCAAAAACACCGACTCCACAAGCCGACGCCGGGCGGCGGCCCCTCGAATCCGGCAAGGGGTCGGGGGAGGCCGGGGAATGCACGGCCATCGGGGCCCGCGGATTCTTTAAGCCGCGGGAGGGGACAACTGTCGCGCGGAGGGGAATAGTTTAAGGAAGGAGCGCCTCCCGCCACGATGGCTGGCGGCATTCGATCCGCATCCGCATGCGTCGCGTCGCGGCGGGGGTTGACCGGGGCGGCGAGCGAGTTAGAGGGGCGCACGTGCGTGCGGGGAGGGCATTGGCGAATGGCGAACGGAATGGATTTCGCCTGCGGAGGAGGAGGAGGAGGAGAGGGAGGATTGGAGGAAGGGGAGTGGGAGGCTTCGTGGTGGGGAGGGAGTGGGGGAGGAGTTAGAGCGCACGCACGAGAAGACGCTGTCAGCAGCGGGCAACGGGAATTCTCGCTGGATTCGGACGTGATCCCGGTTCTGCGGCACGGCGGAAAGCTGGGGCCTGGGGGTCGCGCGTCGCATTCGCATCACGGGTGGGCCCGTGTGGTGGGGCATCATGTGCGTGCGTATTCCCTCCGTCCTGTAAAAGAATGCAATCCTCATTTTTTTGAAAAGTCAAACTATTTTAATTTTGACTGAATTTATACAAAATACTACTAATATTTATATCTTCAAATCGATTTAATATAAAAATATAATCTGTGATTAATCTACTGATACTTATTTTATATCATAAAATGTTAGTAATTTTTTGTATAAATTCAGTCAAACTTAAATTGGTTTGACTTCTTAAAAAATGAGGATTGCATTCTTTACGAGACGGAGGGAGTACTCCTCTCGCACACGCCAGTTGCCAAACGGTAGCTGCTGATTCGGTTCGTTTGATTCGGTCGTTCCCGTGGTCGGTCTTTTGCCGTGATGCTGACATGCGATGGAGAGGGTTCTGGGGCCGCCAATACGTGGTGCACACGAGTACGGTACATACACGGACGCGTGCAGCTGCGGTCTGCTCGCCGCATGGAAACAATAGCTTGATCGAGTAGACTTTCTTTTTTTACCAGAGTCGCCGGCGCCCGGTCGGGCCACTGACTTGCCCACTTCTGCATACCAGTGCTTTCGATTCCTGCTACGCGCAACGGCGACAAAAATGATGTGCCCCGTGCAGCATTTTCCAGTGGGAGACGAAGACGACCCGGGCCTCGAGCCTCTCTGGCCGCGTTTCTTTGAGATTGTCGATATTTTGCCAGCACGTTTGATCCATAATTAAGCGTATTAAATAAAGTCAATTTATAAAACTACCTTCACAATATTGTAGCAAAACATGGATTAATTAAACTCATTAGATTCGTCGCGCAAAGTTGTACCCATCCATAAAAGTGTTTTACAAATAAACTTCGTTTGATCCTTCGTGCATGCAAGATGCAAGATTCCCTTAGGAAATAAATTGACTGCTGTGAGAGAAACACGGCCTCTGCCTCAACGCGCCGCTCGTGCCCTACACACGAAACAAACCACCCCAGCGGCCAACGCCGCGGCCACGTCCCGTGCGTCGCAGCAGAACGCCTCGCGGGTCCGTTTCAATTGCGCCCGGCGCCCCGCTGGCATGCGCCTGCTCAAACCGGGGGAAGCCGCCGCCCTCCCGCGCGAGGCCCTCGAGGCGCACGTCATCTCGCTGCTGCGCCGATGCCCGCCGGGCCTCCTCGCGCTCCGATGCGCGCACGCGCACCTCCTCCGGCTCCGCCTCCCGCGCCTCACCGCCGCGTTCGCGCTCTCCAAGCTCCTCGCCTCCTGCGCCTCCGCGGCCGCCGCACCGCCCGCCGCGGCGTCCTCGTACGCCCGCAACCTGTTCGACCAAATCCCGGACCCGACCGCCTTCTGCTACAACTCCCTCATCCGCGCGCTCCCCGCCGCGGGGCCCGCGCTGGCCGCCTACCGCCGCATGCTGCGCGCGGGGTCCCCGCGCCCCAACACCTTCACGCTCGCGTTCGCGCTCAAGGCGTGCGCGGCTGATCCGGCGCCCGGCGAGGGGTGGCAGCTGCACGCGCAGGCGTTCCGCCAGGGGCTCGAGCCCAGCGCCTATGTGCGGACCGGGCTGCTCAACTTCTACTCCAAGTGCGAGGAGGTTGCGCTCGCGAGGGCGGTGTTTGACGGCATGGCCGGGGACAGGAATCTGGTGGCGTGGAGCACGATGATCGGCGGGTACTCGAGGGTGGGCATGGTCAATGAAGCTTTGGGGCTGTTCCGGGAGATGCAGGCGGCAGGGGTGGAACCGGATGAGGTTACCATGGTCAGTGTGATATCGGCTTGCGCCAAGGCAGGGGCACTTGACTTGGGGAGGTGGGTGCATGCTTATATAGATAGGAAAAGGATCACTGTCGATCTGGAGCTGAGTACTGCGTTAATTGATATGTATGCAAAGTGTGGGTTGATAGAGCGGGCAAGGAGGGTGTTTGATGCGATGGTGGAGAGGGATACAAAGGCATGGAGTGCAATGATTGTTGGATTAGCTATACATGGGCTTGTGGATGATGCATTTAGGCTTTTCTCAAGAATGCTAGAGCTCAAGGTAAAAGATGCTGCACTAATATGTTTATAGCAATTGGTTGGTCACTTGTTGATTTTGTTAGTTATAGGTGATCATGAAGTCATATGAATTGACCTGTATATATAGTTTGATACAAATGACCGGTACAAGCTGATTTGTACTGAACTGCAGTTTGTTCTTCTAGCTCACATGCTCAAATTAGTTCTCCACTGGTAGTTCACAAATTTAAACATGTTTCCAAATCATTAGGACTGCATAAATTGTCATCACAAACCATAAAGTTACCACTACAATTCTCATATCTCACCTAATTCTTGTCTGTCTTGCAATATTCCAGGTGAAGCCTAACAATGTCACCTTTATAGGCGTGTTGTCAGCCTGTGCCCACAGTGGGTTAGTGGATGATGGGCGGCAGTATTGGTCTACTATGCAAAATTTGGGAATCAAACCTTCAATGGAGAACTACGGCTGCATGGTTGACCTCCTGTGTCGATCTGGCCTTCTGGATGATGCTTACTCCTTTGTTACCGGTATGCCTATCTCACCAAATTCAGTGATCTGGAGGACTCTTCTTGTGGCTAGTAAAAGCTCAAACAGGATTGATATAGTGGAATCAGCATCAAAGAGGCTCCTTGAGTTAGAACCTCTCAATCCAGAGAACTATGTTCTGCTCTCCAACTTGTACGCATCAAACTCCCAATGGGATAGAGTGAGCTATATGAGGAAAAAGATGAAGGACAACAATGTTACTGCTGTTGCTGGTTGTAGTTCAATTGAAATAAACGGCTACTTGCATAAGTTTGTGGTGAGTGATGATTCGCACCCTGAAATCAAGGAGATAAGACTGGTTCTGAGAGAAATTGCAGACCGGGTTCGACGAGCTGGCCACAAACCTTGGACTGCAGCCGTTCTACATGACGTAGGTGAAGAGGAAAAAGAAGTTGCACTTTGTGAACATAGTGAAAGGCTAGCCATTGCATATGGGTTGTTAAAGACGAAAGCCCCTCATGTCATCCGAGTGGTAAAGAACTTGAGATTTTGCTCGGATTGTCATGAAGTGGCAAAAGTAATAAGCAAGTCGTACAGTCGAGAAATCATCGTTAGGGATCGTGTTCGTTTCCATAAATTTGTGGGAGGCGATTGTTCTTGTAAGGACTTCTGGTGATTTCGTAAATGAATCATAAGTGATGTTGTTCTAGATACATACTATTAGTTGTTCTAATTATGCAGCCGTAATTATGTTCAGCTTTTCCATCATGCCAGGATAATTGACAAAATACTCCTCTCATTTAAGTTTCCTTCCTATAAATCCCCATCGTGCAATTTTCACTATTTTCGGTTCTTTGTCCGAATTTTCAATATTTTCTCATGACGTTCAACATTGTTGAGTTCAGATCCCATACTATCCCGTCATATCCATCAGGTCATAATATACAACATTATTCGTGCGCCCACCTGGAACAACCCGTCCGGCGTCGTGGGGCACCCGGACACGTATATATATGCCAATCGGGAGCGTTAGGGATTCGATTCCGATCAGAGCAACGCATCGCCCGTCTCCAGAAACCGACGGCGATGTCTGAATCAACGTCGCAGGCGGCGCCCGCCGCCGACGAGGCGGAGTACAACGAGGAGTACCTGGTCGTCCCCGGCATCCGCTTCGTCCCGACGGAGAAGGAGCTCATCGTCCACTACCTCCGGCGGAAGCTGCGCGGCGAGCCGCTCCCCACCGACCTCGTGCTCGACGGCCACGACGCCTATGCGGAGCACCCCAAGAAGCTCGGTGAGTCGACGGCTTCCCCGCACGCAGCCATTCTTCTTCTCGTTCTAGATCTTCCCCTCCTCATCTTCGTCTTGGATCTCTCGCAGTGCCCAAGCTGGGCGAGGCGACCGAGGGCGCCTGGTACCTCTTCTCGCCGCGGGACCGCAAGTACGCCGGCGGGATGCGGCCGAAGCGGGACACGGGCGACGACGAGGGCCACTGGAAGGCGGTGGAGGCGGAGAAAGAGGTCCTCGGCGGCGCCGACGGCAAGGAGGTGGTCGGGACGAAGCGCGCGCTCACGTTCCACGAGCATCTCTACCAGGTGGACGCCCTGGGGAAGCGGAAGCGGGTCAAGAACAAGTCGAAGCCCACCAGGTGGAAGATGGTGGAGTTCGTCTCCAGCAACTCCACCAAGGCCGCCCGCAACGACGCCGCGCCCGACCCCATGCTGGTTGGTGATTCCGATCCCATCCCATCCCATCCGATCCTCAATTATGGCGTAGCATGATAGTATCATGTAACGATTGCTGCTGATGATGGATCGCCGACGTGGTTGTTTGTTTGTGCCTTGTGTTGCCCGGCGGCGCAGTTGAACGACTTCGTGCTGTGCAAGATTACAAACAGGTCGCCAAGGACGGTGAAGGTGAAGAGGGGCAAGGAGGAGGAGAACGGCGACGCCAACGGGGAAGAGGAACCGAGGCCTGAAGGCGGCGGCGAGGAGAAGCGCCTTCCAGAGGAGCAGCCCGGAGGCGGTGGCGGCGCCGGGGCACAAGGCGAGCAGCAGCCACCACCGTCGGGCGGTGGCGCCGGGTCACCTGGCGGCAATCAGCAGCCAGCGGCAGCGGGAGCTCCGAGCGGGGGACACACCGCCGCGCTACCCGGCGATGGCTACCGCGTCGCGCAGTACTTCGCCGGCGTCGGTGGTTCGAACCCGTCCGGCACTAACATGCTAAGCGTCTTCGACTCCGGCGATCTCATCGGGACGGCCTACGGCGGCGGCGAGCCAGTGGACGCGAAGCGCGGGGGGGCACCAGCGAGCAGCGTCGTCAGGCGGTGGTGCCAAGTCATCACCGGCCGAGCAGCAGCAACCAACGCCAAAAGCTCCGAACGGGGGAGGTGCGGCCGCACAAGAAGCCGCGCCCTGCCATTATGATCGGGCACTGTGGGATGCAATTCCGTGGGACTGGGAACTTTGTGAATTGTGATACTCCCTTCGCTTCTGCAGATTTTGCTTGTGGTACTTTTAGATAGTTATAGATAATCGATCTGGACGATCTTCGCTGTGACAATTGGGAGAAAATACTTTGCGTTTTGTTCTTCTGATTTGAGGAAGATTTCAGATTATTTTCGTCTAAGTGCGCTCTAATTTGTCTTTTAATTGGGTGAATTTTTTGTTTGAGCAAATTCCAAATTCTATCGAGGTCACTTTGTTTTGGCAAATTTCGAACATACTGCCTATGGAAAATGAGTTGGGTTGAAAAATGCTTGCTCTGCTCATTGCGGAAACCGTTGTCGTGTCGGTTTTTTTTTGGGAAAACATAGCTTTCATAGCTTTGATCATCAGAATTAGTCACGTTGAAGTGAGAGTAAAAGAAAGCTAGGTGGCTCATGCGTGTCGCTTGAAACGCGCCGTTAGCCAAGCACCGTCAAGCTCTTGGGAGTGCATTGGATAAAAATGGCAAAGGCATCCTCAAAATCTGCTGAACATCATGCTAGATTTCCTTTGCTGGCCCCGTGAGACGATATTTATCATAATTTGTTACCAATGCAGACAGCGTTGACCGTTTTCGGCACCAGAGAATTCGCAGTCATTGGATGACCAAACACAGAAAACTGAACCGTAAATAATACATGTCTCAGATGAAATAATAGCAACACATGAAAATAGATAAACGATTGAGGAAAGAATAGTAAAGAATCTCAAACGTACAGGCACTTCGGCCAACAATTTTTGAAAACGTGATCTCTGCACTTTCAGAAACAAGCCGAACAAACAGTGCAACGAAGGGATGATACAAAACGAGAATCACTGGCACCACATGATTATCAAAGAAGACTTCCAAGTGAGCGCCATATAGCAGCAGCTGATGATCAAGATGCCAGTTGGTTTTGGCTCCAAAAGGAGAACATCCCCTTATACCTTGCCGGGGAAAACTGCCGTGACAACAATGCAAATGGTTTCTCCTTGCCGCAACTGGTAGCAAATTTGATTGGTTCCATAGTCTTGAGCACAGGAACTACCTCTGGCGGTGCGGCATTTTCAGCTAGCACCAGTGGAGATATCTTAGCAGATTCAGGAATACAAGTCACAGTTTCGCTGCTGCTGCTGATCCCACTGCCACTGTATACCTTACGATAATGAGAACTACTGGTGTCAGTTCTGTTGCTGCCACCACTACTGGTACTGTGGTGCGAATGCTTCCTATCCTTTTTGCTGCTGCTGCTGCTGCTACCACCATGGCGAGAATGCTTCTTGTCCCTTTTACTGCCACTGGTACTGCGGCTGCTGCTGCTCTTGGAGGGTTTGTATTTGTACTGGCCTTTCCTAGAACTTCTCTGGTGCCCTCTCACAGTATGCGAGTCAGAAGTAACAGGAGGATCATATACATCAGGAGCCCATGAAACGCTCAACTTCGTCATGATTCCCTCCTTTGCACGGGTTCCTTTCATTGCAGAAACCAACCTGGGAGTGCCCTGCATGAATGATAATATACATGTTAATAAACCAAATTTGATCCGCTCTTTTTTTCACACAATCAGCAGATACAATATGAAACTTATGGTGCTACACACATCTAGCAACTATAATGAACTAAGAAATTATCTCCAACAACATCAAATGCATAACTCCTACAAATATCTTAACAGAACTGGAACTAACACAATTAATTTGTCCACAAAGACATGCAACCATACCACAACCTACCAGCAAACAGGAGAATAAATAAAAGCAATTAAATCTTATATTGTTCTTCAATTATCAAAGGTACTAAAGCAGATGCAGAATAATACAAAACTAGGTTCCAAATAGTTGTGACTGAGAATAGAGCTACATAGCTATCGACAATTTGGTATCAGAATAATATGAATGCGGAGCAGAAATATATCCAAAGAATGGAAGAACCCACACTTTAAACTACACTATAAACTTACATTGTTTGAAGACTTGCCATCAACTGTTTTGCTAATTGTTGATTCTGAAGCATCGCCACTAGGAGAGGCAGGTGATATGACCAATTCAGAGTCAACATCCACTAAATCATCAGTTGAATCAGATTCCAGAGAAAGAACCACATCATCATCGTCATCAGAATCTTCATCCAAATCTGGTCCTTCATCACCGCTGCCGTCATCATAGGCTAGCATCACGTCAGTAAGAGCCATTCCAATTTCCTCAACCACCAAATCATCTTGCCCACAAGATATTACAGCTTCGACATCTTCATTTTTCCAGCAAGCACAGCTGTGCTCACAACCTGGCTTTTCACATGTGCTGTAGCAGAGACATGAGCTGCTGCTAACACCTCCGGCACTGAAGTCTGCTAAAGGTTCGCCCATCCACAAGCTTAATCCCAAATTACAAAGAGAAGTTTCTGTTGAAAAGATAATGGACATAAGTAATAGGCAAATGTTTATGCAGACACTAGGGCTGCATAAGAGCAATCACATGATTACTGGATACAGTTATGAAGACTGTAATGCCAAAATAGATGATGTCGCAACCATGTGCATTTTGCTTATATTTGAAGCTTCGAGTATATTGCTTTTTTCAACCTAAGAAAACAGCTATGATATTATGATAACATGAGATTCAGAAACCAGTATTTTATTAGCTATTCATTTTGGGTGTGACTATTTTTCAACTGCATGGAGATAACTTGTTTTTCAATCACCACCCTAGGCCCTTGGATCAACACAAACCAAAAGTGAGTACTGAGTAGCTGGATGTTGTCCAAGGGGCAAGAATAGTGGTTCAAAAAAAGTTGTTTCAAGCACCTGAAAACACAGCAAAACTATTTCTTGTTTATCAAATAGCTAAATAAAGTACACATATGATAATTTATATGCTAACTGGATAACATATACAATTGTCTCCTATAAAATGCATCAAACTTCACAGCCATTTTTTACAGGATCATTATCTAAACGATTCCATGGTGCCGAATAATGAAGTTTCAGTTAAAAAATGAATGGTAAAGTGATCTCATACCTCTTTTCTTGTAGAATTGTCGATCACCACGACCAACAGCCCAAATTGCTTCCTTTCGAAGCTGCAGATCAGACCCAGACACCAAACTCCGAAAACCAGGGCAACGCCGCACGGCCGAACAAGCCTCGGATCGAGCACAACCAGATCGACACCGAAACCTCAAACAACGGGAGGTAAGGACCGAGGCGTTTGTGCAACGAGGGGAAGGTAAACGTCAAAGACAATTACTACTACTACTAAAATTACTACTAAAAGGATGCTTGAGGCGGTGGGAGCAGGGGAAGGCTGAGTTCCCGGAGGCGATGGCTGCTGCCGCGCGGAGGCTGGCGAACGCGGCGAGCACCGCAGGCATCGTATCCTCGCCGGACGCCCGCAACGCTTTTATGCCTCGAGATCCAACTCGGCTGATCCCGGCGACCAGAGACGGCGGCGAAGGAGGAAGGCGGCGGCGAGAGGGTCTCCCGAGGCTACCACGCTCCGCGCATGGACAGGATCACCGCCTCGCTTGAATCAATGGAGCTCGGAGAAGATGGAGACGAAGGATTTGGGAACCGGATCAGGGCGAGAAGGATGCGGGAGGCAATGTGCTGATTGGCTCTTGGTGCGGGGAGAGGCCGCTATAGGGGGGTGGGTCTTTATACTATTTTTCGCCCCCTGACATGTGGGTCCGAATCGAGGGGTCCCAGTACGCGGTGAGACGGTACTGGGACTCGGAACCGGACAAACGAGGGTGGCTTTATAGGGACGGGATTCTAATGACAGGTGGGCCCGATGCGCGTGGGCCTCGGGCGGGAAGAACGATCGGGTCAAAGGCGCACGCGGCTGGCGGGAGGGTGCGGCACGGAAGGCGTGCCACGTCGGCCGAGCTGTTCAGTCTCCAGAAGAGGAGTGGCGGTATCCGTCTTCGGTTTCTGGTCCAAGCAATTGCAACTGGTGCTGAGCTGCAATGCAAACAGCATCGACACCGTTTATTCTTTTTTTCAGATCTTTTATGTACCGCTCCAATCCGTGAACGGTAAACGCGTTGGTTCATTCGTAGAGAATGGTAGATCTTCTGAATTTGAGTCTACGAAAAATTAAACGGTTCTGTTCTCGCGGGTAACCGAGAAGGAATTCGTCCTCCCACCGTGAAGCTCTTGCGAAACAAGAAAATTACACGAACAGATGCTGCGATGCAAGCTTCCTTTTCTTCCACGTAAGCAAAATATTTAGAGTATACTTTGCCAGTTTTGTCACTATGCTTAACACCAGACTTCGACGTTTTGCGCAGATCCAGTAATGCATGAAAGGTACGTGAGGATACGAACAAAACATTTCGTTCACTTTTCTTATAAGCCCGAGAGCATATAAAGTGGGATATACAGATAAGTTTCGTTTGATTTCCAGGGAATGAAAATAAAATAAAGTGTACATATGGATGGAATACAAGATGCATACTAGTTGCGTACAAGTTGCAGTTTTCAAAGTCAAATTTGGCAAGCTTTCAGCTTCAGTCCACAGCTTTCCGAAGGATAAGCATCAACGCCAGACTATTCGCAATAGAATAGTAGGCAACTTTCTACAGCAGAATCATCTGGTGGTGGACGGTGTGCAACATACGTGAACGTGATTATCTTAGCAACATGGAAATATACCAGAGGTGCTTCCTATCATAGCATCTTCATGCCTGGCAAAGTGGCAAGGCAAGATGCCACGGCCATAGCCTGCATCATGCACAATTGCATTGCACATGGACAGGAAACGGGACGCATGAAGCAGCCTTGCTGTGCTGTCCAATCTGCGAGACAGCCACCTTCTCCCTAGATGGATGCATCAGCGCTTGGTGTCGTGCAGGTGTTACTATCTGTGCAAAACAGAAATTGCCGTGTAAAGAAACATACAGCACCACCAATTATCCATTCTGAGTATGGCAATATCTGGTGATGTAAACAATCAACTAATATGTGCAAACGTGTATAGGTAGATTAGGTATCAAAATACAAGCCCAAGTCAAGCACAAGTTTACTCTTACTGTGAAAGCACAAGTATATTCGATCAATCTCCTCCATGGATTTAGAATAATTAAGAGCTATTGGTACCTTTAGACAGTGGATGACCTGAAGGCAAACAGTAGGTTCACTTCAGTTTCTTCCTCTTTGCACGTGGCTCATTGATAATTCTGCTTGTATGATTATCATGCAGCGGATGATATTTTGCTCGTTTCAGCGCTTCCTCATACTCATTCAGCTTGTGCTTCTCCTTGCTCTGACAGTGGCAGAAAAGGCACAACAATGGTAAGGCTAGACATTTTATCTTGCTCATTTGTAGTGAAACAGGTGATCACATACATAACTGTTCTTATAAGTTGCTATCTGTTGCTTACAAACTTTCAGCTCCATGTTTAGATCACTAAGACGAGAATCAACAGGAACCGTGCATTGCTGAACCAACTGCTTCTGGCGACCATGAACAACTTGTGGCTGCCATACATTTAATGCCACAGAAGCTCTCCTGTAAACATTTCACACATAACCAAATTGTGTGATCAGAATACACTAACAATAAAGAAATACACATCATGAAGTAAACAGAAGTCAGCTCTAATTATGCCTCATCAATCCATGACATGGATGCTTGAACATAGGCCAGACGATAAATTGATGAAGGGAGAGCTAATCATCAACTGTGACATGGAAAAAACATCTACCAAGCAAAATATTGCTTGTATTGTTCATGATCCTCATGATATGTTTACAGGGATATTTTTGTCCATTATAAGGCAGAATGCAGTGTTAGGCAATGAAGCAACAAACTACTTGTTAGGATAGAATCCAACAGGATGGTGTAGATGCCATTGCATGGTATCCTCCTCACATCAAATACTAGAGGATAGTTGAACTTCTAGCCAATTTTCAAAAATGAAAAAGAAAAAAAAAGAAAGGAACTCAATACACTCAAGAGTTGGTGACTTGGTGGAGCAGGTTAGGTTGCAACCGTCACTTTAATTCAATTGTGTTGGACTAAAGAATATCTATCCTAGATGTTTCTACACACTAATTTTAGACATGGCTTCCATTCTCTAATCAGTGTGCCATTAGGACCACATAGCATTCTTGTTCATGTGCACCAACAACTTGAATGCTGGGAGATAAGCTATAATTTTGCTGTGCATCATTTGAATGTTGCCCCTGAAAACAGGATACTAGTGTTGCCCTATTCCAACAACAATGTTTTGTTTGGTGAATAGGATAATTTTCCATGACCAGATATATGAGATAACCAAATTCTACTGCTCCAGTTCAAAAGATACCAGGTGCATCTATTTTTTGCTGAAGATGCGGATTAACTGTTAAGAGAACAATCTCAGGGCAGAACAGATCATACAGTTATAACAAAGTGCAGCTGCTGGTGCAAGACATGGTACTTGGAGGACAGCAGGAGGCTATTAACTTGTTAGGATAAAATAAATAAGCAATAATGACATGATCTAACCATCCATTTATGTGATCTGAAAGAATCTTGCCCGGGCTCTTGTGCAAACAAGTAGCTATTAATATATCATGGAATCAAATAGTATCTTTTATCAATATTGTCTGGTCGTGCACTGCCAACTAAATTAACGATCTGCTGATCTGGCTTGTTACCTGTGAGCAAATTAGCACATCATACTCTATCGATTTGATGCTCTCTAGGTTCAAAAAATGATGTATGCTCTCTAATCACACCACAATTGTAGCAGTGAGAACTGATAACGAATACTGCACACGAAAAGTACCGTGACCATTTTTTGGAGAATTCAGTATGGCACAAAACCTAACAAACAGACCTGACCCTCTCGAGGTTGTCCAGCTCCTGCGCGGCGGCTTTCATCCTCTCCCCCTCTGCCCTCATCGACTCCTCCAGCTCCGCCAGCCGCCTCCTGCACGCAAGCACCCGCGCCTCCGCCTCGAACACCGCCCGCCGCCTCGCCTCCGCGATCCGCACCTTGTGCCTCTCGAACCTGCACCAGATAGCATTAGTCGAGCACACCCGCAAACACGTGACGAACAATAACGATCGAGGGAACGGGGTGGGCGGCGAAATTACTTGGTTTTGTATAGGGATTTGGGGTGGACCTGCTGCTGCTGGGAGGTGGAGGACGAAGAGGAAGGCTGGGATTGGGAGGGGAAGTCGCGGGAGAGGAGCGCCGACCAGAGGCCGGGGTGGAGGGAGAGGCGTCCAAGGCGGCGGGAGGCGATGGCGAGGCAGCAGAGTTCGCGGAACCCCAGCGCGGACGACGCGGCGCCCAGCTCCAGGACGCGCGCCCACAGCTCGTCGGGAAGATCCGACGCCGACATGTCCCCGTTGGACTGAGCCGAGGGCGCACGAACGCGAATACTACGACGGCGAGGCGGCGAGCCGCGCGCGGCGGTACAGAGGGAGAGACGCCGTTCCGCCGCCGCCGCCGCCGCCGCTCCTCTTCTCTTTGGATGTGAGTTCAGGCTTCGCCGACGGGCTAGAGGAATCGGGAGAGAAGGAACAAAGAGGCCGAATTGGTCGCTGCCACTGGGCCCGCCTACGAATGCTTCCCGCTTGGACCCGAATGCAGAAAGAAACCTTTGCTCCAAAACAGGGTCCGTTTGGCCTGAGCTCTGCAAATGATCCCATGTCTTTGCAAACTCGAGCTCTGATCGTTTACATAAACGAAAAATGACAGCCGTAGATCATCTCAAAATTTGTGCTTCGCAACAACTAATTAGCAAACCATAGGCTCGATAATCAAAATTCAAAAGGAAAGAAGAATGTGCGGGCAGTCGTTTACAGGGTCAGCTCCAGCTCAAGTGCGTACCAGATAACAAGCCTGGTTACTGGTTTGTTCCAGTCCTAGACTACTGAAAAAGAAAGATTATATGCTAACTGCACTACTGTAGCACCCAATTCTGCATATTTCACCAAGGTTGTAGAGGCAGGTTCTAAACGTGTGAGGCACAGAACGGCTGAACCAAGCTGTGGCCTGCAGTTCAATTGACAGAAACTTTCTGCAGCTTCAAAGCTCAATGATCCGCGCTGCCAGCACAAGCATTTCAAAACTTTAGGTCCTGCTTGTTGCAATCTACGAGGGTCTTCACCCTTTCATGTTTGTCATGCCGTGGAAGTCTGTCAAGCTTGGAGAAGGGACATGTCACGCGCCTGCAGTTGTCAAAGGCTGCTGGCTATTTCTTCCTCATTCTTCGAACCGAGTCATATATTGGACGGAATAGGATGCTGGAGAGATATCTCTCTCCAAAGCTGGGGAAAATGACCTGCAAATGTATGTGACTAATTAATTGTCTAAGTCATTGCAAGATGCCATAAATGAAATTAACTTGCTGCTATGCTCTCACCGCAATCAGTTTTCCAGCATTTTCAGGTCTTTTGGCAACATTAATAGCAGCAACTGCTGCAGCACCTGATGAAATACCAACCTGCAAACAAACCCCGTAAATGAATTACAGATCACATTAAGCAAAATTGGAGTAGATGCTATCATAATAACAAATAAAAAAACAAAGCAATTCGTTTTACAGTATGCTACTCACCAGCAAGCCCTCTTTTAGTGCAAGTTCCCTAGCAGAATCAACGGCTTCTGCGGTGCTAACCTGCAAAGTCAACAGTCGTAATGACTCAGCAGACTGTAAAAACTGTCAACAAAATCTGCTGACACAAACAAAGATTTAAAGTCAGTATTGCAGACCTTCACAACCTCATCAATCAACTGAACATCTAGTATGCTTGGAATATAACCTGTTGATTATTGACAAGAACCAACATATGTCAGTGAAAATGAAAGGTATTTAACAAGCTTGTTTCCCCAGTATGTTTAATTGCTTATAACAAAGGGACCAAAGGGTAACGCATTACCTGGATTGTCACCAGAGATGACACTAGTTTCAGCAGGTTCTACCCCAATGACCTAAAATGAGAGGAGGGAATTATATAAACAAAATTCAAACAGTTTTCGAAGTATGAAATATTAAACCATTCTACTGGTTACAGAAATCTCAGATAGAGTGACATCAGCCTTATGGAAATTATCTGTATTTTCCAAAATTATGATAGCTGAACAACTTTAAATTTGAAACAATAGAACAGAATGATGGTGCTACTATCCTTTTGATAAAACCTAATTAGATGGTAATGCCTATGTTTCCATAAAAACAACTAACTTGTACATATTTTAAAGCAGTGGAAAGTAGACAACTGTTACAAGCAAGGGCCTCAATGGGCTCTTTACTTTGACATGAAGGTTTCACCAAGTTCATAAAGGAACAAAATCTACGAACAGCAGCATCAGACAAGATATACAGAACTATTAAGCTGACGAAATACAAGATAATCCAGTTGATGCAATTTTCCTTCAAGAATTAATCAAAGCAAAAGTAGGAACCTTAATATCTTTGTTCATCCTTTTCAAGTAACGCCCTGTGCCAGTAATGGTACCACCTGTCCCTATGCTTGCAACAAGTATGTCAACAGTACCCAATGTGTCTTCCCATATTTCTGGGCCTGTGGTTTGAAAGTGGATCTGTAATTACCCAAATGGCTTCTCAATAGATCTTTAAAGAAAAGGTAAGCAAATGAATTTCACATTTGCTGTATTATGTGTATTGTATGAGTAAATGATAAAGCTTGAGTCTCAACCTCACTATTTGCTTCGTTGTTGAACTGCTGAAACATATATGCATTTGGTGTCCTCAAAACTATCTCCTCAGCTTTATCAAAAGCTCCTTTTAGTCCTTTGGTTGGATCAGTTAGCACAATCTCCACTCCAAATGCACGTAGAAGAATGCGTCTCTCGACATCTATTGATGAAGGCATAGTAGCTATCAGCTTGTATCCTCTAGCTGCAGCCACAGAAGCAATGGCTATGCCAGTATTGCCAGTGGTTGGTTCTACCAAGATGGTCTGCACAGATAGAGACTATCTGCGTAAATTACAAATTTACAGTATTGGTGACGATAGCATTGCACATGATATAAGAATGGCTTATAACCTTATTTGGAGAAATTAACCCCTTCTCTTCAGCATCATTAATCATGCTTAATCCAATCCTGTAAACATAAACATGAGTTGGCAAACAAATAATTGCATCGAGGGCATCAACAATCAAGTTGCTGCAATCCCAAATGTGTACCTATCTTTGACACTTCGGCAAGGTCCCATGTACTCAAGCTTTGCAGCGATATTAGCAACACAACCGTCGACGACACTATTGAGATACACCATTGGTGTTTTTCCAATTAGCTGGTTAACAGGAAAGAATTATTTTATCAAGAAATGCAATTAGGCATACTGAAAGTGAAAAAATTATAGATTTAGCCAAGTATCCCAACACAGTTGCTAATTCATGAAAAGTAGGAAACGACCTATTTTACCAAGAAATTCAGTAGCATCTACTTTTATTCTAAATCATATTCGACATCAGCTAATTCATTAGCAAACACAAAACACCTTCCCCTGGAACGCAATACACTTACTGCCCATACCCAAATCACTATCCAAAGCGTGGGGGGGAAAGGTAAAGAGGGGAAGTGCCCATGCACCTGGGTGACGTCCTGCGCAATGTTCACCGCGTCCATCTCATCCGCGTAGTCATCCTGGATTTCGACAGAAGCGGAGGCCGCGGCCTTTGGGGACCATGCCGCGATGAGGTGGCGGCGGGGGGCAGCGGAACGCGAGGAAGGGTGGGAACCAGGGGCGCGCGTGATGGAAACGGATGTGTAAGCGGTGGAAATGGGCGCGGCGGCGGCGACCCGGAGGAGGAGCGAGCAGGCGGTCGCCATGGCCGCGTCTCTTCGCTCGTGCTGTGTGCTTGTGTGTCGGCTGTCCGGGGGGTTTAGGGGAGGAGAGAGGGGAGTTGTTTTCAGGATAAGGGAAGCGGGGATCGGGTTACCGGGTACGGATCCTCCAGCCCGGAATCGGACGGCTCCCCTGGCCTGACCTCGTTTTGGCTGTATCGTGGATTCTGAAGCGAGTCCTATCCAGATCCAGGATCTGCTTGAGAATTTTGCCCGTTTCCAGAATCTGATGGAATTTTGAAATTGGCTTGTGTTAACAACTTAACAAGTGCACAAACAAATCATTTAGTACTTCAGTAGTTAAACAGCAGCTTTCATTTCAGGCCATATATCATGAAACATGAAATGCTGGAATTCCGAAAGAATAAGGTCCATTGCTCGTTTGGGATATTTCTCACAGCATTCAATGTTACACATTTCAAATCAATAATACTAACAACAATGGAGTCTCTACCAACATGGGCTTCCCTCAAGGGAGATAGCATTTGCCCTCAAAAATGGAGATTGCACAAGTTGCAGGCACGCTACTAATTGATCATGTGATCCTGAATTCCTGATGTCAACTAACGAGCAGGGTCAGAGACAGTTCCTGTGACCGAAGGACCATGCCAGTCACCGCTTATTATTCGCTAACTCAGCATTGCTTAGAACTGGAACTGCATCTCCTTTGTGTAGTTGAGCTCATCAAGGTGCGCAGCCATTGCCTTGTTCATCGGAGGAGGACCACATCTTAGGATCTGAAATAAGCGATCGCATACCTCTGTAAACCTCCAGGTTGGATACAAGAATTCTGGGGAGTTGACCGGAAGCAATCAACCCCTTAGTGAACCCGGAAAAAAGACAACCTAAGGCTCAAGATTACCTGAATGTCCTCAGCAGGTGCTGGGCAATGAGATTGGATCATTTCCTTCGACACAAACCCAACACCACCGTTCCAGTTCTCAGGAGGCTGCATATGTAAAAATTAAATAAGTAATAAATGTCTGGAAATAATACCCTAATTAGTAGAATGCAAAGCAGATTTCTAAGCATAATATCTCTAGAAAACGGAAAAGAATATATCAAGGAAATTCATTCGCATATGATATACCCAATCAAAACATCTTTCCTAAACTCTCCGACCCTTTAGTTTTCAATAATACAGCATCCTTTTAAAGCAATTCATGTGTATGTATTTTATCAGTGTGTGCAAGCAGTTAGGGATGTTGTTCTGTTGAACAGCCCAAATGTTTTCAGTCATAATGGGAATTCTGCAGTCATTTCTAAAACTTCCAAATATAAATGGACACTTTGGAATAGTGGAGTCCACTGTACCCAATAATTTTTCTAATGTATTCCTACACAAAAAATTAAGAATATTATGCATTAGTCTCTTCAAAATTTCAAAATCATATGACGCAAACCTGATTCAAAACGTAGTAGATCTTAAAGCGATCAGGATAGGTTTTGGCCAAGTTGTCCAGCTCTTCCTGCATGATTGAATATGAATTATTAAATTCAGCATGGCAGCCCATCATATTGCACATGCAAATCAGTCTGACAGAGTAAAGAAAAGGATCCAAAATAACAATGTAAAGAAAACAATATCGCAAAGTGAATAATGGCTTATTTTATAGTAGTAAAAGTAACCGGCAATGGAAATCTTTTTTAATCATATGTTGCCAACAAAGACCCGAGCCATTATATCATTTTAGGCTACAGAATCTTCAACATATGTCAGAACTCAGAAGAAAATTCTAAGAAAGCTATATGTTAAATGTTAAACTTTCAGCTCCTGAATTCAAGTGTGCAACTCATTGTTATTTTGTGCAGAACAATTTTCTAAGTTCAATAATAATATAAGCTAACGAAAACTTGTGCTGAAAAAATATGCTAAGTAGAGTAGAAAGATAAAATGGGTAGTTGATTCACTAGATCTCATTGCAACAAAGATCAATGTATGTGTAGAATTGATCATACACTGAAGGTACAGTTGATGAGATGCTAAACACCATGTTATCAATTATGTTATTTGAATTGACTGCGTCACAATCACCGTAATGAAAATAAGATTAATTATACCTTCAGAAGAATGTCTTCATATGTGACATTAGCATAGATTAAGTGAACCTTCGTGTTGTCAATAGGGTTCTCAAGAATTGCTCTGGCAACCTGTACAAACAAAAAAGAGATCATTGATCACTAGGAAATGAAGTGTTTTGTGGCGTGATAAATCACAATATAGAACTCTGGATTGATTGTTACTTGGAACATCGGAGTAATGCCTGATCCACCAGCCAGCATTCCGAATGCTCTCACTTGGCCAACTTGGTACTTGAAACGACCCTACATCAGAGGTAGTCATATTAACCTCCTAGCTCAAGGAAAATGTGCATGGCACAAAAACATGTGGGGCTCTCATAGGGCTTGAAGCAAATTCATGTTTTTGTGACCATAAAAGAAACCTAAGCTGGTTAGATCAGAAGCTCAGAACATGATGATCACCTTAGGTCCCTTCACAGACATATAATCACCAACTTTCATCTCACGGAAATGATGAGACATTCTCCCTTGAGGATACATCTGCATTATGGAAAGGATTGAAGAACTTGTGAGCCACGTGTTAACGCAAAGCACAAAAAGTAAATGTCCAAGTTTATATCAAATAATATGCCAACAAAATAGGAAGTATCTGAACAGGGAAAATCATATAAATATTTACCTTTATGACAAGTTCAAAATATCCGAGATCAGAATCCAATGTAGTGGGGGTGTAAGGCTTGATTACTTCTTCACCTGTAGCATCTTGTCCTCTGCATAAACACAAGGGAACACAGATATAGTTAAAAAATAATAATGCATTATAGTAGCAAAATTTAGAAGAAATGCAGAATCAAAACCTGCAACTGATATGTTGACCAATTGGAAGGCCCAATACAGAAGTTGGAGTAGGAAGGGCGAATTTGAACTTGGCAACATTATGACTTATCTGCTTCTTTTCAACTAGTTTGAACTTCCTGAAGTTCTCAGGATCCAAGCAGCCTGAGGGAAAAATGACGACACAACAATCAAATTGAGCCATCATGCATTAACCTTCAGTTACAGAAAGCAATTTTAAGAACAAAAATAATTTTTGGGTCATACACAAAATAGTGGATGCTAGGAACAAATTACCAAGTATTGTTACAACTAACATACAGTGTACTTCAGAAGCCTATTTAAACAACGAAACTATAACAATACTATTGGGAATCAGGCTCAGTCACTAAAATCACATCAAAACCGATAATATGAAAAGGTAAAACAGGGCATTTGTTGATATCATGTGGTTAGGAAATTTAGGGAACAGTTCTTCCATCAGTATTTTTCTCACAATAGCATGCTAGGATCTGAGCTACCAAGACAAGACAAGGAAATTCAGCTCAAAGTTCCACCTGGGCCATTCAGAAATGGAGCAGTCAGTCTAAACAAACTCAGTCTGAGAACTTCTTACCAACACATGAAGAAAGGTAAAAAACTAACTGCAATCTGTATCGGGTGAAAATCAGTAATTGTTTGCCAGACTACTAAAGCAGGACAAATACTTCAACGGTTTGTGTCGACGGGAATGAATAAACTTCTTCTAGTTGCTTTTTATCTTTTGTTTTTTGTCCCAACAAGCTTTTAAGCTCCAAGTAGCAACCCTACAGATCATCTCCAACTAGTAACAAGTCTACACCCTGACGCACGTAAACTCCAGCTCCAGTCACTTACCAAAACTGGTAACCGAACTACCCGCTAAAATCGCTAACACCAACCAGATCCCACACGAATCGTAGACCTCTCAGTCTCCCACGAACGCGCGCGCCTATACCAGGATAGTAGGATGTATGCATTTCCGTACCCTTGGGCTTCCTGGATCGGAGGAGGATGAGGGCGCCGCCCGCGGCTACCGCGACGACGGCGACCGCGACAGCCACCATGGTCTCGGTGCTCTGCCCCTGCAGGAAATCCATGGCTGCGCGCGGGGCTCCCTCGCTACCACGCCTCGGAAAACAGTGGGCGGGTTTGGTTGGGGCGCGTGGGTCAGTTGGGGGGGATTTTAGAGGTGGCGGGGGGAGGTAGGTGGGTCAGTGCGAGCGGGGAGGAAGACGGGAGGGAAGGAGGGCGGGTGGATCCGCCGTGCCTCCGTGGATGGCTGGCTGGAGGCGGAGATCGCGAGGTTTTTCGCGTTGCCCATTTTGCCCTGGTCAGAAACTTGGACGTTTGAACTTTGAAATCGACTCGAAAACGAAATTATAACGTTAAAAATGACGGCACTGCCGTCTGCGGAGACGAACATACCACCAAACTCGCTTTTTACGCTACTCTCGTCGCTCCTCTAATCGCCCCAATTTCGCCCGAGGTAAGAAAAAAATCATCAGTCGAACTGCTGCGCCTAGCCAACTTCGCAGCTTGATCTCCTTATCGGCATGGACGCATGGTGGCCTGGGAGATGGGTCAGGGTCCCCGAAATCTATACAGTACAGCCTACAGTAGGAGAGGTAGATCTTCACCCTGGCGACGAATCGGCGCGCAGCGCAGCGCACCTACCACCTGTGTGGTTCAGTGCCAAGCCTGAAGCATCGTGTCCATGGTCACTCCATGTGGCTTGACGACGCGGGGTAGGTGACTTGAGCCTGTTGTTGTTTTTCCCCATTTCCTGTAATCCTGTGATCGGAACGCAGATTAGCGACGGCGGGTTGGTGGTATGCAGGGTGCCACGACGCCATGGCGACGGCAGCAATGCCGCGCGGGTTGGAGAGCAGCGAGTGGCAGCTAGGCCTACAACAGACCAGCAGTCACGGCCAGGGCATCTGCCCGTCGACTACCGAGACGCATGTTCAGGAGGGTACAGTGGTACGGGAGTAGGTGTAAGGCTATATCAATATGCAAGTAGACTACGGTCATTCGTATACCGCTCCTTCGTGACACTGACAGGAGTACATTGTTTCAGTATACTTGGTGAGATACTACCTCTGGTCAAGTTACTACGTTTTGCGCATTGTCAAAGGGCAAGATGGTCACCACTTCCTTCCATGTTTTCCGAATCTTCGTCGTGGCCGTCACTTTCTTCTATCTTAACTTTAATTATTTCACATTTTGGTTACTTGATGTGTAGATTGATTCTCGATTTGAAATTTCACATGGAGGGATATGCACATTTATTGTGGTATAATATCAAAAGGCTTCGGGAGCCGTTTTTAAAGTACTTTTTCTAATTGATCCGTGTAACAGCAGAGTGCCAAACCCAATGGACCAGCAGAGACTGTGCTCCAATACTTATGGGTAGATTGGTCAGTGCTCTAATCTTAGACCTTCTCTAATGTTAGTATCTAGTTCTAAGTACTTTAAGCATGTGTTTGATTTGGGAACCAAGTGGGTTGGGTAGGATCCAACCCAGTTTTTGGGACGGAGTCAACCCATTTTGTGTTTGGTTAGAAGAGATGGGTCGAACCTAGTCATTAGTTTGTAGAGTGTTTGAAATGGATGAGATGGATACCAATATAACGCCGTTAACAACAGTAATCAGTGAACCCCACATGTCATTCTCTTTCCTTTATGTTTTCTGTTTTCTTTTAACCGCTCTTATCTCCTCCTGGCCTTCTCCTTCCTACGTCGTCCCTTGTCTAGAGATGGTTGCACGCGTTGACGCCATGCCGGAGCCTTGGTCGCCCCTCCACCATGGTGGAGCCCCCACGGCCACGCTGTCGCGCGCTAGAGTCGCGGATATGCCCCTCTGCCATAGCTCACCCATGACGAGCTGTCGTCGCCCGTCCTCCGAAGCTTACCTAGGTGGTGCCGCATCAGGCCTCCTCACGCTCGCCCCTATTGTCGCCTTCGCTACCTACCTACGCCGGCTGATTGCCACCTCTGCCCCAAGATGGAGTTGGCCTGCGCCTAAGCCACCTCCGCCCCAAGCCGGAGCCACTCAGGCCGCCTCCGCCCAACGTCACACCGCCTCCACCCGGAACTGCGTTAGCCACCTCCTATTCCGCCTCCAGCGGAGCTCGATTCGCTCGCCGCAGCCGTTACCCCGCAACGGCGCTTGACAGTGTCAAAGTGGGTCGACTCCGTCCCCTCGTTTTGATGGAATGGAATGAATCTGCATTTATGAGGTATATTCCCTCTCGGGTCCAACCCAATCCACATGAGTTATCATCCAAACGCGAGTCCAACTAGGTTCGACCCGTCCCAACCCCCTTGAACCTGCTATCCAAACACATACTAAAAGACAAGTCTTCCAATGATCTAGCTCTTAACATATAGCTTACAATATGAACATTCCCGCACGTGATCCCCATATAATCTAGACGTGCGTGTATGAGATTATCTCTTGATCAAAATATATCTCTTATCTCTCTTCTATTAAAATATAAGAAAATATTATATGAGCTAGTCAAACAGTAACCATCGGAGAAATCCTTACTTAGGCCTTAGATTCATGTACCTCTTTTTGTGAGCCTATTTGGCAAGATCTCCATTTTGTAGGCTAAATCAAAATAGTTTGAATATTAATATTTTTTGACAAAGGGTTTTTTCTGCTTTTATAGAAGCATATAGTTTTGTGTTACATACTGATCGACTGGGGTTACTGGTTTTATAAATGGGGACACAAGTTCTCTACTAGCAGCAGGTTGCTAAAACACAGAGGCTGAGAGGCACCTTTCCGCAATACAGTATATACAGGATTCAAAAACCATAAAACAACAAAGCTATTGGGACGCAATTACAAAGGACTTTCTTGATCTTCGAGGTACCTTGCTTGTTCACGAAGCCCTCCACCCATTTCGTCGTCTCCGACTTCTGTTTGTCCATCATATGTTGATCAGCAGCCCTTAACAGCACTCGCCACTCCTAAATAGCGACAAAAGTTTGTATATAATCTCATTAGTAGTAGAAAAAACACCCTCAATTCTCAGCTTATTTCTAGTCGTCTAGAGCGCCCAAATTTGACAGTGGGAGCGATTAGCGTGGTGGTCACGTGGGACGGTGGCGGGATCCTTGGGAACCAAATTTGATGTATCATAACAGGCAATGCTAAATTAACAATTTCAGAAGTGGTCCATGGTCCCACAAGTTTCTTTTAAACAATTTTAGCAAAACGCACATAAAAGAAACATTCAAATGCTCTAAAATCTTCATCTGAAGCAATTTCAGTTTATATTGGCATATCAGTGAAAGGCTGCTCTACTGCCAGTTACTTCACAGAAGTAAGCACAAACTGTGTCGCCATGGAGGCATGGAGGACCAATAGCATACAAACTGTGTCACCATGCAAAAGCATACAAACTGTGTCACCATGGAGGACCAAAAGCATAGTGATTGCTCTTTAATTTTGCACCAGTCACTAAGTCAGAGGGTGATGATCCTAATTATCATTTTTCCCAGCAAAAAGAAGCTTTCAATGAGAATCCAGAACAGTAGTATGTCTCTCCTGATCTGTACAATCGCATAACATTTTGGACCTGAGGCCTTGTTTAGTTCCCAGAATTTGGCCCCAAATTCCACTATGCAAAAGAAGATTCACATCACATCAAAATGTCGGCACATGCATGGAGTAATAAATGTAGACGAAATCAAAAACTAATTACACAGTTTTGTTGCACTTTGCGAGACGAATATTTTGAGCCTAATTAATCAATGTTTGGACAATTATTCACAAATACAAACGAAATGCTACAATGGCGCATTAATGGCACTTTGCCAACTTTGACATCCCAAAGTTTAGAACTACAAGGCCTGAGAAAAAAAAATACTGGTACTGAAACCCAAGAAGTGTCGTGCACTGGCTCCGGTTGGTTCATAAAGCCGGAGACGATGTTCATGAACATTGGAACTTGGTAGTGAAAGCTGGCTAAAGATGACAGGAGTAGCCCTGTTTTTGAAACTGACACGACTCAAGAGTATAATTAGATTGGGAAACGGCAACTAGGGAAATGAACAATTGCAAGTGTTACAGTTCGCAAAAGATGAAGCCTTTTGCAAAGGTTTCCTGCTCAGTTTATGAAACTGAATCAACAGCCCTAGGAGCATATTTTAGGTTGAGGAAGAACTGAGAGCTAATACAGTATACGGTTGAAAAGTAGATAACAAAAAAAAACAAAGGAATGGGCATTCAAAACTCAAAAGCTAGGTGCTCTCAATAAAAGCACCCAAAACATGGCAAAGCTAAGGAAACTTATGGTTAATGCTAAATATAACCCCAAAAAGCTACTGCTAGAGTGCTAGATTGTAATTTGACATTAGGCAACAAAAGAAGGCACGCTATGATACAGAATTACCCATAGAGAAACAAATAATGAACAATATTAAATTAACAAGGCAAAAGGAGACAAATAACAACAAGAATGAGGTTTTCCTTGAGCTGGTATGGGGCAATATGAAATATGACTGGTACAACCTAGTCATGAAGATTGGACCATCATAACTGGCTGATATGGTTCAAGGATGTCACAGGAGATAGAAAGGTGATCACTTGAACACAGATTTTCTAAAGTTTGGTGGTCCTGATCACAATCAAGATAAAGGGAATCAGTCTATTGAGTAATAAAAGGAACCCAACTGTGGCACTGTATACATTTGGAACTGTCAGCTATTTAGGCATGAGTAGAGAATGATAAGCACCCAGAACTCTTGAAGGAAAAAACATACTCTATTTGTGTTAATTCTCTACATGGATTCGTAGAAAGTTGGTTCAGCTTGTGAGCAATGAATTTGGCATATGCCGAAGTTTCTTGAGTACATATATATACTAATACATGGATTCGTAGAAAGTTGGTTCAGCTTGCGAGCAATGAATTTGGCATATGCCGAAGTTTCTTTTGAGGCACATATTTAGTTATAATTTCAGTTCGAAAATTGATCATTCAGTGTTCACTAAAACAGTATGAACCACCCAACAGCCTCATTTCATAATATTTGTATTGAAACTTGGTGAAGTAAATTGGATTGCTAATTTAGGAGCCCTTGGATAACTACTCAGTAGGAATGTCCAGAAGCTGCAAGAATTTTGTAGTCTGCACTATAATACTTCACCTCAATACCAATGAAAGAGTGGTTGTCAAACAGCCATCAAGTAGCTAAAACTTCACCTCAAGAAGACACTGAATCAACGGCAAAAACACTTTAACCGAGAGAAATGACTAGGAACTAAACACAGCACAATCAATGTAACTGACCGTCAAGTAGTTTTATGGATTACGATCACCCAAAGAGAAACTAGCAGTGGAATAAGATTGTGTCTAGTATGTTACTATGATTGATCCAGAGTCCCATGAAAGAGAGAATGAACAAGTAAACAGCATATATTTCTGTCCGAAATCCCCACTGGTTCATAATACAAGGTGTATGTGATGTGTATAGTCTATCTGTGATATAACTGTTGTATCATCCTTTTATTTGTCCTCCCTATAATTATTACTGATTTTTATATTTTCTAGCTACGGTACTGATGAGGAAGGAGAAGCAATGGACTGACTAAACAAGTAGTGACCATCTGATTCTTCCCCCTTTTCACCCCTTTTACTTCTTGATCCGGCGAACCTTCTTGGCGCCCCAGACCTCCATGCGGCCCTTGGGGCACCCGCAGGGGGCGCGGAAGATGAGCACGGTGCGGCCGTTGGGCGGCGCCATCTTGCGGAGCTCGGCCTCGAGCTCCCTCTGGTCGTCCCCGAGCTCGACGGGGCGCGCCCCCGCCGCCGCGAGCAGCGCCGATCGCGCCGCGGCGGCGGGGCGGCCGCGCACGCACTCCTCCGTCTCGAGCTGGATGTCGAACTCCACGGCCTTCTTGAGGCCCCTGCACCGGGGCTTCCCGCACTTGCGCGCGTGGTGACCCAGCAGCTCCCACGCGACGACGACGGCCGCCACGGCGAGCGCGGCCCCGAAGAAGGCGGCGGCGGAGAGGCAGGACGCGGCCGGGTGGAGCAGCGCGCCCATCTCGACGCAGAGCAGCTTGAGGTACGGGGCCACGAGGAAGCCCAGCGCGGCGAGCACGGCGAGGAGCATGACCGCGTCGACCACGGCCATCGGGGTGCTGTCGCAGAAGGCGTCGTCCCCCGCGCGGCGGGGCGCGGACGCGGAGGCGGCCCGCCTGGATCGGGAGCACGCCGAGGCGGAGCTGCTGCTGTCCGCCGCCCTGCGGTGGTGCTCGAACGCGCGGAGGAACTCGATGAGGCTGCGGCACTCCGCCATCGCGGCGACGTGGGAGGGTCGGGATGGCACGGCACGGCAGGCAGCTCCGACGGGCAGGCAGGCAGGCAATTCACCACCCAATTTTTCTGGTGAGGGGGAGGGAGGAAGCGGAGCGCTGTGTGGTGGGGGCGCCGGGATCTGTGGGGGAAGGGAAACCGGTGGGGGATTTGCCGATCGGATCGGTGGGGTTGGGGGAAATGGGGAGGGGGCACTCCGCACTCGGCACTCGGCAAGCAGGCACCGCGTGCGGACGGGTGGGTTTGGCTCGGTCGGCGCCTCGTTCCGTGGCGTACGTCGCGTACTGGGCCGGGCGGGGCGCAGGCATCCGTGGACGTGATGTCAAAGAAGCCGTGGAGGGAAAGGAGCGCGTCTCCGCGCGGACGGGCACGGGCAGGCCCCGGGCGGCGGCGGCCTGCGGGTGAGGGGGTCACGTCACGTCTGACTGACGTGTGGGGTTGGGGTAGGCTAGGCTATAGCGGCGACTGAAAGACAGCCGCCGAGCAGGGGGGCGGCACCCACAGATGACGCCATGACGCAACGCGTATCCGCGCCGCAGCTTTGAATGAAGAGATGGGCGGCCGAGGCCGCGGCGCTGTCGAGATGTCAACGCCGCCCGCACGCCAAGCGACCAGACGCGTCACGGCTCAATCGTACCTTCACCCTCGCCTGCGTTCTCGGCACCGCGGGTTTCGTTTCGGCACTCCTGCGCGCCGGTTACAGAGGAAAAAAAACGTCGTAGCGCATGGATGAAGACGGATCGGATCGGAGCGGATAATATCTTTACCATATCCTCATCCAACTTTTTTCGTCGGATGCGGAGCGGAGCGGATATTACCCGAATACGGTTATGGATACGGATTTTTTTCGGATATCGGAGATGGTGCGGAAGCGGATTGGAGTCGGTGCGGAAGCGGATTAAAATAGACGGATAATACATACATCTGTGTAACTTTTTATGATGGTAAAATATTTTTTAAATGAAAACCACAAAGAAATAATATAGCATGAAAAATACTCCATTTTATAGTTTACGACACAGCTAAAGTAACCTTAACATTGATAGTGGTACTTAACACTTCACTGATGTATTTTTATGTGATATATATATATATATACCTGAGGGTTTTTAGACTATAAAATATTGTGTATATGGGCCGGGCTTAAATTTTTTATTATAGTAGACTCACAAAAGTAGTCGGATATCCTATTATAAGCTTCCGATAATCCACGATTAATTATCGGATAATCCATATCCATCGGATTTCACTAAAACCATATCTTACTCCGCATCCGTATAGAATCGGATTCGGATTATCCATATCCGCGCGGATATCCAAAACTCTTCTCCATATCATTAAAATTCGGTTTCGGATTGGATCGGACGTGGAAATTATCTACACCAATTTCATCCCTGGTAGCGCACGTGTCTGGCAGGAGGAGGGATTTGCGCCACCAAGAATGGCTCGGCGACTTTCGGCTCGAGCTCGACCGACCCTCCATTTTCCCCTGGTCAGGTCTGGTGTGGTGTCGTCCTGTTGTGGTATCTGCTTTCTGCATCTTTCGATGAAGCCTTTCCATGTCGCTTTGGCGCATTCTCCCGCAGCCCCATCTGACAAGCAATTAGCCGGTGCAAAAGCAGCAAACGCTACCTTGAGGCATTATCTTTGGTGACACTCCACGGTCACGTGCATGGCCGATCGAAAATGAGGAAATGGAAGATACCAAACGCACCTTTTCTACCACTCCACTAGAACGGGGAGAATTCAGCTGTGTATTTTTCCACGGCTGGTCAAATGACAGCGTCATTGTGCTGTACAGTGTACACTGTGGGGAGAAGATAGCTCTTGTTGTTGTCAGCGAAAATCAACGGACGCGTGATCTAGCATGGTCAAGCAAATTGATGGATGAGTGGAGGCACGCACTGACGCACGACCTGATGACCGGAGAAAATTTCAGCGACTTCACATGTATCGATGGATGCCCGGGTGAAGGCCGGGAGTAGGCTGCCTTTGATTCAGTGACCAACTGGATTAAGTATTGGGTCCCCATCCGCGACCGTGCTCGTACACTACAGACAAACCAAACCAACTGGGATTAAAAGTGTTTGGCATCTGGATCCCTTTGATTGTCGCTTGGGGATGTCACGAGCGAATGATCCATCGGCGAACAATGATCTTGTGCCGCATCTCGGATCTTTGCCGATCACACGAGGCGTGCGTGCAATCATGCGTGGATCCAGATGGCGTTGGAAGCTTTGGAGCTTTGGGAGACGTGGTCTCTGAGCTTTGGAACCTATCGTCTGTACTTGGTATATTCTTTCGAGTAGGGTTCTGTGAATCTGTGATGGACTTGGTAATGAAACCGACTCCTGACGAGGAATGAGTCAGAAAGGGTGAATAGATTAGCATAACCTGCCGTCAATATTGTTAGTGAACTTGAAGTCTTGAATGATCCTACACGGGCTGTCACCTGACCTGAGAGTGACCAAAAAACAAAAGGAAGCAGAAGCTTGCCAGTCACAAAAGTAATCTAAGGTCGACACGTTACAGTGACGCATATACTGGCGGCATGAACCAGGCGAAAGACGAGTGAAGAAAGCGACTGGGCCGTGGAAACATATTCTGATTGTTCCGGCGTGACCATTTTTATTTACAGTATATATATATACTCCCTCCGTATTGAAATATTTGTCGTCGTTGATTTTTTTTTACAACTTTGACCATTTGTCTTATTTAAAAAATTATCGTAAATATGTAAAAAGGTAAGTCAAGCTTAAAATATCTACAATAGTAAGGCATGTGACAAACAAAATGGATGGTATTTGCATAATATTTTGAATAAGACGAATGATCAAAGTTGTAGAAAAAAGTTAATGACGACAAATATTTCGATACGGAGGGAGTATATCTCTTGGTGAACAATGTAAAAAATAGAGACTGCTCGATCTGCTAACAACTTCATTACAGTCTTACAGACAATCTACACCTATTCGTTCACATCAGCCTAGATCGCAACTGCTCCAGCCCGTCCGTCTCCCTCGTCACCGACTACACGTCCCAACCCGTCACAATGCTCCAACCAGAGGAAAACACACGCCTACCAATCTACATCTACCATGCCTACGGCCTACCAGGCGCAGATGAATGAAACACACAGAAGAGGCACACTGCGACGTAGCCATCACACCCTTCCATCCCTATGCCGCCGCTCTTGACTTCCCCGGTGCGATGGGGATGCCTGCACCCTGATCGATCGATTCCCGTGGCCAAATCAGACCTGAAAAATTCCTCTCGATCCGTGATCAGCTGCGAGGGTTTCAGACTTTCAGTACCGGGGCACTCCGTTTCCATGACCCTGTGTCCGGGGCATGTGACCTCACATGGGTGGACAAAAGGAGTTCAAGGTTGATAGCATCATCATGGAAGGTCCAGGGAATTAAGTTTCTTGCTTGACTTTGCTGCGTTTAACACCTGTGACGTGAGACCCCGTTTGGGCACGCCAGCCGCTGGAGGCTTCACGGGATCGTTCGGCACCTGACCGCCGCTGGCTGCTGCGGATTTTTCTCGTTTTGTGGTGGTGTCCGCAGGGAGATTTTGGTCCGGAGCCGTCGCCATGACCGGTTCGTTGTGGCCGGCTGGAACGTGCCGGCACGGTCAGTGCCAGTCAGAGGAGAAATGTGGAGGCAATGGGTGGGGAATTTTGACTGAGTTGAGGCCGGCCAGTGCAGACAGTTTCCCTGAAGTCTCGGCGCTGAGATGATGGAGGTGAAGAAAGACGTTCACCTGACGTTCGGGTTTGAAAAGTGCAATTGCGTTTCCTGAGAAGAAAGAGGTGGTTTTTTGTTTTTGAGACGAGAGAGTTTTTTTTTTGAAAAGTACACCTCACCGGGGGACATAAAGGTACCGTCTGAATTTGGAGTACCACGTATCCGACTATCCGAGACCGTCGATGAGCAACCCAACTGTGTAAAATGTGCCGTACTATTTGTTCTGGGCCCAGTAGGAACAACAGGATCATCATCTTCGCTAACTACAAGATACAAGTACGTGTATTCGACAAGATTTAGGCTTACCTACATTAGCTAATGATTTTAACAGTTTGTAATAGTTCGGCTCAAAGTTCAAATCCACAGTCATTCATACCTTCATGAGCCATGACGTAGTAATAAACAGAAAAAGCAAAAATCAGTCCTGAGACCTGACAGTTAAAGTTTCGCCGCAGTATATCGCGTAGCTGGTTTACCGGGCCCAAATAGACTGCCATGTTTTTTCATGGATCAGAAAACAAACTGGGCCGCATCATCTCCAGGATCTCTCTCCCCCACCTTGCGGCCCAACCGTGCGTTGGCTTTGTCACGGATCTGGGGCGTTGGAGAAGACGCCGTCGGCCGTCGCTGCCTTTGGTCGAGCTGTTGCCAAAACCACAACACGAGTTTAGGGCTTTGTTTGGCCGCGCCGAGCTCTGGCTTCAGCAGTTGCGAAAGGATTCTGAACTTAACTTGGCAAGTTGAACAGGCGTCACAAATGAAGGGAAAGCTATTGCAGGCGTACGCATACATCGCACCCAATTATGCATCAAATCATTTATGGGGCAGAGTTCTTTTATTGTCTATAAATATACGTATCGATCAGCATGCAGGTGGCGAGGGAGGTGGAAGCGGAGGAGGCGGGGGAGCAGATGGTTGCGGTGCAGGTGGCGAGGGAGGTGGAAGTGGAGGAGGGGGTGATGACGAGGGAGGTGGAAGCACAGGAGCAAGTGGGGCAGATAGTGGCGCTGCAGGTGGCGACGGAGGCGAAAACGGAGGTGAAACAGCCAGCGGAGAAGGAGGTGGAGACGGCGGCGGATGGAGAGGCGGGGAAAGTTAAAGAGTCTTCTATTTCCCAGGTGTCGGGTTGGGCAATGGTGGATTGATCTCAGTGCTTTTTGAGACGCCAGGTGGCTTTGCAATTTTTACCTATGATGGTGTCAATCTCCTTCTCCCATCTGCAACTTTTTTTGAAAGAAAATACCCCAAGGGAGACCCCTGAAGTTTAATGTGCCTTACCAAGATTTGAACCCTGGGTGGGAGCCCTCTAGCTAGTGGTCTTTACCACTACACCATGAGCTCTTGGCCTCCCATCTGCAATTGAGGTACCTGTTTACCACTTCTTTTGGTGCCTGATGTGCTTATTTGCTCTTGTTGCCCTTGTCATTGGTCTAATTTTTAATTATTTCTTGTGTAGAATATATGGGCGGACTTCCTGGAGGATCACCTGGCAAAATCTGTTAGTTGTCACTGCCCTTTGCTTTTGATGTTCTCCCTATCAGCCAATTTAAATTGACTAGCTTTGTTCTGCTGGTGCTTTTTTTAGGGCATTTCTACCGGTGTGCTCCTTAAGAGCCGGCCCTAACAAACCAACTAATAATTATCTCTAACAAACTAGTCTTGAATATCAAGGGCTCTAGCTAAACTAGCTTAATGCTGGAACCTTCTTCTTCCTCCGAGAGTAGGCAGCTCTTCTCGTAAATTGTAAATGCGTCCACAACACGAACAAATTTGGTTTGTAATGATATGGCATGCATGCATGTCATTTTCTAATGCAAGTGTGAAACTATTGCTACCACGTTGGTATGTGGAGACTGTTTAGGATACTGTTACTTATTTAATTTCCATATGTTCTCTCTTTGTATGGCCTCGTTGTTTGCTTAATCCAAATTAGGAGGGACTGAAGGGGTTGTATTTTATTTTTTTTATATATTTTTTCCTCCATAAGGCCTTGTTTAGAGATTGGAGCTGCAAGTCTATTTCCTACTGGGCAGTACCATGGAAAGGAGTAAGCAAAAGCAGCTCTAACCTGTTTGTATTTGGATTTTGAGCATGTCTCAAAGACCTAAATATAGACAAGACTCCGTTGAGTTTTTTTTCCTTCAAAATACGCGTTTGTAGATTTACATACCATCTATAAGTCGCTGGAAGATCTACTTTGACGTGGGTCTTGACAGCACAGAAGAAAGATGGAGGTTCCGAACGCTCGAAACATGAGAATATTAGACCTGATCCTGTAGGTCCACGCCACACAACCAAGGCCCAATTCAATTCCAAAAATCTTTATCGTTGTTTTCTACATGCAAGACGAAATGCGATTCTAGAGTGATATTTGAATTCAGAAGGGGATATCTGAATAAGGCCTAAAGCTATTTGAATTATAGTCTGCTGTTATTATGTTTATGCACACTCCAAAACTATTTTCCTAAAATGCCACCATATATATCTAAAGATCCATTGGCGTTGACACTGCTGGTTCCTAAAATCTCACCATTGCTAGGGATGATTGTACTACTGCCCTGACATGATGACTGTACTACTGTTAAATGACAAATGCTAGAGATGATTGACTACTGTCCTGACATGATGGCTATACTACTGTCAAATATCACTATGCTTTTTGTTCAGAATACATTGTGTTAGCCCTTAGCACATAACTTTTTCTGAATTGCACTCTTACTAGTTCAGTTGCAGACTTAAAATGCCACCTATGGAATTACATTCTAACATTTCAGTCATGATTAGAGACTCGGTATTTCACTTTCTCATTCTTCCTTAAATTTTCCTTGTTTATTTCTGTTTCAGGTTGTCTGGCTGGAAAACTTTGAAACTTTTGATGACAAGACCAGTGCCATTAACGCTGTTACTGGTGTTAATGACAAGCTTGCTAAGATGATTTGCGATGCGGTCGTTCCTGGGCAGAAATTAGCTGTTGGTAAATTTGAATATCAACAGGTTATTGAAAAGCAACTGGTAGGTGAATTCACTTGTTTGTTTATGTTTGAATGAACAATTTTGGGTACTAATTATGCTGCGCCTTTTCCCAGGAAATACCTTGCATGTATGATGATCTTGTGATGGAGTTGATGTGGGGCTTGAAGAATTGCATGGAATATTTTTTACCTGGAGAATCAAAGATGACCAAGGAGGATCACCTGCACATGAGCCAAGGGATGAGAATTGTCTTGGATCGTTATGACTTGAAACTTGAACCAGAGATGGTGAGTTCATTATCTCCTTCCCCATGTGACTATGCTTTCGGCAAATATCCGGTCATGTACTGTTTATACTTCTGTGCAATTCGTTAATTTTCAGTGATTGGAGTATTTGATTCCCCATTTTGACTAGTGCTTTCTGCAAATATCCTGTTATGTATTATTTAAAACTTCTGTGCAACTATATTTTCAGTGACTTAGGTATTTGATGCAATATTTTTTTAATACTTTTTTGCCTTAGGAGTTTTTTTCGCGACCGTGACTTAGCACGTATTTCATTAAGAAGAAAGCAGTTTACATACATTACTTGCTCCAGGCCAAACAGAAGTTGACCTACACAGGCACATAAAGGACTAAAAGAAGAGAAAAAACTAAAAAGGCCAACAAACAAATGGCCCACGGAACAAACAGCAGCGAGCGACAACGGCTCCAGCAACCCGACCCGAACCAAGCACAACCACACGCCTGAACCTACAAATACAAGACCTCGTCACGGGTGCTAAAGAACACAATGGTGGCCAAGCATCCATCAAGAAGCACGACCATGGCGGCAAAGGATCCGCCTGAACCAACGATCAAGCGCAGCAAGAGTGGCAAAGCATCCACCCAACCAATACGACCACGAGGGCAAAGCATCCGCCAGAGCACAAGACACAGAACAGCCAATACGACCACGGCGGCAAAGCATCCGCCAAAGCAACCAGGGGCGGCAAAGCATCCGCCAGACGATGAAGACGACCTAAGCAACCCAGACGAGGTGGACGATCGAAGCGCGGATAGGTGCAGGAGTAAAGCCACCAAAACCCGCCAGGGGGAAAGGTGGGGGCACCGACAGAACTTCCAAAACAACGCCTCCAAGGAGGAAACGACGCCAGAGGCGCCGCCGTTGTTCGACCATAGGTCAGGACTTTCGTCCGGAACTTCACCGAAGCGGAGGGACGAGGGGGAAGCATGATGCCTTCAACAAGGTACACGGCGCCCAGAGGCGTCAACATCAACAGGCTTTCGCCGTCCCCTCTCCCAACCAAACCCCATCGCAAACGACCGGCGCAAGCAGGGACGATGGGGAGACCCACACGGCACCGCGTCCCCCACGCCCAGGAGTGCACATCGGAGCAGAGCCAGCCCCGCAAGGAGGCCACAGCCCCGGCGCGGGACAGGGGCGGGGCGCGCAACGGCCGAAGACGCGAGCCCCGAAGCCGGCGCGAGCGGGGAGCAGACGGGAGCGGCGGAAACCACCGGATCCGGCCGAATCCGGGCGAGCGCGGCGGCAGCCGCCGGATCCGGGCCGGGCGCGGCCGGATCCGGACAGCGAATAGGCCGGCGGCAGCAGGGACCGCCGGACGGGCGGGGTACGACCGGGGCGGCGGCAGAGGCCGTCGGATCCAAGCGTGGTGCGGCCGGGAGCCGCCGGATCCGGGGCGGGGCGCCGCCGCAGGGCCGGAGGCGGCGGCGGTAGGCACGAGCGGGCGGCGGCGGAGGTGGAGTAGGACGGGGAGAGGAGAGGACGGGAGAGGGAGCGGGCGACCGGCTTCGGCGCGCACCGCAGGCCGCCGCCGCCGCGGCACTATCGGCAGCGGCGGCGGCCGGGGGTGGGTGAGCGAGAGGGGGACTTTGGCGGCGGGGGCTCGGGACCCTCGAGTCGCCCCCGCGGGGGAGACGACGCGAGGGGAGACGGGGGTGCCTTAGGAGTTTTATTCCCATTGGTGATCTAGATGCTCCTCTGCGGGTAATATTTTGTATTGGCTTCTTGCTGTATATTGAGGAAAAACCTGTGTGAAAATAATTAAAATTGCATTTTTTAGGTTTTCTCAAAAGATGAGTATGCAAAGTTGCTTTCTCATGGACCTCTATATGATGGTAAAATATTAAAGACGGCTCTCAAGATGGTCTATAAAGAAATGTTGTGGGCGCTTACCATGAGGAATAGGATGAGGGGCGGAGCTACACGGTGTGCCAGGTATGCCGCGGCATACCTACAGGGTTGAGCCCGTATGAGCTTCAGCCCATATACGAGTATATGACAGCCCATATACGAAACAAGAGAAAACGTCGACCCTACTACAACCTCTTCGCCGCCTGGTTCTCGCGATGCGTTGGCTTCGGATCCCGATCGGTGAACGGCGATCAGTCCGCGTCGGCGCATCCGTGCCTCACCCATCCCACCGCCTGCCGTCACCCGTCGTTCCTTCAGGCGTCAAGCTGCAGTGTTGCTTCGTTGGTTCTTGGATCATTGATTGATTTACTGTGCTCAACAGAGTCAAGCTGCCTAGACACACAACGAACAGCGGCCACCGGCCACGGGACAGCGCCGAGCGGCCACCACCAGGAGGCAACGAACAACGGCCACAGGTGTGCCACTTCTAATTTTCTACTCCGATGGCTTCAGCTTGCCCGTGGAGAAATAAATCTAATTTGCTTATAAATAGAACAAATATGATGTATGCAATATTTTTGTTTGTAGAATTGTTGAATTATTAAAAGAACATAGACATTGCATCTTTTTTTTCAAAAACATGCATTTTTCATGGTCTTTAGAAAGACAGTCCGGACAAGAACGTGCTAGAAAGACAGTCTGGACAGAAACATACTAATCTTCTTTGAACTGATACAGTTATATAAGATTCTTTATATATGTTTTGCACTTAACATCTTAAATCTAAGTTTTGGCATGTTTTTTTTCTAATATTTAAAATTATTTATCTAATTATATTTTAATCAGACCGTGTATATATATTGATTGAATCAAATTATATATGATAAAATTATCGTGGCATACCCTATAGTAAAATCCTAGCTACGCCACTGAATAGGATGGTAAATCTCCTGCTTGATTACGTGAAAGAGGCAAGAGAATTATATGAAGCTGATAAAGTGGACAACAATTGATGTGTGAAGTAAAGGGGTATACTGATTGAGTGTGCGAGGAATATGGAGGAGTCGGTTTCAAAATTGATAATCTGAAGAAACTGTGATGACGTGAAGATTGATTCTTATTAAGTATCGTCTTATTAATATAATAGTTTATTTCTTTCATATCAAGTTTGTAATAAGTCGTAATCTATTAGAGTCTTTAGTCTAGGATATAAATATGTACGAAGGGGATACGAAAAAAAAACTATACACACACCAATCAATACAATTTCACTTTTTCGGTTTTTGGCTTTCTCGGCGAGTTTTTCGAACAAACAGGGCTTTATCATCTTTGACCTTCAGTTTGCTTATAGTACCATTAGTTATCGAATACATTAGATTCAATTTGTAGCTTCGCTTGTGCTTTGGATATATTTTATTCAAAGTTCTTGAATTTTGTTTCATATTATTCGTAAAGCTGTATTTTTTATCTCTTGTTAGTATTTGTAAATGAAATTCACCAGACACTTTAATTTGAGATTTATCAGCTATGTCTTCATCAAACATATCTTATACATACTATTCAAATTAATCGATTGCGATACAATAAAATTGCTATAAAAATCTAATATAGCCTGATAAGTTTCAAATTATAGTGTTTATTTTATCTTTATTGATTTTTAGATTGACTCCATATTTGGATTCATTGGCTCAGTATGAGTTAATCTATCGCCCTCACGTTATTGCTGTCTTGGTTAGGTTCGATCCGATAATGGTGACGATAGTTTAAGTTTCATTGTTTCAATGCATTTACTTATGAAAGATATTAAAAGATCAATAAATATATTTAGAGGTATTAGAGGTAATTGGTTAGTTCGGCCAATCTTCTTATACCCAAGATAAAGACCCTAGTATAGAAAACATCTATATAACCACGATTGCCATTAGCCGGCGAAGTCATACCAGTAATTTAAATCGCAACACCGATGGGGATGGCTGCACCCTGATCGATCGATTCCCGTGTCCAAAGGTGATATGGCTACCTTTATTGATCTAACGGTTAATCTCTTGCTTACCTTCATTGAAAATGCACCAGCCCACCAGACTCTTTACAATTCCCTAAACAAAATCTTAACTAATTTTCTAGGAGCATCTGCTTTGGTGGTTGAGGGAGTATGTGACCCTGAGATAGCAGAAGCGATGGCATGTCGTGAGGGTCTCTACCCGGCGACTGATCTCATGTTGCATCAGGGTGGCTAGCGACTCCGCAAATGTGATTCGGAGTATGCAAGAATGGATGGGGCAGTATGGTCACATCATCTAGGAAATTAAAGCGACCAAGATTAAATTTCTGAAAGTAGATTTTGTACATGAACGCAGAGGATCGAATATAGACGCCGATAGAGTAGCTAAAAGCTCGTTGTTCGCGGCGGTAGGAAGACGTGTGGTTTGTATCTCCACATGATGGGAGTTTGTAATTCGTATCATCTAGACGTTCAATAAAGGGTGATGTTTACTGAAAAAAAAGTACGTGTATTGGACAAGATCTGGGCTTACCTACATTAGCTAAAGATTTCAAACAGTCTGTAATAGTTCGTCTCAAAGTTTAAATCGACAGTCATTCATACCTTCGTGACGTAGTAATAAACAGAAAAAAGAAAGTCAGGCCTGAGAACTGACAAGTAAAGTTTTATTTTTTTGGAAACTGACAAGTAAAGTTTCGCCGCAGTCTTATCTCGCGTACAGTAGCTGGTTTGCCGGGCTCAAATAGATAAGGACTGCCTTGTTTTTCCATGGATCAGAAAACACACTGGGCCGAGTGGGCCCATTGACGCCGGCCCTGCAACTCGCGAACAGTGAAACACTGAAATACTCGACTGCATCATTATTCATCTCCAGGATCTTTCTCCCCCACCTTGCTGCCCAACCGTGACGTCGTACGTTGGCGATCAGGATGCCACGAGGCGAGGCGAACACATCGGGGCGTTGGAGAAGCTGCTGCTGCTGCCTTTGGTCGAGCTGTTGCACAAAGCCACAAGCCCACAACACATGAGTTCAGGGTTTTGTTTTGCCGAGCTCCAGCATTCAGCAGTTGCGAAAGGACTCTGAGCTTAACTTGGCAAGTCGAACAGCAGTAGCTGCGTCAACAATTCACACGCACAACAAGCGACGATCGAGAATGGCGTATGCTGTCGCAACGAAGGGAAAGCTGTCGCGGGGCATGGACATATATGATATGTATATTGCACCCAACAATTATGCATCTAATCATTTCTGGGGCAGAGTTCACTGATTGTATATAGCGATCAGCTTCAGGTAGCTCTCGAGTTCACTAATTGTGTATAGCGATCAGCTTCAGGTAGCTCTCGAGCCCCCAGAAATGGAGCGCAAGGACCACGGTTTTGGTGCAACTACAGGAGCGAAAGCGAAGTTTAATTTACGACGACAGATTTCCCTTGTCCTGGCCGCGAGCTTCTCTCTTGGTCCGTACACGATGGTTGTGAACTTGTGATGGCAAGACAAGGAGATCTCAACCAAGCCGCTGCAGTGTCATTAGCCGCCAAATGTTCCATCAGCTCCTGACTGGCGGAAGGCAACAACCAACAAATGCAGCTATGGTGATGTGGTCTTATCCCCTGTCTCGTCAGTCTCAACTCGAGGATTAGCATTGGATGCTATGCAAATCACTCTAATGGTAAAAGCTAGATTGTTACTGTTGACACTCAAATTGGGCCAAAGGCCAAACCGGTCTGACCGGTTTGCCAAACCGGTCAGACCGGTTTCGTTCTGTAATTCGAGTAGGATTAGGATTCCGAGTTTAATTCCATATTGTAACCTATTCGAAAGGGGTAAGACTTCCCCGGCCTATAAATATAAAGGCTAGACGGCCGATTGAGGTATTCCCAATCGAATCAAACACTTTTATCTTCTATTTGTGTATCTCTCAAACCCTAATCTTTTCCAACCCCCATATTCTGTTCTTTGCTCGTCTCCACGGCGTTCAAAGGCGTTCTAGGTGGCCTGCCGACCTTAGAACAACCCTAGATCAGCTTGAGCTCCGACGGGGTCCCTCCCGAGCTTGAGTTTCTAGGTCTTCACGACTTCCCGACGAAAAGCGGTCAGACCGACTCATCAAAGCGGTCAGACCGGTCTCGAGGCTTCAAAGCGGTCAGACCGGTTCTGTTAACCGGTCAGACCGGTTTTCCTGAGGGGAGCCGGGTGTTGGCCGTTGTGACGGCCGTGCTGCGCATTTGATCGATCTCAAGTTTGTTGGCGCGTTTCTGTGTCAACATACTTTTTGGCGACTCCGCTGGGGAAGATTAATCTGGTGCTACAACCGATTACATCTACTCCAATCATGTCTGGATCGACGTGCGACCTCGACAAGGACAACATCATCGCCGCGATGATGGAAGAGCTCACGGACGAGGAGCGGAAGCGGTACCTGATCGCTGAGGAGCACTTCAGGACGCAATTCCTGAAGGGCTTCAAGAAAGATCGCGGTGGCCTTGTCAAGAGGGTAGAGGAATTCGTCATGCCGGCTTTCAAGCTGGCGAACGACCAAGTTGAAGAACTTCCTAAGGTAACTGGCGAATCCTCTGATTTGTTGCAGCAAATTACTCGCATGATGGATGATAAATTACTTGCTGCACAAACAGTTACTAGTGAGTTGATTGCTAATATGTCGGGTAATTCTGATAAGGGTAAAAATAATATAGAATTTAATGAATTGCCTAACTCAACTCCTAGCTCATCAGGCATGCCAGAGCATGTTTTAGATCCTAATTTGGGCATGCCGTTGAATTTTTATGCGGGTCAAACACCTTACCCTGGTTCGGTCCCCGAACCGGTCAGACCGGTTTGTATAACCGGTCAGACCGGTTTGCCGCCCAATGGCAGTCAGGCCGGTTCCATGAGTTCGGGGGCAACTAGTGCGATGGTTTTATCAAATACTACTAGTTCTGGTCCTGTTTTTACTGTTCCACGCACTACGGTTCCAGGAGGTATACCCCACGGATCCGGCTCGTTTCACGCGCCGATTCCGAATACTTCCTATAACACAACGTATGGTGTTCCCCGCATTCCACAAAACAGAGGTGACGGGAATTACCAAGCCGAGCTAGCTAAGTTCAAAGAAGACATAGCAAATACACTTAGAACAAGGCTCGGGCTTGAATTGGGTAGTTCACGTTTATATCAAAAACCGTATTTGCCTGAATTTGATTTGGTTCCTTATCCTAATGGTTGGCGTGTTCCTGATTTTATTAAGTTCAGTGGTGAAGATAATAGAACTCCTTGGGAACACATTAGTCAATATGTTTTGCAATTAGGAGAGGCATCTTTTTATGAGGCATTGCGTATACGGTTGTTCTCATTGTCTTTAACTGGGACTGCTTTTTCATGGTTTTCTTCGCTTGCTCCTAATTCTATTCAAAATTGGACTCAATTGGAGCGTAAATTCCATGATCATTTCTTTAGCGGAGAAAACGAAGCAAAATTATCTGATTTAACATCGGTTAAGCAAAGCCGAGAGGAATCGGTTCTTGATTATTTTAAGAGATTTAAAGATATTAAGAACCGATGCTTTAACATAACTGTTTCTGAAAAAGATTTAGCAGATTTGGCTTTTGTAGGCTTACGGTCTCATTACAAGGAAAAATTGGAAGGTTCTGATTTTCTCACTATTAATCACTTGCAAATGAAGGCCATGAGTCTAGAATTGAAATTTAAAAATGCAAAAGAATCTGCTAAACCCCATCGTTCGAATGTGCATATTATTGATAATGGTTCTGATAGTTCGGACGATGATAAAGAAATTTATGCCGCTGAATTTGTTTGGTCATCAAAAAGTAAACCTGGTTCTTGTCCTTCATTAAAGCCGATCCAGAAAAATCGGCAAGAAGAAAAATTTACTTTTGATGTAGCCAAGTGTGATCGTGTTTTTGATGAATTGCTTAAGAATGGCTTTGTTAAACTTTCTCATGCAATTCCACCAGCCGATCAATTGAAAAATCGTGCATATTGTAAATGGCATAATTCTTTTTCTCACGCAACAAATGATTGCAATGTTTTTCGACGACAGGTACAATCGGCCCTAAATGAAGGTCGATTAGTGCTCGCTGAAATGCAAGTTGACAAGGCTCCTTTCCCTGTTCATACCTTGGATGTGAACACCAAGATGCTGATTCGGCCGGAACAAGCCGATGGAGCTAAAGGGAAGAACGTGGTGATTGGAGATCCGAGGCCGGAGATAGTTAATGACAAAGTTCCGGCCAGAACAGTGATGATTGGGAGGACTCTTGATGGAAAAGAGTCTCTGAAAATTACAATTAACACATCAAGACCCGGGGGGCAAGGAAGTTCTTTGGAAGAGAATCGGTTTGCTAACCAGGCGAAACCGGTCAGACCGGTTTCTCAAACCGGTCAGACCGGTTTGTCTCCAGACCGTCCAAGAACTTTCAAGCCTAAGCGCCCAGAAGTGGGTACTTGGAAATTCAATGAGCCAAAGATTCAAGGGAGGGTTCTGAAGCAAGGACCTACTTTTTCGCAGCTCATGAACAAGTACACAAAGGCCGTTCAAGTTGATCGGCCGACAAAAAAGAGACAGAGGTCACCACAGCGATGGAACAGTCCTACAGATTATAAACGTCGTGGTGGTGCTATTGGAAATTCGGTGCATAACCGATTAGGCTCGTACGAACCAGGTCGCTTCACCGCTTTTCAAAGCGGTCAGACCGGTTTTGTGAACCGGTCAGACCGGTTTCGGTCTGAGCCACACATTCATGTTCCTCCTAAGCAAGAATACCGTATCAAGGAGAAAAAGGAGGATATGCAAGCCCAAGCCAGTAAATTTATAAAAATTGGCGAGATTCCAGTGGCTATACAAGACTTGGGTACAAAGCCGATGGTCATTGGAGATTCGGCTCCTGTTCCAGTCAAAAGACCAATCATGGTTAATGATCATGGGGCTAGCAGTAGCGAAGGCGTAAAGAAGATCTTCCAGCCAAGATGGTGTCCTTCCGGCTTGACTCACACGCAAAAGCGGAAGTTACAGCGCCTACGGAACAAAGAGAAGAGGGAACAGGAAGCCGAGAAGTTGAGGGATGAACATTTCAACAAGTATAGACCCATGATTCCTCAGACCAAGACCTGGCGAGTTGTGCAGCCAGCAGCACAACCGGTCAGACCGGTTTCAGAGACCAGTCAGACCGGTTCTGATCAGCCCACCGCTGCAGAAGCGGTCAGACCGGTTTATGGAACCGGTCAGACCGGTTTGTCGACAGAGGCAGGGGCCAAAACTACTTCAACCATCAATGCTACTCCACCAATTTCTCCAGTGGTTGAAGATGAAGAATTAGTTGATTTTGAGCCTTCTCCAGAACGTGACAACATGGAAATTAATGTTGTCTATTTATCTTCTGATTATTATGTCGTGCCAGAGGAGGAAATTTCTCATCTTCAATTTGGGCCTCGAGATGCTGTGTTTCAGAAACCTAGTGAATCAGAAAATCATCTCAAAGCTTTGTATATGAGAGGGCACATCAACGGGAAGCCAATTTCTCGTATGTTGGTTGACGGTGGAGCTATTGTGAATCTCATGCCATATTCTCTCTATAAGAAGATTGGCGGGAAAGACGAAGAATTGATCAAGACGAACATGACGGTCAGTGGAGTTGGTGGAGGTGATCCCATTGGTGCCAAGGGGGTGACTTCTATGGAGTTGACCATCGGGAGCAAGACTATTGCTACGGCTTTCTTCGTCTCCGAGGTGCAAGGTAACTTCAGTTTAATCCTTGGTCGAGATTGGATTCATGCAAATAAATGTATTCCATCTACCTTGCATCAATATCTTATTCAGTGGATCGGCGATGAAGTTGAAGTTGTCCATGGTGACAATTCTTCCTTTGTTGCAACGGCCGATTCCGATTCTCTTAGTGCAAATGAGAAGGTCCAATGTTTGTCGGGCATGGATTTGACCGACTATGAGTTGATCAGTTGCACCAAGGATGGTTTCGTTCCTGCTACATTAAAACCGATAGAAAATCGGTTGAATTACTTATTGTAATTAATGGAGCAACGGAATCAACAGAGACAAACCGGTCAGACCGCTTCTGGAAACCGGTCAGACCGGTTTGGGTCTGAACAGCGCCGACCGGTCAGACCGCTTCTGGGAACCGGTCAGACCGGTTTGCGTCTGGACAGTGGCTTCAAGACCGAATTGATCATCATCGAGTTCATTCGGCCGGCACGTTCGAAGCTATTGAAGATCTTGGTGATATAGACAAATTGGGTCAGGGTTTTACATCAGCTGATCCTTTAGAAAAAATAGATATTGGTGATGGTACTATTCATAGACCTACTTTTGTAAACAAAAATTTATCGGCTGAGTTTAAAGCCGAATTAATAAATTTGTTGAAAGAGTATGTCGATTGTTTTGCTTGGGAGTACCGTGAGATGCCTGGTTTAAGTCGTGACTTAGTTGAGCATCGTTTACCAATAAAAGCCGGTTTTAGACCTTTTAAACAATCGGCTAGACGTTTTAATCCCGCGATTTATGACCGAATAAAAGAAGAGATTAATCGTTTATTAGATGCTGGTTTTATTCGGACTTGTCGTTATGCGGAGTGGATTTCTAACATTGTTCCCGTTGAAAAGAAAGATTCGGGAAAGCTTAGAGTTTGCATTGATTTTAGAGATCTTAATAAAGCCACTCCAAAAGATTCATATCCAATGCCTATAGCCGATGTCTTAATCAATGAAGCTTCTGGACATCGTGTTGTTAGTTTTCTTGATGGTAATGCCGGATATAATCAAATTTTTATGGCCGAAGAGGATATGCACAAAACGGCCTTTCAATGTCCGGGATTTATTGGTTTATTTGAGTGGGTAGTTATGACCTTTGGATTAAAAAATGCTGGTGCAACCTATCAAAGAGCTATGAATTTAATCTTTCATGATTTACTTGGTGTTATTGTGGAAGTATATATTGATGATATTGTAGTTAAATCGGATGGTTTAGATTCTCATTTAGCCGATTTAAAACTTGCTCTTGAAAGAATGCGGCGGTATGGTTTAAAGATGAATCCACTCAAATGTGCTTTTGGTGTTTCGGCTGGGAAGTTTCTTGGGTTTGTTATTCATGAGAACGGCATAGAAGTTGATCCCAAGAGAATTGAAGCTATGAAGAAAGTCGAAGCTCCTATTTGCAAGAAGGACTTGCAAAGGTTTCTAGGCAAGGTAAATTTCTTGAGAAGGTTTATAATTAATTTGTCTGGGAAGGTTGATGCTTTTACTCCTTTACTTCGGTTAAAGAATGAAGCCGATTTTAACTGGGGGGCAAAACAGCAAGAAGCTTTTGAGAAGATCAAAGAATACTTGTCTTCACCACCGGTGCTTCGGGCGCCTAAGCGAGGAGTTCCATTTAGACTTTATGTGGCGGCCGAAGATAGAACTATTGGAGCTGTTTTGACTCAAGAAATCGGCAACAAGGAGTATGTGATCGCTTATGTAAGCCGACGGCTCATTGATGCAGAAACAAGGTATACTTTCATTGAGAGGCTATGTTTATCCTTGTATCATGCTTGTACTCAATTGCGGCATTATCTACTATCTAGTACTTGCATCGTGTTGTGCCAAACCGATGTGATTAAACATATGTTGCAAAAGCCGATATCTAGTGGAAGAATCGGCAAGTGGGCTTATGCTTTGGTTGAGTATGATTTGACTTGTGAACCTTTGAAATCAATGAGAGGTCAAATTGTAGCCGATTTTATTGTTGAACATCGGATAAATGATACTTGTGAGTTCGACGTCGGCTATGTTAATTGTATACCATGGAAGCTATACTTTGATGGATCGGTTTGCAATGATGGTCAAGGAATTGGTGCTGTTTTGATTTCTCCAAGTGGCGCCGTTTTTGAGTTCTCAAACCGATTGGAAGAAAAGCGAACCAATAATCAAGTTGAATATGAAGCTCTTCTATTTGGCTTGGAATTTTTGCAAGACATGGGAGTAAAACATGTTGAAGCTTTTGGTGATTCGCTCCTGGTGGTACATCAAGTATCGAAGGTATGCCAATGTTATAACGGTTCATTAAATGCATATCTTGATAGATGTCTCGATATTATTGCTTCTTTTGATGAATTTACTATCAAACATATTCCGAGACAAGATAATGATAAGGCAAATACTCTGGCTCAGAAAGCATCTGGTTATATGGTTGCAAAGAAATATTTCTATCTCCAAAAACCGATGCGAACAAAAGCCGAGATTCTGGTTCTGGACGAACCGGTCACACCGGTTTCAGAAACCGGTCAGACCGGTTGTACTGCCAGAACCGGTCTGACCGGTTCTGAAAGCGGTCAGACCGCTTTGTCCCCTGACAGAAGCAAAAATACTTTAGATAATGCTAATCAATCCAAAGTTAAAGACCAGGATTGGAGAATGCCTATTATTACTTATTTGAAAGATCCTGGTCGTGGTGCAGAGAAAAATATTCGGCGAGTATCATTTAAGTATATTTTACTTGGCGATGAACTCTATCGTCGAAACGCCGAAGATTTATTGTTGAAATGTCTTGACTCGGATCAGGCCAAGGTTGCCATGGCTGAGGTCCATGAAGGTATTTGTGGTACGCATCAATCGGCTCCGAAGATGAAGTGGTTACTTAGACGAGCCGGTTTCTATTGGCCTACTATGACGGCAGATTGTTTTAAATATTACAAAGGATGTGAAGAATGTCAGAAGTTTGGAAATTTGCAACTTGTTCCTGCTGCATTGATGCATCCTATTATTAAGCCATGGCCATTCCGAGGTTGGGGATTGGATTTTATTGGACAAATTAATCCTCCATCATCCAAAGGACATCGTTTCATATTGGTTGCTACGGATTATTTTACTAAATGGACTGAAGCGATTCCTTTGAAGAATATGACGCATCGAGAGGTGATTGAGTTTGTTACTCAGAATGTTATTCATAGATTCGGTATTCCTCAAACATTGACAACAGATCAAGGTACTTCTTTTATGTCTAAGGAGGTACGTGAATTCGCTGAATCCTATAGAATTAAGTTGCTCAGTTCATCTCCATATTACGCTCAGGCTAATGGACAAGCCGAGTCAAGTAATAAAACTTTGATTAAATTAATCAAGAAAAAAATAGCTGAAAATCCTAAGAGATGGCACGAAGTTTTATCTGAAGCATTATGGGCTCATCGTATATCTAGACATGGAGCTACTAAGGTTACTCCTTTTGAGCTTGTTTATGGTCAAGAGGCCGTTTTACCTGTTGAGGTGAATCTGGATGCTTATAGATTGGCTAAACAAAATGACCTTGATGCTGTTGATTACCACAATTTGATGTTGGACAATATTGATGAGGTAACCGACAAAAGATTGAAGGCTTTAAAGGAGATTGAAAAAGATAAGCTTCGGGTTGCTAGAGCTTACAACAAGAAAGTGCGAGGAAAATATTTTCAAGTTGATGAGCTTGTTTGGAAGACGATCTTGCCTATTGGATCAAAAAGCAACAAGTTTGGTAAATGGTCACCAAGTTGGGAAGGGCCTTATAGAGTTGTCAAAATCATCTTTGGGAATTCTTACATGTTGGAGACACTGAAGGGAGATCCTTTGCCTAAAGCTATCAACGGTAGATATCTGAAGAAATTCTATCCAAGTGTTTGGCAAGATGCGTGAAGATCAATGGCCGATATATTGGTAAAAATCGCCCTTAGTATAAATTTTTAGCTCCAGAGTTGTATTTACTTGCTTTTTAGTTCTCAAGTTCACTAAAAACGCAGGGGGGCATGTGTTGACACTCAAATTGGGCCAAAGGCCAAACCGGTCTGACCGGTTTGCCAAACCGGTCAGACCGGTTTCGTTCTGTAATTCGAGTAGGATTAGGATTCCGAGTTTAATTCCATATTGTAACCTATTCGAAAGGGGTAAGACTTCCCCGGCCTATAAATATAAAGGCTAGACGGCCGATTGAGGTATTCCCAATCGAATCAAACACTTTTATCTTCTATTTGTGTATCTCTCAAACCCTAATCTTTTCCAACCCCCATATTCTGTTCTTTGCTCGTCTCCACGGCGTTCAAAGGCGTTCTAGGTGGCCTGCCGACCTTAGAACAACCCTAGATCAGCTTGAGCTCCGACGGGGTCCCTCCCGAGCTTGAGTTTCTAGGTCTTCACGACTTCCCGACGAAAAGCGGTCAGACCGACTCATCAAAGCGGTCAGACCGGTCTCGAGGCTTCAAAGCGGTCAGACCGGTTCTGTTAACCGGTCAGACCGGTTTTCCTGAGGGGAGCCGGGTGTTGGCCGTTGTGACGGCCGTGCTGCGCATTTGATCGATCTCAAGTTTGTTGGCGCGTTTCTGTGTCAACAGTTACAAAAGCATCAGGGCGATTAACGATGCTGAAAAACTATAATCCTTTGGAGAGGCAGCGGGGTTAATTACAAAGTCAAACGACAAATAGTTAAAGAGAAGACAAGACGTTGCCCAGTAGTGCTAGCAGTATAAAATTAAGAGTCTACGTACCCCGGCCCGACCCGACCCGATCGATCATGTGATTTCTCCTGCGTCAATCGAAGGATCTGGACGAATTTTTCTGACATTTCTGTCGAGATCCGCAGACAGTGTCTCGTCGCCCCGAGACGGAATAGGTTTTGGACGCTTCGTTCGTGGTCGGCAACCACTCGCTCCAGCCCGTGATCCGTGCGCCCATTATTTCTAACACAACTTGATAAAGAGCAGGACGCCGGTAGTGTGCCGTTGATCTAGACGTTTAGAGCTTCATGAGCCTGATGATGCAGAAGAAACCAGAGCCCAGTACCGCACCCCAGTCAATACTACTGTAATCGAGTGCGCTGTTCATTTTCTTTTTAAGACATGGATGGAAGTCATTTAGTCATCGACTCACAAAAGTCGTTTTCGCCAGTAAACTATAGCATTTCATTCATGCTAACCGAGGCCCTGACGGATGGCCATTTGAAGTTTGATCGATGGCAGCATGATTTCGCCGAGTAAAAAATTGAGCTTATTATCACTTATGCACCACTTGCAGGAACCATCCGTCAAAAACACTAGTTTGCGACTTTGCGTACGAACTGTTGTCCCTTTGGCATATCTTGCTTCTGCTACAACTCAGCAGCCAACGACGTCGCGACACCCTTCGCTCGTGAGCCCTGAGCCCACAGTTGAAACTTGAAAATGGCGTTCTGCCCATTGTACACAGTGATGTGTGCCCCCCAGAAAGGGGGCGGCAGGTAACAATTCAGCGTCTCACGTCTCGGCGAGTTTTCTGCCGGGACAACGATAACACGACAAAACGTTGTAGCAGATGGCGAGGATGTCAACCTATACAGATACAGCCATGAAACAGTGAGCACAGATGAAAGTGCTACTACTGTGCTAGTGCAAAGTTCAGAGAGATCGCAGCTAGAAAAAAAAAATCAAATCCAGCCCTAGGAGCCAGCAGACGAGTTGTTGACATCTTCTTCTTCCTTTTCTGAACCAATACGTGCTGATGCTGTTGACATTGAGTAGCGCGAAGACAAACATCATATATACAGTGCCAAACATAGTCACAGACACTGACTAGAGACTTACTCCGTACATGAAGACGACGTACACATGCATATACGTAGAAAGACTTGAAAACTTCTTTCTCTCCAGCCGATCGATGGGAAAAAAATTGCATGCGCGCGGTGCGCACCGTGCGCTCGGTGCACGCCCCCACGCATCGCCGTCCGTGCGATATCGGACGTCCGTCCCCGTGCGTCAGGCTCCCGCACATCTGGTACGCGGCTCGGCTCGCTCGGCTCCGCGTTGGAAGCTCTCGGCTAGGCTCGCTCGGCCCCGCGAGGCGCAGGCGGACGACGCCGCCGCCGGCGGCGGCGGCGGCAGGGCGTGCAAGGAGGAGGTGGAGTACGTGGTGAGGCGGCCGCGCGCCCGGCGGCATGCTTGGGACACGTCTGACGCGGTCGGCCGCAAATGCAGGACGCGGAGTTCGAGTCCGCCGACGTCACGTGCGAGCCGGCGCAGAAGATGACGACCGCCAAGCGGCGGCGCACCGCCGAAGTCCACAACCTCTCCCCTTCCGGAGCCGACGTCTGACGCGGGGCCGAGCCGCGTACCGGGCGTGCGGGAGCCTGACGCGCGGGAGTGGAGGTCCGATGTCGAGGGCGTGCGGGAAGGGAGGAGGCGAGCCGAGCCGAGCACGCGAGAAGCAGCAGCGAACGCGAGAAGCGCGGGCTTTCTTCCAATCACGCTGTGCCACGAGGGGGCGTGCACCGAGCCCACGGTGCGCACCGCGCGCATGCAATTTTTTTCCGATCGATAGGTGTAGCCAGCTAAGTACAACGCACTCGATCGACTTGACAGTGGGTGGCGAGGACCCAGCCCTAGGCTGTGTTTAATACGCTACTAATATCAGGTTCCATCTCGCCACCGATCGACGACGTGACTACCGGACAAGATTCGTCAACCTCTACAGCTTATAGCTAGCAGTACTCCTACTGGTTGATGGAACTCTCAAAGGCCCCATGCATGATCTTCTTCTTCTTCCTAGAGATGCAGAGGAGGAGGCTTCAGGCTCTCCCGGGGCTCCTTGGCTCGTGGCGGTTGTTGGCGCCAGACCCAGGGTAGTCGTTGACTTCAATGACAATCCTCGCCGCCACCTCGCCGAGGTTTCGATCTGCACCAACCTGCTTAAACACACGGATTTACAAATGCTTAGGAAGCTGCTGCTATTAGTGCGCCAGAAATTAACAGAGGTTTACATGTGCGTGCGAGATCAAAGCAATTGGCAGCTGCGAAGTGAGCAAAGTTGAGATGGAGTGGACTTTTATGTTATCTTTTGGGGGAAAGGCGTCGTGAGTGGGGCACGCGGATGCAACTGTGCGAGTGGCCATGCATGTGAACTGCACTATGGCCGGCCGGCCGACCTAGCTAGCATGTGAGTGGACAGTGGAGTGCCCCCGGCAACCACCGGTTCTGTTCATCTGCTATCTGCTCCACCGAGCATCCAATGGTCGCAGCAACAGCTCACGTGTAGCGCCCAAAAGGATAAAGCTAGCTAGTTGATGGAAGCTTGTGAGAGTCTATGGGTAGTTTATGCCGTTGGCTGACTTGAGAGTCACAGTTACTTGTGCGCATGCAGATGCAGCAGAGGGTAGTATGATTGTATGAACTGGAGGGCAACTACACTACTGCAGGAGTTAGGAGACCATTGAGCTGTTACTGTTACCAGGCATAGTTAAATAGATGGTCTGTTTCGTGCACCTGAGTGCCGGCACGAGCGCGCACGTGCCATGGCACATTGGATGCCGCGGCAGATTTGATTAAGAGGTTTGCTTCGGAGCTGAGAGAGGCACAAGCATGAAGCATGTGCATGGAGGACACGCTGCTACGGCTGGATATGCGATGAGCGAGAACTTTCAAGAAGATGTCAAACGAGAGGTAAGAGAGCGAGACAGACCTGGAGAGGGACGTCCACAACGGCAGGGTCCGGGAGCCGTTGGTTCATCAAGGACATGCTTCCTGCAAAACAGAACAAGAAGAGCGGCTAATTAGGAAGCATGCAACAGAGAGCCAAGCAAGACAAAGCGGAGGAGGAAGAGCCGAAGAGGCAAGGACAAAGGATTGATAGCTGCTTACTGGACAGAGGCGCAGCTGAGGCGGCTAGGGGAAGAAGAAGGCAAGCAGAGAACATGAAGAGGACGAGCAAAGCCTTCTTCTTGGAGCTGTACTCCATCACCGCCCCAAAACCACAGTACAGAGCAAAGAGAGGAGAGGCTGCTCTGTTTATTGAGTGTCGTCTCTCTCACTCTTCGGCAATGGTGCTCTCGCTCCAATCTGACCGGCGAGTAGTGGAGCTGTGGAGGATGGCCAATGGCGCCATGGGTGGTGGGGGATTTTATACACAGGACACAGCTCCTCCCTCCCCACCTCTCTCTCCTCCCTTTGTTTTGTGCGTGTATCTCAAAGTCAACTTGACACACCTCGTTTTGCTTTATTCAGAGGGAGGACGTACTGATCCTGATCGACCGAGATGATGCATGTTCTGTTTTCTTTTCCCCGGGCATCATCTTTTTGCTCTCTCATGATGTCGCTCTGACATCCTTCCACCTTGGTCCTCTTCTTCTTCCCTTGGACACGCTGACACTGACCCGTGCCGTGAGGGGCCAGGTGTCGCATTCGTAGCGTAGACGTAGGCCGGCCTGGTGTGTGTGTGTGTGTGGCCGTGGGCGCAAGCAGCAGCTTAGCATGTGTCCACTGCCCACCGTTCGTTCGTGATCGTGCGTACGTGGGAACCCCACCACCTACCGTCCGCACCGCACCCCGCCGGGATCTTTCGCCGCCGGTCAACGCCGCAATGAGGGCGCCCAGCACGACAAGAGGAGCTTTAGCTCACACCGCACATGCGCTAGTGCACTAGTGCTTGTGCTTGGCAATGGTGGATTTGAGATCCTGTGCACGGAGGTGTTCTGGCCTGGGCTGTGTCGAATGCGTTGTCTCTTGCTCTCGCATTTCGCAAAAAAGAAACGCAAGTGAGCAGTCAGATGGACGTACACGTAGGTAGGGATGGCGGCGTCGTCATCGTGCATTGCGAACCAACCGTGACGCAGCAGTTGGCTCAGTTAGGTATCTGCAGCTCACTGCTGATGAAGTTCCAATTCGGACTGCAACGAGGGCGCTGGATCACGGCGAGAAAAAAAGGAAAAGGCGACCGTGCATGGAATGGAAGGAAAGGAAACGAGAGTGAGAACACGTACGGACACGGACGTGATCGAGATCGTGTAGTCCACTGCGGAATTCCACATTTCCACGCCCTCCTTTTCCCACTGCAGTGCGTGCACGTACCTAACCTAACCTTCCAACATCGTGGTTGGGAAAGAATATGCTTTTCCTCGCAGATTTAGTGACCATCATCAGCCCCAGCCAATAACACGTTTAAGTGTTTAACGGTGCAACACGATCCTCAGCTCGCGGACTTGTTGACATCTGCTGAATTTCGCTGAACCAGGGTGATGTACGCGTACGGGCACGGTGGTGTGGTGGACGCTTGGTCGTCCCGGATCCTTGGCGGGCAGTTGCCGATTGGCCGGCCTCCGCGGCAAAAAGACGGTCTGAAAATGGCACGGGGACGGAGACCCTTTTGGCCTTTTTGGCACGATATCGCTGACCTCGTTTCATTTCCACAAGGGGCATGGGCATGGCCGTCCCTTGCGCCGCTGAAAGATCTTGTTAACCTACCCACGGAATAAAATCGGCTTTGTATCGCATCCATGATCCATCCATGTGCGAATCGTTGTAGCACGCGTCAATTTTGAGGTCATTTTTTTGTAGGCACCCTTTTATAGAATTGTTTGTATGAGTTTGAATGGAATTTTTGGGGTCTTATTATTAGCACAGAGCGCCCGTTTCTTGGCCCATTAAGAATTAGCCCATTTCCATACAACAAAGGAACCGGCCTGGTTCACACACACATACGAAAGTACTACTAGATGGGCTGTGAGCCTGTAAAACAACACTGTGCGCCTGTTGTCGGCCCGTTTGCGAAACCTGCCCGCACAGCCAACAGGCCGAAGGCCCAGTTTGGCCATCCAGTTACCGGCGACCAGTGACCACAGAATGCTAGCCGTCCGATCACAGGCGAGATATTATCTCTCCAACCTCCGTCCGCGCTCCGCCGTCCGCCGCACCATCGCCGTTCGGCTAAACCCGGCCGCCCGCTCCGGCGCAAAACCCCGTCTCTCTCTCTCCCGCTCCGGCGCCATGGGCGGCGCCTCCAAGCTGCTCTCGTCCCTCCTCCTCACCTCCTCCCCGCTCCGCCTCCGCCCCACTACCGCCGCCGCCGCGCTCCTCCTCTCCCCGCCCGCCGCGTCATCCCGCCGCCGCCTCCTACTCTCCCCACGCTCCCCACTCCGCACCCTCTCCACCTCATCCGCGGCCGCCGCGTCGTCCTCCTCCTCCTCACTTCCGCACGGCTCCAGCTCCGCCTCCCCGGCGCCGCCGCCCCGAGCTCCTTTCCCCGAGTGGTCCCGCCTCGTCGACCGCCTCGCCGCCACCGGATACGCCTCCCGCGCGCCCAGCCCCGCCGATGAGCTCGCCCTCGCTTCCGGATGCGGCTTGTCGGACGGTGCAGAGGACGCTGTCACCACCTGCCTCGCCTTCGCTCGCGACCGGCCTGACCTCCTCAGGTGAAGTGAATCGCTCGGCCGGCTAGCTGATTGGGCTTTGGCGGGGGTGAGGGTCTTTTCGTTGCTGAGTAATTCCGGTGTGTGTCCAGGTCGCTTCCAAGGAAAGATGTGGAGGTCCTGGTGGCCAGCACAGCGCCGGTTCTGTTCAAGGATGGGGAGGCTTCAGCGCAGCGGTTGCGGCGCTACCTTGCGGGGGAAGAAACCGATGTGAGTTGTTGCTTTTTCATTAGTTGGTTGCATTGCTTCATTGTTGGTTGGATGTAGCGAATCTTAGTTCAATCATCTACACTAGTCTGCTGGAATGTGATCTTACTGAGCTCTAGTTACTGCTTGAGTAGTTGTACGGCTTCTGTTGGTTTGCACTGCAACTCTGAGATGCATAGTCAATTCATTGCTAGTCCCTGAAAAATATTTCCAAATAAAAAGTTTCGTATTTTTTGCTACATTTTTTTCTTGCTACAATAACAATGTCAGCCACTCTGCTTCCTAGCACCATAATGCTTCATCAAGAGGAATGGCTTAACGGGAAGCCACATTTTTTTCTTTCATCTTGTTCTTATGATAGTTTTCTCTGTCTGCAATTGAAATGCTATATTTATTTCAACTCCAGCTTCAATAAAGTTGGAATTTACAATTCATACTATGACGTCCTATCTAATTTGTTCAGAGACAATAGAAAGTACTGGCCAACACACTAAACATGTGAAAATTTTACCAGGTCATTGTTTCAGAGAGAGCTGAAACTCTTGATATTGTTCGATATCTGTTAAGTTACACATACAGTTCTTCCGACAGCTACTCAGAAGACAAGGAACTTACTGGTTCAGCTGTGAGAAATATCATGGCTGAGCTAGTAAGTTTGACTACCTTTTCCCAGTCTTCGAGTTTTGTGGAATCAACTCCGAATTCCTTGAATCAGCATGAAAGATTTTCCAGGCCTCCAGGACAGAATATCGAAATGAAGCGAGGTGACTGGATTTGCACAAGGTATGTCAATTCTAACATTTTTTTTTCTAATTTCACAGTTGTGCTTCACACAGTGCCTTTCATTAAAGCATGAACCTATGCAATACGCGTTAATAATTTGTTACTAGATATGGGGTACCTAAAATGTGTACTCAGATGTTTCCTTCAAATGTTTGCAAAGTTGCCTCCACAAGCTGTATGATCACTTTTTTTTTTACAACCTGTCACTGTTCTCACACTAGCTTGTAACTTTAATCCTGTCTTTCTCTAATATTTTTTTTACCTACTCATTTTTAAATGAAAATGCTCTGCAACTTTCAGGTGTAGCTTCATGAACTTTGCAAGAAATGTTAGGTGCCTCGAGTGCAATGAGCGGCGGCCAAAGAAGATGCTGACTGGTGGAGAGTGGGAATGCCCTCAGTAAGATCTGACATGCTAATTTCCAAGTTTTCTGAGTTTATATAACTTCTGACACAGCTGACTCTATTTTGTCCTTTTGCTAAGGTGTGATTTCTGCAATTATGGGAGGAACATGTCATGCTTAAAATGCGATTGCAAAAGACCGGCATCAATCCCACCAAATCCTTCATCTGCCAGTGCTGGTTTAGGTGATGTGGCACAGCTTCTTAACGCAACCAATGTTGGTAAATCAGAAATTGAGAGAAAACTTGCTGAAAATGATGAAAAGGCAGAAAGATGGTTGAGCAAAGTATCTCAACTCGACGATTCTGCTGATTTAAGTAGCCTAGCTGAAGATGATGACTTTCCTGAGATTATGCCTATGCGGAAGGGGGTGAATAAGTTTGTGGTTAGCACCCGAAAAACACCACTTGATAGAAGGCTGGCTAATGCACAGAGCAGCGGTAACAATGCCACTCAAACCGCATCATCTGACTCAAAGATCAGTCAAACTTTGGACAGGATACTTGGGCGTTCAAAATCTGCTGCAGCCTCAAACAGTGAACCTGGAAGTGGAAATGCTGTGAAGAAATCAACAGACCACCTTAGCAGCATTGATCCTGTTCCATTTGTGCCCCTACCGGCAGATATGTTTGCTAAACCACAGACTAATAATGGACAGGGAAGTCTGGATGGCCAAATAAATGCAGAAGTTGACAGTTCCACAGCGAATAACTCAGTGCCTGTACCTGAGAGGCGAGATGACATGGAAATGGAATCATCAGATACTGCTGAGAATTGGTCCAACAAAGTAGCAGAACTTGACAATGTAAATGATGTCCCAAGTGGGACTTCTGATGAACACGTTCCCGATATTATGCCAATGAGGAAAGGTGAAAACCGTTTTGTGGTTAGTAAGAAGAAAGACCGCTCGCTGACATCTCCACAATACAAAAGGCGCAGTTTGCTTGAGCAGGCTGACAATTCTGATTTTGTCCCATTTGTTCCATTTCCTCCTGGCTACTTTGCCAAGAAAGATAAGCCGGTGGAGAGTACTGCAGATGCAGGAATAGTGTCAGAAGGTTCTCCAGCATCTGAAAAGCGCTTCGAAACAAATGCTTCGTCAGGGAAGTTAGGAAACAGCTTAAATACTTCACAGATGGTGGGTAGTCAGCCCAAAGGCTACATAAATAATCAGGACTGGAACAGAAATTACTCTCAGCAGAACTCGAGTTCTGGTGGTTATGGTGAAAGCAGCTATCAGTATCAATCACAATCTAATGGGGCACGACCTTCGCCTAGTGGTACTGCAAATACTGGTAGTTGGAACACAGGCTACTCTCAGGGGAACTTTAATGAGAGCAGAGGTGAATCTACTTACCATGGATCTATCTCTGCACAACAACCTTATAACTCAGGTTATAAGAACAACAACAATTCTTGGAGCAGTGAGAATAATAACAGTAGCAGTGCTTATACTGGCAACGGTAATTATAACAATAATAATGCTTGGAGCGGCAACAACAGTTATAAAAACAATAATGCTTGGAGTCGCAATACTTCCCATAACAACAGCAGTAGCTATAACAGTAATGCTTGGAGCAGCAGTCACGGTTACGGCAACGATGGAATGTGGAGCAACAGCGGCCAGAGTGCATGGAGCAGCAGTAACAACCAGAGTGGCTCATTTGCTGACAGTAGCAATGCCGCCAGCAGCAGTGGTTCCATGAACCCTAATCAGACAGTTCACAACCCAGGTTATGGAGGAAGCTCAAATAGAGGTTATACTGGAAAGAGCTTAGAAGGATCTGCTGTGAAGGATCCTGATCCTTTGGACATGTCTGAGGAAGCCAAGGCTGAGAGATGGTTCAGGAGAGCAGCCCAGATAAAGGACATCTCTGAGCTTGCCAATATTCCAGATGAAGACTTCCCTGAGATAATGCCGATGAGGAAGGGGGTGAACAGATTCGTGGTGAGCAAGAGGAAAACACCATTGGAGAGGAGATTAACATCTCCACAGTACAGAAGGAACCTGCCAATTGTCAGTTCTGAACCGGAGAAAGATGATAGCTGAAAACAGAGGCATCATGACTGCCTGTGTACCACAGAAACAGAAATCGTGAAAAGAGAACCCCCAGCACAGTTTTCTTTGAAGGTAAAATTTTGTCCACAATGGCAACGGGTTTTGCTGGATTTAGCCCTGTTCGTTTGGCTGGTGGCTGGTGGCTGGCGCTGGTTTTTGCTGAGAGAAAAACACTGCTGGCTGGTTGGTGGCTGGTGGCTGGCGCTGGTTTTCGCTGAGAGAAAAACACTGTTGGCTCGCTGGAAACAATCCAAACGAACAGGGTGAGTTTGTTACGTGTATCACTATACGAATGTGTGTTGTACTAAAACCAACACTGAACCCATGGATGGCATATCAAAGTTGTGGCTTTGTCTGAGATTACATATGTTGTATTCTTTCGTTGAATTTGTTCTTTAAATTCGGATATGTATATTCTACCTCCTGGTTATGATGAAGCAGAATATCTGCTTAATGTTTCCCATTAGAAGGGGAAAATAAATTTTTATAATTTTGTAAAAAGTAAGAAACATAATAAAATAGGAAAAAGTACTGGATTTTCAGGAAAACACTCATTTGAGCATCAAAAGAATAAAAAGGTTTTAGTTGTTTAAATTAATATATGGAAGCTTTTATCATCCAGCTATTATTATTATTAAAATGATAGCGGTATGCAAAGGAGGATGACTTATAAAACCGGTAATAATAAAGAAAGAAAGAAAAAAAAAACGGCAAAAGAGAGCCAGCAGCTCGCTGCAATTCATCGAGACGGCCCGAGCGCGCGGCTCGCTCGCTGCCTAACAGCCCGGGCCTAACGGCCGGCCGGAGCACGGCCCGCTAAGAAGGAAAGGCGTGCCCTGGGCACACGGCCCGTTTAACAGATCAGCCCGTTAAGGGCCCGCATCCCCTCCCCGTCCCACACCTTGGCCATATAAAAGGTTGCCCGAACCCTAGCCTCCTCCTTTTATTCCCTCCCGGCTCCCCAAGCAGCCGCCGTGCGCTGCTCCCTCCGGCCCTCCCCTCCATTGCCCGGTTTGCCGGCGACGTGCACCCACCAGGTATCCCTCCCCTTCTCTTCCGTTCCTGCTGTGCGAAACGGAGCACTCCAAACCCTAATATAAGCTATTTGTATTCGGATCCCATCCAGTTACGATATAGGATAGCTTCGTTTTTGTTTGCAAAAATTATCGGGTGTGCACCCTCCTATGCTGGGCCTGCTTGTGTTGTAGGTGGTTGTCACAATCTGTTGGTTTTATTAGGCTCATTTGAATCAGAGCACAAGTACTGAGGCGCTATAGCTATTTGGATTGCATAGTAGCCTATTTTTGTGTGCTAGAATGACAAGGGAACCCGCTTTGCAGTAGAGATTTTCCCTCATGTTTTTACTGCCAGTAGTCGCCCAACACTCATATACTGAATTTGCAACGGTCCAGTTCATGGATGTTTGGCGTATTGTGTTGCTATACATATATTTTGCTCTCTTCTTTAAAGATAGGTCGCGATTCTCATGTTTGATGCTTATGACATGCAGGCAGGAGCTTGTGAAAGTTCCCTAAGACCGACAAGATGGTTCTTAAGTAAGTTATTTATTTTATTGAATTGTTGCAATGTTTTTACATGTTTTTCGTTTAATGATCCCAGGATGTTAATTAGTCAACATAAACTGCATAGTACCCTATGTTGTTGTTAATTACTAACATTTAGCATTATTCTATCTTGACCACAACGATCTCATGAGTCCTTTTTCTTTGTTTGCAGGACCGAACTCTGCCGTTTTAGCGGCCAGAAGATATATCCAGGGAAGGGTATCAGGTTCATTCGTGCTGATTCCCAGGTACTCTATTTCTGATGTTGGAGGTTATTACTAACAGCAGTCGGAAGTTTATCTAACAAATTTATTTAATTTTCCCTTTGGCAGGTGTTCCTTTTCGCTAACTCAAAATGCAAGCGTTACTTCCACAACCGACTGAAGCCTGCGAAGCTTACCTGGACAGCTATGTACAGGAAGCAGCACAAGAAGGTATTTAATTTTAGCTGTATACCCCTTTGTTTGTTCTTTCTGTAATCCATTTGTGTAATGTGCATTCAATGGATTCAACCATACTGCTGATTGTTTAAATATCATTAAAATGATGGTTTCGTGGTGATATCTGTTCTATACGTGAAGCAAAAACAAGCTTCATAGGTAATGCAATCAGCATTTTGAAATGCCAATGCCATTTGTCATGGAACCTTATTGGTATTTCAGTTGAATACCAGTAACATGTATTTGATTGCCAAAATGTGGTGGTCCATTTTATGTCAAAACTTGGATATAAAGTCCTGTTTGGCTGAATTTTATTTGATTGCTTTGCCATAATGCTGAGTTAGCTGTAATGGATTACTAGAACTCCTTTGCTATCCATTAGTCATTTATTTCTTGCCATGGTGTTATATTCTTTACGATGCTGTTATTAAATGTGAAACTGCAGGACATTCATGCTGAAGCTGTCAAGAAGAGGCGTCGCACCACCAAGAAGCCATACTCACGCTCAATTGTTGGTGCCACTTTGGAAGTTATCCAAAAGAAGAGAAGTGAGAAGCCTGAAGTTCGTGATGCAGCTAGAGAGGCTGCTCTGCGGTACATTTTCTATCTTTCTACATTGCTTTTCCTTGCAGTTGTCATAATTTTACTCTAGGAAATTTGTATCAGTATTGTTTTATATTGAAATGTTTTTTTCATACCCTCAATGGATGCTTATCCTTGTAAGCACTATATTGGTACTGTAATTTTGTATTGTTTTATTATGGTCCTGCATGGTATTTATCTGATGTGTCTACATTTGCAGTGAGATCAAGGAGCGCATTAAGAAGACCAAGGATGAGAAGAAGGCCAAGAAGGCGGAGGTGGCGAAATCTCAGAAGACACAAAACAAGGGTGGTGCTGCACAGAAGGGTCCTAAAGGCCCGAAGATCGGTGGTGGCGGTGGGAAGCGCTGAATGCCATTTGCACACTAGAGATATATAGTTCTGTCAACTAGCCTTCTCGGATCCTATCTTAGACCTTGGCAAGTTAGTCTGCCGTCTTGTTTTTCACCTTTCCAATGAGATTGGCGTGTCCTCAATGTTTTGGATTATTTCATGAGTTGATTTACATTGGCACTTATGTCTGTTATTGTTCAGGAAGTTTTTGTCTTCAATTGATTTTGCACGACGTTTTGTTGTTCCAATCGATCACATTGTTTTTCGTGGACAACGAAAAAAATGTATTTGCTATTCTAGTTTGCTCGTAAACCGGAACATTAAATAAGAAATGGCCTGAGTTGTTGCCGAAAGTGTACGCAACGAATGATTTCCTGGACAGAACAAGGTTGCCAACATGAATTGACTAGTGAGTCGACGAAGTATTTTGAGTTCTATCGGAAAAGTTGGTGAGTTGGCGGCAATGAAGTGATCCTGTAACATGAATTGACTAGTGAGCTAAACATCGCTGCAACACTTGAAAACAGCCCCCTAAGTTTACAAGCACGTATGCAGCCTACTGTTCCTGGAGCTAGTTGGATCAATTACACCGAAGGCCGGTGATTGGTGACCACCTCTGCAATAGCTACATCACCGTGTCTTGCACGCTCCCAGCAGTATTTTCAAAACCACAGGGTCATGAGGAATAGGCATCTCTGTGAAGAGAATCTCCGTGCCCCCTCCGGGCGACCAGCACGGCCGAGGAGATTGACGATGCATCCTTAATGCTCATCTGCTGTGCCAAGTTGCGAATCTATTTCATGCTTTCAAAGTGCTTAGGACCCCCTTTCGGAAAAGAAGTGCTCGAGATCTTCCTGAACTAGTTGCCTATTAGCGCCATACTCCGAAAAATGTTCAGTGCATCGTCCTCAAACCCATTGTTTGCTAGGTCTAGTACCAATGACTTCCATGCTGGGGGTGTCCTCTTTCATTTTTCAGAATATTCGTAGTGCCTCCCTCATATTCCGCACTTTGCATACATGTCGATCAGAGTGCTCTGCATATTGATGTCAGCTTTAATATCGTTTCTCCTCTCAGTCATGAATCCACTTACCCAGATCCGACTATTGATGTCAGCTTTAATATCGTTTCTCCTCTCAGTCATGAATCCACTTACCCAGATCCGACTTGTTCGTTTGGCTGATGGCTGGTGCTGATTTGTTTGAGAGAAAAGTACTACTGACCGGTGGTTGGTGACTGATTTGTTCTGAGAGAAAAGTACTGTTGTCTGGTGGCTGATAAGTCAGACGAACAAGGCAGTGCATGCAAGTGTGCAGAAGCAGAAAGTACACTCGCAATCATGACAGCATCTGGTTTCACCTTGGCTCTCTGCATCTGCCTGAAGAGCCCCAAAGAGAAGTGACTATGCACATATCATAGAACATGAAATCGAATCTTTGCTAGGAATTTGATAGAATATTTTCTTCGCCGAGACCAAATTCCCTCATTTTGCATATGTGGTGATCATAGCATTCAATGTCATGGTGTTCTTTCACATCTTATCCTTCATGTGAAAGGACACCATTTCAGCTAATAGCACCTACCCACTTCTACCATAGTAATCGATAAAAGTATATCCCAAGTACACATCCACCTCAATACAATAACCCTCTATGTACCTAACCATGCAATCCGCCATGCTCCCAGTCTCCTAGATGAGTGCAAGTAGAAATCACCTTGGCCATCGTAACTTTATCAGCTTGCACTTCTCCATCCTGCATTAACTTGAATAATGCTAGAAACTCTTTTAGTCTAATGTGCTTGCTGTTTCCACAAAGGAATTCCAGGACATGGCATCCTTAACTAGCATCTCATCAAAGATAGATCTTGCACATAACATATCACCGCAAGCAGCATAGAGATGCATCAGCAAATTGGAAACAAAGATGTCCAGAAAATTCCAAGTTTTATAATATGGTTGTGCATCTGTTTGCCTTCCTTTTGAGCGCAAGTTTTTTGCACAAGCCTTCAATACGAACGGAAATGTCAGGTTGCTTGGCATATGTTTTTCCTGAGCTTTCTTGTAGAAAACAATAGCATCTTTTGGTGCAGTGCTCTGAGCAAGACCCCTGAGTAAAGTATTCCAGAAAAATGTTGGTGAATCGATCTGCTCAAATACTTTATCTGCAAACACTAGATCTGTTTGCTGAAGATCATAAGATCTGATAACCTTGGACATTACATACTGACAACTGTGCGGGCTAGAAACAATAAGATACGCATGGATCTTCTTTATTACTTCCATCATTCAATATGAGCCATTTAAAGAGGAGCAAAATCTGGACATGTCATTCAGTTCACCTGCGTCCTGCAAGGAATCATAAGATAAGTAAAGGTCCAACAAACAATTGTACTGTGAAGCAGTCATGTTGAAGGTGTAAACCAGTGAACAAATACAGCATGCCTATCATGAGTCATGGCAGAAAAAGAAAAGGAGGTGAGATGGCACAAGGAGAGGACTAGGGTCAAATATGGGATTGTGGCCATATCATTTGTAACAATAAATTTGATAGCCAAGAAAATTATGGTGTCTTTGCATGGAAAATAAAAGGGGAAAAGACTGCAATAACCCACCAGTAGGAGACTGTTAAAGTAGTAAGGTTGCAACGAAAATTGAGAGAGCTTCCTCCCAAGTTTAGTTCTTATCATACTGAACAACTGATGTTAACTACTGAATTTCACCAACCAAAGCAAGCCCAGGAACCTTAAGAGTTTTCCTCTCATCTACTAGCTTTCGTGCTTGTTCAGCATCACGGAACCTACCAAGCTCATTAAGCATATTAGACAACACTGCAAAATCACCTCCAGATTCTCTTTGTAAGTTTAGTATCTTCTTTATCGCCCTCTGCCCCATCTCAACTTCTCCGTGCTTACTGCAACAACCCAACAGTGTCCTCCATACAACTGCATTAACCTCCACAGGCAACCCCCCAATTATTTGCTCAGCCTCAGTCAACCGTCCAGCCCTACCTAGCATATCTATGATGCACCCAAAATGTTTGACCTCTGGATTTATATTGTACTCATAAACCATGCTTCTAAAAAATGCTAATCCTTGCTCTACCAGCCCCCCATGGCTGCAAGCACTGATGACACTCAAGAAGGTGATTCTGTTGGGTCTAATCCCTTCTCTTCTCATCCCTGCAAACAGCTCAACTGCCTCATTTGACAACCCATGCATTGCAAAACCTGAAATTATCGATGTCCATGACACCAAGTTTCTTCTATCCAGCATTTCATTGAACACCTTTAGTGAGTTTTGCACAGAGCCAATCTTAGCATACAGGTCTATGAGTGAATTCCCAACCCGGACATCTGACACAAAACCCTTCTTCTCACAATAGCCATGTAGCATCTCACCCATAAGGATCCCTCCAAAATTAGATATTGCAGGAATCACTGCTAAAACAGTTATCTCGCTCGGGCTAATGCCTCCTGCCATCATGTGGCCGAAGAGAGCTACTGCCTCTGCATAAAGACAAGCACGTGTATACCCATCAATCAGTCCGGTCCACGAGACAACATTCTTGCAGGGCATACGCTCAAACAGAATCCGTGCATGCTCAACTTCACGCCACCCAGCAAACCCAGTGATCATCACATTCCAAGTGACCACATTCTTGATGGGCATTTCATCGAACGCCCTCTGTGCTTCGACCAAAAACCCGCACACAACGTACGCGTTGACGAGGGAAGTATGCACATAGGCATGGAACTCAAACCCCTTCCTGATCACAAGCCCGTGGAGCTGGGCGCCAGCCCGTGGCCACCCTAGACCCGCGCAAGCCTTGAGTGAGAATGCAAAGGCAAATGTGTCATCAGCCAGGTGTCGTGAGGCGTGCCTGAAGAGGTGCAGGGCCTCCTGGGGGAAAGGGCCGTGGGAGTAGGCCTTGAGGAGCGCGCGCCACGGCGCGGGACTTCGGTCGAACACCTGGTGGGCAATGAGCTGGGCGTGGATTTGGAGGAGCTGGCGCCTCCTGTCTTGGTGCCTGAGGAGGAGGGCGATTAGGCTGTGCAGGTGAGAGCTGGCGGCGGGATGCAATGGTAGACTTCGTTGCCCCAAGAGGTGGGAGGGAGAGAACCATGTCATGGAGGCAGTTGTCCTCTAGGCTTCTTCCCGAGTCTTTGACCTATCAACGAGACTCTCCTCTCTAAACAGGGTTTAGGACCTGTTGCCGTCTGCCCTCTACCAACCAAGCACCAACAAACCAAGCATACCTTGGCTGGGAGCTGCAGGCGTGTGGAACTGGCCACCCGGCGGCTGGCTGTGGCTCCTCGATGTTGCGCAGGATCCTCGCGAGAGCTATGCCGCTCTCCTCCGTCTCCACCGGGTTCCACAGACCGCTAAGCCCTCTCCGTATCGGTGCCTCGCGCCTCACCACTTCTTCCGGAGACCACGTCGCAGACGGCGGCGGCGGCGAGGATGACCCCTTCTCCTTCCCGGACCACCACCAGCAGCAGCTCCCGCCCGACGTCGCCCGAGGGGTGGACGCCGTCGTCGCGGCTGCCGAAGCCACGTTCTCCAGTGCGGCGGACGCCGCGAGGGCCCTCGACCGGTGCGGCGCCGAGGCGTCCGAGCCGCTCGTGGTGACCGCTCTGGCGCGCCTCCGCAACAGCTGCGGCGCCGCGCACGCCGCGTTCCGGTGGGGCACGGCGCAGCCCGGGTACGCGCCGGGGCGGCGCGCGTCGCACTCCATGCTTGCCATCCTCGCCAAGCACCGCCGCTTCGACGACGCGCGCGCCCTGCTCGATAAAATGCGCCGCGCGTCGACGGCCTCCCCGGCCGCGGTGCTCCTCCTCATCCGGCGCCACTGCGCCGCGCGGGACGTCGCTGGCGCCGTCGCCGCGTTCCGCTCGCTGCCGAGCTTCGGATTCCATCCTGGCGTCGCCGAGTTCCACGGCCTCCTGAGCGCGCTTTGCCGGTACAAGAACATGAAGGACGCGGAGCACCTGCTCATGTCCAGCCAGAAGGAGTTCCCCTTCGAGACCAAGAGCTTTAACATCGTGCTCAATGGTTGGTGCAACATTATCTGCAGCGTTCGAGAGGCGAAGAGGTTTTGGAGTGCCATGGAGAATTTGGGCATTGACAGGGACGTTGTGTCGTATGGGAGCATGATCTCATGCTTCTCAAAGACTGGGAGTTTGGACTCTGTTATGAAGCTCTTCAACCGCATGAAGGAGGCTGGCATTACACCAGATCGGAAAGTGTACAATGCAGTTGTGTATGCGCTAGCAAAGGGGCGTTGTGTGGAGGAAGCAAAGACGCTTGTCCGGACTATGGAGGAGAAGAAGGTTGCCCCAGACACAGCCACTTTTAACTCTCTAATTGGCCCTCTTTGTAAGGCTCGACAGGTTCAGGAGGCAATGGAAATGCTTGATGCTATGTTACAAAGGGGGCTGTCTCCTTCAGTGAGGACCTTTCATGCTTTGCTTAATGTGGCCAGGAGCCCCGTTGAGGTGTTTGATCTGTTAGGTAAGATGAAAGATTTGCACTGTGAGCCAGAGATGGACACTTACATTATGTTGATCAGGAAATTCTGCCGGTGGAGGCAGCATGAGAGTGTGGAGAAGCTATGGAGAGCAATGCCTGCAAATGGGCTGAGCCCTGATCGGAGTGCGTACATTGTGTTGATACATGGATTATTCCTAAATGGAAGACTAGAGGAGGCGGCAAAGTATTACGAAGAGATGAAAGCCAAGGGTTTTTCACCAGAGCAGAAAACTGAAGAAATGATACAGGCTTGGTTTGCAGGCAGAGAGCTTGCCAAGGCATCAGCTTCAGTTCGCTCTAAGGGTGGTTCGGTGCCTCTCAGGCTTCCCAGAAAGTGATAAGGTTAGCTCTGAAAGGCGAGTCATAAAAGACAATGAAAAGGCATAGGAGGGTCCTTGTGGCTATTCTCAAAGAACTCTATACGTTCAAAGAGATACTTGGCCGCACGAAAAATGGGGATTGTAGTATGTTTTTCACTTGATTGATAAGTTGAAGACTGGAATAATGCCAAGCCATGTTCAGGTGGATGCATATGATTCGTATTTCTTTGCATGCAGCTTTTAGTCTGTACTGATCAGATGTTCAGTTATATGTGTGCAAAACTTCTCCTGAGGCATGTGGGGCTTAAGCCCACCTGAAAGTTTTTTTTAATATCAAAGGGGCGCTACAGGTGATTTTGCAAATGAAATCAGGGAAAATGAGATGAAAAAACATCAAAGAGCAGATTGACAAAGCTTTTTGATCTGGAGATTTTTGACATTCTAGCTTCAAGGGGGGGCCGAGATGCCACCAGAATTGGCTGACTTGGGTATTGCGAGAGCAAGTGGTCTCGACTCTCGAGTCTCTGTTTACAAGCAAGAGTTAATAGCTCTGCCCAGCCAGTTGCTGTTCTACAGGACCGCGCTAAGCCTATCTGGCGCTTGAATCATAAATTCATAAGCACTTTCAAGTTTGCACCATGATCATTCCTCTCATTCCGTATGGCTGGAAACTTAATTTCCATACTATGATGTTTTAGTTTTAGCACTTCCATTCTGTATAGAAGCCACTGGCATATCATACAAGTGTTTCAGTTACTATCTATCTTGTTATATATACAGAATTGTGTTATCTTGTTCTTCTGGATGACGCATCATGTACCACTATATATTTCTTTCTTTTGTATAGGGCCTTTTGCAACCGATGTAGTCATTGCAACCTTTCTGATGGCATTACTTCTTTGCATGTGCCTATGAAGAATGACGACAGGATCACATTGGATTTGAAGCTGGGGGTGGTTGTGGCCAGCCTGCTATTAATCAATGGCGATTATGCATGGACGCGTTCTGACGATGAGGCTCATCTAGCCATCTGATAGCTGAAAACATCTAATCTATCAGATACCCTTTAGATTGCTACCTTGTGGCTTAAAGTAATGCCTAGGAGCTGGCGGCTTAGATCATGCCACCGATAGCATGGTCCAGGTCAAAGAGCTTATCCTTGTACGGTCTGAAGACCTTTCTACCATCATATTCCGGAAGATATACCGATGCTGATTGCAACTGGCTCATTAACGTATATCTTCTCACGCCTGAAGATTTGGCGTTATCTTGCAACCAGATGCAAGTTGCTTTAAATTATATGGTGTAGATGATTGATGACGCATTTCCTTGAGGAAAACGATATCACTTCCTGTGTGCGACTCAACAGGCATATCGCAAATGTCAGTGTCTTGAATGTCATTTTCAATTTTTCATGGTATCTATCTAATCTAGCTGCAAGTGTCACTAAATTGTATGGGCCACGACTCATGTACTGACAAGACTAGCATTAGGTGTGTTTGGTTCGAGGAACGGAATAGTGAATGGATCATCCCAGTTCCAGAAATAGATTCGGCTGTTCAATACTCCGTATCACTTCTCTCCAATGCAAAAGCTACTAGAAAGATAAAACGAGGTCATCCCACTGTAAATTCCGTTCATAAGATGATCTCGGGCGAGTAAACACCTAGGGTGGTGAATCTGTTTCATCTTACTCGTGTACTGAATGACACCATTTTTTATGATCTTGAAATAGCTGTAAGAATATCAGATAATAAAGACCAAATGTTCTGTAGAATCATCCTTGATAAATATCAGTTCAGACTGGACAATACTAGTAACTTCATAGTTTTGCCAAGAAGTGCAAAGGGAGATGCTTTTTTAGCAGGTTACCAAGTGCATAGATCTAACAAATGAATAAAGATTACAAGCTACAGAAACAGTTTTGTAGAATCTTCAATCTTGTTGTTCTAGTCCTGTCTAGCCGCTCCTATTGCCCCCTTACTTACAAGAGCATATCTTTCCCTTTCCATCTCAACTCTCAGAATGGTGGCAAGATTGTCTGCCACATCTTCATCGACGGCGAGGTCATCGACTGCAAGTAGCCATGGCCTTGCCCAGCAGCCAGGTTCATCGTCTGCACCGGGTTAGGATTCACCGTCTGCGCCATGCTGTAAGACGCAGCCTGCAGCTCATCCAGATGCAGGCCGGTGAACCAGTCGTTGTCCTCCTTCACCGTCACGGTGCCGAAGCCGTTCCTCATGGCCTGCACACCCTGCGCCATGTTCCCGAAGCTGTTGTGCATGCCGGACGCGTTGTCGATGTCCGAGTCGTGCGTCTGGAAGCTGTCGGACATGGAGTCGGCCAGCGCGTCCATGACCTCGCCGCCGCTCTGCCGGTGGTGCTGCGGCGCCGCCTCCTGCTCCTCCACCTTCACCTTCTCCCAGTTATTTTTCTTATTGTACAGCCGGCACAACACCCACTCGTCAAGCTGCAAGCACGCAACAAACAAAAAATGTCAGCAATTCAGTCCCAACAGAGAATGCAAAGCGCATCAAACACGCCATAGAATGCACTCAGAGGAGTGGAATGGTCCGTGGCCGCGCACCTTCTGCGAGCCCTTCTTGCCCGGGGCGCGGTCCGCGTCGGCGAGCCGGTACTCGTGCATGATCCAGTCGGTCTTGACGCCCCTGGGAGCCTTGCCGGAGTAGAACACGAGCGCCTTCTTTATGCCCGCCGCCCTGGCGCTGCCCTTAGGCGTGATCGGCTTGTCGGCGCCGGTGGCCTTCCAGTAACCCCTCCCGGCGGCGCGGTTGGGGCGCGTGCCATTCGGGTACTTGCGGTCGCGCGGCGTGAAGAAGTACCACTCCTTGCGTCCGAACAGCGCCTTCTCTGAATGAACAGAACAAGGCAACACAAGTTCAGAAACGCCATTCATTCGGTCAGGTTTCTCCAAAATTTGTATAAATGGATCCATGAACATCGAACAGTATATATTGTTTTTTTTCTCGAGGAATAAACAGGAATAGATTTACCTCTCGAACCATAATAAAACGAATGAAAACAAACAGAGGAAAGCAGAGCAAGGAGAAAAGCAGGGGAGGAGGAAGGGCATTCACCTGGCAGATCCCACGGGTCGAACTTATAGAGGTCGACCTCGGCGATGATGGGCACGGGCAGCTGCTGCCGCGCCACCCTCCGGCAGAGGTAGTGCACCACGAGCTCCTCGTCGGTGGGGTGGAACCGGAACCCCGGCGGCAGGTTGAGCTCCGCCTCCGCGTCCCTGCCGCGCCCGCTCCCCTCCGCCGCCGCCACCACCATTGCCATCCTCCTACTACTCCTTCAACTCAAAGCAATCGATCCCAAAACCGCCGGCCAGATGGATGGGTGGATGGATGCTCTCAAACCAAACCAGGCTCCCTCCAGAGACCGCGTCTCCCCGCTCGCCCGTGTCCGGTTTCGAAAGGCGGCTGCTGGCTGGCTGGCAGCCGGTAGATAAATCCTCGGCTGCCCGTGAGCTGTTTCCTTGGCGACCAAGGCGGTGGCGCGCCCCGGCCACGTTTATATGGGCTGCGCGGCCCAGCTCGGGGGGCGGCCGCTCGCGAGTGGGCCCGACGTGTCCCCTTCCCCTGCCCGCCTCGTGGGCTCGGGATGAGGATGCCCGAGCCTGCCGCGAAGGTTCCCCGCGTGGAAAAGCCTCTGACCCTCCTTGTTCGCTCGCCTCGCCTGTTCGGCGTTGGTGGCCGACGAGACGGCGGCGGCGGCGGCGGCGGCAACCCCTCTCACGGTCACAGCGGAAGAGTCAAAAAGATTGGCCGGGGGTCGGGGCATTTTCCGCGCGGAAATATTACTAAATCCCCGCCGATCTGCCGATCTCGGCGAATGGGACGCCGAGGTCGCCGTGACACCTCCATGTTTCTGACCGCCTCGCACGCCGGGAGCTAGTGGCTGCCGCCGCGCCGCGCGCCTCCTCATCCTCCTCCTGTTGCTGCTGCCTTCTGGTGCCCGTCTCCATCTGGGCATTGCGCCACGTGCGGATTGTGCGGCCGCTGCCGTTGTTCAGGAAGGTCCTGCGACGGGGTGACGTGTGGCAATTTCTTTGGTACTCCGCATGGTTCAATTTTTGAGCCGGAGATTTGGTCCGTCTGACTGTCAGGCTCTGACAACAGTGACATTGGGATTTCTTGCATTGGGTCCGTGGAAGAAATGGAAAGTGATTTGATCCGCATTGACAAATTCAGATCACGCTCGATGCCGCAACGGGGACAAGCGTTGTGAAATTCTCGCGAGGAGCGCACGAATTCCCCGGTCCAAACGTGACGGTGCTCCGATCCATCCATCTATTCCCGGGGTCGGTGGACAGCTGCCTAAAATTTAAATGTGGGTGATGTCATCCGCGTGTTTTTTTTATCGACATCAATGCGATTAGGCCTTTGATCTGTTGTCGATCAACTGTTCCCAACCGCAGACATTTCAGATACACGCTCCCATTGCCCGTCGACAACACAGGATGACCGGATATGCTTGGAATATTAAAAATCCACCAGCATATATATCTGAATACTTTCCAATCTATACCTTGGACATTCACACGAATGGTCCCATGCGTCCACTTAATTTACTTACAGACAAGCAGCCAGACAGCCAGTAGACAGTACAAGGTAGGTGCATGGTTCATCTCCTCTTTTTCTGCAAAAAGAAAGTTGCCGCCATTCAGCACGTGCCCAGTGGATCAGCCCGCCGCTAAGCAGCTGCCGGCCTGCCTGCCCTGGATGCACTCTATCCTAAATTCTTATCCAGGTGCGTTGAACCCTGCCGGGAGGGTCCGGTGCGCGCGCGAGCCGCAACGGTGGCGAGCACATCCGGCGGGGGGTTGGTAGGCCCCCGCGCGCTCCCGTCGTCGACAGCGGGATGTGGATGCGTTCCTCCGGCGGTGGACTAGGGAATGGAATTCGAGTATAATCGAGCGGAAAAGGACGGACTGCACGTAGGAAAAACAGGGCATGAAAGCGATTTTTCCACCATGCTTGTCTGCGTCTTTTTAGGTGAACATTGTGCTTGGCGGTATTTTTCTTAATTAACGATTTGAGGTGCCCCAGAGCTGGATGATCAGTGGAGGCGTGGAGCTTTTCCATGGCGAGTACTGAGCTAATTAATTTAGTAGAGCTATTACGTCGTTGTCTTATTTTAGTAGGGTTATTATTTGGTTGTCATATGGTAATTTGGACTGCTTCACAACGTTTCACTATAGTGTCTGTTTCATAACGTTTGTCCATATGAAAATGAGTTGTGGTATTTATATATCAAGAAAACCTCAAATGCATAGTATATGTGTCCATATGGAAATGCTCGGTGGTAGTGCTCGAGAGCTGGAGCCTAGCGGCCAGGGCTCGAACCCATGGCTTCAAGCAAAGGATGGGCCTTGGGTCCTTTCTCTAAAAAGATGAGTCTGTGTTTCTTTGAATGAACGTGAATTCCCTCGGTTCTAAATTATAAATTTTAACTTTGGGGATATATAGTTTCTTGAATTTATTTAGTCATATCTTAAATCTGGTTCATAACTAAAACTATTTATTTAGAAAAGCTAAAAAGAATCGGCATTTGGGACAACGAGAGTTCATAGTAGTAGTAGCTTTTATATATATATATATATATATAGATATATATATATAGAGAGAGAGAGTACTTTTAGTATCATGTTGTGGCTATGGTGCTGCCGGAACTTAGCAATGAACATTCATAACCACTCCACAACAATCCCATTGTCCTGGTCTCTGGTGTGCTTGGAATGGAATAATCGATCAATGTTACTAAACCAAAAGAAACTGAACTTGACTAAACAAAGATGCCTTTTTAAGTTTCATGTTCTTACAGTCACGGCGCAATGGTTGACGACGACATAAGCTGCCGCCGAAGGTCGGAGAGGTAGGCAGTAGGCATATCCAGGGAGGGGAGAAGAGATATCCACCGGACACGAGTGACGCCAGCGCCGACGTAAACCCAGCTGCGGTGTTCCCTCCTGCTTCCTTGAACCTGAAGCCCTGAAGGCGTCACCGCGCGGCCGTGCATGCATGCCTGTGTCCTTTTTTTTCTTTATCTTTTTGAGTCGCATGCTTGTGTCCTTGACTGGACCAAATCCCGGCAGCCAGTATGATCATCGTCATCCGAATTTCCGACCTACCCCACCTCGTTGCTGTCCAACCGTACGTGCGTCGGCCGGGTCATAGTGTCACGTGTACGTGTGCGCCGCTGCGTCGCAATTGCCTGCGGTGCGGGCTGGCTGCGGCTGATGTGTCGACCGGGGAAGCTATTTCCCGTGAATCCTGCGGCACCGTTGGCGGTCCGAGTCAGATGTTTATCAAACGAGGACTGCACCTGTGGCTCTAGTTTGTTCTACAGCACATGAGGTGCATGAATGAATAAAAATTGAGATCATCCTGGAGAGATAAAAAAGAAAAGAATGAGTAGTTATTATTAAATAATTTTGCCTACGCAAAAAAAAAGTTTGGACTAGAAACGAACGGTTACCCGAGTTAGAGCCGTAATAATATTGTTACTACGTGAAAGGGGCTCTAGCCTAATGGTTAAAGAACCTATGTAGCACCCAACAAACCCAAGTTTGACTCCATGTAGAAGCGAATAATTAGGTTTGGAATAAAAAAATAGGTAGGGGTTTCTCCTCCTGACTTCGGTCACAAAAATATAGTTACTACGACCTATATTTATAATTGAGAGAGTGTAACGATATTACTTTAGGAGTAAGCTACTACCTCTGTTTCAAAATGTAGGTTGTTTGACTTTTTTACCATAAGACCGCTCGCCTTATTCAATAAAATTATGGAAATATAGTTAAATTGAAGTCATTTTGAAGATTTTTTTATTAATAAAGCAAGCCACCACAAAAAATTTGATAATTTACACAAAATTTTGAATAAGACGAGAGGTTAAATTTAGAGTAAAAAAGTCAAACGAACCATAATTTTAAACGGAGGAAGTATGTCATTTCTCTGGACCAAAATAAATTAGCTTCTAGAGCTATTCTAAATCAAACTATCTCAAGGCTGACTAAATTTATAGAAAATACCAACTGATTATATAGATGATTATTGAGACATGGTATGCATATGTATGATCATAGAAGTGACCTTGATGTACCATGATGTATGAGAGTGTTTTTTTCTACAAGTTCTTTTTAAAATTATAATAACAATTGAATGAGGAATTTGTTGTCCCATTTTATGGTCATAACGACTGATTAGAGCTACACCGCCATTGGCTTTTTTTCCCATAGTGGGCTAACTTAATTAAAAAAAACTGTATTCAAGTTCTAGCTCGCCCGCGGTAATTGTAGAAGCTCGAGACAACGCGGCCTTTTACGTTACCAGATATCCCTTTCGGCACATGAGCTCGGGTTTCTTCAATTTCCCGTGCCTCTTTGAGGCTCACAAAACACGGGTGTCGCCAATGCACGCATTTCACCACGATCGTGACGGCCGGCGCACAGACACGAGCCGCAGCCTCACCTGCCGGCCCCCCGCCGCATTGCCCAGCGGAGTGCCAAGTGGCAATACGCATGGCAAGGTGATTGGTGAATCTTATCTGACCATTTAATTTACTTTTCTAGCTAAAAACGGTTGGAAAAGGTCATTCATGCCGAGCTCCGGGGTCCGGAGTCCGGACCGGTGTTGTGTTTGTGTGCCGTTTAACACGTTGGGCACGGGGGCTGCCTGCAGCTGGTTGAATAAACCGCACCGCCTGTGGTTAAGGATGGCAGAGACGAGACATCAGACATCTCTGCTGGAAAAAAAAAATGTGCATCATATGGATTAGGTAGTTCAGTGAACTAGCCCCAGTTTCGCAGTTCGCCCTTCTGTGACGAGTCTTTCACGTAAAAAATACATCAACGATTCCTGTGCAGTTATGTCATCGAGTCCCATCGACAGACATTTACTGAAACAAGAAGGGTAAGAAACATTGCCAGATACGTAAATCTTCCTCTTACCAAAATAAAAGTAATTCTAGTTTTATACTAATTTTAAACATTTTTAAAGTGCGATGAAATTTATGAAGGAAATTATTAAAACATCGAATAAGTACTGATAAAAATCCATTTCTTCATAAATCTAATGATGCTACGAGATAAGCTTGAATGTCAAGGGGAAAATACGTCAGCTTTAAAAATCTCAGAATAATAGAGCAACTCATGAAAGGCTCGAGCTCTGATAAAGAGAGATTCTATGACGAAGCATGTCCATCATAATTTTCCACAACATGAAGTAATATATACCATTTCAGCCTGCATAATACATACCACACATTACACAAAGTACCTTTTGCAGTTAATTTAAAATGCACAATTCTATTGTTGTACACCACAGGAAAAAATAACACAAGACGGCAAAATGTATCAATGCTAATTAGCCCTTCAAGGACCAGTTACACGGAAAGCATCTGCCTAGCTCTCACCTAAAACTGCACCCAAAGGCTCTGCAAAAATGGGTTGACTCGACATGGGGTTTATAAGGCCTTCCGCAGTGGGCGCACCCTCCTCTGATGTGGCTTGCTCATGAATCGGAGCAACTACCGGAGCACGCGAACCCTGAAAGAGAGAGAAAAGAATCGAGGCATATTTGAGATTCGGTTCTACACCGATTAAAAAAAATCTAGAGCGCTCTGCCTCACCGAAGGACGACGGAGGCAAGATAATGCAGTGGCATGTACTGATTGTGAGTGAATTTTTTTTTTGTTTCACATGGAAGGATGGAATCGATGTCCATCGAATTGTTTACGTCCACGACTGGAGAGGGCCTAAACTTTCCACCAAATTCTCTTTAACAGAAAAGCATTGAGCACTGAGTTGTGAAGGAAACTCACCAATTTTATCATCAAGTTTGAAATCCACCCTGAAATTCATCCTCAAAGGGGGAAATGACACTTCTACAGAATCTTTACCATGAAAGTGCACTGTATTTCTGAAGAGGCAATTAACAGAACTGAACACATGATGTGTTGTTTGGCTAGCTGTTTCTTCTCTAGCAATCAAATCCATATAGTACACGCCTGTAGATCTCCAATGAATTCCTGAACCAGCACAATTTACGGTGAAACGTGATGCAGTTAGGGAAAGGGAAGGAAACAATAACAAAATTGATTGACAGTCATTTTGAACATCCAGATCATTTCAGTTCTAACAAATTCCTGAACAAACATAATCTCAGGTGAAACATCATACATCAGGGCAACGGAAAACAGCCAACAGAAAGTTGGTCGTCAGTCATTATGTATGAGACATTCTGTATCAGTTCACCACTTCACCGTGGAACATCAGCTTTAATATCCATCCTCAGCATGCACACACAAACTATATGCCATAGCACTCCATACTATGTAAATTGGTGCGATATCTAAGAGATTGCTCGATCTGAGTTGAATATAATGATCACAGTCCTCACAGACCACTATACTGATAATGATCACAGTCCACACAAACCCCTTCTAATAAGAAATTTTAGTACCTTTATCAACATCGTAGAATCTGATGGTCGCGAGAGCACCAGAGGGGTCGATTCCCACGTTGAAGTAGCAGTTTCCTTCTGTGCTCTTGAGCATTTCGCAACCCTGCTCAGATTCGGACGGCACCGGAACCACCGAAGCTATGGGCTCACCTGGCCTACCCATGGTGAAGGTCCCATGATGAAGATGACGTGCCAAACAGGAGGCGGAGGGGGCAGCGGCCTCGCCGGAAGCGATACACGGCCTTGCATATCTCCAGAAGTTCGATTTGTGTAGGTTTGGGTGGAGGGGCCTCCCATCTGCGAACGAGGCGGAACGTGCCGGCGTCGCTGCCGTGGATGAGGACGAACTGAAGCGAGAGATCCACGGCAGCGACCCGCGGCGTTCGAGAGGCACACGGATTGAGCGATAATTTCTGATCGCTCCATCGGACCCTCCCTAAACCCTAGAACCGCGGATTTGGGGCGAGCGCGGCAGGGAAGAAGAGCCGTGACAGAGAAATGATTTGGGGTGGCACTTGGCAGAGGCGGGAAGCGGGAGCCAAAAGGCGACCACGACGAGAAGCTTCTTCGGCCGCAAGCCAAAAATAAGATCGATGGGCTGAACTCTGAATGCCCGAACCAGACCAAGCCTGCTTTTGGGCCTCTCGACGGATGTGAAAGCTTTTGGGCCTCTCGACGGATGTGAACCGTTTATTTGGAACCAACGCTTCAGATGTCGTCACTAGCGCCGCTATCGACGCCGAGCGCCGAGTCTTATTGACCTCGCCGTCTCGACCTTCTACTACTGGTTTGCGGCCACTCTGCCAACCCCGTCGTCCTGATTTTCCAGCGCCGCTGCCACCTGCCTTGTGCCTCGCCATATCCCTCTCTTCGCGCTGGCCATAATCAGCACCACTGCCTCCACTTCGACGGCACGCCGCTCGAGGTCTGTCTGCAATTCTTTGATACTTGCATATTGTATTATCGCGCATTGTGTGATACTTTGCGTGCTTCAACCTTTGCGTTCCAACAAAACACAACGTATATTGCTGTGTGCGGTGTGCTTCAACTACTGTTTTACAATTTTGCAATCTTATGTCTATATAAGTTTATTGCAATGTTGCTATGCTGCTTCAGATTAGTCTGTGTTATCTAACATTAGCTCGCGTGGAAGCTGTAAAGTTGTCTCAAAAGTTGCGTTAACGGCGTATGAATTTGACGTTTGTTTGTTAATTGAGGTATCGTGAAGATGAGTTCCGATCAGAGGTTTACAGTTCTGAGGAGCATTGGAGATGAGGTCATCTATGAGGATGACCTCCACCGCTTGCTAGAGAAGAAGCCTGATCCCATCTGTTATGTCTGGTTTGAGCCATCCCTAATGATGGACATAGAACAGGTAAGCAAACCAATTTTTTTTCCCACAGCATCCTTGAATGATTTTTTAACTTAAAACTTAAAACATCTACAAAGGATGATACCGTTTTATTGTTGGTTTAGTAGAATAGCATCCTGATGCTTATCCTACTCTGCCCCCATGGTTGTTTTTGGTACAGCGCAACATGATGCTACCCTTTTGATTAAGCTTGGTGCTTCTAGATAGTTTCAGTTTACATGCATAAATATGCAACTGAATTTACTTAGTGAAGCTGGATTTACCATTGTAGCTTTCTTCCTTGGCTCTAAGGCCATTGGTTTGCTGATGTTTCAGTGTAAACTATTAATCATTTGTGCAAATACAGTTTTTTTAAAACTGTTATGCAAACCATAAATTTGGCATGGATATTCTCACCTTGCAGGGGATTATGAAGACAATTTATGTCAACAAAATGGTCAAAGCTGGTTGTACAGTTAAAATATTGATGGCAGATTGGTTTCTGCAGCGTCACCCAAAGATTGGGAACGACCTAAACAAAATAAGGACTATTGGCAACTACAATATCGCAATGTGGAAAGCATCTGGCATGTACCTTGAAAAGGTAGAACTTGTATGGTTGTCAGATGAATTGGATTCCCATGCGGTTAATTACTGGACCTGTGCTATGGATGTCTCCAGAAAATATAACTTGAAGAGAATAGCAAGGTTTTTTTTACATTATTTAAGGCCTTCTTTTATTCGCAATTTTTTGAACTAGGTTGTTGCTTTGCTAAATGATGTTCCATTATTTTTTAGCATAGAGATCACTTTCTTTCTTTCTTTCTTTTTGCTGCAGCTACTATGAGTATGCACCATATGGGCCACAAACACTGCCTGCTGCTGAGATATTTTACCCTTGCATGCAAGTTGCTATTTTATTATGCCAGAAGGTTTGTTCCTTAAAAAAATGAAGCAATCATATATTTTTAAAAAAATTATGAACATTGATACTTCGTTTTTTTCTTAGTAAGATAAGTTTGTGAGACACCAATAAGTTTATGAGACAGAGACACCAATAATATTTATTCAATTAATTAGTTAAGTAAAGTGAAATGAGCACCACTAGATTTGTCTTAACGATATTTTAAGCATGCATTGTGCATTTAACTATTTCCAGAAATATTTGTATAGAAGATGAATAGTCAAACGAATGAGGTTGTATCTTGATATTGCCATTTCTAGATTAATAGGAACCTGGTACTCCCTCCGTTCTAAAATGTAGGTCGTTTGACTTTTCAACCACAAGTTTGACTCACTCGTCTTATTCAAAATTTTGTGTAAATTATCATATTTTTTGAGGTGGCTTGCTTTATTGATATAAAATCTTCAAAAATGCCTTAAATTTGACTATATTTTCACAATTTTTTTGAATAAGACGAGCGGTCAAACTTGTGGTTCAAAAAGACAAACGACCTACATTTTGGAACGGAGGGAGTAGGTTGGTAGGCTTGTCATTTTAGGAAATTTAGTGGAGAAGACACAGACACCATCCTTGTAGAACTTATTAAGTAACCGGAATATGTTACCTCGATTGCGCACTGATAGAACTTCTGAAAACAGAGCACTTCATTTACCTGAAATGAACCATCTACTGTTTTTTCCTAGTATCTAAACACGGTCAAAAGCAAACTTTGCAAATTGCAGGATGAAGGTTCTTTGGTGTGAAGCTCCTTTCTGTAACACTTGAATATCATATTTTTGCCTTCCAGTTGTAGTTTTGACCGAGTCTCTTCTTGCAAGTTTGCATAAATAACTTTTTAATTACTGTATACATACAAAACGTTTGTAGGGACAGCAAAGTTTCACATGATACAGACAGCTTGTGACTAATCTTGGCCCTGCACCAAAAGATTCAGAACTTGTTTTTGTAGTTGCAGGTGGACATATGGCTCTTCAGCAAGGATCAGAGAGATATCATCATGCATGCTAGAGATTATTGTGAAGATATAAATATGGGAAGCAAGCCAACTATTTTGCTGCATAGTATCCTGATCAAGACATTTCTCTGTTTTGCATACCATTCAGTTCTGCAGTATTCTTATGATGGATATTTTGTGTTCGGAGCTCAGGTGGTGAAATTCAATATAGTGTACCTTAACTTGACATACAGAGACTCTACCTAGTTTACTAGAAGACCCTGAATTTCAGAATGAAAGAGATCCAGGACGAACTATTTTCATGCAAGATGAGGAGGTACCTTTAATCAATCCTGGAACAGAAGATAGTATTGCTAACATGGAATATATTAGATGAACCTTATGCATTTCCAAGCTAAATTCACAAATCATTTCACTTCAAGAGTTCTGTTGGTTCACTCACTCCAAGTTCCTCGCAACTCACTGATTATCATCATGCAACTAACTGAAATAATTTTAATATCTCCTAAGGCTATCCTTGTGTCCCTATAGTTTCTGCTGTTCAATTGAACTATACTCTGTTAACTCGTGTAGTTCCTGAGTTTATTTTATAAGAAAAATATAGCACTTTCAAGATGTTGTACATCTTTACGGTTGTTGCAATCTAAAACCCTTCTATATTCATATCATTTGGTTAAATCATAGCATTCTTTATTGGTTCATTTTGTGATAGTAACCTTCATAGAAGCATGTATTGTGCTACATATTTCTTGTGGCAAGTTTTATTGAGATTTTTATTTTTGTTATTGCAGGATGATTTGGATTTTAAAATGCGGAGGATGTTCTGCCCTCCAAGAGTAGTAGTATGCAACCCATGTCTTGATTACATCAAATCTCTTGTCTTCCCTTGCCTTGGAAAGTTTGAGGTAGTTCAGAAGGGTTTTGCAGCAAGTAAAGTTCTTTTACTCATATGCCCAAACTTGCTCCCACCTGCTTCCTTTTTTTGTGTAACCAATCTTCCTGTTTCTGGTGAAATGTTTAACTTGACTTATGATATAAGGCACAAATTTAATCTGATCCATTCTATTATTAGCTATCACAATTTCAGTTGCCAGCCAGTTAGTAATGTAATTCACCAAAGGATTGTGGCCAACAAAATTACTATGCTACAAATATAGGTTCTATAATATGTTCCACCTTTTTGTAAGAAAAGTTATGTTTACACAGGACATTTACAAGCATGGAGGAACTCATTGTTGAATATGAAAGTGGCGGTCTTGATCCAAATGATGTTAAGCTGGCTTTTATAAAAGCAATAAACGAGATATTAAAGGTATCTGTTGCTCTCTTACGAGTAAATATCCAAATCATATTCAAAGTCATGCCGGTACAGTATATCAATTTTACCTGAATGCAAGTTGGATCTGAGTCTAGGTTTAGTGAGACATTTAGTGTCAAACACATTGTTTTAGAACTTTATAGCCAAAGAAAGTTACAAAACATACAGTCATGATGTGATAGGAGTAGGACCGCAGGAGAACCTAAAAGGCTAAACTAAGAGATTTGATGATTTATGCTTGTAGACAAACAGCTACTCCTGTTCAATAAAAATAAAAATATCGCACTTGATAAATTCGTCTTTCATGTGTTAATAAGCAGGAAACCATAAAGTAGGGCAAATATCAGGTGCACAAGTGTATATTGGTGAACATGTACAAATTTGATACCGTCCCTTGGATCTAATTTTATTGTCTCTTTTAGGAGGTAGTTCTCCCGTCCCTCTTCGGTTGACTTAGTCTAATTAAAAAGGTGGTGGTCTGGACGATTCCGGCCTCTTACTTCGGTCATCTAGATAGAATCAAAATGAGATTGATCGGTCATCTAGATTGGATCAAAATGAGATTGAATTTGTACATATATACACTCTTAGCAAATTTGTACTATAGGAAGGATAAATTTTAAGGGTCATGTAGGGAAGCACACTGTATTCCAATGTAGTTTTTGATTTCTGGAAAGTAAAAAATGTTTAAACTTTGTAGAGGCAGAAACGAAGATCTTTATATCTTGTAATTTAGGCCTGATTTGTTATGCTGATGATTCATCATACGTTTTTCTTCACGATTATAAGTACCTTTTGTGTGGGAGGACAAGAACATGAAAAATAAACCCTCTTTGGCACTTTTGAAACGAACTTAGCATGATATAAGATTTGGAGACAATTTGTTTCCTTGCAACAGTGATTTTTTGAATGATTTGTTTGGACATAGAGTTTTTTAAATTGCTATGTTCTAAATACTTTCTCATATTCCAAGTAAATATTCTATTACGATGATTTATTCTTACTAATTTCCCTTTTTCAAGCCTGTCGTTGAGTATTTCAGAGGAAACACAGAAGCTCAAGCTCTCATTACTGCCCGTAAGGTACAATTATTTCTACATTCATATTTACCACAGATAACAATATTTCTGTTGCTCTAAAATCTGTACCGCAAATAACTAGTGGATTTTTCTTGAGCATTGTGATTCAATTTCTTGCCAAGACATAAATAAGTTATGAATAATATGCAATAAAGTTTCAGGCATCAGTTGTAATATTAAGAAACTAAGTTTCTTTATCACCATCCTCGTCTGTAGGATCTGCAACAAGTAAAAATAGAGCCCTGATTAATGATTGTGACAGTGAGCTGGTAGTGTAGCACTTAAATGAAACAAAGATCTATGTCTCGTGTTTATGTACAATTTGTTCTGATCAAGGAATCAAACATTAACTTTGCCAAGAGTATAAATAGATAGATGCGTCGTTGGTTTTTGTGGATCAGAAGGGTTTCCGCATCAAGTTTTTCCGTTCGCCTTCTTTTGATGAATGAATGATCCATCCTCATTCATCCCTGGAGCATCATGCTAACAGAAAAAAACGATGAATAGTGTCATCCCCAAAATCATATTCACGATAAACAAACCTATACAATATTTTTACTCCCTTATACCAAATCCAAATGCCCAAATTCGGTTCAATTTCTTAACATAAAAAGGACAAGAAAGGCTAGCATCAAGAAGGATGCTTGACAGCACTTGTTAGCGAAATGAATTGAAAGAATGTTGGGTTTGATGTTTTGCTGTCTTTAACTTCAGATTCAGGATCAAGTCACTGCAGACGTCCAGAAGATTCTATTGCAGAATAGAGAGTTTGACAATCTTGTAAGTTTACTGGTTCTGAACTGTTAAATCTGCTGGACTGCTGGATGTTCCAAAAGTAATCCTTGGTACTTTTAAGAGATCTTCTCATTTTTGATATATAACAAGAAATCGTGGGTGCTTTTTTCAGTGATACTACAGAGCCAGACATGGAGGAAATGCTAATTGCTGAAGGTTTCTCGAGTATTGCCATGATAAAAGAACTGTGTAAATTATTTATCTTGTCTAACTTCTCTTGTTAATCCATAGCAGAAAGGGAATTATGTGATTATACAGTACTTACCCATCTTCTAATATATGAATGAAGCATGTTGGAGTGTTAATGCAGATGTGCGCGCGTATGTTTGGAATGGGCCAACCAATTAGAGAGCCTCTATAAATATGTAGTTAGAGAAGACAAGATGGAGTGGGAGAACATAACAGTTCAGGGTTTCGGGTGGAACTGCAGAAGAATGGTGCGCGCGGAGGAAAAAGAAGAAACTTGTGTTTGGCTTTCCTTGGTTAATAATTTGAGGTGGCCTACAGCTGGATGATGCATTGATGATCACCCGAATGGCCGAATCTTTTCTTTATCAATGTATATACGCGCTGTGGAAGAATTAACAGTTGTGTGCTGTGATGTTTGCCTGGCGGGGATTAATACTTTTCATACGGTAATCTAAATTTGACTAGAATCAATGTATATACTCGCAATGTATGTCTACGGTGTGAGGTGTTTCTTTTATTGCTCTGTTATTTTTTAAAAGTTGTTTCAAAATGTGACTTCAAACGTTTGTCTTTTGCAAACAAAAATGTTTTTTAAGTCCATATTCGGTGCTAGTGAAAAGAGTACTCCTCACACCGTAGACAAGGCGTAAGCTTAGAGGGAAGCGGCTCTTCTCCGTTTAGTCCATATTCGGTACAGTAACTATGAATGCTACTCTTCTCCGTGGTTAGTCCAAAAGCGGTGATGGCGAGCTCTTCAAGTGGTGGTGATCAGTACGTTGGCATGCGTAAGCTTAGAGGGAAGCGGCTGGATCGTTAAAGAAGCTTAGAGGGAAGCGGCTGGATCCGCCGTCCAGAAAATTTAAGCATGTCATTAAAAAAACACCCGAGTACACCGCCTCTTTTTGTAATTAAAAGATAATTAAGAGCAGAATGGTCTTTTCAGTTCATAAAATAATCTCGCACATAGCCAATGTCAAACCCTTCTACATCCCAGCCTGTACCCGAGCTTCAGGGAGTTCAGAATCACCTCCGAATAGGACTTCAGGGCCTTGTCTGTTGTCTCCCCCCACAGCCCCTTCCGATCCTCACCTGGGCGATAGCCGGTGAGCGTGTACGCGTTGAGGCAGCCGGCGTAGGCGATGCTCAGGATGATGGCGATGGCGAGCAGCGCCAGCTGCCAAGCTGAGACGAACCCGTTGACAATACAATCTGGGGGTCCGTGACCGCCTTGTCGAACAGGTCATTCAGCGGGGCGGCCGCCGCGGGCGAGGGGGACGGGGAGGAAGAGTGGGCGTTGCTGGCGAGCGCCGAGGTGGTCGGCGCGGCCGAGGCCGCAGCAAAGGCGCGCTTGTTCTGTGTGAGCTCGTGGTAGGTGTGCAGTGTGCTTGCGGAGCGTGTCGACGACCTCGGACTTGGAGCGGGACGCGAGGAAGCAGATCGAGCTCGGCGGTGGCATCCTGGTCGGCGTCCACGAGCGTGCAGGAAGTTGGTGACGGCATCGTGGCCCCGGAAGCGCTGCACGGCCACGTCGTAGGCGCGCACGGCGTCGGCCTCCCCAGCGAAGGTAATCGTGGCTTGTGTTTGCATCATGCGATGAGATCACCCTGAGCTGCCTGTGCACGACGTTCTAAATGTGAAACACCACAAACCGCGCCGCCTGTGGTTAAGGATGGCAGAGACGAGACATCTCTGCTGACAAAAAAAGATTGCATCATATGGATTCAGTGAGACCTTTCATGTGAAAAATACATCAACTATTCCTGTGCAGTTGTCACCGAGACCCATCTAGTTAGCAAGGACGACAGGCATTTACTGAAATAGCAAGCATTAGAAACAATACCAAATACGTAATTCTCCCTCCTTACCAAAATTAAAAGTAATTCTAGTTTTACACTAAGTAATAAATTTTTTTAAGCGCGATGAAATTCATGAATGTCCAAGGGGGAAATACGTCAGCTTTAAAAGTCTAAGAATAATAAAGCAAGTCGTGATAAGGTTTGGGCTCTGATAAAGATTATATGACGAAGCATTTCCAACATAAATTTCCACACCATGAACTAAAACATACCATTTCTGCCTGCATAATACATACCACACAAGTACCTTTTGCAGTTAATTTAACATGCACAATTCTATTGCTGTACACCACAGGAAAAATTAACACAGGACGGCAAAATGTGTCAATACTAATGAGCCCTTCAAGGACTAGCTACAAGGAAAACATCTGACTACCTCACACCTAAAACTGCACCCCAGAGGCTCTGCAAGAATGGGTTGACTCGACACGGGGGTTACGAAATGTCGGCCCCATGCCATGTAGTGCATCCGACATAACTATCTACAAACAACAGCATCACTATGCCTCAAATTTACAATGAATTACAATGGTTGGTATTTCTGAGAGTACTGTTATCGTATCTATAGTGGTTCCATAGACCCACTCTTTAGCCTCTCCATCCGTGCTTGCAACCCAGAAAGAGCTCGTTCATCCATGGGCGGAATAGTACTTTGTTGTTGGGGTTCACCATCCAATCGTGTTCCCCCGTGGAGCATATTATTTCCGTTCATACTTGCCAGTGGCCGAGCCTGAGTTCCATCGAAATGACCCACAGCTGCGGCTTGAATGCTTTTCATCCTTTCCCTAAGAGCATCCAATGTCCCTGCTGGTAAAGGAATAATAATTCCAACAATCAGATGACGAATAATGACAGCATATATAATTTGCATGTAGCTGCATTGAGGCAGTATAGGATGGGGACCTGAGGTTTGGTATCTATCTGTTTGTTGGTCCATAGAATGTAATCTAGAATCGTCTCCTTGGCCTCTGAAGGCCTGTTGTGTCTCACCGTTCACATCATCTTCATTAGAATCTGTTTTGCCACCAATTGATTTTGTGTGAACAGGAGAAGGTGCAAATTTTGGAGAGGGTATTGCTGCTATTGGAGGTGTGGATAATGGAAGACTAGAGGGCGTTCTTCCAGCTGCCGCATTTTTCTCCACCTGCATTCATGAAAAATATAAATTCAATTGTACCTCAAACAACATTGTCAAAACAAGCTCAAACTGCTCTATGACTGAGGTTTCGAACCTGAGCTAGCCCATCTCTGATATAGGTTCTAAATGCTTCACTTGCATTCTGAAGCTGAGCAAATATGTCAACCTGAGAAAGTGATGGTGGATCAGGAACAAACAGAACAGAAAGCTCAACATACAAACCTCCAATGGAAAGTACATGAATAAAATCATAACCAAACCAGTTTTAAAACATTTTCGATGGGATAAACAGTGCTAGTTTGAATCTTCTTTGGTTGCAATCGATTGGTAATACCTTTGGATAAAGCTGGGTTATTCGATAGAGTTCATACAGACCAATTGTACATGTCTGCTTATCACCAATTTTCTTGAAGACAGCAGCAAGCTCTTGCTGTTCATACAAACCAGGAAGATCCTTTAATTTATTAGTTTCACAAAAAAAGTATGATTAAAAAAAGGAGATGGTTGCACCTTCAATTGCGCGTCAGCTGAGTGAGTGGATGGGTTTGGACTGTTTGATGCAGCATCACCCCAGTGAGTTTGACCCATAGGTCCAGATGGTGTCAGCATTCTAGCTGCTGCAAGGGTCTGGATGACCAAATATTTGCTTAGCAAGGCAAGAAAATGGAAATGAAGCTCTTGGGAAACAGTGGGTTTGCATGTTTTACCTGAAGATTAAGATCAATATACGCTAGAATTATTGGCTGTGGTTCAGCATCTATAGGCACCATTGAAAGGTGACCTTTTATTGCCGTCCCACGAAGCTTGACAAGTTCATGCAAGACAGTTTTGACCATTCTTAATGGTTTATCATCAGCACCAGCCCTACAGAATACACAGATACAAAATATATATAAATATAAAACAAAAAAGAAGAAATAATTAAAGAACTATCCAAGAGAGGCGCATACCTTCTCCGTATCTCTTCCATTCCCAGTTCTTGTAAATAAATATGAATGCTCTGAAGAATTCGGTCAAGGTCAACTTCATAGATTGTACTCTGAAGAACCTGAAAGATGGAATGCGGTGTGTCAAAAGTAATGTCCTGTAGAGATTCAGGCGAGCAAATAATCACATACCTTTGTCAACTTAATTAAACATTTGACAACTAAATCTGAAAACTTCTGATTTTTCACAGCAAGAGACTCTGTTGGTGTAGGTGATGGCCATCTTGAAGGGTCCAAAGGCCTCAATAAAGTAATTAGCACAACAAACGAGGATGTTCGCTCGGCATTGTCCTGTTGAAAACAGAACCATTGAAGAAAGCACAGGTGACGGACAACAGACAGCGTGATAAAGATATTTTACATACCAGGATCTTAAGCATTAAAACATTTAGTGCTTTAAGTAATTGACTGCCATCATCCATAAGAGGAACCCTTTCATCTAAAAGCCAAAGAAGTAACTCCGTAATAAGGTTGTCTAGGGTGCCCTCCTTCACAGCATGAGCAAGACGTTTGATCTGAAACGTCTGCCAAAAGAACGAAAATTTTAGATATATAAAATTTACCCAAAGAGAAAAGTGAAGGGTCGAACGCAATCATGTCCACGAACCTGCATGAGTGTATTTAAAACATATTTGCAAGACCTTGAAGATGCTCCAGACAGGCTAAAATTGAAGGTCTTTGGAACCTGCAAAAACCCATGATAACAATGAGTTAAGAGAGTGGTACTTCATGAAAATGAAGGGTAAGAAAATGCAACATGAATAACACAACAAAGACTAACCATAACTGCCAAGCATGAGACTAATCTGTCGGCTTCCTTAATGAGATCTTCAAGCACAGTGCTTTCAGGGTCAGCGGCCTGGGTTAGCTCATGGCATATGACTTTCATGCCTTCAACAGACTGCAGAAAACCAAAGGCATATCTCAGGCCAATGTATGTGTTGAACAAGTGAATGTAAAAATATATCATCACTGGGTTTTATAATCATGATATCACTACATATAATATAAAAACAGATCAACAAAGGGCCCCAGTATGGGAAGTAAGCAAAAGCTTGACCTGCTCAGGCAAACCCAATGCAACAATCTCAAGAGCTTCACGCCAGTCTGCAGGACCAGTTGCAACTGGCATCTGCCTAGGAACCATATGCCTATCCACATGAGCGTCAGCATATCCAAAGTTGTCCCTGCTGACAGGCAAGCATAGACAAGTATAGTTGTGTTATTGTATATATATAAAAAAAAGTATGAACAGCATAATAAGACACCTTGAAATCATTGACCCTGCTACAGAACGGGAAACTACTTCGCCGCTTTGTTCTGCTACATCAGACCTACATCCATAAAATGAAAGTATAAATAATTAAAAATAAAATAATATTAGCCACTAAATCAGGGATAAAGTAACAAATGGCAGATTCAGAAACAAAGACAAACCCGTTCTCTCTAACTGAACGCCTCAAAGCTGCTCGAGCATCACCAGGCCTGCCTTCTCTCCTTTTATCCATTTCTCTAGCCTGACATACCATCATATAGAATATGGTAAACCCCTTTATCGTATCAAGTGGTTGTTGTAACATCGCAATAAAAATAGTACAATATGTATGTTGGACTCATAGAAACAAACCTTCCATTTAAACCTATCATCTAGCATGCTTCTTTGGGCATCTGATAGTTTTCCAACATATCGCCATACATCATCCCCTGTTTGGTCAAAAAGAGTAATACTTTGAGGCTCTTGCAAATCAATAGTACAAAATATTGCAAACAAGACATAAAAAATCTGTTGATAATCCTCATTGTTCTAGTAGCTTTCAGTTAGTGTTTCAGAGTTGATCTTTTGTTCAGTCGAGTATGTTCAGTCATTGGACCGGTTCTTAGGCTTAGTGAATAAGTTCTTTGTTAGAGTCACCAGACGTGTGCCTGAAGTTCAGGGCCATGCTTAGGCAGATCTTAAGGACACTACTGCATGTGTAATCAGTTATCAATAATAGAGACCAATAGAATCAGAAAAGCAGCTATTGCGCAGCACAAAACCACTTGTATTCACTGAGTTGAGCTAAAGCTTACAAAATCCTGCTAAATTCAGTATCCGCAGTGAATTATAGCTTGTGCAAAAACACAAGTACACATATTAAACCAATAAAACAAATCGCCAAGGAGTATCAGTACAGAAAGCACGCAAATATTTTAACATTGAACTGGCTAAAAGGGGACAATGAGACTGCAAATCAGCAAACCAGCTAAAGGGTTTGATTGGGATGCACCGAAAGGAAGTAACTATCGGCTACTCAGGAAAGTAAGGAATAGGTGGGTGCATACCAAGGTTCTTGTAGGCAGTTGCAAGTGTATTAAGGGCAGCTTTCCTGATCTCACCATCACGCTCAGCTGTCAGTGCTGCAACAGATGGCAAGTTTTTCATCAACCCACCAACCTGCATGACAGAGACAAGTATCTCCTATAAGTAACACAATACAATCTAACAGGCACAGGGGAGGGGTAGCGATTTAGACCTCAGTCCCATGATGGTCAATGAAGTATCCAACAATATCAACGCATTCTATCCTTGTCCGGTTATTCTTTGAGCGGAGTCCCTCCAAAATATAGGGGAGTAGTTTGGGAAGAGAATATATGTTGACCATTTGCTTTATCAGCCCCCCCATTTTTTCCCTGACTTTTTCTATGTTATGACCACACTGGAATACAACAAAATTTGGTCATGAAAATAATATGAACTCTGATAGCATATAATATGATATTTTGTACTAGACTTTTTGTTTTGGTGCAGCTGATGGATGGTACCTTCTCAATAAGGCACGGAAGAAAAATTGCAGCCTCAGCTTCTGTTATCATGTAACACTGGTCTTTTAGGACATCAAACAGGTCAGGAAGAAAGTCAAGGACCTACAGGTGAAAGTAGCAGAGTGTCGAAACCAATTAGGTTATATAGTGCTGCAACAGAAGGAAACAAGGCCAGAATGCTTCTTATCAAGAGTGCTATGCATTCACCTTCAGTAAACACGTCGTGTTTGATTCACAAAAGCGCAAGACAAACCACCTTAACAGTATGTCAAGAAGCTCAATCACTTCTTTCCCACTCGAAGAAAGTGCCTGCACAATTGCACTGCATTGTTACAAAAAAATTCACAGGAAGGAGCTTTGTCAAATCACTCTTAATATCAATTTCCAACCTTGTGTAGCAGTTCAATACCGTCGATTTGCCTCTTAAAGTCCGAGTTCCACAATCGCAAGCTTACATCTTCTCGGAGATGCTTAAACAAATCAATCTGCACATACAATGTCATTGAAGAAAATCAGATGAGATACTCACGCAGCAGTAACCCATACCACATAGGCCAAACAGGTGTGTAAAATCAAGCTGACAATCACCCTAGTTGTACATATAACAGAAGATAACCCATACCACATGTCCAGTTCAACATATCAAACACAATTAAACACTACATTCCAACACATTAAAAAATATGCACCCAACAAAATTGCTTAAAAACTAATATCAGCTGGACAGTATGAATTCACGACCACCCTTGTTTGAGACAAAACAGAGGATGATTCTCTCTGATAAATACAATTGAGCACGCAAGCAAAAAACAATCAGTAACTGTGTTTCCATGATTTCTCAATTTCAAATGGCACCTGTAACTTCACTAGACACAGCTATTCTCTTCAGATCCACACAAATCCAGTTTTAAACAACTGTCACACAGATCCACCTGTAATTTTATCAAGTTTCAATATAAGTTTGTAAAAACTGTGTATCATATTTATCTAGTGAAAATCCAACTTCCTTCTAAGAATTACAAATTTGGATTCAATACATTTCCCCAAAAAATCAGGGTACTGATTGTTTTTCAGTATCCAGTAGGCATAGGATTTTCTTCTCATGCTATCGCAATGCAATAGGGACTTGTTTTCTATTACTCTGCTATACTGATCAAAAAATTGGATCCTGCCTCTGTTTATCAACTTTGTTTTTCTCGAACATGCAGGAGATGGACAACATCAACTACCATGCACTTGATTAAGATGTGTACAATTGTCATCATAAGATTTTGTTTCTGTATGAAAGCATGAAAGTGTCACAATCCGCTGCACCATCATAATCCTCGTTGTCATTATCTAGAGCATTTTGTCAGATGTCAATGGTTTTTAGTTATGTTACACAACAATGTTCACAAGGAAAATGCCATCACAAAAGCACCCAACTGGAATGTTACAGTAAAGGAATATAACCGTGTGTAAATTTAACAATCTTAGAGCAGTTCCCTTCCACACAATACAAACCTTTAATTCCTCAATCTGCTCGCGGCGCGGTTCTTCAAACTTGAATTTCCTTACCAAAACACGTCTCTCCCGCTCCTCCTGAACATGTAAATTTGTATGAGGCCGGCGCACAACCCAGAGTGTTCTTTTTAACCTACTAACCCAGAGATGTTGCAGGGCCATATGATTGCTAACCTTGTTCGAGTCCTTTATGTTAAATAAGGCCTGGGATTGTACATGATCTTGAGTAGAAACCATAGTAACAGATGTTCTTGCTGGAAGTCCTCTCTGATAGTGGAGCATGAGAGTTAGAAAACAGGTATCATTTTCAGGGTGCATATCTGGTGGAAATGGCCTACCTTTCAGAACAGTGATAATTCATTCAAAAACATCCTTCCAAGTTTCGAGAAAATTTGAAAGTTGGCACAACCATAGCTCATCTTAGGCATACTGTGTAGCAGAAGTTGAGGTACAAAATCGTTCTAGTTTAATTCATACAAAAACAACAAATTTCAAGTGAATATGCTAGAGGACAAATTACCTAGTGTATATTCACCCAAAATTTGTCGTTTTTGTATGCACTAAATTAGAATAACTTTGAACCTCAACTTTTGCAACAAAGTAGATCATGCCATTTCCAGAGTACTGTGAATGTTCCAAATTTCAAAATGTTCTCAAAACTACAAAGAGCGCTTTTTAATGAATTTCCACCGTTCTCAAAAACAGGCCCATTTTCACCAGAGTGTCCCACAATGAGAAAGAAGCGTAAGACACATACTTGAGACACAGGTTTGCCCACATTAGAACCACGATCAGTAAGACCATGTTTACTGTTCTTCAAACCAGCTTTTGACGGCAAGCTCATGCTTGTTGTCACCATCTTGACAGATTCAGAAAATCCTGATGAAATGAAGCGATAGTGAGTCAGGACCAAAGAAATCAACAAGTATAGATAAACATCTACATTCCAAACAAGATCTGCAAGACACCACCTTCATGTACAGTAGTCAGTTTCAACCTCTCTGCTACAATGGCCAAAGTGGGTGATGGCAAATCTTTTAAGTTCCTTCCGACCTACACCAAACAATATATTCAGTTGAAGGAACGCTCCAGCATTAAATGGAAAGATGGATTAAAAAGAATAGGGAGATGAACCATACCACTTCTTGGCCACAGATTTTGAGAATTTCATTCATAAAGGCTTCCGCCGCTTTACGGACTTCGGAAGATTTATCCTTTTCAAAAGATGGGTATAATCATTATATTCCATTGAACAACAAACTGACTACAAATCAAGCGAACACTAATCGAAAGATCAGTTTCATTTGGTACCATCAAAGAAGATGCAGACGGCTTCAACAAAGGTAAAGCCTCAGATGGATCACCCATTTTTGAAACATGCTTAGATAACCAATCAAAAAGATCTTTGCGCCCTTCTGAACCTGTTTTCTGATCACCCAAAGTCACTACAATGTAAGGAACCATCTTGTCAAGTTGGGCAGCAGCAACCCATGAATCCAGAGCAGTCAATGTGCATTCTCGCATGTGCTTCTTATTGTCACCAAGGCACTTCAGCACATCTGCCAATATACCCTTCATAACAAACAGTTGTCAGTTATCATAGCAGCCAAAATAGGCATGCAGAAATACAGAGATAATATGGGAGTTAGTTCCAAACCTTGCTTGATTTTTCAACAGAAGGACCCATAGCAGATGCAAGGCCACCAATAGTGGACAAAGTTGCCATTACTAAATTTTTGTTGCTGTCATAAAGACGGCCTCTAAGTGCAGTGAACAGTTCAACTGAATAAGACGGACAAGAGAATTTTAGCTGAATATAACTCAACAGATACGCATTTCATAGTTGTTTGGGATGGATATAAATGGAGGACCTGTTCCTGTAGGCTGGATACGTTTATGGGCCTCCTCCACAATTTTGTTGACGGCATCTATGGACTCCAACCGTACCTATCAATTCGCGTAAGCATAATATAAAACATCAAAATAAAATGCTACATAACTTACATAAATCAAATAATTTAATGAGAAACGAGATAAGTGCTCAATACCTTCCAGTCAGGACTGCCCAAATTTTTTATTAAAGTAGGTGTTATTTTAGCACTAATGTCTTCCCGTGGCAGCCCATCAGATGCGCCAGCAGATGCAGAAGACGCAGTATCCAAAACTCTTACTGTTCTCTTCGGAGCAGCAGCAGCAGCACCCTATGAATTGAACCAAATTGATGTCAGTGAAAATCTAAGTCACAAGAGGATTCATTTTCCAAACAGTAGCTGAGACACAACATACCTCATAAGGATTTTTCTCATATTCAGCATCGAGGGCACTTAGAAGTGCTGGTTTAACATCACTTAAAAAGCCCTTGATGTCTGCAGGAAGGTTTATTTCAAAAACATAATCTTGTGACAATTAACATGTTCAAATTAGAAAGCAACAAGGTTACCAGGTCCCACAAACTTATGTAGCATCCCAATGAGTTTTATAGTTGCATTTCTTGTTGCAGCAGCACTCGATTGAAGACCAATGTCTTTGCAAAAATCAATCATGTCCTGGAACAGCAGAGGTGACTAAGAACAAGAGTGGCAAATCTGCAAGTATAGCGCAAACATGGAGAGGAAAGTGCACCTTTAACTTCAAATTGGAGATCCCAAAGTCTTCCACAGCAGAGACCATCCAAAGAATACCCTCACTAAGAACCTTGGGATTCTTGTGCTCCTTCATTATTTTGTACAGCTATATAAAAAATAATACACATAATTATAGTGGTTGCCAAATATCATCCAAGTAGGGGCTTCTGTGCATTCAATCCAAGCACAGAACATAGTTGAGACGACATTCTACAACTGAAGGATAGTGTATAACCTCGCAAATTGGATTGTTAAAAAAAGTATAGGACCTTTTCAACAAAAAAAATAAGAATAATGTAATGATATCTCTTACCCTGTCAAACACAAATCCTGGACCTACAGCCTCACAAAAGGCAGTGAGACATTTCATTGCATGGGCCCGTGTTTTTATATCAGCAACCCTTTCACTTATGCCTGAGAGAAAATAGCAGTACCGGAAGTTAACAATTTTACTAAAATCAATTCTAATAACACAACACGAAGAATTAACCCTTAAATGTTTGAAAAGAACTGAAAACAGCATAGTACGATCAATAGTTCATATGCTGTGCAGACAACACAAGAACCACCAATTTTATGTGAACATTTACAAAAAAAAAAGAGGCTGGACAAAAATAAGATTCACAGAACAAGCTACACATTACAATAGCTTTGAATAAACTGATATAGGGAAACACATTAGAAACAGCCAAGCATATTATAGTAAAATCCATGAGTAGAATTTTGCGAAAGAAGCCCTACGAACTATTTGATAATCATTGGCTTAGAAATCAAGATCTGCTAAAATTAAATTCCTTCAGATTTTTAACTCCTCCAACATCTTGTGCGCATTTAACTTCAAATTAAAACTTTGATTTTACATAAATTCCTTCAGATGTTTTGCGGTCGGCAACTTTTTCTCAAAAAAATCTATGCAATGCATTTTAACTATTCATACCTCCAGTTGGAATATGGCGCATAGATAGTTCAAATAAAAAGCCGTTGTAACTTTGAATTCACACATTGATTTTGATAAGCCACCAGAAGCTATGGGAGAGTATTATACCCCATTTCAAGTGAGCAGCAGATGCACCTATTCAGTGAATCTAAGCCTGCATAGACGAGGTCTTAAGCCTTGATGCAAGCTCATAGCCGGTGTTTATGAGCCCACAAGAAAAACTAGGTTAGCAAAATAACCCAGGTTATGTCCTATACTATTCCTGGTTACATCATGACTCACGGACACCCCAAGCTCACAAACTTGTGGGTACTTAAGATTAGGTGGGATCATACCATGATAAAGCAAAATTCAATCTCACTTTTAGGTGGAAGATACATAGCTAAAGTACATGGAGGAGAAGAGGAGCTTGTACCAAGAAGGCATAGAACCACGCATCGCTTTGGAAATTTGTTTACGGTCGAGGCAATGTGGGTGATGACCTCTATAACTTGTTGTTGCACCTGTTTCATTTAAAACTTACAAGAAATTACTTCCATAACAGACGAATATTTCATCCATCCAAAAAATAGTTATCAAGCAGTAAGTACCTGAACATTCTTTTCACTCCATCCAGGCACAGCACACAATAAACGAATCAGAAGTTCAGCAGACTTATCAAGTTCTGTAAGACTTTCCACCTCCTGCTTGAGCATGCCAATAGCTGCCACACAAAACAATGTTACAGTCCCATCATAGATGTAAGAAGGTTTCAAACTTCAGAACAGAAAATTGGAGCAACTATATTTCCAGAAACGAAGCGATGAAAAATAACTGGCAGCCGAAGCAAAATGTGTAACGAAGTTTCTCCACATTTCTTTTTAGAACAAGCAGGAGAATTGTGTACTCTAAATCTCAGTGCAGATATTAGAAGCTCTTAAAGCTTCAGAATAGAAAATAGAAGCAACTTCTATTTCCAGGAAAAAAAATGATCGAAACAGAGCTGGCAGCCAAATCAAAGATTTCTTCTTTTTCTTCTTGTCCCAAACAAGCAGAAGCGTGTTGTTCGACTAAGTGGATGAAAACAATTGCCAGAAATGGAATAGAGATACAAAGAAAACAATCACATGCATATCGCCTAAAATTGTTTGCTCTTCTCTTAAATGACAAAGCAGTGATCCTGCTAGCTTCTCAAAAAAAAATGCATATCGCCCCTTTTACTAGAATATTGATTCCACACACATGCACACTACAGTCCTTACTAAGACTAGATATCCTTGTTTAAGATGAGCATAGTTTTAAAGGCATTGCCTTGGCGTCCAGGCAAACCCAGCTCGCCTTGGGAAACAGTGACGCCTTGTCACCTAGGCGATAAGGCGTTCCCAGAATTCTTGGGACACCATACCACCTTTGAAACCATGAAGATGAGAAAAACAAACGAACAGATGGTGAATAAACGAGCAGCAATAATTGGGATAGGCTAGAGATGAAAAACAACAAGGGACAGAAAAAGGATATGAGATTTAAAAGGAAAATTAAGAAAGTATTCAAGTTAATCCTTCCAAACAAAAAAAATAAACAATAACTACAGGATAAGCAACATAGGGTTATCAGTAACCTTCAAGCCTCTCTTTCCAGACAGTGCTCTTCAATTGGGAAACTGTCTCAGCTTTCACAACGGAGCTTAACCTCTGTTCTATTTCCTCCAAACTCATCTCTGCCGGCTGCCAAAAAAAAAGATACATGAGTTGTGTATACTACCTCTACAGTTATGAGTTTTATCCACTGTTTGGGAAAAAAATTCAGCATCAATAGACCTTTAAACATCTCGAGGACATAAAAGGGGAACTTACTGATCTAAATCCATTGTTTTAATATCTTTGGGCCAAAATAAACTACTCCCTACGGTTCAAAATGTTTGTCGCTTTAGCCACTTCTGCAATCTTTAAAATACATGTTCTACAACTTCTAGGCAACTTCGGCCTATATTTTTCAAGTCTTACCATTCCTTAATTGCATCATTAATTAACATTTCCCCCATGCATGCACACATTACAGAACATTGATTGAGGGTAAGATGGTCTTTTTGTCTAAACGTACAGTAGTGTCCAACTCTAAAACAAGTATTGTAAATCTGAGGGAGTAATAGAAACTGCTAAAACTTTCAAAAATACGAAATGACAAGGTGCTACTTCAAAACTAAACAACCAATGTTTCTTTCAGTAAAGGCATAATTATGCACATCATGAAAGGCCTATCATAGCAAAGAAATGGTTCGGTTCCAGCAAACAAATCACCTCAACATCTTCAATCTCAGGAGCAGCAGATGTCTTTGACTGTGATCCGCCATCTGTCTTTTTTGCTGCAGTGGATTTTGATGGTCCAGATTTCTTAGTGGCAGCCTGGAAACAAGAAAAACAATGCCCCCACATAAGAACATGGTGCAAAAATTCAAAGACTAGAAACTCACACATCAAATGCACATCCAACAAAACCAACCGCTGCCTGGACAGGCTTCTTTCCACTAAGCATGCTTGCAGCAGATCTCTTCATTGACATGCTATCTGCAACCTGTAAACAGAATTATCATGCTTCAGTTGTCAGACATTTGACCAACAGAACAGGTCATGAATAAACATTGTTCTGATAAACAGCGTTGATAAGAACCAGTGATCATTAATCAGCCGGCTTGTAAGCATTTTTAAGACATAACTAAGAAAACCTAACCACAAATGGAAAATGTTCTATCAAGAATTCCCCAATACAGCACATGAACTTTAAATAGGCACTTGGGAGAGCAATGACAGGTTGTAACATCTTATAATAATATTGAAATTAGAAGATCAACAAACATACCCCGCGAGCAGATGTGGCAGCTCCTGAAGTTGCGATAGGCGCTGGAAAAATGCAGTTTGGATAGAAATGAATCCAAACCAGAGACATTTGATCCATTTAAAAATAAGTAAAACTACAAAACCAAAAGCAAGTCTAACCTGTCCCTGAACTCAAAACAGTCTCGCTGGCAGAACCAATCATATCTGACAATTTCTTTTTCCTCACATCATCTAGCTTCTCCAGGGATCGTTCCAACGGTTTCATACCAACCATCTATGCAGACAGTAAAAGTAGCCAAAGTCCAGACTTTAAACGTATGTCTTCATATATATGTAATTAAGTAAAGAGCAGGCGAGCTCTCAAAAGGAAACCTTGGCTATGGCAGTCAAAACGGAAAATGACGCATCTCGTACTTCTGGTGTACCATCATTCAAGCACTAAATATTGATGAAACACAGATTAGAGCAGACACACAACAGCAAATAAGAAGAGATATCAAAGCAGTGTAAAGTAATTCACCTCCATGCATATAGGAACATATTCCTTATGCAACTTCAGTACAGTTGCTTTATTGCTTGTCTCCATGCACAATGCGACCCAGGTCAGTGTTAAGGAACGTACAAGAGGGACCTTATTTTTTACAGCCACCCGAACATCTGCAGCATCAAAAGAAATATTTTTTATATTCAAATTTTGATCCCAGATGAAAGGTAATCTTGGGATTAAGAAGGGACTTTATATAATATTTAGGCCTGGTTTCACTAGCTTACCGTTGATATTATCTATTGAGATAATTGCAAAAATATAGCTTATAAAAGGTCAGCATCCAAAGTTATCAGTCATCGAATATTGCGATTCAAATTTTGACCCAGCAATGACACAGTTCTGGGAACTTAAATGCACAATTTTCAGGTTTAGGCAATAACTGTGAAACTTTTGCGACCTATGGTTAATTTTAGTGAAACAAATGTGCATGCAAAATAATATGCTTTTGAATATATCGAAATATACCACTTAGACCGGAAAAAAAACAACAATGAAAATAATGTGACAAACATAAACACGGGAGATATAGATTCTGCCAGAAAATTACAAACCTTCAATCACGTCAATAAGTGTAAAACAGCCAGACTTGTGCATTGCTTGAAGCGTTTGAGATAATGCTTCTGTCATTGTTGGCTTTTTCTCTTTCAGTTTTTCCTGTTTAACAGAATCATCAGGACAAAAGGAAATATGGAAGCTTCAATGAGCACCCAAGTTTATACAGTATGAAAAAATGCGCTTAATATTTAAATAACACAAGAAAGTATAAAAAAACAAAACGAATTAGTGGGAAGGTACAGTTATTCATGGAAATGAGCACCCAAGTTTATACAGTATATGAAATAAATACGCTTACACACGAAAATATTAAAAACAACAAAACAAGTTAGCGACAAGGTGCACTTAAACAAGGAAAAAGGTATATTATTCTTCTTACAAGCAAAACTGGAAGAAGCATCCGTGCATTTCCAGAAAAATGGGCTCTCAAACCTCTAGCTAAATTCCCTATTGCTTGAGTAGCTTCCACCGAAACAGCCAAATTAACATCTGTGATGAGCTGCAGTGCCAAAAAGAAACACCATAAGTAAGAATCCAATAAGAAAATATTAGATACAACATTTAACACTCAAGTAGATCAAAGTGCTAATAGATCACATAATTAAGGCAAGCAGGAGAAAAAAAACTATGAATTTAACCTTCTTTAGTGTCCGGCAGATTTCATGGAAATCACCAGGAGCAATTTTTTTGGCCGAAGCTAGCTTAGTTAACTCCGCCACAGCATCCCTTCTCTCTGACCATTTAGTCGCTTTCTGGCATCAAACATCAAAATCCAATATAAAAACTTTTTTCATATGATGGTATGACCAATAGATAGTATATTCAAGACAGATCACATACCACACCATCCCAGAATCCAGATTTTTCTAGTGGGGTTAAAATGTCTACAGGATCAACAAGGTCGTATTCATCGATCTCAACAGGGGCTGGAAAGTAGAACTTTGTAAGTATTCAAATCATAAATTCAAACAAACTATCAACAATTATAGGAAACTAATACGTCAATGGTCACAAGAACGCACCATCTGTCACAGCCTCTTCGGAAGTGCTAGCCCCGGTCGTCTCCGGCACAGCCTCCTCCTCAAGTTCCTTTTCTTGTTCAGATCTAGAACACAATGTCAAAACACCACTTTTAATGCATCATGAAACAAATCAAAGAAACATTATATTCATAGCCCACTGCATTAACATTGTGAATAGAATAGGTGATTCCCAAAAGATCTACAGCAAATCGACAGTACAATCTACACAGTTCTTACGACCCATGTATTACACGGTACATACAAAAGAAGCAAATACTACAGCTAACACATTTGTTAGGGCCCAAAACCAGCATCCTTCACCCACCTCCAAAAAAAAAACAGAAGCAGGCTTTAACAAGGTGTGCATATTCTACAAAATTTGCTCACTACACAATCCTATGATACCTCACTCTCAATAACATATATGGGAGAGAAACATGCAATGACTAAATCAATCAACTGAAAAATCCCCATGCAAAATACATGGGTACATTACATAAGTTGCCATCAGATCATAACAAAATGGATTTAACACACAAACTACTAGGCTATCTAGTACTCACAAAGCAAGCAATGATATTCAAATATAAATAGCACTACAATAACCTTTTAGCCAGCATTTCAAATGGTTGCCTAGAATTGTATAGTCCTACAATCTGAACCCAGTGGCCAGAAGATTTTTCATATAATTGATTAATTACAACAAAAAGAATTATACAAATAATATTAAAAGGGAAAAATGAAAACACCTTATTTTTCGAGTTGGCTTAGCAAGTCCCGATACGTTTGCCAGCTCTGCTTCCAACTCCTTTTTCTGCAAACCACAAAGAAGCTTGGTTATATTATTGACTGATGGAACACAATAATTATGCATTTTACACTTTGAAGAATAACGCACCATGGTGTCTCTCATCTTCTCAAATAAAATAGATTTTACAGGCTCTTTGCCAATCCACCGACAAAGCTCTAGTGTTAAACCCTTGGAAGAAGCCCGGACATTCTGGTCTGGATGATCAAACAGCTCAGGAAGCATCTTCAGAATCTTTTTGGGTGGCACCACCTTAGTTCCGAATTCACTAGTAGAAGAAAGATATTTGTAAGAGTTGATAAAAGAAATTGTCAAAACAGGGAGCCAGTGAACCAGCTAAGGACCTACCTGAGTGCTTGAAACATCACATCAATAGCAGGTACAACTGCTTTAGCCACTTTGTTCTTCACAGCCTTCTCCATGGATTCCTGATAGCACAACCATAAGAAGTTTGCTTGAGCATGTCATCATTCTATACATAGCTACAAGAGGGAACAAGAGACCCTAAAAACAGACGATAAATCTTTATGAGTTGTTTGGATCGTAAGGTTTAGGAAAACCAGTTTCCATTAGAATAGCTGTCTATACTAACTGCCAAAAATGTTGTTTGTTTACGGGAGCGTAAAACGAGGATAGCACTAACCGGTTTCCTATAAATGCGAAAAAGTGAGTTTTACGAAAATTTGTGGTGTTTTTCTGAAGATAGAACACCAGATAAATAGTACTCATTTTTTACCAAACAGGATTTTCAAAACTGATTCTCCGGAGACTCATCACATAACACATTTTACCTAAACTCTTTGTCCTAACAACCAACTAGATAGCTTGGGCGAGCAAATAAAACAAAAAAAAATATGAACATCTGTAGTTTCACAAGACTTGTGGGGGCAGAGTTTGGTTACAGGTTGTGCAAACAAAAATACCTAATATGGTAAAGAACCGAGAATTAATGTAACTGGTTTTATCATCACTATCAATCAAATGGGCACGTGTTTACCAGATGCTAGCTTAGAAAGAACACCCACATAGTAGCTAAACTATTATTAATGATAGCAATCAATCTTCTGTATGCTTTTGCAGGATGCCCATGACCACCGTGAAACTAGAATGGCAACATGCAACAATGGTGCCTTTAGCCAATTGCCAGTTTGACCAACTATTTGCTATGTGGAAATGAAAACCATGTGGTGACAGGAATGTAGCACTCGATCTGATGTCATAGGGTTAGCATTTGTACCAATATTTATAGTTAGTGCATCAGCCATTGCCAAAATTACAATAATATCAGCGACTATATTGAATAATACACCTACACAACGTCTGACATATGTTGTGAAAACCAAATGAACAAACAAAATCTAATGAACGCATTTCTGCACATGCATTTCATTGATTTCTCTAGCAACTTCAACTACAACTATCAGGAGGGTGATGAACAACTTACTAGGAAGACCTCCGCTGCCTCCAGTTCCACCCATAGGAGGAATGCAGCTTGAGCTTTCTCCACGGTCTTGGGTCGGCCAGTGAGGCACTTGGCCACGATCGCATCACAAACCTCCTTGGCATATCTGGGATAAGCCAACTCCATAAATTGCAGATGACAAATAATCAGAAGCATAACCGGGAATGACTTGGAACCTAAGGGCGCACACACCTTGAAGCGTCGGCATCAGCAGCTCGCTGGAATGCGAGGAGAGCGTCCAGCGCTTTCTCCTGCACCGGTGCATTGGAATCAGCAACCGTCTTCTTAAATAATGGCCCTAACCACCACAGCAGAGCAGAAAAAACACTGGTTATCAGATCTAGCACCGAAAAAATCCTTTCGAATCCGCAAATGGAAACGCACTAATCGCGCATAGAGCAGATCCGAGCGAGAAATGGGGCAGATCAGGAGGCGTAAGGAGGGTGTCTCACCGAACTCGCGGAGGCGGGCATCCTTGGGGTCTGTGATCGAGTCGCAGAGGGCGGCGAGGTCGATGTTCGCGTCGTTCCTCACCTTCCAGTTCTTATGCTGTAGCCGCTCGTCCCACGGCAGCTTCTTCGCCTCCTTGAGGAGCTTCTCGTCCTCCGTCGACATGGCCGGCCGCCGCCGCCGCCGCGGGCCGACTCCGCCGAACGAGAGGGCACTACAGCTCCGCGCGCTCTACGGCGGCCGCCACTCCAAGGCCGATGCGGCCGCCTAGGGTTTCGAATTCGGATGGCGGCGTTCGCCGGGAGTTTGGATCGGAGGGGGGTGGGGGAAGAGAGAGAAGGCGGGGGATGAGGGGAGATAAAAAGGCAAAAATATTTTTTTCAGGGTTGGGAAATGGTAACGAAAAATGGAGGGAGTCCGGAGCCGGCGTCAGGTCAGGAGCGGAGCCGGTAGGTTCCCCGTCGGGGTCGGGTGCTAGGCGTACGGGGAGGAGTTACCCATACAGTCACTTTCTTGTGGGCCACGCCATAGGGTCCACGCGCCGCTGCGTGGGTTATTGGATGGTTTGGTGGTGAACGCCCGCTCGCAACGGGGAGGGAGTGGAACGGTGTCGGTTTGGTAGGGGTTTTTGAAAGATTTTGAATTTCCAGGGAAGACGGGGATGGACTTCGAGGCCACGTGTACGGAGGATATTAACTTTGTACCAACGAGGATATGAACGATGAGCGTGAGCTAGAGAGGTTAGCCGTTTGTTTTCTTGAGCACCATCCAGCCTCGTATCCCGAAAAAAAAATACCATGATCAAATACTGTGTGCCCAGAGGTTGTTGAGCTAGCAATGATAGCTTAAAACATACTTCCTCGTATCTAGATACGTAGTTTTTTATCTAGATGCAAAACTATGTACCTAGAAAAGCTAAAACGATCTATATTTTAGAACGTAGGAGTAAATTAGGAATCTACAAATGAACAAAGATGTATTTGACACATTTAGATTGCGACGAAGACCGACAAAGGAATTTGTTGTCGAATACGTTCAAAACACGGCTTGTGAAAATGGTAATGCTAGCATCAATAGCCATATAAAACACACCAATTATTCTAATAGCAAAATAATAAGGACGGGCAAGGCAACGGTGGATACGGTGTTTCATATACCAAACCAGTAATGGAAATTGATAATGGATGGAGCAATATGCGAATCGAAGAACAAGCCACTTATAAAGTTAAAGACTAGATGATCATTTTTAGAACTTATGGACTCAGATAAGAATATGAGAGTAATTTAAGAACATATGGATCATTTTTACACTTTGCTACAATTGATCTATATGTACGTATGTGTTTTGTCATTGCCTAACCTTTTTTTCTCCTATGTGAGTTGATTTTGCTTGTATTCATACAGGGTGAGTACGCATGTGTGTCAACGTTTACATCTATATTGGTGTTTCGCAAAAAAAGATGCTCTTCACCTTCGGGCCAGAGATATGTAGCAGCTCTCGTGTCCAACTGTGCAGGAAATAGAACAGAATGAGGTTAGTGTTTCAAGTAGAAGGGACCGTGGGACATATGGCCAGTGTGTGGATATCATTCCTAATGGATGCTAATTTCTTGTTTCTTTTTCTAATGTCCAAATTTATCTTGATTATTTTTTGTTTACATTCAACGATCTTGCTTGGTTTCCTTTATCAACATTCTACATAGAAAAATTCACGTACCTTTTCTACCCCATGCCTACTAATGCCAATGTCTCTATAGAAATAAATTCATTTTTGCATTTGTATTCATAGCCACTTGTACCATGTCCTACATTGGATATCTTGTCCCTCCTCGTTGGTTCACTACTCGCTATGATGTTGCGCTGCTTAAAAACGATGATGTACTAATAACTTTGGCTGCTAGCCCAGCAACTAAAATCAGGTGGGGATGCTCTCCCTCCATTGACCCTAAAAAGAATGTTCATGGAAACCCGATTTAGAAAATCGCATTGGTGAGTTTGTATTGTGTAGACCAAACTAAAATAGTTTAAATAATGACATCTAGTAAAGCTATAAATATATAATTTATTTTAAAACTCTTAATCTACCATCAACTCAAACTCTAGAATTTCTTGGAGCTACAAATACCCGGCTCCAGAAATTCAAAAAAAAATTCTGAGCTGAAGATTTGCTAAATAGGACGGACCTACCCAACACACCTCTGACTTGATACAACAAAAATAATCAAGTGGGTCATTTTGTTTTCAATTAAGAAAAAAACACCCTAAATACCTGAACGACTTTATTTTAGCGGGGAGCTTGGAGTTGGAGCTAGAGCTATACTCAAGCAATAAGACGTGTAAGACCTGTAACTTCTCTGTTGGATTAATCAGCCATATGATCGCGTCAGAACAATAGCATTCACTATGGGCCTGTTTAGTTCCAAAAGGAACTCCCAAATACACTACGCAAAAAGAAGATTTTTCATCACATCAAAATGTCATAACATGCATGGAGTATTAAATGTAGATGAAATCAAAAACTAATCACACAGTTTTGTTGTACTCTGCGAGGCGAACATTTTGAGCCTAATTAATCAATTTTTGGATAATTTTTCACAAATACAAACGAAATGCTACAGTAGCGCAATGATTACGAAGTTACTCCCAAATTCAACCTCCCAATTCTAACGTCTAAACACACCTATAAGTGCTTGTACCCGGTATTCACTAGTAGAGATCAAATACTAAGCACGACACTTTGTGCGTCTCACTGATGTGTAGTCTATTTTAGGTGCTAATAAATTTCTCAATCTCAAAGTTTTGTTTTGATATATTTTTTCATATAAATAAATATATCTATAGATGTGAGTATACGTGAGCATGGTAAATATATATTTTTATTTTTTTTCATAAAAAGATCCCTATTCTCCGGTGTTTGGATCGTAAATTACCGTCGCTCGCATGACCTGTGTTCTGTTTCGTCTTTACCCGAGTGGTCCCTGTCAGATCAGTTGCATCGCGAAGAAGGCCGGATCATAGGCTACCCACGTCGTCTGTTAACTTAAAGGAAAAGACAACCCGTATTGCTGGATGAGGTACCGAGTCCTTGCGCTCCTCCTCCCCATGGTCACCACTCACCAACCGTCACCACATGCAAAAGCCTTTCCGCTTAGCTTTGCTTTGCTTCGATCGATCTGCCAACGCTTTTCAAGCCGCAGTTCGTTACGCCTTCCTCATCAGGACAGCACGCACACCATATACGCTTCCCCCTGTTCATTCATCATAAAAACAAGACTGCATTTTCTTTTAAAACACGAGCCTGCAACGGTGTTTGTCTCTCAGGCAGTTTAACTAGCTTCTTCTGGGTTCTGAACCGCGGTTAGTTTAGTTTTCTGAACCATATGGGGCTAGACAGCGACGCTCTGAAACTTTCGGTGTCTGCCTCCGCGGATCCGTCAGTCTACATCCAACCATTCCATTCCACAACGCGTCGTTCTCGCGCCGGGTTGGGTCGCGTATCGCTGTTGCCTTTGCCGCTGGTCTCTCCGGTTTCGCCGAAAACTATACGGCACCAGCACCACCGGCTCCCGGCTCCGGCACCCGGCGAGAACGTGCGCCGTCGGAGAGAAAGCGGAAAAGGGCAGTAACATCTCACGTTGCCGGTGTGTGTTCGCGCTTTACACTCCCCGGCCACCCTTATTTAAGATCATGGCCCATTTTATGGCCGCGGAAGAGATCTTCTTGACTTAGCGAGATCCATGAGATTTCATCACGACTTTGGTTGCTTGGCCCTTTTTTTTTTCCTGCGACGGAGACTTTTTGTTACTTGTAGGCTGGTCCCTCATCACGTCGAGCAAAAAGCTGGCATGGATAAAGAAGGAACGCCAAGAAACGAGCTGTGGCCCGTTACTATTTCCGGTGCGCTGCACACAGAGCGACACACGGCTTCCAAGGACGACGTGCGGCGCCTGTGCGGGCTGGGAGGTTCAGTTCACGGCGCCTCCCTGCTGCCTCTGCCGCGGATCCGTGACCAGCCGTCCGGCCGGCCGCGGCTGGCATTCCGCAGGTGCCCGGCTGGCTCGAGCCCTGACCCAGAGTGTGGCCAGTGGGGGTGGGCGGCATGATAATCTGGTGCTCCCCTCGTGGCTGCACGTAAAGCCGCTTGACTTCGCTTCAAGCAGTAGCCAGGAATCCAGACGGCTGCTGCTACTGAAATGAGTAGCAAGGCAACTAGGCAAGGGTCGAGCTGATCGAGCCGAGTGGCTCCGCTCAACAGCTCGAATGAATTGTACATACACGATGACATGCGACCGGTCACGACCATACGCGGATGCCGTCCAGGGCACTAGGGCAGAGCAACACGAGAACATGCAGCATTGCAGCACGAATAGAATAAGTTGAGAGGTGTCGCCTGTGGAGGAGGAAGGAGACAAGCGGGTCGCGGTGCGTCTCGTGTCAATGATTGGCCGGTGCGTCTCATCAATCAGCGCCTGCATGCGTACGGGAGAGACAACGAGAGGTGTGTACGTACGAAGATGATTTACCATAGGGTTGGTTACGAATAATCCATCAATCCGGACTCGGCACGAAATTGTCCAATTCTTCTTCAATTCGTCGCGGAATTCTGAATACGAATGCAGCCGCTAGAGAAATCCAGCGAAGGAATTAATTAACCGCTGGTGCTAGCTGTTGACTGTTGAGCGCAACCGCCGTTCACTTTACCGTCTTTTAAACGACGCCACCAAACGATGCACCATATTGTCTCTCTGGTAAACACGTGGTTTAGGCACCACGTATTGAAAGGTTGCAGTTGAAGCAGCTTAATTTTACGCCGTACGGACTACGGAGTACGATACGGGCCGGTTGTCCCACACGCACGGGCCAATTAGCGCTTCTTGCACTGGGCTTAATTAGACGCAACTGCATTTATGGTGGTACTGTTCGCCATTCATGCCAGTGGTCTCCCGTGAAACGCGCTGTCGCCGCCGATGTTGCGGCGGTATTCCAAGGATGGCGATGGGAATGGGATACGCGTCTACAAGCTGCCGTACGTGTTCACGTGAGTCTACGCTTCACATGATCGGTGTACTTCGTTAGACGAATGCTTTTTAACAGCTCACGACAAAAGAGTAGTAGCCTCCGTCTCTAAAAAAGAAACTCTTGCAAGAGCTACAGTTAAGAATGTAAAGATATCCAGACTATTCAGCCTTTCACAGTTTCACTACAGAAAGAGAAGAAGTTGTGACAATGAGTCAATTGAGTCAATCAGTCAATGACAACAAGAGATGGAACATGGAACACAAGCCTCGCCTTGTGCTCTGGGTTTGGGCTCTACTTTTGGACGAGCTCCTTCCTTCATTTTACTTGGGCTGGACCGCTGGACCAAATGATGGCCATGCAGGCCTGTCCATACAACTTAACGTTATTTTTTTTTCCCAAAACCTTTCGAACAGCAATTAGCATTTGGTGATTAACATCTATCGACCAGAGTACCGACCATGGTCTACTTGATTAAACTAGCAGCTGGGTACACCTGGCACACACGTGCAAATCTTGAATATGTACATAAAAAACGTCTACAGCTTACTCTCGTGCTATTTAGAAATATTAACGTCCTCCTTGTGTGCTAAGGTACGAAATTAATTAATTACTTTCAAGATCAAGCGTACTGTTTCTTACTCCCCATCCCAAATAATAGCTCATTTGAATTAGGATTACCAAAGTGTGTTGATAATTTTTTTAACATTATAGGTTTCATGTTGCGCCCCTTGGCCAATGCTTTGTCTGAAGCCTGAGATAACCTTTCATGCGTGCCACAAGATTACTAAAGGTAAAGGTGACATAAATAACTATCAAATCAAAATCGATGCTATCATTCTTCATTCGGCCAAAGAAAGATGTTATCATTTTTCGCATTTATGATATAACTGATGTTTTTTTATAAATGTTTATTCCGGTGAGTTGTAGTAGAAAAATCAATTTCCGTTACTGCCAAACACTGTCATGTGCTTTGCAGGCTTGTCTGCTAGGATTTTGAGCATGTCTGCTGACCGCTATAGCTTACCAGTTGTTTCTATTGCTTTCGATTTTAATCTGAGTACATTGGGGTTAGATTTGCAATTTTTGTGGAAAACATTTATTTCTGCAAAATCATAAATTCTTTTTCTAAAAAACTCAATAGTTCAAGTAAAATGATGAGATAGTTTGTTGGACCGTTATGGGCCATGACGGCCCAATCCAAATGAGCGTGGCGCGACTGCTATATATAAATTGTGCAGTTAGGGTTTACACAGAGCCTCCTCTGCCGCCGTTAGCCACTGTTGTAATCCACCACGTATCCTCTCAAGACTCCAACATAAATAAAAGTAGTCCGACGATACAACTAGCGAAGGTCCATCAGATAATATGAGCAGCCCAACAACATATCATCTAAATGCAAACACACAACTACAGATAGCACATCAATTCTCCCACTCCACGGTCCAACCATCAGGTAAAGTGCAAGGCCAAGTGAGAGAAGCTACATCATCAAGAGTACCCTCAGAAAGATAACCTGAAAACTAATACTCATCAAGTCTTACCCGACTATGGCATATACTTAGCCGTCTTCTAAACATGCAGACTTGGGTTTGTTTTGCCAAAAAGCAACTAAGGAGTTGATCCTTACTTTCAATTTTTAGCAACAAGATTTAAGTTGACTAACTATTAACTATATTAGCAATCTATCTTAACCAATCAATGTGGACAAACAATTAATTACACAAATAGCAATATTCTTCATCATAATTCCACTTTCTTACTATGATGCAACACAGTGAACAATTAGTTTTCAATAACCGTGAAAGGCGGACGGCTCGAGTTGATTTTTAACCCTACAAGGTAAAAACCCAATCACACGCCACAAGAGCGCTCACACAAGCCTCCCGGGGCAACCTTTCCCATCAATCCTCGAACATTTGCACAAAGCCCACTCCAATCGGGTGCAAAGTCCCAACAGACCCCAGGTGAACCTGTGACGTGGCCACTAATACACCCACCATCTCCCTCGACGCCCAAAGGAGTGGGGAGAAAGTCAAATTCTGGTTCAATCGGGTACATCAGTTTACTGGGTATGTTCAAAAACTTACCCAACAATGCAACAATAGATAGTGTCTTAACAAATTCCTTCTATACAGACGAGGCGAATATCACAACACATGAATATCGCACAAAGCCCCGTCCGTCGCCCTTATGATTATTCCAACAACAGGTAACTTGCATAAACAACCTATATCTCGCTAGTGACAGCCAATCACTTGACTCGTACCGTTTCCTAATTAGCAAAGCATTTGTATCGACCTACACATGCTAGTAAACTCATGGGTACCTATGGATCATGCATACTAAGGTTTCATAGCAACTCATATAAAACTTAAATGCACAAGTAATCATAGATAATTAAATTGCATAGTTTTGAAAATAAGGTCATGCTCCGGGGCTTGCCTTCTTGCTCAAAGTTAGCCTTTGGCTCTTCGTAACTTTGGTTCGGATCTTCAGCAATAGCAACTTGAGAGGCTTCAAGCTGCTCACTCTCGGACTTAGTAATAAGCTCATAAACCCCATTAGCTAGCGTGTTATCTACACAACGATGCATATGTGTGAGATTATGCATGGCAATGGCATAAATAAAGGTTTGGATTAAAGATTGCAGCACCACAATCATACATGCACAAGATTGTTTATAAACTCTCAAAGAAGATTAATTACACTCATAAACATGCAGGCAAGTAATTATCAAAACAAGGTTGAGTGACATCCAAAATTTACATGGTGAGCATGGTCGATTAACATATCATGAACATGTAATTTAGAATAATAACAGCAATAAAAACTTAGATTAACACACAAAAACAGTACTGACTTAGTTTCCTGATTTTAGCATGAGCTCAAAATTCATAGCAGATAAATTAGTGTTTAAAAGCTAGTAACAACAACAAATTATAGTAAAAATCCACACATGCAACATGAGCAATCTGACATTTTTACTTAATAGATCTGATCATAAGGAAACTAACAAACTTGGTTTCACATTTTTATCGCCAGTAAAATATTTATTATACATTAAAAAATATTCTAGCAATATTTCATGGAATAATTTATTTTGAGATCTAAAAAAAGAAAAGCATATGAACCAACACTATGGTAATATAGATCTATTTACCATGAATCCAACAAAATTTATTTTGTATTGTTATCATTTTTCTACAATATACTCCCTCCATTCTGAAAAAACTGATGTTTAAGACATCGATACGGTCTCCAAAACACAACTTTGACCTTTTGTTATTATAAAAATATTTATCAAAGAGTGATATATGTATACTTTTATGAAAGTATTTTTCAAGACAAATCTATTCGTATAGTTTTCACATTTACAAACTCAACAATTTAAAAGTTATTGATGATTTATATTCCCAATGTTTGACCCAAACCTTGTCCTAGGCGTCAGTTTTTTCAGAATGGAGGGAGTACTATGCAATAAACAAGATTGAACCAAACTTGAAAAATACGAAAACAAACGGACAAACATCACATGGGGCGAGTTCAACTCAGCCCAACTCGCCTCTCTTCCTCTCAGCGCAGATCTGCCTCATATCTTTCTCCTCAGCCCAGCCACTTCCCAAGTTCGAATGACCCCCTCGATTTTTTTCCCGTGGCCCAAACTCTCTCCTTTTTCCTCTCTCCCTTCTCCTCTTGAGGCGGCGGAGGCGGGCTGAGGGATTAATTTGGGTATGTTTGGTACAACTACACTTAATTCTGATTCTCTATGGGAGTTTATTGTCTCAGAGAAGTGATTCCGTGATTGAAAATAATTCAAATTAGGATGGAGAATCACTTCACAGAATCAGAAGAAGCTACTTTTTTCAGCTCTCAATTCCTTAGTTTATTTAAGAGAGTCACTTCACAGAATCAACAATGGTTCAGTTAATTGGAACTCCGAATTCAGTTTGACCAAAGTTTGAATAAGATTTTGAAACACTTAAACTTGAAACCACACAACAAGGTTTACATGTATTGAAACTAGATAGCAAGGGCTTCCCATTTTACTTAAAACATATATATGTTGTTTAAAGGAAAATTAAATTGGTAAGCACTCAAACTTGGCTAGTTAAATATTTTACTCCTGAAGAAAAAATTCAGAAACCAACCTAGGTACCCATATATCATTAATCTCTCTAATGATCATGTGTATGAGCAGAATAACATTTCAATTTTTCATATACCCCTATTGCTCATGAAATTTGTTTTGGCTTTTTAAATTACAAATTTAAACATGAAACTTGCACAAATTTAAATATACACATATAAATGACAAAAACACATGAAATGCATATGAACAAGATGCAATGCAAATGACATACTTAATTTTAATCAATCTTGCTTAAGGATTTCAAAACACCAGACTTTATTTTCGCACTATTCTTCATTTATTCTAAGATCTTTTTCATTCTTTCTTGTTCTCAATTTCTCTCCTTTTCCATTCTTTCCCCTTCATAAATCACTGATTTTTTTTCCAGTTTGACGAATTCCATAGTTACGAGTATCACTGATTTTTTTACAGTTTGACGAATTCCATAGTTATGAGTATCAAGGTGGTGTCATACCATACGAACCGCCATTCAATACTGACGATCTAAGAGAATGAGCGATGACTCGGGATTGACTTTCTCAGAAAGCCTGTTGGAACATAAATTTAACTTTGCTAGAGACAAAAAGAAAGATTCCGGAGGAGCAGAAATTGAAATTGGAGAGGCAATACAGGGCTGCCATGAAGACCGCTATGCAGACTACGCATTTCTGTATCTCTAATTCTGTGAGTCATTTTCTATAGCTAACTGTGTGCTAGGGAAAAGACTAGGGTACATTTCATTTTGAATTGGGTTGGGGGCATTAACTAGAGCTTTTGAGAAAGTGTTGACTTGAAGGCCGCCATTGAGTCTGAATTGCACCTTGGTTCGTGTTAGGGAAAGACTAGGGTACATTTCATTTTGAATTGGGTTGAGAAGTGACTAGAGCTGTTGAGAAAAGGCTGGGTTGAAGATAATGACAGAACTAGATTTTAAAAATTGCATATACATTATAATTTATCATAATCTAAATATAAACTATTGTGATATTCTTGGAATACAAGTTATTTCACAAACTAAGTTACTATATTACTTATTATTTTTATGAATCAGTACATAAACATATTTTATTTACATAGTTATGATGCAATCATTTAAATTTATAACTGGAGGATTTTAGATACAAAACTACAATTCATTATGTATGTGTGTATATATTGCATAATATAATTTTGAATCTTGTCTAAAGTTCTACGGTGTTTTTAGATTGTTTTTGTTGTGATTATCGTTTCTAAAAAAATTCAGTATCGTTCATATTACTATTCATGTGATAACTTGTCAAGGTCAAATGATAAAAGGTTTCACATGCCTTGTGTATGGGTCTAATCCTATATTTGTAGCATCAATGCGACTTGTTGCTATAAAATATCTATCAATGCGATTTTTTTATCTGCTATGTGATTTGAAATATTTCATAGCTTGTTTTATAATACTGTAGTAATATAAGACTAATTTTTAATTGATATAATTTATTGGAATATATTATTTGAAATGTTATGGATGGTTTTTATAAATAAAATTATATTGTAAAACCTAATGCATTCTTAGCTATTTTTTAAGTCGTTGCAACCTTATTTCTAAATATTGCTAATATAGATAAAATATTCATATGTAGGATTTTCTAGGCCAGGGTCGCTCAATGAAATTCACTCAAATATGTTTATTCAAATGTTAGCTCTCGATTTTTTGTACATTTTATTTTTTTGTATTGTGGCTTATGATTTATGAAATTATGCTACTTAAATTGTGAGCTCTCAATTTTTTATACACATTATTGTATTTGCTTTTTGTCATATTATATTTTATGATTTATGAAGCCATTTTTGTTAAGACCAGCTAGAAAGTGATGACCTCCTATAGATAAAAGACACTCCACCAAATCTTTCATAAGACATTTGTAGTATTATAGTGATTCTATTTTATATAACTCTAACCTAATGTAATATGTCGATGTGCATAACGCTTGGATCAATAGCCAACACAAAAAGATTCACCCAACACAACAATGGCTGGAGGAGAGCATCCGACTGCCACTCAGCCTGCCGGCAAACTTTGGCCCTATGGAAAAGGCTTGCATCAGCTGCATTTTTCTGGTACATCATGGCATCATTGGGCAATAATCCATGTGCCTTCTGAAGCTTCGCCTTCCTTTGCCAACTAAATTTCCCAATGGTGGGTAAGTAACATTGCAGTTTGCATCTGTTGCCAAATAAGCTTAATTAAGGCTTAGTACCGGCGATTTCATTCTACTTTTTTGTTATAGGTCACAATGAACCTTTGAAATGCTAATTTTACAAAAGATTCCAAAGAGGACAAGGGAATCCTAATGCGAATTCATATGGCCATGGTTTCGGAGCTTGTGGAGTTTTTGCAAAACCTGCCAAATAAGATGGCTAATTCAGAATGCATTGGCTATTCCCATACTTCTGAAGAATAAAAACTTTTGAATCATGGTTAACAATAGGTGCTTTCGACTGAACTGAAAGCATAGTTAACATACCCATTAAAATTGTCATGATGCCATTCATCAGAGGGCTGATAGCGTTGGCTCTTCCTGAATACTCTGGTTCACAGCTCTTATGGCCCTTAGCTGAGCAAGTTGAACCAAACAGCCTAGTAGCAAGTGAAGAATGTGGCTCAAAGCACACGAAAATCCAAACCATGGCCCAACTAAATAGGTTTAAGAATGGTGATGACTCAACCATTTTCTTAAAGAAAACAAAACAAAAAGACAAAACAATGACTTAGTGAAGCTCAAAAGGAGCAATGCTTAAGTTAGTGCCAAAGAGGAATACGTGACGTTCTCTGAAACCATTTCATCTTCTAATTAGTCATCAGTTCAACTGTGCTGGATGATTGGAAGCTATGCTTGTTTTATCCCGTTTCCAAACTAGATATGAAGATGGACTAAGGCCAGTCTCAGTGCACAGTTTCATTGCACGATTAACTAGACCAGGAACTAGGTAACCGAGTCAAAGGAGTTCCGTGATGATGATTGATAAAACTCCTCTCACATGCCATGAAACTCTCTTATCTCTCTCCCCTACCACATCAAAAGTGCGCCGCCGGACCTTAAACTTTTCAGGGTGTGTCATCCCGGTCCATGATCTATCAAGTTGCATTTTTAGCCCCCTAAACACTGTTTCTGTGATAAGCCAAGTACTAACGGGTCTAAAACCGTGTTTGTAAGCCGACGTGGCACGTTGACGTGGAAGGTGGGAGTTTTGCCGCCGTTTTGTTGGGTCGTATTTGCACATGAACCCCTCAAATCCCTCAACCATCACAAATGTGTCCAATGCCATTATAAATCCCTAGCTCCCCCAAAAATTCCCCATTTCTCCTCTCTTCTACCCGACGCTTGCCGACGCGCCTGCCGCCACCGCCGCCCCCGCCTTCCACCGCCGCCGCCTGCCGCCGCCGCCGCCGCTTGCAGCGTGGTCGCCTTGGGCCCATGGAAGCTCAGTCGTCGAGCTCAATGGCTAGTAGGCGGAAGAGGCCTGAGTTCCCGCTCATAACCTGTACTGACTGCCGTCGGCGAACAGTACTGGAGCTGGAGACTCAAACAGACGAGAATGACAATCGTGGGCGAATCTTCTACACGTGCCCAAGTCACAAGGTGAGCAAGCAACTTGATTTGGGTGGATTTGAGCTGATTTGCATTCGAGTCTCTCTTATCTTTGATTCTTGCCTGTTGTGTCGTGCATTGTAGCGGAATGGTACTGGATGTCCTTTTTGGTATTGGGAGGAGGATTATGTGAAGTTTTTGCGTACCCGCAAAGGCAAGGTGGCCATCAAGGAGCTCGTGAGAGGCACGGTGGATGTCGATGCGGTGATCATGAAGGGGAAGGAAGGGAGGAAACTGGACAAAGCAACTGTAGAACTGAAGCATGATGATTTGGCCAAGCAAATGAGATGCTTAATAGGAATAGGCCAAGAAATCGTTGTGTTACTGAAGTGTATTCTAGTTGTTTGCTTATGCGCATTCATATGGAACTGTTTTGTTGTAATGAGAGGATGAAATGGTATGAAATTGTGAAATGGCATTCATATGGATCAATGAAATGATTGTCTAGCATATGGAATGAAATATTGGTACTCAATATGGATGCAATTTGCATATTGATACTCAGTGAAATGATTGTTCATATGCATCCACTGAACTGATTGTTTAGCATAAGCATTTTGGGACACAACATTTGCAACCACAGGTGCATTTAGTCTAGCATTCCAATACCTAACATTTGCATGCACAGATGCCAACACACACATCATTTGCATCCACTGAGTTTTGATGCATTACTTTACATGTAAACTCTAACTTTCACTAGTCTGCACAAAAGAGCAAGACACAAACACGTCTTGCACAAAAGTTTGTAGAGGTTTGTCAGAACCACATCTTGTGCCTAGGCCTTGCTGCTAGAAGTGGATGTCTTCCTTTTCTTTGGCACAGATGGATTGCCCTCTTTGTTGCTTGTGGATTTCTTCTTCTTGTTCTTTGCAGCTGCCTTGCCTGCCTTGGTGCTGGTTGTCAGTGGTCCAGGTCTTGGCACTGGCATGTTGGACAAGATGAAGCTTGAGTCTGGCAAGGGGCCCTGTGGCTGAGACAACATAGAACCCCGGGACTCCTACATGCATATGTTTGGAACAGATGATGTGAGGCATGGTACATGATCAAAGTGGCTATGTAAATGGACAATGAAGGAGGATTTACCTCAAAGAACTGAGACAAGATTGTTGTACTAGGTTGTGTCACTTGCTAAGAACCTGATTCTGGTAATCTTATCTCCTAGAAAAGATCAATGATTCAGTCAAGTACTCGAACACCATGTGATAGATAAGTTGAAGATCACATACCTGGTTGATAGGCTCCTCATGGTGTTCCTCCTCTTGTGCATGTGATGTTCCAGCCTGTGCTGCTGCCGCCTCGGCTTGCAGTTGAGCCTGTGTATTGGCTACCAACTTTTTGGCATCTATTGAACTGAAGCCCATTTTCTTGAGTTTGCATGTACCTGAGTTGTGTCCAGCTTCAGAGCAATGCCTGCAGTGTATGGTGACTCCATGCTTAGATAACTTTGGACCATTCTTTCCCTGCACTTCATGAGGCTACTTCCTCCTAGCCTTAGGGGGCATTCCAATCTTTTTCTCATAAACAGGTGGTAATACCTCTGGTCCATGCACATTCTCCCACTCTGTCCTATCTTTGCAAGGCCAAATGCTACAAGAATAGGCAGTGTTGAATGCCTCAATTGAATAGCAGTTAGGGAGAACAGTTTCTGGGGAAATTCTCTCGTGCCTTAGGCAAGATATGGCATGGCTACATGGAATTCCTGTTAATTGCCATCTTCTACTGTCACAACTCTTGGCACTTATGTCAACAATATGTTGGTAATCCTTGACAAGAACCTGGAACACACCCTGTCCTGAAGGCAATGCATAGCACATATTTGCAAATTCAGCATTCTTTGCCACCTTTTTCTTGATCTTTGGGCAAAAAGAACCTTGGATCTGACTTGCCATCTCTTGTTGCTTGTTGAAGTGTCTTGTCATCAGCTGACACTTAATTCTCTCAAACATGCTTAGAATAGGCAGCTCTCTAGCATCTAGGATATACTTATTGAACACCTCACAGTTGTTGTTCAGCAAGATGTCACACTTTGGAAATTCAGAGAAGAATGCTCTTACCCAAGTGTTTGGAGGCATTTTCAGCAGCCACTCATATGCATCTGCATTGAGTACCTTCATCTTGTCCATCTGTATATTCCAAGCTACCTCTGAGGAAGATCTTGCACATGCCCATAACTGATTCTTCAATAGTTCACCTTTGAATTTTTCTTGAAAATTTGAGTACAGGTGCCGAACACAGAACCTGTGTTCTGATTCAGGGAACACCCTTTGCACAGCTGGGATGAGACCCTGTGAAAGAAGAACACACCAATAAGTAGTGAATAAGTAAAATGATGCAGTAAAATACACAACAGTAAAATGATGCACACAGCAATAAAATGATGCATTAAAATACACAGCAGTATAATGATGCAGTACCTTTTGATTGTCTGTCATTATAGTCCATGGAAAGGTGTTGTCAATCTTCAAGTCTTCTTTCAGGGTTTCTAGGAACCACTTCCATGATGCAAGTGATTCTACCTCCACAACAGCCATAGCTATAGGGAATATACAATCATTAGGATCCATACCAACTGCTGTTAGAAGTGTACCTCCAAACTTGGTCTTAATGTGGCATCCATCCAAGCATATGATGGGTCTACACCCAGCCAGAAAGCCCCTCTTACATGCATCAATAGACATGTAGCAAGTACTGAATAGATTACCAGCTGCAAGGTTGAGGTAAAATGAGCTCCCTGGATTGCTTCTTCTCAACTCATGGCCATAATCCCATAACAATTTGAACTGCTCTACTTCATCACCATGGATGTGTTTCAATATCAGCCTTCTTCCTCTAGCCAACTTGGATCTTGATGGTGTCAAGTTCCATTCTTTCCGCACTAGCTTTCCAAACCTGCTGATGCTCATTTTCTCATTTGCCCTGAACACATCCAGGTACTTCTCAGCCAACCATTTAGAAGTGCATTTACTCAACATCCATTGTTTCTGGCAATTGTGCACTCCATATTATGTTTTCACAACAAAAGCCTTCACCCTACTGTCTTCTGATGCATACAGGTTCCATGGACACCCGGCAGCACAATGAGCCCTCACTCTTGTCTTCTCATTCCTTGGCATCTTGATTTCCACTCTATTCTTCACACTATACTCTGCAATTGCTTTTCTCAGCAACTATACTGTTGGGAAAACAAGCCCAACTGAAAAGTCTGGATTTTTCAAATCCTCTTCTATGAAAGACTTGAACCTGATCCTTTCTTCACCTTCACCATCTGAATCTGGGAGCTCAAGCCCTTCCTCATCTGTGTCATCTGGATCATTGACTTGGAGTGGTCTGTTACACTGAAATGCCTTCAATTTGCTGCCTTTGGCTTTCTTGTTGTCTCTTCCTTGTCCTTCCTCTACCACATCAACATCTACATTGTCTTCAAACAAATCATCATCCCCATCCTCTATCTCATTATCACTGTCTAGAAAATCCTCATCTTCAGAGTCGGTATCTTCACTTCCACTTTGTCCATCACCATTAGATGTTAGTTTCATATCTTGTTCAACCCTTCTGTTCTGAGAATCAGTGTAGAAAACTGGCAGCTTCTCACCTTGCTTCTTCTCCAACACATCCACCTTATGGGGGCTAAACACCTTTGGCAATTCAGCAACTGGATTGGTGACAATATCATCCCAGGACAGACCTTCAATGTTGTCATCATGATCAACATAAACAATCAGGTGCTTGTATTTCTCAACGGTTGCTGCCATCACATTTGTGTCATGATCCCCAACAATAACTCTCAGACCATCTGCAATTGTCTTCCCAGGTAACAACCAGTAAAACTTGACATTTGGCTCACTAGTGTATCCTAGCTCCTGTAGGAAATCATCAAACCATAATAGTGACCACGTTTCTGTCTCAACATTATCAAACCAGGCGACTTTTTCATCCACATATGAACGAAGATGTCCATGACCAACAAAGAACCCGCCATGGTGAAGCTCGCAAGTGAACTCTGCTCTACCATCACCTACATTATGCGAAGACAAATTCACAGGACATCACTCAATCATCGCCAAAACCCTACAAAATCCGCCCAAAACCCTAATCCCAACAAAACCCTAATCCATATCTATCAACAACTATTTTCTGCTTGCTCGTTGTCCCACAACTACAATGGATGGATTCGATTTAAACGCAAAGGACTCACCATAAGCCGGGGCACCTTCCCCTTTCCGCCGCAGCCTCGCCACCATCCTTCTCCTTCCCTGTCCTCTTTGCCCTCTTCTCCAGCTTCGCTTGCGCCGGCGCCGACCTTCTTGTCTTCGTTGCCTCCGCCGCCGCCGTCGCCCGACGATCGCCGCACCTCGCCGCCTCCGTCGCCTCGCGGGACGACGGAACTGAAGAGACGGGAATGGCCAGAAATGAGAAGAGGGCATAGGTAGGAGGGGGATTTCATAAAAACGTCTGTCGTCTCGTCTCCTCCTTTACACGTAAGCTCCACCGTGGCACGGCCACGTCGGATCCAGACGCGTGTCGATACCCGTTAGGGCCACGTTGCAACCCGAACAGTGTTTAGGGGGCTAAAAATGCAACTTGATAGATCATGGACCGGGATGACACACCATGAAAAGTTTAAGGTCCGGCGGCGCACTTTCATAAAACCTCCACTGAATCATTGATGCACAGTTTCATGAGTTTCCCTTTTCGAATTATACGGACATCCTTTCTCCTGGTCCATGGGCCTTGTCACACAAAGCCCACATTTGTTTTGACCCAGTGCAGTATATGTAACTCCCATAAAAAAAGGAAACACTCCACTATTTGAATGTCTTACAGGTATTTTATAAAATGAATTTAGGCTCATTTTTTGTTGCCAGTATAGTACGTACCATATCTCCTAAAACCACTGGATGGTCAAATTAATAGCGAGACCCACTCCAGTTAATTTGTAGCAACATGGCCATGGCCATGGCCATGGCCTATCATAGAGAGAACTGCATCCAAGATACTCATAGAAAACACCTGGGGCTCGCGTCTCTTGCCCCCTGCCCGCGGCGAGCTCGTGCCATTTTGACAGGCTCCCCGATGGCCAATTGGCGCCACGCCGTGCTTGGATTCTCTGAGTTGTTGTTTAGGCGCTTGACCTGAGGGATAATGTGTTTTGCTGTGTCACGTTACGGATAGATGGGAATAATTAACCAATTCACACCCGTTCCCTGGTCCTACGCTCCAATCAGCGGAGCTGCTCAACGATCTGTGACTTCAGTATTGTTCGTTGTTCCCCAAGTGTACGCTCCCCAAACACTAATCATCACACCACTTGCGCATTTTTCTCAAATTTTCTTTCTGTCGAACTCTCCCACTTGCACGGTTGCATGGTGATCAGACATGCTTACCACCCGTAGAGTCGTCGGTTGTCGCTGTGCCGTGCGATCGGATGCAATAGCTCGACGTGCGCAGCACTTAGCACTAGTGACTTGCGTTCCGATGTGGCTGTTGGGAATTGCTGCGTCACATACCGCATTAGTCGTCTATCAGAGAAGAGAAAAACCTAGCAGTGGTTCAGCAGGCGAGGTCATTTCGCGTGCAGTGTTGCCTTATGTATGGACCGGGCTAATGCGCGACGGGTCGCGTGTTTGGGAATCGCGCGACCCGTCGCCGTGGCCGCCGCAGCCCCCGCCGCCGCCCATCTCCTCCGACTCCGGCGGCTTCCGCCGTCTCCGCCGCCGTCCACCTCCATTGTTCAACGCTAACCCGTCGTTTGTGTTCGCCGGCACCCTCTCCGTCCCCGCCGCCTGCACCTCCCCCGGCTCCGGCGGCCTCCGCCACGGCCGACCGCCGCGGCCGACGCTAACCTCGCCGGCCGCCGTTTCTCCTCCGTCCCCTCCGCCCCCGCCGCCGACACCGCCCACCGGGGATCTCCCACTGCCCGGCCGGCGGCGCCATCGCCGCCCGGCCCTCCACCCGGCGCCCGTCGCCCCCGCCGGGCCGGCCGCCGCCCCCCGATGCGACCGGAGGCCCTCCCAGGTAACCCAGAACCCTAATCCGGCGCCACCCTATCTCCGGCGGCGGCGCGCGGTGGCGTGAGTGGGTCGCGCGTTCCGCGCGAGCGCGACCGGGCGCTCAATAAACTTAACGCTTATGTATTTGCTGACGTGTTGCTATTTGTTCCGCGTAAGGCAAGGCGCCCCCAAAGACCTCGGCAACGTCGTGCACAATCAGCACTCTTGGTTTGACGAGTTCTGTCCATGGCAGTAAACTTGGTCTAGAAATGAATTGGACCTGGCAATAATTCTCGTGGCACACAATTCATGTGCCAGCAGAGCTGCCAAAGTAAACTTGTTCCAAATATCGTTGAATTGAAGTAGTTAAATTGAGAACAAGTAAACGGCATGCCTTTCCCTTTGACCGTTCATCCTCCCCCAAGAAGTCCAGAACAACATTGCATCATCCACAAAGAGAGCACTGGCATAGTTAAGGGGCTGCGCCAAACTCCGTCCAACCACATTTGCACAGATAAACATATACGACAAGCGCACTGGCGATCAAGCATAGTCCAAAGCTGCAACTTACGAACTGAAACAACGGACGAAAATACGGACCGTTCCTCTCTAGAAATATTCTTTCATCGGACAGTGCAGGCATCAGACTGCCGGCCACACTTTGTCTCCACGCAGAAGGAACCTTCTGTGTGCAAGCCGTCCTTCGTGTTGCCTCGGCTGCATTTTTCTGTGTTGCAGTCATGCACCAAAAACTATCTGCCTTGCAAAGCTTTGGGCAAACCCAACAAGAGGAAGCAGTTGAGCAGGTGCATCCAAAGCCTTACTGACCCATTTTCAATCAAGAGCATAGAACATACTCGGCTGCTGAATACATTTAATTAAGCGTGTCGAATAATTTGTGTTACAGATAGGTCATGCACTCATGCCGAACCATCTGGGCTGCTGACCTTCTAATGATTCCACGGAGAGTAGTAGAATCATCTGCAGATTCTTGCTGACATTTGCTCGAAGCTTCTAGTGTTCGTGAGAAACCCGTGTAATAAGATGCCAGATTTCTCTCCGCTTCAGGAAACCGCCCCCAGATTTCTAAGGACGAAAAACCGATTCACGATCAAACAAATGGTGCATTCATTTAAGGGGGCTCAAAGCATACTTACATCCACTACCAAGGGGGCTAATAGCCCTGTTCGTTTGGATTATCAGTCACCAGCCAGCAGTGTTTTTCTCTTAGCAAAACCAGCACCAGCCACCAGCCACCAACCGGTGTTTTTCTCTCAGCAAAAACCAGCACCAGCCACCAGCCAACCGAACATGGCCAATCCATGTCATGATGCCAATTCCACATCAGCAGGGCTGGCAGCCAGGCGACAATGACTTGGCCAGCAACCTCTGATTCTCAGCTCCATTGACCCTTGCCTGCAGAAGGGGAAAAAAATACAGCAGTTGAGCAGCATAACACGTTTCTGAACTGTGGGGCCATGACACAAAAGTCCAACTGTTGGCCGTATTAATTCTGTTATTAATTAACAACAATGACTGGATCAAAGCTCACAAAGGAGCAATGTTTAAGGTATTACCCAGATGAGCCGCCGGGAGCAACTGCTCCCACTACCAATGAGGTATACCGTATACCTAAACATTTTCTTCAACAATTTCATGTTTTGATCAGTTCAAATGAGCTGTTCGTAGCCTTGTTTAAGGCCTCCCAGAGTCCCAGAACCTTGCACGCATGCATTCTCTTATGCGCATATCCGTTGCTTTGACCTGGTAAGCAGCTAGCATATGGATAGGCAATAATTGACAAGAGATAGGCATCTGAATCTAGTTATCTAAGATTGATTTGCTTCAAAGGCTATTTTGTTTGCCCTGTTCCAACCTCAGGAAGGAGAGCGGCGCCATTTGGTAGCTGTTGGCTCGTCCATTAGCTAGCTCATCGCATAGACTTCTCCAAGGACAGCCATTGGGGTTAGCTGTGGTCTGGTGCAACTTTTGATTTGTGCGGAGGCCGAGCCTGGAGGGCGTGGCGCAGTGGCGATGCAACGGCTGCTGCTTCTGTTCTTGCTCCTGGTAGGACTCCCGCCAAGCTTCAGCCAGACAAACTCTCAAGATGGTAAGCCTCAATATTTTTGCATTTCATCAGGACATAGAAGCATGCCGCCTTCTTTTTTGGATACAATTATTCACAGAATTCCTGTTCACCTGAACAAGGACCCAGCTAGCTAGTTCTAACAAGAGTATAAGGTGAGGAGTTTTCGGTTACAATTGATATCTAGTTTCTACCCAAAAATAAATAAATAAATAAATCATATAAACCACATTCAGTCAATCAGTTACATCAAAGTTATGTTTGTTATCAAATTTGTTAATATTATTTTTAGAATTGAATTATTTCTACTCAACAAAACAAGCAGATTGTTTAATACAATATCTCCCCCTCTCAGCTGGTACAATCCTCTCTTTGAAGTGAGATACTGAGATCTCTCCTTGAATTATCTGAAATGATATTTGCGCATATACCTCTGGTATGAATGATGAGTAAAGAAAGATTCATGAACTCTGTGACCCTAAGATAGAAGCGAGATACTGAGATCTAATACAGCAGGAGTTCCCATCATTAAATTAAGAAGGGATAAAAGAACCAACCACTAGAGTTGTCAATAATGCAAAAATGCTCGACTAATGTTAGCTAAGTGAATTTTGCAGTTGCCGCACTTCAGGACTTGATGAACAACTGGAATAATGGACCACAAAGCTGGACAGGTTCAACGGATCCCTGCAGCTCCTGGGATGGAATTTCCTGTTCTAATGGAAGGGTGACAGAAGTGTGAGTGCTCAATTAACCTTCTTCTATAACAAATAACCAAATACTGTGCTAAAATCTGGTATTTGCAGGAGATTACCAAGCATGAATCTGCAAGGTACATTAAGCAACGCCATAGGCCAACTATCTGCTTTGACATATCTGTGAGTCATATCCTATGTCCTATGAAAATAACTCAATTTAGAAACAATAACAATTTAGTATTTTTCCCAAGGAAATTCCATCAGAACACATAGGACTATAGTCAATTAGATGCTACCTACAACTTTACCTCAGAGATCAAGAACAGAGAACAAATGATAAGCTACTGACATTACATGCAGGGATCTGTCTAACAACCTAAATCTTGGAGGTCCACTTACTCCAAAAATTGGAAATCTGAAGCAGCTCACAACTCTGTAAGAAATGACATTTCTTGATAATAATAACACTGCATTTGTTTTCTGAGGGATCTGCAAAGATCACCAAATAAAAAAAGAGAAGAGAGGGAAGGCTGACGTATCTTGGTTTTCTCAGGATTTTGCTTGGATGCAGCTTCAGTGGGAATATCCCAATAGAGATAGGCAACTTATCACGGCTCACGTTCCTGTAAGAAATCAATCAGATTTGGAAGTAGATATCTAATGAAGAATATTCTGTTCATCATGTGAATTCAATTAATTATTTCATTGTGCAGGGCACTGAACTCAAATAATTTCACTGGTGGAATTCCACCGACACTTGGCCTTCTTTCAAATCTTAATTGGTTGGACATGTCCGCGAATCAGCTGTCAGGACAAATACCAGTTTCACCAGGGTTGAATCAACTCTTCAAATCTAAGCATTTGTAAGTTCTAAGATGTTGTACTGACTCTAGGATAAAAATAATGAAAACAAATTTGCTAATCGTAATGGTTACATCCATACAATGAACAGCCACTTCAGTGAGAACCAGTTGACAGGCCCAATGAGCGAAAGCCTTTTCAACGGCAAGATGAACCTTATACACGCGTAAGCTGTGTTCTGCCTTGTTTCCAATAGCTACTTTCTGTTCATTTATGTCACCGCATTCTGTAACCAATTCCAGGATATTTGACAACAACAACTTTACTGGACCAATCCCAGCATCTCTTGGACAAGTCACATCACTTCAAATAATGTATGTACTCAACCTATCATATTTGGCACCAGTCTTGCACAGCGATTTGAAAATGTTACAATTTTTATTGCATGCCAGCCGACTAGATCATAACAAGTTCAGCGGTCCAGTTCCCGAAAGTATTGGCAATCTAAGTAACCTGATGGAACTGTAAGTAACTAAATTTTAATGAAAACCTGATGGATATATCATGGTGCTTGAAAATGACATTGCAAATATCCCTTTGGTTCTTGCAGGAGCTTGGCAAACAACCTACTAAACGGGACTGTGCCAGATCTCACTAGTGTAACTCAGTTAGATTATGTGTAAGAAAAATATACCAACATTCAAGTTAACAATTCGTTTCTGCTGTTAATTTTCTTTTCTTTCTCCAAGCAGGGACCTAAGCAACAATAACTTCGCAAGCTCGCCAGCACCAGGATGGTTTTCAACGTTGACATCCCTGAATAGCATGTGAGTTTTGAAGATTAACAAAGTGAATATTAAATTTAAAGCTACAATACATATAATGTTTCTCATTGGATATGCAGATTTATGGACAACGATGATCTTACTGGAACAATCCCTAGTGCTCTGTTCAGTTTACCCAACTTGCAGCAAGTGTAATTCATCATGGTCTTGTGCTATGGTTTTCTTGAATATCTATAGGAAGTTTCAGCTGAGTAATTTCTTGTGCATTTTGTACTGTCATAACTTGTAATGCAGATCACTAGCTAGGAATGCATTCGGTGGAAAACTTAATATGACAGGTAACATCAACCCACAGTTGCGGGTTGTTAACTTAACAAATAATCAGATCATTGAAGCTGATGTAACAAGCTTCAGCAACAGCCTTATGTAAGCATTGTCCTCTCAAGCAGAAATAATTCCATGATTACATGCTGAGTGGCATGCATTATTAACCATCTCAATTTTCGTTTTTGTCCAGATTAACAGGGAATCCTGTATGCTTGGGTAACATTAGTTTCTGCACACTCAAGCAAAAGCCGCAAGTGCCATATGCCACTAACCTTGGCCCATGTGCTGCCATTCCATGCCCCACTGATGAGTCAGCAAGTCCAGTCACTTCGCAGAACTGCGCATGCACCAACCCCTTTCAGGGTTTAATGATCTTCCGAGCACCAGCCTTCTCTGATGTCACAAGCCCCACACCGTTCCAAAATCTGGAGTCAACACTTGCGCAGAACCTTAGCCTGGCACAAGGATCAGTTGCCATTTCCAATGTTGAATTCAGTCCAGGAGCTCCTATAACATTCACAGTGAAGATTTTTCCAGTCAGTGGAACAAGCTTCAATCGCTCAGATGTTATAAGAATCAGTACTGCTCTGGTCAACCAAACTTTCAAAGCCCCAACTGCGTTTGGACCATACAGCTTCATAGCAAGCACATACTTTCCAAGTATGTAAATGTTACATTGCACAGGTCTGTAATGTCTTTTGTCTGATGGATGCTGAATTGCTAATTATTCATTTCAGGTCCTAGCGTTAAAAAATCCTCGATGGGCAAAGGTGCAATAATTGGAATCGCAATTGCGGGTTTTGTCCTTATTGTTGGCCTTATTCTGGCAGCAATATATGCTCTACGACAGAAAAGAATAGCCAAGGAGGCAGTAGAGCGAACTACAAATCCTTTTGGTAATGTGTTGTTTCACAATTGGATTTAAATCTAATGGAAGATACATTGCATATATCCTTTTTGAGATAGCTGCTATACTTAATTATATCCATACCAAAGATTAGGAAGATAACTGTACTTAGAAGCATGATGGTGTTAGTTATTGTTATGTTTGGTGCCACAGCATCATGGGGAGCTGGTGGTACAGACAACGGAGATGCACCACAACTGAAGGGTGCAAGATACTTTCCATTTGAAGAACTGAAAAAGTGCACCAATAATTTCTCAGAAACCCACGAGATAGGATCTGGAGGATATGGGAAGGTAATTCAATTACCATGCTGGTCTGTTCACAGGCAGACACACATGACGCATGTTTATGAAAACATCTAATGTCGTGTTTATTCTGTTGAAAGGTGTACAAAGGGTTACTTGCAAGTGGGCAAGTAGCTGCAATAAAACGAGCACAGAAAGGATCCATGCAAGGTGCAGCTGAGTTCAAGAATGAGATAGAACTGCTATCCAGAGTTCATCACAAGAACCTAGTGAGCCTTGTGGGTTTCTGTTATGAACAAGGGGAACAGATGTTGGTTTACGAATATATTCCTTATGGGACATTAAGGGAAAACCTGATGGGTATTGTCTATGTTACTCACTATAAAAAACACAACAATTTACATAATTTGTAATAGTACATGCTCCAACACAAGTACATAGGGCCTCACCATGACTCAATTGTAGGTAAAAGAGGAGTGAACCTGGATTGGAAGAAGCGCCTCATGGTTGCCATTGGCTCTGCAAAAGGTCTAGCATACCTCCACGAGCTCGCTGATCCACCAATTATACACCGAGATATCAAATCGACCAATATCCTTTTGGATGAGAACCTCAATGCAAAGGTTGCTGATTTTGGTCTTTCAAAGCTAGTATCAGACACAGAGAAGGGCCATGTTTCTACCCAAGTGAAGGGAACACTGGTATGTACTTATGGATATTCTGAGGGCAAAATTTTTGTTAGAAAAGGGAAAATATTTGCTGATTTCTCTTTTGTACTGTTACTAGGGCTATTTGGATCCCGAATACTACATGACACAACAGCTATCTGAGAAGAGCGATGTTTACAGCTTTGGAGTTGTCCTGCTAGAACTAATAACTGCCAGGCAGCCCATAGAGAAAGGCAGATACATTGTCCGCGAGATAAGGACAGCAATGGATCAGTATGATCAAGAATATTATGGCTTGAAGGGCCTAATTGATCCAGCAATCCGGGATTCAGCTAAATCAGTTGGCTTGAGGAGATTTGTGCAGTTGGCTATGGAATGTGTGGAAGAATCTGCTGCTGACCGGCCAACGATGAATGATGTGGTGAAAGAACTTGAAATCATTATACAGAATGAAGGGGCACATCTATTAAACTCAGCTTCTTTGTCTTCTGAACAATTTGGAAATGCAAAGGGCCGAGAACCTCATGTGGAACATTTACCTCTGAAAGATGACAGCAGCTCTAGTACCTTTGACTATAACAGTGTATATTCATACTCTGCTGTTGAACCAAAGTAGAAACCTTGTATTGGTTCTTGCCTGTCCCAACCTACTGTATTCCATGCATAGTTCAAGTGAAAAGGACACCAGAGCTGTATTGTATCATATTCATTTTTTCTTCTATTGATACATCAATGTTCAAATGTTATACAACTACACTGGCAAAACGTTTGCTTAAGGTGAAACTAATATGTCAAATGATACCATTCATGTCCCTGTGTTCCTTTCCATTGTCATAAACTAAAACAACGGAATGAGCTAAAACCAAGATCCAGTATACAAACTTCTCTCTGCCAAGATTATTTATTCCTACGTCTATTGTAATTTATGTAGGTATCAAATGTAAACCTGTTAGTTCTTCTATGAACAATATGTCAATATTACAACAAGACTTTGCCCTTTTATATGGTTAAATTAAAAGTTAATTGCTGATTTCTGAAAAGCTGATTTTCTCAAATTGGCCAGAGGAGTATTAACAAGAAGTTCAAGATCCTATCGTAAAGAGTCTGTGAAGTTAAGTAGCAGGTTTTATACCAAATCTCCATGTAACATAGGGTTAATGAGGGGAAACATGTTGCTAATGATTAAGAAGCATTGCTCACATGCACATGAAAGTCTCTTTCTTAACAATTGCATCACCTGCAAATTAGATAACTCAGAAGTCAGAACAACCCTGACACAAGTCACAACCACAATGCACATTCACTTCAGTTCTGTTTTGGAAATAGCAAGGGGAGGGATAAATTTATATTAAGACAGAGACGAAACAAGGAGTACCTTGCACAGACAATGGACGAGCAAACCAATAGCTATGTTTGTCAGACCTTCCAAAGCATTGGCATTGTTATTTCAGTCCCTTCCAACATACACTAGACCAATAAAAATAATGATATAACCTACTTCACAGGCAAAAATTATATAAAAAAAACACAACCAAATTAAGTTACAATCTGTAAGCATGTGCAAACTGCTACAAACAAACAAATGAAAGACAGCCCCCAGTTGCCCCGAGCACATCCAACTTTAATTAATAGTTTAAAGAAAACATGCTGTTAGGACTAATTTTGTCATGACGATTGACGACCAATCCAAAGATCAAGGGAACCTAGACAGGAGATGTCCTCAGACAACAGCCTACTCAAGATCCATAGAAGAGTCAGTAATCCTTATGCAACTCAGTTGTTTTACATGCTTCTCTATTTCCTTGGTTACCTGTCCAATTCGACAGCCAAATTCACAGCTGGTAAAAGCTCATGGGGAATATACAAGCAAGAGAAGATTGTATTGACCTATTCCAACCTTTTGGAAACATTCATTCAAAAGCAAGGCTTTGGTATGCAGTTGTATACTTAGAAGGCTCCTCATTCTTTTGCTTTCTTGAGAAAAGTATCCACACCAGTTCTGCAGTAATCTGGTTCGCTGTGACATTGGCTACCAGAATGAAGACACTACCCAAGGCTCTATTGCTGTTCATGATTTTGGGCAATCTTCATGCAGGATTATGTGATACAGATTCTCAAGATGGTAACCATGACAAACTTGCTTTCTGTAACTTTCTCACTTCTTAGGCCAGATTCCTTGGAAGGTAGGGTTAAGATGGCATGCTTTAGTGTATCTTATTATCCGAGTATAGCATAACCACCATATCAGATGACTTAATATGTATCATCTGCTTCCTTTCTTTCTTTATTGAAGTATAGGCAGTTTTTCTAATTTTATTTTATAAAGCAGAAAAAATACAGAGCAGATAACAATAAGATGAAGACATGGAAATATGGAATGTGAACCATGTGAATGAGAATCTGATTCAGTTCAGTTCTTTTCAAAACCATGTAACCATAGGCAGATTAATTATAACACATACAAATTGTCAGTGGTTGCGCTTCAGTCTCTAATGAGAGGATGGCAGAACTTCCCATCAAGCTGGAAAGCATCAAATGATCCCTGTGGTACACGATGGGATGGGATTATGTGCACCAATGGGCGAGTAACATCATTGTGAGTATTAATGGTCAAATGGAAATTTTCTTACTAGTTTAAATTTACTTATCAATTATCATCCAAATGAGTTTGACATACGAGTTTTCAGGAGGTTATCAAGCATCAATCTTCAAGGCAATTTGAGCAAAAGTATAGGCCAGCTCAGCGAGCTTGTTTTCCTGTGAGTAACATAACTATGAAATCTATGAAGTTTTACAAAACATAATTTACCATGGCACATTTTCATTGATTCAGACTTTAGACTATTTAAGTCTGTTCAGAATTTTGCTACTTAGGAAAAGCATGCCATGAGTTTAGGGTTACTGTGTTTCCGTATTGTTAATGGAAAGTAGCTTTCCCCTCCCCTTGTTTCTTTTTACAGGGAGTATTAGGATTTGAAAAGCCGAAGTTCATAAATTTTGACAAACAATTAGTCCAATTATATGCATTAGTGCATGAAAGTTGTATCAGTAGATTCATAATTCACAAATATTCTAATACAACACTGATTTTGTAGTAATTGATGATATACTGTAAGAAAAACTATTGGTTAAAGTACAAATCTTAAGGCTTCTCCAAATCCTAGTACACCTCATAAAAATAAATTAACATGGTCATATATTATCCATATTTGTGTTAATTAAAAATATGATTACACCCAAGATTTTGGCCGGAGTATCTGGAGAAAAGATGGACTGTATTTTATGCATATTGAAAACATTCTAGAAACTAGGTGCTCAGTAACTTTATGCTTGCATCCAGATTTTACGGGTAAATTTCCTAATTCAACTGTATTACATAAATTCATGTGTGCGCCAACTATATAGTTGGAAAGAACAGAAAAGTGTGTAAGCTTACAATGTCAAAAAAAAACACACCAGGCGTGTCAAATGCATGTGGATTGCATGGTATAGAAGAAGCTCTGGTTTACATCCACACGACAATGTTTTCCTCATATGTTAGGGATCTCACAGGGACCTCTCCTCCAACAATGGTCTTGGTGGTCCACTGCCTGCTTCAATTGGAAACCTCAGACAGCTTACGACATTGTATGTCCTGACCCTAAGCAAAATTCCTTATATTTAATAAAGAGGCCAATAACAATAAGTGAATCAGCAAAGTTAATGTAATGCACTTTTCAGAATATTGGCTAGCTGCAGCTTCACAGGAGGCATTCCCCAAGAATTAGGAAACTTGGCGCAGCTCTCTTTCTTGTAAGAACTACTATAACTGTAGTACTCAGTATTCTTGTTTCAGCTCTGCTACTTGGCCATACTGTTGAATGAAATGAATCCTGCAGGGCACTGAATACAAACAGCTTTACAGGCAGAATTCCAGCTTCCATTGGCCTACTCACCAACCTCTTCTGGTTAGATTTGTCAGAAAACCGGCTTTCTGGTCCTATTCCGATTTCGTCAACCACTTCTCCGGGACTTGATCTACTTACACACACCAGACATTTGTAAGCTGCTCTAAAACTTCTTCCATCACTGAATAAAGAATGGACGAACAATGTACGTGACCTTACTGATTTTCATATCATATTGATCCTTTTGTTTGATCAACCAACAGCCATTTCAGCAAAAACCAATTAACTGGCACTCTCACCGGCCTCTTCAACCCTAGCATGAGTCTTGAACATATGTAAGAAAGTACTGATTTCTATTTTTGTTCTAGTGATTTCTATAGAACTAAACATTTTTTTTTTAAAAAAAGCACCAAACTTCTTTGTTAATCTTCATCAGATTATTTGACAACAATCAATTGTCTGGTTCAATCCCTGCTGAACTGGGTGGCATTGTCACTCTACAAGTTCTGTAAGTATCTTGGCTTATCTCTTTCTTCAAACCATGTTCTAGTTCCTATTGTTGACTCCTTTCATCTTCAATAGCCGATTAGATAAGAACAAAATCACAGGAGCAGTTCCAACCAACATCAGCAACATAATTAACCTAAATGCACTGTAAGTGATGCTTGAATTGTTATTCTCGGTAATCAAATGGATAAGATATTTATGTGAGTCATGTGCTTCTAATATATCTCATTTGGCATAATTATCTTCTGCAGGAATTTAGCAGACAATCAGCTAGGAGGAACAATACCAGATCTCAGCAGCCTGACCAAACTTAATGTGGTGTAAGATCCTAATGTGCGGCTTCTTTTCTGCAATATTTTCTTAGAACAATATGATGAGTACAAGGCTACTGGTGTTTTTTTTCTTTTCACACCTAGGGATTTGAGCAACAATTCATTTGATCCGTTTGTCATCCCAGCTTGGCTGTCAACATTACAAACTCTTACTTCAATGTGAGTTCTTTAAGACTGCTATTTTGACATTTACTGCCAGTACTCCTTTACTTAAAGTATCATACCTTGGCACCTCAATATGCAGAGCAATAGCTTCTGGTGGGCTGTATGGTCAGGTTCCAGAAAGGCTCTTCACCTTGCCCAAACTGCAGCAAGTGTAATTTTCTGGCAGTGTATTATGAAACAGATTTTGTAGTGATTAAATAAATTTCTCATGTTTTCTTTCTTTTGTCACCAATCAGACAGTATACTGAGCAATAACGCATTGAATGGGACACTTGAGATGGACAGTAACATCAGCCAGCAACTGCAGAGTGTGAATCTCCTAAACAATCGAATAGTTGCAGCCAATATAACGCAAAGCTACAACAGGACACTGGTGTGAGTGGCTGAGTGCCATCATGGTTTAAAACCAAAATCTATATACTGCTTCTCTTCTTCACTTATTCACTATCACTGTATTTTCATCTCTCGGCAGACTTGTGGGAAATCCTGTGTGCTTGGATACGGAATTCTCTGATCGCCTCTTTTGCAGAGTTCAGCAAGACAGTGTGATACCATACATTACTAGTCTAACCAAATGTGGATCAACTTCATGCTCCAGTGATCAAAGTATAGACCCTGCAAATTGTGGTTGTGCCTATCCCTACATGGGTAGGATGGCCTTCATGGCACCATTGTTCACAGACCTGAGCGACATCGAGCACTTTCAGCAATTGGAAACGAGCTTCTGGACAGAGCTGGCACTGCGCCCTGGTTCAGTTTTCCTTTCGGATGTCCATTTCAGCAGTGATAACTACCTAGAACTTCAAGTGAAGCTCTTCCCATTTACTGGAACATCCTTCAACCTGTCAGAAGTTACCAGGATTGGCTTTGATCTTAGCAACAAAACTTACAAGCCACCACAAGGTTTTGGACCTTATTACTTTGACGCAGATCCATATGCCCACTTTGAAGGTACACAAATATCAAATTTCATAATGTGAATTATTTTTTGTATATGAGTCTGAAATGCATTGGAATTCCCCATCTCAGGTGCTGCTGGTAGTAGAAAGTCACAAATAAGTACAGGTGCTATAGCTGGAATTGCAGTAGCTTGTGGTTTTGTTCTGATCGACCTAACTTCTGCGGCAATATTTTCTACATTACAAAAGAGAAGGATGAAGGAATTAACAGGACAAACAAATCCTTTCGGTGAGATTCCAAAGAATGTTAATGACTGCATATCCATTAAATCTGTTGAATATTTTTTTAAGAACAAAACGTTAAAATCTTGGGATGCCTCTAGCTATATGTTGAACACCTTTCATGCATTTGTTTATGGATATACCCATAAAAAACTATTCAGATTAAAGGCCCCATAGTAATTCATAAATCAGAAAACAATGTTACTAATTCTCTCATTGATTTAGATAATATATATTTATTTGATGATAGTACAAAGTACCAAATATCTCTTAGAGTTATTACAGACTTCATATGTATAATTATCACAACTTATTAGTGTTAATTCTATACATTGCACATTGTATTATCTATCGGTGCAATAAAGCAGGACTTAAGGTGGTTGCCTATAAGGTAGCCTACTTCAAAGACAACACCAACGAAGTCTTTTTAGTCCCAAGAAAGTTGGGTATGCTAGATAGAAATCCAACATGAGCCACCATAAAAACGTTATGGAATATAAAATGCATTAACAATAGTGACCGACATAAAAAGGCAATAATAAAAGCCTAGTCCATGGTTCAGGCACGTGCATTGCTGATTTTCATGCGCTCACAAGGACAATTGTCTGGGTATATTCCACCCTTTCAAGTCTCTTTTGCTACCTCCTCCCATGACAAGCTCGGACGACCTTAACGCTCCTTACATTATTATTGCACCATTGGATTCCACTATGCATTGCTGCTTCTGAAGGCTTCCACTGGATTGTCCAAACAATCTCAACAGGTGTTGGACAAGCTTTTTTTCAATCAGTGCTACCCCAAGCCTACTTCAAGACATGGCAGAGATATAGTACTAGAATTGACAGAAGTTGTAGATAACGAACTAGATTGATGTGCCAAACCCCACTGTCTTGGCATCCAGTTATTACTTCCCCAAGTTAACAAACTGTTAAAACCAATGTGTCTAACAAGAGAAATATAGTTACTGAATGAATGTAAGCAGTAATAACCCAGTGAAAAAAAAAGGTCAAAGCAGCATAGCTTGAAAAAAAAAGAAACTTTCACTTATTTTTTATTTCATGTGTAATCAAATTTCAGCTTCATGGGGACTCACTCAAAAAGACAGTGGAGGTGCTCCACAGCTGAAGGGAGCAAGGCTCTTTTCTTTTGAAGAACTGAAGAATTGCACGGACAATTTTACAGAAAATAATGAAATAGGATCGGGAGGCTATGGAAAGGTAAGTAACTAAATATACATAGTATCACCAATCAGCGTCTTTCAAGGGATTTTGCATAGATAGCTAACATGGTGATTCACTGATTCATCTTTCGCCTCCTCATGTGAAAGGTTTACAAGGGGATACTTGCAGATGGAACAAAGGTAGCAATAAAACGAGCCGATTATGGATCAAGGCAAGGTGCAATGGAGTTCAAGACTGAGATTGAGCTGCTATCCAGAGTTCATCACAGGAACCTGGTAAGTCTGATAGGATTTTCCTATGAACAAGGGGAGCAGATGCTGGTATATGAGTATATTTCCAATGGGACATTAAGGCAGAACTTACAAGGTGTGCACACAAAACCTAGTTCCATTACCCAAATTTGTATTGGACTTCCTTTTTTCTTTCATTTTCTTTTACTATTATAAGAAATATGTTATTATGCAGCAAGAGGAATTTACCTGGACTGGAAGAAGAGGCTCAGGATTGCTCTAGGCTCAGCCAGAGGACTAGCATACCTTCACGAACTCGCTGATCCACCTATTATCCACAGAGATGTTAAGTCCACGAATATCCTTTTGGATGACAACTTTAAAGCAAAGGTTGCTGATTTTGGTCTGTCAAAGCTAGTCACAGACACTGAAAAGGGACACGTTTCTACCCAAGTCAAAGGGACGCTGGTAGGTTATCTGCTTAATAATGCTTTGCACAGTTCAATTGGTCATTCCTGTCATTGATGGTCACTTCCATCTCGTGGGCTATCTGGACCCAGAGTACTACATGACACAGCAGCTCTCAGAGAAGAGCGACGTCTACAGCTTTGGTGTTGTCATGCTAGAGATACCGAGTGGCAGGCTGCCCATATCATAGAGGAGACTGCTCGATCTGCTGCTTCTACCTGATCATTTTGTTGTATCAATCACACACTATTTACTTGAACCATGTATTTTAAACAATTTTCCTAAGGATTGCGAGCTGCTATTACGCAGAATTTTCCAGAACCATAACTAGTGTACGGCGAACCCCTCTTGCGGCATTAATAAAGCATTATTCGCCAAACGCATCGATCAAAGCCTCTGAAACTGCTAATAGCATTTACTAGTGCTAATTGTGGAGGTCGCTCGAATTCGAAACGGTTGGCGAATTTGGGCGAGCGCGAGACGGAGGGGGGAGATGAAATGCAGGCAAACCTCCAATGCGAGCGCCAGGGACATGGCCGGCGGTGGCGCAGAGAGCCGCGCGCCCGTGCCCGCGCTTCTGCAGGCTCGCTTCGCCTCCCATCCCACCCGCCCTCGCCGACGTTGTTGCCCGTTGCCGCCGCCTTCGCCTCCGCCGCTCCATGTCCGCCTCCGGGTTTCCCTCACCACTCCACGAGCGCCCGTGCGCCCGTGAGAGTTAACTGGGCCGGGCTGCTTCTGCTATCAGCCGAACGAAACTGTGGGTGTGCTGGACATAGCAAGTGACCAGGCCGAGCGAGCGGCCCTTGAACGTCTGATTTCCAGCCCATGACGGCCCACGCGATGATCAACGCCCCCAGGCCCACCAGACACACAGCCACAGCGAAGCCAGACCACCGACCGAACCGCTCCGGCCGGCCGCGGTGCCTCTGAGTCTCTGACATGCAAGAACGGGTCAAGAAGAGGAAAGGGGAACGTCCGGTAGGGAGGCAGCCAGATCGGCGGTGGCGGGGCGAGCGGACGCGCGGGCAAGGCGGGCAAACCACCGCGGCACGGACAGCGCGCGCACCGCTCCTTCCAATGGCCGGTGGAGGCATATAAGCCGTCGCCTCCCGCCTCCCTGTCGCCACTCGCTCTGCCCGCCCCCGCCACCGCCACCGGCCGGATCGACAGCCCCACCACCACCTGCGGCAGCGGCTCTCATCGATCCACAGGGCGGAGTGCCCGGCGAGCGAGGGATGGTGCAGTCGACGAGGATGATGACGATGCGCGGCGCCGCGCTGCTCGTGCTGGTGGCGCTCGTCGGCGTGGCGCGCGCCGAGGACCCCTACCACTTCTTCGAGTGGAAGGTGACGTTCGGGACCAAGACCATCATGGGGACGCCCCAGAAGGTGATCCTCATCAACGACCAGTTCCCGGGGCCCACCATCAACTGCACCTCCAACAACAACATCGTCATCAACGTCTTCAACAACCTCGACCAGCCGCTCCTCTTCCATTGGTACGTCACGTCGTCATGCATCATCGGTCGGATCGATCGAGATGTTGCGCTGTGCGTATATGCTGTTGCTGAATGCTTATGGATTTGATGCAGGCACGGGATCCAGCAGCGGAAGAACTCGTGGCAGGACGGCCTGCCGGGCACCATGTGCCCGATCCAGCCCAACACCAACTTCACCTACCACTGGCAGCCCAAGGACCAGATCGGCAGCTTCTACTACTTCCCCAGCCTGGGCATGCAGCGCGCGGCCGGCGGGTACGGCCTCATCACCGTCCACAGCCGTGACCTGATCCCCGTCCCCTTCGACACCCCCGCCGACGACTTCCCCGTCCTCGTCGGCGACTGGTACACCAAGGACCACACCGTCCTCGCCAAGAACCTCGACGCCGGCAAGGGCATCGGCCGCCCCGCCGGCCTGATCCTCAACGGCAAGAACGAGAAGGAGACCTCCAACCCTCCCATGTACAACGTGGAGGCCGGCAAGACGTACCGGTTCCGCGTCTGCAACGTCGGCATCAAGGCCTCCCTCAACGTGCGCATCCAGAAGCACAGCCTCAAGCTGGTGGAGATGGAGGGCTCCCACACCGTGCAGAACACCTACGACTCCCTCGACCTCCACATCGGCCAGTGCCTGTCCTTCCTCGTCACGGCCGACCAGACCCCCGGCGACTACCTCCTGGTGGCGTCCACCCGGTTCATCAAGGAGGTGACCACCATCACCGCCGTGATCCGCTACAAGGGCTCCAACGTCCCGGCGTCGCCCGAGCTGCCGGAGGGGCCCAGCGGCTGGGCCTGGTCCATCAACCAGTGGAGGTCCTTCCGCTGGAACCTGACGGCCAGCGCGGCCCGGCCCAACCCGCAGGGGTCCTACCACTACGGCCAGATCAACATCACCCGCACCATCAAGCTCTCCACCAGCCACGGCAAGGTGGACGGCAAGACGCGGTACGGCCTCAACGGCGTGTCCCACGTCGACCCGGAGACGCCGCTCAAGCTCGCCGAGTACTTCAACGCGTCCAAGGGGGTGTTCGAGTACAACCTCATCGGCGACGTGCCGCCCGCCGCGGGGACGCCGCTCAAGATGGCGCCCAACGTCATCAGCGCCGAGTTCCGTACCTTCATCGAGGTGGTCTTCGAGAACCCCGAGAAGAGCATCGACACGTTCCACATCAACGGCTACGCCTTCTTCGCCGCCGGGTAAGCTGGTTTATATATATACTGCATTTGCATTTGACGATCATATCTGATGATGACACACAACGTATATATGGTGGTACGTACAGCATGGGACCGGGGACATGGTCGCCGTCGTGCCGGAAGACGTACAACCTGCTGGACACGGTGAGCCGGCACACGATCCAGGTGTACCCGAGGTCGTGGACGGCGGTGATGATGACGTTCGACAACGCGGGGATGTGGAACATCCGGTCCAACATCTGGGAGAGGCACTACCTGGGGGAGCAGATGTACGTGAGCGTCATCTCGCCGGCGAGGTCGCTCAGGGACGAGTACAACATGCCGGAGACCAGCCTCCGCTGCGGCAAGGTCGTCGGGCTGCCCATGCCGCCGTCCTATCTCCCAGCATAAGACCTCACCGCCTTCGCCATGGATGGCCCGCGCGCGCACACTACTACTACTACATACTACTGATCACCAGGGGCCAGGATGGAAAGTGGCGAGGAGAAAAATCATTGCATTGGCCAGCTGCGGATGATGCATGCAACACCACACCAGCTCGAGACGCCCTCTCGAATCATTCATTGTAGGGAATTAAGTTTTAAGTATATGATGATGATATATGAGTCCGTCTAATAAGTTCCTCAGGCAAAACTATTCTTTATTGATTATGTATATGTACATGCATATGTGTGTCTCCTGATTCAATTTTGATGTTTCTCTTTCGTTTCCAAACTTAACTTTGTAAGTTGATATATATGGATCAATAGATTGTAATCACAATATATATGACTTCCGGCTGTTTAAAAGGGGGCGCCATTCGTGCCATATTGTAATCACGTTAAATTTTTAGTTTTACGGTATGGTTTCATACATTTCTAACCTTTTCATTCGTTGACCCACTAATAATAAAACAATTAAGAATCACATTACAACTTATTCGACATGTAGTTTTATGATAGTTTTACCACTTACCATAGTCTTACAAAAATTACTATTTAGAATATCATGCCACTATCCTTTGATCGTTTCAAAATTTGACGAGCTTAGGGCTTCATAATTGTGTTAAGAGGTTTTAGTGCCTAAAGAGATATGATGACCATGGGCAACATGTTAGAATGTCACACCTAACGTGTTTCATTCAATTGCCCTAAAACGATACACCTTACAATCGACACCATTTGCCCCCAATGAGCTTAGGTTTTAGGTCTTTCAGGATTAGGTTTAAAGGGGTTTTGTAGGGTTTAAAGAGATGAGCATGGGTAGAAGGCTAGAATGTCACACTTACTATACTTCAATTAACAAAAATGAGATGCACCTAATAGTTGCATCTGACGAGTTTAGAGCTTTAGGATTGAGTGTTTACAAAAGTTTTAGGACAAAAATGAGATGCACCTTCTAGTCGCATATGATGAGTTTGGGGCTTTAGGATTGGGTGTTTACAGAAGTTTTAGGCCTTAAAGGGATGACCATGGGGCATGGCGGCAGGTTAACCGAACAATGATGACAGAAATGGGGATATGAGTCACTACAAGAAACCATTTAATCTATGACGGAACAATTTCATCATAGATCACTGAAAAAACGTCGTCATAAAACAGTGTTTGTGATGGTTTCAGAAAACGTCATGAATTGAGCGTCATAGATTAAATCGCGTGACGGTTTAATAGAATTAGTCACAGATTGAAGTAATCTATGATGACTGCCACACAAGGTTTGAACTTAAATGCCACACAAAATGATGACTGGGTCTACATTTGGGGTTCTGGAAATTTCTCAAGCAAAAAAGCATATACCAGTCTCCAAGGTACATACCCGGCCTCCTTGCTCTTCAAATGGATGTGTAAGTCTAGGGCCCAAAACAAGCACAAATTCTTTTTCTGGTTATTTCTCAAAGACAGATTGAATACCAGGAACATCCTTCGCCGAAAGCATATGCATCTTCAGTCCTACAATTGTGCCATGTGCTTTGAAAGTTTAGAGGAAAATGTCAGGCACTTGTTTTTTGAATGTCCATTCAGTGATGCCTGCTGGACTTACTTAGGAGTGCATTGGGACTTGTCATTGGATTTTCAGCAAATGGTTCTTTTAGCAAGGCAAAGATTTCGGTCGGTGATCTTTAGGGAAGTCTTCATTATAGGTTGCTGGGCTATTTGGTGCCACAGAAACAACATCATCTTCGAAAATGAGCCCCTTTCTTTTTCTAGTTGGAGAAGACTCTTCCTCAAGGAGATGAAGGCGGTAACCCTTCGGGCCAAGCTGCAAGTGAGTGACAAGATCAGTGTTTGGTTGAATAGTCTGTAATCTCTCTTTTTCTTTGCTTGGGCATGGGGCCTTGTAAACTGTACATAATTACTTTGTCCATATTTATAAAAAAAAAGAGGGGTAGGGGCCTCCCCTGCTGATTCCCGTCAAAAAAAAATCTATGACGTTTTCAAATCGTCATAGATTGGTCTTGAGCCCGCGCAGCCCAGCCCAAGCCCAATGTTTATGACAAAAATAAACGTCATAGATTTCGTCACACATAGAATAATGAGGTGTGTGGATGCCAATGTGGCTGATGACGTGGCAAGTATTGCTGACGTTGTTGATGACATGGAATTGATGTGGATGCTAGCATGACCGCTGATGTGGATGATGATGTCATCATGTCAGCCCATTTATTAGCGGGCCAAAATGAGCGCGGTCCATTTATTAGCGGGCCAAAACGAGCGCGGCCCATTTATTAACAGGCCGAAATGTTTTTAGGTCCAATAGCCTACTGGCACAATAAATTCAGCAAATTTTGGCCCAACAAATTTTAAAAGCCCATTTTCACATCCATTGCAGCCCAGACCAAGAGAAGTTGTGAAGCCCATATAATAGCACAGTAATTTGTTGCAGCACAGCACACTACATCCCTTAGCACATATACCACTCCAGCATAAAAACAGCAAAACATTACAGGTGCAAACAGAATGCTAGCAGCATACAAGATTACAGACAACATTAACTTCAAATGAGCATCCTACGACCTGCTCACTGGATGTAGCCTGTAGCCCCAGGATTTAGAGTTAGCTCCAGATTCAGCTCCACCTGCACATCAAATTTCAAGAGAAGTGTTACAGATGAGAAGATCAGCCGTGTTACTCTCATATCCTACTCTAAAATCTGAATAAAAGACATGAACAAGAAAATTAATTAGATGCTACCCGCTCACATAGACATCCAGAAATACTAGCACTAGTCAAGCAAGACAAAACCACCGGACAGGTCAAGTGAGATGAGGTAAACCAGAGCACATGTTCAGTTACAGAATAAGCTAATCAACTACTGAAATGACCGGTCAAAACAAGCAAACAATGACTATGCAAACGATTAGATACTATAGCATGAAAGGGACATCCCATGAGCAAAAACAAAATGGAATAAGCTGCTGCACTCTCACATGGATCGATATATGCATTCTAAGATTACTTTACAGACCAGTCAATGATACTTGAACAGTTGACCCATTGCTTCCTGAAAGCGATGCTAATACCTGCAGAGAAGAACACGGTCAAACTGAAATTCAGGCTAAGCCTGTTCCTGCAGGAAAGAAGCTGTCGTACTGCACTTCTCACTTCTGCACTTGCGCTAAAATTCAGAGAGAGATAACGAACTGAAGACCAAAAAAACAAGGCACGGAGATCAAATCAAATCAAGGAGCAGTCCCACCGCCACACGTCGACGTACCTTGCTCCCTCTGTCCTGAAATACAAAGCATCCTAGCTTTTTTTAGATACACCATAGAAACTCTGTACCTGGACATATCCTAAGTTCTTGCAGAGTTGCAGTGTATCTAGAGAAGCTAGGATAACTTAGCTTGTATTTCAGGACAGAGGGAGTATGTCGCAAGACGCGGAGGACTGAAACTTTGAAAGTGACCCACGGTGGTGGCAAGGGACGGGAGACATTAAGACACAAGTTAGCAGTTAGCACCATGGCACATTGGAGCCAGAAAAAGGTGGGCATGACAGGGTGCGTATGTAGCATGACCTACGGAGTAGAAGGAGAACAAACAATCATGCATGGCATATATGGTATAAGGTTGAAGACAGTTTATGTTGGATCACCTCAATATCCAAAGTCAGCGGCGGAGCAAGCTATCTGGCAAGCTATGGCGGCCGCCACGCCTACCCACCGGTAAGTTCCTCTTGGTACAAGTGATGGTAGTGGATGGGGAGCAAACATCGAGGTCTTTACTGTAGGTTCGCCATAGGTAAATTTCAATTCTAGCTCCGCTGTCCAAAGTGTCATAGACGGAAACACATGGGGTGCAATTGGTTCCCTGTATCCGCCCTTGTCCAGGCTCCTGGGATGCATCTTGGATTGATTGGTTACCTGTGTGTGGTATTCGGCTTGGCCTGTGGAGTGCAAAAGGGGTCTTCGAGCCTGGCTCCCGGGGTGCGTCCAAATTCCTCGTTTCCCCGGAGCCAGGCTCACACGGTGCAAAGAAACGCTCCCGCACTACTGTGTTTATCTACTAGAAACAGTTCTTTACTGTTTGGCCAGGCAACCAATCACAGTCTCTCGTCTGCCTGCGTGCATAAAAACGGCAACCAAACAAAGTTGTGCTGCACCTGATTAGCCTGGCTCACGGGAGCCTACATCCGTGGTCTGAGCCGATGTGCCGGTCCTGGAACCATGATGATTCCAGTCATGATATGAGAAATTTTTGACATTTACCAAAGATTTGGCAACCCTACCATGCCTTTGCTAAGGTTTCAACACCTCAACGGATTCTACGAATTTAATTACCAAGTTTTAATATTTTTCCTCCAAAACCAAATATTTTATTTATGTATAAACTATTGAATACATCGTAATTTAATATAATATAGAATCTATTTGAGGGGGAAATTGCGACACATGGGACCCACATGCTTGTGTCATAGATACATGTAAGGTATTTTTTGCCAACTGGCCAAAATTTTGGTAAGACCGGTTGGGTCTTAAAATAAGCAATCATAATTTTTTGATTTTTTAAAGGGTACATGCCTTTTCCTTTTCTAAAATAAAATTTAATACGGCTTTTGCTCTAAATTATTATTCATTGTTGATCTTTCTTTTAACCATTTTTATTATTAAAAATTATGCAAGTATCTTTTATTTTATTTGTGACTTATTTTATCATCAAATATATTTTAAATATAATTTATTATTTTATATATTTGAACTAATTTTTTATAAAATAAATGATTAAATTTTTTGAGAAAAAACAATAATAAATAGTAATAATTTATAATGGAGGAGTGTATTTTAGGGGAACATCGCGTCGTCCAAGCAAACCAACTAACCAAGGCCACTACTCTAGTTAGGTGGCATGTGGCAATGTGGCATGGTCGCAAACTGCGCCTACTGTTCTCCAGTTATATCCACGACCAGCAGAGAGGCGCGACTTCCGAAGCAAAGGATCGCAACCTGTTGGTCTGACCGGTGGACCGGTGGTTGATGCTGATTTATAGCTGGTGGCTGATTTATACTGAGAGAAGTATCTTTGACTGCAATACGAGGATTCCGCGTCACCGCGGCAATTTGAATCCCTGTCCGGCCAATAGCTGAATGCCGGAGGGGATCCTCTGTCAGAGAGTCCGGTCGCCTGGGTCGATCAGGTATTCAAGAGCCAAATTCAGTGAACTTCTAGTTATTTACTGTTACAAGCTTTGATTGGGAGAGGAAGAGTGTCATGCGCCTACGGTCAAAGCCTGGTTGCGGCCTTTTTGCATCTCGTGGGCGAAACCACGACCGGAGTATCGTACGGTGGATTATGCAAGAACGGGTGTGTTTAGTTGCCTAAAACTTTTCAAATTTTTCTCTCCAAATTTCACTATTCACCTATCACATCAAATCTCTCTCCTCATGCATGTAGCACTAAATGTGGATAAATAAAAAAACTAGCTGCATGATTTTAATGTACACGACGAGACGAGGTCATGGTAAAACAATGTTTACCACAAACAAACGAAACAATGTTTACCACAAACAAACGAAAAGTGATACAGTGTTCGATGTGACATTTTCACCAAATTTTCTCTTCCTATTTTTGAAACTAAACACACCCAACAACGAATAGAGAACTGCGTACCACGTGCTGGTTTGCAGTGCCTCAGAATCTTCCTAGCTTTACCAACTCTCAGATTCGTCACGAAGAGTACATTTCTAAAGGCACGTGATTCAAATACAAAGGCTATGGAAAATCAACATCACCGTCAAATACTGGTGCAGGGCGCCAGGGCGGACTCGACGGCCCTCCAAGTTTCCAACAGGCGGCGCAGTACAGATTCACAAGAGATTATTTACCACCGAATGTAAGATCTTTTTTTTTTTTGCGAAAGAAGAATGTAAGATCTTCCATAAGATATATAAAGCTAATAAGTCACAGTGAAACAGTATATTTAGCAGAGACTGCAAATTACGCAGCTCGGTAGTGGGTAAGCTTCTGGCCATACAGATGACCTTGCCTTTCAACTATCAGGTGCTTGTGCTTCAGCATCGCTAAAAAAAGGATTATACTGACCTACACATTTGCATAGGAGAAGACCGTGGAAAAGGTCCCAGGCAGAGGAGAGGAAAGTAGGTCTATCTCACAAGTGCAAGAAACACCAGTTACTTTAGCTAGCAGTGATCATCGCTCCCAGAGAATGAAAGAAGTAATAAAGCAATGGTGAATTGTTTGTCATTTGTGGATGGTTAGCTCATGGAGATGAGCCATGTCAGGGTTGGACGTGCCGCACACCTTCTCCAGGGGATCCTTGCATCGCCTCTGGAGCTCCAGGTACCTGTCCAACTTGAAGTTCTGCCTCTGGACCAGCTTCTTCTGCCGAGACTCGAACATCCTCTCCATGAAGTCACGGTAGGTCGGGTCCCTTGACGTGATGAGGAAGTATGCGTACCCAACAACCAGGCCCGTCGTGGTCGTGAAGAATGTGATAGGCTCCATGACATCCCAAGAGAACTCCCAGAACGTGAGCCTGAAGAAGAGGCCGACTTGGGTGATCAGGAAGCCCAGACCAGACCAGAGGATGCGTCGGACTTGCTTGTGGGCGAGCTTGTTGATGTCTTCAAGCTGTGCCTGGAGCTCCTTGAGCTCTTCCTTCCCTGGATCGTTCTCAGGTGTCAGTGCAAGGGGCATAGCTTTCCTTACAAGATCCACAATCTGTATAAAAACAAGAGGAATTAGCATCCGCCACTGGTAAGTATCTGCTAGTGTTATGTAACTGCTTATGTAAGACCTAATTAAGACAACAAATTTGGACCTATATTGATAAGCATCAGTTGAGAAATTTGAAGGGGGAATTTCAGCATGTGGATATGCCACACTCCTAATTTGTGTTTCAGTTTGCTACACCATGTATCACTGAAACATTCACATGTCAATGAGACATGATTGACAAAATCCTGAAAAATCAGCTTACAATGCGGTCTATCCTAAATAGGAAGAACTAATATGCAAGTGTATATACATTTCGAAACACAAAATGTGGAAATCCATGGAAAATAAACATTATGTAAGAGTATACTAGGAGTTCTTTTTTGTGAAACTTCATGTTTTTGTTCCAAATATTCAATAGACAGTAGCTAATTTACATCCAGCGCCATCAACCTGAATGAGGAAAGGTAGTTAAAGCTCACTTATCTGCCTCTTAGTTCATCTTGCCCCAAGGTTCCAAATTGGCACATCAATGACACAAAGAGGCTTGAGAACAAAAACAAGTAGATAATGGACAATGCTTCCTGTGCCACAAGTCACTTGGTCCATCCTTTACGAGATAATGGAAAGAAGATATAGCCATAGAGGCAGTGGAAAGGGACTGCCTCTACACGGCAATGACCCATCCTGTATGAGAGGGCAGATCAAAGAAAAGTCGAAAAGGTAGAGGCACCATTTCAATGCTTTACCAGCAGATGAATTCCTCCCCATGAAGGAAAACCGGATGACTTTTGGCCTTTTGCACTGGTGCGGCCGGTGTGAGCACCCGGGAGTGCACACCGCGAGCCACCACCACCAGTCGCCACCACACTAGGGGCCACCGCGTCCACAAGCATACTGATCACCTTTCCCCCTAGAAAGTGACACCTGCAAGTGGTTTGCTTCTGGGCTAAACAGTACGGCCACGAGACCATGGTGGTTTAGATTTTTCCAAAGCCAGTTCCGATCAGCAAAAGTTCAGCAGGTCGCACAGATTGCACTACGAATCTTAGTTGTCACCAAACAATTAGGTTGCCCTCGAATGGCAGTGGCACAGGCAATTCTAACAGACAACTATATTTATGGACTGCAAATTGTACCCCTTGTAAGTAAGCTGACCAAATCCCGCAGGTCCCAATCTGAACCCAATGGAACAAGGTGCACGGATCTGTACTTCAGCCGCTCAGGGTCCATGCCCTGAGCTGTATGAACCGTGCTTAGCGAGGAGATGTTTTCGCCTAACAAAATGATTTAATGCGTCAAACAGAATCTTCCATGTTCTATGCCTCCCTTGGTTACAACGAAAATGCCTCCCCTAAGATTTCCGGCACTGCCAGTAATCCCAGCATGGGACCTAGCCATACCAAACACGAGAGAACAAGCGACAGACAAACGAACGGAGGAGTCACCGGCGGCGAGGACAACGGCTAGAACGCAACTTAAAATCTGAAAGCTCTGACGAGTTATCGCACGCAGGGAATCGATGCGGCTAGAAAACTCACAGGGTAGTAGAGTATCAGAGACGGAGAAGGTGTGGAGGGAGGAAAAAGGCGGCAATGCGAGCTGACCTTGTCGGGCTGGAGGTATACCCTGTCGCGGAAGAGCAGCACGACGCCGGCCTCGTCGAGCGCACCCGCGAGCGCGGCGGCCTCGGCGCGCGTCCTGGCCGCGCCGGCCTCCTCGCACGCGCGCAGCAGGTCCGCGTACGGGATCACCTCCCCGTCCCCGAGCCGCCGCTTGAGCGCCTCGACGTTGGCGAGCCGCATCAGCCGCCGCGCCTCCGCCGGCGTCACCTCCGCCTCCCCGTCCCTCCTCGCTGCCTCCGCCGCCGCGGCCTCCGGGATCGAGGCGTAGCCGCGGAAGAGGGAGCCGCGCTGGAGCGCGCACGGCGGCGGGGACCGCCGGAGGGGCGCGGCGCCGGCGCCGGCCCCGCGCCCGGCCGCCGAGGCGGAGGCCGAGGACGAGGCGGCGCGGAGGAGGGAGCGGGAGACGCGCCACATTGACATCGGTCGGAGTCGGTGGCTCGGTGCCTCTCTCTCTCTCTCTCTCTCTCTCTCTCTCTCTCTCTCTCTCTCTCTCTCTTTTCAGATGCTGCGTGCGGTGGGTGGAAGGGAGGGCAGGGAGAGATAAGGGGTGGTGGAGGTGGTCAAAGCTGGAGGAGGGACGGAGCGCGAAGTATGGAGAGGAGGCGAGGAAGACGAGAGGGAGGCCGCGTTCGCGTGGGGTTTGGCAAGGCAATTTTTGGAGGGGCGGGGGTCCCTTTCCTTTTTCGTCCGCATTGGCCGATGGCACTATGGCTTACCCTCTCCTGTGCTTCGGGTTCGGGGTGGGTTCCGCCTTCCTGTGCACAAAAGGAGGGAAGAGCGTGTTGGTTTTCGGAAGCTGCTTCGGTGGGTCCTAACGCTTTCCGCCGCGTGAAAAGATTGTTATTCACTTGCACATTTTCTTTAAAAACAATATTCACTTACCTATTGTACAAAGTTCTAAATATGGAACAAATACAGGTCATATCAGCAATAATCGCATGGTTAAAAATGGGCACGCATTATATTAAGCAAAAAACATAGCCTTTTATGGTCACTTCATGGCCGAATATAAACGAACTGTTGTTAAGAAATGGAAAGAATATCATGTATTGTCTAAGGGTTGTGGATTATATTAGGAACAAAATATCTTGAGTAGCCATAGCGACATATTTGGACCTATATTGATGACTGAACAAGAGAATCTGCCAACCCTCTGTATTAGTAGGCCTTAAACCACGTTACGGAACATTAAAGGTTCAAAAGTTGTAGAATTTGTAGATAACGTGCGTACAATCCAACCGTTGGAGCATTTATCATACACGGCAAAATGTCATGTCATTGAACATGACAGCCTCCCGTCCCCACTCGTTTTATCTCTACAAAATTTTTATGAGAGTATCATGACATTAAATATGTTGATGTACATAGAAGAGAAGAAAATGAAAAAAAAAATTGACATATGAGAGAAGCTTCATCACCATGGAACTTCTTGACTTGGTTACCTGGTTTCTGATCATAACTGTGCAAAGACTGGCCTAAGTTTCCGTAAGTGTGATTTGTCTAATTTTGTAACAATTTATTTCTCTCCCAAATCATACTTACTGTCTTCTTCACGAAACTCGGTTCGGTCAGTACAATATGTCATCCAAGCTCGATTATACGGGAGCAACACCTCAGCGCCCCGTGGTACCTTTTCGAGTTGGTGACAAACGCAAAGTAACTAAAATCAACTAAAATTTGCGTACACACTGAAGATAAAAATCAGGACACGCACACGACACGCTCCAGGTGGAGGATATATAATAAAAGAAACGAAAACGAAAAGGAGATCTGTCGGCCAGGTTCAGAGGCTTGGAGTAAAAAGGTTAACCAAAGAAAAACGAAAAGGAAGAACCTTGTTCTTGCTCCTCTGATTTTATTCTTCCAAGGTCGAGAATGAACGAGGACACCGCGCGGTGGGGCGACTTCGACCCCACCGCGGTCGACACGTCGTGGACGCGGCGCGCCTGTCTCGTAGCACGAAGAAAGCAACCTGATGCGACGCGCCCAAGCGATCAAGCCGATGTACCAACTATTCCAAAGCGAAAGGTTGTTGCTGCCGCTCGTCTGCCCCAATTGCTCGGATTGGAACTAGAAACCCACTGCCACTGGCCCAGAGTCCCCTGCCATTTCTGCTTCTACCAAGTCACGGTCTCACGGACGGACCGAATTCGAGTTCTCTTCCAATCACTGTTTTTTTTCTCAGATTCTTTCGCATTATGTTTCCTCAGATCCAGTAACGTCAGATTTGTTAATTCCAGAAGAGAAACGAATATATCATTTGTTTACGTTCATTTCCACGAGCTGCACGTGCAAGCACGTCAACATTACCGACCAACTTCTGAAAATCTTCACCTTGCAATCGCTCGAAGCATGGGCATGGTATTGTTACAGTAATTCAGAGTCACAGGATGCAGACTTTGACTGCAAGCTATTACTTACCACAAAATAATTACAGCTGTGAAAAAATAATAGTGAACAAGTACCCTTGTGTAAGTACAGTTCAGAGAAGAGTTAACTGTGGATCAAGAAAGAAAAGAATGATTGATTAGTTAGAACTTAGATAGAAGCATGCTTCCTCCTAATCTGTCTTCCCGTTTTCAGTGTGCTTCCTCCTCCTGGACAGGGTTTTCACCATCCCCTTGAGTATCTTCCAGAACCAAAACACGTTCATCACTGCTACCGTCGACGGCACAGCCAGCAAGCTGTAGAATCCTAAGGTGAAGATGGACCTCACCTGGGAAACAAGGATGTCAGAACCATTAGAAGAAAATGGAAAGAGAACGACAGTTTTCGTACTGTTTCGTTTTTGCTTTTTATATATTATTAAATAAATAAACATTTTTGCTCTTTCTGTTAAAAAACACCAATAAAATGACAAGGGCTGAAGGGCAATAGAAATTCACAGTTTTTTTTAATCATGATCGCAATGAAGGCTGTTGTATGAACAGACTTCCTGTCACTGGATAATAGAAGTTCTGAACAGCAGTAACAGATACAATGATTTCTGCAGTGGTTATGTGTACAATCTTACTGGAATAAACAGTATGTTCGATTTCTGCAGTGGTTATGTGTACAATCTTACTGGAATGAACAGTATATTTGCATGTTTTTCTGTGGCATGCCACCATTGCTGAACTGTTATGTACAGATAATGCTATAACTGCAAAATTTTCAGTGGCATAAATCAAACTGGCTGAATTTGGATCCCACAAATAACTACAGCTTCCTCATATGTCCATCTGACTTCTTCACTTTTTTCATTGAAAAATTTGCACATTTATTGGCAATTTTTTGTAGTATACGGAGTATTGAGGAACTACCTTTAGATCTAATAAAGAAATATTGATGTCACGAATCTAGGCCTAAAACTTTAGACTATGCATAAATGGATTTGCATTACTGCCCTGGCTAGTTGTTACTTTTTTTTTAGTAACTTGGCTAGTTGTTAGTTCAATACAATGTGTCCTCAGAATAAAAATGGTAACACCATGGATATGTGATACACTGATACCTGATCATAACGAAAATACATGTGGGTGAACAAATACAGGAATAAGATTATCCGAGCAACCTGCAAGCAAACAAAAGACGAGTTAATAATTCTATATTCACTACAGCAAAACTAACATTTAAATAAAATAAAATTTCCTAGACCATTTCCCTTTTTTCAAAATCCAAACAAAGCCCTTATTGTAGTTTCAACTTCACATCAATAATTGATGTTCCCAGGGTATCACAGTTTCAAAACAATTCAGAATCATAACAAGGAAGCTGCAGCTGCTCCACCAGCTCACGTTTGACATTTCCATTTGATTTATAATAACGAAAAGCATATAAATGCCTCTCTACCGTAAAGGAAAACAAAATAAAAAGTTACATATTTTCACCAAATCTGGTCAAAAACCCCAAAGGCTATTTTTGTGAGCTATATTGTGTGTGCAGACAGCGGAAATAGTTAAAAAAAACAGTAACAGTCAACAAGGAACCTAATTACACAATGCTCTAACATTTAGAGAAACCTTCCTGAATTATATGCATTATGAATGTATAGAAAACATGTTTATATAAAATGATTGGACAAAATGGCTGATGAATGATGGGCGCAGCTGCTATACCAGCCATCCAACAAATAGAGCCATGCCGTTGTATAGGTAAAGGTTACAAGTCTTCTGGCCAGTAACATCCAGATACCTGCAAGGATCATTGCAATTTAGGAAATAATGAATGGTAGTCCAGTTCTTACTAATCACGATTAACAATTAAGGATACATTACCATCTGAGGTTCACAAAGGGAGTGGTAACTTCGGTGAAGAGGACCATGAGTATGTACATGTGTGCTTTGCCACTCAACAAAGCAAGACCAATTGCATACATGGAAAGTCCATGATGCAAGAGCTGAACCATCAATGTTACAAAAATAACTCATTGTCTAGAGGAAATCACAGCAAGGTAATTCTATTAACAGAAAGAACGTGTTCGACGACAAAGTGATACTTACATACTCCTTTCCACCTAAAGAAGGAAAATACCATAAGATCATAGCCAAGTCTGTCAAAAAGTAACCAATCGAGACCTGTAGAGTTATACGGGAGGTCAATGGGATGTGTTCTACAAATATGCACGCAACAACAGTGATCATATGTATGCCATTTGGTCATAGAGTAAAGAAGCAGAACATGCTAAAGAAATAAAACACCTCATATGATATTTCCTGTTAACAATTTAACAAATTCACTATCTGCAAATAAAGGGGGAAATGAAGTTGAGCGCACAGCTTACCCCAAACATGCCATCAGATAACCATGATCTTCTATCAATTATTATGCCATTGTTTACATCTTCATTAAAGAGGTCAGAGATCACGAGCAAATAAAATGAAATGGCAGCAGAAACCAATGCATGGAAAGTAGAGAAACCCCTGCCAAAAAGTGGTATCATGTAACCAGAATTAATAAATTAAAGCCAAGAACAAAAAAGAATAATAATGGCTAAAAGAACAAAAGTTGTCTCCCCGTATATCTTACCTATTGTTCCACTCCACCTTTTGCATGGGACTTAACCTACTGTACCCTTTAAAGCACTGAGTGCTAACCTTACGGGTCATCCCATATACCTATAAGGACACTGGTCAGGGTAATAAAGTATTACAAGAATTAAATGATTTCAAAGATTAAAACAGCATTCTTATTTAAGCTAGTAACTTTAGAAGTAGCCAAGTACAGCAACATTTCCAATTCGAAAATAGTAGTTGACAAAAGAGCAAAAATACTCAGCATTGCTATGTGGTAGATGACCTAGGTCATACTCCCTTGTATACAACAATTTATGTTTTTTCCCATACCCCTTTAGTGTGAAGGAAGGATTATATGCTTCATACAGAAGGGACTTTCTAATTGTACCACTCAGTAATTTTGAAAAACAGTGCTTATAATTTTAGCCTTAAAGTGAAAATGTAATGACCTTATGGATGCATAATGTTGTTGATTACAGGGAGTTATATTTGCATCAAAAAACTTTCATCGAGCTGCTTTTTTATATAAATCCTAACAATTCCTATGAAAGTTTCCTCTTCTTCTAGAGGAATTTGTTTATATCTTGAATATAAATGAATAATAAATCCCATGAGAGATTATGGTAGGAATATGTGTTGCACATCCGCAAGTAGTCTCGCATTGGAGTATTTATCTATTTATTAAGAATTTACCACCTGGCACTTATAATCGTTGTTGCAAGTTTGTATGATATTGATCGATCATAAGTTCATAACAAAATATTTTCCTTGACACTCTCCTTCTTATATAGAAAAAAGAAGACATACTTTTCTGCGTGCAACATTGAACACGACAAACAAAAGGAAAGAGAATCAGGGTACTCCAATGCTACACTATAAGGTTGACATCAACTTTACTGTCAATGAACCTTACCCTGATAATACAGACGGCTCACTTTTAAACTAAATAGGGGAATCTAATATTATATCACGATTGCGCACAAAAGTATACACATGGTTTTCATCGAAGCTTCTCATCCTGTTTAAAAAGCCAAAAATAACTCTTATAGAAGACGGTTGAACGCTACTGGTCCACAAACTTGCATTGCGCCTGGCATCGTAGAAGATGGCGACTGGCACCTAGATGCATAATTGACCAGCACCGATACGGCCTACATTGACTTCTACAGTTCTACCTTTGAAAAAAAAAACAGAATGTCGCTAAAATCCTCTGTTCTCCTATATACCAAGATGAAAGATTGGTTCCAAAAATCTCGCAAACTGATAAGACCGGGCAGAGCAAGCTAAGAGTTGCGAGTTTGAATTCAGCTAAGAGGAAAAAAACGAATGAAAGGGGAGGGGCCAAGTGAGGAGAGCTTACTGCGCCGCACATGACGACGCCGGCAAGAACCGACGCCGGCCACAGAATCCGCTCCTGGGGCCCGAAACTCCCGTCCATCCCTCCTCTATCCGCTCCAATCGACGGACGAACCGAGGAGAAGAAGAACAAGAAGCTCCTGGATTAGGCACCGAACCCTGCACTTCCAATTCCAATCTTCCTCGTCTTAGTTTGCAGAGCTTGACAGAGGTTTAGGAAACAGAGGTTGGGATAAGCTTCGAGGATCAGTACCTGGATAGGGTAGGGTAAATTGGGTCGGGAAATAACTTGCCGCGGAATCGTCGCCGCTTGCTCCTCTCCCTCGGCTCGGGGTTTTCTTTGCGGACTCGGCCTCGCTCGAGCGTTGAGTTGAGCCTCCTCCGGTTTTTAAAGCGGGGTGGGTTGCCCCGCACGAGAGGGCGACGGCTGGACGAGGCGAGGTGCTCGGCTCGTCTCGGCTGGTTGGAGATCCACGACCACGACGACTCCGCGAGGACGGGACTCTCGCGTGGACGGGACCGTGGCCAGTTGTGTCCACCGTCCGCCAGCCGATCGGGTTGGTTACTTATTTGGTTGCACGGGTGCGGTGGGGAAAAAAAAGAAGAGAAGGTTCCATGATCCATCAGACGGTGACGCCGTACGATTGTTTCCTGACAATGACGTACAGGAACGAGCGGTTCGTGACGTGATTTTTCAGCCAGCTTCACAAGTCACAACTCACAACATATCCGGTGCGTTTTGCAGATCGTTGCAGGAAGGGATTGTTTTTTGCGGGGTGTTTTTCAGCTGATTAATTGGACATCAAATTTTTTTCTCAGTCGGCCAAGCATGCAGCCTTTAAAAACTACTGTACTGTACCAAAATTGGACAGCTCACCGAGACACTGACCCATATGTTTCCTCCAATCTCGAGTCATGGGCGCTCGTTCTCGTATTCACTCTTTCCCTATGGGCTATGGCTGTATTGTCGGTCCGATTTTATATGCCCCTCCCCAGTGCTCACATGCCACCCAGCGACAGCAACGAATACTCATATGTCATTTTGCCGCCTCCTTTCACCACCGCGACCAATTGGTCCGACCATCAGCCAGAACCCTAACTCTACAATGATGTATAGAGTAATTGAACATACGTGGAAAAATATTAAGTCGAATTGGCATCGCACCATGCCGCGGCTCTCTATAAATGTTAGGTTCATCTGCCCATCTGCCTTGATCTATTTCAGTTAGAGGAACACTGGCCAACGGCCCAGCGTTTGACAGTGAGATCTTGCGAATAACAACTTTGAAAACAACGTGAATTATTGGTATTTCATTTCTTCCCGTGACCTCGATGATTATTGAGAACCGAGACTCAATAATTTCTCCGAATAAATACTACTGTGCTGGGAGGCTGGTTGTTGTCCCCATTAATTTCACGATTGGTTCCGTCCCAATCAAAGCAAAAAATATGATCCTGACTAGCATGTAGCAGCGGTTCTCACTTCTCAGTTTTTAGCGGATGGTTCTCCAGGTTGCACCTGCCATCCGCTGTATGCTGTCCAACGGCCAACGCTCTCCTGACCTCCGATCGCTCTCCTCATAAATAAGCCCCGCCCGTGCTGATGCCGACGGCAAGCTGAAGTCGCCCAATTAAGAGCGAACCCGACGTTGCACATTCCGATCCCAACCACGTTTCTTTCCTCTCCACACAGCGCCAGCGCGCAACATGAATGATGTCAACAAAATCGCAATCACAGGTGGAGTACGTTCTAGACGAAGTCCTCAAGTACAGTACTGTTTTTTTAAGAGGAAATATTCTGTTCGCTTGACTTGTGCTTATCCAGCCAACAATATTTTTCTCTCACAATGAATCAGCATAAGCCATCAGTCAACAATATTTTTCTCTCACAACGAATCAGCATAAGCCATCAGCACAAGGGCTTGTAGTTTCGGCCACAAAAGCGTCCTGCATTGGAACCTCGATATGGCCCGCTGGGCCAGGCGCCCAGGTGTCTGTCCTTCCACTCTGGCTGGTAAGAGTGGGCCGTGTCCTCACATGTCTGGCCCGCCAAGGTTTTTGTACTCGCTGGCAGCAGAATGCCGCATGCAGCTCACTTCGTACGGTGGACCAATCACAAGCGGACACGCCTCACAGCTCCAAAGTCCCCGGGCAGCCGGTGAAACGACCATACAACGTCGCGAGCGATCCGTCCCTCTGTTTTCTGCCGTTTGACCCATTCATTCCCCTCACCGTCCGGAAGCGTCCACGCGCGCCTCCCTCGAGCGGCCAAGCCTCCTCTCTCTCGCTGCCACCGCCCCTGATCGAAACGCAACTCGCGTGGCCGGCAGAGAGAGAGAGGACGAAGCAGCAGAGAGCGCGTGATCGTGCCAGGCGACGGGGAGGAGGGCCGCGTTCCGGTGACCGGCGAGAGAGGGCGGCGTTGGGCGCGGCCCATGCGCCAGCAAGATGGACGCGATGCCGATCTCCGACGGGGGGCTGCCGACCAACGTGACGGAGCAGATCCGCAACGTGACGCAGCCCAAGGCGTCGAGCACCGTGGTGTGTTACTCGCCCATGATGATCACCACCAACGGCATCTGGCAGGGGTTCAACCCGCTCGACTTCTCCCTCCCGCTCTTCATCCTCCAGACCGCCATCATCGTCGTCACCACCCGCTTCCTCGTCCTCGTCCTCAGGCCCCTCCGCCAGCCCCGAGTCATCGCTGAGATCCTCGTACGCGCTCGTGACCTCAACTCGATCCAATTCTCGTATACGTGCGATCATGGTGATCGATCATGGATTCATGTCTGTGCGCGCGCAGGCCGGCGTGCTGCTGGGGCCCTCGGTGATGGGGCAGATCGAGACCTGGGCGAACATGGTATTCCCGCAGCGCAGCCTGCTGACGCTGGAGACGGTGGCGCACCTGGGCCTGCTCTACTTCCTCTTCCTGGTCGGGCTGGAGATGGACATCGACGTGATCCGGCGCTCGGGGAAGAAGGCTCTGTTCGTCGCCATCGCCGGCATGGCGCTGCCCTTCTGCATGGGCATCGCCACGTCCTTCATCTTCCGGCACCAGGTGTCCCGGAATGTGCACCAGACCTCCTTCCTGCTCTTCCTCGGCGTCGCGCTCTCCGTCACCGCGTTCCCCGTGCTGGCCCGCATCCTCGCCGAGATCAAGCTGCTCAGCACCGAGCTCGGCCGCATCGCCATGTCCGCCGCCATCGTCAACGACATGTGCGCCTGGATCCTGCTCGCGCTCGCCATCGCCATCTCCGAGGTCAACAGCGCCGCGCTCTCCTCCCTCTGGGTGCTCCTCTCCGGCGTCCTCTTCGTGCTCTTCTGCTTCTACGTCGTGCGCCCGGGCATGTGGTGGCTCATCCGCCGCACCCCCGAGGGCGAGGGCGTCAGCGACATGGAGGTCTCCCTCATCCTCACCGGCGTCATGCTCGCCGGAGTGTGCACCGACGCCATCGGGATACACTCGGTGTTCGGCGCCTTCGTCTACGGGCTGGTCATCCCGACCGGGCCGCTCGGCGTGGTGCTCATCGACAAGATCGAGGACTTCGTCACCGGCCTGCTCCTGCCGCTCTTCTTCGCCATCAGTGGCCTGCGCACCAACATCCGGAAGATAAGCGACCCCGTCACCGTCGGGCTGCTCGTGCTCGTCTTCGTCATGGCCAGCTTCGCCAAGATCATGGGCACCATCATCATCGCCGCGCTCTACACCATGCCGTTCCGCGAGGGCATCGCCCTCGGCTTCCTCATGAACACCAGGGGGCTCGTGGAGATGATCGTGCTCAACATTGGCAGAGACAAAGAGGTTCAATAAACACTACGTACTGCTAATTAACATCACCATAAGTACGTAGTGATCATTAGCAGGCACCGTGTCAACCATACCAAATATATGTGATTTGAACTAGGTGTTGGATGACGAGTCGTTTGCGGTGATGGTGCTGGTGTCTGTGGCGATGACGACGCTGGTGACGCCGGTGGTGACGGGCGTGTACCGGCCGTCGCGGCGCCTCGTCGGGTACAAGCGGCGGAACCTTCAGCGCATCCGGCACGACAGCGAGCTCCGCATGCTGACCTGCGTGCACACCACCCGCAACGTGCCGTCCGTGCTCTCGCTGCTGGAGCTCTCCAACCCCAGCAAGCGCTCCCCCATCTTCATCTACGCGCTCCACCTCGTGGAGCTCACCGGCCGCGCTTCCAACATGCTCGCCGCCGCCGCCGCCGCCGCCTCCTCCGCCTCCAAGCAGAGCCGGAGCGGCACCGCCTCCAACCTGCCCCCCGTCACGGAGCACATCTTCAACGCCTTCGAGAACTACGAGCGGCACACAGGTCACAAAATGCTTGCATCAGCTCCTCCTAATAATCGACTAATTACTAGTTAACATTATTTTTTCAAAAGGATAAAATGGGGAAATTTGTGTGGCACAGGAGGCGTGTCCATCCAGACGCTGGCGGCGGTGTCGCCGTACCAGAGCATGCACGAGGACGTGTCCGTGCTGGCCGAGGACAAGCACGTGTCCCTCATCGTGGTCCCGTTCCACAAGCAGCAGACGGTGGACGGCGGCATGGAGCCCATCAACCCCCACGTCCGGGGATTCAACGAGAGCCTCCTCTCCTCCTCCCCGTGCTCCGTCGCCATCCTCGTCGACCGCGGCCTCAGCGCCGCCGCGGCGCGGATGGCCACCGAGCACCACGTGGCGCTCTTCTTCTTCGGCGGGCCCGACGACCGCGAGGCGCTCGCCTACGCGTGGCGGATGGTCGAGCACCCCGGCGTCGCCCTCACCATCGTGCGCTTCGTCCCGCCGGACTACCGGCCCCGGTCCGTCTCCGGCTCGGCGTACCGGGCGTCGTCGGTGGACTCGGCCGACTCGCGCGCCATCACCATCGCCGCCGAGGGCAGGAGCGAGCTGGAGATGGACGAGGACTACCTCAACGAGTTCCGGGCGCGCAACCACGGCAACGACGCCATCTCCTACTCCATGAAGATGGTGGCCAACAGCGAGGAGACGGTGGCGGCGATCCGGAGCATGGACAACAACCTGCACGAGCTGTACATCGTGGGGCGGCGCCCCGGCGAGGCGGGGTCGCCGATGACGGCGGCGCTGGAGGACTGGATGGAGAACCCGGAGCTGGGGCCCATCGGGGACATGCTCGTGTCGTCGGACTTCTCGATGACGGTGTCGGTGCTGGTGGTGCAGCAGTACGTGGTGGCCGGCGGGCCGGCGCCCGCACCCGTCCCGGCGCCGCCGCCGAGCAGCGACCCGGTGCGCCAGTACCTGAGCAACGCCAACCAGCGCCCGTCGGCGGCGGCGTCCACGGCGTACAGGACGAGCGGCGCGTCGGTGGCCAATAGCAGGTGGTCGGGCTCGTCTGGCACCGTAGGCTTCTGATCGAGCAGGATGTACGTACTAAGTTCCTACGTAGTTTTTTTTAAGGCAATGTAGTAGCTAGGTCCGTCGCCGTTTTCATTCAGGATCGAGGTTTATTGTTTATTTTGTTTGTGTAGTGTGTATACTGCTGTATCTGTATTTAATTTTCAATCGGGCTCGTTATTAGCTTCGAACGATTGAACCGCATAATCAATCAGGTTTGTTCATTGCAAGCACTAGTAAAATTACATCATCGACGGGAAGACTAATTAAAGCACCCAGCTTATGAGTGCATTATAGTCAGCGAGTTTGATGCAAGTGGACCTACGCCTCACCATCCGGATCGTCCCGGATCCCTCTCCGCCTCCGTCCTGCCGTTCGACCTCGACGGCGGTGATAACTACCACAGTGCCTCGCATTTTCCAGACCTTGTCAGTGGGGTCGGTGGCGAAGAACCTGACGCTGCATAGCTTGCCGCATCCCAGGTGCACGACGGCGGAGCTCCCGCGAAACCACTCTCCAGGCGGCCTGAACTCCTCCCACTCACCGCACACCTCCGGCGGCGACGAGGCGGTGGCGGCGGCGAGGTCCGCGGCGCAGAGGCGGCGGTCCGGCGATGAGGAGATACCGAACCACAGGCCGCATCCGGGGTCGTACTCCGCCTTTCCGCGGAACGGGAGCGCCCAGTCGCCTTCCTTCCGCCAGGCGCGGCGCGCCGTGTCGAACGAGTAGGTGCCGACGCCCTGGGTGTACGTCCAGATGGCGTCGCCGGCGACGGCGTGGGAGAGGATCTGGGAGCGCGCGTACCCCGGCTCGTGCACGTAGGGCGGCTGCGGGAGCCTGCGCCAGCTCCAGTCCTCGCGGTGGGGCACGTAGAGGAGGGCCTCGAAGCAGCGGCGCCTCTCCCGGTGCGGGATGTGGTCGAGGAGGTACAGGCTGTCGCCGCCGACCGACGCGGAGAGGGTGTGATACTGCTTGTCGCGCAGCTTGGGCCCGGCGCGGATGCTGCCGGCGGCGGCGTCGTAGATGAGGGTCCGGCGGAGCTCGTCGATGGACACGACGCGGTGGCCGCCGAGGAGGTGGAAGTTCATGGTGTGCCGAGGTTCCGGGGGAGGCTGGAAGCGCGCGGCGGGAGGAGGCAGCAGGAGGGCGCCCACGCCGCCGTCCATGGGTTCGGGGTCTGGGTCCGGCTCGGAGTGGAACAAGGCCTCGACGTCGATGCTGTGCAGCGAGTAGGTCTCGTCCCTGTCGTCGGAGACAGGTGGAGATGCCTCTGGTCTGCCGTCGTCGCCGCCATCGTCGCTCGATCGCCTGCGCCTTGCCTGTCGTGTACTCTGGACCAAAGACGAGCAGCATGCACCTGGCTTTATAAATCCAATCGATCAAATGGATATATAAAGAGAGCTCCGGGATTCGGCCTCTGGTCGATTCGTATTTGGAGATCGAGTTCGATCCCGATTCCTTTTTTTATGATTTATATATAAGAAATATGAGATCAAATGTAGCGGTTTAGGCGTAAATAAATTCATAATCTAAATAATAAAAGGAGGGGGATTAATTTGTTTAAACTAAGTATCCCTTAATGTGCCCACACGGCTGCACTTCAGCACCAACAATTTCTAGAGCTAGAGATCGATGAGGAATAGCTCCAAAACCCTTTAGAACTAGGTTGCACTTCAGTTTTGCCTGTACAGGATGTGTTTAGATCCGGCGAAAAGGTGGTAGAAAAGTTATAATTAACACTGTAGCACATTATTTGTTTGTGGTAATTGTTGTCCTACAATGACTTAACTAGGCTCAAAAAATTCTCGTCGTGTACATTAAAACTATACAATTTTTTTATTTACCTACATTTAATGTCCCATATATGTATCGATATTTTAACATGATGTGATGAAATTTTTTGCATAGTGAAATTTTGAGATGGAATTTTGGAAACTAAACACACAGCCATAGTCAGAAAAGTGTTAATCGGTCGCACTAAACTTGTACGTACACGGAGGCGCTGCAGGAGCTGCTGTCTGGGAGCCTGAACCTGGCCCGACCGGCTGCACGGCTTCTTCAAGCTGCGCCCCACCAGCCCACCACGTTCTTCCGCCTCAACCAGTACCCTCCGTGCCCGAGCCTGGAGCTCGCGCGCGCTCGGCGTGTGGTGGGCTGGTGGCACAAGAATATCCCCGCCGGCGCCCTGACGATCCGGCGGGCTCGACGTCCGGCGCCGGCGCAACGGGAGCTGGTGAGCGATGAGGACCCGCGCCCAGGTAGCGGGCACAGTACAGCTGGGGCGACTTCTTCAGTTCTTCAGCACCAAGCTCAGTGGCAACTACAATAGCAGGTGGTCAGGCTCTTCTGGCACCGTAGGCTTCCGACCAGCAGGATTATACTGAGTACGCACTAATAAGTTCCTAGCTTTTTTAAGGCATGTAACTAGGTCCTTCGCCGTTTTGATCCAGGAGGCCGGTTTATTGTTTATTTTGTTTGTGCAGTGTGTATACTGCTGTATTTTCAATCAGGCACGTTATTGGCTTACATGGCCAGTGCCATTGCACTGCCATGAACTGAAACTTGACGCGAAGGATTGTTTTACTCATCAGTGTTCAGTGATCAACTAGCCCTGAGCCGCAAAAATCGCTGAGGTTAATAGGATATTCGTCGCTAAGTTTTCTCAGTGCCACACAGTCTACAGCAGTTCGACCGTAAACTCATGATTTGATCCACTCAAAATAATGTCATAGAGTTCCCCACATGAATTTACTCAAATCTAGATGTAGCATTTTTGGAGACTGGGTTGGGAAAAGAAAAAAGAGACTGGATAGAGGAAATGGAGTTTTTTTTCCTGAGTGACAGCCGGCACGCGGCACCGTTGGTTTTTTTTTAGGACAGGCACCGTTGTGGGTGAAACGAGGCCGGCAGCCGGCCCGATCAATGGCCTGCTATATCTTGGTGGCCCATTATCTTTTGGGCTAATTTGTTAGGGCTGGCAGCCCAACACGTCTTTTAATTTGTCCCTTGCCCTTTTTTTCCTGCCTCCAGAAGCATGCTGTCCGTTTGTACTTAACCACATGTTAGCAATCCTGCATAGTTATAGTGTCACTGTACATTGCTTATGATCTTATTACAGTTTTATTACAGTCTTACTGTGACTGTGATCCTGCATTTTGGAGACTGGGCTGGGAAAAGAGATTGGGTAGAGGAGATGAGTTTTTTTTTCTGAGTGAAAACGAGGCCGGCAGCCGGCCCGTTCAATGGCCTGCTGTATCTTGGTGGCCCATTATCTTATAGCAGCCCAAGGGTTTTTTAATCTGTCCGTTTGTAGTACTTAAACACAGTACTAAGATAGCAATCCTGCATAGTTATAGTGTTTGATGCATTCTTTGTGCTATTCTGTACATTGTCAATATGATCTTATTACAGTCTTACTGTCTCACGAGCACTGTGTTAATTCTTTAATTTTGTGGTCGAACCAAACTCCAAAAGCAGATTCAGTAACATATACTGTACTACTCCAAATTCAGTATACCGAAAGACTCCTTTTCCCTGCCCATTTCAAAGGGCAGCAGCAAATAAAGTCCACCTTGGTAATACTAGTGCTTTGGCACTTTTTATCGAGCCCCTCAAGATTAACCCCGATATCACGCTCGCTCGTCCCAACGATTAGCGTTATAAAACTGACAGCAAAAGATCTCACAAACACCGGTACAAAGCAAAGAGCCAAGAGCTACATGTCTCCAGCTGCTACCACAGTCCATGAAAAAGAAAGCAATCCCAATAAGCAGGCTGGCAGAGCTAGATGCTCCGCTCGTATCCATCTCCGCGGCGTCACTACTTCAATCTTTCTTGGATCAATCGCCAACCCAACCCCGGTCGCATCATTGCCCGGCTCCCACATGGCTTGTCTCTCTCCTCCCCGAGCTGGCCCAGCTGGGGGCCAAGCCGCTCTATAGCAGCTTCTGTGTGTGTGGTGACGCGCAGGGCAGCAACGCCGCCGCGGGTGCCCTGCATTCACGGGCGCGCCAGTACCCCTCCACCACTTATCGCCGATCGTCTCTGGACACTGTACTACTGTAGCCGCCGCCCCAAGACTCCATGGCGATCCTTGCGGCACGTATGCGATACAGCAACAGTCCCAACTGCTCGCCCCGGTTTCTAAAACGAGGCCACGAGGGACGTGATCGACGGGGCCCGGCCCGGGGGGCAGCGCAATGCATGTCATGTGCGACCCCCCAGCCGAACGGCGGATGGTCCGTGCCCCCGCTCCAACTCCGATCCACGCCTCCGCGCCGCGCTCGGTTCGGTCGCGGAGAGCGACGGTGTCGGGGCGGAGCCGGAGCCGCTGGGGACACGCTGCCTGGTTGTCAGTGAGGCCTGGAGTTGTCAGCGCGGATCGGAGACGGCGGCAGCGGCAGCTAGCACTGGCGGGGATTGGTGGGCAGGGCAGGGCACGCATCATCACTTGATTAGGGCGGGGCCTTGGCAAGAGGGGCGGCCTGCCAGACAGGAGGACACCATGATTAGTGGCGATGATGATGCGATTAACCTGTGCGTATTAATCCCCGTGTCCCCTCCCTGCCCCCTCCCAATGTCAGCGTCGGGCGACGGATATGGATCAGCGGCAGCCGAATGCGAGGGCGAGGGCGACCTCGTGGCGCCTTGCAGCTTCGCGTCATCATGGTGTCGGGTGCATTGCTAGCCCTGGGCCTGCGTGCATGCCCTGGCCGGGAGGGCGTCCAGTAATCCTACGGGCGTTGGTCCTGACTCCAGAGCAAAAAAAAAAAGGTTAGTGGGGGTCATGAACGTACTGGGAGTGATCGATCATGCACACAAAGACACGTACGCGAGCTTGAAAACTACATGCGGGCATCTTTGCAAAAGGGTAAAGCGGCCTTGAAAGGGGACGACACTGGTGGTGTGCTACCGATACTCAAGCAGAGGGTCTACATGCGTCGGTAGTGGCCAGCAGGTGATGATTTTTGTAACGTAGTGTGTGCACGGTGCGGTAGCTGTATTTTAGGGCTTGACTTTTGTGCTTAATAAAGAACCAAGCAAGGTTAGTGGGTAGATGTGTCTCCTTAAGCTAAAGCAAGCATTTGTTTTCAAGCAGCTGGGCGATCGTTGTTAGGGCAACTAGCTACAGAGTACTAGATTATATATAATAGACATAAACAATCAGCTAGTGTAATGGTGTATATGTGCACTTTATACATCTTTTCCAGCATATATACATGAAAGCTTATCCTGCAAGTGAAGCTGCGGAAATGGAAATGAATATATTATGCGAAAAGTACGTACCTAGAGTTTGTTAGATATGATTGTTTGTAAGCTCAATAATTTTGTGCCATGAAAAGAATAGTTTTCAATTAGACTTTTTGTATATGAAACTCTCTCTTGCATCAGTTTTGATATCTTGAAATACGGTAGTTTGATTAGATTCTTCCAACACACACCTCTTACATCATATGGTCCTTATAATTCGATTGATGAGACCTGAAATTGTGGACAAAATCATTGCGTGCTAGCTAGCTGTGGGCACGAACCGATCTATACCAACACACTGTTACACATCTCCATCGTTGAGCATCCTAGCTACCAACAGAGGATTGCTCAACCGTTAAATGGGTGGGTGGCACGTCAATATATACGCCGTGTACCTACTGATGCTGCCATAATCTGGTAGTCCTCCTTCAACAATCACTAAGACCACCCTACGATGGACTTGCATGAGAAGGACCAGTTCATCAGAACAGATTCCTGACTTCTGAGCTAAATGATGGTAATCTATCTATCTATCTATACTAAAAGGATCATAGAGAATTGAAAACACTTCTCACCCAATATACCCACACCCATCTCTCACAGAGGACCCACCTGTCGGGTTGTAGAACGTGGAAAGACGTGGGAAAATGTGGAAAAATAGTTCAAAATGCGAGAACTTTTTCACCTGAAATTTTCATACCCGCCCGCACATACCCACCGCGGTAGAAATCTCGGTAAGGAAACCTGGGTCGCCCTGCGTACCCTTTCCAAACTATACACAATTATCCCGTATTACTAATAGACAATAAATTAGAGAGTTTTTTTTCATATAAATAAATGCCAACTATTGAGTTTTGAGAATACATAAAGCTCTCTATACATGAGAGAGCGAATATAAAATATTTTTAAAAGCACTTGGCACGGTTGGCCTGTTTACCATGGTCCACTAAAGTGACACTGTTTTAGTACCTACATGTCATCAATAAACGTGCGTGGCACATGAGTTGAAACAAATGTATAGAAGAGAGTTTAGCACGCGCGTGAGCATTGCAACTATATTTTATATGTTATTTTTATTTTATACATGTGCGTGCGCACATGTGCCTTTGCTAGTAACGTAGAAAGGACGCATGGAAAAAAGAAAAAGAAAAAAAAGCGTGAAATCCAAATCTTGAACCGCACAACGTAAGTTTATTTAACAATGCACTGCACGACGATGGTAGTTTTAGTTCCTTTGGATTTGGATGTAATTTCTATGTCAAGCTAAATTATTTAACTTCTTTATATATATCGTGCTGCAGTAGGGACTTGTTGCTCAAGTTTCCTAAAGAAAATAAAACAATGCACGGCAGCACACTATAGTCCATCCATTATATTGCATATATACACGTCAAAATCAGGGTTTCTTTCGCAAAAAAGGAAAAAAAAGAATCAGGGTTTAAACGAATTTAACTAGACTACCGCTTGGAGGTGCATGAAGCAAGAGTGATTTTAAAAACTTACATTTCGATCAACCAGTGATTCCGTACCACAGAACAATTATGTGGTTGGAATCTAAAGCATAGATTAATTAGGATGATATCATCTCCTCGCACCAAAGGAGAAAATAATTATTATATCATCTAGCAGGGAGTAATAAAAATGATATCGTTCGGTATGTAAACCATAAGTTGATCGAGACTCCAGAGCCAGGTGTAGAAGAAGATATCCTACAATACTGGCAGAACAATATAATTGCGGAAATCTTGTCCCTGGACGTGGTCTTGTTGACTGAAAACAATCATTTTCTGAGTATAAGTTGTAACTCAAATAACACCCCCCATGGTCCAATCCCCCAGCTCCATATGATGTTTGCTTAGTTGCGCTGAACATGTTTGATCACGTAAGCTTGCCATTGTCTACACCTTAATCAGCCAAATGACAAGAGTCTCTAATTTAATAATTGGTACTACGAGAAGACAAACTCAGCCTAGCTAGTTTATCACGAACACAACCGGCCAATAACGTACGTACAGATGTATCCGAAGTCCGAACCTACTCCCCCGGTATCGTATTAGAAGTCGTTTAGGACAACGACACGGTCACCAACGCACAATTTTGACTTCGCTTTTCTATAAAAATATTTCTTGAAAAGTTATATATGTATATTTTTATGAAAGTAATTTTCAAGACCAATCTATTTATATGATTTTCACGTTTTCAAACTCAACGACTTAAATGTTATTCATGAATTATATTTCTAATGTTTGACTCAAACCTTATCCAAAACGACTTCTAATACGATACCGGAGGGAGTATCTAGTTGAAAACTTGGTTTATTTTCCCTTGAATTAAAAACAAAATGAGATCGGGGATGAACTAAACCTGCTCCGCGTAGGCCGTCTGCAACAAAGCTAAGATGGTCAGCGACGTCCGGATGCAGACATGCATGCAATCGAAAACTCGAAACTAATGTTCGGTACTCCGATCGATCCTCGTCTGATCCACAACCATACCAACATTTAGAAATTATCATCAGATCAAGTTATCCTTTTACCCAGCTTTGTTAATCGCACTGCAGTACTCTCGCCGAGATGTAATCCGGTACGATTAGTAATAAGCAACGTGCGTGTGCTCAGCTCCAAACCTTACAATAACAATATCCTAAAACATTTGCGATAAAATTTAGCCGACCATACGCTGCGTAGAGTTAGGAGTTGCATTATAACTGCGCGTCTCCATCAGCAATTCATCAGCAGGTACGGTCAAGGGAAAATTAACTAAATGGAGAGCATGTCTCCATCAGCCAGCCGCCTCGCTCCAAAGCGCGCGCGCTGCCTCTCTACGGTTCTAGCAGTCAATTTCTTCTACCCCGTCCAAAGCCTGGCCTGCCGCCGCGTGTCCCTAACCCCGGAGCAATCCCGTCCAATCAATTTCTTAATTTCCACGGCGCAACAGCAATCTGCCGAGCATGATTGAATAATTAGCGTCCAAATCGAGCCGGTAACGCGTCCACGTTGGGTGCGTAATCGCATGTATTATCGCCCACCAAGATAAACTGCGAGCCAAAAAAACAACTCCTGATCGATGTATTCTACTATTCTAATTTCTACAGCGCACATGTAGCACGCAGGAAACGTTCCGCATTGCTGGCTGCCAGAATTCTGCTCGGATCGATCGAACTGTTTCGAATTGATGTGCTCGGATCCACAGAAAAAATTATAATCTTTTGACGTCTCGTCGTTTTAAACGCCACTGTTTGCTCATGTGCCCTACCGATATCGATTATGATCTGCGGCAGAGTACCGCGAATCATGCATGCACCAAGTTGCTTTGGCTAAAGCGGCGCAGAGGCCATGATAATTTTGGGAGGCCGTTATGAGTTGATCGAGCTTCGCCGGCATCCCATGTCGTCACCGTGCCCCACGCACGTCAGGGGCAACATGCCTTTGCTTGTTCGCTTGCCGCTGTATATATACAGCGCTCTCCCACCTCTCTAGCTACCAGCCTCAAAGCCAGCCACCAGGACCTAGCTGCATAGGCCTAGCTAGCTAATAAGCCTGACTGGTACTCAGCAACCACCTGAGAGTACGCCTTCTCCAGAGCTCCGATCCGATCCTCCAGCAGCCTTGATCAACCACGCCGGAGGTTGATCAGTCGAGCTATAGCAGCTAGCCAGCGCGCCATGGCGAAGGTTCACCCCAACGTGCTGCCATCGCCGGCAGAGAGAGCGCCGTCGCCGGCGCCGGCCGCGGGCGAGGAGGAGCCGCCGACGACGCTGACGGTGTGGCGCAAGTCGCTGCTGTTCAACTGCAAGGGGTTCACGGTGTTCGACGCCAAGGGCGACCTCGCCTACCGCGTCGACAGCTACGACGACGCCGAGGGCGAGGTCGTGCTCATGGACCCCGCGGGGCGGCCGGCCTTCACCGTACGCCGGAAGCGCCTCAGCCTCTCCGGCGAGCAGTGGCTCATCTACAAGGGCGAGGAGGCGCGGCGGCCCGTGCACGCCGTCAAGCGCGGCGGCGGCGGCAAGTCGATGGCGCGCGTGGCGCCGGGCTCCGCGGGGGCGTCGGCGGCGTCCTTCGAGGTGGAGGGGTCCTACGCGCGGCGGCGCTGCGTGGTGTACGACGGCGAGCGCCGGGCCGTCGCCGAGGTGCAGCCCAAGGAGGCCGTCGGCACGGACGTGTTCCGGCTGGTGGTGCGGCCGGGCGTCGACGTGTCGCTCGCCATGGCCGTGGTGGTGGCGCTCGACCAGATGTTTGGGAGGCCGTCGCTCCTCAGGAGCTGGTCCTCGTAGATAGATTCCTGTTTTGCTTGTTCAATCTAGACAGAATTTTTCCCCCTGGTCTTGGGGTTGTGGATTATTGTTAGATGCTGATGATAATTCGATTGATCTGCCTGGCACCCCGGGCTTGAGAGCAGATTATGTTCTTGCTTGCCCCAGCCCCCTCCCTGGTCGGGCCAATTGAGATTTTTCTTCTTCTCAAGCCGAGGTCTGTGCGCATCATATGAAATCCATCTCGATTCTCTTTGGCTGTCGCCGGGCCAACCAAAATCTATGAGTGAATCTTGTAAAGAGGGACAGAGATGTAAACATGTACATATCAAGAAAGAAAGAAAGAAAAAAGACTACCAGAAAAAAAAGTTTTAGTTACACTGCTATATGTATATATCTGATTTCTGAAGGTGAAATCTTGTCCTTTGCGTACTTCTACTATCTTCTTCGGTCCTTGCGTCTTGATCCACTCGAGAGCTATTTTTGGGCACGTCAGGTTGTCAAGGCCAAAAGCAACACTGACAGCTTCCAGCTCCAGCGTCGTCTTGTGCTCCGGCGGTAAACACGGTCACACGGACATGGAGAATCTCACACTTGGGCGGCAACAATTTTGTTCGCTTTTGCATGTGGGCTGGCGAGAGAGGACAATCGCGTCGCTGCCTCGCCCGGGGACCCTGCCATCCTGGAGAGACGCACCCTGACCCACCTGGGGTTCCCGTGGAAGTTCAGAGCTGCAAGAGGCAGGCTGGTTGGTGCCTTGCTGCTTTCCAGTTCCAGATACCAGGTGGCGAGTCAGTCCAGCGGTGCAGCCGGTGATGACGATGCATGCCGGAAGCCGAACGATACACAGAACGCAGATACTGAGATACGCACCCCATATCTGCAACCTGCAGAGATGGAAGTCGTGTTTTTGTAGTATCTCCCCTGTGTTTATATGTAGCCTGTGCAGTGAAGTACTTTAATCTTGTGGCAGTTCTTGCTTTCATCACAGTGTCCACTGGCTGGTTAGCAGACAGTGTTAGGTTGATCTCCCGGTCCACACGGCCCAAAGGCCCGGCCTTGATCCGCGCCCTGATCGGGGGCGCCCAACCCAACCATTGGTTGGTGGGCCCCTGTCACCCTGCGCTATAAAGAGAGGTGGGGGCCGCCGGCTCGAAGTACGAGGTTGACGTGAGCCGTCAGACCCACCGACACACCTATCCGATCTAGGGTTAGTGCGCAGTTCGTGACGGGAAGCCCCGCCGCCACGACGTCCTCCGACGCCGTTCCAGGCCAAAGCCGGTGGCGACCGGAGGGACGCCGCGACCTACGACCTACACTGCGCATCGCTGCCTTGCGCAGTTCGTCATCAACAGAACGTGACATGTCTTCCTCCATTGGAGGCGATGGTATGGATCTATTCGTTCTTCGTTCATCATGTTCTTGTCATGGTTCTATTATTGTTCTTCAAGTTTTACTGTCAAGATTCAAGTTAATGCTTCTAGATCTGTGGCTAGTGATCCGTCAATGTTAACAATGGTATCAGTCGCCTTACTAGCGCATAGATCTAGTATTTTGGAATAAAAATCAGATGAAAAGGATCCGAATCGGATCGAAAGAAACAGAGAAAAACTCGATCTCGAAGGATCGAACAGACAAATAAAACTCGATCTCGATGGATCGGACAGATACAACCCCGCACCGCGGGAAACGAAAACAGAAACCCTAAATCGAGCACACTACCTCAGATCCACCACTCGAAGTGGCAAAGAACAGAGCACCACCGCGGATCCCATCGACGGCGGCGCGCGCACCAGTAGGTGCACGCGCGCGTCGGCGATGGGACTCGCAGCGGCGCCAAGAATCTTCTTCTTCTTCAACAGAACCTGATCTATTTCTTGGCCGTGGGCTATGGAACGAGAGAGAGAAAGAGACAGAGGAGTCACCGCCGGCCATGGCTCACCGGCCATGGCGCGACGACGGCGACAGAGCGGTGCGGCGGCGAGAGGCCACCGGCCGGTGTGCGAACGCGCTGAGCTGCTGGAGCAGCAGCTGCTGCGCGAGGGAGAAAGTGATGAGGGTTAGGGCAACAGGAGCAGCCGCATGGCTTAAATACTCCCCGAAACTCGCGTACAACCGTTGGATTTGCTTGGACGGACCAGATTCAGGCGGGATTGGGGGCAGACGTACGGATGGGCCGTTTCGGCGGCCTGCCCGTCGGCTGTTGGGCCGAGCGCTTGAGCGCGTGAAAAGAAGGCCGCAGGCAGCTGTGTGCGTGAGCGGCTGGGCCGCGCCGTGCGAGCGCCGGGCCGAGATGGAGCATGTGCGCCAAAAGCGCGAGCTGCGTGCTGCTGGGCGCATGCGAGTGCTGAGCGAGTGAGCAGGCCGTGCGTTTGCTAATTCTACACGGGCTGCTGCATCGCTGGCTACGCGTGCGTGCACGAAACAGAATTGGTTCGTTGGCCCAAGTTGGGGTCACAACTACACAAAGAGTATGAACAGTAGCGTTTTACATTTGTTTTGATTGCTTTTCAGCATATTTATATAGAATTTGAATAGAATTTTGCCTCTGTTTAAATTTGAACCAAAGGGATAATTTTCAGAGGGTAAATAGAGTATTTTTTGCTACTGTTCATATGTATTTATTTACATGTTTCCGCTGCATAGATGATTAATTTTGACTTGTATTTAAATTTGAACCAAAGGGATAATTTAATTTCAAGTCACAGATAAAATTTCAGATTCATTGTGATATTGTTATTTTCTGACCAAAGTTGATAATAACAATATTATAATTTTATAGATATTTATTATTACATTATTACTTTTTCTGCCCAAAGGTGATGAAGTTTTAATGTAATAGGATATGTTATTATAATGTTCTCACTTAATATGATTTAATTTCAGCTACGAATTCCATGATGGTCTCCATCAAGGATATTCCGATTCTAAAAGGAGACAACTACAATGAATGGTACAAGAAGGTGGATTTCTTCTTTACCATGACAGAGCTGGATTGGGTTCTCACGGCACCAGTTCCGGCTGAGCCAGTGAAACCAGTCAGAGAGGCTGATATGACAGATGCTGTTTGGCAGCAGACAGAGCAGGCCTATACGGTCAGCAAACAGAAGTTTGATACAGATAATGCCAAATGGATCACTGCCAACAAGAAATGTTTGGCAGTGGTCAAGAACACCATAGAGCCTTCTGTTTTTGGGGCAATTAAAGATTGTCATAATGTCGTTGAGTACTTGGCGAAGTTAAAGAGTCAGTACACTGGCTCTTCAAAGACCTACGCCTCTCAGTTGATCAAGCAGTTGATCAACGCCAAGTACACAGGCGGCATCAGAGAGCACATACATCGCTTAATTCACATAAACAATAAGCTCAAGCCAATGGATGAGGACTTGAAAGAGAGTACCATCATACACTTGGTTTTTGCTTCATTGCCAGATGAGTTTGAGAACTTCGTTGTTAACTACAATGTTAGTTCTGAGAAATGGGACATTGAAAAGACGATAGCGATGTTGGCTCAAGAGGAGGAAAGGATAAAGATAGCACGTGGTAACACTGTTAACCAAGTGCAAAAGAAGAAAAATAACAACAATGCGTCTAACAACGCAAAAGGAAATCCCTCCTCCTCTAAGGGAAAAGGAATTCAGCACTCCCAGCAGCACAGGCCTAAGGATGGGCAAACCACAGTGGAGAAAGATCAGTGTCTCTACTGCAAGGAGAAAGGGCACTACAAGAAAAATTGTGCCGCTTACTTAAAGATGATCATGGAAAGGAAAGGTGAGAATGTTATTTCATTCGTAAATGAATCTCTATATATAGATTATTCCACTTCTACTTGGTGGATTGACTCAGGAGCAACAATTCATGTTGCAAACTCTTTACAGGGATTCCGTTCGACGAGAACTACTCAAAGAAACGAAAGGCGAATTAAAGTCGCAAATGGAGTCGAAGCAGAAGTGAAGGCGGTGGGCGACCTTCTCCTAGAGCTCGACACCGGATTTGATTTATTTCTTAGAGATGTTTTCTTTGTGCCTAGTTTACAGAGGAACTTAATAAGTGTATCTCGTCTAGATGATGATGGATATGGATGTCATTTTGGAAATGGCATGTGTGTAATAGATTTTAAAGATACAGTGACTACTATTGCTTTCAAGAAAAATGATCTTTATTTGTTATCACTACGTGAAAGTGTGAATTCCGTATGTGATGTGAATGCGCTTGTATCCCCACCTACAGCTCATAATAGAAAACGAAAGAGAACTCAAGACACGTCGTCGAAATTATGGCATTGTCGTTTAGGCCATATTTCGAGGGGGAGAATAGAAAGGCTGGTTAAGAATGACATTCTTCCTCCTCTAGAGTTCTCAGACTTAGATAAATGCGTTGATTGCATCAAAGGAAAATACATAAAGATTACAAAGAAAAATGCTGAACATACCGCAGGTGTTTTAGAGTTAATTCACACAGACATCTGTGGTCCGTTTTCAGTTAAAAGTATAGATGGTTTTGACTCATTCATTACTTTTACCGATGATTATTCCCGTTATGGATATATTTATCCAATAAAAGAAAAATCAGAAGCGTTGGATAAGTTTAAAATATTCAAGGCTGAAGTTGAGAATCAACATAATTTAAAGATAAAGATAGTACGTTCCGACCGTGGTGGGGAATACTATGGTCGGCACACCCCATATGGCCAAGTTCCAGGACCTTTCGCGAGGTACCTAAGGGAACAAGGTATAGTTGCCCAGTACTCTATGCCGGGCGATCCTCAGCAGAATGGAGTCGCTGAAAGACGTAACCGTACCCTTATGGATATGGTGCGAAGCATGATCAGCTACTCTACACTACCAGTGAGTTTATGGATGGAGGCTTTAAAAACCGCCACCTATATTCTCAACAGAGTTCCCAGTAAAGCAGTGCCAAAAACACCGTATGAGCTGTGCACAGGCAGAATACCCTCATTGAATCACCTACGGGTGTGGGGGAGCCCTGCTGAGGCAAAGATATTCAACCCGACCATTGGGAAGCTAGATCCCAAGACAGTGAGTTGCCATTTTATTGGCTATACAGAGAAATCAAAAGGATATCGTTTCTACTGTTCTGACAAGGTCACAAAGTTTGTGGAAACGAGACATGCTGCTTTTCTTGAAGAAGAAATGATACGGGGGAGCATGGAAGCTCGAAAGATTGATCTTGAGGAGAGGCGGGTGTGCGCACCCAATCCAATGATTCAGGAGCCATTTTTCGAACTACCTGTTGAGCCTACGCCGACGGTGCCAGACACTGCGGCTCCAGCTCCTGTGGTGGTTCCTCCTGTAGCAACACCGAATGCAAATGTGGAACCTGTCCCTCAGGATCCTATAGAAAATGTTGCTGCAGATCAGGGGGAGCATCAACAGCCTCAAATAGAAAATGTTCCAAATGTAGAGGCCCCTAGAAGGTCTCAAAGAGCAAGAAAGTCAGCAATTCCTGATGATTATGAAGTGTATAACACAGAAGAGTTTCGAATGGAGGATGATCCTATTTCATTCGAACAAGCCATGAGAAGCGAAAATTCATCCAAGTGGCTTGAGGCCATGGAAGATGAAATGAAATCGATGAGTACCAACCGTGTTTGGGACTTAGAAGAAATTCCTAAAGGAGCCAAAACAGTAGGCTGCAAATGGGTCTACAAGACGAAACGTGACTCCAAAGGGAATGTAGAAAGATTCAAAGCGCGTCTTGTGGCGAAGGGTTTTACACAAAAGGAAGGAATAGATTACAATGAGACCTTTTCTCCGGTCTCATGTAAAGACTCCTTCAGAATCATAATGGCATTGGTGGCGCATTTCAATCTCGAATTGCACCAGATGGATGTAAAGACGGCATTCCTTAATGGGGATCTTGAAGAAAAGGTTTACATGGCTCAACCCAAAGGTTTTGTCGTGGAAGGAAAAGAACACATGGGATGTAACCTAAAGAAATCCATTTATGGGTTAAAACAAGCTTCGAGGCAGTGGTACTTGAAGTTCAACGAAACGATAAAGAGTTTCGGGTTTACTGAAAATGTTGAGGACAATTGCATTTATGCAAAATTCCAGAAAGGAAGTTACATTTTCCTCATCCTTTATGTGGATGACATTCTACTGGCAAGTAGCAATGTCAACCTATTATTGGAAACGAAGAAGTTCCTGTCCTCGAACTTTGATATGAAAGACCTTGGTGAAGCCTCATTCGTTTTGGGAATCGAAATTCACCGAGATAGATTAAATGGGGTATTAGGATTATCTCAACAGACGTACCTGGAAAAAGTTCTAGAAAAGTTCTGTATGCAAAGGAGTAAGCCTACTCCTGCGCCAATAGTCAAGGGCGATAGATTTGGGGATTTTCAGAGTCCTCAGAACAGTTATGAAAGGGAACAAATGAAGACAGTTCCATATGCTTCAGCTGTCGGAAGCTTACAGTATGCACAAGTGTGCACACGCCCTGACCTAGCATTTGTTACCAACATACTTGGCAGATATCAGAAAGATCCAGGCCTCGAGCACTGGAAATTAGTGAAGAAAGCTTTACGGTATGTGCAAGGCACAAAAGGCCTCATGTTAACATATAAAAGAAGCGATTCCCTTGAGATTGAAAGGGTATTCAGACTCAGACTTTGCGGGAGATGGAGATGATAGTAAATCCACGACAGGCTACATCTTTACTCTCGCAGGGGGAGCTATATCGTGGAGAAGCTCCAAGCAAACAGTGACAGCAACATCTACGATGTATGCTGAATTTATAGCATGTTACGAGGCATCCTGCCAAGTTGAATGGCTAAAGAAATTTGTACCAGGATTGAGAGTGGTAGACAGTATAGAAAGACCACTAAAGATGTACTGCGATAACCAGCCAGCAGTGTTCTATGCTCATAATAATAAGAAAAGTACGGCTACCAAGTCGATAAAGATAAGATTTTATTCTGTTAAAGATAGAATCCAGGATCACACCATAAGTCTCGAGCATATTAAAACAGAGAAGATGCTCGCGGATCCGCTAACGAAAGGCTTACCACCCAACGTGTTCAAGGAACACGTGGCCGGCATGGGACTAAGGTATTGCCTATGATCTCTGGATTAACAGGGCCCATAGTTTAAAGAATCTATTTCTGAATAGGGGCGTGTACAGTAGCTATTGATTCTATCGACGATTGAGTCAGGACGATGAGATATGCTCTGTGCACAAATCTAGGATGGAATAAGGAAAATTGTAAAAGGTAAAAGAAAAGCGATTGTGAGATCAAAGGGGAGATTGTTAGGTTGATCTCCCGGTCCACACGGCCCAAAGGCCGTGGGCCTTGATCCGCGCCCTGATCGGGGGCGCCCAACCCAACCATTGGTTGGTGGGCCCCTGTCACCCTGCGCTATAAAGAGAGGTGGGGGCCGCCGGCTCGAAGTACGAGGTTGACGTGAGCCGTCAGACCCACCGACACACCTATCCGATCTAGGGTTAGTGCGCAGTTCGTGACGGGAAGCCCCGCCGCCACGACGTCCTCCGACGCCGTTCCAGGCCAAAGCCGGTGGCGACCGGAGGGACGCCGCGACCTACGACCTACACTGCGCATCGCTGCCTTGCGCAGTTCGTCATCAACAGAACGTGACATGTCTTCCTCCATTGGAGGCGATGGTATGGATCTATTCGTTCTTCGTTCATCATGTTCTTGTCATGGTTCTATTATTGTTCTTCAAGTTTTACTGTCAAGATTCAAGTTAATGCTTCTAGATCTGTGGCTAGTGATCCGTCAATGTTAACAGACAGAGATTTAGAGAGGTTAGGGTCTCTTATGGCATGCCATGTTTTTGAATGTTGATGCAAGTATCCGACCTTTTTTTAGAGGAAGTATCACACCTTTGGGGACTTCAGAAATCACAAACATAGCATGAGCGATGAGCACTGAGCAGGCTAGAGTGCTGGTGATTTTGTATGGATTGGGCCAGAACGATGGGCGGAGTTGGCGTGCGAGTTTTTCGCTTACACACACATTTCGCAGCAAGGCCCAGTGAGAACCAACATTTGCAGAACATAGCAACATTAGGCCCAATTCTTATTTCCCAGTGAAGCCCAAGTAACATAAAATGTGTGCCCCGCAGTAAGGCCACGCCAAGGCCCACAAACCGAAGCATAGACAGTTTACGTCGTGCAGTTTCCTTTCGTGAGTTGAACCTGCGGTTTTCCATTTTCCAATTGAAAAAATGACAGGCTCTCGAAGCGTCTCTCCCCCAATCTACAGTGCCATCAGACGATTTGGTGGGCGACTTGCTCTCTCCTCCGTCGATCCGCCGGCCCCCTCTCCTCCGACGCCCTCGTCGGCGACGGAGATGAGGGGGGAGCCCGGCTCCTCGGCGGGAGGACTTGTATAGCTGTAGGAATAGGTCCTAGTGCTTGTAGTTCCCACCGGCGACTTTTATATCGCCGGTTAGGGTTAGGTGTTCCTCTTCGCTTCTCCGGCGACGGCGACGTCTCCGGCGAGGATCGAAGGAGGATAGGTTTGTTCTATCTTCCTGCGTTGGGGATGGAACCTGTGTGCTCCCCCAGGGGCTTCTTCGGGGTCGGCGACTTCGTCGACGGCCACGGGTTTCCCGGCGGCGCTAGGTTGGGGGAGACGGTGTCACCTTTGTGGAACAAGGTTCTCCAGATTTCTCTCTTCGTCACCGGTGTAAGCTCCGATGCTGGGGACGGGCCTGTGAGATTGGGTTGTTCAGAAGCTTGCGGCCGTCTATGGCCACGGCCTTCGGTGGTGGCAGCGACCGCGGCGAGGATGGGACCCTGGAAGCTTCGAGAACAACGGTCAACGATCAGGACCCCAAGTTGGCAAGAAAATGGCAGTCTGCCTGTGCCGGTCGTCCTGCGTGTGTCACAGCAGAGAAGACGAGCAAGCCAATCACAATCAGCCAATCAGGCCTACAGTACATTCTATGGACACTTGACGGTCGCTGGTTGGGCAGGCATGGGGGTCACCTGGACCCGGTTCGCCTCTGATGCCAGCCCGGCAGCCCCTCGAGATTGACCGTCGGCGGCCGAGCGACAGCGACCGGAAGGGCCGTTTAGTTTCAAAAAGCAACTCTCAACTATGCTATACAAAAAGAAGATCATTCATCACATCAAAATATTATAATATACATGAAATATTAAATGTAAATGAAATAAAAAACTAATTGCACAATTTTGTTGTATTCTGCGAGACGAACATTTTAAGCCTAATTAATCAATTTTTGGATAATTTTTCACAAATACAAACGAAATGCTACAGTAGCACAATGATTACGAAGTGACATCTTACCTCCAAATTCAACCTCCCAATTTTAACATAACACCACCAAAATGGACAGTGCAGCCATCGGCGTGAAACGACACGTTTGAGGAAGCCTGTATCCAGTCATCCAGACTCTCAGATGACTAAGGTGGTGTTTAGATATTAGAATTGGGAGGTTGAATTTGGGAGTAAGATATCACTTCGGAATCATTGCGCTACTGTAGCATTTCGTTTGTATTTGTGAAAAATTATCCAAAAATTGATTAACTAGGCTCAAAATGTTCGTCTCGCAGAGTACAACAAAACCGTGTAATTAGTTTTTGATTTCATTTACATTTAATACTCCATACATGTTATGACATTTTGATGTGACGTGGAATCTTCTTTTTGCATAATGTATTTGGAAGTTGCTTTTTGGACTAAACATGTCCGATTTCCATGGCGTACAGCCGTACAGGGTGTTCTGTTCCATGCTTGGCCTTACTGAACGTGTACACTCACATCTAAAGACCACACCTCTTGCAGTCTCTTGCAGCGCAAATACAATATCTCCAGGGAACCGAACGTATACACATCGAGTACTCCGTAAACACATCTCTTTGCTTTCTTGCAGTGGGTTGCATACTCGCAGTTGCAGCTCGAATACAGGCATCTGCAAGGAATATCCATCCAACCCCCGGTCTGCGTGCCCTCTCTCTGATGTCGAAATCAAATTCCAAAGCTCACGTGAAAATCAAGATCCGTGGTGGGGCCTCGTGAGGTGGACTTACCCTGTTCCGTTGCACAGCCTCTGTCAATAAGTGGGCCCCACATGGCCCTGCGATAGCCGCCAACCATCGTGGGCCGTCCAATACCAGGGGCATAATATAAAATCCGGCGGATCTCCGCCGTCTGGATCCACAAACCCGGCGGAGCCCATTTCCTAACTTGAACGAAAAGTCTATCTTTTCCTTCCCTATACAATAAAATAAAGTAAAAGAATAATCTCACCCTTCTACGCATACCAGCCATCCGATGTCTCCACTCCTCCGGGCGGAGCACCGATCCGACCGTCCATTGTAAAATCCGTGATTTAGGTCGAAGGACTATCAAATTAGATATAGTAGAGATTTTTTTTTATTCGCAGCCCGACGTCGCCCTCGCCTCTCCTTATTAATATCGCCGCGGCATCACTTCCTCCAGTTCCATCGCCCCATTGCTCGCCAAGAGTTCTTCTTGTTAGGCAAGGCAAAAGCAGAAGCAGAAGCAGAAAAGGTGAGAACAATTTCAGATTCCTCCCTTCCCATTCGATTTCTCGTTGTTTGCTTGTCCCCGTTCGTTCCTCAGATCGACGCATCCTTCGCATCTGGTTTGCTTCTCCTTTTTATTTTGGAATTCGAACAAGAGATCTGGCTGCTTAGACGACTGTGATGGTCCTACAGTCTCGATTGGCCTTGGCCGTGCAAATTTAATGAATTTAGGTTACATGTCCCGATCTAGTTGATTATAGCGACGCCGTGTGGCGGATTCTGAAGCCAGGCGCAGATCTGTTTGGTTGCGCTGCGGATTTGCTGGGCGTCTTACCTGATGCTGACTATATGGTGTGGTGTGTGATTTGGTAGGTTTCGTTGGTGATGGCGAGCTCAGGATTCTCGTGGACGCTGCCAGACCACCCGAAGCTCCCCAAGGGGAAGCCGGTGGCCGTCGTCGTGCTGGACGGATGGGGCGAGGCCAACGCCGACCAGTACAATTGCATCCATGTCGCTGAGACGCCCGTCATGGACTCGCTCAAGAATGTATGTATTTTCTTTGCATTTTCCCGTCTGCTTCAGTGTGTGCTCTGTATATATGATAGCATGGTTGTAACTGTCGCTTAGTTTAAGAATTTGTGTCGCCACAGATGACTGCGATGACGGATCTAATGTGATTTTTTTCTACTTTGAGCTGTGTTAAGGTAAAAAAATGGTATGCATGGCCATTCAGAATAGGAGTAGATTGATTCTGTAAATGAAGATTCATAGCTGACATGCCTTTTCCACTTGGTCTATGCATCTCAACCCAATAGTTAATGCTGAGTTCCATGTAGTTGAACTGCTTGAAAATGGTGATGCACAGATGATGTCCGTTCAATGATGAAGATTCATAGTTGATATGCTGGTCTATGTATCTCGACCCAAAAGTTAATGCCAAGTTCCATTTAGTAGAAATGGCCGAAAATGGTGATGCACCGAGGTTACTGATGATTAACAAATTGTTGCTGTTTGATTACTTGTTTGATCTCTGTCTCTGATACAGATAGTTTGAACAAAATATAACTTGGTGTTACATGAAACCTACCTGTTTCTTTAGACAGCTCTTAGATGAAAGATTGTGCCATCTGCATAATTTTGTTTGTAGGTACACAACAATCATGGTTTTAACCCACCCTTTTGTGTTATCAGGGTGCTCCAGAGAAGTGGAGACTGGTGAAGGCTCATGGAACCGCTGTGGGTCTCCCTTCTGATGATGACATGGGAAACAGTGAAGTTGGTCACAATGCTCTTGGAGCTGGACGCATTTTCGCCCAAGGGTATGTCGTTAGTTCTTTTTTTTCCTGTGCGTGGAAGGTTTCTGTTGTAGCTACTAATGTGCCGTGTTTGCAAATTGCATTGGACATGAATGGCCACAACCTCTTGTTTATGCCATACAGGACAAGCCTCTACAAGTGATAGTTGCCAATAAATAAACATATACCCATAATAAGATTCGAAATATGTGTAGCATGAGTAGACGTACGAACAGTACAGAGTTAACCATTTTCCACTACTCGACCAGAATAGCCTGTAACTGTGTATCCTTATTGATATGTACTCAACCAAATATATTAATTTTTATTTTGAGCAACTGCTAACTATCTCTTTCTTGTTCTTTTCTTTCACTGCACACACCTTTTCTGTTCTACATTTGTATTCGTACAACGCAATCAAGAAATTATTGTTCTATTTTGTCTTTATAACCATAAGTCGTTCAGTCTCTGACCTAACTACTTGCTGCATTTTTTCTGTCTATATAGAGCTAAGCTTGTGGACCAAGCTCTTGCCTCTGGAAAAATTTATGAAGGAGATGGTTTCAACTACATTAAAGAATCTTTTGAGAACGGTACTCTTCACCTTATTGGGTTGTTGAGTGATGGTGGTGTCCACTCCCGTCTTGACCAACTGCAGGTTTGCTAAGCTTTCCTTGATTTATGGTTGATTAAATTGCAGAAATGTCTTAGGATGCTGTCTTTGCCATAGAATTTACTCTTTCTTTTTTCCTCTATTCAGTTACTCCTGAAAGGTGCCAGTGAGAGGGGAGCAAAGAGGATCCGTGTTCACATTCTTACGGATGGGCGTGATGTTTTGGATGGCAGCAGTGTCGGTTTTGTTGAGATCCTAGAGAATGATCTTTCACAGCTTCGAGAGAAGGGTATTGATGCACAGATTGCGTCTGGTGGTGGAAGGATGTATGTTACCATGGATCGTTATGAGGTAAACACTTTTCATCTTATTCAACCATCAATGTCTATTGTCCATTTGGCTCATAGTTCTGTTTTGTTTAATACTTTTCAGAATGACTGGGATGTGGTTAAACGTGGGTGGGATGCCCAGGTGCTTGGAGAAGCACCCCACAAATTCAAAAGTGCACTTGAAGCAGTGAAAACACTGAGAGCAGAGCCCAATGCTAATGATCAGTATTTGCCCCCATTTGTGATAGTTGATGATACTGGCAAAGCTGTTGGGCCTGTGTCAGATGGTGATGCAGTTGTCACTATCAACTTCCGTGCTGATCGCATGGTTATGCTTGCGAAAGCACTTGAGTACGCAGATTTTGACAAAATTGACCGTGTTCGTGTCCCAAAAATCCGGTATGCTGGGATGCTTCAATATGATGGTGAGTTGAAGCTTCCTAGCCGTTACCTTGTTTCTCCACCGGAGATAGAGAGGACATCCGGTGAATACTTGGTGAAGAATGGCATCCGCACCTTTGCTTGCAGGCAAGTACAACCTTCTTTGTCAATCTCTCTTGATATTGAAGCGCTTCCTTTTGTGAACTTTGAATCACTTGTCTTGTCATAGTGTACTAGAATTACTTATTAATAGCTTTTGGCAACATGGCTCATTCATTGCAACCTATCTTATATCAATTGTACTGGGTAAAAATATTGTACATACCTATCGGGGTCAGTTGAAAACATGTTGCTGTTAAGTATGTACAATTATCGGTCTAAATGTCTGTTTAAACAGGCTAGACGTCTGTTTAAACTGGAATAGCTGGCCTCACTGCATAACGTTTAAACATGCTAGATGTTCGTTTAGGCGAACAATGAGGCTTTGTTTTCTTGGGGCAGATTATTTCTTGCTGGTTATTTTTTGACATTTAGAAACTGGGAAGGGTATAATCTTCAAGGTACATATGTGGAGGTTTGAATTATTTGTACAAAGGCCATAATCTGTTTTTGTGTTGAGCTTGACCTTAAATGCTAATTTTCTATTTATACAATGATCTTAGTTTGCTGTTCTTGAGCTAAGTTTGGCCTCATAAAATGCTCATGTTTTGTATAGCTGCATAATGCTGCGGTTGATCTGAGTTTCATATTCTTCTGCTTACAATAACACATTTTGATATTCTTTTGCTTTCATGGTAACATTGATTTGTGTGTTACAGTGAGACAGTGAAATTTGGGCATGTCACATTTTTCTGGAACGGTAACCGTTCGGGATACTTTGATGAAACTAAGGAAGAGTATGTAGAAATTCCTAGTGACAGCGGTATTACATTCAATGTTGCACCCAAGATGAAGGCACTTGAAATTGCGGAGAAAGCCAGGGATGCTCTTCTTAGTGGAAAGTTTGACCAGGTAAAGGATTCTGAAATTTGATATATCTTCCAATATTCCTGTTGCTTACTGTATTGCTGTTACAGGTACGTGTCAACCTGCCAAATGGTGACATGGTTGGTCACACCGGTGATATTGAGGCCACCGTTGTTGCCTGCAAGGCAGCTGATGAAGCCGTTAAGGTGATAAAAGTTACATACATGCTGTGTTTTGTTTTCGGTATCTGAATGTCTGTTGATGTTCAACTTATTTGCAACATTTCACATTTTATTTGCCTTTGCCTTGTAATAACTGCTCCTCTTTTTAACAGATTATTTTGGATGCTGTGGAGCAAGTTGGTGGGATTTACCTTGTCACTGCTGATCATGGAAATGCAGAGGACATGGTGAAAAGGAACAAAGCTGGCAAGCCGGCTCTTGACAAGAGTGGTGGTATCCAAATTCTTACCTCGCACACCCTTCAGCCGGTGAGTTCAACGCCACAGGATCCTAGACCCTTCTTTGATAGTCTCCGTTCAATGCCACAGGATCCTAGGCCCTTAAGTGTCCACCTTTCTTGATTGCCTGGGTTTCTAATGCCTCTGTTACACTTGCAGGTCCCAGTTGCCATTGGAGGCCCTGGCCTGCACCCTGGAGTGAAATTCCGGACTGACATTCAGACCCCTGGGCTCGCCAACGTCGCTGCTACCGTGATGAACCTCCATGGCTTTGAGGCCCCTGCTGACTACGAGACAACCCTTATTGAAGTTGCTGACAACTAGATACTGTCCAGTCGTGATGTCCAATTTTGTTGCTATAGTTTTGAGAATGGATCGGTGATGGCCATGTCATTGAATAATTTCTGTTTGCAAGCACGCTGCTCAAACTCGCTAAACATTGAGAGACGCATTTTGACTTGCACGTAGATGCTCTATTTATACCATTCTCTCTTGAGTTGCTTTTTTGGCGGTTTGATAGCCATTTTTACTCAGCTATATATGAGGCAGACTGTGTCAGGCTAAAATTACATGGATGGTGGATGGTATCTGTTGTTTGTGAGTCAATTGTTTTAGTAATAGGTGTTATACTAGCTGATTTCAAGAGAATTTCGGACCTGATAAATAGAATTGCAGGTTACTTTACTTTCCCCTGAATTGAAAACTTGTGAAGCCACACTGTCATTAGTTAGTTTGGTCTGATTTCTGAAGACCATTCCGGTTCCAAAATCTGTTGCAGTTCATGGCTTAGGTTGAAAAATTGTGGCGAACTAGTCCGTTTGCCAGTGTAGTCATCGAAGCAGTGTTTTGATGTTCTCAAGCGCCTCCAAAGGTGTTGCTTCCGAAGTTGGATGCTCTTCATCGAAGCACAATGCTGTGATGTTCTCGGACCTTGGATGCTGTTTTGTTTGCAAAGAGCCAAAGGTTCCCTACCCACAGTAAATTCCATACGTGAGTTAAATGAGTAATTTATGGATTATTTTAACTCTCCTTTTCGGTCATTGTTACCTCCTACTACGACTTTTTTTTTTAGCAAATCACAAGAGCTTTATTGATTCATGGCAGAATTACAATCTTTAGTTACAACCCCTAAAAGCCAGTCCGGGGCGTAACCAAAACTAGACCACGTGGCCTCACTAACGGTCGGCATCTTCGCACAGCAATGAGCTGCCAAATTTGCTTCCCGGTGTACAAATGAAATGCGAAAAGACAAAAGAGATCTGCCTAGCTCTTGGATTCCTTGCCAAAGATCACTGATCGTTGATCTATCATCCTCCATCGACTTCAAGGAATTAGCTAAAGATTGATTGTCCAACTCCAGGATGACCTTGTTGTAGCCTAATGCCACAGCCAACAACATGCCATTTCTTGCAGCCAAAGCTTCCGCTGTCAAAACATCAGCTAAATTCTCATACTTTCGTCCTTCAGCTGCTAGTGTTTCTCCTCGTTCATTCCTCAAGATGGCACCAACAGCACCTTTCCCAGATGCAGCATCAAAAGCCAGCCGGTATCAGGTGGTTTCCAGACTTCCACCACTCGCTGCTTCCTCGTTATCTCCTTTTCCTCTAAGCACACCATGTCTTCCAGCATCTTGGCTATGTGTCTTACAGCCGCGCGTGGGTTGTGGCGAGGTGAACCATGCGAACGTGCATTCCTTCCCGTCCATAGCGACCAAACTCCACAGAATGAGGGTGCAGTCGCGGTACTTTGATGCCCATGACTTCATGAACCACTTCCCAGAATCTCCTTGCGTAAGAGCATTCCATTGCCACATGGAAGATGCTCTCTGATGGATTATGTGTGATTGAATATATTTCAGGGGCATGGATGGGGTATTGGTCTGCGATGGTAGTCACTTCCAAGACTTCGATGTCTACCTGAGTGAGAATCCTTTCCTCACTAAAATACCAACAGATAGGCTTTATGGATCTACTACTTGATCCATTGAAGCCTTTTCTCCTAGAAGACCCAATCCGTCGTGTGCTTAGAACTGGTGCCCTTGTTCCCTACATTGCCAATCTGAATGGGGTGCACTTTGCTAACATGTTCACCAAGGGAAATGTTGGTGTTCATAAACAGTTGGGGATTGTTGTCTTCAGGGGTTTTGATGCTGATCAGATATGCCTAGGGTTGAATACTCTCTATACCTGAAGGACAGAATCGTTGAGCACCATGGTTCATCTGTTATGTCATCTCTCCCCGTGTCACTTGAAGATTATCTTGCTGACTTGTCTGCCAAAGGTGTCTGTGGAGATCTGATGGTTGATCATTCCACGACATTCCCTGATAGGCTTTATGGTGATATTTGTATTGAAGCCTATCGTCTGATTGCAAGGGAGTGGCCTGCTATAGATGACAAAGCAACTGGTAATGATAAAGCAACTAGTGTTAGGATACTTCGTGAAGTCGGGTCTCAGCACCAGGATTCTCTGAAGACAGTCCTAAAACATGGACTCATGCCACAATTTCTTCCCAAGTATCTGCAGGCAAACTTTTCAGCAATGAAGGGTCAGTTTGGATCCCTTGCCGCAGCTTGCTTTGCCAAGCGAGGCAAGAAATCTAGCGCTTGGTTGTTTTGCTCACGGCCTCGATTTCTACGCTGTCAAGGATTTTATTTGTTGAGCCAGGCGAGCCGGTTCCGCTCTCCGGCGCTAGCAAGGCTAGCCTTGCCGAGCGAGACGAGGCGAGCTGGACCGGCAACACAACCAAACGTGCCCGAAGTACCCTTTCCATGGAAAGATCCCTCATCTGTCTGAGAAGTCATACGGCAGTGTTGTGTTCGAAGTACACCGTCATGGAGGGATACACACCGTTGAGATTCCAGTCATCAGGGTGGTCAAGTGGAATTTTCCAGGCCTTGGCAACTCCAAGTACAGCAGGGAGGAAGTTCTTAAAGTGATTCGACATGCTTTCCCTCGCTTTCTTCGCGTCGTCTTTGAGGCGTTTGATCATGAAAGTAAATTTCCTATACTCCGCGTCAGAGAACGCAACCCGATACCCAGTATCTATTCTGCCTCGTCAATGTACCAAGTCGCTCCAGGGGTTTTTGTTCTTGTTCCTTATTGTGATTGTGGGAAGTACCCTGACCTTCTGCGAGGAGGAGGTTCTAAGGTGTCTACTGTCATCGCTTCTGGGTGTTGATTTGCTGACCTGCCCTGAAAGTGTTCACTGCCTTTCGTTATGCTCTGCTACACTGAACAGCTAGTTTTGTCCCCTTACTGTGATTGCTTACCTGGTCTTCCCTAAGGTGGTCCTTTTCGCTGACTGTCATCAGAACAGCTCGTTTAAGTTCTGTCAGAACAGCTATAATCTATGATACAGCTATGTTTAAGTTCTAAGTTATGATCTGCTGTTGCGCACTGTGCTTTTGTTCGTTATTTTGCTTGGGGCAAAGACTGATTCCCTAAAGTCCTTCTGTTCGCTGACTGTCATCAGAACAGCTCGTTTATAAGTACTGTTAGCTATAAGCTATGATACAGCTATTTTTAAGTTTTAAGTCATGATCTGCTGTTGTGCACTGTGCTTATGTTTGTCATTTTGCTTGGGGCAAATGACTGATTCGTTTAATTTCTGTGCTGTGATCCATCTCCCCTCATTATTTCCCGTTTCTATGACATTAGCGAATGGATGTCATCGAAAAATTACAAAATCTGAACGGGGCGGCTTCACAAGGAAGCATAAACAAACAGTAGACTTGAGCAAATACTGAGGACTGGGGATTGTTCAATCGGTGGGGGGTTGTGGGTTTTGTGCTGCCAGGGTTTGTGCAAGCGGTGGGTTGGGTTGTTTTTCTGCTGCCTCTTGTAGAAGCGAGCGTTCAAGGCAAGCTAGAGAAGCGTGCGTCTAGGGATGAAAACGGATCGGATCGGAGCGGATAATATCTTTACCATATCCTCATCCACCTTTTTTCGTCGGATGCGGAGCGGAGCGGATATTACCCGAATACGGTTATGGATACGGATTTTGTCGGATATCGGAGATGGTACGGAAGCGGATCGGAGTCGGTGCGGAAGCGGATTAAAATAGACGGATAATACATACTTTTGTGTAACTTTTTATGATGGTGAATATTTTCTAACGAAAACCACAATAAAATAATATAACATGAAAAATACTCCCCTTTTGTAGTTTACGACACAACTAAAGTAACCTTAACAGTTGACAGTGGTACTTCACACTTCACCGGTGTATTTTTGTGTGATAAATATACCTGAGGGTTTGTGGGCTATAAAATATTATGTATATATGTGGGTTGGGCTTAAATTTTATTATAGTAGGTTCACAAAAGTAGTCGGATATCCTATTATAAGCTTCGGATAATCTGCAATCAATTATCGGATAATCCATATCCATCGGATTTCACTAAAACCATATCCTACTCCGCATCCACACAGAATCGGATTCGGATTATCCATATCCGCGCGGATATCCAAAACTCTTCTCCATATCATTAAAATTCGGTTTCGGATCGGATCGGACGCGGAAACTATCCACACCACTTTCATCCCTACGTGCGTCAGTCGGTTCTTTAGAGAAGTGTAGGCCATCCATATTAACTCAGTTTTTATAACGATATATATATGTATTTGCAGATTAGAATTTTCTTTTAAACTTCAACTGCATGTAGAATATAACAATTCTGGTTTAGCTTTTCTTTCGCCTCACAATCCAAGTAAACGAACTAATGGATGGGAGACAGGTAACGTTGCATCACCGGGATAGTGCAGATCTTAGCGGAGCGATGGAGCTAGCTACTGAAGCTATGCTATAAGCGTGGTGAAGAAGAACGGTGTCCATTTGACCATTTCTGCAGGCAGTGTGGTCTGCTCGACTGCTCCTCATTTCTTGTTGAAGGGCGTTGGGCTCTTCCGGGATCATGCTTCTCTTCCTCCACTTGCTCCAGCAGAACTTGCAGCTCAGCCTCCGACAAGCTCTCCAGCCGTTTCTGCAACAGAACCACGGTGATCAGTTTCTATATATTCTGCAGTCAGTGCTAGCAGATGTGAGAATTCAGAAGCCGCGAGCAATTGTATGCATGGTCTCCCCAACCTCCATGACTTCTTCTCTTAGTCCCTGAGCTGGTGCGCGTAGGTCATGTCCTTGTTGGCCACCCGAAACACGGCTTCGTTTGGGAACGCATGGGTTCGAGTGGATCGGGCCTCCAAACCCCGCCGCTACATGGAATGCAGCCCACGTCGGTGAGTTCCCCTGCTGAGTCCAAAGTTGCATTTGGCGAGACGGGAGTCGACGTGGATCGAGTTCCAATACCGCAGTGGTAGCTGGTGTCGCATGGCATTTTAGGTGATCGTATTCCTCTACATCTCCTATGCTATTTAGACTTTTGTCGTGTTTGTTACAATGCCAACCTTTTGTTTTGGAAAGCAATTTAGTTATATCAGGCTAGTTATTTGCCTGCTGCATATTAGTTATATCAGGCTAGTTATTTGCCTACTGCATATCTTGTCTGTCATTAATTTGAATCCTTATTTTCCTACCATTTCAGTGTCATGTGTATGTGAAATCCGAAAATATCATGCTCCTTGAAATTAAATGTTTGACTTTTCTTTGCACATAACCTGTCCGTTTAGTAGCATAGAGAGTTACCGTGATTAGCGTGAATTCACAAGTTGTGTATGATGCTGTCGGTTTGCAGGAGCATAGGGGCTGATTGGTTGGCCGCATGAAGGGCCAACCAGGCTCCCCAGATGCAGCGTCCGGGTGATTGGATTTCTGCACAGCCTTTTGAGCTAGGCCCACGCCATGCAGATTCTCGCCCCAAGCCTGGCTCCCGCGGTGCAGAAAAATTCTGCGTTTCCCCGCAGCCTGGCTCGCGTGGGCAGAGTGAGCGCTCTCGTGCAGCGTGCCATGAGACAAAAAAGCTTCGCACTGCTCGCTATGCACCAAACCAAACAATAGCTCTGATTAACCAGGCTACACAGAGATGACAACCGAACAGGACTCCATGCATGCATTCGGCCTGGCCAACGGGAGCCTGGTTCCGCTCATACGAGCCTGGCTCACCTGAGCAAGAAACCAATCAGGCCCGTAGTGACTTTTGTGCCACAGGCGGCATGTGTCCCCCCTATGTTCTGCCGTTGGATACATTTTCAACGAACATGATTCATCGTGGAGGAGCTAACAGACTCCTAACGGTGTGACCGTGTGAGAGGATAAGCCAAAAGCTTCCCAGGTGGTGGGCCCCATGTGCTCTTATCTCTTCCGGTCAGCGCACATGATGGGGAAAGAGGAGTGGAGAGAGAGATGGCAGCGCGCGGCAGCGAGCGTCGTCGGCGCGGCCGCGGACGGAGGAGGCGGCGACGACGGAGGGCCCAGCAGCCGACGCGCGCGGGGAGACGGGGGGCCAGCAGCGGCGGCGACGCGCGGGGCGAGCACGACCTGTCGGGGTGAGCACGAGCCGTTGCTGGTCCGCGGCGGCGGCGCGCGGGGCGAGCGCACGGCGGCGGCGACCGCGTGTAGCGGCGGAGCATCGGGCGAGCAGGGGTGCAGAGCGGCGCGCAGCAAGAGGGGCCCAGCCCAGCAGCTTCGGCAATCTGTACTTTCTATGATTTGCAGATATTACTTGTCTACCAAATTCCTGATGCTCACCAGCTTTTTGATGCAAGAAATGTGCACATTTTTCTTCTCTATTTTTAATATGTTTCTATGTCGATTGGTTTTCAGTCTTATTGCAGTTTTTTGCGCGTCCTGACATTTCTATAGGGTTTTTCTATTGCTGATTTTTTACATAAACATGTGGGGATTTATATTGTTCTTTGTGTTCTTGTTTTTCCCCATGGGTGGCAGCCTTTTATTTTTGTTTTATCTCAGATTGATTCATATTTGTACTTCTCTTTTTGATTGTCAAATCATCGTGACAAACAAACTTTCTTCAGTAAAAAGAAGTCAAACCATTAGATTAGAATTTATTCTCTGGACAAAACAGCTAGAAACCATTTAGACCATAAGATATTCTTGAATAAAAATGATGAATCTTTTGGATCAGATACATCATATGATCTATAATTTTATCTTTTGGATTTTATTTGAGAAGAAATGTGGAGAGATGGGAGAAGAAAGAGAACGAGAGACAGTTTTTCAGATTTTTGGGGCCCACACGCGCTTTTTCTGTTAACTGCTCCTAACACCGTGAGGGGTGGGCATATGCCGCCCTAGGCACCAGATGTTTTTCGTGTAAACAATGTGAAAAAAAACTTATTTTCTACGGTTTCAACTCCCAACAGTCGACCAATTAATCAGATTTTCCTTATTCGGTGCTTTTTTTAGTATTAAGAACTATTGTAATTGGTATTCGGTTCTGTTTTGCACGGCCCGCTGTGTTTTATAGCTTCTAGGTTTGCATTTTCTTGCCATCACATCCTTTTGCATGATGATTGCTGGGTGCACAAGTGTTGCTCTACTCTCATGATGTCTGCCCGTCTATAGGCTTCACTCGATATGATCTGTTGGCGACAATAATTCTCCGAGAATCGGTTGCGCCACGACAATCTATATGCATATCAAATGTTCCTGACCATATCTATTTCGTTTGACATTTTCTTATTATTAGTGATACAGCATTGTTACCAACTACCAGAACATTTTGAAGATCTGAGATAAGATTTGGTGAAGCGCATGGATTTGTCTGTAATATAATAGTAGTAGGTAGTCTTCTTGTGGCAAGCATGTTCTTTCTTGTAGTAAAGAATATGATGAACAGTTAGCAGGGCAATTATTCTGCACGCTCAATTGTCATTTGTCCGGTAGTTCACGCCTGCTACTCGAAGTTGGTTTGTACTAGTCAATTATACTCTACAACATTAATTCCTGTAAGCGTGACTTGGCTGGAAAGCTGCATGGCTGATGCTTCAACATTTTGATGTTTCTTGTCCCTGTTTACTGCAGGCCGTAGACCTCTCTTTGGGGATGGGGATCTGGTTAAACTTTAGTCAATGAGAATTGAAGATCCTACTTTGCTGGAGAAAGAAGATGCCAAAGGTGCAATCTCTCACAATGCTGTTGATATTTTGATTTGCTTTTGTCCCTGATTTAATCATTGTAAGAATGGCAGTGAAAGATAGGCCTTTTGCTATCAAAGCGAATAAGAAACCGTTATTTTCAATTTTTGTACTATGTGTAGGTGAGCTTTACACTTGTCCAGAATGTGAGTTTTACACTTCTTCCCAACTTGAAACTACTGCTACTCTTGCTCCAACTATCTCGTTAATATTAATTGCTCTTTTTTATACAAACAAACCAAATACAGGTTCAATTGTGTGCAACTTAGGAGTACATATTAAAAGTGCAAAGTTTTCAGATCTTCCTTCATACGTTTGATTTGAATTCTCTGAGGAAAAAAAACAGCTGATACCAGTTTCCTCTATGACTCATATTTTCTGAAAGAACTGGCTGGGCCTTTTCAAATATGAGCAAACAATAAGTCACCTACCGTAGTGCCCAAATAAATCTGTGGTTCTGCACATGCTACCTCTCCACACAAAGTAGCTACGGGGTACAGTTAGTGTTCTGTAAAGTCAATTAGTAGAAAATCTGCTGTTTACAAGAGCATAGTCTAAAGCAAGGTGACAGAGCCTGCTATTGAATCATTCTTTGCATAAAGCTACAGGCATCTGCATGTGGGTGTGGATCTCAGAAGGTAACTTGTGCGCAAAGATTAATTGAGACTGCATTATGAGGGTCATCAGTAACTCAGGCAGCCTGTGGGGGACACAATCAGCAAGCCTTGCATGATTCTCCCCTCACCACAAAGCATTCCGGTTTGCTCTCCTGCCTCTCTTATTATATCCTGCCTTTCTCATGCTCCTTGTATCTCAGTCCTAGCATAATCTATGTCACAGTTGCAGCAATGAAGCCGTATCTTGGAGTACTCCATTTGATTGCGTATAGTATAATCTAAGCTGAATGCCAATTAACTGTCACCGGCAAGCCTTTTGTTTACTTATATTTCCATAGAAAATTCACAATGGCATTGCAAGGAATCTGATCTCACTTGCATACTGTATATTTTAAACTTGGCTGCCCGTATCATTGAATGACTGGGTGTATGGCGGTAAATTTTGAATTTTTCAAATGGTTGCCCTTGGCTCACCGGCCGGGCGGGGGGCGTGCAGCATACCTGTCCCCGTGCCTATGCTGCAGCTGCTCCAGATCGCAATAAATTCACATTAAATGCCCCTGTTCTGAACAAAAGCGGCCGGCGTAAATGAAAGTTGTTGCGAGGCATTGAATACGAGCAACCTTCAGACACTGCTGACAAGCGTAGGCCTAATCATAAACTTTGGTGGTGTTGAGACGTTGAATTTGGAAGGGTGAATTTGGGAGTACGATGTCACTTCGTAATCATTGCGTCACTGTATCATTTCGTTTGTATCTGTGAAAAATTATTCAAAAATTGATTAATTAGGCTCAAAATGTTCGTCTCGCAGAGCACAACAAAATTGCAATTAGTTTTTGATTATCTATATTTAGTACTCCATGCATGTTATGATATTTTGATGTGATGGTGAATCTTCTTTTTGCATAGTAAATTTGAGAGTGGAATTTTGGAACGGGCCTGGCAAATTTCTGTACGCAAGCTTTTGTTTTGAACTCCCAAAGACAGGGGTCGCAAAAACTTAATGAAGGGTGGTGTTAGAATCGGGAGGTTGAATTTGGGAGTAAGATGTCACTTCGTAATCATTGCGCTACTGTAGCATTTCGTTTGTATGTGCAAAAAATTGTTCAAAAATTGATTAATTAGGCTCAAAATGTTCGTCTCGCAGAGTACAACAAAACTGTGCAATTAGTTTTTGATTTCATCTACATTTAGTACTCCATACATGTTATGATATTTTGATGTGATGGAGAATCTTCTTTTTGCATAGTGTATTTAGGAGTAACTTTTAGAGAACTTTTGGAAACTAAACGGGGCCAAGGTTTGGTTGCACTGTTATTATTCTTTTTTATCTGGTGATCAGCATCGATGATCAAATTTTGATTCAGCTGTTACTCCATATTATGTCATAGCTATTCTATGAAATACTAGCTTGATTAAAGCAGATCCAAGTACAGTAGGTCGGTGGTACTCCATCGTTGTTGATTTTTTTCCATAACGTTTGATCATTCGTCTTATTCAAAAATTTTATCCAAATATGTGGAAAAATAAGTTATATCTAAAATATATATGATAATAAAATAAACCGTAAATAAAAGAAATGACACCTGTATAATTTTTTAAATAAGACGAATGGTTAAATGTTACGAAAAAAAGTCGAAATCGAATAGTAATTTGGAACGGACGTAGTACCATATATGTTGCGGTTGCGTTACCAGTTTGCATGAATTTATAAAAATCATAAATGAGAGGATAGAGATGCACTTGATATAAAAAGCATAAACAAAACTAGGTGTACCAGTAAATCCACTCCAGCTAAGAGAAATTAAAGGAAAAATAAATGAACATTCTGGCATGCTGCAATGTTAACTATGACGATGGTAGCGAACTATAGCGTCGTCGGCCACGGCCACACGTGATTGAATTTGTTCGAACGGTCGTTTTTTTTGATACTTGGGCGCTGTTTAGTTCCCCGAACTTTTCAAAAATTCTCTCTCCAAACTTCACTATTCCCATTTCACATCAAATCACATTAATTCTCTCTACTGCATGAAGCATTAAATATAGGTAAATAAAGAAATTAAGTACATGGTTTTGACGTACACGACGAGGCGAATCTTTTTAGCCTAGTTATGTCATGGTAGAACAATGTTTATCACAAACGAAAAGTGCTACAGTCCGTTACAGTGTCTAATGCGACATTTTCACCAAATTTTCTCTTCTTTTTTTTGAAACTAAACACACCCTTGAACGGTCGTTGAACTACAGGATCTTCTGTCAATCCATGTACTACACCATGGTAGGAGACGAACACTTTCCACTTTTCCATTTGCTTTTTTTATCGAAGGGTCAACTTGTCCTGTTCGGTTGGCTGGTGACTGATAAGTCAAACGAACAGTGCAATTTGTGGAGATAAATCCATGAATTTTCAGAGCTTAGTAGGTCGAATTCGTCTTTGTGGATATTGTTTTGGCCTGAAACGGTATGACGAAGTCAAATGTTTTCGAAAAAAAACTATCGTTTTGAGCAAAAGCGCATGGAAGCGAGAAAACAGATCATTTTGTCCATTCCTATTTGTTCCACTCGTATAGCACATTAATACCACCAGGGGCCTCCTCCTCTCCTACCCGCTTCCCTCACTGGTGTGGCGACTGACAGCTCCCAGTGCTCCACGCCCTCCTTACCCCCACTTCTCCTTCTCACCCGGAAGTGCTCCGCGCAAATGGACAGAGCGCCGCTGTGATCCCTCCACCCTCCTCGCCCTCCTCCTTCCCCGCCGCGTCGCGATGGCCGCCGCCTCGTACCCGCTCCTGCTCCTCGCCGCGCTGCTCGTCGCGGCGGCCGCGCCGACGGCGAGCGCGCTCACCGACGACGTGCTCGCGCTGGTGGTCTTCAAGACGGGCGTCTCGGACCCGTCGGGCCGCCTCGCCGCGTGGACCGAGGACGACGACCGCCCCTGCGCCTGGCCCGGCGTCGCCTGCGACGCCCGCACGGGCCGCGTCGCCTCGCTCTCCCTCCCGGCGGCGTCGCTCTCCGGCCGCCTCCCGCGCGCGCTGCTCCGCCTCGACGCGCTCCTCACACTCGCCCTCCCGCGCAACAACCTCTCGGGCCCCGTGCTCCCCAACCTCCTCGCCGCGCTCCCGCGCCTCCGCTCCCTCGACCTCTCCTCCAACCGCCTCGCCGCCACCGTCCCCGCCCAGCTCTTCGCGCAATGCCGCTCCGTCCGCGCCATCTCGCTCGCGCACAACCAGCTCTCCGGCTACATCCCGCCCGCCGTCGCGTCGTGCGCGTCGCTCGTGTCGCTCAACCTCTCCTCCAACCGCCTCGCCGGGCCCATCCCCGACGGGCTCTGGTCGCTGCCTTCGCTCCGCTCCCTCGACCTCTCCGGCAACGAGCTCTCCGGGAGCGTGCCCGGCGGGTTCCCCGGGAGCAGCTCGCTACGGGCGGTGGATTTGAGCCGCAACCTCCTCGCCGGGGAGATACCGTCGGATGTCGGCGAGGCGGCGCTGCTCAAGTCACTGGATTTCGGGCATAACCTGTTCACCGGCGGCCTGCCGGAGTCGCTCCGGAGGCTTACCGGGCTGCGGTTCCTCGGCGCCGGCGGCAATGCGCTTGCGGGCGAGCTGCCGGCGTGGATCGGGGAAATGTGGGCTCTGGAACGGCTTGACCTGTCGGGCAACCGATTCGGCGGCGACATTCCCTTCACCATCGCGAACTGCAAGAGCCTCGTGGAGGTCGACCTGAGCCGTAATGCGCTCACCGGCGAGCTTCCCTGGTGGGTGTTCGGCCTGCCGCTGCAGCGCGTCTCGGTGGCGGGCAACCAGCTGCACGGGTGGGTCAAGGTGCCCGAGGACGCTGCAATGGCGCTCCGTGTGCTGGACCTGTCGAGCAACGCGTTCTCCGGCGAGATCCCGCCGCGGATCACTGCATTTGCGGGCTTGCAGTCTCTGAACCTGTCCTCGAATTCCTTGTCGGGGCAGCTGCCGGCCGGCATTGGCGGGATGAGGCTCCTCGAGGTGCTCGACGTGAGCGCTAACCGACTTGACGGGACCGTGCCGCCGGAGATTGGCGGCGCGGTGGCGCTCCGGGACCTCCGGGTGGAGAGGAATTCGCTCACGGGACGCATCCCCGCACAGATTGGGAACTGCAGCTCCCTCGTTGCGCTGTAAGTAATTTCTCGTTTCTTGCTTGAATTTTGGCCCTGTTCCCAAAAGTTACTCCCAAATACGCTACGTAAAAAGAAGATTACTCATCACTATCAAAATGTCATAACATGGAGTATTAAATGTAGATGAAATTAAAAACTAATTGCACAGTTTTGTTGTACTCTGCGAGATGAACATTATGAGCCTAATTAATTAATTTTTGGATAATTTTTTGCACATCCAAACGAAATGACAGTAGCGCAATGATTACGAAGAGACATCTTACTCCCAAATTCAACCTCCCAATTCTAACATCTAAGCACCACCTTTTACTCGTACTGTGGAGTGGAATTTGATCTCATTGGGATTACTTGTGATTGAAGTTGACTAGGCCATTTCTTTTTCCTTTCATGACTGCTTTGATTGATTTCAGTTTCCTAGGTCGCAGAGACGTTGTAGAAAGTGATGTCGTATTTTTTGTTTGGAACCCCCCAACCGCAAATTATGGGTCTGTGTTTGTCACCTTGTTTTGCTGGCATCCCAGTATCCCGGCCCTCATCTTTTTTTATCGGATACACTAAAAACCGAAGTCAAATGTCTACATCAGCAGGATTAGGAACACTCATTATCAACTTAAGCTAACTGTTCAGATCAATTCAATCTCAATTAGTGGTACTGTAATTAGTTATGATTGAATATTCGAAATCGCTTTAAACTGATAGAGAACTGTGATCTTCCAATGCAGGGATTTGTCACACAATAGCCTCACGGGGCCAATTCCTAGCACCATGGGCAACCTGACCAGTCTCCAGGTGGTCAATCTCTCTCAGAACAAGCTAAACGGGACCCTACCGGTGGAGCTGTCCAATCTGCCAAGCCTCCACATCTTTGACGTCTCCCACAACATGCTGACAGGGGATCTGCCGAATAGTCGCTTCTTCAGCAACATCCCTGAGTCCTTCATCATGGACAATTCTGGTCTCTGTAGCTCACGGAAGAATGATTCATGCAGTGCTGTTATGCCAAAGCCGATTGTGCTCAACCCCAACTCTTCATCAAATCCCTCATCGCAGGCTACACCTAGTGGCCCTAGCAACATGCATCACAAGAAAATCATACTGAGCATCTCCACCCTCATTGCCATTGCGGGCGGGGCTGCCATTGCCATCGGAGTGATCACTATATCTGTGCTCAACCGCCGTGTCCGTGCCCGTGCTGCTGCCTCTCGCTCAGCACCTGCTACTGCGTTGTCTGATGATTATCTTAGCCAGTCCCCGGAGAATGATGCTAGCTCTGGGAAGCTTGTGATGTTTGGTAAGGGCAGCCCTGAGTTCAGTGCTGGTGGGCATGCATTGTTGAACAAAGACTGTGAGCTTGGGCGTGGAGGCTTTGGTGCTGTCTACAAGACAGTGCTCAGAGATGGGCAGCCGGTAGCCATCAAGAAGCTCACTGTATCTAGCTTGGTCAAGTCAAAGGAGGATTTCGAGCGGCAAGTGAAGATGCTTAGCAAGGTGCGGCACCACAATATTGTTGCTCTTAGGGGCTTCTACTGGACTTCATCACTGCAGCTCCTCATCTATGATTACCTTCCTGGAGGAAATTTGCATAAACAGCTGCATGAGTGCAACAAAGACAATTCACTATCCTGGATGGAGAGGTTCGATATCATCCTCGGTGTTGCCAGAGGGCTGACATACCTGCACCAGCATGGGATCATCCATTACAACCTCAAGTCAAGCAATGTGCTGCTGGACAGCAATGGTGAGCCAAGAGTGGGCGATTATGGCCTTGCCAAACTGCTGCCGATGCTGGACCGGTATGTGCTGAGCAGTAAGATCCAGAGCGCACTTGGGTACATGGCCCCAGAATTCGCATGCAAGACGGTGAAGATCACCGAGAAGTGCGACGTCTATGGCTTTGGGGTGCTTATGCTGGAGGTCGTGACGGGCAGGAGGCCCGTCGAATACTTGGAAGACGATGTTGTTGTGCTATGTGATCTGGTCAGAAGCGCGCTGGAGGAAGGCAGACCGGAAGATTGCATTGATCCGCGGCTATGCGGCGAGTTGCCCATGGACGAGGCCCTGCCCATCATCAAGCTGGGCCTCGTCTGCACCTCACAGGTGCCGTCGAACCGGCCTGACATGGGCGAGGTGGTGAGCATACTCGAACTGGTGAGGAGTCCTCAGGATAGCGCCGAGGATGAGCTGGTTTGAGCACTGCCTGCGATCTCTGTTCTAATTTGCCTTGAGCCTTTTTCATTTTGTTTTCTGATGAGATGCATATATGATTGCCCAGTGGGGAAGAAAGGAGAGGGGGGGTGTAGTGCAGTGCAGAGAGTGGAATGCTTGTAATGTGTTCAAAGTTTTAGGGATGCAATGGCCCTGTGTTGCTTCTCTGGAAATTCTTTTGTTCCTTGGTTGGAAAGGTTCTTCTTAGCTCGTGTAGGTATTGACTCGATGCAACGCAAGTTAGGTTCGGTGATACCTTGGCATAACCAGGTGACTGATGTTCTTGGACAGCTCTGCTGCTGATAGTATGACTTTGTTTGGCAGATGAAATTGCTCAACATTTCTTCGTTTGAAATCTGTCTACTTGCTTTATCTGTTGTACCTGTTAGTTTAACAGATCGACTTACACAGCATTTCTTTCAACTACAATGGCAAGAATCCATTCTTGTTTTTACATTATTCTGTGAGAGATCAATCACCAATTGTGAGTAGCAGAACAGTCACCGCAGGAATTGAATGGCCTTGGTTACAAAAGCCACCAACCCTTTTCCTCTCGCTCCTCACCCATCTCCCTCCACCTCCCACTCCCCCCAGCGTCGATCAATAATTCCAGTCCAGCACCACCGCAGCAGGCAGCAGCATTCACCTCGCTGCTGGCGCCGATCTGATCGCCAGGTGGAGTAGTAAACAAGGCGCAAAGGCCTCGATCAGACAGCGCTCATAGGATGAGTAGTGAGGCCGCCCAGTGCCGAACTGCCGACCGAGTGGGGAGCCGGGGATCTGGCGCCTTTTTCGCCATGGAGCACAGGCACACACACCTTTCCACCGCGGCACACTAACAGCACCCGCCAATTTTCGAATCGCCAGGCAGGTAGGACTGCCCGGGCACAGAATCATGGAGCGACAAACAGTCAAGCCAAGCGTCCTTTTGGACCCCCATTTCCTAGCGCTCATACAGGATGGATCGAGTAGCAAAGAGAGAAAAAGAAACATCCATCTGTTCGTCTGTTCTTTGGATCGTTTGAACATCGTAGGGCCCTTTCCTGAGGGCATTTTATCAGAACTACAAAATGTTCAGTGGCCCGCTTTGCCCTCGGTTCGTTGTTAAAAAAAAAAGTGAAGGACTCTACTCCAGGGCAAGCAGTGTTCAAATGCCTGCGGGTGTCACTAATGAAAACCTAATCAGAAGTACAGACTGAGAGTAACAGGGGAAACCATCACCAGCTGGTAATTTTCCAAGTCAGAGAAGTCAAAGAACCTCCAGCGACTCACTTGCCCGTTTTTCCCCGGATGGCCAGCTGAACAACGGCCGACAGAAAGAGGTCCGCGTACTGATGATAGTTTCAAGGGTGTCAAAGTGATGATGACAAAGATTCAAATAATTAAGTGCAGTAGGAGTGTAGCCGAAGCATGTCATGTCGAGCGAACAAGTATAGTGTACTCACGTTTGCTTTAATCACGGGAAATAGAGTGCTCCAATGTTCCTAGCTCACACAACAAGTATAGTACTAGCTCTGCAGTCTACCCAAAAACAAGTACGGAGTATAGTATAGTCGAGCATATTGCTTTTGTTTCACTCGAAAGCAACGTCCACAGCCTATTAATAGGGAGAAAACTATAGAAATGCCACCGCATCGTCCATCTTTAATTTCCACTGTACTGTGTTCATCTTACAGGTGATATTTTTTCGTTCGTGAAAATCTCCAATATTTTGAGTCGGAGTCGGAGAAGCAAATGGATAGCGAGGGGATCGGCCGGTGTCAGGATAGTGAGAGAAATGGCTACGACGACTCGAGCACATCGCGTGGCAAGCAACAAGTTTTGGACGCAAACCTCGCATGCGATCCTACCATTGGCAAACCAATGAACCCATGGCCCATGGATACTTGTGGCCGTGCTGAAGGAACCCGTCAGGACAGTGAAGGCGCCTGGCTGTGGCCTGTGGTTGCACCGTGCCACCGTGTGCGTGAGATCGGCAGGAGTGCCATTGGTCGGAGCGAATCGCGGGCAGCGCCGTGGGGATCGCCGGCCAGGTTTTTGTCGCGTTGCTGTTGCGAAGATTCGGAGCGGAAATTGATTTATCTCACGCGCACGCACCTTCAAGCTAGAGATTTGACCCGTGCACGTAACACGAGTCCCACCGGCCGGCTACGTGCTTCTCCGAATGCCGTAGTCCGTCCTCCGAGAACGCTGCACAGGGTCCCGTACCGTTACGAACCTACACGTACGATTATTTAGCCTTTCTAGGCTAGCTGCTACAGATGCTCAAGTATGCTGCTCACGTTAGATGATGGACCAGCTTTTTTTTAACGATAGCTGATTGAAAGTGCATCTAGGCTCTCCCTAGTGGGTTTTGGTTGAGTGATGACAAATGTAACCAAAGGGCTAATGGTTTAAATTGAGTCTATGAACAGGTGATACTATGTTAAAATTCATGGTTGAAATATGTTGATGTATCCCTCTATGGATCATGGTGGACGGCGTGAAGATTAAAAGATTTAAATTATTTTCTATTTTGAATTTGAGTTAGGAACGCCGTACTATCAAGTGGGATGCATGTTGATTGTGCCATGGATATTAAAGTGCTCAAAAGAAATAACAAGTGCACAAGAGAGACACAAAAATGCACTCACGGGCACCAGTTTTTCTGGAGCCAGATACTCCGGCAAGGGGTCGGAGTATTCTACTCCAGAATCAGGGTCAAAGCTTCGTGTTCATTTCTGGAGCCAGATATTCCGGGAAGGAGCCGGAGTATCCAACCTAGATCTCGCAGACAGCATAACGGTTAGATTTTGGGGGCCGAGTATTTATACTCCCACGCCCCCTCTTCACTTGCCTGCCGACACCACTTGCAAGAAACACTCTCTTGAGCCTCCCTTTCACTTCCTCATCCTCCTAGAGCTAATCTTTGTGAGATTTGAGAAGGGGATTTAGTGAGCTTGTGGATTTGAGTGTGGGTGAGCATCAACTCCAACTTTGAGCACTTGAAGCATCCTTCGGCCATCGATTCGCATTTGTTACTCTTGGAGCTTTTGCTCCTAGACGGCTAGGCGTCTCCGGCGAGCGCTCAACTCGTGTGAGCTTGCCCCGGAAAGTTTGTAAAGCCATCCCCTCGGGGAAATCATAGTAAGTAACCCTAGCTTGGCTTTTGGGCCCTAGGGGGAGGGTAGGGTTGTGGCTCAACCCGGTCTCTTTGGAGGCACCTCAACGGAGACGTAGCTTCCTTTGGGAAGTGAACTTCGGGAATCAAATCTCTTGTCTCGTGTTGTTGTGCTTGTTTATCTAGTTCATACTTGTTCTTCACGTTCATCACGTTCTTCCTAGTTCATAGTTGTCTTTCATACATTTGCTTCGATCTACTCGTGTGTGAAGTTTGTAGTGCAGCCCTTGGTTGGAAAGTATCTTGAGACGATTCCCCACCTTTCTATTCAAAGGAAATCAGCTAAGTTGCAAAGGATTTTGAATCACGAGCTCATAAATTTCTGTTACAGGAAAATCTGGGAACCTGCCAGATACTCCACGACTGTCAGAGTCGGAGTATCCGGTAGGGTGCCGGAAGTTCCGGGTACTAACCCGAGATTGAGCTGAATTGTGTGCAGATTTTTAAGAAGATCCTATTCACCCCCCCTCTAGGCATCTTGTGATCCTTTCACTGATGGTTCGACAACACTTTCAACTCGTCCCGGGAGTTCGGGTAATTCGGGAAAGTCGCATCGGATAATCTAGGTATTAGAAATTTCTGTAATAAAAACTGACACTCGAACTTCGTCCGAAAAAAGAAAAACTTGAAAATTTGGATTCAGGTAATCCTGAACACCCAAATTTTTGCCGTCCTTCAATTGTCATGGTTGCTGCTGTCCTTCAATTGCCGACATCCTCCTACCCTCTCGCGGCGACTGACTCCGCTGCGGTGACTGACCGGTCTCACGGAGCCAGTGGGACTCAGGGTCTCTTCTCCCGAATGGTGGAATTTTAGGGTTATAAGTTAGGCTAGGTAGCCTACTGGGTCTTTATGTAAACTTCGGGTACTTCGAAAATTCGGGTACTAGGGGTAGGGGTATGTACCCGAATTTTTTAAATTAATTTTGAATTTTTGACTACTAACCTGAAATTATGTATGAGTTATTCGAGATCAGGTGGTTTGAAAGGGGGTCCGAATAATTCGGGTTCTCGTTTAGGTTCAATCCATTGCACTGGTCCATGTACTCTGACATGTACTCTACGCACATGCTTCTCTTAGGGCCTGTTTAGTTCCAAAATTCAACTCTCAAATACACTATGTAAAAAAAGATTCTCCATCACATCAAAATGTCATAACATGCATGGAGTATTAAATGTAGATGAAATCAAAAACTAATTGCACAGTTTTGTTGTACTCTGCGAGACGAACATTTTGAGCCTAATTAATCAATTTTTGGATAATTTTTCACAAATACAAACGAAATGCTACAGTAACGTAATGATTACGAAGTGACATCTTACTCCCAAATTCAACCTCCCAATTCTAACATCCAGGTGGTGTTTAGATGTTGAATTTGGGAGGGTGAATTTGGAAGTACGATGTCACTTCGTAATCATTGCGTCACTGTAGCATTTCGTTTGTATTTGTAAAAAATTGTCCAAAAATTGATTAATTAGGCTCAAAATGTTCGTCTCGCAGAGCACAACAAAACTGTGCAATTAGTTTTTGATTTCATCTACATTTAATACTCCATGCATGTTATGACATTTTGATGTGACGAAGAATCTTCTTTTTACATAGTAAATTTGGGAGTGGAATTTTAGAAGTAGCCCTGGATACCGCCTTACTCCCTCCTACGGGGAGGAATCAATCCATTGCGCTGGACCTGGAACGGGATGGATGGAAATGGCGAGGCCAGGCACCAACCACGGCATTGGGCTTTGGGCCTCATTTATTGCGGCGCCGACAGAGCCGTGCCCGGCGAGGACGAGCACCGGTGGCCACATTTATGGCGCCCAGACCCTGCCGGCGTCCAGTCTCACCGCCGAGGCCCTACCAGTCTACCACATGCCCGCGTGTAACGTCTCGACCACGACTCGCCATGGCCGATGGGCTCGCGGTCTATGCATGCATGGTCTTAGCTTTCTCGATGCATGCATGCATCAGCCGAGCATGCGGCAGCACTGTGCTCTGGTCTCTGGAGCACAGGAAGGCAGGTGAACAGGTCTCAGCAGGAGATGGGAGCTATGCACCGACGGGCGGCGGCGGCACTGTTGATCGTTGAGCGAACCGACCGACGTCGCTGGCGTCGCTTCCACGTCCATGTCGGGAGCCCCGAGCAGCGTCTCCGTCGCCGCGTGCCCTCGATTCCTGATTCCTGGCTCTGTACTTTGCCCCACCAACACGTTTGGATTCTCGCGTCAGATTGTCAACGACCTCCTCTCCTCTCCTCCAACAGCGGCGGCACAGAACATTTTGCGCTTCGGAAGCCGAGACGAGGGCGTGAGGCTGTCGTCGCCGTTGCTTCGTTTGACTTGGTTTGTTTATTTATGAGAAAACAGAAGAGTGTTTGCGTTGCATCTCCGGTTTCGGAGGAAAGCGTGAACGTACACATGCCGCTACCAACTGCTGAACTGCCTATTGCACAAGCTTCAGTGGCCACATTTCGAGTATTGTTTTTCCTTTTCAGAAGACAGCGCCCCCATCATTTCTAGAGTTGGTAGAGCCCAAAATAAGAAGAAGCCCGACCCGTCGGAGAGCAACGTCATGGCCCTTATCGGCTCAAGCCACAGAACCCAAGCCCACGCGAGACTAGGCTCGATTCGGCCCAAACAAATGTGGCCCATATTAGTTCATGAGGAGGGGTTAACTAGCAGCCCACTATTGACCCTAAAGGCCTAAACCATACCCCTTCTTCTCCCCTTTCTCCACCCCTTCCTTCGCCGCTCCAGAGTCCAGACTCCCGGTGCTAATGGCGGCGGCGGCGGCGGACCTCATGGCGACCAAGCGGGCCATGGCCTACGCGCTCTGCAAGCACCTCAACGCCGATCCCGTGAGCGACCCTACCTCCATCTGCTAGATTTTGGCTGCTTCGAAGCGAATCGCGCGATATAGTTCCAGATTTTTTTTATTCGTGTTGTGCTTATATTGCTTAGGTTTTGTGGGCAGCTTCTTCAGTCTCTCTGATCCGTGCGGAGAGTTGCGGATGCAGATTAGTTGTGCTTTAGGCGCGGTTTAGTTCACCAAAAGTTACGTCATGTCATGAAATACAGTTTTTGTGTGATGTAGGAGTACTTCTTAGGGTATGGTGATTGCGTGCATTACACAGTTTGGATGGTAGATATTCTCGTTGACGTATCTGTATAATTGGTCCAGCTCCTGTGGGAGTGTGGACCCTTCATGTACTCATCCAATGCTGACAGTTACGCAAATCAAGGGTCTGTTGTTCACTAATGCTGTAGCTGAAAATTTAACTAAGTACATGAAGGGTGTTTAATCTCCAGGATGGCATATGTGTTGAACAGCCTAGTTAGCTGCAATGTTTTGTACTTTGCAACACAACTAGAGCATGGTATAGTTTTGTCACACAGAAATGAAGCTTGAAATGATGAAATCACACCTGCAGCATTTCAGCTGTTTATGCCTTATTGTAGATACTTTGCAACACAACTAGAGCATAGTATAGTTTTGTCACACAGAAATTAAGCTTGAAATGATGAAATCACACTTGCAGCATTTCAGCTGTTTGCGCCTTATTGTAGATGATGATAATGCTTCAACAATCACTATATCTTTTGAATCAATACCTGCTCATGGCTTGGTACAGTGCTAACCTGTTAACTTTGTTTTTACATCGGGTCCAAAAAAAATGTTTTACATCATTTATCTTCTGTGTGTATCATGGATGCTCCTAAAATCGTGACCTATCTGCTCCATAACGCACAACATTTATGGCAGCCAATGATTTTCGATTTATTTTTGATATACTGTGGTTTAACTCTGTAAGATACTTACTTTTCTTCTTTCTTTTACTGTGCTTGCTTATAAGAATAAACTTTGCCCAAATTTCAAGTAAAAAAAACTTTATCCGTACAGGTTGGTTATTTTGTCTGGAAGTTGTTACTAACTTCTTTCCTTAATTGTACAGAGCACTGTATCCAATAAGAGTATTGAAGAGAGTGATATTGCAACCCTGTTTTCACATATCGTGAACTCATCTCAGGATGAGGTAATGACCTTTTCTGGTTCTATACACCAAATCCACTTGGTAGATGCTACTGCATATGTAACATGTCTTCCTTTTCTTCATTGCTAGGTGATGAAGTGGGTAAAATTTTCCAGTGATTTTGCTGGGAGTGATGGAAAACAGCTTGCATTGCTTGATAATCTGAATCAGGATTTGTCCCAGAAGTCTGTACTGCTGGGTGATGGTCTTAAACCATCAGTTGCTGATATAGTTGTGTTTGCAGCTGTTCAAGCTTTCGTGGTATGCAATTGCACAATCTTCATCAGATGTCAAATTTGCCATTTTTTGTTCTCCCTCTCTTACTAAATTGATGTTCTTGTAGACATTTTATAGTCTTTGGAGGCCTGGTCTTTTCAATTTGGTAGACGTAATTTTATTGACAACTCTGCTAATTTTCATGATGCAGCCTGCCAACCTTTTTGCTTAATAAAAAGTTTGACGACACATATTCTCAAGTCATGAAAGCATATATTTTTTAACTCGGCGAGTTTTAGTCCTTTTTTGCCCCCTAAGTGGACTTTGACACATTGTAAGGTTTAACTTGGACATGTTTTGATGGGTGCTATTTGCGCTGTTCTTCTTGTATCTTATCTTATAAATAAATGTTATATATATACTTTTTAAATTAGTTGTCTTACATCTTTCAGAGTCGTGCCAGCGACAGCGAGTTGCAGAAATTTCCGCATGTACTGAGGTGGATGGACTACATTCAGGTCTAGGATGAATCTTTCCATTTATATCTATACTTACTCCTACATTCAGGTCGAGGATAAATCTTTTATCATGGTTCAATGTGTTACTCAGCTTTAGATTTTCTTTTCAATTCAGAGTTAAAACGGGGTCCACATTTTTCTTCAAATCCATGAACCCTATGGTGGTATCCTTGTAATGTGAATATTCTAGATTATTAATTTACCATTTCAGAGATGCCTCATCTCACTTCTGGTGCCCCCCACCAATATTTGAAATCGAAATTAGCCTTACATTGATGTTATCTGATATCCAAAATTGATTAGCAATTAGCATTTGCATGGTTCATATGCTTTACGTCATATCAAGTACACAGGTGCAGTGTTGGCCTGCTATGCTACTATCTTCACAATCTCTTACAAAACTTCATAGCTTACTTCTATTGATGTACCAGTGACTTTATGCTGATGGAAGTTTCTTCTTGTGTTTCACAAGAACTGCCATATGTAATTGAAAGGATGCTCACTGATACCATCTTTCTTTCCCTCTCCGGTAGCACTCACTGATGACATCTCACATTGATCTTTACTATTGATGCAGAACATTGTTGATTTTGGTACAACTTTGCAAAAGATAAATGTGGCCAAGTCTGTCTTCAATCCACCCTCTGTAAGTATTTTTTTTGGGTGTGCTGGAAATGTTACTATGGACTTTCTTTATTATATCAGATTTCAAATCCAACTGAAAAATATGGAACTCTGTTTACATGTGTTTATGGTGCTTAAAATTTATTTATGTGCTGGCCTTTTTGGTATGGTGAATTCTGTACCTTCCTCATTATCTCATACTGTGTTTGATACAAATTTGCTTCAATGCTACTATGTTACTGGTAAAATATCCACAGAGAAACGCTAAGATAATAACCTGACATTTCTTTTTTTGTCATCTTCAAAACATTCTTCAGAAAAAGGTTGCTTTAAGATCACTGAAGTAATCGTGCCTTTCCTTTCTGTTTGTCAGCATACAAAGAAAGCTGATAAAGGAGATGCTGAATCAAGTTCAAAGAAAGCTGTGTCTGCACAGAAGGTTGCTGACAAGTCAAATGGAACTGCTGACTCCAAGAAACCTGTAGGGGAGGTAGTTTGTTCTGCCATTATACAAATTCTCAGTAGTTGTCACACTAAATTGGCCCTTCTGGGAAATATTTGCAGGCAGCAGGCTCATGCTACTGTAAATAATTTTACTACAATTTTTCTTTTAGCATTTTCATCTCCTCTTTCTACAGTTTCTTGCCTCAATATTGCATATTTCAATCCATTGCACCTTTGTGATTATGTTTTTACATGTACAATGTATTGCAAAGTTTGATGGGCTGTAAATGTGCTACTCTTATTGTTTTGTACTAGTTTATCTGTCATGTTTAGTCATTTGCAGTTTTTTGAATAACAGTGCTGATTTCATGTTCAAGCACCATTTATTGAGACTACTTTCTTGTACGAATGGTCCTTTTCTGATAAGTTATTTTCTTTCTTGGTTGAAGACCAAGGCTCCTGAAAATAAGGAAACTCCTGCTGCGAAAGACAAAAAAACCTCTGAGAAAAAGAAAGTACAAGATAAGTCTGCAGGAAAAACAGCAGAGAAAGCTCCAGAAAAAACTGCAGACAAGGATTCAGAGTGCAATGTCAGTATCCTGAATATACAGGTTGGCCTTATCCGTAAAGCATGGAAACACCCATCTGCTGACAGGTGCTGTATTGCCACACTTTCGCAATGCTTTGAATTTTTCTCAATACTTCTGTTGGTATTCAATCTAACATTCTGATTGATCATTGAGCAGCCTTTTGGTTGAGGAGATAGATTTGGGAGATGGTAACGTGCGTCAAGTTGTTAGTGGTCTTGCAAAGTACTGCAGCCCGGATGATCTTACTGTGAGTAGTTAGCAGCAAGAAGTAACTCAAATTGTTTTAAAACATTTTCTCTCTCAAGTTGTTTGACCCATGGTGCTTAGTTTTGTTATAAACACCTATCATACCTGTCATTTCTCCTTTCAGAATCGGCATGTTGTTTTGATCACGAATGTTAAGCCTGGGAAGCTTCGGGATGTCATGTCTGCTGGATTGGTATGTCCTATCTATTATGTTTGCAGTGTATCTCCGCAAAACAACTTGAAATGCAGCTGTCCATAGGCTGATTGGTTTATGAACCCATCCCTCCATTTCAAATTACAAGGCATATATTTTACCTTACGCACAAACCATTCAAATGACCACCCTACCCCTCATTAGTATATGAAAAAGACTGTTTAATTCATGGATGTAAATATGTAAGCATATAAAGTGAAAAGTATATATTGGGGGTATACAGGGAACAACACACAATTTGCCCTGGAATATGAAATAATCCTTGTATTGATGAACAAAATGTACATAATAATGTTAAATGAGGGAGTGTCATGGATGAACACAAGCTTTAAACAAGTCTTTACTGTCTGCTGTAGTTCCTGACACGAGAAATAGGTAACATAACAACGGTATTAACTCTTTTCACTGAAGAAAATAATAAACAACTGCATAAATATTTATTCCAGTTTGAGATGCCCGTGATGTGGTAAAGTTTCTGGAGGGAATACTGAGTTAGTCAAATCTCTTCCGTTCTGTGTTTACACAGTAGCTTGTTGTTTTATCAGCAAGTAGTGCCAAGTTTCTTAACTCCCTTGTCCAAACTGTTAGGTGCACTTTTGTTGTTGGGAGGTCATTGAGATATTTTTTTTGGTATTAATCTTCTGCCCAGGTCCTGTGTGCTTCAACTGAAGATCATTCTGCTGTGGAGCCTTTGATTCCTCCTGAAGGAGCCAAGATTGGAGAACGCATTTCATTTGCTGGGTAAGAATTGTGGACAGTGCTGTTCTATAGAGCATATGTTCTGTGTAGCTGTCCCGATTTGTACTCATGAATATGTTTAGTCAAGCTGTACTTAGTTTCTCATAAAAACAATGCTTAGAACTTACAAGTGTAATCTAAATGAACACGTGCATGGGAGAGTGATAAAACAATGAACTCATGCACGAGTTTTCTTTTGTCATTTTAGGAAAGGAATAATGCAAGTTAGCTTGATTGACATTTCTGGGCGCACAAGTTCTTGTAGAACAAAGATTTTTCATTCTTGTGGTCACTTTTGAAACTAATGTCGGCTTTTTCAATTTTATTTTGGGAATGTCGGCTTTTTCAATTTTATTTGGGTTGTTTTTCTGGGTCTGTAGTTTTGTATTGGCCTGCATTTTTAACAATGATATTGTTTACTGGTTATTTTTTGTTGTTTTCAATTAAATTATTTTTTGCATGTAGGTTTGATGGGAAGCCTGAAGATGTCCTAAATCCAAAGAAAAAGCAGCTGGACAAGATTACCCCGGTATGCTTTAGCAATGACCTATTCAATACAACATTCTATTACTTGTCAATTGTCATAGGATGTTCTTGGCTACAAAGCATACTCATCAGATACTGATAATTCAAAGCCATTCCTGTTAATATTTGCTGAATGTTATCTATTTTTTCATAGTGGAGTTGCGACTATGCACTAATTTCATTGTATCATGAATCCAGCATCTTCGTACCGACGAGAATGGAATTGCAACATTCAAAGGGATACCCTTTACTACATCAGCTGGTCCATGCAGATCTTCTATTCGCAACGGGAATGTTAAGTGAGGAGCTGATTAGGCGTGCTGATAGCCTGATTGCATACATAGATGTGGTAGAACACATGTGAGGTGGCTGTACCATTTTGCCTTGCATCTTGTTTTGCCCGTACTAAATGTGCTAAATTTCATCCGAAGCAATTCTCTACCAGTGGCTGTGCACATAGTTTTTGAATTTTTGATGTACTATGTATACAATCTCACACAAATCAAAATCCGGTGCCATAGGTGCGGTACTGTGTTGAGCAAGAGATCTGGGATGCTAATTTTCTCATCAGCTATGTCCGTTAACCAAGGTACCCTAATTGTGTGTGAAGAGCAAGTTACTGGTGGCTTTTGTCAGGAAAATTAGAACCAATACCTTGCTTGGTTGCAGAGTTAGGATTAGACAGCATCGATGTCTTTCTTGTGGAGCTCCTTTTGCGTGCCCTGCATGTCGCACCGTAACAGTTTGCCAGAGGCAATGCGTGTTTCGAATCCGTTTCTTTGCTGCACGGGCACGGTCGTGGCATATTGGCATCAACAGGTGATAAGATCGTGATGTTTCTGTTCAAGGGCAACGAAAAATTCTCAATGTCTCTTTGGTGAAAAAAACCGCCCCTTTACTTTTCTTTGACTGAAGTGTACAAATGAACTGTACCCTGAAGCTTCACTAAAGTGCTAGGCCTAGACTTTCTTCCTGAAAGTGGCCTACTTCGGTTTCTTCAGGTTTGGTAGTTGGGGTATCCGGCAACGGTACTTCCTGATTGATTTCTGATCATTTCTGCTGCGGCGATTTCGTACGCCAACTACCAACGGTTTGAGACACTGCATTGCACTACAATTGCAGCAGCTCACACCTCACGGTACATTTCGAAGATAGACGTCGAAGTGGTGCGTGTGTAGTGTGTACACACGTGATCGTTCGCCATGTTCAAGCTACGAGCGATCGGCATACACATGCCGCCTTTTATTACGCAGCCTCGAAGAGACGGAGGTACATCTAGGTCGGCTATCTGTCTTTTATGGTCTCTTCGTGCTATCAAGCGGCCAGCCATTTGCAAACATGTTTATTTTCTATTTTGCGCATAGTGTCGCACACCACCACTTGCAACTTGAAAGCTGCCTGCGTCTTTTTTCTCCGCAGGACCTCTGCACAAACTTCTCACTAACGAACCGTGTCAAAACGTTCTAGCGGTGTCCACGCACACAAAATCAGTGAAATAGAAGCAGACCTTGTGCAGTACGACGTCGCAGATTTTACCGAGGCGAGCACGGTCACGTATTCGCGCGACAATTGCAAAGGCGAGCGGACGCACAGATGATTCACGTACAGTATTCGCACAAGCACTCTCGTGGTTGGCCTCATCAGCGAATTCGCGCGGGTATGTTTGGTTCCCCACCGCTACTCACCACGAAACTACGACAGCGCCGTAGAATCTGTGGCCATTGATCGATTGCCATTTCATCTTGGCACGCCACACGAAAAACAACCGTTTCCTTCGTATTTTTCTGTGGCGAGTGTGGCGGTCATTCTGGACGCCACTGCTTGTGGCGCTGCCTCACCTTCGTAATTACGTGCTGGAAAGCGAAGCGAAACGCAAACAGATCCCCTGGCAGAACAGAACAGAAAGCGCCGGGATAGCCGACGCCCCACGCAACAAACCACCCGAGCCGCGAGGTCCGCCTCGCCCCGCCCCGCCCGGCGCCCGCCTCACGCTCACGCCGACCGACCCACCAAAACTGGCCAAAAGCCCCCAAGAAACCCCACCCCCCTTCGTGCCGTCCGCCGCCCGTTCGCCTCCGCCTTCTCTTCTCCCCCCATTCCACCGCTAGTCCCACCCCTCGCCAGCTCGCCACCGCCCCCTCACCCCTCACCCTCTCCCTCCCCGAGGCGGCGCGCTCAGCCGGCGGGCGCCCAATCACCACCGGTTCCGATGGCCTCCCCTCTCCTCCACGCCGCCGCCCCGCTCCAGAGCCCCAGCCAGCCGGCCCGCGCGGGGGCGGCCGCCTTCCACCCGCTCGCCTCCGCCCCGTCCCTGCTGCGCCTCGCGCGCCCCTCGCCCTCGCCGCGCCGCCGCCTCGAGGCCTCGTTCCGGGCGCTCTCGGCCGGCCACCGTTTCGCCGGGAGGGACCGCCGCGCCGTCGCCGCCTTCGCGGGGGAGGAAACCGTGAGTCAACCTTCTCCTCCCCGAGATCCTCGCGCGTATTAGTCTCCCCGCGCCGAGATTCCCTTGCTCTCGGGCGCGTTCGTTTCGTTTCTGCCCAACTGATCCGCGTAGTTTCAGTTCCTCGCCGATTTTTCTCCGCGCTGCCTCGATTGTTTGCGCATTTCGACAAATTTGTTGACTCGGGTGCTTCGTGTGATAGCTCTAATGTGATGCTTAGAGTATCTGCCAAATGGGGGATGCTTGCCGTATGGTGGTGTTGGTTTCGATTAGATTGCTATGATGAGTTTCATGATTCCTTGTCTGGGTTTTGGTGCTCACATCAAACTATCTATCCTCTGCTTGATTCAGGAGGGTTCAGAGACGGTCGATGACAAGGATAACAGCAAGGAGGACATAAAACCCGAGGAGGCTCAGGAAGCTTGGAAGGTAATGCTGGAGCAGTTCAAGGCCGAGGCCCTGCGAATGCAGGCACTGTCAGTGCAGGCGTATGACGTCTACTCCAAGAGGACAAGGGAGGTTCTGTTGGAGGCCTCCGAGAAGCTGAAGATACAGGCAGACAAAGCGCAGAAGGACCTGAGCGTGATCGCCACAGAGGTTGGTCAGGAGGGACAGGAATATCTGATGATGGCGGCCCAGAACTCCCCAGACTCGATCAAGGATATCACGATGACGTTCAGGGCTCTTGGAAAATTGAACTGGCCATCAGAGTATGAGGATTATCATGTGGGCATTCCCTTTGGTATGTAAAGGCTCCATGGTGGTGGATTTTTCAATGCGAATTAATTTCACTCTATAGTTGAGAAATCGTTATACGGTGAAAGGAATGTCATTGCTAGGCCATCTGATCTATAGTACTGTCAATTAGCTGCTTCCATAACTCCATAGTGACCGGTAGGGTTAAAGTTGTTTATGCGCTTGCATTGTCTCCTGTAGGTACCTTCCTTACCGTAGGGGGTTTCCTCAACTTCATGCTGACTGGAAGTACCTCTGCAATTCGTTTTGGTATTGTTCTTGGCTTTGCATTGCTGGCTCTGGGTATCTCAAGTTTGAGATCACAAAGAGAAGGTGGACGTCGGCCTGGTCTTCTGCTGAAAGGGCAAGCTGGTTAGTTCATTTCTACCATCATCTTTTCTGCTGCAATTTGTCTGTGCTTTTCATGATTTAAGAACATTTTGAGAAGCATACTTGTGGTCTTTAACTTGTGCTGAGATGCATGCTTTGTATACTTTTAAAAACGATTAAGGTTTGTAACCTCAATATAAACAGGATATAACTGCTGTAAGATAAAATAAGACTGTTTAATAGGTATCAAATTTGGAATGTTAGCTTCCACAAAACTATTTGCTTGATCGACTAAGCTACAGTGTCTTTTTGTGCTTGTTCATAGAATTTAATGTTCTCCTTTCAAAGTTCAATGCCCTATTATGTTCACCTAATTTCACCTAACTATGTTAATTTGATAGGCATAGCTTATTGTAATGTTTCTTCCTGAAATCTGTGCTGTCAGGTGAAGTTCCATGTCTACTCGTTTAGTATCCTTTTTTTAGTGAGGTTATCTCTATTGTTCCTTAGACCATTACGCATAATTCTAATAAAAGTAAACTCAATGGCTGCTTGCTGCTATGGATTGTTCCTATGGCTACTGTAACATAGGATTGAACTTTCATGTATCCAACGGCAAAAGAATAGAGGATGATTTTCATAAAGTTCTGTATCCTATGCATCTTAAATCGGTCCGGAGTGGGAGGGTTTCTATTTGTAAGGGACCATTCTTTTCTCCTCTCTTAATGCAAAGATACACAGCTCTCCTGTGTATTCTAGAAAAAAATTTATAATGAATATTGTAGGTTAATTAAGTAATGAACAGAATATTGATATATCATAACATTGACAAATTCTTGTCCAACCATTCACCATTTGATATCCAACCTTATTATCATGGTTTGAACTGGATTATAGTTTATACTAGCAGTCTAGTATCATTGCTGTTAACCAAAAAGAAAAAAAATACATTTTTGTTATATGGGTACCTTGAGTTCAGTTGAGACTTCCATAATGATCTATTTGGATGTCACAGTATATAATTATTATTTATTGTCAGGCATATAGTATCTGCGCTTTCAACCTTTTGAAACAGAATATGCTGTATAATTATTGTGTGGTGTTACTTTATGATGATTTACACTTGTCTTATTGGCTGTGTAATGATTCTCGATTCTTCATGAATTTAGCTATATCTCAAGCATACAGATTTACTTACCAGATTGCCACTCAAATTCGATAAGTCATAAAATTGTTAAGCTTCTAGCTAGTACTTCGTTGATGTTTGATTTGTGGCCTGCAGCAATCGCTACTGTCATCTTCTTCAGGGAGTTTTCAGTTCTTCTCCAGGTAAACTTGTAGCATTGGTAGCACTGTATCAAGAATCAAAATTATGATTTTTATCGTTACAGTGTTAAGAATTTAATTTGACACATCTTTTTGTACCCTACAGAATTGCTGGTTCCCAAAAATTTTCATGGTCCTCCTCAGGTCAGTATATAGTTAATATTTTTAAACTGTTTGTAGTAGTCTACATTCACAGAAACGCTTAGCGAGTATTACATGGACTCGTATTGTACATGAAATTTCTTTTTATGGTTGTGAAGATCTTATCCATTTGCATTTGAGCTTTCTGGTAACCAGTAATTTTGTGATAGATCACCTATTAATTCATAGTGTCTCCTAAAATGAGCTATATTTCTTGATCCCAGTGGTATTCTTATCTTTGTAATGCACCCTGTCAAACTTTCAGTGTTATAGCAGAAAATTTGATTAAGACAATGATGTTTACTTCATTATTGACTTTCCTTATACATTCAATTCACATGTTTATACTATGTCCTACCAAAACACGATGAACTTTTCTTTTAAAGCATGGAAACATATTAATGATACAATAGTTGTTGTCAAGGAGACAAGGATTAGAGAAATGTCACTGCATTGATCGTTGGTTATGGACCACCCTTTATCAACTTATAAATATCTAGTAGCTTGACTTGAATACTAGGTTTCAGTTCCCTTGTCTTTCAGTGCTTAGGCTTTTCATTTCCTTTGTAGCAAGTACGGCCATTTTTTATTGGATTGAAATAAGTATTTAAGTATGTTTGAGACCAACTTGGAATTGTGCTGCAGCGGGGTGGTGGCAGCCTTTTACTTTTACCGCATGGTGACTGGCGGCCCCAAAGATCTGAGCAGCAAGAGTGATTCTGCAAACTAATGGTAACTTTGATTTACACAATGATCTCTTGGTTCTATGTGCTTTCACATGTATGTTGCACAAACATACAATACTACTATCGCGAGGTCTATACACTTGGATAACTCATTAGTTCAATCACATGTACTATACAGCATTGGGATGAATCAGATGATCACCGGAGACTTGGACCTGGAAGATTATGGCCCTCTGCTTTCGATTTCCTTCTTTCTGTCTAGGCAAGCTTGGTTTGTCTCTAGTGTCTCAGGTGTCGCTGCACAGTGACACATGGATTCAGAAGAACTGCCTGCTTACTCGGCCTTGTTGCCGCACTCTGTTCGGCCTTGTTGCCGCGCTCTGTTCCTTTACTCATGTAATATAGATGGTAGCCTTGAACAAAATTAATAAACGACGTTCAAAGATCATGATGTAGGTAGCTGTTCAGTTTGTCTGTTGTTCATTTCATGGGAAAAATAGTTGTGGCTGTAGCGCGTTGAATGTTTAGCGATATGGGCAAAATCTGTCAAAGCAGTATTCTTTATGCAGTTTGTTGCTTGCTGTCTGTTGTGGATGAGATAAGCTGTTAACAATCGGAGGCAGTGATATGATTCCTTCCTGCTCTAGTTATCGTTTTGTTACACTGAATTCAACCAGCCATACACTGATATTCACAGTTTTACACTTTCTGAAATATATTTGTTAATTGCTTGTTCCGTTCTGCAGAAGGTGTGATAAATAACATTTTCTCAAAATATCACGTGACGAATATCGGATCATTCGTTCGTGGTGGATACCTTGCATTTCAAGCATGCTAGCTGAGCTTTGCGCTGCTCCAATATGCTCCGCTTTTCCCTTTGATTGTCTATGAAGATGAATAGAAGTCTATCAAGAGTCAAGACAGATACGTGGCCTAATATAGTTTTTTTAGCTAATCCGTCGCAGATGCGTCAGGTATGCGTCTTGGTCAAAGCCTTTTTGGCTTTCACATGATGCTGTTCTTGCTGGAAACAGTGCGGACGCCCCACCTGCTCGGGTACACGTCACCTTGTTCCTTCGGTTGACTCCACTCTCTAATGTGGAAGTAGTAAAGATTTTTCGTTTCCCCAGAGACCTCAGCATCAACAGCATGTTCAACCATTCCTCGTTTTCTCAAGAACATACCCCGTACGTATTTTTGTATTAACACATGCCCAAGTGATACCTCGGTTGTTCTAATCCCTCTGCTGAAACAAGATTTTTTTTTTCTTTTTTTGAGATGCTGAAACAAGATATACTACTGCTACAAACCAATCGCTCTGCTCTCTACGGCAACCTCTCCAGCAGAGTCTCTGACCCTCGTGGGTTGCCCACTCATTACTTCCCGGTCGGACGTACTGCATCGACGACGGCGACTACACATCCAACTCGACTGTCCTGCCCAGATTGGGACATGGCACAGCCGCGCTCTGATTACTGCTAAGCAAGCTACTGAAACGAAGCAATGTGATGATGGAGACCAGCAAAGTCAAGCTGGCCGTCGTCGAGGACGGACTCCCAGCCGAGGCACCCGTCCAAGAACTCCATCACCGGATCCGGAGCGTAGCAGGGAGTCGTCTCGCCGATCAGCCTGTCCACCGCCGCCGCGTCGTGCAGCTGCTTCCACTCCCACTCGTGCGCGTGGGCGTCGAACCCCACCTCCGACGACCCCGACGGCGACGCCGACGGCCAGCCCCCCTGCGACATGGACGCCGCCGGCGGCGAGCCCCTGCCGCTGCCGGCGTCGTCCCAGGAGTTGGAGCCGAAGTCCACGACGGTGGGCGGCGGCGCCGCCCCTCCCCGCGTGTGGCACTCGGCGGCGGCGCCCCGGCACGTGTGCTCGCCGTAGTAGGCGATCTCGTACGCGGCGGCCGTCCGCTGCACGCGGCGGGTGGCGTTGCAGCCGTGCTGCTGCTTGTGCGCGCAGCGGTAGTAGAGCCTCGGGTGCGCGTGCCCGTTGATCTCCTTCTGCCCGTACTTCCTCCAGATGAAGCCGTCCACCGTCGTGCCGCTCGTCACCTGCTTCACCGCCTCCGCGCCGCGCGCTCTGATGATAGAATCGAACGCCGGATTTGGTCAATTGCTAGATTCTTGCCAATTGCTCGAGAATTATTCTTTGCGGTTCGCGGTCGGGCACGGTGATCTCACCTTCTTTTGGGCGGCGGCGGCCCAGAAGGAGGAGGAGGAGGAGGAGGAGACCAAGCAGCTGCTGGTGGCGCTGCGTCTTGGTCGTACTGGGGCGCCTTCCTCTTGCGGGCGCTGGTGGCGGCGCCGGTGGCCCTGAGGGCGTCGATGACGCGGCCGCAGCAGCGGAGGATCTCGGCGGCGAGGTCCTGGCCATGGTGCGGCGGCGACGCCGGGGACGCGGCCCGGAGCAGATCCCCGAGGTGCGCCGCGGACTGCTGCCCCATGGTCATCAGCTCCAGCACCACGGCGGCCGGGGTGTCAAGCGTCATGATGACACGATACGATACGATATGATGTTTTGTGTGTGTGTGGCGGCGCTCGCTAGTTGCCTAACCGTTTGTTGGCTTCCACCACCACCAGGTCGTCTCTGTGGCCAGCGGGCTCGAGCTCAAATGCTCAAGGCCGGGGAGAGGGAGAGCGGAGCAAGATGCAGAGCCAGTGAGCTGCCGGGGCACTCTATTTATAGGCATCGCGGCCCGGCAGCTCGGGCGAGGGGGAGGAAGGCGCGGGGAAGCCGCAGGAAGCCAAGTGGTCAGCGAAGGAGCCGAGTGGGAATGCAGCGCTAGGCGACAAGGCCCACTCTGCTTTGCTGCGCCTTAATTCTTTTCCTGTGACGCAACGCAACAGGGCCCCGAGCTGTTTCTGACGTACACAGCCGAGCTCAAGCTATACCCCATCGGCGTCATGCATCTTCCCTCACCTACTGGCTACGCTACGCGCCCGCTGCCGTCCCGTAGATTGCGCTCCGAGCAGCACGGTCTCCTCCTCTCCTCTCCTCCCTTGCTTCCTGATCCGATCCGAGTCCCCGGCGGTAGCCGAGCTCTGTGCCTCTTGGAGCTCAACAGAAGCCAGCAGGTGAACACTGAACTAGAAGGAGTTGTCGTCTGCAGTCCGCACTGATTGGATGGATATAGATAGATTACGATAAGCTAATCTGAATTAGATACGGTCGCACGCGGGGGCGACCCCGACCCCCGCGATCGATCGTCAAATGGAAAATACATACGTGTACGTCGTACGTACATGCCGATGCCGCAGTGGTTAGCCCCGAAACGTGCATGCACAGACGGAAAAAACCGCACGTACAAGCGACCGCGGGGCTTATTCTATGTTGCACTTAGAGGTTTTAAATTTTTTTGAAACTTTGCACACACAATAGTACCAAGTAGATGTAAAACATACCAAAAGTTGAGATTCAAACAAATGTTGTAAAAATTCATATGAAAAAAACAAATTTGAGCCATCCTGAATTTTGTCCTCTAGTGGCTGAAATTTGTTTTTTTATTATGAATTTTTACAACATTTGTTTGAATCTCAACTTTTAGTATGTTTCACATCTACTTGTTACTATTATGTGTGCAAAGTTTCAAAAAAAATTACAACATTTAAGTGTGGCATGCAAGATCATGCAATAAGCACGGCGGTCGCTTATACGTTCGGTAATGCGTTTCTGGTGTTTGCGCCCTTGTTTATGCCACAGTCATACGTACGCACGCGAGCAGCTAGGATCATACTCACATGGGGTTCGGTTCACCTCACAACCCAGTCCAGCGTTAATCTACGTACTGCTAACCGCCAAGTCCTTGTATTCTACAGTATATCTCAGTGATCTCAGTGTGCCGTATTGATCGTATACATTCACGACTCTATTAGGGCCCTCCATGTGCCGGACGCGTGACGCGGTCGCTGCCGTGGCGGCAGTGCCCATCGTTCGATTCACCATCACCAGCGGGATCGAGCGAGCACAGATCGAGCCGTGTGGCGATAGCGACACATGCACGCATTGCCCACACGATTCGGAGAGGTAGAAAAGAAAAGACAAGTGTCCCGTGCGAGACAAGAGGGATATGATATGATCCCTTTATTCTGGGGAGAGATGTCAACATGCATGCACGGTTCCGGTAATCCGATCATTAGGCTATCAGGCCGAAGGTTCGTTGCTAACTCCGAACCATCTCGAGTTCGATGTACTTGCATTGCTTGCTGGCCGGGTGGGGGCGAAAAGCTATATACTGTACTTTTATATTACCTAATTTACTAAAGGCAAAAGAAGGGTTCAACGTGTGCCCGTGTACACGTAGTTCTTCGGATATACCCCGCAGGTTGAGTTTTTTTTCCGTGTTTCCTAAAGGAAGGGAGTGAGATTGGGGTCACAGTTCCAATCGGTTGCTTAATTATTTAGGAAATTGTGTAGTTTTTATATGTTTTTAATAAATATCTCTGCGTCCGTCTTGCCGCGTAGTAGCCTTGTGAGTGATTTGGCTTGTCCGTAATAAGCTCATCACTAAAGAGTTTTTTTTTGTTTGAGAGTTTGGTGCATTCAGCATCATCTTCATTTTACCATATTTTTTTCTTAAATTTGGATGTTGCCAGTGTCCTAACTACATGATTCTCCCGTTCCGACGAGTTTTGGTATTGAGACTTACTCGTGCATGGACCACATCTATCATATTCTCACGATATGTATGGCAATCTAGTCGCGTGAAGTTGAGGCCGAAAAATATTTACACCGACAAATCGAAAAAAAGCAGAGGACGTCTATGAAATGTAAAAGGTAAAGACATAAAAACTTGCGAGTGTTAGGGTATACTCTTTCCGTTCTAAATTATTGGTCATTTTGATATTTCTAGATGCGTAATTTTTACTATATATTTTTTGAACCAAGAACCGGCAAGAGTTCTGCTAGTTCATATCTATATTATAAAGATCCAAAACTTTCGCTTCATCAATCAAACCATCATAATTTAAAAAACCCCCCTAATATTTATAAAAATTAACTCACGGTCCTTTAATACGTTGTAATTTTACGAAAACCCTCTAATATAGTCGTCGAGTTTATAACCGGTATGTATGCGTATTTTCTATCAAACGTTTGTGTGCACGTGCATTCTTACTAGTATTAATATAAAAGAGGAGCAAAGTATGTAGGAAATAAGAGCAGCCTAAGCCAACAAAAGATGAATAAGATGCATGGTAAAAATTATGTAATTAGAAAAGTCAAAACGACCAAGTGATGAGAGAGTAACTTTGCATGTGGATATTTGAAAATCAAGGTTGGTTTTGTATTATTTAATTATTTTCCATTTGTATATGCATATTCTTCATCCAGATTGCCGTTTGCCATGTTTTGTTTCTTCGGTGAAAACCAAGCCCTATCTCGGGCCGATGACGATGGCGCCATTGGCGTCATGTTCTTCTTGAAGACGTCGTCGTGGAGATCCATATGGTGTTTCAGCATTTCGTGATTTCGGATGTTCGTGGGCAATCTTCTACATTGCTTTGAAAGCTACCTTTTGAGGGAGCATATTGGCTGTGATTTATGAAAACAGCATGAAGACACGAGGGAGACCGTCTATTCGACGAGCCAAGCAATAGAAGCTTTGGATATTTTCTCCAAGAATGGATGGATAGGCAATATTAATATTAGACATTGCTTATGATTTATGTTCACTTCCTATGTATTCTTTCTCTTTTTTTTCTCAGCTATTGAGCTGAAGACTTTGTAAGATTTTGGCTGTGTGCATTTATTGCAGAGGCCGGAAATATTTCCATTATCTAAAAAAAAGACTGCCGTTTGCACGCTACAGGAATTAAATATGCTCGAGGGCTGACCTGATACAGGCCGATCGACCAGGACATGATGAGAACGCTGACTATACGGTCTTCTTAGAATCTAGCAATACATTAGTACGGGGACGGGGACACTCTGATCCCCAATAGCGTGATTAGGTACCGTACCCGACTGGTTTGAGCCACACGCTTTCTCACAATTGACTCGCCAATGCAACATGCGCAGTAGACTAGAGAGAGCTCGTTTTGGATTCTCTCGTCAAACAGTTTATCTAGCTCGCTCACTGGCCAATTCTCTTTGCTTTGAGTACTGGTACTACTACTTGACCTTCTCTTATTCTATGTTTCGATGTCGAAGAATAAAAGTACGTATTCACGATGGAGTACACTTAACCAAACCAGCATGTACCTTGCCTACGTTACGGTTACGTAGATGCTGATCACCTTATCCTTTTTTTCTCTTTACACAAAATTAACTCCCACTCCTGGCATTTCTTCATGGTCTTCGTGGTTCCAGCCATATAGCTAACAATACTTTATGATCACTCTTATCGACCCGCGGGATCCATACACCTGGCCTCTGAACAAGAACAAGCCTGAAATTAAGGTCAACAAGATCTTTCAAAAAAAAGGAGGCTCTGTTTTTTGTCATGTATGTCATACTTCAGCTAAAGCAGCATATCGTCAACGTTTGGCTCCTCTATGCCTCTGCTTCCAGCCAACACCAAACCATCCAGATATATACAGCTCAGCTACCGCAAGTGCGTTATCTTATTATTAGTTATCAAAATCCATGGCCATCTGTTAGGGTTACAGTTCATTCTGTGCTACCATGCAAATCTGTAGCCGTACATGTGACATGTCTTTGCGAACATTAGCTAGCAGTCGTGTATTTTGGGAAAATATTGGCCAGATCATTTATGCATGAGCTTAATTACTAGCAGATTCTTAATACATAAAGGGAATGCTATTAGCTAGTACTTAAACTTTGACCCCTGGACGACGATCGCTTTTCTTGCATCTCCCGGCAACAACAATGCTTTGACCCAGAGTAGTAGTAGTCGCACTAGGTTTTCACGTCCACTTGCATTGCGCGGATGGTAAGACCATCTTATTATAGAACGTTCCAATGGAATTCCTGCATATACGAAACAAAAATGTTCAGCTACTTGGTTTCACGCAAACATACAAAACACAGCTCAAAACTCTCATATTTAAAAGACCGGAGGAGATCAAGCAAGGTCTGTCCCAGAAATTTGTCCATCGTCCATGTTCGTGCTTTTGACCAATCGATATATATATATATATATAGAGAGAGAGAGAAATTCCTTTCTACATGCGCAGGTAGCTACCATCGCCTGTGTATCTCATGTTAGAGGACGTGTATGACCCAACGAAGAGTATGTACATGTAGTATATGATGATACTAGACTATCTAGATGGTATGTAGGTTGAGTATGTAAGGGTACTTTGAGTATGTGGTCATACTAATTTCTATATACTAGTATAATGGTATATCATAAAAAAATTTAAAAATAGGGCTGCTTCTGAATTTTTTCGTGCAATTCGTTTTGAAGTATCTTAGAATTAGTATACGAACATACTCAAAGTGATAATGTCTTTGCGAACATTAGCTAGCAGTCGTGTATTTTGGGAAAATATTAGCCAGATCATTTACGCATGAGCTTAATTACTAGCAGATTCTTAATACATAAAGGGAATGCTATTAGCTAGTACTTAAACTTTGACCCCTGGACGACGATCGCTTTTCTTGCATCTCACGGCAACAACAATGCTTTGACCCAGAGTAGTAGTAGTCGCACTAGGTTTTCACGTCCACTCGCATTGCGCGGATGGTAGGACCATCTTATTATAGAACGTTCCAATGGAATTCCTGCATATACGAAACAAAAATGTTCAGCTACTTGGTTTCACGCAAACATACAAAACACAGCTCAAAACTCTCATATTTAAAAGACCGGAGGAGATCAAGCAAGGTCTGTCCGAGAAATTTGTCCATCGTCCATGTTCGTGCTTTTGACCAATCGATATATATATATATATAGAGAGAGAAATTCCTTTCTACATGCGCAGGTAGCTACCATCGCCTGTGTATCTCATGTTAGAGGACGTGTATGACCCAACGAAGAGTATGTACATGTAGTATATGATGATACTAGACTATCTAGATGGTATGTAGGTTGAGTATGTAAGGGTACTTTGAGTATGTGGTCATACTAATTTCTATATACTAGTATAATGGTATATCATAAAAAAATTTAAAAATAGGGTTGCTTCTAAATTTTTTCGTGCAATTCGTTTTGAAGTATATTAGAATTAGTATACGAACATACTCAAAGTGATAAATAAGTATGTGAACATACATAAAATGGTAAATTGATGATGATGGTAGCTACAAGCGGTGGTAGATAAAACTCGTTATATATATATATATATATATATATATGTATATATATAGGTCGGCAAGTTAGAGACACATTCTTAACTATAAACAATCGGAAACGTACACCGACCTGGGAGAAATTCTCTTCCGTATTTGACCCAGGTGGTTAGGAACTGGCACAGAATTTCCTCCAGGAAATGGAGCATGCTCTGCCGTCAGCTAGTAGCTCGGCTAGTCAAGGCGCGCTTCAATGGCTGAATCCGAGCTACTTGCATCGCATCGCGCAGTCATACGCGGTGCTTTAGGGACCCACGGTGATTGGCTGATGATCGAGCCTAATCAGCTTATTAGCTAGTAGTGTCCATCACTAGCTTACGCACACGCGCGCGAATCAGTCAGCCGGCCGGTAGAAAGTAGAAACTCTGGGTTTAGAGAAAGCGACGCAGCGCGCAGCTCATCAATCAAGGGACAGAAAAACTACCCTTTTCATGTTAGGTCTTCGCCCCCTTTGAAACGGTCCGGAAGTACTCCAAAAGAATGCCAACAAAGCTCTGGCAACATATAGATGAATGACTCGATCTGAGCTGCTGTCGAACTGTAGCCAGCAAGCAACTAGCCGAGCTGTTTGTATGTAGTTGAAAGGAGTAGTAGGGGTTTAATTCCAACAGAGACATGTCATGGAGGCAAAGGCAAGGCATATCCCCTGAGCGGCTGCAGATAGAACTGTGACTGTTTTAGCAACGCGGGATAGGCCGTGTTTTCTTCTCAAAAAGCTTCGAGACGAAGGGAATAATAATTGGCCAGAACAAATCAAGAATCGGGGACCCATCGGTGGATATGCATGCCGGCGTCGTCCATGTGCTGCTGTGCATGGACAGGCACCGGATATCTCCACTCCATGGGGAACAAGGAAATTTCCAAGGCCGCGTTTGGATCCTAAGGATTAAAGTTTAGTCCCTCAAATAAGTGATAATTAGTAGCATTAAACCTAAACTAATTGCATAAGTCATATCTACTCCGCGAGACGAACCTAACAAGCCTAATTAATCTATAATTAGTATATAATTATCAAATTATTACTGTAGCATTATATTATCTAATCATGGACTAATTAGGCTTAATAGATTCGTATCGTAAATTAGTCCTCGCTTATGTAATTCATTTTGTAATTAATCTATATTTAATACTTCTAATCAGCATTTTTCTATTCGATGTGACGGGACTAAAACTTTAGTCCTAGCAACCAAACACCCCCTAACTAATCGCGGGCCTAGGCCTGCTAATGGGTTAGAACCCGCTCCCAAACCCACCCCACCCCATTTCTAGCTAGTAGCATGTGTCAACCCAACCCAAAAATCTAGCTAGCAAACCCGCCCCGCCCCATTAGATACATTTGCACCTAATGTTAACACCCATGGAGTACCCGTGGGTCTTAGTTTGAGGGTTTGACTCTTGAGGTGGGGCCCATATATAGATCTATCACCATATTTTGTACAAAGTTGATAATTATGATACTGAGTATCACCAACAAATTTCAGTCAGTTTGGATAAAATTTTATAGTGTGAACGCGAGGTTTTAATTTTAGGGTCCGACTCTTAGCGTGGGGCCCACCTACAGGTCTAGTCACTCTACTTTGCACAAAGTTGCTACTTATCGTACTGAGTATCACCAACAAATTTCAGTCAATTTGGATAAAATTTTATAGTGTGAACGCGAGGTTTTAATTTTAGGGTCCGACTCCTGATGTGGGGCCCACCTATAGGTCTAGTCACGCTACTTTGCACAAAGTTGCTACTTATCATACCAAGCCATTTCTAATAAATTTTAGTCAATTTTACTAAAATTTTAAAGTATGAACGCGATGTTTTAGTTTTAGGGTCCGACTCTTGATGTGGGGCCCACCTGTAGGTACAGTCACGCTACTCTGTACAAAGTTGCTACTTATCATACCGAGTCATCTCCAACAAAATTCATTTAATTTTGCTAAAATTTTATAGTGTGAACGTGAGGTTTTAATTTTAAAGTCCGACTTCTAACGTGGGACCCACTCGCCATAAAGTACATGTAAAGTCCATTAAGGATACGACCCATTTTAACCCATTCCAACCCGCACCGACCCATATTTACACTAGACCCGCCCCATCCCGCCCCGCTTATTGATACAACCCATTTTAACCCATCCAAACACAACCCACATCAAAACCCAACACATAAAACCCAACACAACCCGACCCACTAGCAGGCCTACGCTGGCCGCAGCTCCCATCTGATCTGGCCATTGGCACACAGCATCAGCTGTAACGGGCGGCCAAATCATTCAGCAACGGCGCACAGGAAAACGTTTCGCGATATCATGATCCAAAACTGGGTGAGCGTATTGGTTATGAACTCGATGATTCCACGCAAGCGCGTATTTTTTTTCCCACGGACTGTTTAGTCAAACTCTTTGAGACAGGAGGGGATAATGTTTCAAGGTATTGACTTTATTCCAGCCCGCCATCCGCTAGCGCTGCAGGACGGCCGCCTCCATCGACCTTCCGATCGGACCCCGCCTCCATCCCTCCGTCTACCCGACCTGGTGTTGGCGGTCGTTACAGACCGATTTCCGACCTCCAACCGAGTATAAAACAAACACAATGGGGACACACACCATAGCTATAGGGCTTATCACTGACTATTTCCACAAGTTTTGGTGATTGTCCTCTGTGCAGGTACAAAATGGAGAAACACGTGCTATAAGGGTCAGAAATGACCGTTTCGGCCGAACGACTCCGTTCGGCCGGTTGCCCCCCCCCCTAGCTGGGCAAGACTCGTGGACCACGACCACGCCACTCTGGGCCGGCTCAACCCATATCCAGAAGACCGGTGGCCCATATCCAACCCGACGGAGCCCACGAGTCCACCGGAGGCCCTCCAGGCCAGCCCAAGACGCGAACCGACCTGCCAACCGACCTCAGGAGCTGGACTAGCACGTGTGCAAAGTAGAGGCGGTGCAGTACTGGGCCGGGCCCACTTCGGCCGAAGTGGCCTGTTCGGCCGAAGGCAGGAACCGCCTCCAGGGTGCAATCCTGGCCTTTGGCTGTTGAGTCAGTGGATCCACCGGTTCGGGCGAACTGGGCAGTTCGGCCGAACCGGGGATTTCGCCCGAACGGCCCGGCACCGCCTCCCAGCTGCCTTGGCTGCTACTCTGCCTCCACCGTCCTTCCTTGCTATAAATAGAGGCCCGGTTTCACCTGCAAAAGACACAACACAAGAGTAGAGTGCAGGCGAAGCACTGTTAGTTCTCCACTTGTATCAGTAGAGATAGGGAGAGAGGAGAGGTGAGCGTCCCGGAGAGGAGCCGAAGTGTCGGCCTCTCTTCCCGCTGTACCTCTACGGATGCGGCTTCACTTCGAGTAACATCCGGGTCGTGTCTGGTAACTCTTGTATCTCTCTCTGATTAATTGAGCATTCAGTTCTTACTTTTATATGCTTGCTGGTTCTTCGTTCAATGCTTAGTTGATTGGTATAACTGTATACTGGTTACTTAGCTTGGGTGCTTATCTTTCTATAGGAGATAAGTATTAGTTGACTAGTGTAGGCGTGGTGCCTATACTTGAGACTAACTTAGTTTATTCCCGTCGCAACGGAGGTGGTAGCCGTAAGGTGGTGACAGCCCTTCCGGTCTTTGTAGCCCATCACGTTAGTTCCGGTCCGTAGGATTCCCCAGTTAGGAAATAGTGGCACCCCTTCTCATCCCTTTCTGTGTGTCCACCGGTTCCCTTGTCCCGAAGCAAGTATCTATCTGTATCCTCTGATCTGCTCGATCAATCAGTAGAATACCTCTACCAGACTCGTACCCTCTCTACCCTCCTATCACTCCTCTTCTCTCTTTGTTGTTGTCATCCACCTCATCCATACCATTCACTCCATTCCATCTACCTAGGACAACTTAGTTTAGAATCAGTCCACTTCTCGTTCTCCGTGGAAATCGATACCTTGGAATACTCCCGGGTGAAAGCTACATCGGTATCCGTCTGCTTGCGGATTTATCTGTAGGCCGTAAGGAGTGCCAACAAGCTTTCTGGCGCCGTTGCCGGGGAACGGTAGCTGTTCTGATTCCGAACCCAAGTTGTCCGTGTATCCCACCACCATCCACCAACCACATGGATTCCACCCTCACCTTACGTCAACACTCGGCTCCAACGGGCGATTGTTTGGAGCCACCACCATCATCACATCCCATATCCACACCCGGCTATGAGCTACGTCCCGGCTTCATAGCCATGGTTCGTGAGCAATCGTTCTCAGGAACGAAGGCCGAGAGTCCATACGCGCATTTGCGCGAGTTTGAGCAACTCTGCTCGTGCCTGACCATTGCGGGCATGACACAAGAGACACTCAAATGGAAGCTATTCCCGTTTTCACTAGCGGGAGGAGCAAAGAAATGATACTCTCTGGCTGTCAGTACTATGGACGGGAGCTGGGAAGTTCTCAAGGAAAAATTCTGCCTAAACTTCTTCCCAGTCTCCAAGGTAGCCAGTCTCCGAGCGGAAATCATTAACTTTAAGCAATTAAAGGGAGAATCGTTAGGAGCTGCCTGGGCTCGTTTCAAGCAAATACTGGCCTCAGGACCGGACCTAAGCCTACCAGAACCTGTTGTTTTACAACACTTCAGCCTTGGCCTCTGTCCCGTAGCCACCACTTTCTTGGACTCTGCTTCTGGAGGGTCGTTCTTTCATTTGGTTCCTAGTGAAGCGAGGGTTGTCCTGGACCGTATCCTAGACAACACCCCCTACACTGGAATCTATGATGAACTCCCCGATGAAGAAGAGAAGCAGGCTGAACCTGAACCTGAAGAGTCAATACCAGTCCAATCCAAATCCATTAGCTCTTCCAGTCCATCAGAGCCTGAAGCTTATTTTGAACCACAACCATATTCTAGCCCAGACCATTATGATTCACTCTACACCACTCTTTATGACTTTGACGATGATCTATTCGAAGACATCGGGAGTGCAACAAGTTTCCCACGGGAACGATGTGTAGAGCAAAAGGATCAGGCCCCCGACAAAGAAGAATTGGAATACCAGCGGGAGTACCTGGGACGTCTCTCAGCTATCATGAGTCGGGAGTGGCTAGATGAGGCCGAAGCCTCGACCGAGGTGGTCAAGATGCCCAGAAAAACCAAAAGGATATTCTGTGAGATCATAGGCCTTGACCGAGAAATTGGGTACGACCCGAGCCTCGGAATCAACATAATCTCTAGCTCTTTGGTGCGAACCAAATTCCCTGATAACTCATGGTCGTTTTCTCAAAAACGACTTCAGTTTACTTCAGGAAGAATCCTGGACTGTTTGGGGATCTTACGGGTCACACCCGTTAAGGTCAACGATCCTAAACTCTTCATGGATTTTCACATCTTCGACCTACCTAGCACTACCACACATCCCATCTTCATAGGCAGGCCAATCTTGAAGATTCTGGAAAAAAGCACCAATAAACCAGCTAGTAGAGCTTAGGATCGGCAAAGAACTTATCCATGTCTCCTATGCCCAATCTTTAAATACTCCAATAGAGGCAGACCCCGATCCTGAGCCGTTAGAGGAAGTCAGGTCAGCTTCTTTGCTAGACCTCGAACAACCTATTCCAGAAGAGGACATTCCATTCTTTACGGAGGAGGAGGAAACTCATCCTCCGATTGAGCTTGATACAAACGAAACTCCAAAACCATCTCCAATCGAGCTCAAACCTCTTCCGCCTGGACTTAGGTATGCTTTCCTCTTTGGGGATAAGCAAACTCCAGTGATCATTAGTGATAAACTCTCCGAGGTAGAAACCCAGCAACTCATCACTATCCTGGAGAAAAATCGATCGGTCTTAGGATACTCTCTCCAAGACCTGAAAGGGATTAGCCCAAATCTTTGCACTCATCGCATCCCGATCGATTCTGAAGCAACACCGTCTCGGGAACCTCAACGACGGTTAAACAATGCCATGAGAGAGGTCGTGAAAAAGGAAGTTCTCAAACTCCTTCACGCGGGGATCATCTACCCTGTCCCCAATAGTGAATGGGTTAGTCCCGTTCAAGTCGTTCCTAAGAAGGGAGGAATGACGGTAGTGCGCAATGACAAAAATGAGCTCATCCCTCAGCGCACTGTTACTGGTTGGCGTATGTGCATCGACTATCGTCGACTCAATAAGGCCACCAAGAAAGACCATTTCCCCTTCCGTTCATAGACGAAATGCTTGAACGGTTAGCCAAACACTCTTTCTTCTGCTTCCTTGACGGTTACTCTGGGTACCACCAAATTCCTATCCACCCAGAAGACCAGAGTAAAACCACGTTCACATGCCCCTATGGGACGTACGCCTACCGGCGAATGTCTTTCGGGCTATGTAACGCACCTGCCTCTTTTCAACATTGCATGATGTCTATCTTCTCCGATATGATTGAGGAGATTATGGAAGTGTTCATGGACGATTTCTCAGTTTACGGAAAGACCTTTACCGAATGTCTGAAAAATCTGGACAAGGTCCTCCAGAGGTGTGAAGAGAAACACCTTGTTTTGAACTGGAAAAAGTGCCATTTTATGGTGCGAGAGGAGATTGTCCTAGGACATAGGGTGTCAGAACGTGGGATCGAGGTAGACAAAGCGAAGATAGAAGTGATCGAGCAACTTCCACCTCCCACAAACGTTAAGGGGATCCGCAGCTTCCTTGGCCATGCCGGATTCTATAGGCGTTTCATCAAAAACTTCTCCCAGATATCTCGGCCCTTGACCAATCTCTTAGCCAAAGATGCCCCCTTCATTTTCGATGAGGAGTGCTATGCCGCATTTCACGCCCTCAAAAAGGCACTCATCTCTGCTCCCATCATCCTGCCTCCCGACTGGAGCATCCCATTCGAAATCATGTGCGATGTGAGCGACTATGCTGTAGGAGTTGTGTTGGGCCAAACTAAGGACAAGAAGCATTATGCTATCTCGTATGCTAGCAAAACGCTCACTGGCCCCCAGCTCAACTACGCAACCACGGAGAAGGAGCTCTTAGCAGTCGTATTTGCTATAGACAAATTCCGGTCCTACCTAGTTGGGGCCAAGGTTATAGTCTATTCAGATCACGCTGCTCTGAAGTACCTTCTGACCAAAAAGGATGCAAAACTGAGACTCATCCGCTGGATTCTTCTACTCCAGGAATTTGACATTGAGATAAAAGATAAGAAAGGAGTAGAGAACTCAGTGGCTGACCATTTGTCCCGGATACAAGTCCCGTCCGATCTCCCGATCGATGACTACTTACGGGATGACACCCTCCTTAAGGTCACCACTGGTGATCCGTGGTATGCCAACATAGTAAACTACATGGTAGCGGATTATGTCCCCCCTAGAGAGAATAGGAAACGGCTAGCCTATGAGAGCCGACTTCACCTTTGGGACGACCCGTACCTCTTTAGGATTTGTAGCGACGGACTCCTCAGAAGGTGCATACCCGCACATGAGGCTTATAAAATCCTAGAGAGATGCCACGCAGCCCCGTACGGAGGGCACTACGGTGCATTCCGGACCAATGCTAAAGTCTGGCAGTGTGGTTTTTACTGGCCCAGCATGTATGAGGATGCGAGAGCATTTGTCATGTGATGCCCCAGCTGCCAGAAACACGGGAACATCAATACTAGAGACGCAATGCCACTCACTAGCAATCTTCAAGTGGAAATCTTCGATGTCTGGGGAGTAGACTTCATGGGTCCCTTCCCAAACTCCGAGGGTTGTCAATTCATTTTAGTAGCAGTGGACTACGTCTCTAAGTGGGTAGAAGCCTTGCCTTGCTTAGCTCCTGACTCTAAGAATGCGAGACGAATGTTTCATGAGGTTATATTCCCCCATTTTGGCGTTCCTAGAATAGTCATTAGTGATGGCGGCTCCCACTTCATAGATTCAGCCTTCCGTAAGTATCTCTCAAGTTTGGGGGTGCAGCATAACGTAGCCACACCCTATCACCCCCAAACTAGCGGTCAAGCAGAAACTTCCAATAAGCAAATCAAAAACATTATGCAAAAGACCGTAAATGAGATGGGCAAGCAATGGAAGGATAAACATCCAGATGCACTCTGGGCTTACCGCACGGCCTATAAGGCGCCCATAGGCATGACCCCATATCAACTAGTCTATGGCAAAACCTGTCATCTACCTGTAGAAATGGAGTTTAGAGCTCACTGGGCCATTAGGAAGTGGGGTATGGACCTTCCAGCTGCCGGACTCAAACGGAAGATCCAGCTGGCTGAGCTAGATGAGATGAGGGAGAGAGCATACCACAGCTCCCGGCTATACAAAGAACGGACCAAGAGATGGCATGATAAGAGAATCAAGGTCAAAACGTTCAAGCCGGGAGACAAGGTTCTCGTCTTCAACTCCCGTGTCAAACTTTTCAGTCACGGGAAATTGAGGAGCAAGTGGGACGGCCCATTCACAGTAATCAATGCTGCATCTCATGGGGCCGTCACTTTGCAAAGCGAGGACGGAAACACCTTCAAGGTTAACGGACAGCGGTTGAAGATTTTCCTAGAACCAGAACCTCCGACACTCGACGAATTAGACGTCGTCGAGTTCATAGAACTCTGAACCCCGTCCGTGGAACCCCGGCCCGAATCCGTCATCTTCAAATCCTTCTGGGCCAAAACCTCCTGAACCTTGAAAACCTCCTCGACCCAAATCTTCCATGACCAAAACCTCGAACCACGACACGGGCCACGCACCTGGGGGCCCAGGGACCTGTTCGGGCGAACAGGCCCAGTTCGGCCGAACCAGCTGGTTCGGGTGAATTGGCCTCCCAGGCCCCAGGGACAGATATGCTCGCCCAGATACATCTGCAGTTAAAGATATCTCGAGAGTCGCGAGGGAATCGTCGGGAAACTCCGTTTTTCCGATCTGAAATCCCCGATAAAAACAGAGACTCTCTGTCGACGTTTCCCATCTCATCTAAGCCAACTCCATCCCTTAGAACACAGCCACCATGGCCTCCTTTTCCTCCAAGGGCACATCATCGGCCCAGGGCTCAAGCAGCAGTAGCCGAAACGGCAACTCCTCCCGGCAGGAGCACGCCTTCCGCATCTCCGACGTCGACGCATCGGGAGACGTGCACCGGGGAAGGACGCCGGGACGTAGCCCGGTGAGGCGCGGCAACTCCCCTCACCGCTCAGCACTCAACGAGCTCCTCGCCCCACTAAAAGGGATCAAGAAACCGCCTCGTTCGCCATCACCAAGGCCGAACGAAGGGCAGCTACGCCCGAGGTCAATATCCTCCTCGAGGGTGTCGGATCTGGCGTTGTTGCTGCCCAAGGAGAAGGCCGGAGAGGAGCCGGACTACACGCCGGAAAGCCCACCACATTTCGTCATCAAGGGAGAACGCATCCCGGGAGGAGGGTACGGAAAAGTCCTCGTCCCACCGCTCAACCGGAACGAGCTGGGGCTGGCAAACTCATCCCAGTCCTCTCCGCCACGGCGCCACCCCAGAGTCCGGCGCCACAGGCAGCCCCCATCCATCAAAGGGCTGCCTGGGGACATGGCGTTCTCCGATGAGGAGGACAATGAAGAAGAGGAAGAGAAGCCGCCCACCATGGAGAGGCTGAAGGAGGAACTGGCACTGGCGAAGCAGAGGATCAACCACCTGGACGAGAAGGTGGCGGAGGGCGAGCTCGCACGCATGGAATGGGAGGACAAGATGGAGCTCCTCCGCAAGGCCCTGTGCGCAAAGCTCAAGAGGCTTTTCAAGGCCACGGGACACGAAGATCTCTATGGACCGCCTTCAGAGTAGTGTCCCGCGGTCGTCCCGTTTTTAGATAGAGCATCGTTAGTTTAGTTTGGTTTGCTAGTTGCTTGATTCATTTATTTGTTTAGATCAATGTTTAGGGTGCTCTGAAATTTCCCTTCCAAATATTTGTTTCCAATCTTAGTTCGTTGAATAAATAAAGTTTGAATTGTTTGCAAGAAAGAAGATAAAATTGTCACTCCGGTTGATGCATTTGAGCCGACCGGAGAATGCCCTGTCTAACAGAAAGTTGCACGAGTACAGGAACGACACAGGAACGCATGGCACGACGGACCGAGCCCCGGGGGCCAGTTCGGCCGAACCAGTCAGTTCGGGCGAACTGGCCAGTTCGGGCGAACTGACCGGTTCGGCCGAACCAGCCCGGCTGCCCCCTCTCGCACACCTGCACGTGGGTTTGCACCTTCTTCCCCCCTGTTTACTTTCCTGTGTTGTCTCGTTTCGAAAAATTGAAAATGCATGCCTCACATAAACGAAACGAACTCGGTCTCTCTTTTATATCATGATTGCTGCCTGTTGTTTATTTCAAACTCAGTATCTAGTACTTGTGAAAAATTCATCATGATAGGACCCCCTGACCTAAGTTGTTGATGTTTGTGATATGACTCGATAAAATGAACCACTTGTTCACACCAACATTCGGGAGAATTTAATTTATGAAAAGATGAAAATCCTGCTCTATCCCTTCATCCTGTCCACAAATACCACATATGCTTGAGAGTTTACTCCTGAAACCTGTCATATTCTGTATGAAGTCTTGTTGAAAGTTGTGTTCTTGGAATGGATCACATTGTCTGAGGTCTGTTGCAAGCAAATCTATCATCAGAGTGTAGTGGAAGCTCTCATGCCTTGATGATACCCTAAAAAAAAGAGAGAAATAAAGGACTCATGAAAGTCCAAAGAAAAGAAAAAAAAGTCCCAAAAGGGGAAAAGAGGTGAAAAAGGGATCAGAAAGGCCGAGGAACAACATAAACTCTCTATCATTAACTTGCAACATGACCAAGGGCAGTGATGAGAAGCTCCAGGAGCCAATCTTTGGCTTGACCGAAATACTCGACATGACAAGGCCACCACCTAAGAGACAAAGAGAAATACAAAAGGGAATGAGTGAAAGGAGAGAACTCTAGAGAGCTGAGTGTCAGGGATGAAGGGAGACGAGCCATTTAATTGCGAAAACCAGAAAACCCCGAATGCAGGATGAGCAAGAGGACCTTGTTGTAAGAGTCGTTCCATTCATCAACCGTCCAAGATCCGGGAAGTAGCCACTACAAATTCACAGGTATGAGAAAGGTTTGAAATACTCAATATGCAAGTATTCATAATTATAAAAGAACCCTTACTTTAGTCTTGCTCATGTTTTAATTTCTTTACTCGGGACGAGCAAAGATCTAAGTTTGGGGGAGCTTGTTGGCGGTCGTTACAGACCGATTTCCGACACACACCATAGCTATAGGGCTTATCACTAACTATTTCCACAAGTTTTGGTGATTGTCCTCTGTGCAGGTACAAAATGGAGAAACACGTGCTATAAGGGTCAGAAATGACCGTTTCGGCCGAACGACTCCGTTCGGCCGGTTGCCCCCCCCCCCAGCTGGGCAAGACTTGTGGACCACGACCATGCCACTCTGGGCCGGCTCAACCCATATCCAGAAGACCGGTGGCCCATATCCAACCCGACGGAGCCCACGAGTCCACCGGAGGCCCTCCAGGCCAGCCCAAGACGCGAACCGACCTGCCAACCGAACTCAGGAGCTGGACTAGCACGTGTGTAAAGCAGAGGCGGTGCAGTACTGGGCCGGGCCCACTTCGGCCGAAGTGGCCTGTTCGGCCGAAGGCAGGAACCGCCTCTAGGGTGCAATCCTGGCCTTTGGCTGTTGAGTCGGTGGATCCACCGGTTCGCGGCCGAACCGGGAATTTCGCCCGAACGCCCCGGCACCGCCTCCTAGCTGCCTTGGCTGCTACTCTGCCTCCACCGTCCTTCCTTGCTATAAATAGAGGCCCGGTTTCACCTACAAAAGACACAACACAAGAGTAGAGTGCAGGAGAAGCACTGTTAGTCTCCACTTGTCTCAGTAGAGATAGGGAGAGAGGAGAGGTGAGCGTCCCAGAGAGGAGCCGAAGTGTCGGCCCCTCTTCCCGCTGTACCTCTACGGATGCGGCTTCACTTCGAGTAACATCCGGGTCGTGTCTGGTAACTCTTGTATCTCTCTCTGATTAATTGAGCATTCAGTTCTTACTTTTATATGCTTGCTGGTTCTTCGTTCAATGCTTAGTTGATTGGTATAACTGTATACTGGTTACTTAGCTTGGGTGCTTATCTTTCTATAGGAGATAAGTATTAGTTGACTAGTGTAGGCGTGGTGCCTATACTTGAGACTAACTTAGTTTATTCCTGTCGCAACGGAGGTGGTAGCCGTAAGGTGGTGACAGCCCTTCCGGTCTTTGTAGCCCATCACGTTAGTTCCGGTCCGTAGGATTCCCCAGTTGGGAAATAGTGGCACCCCTTCTCATCCCTTTCTGTGTGTCCACCGGTTCCCTTGTCCCGAAGCAAGTATCTATCTGTATCCTCTGATCTGCTCGATCAATCAGTAGAATACCTCTACCAGACTCGTACCCTCTCTACCCTCCTATCACTCCTCTTCTCTCTTTGTTGTTGTCATCCACCTCATCCATACCATTCACTCCATTCCATCTACCTAGGACAACTTAGTTTAGAATCAGTCCACTTCTCGTTCTCCGTGGAAATCGATACCTTGGAATACTCCCGGGTGAAAGCTACATCGGTATCCGTCCGCTTGCGGATTTATCTGTAGGCCGTAAGGAGTGCCAACACCTGGCGACCTCCCACCAAAATATCAGGACGATTCATTTCGTCTCCCTCCTCTCTTTCTCTCCTGCCCACCGCTGGCCGCAGGCGGCGGCAGCCTGAGCACCTCGCACCGCCACCATAGGGGGCCCCAACACCCGGAGCCCCTACGCTCCTCTCACTACGGCCAGTGCCCCGGTAAGACGGTGAGGGCGGAGACACGGGGAGGCAGCAACAATGCAACCCTAGAGCGAGGGATTGGGGGATGGATTCAAGGAGGCTAGCAGCGGCGTCGATCCCCCTGACGATGGTCGGCTCGACTCCACCCGACGACGCGTGCTGCCGTGAGCACGCCGGCGGAGGTGAACTTCTTCAGATCGAGGCGGAACGAGGCATGCGGATGGCAGATCACGACATGGTGCCATACGTGTGGTCCTCACCTGTTCTCCTATCACTGTAAGCTCATTTCGTTTCATCTCTCATCCCCTTTCATGTTGGTGAATCAGTGGTTGTTAGATTTGATCTGGGTGGATGGATCCATTTATCATCTAGTGAATGACTGGATGCGTGGGTCATGGAGGAGAGGAGCGGATCTACATGAAGGTGAGATGGCTTGTGTTGCGGATTTTTCCGTTTGCTCGTAGATGAGGAATTTTTTAGACATGATCTCATTTGTGTGTGTTACGCACATGTTGCCTCCTCTGATTGTTGATGTAGAAACTTCAATCCAGGGAGGATTTGGGTTAGAGAGTTTCGCGCACGAATCTATTGGTACAGGGAGAGTGGATCACAACAAGGTCAGATCCCATCCGTTTGATAGTTTGGGGGATTTTTTTTTCATTTTCGTCTTGTGTGTTTTGTGCATAGCATGCCTCTGAATGTTGATGGATAAGCTACAATCCAGTGAGGATTTTGAAGCTTCTCTTGTGTGTTCTGTAAAACTGATATTGTTTTTTGTTTCTCTGATTTTTGCAGATAGGTGAAGCTTCTCTTGTGTGTCTGATATTGTTTTTTGTTTCTCTGATTTTTGCAGAGAGGGAAAGTGTAAAACTGGACTGATTTCCGGAAGAAGATGTGCGATGTGAGTTTCTATCTCTGTTGTCTATTTTTTCTGGTTGCATATTTTACGTATGTGGAAATTCAGACTTAATATTTTGTAGCTTTTCTTCGAACCAATTGTAACTCATTACCTTTTTTTATCTGTCGCCACAGCATATTTTACTTGATTTTGGTTCATAGAACATGTGTCTCAACTATGTATTGATATTTTTTCTTCATGTCTAGTTATTAGTGGTCATCTACCTTTTGTTACTCAATAGGCAATTATATGATTCGGAAATAGGCATAATAATATATCGCATTAGGCAATAATATGGTTTTGATGAAGCAATGATATGGTTTTGATTAGGCAAAAATATGGTTTACTGAATAGGGAAGACTATGATGGTAATGACTCTAATCTGGCCGGACTCCACATGCCCCTCCACCGGCTTGTGAGCTTGGTCTCACAGTGCCTCCAATGTGGTAACAAATTGCTTCTGCTATGTACTTGGGGAATAATATAGTCTGCAATATGCAGTTCCCAACACAGATTCACACAAGCAATATGTAGTTCCCTAACTAACATAAATCTAGTAATAAGGACATTTCTAGCTAGTACATAGTTCTAAAATAGACATAATATTGTACTTCATTATGCAATGTGATTGAGCATTTTAAAATTCTAGTTATCATTTTCTTGTTTCTTTGGCTGCATGTCTTCAACAGTAGGTCATGTAGCACTACCAGAAAAATGTTTTGTTTTACTGGTCAATGCATGTCGGTGCTGGGATCGGGCGGTCAATCCTAGCGCCACACAGAATGCGCTGTGTCCCGTCCCCTGACGGTTGATGCAAGAGCTAGCACAGTGAGACAAGGGTTTATCCTGGTTCCGACCGTGAGGTCGTACGTCCAGCAGAGTGCGCTCGGGGCGCTGTACTATCTTGCACCGGAGTGCTTGCAGTGGGGGGCTACAAGCGAGGCGGGAGAGGAGAAGGAGTCTCCAAGTCCCTGAAAATGAGTGTGATTGAGGCGAGTGCCGATATCGTGGGAGGCGGTGATTGTGTGTACGTTCGTCTTTCCTCTCCTTCCCCCCTTCCCCCCTTTTATAGGTCAAGGAGAGAGAGGGGGGAGGGGTTTACAAGCACAAGTATAGTGCGTGCTACAGGGGTACGCACTGGAGAGCATGGCACCGGGCGTGCGATCGTCCTTGACCCTGGCAGGGGATTTATGGCGAGCCCCGGCTTCTGCGGGTGTCGTGGCCGTCCCTGTGCTTGTCCTGGAGTGGTTTCGAGGGGTGTCGTTGCCGTAATCCGTGTCCAGCTGCCCGTCGCTGGTTGATTCGAGGGCATGGCAGGTGAAGAAGGACGGGAGTTGGCGGCACAGGGGTCGGCATGGTGGTTGCTGTTGACCACAGTGCGCGGCGTGCCCGGCTTACCAGGGAATGGCCTAGAGTTGGTGGATTTGACCCGGCGTTCGTCATCACCGGGCCGTGCCTGATCGGAGTCTATACTCGGTCGCTGCTCATATATTCGTTCGAGGGTTCTTCACGCCCCCTCGAGGGCTGCCCCGGGGGGGAAAGGATGGGAGTGGGTGGAATAGTGGTGCGGAATGACGCCTGCAAGTCCGCACAGGGCCTTGCGCAGTGCCGCGTACGTCCGCACAGCGCCGGTGAGGACGCATAGTGACCGGAGCAGGTGGAACAGCGAGCTATGTGGTGTCAGCGGCGCGGCGTGGGGAGAGGTCGCCTTTTGACTTTGGCGCCCGCCTGATGGGGCGGGCATTAAATGCCGTTGTCGGGCGGGGCGCCGGCGCGCGCCGCGTTGAGTAGAGGGGTGCCCTCGAGCGAGGCGGAGTTGTCTTGCCTGCTCGAGGGGGTACGCAGCCCTCGAGCGAGGCGGAGACGGAGGTCGCCAATTGGGTCCCCTTGTCAGGCGAGCTCGGACGGATGTTTTGGACCGTGATAGGCTGTAACGGGCCGCGCTGCCTTGGTGGCCCTTCCGGGCTGCCGGTGATTTGGCTTTTCGTGGTTGATTATTTTTCGGGGGGTGATTACCCCGATGGTTAGGGGACCCCCTGGGTCTGTCCCCGACAATGCACAAATGCAGTGCCTCTAACATGGTGCAACAGTACAAAACTTTCTTTACAGTGTATCTCATTAGATTTGCTGTTGTTATTCTTGGTTAGGCAAAGTATTGTTCTCAGTTAGGTAATTTAGCCTCCTTAGGTAGGCAAACTATTGTTATTAGTTAGGCAAAGTAATGTTGTCATTTGATTGAATTTTCCTTGCTGTCTGTTTTTTTGTATTGCTTGTCAACTCATTCATGTGTTTTTAAGTTGTCATTATGTACTACTACTATTACTTGCTGATGCCCTTACTGCTTTTGATACTATAAAAATGCAAAAGTGCACCCATCTTGCTACTATCGCTCACCATTCTCTCTCATTCTCGTGGACAATAAATTATGCAATAATCTGGTTCTTATGTAGGCAATAATATGGTTTCTGTTAGGCAATAATATGGTTCTGATTAGGCAATAATATGGTTCTGATATAGGCAAAACTATTGTACTCAGTTTTCTATGCAAAGACATCAGCATTTGTACTAGGATACAGAAGAATATCAAATGATATAGCATCAATAAGATATGTTTAGGCAACATAAGATTTGTTGTTCCCTGTTGTTTTATGTATTATGTTAGCTTATCCATGTTTTCACTCACTAATAGTCATTCATGTTCATGTACTTTTCCTTTTCTTACTCTCCTGCTGATGCTACTTTTTTACCTATAGACACATATATAAATCCTTCTTGATGCAACAACTCATCCTTTCTCTCTCATTCTCCATATTATCTAATGTATGGATAGAAATCAAGCAGAATATGGTTCTCCATTAGAATATGCAAACCAGATTGATATATCATGTGGTTACCATCAATGATAGATTTTTTTTAAGTAAATGTGCTAGATCTGCATTTTCTTTTCGAATCACCTATGGTGGAGCGTGAAAATATGTCACACTGATTCATTTCTTCCTTTACTCAAGTACGTAGTAACAGGTCATCGCCTGCTAGGATTTTTAAACTCTATAAATATGTGTTTTTCCCTAACGCGAATTCGCATAAGAAATCTGTAGTTCCTTTACTCTGAACAGTATATTGATGGTTTTACCCTTTTGATTCTACTGATTATTTTTTAATTTTATTTTGTACTCAACTCATGCTAAATCAACAAGCTAATTACTCATTTTGGTTTAGCATCTTTACTGTTCTGATATACTGATTCAATTTATGCTTGGTGCTAGCAGCAAAGTGTTAGTTTTTGTTATTCTTGGTCAGGCAAAGTGCTGTTCTTAGCTAGGCAAAGTATTGTTTTTAGTTAGGCAAATTATTATTCCTAGTTAGGCAAAATATCGTTCTTCAGTTTATTATAGTATGCAAAGTATTATTCCCAAATATAGGTGTAGTTGCCACCTGTATTGTTCATGTTAACATTACCTTCTCTTTTTTTATCATATGAGTTCAGCCAATTGCCAATCTGATTTGATTCACATTTGTTTCTCATTGTCTACATTTTAAACTTATTTGACACCTACTTGTTGCATTAGGACTTCATTTTCTTGTTGCATCAGTTTCACCTGTGATATTGTGTTTTTCGATTCAGGGAAGGAGGGGGAGGCAAATCTGTTTGTGTGAATAGCATATTAAAAAATAAATTGTAGTTTAAGACCTTTTGCATTTCTGCATTTCTTTTACTGTACTAAGCATGATTTCTCTGTGTTTTTTTTGGGCAGTGTGTTCTTAGGAACTAGTAGTGTACGATGCATCTTATAAATTACTTATGCACTCCCCAAATGAAATCTATAATTTTCATAGGAATAAATGAGTAGTGTTCTCAGTTCCGCATAGTGGTATTCTTTGTTAGGCAAGGTACCATTCTCAAATAGGCAAATTAATGTTATCAATTAGGCAAAGTTTTATTCTTTGATAAGCAAAGTAGTGTTATTAGTTAGGAAAAATAATATGCTTTCTATTTTTCATACTGGTAGTTTTGAGTTCCCTATCTATATATATATCTGAAAGATGAGGTTCTGAATTTGCCAAAATTATGCTTGCTATGCGTTTTTATTAGTTTTATTCTTTGTTGTATCATGACTATAAATTTGCCCTTCCATGTTTCTCACTTTTAGTTGATTGGATTCGATACAAAACTAGGAATATTCATCATGCATTTCAACCATCCTCTGTCAATGCTATTCGGGCCTCCCTTTGCGGCTCCAATTTCGACAAACCAGACATCTTCATTGGATTCGTTTATAGGCAACCTATGCTAAATAAACAAGCAAATTATTCATATTGGTTAAGCATTTTTGTGTTATGGATTTTAGCAAGTTCAGTAGGAAATAATGTGGTTCGGAACTATGCAATTTCAGAGTCATGAATAGATAGAAACTACTCCATTTGGCAATTTTAATGTCCTCTGATTTTTGTGCTTTTTATCATTACATTTGCAGGTCATCACAATGTCTAATATGGAAGAAAATATGGAGGAGGCATAATGTTATAGTGAAGCAAATATGAAGTGCATGCTGTGTTTTTGCGATGTCTGGTTGATTCTGAGATGCCTGGTTGATTCTGAGATGCCTGGTTGATTCTAAGATGCCTGGTTTTGTATTCTTCATGACTGCACTACACACCTGTACCATATGAAGATTTGTGTTTGATTTTAGAACTTCATTTAAAAGTTGGATAATATTTTTGCAGTTTTGGCAAATATGTACTGCGTATGAATGATTTTAGAATTGCATGGAGAAAGCAAATCTAGGTGGAATCCACACCTGTGTACTTTTTTTTTGCTTATTTTTGTGTGTTTCTTGGACGTTTCTATGGTTGATTGATGCAGTAGGTGGCGGTTAATTTTGTTGAGCGGACTAGTCTCCTGGCGCGAGAGCTGTACAGACCAGCGTTCCGTGCCTCCGCATATGCTAGTTATTGCCGAAAGAGGAAAGTAAATATCTGGAGAGGATCGTTGTTGCCTAAAATAAAGCGGCCGTGCAGCTGGCCTAACGCACGGCCGGCCGTACGTTAGCCGCGTCCATGTTTCAATGATTTGTGGGTCCGTCGACTCTCGAAAGTTTTAGATCTTTACAATATAGATAAAAAATAAAATAAATGTTTCAAACCGGCTAGTTCGGTTTACATATCAAAAATAGCTTAAAGAAAAAACACTAACATCTATAACATATCAAATTAGTTTCACCCAATCCGCCAAAAATTATACCCTAATAGTGCATTTATTTGGTATTGTACATCTTATTATTTTTTCTGTAAATTTGGACAAAATTAAAGTGGATTAAAAATTGTAAGGGAGGAGGGGGTGAGAATCCTAGCTGATTGAGTTGGAGAACATGAACATTTTCATACAGCAAAATAAAATAAACATTTAGGGTTGGGTTCAGGTAGGTCCAATTACTTCGAAGCTAAAGATGATTTACTCAAGCTCAACCCCTAAACCGTTATTCAGTCTCTTTCGTCGTGGTTTGATTTGGTGTTCACGCCAATTCCGTCGAATCAATTTATGTTTTCAAAACCATTCAAATTTTATCGACGTTTCGATACTTCGTAAGTTTCTCTCGACGATATGCGCAAGATATACACAGTAGTACTAAGAAACGACCTGCTGTACGGTCGTGGCTCAGTCCACAACTCCGCGTGGGGGCGTGGAACGTCCCCCCCGTTGGCTGCTATCACCACCAAACCACTCTCCTCCAGGCCAGCTCGCCCTGAGCTGTGCAGCTGCCACGAGACTTCTTCCCGCGCATCCCCCGGCCCGCCCCCTCGATCTCCTCTCCTGTATAAAAGCTCGCCTCTTCTTCCTCTAGTTCTAGTTCCGCCCAACCCCACCACCGAACCCTCCGAGCTCTGCTAGCTTCTACTACTACTACTCATCAGATCCATATATTCGTACCAAGAAATTAACAAAACTAACTCGGACGACGGCGAAGGTGCGCGGCTGCTCCTGCTTTCCTGCTCGCTCGGGAAGCCAGCATGCAGGCGCAGTCCCGCCTCGCGGTGAGCGGTGGCGGCGGCAGCAGCTCGCCGGCGCCGGAGGAGGAGCACGAGGCAGTGATCCGGGAGCTGACGCGCGGGCGCGAGCTGACGGCGCAGCTGCGGGCGGCGGCGCTGGGGGCGCTGCGCGGGCAGGGCCAGGCCGAGGCCACCGCCGCATTGATCCTGCAGGAGGTCTCCCGCGCCTTCAACGTCTGCCTCACCATCATGAGCTCGCCGGCCGACCGCGCCCCGCCGCCGGCGGTAATGCCCGCGGCCGCCCCGCCTGAGCTGGCGGCGGCACCGCGCCGGAACCGGGAGGACAGCATCCCAAGAGCGTGAGTTGTCGTCTCCTGCTGCCTGCGCACGCAACCGACAAAAAATTAAAAGGACCGGCCGGGCTGGAAGATGATTAATTTGTTCTCGCTAACAAATCATTGCACAGCGATCTAATTTGGCCACGCCGTGCATTGCTCTCAAACAGGCAAAGGATGACAACCTCGCCGCACTACGATGGCTACCAGTGGCGGAAGTACGGCCAGAAGAGGATCACCAACACGCCTTACCCAAGGTCAATAATTTCCCTGCTATTACCAACCGGCCACTAATACTATACTTACTCCAGTTCTTAGGTTAATAGCACGGAAATTTACTATATATAATGACCGTTCTACTCATGGAGTTGCTACATACCAAACTAGTGTAACCTCTGCAATAGGCCTTAAAAAACCTCCTGCCTCTCCAATAATATATTCTGCACGGCCGGTATAATAACAGAAAAAGTAAGTTGCCATGCCATAGGTTGCTCGCAACGGTGTTCCTGTGCCATGGATGGATGGATGGGATGGGGTTGGATGTGGGCTGTGTTTAGTTCCAAAAAGTGAATGAGAAAGTTTGGAGAAAATGTCATATCAGACACTGTAGCGCATTGTAGCACCTTTCGTTTGTTTGTGGTAAACATTGTTCTATCATGACCTAACTAGGCTTAAAAGATTCGTCTCGTCGTGTACATCAAAACCATATAATTAGTTTTTTTATTTATCCACGTGTAGTGTTCCATGCATGAGGAGTGAAGTTTGGAAAGAGAATCTTGGGAAGTTCAGTGAACACAGCCGTGGTTGCGGATAGCGATGCATGGCAGTACGTGTGGCACCGGGAATTGAACGGTAAGAGACAAGCGCAAAAGGCCCACACGCACGGTTCCTTCCGTGTCCGCCTTTAAAGATTCGCGCGCAGCCGGGCGGGCGAATCGCCCACACGTTTGAATTGAAAACCAGCTAAAGCTTTGATTAGGCCTCCTCTAACAAAAGCAATCGATTAGAGATCATCCTGACGTTGACGCATGTTTATCTTCCAAGCAAAATATGTTCTTCCATACTTGTTTTCTTGACCGGCCGGCTAGTTGCTTTTTGTCCCCTCGAAAGTTATCTCCTCGATCTCGTGGCGCGCGGTGTAATTCTCGTGCGCGCGGGCGCGCGTGCACTGTGATTTTTGCACCATGTGTATGATCAATTAACTAATCTTGGCGAGACCTGAGCTGAGCTAGTGACGTGTACCAGTATTTTACTCGGGGCATCTCGCTGCTGGCGTCACGCCTCGCTCCTTCGAGTGACGTCGGGTGTGGCTAGCAGCCATGTGCTGAGATGAGATGGATAGGTTCTGGTTCCAACAAGGGCGGTGTTCACTTCCCTGAAAAGGGAACGTACGTGAATTTGGGTGAAAATGTCACACCGAACACTGTAGCGCACTGTAGCATTTTTTGTTTGTTTGTGGTAATCATTGTCCTACCATGACCTAACTAGGCTCAAAAGATTCGTCTCGTCGTGTACATCAAAACCATGTACTTAGTTTTTTATGTACCTACATTTAATACTCCATGTATGAGGAGGGAGATTTGATGTGATAATGAATAGTGAAGTTTAGAGAGAGAAAGTTTGGGAAAAGTTTTGGATTTGAAGGGAAGTGAACACAGGCAAGTAAGCGTGTGTTGTCTCTCTCACCTCACCAGCCCTGGTTTAATTTGTTTTGGACGCGTGCGTGCGCAGGTGCTACTACAGGTGCAGCTTCCACCGCGAGCGCAGCTGCCGGGCCACCAAGCAGGTGCAGCAGTGGAGCGGCGGCGACCCGCCGGAGTACCTCGTCATGTACTTCAACGACCACACGTGCGACAGGGCGGCCTGGGAGCCCGCCGAGGCGGCGGCGGCGGCGGCGAACCCGCCGCCGGCGATGCTGGACCTGTCGTCGTCGTGCGTGCCCGGCCTGGCGGCGCGCCGCGGCGGCGGCGCGCTGGACCAGGAGGAGCACGAGCGCCGGGTGCTCGTGTCGTCGCTCGCCTGCGTGCTGGGGGCCCACCACCAGTCTCCTCCTCCTGATGCGGCGGCGGGCAGCGCCGCCGTCGCCGTCAACGCGGCGCCGGCTGCTGATGAGATGCCGCGGCTTGACGTGGACGTGGTGGGGCTGGGGCTGGATGACATGGACTACGACGAGTTCGGCGATTCCTACGGCCTACCTGACGGCGGCGACCTGCCGTTTTGATCGAGGGCGCGCCGTAGGCGCCAGTGCGCCACCGTACCCGCCACCTATTCTCGCGCAACGGGTCGGTCAGACGGTTCAGATCGGGAGCGCCGGATCACTACTGAACCTTTGGTGTATGTACGTGATCTACAAGCAATGACTACTGCTACAGATATACGTAGGGCATACAAAATACGAGTACTTGCACTAGATGTACGGCCGGGGATGATTGCGTCTCGATCTCCAGGTAAGTTTTGGTCACGCTGGCGTGATTAGTTTTGCACGTAGTAGTTGTAATTCTTCCTTTTCGTCTCACTATTAAATCTGTCATATGTGCAATGCTTTATGTGTACCGGTATGGGCAAAAGAAATTAAAGGTATTCCTACATATGCTTAAACCTTGTCAATTTCATTGTGATTCTCCTTTAAATTCTTGACATACTATGTGAGGAAAATATCCAGTAGCTATGATTATCCCCAACCTCATCATATATTAAATAATTCAGTCAACCAAATAACAATCACCCGTCTCTACTAACCCCACGAACCAACGGTCTCATCTTCGGTCCAAGCCCTCTAGCATTGCCTCATGCCCTCATCTTCTCCTTTACTCTTGTTTGACCTTTAGCCCCCCATTGGCTGCTCAGATTATCGCATCTTGCCGAACAGGGGTCAGCGTGATAGGCGTGGAACACAGATTATGGAGTGCTTTAGTAAAAGGAAGAAGCATACTTCTCAATTTTTTTATGTTTGGAATCTGATAAAAACAATTACGGAGGACAAAGGAGCCAGCCTTATTTTTCAAACTCGATTTCGACAGTGTGAAATAGGATTACCTAGTTGAGGTTTTGCAGCAAATGGGATTTAGGCATAAATGATGCAGATGGGTCTCTGCATTGCTCAGTACAACCCCTTCCTCGGTCTTGCTAAATGGATCAAGGGGGACTTGTTACAAGCATAATACTATGTTGATGAGGGTGGGTGATCCATTGTCACCAATGATGTTCATTTTGGCAGGTAACAGAACCGCCACAGAAGCTATTGGATATTCCAACTTACATGAATCTCCTCTCGCCACTGAACAACAAAGTGACAAAAATCAGAATAAGCATGCAGTAGTGCTCCTTAATCCAATTAAAGAAATGACCATGCTTTAAAAGGAGAATCTCGACATCCAGTTCAGTTTATCGGATGTGCTCGTAAGGGTAAAGTTTCGTGTATTCATAGGGGTGAGTGTGCATGCGTTGTAAGCGTCTGCGTCTGTAATGGTCTTTCGCAACAGAATAAAAGCATAAAATGTGTTCAATCTGATAGCTACGCAAAGATTGCCCGAAGGTAAAGGACAAACAGTAGTACATCGTCAAATCTACATATAGTCTGCAATTAATCGATTCTTGCAGCCATTTTGAGAGTAAAATAGTTTGGGAAGTATAAGCTCAAAGGAAGCATACATTTTTCACATGGTTATTTGTGCAGCCAAAAGTTCTGAATATGGACAAACTTGCGGCAAGGAATTGACTAGTGACAACGTCGACCTTATGAGATCAGGAACCGCAAACGGCTACACACTTGTGCTTGTACTGTACCTTTGCGAGGGAAGTTTTGGAATACATGAGAAGATGGACGAATGTAGTATTAGAAGTACCTAGTGACAATGTTAACATTGAAAGCTGGTGGATTGAATCATTGCAGTCACGTCCTAAGAGATGGAGAAGGATTACTGCGGCATGGCTCTTGTGCACAACGTGGAACCTATATGGAAGGAGATAGACTGTTTCACCATTGCAGGTTTTCAACTTTATGAGAGAAGAAGCAGAACCGAGGTGCCAAGATTGACTACTTTTCCTATATTTTTCATGTAATTTAACCTATGTATAACTAGCATGTTTCTCCTTCTGAAATGATATGGCAGCATTCCTGTGGATCTCTCATCAGGTTCTTCATGTCACCCAGTGACCTCTGACGAATCTTTTGAAATACCACTTGTTGCTTCATAAAAGATGACTAATGGATCAAGCAAGATTACTATATATGTACCAACACCAATGCCTCAAAATTCTGGATTCGGCCTTTGCCCTAGAGGAACATAATCCCGTTTAATGCCTAAACGGTGAATACACTACCAGAATACTCGACATCCGCACCCCCCCCTCCGCCTCGGTCATTTTTGGACCCGGTGCTGATGGGGCTTCAGCACCGGGTCCAACGGCTAGGAGCGGGGGCGGCGCTGCGGGGTGTCAGGGCGGACACATTAGCACCGGGTCGTGGCAAGACCCGGTGCTAATGCACCCCTTTTAGCACCGGTTGCAGCCAGCAACCGGTGCTAATGTGCCCGAGGCCATTTAGCACCGGTTGGTGGCTGCAACCGGTGCTAATTGGTGCACATTAGCACCGGGTCTTCCCACGACCCGGTGCTAATGTGTTTTGTATAAACTTGGCGCTGTGTTCATGCTGGCTCGGCCGGGAGAAGAAGGGGAGGTGCTGCCCAAATTTTTTTCAAAATTTGTGAAGATTCCACTCATCTAAGGAGCACTACAAGGTACACTATTTCATTCTCTAATGTTTTATTTAGCTTGTAATCCTTCTATGCTTTAGAAATAGAGGAATTTCTGAATCAAATAAAGCTAGCTAGAGAGCTTGTGTTCATGGAGGAGAGAGAGGGGAGCTTGAGTTCATGGTGGAGAGAGGGTGTTTCATGTTGTGTTTTAAATGGAGAGAGAAGCCAAGGTAGTTAGTATTTTGATTTGTATGACTTGTGAATAGTTATAAGGCATATGTATTTTATTTATTAGTTATTTAGTAAAAGTTGGAATAGTTATTTATTAATTTAATGGAATGTATATTTGTGTTTAGAAAATGAATATATTAATTCAATGGAATATATTTTATTGATTAGTTATTTATTAATAGTTGGAATAGTTATTTATTAATTTAATGGAAGATATATTTATTTATTTAATGAATATAGTAATGTAGTTTTAGAAATGTGTTTATATAATGGAATATATATTAAAATTTGTATTTATTTATATATTTAATTTGTATTAACTTTATTTTATATTATATATTTGTCATTGGTTAATAATGCAGATGAATAGACAATGGATGTACGGGGATAACCATGCTCAGGCGTTCCGTGATGGCCTCAAGGCGTTTCTCGATGCCGCCGAGGCTAACAGGACGCCGTCCGATTTCATGTTCTGCCCATGCACCAATTGTAAAAATATACAATCGTACAAACAAAGAGGTTATCTTCAGGTGCATTTGATGAGGCACGGTTTCATGAGGAATTATTCTGTTTGGACGAAGCACGGTGAAAGAGGAATTCTAATGGATGAAGATGACGAAGACGAGGTCGATGACGATATTCCGGTATTGGCTCAATACTACGGTTCCTTTGCAGATGCTGCAATGGGTGATGCCGATGAGGAAGATGCTGCTCGGAAAGGCGATGCTCATGAAGATGCTGCTTGGGAAGGTGATGCTCAGGAAGATGGTGCTCAGGAAAATGATCCTACCGATGGACTCGGGCAAATGTTGCGTGATGCTGAGAAAGACTGCGACAATGATAAGGAACTGAAAAAGATACAGCGCATGTTGCAGGACCACAAGACTGACCTGTACCCAGGTTGCAAAGAGGGACTTAAGAAGTTGGATAGCACACTTGAACTTCTGCAGTGGAAGGCAGCAAATGGCGTTACTGATAAGGGTTTCGAGGAGCTACTGAAACTCGTGAAGAAGATTCTGCCAGAGGGTAACGAATTGCCAGATGATAAGGTACACTGTTTCATTCTCTAATGTTTTATTTAGCTTGCAATCCTTCTATGCTTTAGAAATAGAGGAATTTGTGAATCAAATAAAGCTAGCTAGAGAGCTTGTGTTCATGGAGGAGAGAGAGGGGAGCTTGAGTTCATGGTGGAGAGAGGGTGTTTCAGGAAGATGCTGCTCGGAAAGGCGATGCTCGTGAAGATGCTGCTCGGGAAGGTGGTGCTCAGGAAGATGGTGCTCAGGAAAATGACCCTACCGATGGACTCGGGCAAATGTTGCGTGATGCTGAGAAAGACTGCGACAATGATAAGGAACTGAAAAAGATACAGCGCATGTTGCAGGACCACAAGACTGACCTGTACCCAGGTTGCAAAGAGGGGCTTGAGAAGTTGGATAGCACACTTGAACTTCTGCAGTGGAAGGCAGCAAATGGCGTTACTGATAAGGGTTTCGAGGAGCTACTGAAACTCGTGAAGAAGATTCTGCCAGAGGGTAACGAATTGCCATCGACGACGTACGAAGCAAAACGTGTTGTTTGTCCTCTCGGTTTGGAGGTGCAGAAGATACATGCGTGTCCCAATGACTGTTGGGGGTTATTCCACCCGGTGCTAAAGGGGTCACCCTTTAGCCTCGGATATTTAGCACCGGTTGGGATACCCGGTGCTAAAGGGATTTCCCAACCGGTGCAAATATCAACTATTCCGGTAGTGATATAGCCACAACCTTCATCGGTTCTACCACTAAAGATGTGAACGTACAGCTACCACCCTTGAGCAGGAGTCGCCAAGCAAATCTGAAAGTGCAAAATTCGCCCATTCCCCCCTTCCAACAACATATTTTAGTTGTTCAACAAGGAAACTTCCGAGGCACTTTATGCAATGTCATTTATCAATAGCCAGATAGCTTGAGCATGTTAATTGTTGAGAGGGGTCCAAGGTTGGGGAAAACATGATTAAATTGTACCCCTTTATGCTTGTGGTTGTATCTATAAAGTATTAGTAAGTGATAGCATAAGGGATTAAGGAATATAAGTACGTGGAGAAAGGAGATATCAGAGTCATGGCACATGCCCCCTTTTGGTCTCTGATACTCAAACCTATCATTTCATTCCTGTCATAGTAGGCCACGAAATCAAAAGCACGGCCGAGAAAACAAGCTGCAATCCATCATCAACATGATAAAAAGCTCCAACATGGAGACAAAGACTTGTAGCATTCGCCAGTGATGATTGCGACCGTTAGCACAGCTGCTGCAGCAGCCGCCTTTACGGTCTGACCGAGCAGGTTGGGAAGGAATTGGCTCGTTCGCCAGTGATGACTGATGAGTACGTGGCGGTCTGAACGGGCCAAAATAGAAGTAAAAAAAGAGGGGAGCAGCAACATGGACAATCTGGTGCAGTGGTGCGTGTCGTCGTCGCCCGGGTGTGATGTGAACGCACGCGCGCGGTTGGCACTACTGGAGCCCGTGCACACCCACACCCACACCCACACGCACATCATACATCCACTCCCCACGGCTCGCTTATCTCGTAGTATCGGTGGGAATCGAGAGGGCTGAATCTAGGAGTAGGATGTCACTTCATAATTATTGCGTTAGTGTAGCATTTCGTTTGTATTTGTAAAAAATTATCTAAAAATTGATTAATTAGGCTCAAAATGTTCGTCTCGCAGAGTACAACAAAACTGTGCAATTAGTTTTTAACTTTATCTACATTTAGTACTCCATGCATGTTATGACATTTTGATGTGACGTGGAATTTTCTTTTCCATAGTAAATTTGGGGTGGAATTTTGGAGCTAAACATGGCCATCGTATCGACCCGCCTTTCTGCTGACACTGACAATGCCAGTGCAAGGCCGGAGTGATGACGCGCGGGGCCAGGGCAGCGGGGCTCGCGGGCTGACGGTGACATCAGGGACGCGGGCGTCACGCTGCGGCCGCGGCGTCGACGTCATGCGTGTTTGCGTTCGCGGTACCCGGTGCCGGCCAGCCGGGGGGATTATTCCCCAACTCGCGGGATGGCGAAGTCTGTGGATCGCGTAGCACCAGGGGCAGGGGTTTTTTGCTCGTGTGCAACACATTGTGCTGTGCGCCTGTGCCGCGCTAAAGCCAAAACCTTTCTTCGTGTGCGTGCCCACTCGCTGTCCCACTTCCGATCGGTGTCCCGGGCTCCCGGCCTGTCTGCCTGCCTTTATTTCGCCATCCTTTCGTCGTCGTAGCTGGCTGGATCGAGCTGCAATCAGTGACCACGTACATACGAGAGCAATGTGTACGCACGTAATTAATTCCATTCCATGCATACGTACTTGACAGCGGGAACATGCATGCATGTCCCGGGAATCCACCAAGTGGAGTATGTTGTTCTCCCGAGAGGAGTACGGAGTATATGCGTATTGCTTTTTTAAAAAAGTAGTATTAGCTTTTAAGGCTATTTTTAGTGAAGAGTTTCATATTTATGTTTTAAAAATGGTGGATATTTAATTCATATTTATAGTTGAAGAGGATTTTTAATGTGGTTGGAAATAATATAAACCATGCATTTACCAGCAAAAAATTAATGGCTGAGAAATAAGAGGTAACTAAAGATACCGAGAGAAAGGTACCAATTGAAATTGAACCCGGTACCAATAAGTAGCCTCGGTACAAAAAAAAATTAACTCGGCACCGATTTTTTTCTTTATTTTAATTCTTTTAATAATCGACGTCAGAAATTCATAGATCCAGATGCCGGAAGGTACTCTATGGTTTCCTTTAACCACCATAAAAGAGCCAAATGCAAAGGATCACTAAGAGAGACTGTCGTCCAATCATCGTCGTAATCACAAGGTTTGATTTATTCCTGAACTGGCTAGAGAAGAGGCGGCCCAATTTTGGAGCCACAAACGTGTACCTTGCATTGGTCACACCCTGGGAGAACGAGACAGACTATACTGAGTACTGACCGATTCCAGTGACAGAAACACGTACCGTTCGTCGGTTCTAACAGTAGCAAGTGCATGCATTTTCAACATTCGCAGCCAGAAGAGTATAGATACTGTTGACACTCAAATTGGGCCGAAGGCCAAACCGGTCTGACCGGTTTGCCAAACCGGTCAGACCGGTTTCGTTCTGTAATTCGAGTAGGATTAGGATTCCGAGTTTAATTCCATATTGTAACCTATTCGAAAGGGGTAAGACTTCCCCGACCTATAAATATAAAGGCTAGATGGCCGATTGAGATATTCCCAATCGAATCAAACACTTTTATCTTCTATTTTGTGTATCTCTCAAACCCTAATCTTTTTCAACCCCCATATTCTGTTCTTTGCTCGTCTCTACGGCGTTCAAGGACGTTCTAGGTGGCCTGCCGACCCTAGAGCAACCCTAGATCAGCTTGAGCTCCGACGGGGTCCCTCCCGAGCTTGAGTTTCTAGGTCTTCACGACTTCCCGACGAAAAGCGGTCAGACCGACTCATCAAAGCGGTCAGACCGGTCTCGAGGCTTCAAAGCGGTCAGACCGGTTCTGTTAACCGGTCAGACCGGTTTTCCTGAGGGGAGCTGGGTGTTGGCCGTTGTGACGGCCGTGCTGCGCATTTGATCGATCTCAGGTTTGTTGGCGCGTTTCTATGTCAACATACTTTTTGGCGACTCCGCTGGGGAAGATTAATCTGGTGCCACAACCGATTATATCTACTCCAATCATGTCTGGATCGACGTGCGACCTCGACAAGGACAACATCATCGCCGCGACGATGGAAGAGCTCACGGACGAGGAGCGGAAGCGGTACCTGATCGCTGAGGAGCACTTCAGGACGCAATTCCTGAAGGGTTTCAAGAAAGATCGCGGTGGCCTTGTCAAGAGGGTGGAGGAATTCGTCATGCCGGCTTTCAAACTGGCAAACGACCAAGTTGAAGAAATTCCTAAGGTAACTGGCGAATCCTCTGACTTGATGCAGCAAATTACTCGCATGATGGATGATAAATTACTTGCTGCACAAACCGTTACTAGTGAGTTGATTGCTAATATGTCGGGTAATTCTGATAAGGGTAAAAATAATGTAGGATGTAATGAATTGCCTAACTCAACTCCTAGCTCATCAGGCATGCCAGAAAATATTTTAGATCCTAATGTGGGCATGCCGTTGAATTTTTATGCGGGTCAAACACCTTACCCTGGTTCGGTCCCCGAACCGGTCAGACCGGTTTGTATAACCGGTCAGACCGGTTTGTATAACCGGTTAGACCGGTTTGCCGCCCAATGGCGGTCAGGCCGGTTCCATGAGTTCGGGGGCGACTAGTGCGATGGTTTTATCAAATACTACTAGTTCTGGTCCTGTTTTTACTGTTCCACGCACTACGGTTCCAGGAGGTATACCCCACGGATCTGGCTCGTTTCACGCGCCGATTCCGAATACTTCCTATAACACAACGTATGGTGTTCCCCGCATTCCACAAAACAGAGGTGATGGGAACTATCAAGCCGAGTTAGCTAAGTTCAAAGAAGACATAGCAAATACCCTTAGAACAAGACTCGGGCTTGAATTGGGTAGTTCACGCTTATATCAGAAACCGTATCCGCCTGAATTTGATTTAGTTCCTTATCCTAATGGTTGGCGTGTTCCTGATTTTATTAAATTCAGTGGTGAAGATAATAGAACTCCTTGGGAACACATTAGTCAATATGTTTTGCAATTAGGAGAGGCATCATTTTATGAGGCATTGCGTATACGGTTGTTCTCATTATCTTTAACTGGAACTGCCTTTTCATGGTTTTCTTCGCTTGCTCCTAATTCTATTCAAAATTGGACTCAATTGGAGCGTAAATTTCATGATCATTTCTTTAGCGGAGAAAATGAGGCTAAGTTATCTGATTTAACATCGGTTAAGCAAAGCCGAGAGGAATCGGTTCTTGATTATTTTAAAAGATTTAAAGATGTTAAGAACCGATGCTTTAACATAACTGTTTCTGAAAAAGATTTAGCAGATTTGGCTTTTGTAGGCTTACGGTCTCATTACAAAGAAAAGTTAGAAGGCTCTGATTTTCTCACTATTAATCACTTGCAAATGAAGGCCATGAGTCTAGAATTGAAATTTAAAAATGCAAAAGAATCTGCTAAACCCCATCGTTCGAATGTGCATATTATTGATAATGATTCTGATAGTTCGGACGATGATAAAGAAATTTATGCCGCTGAATTTGTTTGGTCATCAAAAAGTAAACCTGGTTCTTGTCCTTCATTAAAGCCGATCCAGAAAAATCGGCAAGAAGAAAAATTTACTTTTGATGTAGCCAAGTGTGATCGTGTTTTTGATGAATTGCTTAAGAATGGCTTTGTTAAACTTTCTCATGCAATTCCACCAGCCGATCAATTGAAAAATCGTGCATATTGTAAATGGCATAATTCTTTTTCTCACGCAACAAATGATTGCAATGTTTTTCGACGACAGGTACAATCGGCCCTTAATGAAGGTCGATTGGTGCTCGCTGAAATGCAAGTTGACAAGACTCCTTTCCCTGTTCATACCTTGGATGTAAACACCAAGATGCTGATTCGGCCGGAACAAGCCGATGGAGCTAAAGGGAAGAACGTGGTGATTGGAGATCCGAGGCCGGAAATAGTTAATGACAAAGTTCCGGCCAGAACAGTGATGATTGGGAGGACTCTTGATGGAAAAGAGTCTCTGAAAATTACAATTAACACATCAAGACCCGGGGGGCAAGGAAGTTCTTTGGAAGAGAATCGGTCTGCTAACCAGGCGAAACCGGTCAGACCGGTTTCTCAAACCGGTCAGACCGGTTTGTCTCCAGACCGTCCAAGAACTTTCAAGCCTAAGCGCCCGGAAGTGGGTACTTGGAAATTCAATGAGCCAAAGATTCAAGGGAGGGTTCTGAAGCAAGGACCTACTTTTTCGCAGCTCATGAACAAGTACACAAAGGCCGTTCAAGTTGATCGGCCGACAAAAAAGAGACAGAGGTCACCACAGCGATGGAACAGTCCTACAGATTATAAACGTCGTGGTGGTGCTATTGGAAATTCGGTGCATAACCGATTAAGCTCGTACAAACCAGGTCGCTTGACCGCTTTTCAAAGCGGTCAGACCGGTTCTGTGAACCGGTCAGACCGGTTTCGGTCTGAGCCACACATTCATGTTCCTCCTAAGCAAGAATACCGTATCAAGGAGAAAAAGGAGGATATGCAAGCCCAAGCCAGTAAATTTATAAAAATTGGCGAGATTCCAGTGGCTATACAAGACTTGGGTACAAAGCTGATGGTCATTGGAGATTCGGCTCCTGTTCCAGCCAAAAGGCCGGTCATAGCTAATGATCATGAGGCCAGCAGCAGCAAGGGCGTAAAGAAAGTTTTTCAACCAAGATGGTGTCCTTCTGGGTTGACTCATACACAGAAGCGGAAGCTACAGCGCCTACGGAACAAAGAGAAGAGGGAACAGGAAGCCGAGAAGTTGAGGGATGAACATTTCAACAAGTATAGACCCATGATTCCTCAGACTAAGACCTGGCGAGTTGTGCAGCCAGCAGCACAACCGGTCAGACCGGTTTCCGAGACCGGTCAGACCGGTTCTGATCAGCCCACCGCTGCAGAAGCGGTCAGACCGGTTTCTGGAACCGGTCAGACCGGTTTGTCGACAGAGGCAGGGGCCAAAACTACTTCAACCATCAATGCTACTCCACCAATTTCTCCAGTGGTTGAAGATGAAGAATTAGTTGATTTTGAGCCTTCTCCAGAACGTGACAACATGGAAATTAATGTTGTCTATTTATCTTCTGATTATTATGTCGTGCCAGAGGAGGAAATTTCTCATCTTCAACTTGGGCCTCGAGATGCTGTGTTTCAGAAACCTAGTGAATCAGAAAATCATCTCAAAGCTTTGTATATGAGAGGGCACATCAACGGGAAGCCAATTTCTCGTATGTTGGTTGATGGTGGAGCCATTGTGAATCTCATGCCATATTCTCTCTATAAGAAGATTGGCGGGAAAGACGAAGAACTGATCAAGACGAACATGACGGTCAGTGGAGTTGGTGGAGGTGATCCCATTGGTGCCAAGGGGGTGGCTTCTATGGAGTTGACCGTCGGGAGCAAGACTATTGCTACGGCTTTCTTCGTCTCCGAGGTGTAAGGTAACTTCAGTTTAATCCTTGGTCGAGATTGGATTCATGCGAATAAATGTATTCCATCTACCTTGCATCAATATCTTATTCAGTGGATCGGCGATGAAGTTGAAGTTGTCCATGGTGACAATTCTTCCTTTGTTGCAACGGCCGATTCCGATTCTCTTAGTGCAAATGAGAAGGTCCAATGTTTGTCGGGCATGGATTTGACCGACTATGAGTTGATCAGTTGCACCAAGGATGGTTTTGTTCCTGCTACATTAAAGCCGATGGAAAATCGGTTGAATTACTTATTGTAATTAATGGAGCAACAAAATCAACAGAGACAAACCGGTCAGACCGCTTCTGGAAACCGGTCAGACCGGTTTGGGTCTGAACAGCGCCGATCGAGTCAAACCGGTCAGACCGCTTCTGGGAACCGGTCAGACCGGTTTGCGTCTGGCCAGTGGCTTCAAGACCGAATTGATCATCATCGAGCTCATTCGGCCGGCATGTTTGAAGCTATTGAAGATCTTGGTGATATGGACAAATTGGGTCAGGGTTTTACATCAGCTGATCCTTTAGAAAAAATAGATATTGGTGATGGTACTATTCCTAGACCTACTTTTGTAAACAAAAATTTATCGGCTGAGTTTAAAGCCGAATTAATAAATTTGTTGAAAGAGTATGTCGATTGTTTTGCTTGGGAGTACCGTGAGATGCCTGGTTTAAGTCGTGACTTAGTTGAGCATCGTTTACCAATAAAAGCCGGTTTTAGACCTTTTAAACAATCGGCTAGACGTTTTAATCCCGCTATTTATGACCGAATAAAAGAAGAGATTAATCGTTTGTTAGATGCTGGTTTTATTCGGACTTGTCGTTATGCGGAGTGGATTTCTAATATTGTTCCCGTTGAAAAGAAAGATTCGGGAAAACTTAGAGTTTGCATTGACTTTAGAGATCTTAATAAAGCTACTCCCAAAGATTCATATCCTATGCCTATAGCCGATGTCTTAATCAATGAAGCTTCTGGACATCGTGTTGTTAGTTTTCTTGATGGTAATGCCGGATATAATCAAATCTTCATGGCCGAAGAGGATATGCACAAAACGGCCTTTCAATGTCCGGGATTTATTGGTTTATTTGAGTGGGTAGTTATGACCTTTGGATTAAAAAATGCTGGTGCAACCTATCAAAGAGCTATGAATTTAATCTTTCATGATTTACTTGGTGTTATTGTGGAAGTATATATTGATGATATTGTAGTTAAATCGGATGGCTTAGATTCTCATTTAGCCGATTTAAGACTTGCTCTTGAAAGAATGCGGCGGTATGGTTTAAAGATGAATCCACTCAAATGTGCTTTTGGTGTTTCGGCTGGGAAGTTTCTTGGGTTTGTTATTCATGAGAACGGCATAGAAGTTGATCCCAAGAGAATTGAAGCTATGAAGAAAGTCGAAGCTCCTATTTGCAAGAAGGACTTGCAAAGGTTTCTAGGCAAGGTAAATTTCTTGAGAAGGTTCATAATTAACTTGTCTGGAAAGGTTGATGCTTTTACTCCTTTACTTCGGTTAAAGAATGAAGCCGATTTTAACTGGGGGGCAAAACAGCAAGAGGCTTTTGAGAAGATCAAAGAATACTTGTCTTCACCACCGGTGCTTCGGGCGCCTAAGCGAGGAGTCCCATTTAGACTTTATGTGGCGGCTGAAGATAGAACTATTGGAGCTGTTTTGACTCAAGAAATCGGCAACAAGGAGTATGTGATTGCTTATGTAAGCCGACGGCTCATTGATGCAGAAATAAGGTATACTTTCATTGAGAAGCTATGTTTATCCTTGTATCATGCTTGTACTCAATTGCGGCATTATCTACTATCTAGTACTTGCATCGTGTTGTGCCAAACCGATGTGATTAAACATATGTTGCAAAAGCCGATATCTAGTGGAAGAGTCGGCAAGTGGGCTTATGCTTTGGTTGAGTATGATTTGACTTGTGAACCTTTGAAATCAATGAGAGGACAAATTGTGGCTGATTTTATTGTTGAACATCGGATAAATGATACTTGTGAGTTCGACGTCGGCTATGTTAATTGTATACCATGGAAGCTATACTTTGATGGATCGGTTTGCAATGATGGGCAAGGAATTGGTGCTGTTTTGATTTCTCCAAGTGGCGCCGTTTTTGAGTTCTCAAACCGATTGGAAGAAAAGCGAACCAATAATCAAGTTGAATATGAAGCTCTTCTATTTGGCTTGGAATTTTTGCAAGACATGGGAGTAAAACATGTTGAAGCTTTTGGTGATTCGCTCCTGGTGGTACATCAAGTATCAAAGGTATGCCAATGTTATAACGGTTCATTAAATGCATATCTTGATAGATGTCTCGATATCATTGCTTCTTTTGATGAATTTACTATCAAACATATTCCGAGACAAGATAATGATAAGGCAAATACTCTGGCTCAGAAAGCATCTGGTTATATGGTTGCAAAGAAATATTTCTATCTCCAAAAACCGATGCGAACAAAAGCCGAGATTCTGGTTCTGGACGAACCGGTCACACCGGTTTCAGAAACCGGTCAGACCGGTTGTACTGCCAGAAACGGTCTGACCGGTTCTGAAAGCGGTCAGACCGCTTTGTCCCCTGACAGAAGCAAAAATACTTTGGATAATGCTAATCAATCCAAAGTTAAAGATCAGGATTGGAGAGTGCCTATTATCACTTATTTGAAAGATCCTGGTCGTGGTGCAGAGAAAAATATTCGGCGAGTATCATTTAAGTATATTTTACTTGGCGATGAACTCTATCGTCGAAACGCCGAAGATTTGTTGTTAAAATGTCTTGACTCGGATCAAGCCAAGGTTGCCATGGCTGAGGTCCATGAAGGAATTTGTGGTACGCATCAATCGGCTCCGAAGATGAAGTGGTTACTTAGACGAGCCGGTTTCTATTGGCCTACTATGACGGCAGATTGTTTTAAATATTACAAAGGATGTGAAGAATGTCAGAAGTTTGGTAACTTGCAACTTGTTCCTGCTGCATTGATGCATCCTATCATTAAACCATGGCCGTTCCGGGGTTGGGGATTGGATTTTATTGGACAAATTAATCCTCCATCGTCAAAAGGACATCGTTTCATATTGGTTGCTACAGATTATTTTACTAAGTGGACTGAAGCGGTTCCTTTGAAGAATATGACGCATCGAGAAGTGATTGAGTTTGTTACTCAGAATATTATTCATAGGTTCGGTATTCCTCAAACGTTGACAACAGATCAAGGAACTTCTTTTATGTCTAAGGAGGTACGTGAGTTTGCCGAATCCTATAGAATTAAATTGCTCAATTCATCTCCATATTATGCTCAGGCTAATGGACAAGCCGAGTCAAGTAATAAAACTTTGATTAAGTTGATTAAGAAAAAAATAGCTGAAAATCCTAAGAGATGGCACGAAGTTTTATCTGAAGCATTATGGGCTCATCGTATATCTAGACATGGAGCTACTAAGGTTACTCCTTTTGAGCTTGTTTATGGTCAAGAGGCCGTTTTACCTGTTGAGGTGAATCTGGACGCCTATAGATTGGCTAGGCAAAATGATCTTGATGCTGTTGATTACCACAATTTGATGTTGGACAATATTGATGAGGTAACCGACAAAAGATTGAAGGCTTTAAAGGAGATTGAGAAAGATAAGCTTCGGGTTGCTAGAGCTTACAACAAGAAAGTGCGAGGAAAATATTTTCAAGTTGATGAGCTTGTTTGGAAGACGATCTTGCCTATTGGATCAAAAAGCAACAAGTTTGGTAAATGGTCACCAAGTTGGGAAGGGCCTTATAGAGTTGTCAAAATCATCTTTGGGAATTCTTACATGTTGGAGACACTGAAGGGAGATCCTTTGCCTAAAGCTATCAACGGGAGATATTCGAAGAAATTCTATCCAAGTGTTTGGCAAGATGCGTGAAGATCAATGGCCGATATATTGGTAAAAATCGCCCTTAGTATAAATTTTTAGCTCCTGAGTTGTATTTACTTGCTTTTTAGTTCTCAAGTTCACTAAAAACGCAGGGGGGCATGTGTTGACACTCAAATTGGGCCGAAGGCCAAACCGGTCTGACCGGTTTGCCAAACCGGTCTGACCGGTTTCGTTCTGTAATTCGAGTAGGATTAGGATTCCGAGTTTAATTCCATATTGTAACCTATTCGAAAGGGGTAAGACTTCCCCGGCCTATAAATATAAAGGCTAGATGGCCGATTGAGATATTCCCAATCGAATCAAACACTTTTATCTTCTATTTTGTGTATCTCTCAAACCCTAATCTTTTCCAACCCCCATATTCTGTTCTTTGCTCGTCTCTACGGCGTTCAAGGACGTTCTAGGTGGCCTGCCGACCCTAGAGCAACCCTAGATCAGCTTGAGCTCCGACGGGGTCCCTCCCGAGCTTGAGTTTCTAGGTCTTCACGACTTCCCGACGAAAAGCGGTCAGACCGACTCATCAAAGCGGTCAGACCGGTCTCGAGGCTTCAAAGCGGTCAGACCGGTTCTGTTAACCGGTCAGACCGGTTTTCCTGAGGGGAGCTGGGTGTTGGCCGTTGTGACGGCCGTGCTGCGCATTTGATCGATCTCAGGTTTGTTGGCGCGTTTCTGTGTCAAGATACCTCCCGTGCGTACCAAGCAAGCCGGCCTCCGCCTCCGGGAGAGTCAACGGCCGGCGGCGCTGCTGCTTGTGGTGGCACCCCCACCGATGATTCAGGCCGAAAATGAACGTAACGGCCGAACATATATGACAGTGCATGCAGCATGTCACCGTTTCAGCATATGTGATTGTGTGCGCTAGGTGTGACAGGCATTAGACTATCTCCAACAGATAGTACCCAAAAATGATACCCATTTCAGCAAAAGGGTCATGCACAGTAGAAATATTCAGGACCCAAAATCTATCGTCTCCAACAGAAGATGCAGAAGGCACGCCACCCAAATGCCATCTCCTTTCCCGAGCTTGCTCCTCGTCCCCGCATGCCGTCTCCCGGCGCGCCGCCCGGCTCCTCCGCTAGACCCCCTCCTCCACCGGGGGGGCGGGCGCGTGGGTCCCGGCGAGCGGCTTCTCCATCCGCCGCGCCGGCCGTCTCCGCCCTGCCGCGCCGGCCGTCTCCGCTCCGCCGCGCCGGCTTCTCCGCCCGCCGCGTCGGCCGTCTCCGCCCCGCCACGCCGGCCAGGAGGCTGGCCTCGCTGAGCTCGAGGCCGCGTCGGCCAATGCCGCCGCGGGCAGGGCCACCTTCTCCTCGCGTTTGGCGTCGCCGCCCCGGGAGCTGGAGTGGAGGTCGAGGTGCACGAGGTTCTCGCGCGTCTGGCGCACGACGTCGACGGGTGTCCGCGGCTTGGACTTGAAGAGGCCCTTCATCTTGGCCCCGTCGTCCGCTCACGCTGCCGCCGTGGCCGCGGCCGCCGAGGCGGTGAGGCGCGGCGCGGAGGGCAAGGGCGAGGCCTTGGGCCGCCTCCGCCCCGCCGACTCGAACGAGAAGCTGCCGGCGAGGGTATGGGGGCTCGCGAGCTCGTCCGTGCCCGTGATGCGCGCGACGAGCTGCGGATGGCGACGAGCTGCGGTGGAGATGTTGGCGGCGGGCAAGCAGCTGGACCTCTCCCTCCACGAGAGCAGCCGGCCGTCTCCGCCCGCCGCGCCGGCTTCTCCGTGGGGGCAGCGCTCGCCGCGGCGGCTGCCGTCGCGCGGCTCTGCACCGCCTCCCCGGCGCTCGCGGCCTTCCCGGCTCCTGCTCCTCCTCCTGCGCGGCAGCAGCGGAAGGCGAAGAAGGCCCAGCCACGGCGCTCGATTTGCGTCGTCGTCCAGAGGATATGCATCTTTGCGTCTCCTCGCGGTGGATAGGTAAAATGGGTGCTCGTTTGCATCTGCTGTTGGAGGCCGTTTTGGAGAGGCAAAAACACTGTGCCGACCCAAAAATAGGTTTGGGTCTCCCTTTGCGTGTTCCGTTGGAGACAGTCTTAGTCAGTCACCAATAGCGACGACGGTGTATCCCACCCTTTTGGGTAGATCGCATAGGCTGGCTTGGCTTGTCAGCTGTCACGATCGACGTGGCGTCAAACACCTAGAGGTTATACCTCGGCGAAGGCCGGCACCCTCGCCGCAAACGAGAAAAATCTGGGGACGGCGGCCGGGGTTTTACGGCCGGAATGGGACGCGACACCATCACACTGCCGGACTTCGTTGACTTGTATATTGTTTTTAGAGTGACGCCAGAACGTACAGTAAACAACAAAGGAAAAAAATCGTCCTCCGATTTTGAAACCAATGGATCAAACCACCGTAGCGTTTGTCAGTTAACGAAAATTGAGTGTCGAGAACTGAAAAATAGTCGATTTGCTAGTCAGGACCGCTAGAAAAGAAATCGGCAAAAAGCTAGAATTATATCAATGGAAAAAAATAAAAGAAAACAAACCCGGTAACAAAAGAAACGTTAAGGGTTTGGAGGCCTAGCTACAACATTTCACGTACGATTAAACATAAAGAACGAACAAAATCAAACATGACCTGGACTTACAAAACATTACATGCTTTTTCAACTAATTTGATCTGATCCAAAAAGAATACACCTGAAAAAAAGGACATAAATGAATATAACACAAATAACCTCAAAGGGAATTTTGGATAACCACGAGTTGAAGTAAAATTTGTTTCTATGCATTAATATGGTATTATTTCCTATCAGGTGATTTTGTGGAATTTGGCATGGGTATACACAGGCGCGAATGGCACAACATGCGCTGCTCTCTCTCTCAAATTCAAAATACATCATTTTTGAAATAAATATGATTTATATTTCCCGAGTACGTTTTAGTGAAAATAATTTATAATTTTTATGCATCGACGGTCAAAGTCAAAAATTTGGACTCAAAAAATTCTTAAGTGACACATGTTTTGAATTGCAGAGAGTATATGGCTTCACCTCGAGAAATTGCGGTTCTGAATTTTCTTTTGCCCATATTTTCGCCACTGGTAACCATCCTTGTGTGGCGAGGATGTAATCTCCGTCCCTGTAACCCTTTCTTCTCTACTCTTCTTGGATGGAGTAACTACTTCTCCACTATCACTCCTAAAAACAACACGGTGATTGATTAGAGTTTTGCAAACAACCAACACAACCAAGTAAACAAAGTTTCTTTCTGAAAGAAAAACAAGCTGAACAACACGGTGATCGATTAAGTTTTGCAAACAACCAGCACAACCAAGTAAACAAAGTTTCTTTCTGAAAGAAAAAACAAGCTGAACAGAGTTGAAAACACAGAGACAGAGACAGACAGATGGACACTGAAAAGAAAGATGGAACGCCTTCAGAAATCAGTATATACCTGGCGTGCTGATCCTTCGCCGGAGTGCTGACGCTGGAGCTATTGCCCATCCTTATCTCCGGCGCCACCACGTTACAGTTCAGCATGGACATGCATGGATACCATGAACACTCGCGACAGCTCTTGGCTGAACTCCTTGGCCATTTCCTGGCCGCGGCTATCCAAGGGACGGCTGAGCAATGCTTGGAGTTGGTTGCTGAGATGGTAGCCGCCGGCGAGCACGTCGGAGAGCTTAGCGTCTAGTTCAAATGCCATCTTTTTGGTTCTCAGGCAATGTCCAAAAGCAGTCGGGTATAGTAGGGTCTTGGGGTTTCTGTGGTAGCTAGCTTTTGGTCTTGGTGAGGCGAGTATTTATGCAGACTAGACCGCTGACTCTGATCAACCGAGCTTGCAAATACTCGTTCAGAGATTGCTCACCTTTGAGCTTGATTGTTGACTAGCTCAAAACCTTTTTCATTAATCTAAGTTGATCACTAATGTCAGCGGGAGCTTTTTGTTCGATCCTGGTCTTCTTACTGACGGATCCATCGAAAGATTATATAGATATGGGTTGACTGCTCTGTATCGTATATTCGTATCATGGTACATGCAGCAGAAATTTCGGTCTCTGCTTCTGGTGGTCAACCATGAGTCTGACTTGAGAGCCGGTAGTACTGGTCCACTATTTAGGTTTCTGCAAACTGACAATAATATAGACGAGGGCCAGAGCTGCCAATTTCAAACTCCTGCGCAACGAATTTCCAAGTTCAGTCCCACAGAAGACGTCGGACAGGGACACCGGCCCTATGGGATAAACCATAATGCTCGGTAGCAATAAAGAACCCGCGGCATGTCATGCAACACATGGCGCTAAGGGTCAAGGTGACCACACCGCGTAGAGTATGCGTCGATCCCTCTGTAACACTATGCATGATGATTATGCAGGTCAAATCCATATGCTTACAGCTGAATGTTTCTACCAGTTACCAACTAGCTGACACTGACAGTCAAGGAGAGTGATCTCTGCACTTGAATTGCATTTTCTGTTCTGACCTTGAAGCGGCGAGGTCTTGGGAGAAACCCGCGTGAATCTATGCATGGCTCCCAGGATTCACCAATCAGGATTACGCTGACTAGAATAGGAAGTTCTGTCTGATGCCCAATAGGAAAAGGCCGGCGACTAAAACGACCTAACGTAATGCTAGCTGACGCTCTAGCTCCACCAACCGAACACGACCCAGTTTTAGATTGCTTTGAGATATTCAGGATTGTAACGAACTAGTGTCAGCTGGCCAATCGGAAGCACCTTATACAGCTAGCACGACGCCGAGCATCATCTTTTACAGCTCGCACCAGCAGTTGTATCTAGAACCAGACTAACTAATTTAGCTTTATAGATTTGATTGTGGCAATTCGGTCTTTAAATCTGGATCTCCATGACTAGCAATATTTTGTCATAGAACTGTCAGTCTGTAAATAATCCATTTTGTCACAAGACATCAGTATATGAATATGAAACAAAAGGGTAAGAAGTATAAGGAGAGTTGTTGCCAGTTTTTGTTATAAATTAAATAAGACACAGACAGTGCTCGGTGAACTGAACCTTCAGCTTCAGCTCAAATGGCTTGTATTGGAGAAAGATGGATTGGGCATAATTAATCCCCTTGAATTAGGACAGCAGATGTTTAAATTCCTGTAGACATCTATATCAGTCTCCCACAAATATACTTTCAGATAAAGATTAAAAGGATGCCACTTAGAATAAGAGTCGTGGTCTGCAATATGCTTACGAATTTCATTAGTAATTATCATAATCGTAATTACTACTGTTATAAGGTAAATTTGTGTGATCGCCGAAGTGCATATGGCTGTCAAAATCATATGCAAAGGAGTGCCATGTCGAAAACAAGTCACCGTCGCCATTTGCCGGCGGTGGTGCCGGCAACCCCTCTGTCGGAAGCGACGACGATCCAGCATAATCAATGTCAGAATGGAAGACAGGCTTCTGATCTTGCGTCTTTCTATCCGAACCAAAGCTCAGCATCATGAACGGACTCCGAGATGCAGACTGATACTGCCCCTGTTGTTGCATCTGATGTGCATCGCCGTGGCCGCTGGGGGAATCGAACCTGAGCACCAACGACCCTTCCCTTGCCGCCGCCGGCAGCGCCTCCGCCACGATATCTGGGAACGGGACAGGCGGTGCGCCGCAAGTGTGCTCGTACGTGTAGGTCACCTCGTACAGTGGTGGGTCGTCGCTGTTCTTCTGTTGCAGCAGCTTAGACGCCAGGCATTGCCTGTCTCCACGGTAGGAACATCTGAAGTATAGCCTGCATGAGCACACATTTCACCGTTCATTCTATTATACATTCATTCTGCTTGGTATTACTACATTCATTCTATTATACATTTGTTCTTTCATTTATCATTAGATGGCGCCTAAATGCACTTGATGATGAAGAAACTGCAGTGACAAGTAAGCAAAATGGTGGCCGTGAAGAGAAATGGTATGCATCTTTTTGCGACGGTTTGCCTCGGGGAGCAAGGTAAGAAACAAGAAAGCCAAACCGAAGGATGAGGCATTTAGTCACTCATTGACCATATATGGAATTATTTGTGACTATGCTTGGACTGGGCTGGTAGGATTTTGAATGGCCGCTTCCAAAGTTTTCCGTTATGGATCAGATCACTACCGGAAAACGGTAATTTGCCGTGTGCCATTTTGTTTGCCGTGCGCTAAATATCGGGCGCACGGCAAACACCACCTTTGCCGTGCGCCTACAACGCAACGCACGGCAAACACTTGGCGCACGGTAGAAGAGCCGTTTGCCGTGCGTAAAATATAAAGCGCACGGCAAAACAAATCTTTGTCGTACGCCGAAGACGGGACGCACGGCAAACCACCTAGGTCCCATCCACGAACGGACGGCCGGCGACGGTGGCGACGGCCGTTAACGTTCGCCTTGAGCCGTCTTGGTGGCGCACGGCAAAGCGCTCCTGTTTGTCGTGCGCCGCTCAGGTGGTACACGGCGAACGCACCTCACGTGCACAGCTCGTGCACGGCGCGAACAGCCGTCGCTCCGACGGCTAACGGACGCCGCACGCGCCGTGCACGTGCCGCCGTTTGCCGTGCACGAGCCGCGCAGCGCACGGCAAACATGTACGTTTGTCGTGCGCCTGGCTCAGGCGCACGGCAAACATATAGGTTTGTCGTGCGTTACCATCAAACGCACGGCAAACAAACCAAAAAAAGTTTGTTTTCTTTGGCTCTTCCAATTTATCTACTATCAAAATGTTATTTTATACTACATACTCGAATTATATACATTTATCGATATGTTTCCTATTTTTAAGATTTGTTCGTCATTTTAAGGATTTATTTCGTTGAAGTCAAATTTGAACTGCAAGTGCTTGAAATAACAGAGTAAGGTTCGGAAAAAAAATCATATTCATGTATTTGAGTCATTTTTAAGACCTCACCCATGAAATCATATGTCATTATGAAAATTTTATTAGCTGAGCGTTAAGATTCACGTGAGATTGAATCCCTTTTTAATTATATAAAATACAAACGAAGTTTGAAATTCATGAAATTTATCCTGAACACATGATATCCTATGAGGATGCTGTGGTAAATCACTGAGAAGGGATTGAACATTTCGTTACCTACAGTGTTCAAAATCGAAACATCTAACAAGAAGTTTCAGAGAGTTAGAGTGAGATGATCATGTTTGCAGTCTTAAGAAAGTTCAAATTGGATTTTGAATTTAAAACTTTTTCTATAGTGAACATACAACATTTACATAGTCTCACGTTAATTTATGGTAATATATGAAGAATTGAAACGTATGGTTACGAATTTGATAGATGGAAGTTGTAATTGCATGAAATATAAAGCCCTTTGCCGATTGTTTGCCGTGCGCTTTGACCAGGGCGCACGCCGTGCGCGTTGACCTGGGCGCACGACAAACTTTAGGGGCCCACGCGGCCCAAACACTTTCGCGCCGGGGGAAAAAGCAAAATTGAAAACGTTTGCCGTGCGTCCCAGATCTAACGCACGACAAACGTGATAACCTAATAAACGTTTGGCCGGCCTGTGGCCGGCCACAACAACACACACGCACGCACGCACACGTCCCACACCGCGCCGCCGCCGCTCGTCTCCCCGCCCGCCGCCGCGCGCCGTCGTCCCCCACGCCGCCCGGCCCCCGACCCCGCGCGCCGTCGTCCCCGCCCGCAGACGGCGCCGCTCGTCTCCCCGGGCGCCGGCGCCGCTCGTCTCCCCGGCCGGCGGCGCCGCCGCCTCCCCGGCCACCGGCGCCCCCGACCCCGCGCGCCGTCGTCCCCCACGCCTCCCGGCCTCCGACGCCGCCCCGCCCCCGACGCCGGCCTACCCGCCCGCTCCTCCGGCCGTGCCCGCTCCTCCTCCATCTGCGACGGCTCCTGCCCCGGCCGGGCCCGCGCTCCTCCTCTGGCCGGCCGCTCCCGGTCCTCCTCCGGCCGGCCACGGAAGCCCCTGACCCGGCCGCGCACGACCCGCTGCCCCCGGCCGTGCTTCTCCCACAGCCGGCCGCGCCCTCCCGTCGCCGGCCTTCTCCCGCAGCCGGTCACGCCCTCCCGTCGCCCGCAGCCGGCCGCGCCCTCCCGTCGCGGTGCGGTGAGTTCATTTTTTTTATTTTTTTATATTTGTAATTTACATATATAGTTTAGTTTATATGATTTAGTGTAGTTTATATTATTTAGTTTAGTTTATATGATTTAGTTTATATGATTTAGTTTAGTTTATATGTTTTAGTGTAGTTTATATGATTTAGTGTAGTTGATATGATTTAGTTTATATGATTTAGTTTAGTTTATATGATTTAGTTTAGTTTGGTTTATATGATTTAGTTTTGTTTATATGGTTTATGTAGATTAATTAGTTTAGTTTTAGTATATAGTTTATATAATTTAGTCTATATGGGTTAGTTTAGTTTATACATATAGAATGTTAACTTGTTATGTCTCTCAATTTGACACGTCATTAATGTCATCGCCTCATTTATGTCAATTTGTCAATTTTAGGGAGAGGAATTCATTTTGCCACTTGGACTGTTGGAGGAAGAGGAGGCAACCTGAACAACGAGGAATACAGGGCACGATGGGTATGGAGCGAGCCTCATTTGTTTGTTGTAACGTTCAATTCTGCATAACTTGTAATCAACTTGCTCTTTGTTCGTAGTCCAACTCACACGGAGGCGCTGCGTGCAACGAGTTCATGGGATGAGCCTTGTCGCACAAGGGCAAGGCCACGTCGTCCGAGGCCACCTACAACCCCGAGGACCCGCCCGAGGCGTACACCGACCCCTCCATCCACGCTCGCAGCACTTCGTACACGGAAATGGGTAGGCAGATTCATGGGCCAGAGTGGGATCCGAGCCGTGCGCCGCTTGATGGAGAGGTGATCATGAGGGTTGGGCAAGGAAAGAAGCATGGTCACTACTATATTGCTGACAGCATGGTAGACACGGCCACTACTCCCACTCTCGCGGCCCTCCGAGCCAGGAGCACGGGCAGTAGCCCTCCGATACTCCCACGGCCTTCTGCGACACAGGTCCAAGTGGACCGACTTCAGGTTATTTCTGAAATATTCATCGTTACTCAATTTCTACATATATGTGTTTCCTTTGCATTGTGATAATGAGACGCACATATGTTTTCTTTGCATTGTAATTGTAGGCTCGGATCGATGAGCAAGCGGTGGCACACCAGGCGGCCTTAGTCCAGGTTGAGCAGCGGGTGGTCACACAGGTGGCCAATCAAGTGGCCAAGCATCATCAGCTGATGGCCCAGCACTATGCTACGCAGCAGCAGCTGATGGCCGAGTACATGCAGGGATGCGCGGCAGCTCTTTCGAGGGGTCTACCGATGCCTCCGATGCCTCAGATGCCTCCGATGCCCCAGATGCCCCCGTTGGTGTTCACTTCGCAGTCGGCTACGTTTCCGGCAACTCCCGTTGTAAGTCACTTGCAAACCTCGCTTCATTTCAATTCAACTCGATCTAGAGATACTAGAGATTGACATATATGACATAGTAACTTAGATACAAAATACTCCTTTTTGTTTGTAGAATCAGTCCGCGGCATCGAATAATGTTGAAGTGTCGCCACCGGGGTTGAACCCCCAGGAGCTGTTCCCTCCTATGATCGGCGCCCCACCGCCGCCGTTCCAGCCACCTCCTCCTCAGTGAGCTCATGTTTATGAACTTGTGGCTGTATGACGATGAACTATGGTCTCGAGGATGGATTGTGAACTCGTTGATGTACTCGTGAATGAATTGTGAACTCGTGAATGTCAAGTTTGTGGATATATATGTATTTATGGATTTAATGATGGTTATTGTGCTATATATATAATGCTTGTGATGTCTTATATGATACATATATGATATCTGTGAAATTTGATTGAAGGGGTCCTTTTAAAGCGAAAAAACAAAAAAAACAGGAATTTTTTGGCATGTTTGCCGTGCGCCAAAACAAGGACGCACGGCAAACGTGCCATTCCTGTGCACTGGAATGGCACGTTTGCCGTGCGCTTTCGCTGGCGCACGGCAAATGTGCCATAGTTTGTCGTGCGCCAGGAGGCAAACGCACGGTAAACGTGCCATTCCTGTGCGCTGGAATGGCACGTTTGCCGTGCGTCTGCCTCCTGACGCATGGCAAACAGGCAAAGGTTTGCCGTGCGCCAGGGAAGCGACGCACGACAAACAGTTAGGCTTTGCCGTGCGTCAAAACCGGCGGCGCACGGCAAAACGCCGACGTCCGCCGTGCCCTTCGCCGTCAACGGCCGCCGTCAACGGCCGCCGTCAACGGCCCCTGCGCCTGACGGCGCCGTTGTCGCCTTTATTTTGCCGTGTGCCGCCCTAACGCACGGTAAAGAATGTTTGCCGTGCGTGCGATATAAGGCGCACGACAAAGGCGTCTTTGCCGTGCAGAGCTATGCCGTGCGCATGGGCTAAATGCGCACGGCAAAGGGTTTGCCGTGCGTATTATGGGCTTTGCCGTGCGTTCCTGGCGCACGGCAAATGCCCTGTTTCCGGTAGTGGATCGTTTGTTCTTATATACATGGTTGTATGTTGAAAGTTGAACCATGGTAATAATCATTTTTTTTGCCACACAAATAAGAAATCAAAACCGTTCCAAAAGATCAGTGACAGATAAGATCGATGTCATATATGACTGATTTATTAATAGTAATTTGTTCCCTAAAAGGTTGTTTACAAAGTTATAAAATATTGTCGACTGCCATCAACCTCTGACTCTAGGTCTGACAGTTTGACTAATCATTAGCCGTAGCATCATTTGAAGGTAAAGGTTTAAGGTTTTGATGGAGGAGGCCCAACATCCATGGTGAATTCGGTGAGGAAGAAACTGCAATGGAGAGCTAGCAAAGCGGCAGTGGAGGAGAATGGTATGGGGTATCTTTTCTAGTATTTTCTTGAGGAAGTAAGGAGGTGAAAGATAAGGGAATTAGAAAGCTGAACTGAAAGATGAAACATTTTGTCACTCATGGGTTATGTATATAATTCTTTGCGATTATGCCATGCCGGATAAGATTTTGAATGGTCACTTCCAAAGTATTCCTTTGTGGGCGAATCTGTTTGGAAATCCTATTATTTGTGATTATGCTTGAATGGTCCATCCAAATTATTTGTTGCCATGCAAATAAAAAAAGGGTTCCAAAAGATCAATGATAGATAAGACATAAAAATGAGAGTTTATTACAACAAAACCTCCTCTAAATGATTGATTTGGCAAGTAATAAGAAGGCAAAATAAACGCTTTGGTCCTTCAACTTTTTCTTCAGGGTCATATTCATCCTTCTACTTTTAGATCGGTCAATTTAGTCCCCCAACTTTCATTTTTAAGTCAAAATCGTCCTTCTGCTGATTTGGTACTCCATAGTAGCATGAAACTGAAGCCAAAAGTCTTTATTACCCCTGGCTCGTTCCTCTCCTCAACTTCCAATGGCACTGGTTGTATTCAGGCCAGGGCACAGGCATGTGCGGCCGGTGCGCCCGAACAGGGCCCCCAATTTCCAAGGGGCCCCTAATTTATCTACTATACACAGTTTTAACTACTGTGCAATCTTTGGACCAAAAATCTGTCATAACGTTCTGTACTTGGTGAGCTTACGTGGGCTCCAGGCCGGCCCAAAAAACTTTGCAGAAGCCAGAAGGGGGCGTGCGTTCACATGGAGTGTTGTGGCGTGGTGCGGATGCTGTTCAGTCTCCAATCAATCAAAGGGGAATGCTATGGCTGATCTTTCTCGGTTAATTTGGTTCTGATCCTACTGCGATCAGCCGTAAAAGGGGTACAGAGCAACGGTCCATAGAGCGAAGCCTCAAGGGCACGAGGCACGGTGGAGCACGCTGGGCGGCCGGCGGCCAAGGCAGCAATCGACAAGGGCCTTCGGCTAGTTTTGATAATCTAATTAGTGATGAGTTTGACACTTTTTGTAAAAAAACAGTTCGGTCCTTATTTGCTTCTGGTCCGATGATGCAAACATCAAGGTAATCTTTTTTCCTCTCTTTTGTTACATACGTGTATTCTTAAATCCTTAATTTTTAATTGTTAAATTATTTATACTATTATTAAATAGGTATGATTTTGACGTATTTTATAGTTATGTAATATATTATAACATATTTTTTATCTTATTATTCTATTTCGTCAGTCTAGTGGGTTTCGCTATAGAGTTTTGTACAGGGCCCCCATTTATGCCGGCCCGGCCCTGGTTGTATTATTGGGTCGTGCTCAGCAAAGGTTGATGCATGGCGTCGGTGTGGTTGCTGGTGTTCTCATCAGCTCATGCTCGTCAATCTACTCAGCTCGCGTGCTTGGAGGAGCTAAGGGGGGTCGACATGCTGTTGCTGGTGGCTTGCTGAGAAAAATTGGATGGAGCATAGCATTAACCCTGAGAGAAATTGGATGGAGCATAGCAGTAACCAGCAGCTTCTTGCTTTTCCGATTGGGGGTGGAGCTACATGCTTTTGGTATTTGTTTCTTGCTTGTTTTCACGGAGAAGGGAAGGCGAACTGATTGCTATGAAGCTCAGATTCGAGAGAAAGGAGCAGGCAGGTTGTGCACAGCTAGCTTTGTTTGCTCAGTGATGCTAGCTAGAAGTAGATAAAGGAGGTATTGTTGCTGCTTCTCGTCTCTACTCGAAGGAACAGCAGAGAGCTAGCTAGTTCTTGGATTTGGTTTTATTCAAAAAAAAGTTCTTGGATTTGGTGGACAACTAGCTAAGAAATTGAGAAGATGAAGGAGCCAAGGGCAAAAATGACTTTCAACATTAGTGTCATGCTAATATATGTAGCACTACATCAGTACAAGGACGAGTTTGACCCAAAAACGAAAGTTAAGGGACTAGATTGGTCAATTTAGAAGTTGAGGGATGAAATTGACCCTCGGAGTAAAGTTAAGGGACTAAAATGACTATTTCAATGATTAATCTTGGGAAAGGAAGACGTATAAGAAATAGTCAGAAATTTAATGATTTTTTAATACTTAGAAACTTAATGATTAATCTTGGGAAAGAAGACGTATAGCAGAGAGGTTTATCTCCTTGCATATTGCGATGACACTTTGTCTTTAGTGACTCATAAAATAAATTGCCACATTTAATTCTTTATTTTATAGTTTTAACAGGTTTATATCATCGAATTAATCTAGTTTAATTTTCATCAACTAGATTGTGACTAGATTGATTAATTGAAAAGAAAAAAGTTGACATATTGCTATTGTTCTTCCCTTAAATCTCTAAAAACTAGTTGGGATGTCTATACTAGACATTGAGATGAGAAAAAAAAAGGATAAGAAGTGAATGGAGCAATTCGATTGCAACAAGAATATTTAGAATTTTTCTGATGAATATATATAATAAGTTAATAACCCAAAACCTTGGGTCTCAAATCGCTCATACAAAGTATCAGGACTTGACAAGTAAATAACGTACCTAGGGTACTCAGAGTCCTTGATTTTCTTTTGTCCATATTTGCGCCACAAGTGACCATCGAAATAAGGTGTGTACGTAAGTTTAACCCATGAAGGCCTATCCCTCCTGCAACAATATTCCAAAAGTATTTAGATAAAGTTGGACGAGTACAAAAATATTTATAGATAAAGTTGGATGAGTACAAAAAATATTTATATAGGTTCAATAATTTTAGATCAGAATATAAAAAGAGATATTTAGACATACGTACAACACTAAGAAAGCAACAATTTTAAAGATTCTGTTTAGATGGGCACATCATAGAAAAAACCAATAGAGAATTGTAATGTTTCAAGACTTGCTGAAAGGTTTCTGTTATGTTATATGTCGTGTTCATTCTGCAAAACATGATAAATTCACCATATATACTACTTGGAATTTGAGGTCCCCGCCCCGCCCCTAAAACTGTTTTATTGCAATTTGCAAATTCCTAAACCTACTCAACTTTATTGCAAAAACCACCATAATACGCACATGTTTACCGTTTCCACCTATTTTGGCTGATGTAGAGACATGAAAGGGCAAATTAGTTGGGCCAATCTTATTCATGTTCTTGGATTACCCCTTGTTCATAATGCTGCAGGAAAAAATAACTTTCAAATAGCAAAACTCAGTGCAACAACGTCTAAACTATCATCTAATCTTTTTGGTGCAATCCCTAGAAGTGTCGAGATTATAGTACTTCTATAGGTATCTAATTTTGATAAAAGGCTAAATATGGTGTTTCAAAACACGCTGAATTGGTCAAGCATGTGTGCATTGGACTTTGCAACAAATTGAGAGAGGAAGGGGCATTTGCAACAAAATGGCTTCTAGGAGGAATCTCAAGCTCCAACTGACATATGGGGTGGTTTCCGCAATTTCCAAAAATAAATCCTACAGGCAGAACATATGTCATAACTAATACAAATACCTGAGTAAAAAAACTAATATAGTATCTTACACCTTTTGTTTTGATTATCCCATGTGTTAAAAAAATGTGTCAATTAAACAGATATCTCCAAACTGTCTAATTTCCGTCTATAGTAGCCCACACTATTGTGCTCACGATGTACAAATCATAACCACTCAAGAGAATGGATATATATGGGAAGGTCAACATTGTTCACTCGTCTTGCAAATAATGACATTGGAGACTACATGCATGTTGATATGGCAAGGGCTTGTTTGTTTTCCTAAAAACAAGATTTTGGATTCATTATCATGCAGTGAAAGCAGACATGAATGCATTATGCATACAAGTCTATCCTTTATCATCATTGGAAGGTATAAAAAAGCAATATATTAGGAAGGTACATCTTTCTTACCTGGTGACATCAATACCTTTCAAGGAACTAATTAAGAGAAAAGCTAATGTCACCTTGGTCCTAATCTCCTCCATCCTTTCAATTCTCTGTGGATCCCTGGAGGCACGCATGAAGACCCCCCTAAACTTTATTTCCATGTCTGGAAGCCTTTTAGGCTGCATGAACATGGCACCGTGCATGCATATAATCGAGTGCTTTAGGTTTCATCTTATTTCACATCTGGACGGGAAAGCTAGCTTTTGCTTGAGTCATAAAATATTAATCGACCCTAACTTCTGTCAAGGAAAAAAGAAAGGAAGGTATGCAATGGACAGCGGTGAAAGATATCACACTATGTGTGTATGCAGTCCTTTTTAATATAAGCGTGATTAAAATGTGCAGAAGCATATAAATTTAAGTACTACGTACTAGGGCCAATCTAGGGCTCTTGAGCAAATGAGCCCTCCACTATGGGAAAGTTATAAGAAAAAGTTGCTTTGGGTCTCACTATAAATGGTCTTGGCTGAGTGATGGAGAATATATGCTTCTTCTAAGGGAAATATGAAGAATTCCCAGAAAGGATTATACTATGATTAAAAGCTATACAAAAAAAATCTGTTGTCATATTTTGACTGTAGTGCAGAATCCCCACTTAAACTTATTACTTTGGGCAAATATATATAATGCATATCAGCTTCTTTTCCCAGTCCATGAAATATAGCTCCACTCAGGAATGGAACTAGCTAGCTAGTAGTCTGGCAATAGGATGTATAGAAAGAAGAAAACCTGATGATGTTGCGTGTGCATTCACTTAATTGGCCCTCACTTTTCCAACATCACACTGTATTGTACTGTTTCAATTGTAAACTATCAAGTCTGAGTTGTAAACATAGTATGATGTCCTGCAACTGTAGTGAAGCTAGAATCAACATTTGATCATCAGTATTGTGGCCATGTATGTTACTGTTTCCTTCTGAAATGTTATATAGCTATAAGTAAGGCTCAAATTAAAGCCAAAGAAGAAGGCAGAAATAATAGCTCTAGGTCTCTACGCACGCATTCTGACAGATTCAGTCGTAGACATGGACATGAAGAAGATGGAACCGTGCAAGACATAGAACTAAAGACAACCAGCAGCTAGGGATGTTCAGGAGATCTGAACAATAGCTAGAAAAGGCACTCAAAAAGTTGAGAAACAAAGAAAAACGATCGAAATCAAGGAGGCAACAATCATGATAACACACCCAGAGAGAGCTAGATATAGTGTCAACGGTTCATCGGTGTTTATGCATGTACCTTCTATTTCGGCCACCACGCGGCGAGGACTCCGGCGGAGAGACCCCAAAGACGGCTCCGGGAGGGCTGTAAGACGACTCTGAGGCAGACCCCATAGCATCTTGAGCGCTGAGGTCCCCAAACTCAAAGGACTGCTCCCTTTTCATGGGCAGCGATGCCATTCTTCTTCTTCTTCTTCTTCTTCTTCTTCTTCTTCTTCTTCTTCGCTAGCTACCTGGCAGCTGTGCTCAACTGCTGTAATAATGTTCTTTTTGGGCGGCAGGTGTGTGGGAAATGGAGGAGGAGATTGGCAGACACCTATGTCGCTTTCATGGTCACCAGACCGAAGGTGCTTAAATTAGCTAGACTACTCGGTGCAGTACAAACGCGGCCAATACTTTATGGTTCCATTTTTGTTCCAAGTCAAGAAGGTTGCAGGGTCTTTAGATAAGTTTAGTGTTTACAGATATTAGATCCGAGTGTTGAACCTGCCACCCAATAATCATGTGCCTATTATATGGGCGTCGAACTGGGAATTATCATAGGACAGTATGGAACTATGGATACAGATGCTTAATTGCAGTTGATCTGTAGTGTGTTCAAATTTGGTTTGATTGGCTTGTACGATGGGTTTCTAATACTATGATTCCCATATGCTCTGCCCTGAGAAAAATTCGTTTGATTGGCTGCCCATGTTATGTTTTTTTGTACGAGGGGTTTCTAATACTATGATTCCCATATGCTCTGCCCTGAGGACGAGTCCCTTATGTAGGTGTGATGCGTGCATGTTTATTTACGCTCAAATTGCTGCTTTTTTTTTCTAAAAAAAGGGGGGCAAATTGCAGGAGAGGACAGTGCACAAACACTGGGTGCTAGCCAATTAGATGTATTGCCAAGTGGGATTACAATACTGGAGGCTTTGTTAATCAGGACAGTGGTGAAGGCTACCAATCCCGAGCCAGTCCCACGTTTCGGTGCTGTTTTCACAACATTTTGCCGCAAACTGCTAACAGATTGGGTGGTCTACCAGAGAGATTTGCTGAAAATATAATGCAGCGATCTGATCTGGAGGGCTTCATGCGCGCGCATGAATGTATATGTTGTCTGACGACTCCGTGTGCTATACAACTTGATCTAATATTTTTTTTTCCTTCGTTTCAGAAAATATATTTTTTCCCTGGGGAACAGCAGATTTTGCAGATCATCTAGCCTGAGCTCATTGCTGATGAGCTCACTTCTGAGCGGGAGCCAGGAAATAGAATTAGAAAATAAAGATCTTGAGACTTCAAGTAACCGGGCAAGCTACTTTAACTAGAGGTTCAAAAGAAATTAAGGATGTATGGGGGATGGCCCTGCTCGCTTCTGACGACGATTTTTTTTTTTCAGACTAGATGCATTGTTCTGCCTTTCTGGGAGAAAAAGCAGTCTGTTTCTGTCTCCAGAGTATATATATGACTCTAATGTGTGTTTTGGGGGAGTTCATGTTCATAATCTAAAATAAATGTTCCTAGGACTAGGAGGGGTCAGGAAATAGCATTATTGCAGTGCTTGTGCATTCATGATTGAACGGCGATACAGTCGTTAAGTGTTGCACTGACAACTGAGCTATGCGGTGCACGTACCTTATCTTTTCCATGATGCAGCTTCTGGGCACCCTGAGAGGGCCGGGCAGATCGATCGAACGTACCTAGAGGCCAGAGTTGCCTCTTGCCCCCTACCAGTTGGCAACAAATTCATCCAGTAGTCTGTAGTCAACTTGACGGAAAGGAACAATCGTGACAGCAAGTCTGATCTGCTGAAACAACGGCGCTTCGTTGTTGACGAGGAAAGCGTCAAAAGGGTTTCCGGCGATGCGGTGCCGGATGGAGGTCTGTCGGGACTCGGCCGCCGGTGCCGGATAGTCACGCCGGGGCGTGGCGTGGTGGAGGGAGCGCCGCCCTGTGGCGCCTGGATCTTCTCGGGCGCGCGCTCCATCCTATCCTGCGACTGCGATGGAAACAACCCGGCGGCTAGCCCTGGTCGCGTGTGCGGTTGAGGGCTTCGCGGTAAATCGTCAAGAAACCCTCATCAACCCCCCACAACGCGCCTGATCAAACGGCTTGTAAATGTACTACTCTCTACGGTACATTTTAAAAAGTATAGAGTAAGCATGTCTTTTAAAGTATACAATCGTGTCATTGTGCGCAGAGCCTATAATTTAATATGGGTGATTAGAAGATCGCATTTCTCCCTTTTTTTTGGATTATAAGTTCCCTTGCTAGAATCATTTCAAGGAGAAAAAATTGACTAGTTTATGAGATTTCTTATGGTGGAACATATCCACTCAGATTCGAGTCCTCAGTTCAGCATAGTTGCTTTTTTCAATTTAACCGGCACTATGCTAGTAGATGACGCGTCTGTCGACAGCGAGACGAATGCACTCGTGTAGACTTCGTCAATTTTGACATATTTCAGTCCAGTATATCGAAGGTGTACTTGTATTTTGCAAAAAAACAAACAAACATGGGCCACTGGATCACAATCAACTTCACTTTAGTAATGCTTCACACTACATGCGTGGGCCATGTCACTCGCATTAGTGTCAAGAGGAGCTAGAGTATGACTTAGTATAGACCAAATATGGGATATTTATACTTAAAAGATTCCTAGAGGACAAGGTGTGACGCAGAGGTGAACATGCACACAAAATAGTTGGTTTGGCTACCTTCTGTGTGTATTATCCAAAGTTACTTCCTCTATTCTAAAATATAACTAATGTTTAGGTTTATCATAAGTCAAACAGTATTAATTTCAACTATAAATAGAAAAAAATCATAAAGATCAACAACATAAAAAATGATGTTGACAAATTCATTGTGAAACCACTATCATATCGTGCATTTTTTTATTTAAAATAAATTATGCTTAAAGATACTGTTAGACAAAGATGAAAATATTTGACTTAAAATAAATCTAACCATATATCTATATTTTGGGACATAAAGAGCAAGCAATGACATAGAACTACATATATACTAGTTTTGTGTACTTGTATACGTTCTTAAAAAAAGCATGTGAATCCTAGCTTGCAGCTCACTTTCTACAACAAATGCTACTTATGGTGAAAGGGGGGGGGGGGGGGGGGGGGGGGGGGGGGCTATGCAATATTTTATTGCAAATTACTAATGTCTACGGAGTACAACAGTAGAAAACTTCTTGGTCTGTAATAGTAGTATCAGGTTACTCTCGGATAGTGTCACGCTGTAATATATGTTTACATTAGCACATATATGTTTAACTTAGCTTCATGTACTAAGAAAGTACTACGTAAATATCTTGACCTAAACAAAGCACCATATATTTAACATAGCTGTAATATATTTGACATTTGTATAAAATAAAAGGTATATACATGGTGTTCGTGCGGGATGTCCCGGCAAATGAGCTTAGCTGTGGATAGTGGACCTAAACAAAGCAGTACACGGTTGCTACGAATTTTAAAGTACGTACTAGTATATGTTAATCGAACGACGATCCGTGATAAGATTAGCTGTCCCCGGGAATCATTCGTCGGAAGCAACTTGCTTAGAAGAGTCAAATGCACTGTTTCCCATCTACGAGGGAGGAATAGATCTTGAGGACTATACATATTATAAGCATTCTCTTCGTCTATCATACATTTGTGGATGCAGATAATGCTGATCATCATAAGCACCATTTATGTTCACTCTTCTTCATCGGTTGACCACACCAAATCCAACCTAAGAAGCTTAGATCTTGCAATAGGCATCGTGTGAGGGAGTATTTACTTTCTTTATAGACTAAAGCTTCATTTAGAGGAATGGGAATGGGAAAAAAAAGATAGAGATCCCTAACTCTGATCTTCACGCAGTGCTTTTGGTATAGGAAAACATGTCAAGCAGTCGTAACCTGTTATTTACAACAATACCCCACAAGTTAACTTTTGAATAAGTTGAGTGATATGTGAAACTCTATTTTTATGTACAAACTATTATTTTTTTGCTATAAGATAATGGCTAAATGTGACGCAGCTTTAATATAAAACAATATTCGCAGCCCTCCTTATTAGGTGGGGAACTATTTTAGATGGAGTGGAACAATGGTAACGTGGGGATCGAGATCAGTATACGTATAAATGTGATATAATTTAGAGGAGTTGGACTCTAGCGAATAAGCCATCTTGATGGAGATGAGATACAAGAGAAAATATGCTTGCGCCAGCGAATCCTCGGCGATTCGGCACTCGACCTATTGTCACCAATTTCACGGCGGCTATCCTCTTGATGATCATCTATGTATCTCCTGCAGGCTGCAGTATTGTTATACTACCCATCAAGTCCCTAATATCCGTGGTTGCAACTGCCAATCTTTATCCTCTCCGTTCACGGCTTGACCTTGACAGTCCGTCCAGTCCGAAGTTCCGAACTGACAGACTGGCACCCGCATGGACGCATGCATGGTGCCGATCGAGCAGAGAACCTGAGATGCGGCCCAGAGGCTGGGGACATGGTGACGAGGACGGAGAGCATCTCGTCTCATTTGGATCCAAATCTATCACTAGTCTAATCTCGTCACTAAAACATAGCTTATCGGCTCGGGGCTAGCTGGGGATATAATAAACTACTAACCAAGAGGAGTAGGCAAGATAAAAGCAAGTGGCAAGCTAAACAAAGCTGGATGTCGATGTCGACGGCCATTAAACAACGCCCTCCCCCGCTGATCGTGACAGGGCATTTGCTTCCCTAAGCATCCGCAAAACTCTAGTCTAATGGAATTCGCACGTGGTTTTGGGAAGGGGGCAGGTCCAGCCCCCCCCCCCCCCCCCCCCCCCCTGCCCCCCCCTGCAGAAAACTGGCGCCAACCATAAACAAGTTCTGCTGCTGCGTTTGGCTCTGCAAATCTCGTTGAGATCTGGTGACGCGCAGGACGAGGTCCAGGACCCCCGGCCCCAGGTTGCGACGCGGATCTAGCGGTCATTTGAGGCTCAAAACCCGAGAGTTGCCGCTGTGATCTCCGTGATGAAGGCCAGTACTCCTGTCCTGTGCGCATGAACACCTCAGTTCGTGGCGCCGGGGGCAATGGGAGCACTGCCAGATATGATCGTGGCGCCGGCGGATGGATCGGAGCACCGCCGCCGCCGCGGCGCCGCCGGCCTGGAACACCCTCTCGCTGCTAACCACCGTGAGCTCTTTTGCCCGGCAACCTCCGGACAGGGCGTGCCGACTGCCGAGTGTGCGCTGCACCTGCACCTGCACCGGCATCACACGCTCATGCTGTCCTGACGTACCCTTTGCTGACAGATTGAGATTAGATACCCTCTGCCTCGTCCATGCCAAAAGCAGAGCCATCGACGCGTCTAGCTCAATTATTCCTCAGTATAGTTCCGTTATAAATTATTATCGCCCTTAGCGCCGACCTCACAGGCTCATGCTTTGTCGGGCTGCTTGATCCAAACTGAATGCTCATGCTCACCAAATCTACAGTGAAGTTTTCTTTCTTTCCTTTTTTTCACCCTCTCTTTCTCATAGCCAATAGGAATATTTAGATAGGTATATCCACACGATTTGGTGAGTGGAGAGTCTGATTGCTGGATGAGTAACTACTTGGAAATGAATAAGATAGTCCCATGGCTAGTTCGATTTTATCTAAGACTCAGCATGGTACTCGCGTTACAATCTTTTATGCAACTATGTTCTCCTTCGGTATGACTTCAACTATTGTACAGATTCATTATGGGAATCTGTATACATGCCACACATTCATGGATGTTGTTTTGCTTAGAGTGGTATTTAAATGAGAATTTCAAACCTCAGTGTTTTGAAGATGAAATGGAGAATATATTTATTGCTTGAAACAAAGTATTTAACCATTTGCATTCGTTCCTTCGCAATTTGATCGATCAATCCTTCAGTAAATGAAAAGGAGAAGTTTACTAGACTTCATTCATGACAGTGCTCTGCATCGATTGGTGGCATGAAGATGAAAGCTAGAATAATGGAAACGCCGGTCAAGCAACTTCACATCAACATCGTTTCAAAAAAAAAATGTTTCGTTTCAAAAAAAAAAGTTCACCTCAAGACAAGGAATTAGGAGAAGATGGAGACAAGGACACCTCTCATGATAATATTGCTAATGATTTGTTTTGTTTATAGGAGAGGCTTGGTTGTTGTCCTTGATGTAATCTAACACAAGATATGATTTGCATATAGAAATTTGTTTTCACGATTTATGTTTCTTTTGGTATTTTTAGTTTTTTTACATATATTCTGTTTCTGTCGTGTTTCCAAACTAGCTACGATGATGAATATGCATCTAATTTAACTTAGAAGTACATGCACACGTTAAATACCAATTCTTCAAACAGAACGGGATAACAATAAAATGAAAAGATAAGTATCAGATATACAAATATTACGCAACAAAATCTGACCATCGGCAGCCCGTCCAAAATACAATCACAGCCTCAGCTTGTAAAAATCAAGCTATTAAAAATCTATAATCTAAAATCAGCATTTGGGAATCCACAGAAAAAACAAAAGGACTGTGGAATACCTTCTTGTAGGTATTCACAATTTTTTACTGGAGAAGCAAATATTATGAACTAAATTCTTTTTGGTGATATATTTCCTTTTACTAGAGCACAATGTCCTGCCAATTACATTAAATTTTAGCTCCACAAAAATGCAGACAAACCAGATCAGTAAACACGTATGCTTAGCTGAAAAAACAAAACATATATATTAGACTAGTCAACGGAGCAAATAATTATGTCATAAAAGCCGAAGGATGGTTATTGGCGTGTTTAGTTATAGATGATAGATCAACCGGTCTGGGTGTATTCTATAAACCAGCCCAGATCCAAAGGCTCAAACCATTGGGGCTCCAGTGGCTCGACTAAGTCCATTTTCAGGACGTCAGATGCCTGCGGCGGCACAGGTGAAATCGAATGGCTAGCCTCGTTGCTGCTTCTGGACATCCCAGCAGGTGTGTTCTCTTGCATAGCTGCATGCCTACCATCCGATGTTACAACGCCATTGATGACAGTGAGCAAGGAGGAGACGATAGCATCTCTCTCTTCTTTTATCAGTCCGGGGTCAGCACCACAGTGGTTCAGGCTAGATATTTCTGTCTCTGCCTTTCTCAAAGAGGCATCAGCGATCTGCTGGATGTTTATAGATGAAGCCATGTAGTCCGAGACATGTGTGCTGCTACATGTGTGCTCCTTTGTGTAGATTACTCGGAACAATGGTGGATCCTGGGAATTGGTTTGCTCCACATGCTTGGTGGATGGGCAGCCACGATCTTGATGGTATGTGCACCTATAATAGCACCTGCGCAGAACAACATTGGTAGTTGTTTAGAGTTCACTTTTCCATGCCCTAGGGAAAATACTCACAAAAAAGGTCGCCAACATGCATGTGAAAGTTAAAAACTTGACACATGACAACACTTGGTATTGTCCACCACTCCACCTGGCTAAGAATTGTTAATCATGCCGACATGCATTATTAGCTCCAAAGGAGGATTCCAATGCACGCATGCCCTGGATATATATCATACCCAATGCATGGAGTATCGCTAAGTACTGGAGATCACATGCATCGGCAACAGAGGGTCTAACATTACCAATAACTGTTGATAATGGTAGAACACTACCTCTCATGTGATACATACGAAATGTATACATACTAAAATTTTCCTACAGATGCTTTCAAAATAATGATGTGGTGGATGCTGGCTAAATCTTGATTTGTCCACTAACTAAAACAAAATTGATGCTGATCTGTGTGTTTGATGCTAGTTACTTTATAACATTTCTGTAAAAAAAATAGTTTGTGCACCGCTGTTCATACATATGCTGATCTGTGTGTTTGATGCTAGTTACTTTATAATGTTGCATCCATATATATGCTGATCTTGGTCATTTGCTACGAAAATGCACCCCCTCGCTGACAGAATTTGCATAATTCCTGAGTATCCAATTTCTACTTCAGTGCCCTGTCTGGCCTTTTCTTTGTATCACTGTAAATTTCCGTATGGTTTCCAACGGTTTTGTAAATCCTAGCAGAAATGCAATGTTTGGAAGTCCCTAAAGAAAATCAACCTACAGCAGTATGACATCTATATCTATTGCCACTATATGTTTTCTTATTTCACCCTAGGCCTCAACTTTAAGGAATCCTTAGACAGCATGATCCATAAGGAAGGAAACAGCTATTGCAACTTGAAGCTTTCTCTAACGAGCGTTGGTGATTGGTGAAAATATACCTTTTCCCGTCAATTTCCTGCAGGATTATTTGCACAGCCATAATGTCCACAATGTGGCAGACCGACCGTACTTGCATACTCATGTTATTTCTCAATATAAATTATATTCACATTATACATTGGTATACAAACCTAAGCGGTGTTTCATTTATGTTGTATCAACTCATTATTTGGACCCACAAGTATGGTATAATTTTTATAAAAATAGTACACCAATCATTGCAGAAAAACAAATAGCAAAACCATGGTTTACTCGAAAGCAAGTTGTTCTGGAGAGCAATTAAATACCTCATCCATGGTTCTGCATGTTAATTAGGAAACTAATAATTGTTTTGAACTAATAAACAACAGCCAGCAAGCACACAAAAGCATAGTGTGTGTGATGATGCGTTCAACATAGTTCTTTCCCTTTTCCCCTTGGGCTTATTCCATTTCTTAAAAATACCCATTCTGGCATGTGACTTTTAGCTACACGACAACATAAAGGTAAACGCTAGAACCTGATAGGAACATGCAGCTACTGGGGAAGACAGCAACCTAATAAACCATACATGTACATGCACCGGGTTTTTTATTGTATCTCCATACACACTTGCTATTAAACTACATTTATGTGACCAGAAAACCAGCTCAGGTTTGAGACGATAAGCTAACCACTCAACCTAGAAGCCAGATCCAATCACATGTACTTATAACTAATATAGGAAGGCCTGGAAATTAACAATACTGATCACGTGTATAGTACTTGCCTGATACAGGAAACATCCGCTATTTACAGCTACTATGTTTTAGTATTTGGATTTGGTATATTTAATTTCGGCAAGAGATCCATCTTCAGTATATCTGTACCCTTTTTAAGTTCTTGTACACCCCCTCCCTCCCTCTTCTTTGTATGTAGGAACCTTATGTAAGACCCAAATAGTGTCCAGTTGGGACATGTGTGATTGCAGATGGATGATTCTATTTTACATATTGAGAACTGGTGCTAATTAGTGTAGTAGTAGTTCTTCATGAGGAATTGTCCCAATTCAGATTGATTGTACCTAATTTAGTCCTCTGGTTAGAAATGCAAGATAAAAGATCAAATGATTTTGTACACATACCTTGGGTACGTATTGCCCCGGATCATCTTTTGCCCGTATTTTCTCCACTGATAGCCATCATGATATGGTGCGTATGTGTACTCAGTTCTTGTGCTAATGCAAACTTTCCTACTTTCAGGAAAGTAGCGTTAATAATAATAATAGCATAAGGAAGAAACTGAATGGCACACGTAACAAGAACTAGGAACATCATATGAAGCAAAAAAAAAGAAACAATTGAAAGTTCAGCACAACTAATTCTTTCCTTCTCTTTATCACGATTTCGTTTGTAGTTCACATACTTAACTCAGTTCAATATATATGACATGATTTGGACTTACTTCTTAGCATGCTCCTGGGCATAACTTCTACAATCCTGCAGCAGCCTTTTAGGGGTTCCATTAGAGCAGCCACTGGAGTTGTTCATGCCATCCCTCTTAGCCATGGTGCCTGACCTCTTGTGACGTCTTCAAATCGATCGAGATGACCTCTCAACAAGGATGCACGCTGGTGCCAGCAAATTATCTTGCAATTGCAGAGCTCCCAACGAATTCCCAGCAATCGGCGCTGAGCCCTTGGCTGGCGTGAAGTGGAGATGATGAGTTTTATTCTCCTTGTCTAGTGCTGCAGAGAAGCACAGCCTGTAGCTCATATATGCACAGGAGAACCTTGACCTGGAGTAGGTGGTGCGTGCTTGCTTCCAGAATTTTAAATCCGGGCTTAACTCTAATAACCGTGTTTTGGACTTCCATACTTAACCAACATGTATGCAACGTGACATGCGTGGCTGCACCTGTTCATGTCTCAGGTGAAAGAAAGACACCAGTACGTACCTGTGACTGTCTTTTATTCTTGCAACAGTGAAGTGCTTCAAGACAGGTTAGGTTATTGCATTTCGTTTTGCCCATCTAGATGTTTATGAAGAAACAGATCGATTGGGATCCATATTTATATGCTTCATAGTAAAATCATAAAACAAGTATGACTTTATGATGACCAGTACATGCACTGCTGTGTCTCTGCTACCCCCAAAAAAGACAAAACCTCTCTGCTGTGAGTTAGAGTTAGTCAATCAATAAATCAGAAATAACACATATATATCGAGATGTTAGGGTGCAATAGATAATATTTCTGTGTCAGATTTGAATCTCAGATTTCAGTAACCTTAGGGCGCCTACTTAAGTGAAGAAACGTAGCATAGCCTTTGATAGGACCCACATGGGGAGATGGATGGACATCTTTTCCCAGCATGAAAAGTACATATGGGTTATGGGTAGACTGAGTAGTGCCAAATCTAAGCTTAGCTTCTTAGATTCTCAGTTCTCATCAGTGATTAAAACTTCAAGATATTTATATGCTGCAATGTGCCGGATGTAAGCTTAGCTTCTGGGTTTCCCAAATGTCATTATTGTGGTTAAATCAGATTCCTTATGTAACATTTAATATAGTTAGGTGCTCATTTTGTTTGTAGTTGAATGACAATTAGTTAAGCTGATGGCATGTCAGCACATGGGATGAATATACTGTTTTTTGGCCCAAGATTATTGGTGGAATTAGTAGAAGCAAATTATAGAAAATATTACTTTAATTCTCCATATTTATGCATTTTAGAAAGGTTGTGGTACATTAGACAAAACGTGGGGACAGTACATGAGATTTACTAGTAATGTAAATTAAAAGGAGAATTTTAGAATAAAATTTCACGCTGTTGTCTGTGAGTGATCATGCAAAAATATGGAGTGAGCTTCAAGTAAAATAAATGAATAATATTGGGGTCTGATGCAACTGAGAATTAAGAGCGTCCTCCTAATATAATCAAACTTAATTAGGTTGATAATGTGATGTTCTTGGTGGTGGTGTTGGTGGTGGTGACTAAGACGTTATACAACCATAAGTAAACTTAATCATTCTAAGCGTACGATACTTCCATTAATATTTTTACCTAACATAGTTTCATTAAGCTGTTCTTGATTTTGAGCCAGAGGGACTGCCTGAACTTTTAGCTTAGCAATCTTGCACCATTCAAGGCACATGCATTACAAGTTGCGAAAGCTCGAAGAATCCAAAACAGGTAGCATGATGGACTTTAAAGCACTTGAGTACACCAAGATATACGTGTTGACGATTTAACAAGAACAAATCCTACTGATCACTACTCTCATTAAAAAATGGCATTGATCACCACCTGAAATTAATGTATATCAATATATCTAGTGAAATGTGATACATGCCGCGTGGTTGGTGTGAGACTTGATACCAAATCTATGACTTTTTGAAAACAGTACGCAAAGGTAACCACTCATGAACAGTCCAAAGTCGTTGTCATAGTTTACCTGTCTTAGTCATCTATTCTCAATTTGACTACCTTTTGATTGTAGAAAGCTATGGTTAGTCTGAAGCCTTATGTAAATAACTGGTTGTGTTTGTATTGACGTTAATTGCATGTTCATTAACTTTCTATATGATTAAAGTAACACGTAGGCACTAGGCAAGTCTTCCTCTCATCTTACTCATATATACACAGTTTTGACTATTTTAACAATCTTTAAATTCTAGGTCAAAAGTAGTTCAAAATTGTCCCCACAAGTTTTTGTTGATCCGATCAATAAATATGTGCTTTGCGAGCTTCATCAATCTGAATGATCTAATATACTATCCCAGCTTAACATTTAGAATGCAAAAGAGGGAAGAGCTTGGTGAGATTCTTACGTGTTTCAGATGATGTGAGCACGGTGATGACATTAGCATGGGACAGTCACTAGCTTCACAGTCAAAAGGTCCCTCTCCTGAGCATGCCTTCAGATAGCTTTTCTGAAAATCAGGCTGCAGCAAATGGGATCTTGATTCATTGCAGAATCACTTCCGTTGGTGTATATTGCTGTATCTTCAGACTGCCACTACTCAACCACAATATCGTAGACTTCATTCTGCCCATTAATTATCTAATACGAGTGGCAAACCGACAGTTTGAATTGTTCTGGAATAAAACTCTGTGTCACTGTAACGAAGGATGACTTTACAAAACCAGCACAATTGTCATGTGTTCATATGCGGCCATTCAGTCACGGCACAGGTCATGACACTAAAAGTGATTCTTATCCTTTTCTAAAAGCAAGTCACAGAAATCTTCCCAGAGTAAGTTGATCTGGACCACAGGCGATAAGAAATCCAGTGCACTCGAGTGGTGCAGAATAGTTTAGAAGCCCATACCGTTAGCCACTTCTCTGTCGCTACTACTACAGAGTACAAACTATAAAATAGCTATGCGCGTTACTAAATATATTTCGAGAATCATGTCAAAGTTATACGAATGGTTGCCTAACATTCATTTCATGGGCGTATATATGCATGCAGATGCAGTTACAGATGTGCATAGTTTGCCTCATACGAGATGAAATCATGAAAACCATGTCGGTTGCAGATTGCAACTATTTAACTCATCGAAAGTGTTGTGTGACCAGCTTTTTGAGCAGTATATGAATCGTCAAGCATTTCAGCATCAAACCAGGCTCATCAAGGATACAGGTGGCCAAACTGGGGCTGAAATTCAGGATCCTGATTCCTGAAGCTGTTCAACGAACAGTATGGGCTTACCGAAACGGCTGAACAGACAAGGAGCAAACCTGAAATCGCCTTCGACGGATGCCCGCGGGGGCGCCGCAACAACCGATCTTGGGTAGGCGGCGCCAGGTAATCGCAAGTTCGCAACCGCCTACCAGCCCCGGGCGCGCCGCCGTCTCCTTGAACGATCCGATGTAGGACGCTTCCTCGCGGCCGCCGCCTCCTCCTCCCGCGTTGCCGTGCGAAGGGGAGATGGATTCGACAGATATTTCCGTTGGCCGCCACCTCTGCCCTCTGGGCCTCACCGTTTCGCGATTGCAAGTTTTGGTGGGCCGCACGCTAAAAGTCACTTCATTTTCTAGTAGTCCAGGTACGCAAACAAACCTGGCCTGCAGGGCTCTCAAAGACTAAAGTGGTGGGTTTTCTCCGTCAAGGCTGGAACGAACTGCTTTAGCTCGGCTGTTTTCTGGCAAACGGGTGCCCGAAAACAAAAGAAATGATACCCGCGTTGCTGCGGGAATTTGTTAAATAAAATTTTAAAGTGAAATGTGAAAGTATAAACACCAAAGTGATTGCATTGCAACGTTCTTTAGTAAACAGTATACATGGAAGTATGACTGATCATACATGTAATTTCTACTAATGTAATTTGTAATTGCTACACACAAAAAATGTGGTCATAGAAAATCGGTTGAAGAATAAATAGATGGTTTAGTGGATGATGACATGGTTTATAGTGGACAGCGATATGACGCATAGTGGATGATGACGTGGAATGGTTGCATGTTGAGAGAAATCTAACCATGCTTATTAGTGGGTACCAATTATATAGGTTATATAGATTTTTATTTGAGCTCCCTCATCTACTGGGATCGTCTGATTTTTCGTCCTTAAAGCGCAAAACTGGATATCCTATACCATAAACAATGTAAAACCGCACAAATCATATCGAGGTTACCTGGTTTTGAAGGTAGTTTTGACCTATATAGTTTCCACAGATTATATTCTCCACAATATATTACTCGGCCATTTGAAAAGCGTATTGACATTTTCGAGCAACTCGGGTCCTGGGGAATCAAGGGCAAGATTTGATCTCTTTGTCTTGTCACGAACCTATTTAGCCTATCTGTTCGAGCCAATGAGAATGTAAAACATTGTTTCTGCTCTAATTTTTTTTCACAAGAGTGGAACTGTAGGCCTTTGCTTGTGCCTATTTAGAATTTTTTAAAAGGTGGGAAACAGATAAAAATAAGAAACAATCTCAAATAGTAATTGATCAATTTCATAGTTTTAAGTTTAATTAGTAAATGATTGGCTCTATAAATATAAAATTTTGTTTATTAGATTTATTTAGAAATATAAATTTTTTGTTTACTAAATTTCTGACCAGATGTGCGCATATGCACTCTACTCTACTAGCCTTTAGAGAAGAGCTAGAGAGAAGCCGTCCTCCCGTCAACCACCAAACAACGACGCTGTTTTTTTTATATATATAATGATCCTTTCATTCATGAGTTCGATAACACAGTACAGATATGAGGGAAAATTCCCCCCAGTGGGCAGTCTGAAGTACTTGCTTTATACTACAACTTGTAACACACTACAAGAAAACTCGATTTTAACACCGGTTGGGAAAGCGCTTTAGCACCGGGTATCCAACCGGTGCCAAATATCCGAGGCTAAAGAGGTAGCCCTTTAGCACCGGGTGGAATAACCGGTGCTAAAAGGAACCTTTAGCACCGGGCCTAGGCACCAACCGGTGTTACCTGGCACCACAGCGGGATGGCAGGGCATTTAGCACCGGTTGGTGTCTATAACCGGTGCTAAGGGCCTAGATTTTTTTATTTTTTCCAGACGCCATGAATGAATTAGATTACAATATCCAAGATCTAACAGGGAAATTTGGATTACAACATTAGAGATCCAACAGAGAAATTTAATTACAAGACTCAAGATTCAACACTCAGCATTTCAATTTCAACCACGAGCACCTTCATTAATTTCAACTAGGAGCTTTTCACAGCACCATCACGCAGAGGCAGCAGGGGCAGATGCACGAGATGGGCAGCCTGCGCAGCGTCACCAGCAAAAATTAATTACCCTTGTGTCGTTGGATCCACAAGAGGGACAAAAGGGAGAAGGGGAATTGAAGGTCGAGCACTTACCCGAGATCCAGCACCACCGGCCGCACAGCGCCTGCCTGCGCGCGGCCCACCAGCACGAGCACGACTTCTTGCGCCGCCCAGCAGCCAGCGCGCCGCCCACCCGGGCGCGGCTGCCTGCGCTGCCCGTGCGCCTGCAGGCCAACGCGCCAACCAGCCTGTCTTCTTGCGCGCCTGCAGGCCAGCGCCGCCTGCTCTGCGCGCCTGCAGCGCCGCCCGCCAACCTGCCTGCAGCGCCGCCGCTCGCCGTCCGCCCGAGCGCGCCGCTGGAGAGGGAACCAAGAAACGAAGTGAGAAGAGGAAGGGAGAAGAAAAGAAGAGAAGGGATAAGATTGGAGAAGACAGAAGGGAGATAGAAAAAGGAGAAGAGGGTGGCTGTTCGTAGGGAGCTCTGCTAATGGCAGACTTTTACCACCGGGTTTTACTACGATCCGGTGCTAATAAGCTTTTTCCTGTCAAGATTGCGTCCAGCCCTGCTCCTAGCCATTGGACCCGGTGTTGATGCCCCCATCAGCACCGGGTCCAAAAATAACCGAGACGGAGGGGGGTGCGGATGTCGATTATTCTGGTAGTGGCATGATATTGATTTTGACATATAAAACTACATGGTTGAGGAATAGACTGCCTTCCCTGTCACTGATAATCCAACACAAGCGCGTCTGTCACTCTGGATGAATTCCGGGTTCATATTTCTCATGCTAAAGTTAATCCCAAACAAAATAAATAATATTTATATGATTTTCACTTTTAACTGGCTACAAACTGCATGCATTTTAAATCTAGCCCATGACTTTATTCTGAAGCATCCAAATTTTGCAAATCCGGCTCAGAATCATAACCATAGGAAATGTAGTTAAAAGTTACCCACTAACCTGATCAATACAAGCTTCAAATGCTCATCTCCATCCAAATCAAAAATACATTCTAATGGTCTGTTAGACAAAATAACATTCCAATTCATCAATAATAGCAGATCAATCCTTATAGTATACACAAAATAAATTAATAAAGCGTACTATAGATGTTTGCTTTGGTCATGGAAATAATGGATAACTCACCTGTTCGGACCTTTGACAGAGGGGACTATTACATACTTATTGGATCATCATCAATAAAACATCAAAGCCGAATTGATGAGAACAGATTCCAATATATCACAATTGACAGCAGTATGAAAGAAACCAAACCTAGGAAACAGAATAAATTATGGCAAAAGGTATTTGTGCCAATGGTGTATTTAAGACAGTCAAGATTGGGAACCTAAACTAAGGCCAGTCTCAGTGGGGGTTTCGTGGGAGTTTCATGACATTAAATGTGCTGATGTGGCAGAGGAGAGAGTGAAGAGTTTCATGGGATGTGAGAGGCATGAAACTCATCTGGCACAGTTACCTAGTTTTTGGTCTAGGTAACCGTGTGATGAAATCCTGCACTGAGACTGGCCTAAGACTAGCACTGCTCCAATCAGCAACAATTGCAATCCGGTGATTCACAAGCATAGAAAAAGGTACCATCGATCCCAATACTATTGCTAACTAAGAGTAGCTAGCTGGTTTAATGACATGAGAAGCAATCTGAGACATATAACCACGATAAATAGCATAGCAAACACCAGTCACCAGTAGCAAAGATATGACAATAACACCAGGATAGATAACTACATCATAGTTAGGGTAGCTGGATCACACACGCACACGATACTGCTCCAACTTAGGGTAGCTGGATCTTGCGCGCACCCAGATTACTTGTAAATTATTAAGCCCCTTGGCTTGCTGCCCTAATTCTCCACCTTGTGCACCTCGTCGTCGCTGACCTCCTCTTCGATTTCCGCGTAGCCCTTGGTGTTGTACTGCTTGATGATGTCCGCGTCGAAGGCCGCCATCGCAAGGTATCTTGCCTTGCATCTGGCGTAGCTGGCGCGCGATCGCTCGGACATGCAGTCCAGGATCTCGTCGGGGATCTCTTCGTCCGGAGAGAAGGGCGAGAAGGGCTGCTTCAGGATTTGGTCGATGAGCTCCTGGGTCAGCTGCTTCTTGACCAGCTTCTTCCTCTTCTCCAGCCCGGAAGTCTTGGCTTCCTCCACCGTCGCCGTCTTGGCCTCCTCCACCGTCGCCTTCATCGCCAACAACCCGACCAAGCCCACAACAGAGGGGAGCCACCAATATACAATTTGAGCCCTCTCCTCCGTTTCGCAATCGGAAGTTTTGGTGGGCCGTGCGCTAAGTCACTTCTCTCGTTATCATAAAGTAGTCCAGCTATGCAAACAAAACTGGCCTGCATCAAAGTGATGGGTTTTCTCCATCCAGGCTTGAAAACTGCTTTAGCTGGGCTGTTTTCTGGCAATCGGGTGTCCGGAAAAGAATTTGTTCTTGTGGTGGTGCGTGATCTTTTAGGCCCTGTTTGGAAACTTCGGATTATTTTGCACCCGCAAATGAATTACACCTGTAATTCTCTGTGCACAAGGAAACAGAGGTATTTTTTCTCACCTGAAAACTGCTGTTTGGGTGAGCGGAAAAAATGAGCTCGGCAAATTAGTCTAGTACTCCACAAAGCCATCGTCTAAAATGTTCTTGACTACTGCAAGTCTGCAACGCTTGCATAGCAAGCCTCAAACTATAGCTCAAAACTGATCAAATATCATATCACGGCTCAAATAAGACCATGGAATTTTAGATCAAAATGTCAAAATTCAGACGAGAAGGCGTCAGATTGGACCACGAGAGCAATGAAATTCAGATTGGTGTGACAGCGGAGGCAAACCTCAGCATTAACGAGCGACATGTTCGAGCTCCACAGACGCAAGAAATCCATCAGAGAGCTCCAAAGCACGACATTCCCAGGAACGAGTTCAGGAGAGGGTGTGGAGGAGAACGGAAAGTTCTACACTATGGTCGGCGGATGACTGAGAGCCTCTGCTGTAGTAGGAGAGGAAGCTGGCGATAGATCTGTGAGGACCAGATTCGGATGCTGGACGCAGTGAACGGGGCCACATCTTCTCAGCGGAACTTGCCGTCATTGAACACGGCGAGGCGGCGGAAGACAAGCTGAGGGGGGAGATCTCGGAGGGGATTAAGGGGCCATGGCAGACGAGAATCAAAGGATAGCGCCGGACGTTAGAAGGGCTCGTCGGTCGCCGGCTCGCCGCCGCACATGGTGCTAGAAAGTGTGAGTTGGGGCCTGCGCCCCTGCGGAAGGAGACCTGGAGGCGAGCTCCGCCCCCGATAAACGTCGGAAAAATAATGGGGCCTCCAGACTCGATTATTTTTTCCCGAGTGTTTTGGACCAAACCGGCGGTAAAATAAATAGTAAAACCGGCCATCCAAACAATGATTTTGGGTTCCGTTCGGAAAAAATACAGGGCCCATAATTTACACCGTTTTTTAGTTGAATACCGGACTTCCAAACAGGCCCTTAGGTGTAATTTTGATTCGGTTGTATGTGCATGCGATTCGTAACTTACGAATCGTAAATAGAGCAAATTACTCCCCCCTTCAAAAAATAATTTTATCTTTATCCTATTTTAAATCAGTTTACTTTATCGTGTGCAGGCCGAGGGTGTTCTAACTTCGAACAGCCGGCGCGCCCATGATCGATGCTCCGGAGTGGAATGTTGTGATCCGTCTCTTGGGTTGTTAATTGTAGTTTTCTATCTCTTCTGAGTAGATAATTATTCAGACAAATGTTAATCGCAGGATAAGTAAATTTCAATATAAAAAAAAGTGCTATTGCAGATCAGCAAGTTTATATCCAAGGTTTTCCAAGTGCTAACCAATAGTACGAAGCGTGTACGCACACATAACATCTCACTCCCGATCCCGGAGCTGTGACAGAAGCAATGCAAGCAGTCTTTCTTGTGAGATTATTGCAGAGTGTGATGTTATTGCAGTTTTCTTCTCTGGTCTAAGGAACGCAATATAGTTTTTTTGGAAATCAACGCAATATAGTCCCTCCTGACTCAGCCGTTTTCTTTCGGTAGCTGGATGCATTCATTATTATCCTGGTTTATTGTGCCTATTTTACTAGCACGTCGAAAGAAAACTACATAATGCAAATTAAATCTTCCAATTCTTTTCAAAATACTAAAATAATTTCTTATTTTCTCAAACACATGATCTAGATTCTACTTCTATAAGTATCGTTGAATCTTCGTTGAATTAATCCAACGTTTTACAACCATCTTCTATATATCTCATGATGCATGGTCTTGTTTATTTGTCTTACAAACATGATGGATCCCATTGTTTGTTCACGGCCATAATGCATGCGTTGCTTAGCGGCTAAACGATAGGATCCATCTAAACACGGCCATATTTATATCCGGCCGACATCCCTACACATGAGGCATCTCCTAAACGGGTGTTTTTAGTTCCAAAAAGAGAAAGAGAAAATTTGATGTAAATGTCACATCGGACACTGTAGCACACTGTAGCACTTTTCGTTTGTTTGTGGTAGACATTGTCCTACCATGACCTAACTAGGCTCAAAAGATTCGTTTCGTCGTGTACATCAAAACTATGTAATTAGTTTTTTATTTACCTACATTTAATACTCCATGCACGAGAAGAGATTTGATGTGATAGGTGAATAATGAAGTTTAGAGAGAGAATTTTTAGGAAAGTTTGGAAGTGGACATCAAATCTAGCTAAATGAAGTATTAAATCCGTCCACGTAGAGCTAGCTAGTGGCTAGAGACAAAAGAGAAATAATAGTATATAATATAGCTGTGTTCACATGTTCCATACAAAAGCTAAATTTCGGATTGAGTAAATTGTCTTAATGCCATTTTTTCCCAAGTGTTTGCTGGATGCGCCCATGTTTTCCTAGCGTCTTCCAGCGAATGAAGCAAATTTAGATGCTATCGTATTAGTGGTTACTGGTTAGTGCCAAATTGGCAAATTCTAACCTTGGAGCACAAATCTCGAGGCTCAGCTTCTACATGCTTTCTCTGCATCTTTTATCTGAGAAGCTCCCTTGTCAATACACGCACGTGCATAGAATAAAACTCGCATGTGCATGGTCAATTGGTCATTGCAAACATGCAATTTTTTTTCATCTCTCTCATGTAAAAATCCTTGCATTTTCTTGCTAGAATGAGCTGTGCCAGATTCTCTAATCATCAGGGAGGCAAGGGGCAAAAACGCAAATATTTTCTGCCAGACTCTTCCAGGTAGGCCCCCCTCCCATCGCGCCGGTTTCCCCTTCCAGCCTTCCTCTCACCCCACCCTCCTCGACGCTACATCTCCACCGCCCCGGATCTACCTCGCCGCGTCGGCGCGCAGGCCACCCACCGCCGCGGGTAGGCGTAGAGCAAAATGTTCAAGTTCCTCAAGGAGGTGGTCGCGGGATCCGGATCGGGCCTCAAGGACTTCCCCTACACCATCGGCGAGCCCTACGCCTCCGCCTGGGGCTCATGGACACACCACCGCGGAACCTCCAAGGTACGCCGTCCGCATCCTTCCTCTTGGCTCCTGATCGATCAGATCCCTCATAGGATCGGGCGGAGGTATTAGCTGTGTCGCTGATTAGGTTCGTTGGCTGGAACTGTTCGGTGTATCGCTGGTTCTGTCGGTCGACTTCGAGTTGGAATAATCCTGTGCTCTATGCAAGCGTGTATTTTGGTGTGCGGTTCAGGTGCGTACGCGTTGGATTTTGTCATTGTGGGTGTGCGCTCTGTAGGAGTTTGAGCTTATTGGGTGCTGTTTTGAGACGGGTGCGACTGTATTGGACTGTTGCTAACTTTTGTAGCTCCTCAGGAGCAGAATTGGTGGATTTGTTGTAGAGTTGACTCGAGGCTAGTTTGATTTAGTGGATAGGAGGTATTTGGTTGCATTTAGCTACATTTTGTTTTATAGCTGTGTGCAGTTGTTTCAACTTGGGTATGCTGGTATGATTGTGGAGCTCATGTACAGCAACATGCCATTCAACTTGGTATGAGGTGGTTTCCGGGGTGTGATGCCCTGGGACATCTGTGATTGAGATGTTGATTATGAAGGTTGTGTATTTGTGGATACTGCAATCACTGATTTTGGTGCTGGCACGCACATTGCTGATTCCTGACGCTGGTGTAGATTTTTGGCTGAAGGTCTCACACTGAACTTGGCAGCAACTGATTCATTGCTTGTGTTGAGTTACTCAAAAACCTTTTAGATTCTTTTGGCCAAACTTGGGGACTTCTTCAAAAACTGGAAGGAAGTTCCAGCCTCTACACAGTGTTTGGTGCACACAGCTTGGTTCAACATCAGCAGTAGGCTGAGAAGATGACAAAAGCAAATAATTGCCGAACCTAGTAACACTTAATATATTATCACATATGCAGACATTTAGAGATCATGCATCATATTACCACTCATGTGATTGTCACTGTGACATTGACAGCAGCGAGTAGAGTTTTATTATTCATCCTAAGTCTACAATTAATGCTGAATTTTCTGGTGCCGTTTTGATTCCTTAAGCAGTGTATTCTTTTTTTTCCAACAATTTGTATTCATTTTTGTTAGATACATATGCCATTGCCTACACTGTTGTTGCCTTGTCTTCTCCAGGACGATGGATCGGCTGTGTCAATTTTTTCTCTGTCGGGGAGCAATCCTCAGGACAGACACTTGGTTGCTGGTCGCAATGGTGTTAAGAGATTACGAACAGTAAGCTTATAACTTCAGTCATTTGGTTTTGATGATCGATAGTGCTGTAAATTAGAGTCGAGGAGCAGTCTGTGGTGGCAAAAAGTCAACGCTTCAAAAAATCTTGACAGCAACAAAGCCTTTTTTCCCCAAGAAAACATGGACAATCCCTTAATAATTTAGACTAAATGGCCGGCAGAAATTTGTACAAAAAAGGAAGGAAAAGAATGTTTCTCTCGATATTTCAGCATTGTATACTTCTATGTGATGTTCTACCCACACCACTATTGCATCGTTTCTGTTTTGTCTTGCTATCATTGGAAGGAGCACTTCTATAATGTACAAGCTTTTCTTTTTCTTTCTCAATACTTGCTAAGTCAGTTTAGTGCTGTTGTGGTTACCGCAGGTGCGCCATCCGAATATCTTATCCTTTTTACACAGTACTGAAGCAGAAGTTCCTGATGGACCTGCCATGAAGCACACAATATATATTGTAACAGAGCCTGTTATGCCACTTTCGGAAAAGGTCAAGGAACTGAATCTTGGTGGCACGCAGAGGTACCATCAGCTTCTTGTACTTTTGCGTTTATCAAAATGTTCCTCCAGAAAGAAAAATTCTTCAGTTTCTGGCATTTTTTCAATAGATTTGATTCACTCCTGTTGTTTGTTTATTTATTTTCATTGAAGTACATGCCACTACGGCTAATAAATAATTGTTCCAGGGATGAGTACTTTGCATGGGGGCTTCATCAGATATCGAAAGCTGTGAGCTTTCTCAATAATGACTGCAAGCTTGTAAGTTCCTGCATTAGGATTTGAACTTTGGATTGCAAACTGGCTAATCTTTATCTATCCTTAGATGCAAGCTAACATCTTGCATAATTTGTTGCTTTGTGACGTTTGCTTGTAGATTTTGCATTGATGATTTTGTCAATCCTCATCATCCGTTCTTAATCGTCGTTGTGTATTTGTGGCATTTACTTTTGGTTTTATTTAGTTATAAATGATGGAGCAATCCTATGAAGCATGTGGTTCTGTATTCGCGTATGCTGCTTGCGATAGAGGTTGTTCCTAAAATGGTTTAGGTCTTTTGTTTCATTGTCCTTGCGTCTCGACCTAGGACTTTTCTTGTTTTCATTATTGTTTTTTTTGGGCGAAAGTCTTGTTTTGATTATTGATGTGGATGTCTTGTACACATATCATATCATTGGATTATATGGTGCATTCAAATCAAAACAACATGGTCTTAACACAAAATTGGAAATTACAAATCCTGGAGATGCTTTGATTGTTAAATGACCTGATTGCCATCACTTCATCAATTCAGGTTCATGGAAATGTATGCTTGACAAGTGTAGTTGTTACACAAACTCTGGATTGGAAGCTTCATGCTTTTGATGTTCTGTCAGAATTTGATGCTAACAATGAAGCCTCTGGTAGCCCCATGTTGGTAAGGACTTAATCCTACACCTTTATTTATATTAGTTAGATATTTTGCCCGTACGATTCCCTCTTCGAATCATTTGGTGAACGTTCAACAGTGCTCCTATAAAAGATATTCAAGCTTGAAAATTTCTTCGATTTCAACACCTGTTGTGTTGGGATCCACTTAAGGTTTTTTCTAGAAAGGAGGTTAGTTCCATGGAAATTGAGGAAAAGAGATGGATTCCTTCATAAAATAAAAAATGTCAGTTTATCTAAAATTTGTTCCCATTTTTGTGTTCTTTGCAGCAATTTGAATGGTTAGTTGGAACGCAGTACAAGCCATTGGAGCTGACCAAGTCAGACTGGGCCTCAATTAGAAAATCACCTCCATGGGCCATTGATTCTTGGGGATTGGGTGAGCAGAACTAACTCTTAACTGTTCCTGCATTGCATGCTTGGAGTGATTTTGCAAGATAATAAAGCCACTGAAGGACTTAGCAAAAACATCAAAGTTTAAATTGATAAACTGATGCCATTTCAACTTGTCTATTGTTGGTCTTCATCATTTGGTTGTTATTTCCTGAAAGCTGAAATAACGAGAACATGACACTCATTGCAGGCTGTTTAATTTATGAACTCTTTTCCGGAGCAAAGCTGGCTAGAACAGAGGACCTTCGAAATACTGCTTCAATCCCAAAGGTTAGTCCACGTCATCTCTGAGGCACTTATTTCACACTGTGCTAATCTTTGTTGGTTTGGAGTTTCTGACTGTTCTAATTGCAGAAATTTGTACACTGTCTTTTTGAGTTATTAACTATTTCTTCCTTGCAGTCTCTACTTCCAGATTACCAGAGGCTCTTGAATTCCACACCTTCTCGTAGACTAAATCCTTCAAAACTTATTGATAACAGTGGTAAGTTCAACATTTTCCCTTGTCATCTAGCCGATTTTTGTGGTGGCATTTTATTGAATTAATTCATTTCTGCAGTGCTCCCACAAGTGGTAATTTGCAAAAGTTTCAAATAATTCAAATTGTGTCTTTGGCTCTTTGGTTTCAGAGTTTTTCCAGAATAAGTTAGTAGAGACCATCCAGTTCATGGAAGTTCTTAATCTAAAAGACAGCGTTGAGAAAGACAGCTTTTTCCGGAAACTCCCAAATATAGCTGAACAGCTTCCCCGTGAGATAGTCCTAAAAAAGGTACTGCCAAAGTCTCGAGTAGAACTCTCGGATCCTCAATACATGATTACTGTCTCTACCTTTGCTTATCCCCCTTCTCCCCCCTTCCGTCACCCCCAACAACCAGCTGGGTGACTATATATGCTTATTATCTGGCCACTTTGTGTGCAGTTGCTCCCTGTATTGGCTTCTTCTCTTGAATTCGGTTCAGCTGCTGCTCCAGCATTAACTGTTCTGTTAAAGATGGGTTCCTGGCTACCAGCTGACAAATTTAGTATCAAGGTGGTATTTTCTTTTCACTGATTAAAGATTTGTTGTGGTCAACACTGTTTTATGAATCAATAGTCTGATTAATAGAGAATGCTGGCCCCTGTCAGGTTTTGCCAACTATTGTCAAGCTTTTCGCCTCCAATGACCGAGCTATCCGAGCTTGTCTCTTGCAGCACATAGATCAGTTTGGGGAATCACTGTCAGCTCAAACTGTTGATGAACAAGTATGTGATCTCTTTAGTATATGGACAATTGGACATCACTATGTGTTTCTGGAACATTTTCTGCATAAATATATCTAATAATCTAATATTTTTTTAGGTTTTTCCTAATGTTGCCACTGGTTTCTCCGATACTACTGTTTCTATTCGTGAACTGACATTGAAGTCAATGCTTGTGTTGGCACCAAAAGTAAGTTGTTCCTATCCTCGTGTTGGGCATATAGATCTATCATCCAGATGTAATCAAAATCTGCCGTGGTCCTTAGTTATGAAGAAGTGACACTGTTGTCAATTTTTTCTGAATTCATTATTTCATTTTGTCATGATTTATATTCCAAAGAAATCAAAGACAGTGCATGTATTACTTTGGTAACCAATTTTGGTATATGTTCAGTTTTGTTCTACACGTGGACCTTAGTTATTAAGAAGTGACGATGTTTTGTCAAAATTTTCAGAATTCATTATTTTCTTTGTCATGGTTTATATTCCAAAGAGATCAAAGACTTTACATGTACTACTCTGGCAACCAATTTTTTTGTATCTGTTCAGTTTTGTTCTGGAGATGTGTTTTTCTAAGGTTAAATATTATTCAAAGTTGTTAAACTCCCACCACCGATTTGGTTGAATGGACTCGTATTATTTACTTTAGATGCAGGAGCTAGTACATGACACTCGATTGTGCAAAGTTGTTAAACTCCCACCACCGATTTGGCATGGCATTCTTTAATAAATACTCTCGGGATTTTAGATCCTCAAGCAGTACTTTTTATTTTCTTCCGAAAACTATGTTTCCTGACGTCTGGTTTGTTTCTGCAGTTATCTCAACGAACAATCTCAGGATCCCTCTTGAAGTATCTCTCTAAGCTGCAGGTGACTTCTGTTTTCATCTTATTAAGATGCCCTTTGACTCTTTTATACCTGGTTTATACTGCAGTTATAGTAAGCACTGCTGTCTGTTACAGGTGGATGAAGATCCTGGAATCAGGACAAACACTACAATTCTTCTTGGCAATATTGCAAGCTACATGAATGACGGGGTCTGTCTCAAAGATACTAGTATTGTGTTACCTATTTTCCTTGTTGATTTTCCTTTTCCATGTTATGTGCTGATAAGCTAATTAGACATGACGAACATCTGGTGTTATGGAATTTCACTGAAATCAGCTGTTTTTAACATGTGCCAGTTGTGCATAGAGGAAATGTTTTGTAGCATTTTTATACTGTGGGAATCCATATGTTTTAAATCCGCTTTAAACACCAAACATAGTACAAAATGAATTAATAGGTTTTGTGCATAAGCTTTTGCTTCCATGTTCAAGCTTCATGTTTCTGTTAAAGACACGCTGATTTTCACAGTGACCTGACTGAATCCCTGGTTAAGGGTATTCAGCACTATTTACTTCTGGGGAAACATTATAAAAATCAGAAAAAGTATGATGGAAACCGCCTGTATCTATAGGATGATATCCATATTAGTCCGGAGATGAATTTTATGTTCTATTCTATCATAATCTTTGCCTCTTTGGCTCTTTGCTGACAAGGCTATGCTATCTGACAGACCAGGAAAAGAGTATTGATCAATGCATTCACAGTCCGTGCATTACGTGATACCTTCCCTCCGGCCAGAGCAGCTGGTAATTCCTTTGCAGATGTGCTGCTTTAGTGCTTTTAGATCTTTCTAGCTACAGTTATTAGTGGGCAAGTGTGCATGCTTTGTTCCACAACTGACATTTATTTACTCTTGCTCCATGGCAGGAATCATGGCACTTAGTGTCACTAGTTCATACTATGAAATGACAGAAATTGCAACTCGCATCCTGCCTAATGTTGTTGTCCTCACATTTGACCCAGATAGGTACAATCTTTAGCTCAGTCTCTACTTTCTCCTTGTTGCATGTTTTAACTGGTAATGACAGGCTACTAAAAAGAACAGCTGACTCTTGACTGAGGACAGCACTGGATCATGGTAATAGAAGCTGCAGCCCTTTAGCTGTGGTGGAGCACCACAGCCCGGCTTTGCCCCAAATTTCTAGGAGTATGTTTTGCACACTTTGAGCATCTTTATCGAAAACACATACGTTCCTATGTTTCCAAAAATCCACCAACCGCCTAGCTTTACAAATGGATCAAAGCCTTTCCACCTTGGTCTACCCACCCGACGCACAGCCTTTTCCCACCATGTCCGAAAATCCTTGTCAACAAGCTGTGGCGTGACGTTCTGTAAGCTGACCCTAGTTATGACAGGAAGGGATGACCCTGTGCTCCAGTCTATCAGCTGCACTGATTATGGGTGTCAAGCCAAATAAAGAACCTCGACCTTGGAGAAGCCTAAGTTTCCCAAATGCACTGCCAAGGCTCAAAAGTCATGTCTCCAGTTAATAAAGCCTTGGTTTGAATTTGTGCAAGGCGGACCAGGATTTCCTTGCTTTTGAGGGAGAGCCAAATTCCTCACCCAGCAAGGCTTTCCTTGCCTAACTTGCTAAGAAAGGCTAGTGAGCAACATTGGGCATGACAATGTCATGCCAACATGAATGCGCATGGCACCATTCATTCCATGTTTGGACATTCATTCATCTGTTCATCATTCTTTTTTTTCCCTGTGAAGCAAGTTTTGCTTACAATTTTCTGTGATAACTGTGGGCCCATAATTCAGTAGCATGCCGCACAAAAATCAAATAGGGAGATTGTCTGAGCACTAGATGCACAGTTGGCAAAATAAATTTTCTTTGACTGTTGCATTTCCACTTTGAATGGAGGTTTTAAAGTAAGAAATGAAGTTAAAGAATCTAGGTGGCAGGTGTTTGATTCCAAAATGGTTAAATTGGCATCGCATTTGTAACACGACTTCTAACTATACTTTTCTGCATGATGCTTGGTCTTTAAAACAAATCACGTGATGTTTCTACAGTGATGTGCGAACCAAGGCTTTTCAGGCTACCGATCAGTTCTTGCAAATAGCTAAGCAACACCATGAAAAGGTATACATATCTAATTTGTTGTTTATGATCTATCCACTTTGCTGGATCACTTTAGCCTATCAATATTTTGCTTTTAATTGTGTACTTCATGTTTACAATTCTTGTGGGGTTACTAACGACAGCCATTATAGATTGTATTTTCTTTTTATGTTCTGGAGCATCTCTTGTCTTAAGATGTGATTAAGGCAGTGGGTAAAAATCACTAGACATATATCTCTGGATAACAACAAATGAAAACACATACTCTAAAAGCATCACTGCAATTGGTTCTGAATCCTACAAAAAAAAATGGAAGTGATCCTCAGAAACCTCATTTGCATTTCAATGCTAGTTATTCTGATTTTGTTCATTTTGATTTAAGGACTTTGGTACATTACTGTTTTCAGAACTGCTCCTTTCTTGTATAAAGTCATCTTCTGTAATTTAATAGTAGAAACATTCTACTTTACCTTTCTGTTCTGTCAATTTTGTTATTCCTATGTTGTTTTGATGTTTTAATGTTGTGTACTATAGCTTACTACGGGAGACAACATGGTGGCTGAAAGTACTGGTGTTCAGTTAAAGCCTGGAAATGCAGGTCTACTTGGGTAAGCTATCTTGCCTCTATGCTGGCTGCCAAAAGGGAGAAATTTCAGTATTTGGGTCTCAATTCGTGTGTCTTTCAGGATTTGACACCCTGACCCGCATGTCATTCACTCAGGATGGAAAGCAGATATTCTTTATTAAATTGTGTTATGTGCCAAGATCTACGCACATAAAAAAATAGCGATTTTAAGAAACCACCCCAATGATGAATGATATGTTATTTTAGTCTACTTTTATATTCTATTGGATATTTTTATTCAAACTCTTCTTAAACCAGGTGGGCCATGAGTTCTATTACTCAAAAGGGTAAACCTTCTGACCACGGCTCAATATCCACTGTAAATGCCAATAATTCCCACGTTTCAGCAACCTCGACTGCCACTCCAGGTATTGGTAATTTATTTATTGCAACTGCTTTAATCCCAAAGCATTGCCACAATTCTCACTTGCATAAAGGGGCGAGATGTATCATGTATGTCTTAAAAGACGGTCAAAAAGTAATCCACCCCATCCCTCCCCAACCCCCCAGGGATTGAGTATCAATTCTATTGCCACAGGTACTCAAGCTTCTACTGTAGGGTATGCACCATCCACATCCAGTTCCCATGATCAAGCTGCACCGGCATCAGCAAGATCTTCAGTAGATGGATGGGGTGAGCTCGAGGATGGTAATATCAACGAGGAGAATGGTAGCGATAAGGAAGGATGGGATGATGTAGACCCATTTGATGATAAGCCATCACCATCTCTTCTATCCAACATACAAGCTGCTCAGAAACGTCCAGTGGTGCAACCAAAGCAAGCAGGTAAGTTGCTTTCGTCAAATGCATTGGTTTGTTTCACGCAGTCCTTTGATCAACTTCCACTAAAAACAGTAGTAAATGGTAATATTACCTGGTACTATTGCAAAGATCATCAAATGAGAAATTAACAACCTGTGTCAATTACATATAGCCCTTTCTCAACTTCACATTGGATGACATTTCTACTATACATTATGATGGTCCTGAGCTGATTGTTTAATAAGAACCTAATTCTTGTTTTTCTTATATTGATTTTTTGTCAAACACAGTTGCAAACTCATCAAAATCACATCAACTGAAAGCGCCAAAATCAGAAGATGATCCTCTATGGGGTCCTATTGCTGCTGCACCACCCAAAAGCGCATCAAAGCCTACTACAGAAATCAAACCATCAACATCGCATAATGACGAGGATGATCTCTGGGGTTCAATAGCGGCACCTGCTCCAAAATCTTCTAGGAAGCCTTTGAAGGCAGCTGCAGCAAACAGTGATGACCTATGGGGTGCGATTGCAGCACCTCCACCAGCAACCAAAGCAAAACCCTTAGGTGCATCGGGTAGAGGTCGGGGGACGAAGCCTGCACAACCAAAACTTGGTGCTCAAAGAATAGGAAGGACATCCTCAACTGGAATGTGACAGTCTTGTATCAAGTGTTGTACAAGAATGCAAAGTTGCCCCTTTGTTTTTCTCCCCCTTGTTTTCTGAGTTTGTCCAGGGTATCATTCTTTGTAAACTAGCCAAAGCATTTATATGGACACGATTTTGACCAATGTGCTAGTATTATGTCACCAATGTGTATTAAGATAGCTCCAGAAGATGTATGTACATGCACATCACAGCTACAGTCATCTTGCGTCTATATTATTCATGTATTGGTCTTGCCTAATTTTGGCTTGATAGTAACTTTGACAATTCACTCCTTGTAAGATTGTAAACGAGTACTCAAGGTTGACATCAAACGTATACGTCAGTGCAACACACTACAGCTCAAATTATGAAAGAATGTTGAATAGACTTGTTCTGGAATTTTGAATGCAGCCTTTCCATGTAGCTGTGCAAGTTTAGCTGGAAATTCTGGATGGTCTTCGAGTTAAGGTGCCTTGCTCTGTTACCGTTGTGCCAAGCTTTCCTTCTCCAACTGCTTATTCGGACGCTTTCCTTCAACTGCTTATTCGGACGGGCTTTGGAAGATCGGTTCCCTCGCCATGGTGCAGCGATTAGAAATTATACTTTCCTGATCAGTGATTCAGTGTTGCGCTCGTCTTTCTCAGATTCTTCCATTGGAACTTAGCAGGAAGCAGCAACGACGGCAGCGGTTGATGAGGGGTGTTGTCAGGTTGTAGCACATCTCATGTACAATGTATTGGCACACTCGAAGTAGCGTCTTGTTCTAATAGCCATCGCCCACAGCTCAAGTTTACGGGCGTCGGTTCCTGATGCTTTGACAATGATTTCCCCGCAGAGCACCAGGTCCTTCACCAGTAATCTTTGCAGGAGCAGACTCCACCCTCGAAGCGATGGAAGCGGCTGGCATCCCTGACCAGGAACGCCCGGTTGGCAATCCCCGAAACCGCCTTTAAGAACGAGTGGCAGTCCCCGCACACCCTGAGGTTCTTGATCACCACGATCTCACTGCCGGCCTCCGTGTTCAGCAACCCAAACGCCACGGCCAACTTCTCGCTGTGAAACCCGACCAGCGGCTGCGCAGCCGCCTTCTCCACACGCCCCTCGGCCGCCCTGCTCTCCCCCGCTCCCGGCATCTCCTTCACCATCTGCTCCAGCCTGATCACGAGCTCGTAGATCCTCTTCGCCTGCGGGTGCGAGTGGTCATCGGCCATGAAAAGGTGCACCCTCCCCTTGTGCTCGACGTAGCTGCACCCGGGCTCCTTCTTGAGCCCGCGCTCCCTCATCATGGCCCGCACCCTCGCCACGCCTTCCAGCTGCCCCGTGTCGGTGTATATATTGGACATGAGCACGTAGTAGCCCACGTTGTTCGGCTCCAGCTTGACAATGTGCTTGAAGACCTCCTCCCCTACCTCCCCGGCATGCTCCAAGAAGGGCACCCCAGACTGCACCGTCGGCCAGCATGGGCATCGACGAGATGAGCTCTCGTGCCTCCACCAAACGGCCGGCGCGTCCAAGGAGATCAACCATGCAGGTGTAGTGCTCCAATGTCGGTTGCAGCTTGTAGGCGCTCTCCATTGTTGAGAAATACCTGCGCCCCTCGTCGTACATCCCAGCGTGGCTGCACGCCGACAAGAGGCCAACCATTGCGACGTTGTCTGGGCGGATGCCTTCCGACACCATCCTTTCGAAGAGGCTGACGGCGACATCGCCGTGTCCGTGCATGCCGTACCCGGTGATCAGCGCCGTCCACGACACGATGCTCCTTTTGGGCATTTTGTCGAACAGCTGCTGCGCCCGGGGCAGGCTGCCGCAGCGCGCGTGGAAGTTGACGAGCGCGTTGCACAGCTGCACGTTGGTGCGGAAGCCGGGGAGCCTCTCGCACACGTAGCGCTCGACGTCGAAGCCCACGCCGCGCGCGCCCAGGTGGGCGCAGGAGGAGAGCACGCCGACGAGCGTCACGGCGTCGGGTTCCACCCCGCCGCCGTCCGGGCCAAGCATGCGGCGGTAGAGTTCGAGGGCGTCGACGGCCAGGCCGTTCTGCGCGTGCGCCGAGAGCACGGCGTTCCACGACACGAGGTCGCGCGAGGCCGGCCGCATCTCGTCGAAAACCCGCCGGGCGAGGGCCGCGCCGGCCGCCCCGCCGAGCGCGTAGGTGGATATGAGGCAGTTGGCCACGGAAGTCTCGGCGGCGAGCCCGGCCCGCGCCGCGAGCGCGTGGACCTGCGGCACGGCGCTCAGGGGCGCGGCGGGGACAAGCGCGAGCAGGGTGACGGCGTCGAAGCGGACCGAGGCGGCGCGCATGCGGCGGAAGACGGCGAGGCACGCGGCCGGCAGTGCGTGGAGCGCGCAGCCGGAGATGACGGAGTTGAACGCGGTGCGGAGCGTGGTGTGGGGCGTGGACTCGAGGGGCATTTCGTCGAGGAGCTGGCGGGCGAGCGGGAGGCGGCCGAGGCGGGAGTAGGAGGTGAGCAGCGCGGAGAGGAGGTAGGCGTCGGCGGCAGGGAGCAGGCCGCGCTTGGCGGCGAGCGCGTGTATCTGGGCGACGCCGGAGGGGATTGACAGCGCCGCGCAGGAGATGACCGCGGACAGGAGCGCCAGCGCGTGCGGCGGCGGGGAGGGGTCGCCGTGGCGTAGGAGGGCCAGCGCCTCCCGGTGCCGCCCGAGGCGCGTCAGGGTCCGCACCCGCGCGCTCCATGGCTCGGTGGAATTTGCGTCGCCGGCGAAGGTGGCGGCGGCCGGCGGGTGTGGAGGGTGGCCATGGCTCATGGGTCATACCATATGGACACGGTCACGAGAGTTGAGAGGTGTTCGAACAAGGCTTCTTAATCACGTCACCAAACTTTGTAAGGTGGTGTTTAGATGTTAGAATTGGAAGGTTGAATTTGGAAGTAATGTCACTTCGTAATCATTGCGCTACTGTAACATTTCATTTGTATTTGTGAAAAATTATCCAAAAATTAATTAATTAGGCTCAAAATGTTCGTCTCGCAGAGTACAACAAAACTGTGCAATTAGTTTTTGATTTCATCTATATTTAGTACTACATGCATGTTATGATATTTTTGATGTGATGGGGAATCTTCTTTTTGCATAGTGTATTTGGGAGTTCCTTTTTGGACCTAAACATGCCCTAAAATTCTCTCTCCAAACTTCACTGTTCACATATCACATCAAATCTCTCTCCTCATACATGAAGCATTAAATCTATACTAAAAGGATCGAGTTCTTTTGAAAACTTTTGTTACCAAGGAAAACCCCCGTACCCCTCACAATATACCCACCTGGACCCACGTTGCATGAAAAATAAGGAAATATTACGGAAGTTTTTTTGGTAGAGCGAAAAACCCCATGTGAGTTCACCTCTAGACCCTCGTTTTTTTTCACCAGTGTTTTTTGTACCCACCTTTGTACCCAGGTTTATTTTGAAAGGAAACTAAGCCACGTGAAGGAAAGAATATGTCTATAGCAGTATAGGTGTCAGGTGTCCTGGAATTCTTATATGTGTAGTAAAGGTTTTATTTATCTACATGTTTACGACTCTGGCTTGTAGAGCGTGGCATGTTTCTGCCCTAGCTTCTTCTCATCGGCTGTAGCTGTTTCTGTCCCTAGCTCGCTTCTATGCTGATCCAAAAAATCAGGCGAACACAGATCGAGTGCCCAGGGGTGTGGGAGTACGTCCGTGCCAACGTGCACGAGATAGCGATTGTGATCGTCGAGCAGCGCTTCAAGGAGGATCTCGTCGATCGCATCATCATCTAGGAACAAGTCAAGGAAAAGATCGATTTCAGATACAGGTAATTTTTTAAAATTAGTTCTAGCTTTAAATTTTTCCTAGCTGGATAAACCCCCGCAATTAACAAACGCCTGGATCGCGGAATCTGCAATCAGCGACGCGATTAGTGCGTACGAACGTGCACATGTGTGATGACATGTAACCGAAGGATGACTAAGCGAGCACTTGGATTTTCAAAAGGAAGGCATTATCGATCGATCGATCTGGAAAAAAAAAGCACCAGTTCGATACGTGCAGATACGTGTGTGCGTGCTTAATCTGGATTACTTGATTTAATAATGTGTATAAAGATGATGACGTAGAGGAGATATGATATAGAGCGTGCTTAGCTGGTTATTAGATTTTTTATTGTGAAACATGTTGATTTAAATATGGGTACACGCTCATATAAATACATATAATTATCATTTTCGGTGATAAGTGATTTTTTATTGATAACGAGACGTCTGTTATGATTTTATCATCGGATTAGCAGCCCGGTCGTTGATTTTCTTTAGCTTGCCTTGACCGGGTGGGCATTAGATTAGCAGTATATAATTTTTTCTTTACATTGCTAGCTTTGCTTTGGTATGCGCTACCTACAGTATTGTTGCGACCATATTTTTATTTACCAAATTTTTTGGTTGTTGCTGGACACCTACAGTATTGAATGATCAGACAAAGCAAATTGTTGATCCGGTTGAAAGGAAGCATCAATATGTGAAAGATTATTACGTCGTAAACAAGAAGCAATGACTCAGTCTGAAAAGGACGCAGAGAAGGCAAATAGAAGAGAAAAATATTATTTTAAAAGATATGGAGTTAAGTTGTTGAATACAACAGTTGAAAACAGGAAAGTAAGAGATAGAAAAAGATTTGTCAATATGTCTTCCGAGGATAAACAATCAAGGGTGTTGAAGAATATTGTTTTGCTTAATAAGGTAAGCACTCCTTTATGCCTTTCATTTAATACTAACAGATCATTTGAAAAATTAAATGATAATATTTTATTTTATTTATAGGGATGGATCAACTCACGCATAAATGTGGTATGGAGAAGGATCAAATCACGCATGAATTTGGATCTGCACAACCAGGTTTAATTTATGTATATATGATTTAACATAGATTATATATAATTTAAAATGTATTTATAGTGTAATTTTATTTTAATGATTCAGTAGAATTGAATCTTTTGTTACCTGGAAAAAAACTCCCCCACCTAGTCCCCACCTGTCAGGCCTTCCGTAGAACCGAAAATAGCAGAACCAAAAAATTTGTATTGAGTACAGGTGAGTCCACCTCCTTCTAATTTTCTTTTGTCACCAACTTTTTTACCCAGCCACATATACCCATAATACTGTACCACCCCTGACGGAGGATCCACGTGTTGGGTCCAACGGTGGAACTCGAGGGCCATGTTCATTTTTTTGGAGAGAAAACGACCCGTGACTCCGTCTTCGCGGTCCGTTCTTTCCCTCCTAGCTCCATTAAATGTCGTTAATAATATAGTCAGCCGCGCATGTATCCATCGTTAATTATCCTTTGCATGCATGCAGCTGGGAGACCCGTCGTACGACGTGCCGCTAGGTCGCTGCGAGTTTGCGACGCGTGCACGACGAGCCAGGCGGCGGCGAACAACAGCATCCCAACGTCGACATTCAACCTCGAAAGTAGAAAATTAGTGCGGTATGGTTTTCTTGGCCAGTGAAACTGTGAAAGCAGATTATATTATATGTATTAGCAATTTTAATGTTTACGCTTTACACCATGCTATGTCTATCTTATTATTTTTTCTGTCGTTAGAGAAATCATCAAAGATGTTAGCCTCGGTTCTAACCAAGGTGGTATTTTTGTCAATGTTTGAAGTCGACGGATTTGAAGATATTACACAAAAAAGATAAGCTTAAATCATTTTTACCTTAGTTTACTCTTTATCAAGTTACAGGTTAATTTGTTAAAAATTGACTTAAGCTCATCCTCAAATTAATTTTATTTACTATATTTTCTAATACACGCGCGTGTCACGCGTGCACTCTACTAGTGTAGATAAATAAAACAACAAAGTACATGGTTTTGATGTACACGACTAGACGAATCTTTTGAGCCTAGTTAGGTCATGGTAGAACAACGATTACCACGAACAAACGAAAAGTGATACAGTACGCTACAGTGTCCGACGTGACATTTTCATCAAACTTTTCTCCGTTGCATTTCTCGCTGCAGGTGGGCCCGTTCTACCAGACAAGGATTCTCCGTTGAACACAGCGTGTTCTCTTCTCAAGTCTGCTTAGTTTTTGTTCTACTCTCATAATAGAAATCAGGCTCGCAGCACGCAATCTTTTTTTCCACCGTACTCACAACCGGGTTCCCACAACTTCACAAAATTCTCTCTCCAAACTTCAATATTCACCTATCACATCAAATCACATTAAATCTCTCTTCTCATGCATGAAACACTAAACGTGGGTAAATAAAAAAAAACTTCTGCCTAGCTTCTGGTTGTGAACAACCTCAACAATGTGGTTATTGGGTTGTGAACTATGTGGTTGTGAACCATGTGGTTGTGATCTATCTGGTTGTGAACTATATGTGGCTGTGAACTATATATCTAGTTGTGAACTATCTGGTTGTGAAAATTGTGGCTTATCATTGTGGTTCTGTTATGGTGTTGTGCTTCTGATATCAAACTGTATATAAAAGGCTTGCTCAACTTTAGTGCAACAGAACATAAGACAAGATGAACATGACAGATCATTCCATTGCATTGGGGGAGATTTTCACACATACATTAGCTGAACCATCAAGCACATATTTGGCACATACTACTTGTTCAGTTCAACAATCTACCAACAAAGACACCTACTAGAACACCTAAAAAGCCAAAAACAACTGGATACAACACTGAACCATCAAGCACAACATGACATTTCCTAGTCTCCACCACACCCTTTGATTCTAGAGCCTGCTGCTTCAATTTCCACAGATCATCTGCAACACTACTGACTGTTTGCTTCTACTGTTGTAGTTCTTCTTTCAATTCAGCATAGCAACCTCCTGATGCCACCTTACCAGCCCGCTGCATGGCCTCATATTGCAACTCAGAGCGGATGAAGCCACGAGTACTTGGATCACCCTGCACACCAAAATGGAGCAATCCAATTACCATCAACAGACACAGGGAGCATCAATGTCAAAAGAAAACCTCAAAATCCTTACCTTCACGTTGTATGAGCACACCTAAAACCACTCATCCTTTGTTGCCGGCTGTTTGCTTTGGATCCGGACCAAAGGAACATGACAATCCGGGCACTCCCTTCTACTGCTGCCCATGAAGCTCGAGCCAGTCGAAGCTACCTTCATCGGGCTTCCAGGCCACTGCCCGGCCATGCTGCAACCACGGCGCAGGGTGCAGGACTGCGAGGAGAGCTCGTGAGCGGGCTCCAGGAGCAGAGGGGGCGCGGGTGGCAGCGGAGTGGGTGGCGGGCGCGGGCGGGAGCTCACCGGCGGCGGGTCGGGAGCTCACCGGCGGCGGGTCGGCGGCGGCTAGGGTTAGGGTTGGGGTCGCCGCCGTCACCGCTTCGAGAGGGGTGAGGGTGGGTGAGAGAGAGTGGTGAGAGGGGGAGAAGAGAGGGACTGAGAGACGGGGCCACGTGCAGGTGTCTCTTTCTCAGTTGGCTCAGGGGCACAATCGTCCATACGGAAAAGCGTCATGTACATACGCACCTGACAGTGGGTCCAAATGGCTAGGAGACGTAGACAATGGCGTTTTTCAGTGAAAGTTGAAGTTGTAATGGTATATCTCCAAATAGCTGAATTGCAATGGTATATCTCCAACTTCTCGAAATTGTAATGGTACCAATCCAAATAACCATATTTTATAAGCTATATGCTAAAGTTATATCATTGAAAATGTTGTCTGTTAAAGTGCTTAGAGTTAGATGAGGTCTCGCTGTCACGAGGTCCGGTTCACCGTACTCACCTTGTTTCTCTTCCTCGTCTCCGGTGGTTCTCTCTCTGTCACCCCAACCTAGCATGTAGTGATGTCCGGCGTCCGCTCAAGCAGCTGTTCAGCACCTCCCATGGTCGGCGACTCGGCGTCAACGACCGTCCCGCTGTTGTGCCCACCATTACTGTCACGAAGGCCTGCTGCTATTGTAGACACACTGGATAGATGTCGAAGACAAAGAAAGCTCCGGGCACGAATCGTGGTGTCACACCATTGGACTAAAAAGCAAGTGACGGAGCTGGCCATTTTTTTAAATTTCCATTGGATTCAGATCACGGGAATAACAAATCTGATGAAACAAGAAGCATAGAGTAACATAAGATGCAGCACCATGCTAATTTCAATTTGCTAACAACGAACCTTCTACTGTGCATATATATGGAGTTATACAATGCCATTACGAACGTGCTCTAAAAGAATACACAATGAATGGAAAAAAATGTGCATCTTTCGCGAAACCCCCAAAATTGAACAAACTCGCTGCAATTTACACCCAATTCTATGAACCAGACACTAAAATGATGAAAAAAATCATTCATGAATCGTGACAGATCACATCCCGCGCCGTAAGGAGGACCACAACAAATAATGGAGCAAAAGAGATTCTTCTCAGCTGTGCTCGCCGTACCGCCGGCTTCGTAGAACCGAGCTGACGGAGCTGTACCCAAGCACGCGGTGAAGCGGCCCCGCCGGCCGTGGCTGCTCGCCGCTCAGGTTGCTCCACGCGAGCGCGTGCTCCTCGTCGGCGTCCTCCGCGCCGCCGGCGGCAGCCTGCGGCGCGGAGAAGATCCTGTTCGGCCGGCCCGCCGTCATGGCCGCGCCGCTCGCCGGCAGCGTCAGCTCGAACGTTTCGCCGCAGCCGCCGCACTGCAGCCTGGCGGCTCTGCCCACCGGCAGCGCGGCCGGCAGCTGCAGTATCTCCGAGCACTCGCCGCAGACCACGAACGGCGTGCCGCCGTGAACCGGCCGGCAGTGGTGCGCCCGTGCCCCGACGCCGCCGCGTCGGCTGCCCGACGCCGACGAGGAAGACGACAGCGACGAGGCGCTCGCGTCCCGGCGCGGGCGCTCGGCGGGCAGCGTCCGCACGAGCTGCGACTCGAGGCGGCGCATGAGACGGGAGCTCCGCCTCGTTATCGTAGGCTTGCCGCTGCCGCCGCCGCCGCCGTCGCGGCAAGACGCGCTCAGCCGAGGCACCATGCCTTGCCATTGCCCGTCGTCGATGCTGCGCGGGTGGTCGACGGCGGCGATGAGCTTGCGGAGGTTGTCGAGCGCCAGCAGGAGGTCCTTCTGGAACGCCGGGTCGCTCAGCGGCGATCTCTCGATGCCGACCGACTCGAGCCCGGACAGCACCGACGCCACCTCGAGCTCCTGCGAGCTCAGCGGCGACGCCCGGCGGCGGTAAGACGACGCGGCCGGCGCCGGCACGTCGGACTCCGAGTCGGTGCCCGACCCGCCGCCGTCGCTGCGCACGTCCATGTCGCCGCTGCTCGACCGCCTCGTTCGCCGCGACGACGGCCGGAGTTCGGACACGCGGCCACCGCGCAGCGGCGATCCGCGCCTCGCGGCCTCCGTTTGGTCGTCCCCGTACAGGCCGGAGCTGAGAGCGCCGCCGCTTCTTGAGCCTCCTCTGACCGAGCCAAACCCTCTGTACGGCAGGGGTGACGACTCGGCCGCCATGCTTGTGCCCTGCCTGCCGCTGGGCACGAAGCTTCTGCCGGAAGTTGTTGACCTGCTCGCCTGCAGGGGAAGCCGCCCATCGTCGTCGTCGTCGACGGCCCAGCCCGGCCTCGGAAGCGACGGCTCGACGTCGTCGGAGAAGATGGACGCGGTGTCGGTGGAGAGGATCTCGAGCTGCGCGAGCGCGTACTCCGTCTCGTCGGTGGGTTGCGGGTTCTTGCCTGCAGCAAGCAATGCGGGAGAGAGAAGAAGAAGAACACATCCGTCAATCCATCGCGCCGGAGGTTAATACTTGACGAATGACAACACGGAAGGAACTTGATTCGGGCGGCGGAGCTGTGCTTTGTTTGTACCTCGGATCGGCGTGCGGCACTTGCTGCAGTAGAAGATGATGGCGGTGAGGTCCTGGTAGATCATGGCGCGGCAGTACGGGCACCGCCCGAACCGCGACTTCGCATCCATGGCGACGGCGCCGGCCACCTGCTGCGACAACAAGGCAGGGATTCGTGAGCGGCAACGGCAACAAACTGCGCCGCGTCACGCCCCGGGGAAAGAACCGACCTGCACGCCAAACTCTTCAGAATCCTCTCAGATTTCTCTCCAACTCTTTCATCCACTCCGATCCCCAAGTATAACAAGAATTCCACGATAATGAGATGCCCTGCTCGAAGAAACCCCAGGCACAGACGGCAGATCCACCTCGCGAGACGTGAGGCCGAAGGAAGCCTTACGAAGACGAACCGGGAGAACGGTCGTCTCGAGGGAGCAGCGACTGAGCCGAGGAGAAGCTGTCGCCAACTCGCCACGACCAGCAGAAGATTTTGCTGCAATGGAATACAAAAAAAGAGAGAGAGAGGGGATGCTGCTGTTATGACGAGATCGCGGCCTCCAAACCGCCGTTGACGCGAGCGGAACGAGACGGTAGGTGCCAGGGCAACGCGCACGGGTGTTGAAAGCGAGGCGGGGGACGGAGAAGGAGACCCGGTCCCCGCGCTGCGCCTCAGCTCGCGCAGAGGAAGAAGAAAGCGTATGCATGCGTTCCCGCACGGCACCCATATGGTTCACACCCTATTCCTTTTCTCTTCCAATTGCTGCTCCACTTGCAGTGGTTTGCCAACGCCATGGATTAAGAAATGGTTATGAACTGTTCTTTTCTCGGTTGGGTACGTCGCAAGTGTTGCTACTATACAAGTGAGCAACATTCAAGGATCCAGGTTGTTCTGGAAACCCTGGGTGTCTCGCCGGTCAGCCCGTCGCCGGTGGTGCCTTGCCTTGTACAGTCTTCCTAGCTGCCATCCAACCAGTTCACTGTCGAAGACTCAACGAAATTGAGATCGAAGCGTCCCCGGGCTGATCTGTCGACACAAACAAACCTACAGGTTCGTCCCCAGCAGTTGACGAGGTTTAGAGGAATACTGTAACAACAGAGGTGCGAAGGTGAAACAGCCGAGATGCGTCGTCGAAAATACGGAACCATTCGATTGTGATTGGAAGTTTGGAACTGAATGGCACCGGCAAAGCGGGGGGCCTAGGACAGTAGGACGCGTAACAGCAGTCGTACGCGCGTTTGTTCACTTGCGTTCACTTGACATGAATCGAGGTCAACGCCAGGACCGGGGATTCTATGCTTGTCCGAGTAAATGAGCGTCGCTGTCTTTGGAGTCGTGACCGTGTCATGGTGTACGGGGGCTGCTAACTAAGGTATGGTAGACCTTTTCTCTGCGCTGAGCGTGGGAACGTTTCACACGCGGAACGTCCTCCAAAGTTTCCAAGCAAATCATTAGGTTTGGTGCAGTGCCTGAAGACAAGAGCTCATATATGTGGTATCCATTGTATGGAAATTAACGCTGGGATCTGAAATGAATTTATTGTTGAGAAGAAATTTCCAAAAGAAAATGTAGTACGCAATTTCATGCTGAGAGGTCAATTGAATTGATTGATTTTACGTTGGGAGCTCTAAAAATGCATTGTTTATTGAGCAGAAATTTCCAAACAAAAAATGTACCTGGAAATTCACGCTGGGAGCTCTAAACAAAAAATGTACGGGAAATCCACGCTGTGTTTATTGAGCAGAAATTTCCAAACAAAAAATGTACAGGAAATTCACGCTGGGAGCTCTATGAATTGGTTATTAAACAGAAATCAGAAATTTGAAAAAAAACTGAAAAAAGTAAAAAATGCACGGGAAATTCACGCTGGGAGCTCTATGAATTCACGCTGGGAGCTCTATGAATTGGTTATTAAACAGAAATCAGAAATTTGAAAAAAAAAACTGAAAAAAGTTGGCCCATGCAGGTCTCGAACCTGCGACCTTCGCGTTATTAGCACGACGCTCTAACCAACTGAGCTAATAGGCCTCTGTTGTACTGTATTTGATGGAAATTAATGCTATCCAATGCCATATGAAGTCAAGGACGCAAATTCCACTTACAAACAGTTCCCCTTTTATAAACAGGGGTAAAGAAAATTCTTCCACTACCTCCATTCATTACTTACTGACTTTTATTCATAACATCTCATTGTTCATCTTATTTAAAACATTATGCATGTACTCTCTCTCCGTTCCAAATATACACTTTGGCATTTCTATATATATAAATTTTACTAAGGTAGTGTATATCTAAGTGCACAGCAAAAAGTATGTATTCAGAAAAGCTAAAACGACTTACAATTTGAAAGGGACGGTACTATTTATTTTATTATCAAATGTATTTTAAATGTGATTCATTTATTTTTATATTTACACTAGATTTCTAGATAAGAAAGGAAGTCAATGGTGAATCTATACTAAAAGGATCCTAGAGAATTGAAAACACCTCCCACCAAAAAACCCACCCCCACCCTCTCACAGAGGACCCACCTGTCGGGCTTTGGTGGGAGGGAAAAACTAGAAAGCATAAAAAATTTTGCATGTTCCAGTCTCTTTTAGTTGTTTCCCCGCTCAACTTTTTTCACCCAAAAAAGAACCCACCTAAATATACCCACATTCGTACCCACGTCTATACACAATTATCTCGTATTACTAATAGATAATAAATCGAAGAGTTTTGAGAATACATAAGATAAATGCCAACTATTGAGTTTTGAGAATACATAAGCTCTCTATACATGAGAGAACGAATATAATGTATTTTTAAAAGTGTTTCGCACGGCTGGTCCACTAAAGTGACACTGTTTTAGTAACTACATGTCATCAATAAACGTGCGTGGTACATGAGTTGAGACAAATGTATAGAAGAAAGTTTAGCACGCGACGCGCGGGTATTGCAACTATATTTTATATGCTATATTTGATTTGTTTTATACATGTGCGCACGCACATGTGACTTTGCTAGTAATAATTTAGAACAGAGCAGATTCTCAAGCGTGGACAGCATATAGGTTCTCCGCTCCTCCATCTAGGGATAAATTCTTTCTAGTATTTGCAGTTGGGTGATCATTGCTCTGCGTTATATCAAACACGTACACATACACATCTAACGAGTTGGCGGGAGTCGGCTGCCGCGCTGTGCCCGTTTTATGGCATGATGTCGCCAGGAGTCAGCTGCAACGACGTGCCCCTTTCATGGTTTAGTGGCGGCAGCTGCACGCCTGTACTAGTGGCGGTGGTTGTCCTGTGCTTTTTTTTGTTTTACTTTTAATACGCTAACTTGAAATTTGGGGAGCCAATTGAGGCGGATGCATGTCATCGGGCATCTGCTGGTCATCAAACAGCGATGGGCAACGGAGCCCCTCAGATACGGGCCCCAATACCCTGTCCTCAGGTGACCCAGATAACATAGCAGAGGGTCACAGCAGGCATCTTCAATGAGAATCATTTACCAAATAACATCAACACTAGCATAGTTATCACAGCAAGCACAAGTCATCTCATTATCGACGGCAATGATAGGTTGATGTTGGACTAGGCTCGATCCTACATGGATCGGAGAATGCACACGGACCCACAGGGAATGGAGAACATAACGGCCCCATAAACAGTTTCATGGGACAACACCACAATCGTCTGCATTGAAGCAGTAACCCAAATTTGGGGTTACATTTCATCCCATGGCATACTTCTGGGTCCAGCTGCGGGCTGTAGCCTCATACTTGGGCCGATCCGTCTTGTACATGTGAGCAATCTCAGGGACAAGAGGGTCATCTGGGTTGGGATCAGTAAGCAGCGAGCAGATAGAAAGCAAAACCTGAAACATAAAAAAATGGTGGTTAGTGATGCAGCTACACATTAGTATGCAGGTTTACAAAGATAGATTAAGTGAGCTTGAAGAGAATTATACTATTAACATATAGTCCTGTAGTTGTATAGTGCATCAGTACATAACTACAGAGCCTAAATTAAACACAATAATTTCTCAACAAGTGTAAATTTAGAACCAAATGAGAGCCTTGCAATTCATTTATGCCACGAGCAAATAATATGCTGACAGCATAAACAAGAAATGCTACTGCTTATGCCATTTTTGTTCTGAATTATGAGACTGGATAAACAGATCATTGAATCTTCGAAAAATAAAGATTACCAGGTGGCAAAGACTTGCAATTTCTAATCACAAGAAGCTATAGCATCTAATTAGCATTTTATTATAATTCAAAGCAATGCAGTAGATGGGGTAACTCATCAAGGAGATAAACATGATGACTAGCATTTAGGTTAATCATTTACTGTGAACTCATACTAGAGAAGTAGTACTAAAGTTGTGTCAGCACCTTAGAGATTGTCAGAGCAGGGCTCCACTGCTCCTTAAGAATGTCGAGACATATGCTTCCATTGCTATTGATGTTCGGATGGAAGACCTTTGTCTTAAAAGATACCTAAAAAGGAGATAGTTCAATGATGGCCAGCAGAAACTGAAGAAAATATACAGTGAGGAACATTTTACAAAAACAGACAGACCCAAACGTCTCAAGTTCAATGTCACTGAGAAGAATATTGATGGTAATAGAAAAAAACTAAGTGATAAAACATTGACATAATGATGATAACGAATTGCTACAATAATGTTCTCAAGTCCCAACAAAAATAGAAATATTAGTTGACCCTACATACATATGAGAATTAACACCTGGTATATTTATGAAACGTGAAGGTAGCAAACGTGCAAATTCACAATAACTCATTACAGAAGAGATTGACAACAGGACACTTTTCATCCTTCAATCAATAAACAAAACAAATAACAGAATTTAACTCTAGAAGAAAAGTAATGCTAACCTTTGGAGGCTTGAAGGGGTAGTCCGGGGGGAAATGAATGTTCACTAAGAAAACACCTCCAGCATATGGACTATCAGGAGGACCCATGATGGTTGCCTGCCAGTGGAACATATCCTCACCAGCAGGACCTAAATAAATAGAAACCTAACCCATGAAAGTGTGTAGAAGAAAAGTACATAAAGAGAATAAACATAAAGTCATTGCTTGTGACTCATCAATTCATATATTTACATAAATAAAGAAAAGTAAGATGCTCTATTCATGATTCTGGATGCTTCTTTTTTTAAAATCAAACATGTATTCTGAGCAAGATGGCACTAACAACATGGCACATTCCAGTATCCTGAGCAAGAATGGTGAATAAACATGTATTCATAAATAAATCTGTAATTACAACAATTGCATCCCAACTGACAAACTGCATCACAGATTTACAGACTTTGCTGCCCAACAAAATTTCTTATGATGGACTCCTGACAGAACCAAACCCATGAACAATTCCAGTCTATTCATGGTTACTCAAAGTACAGAAATACATAAATATCCATATATAACTTCACAACAAAATTCTACTCTATAGCATAATAAAGATTTCCTACTATGAGCTTCTACCCTGTAACTCGATCAGAGATGAACAGTTTAGTTAGTACCAACAAAGTAACATCTATCAATGCTCATATACAAAACATGTGACATCATTCATAAATCCACTGGTAAACAAGCTCATACCTGCACTGCATGATGTAGGAGGGTCCTTTTGCAAGTCCTTTAATTCCTTTAGGATACGTTTTGATGCCATGATATGCCCCTGCTTTCATCACATTCACATATTGGAGTGTAATTAGATTAAATTCAAGTTTTAACCTACTGCTGCTTAGATAAAATAAGCTGGCAGCATGAGTAAACAGAAGGAAAAAAGGAGTAAACATTAACAATAACAACTATGTGTATTAAAAATGCACCAATTCTGACCTAATCCTCGTTTAATACACGCATAAGCTGGCAGCATATTAAACAGAAGAAGAAAAGGTAAAGGAGTAGGCATTGTTTTATTACTCATCCTATGTAAATCAGACAAAACATTTAAACCTATGTGTATTCGCAAATACACCAAATCTTGACCTAATTCTCATTTAGTACAAGCATACAAGACATCAACCAGCTATCGATTGGACACCAGTTTCAAAGTTAGCTGCATGAATTGTGGTACCACGACCAAAAATACACGCACCACGATCCGTGGGCATCAGATCAACCCCCACTACTGCTAAACTCAGGGGCAGAACTAACGTGGGGGGCATGGAAGTCAAGTTCAACGCCCCCAAAAGTCGCGAAATTAAACAGGTATTTAGCACGCCGCCACACAGCAAGCAAATCCGCAACAAACTCGATGCGTGGGATTTCAGCGCTCTCAGCAGACCAAATACTCTACAAAGCAAAACGATCAATCCGCCTAATCAATCTAGGTCTTCCTAACCAAACAAATCACGGGATCGAATCCAGCCTGGGACGGATCTCCAATCCACGACGGTGAGGGGGGCACGGGGACGCCGAGGGCGCCGACGGGGAGAAGGGAGGGGGCCGCGGTTGCGGCGGAAGGATACCTGGATCTGGATCGGGGCGCGTCCGGCGCGGAGGGAGGGCGGTGAAGAGCCTGCGGTGCTGGGGAAGGGATGGATGGTGCTGGTCTTTGGCCTCGGTTGGTGCGAGGTGAAGCCAATATGCAAGGTGCCCCGGGGGTAATTCGGGAATACCGTCGGAAATATTGGGGGCTTTCTTTTACGGGAATGGAGAATTTTTCACGTGTTGGCAAACAAATCACTGGCTGTTAAAAAATGGCGCGTGTTATACATTTCACGTTTTTTTCTTTTTGATAGGAATATACATTTCCCTTTCACGTTTGTTACATGGAGATCAAGATAAATGTTTTTTTGAAATATAATACAAATAATACATAACGTCTCGTTGTGGAAAGGTGTCATGTAGGAGTACCATTGAAAAACAACGAATAACGAAATACACGGATGATGAAACAACTCATATTAGATTGAAAACTTGAACTAAGGACGTGTACGGTACGATGAAGATTAAGTCTCCAACATTTTGCACTATATATTCTGTTAGATTTTGTGCCTCTTAGCGGCAAATCTTTAGTATGGGAAAAAAACAAATTTTAGTTTGTGTGCAACAATGATGGATAAGTTGGAAGCCTGAAAGTGATCATCAAATTTGCCTTTTAGTATAGATGCATTGCACAGCAACTAAAGTACATACCGGATTAAGTCATGCTTATTCACTCGCAGAGACTTTCCAGTTTTCCATTTTTGTGTTAGCAAGGTACTGTACTCCACAAGAAAAGGCAGCGGGAACTCGTCACTCGTCACCATCCGCCAGCGTGTGCGCGGCGTCCGACGACCGCCACTTGAAATCGCGGCCCCCGCGCATGAATGCCATCACGATCACGGCTGCCGCCAACCCCAACCAAGCACGCCGCGGGCCCTGCCGTCGTTGCCGGGAATGCGCGCCGCCCACAGCCTTGCCTTCCTGCCTCCTGCGACGGCGAGGCTGCTACAGCACACGGCAGTCATGGCTCATGGGGCCGGCCCACTGGCCAGGCAGACATAAATATTACTACGTAGTATTTTTTAAAAAATATTCAAAGCTAAAATTATTTGAGTTTTTGAGAAATGATAGTTGCATTTTTTTTTAGACGGAAGGAAGCCAGGTACAACAGCAACGAGCGGTTGCTAGTTCCTCCGACAAGCACCAGGTAAGCTACAGATAAAGCAAAAACTCCGTTTGTTCGATCTTTCCAACAGCTACGAACCAAAAACCCAGAGAAACGGGCAGGAAAGGGAAGCACTGCGAAATCGGACTAATGATGGGTGGCACAAATGTAGAAGGGAAATTCAATTCATCATTAATCACGCTGCAGAGATTATGTGAAATTACAGAGCAACATTATCCTATGAAAATCAGAAGAGCTACTGATTCAACTGAACGATACAATGGCACGGATTACCAATCAGATCCCTACAAGACCAAAAAAATGCACAACAGATTTACTGAAGGAATCGACAGAAACTGCGCTACCGCAGGCGGCTATCAACTTTGCTGAAGCTCTATATAAGCAATTCACTATGCAACCTATAGCTACCATCTCAGGCTAAACTATGCTGTACCCCTCATGGCGCTTGGGCAGTCTCCGGCTTGTCCTCCAATGGCGTCCTTGTCCCCGAAGAGTAGGAGTTCCGGATCTCCGTGATCCTCCTTATCACCTCGTCCATCTTGGGCCGCTGATCGGGGGCGATGGCAACACATGCCATTGCGATCTGGAGCATCTGAACCATTTCATCCTCAACGTTGGGATGCCTTAACAAGTCCACATCGAAGACCTCGGCGGTCCATTCCTCACGAACCACGGACTGCACCCATCTTGGAAGGTGCTCGATGGAATCCTCGCGGCCAGGAGATCTGAGAGGGGCTTTTCCGGTTAGCATTTCGAGGAGCAAGACACCAAAGCTGTAGACGTCGGACTTCTGAGTTGATTTTTTGGTCTCGAGGACTTCTGGTGCTCGGTATCCAACAAGCCGTGGTGGGGCTTGTGGAGTGGTCATGAGCTGTGCCAAGCCAAACTCAGACACAGAGCCGTCTTGGTTCTGTGATAGAAGGACGTTCGATGCTTTGAGGTTGCCATGGATGAACTTCCCTCCTCCCTCAGCATGAAGATGAGCAATGCCATGGGCTACATCAAGGGAAATCTTTACTCTTGTCTCCCAGTCCAACGGAGCTCTTCCAGCAGTTTTATTCCCTGGAAGTAGTTACAATGAAGCACAACAGTGTCATTTCATTTCAACAGCCACCACACATTAGACTAATTATCGTCAACAAAGACTATAAGATAGCACACATTAAAAGCATAATGCTAAATGCCCAAACTGAACTTATCGATACACTTAAAGTGATTACTAATGCCCATGGTTTGAAAAGAGAAGGGAAACAGGTGGATAACTAGGAGAATGGTGATAAGTTTAGTTCATTCTTTCTGTCAGAACTCAGAAAACAAAAATAGCAGTTCTCCACACAATCTCACAATAAAACAAGACGTAACACATCAATGGTAACACAGAATACACTTGAGCCTATTTCTTGTAGCTATAAGATTGAAGAGCGCAAGTCAAACAGAATGGTAATACAGTGATAGTGTATAAATGGTCACTTTCTCAGGAAAAAAAAAACTAATTGCAATAGTTTGACTGATGACAAAATAAATTATATCTACTGAAGGAATCATCCTAAACCATTAAGCTTAACAAGGAAATCACAGAACACAAGGGTTCAAAATAGCTATTTAGCTCCAACCTCAACACAGTAATAGCATTCTGATTTCACAGTAACAGTCAAAATGAATCTACAGATTTTCTACCTAAATCTTAATAAACCTTGAACCGGTGGATTCTTGTCAACTGGAATTATTAATTTATGGATTCAGTATTAAGAAATAAGCTGAACAGGCTAGAAAGCCAGAAACAAGTGCTGATCAATAGTAATATTTAAACAGGCAAAGCAAAGAACATACCATGCAAAACAGCAGCGAGGCTACCAGATGGGACATAGTCAAAGACCAATAGCTTCTCATCCTTGGAGTAATAGTAAGCACGCAACGGGACAACATTTTGGTGCTGACCAACCCTGCCAATTATCTCCATCTGCTGTTCAAAGTCTTTCTTGCTCACCACCACTTCCTTCAGTCTCTTAACCACAACTGTGGTGCCATCCTCAAGAACAGCTTTGTAGGTGGTTCCATAACTTCCTTTTCCAAGAACTTCAGCAGAAGCTCTCAGTAAGTCTTCCAAGTCAAAATTATATGAACTGCCCCTGAAGAAAACCAACTTATTCCTCTCTGCTTCCTGAACACCACTGCTGTAGTCTTCCTTAGGATTTTCCGCCCTGCCACCTGCAACAGCCTTTCCTTTGGATGAAGCTGTGGTAGGTTCAGTGTGTCTCTTTCTCTTGAAAATACATATCAAGAGCACGAGAATCAAAATAAGCAGCAATACCCCTCCAACAGCAGCAAGTGCAATTATCACACCAGTTTTGATCTTTTTCCAGAAGCTCTTGTTGGTCTTACTGGGTGATGGTGGCAACACTGGAGAAGGAGAAGATGCGGTTCCTGGACATGGTTCCAATGGAAATCCACACAGAAAAGCATTCCCAAAGAAGGAACTTGCTGGAAATTTCTTCAAGGACGGAGGTATTGGCCCGCTGAGGTTATTGTTGCTCAGATTCAAATGTCTCAATTTGGGGAGTTGGAGGTCAGGGATCGGTCCAGAAAGTGAGTTATTCTGGAGAAGCAATGCGGTAAGTTGAGTGAGATTTTGCACTTTCAATGGGATTTCTCCATCAAAAGTGTTGTACGATAGGTCTAAGAATGTTAAACTGGAAGAGAGGGAAGTTGGTATAATTCCGGACAGATTATTATGCTGAAGGTACAGGGAATGGAGGGCAGGAATAGATCCTACATCAGGAGGGAGGTCAACAGTAAGGCGATTGGACCTAAGGCTCAATACCTCCAAGGCGTCAAGCTTTCCAAGAATGTCCGGTGGTATTGGACCGAAGAGTCCTACAGCAGGTAGACGTAGTGTATGTACACGACTCTTATCTGGTGTGCATGTCACCCCCACCCAAGATGTGCAGACAGGTGTGGTGGAGCTCCAGTTGAGCTTCCTGCCATGAGGCAGTAATGCAGCAAATGCAAGAAGAGCCTGTTTGTCAGAGTTGAGATCAGCACTTTTCGCATGAGGAATGCTTGCAAAGAGGAGAGAAGCAGCCACAAAGACTATCACTGTAAGATGTTGCATGGTTGAGACTTGCTGGAAGAGAATTGGATTCAACACTACTATACAGGCCTTCCCATCAGAAATTTAATCCTCTAGCAGCACAGGAAAAGAAACAGAAGTTAGTGAAACAGCACATAACATCAAGATCATATTTCATACAAAAGAAGGAATTCAGTATACGAAGCATAATGCATAAAATTTTGACATCTGATACACTCTCATAAAAAACTTCCTAACGAGAAAAATAAAGACAATCAAGAGATCTGAGAAATTTGAGGAAATATGGGCATCTTGGACGTGTTGGCAATATTGTAGAAAAGAGATGTTCCAAATCAAGGCCTCATCTTAGCTCGTTTCAGAAACAGACTCCCTTATTTAGCAAATAAATGGCAGATATTCTATATTAAAGAATACAAGTCTTACGGCCTAAACAGAACTGTGACACATTAAAACTACAAAAAGTTACTGCGCTAGAACACTAGTAAATAACAGAGTGTACCTTGTACAACAAGACAATTTCTTCGGGAGTTTCAGGGCAGCACTGAGAGCTACCCAAGCTGTACCTACCTATGCTACAGCTTTGCATAACTTAGAATAATTCACTCTGGCAACTGGAGTTATCAGGGTCAGAAACTCAGAACACAATGCTTGTTTTGGAATTTTAAAAAAGAACTGGACTAAAGTGGAAGCATATTGCATAACGAGGCATACTGCGCAGTGCATTTCGTATTTCTCAACTGCCAGTAGTAAGCGCCCCTCTGAAAGGAAACACACATGACCCTTGTTGTCTTTTCTTCTAATCTCAACACTAAGACAACCATCAAACTGACCTGCCGTAGTTTATCTTCATATTTTTAAACGGGGCAGTTGGGATTGGGATCGGGAGCATATGACAAAAGCAAACCATCCATATCACATCAGAAAAGAGTCATCATTCATCAGTCACGAGCCTCCTTTTTATAAAGTACATACCTCATTATCTTAAAATTAACTACAAATATACTCACGAAACACTGTTCCCAAGCACTGGAATTAGGACTAACCATCAATAAGATAACAGTGGCAGATGATGACAAGAACTGTTTTGACAAAGCCTCCCAAAGGGAAAACAGCTATATTCCTGTACTTGGAGGTGATCTCCATAATGTACCAGGCGCATAGTACTGCATTATAGCTCACCTAACCTTCCATCTACACCTGATGCAGCAGTCACGCCATTGCGTTCTGAAGAACCAAATGCTTACCAAAAGTGATGGACTGATGGCACATATACTAAAGGCTAGCACATAAAAGCGAAAGCTCTCTGATGCAATGCAAGAAACCAAAGGGGAGAAAGAAGAGCGCTTTGAACTTTTGGTGGGGGCTGGGGTGAATTAATGCCGTTGTTCTAACGAGCTGGATGGGCTAGCCTGGCATGGCCCTACACGCGAATCCATCCGTGCACCGATTGTGAACCCAGTAAAGGCCGTGTTTCACAACTCCCCAGAGAAAAATCTCCCAAGAGAATCTTGTATGCATGAAGTACTAAACGAAGTTTATTTACAAAACCCTTTCAGGGATGGGTGCAACTTTGCACGACGAATCTAATGAGCCTAATTAGTCCATGATTTGCTACAGTAATGCTACAGTAACCATCCTCTAATCGTGTGGCCAAAGGGCTCATTAGATAGGTCTTGTGAAATAGTGCAATGCTGTGAAGATAGTTTTATAAATTGACTTGATTTAATACCCTAAAGTATTGGTAGAAATTTCTCCAACCCTAAAGAAACACGGTCAAAGTAAGAGGATATGACTGTCTCAACCACACAAATAGCATTTACACCATAGTAGCATAAATCTTTTAGCATATGAGTATATGACAAAGCGGGATTACTAACACATCTAGAAAGGAAGTAACCAAGAACTCATCACTCCAGAGAGTAGTACTCACCAAGTGGTTCTTTAAATAATGGAAGGTTCAAACTACCGCAACTCTTCAAATACAAAAAAAGGGTCAATTTTCTCGTCTGTTGAAGGGGAAAAAACATTTTAGTCCAACTCCAACTACTCGCATTTTATCAAATCCTAAACGGTGATCTTTTGCCAAAAGGTCGAACATAACAAAATGCATTTCAGTAACCTGCTAGACCCCTGCCTAAAACCTCTTCCAAAGGTGGGGGAATGGGGCCGAAACCAGACAAATTCCTAATCTTGGCACCAAAATCAAGCATCGAAGGAAACGACTGAAGAAAACAAGAAAGCGGACAAAAGAACGGAGGAAGACCCAATACCTCCGGCGAGCAGAATAACAAGAAACGGCCGCCCTCCGCTGCCCCTTCTCGCGTCTTCCGCCGCAAGATCCGCCCCCCGGCCGGAGCGACGCGAGGAAGGCGCCGATTTCGAGAGCCGCGGCCGCGAACTCAGCCCGATCTGCGCCCGGCGAAGGCCAGCATTGCGCCGAGGCGCCGCGGGGAGCCTCGGCGGGAAGCCCACGCCGGCCGCCGCTCCCTCCTCCTGCCCGCCCGCTCGCTCGCTGGAGACCCGGGAGCTCGCCGCGACTGAGCTGTTTCCCGTGCCTGTGTGCTGTGCGGCTGTGCCCCTCTGTCCGGAGTGTCGGGGGTGTGTGTGGGTGGCGTGGAGAGCGGAGTGGAGGGAGGGGGCGCGGCCGCGCGGGCAGGGCAAGCGCGGTGAGAACTCGAGCGGGATGCGGCCTGCGCTGCGCGTCGCTTGTGTGTACTACACATTTGGCGTGCATTTAAGAGAAGCGTGTCGGGCGTCTGGTTCTGGTGAGGATTTACGGAGTGACGGATTTGCCCCTGAGCGTGACCGGCCGACCCAGAGTCGCACTCGCAGCCCTGCAGGAGATGCGCTGGCGTGCCCCTCTGGCAGTCTTGCTCCTTGACTTCAACAGTGTTCTCTTGTGCTGCCTTGGTTTCACCGTATGACAGTTGACAGACAACCGTCATACGTTTTGATTAGGCAGATAAGTATGATCAGGCAGTATCCTGTGTGCTCTGGCTGTATCTCTCTCGTTGCAGAAAAGAATCTTCGAGCCTGAGTTCTCGAATTGAATCTCCGAAACAAATATGGTATATTGATTCTGCTATCGTTTTTGTTCTTCTTGTTTGAAGATAATTGGTGGGTACTCCGGTATATTGATTAATTCCTGTCAACGGATACTATGGTAGGTGTTGTTGGTGGAGTGCGAGAGCAATGCAACACAAATTTTATGGCTTAACGTCCCAAGATCAACAACCCTCTTCACTACTTCAGGCAAGCTCCAACGGCATGAATAGATTGAAGTGAAACTGCACCAGCAATGGGACGGAACAAAAGGAGCCGCCCATCATGTGCCGAGCTGAACAAATTCGGGCCACAAATGCCGATCACGAATTGCTAGGAAAATTTGAAACGAAGGTATGCAGTCTGAAAAATTGCGTGTGTTTGTGGCTTCTATCATTATCTGAAGTACTTGTCTAGGTCTTGTTTAGATCAAAAAAACAACTCCCAAATTTACTATGCAAAAAGAAGATTCTTCATCACATCAAAATATCATAACATGCATGGAGTATTAAATGTAGATGAAATAAAAAAACTAACTGCACAGTTTTGTTGTGCTCTGCGAGACGAACATTTTGAGCCTAATTAATCAATTTTTGAACAATTTTTCACAAATACAAACGAAATGCTACAGTGACGCAATGATTACGAAGTGACATCAAACTCCCAATTTCGACCTCCCAAATTCAACATGTAAACAAGGCCTAGGAATCTTCCGGTTCTTCAGCAGGCAATTGCTCCTGCACGTTTCACTATTTAACAAGATAATACAAAAGGTCATCATGCTCCAACGCAACATGACAAGGAAATGGTTGCATCTCGTGGTCCCATAGACTGGATCCAAGCAGACCCTAAATAGCCACTACAGATCTACAGTACCATTATATACTACCATACGTGGCTACGGCAAAACAATAATTTGTCAGTAGCATGTACGGATCCAGAAACAAATTTATGTTCACATCCAACTTCGCCGCTCCTGTTATTTCGGCAGCCTGGATGATTCGACTACAGGCCAGTGCCAAAGCACGAAACTTTATTCGAAACGAACGAAGCGTTGGAGCAGACGCAAACGAGAAAACAATTAAGCAGATGGTTAACACAAACATTTCGATGTTTCAAGTTTAGCGCAAGGTTAACGACAACGGACAGACAGGTAAGATCAAGGAGAAGAACCTCCAGGCAAAACTTTACCTTGGGCAAATAAAAGAACTGTAAAGTTGGGACCAGTTTTTAGCTCATGTTATTTCACCTAGAGTGATTCGCCCTGTTCGTTCGGCTTATCAGCCACCAGCCAGCACCAACCCCCAGCCAACCGAACGGGCGACTGTGCATCAAAGTGGTTGAACCACTGGCACTGTCACAGCGACCAATGGAGTTAATAGGTCAACCAGATGCTCAAGTGTCCACTTGAATTGCACTGGGACCACCTGTCGTCTTGACTCGGTTTCCAGCAAAGATTGTCCCAGACAGGCATGTCAGCTCGAATTTAAACTCGAACATATCAGTTAGAATTTAAATTAGAAATCAACGCAGCGTAGCTGGGAACAAAATGGTTTCACAATTCAGATCATCCTACCGTAAAAAGTTGGAACTATAAACCATCAACGTAATGATAGTTTAAGGTTATTGATAGTGTATATATTGTGTTCCCGTACACTGGATTTCCGGCACAAAAATCACTCAAATTCAAGCTACTAGAGGAATACAAGGTACAAAACCCCACGATCTTTCTGTCTTAGCAGTTCTATGAAAAAGATGGGGGAAGTGGGACCAAACAGAAACGCATAGCATGCAGTTTGTAATAGCTAGGGAAGAGCAGAACGATGAACGGATCTTTACGGGTTGTAAACAGGTCATATAGGACCGAATGGCTCAGGAAGTGGCTCAAACCTGTGATCAAACACTGGGCTCTGGTCAGACTTGTCGTCCACACTGTGCAACCAACTAGTGTTCTTCGTGTCCTCCTTCAGCACCATCGCCTCATATCGTGAATTGGCATATATATCCAGTTCACTCAGAACCTCTTTTGTTCCAATGCTTTCCCTATCAGGGGAACCAAATGAGCTCCCACCATTGTGTGAAAGAGCACCGCTAGAATCTCCAGACAAATGGTCATTGCTGCTGCCATTATCAGTGAAGTATCGGTCACCATTTGAGGTGGAATGACCTGGGTCTGATGCTCGAGCTGGTCGGCCCTTGGTACTAGTAGAGCGAATGCTATGAGGAAATAGAGATGCACCACGGATGCCACCCAAATTTTGTCGAATGTCCTACGATAAATAAGAGTCATTCAGTTTCTTCTAAGAAAAAAGAAAACTTATGTTACTTACAAAATCACAATCCACCTAAATAAGTGCAAACTTATGAAACTTGAAATAACAAGAGAGAATGTTGCCAACCGCAGATCCAAGAGGTAAAACTTACACATTTGAGTTTTCCTACTCCATTGTCTTCTAAAAGATACCAGATTCATCCAAATTTACTATTTTAAACTGGCATTCTGAAAGAAAATCTGAATTCTGAAAAGTACTTTCATGCAGAAACATGATGGCTCTAATCTTCCCTGCATACAGATGAAAACTAAACCTCTTTTTCTGATAAAAAAAACTATCAAATGTGATGGCACTATCACAGAGAGGTAGAAACACGCAAGACCTTCAATTCATGTAAATATGAGGGGTGAACATACCATGTGCCTGATAGCCATGTCAAGTGACTTCCTTGATATTGTCCTACCGAATCCATTATCTGCAGCTGTGACAGATCTCGAAGTTCTATTTGTTTGACCTTCCAAAAGAGATCTTTCACTCTGCCTATTTTGGTGTCCATTGGTAGGAGAAGAGGCCTTTGATTGTATATCAGAGAACTTACTTCGAGTGATAGCAGGCACAGACATCTTCTTAACAGGAGCTGAGGGAACAGATTCAGCATTAGGGGTTGATCTGACTCCTGAAGTCTTACCTGGTCGTACTCTACCAGCAGAGAGTGGTCGTTCTGGCAGTTTAGTCCTTAAGTTTGGTGGAGTTTCCCTTGGGAAATCTGGAATATCTAGAGCGTGAACTGGAGCTCGTGGCCGTGTATTTGGGGAACTTGGACGGGATGATGGCGCTGATGAAGGTGCTGAACTCCGGCCACTACTAGCCAAGGGTCTTCCATTAGATGTGAAGTTATTGCTGCCAGAAATCCGCCCAACAGAAGGTGAGCGACCAACAGATGGTGCTGATGAACGCATGATAGGCTGGCGAGTGGGAGTGGATGACCGGGAGCTAGAACGGCTCACTGAAGGAACTGTACTTGATGAAGAACTGGTACGGGTTATTGAAGGAATTTTACCAGAGGACGAGCTGGGACGGCTCACTGCACTAGTTGTGCTTGAAGATGAACTGGACAAGATTCGAGACCGAGACGTTGGAGTTGATGATCTTGAACTTTGTGCTGATGTGGTCTTGAGAGCACTGGAGTTGGGCGTAGAACTGGACAAAGAAGGATGACTTTTCACAGGAGTAGATGGACGAGGTTTAGTTGGTGTAGATGGGCGTGCCTTGACAGGTGTAGAGGATCGCGTTGGCACTGGATGTAAAGATGGAACAGATGGCTTTGATGCAGTAAGAGTAGCAGTCCGCTTGCTCGGGGTTGTAGGTCTTGAACTGACAGAGGAAGTGTTTGCACTGCGGATTGATGACCTGTTGTTGCTAGGCATAAGAGTAGATTGAACTGCTGAGCGGGAGACAGAGTTACTTCGTGCTGGTCTAGCGGGAAATGTCGAATGCCCATTCTCTCGTTCAGAAGTGGAAAGCTGCAATAAACATATCACACAGCAGTGTTACATATAATCATGATCCACTACAACATGGTCAGCTGAGAACAAGTTTCAAGAAACAATTCTGTAGCTTAGTATTCACAGTTAGACTGATGATGGTGTGATTATCATGTTTGCCATTTTAAGCTACATGTCTAAAAAAAATCTAGTATGCTGTGGATGCAAATGCACTGCATGTTGTAGAATTAACATCTGAGAAGTGTGTGCAATACATTAAACATTATCAAATATGAGTACCAAATAATCAACTCAACAATAAAGAAAGTCAATGAGAAGAACAATGGTTTCTGCCAATTGCACAAGTAACAATTATTTCTAAGGAAAGCTTTGTTTAGAACATTGTTAAATCATCAAAAAAATGTTTGCTGAAAATTGAATAAACTATGTTTTCACATCCACTAATTTGACAGACTGCCCAGATAATCAAGATGCTTATCCTCTTGTGCATCTTATTCAAGAATGTCCAGATGATGAAAATGATTCTAGCGACTTGTTGAAACTAGGCACAGATTACTCTTAAATCCACCATAAACTCTGATATCGGTAGTTAAAATTCCTAGCTTTGTAGTTGTAGATTCCATAAAGCATGGATAAATGTTCATATGCAAGCATGTGACAAACATATAGACAAATATATAAACAGATAATATACGTGAGGCACATGTTAATCGGATGCATGCAACTTGAATGCAGCAGTATTTTGTTATTCCTGATGCAAATAAACCGTCGATATGGCCTGAGTAACACAAAAGACACTAATCGTACAGAATACATGTAGTCTTTTCAAGATATCTTGACATGCATATACAAAGAATCAAGAAACATGTTGCACGTAGAAACATATAGCATCTATAATAGTAATTGTACCAACCCTTGATGCTCTAGTCGTGGAGGATGATCTGGTAACAGTGCGTTTAGTCACAGTTGGGGATGGGTCCTTTTCAGCAGCATCTAATGCAGGAACACGGGGGGTTCCAGGAGGCGTCAGAAGCCTGAGGAATGTGTTACACATATGTTACATAAGATCAGGACAGGATATGTAGTCATTAGTCAATCATGCACACATGCCACATGTGCCCGCACAGCCAATATCAGAAATCTTGAGCTGTGAAATGATAAGGTTCAAGCACAAATGGAGGTCGACTGCTACATCAACAACGCAGCAATCCGTTTGTGAACAATCTCATGAAAATTTCATCCTAATCAACCTTGTTGTACAGCTAGATGTTAATAGTATTTTTTTTCAAACACGCAATAGTATTGTGCATCATTATATTAAGATAAGTGAAAAAACAGTCCAATTACCAGCTGTTATATGGCACAGGTTAGTTTATGTTGTACATAAGCCACGGAAAAAGTTGAGACTATGACCTAGAGAGGACCGCACGCTAGCAAAGTGTCTAATGCTGTTGCTCCTGCTGACCACCACAACCCAGCCTGGTCCGAAAGCTCCAGCAGAATGTCTGCAACCATGGAACTGTAGCACTTACTAATATGGGATTACTGTGACGCAACCATGTTCAATAAGGGCAATCGAAATGGTGGAATGGTTGCATACTTGCATGAAAGCAATAATTATTTCAAGTTTTCAACTAAACTAAACTTTTATTGAAATGATAAGTCAGCCCATAAGTTTTACCTGTGTACCTTCCAAATTTCAGAATTACATGGGCAAATATAATATTATTCTACAGAAATCACAGCATTTCATTTAAAAGACAATAAAATAAAATCATTCTAAAGTGAGATAATTTGAAGACATTTTGGAGTTAGAAACCCTATTTGTCATTCTAGTCTTTTTATTTGAATTTTCCCTTTCTAAGAAAAAAGTATATATACAAAATGCCCAGAGATTTGCTCAACATGGCAGATTGGAAGGAGCCCACATACCAACCATCAAGTTGCATGTTTATCTTTGCTCTAAGCACAACTAACTCCAGATAATCCAAACAAGGTCCCTACCAGGCAGACCAACCTTGCCAATGCCCACAACCAATCACAACCATCACACCGAAAAAACCCCCAAACATGATTTGGGCAAAACCCCAGAAGAAACAAGCACAGTCAGCACAAACACGTCCGGGAGAGTCCAAGCGAACTGTCCAGACCGTTTGGGAACTCGGCATTGCCACCCATTTTCACTAAACACGGCAACTATTCAAATGATTAGCCAATCGGGTGCAGCACGAAATCACGCCCAAATTAGGAAATCGGATCAGCATAAAACGCGAGTAATCGTTAAATCACCAGTCATAGTCGTTCTTCCCGATCTCCGTGTCCAGCAGGTCCTCCATCTCGACCTCCGCCGCAGACCAAAAACCGGCACTAGATCGACACCCGCAACTGCCACAGGGGGGGAATGAATAAATAAATAAAATAAAATCACCACTCGTAAACTCAAAACGCGAACGACAGAACTCAGCGGGCGCCGTTACAGTCGAGTACTCCAACTTACCCCGGCGATTAGGCGCGAGGGGATCCGTCGGATGGGGCGGCCGCCGGTGACGGTTCGGGCCCTGAGAGATTCGAATCGGCGGAAGGGAGAACCTCCCACCCTGCGCCGACGGAGGCAGCGGGTTCCCGCTTCCGTGCCCTCCTTGCCCTCCCGCTCGCGGCGACGAGCTGCGCGTGCGCGCGGGGTTGGGACCTCGGGGGAAGAGGAGGAGACGACTGCGACGGAAGACGGGGATGGATGCGTGCGCTTTGCTCCGCGGTTTTAACTTTTTTTTTCTCGAGTCTTCGTTTCGTTTGATTTTCGAACCGCCGGGCGGTAAATGTCGGCACCTGGTGAGTAGTGTTTCTTTCGCCCATGTGGGCCCAGAAAAGAGATGGTCCCAGTGATCAGTGAGGTTGGGTGTTCCTGGCACGGCGTGCGGTGGTAGCAAAAGCGCAGGTGATAAACTAACTCCGTAACAAAGTCGGTAAGCCTGGAAGTCGGCGGGGTCTTTTGAACGGGCACGGGCCAGGTGTTGGGGTGCCGTGGGTTGGACGCTGACAGGTGGGGAAGGGTTTCGTCTTCAACCCCACATGTCAGTCGCTATCCATTGCAGGAAGGAGCCCCTCCCCCACCGCCCATCGCTCTGGTCAAGGATGGGATGTTCTGGTGGTCCAGGTGGATTAGTGGATCACCGGTCTGAACGAGCGAGCGATTCTTTAAACAGGTGTCACATGTTACGGGCGCGACCGGCAGCAATGCTTTGACAAGAGCGTTTGTTATTAGGTGACGCTAATAGTGACATAATGCTGCGCTAGGTCTACTTGATATGTATGGTTCGTGACCACAGCATGTTTAGCCACAGGTTAGATATACCGCAGTTTTTTAGTCACATATTTGATTCATGCCACAATTATAACGTGCTAAACTTTTTTAGCTATATGCTAGAGTTATTTTCTTGCCAAACTTTCTCGAGAATATGGATTTATATTTGTTAGCTATACTTTTTTTTTGCAGATGTCACGCTTCGTCTAAAGTTAGCTATGATAATATGTGATCATCAACTAAACACGTCATTTAATACATTAAGTCCACTGTGTCCTATTGTAAATTTGGATCTGAATTTGGAGCTATGGAACCTTACATTTTTCGATATGTATATCCAGGTGCTTCTTTTTTTTTACGAAAAGTACCGAGTTATGTTTGTTCTCCTCTCTAGGATATAAACCAAAATAGCACCACCGAGCAATTTTAAAACTTCACATCTTTATATCGTACCCCCTCTATTTTAAAATATAGGTCGTTTGACTTTTTTACTTTAAGTTTGACTCTAAGATATATTTTAGAACGGATGGAGTAGCAAGTACGGAGTAAACTCTATGGCTGAGGTTATCCAATAGCAACGGTCAGTTTGGAACTCGGTACTGTACGCCAGAATCCGAGAAGGCCATGGTACGAGATCCTAGCCAATTCACATCACCTGCCAAAAACTTCATCATCACGCGTCGTCGTGCTTACGTGCGCGGTACGCCCGCCATGAATGGCCCGTGTCATGTTAGCTGATACCCGGTCAGTACCGCACGACGCGCGGCCGCCGCCGGTGACCCCTCGCCATCAGTATGGACAGTCCAGGCCGAGCCCAGTACCGGCAGGCGCACAGATACGGGTGCCGGCGCCGGCGGGCTGCCGCGTCGGAAATCCGCAATTGCGAGGCCGTCACGCTGCCGCGGTGCCGCCAGGAACGCAACGCAGGCGGATGCGGCACCGTTGGTTGTTAGTTGGGCGGTGGCGATCGGCACAGCTGCCCGTCACGAGGCACTCTGATCGGCCGGACGGGACGGGGGATCGCCCGCGCCATTGATGAGGGCCGGCCGAGCTAGCCAGCTTTCATTTACTGGCATAACCCGGTTCTCGTGAATGGCTGCGATGGATGGAAGGAGTAGGACTGTTACTGTAGGACATGTATTGCACCTCGTCCCCTTCCCTTATCGCGACAGGGTGGCGTGGTCCGTCACTCCGTCCTGCAGCTCATCTTGTTGGCCTCAGAAGCATGCGTGGAGTGCAACAGAGCATTTGTGTTGGGGCGGGTCACGGTGTGTTCTCTTCTCACTTCCCAGCCTGAGCACCGTCAGGCGTCAGCCATCAGAACGTGTACGCTCCTGCCGACGGCATGCCCCACTCGAGTGTCCGTGGCAGTGACGGTGCCATCGGCGGATCAAGTGGGCGCGCGGCGAGGCAGGAAGGCCGTGGCCACGATGGCATTTCCGCAAACGGCCGGCGCGCATGCTCTAAACTACGACCATCGCCAATGCATCTCCTGAAGAGGTTCCAAGTCACGAACCAATGCGATTCTCCTGCTCAAACTTGTTCAGGATGAAGTCACCTCATCAGCTTTGTTGGGAATGCCGAGTACTGGTACTCCGTATCTGGCAATCTGCCGAGAACAGACAAGCCAGCCATGGTGATTTCAGGCAATCGCAAATGCAGAGGTTCTGATTTACCGTCTTCGCTGATACTAGTACAGACGAGTATCAGAAACAAGGACAAAGCTAGAAGCCCTACTGAACTCGTTGGGGTCCCTACCTGATTGCCAAAATTCTGCAGGCTACCTTCTTCAGAACCCAATGGATACTAACCCAAACCAGTTGCATGATCTTCCTAGTCGTGTTATCGGAAAAAAAAATGTACTTCCCAATCTGCGATGCATCCAGCGTGGTGACGAATTGATGATGCAAGGGGCAAGAAATGTTCAGGAGCCAGATGATACGTTCTCAGCGCGTGCCTTGCGACTCTCTGCAAAGAGAAATTCTACTTCTATCCAGGAGCAAGTTACAGCACCAGTGAAATGCTCGCAGTTGCCAGTCACACTGTAAAATTACATTTTCCTCGAGCAGCAATCGGTATGCTACCGGCTGCAGAGATTCTTCTGCAATTCTTTGTCTGGAACCGAGTGGTGCTATCGCAGTCGCAGCACCGTGAATGTGTGTTTTCCTTCTGGGGGCCTGCTTGGATGATGGATGCCGTAACTTGTTACTGGGCCGGGCCTGCCTCTGTGTTCTCCGAGACCCCGATCTTTTTTTTTAGAGCAAGGACCCCGATCTCTATCTCATCTGTTCCTATCAAGTGTCAAAACACTTTTTTGACGGCATGCTACTGTCAACTTCAGACGAAATATAAGTCTTGTGCCTATGTAAACTAGCACTTGCCTCGGCGTTTAGCTGAAGTACCCAATATCTCTCCTGCTCAATCTCCAACGAAAGCAACCGTTCCCCTTGTTAAAATACAACTCTGCTCCTCTCGTGTGTGAACTGCTGCTGCATTTGCTTGATTCCATTGAGCTCTGAGTCTGCAATATCCTGTTCTCCGTCAGCATCAGATAACGCATAGAATGCCGTCGCTCAGAGAACGTCGCCGTCGAGATCCACCGGTGCCGTGGAAGCTAGAAAGTGAGTGAGCCACAATCTTCTTGGATTATTCCTTGCCTTCGATCCAGTAGTAACTTTTTTCACGTCACCGAGCTATCCATATAACTATCATACAAAATTCATCAGGCTAGCTCATCATCGGCGCCGTTTTTCCGATGGGATTTATCTGCTTGTCGGGCAGCGAGTCCGTACTTGAGGCGCCGTCAGCGAGAAGCTCTCGGCTGCCTCCTGCCAACGTGCGTGCTCCCTGACGAATCTGAAGCAACGCGAAGCGACTTGGCTTTTGGCCATGGTGATCCGTTGACCCTTCTCTCTTCCGCTCTGGATCTTGGGTTTTTGTTAAGCGGCTGTAGATGGAATCCTCAATTTGAACAGTGCAGGAACAGCCATGCGTTTAGATTACTTTTGTGATGCTTGCCACTGGCGTCTGCTAGATATAATAACTTACTATCTATTTTTCTTTGGAGAGCAGCTATCAGCTATGTGCATGTAAGCATGTTTTACCTGAAGACTCGAGACAGTTGAGAGAAGCTAACCAAACACACCTGACCGTCCAGACTACAGAAGCGGCTGCGAGGCACGGGACAACTATCAGGTTAGGATTGGAGCACGTCCTACGTTTCGGTTTTACGCGTCAGCTCAATGTGTCTGAAAACTTATGTTCAAACCCTGTGTTGTAGTACAGTACTATATGTCGTGGTCGTTGACTCAATGTGGTGTCACACTGTTCCTGTTTCCTGAATGCTCAAGTCTTAACGATCAGGTCTCCAAAATTTATGTCCAGGGGGTGTTTAGTTTCCGGAAAGAGGTGAAAAAGAAGGGTGAAAAAGTCACATCGAACACTGTAGCGCACTGTAGCACTTTTTTGTTTGTTTGTTTGTGGTAATCGTTGTCCTATCATGACCTAACTATGCTCAAAAGATTCGTCTCGTCGTGTACATCAAAACCATGTACTTAGTTTTTTTATTTACCCACGTTTAGTATTCCATGCACGAGAAGAGAGATTTGATGTGATTTGATATGATAGGTGAATAGTGAAGTTTGAAGAGAGATTTTTTCTGTATTTCATGGAAACTAAACAGGGCCAGATGTTCTTGTCTTGGACGGATCAAACGGCGACGTATATAACTCCGAAGAAATTACGTACAGCTAGCGAGATGGTGAAAAACTGAAAAGTACGACTCACCTCGCTGACTTTGTCCGCCTTCTAGAATATATATATATATATACAGCCACCTGTCTGCTGCTGTATGGATGCACATATTATGGACTGCATGTACTTCGGTACTTCACGGTCACTTAACTTGCATTGGCAGTTTCGAACATGACACTCGATTGATGGACATGATAATGGCTTCTTGTTGGTTACTACGAGTACTTAATAGTATACATCAGAAGGGGAGAAAAGGACCCTTCCCTTCAAACTGAACAATGCTAGTACGCCACATTACCGTAGCTACTATATGTATGAAGCATAGGCGCTCCGTCCCAAATTACAATTCGAGACAGATAACAGAACGCAGTTTCATGTAGAAAAAAATGTTAAAACCAAACAGAAACGGTCAGATTGAGAATCACAGTTCAGATGGACTAGGTCCCATTCGGCAACGATTCAGCTAGTTCATCACCCGCCATCGTTTTCTCAATGGGATTTGTCTGTCGGTGTCGGACAACGAGTCCATACTCGAGGAGTCGTCAGCTAGAAGTTCTCATCTCGGTTGTCTGCAGTCAAACGCGCGTGCTCATTGACAAGTGTAAAGCAAAAGCGGAGTAAAAGCAAAGCAACCAAGCTTATGCATTAACCCTTCTCTTTGTTACCCTGTGGATTAGTCAAGGCGTGAATCAGAGACCCTTCCGTGCCCTGAATCTTTGGAGGTCCAAATGGAATCACCAGAATTCTGCTGGAACAACGCGTGCGTTTAGACATATTTTGGCACGTCTTCCTGACCCTGAAGATCTGAAGCGGTTAGGCAAGTTAACCAAACCTGGACCATCAGCAGCAAGCGGCTGCAGCCTGCAGGTCACAGACGTAGGCATCTTTTCTTCCTTGCTAAACTAACACTGGATTACTGCAGGTACTGTGATGGCTTGACTGAGACTACTTCTTTGTTTTCCTTCCTTGTCCTTTGCTGTCAAACCGACGATTTAATGGCTTCCAAGAAAGAAACAACCAGTGTATCAGGCTACAAATTGGAGCACGTCCAACGTCCTCTTCAATTTTCGCCGTCGCAGATATATGCACCACCAGCAGATTAATGTATCAAATCTCATTTATGAAGCACGACTTCTTTAGGAATTTTGTTGCAACTGTGTCTGAAAGCTTCGACTAATAGAGCCACATGTTCTAGTAGTCCACAGCACGCCGAGAGCCTCAGCTGTGCGTCACTGTGCTGTCACACTGTTCCTGGATCCCTCCTAAACTCTCAGAGCAAGTAGTCCACCGTGAACTAGTATAACCTTTTTTCTCCGTGGAGGCGTCCTTGTCGTGGACCGATCAATAGCGCCCTACCAGCAAAGAAAAACAACTCGCTGATACGGGTTCCGACTGGAACAAGACGAACGCTGACGCTGACAATACCTTGTCTTCCCCTGCTCCTGCTTCTTTGTGTCACGCGGCTCAACCTACGGCGAAAACGGCAGCTGACTTTGTTTGGCCGCTGACCGGGCTTGTTAATTTTTGTTGAGGAGGCTGCTAATCAACTGGTCGGCCATTCAAACTAGATTATGCGGCCACTTGTTGTTCCGTATGGAAGCAATGAGCTACTGCAAATCGCGTGTAGGGGAGCTCCTTTCTGAAGTACAGTACTGCCCTGAGTTCATCAGGACTCTTTCCAAAAGAGAAATACAAAATTTTGAGGACCGGTTCACTTTGCACTTACGAAACATCAAGGGATGTGACTCGTGGTTGACGCTGGGTGATGGAAAAGATAATTGCCTATTGCTCTTAAATTGGTACGGTAGGTTTAGTACAGCCTTGAAAGCACGAACAGCTGAAACATAGAAATGGACAAATGGTCAGGGCCAGGGCGGATAAGAGTTTTTGGGATCAGGGACTTCTAAATTTGTGCTGCATGGTTCGTGTGAAGTCTTGTGGTTGGTGAAGGGGATGCTCCCATATGCTTAAATATAATGTCATTTAAGGATTGCTATAAATATTATTAAGTACACAATCCGGTATGATTTTGGGTAAGGTACCATTTTGTCCTCTTGTGGATGATGTCTGCAAGTTAAGTATGAATACGAGGAACATAATTAATTTAGGCAATATGATTGTGGCTGTCTTTTCTAATTACTGCACTTGTCCTACATATAGCGTCCCTGATCTTCAACTACAATTCTCTTCCCCTATTTCCCTATAAGAAAAAAGGTGACCTTTGTATCCATTGGAGCACGCACGGAGCGACTCGGACGCAGCGCAAAGAGGAAACGTAAAATAATGGGCACTAGGTTACTCCATTCCATCAATTAGAGATCCATCTGGCCCCACTACTACATGGATTATAGAAACATCGAAAACGACGTGCATTCTTATGCATACTATATACCCATGCATCACACAATGTATTTTGTGCTCCATTTCATCAAGAAACCGTACAAAATCTGGTAGCTGGACGCATCACAAGTCCCCTCAGCGTACTACAACTAGTTCACTACAGTACCACATTGTTGTCCATCCATCTATTTCTATCCTGCAGACACAGGGACCCGGTAGAGACACGGAGGCGAGCAGGAGAGAAGCCCAAACCACCACCACATCACCATCAGAAACCACCACCAACCAGCCAACCATCCCCGTCCATGTCGTCACCGTCTGAGTCTTCCGATCGTGAAAGTATATGAACAGGCAAGGGGAACCGGAGAACCAACCGCGACCGAGACCCCCCCCCCCCCCCCCCCCCCCCCCCAAACTTCCCGGGGAGCCACGAGCGAGCACTAACGCCGAGCCGGACACGCCCTCCGGCGAGTGCCAAGAAACTGTCAGCACCGTAAAAGCGTAGCGTAGGGAGAAAAATGCGCGACCACCTTTCCACAAAAGCACAGCACTAGTAGTGGGGAGAGGATATGCCGGCGAAGCGGTCGCCGGCGGTTGACTGGCCTGGTGAGCCGCGGCGACGGCTTCTCCCCGCACGCTCGCGATATAAAAAGACCCGTTGGTTCCTTCACAATCTAAATCTAATCGGATCCTAACAAAATTTAGCTCAAAAACTATTTTGATCCGGCCCTGATCCAACCGATCCAAATTTCTAAGTATAAAAGTGAACGCCTCTGCCACAGGCCGGGCGCGGCTAGGCGCGGAGGAACCAGCGCGGAAGAGCCGCAGCCGCACGCACGGGCCGCGGTTTTCTGGTCGGCTTTGGATAGTGCTACTGCTACTGCTTGCGATATTTGTTTGCTATACTCCACCCACGGCGGAGCGCGGCGGGGAGGGGAAGGACGGAGGCGAGCGCGAGGGCGTCCGTCCGCGGTTTGCTCTGCTCCCCTGCTCTCGATCGAGCCCCGTGTCCTGCCGTGCGGGAAAGCCGTTCGTCCTGTGCCGATCGCTGCGCCTGCTGCTGCTGCTGAAGCCCGATAGAGGTGCTGGGCGGCGGCCGGTTTCTTGGAGCTTCTCGTGTCTGTCTCCTTGTCGCCTGCCCCTTCTTCTGCTGGTGAGTTCACCTCACTTGGTTCCTCTTCTTCGGTTACCATTTTTTTTCTTCGGTTACCATGGCGCTCCAGCTTGTTCATTCATGTTTTCCATGGTTTCTCGACCATTTTCGCCGATGTTCCTCTGCTATATGCAGCATCGAATTATCAGAGGTTTGCTTTTCTGTAGAGAGGGAAAAAAAGCTTACAATTCCAAGCATCAAGGCAGTACTACCTACAGTACGAGTAGAATCCGGTAATTCAGTTGGCAGGTCCTTGTTTATCCAGATGGTGTTACTGTCAGCGCTAGCGTCGTCTTTACCACCGCTGTGGAGTTGAAGCAACATGCAACCTTGCTTACTTTTCTCTCGTCAACAAAAGTCAGTAGTTGATCTTATTTGCCCCGGGCCATATTTTCTCCCGGGTCTGTCGGTATGAACAGCGGACGGGTGTTAGGTCAGAAAGGCTGTGGAGAATCTGGGCAACTGGCATGCTTTCACACCTAGAGGCATAATAAGATAGCACCGTCATGCCTTGAAGATTGAAGAAACACCCCTATGTTGACCTCGCCCAACATTTGTATATTGCTCCTAACATTTGTTTCTTTTCATGAATAGGATGGTCTTAGATTGTTAGCAGTTATGATCTCGCAGGTATGACAACTTGACAAGTGGCTGCTGATATATCTCTTGTTCAGACATGGTCAACCTTGGAGGCATCCTGCATGCAGTGATCCTTCTTCTTCTGTGCACTGGCTATGTGGATGTTGTAATGGGACAGACGACTGACCCTACTGAAGGTAAAATCCTGTTGTATTTGTTTCTTCCGTCAGAGCTTTGAGTCAGATCGTTGAAAATTGCCCCGTTCCAGAAAGAAATGAGAGATGCTTTACCAATTACCATTTAGCTGGAAATTGCCATGAAGCTTTGATTCAAGCAGGCCCTGTTTTGTGTAGATTTATGGTCAATCCTTCTCTTGCACAGTTCAAATTCACTGAAAGATTTGAAGATTAGTTTTTGCTTCTGGTTCTGTTGGTTTAACTGACAGTCCACTTCTACAATGTATTATGTAATGCAGCATTGTATCCATTATTGTTGCACCGGTAACCACTTATACTTAAGAGCTACTCAAAAGCATGTCACAGACAATACGTGATTGTAAATGTTACCTCTTTATAATACACATTATATTCAAGTAGGTAGTAACTGGGGACTAGTTCTTTGTTGGCACGATTTGAAATGTGTATGCATTTCCATTCTGTTTCTTGATCAGAGGTGCCCAGTACATACAGTAACAATATTCTGCACTACTCTGATACCCATTGATCTTTTAAACTGCTGCTGAATATTGCCTCTCATATATTTGCAGTGAATGCTCTCAAGGTAATTAGAGGTAGTTTGATCGATCCTTCGAATAAGCTTAAGAATTGGGGCAGTGGGGATCCATGTACATCTCGTTGGACAGGAATCTTCTGTGACAAGACACCAAACGACTCATATCTTCATGTAACAGAAATGTATGATAAATCTTTCCACATTATTTATTACATCCACAGTGGATTTTTTTTTTTGCTAGGCTCTATCTTACTCCCTATTTGTTTTCCATAACCATACTAGGATTTTAAAAAGTCTCAGGTATACTATGACTAAAGTTTCTTACAAAGTACCATCAATTACTAAAGAATCAGCGACGTAGTAAAAGATCTTCGAATATGAATCTATGTGTATAACATTTACACACTAAGCAACTAATTGTTGACTATTACTTTTGAATTTTTGAAATCCAAATACACCTACTAATTTCAAACAGAGGAAGTACATCCTAATATTTATTTATGTTGTTTTCCATATATAGTGCAACATTCAATTGTAACAGTGTACTTTTGATTCTTGTAGACAGTTGTTTAAGATGAATCTTTCTGGAACTTTGGCACCAGAGGTTGGCCTTCTATCCCAGCTGAAAACATTGTAAGTACTAATTTGACAATTGGTGCTACTTAGTGCAAACTGAATCGAACATTTTCAAGCACTTCATAAACAGTGTACCTCATGGCTCTATTTCAGGCTTTCTATGGTTAATTGACTAAAAAGCAAATCCCTAGATTTCTGACTGACTAGAACTTAAAAAAGATATCATAAAAGGAAGTCCTGATTTCATCTAGCTTAAGTGTTTATTTTCATGCTTAGTTCTTCTTTCTCCATGATGCTCCTGGAGCTGTTCCATTAGTTACCCAGCATATGCTTAGTAACAGTTTAAATTGTTCTTTTCAAGGGATTTCATGTGGAACAATTTAACTGGTAACATCCCCAAAGAAGTTGGAAATATCACAACGCTGAAGCTCATGTCAGTTCCTCCTCTCTAAGCAAAGTTTCCTATACCATTTCTTTTTATATACGAACGATGCTAACTATTTGTGCCTCAATTTCGCAGAACTTTGAATGGTAACCAGCTATCTGGTTCTTTACCAGATGAGATCGGCTACTTGGTGAACTTAAACAGATTACAAATTGACGAGAACAGCATATCAGGCCCCATACCCAAATCATTTGGCAACTTAACAAGCATGAAACATCTGTAAGGGTTGAGTATATCTTTATTTTTCTGTCCATCCATGATGCTTCTCGATTGTAAGCTTAGTACTGATTATGGTCCCATTTTTACATTTAGTCACATGAACAATAACTCATTAAGTGGGCAAATCCCATCTGAGCTGTACAGATTGCCTTCACTACTCCATCTGTAAGTGGATCTCTACCTTTTGTTTTCCGTTTTTTCTTTTGTTGTGTGAGTTGCAGATGAGCTGTGCAGTTAAAACGCTCTTGTACTGTGAACTTGCAGCCTTGTTGACAACAATAATTTATCTGGGCCTCTTCCTCCAAAATTAGCGGAAACACGTAGTTTGCAAATACTGTAAGTACATCTACATTTTTCTGTAATCCAATGAGACTTCCTTAATATAGCAATTGCAGCACAACATAATGCTTCCAAGTTTCTTCAGAGAATTCGTACTAGTTTATGGTAGCATGAGGTTGACAGAGAATTTGCACTAGTTTAAGGGGGGAGTGTGGCGTGTGTTGTAAGGGTTCTAGCCCCTTCTTTCTTCTCAATATAATGATGCGCAGTTCTCCTACGTTTTTCGAGAAAAAAAAGCATGAGGTTGACAGATGATTCTCTCCTTTATTTCTGAATGTTTAAGAAGTTTAAGAAATAAAACCAATTTTTTGAGTATGATTCACTTCCTTTTGTAAACTTAATGACATATTAAGGAAATATAATGGGATTTTAACTTTCTAATGCTTTGAAAAACTAGTGCAATCTCTTTTTGAAAATATTTGCTTATTCGATCGAGATTAGATATTTTCGTTTTTTTATCTATATCTATGACAATCATTATCCATATGTCTGTCTTTCTACTTACAGTCAGGCTGATAACAACAACTTTAGTGGAAGCTCTATCCCTGTTGAATACAGCAACATACAGACACTTCTAAAGCTGTGAGTGTAACCCCATTTCCATCAAGTTTTCTCTTCTTAGAATTTTAGGTAGATGAGTGCAAAAGAAACTTTTAGGAAGAGCGCACTCTCACAGCTTATTTTTAATGAGAACAAACTTTGTTAGAGATGTACTCACTGGTGATTAAAAGATCAGCAGAAAAAGAATAATATTATGATAAAATGATTGTGTTTTCTAAACAGCTTATATTTTTAGTTGAGATAGCCAGTATATCAAGGTCCACAGCATCACATAGATAACACAAATTTATTTTTATGCAACTAAAATCTCCTTTTCGCATGGAATGTTCTCTTATTACAAGCTATAGAAGCCAGCTTGTTGGATGCAGTTGGTCCATATATTTGGAAATCTTTACATCAACTTTTATAGGGAACTCATCCTTCACTCTGTGGAGATCATTCTCACTGATAACTAAAACAGAAATTTACTTCATTATCTTCATTTAATAAGGACAAACAGCAGTCAGTCAGCATTATGTTTAAATTCAAATCAAGATGTGCGGGGGTAAATCATCCTTTTCCATGTTACCAGGAGTCTTAGGAACTGCAGTTTGCAAGGAGCTGTCCCCGATTTGAGCGGCATACCTAATTTTGGCTACTTGTAAGTCCAGATTAAAGTGCTGTGTTTTCTTTTTCAGTTTTTAGACATCTTACAATCATATGCTATCCTTGTACATCAGCTTGTCACAGCCTTTTTTTATAATAGTTATTTTTGTTAATATTCTTTCTTAAATGCCTTTAGTGATTATCTTCACACTAAAATGAGAAGGATGCCACTCAATTTGCAATCCGGATACTATTTCAAGTATATTAGCACTAATTATGGCATGTGTTTTCAGGGATCTTAGCTGGAACCAATTGAAAGGATCTATACCAACTAATAGGCTTGCTTCAACTATCACTACAATGTATGCAGCTTTTGACAATCTTTTTACTTTTTTGTAGAACGAAGTTAATTCTAACTTTTTTTGCAGTGATTTGTCACATAACATTCTTGATGGACCTGTGCCATTCAATTTCTCAGGGCTACCTAACCTTCAGCTCTTGTAAGTACTATTTAACCTAGTAGAGACATTTATGTACCGCTAATATCCTGCAATTGAAAAAGTTATTTCCTTGTCAAACTAAAAATGAAAAAGTTCATTTTACTATCTTCACCAATCCACTTTGTCCACTTAGCTCCCTGAACAAAAGTTAGGCTCATTTTACTCCCCCAAACTATTTTAGTTAGTTCAATCTACCCCCTAATGAGATTTGTCTTTCATGTTTCTCCCTACACGGGTTGAATTTTAAATTCAAATTTAGTCAAATGACTTATAACACGATGGCCTATATTATAAAAATATATTTAGAATTTTTCATGATTTCTTTGCATGCGGTTTTGTATCCTTATCATAAATTTCATATTAAATATTTCTAATCTATTAAAATAAGAACGAAAAAAAATCTTAATATACTTTTCTAACACAAGGCATCATGTTCTCTATCTTCTCACAAAAATTGACTTAAAAACTCATCTTGTACGTGGAGAAACAAAAAAGAAAAATCTCATTAGGTGGTAGATTAGACCAAATCAAATAGTTTGGGGTAATAAGCCTAGATTTTGTTGAGGGGGTTTGATGGACAAAGTAAATAGATTAGGGTAGTAAAGTGGACTTTTTCCAACTAAAAATGATTAAACTTTACTGGCCAGCACTATTCCTATACTTGAGAGGGTTAGATGGACAAAGTAAATAGATTAGGGTAGTAAAGTGGAATTTTTCCAACTAAAAATGATCAAACTTTTCAAGTAACAATATGCTGGCCAGTGGCCAGCACTATTCCTATACTTATATTGTGTTATCTAAAAATGTTGTTTTACAGGTCAGTCAATGGGAACCTCCTAAATGGTTCTGTTCCGCCGACAATTTGGAGTAATATTACTTTCACTGGAAATAGAACCCTTATTCTGTAAGACAATCTTCACATATGTTCCCTCTTAATATATTTTTAGTATACTTTTGTGTAAGATAGTATTCAAATAATGCAGGGACTTCCAAAATAACTCCCTTGACACTATTCCAGCTGCATTTGAGCCTCCAGAACCTGTCACTGTTCTGTAAGTTTCTTCACCATGGAGATATATCCTTCAGTTTACGCTCATGTAGTATGCTGAACTGCATAGTTTGTTGAGGATATAAAATCTCATTGCAAAAGCTCTGATGCATTTGCTAATTAGTAGTTTTACCTGTCGTCAAGTCACTGCTGATTAGATCTGTATATGAGATATTAAGGTTCCGCTTATCCTAGAATACTGATAAAAGAAGCTTATCTTTTAAACTGAATCTTCTCAGTTTCTGATGCAACACAAAAATATAACCATTATGTGCAGACTTTATGGAAACCCTGTATGCACGACATCTAATGCAGCCCGGGCAGCTAATCTTTGCCAGCCTAAATCTGTAATTGAAGCACCATTTGGAGAGGGAAGGCAAGTTAATAGCATGTGTACTCCTTGCCCGACGGATAAAAATTATGAATACAATCCAGCATCCCCTATACCTTGCTTATGTGCTGTGCCTCTGGGAGTTGGATTTCGACTGAAGAGTCCAGGCATATCAGATTTCCGTCCCTATAAAGAAGCTTTTGAGACCAACTTAGCCTCTCTGCTGGAATTGCGTGTTTATCAGCTGTACATTGAACGATTCATGTGGGAGACTGGCCCAAGGCTGAATACACATTTAAAATTATTCCCAAATAATACAGATTTATTCAATATAGCTGAGGTGGTGCGGCTCAGGCAAGTACTAGCTGGATGGCAGATCACTCTGTCAGATATTTTTGGTCCATATGAGCTTCTCAATTTCACGCTTGGTTTCTATGAAGATGGTATGTGAAACTTACTTTGCAGCAAATCTTTTTATTCCTAGTTCTATCATACAAAACTGTTAGTCAAAATTGTCAAGGGATACATGTATTGTCAAGGTATACATGTATTGTCAAGGTATACATGTATTTCTTTAGCCAATACAAAAGATAAAACATGTCTCATTGTTTACAAGAATGCTACAACCTATTCGATAAACCTCTGGTTTACTGGCTATTACCTTTTGCAGAAATTCCTACTGCAGTGTCATCAGGTTTAACAAGGAGTGCACTAGCTGGCATTTTGGTAGGGGCAATTGTTGCTGCCATTGCATTGTCTGTGGTTTCAACAGTTTTTATAATGAAAAGGCGCAGAAAACGACGAACAGTTTCGAGGAGGTCATGTAAGTTAACCCCCCACCCCCACGGCCCACCCCAACCCAACATACATGCACACACACCCCTCAACCAAAAAAACTACGGACATGAAGATATATTTGTATGTTCTGGTTAGACGGAACGTTGTTGTCTAATGCCTTAGAAATGCCTTGCTGCTCTACGATGAAAAGGAAATCAATCAAGCAATATTTGGAGGATAGCATTTTAGTACAAACATACTATTTTTCAACTCTAAATCTGACAATTTCAAACTAAGTTGTAAGTCTTGCTTCCATGAATAATAAAAACATTATTTGAAATATTTCACTTTTCATTTCTATAGATTTTAAATTTTAGCCTTGCGGTAGATGCTATGTCCAAATAACATGATATATTCTTCAAAATATCATAGGATCTAAAGATGCATATTATTTTGCAGTGCTTTCAAGGTTTTCTGTCAAGATTGATGGTGTGAGGTGCTTCACATTTGACGAAATGGCTGCAGCAACAAACGATTTTAACATTTCAGCTCAAGTTGGTCAAGGAGGATATGGGAAAGTTTATAAAGGAAAGCTAGCTGATGGTACAGCTGTGGCAATCAAGCGTGCACATGAAGATTCTCTGCAAGGTTCAAAGGAGTTCTGCACAGAAATAGAGCTGTTGTCAAGATTGCATCATCGTAACTTGGTTTCTCTTGTTGGCTATTGTGATGAAGAAGATGAACAGGTGTGTCTCCCTATCTTTTGAATTATTTTTGTGCATTTAAATTGTTGAAAATTTTCCCCGCAGCCCTCTACATTGTTTAAGAGTTTGGGAAAGTCTTGGTAGTCGTGGTAGATATGCTTAGATATAGATATAGGGTCTAGGGATTCTGCAGTCAATTTATTGAGCTCCCCATATATATAAGAGTATGTCTGCAGTACCTTCCACTCATAGAGATGTGTTTTCCAGATGCTGGTGTATGAATTCATGCCTAATGGTACCCTGCGCGACCATCTTTCCGGTAAGTGGGAGTGACATGTTCAAATATTTCCTTTCTTTTCCGTATGACCACCATGGACTTCCACATTAAAGAGTATAAATGATCATGTCTATGTTTGGTACACATTATCAATATTGCATTTTTGTTTATGGAGTATTTAATTTAGCATTGACAAACTAAAAGTGCCTAGATCTTGTGTTGGATGGGGCATGTAATCTTGTTTGACATTTTGACAGTTAAGACTGAAAGACCTCTGAGCTTTGGTCGGAGGGTGCAAATTGCACTTGGTGCTTCAAAAGGAATTCTATATCTACATACCGAAGCAAATCCTCCTATATTTCACCGTGATGTTAAGGCCAGCAACATTCTACTGGATTCCAAGTTTGTAGCGAAGGTGGCTGACTTTGGTCTTTCGAGGCTCGCTCCAGTGCCCGATGTTGAAGGGACTTTGCCGGCTCATATCTCTACTGTTGTTAAGGGCACCCCAGTAAGTAGCATTATGCCTAGCAAATTAAAGCACACCATCATCTCATTTTCCTGTTCGTATCAGATAATAGGAACACCAACCACCTATTAACTTGGTGTGGAAGTTTAAGTGATCCTTTTTTGTCATTTTGACAGGGCTATCTTGATCCAGAATATTTCCTAACTCATAAACTGACAGAAAGAAGTGATGTGTATAGCCTTGGTGTTGTATTTCTTGAACTATTGACTGGAATGAAGCCGATCCAGCATGGCAAAAACATTGTTAGAGAGGTAAAAAGGCTCTCCAACCCTGTCCTTACTGTTTGATCTAAGTACCAATGTACAGGTAAAAGACAGAGTTTGAAGTATTGAGATACTGAAACCATACAGTACTATTAGAAATGTGGCTGCAGGCTGAAGCATTGCTAATTAAGGAACTAAAGAATGACCCCTTTTATCTCATCCAAATATCCATGAAACATCATTCATTCTCTGTTAGGTGCTTCAAATGCTGTTACGTGCTACATATAAGTTTGAAATTTATTTCGAAGCGGTTGGCAACGTAGCAAATAGAGACACCTCAACATGGTTTTGCTTATCTCAAAGAAAGTAGCTGCATATTCTCTGCTATACAGAGCTCCACTATTCATCTTGCTAGATCTATATAAACAGATGAATCAAAACTCAAAGGATTTGCTTTTGCTGCAGGTAAACATGGCTTACCAATCAGGAGATATCTCCACGATCATCGACGGACGAATGTCCTCGTACCCTCCTGAATGCGTCAAGAGGTTCCTCGCCCTGGCAATCAAGTGCTGCCGAGATGAAACCGAGGAGAGGCCCTTCATGGCCGACATCGTCAGAGAGCTCGAGACCATCCGGGGCATGCTGCCCGAGGGAGAGGACGTCCTGTCCGAGACCTCGGGGTCGGGCTTGCTGACCACGACCATGTCATCCTCCACCACCACGGGGCCCCTCTACGTGTCGTCGCATGTGTCCGGCAGCGGCCAGGTGGACAGCGGCATCCCCTCCGGGACGGTGGCTCCCCGGTAGCGTTGCCGACGCCGGCCGCCGCGTTGGAAATGGTTTTGTAGACACCTGCCGTCCGAGCGACGGTGACTTGTACTAGCTTTGTAAGTAGTGATAGGAGTAATGCTGGCTGCTGAGTGGTGTTCCCTGCCCTGCAGGTGAGGAGTTGTTGTTCTGTACATGAGTTGGGTGTTGCTGTGAAATAGTGCTGCAGGGATCAGGATGTGATGTAGCAATGGTAAAGAAAAAACAACTAAAAATTCAGATGAAGGATATATATGCACAGACACTGACGTGATTCATCAGTTACATACTCTGGATTGTGGACGGGAATCCCTCGGTTGATGCCGCTGTGGCATTTGGTCGAGCGTCTTCCGCGCGTGCCCGGCCGCCGGCGCCGGCGGCAGCGTGCCGCTGCCAATCCATTGTCACGCCTCGCCTGCCAAAACGATCCAGTGGTGTTTCCAAGCAATCCGCCGCGGAAGCGCCGGAAAGATTGGCCGCGTTCGATTCGGTGTTTAGACTGTTTGGTGTGTGATCGCGCACGACGGGTTCTGCCGTCCTGGGCAATCGAACCGAGCGGCAGAGTCACCGAGGCAGGCAGAGGCAGCTTTCGGCGCGGAAAAACGACAGATGAAGGCAGAGGCAAACAGCAGAATTCCTGGTTGGCTGCCACAAGCCTACAAACACTGGGCTCAAACAACAAGCACTTGGGCTATCGGCACTTGCTCCAAGTAACTAGCAGTGTCCACATTTGTGTGATGCAAATATGCAACAGAGCAAGCAAAAGACAAGCAGGACATGGTTTCACACCACAATGGTTCAACCAGAAGCTGCTGCTGCATACGGCAGTCTCATGCTAAATTTCCAAACGTGGGAGATTACATGAAAACAATTTGAGCGTATATAGACTACGGGCAAATACTATATATATCAACTTCTTACACCTATTCCAACAAGTAGGTTCCAGAAGAGCTAGCTTCCATTCCATCTGGGGGTGGTTAACCAGACAGACCATGGCAAGCAACATGGAGTCACTCGGGATGAACTTTCATGTCAGCAAATTGAGCGCATGCTGTCAACAATTACTTTTTACAAGGTAGCTCGGCGCAGGAACATGTCATCCAAACATGTCGAAACTTTCCCCGTGCTGGAGGTGGGAGAAGCTCCGGGAGCTTTCCACCTTCCCTGGGAAATGATCGATTCCTGCAAAGTCCAACCAACATCAAATTCAGTAAATTATTTGTAATTTTGTATTGCCTAATGAAGTAATGACGCTGACTGCAGAGGACATACTTGGATTCGACATGATGTTCTCGTAGAAGGACATCTGCCCTGAATTGCCAGACGATCTCATGCCATTGTCACTGGATCCATACATTATTCCACCGATTTGATCGTGATCTGCATCGAAGTGGTGCATCCCTGAGATCCTGTCAGCATTGTGAACACTCACAGCCTTGCTCTCATGAAGCACCCTATCTGACTTTGGCTTCTTATCGGTTATGGCCTCCTCATCAACCTCAGCTTCAGATTCGGCATTGTTAGGTAGAGAAGCAGCCTGCTTCCGCTTCGACCGTGCCCGTCTATTCTGAAACCAGTTGTAGACATTTGTCTCGGAGATCTGGCCGTGGTGTGAGAGCTCTGCTGTTATCTCCTTTATCTTCTGCTTGCTTGGCGTACCATTGCCTTGGTCAAATATACTCTCAAGGATCTGCAGCTGCATCGGTGTTGGCTGCCACCGTTGCCTTGCTGTAATCTTGTGACCTCCAGGAATAATTAGTGGATCACAGTACATATTACTGAATCTCATTCCTAAAAAAGAACTAAACTTCAGTTGACCATGAAAAAAAGAATTATATATTCCATCAACAACATATACATTAGAAAATAAAACATATTTGTAAAGGGGAACTGGCAAACTTAGTAAAATCTGTATTTAAGATTATCTAAATAAGAAAGAGAATGTTCATGGAGTGGTACAAGCCAGGTTTTTCAAAACATTTACCTGGCTACAGGTAAGACAATTGCATAATTTGGTTGAATCGTCATAATATAAAAAAAATTTAATGACTTCTTTTAAACTGCCAAGTAGTAGAAAGCTTACATAAGTTGCGAGGAAGAACTTTAATTAATTGAAGTATATATGTGTTGATTACAGAATGGGAAAGTTTGAGAAATTTTAAATAAGTGATATCTGATGGTTATAAGTTATAAAAATAATTGCGATGGTTATAAGTAATAAAATTACATAATAAAGAACTAAGAATGAAAGGTAAGTGGACAAGTAATTAGTTGCACAAAATAGTAAAGGGTTGGCCCTAAATGACAATCATGTCTTAATAGCTAGTACTCCTAGTTATTATCTCTTTGTATGGAAAGTAAATGATTGGATATACAAAACTGATCATACATACTGATGTTACATGTTAGAAGAAATAAAAATCACGCGGCAACCATGAAATTGACCTAGAGCAATTAATCAAATATATATTAGGCAACTAGTTAATAAATAAATGTAGGATTTCAATTGTTTGGTATTACGGAACCTATTGTCAACTTCCTACAGGGCATCAAATTAATGCATTGGCACTTTCGACCTATCATCAAGTACCTACACAAGCATCAAATTGATGTGGTAGTTTCTTTTGTTTCATAAGTTTACTTCACAAGCAATATCATTCTTTTTAAAGAAGAAATAACACAGAATAATAGTTCACAAACAAAAACTATGGTAAATCGTGTGGTGATTGTAGCAAGATTTGGGAAATTAAACTGTAAGAGCAGCATAACAATAAAAAAAGTTCTCAACTAAAACATGACAGGAGAAAAAACTGCTGGATTGTAGTTTGTTTATTGTAAGCTTTGCAGCTTTTGTTCAACAAGACAACAAGCTCTACTACATGGAATTCTGGCTGCAAGTTCTAGTTTGGCCAACAATGCATCAATGCATTAACTTTTCGCAAAGAAACAATGCAGTGGGCCTGCAATGGTCCAACACACGTTTCTAAATTGGTTGGTTAGACCAGTCAAGAGGATGGTTGTTACAATTCCATTATCAAGATCCTTTACAAGTACTGTATTTATGTAGTACCTCATGTGAACAACAAACCTAACAGATCGCGGTACAATTAATGACAGAGAATAACGCCTGGTGAACTAGATTCTTGCTACACCGTCCCCAGTATTACCATTGCCATGACAGTACCAGGACGCTAGCAAGGTAGAAAAGACGGGACAAAGCCACAAATATGCATCTAGAAACATGAACAGAGTGGAAAGGAACTGGCTTCGCCAATTGGAGAGAGCAGGCTGAAATACTAACTTTGTTGAACAGAAGAGCAATGTCAATGAATGAAGCCTGCTCATGAAGTTATAACAACTAATACAGTCAGGCTTCCTGTAACACATGAACTTAGAGCTCTGTTCATAAACAAACAAAGGGCGCGGTCTTTGCGACCCTGACGGCAAAATAAAAAGAGCAAAATTTCCCTTTCCGGACAAAGAGGTAATCATGGAATCCTCATAAGCCACAATGCAAGCACCAAAGCAAAAGCAATCCGTCCGTCAATTTTGCACTTCAAGCAAGAACAAAGGACAGCGAGACAAGAGGGCAGTGCTGTAATTGTTTTCCCTGCAAGTGCGGCGTCTGACCTGCAATGGAGTCCTGGTGCTCGGTGAGGGTGCGGTGCATCTCGACGAGCTGCTCGCAGATGGTGGCGTAGATGGAGATCTGCTTGCGGAGCACCTCCATCTGCTCGTCGGTCATCACCTTGACGTACCCACCGAGCCCTTCCCCGCCCCCGGCCCTCTCGTCCGCCGCCGCCGCGGCGGAGGACTTGGCCCTGTCGCCCCAGTCCATCACCGCCGGACCAGCCGGCCGGCCGCTACAGGATGCACGAAGTGGCAAAGATCTCTGAAGGGGGGCCAGCCACGGGACGGGAACCGGGAAAGCCGCGCGCTATTTGTGCAGTGGAATGGAGCTACGCAAGGAAGGAAATCGGCCGGTTAGGCAGGCACCCGGTTGGAGAAGCGAAGATGCGGGCGGCTGCTGGCGACAGCGGGACTCCGCCCATGCGCCGCGGAATGGAAGGGGCCGGGCTGCCAACCTAGCTCGGACACGCGTCCACTCGCAGGAGGGGTGGCAGCAGCCGCCGGACGGCGCGGTGAGGCTGGCCGTTGGCGGCAGCAGCAGGCGAAGCCAACGCCGCAGGGCGGCAGGAGAGTGCAGAGCTGCCGCAGAGGGGAGACGGCCAGACGCAGGGAACAGGATCCTCTGCAGTTTTGAGTTCTACCTCAGAGGGAGGTAAAATGTCATCCACCGTTCGTCGTGCATCGGACGTCTCTTATAGCCAAAGTCTAGTAGCTAAGCGTCCAAGGTCTAATGCTGTTGGATCAAAGCTCTAGTGGCTGAGCGCGCTGTCGCCGAGGATAAATCGGCATGAAACAGTAGCGGGTGATGAACATCGAGTGTACTGCCTCCTAGAGTGCAGTTTGGTCACAGCGGAGGCGCTGTTTTTTTTTAACTTTGCTCAGGCGCTGTTACTCCTAGCCTAGCCGCGCTTCTTTCCCTAAAATACTTCTCTCTTTTTTCATACAAAAACCTTATGTACACCTTGAACTAATTTTATAGATAATGCATATAGCTTCAAAACTTGTATAGGTTTTTTGAGCAAAGAATCTTCATTGGGCCCGGATTTAAACTCTGAATTTTGTTTCCAAACACTGAATCATATGCAGTCTTATTCATCCAAAAATAGAGAAAAAAGTAAAATGTCAACGCTCCATTTCTCTAATCCAGATCTAGCCTATGATGTTCACCAAACATAGATATTTCCATTTTGTTTTAGGTCAGCATATAGTCCTCATGAAAAATCTTAAGAAAGTTTGTGATGGAGTGGAGTCCTTTCAAGCTGCAGTGTTCACAAGGCGCTGGGCTTGGCTATTAGCTCCGGCAGCAGGAGATGTGGATGTCGCTTTACCTCCCTCTGAGGGAGATCCTACTACTGCAGAGGATCTCGTTCCAGACGCAGACAGGGATGGGGAAAGTGGCAGGAGGGGAGGAGGACTAGTATTTGGGAGTGGGAAGGGAAGGCGGTGGTGGCGGCGGTTGCGGACGCGCGCGCACCGGCCACGAGAAGGGGCGCCGCGAGTCGCGGCGGAAAGAGAAAAATACGGGCGGCGGGCGGGCGCATGCGGACAGGACACGGAGGGGACGGGGCCGCGCCGCTCGTTACGGCGTGACGCGCGGTGGGGTGGGTGGGGGTGGGCCGGAGGGCCCAGAGGCGACGGGCGTTCGGCGGCAGGGCAGACAGGTGGGGCCGGCCCAGGAGAGGGGGTGGTCAATGCAGCAGCTAGGAGGAGAGACCCTGCGGACGACGACGTGGGCTCGGGGCAGCAATGATCGCTGGAACACGGGCAATACGACGTGGGCGCAAACGATACAGTGAAAGCGTAAAGGCACTCGTCCTATGTACCAGGTGAGCTGAACCTTTTTCACGTTGAATGATTGTGGTTGGACATCTCCATCGGCTCGGCGTTAGCTTCGGCTAGCTGTAGACACGTCAGATTCTCATCCCAGCTGGAAGAGAGAACGTGATGATAAAGGTAAAAGAACAGCCATTTACCCAAAGAAAAAAGATAGTAAAAGAACAGCCATGGCAGCTACAAGCAGCAAGGTGGATTGGAAAGTGAGAAATCGTGAAATCATTGCATTATGAAAAAAAATTGATAGATAGGTCCTACTAGATGGGAAGTAAGGAGCATTGAAAAGTGAGAAATCATGAGATCATTGCATTACGAAAAAAAAAAAGACAGATAGGTCCTACCAGCATTTCTGTTCCATGTGGTGGCCAGATCGCCACAGGAAGATCAGCTGACTGGTAATATTGTAGATAACAAGCTACCTCCATTGATGGTGATGCCTTTGGATGCTGCGCAGTGCATGCTGCCAACTTACTGAAGTGCAGTTAGCTATACTGCTGCACAAATTCTGTTACTAGCTACTTTAAATGTCAATTTAACAAGGAATTTTTTTATATAAAAAAGAAGGGTGAACTGGAAGCAACAAACAACAAATGAACAGACAAACACGCTACCGAAAATGCGTCTCTCAACAATTATGTTTTTGAAAATCACGTACCAGAATCACGTCCCAGGGATATAAGATATGTATCGGCAAATACTATCTTAATCAAATATATGTCGCACAGGAACTTAAAATCCAGGAACTCTCTCTGCACTATCAGCACTAATAGTCGGGACAACGAAGAAATAAAAGAAGTATTCTAAGTACACAGCCATGGAGGATTTGTTCACTACTAGTCATCTCAGCCGCAGGTCAATGTCACGGAGATCAAAATTCAACAGCTAGCAATGGCATGAATTCCAACACCATCACGGGAGCTTGAGCATCAGAAAAGCTATGTCTGTCATGAGAGCAGGTCTGGGTGGAGAGTTTCTGCAAGGATCAGGGTTGAGGAAATGTGTTCCCCACGCTCACTGTTTTGGGCCACCATTGCTGAAGGGAGAGGCGCTGCCGTTCTGATGGGGACTATCCTCTCGATATACTGAGTTCAACATAGCAAGCTCTCGAAGTTGTTGCCTCTTGATGTTGTCTTGTGACTCATCCTGCATGATAAACCATAGTGAATTGGTATTTTTACACACAGAAAAAAAAACCAAAGAGATGAAGAAAGCAGATTGTGCATGCTACTCTTCTATTTGTTTAATTATGGGAACAAACCACGGGATATAAAAACAGAGATGAAGAAAGCAGATTGTGCAAGCTGCTCTTCTATTTTTTAATTATGGTAAGAAACCATGGGATATAACTAATTTAACTACAAATTGATGCAAATGCTCCAGAACAGTGTTATTAGTTGCATGGTATCATAGATAAGAAAATTGAACTACCAGTTGTTCACAAGTAACACTACAAATCCATAAATGACTTATATCCCATACTTTATGGAATCAAACATTTGTTCCTAGTTATTTGAACCGGACCAGACCGGCGGTTCATCCGGAAAAACCGGAAACCAGTGACCCTGCCGGTCCTGTTCGCCTAAAAGACCGGTCAGCATCTGAACCGGAGAATATCCGGTTGGACCGGTGGTTTTTCCGTTGAACCGGGCGATTTTTTAACCAACGAACCGGGAAAACCGGCCGGATGACAGGCACAAGTGCGGAGCAAGTGCTGAGGGAGGCAGGTCCACGATTTTAATGCGCAAAAATGGGTGGGCGGGGGTTCGAACCCCGCACCTCAGACTCCCAACCGAAGGAGGTAACCGCTAGACCACTCGGACACTTGTGTTTGATGGTAAAATTTAAATATAATTGAACCGTTCGAACCAGCGGTCCAACCGGTCAGGACCAATGAACCAATGAACCGAGCACCTCGGCGGTTCGATCTCCGGTCCGGTTTAAATAACTAGGCATTTGTTACACAACTTCTAATAATAACTCATTTCATTGACCTTTCCTAAAACGTAGGTTTGTTAATGGGTTACAGATTGAGGAATGAGAGGGTTAGGCAATGAAATGCGTACCACTGGTTTCAGCAACTCCTCTAGTATCTCCTGTGCTTGTGCTAATCTGGCATCAATGACATCAGCAGGTAACTCAGCCTCAATCAAGATATGTGTTGGATCGCCCAAGTGTTCATAGCCAGGCCTTCCCTTGAGCTGTTCCTCCTACAGGGAATAGACAGAATGGCATGTCAGCATTTTATGCTTGTCCTTACATCTAATTGAAGCATCAGCTTGTGAATATTAAGAATTTATTTACCTTTACAGGATCTTTGATGGATCCCTTCCCTCTGATGAAAACACGGCAGCCTGTAGTAGC